>JAFBMS010000020.1:6533750-9055000 GCA_019788955.1 Albula glossodonta | reverse complement strand
ACCCAGAAAAATTAAAAGATCAGCTCTCCTGGAAAGAAAACTGGTATACAGTGTAATCCATGCACCACGTTTGAGAGATCAGTGTTACTGATAATATTAAAAATGTATCATCTTATTTGATGAAAGGTGTAGGTTCACCTTGTATTGTATACGCTGAAGTTCCCTGCCTGCCTTGTGGTGTAACTGTAACTGTTGGCACTCATCATTCATGTCTATATACAGGTGCAAGCAGCATAGATGACCATCTCACCCTGAGAGCTGCATTCTATGGCCTGCTCTTCAGTATCCATGGTGATAGAGGTGACTGGCGGACAGGGCTGCAGGTGCTGGACCAGGCAATCAGGGAATTGCCCAAGACAAAACATAGGCTGTGAGTGCAAGATAAAAAAAAAACCCTAAAAACTGATCTAAGGATCAGTTGAAACTGCACCAATCATAATTCCTCTTTGGTTTTAAGTGGTCTATGATCAGTTTGAGGGTTTAGTCTAGCAAGGGAGAAGGAAAAAAGAATAGATCCATTTGTTTATCCTTGTGATGTGCATTCTATCTGCCTTATGGTCTATTTAGTCCTGGGCTTAATCAGAGACACCCTGCTGGCACAGGATGTTTTCCCTTGGGAATTCCCTGTGAGAGGAAGTAGGAGGTGAAGAAGAGGTGGGAGTGCAAGTGGGAATGGGTTAGTCTTATTCTCTGGCTATGAGCAGATAATGTGGTGTCCCGACATCTCTTGACTGCATAGTACACACAGTGCTCTTTGTCTATAGTAATTATCTTAGTAAATACAGAGTAATTATCAAGCTTGCTCAGTCAAGGTCATCCACAGGCTGTCCAGAGATCGAAATAACAATCCTAGATTGAAGAATCCTACTCTGTTGTATTATCTTTAGGGGGTTTCCATTTAGTTCACTTACCTGCCCCTCATAAACCCATGATTTGTTTCCATCCCTGAGACTGCCTGGTTTTTGGTGTTTGAATGCCCAGTTCTCACAAGCAGAAAACTGTCCTAAGGCTGTATTTATAGAAACCTTTAGCACATGTAAAAAATTAGAAAAAATGTAATTTCAGTGACATGATTTGGAATAGGAGAAAACAAATGAACGCAACAAATAGCATGCTCTCTTAGTCTTATTGCACCAGCAGAACAGTTTTCCACGCATTAGATGTTGAAGTACTTCAGGACCCCAGTGTATTATCAGTATTCACTGCTGTAGAGTTACAGGTACACACAGGTGAGATGTGAGTGTGTGGGCTGTTACCTGTGTAACTGAGTAGCTCATAATTAGGCTCATAACTATGAGAGTTAGCACAGAATCTCAGAGGCTGGTGGGTGAAATGATTGACAACTTCTTGAGATGCTTCAAGTAATTGTCTGGAGTCAAGATTACTCTCAGATGAGGTGCTTGTCTTTATGTGCTGTTAGTATGCTCACAGCTGAGCTGTGCATCTGTTTGGCAGACCCCTGTTTAAACAGCGAGCGATGGCCAGGGCCAGACTTGGAGAGAGCTCCCTCATTGACATGCAGAGGTTTGAGGACGAGGGTGAAGAGTGCCTGTCCCGCATGTGGTACCACATGGCACACTGCTCCACAGTTCCAGCACAGAAACTGGCCTGCTACCAGAATGCCATCACGTCCCTGCAGGTCAGAACTACTTAAAATACCTATAGAACTCATGTCATCCCTAAAGAAAGCTAATGACAACAACCACAAACAACATGTCATTGTCACTGGGCATATTTCCAGCGACATGTGCTTTGCCATGAGAAAACTGACATGTGAAAATATTAGCTAATATCAGGTCAGAGTCTTGTAAAATTCATATTTTTCTTTTAGGGTATTACCTATATTACAAGATTAAATACATATGTGAACATGGTTGACTGTTCTTTAATACCAGCTACTACATTCCTTAGAAAATTTAAAATTGTCATGTTGAAATATGACAGGTGAAAATTATAGAATTGTAGATTATATTCATTTTGGGACCCAAGACAGGCTGCATGGTCTGATTTCATATTATACATTTGGTTGTAATGATTTTTGCATATTGCTGTTCCAAGGTACTAGCAGGGTTTTGTGGATGTAACCACTGACTCCCATCACAGAAAGACATTTTATCTCACACGTGACGTGTTGACTGAAGGTCTGTTTTGCTGGCCTAATAAAGTTGCTCTCAGTTGACTCATATGTGTTCGGTCTTTTTCACAACTTTTTAGAATCAGCAGCATGCAGAGAGCATTCACATTGTCAGGGCTACATCATTCATAATTTATAGTGCATACTCCTTCTGGAAAGAATCCCTCACGAGACGCAACTCATATATTTTTCATCTTTCTTTACATGTGTATGTCTTCCCTCGCATGACACCATCAAGAGTGATCTTAAGACATGCATATGCTTATTCTGTTCCACTGGCGACAGATGCTTTATTATATTGTGAATACAACAGTACAGAAGCAAATTATTTTAGCATATGTGAGCATAGTATAGTAGTGGAAGTTAAGAGGGATCCGAGGGCAATTGCCTATGCACAGTATATGAAAATAAAAAAGTAATGAAAGCTCATTCCTTAAAGGAATTTATCATCAGCTGAAGAAGACTCTTGATTACGTACCAGGGGCAATTTGTAATAATGAAGAATTCAAATCTCATGTGTTACAGAACTTTCACAGCTCAGAAAATAGGGAAGATTACAAACTGTAAAAAAAGACTATTTTCCTATTACATTAATATTATTAATCTAAACAGTATTGTATTGTTATTATTTGTTTATTGTTTTATTTCCTTGCATTCCCAGAGATCCAGTAGCTATTGGCAGAAGGTTGAGTATCTGCTGGAATTTGGAGAGTGGCTGTACTGTTCCCACTTCCCTGTAGCCGACGCACTGCACCAGATCCACTGGGCTGAGGACATACTGCTGTACATGCACTCTGGAGACCAGCAGGACCATGGTATGACTCTAGCAGTGTAAATGTGGTGTGTGCATGCATGTATGTGTGTATCATGTTGTATGTCCTGTCTTAATGACGATATTTGTGGATGGGGGTTTATGTGCATAAAACTGGCTGTATGGGTGAATGTGTATATGCTATGTAGACATGTCAATGTGTTTTCACTTGTAGAAGGGACAGTGCTGATCCCAGCAAATGGTGAGCCTCAGATCGGAGTGCAAGGCATAAGGGCCAGCCTCACTTTGTCTGAACTGAGGCATGTACAGCAGCTGGAGGGGCTGGTCAGAGCACACACCCTGCTGGCAATTATGACAAGCGGAGCCACACTGCACCTGCAGCACTGCCTGCTGGCTTACACTTGCGTCCTGCGCATTTGGGAGGTAAACACTGCACATATGTGTGCTCACAACGAAAGGAGTGTGTTTAAAGCAATTATTTCATTCTGATGTCAAAGTGTGTGTGTGAGTGTGTGTGTGTGTGTGTGCGCACGTGCGTGTGTGTGTGTGTGTGGTAAGAGTGTTTTCACGTGAGTGCTCTTGTACTCTGCTCTCTGCAGGTGTCTTTGGCAGCCGCAGGTGAAGTGATTGTGGAGGTGACAGACAATCTGCCTCTCCTTCCTGCCCTGGCCTCGGCCTCAGCCACATCAAAGAGAGACAAAGGAAAGAAATCTAAAGAGGTTTGGATCAGGGGTCTTTCCCTTAAGGCCTTTCACAGCTAATAACCGTACAGCTCACTTCAGAACCATCACCTTCAAGACTGTCAAGAAAAGTCACAGACTCTTGCATATATAAATGAAAGTAGAGAGCACACTGCAGTACTATAGGTATAGTCAAACAGAGGAGCATGAGAAATCGCCCTTAACTCATTTTTCTCTTCTAAACAAGACTTGTTTAATTTGTCTCATGTATGTGGAACAGGTCCAAAGGAGTTTCAGATTATCTAAAGTAACATCACTGATCTCATGCTCATTGTCTCCTCTCGTGGGACAGCCCCCCTTACCTGGCACTGAGGAGAAGCCCAAACGGAAGGGACCAATGGACATCCCACCACCTGGCCCAGAGCAATGGGCTCAGTATGATTGTCCCTCTGAGGTCCGACAGGCCTTTAGACATGACAGAAGCCCATATACAATCAACCAGTGGAGCATCAGCAAACAGGCTAGTCTGTTCACTTTCTAAAATCCTTCTGTGGAGTTAAAATCTCTCTAATATAGTATATTCATTGAGTTTATTGACTCCTATGTCTGAGTCTGTTAATGGTCCCTGTCTGGTAAGTCTGTTGACAGTTGAAAAGATAAGTGTGTTCACTCAAAATCAGATGACTCTATTCACTCAGACTCTCAGATGAGCTGGTCACACAACCTCAGATTGGAATATTCAATCAGACTCACATGAGTCTTTCTTGTGTTTTCCTCAGGCTTATAAGAGTGCATTCACAGTTGTGTCTGTTGTTGTTTTGTGACTTTATCAGACCCAAACCTTGTACTTCCTGGATTTGCTAGTGAGGGAGCTTAACTCATTAGCTCTGACCCACCTGACTTTACCTATACTTCACCTGGCCGAAGTCATTGCCCACGACTTGATGAACAACAAGAGTGTCTCTGACCTGTACCATCTCAGGTATATGTCACGACCAAAAACAGACACCAACTCCTCTAACTGTTTACTCATGTCTCATTTGTTCTTTTTATTAGTTTTTATTAGTTCTTCATAGCGTAAACTGTTGTGTTGGGCACCATGAACTTTAATTTCTGTAATGCTTTGTCTATATTTATATGTGTCTCAGATCCATGGTGAATTGTAGGGTCACTTCTTCAGTCCTGTCTTGTTAAATTCCATGTGAAATAGCATGAGGTATCATGTCCAAGTTTCAGAAATATATCCTCTCTGTCTTCCAGTGATGTGCTTGATGAGCTGGTATTCTGAATAAGAAACAGAAGGAATTGTATCTGTGCTCTTTCTCATCTCTCACAGGCTATCGAGGGTCTGTTCCCTGCTGGGCCTGAGTGCCTCTGCATTGCACCAAGAAAAGCGTGTTGTTCCACCTTTTATCTATGAGGAGGAGCGAATGGCGTACGTATCCGCCCATCACCCCTGGGGCAGCTGCTGCTGGCACAGGCTGACGTCACTGCACGTACATGTGACGTGGTGAGGCAGACAGGACATAAAATACAGAAAAGGGCTCTGATTCTGCAGATCTTGCAGTTCATTATTAAAAGATTCAGCTTGTGACAGTCCAAATCTGAAAGGACATGTGCAAAGAAAAACCAAATAAATTTGTCATGAAGCTCTGTCACAATTAACGTCAGAAGGGGGACTGAGACTCCATCTGTTGACAGTGCCAGTTAACTGCCTTCAAAAAAGAATACGGTTAGGCTCTATCTGTGCATATCAACCATAGCAGAAACTGTCACATTATTTATTTGCATAGCAAATACTTATAACCAAAGCAGCTTAGATAATTTATGTTAGTTCAGCTTTTACAGTTGGATGTTTTATGAAATGATCCAGTTGAATTACCTTGCCCAGGGTTGTAACAGTGGCACCACACCTGAGACAGCTTTTAAAGGCCTGTTCCTAAACCACAGCACACTTCCTTAGGTTGAGTTAAAGGATTTCATTAGCCAAATGGGTTGAAATGTGTCATTTATCGAAGGTATGGCAAAGCTGTTTTATGACCTCTCACAGGCCACAGCAGCAGTACTACAAAGCTTTATGATGGCACAATAACAAAAAAACACATGCATACATGGTTTATCAGTCTTATTTAAATGATGTAGATTTCAGGCAAAACATCAATCTGTACCAGTTTTGAATGTAATCACATACCTGTCGAATTCTAGTTCTATGAAATTGACACTACATAGAATTGACATAAACAGCAGAAATACACTTATTTTATGGAGTAAATGCAATGTTATGCACTTCATTCTTAGTGTGTGCCATGGATTTAGACCATTAAAGGTTTCTGTTCTCCTTGAACTGAATCTCATGTCTGAAGGTGCCGGGAAGCCATGGCTTTACTGAGGAAGGACTGTGAAGTGAACTCAGATGACAGCAGGGCACACAAGGTTAGAAACACACTGGCCTTGATTCCAGGAACTTTTGTTCTTAGCTTTGACTACCAAATATATACAAGTGACAGTTTGGTCCTCGCAAATATAGTAGGGTGCATTAATTTTGGTGATTTCTGAATGTCATCCTGCCATTAAGATTTTATTTTTGTGAAGGAAACATTTAACACTGTATTTTAACTGAGAACTAACATTAAAGACAAATGTTGATTGTGTACAAGGCTCCACAAATGCTATGTAAATGCTCCCAATGCTCTGGGGAGTGTAAGGTATAATGTAAATGATCTTTACTTGTATTTACTCTTCAGGCTGCAATTGACAGCATTGGTGTGGCTGGTAGTAAGTCAGACAGACTTCATGCTCAGGAGATCTGGATTGAAAAGGCTGGAATTCTGCTTGCTCTGGGTCAGTATCAGTCAGCCAGAGAGCTCCTGGCAGAGGCCCACTTAGTTTCTAAGGTGAGTGGAAAGTGGTGTACTGAGGATTTAAGTATGTTTGTTACTTCAGTTAATCTAAATTGGCTGGTTGAAAGGAATCGAGTATCTATTGAAATGTGTGGATTATCTATGAGAAATAGCAGTGATATCTCTCTGACCTTAGCAATGCATGTCCTGATTTTGTGTACTGCCAGGATATGTGTTTTAGGTAGAAGTTATCTTGAGTAGGAGAACCTTTCGCACTGTTGTTCCAGAAAGCGGGAGACAGGACTGCAGAAGCAAAAAGCTTGCTCCTCCTCGCTGAGCTGGCTAATCATGAGCGGAATCATGGCCAGGCTTTGGCTCTGCTCAGGGAGGCCCAGGGCATTGGTGGAGATGAGGATTTTTGGTACCATGTGACCCTATGTCTCGTAAATGCCACTCTGGAAACGGACAGAGAGGAGAAGGAAGCACAGGTACGGTGGTCACTGAAGTATGAGTCAGGCATTTATAAGGGCGTGAACCTGCCTTTTTCCTCAGCAGTTATATTGAGTTTACATGAGAACAGGGCCTAACATGTGTTGAATGGCTGGTGCATTGTGTAGTATTGGTGTCTGATTTAACTGCAAACTTGAAAAAACAACAGCACCACCGACAACACCAGCTTTGGTATTAGCTCATGAATTCCTACTACTAACAGGCGTGTCTGATCCTGGAGGACACTGCCACAGTCCTGAGGTCAGCTTTGAAAGAGAAACCAAACAGGGGTCCAGTTCTGCGGTTTCTCACAGCATCCTTGGAAACTAGGTGAGTTGATTTCTCACTGTTATCAGAAAAGCATTGTCCCATACTCATTTAATATTTGTCCTTAAGAATACTTCAGTTGAGAACTGTCAAAGACAAAGGCTGTAGGAAAGACAAATGTTGACTGAATACAAGATTCTGTGCATGCCATGTAAATGCTTCCTATGCGTTTGGCATTTTGGGGTACAACATAAATGATCTTTCTTTGTATTTGTCCTTCAGACTATGATTCACAGTGTTGGTCTACTCAGTAGACTTTCTACAGTTTTTCTGTGCCCTGACACCCACAGGGCACTTACATTGTACATCACTGAGACAAGAACCAAATGGGGAGAAGGAATAACTTCACTTTACAGTCACTCATATACAATGAAACATGTAGCACATTGACTCACTTGAGAAGACATACCACTGAACAAGGCCCAATGGAGTTGTGTTTCCGCAGCATACAATTATTTATTAGCAATTAAAATGACAGTAGATTGGTACAAAAGCAGCTCTATGTCATGGAACGGACCCTAATCAATTGGTTAGAACCAATAAAACCAAATTCTGGTCCCTTTTTTCAGGAGAGCTGTGCTGCAGGTGCAATCTCTGAAGTCCTCCAAGAGTGAGTCTGAAACAGTGAAGACAGTGATGGCAGCCTGTGAAACACTGAAGCAAACAGCCAATGAGTTTCTGCAGCTGGGGCAGCAAGAGCATTGTGCCGAGGCTATCCTGCAGCAGGCCGAAGCACTTAGGCAAGCATTGCTACAGCCTTCCAACTTCTTCTCCACCTGGCTTTCTGTCTGCCTGTCCAAAATTTTGTCCATTTTATTCATATCCTTGTTATTCCGTATATTATGATTGTAATATTGTTTTTATTATGCAGAATCTTGGCTAAACACACTGACAACAAGGAGGCAGAATGTCGCCACCTGTTGGATTCATACTCCCTGATGCATCAGGCTGTTTCCATAGAGGAAGAGGTGGTGTTGACTTCATTGAGCCTCCTGCCAGGTGGACTGGTAAGTCCTCTTCTTTGTTTCATAACCCTGTAAATTTGATAAAATGCATTGCCCATCAAACCATCAATATACCGAATCCAATAAGACACTCAACCACAGGTACAATAAGTCCACTGACAAACCAGGCCATGTGTGGGCCAGTTCCTTCAATATACCAAGCCATCAATACATAACAAGTAATAGCCCATTGTACTTTAGATGCACAAACTGTTCTGATCATTATTACAGCACTGGAGTGATCACTGAGTTATGGTTTGGAGTTAACAGCAAAGAAGACACAACTTGCAGGTGTGGTTAATAAATCAATCACAGTTTTTTCTTGCATGCAACTACAACAAGAAAACCCAACACATGTGGGTATTTTGTTTGTGGAATTTTATCAGTAACTTTACAAATTGTATTTGTTATGAAGTTCTTTGTCCTGAAAGAGCTTTCCAAACCGCATTTGACTCGGAAATGACATTCAGATGCCAAAAGGAAAGTTATTGCATTTAGAACTAAAATAAATTCAGAACATGATTGTGGACTTTGTAATGGAATTTAATTCTGGCAGCCAAATAGAGGGTCTCTTACCACTTGGCTCCAGAACCATAACAATCTTCTTTGGCTGCTGCCTTTGTTGTTGAGTGTAATTCCTTTGCCTCATCTTGTGTCCTGGAGCCTAATTTCCAAAATGGAGTACTCTGCTGAATTATCAAGTCCTTATCATCAAAATAAGCAAGTAAATCATTAAACTTTGTATTTTGCATACTGTTACAATGATTTCATCTATTTAATTTGGGCCTTGGGTCTAGCTGCCAGTTCTGGGTTGGTCACATCTCTGTGAAGACATAATTTTTCTAGGTTCAGGCACACAGAAGTAGGAGATTCAAGATTTGAATTTCCCCAATGAATAACTGTGCTGATCTGATCTGCCCAAGCGGCAAAGATTTCTGTCTTAGATTCCATGTGTTTGTTTGATTTTAATAAATGGCCATCAGTGATACTATTATTCATGCAGTCAAACACATCCTTAAAATATACACTGAACCCTTAGAATACTGAAACCTTTAAAACATAAGTAGGTAAAAATAAAGTCATAGCTTGTTTGTGACTATCAATTTATGTAGCCTTGACCTGACAGTAGAGGGCACTCTTACCACAAATTTTATTACACAGGAACAATAATCCTGAAATGTTTGAGCAAGTTACATTGGTTTAATGGGTTAAACTGTTGAATTGGGCCATGAAAAATAATGGATATCCATAGCAATCAACTGAAATTTTGAATGTGACATAACATGCCACCTATGTTTGCCAGTTAAACACTCACATTGTGGCAACATTTTACCCTGCTACTCTGAATGACGCAGAATTTAGAGAAGTGGAATGAGCATGGAGCCACCCTTTCAAACTGAAACCTTGAACCAAAACCAGTAAAGTTGGACTTGTTTAATTAACCTGTATATCTTTTTAGCATTTTTATATTTTATTCATCAGATTCTTCAGTCTCATCTCAGAATCTCCAAACCATTCAATTGTTCAGTCCCTTGACCTTCATATTTGGAATGTTCTAACACAGTGCAATATAATTTTTCCTGCATTTAATTATTTTGAAAATAAAAAAAATGTTCTTGTAACATGTCAGTATTATTTCTGAATTTTAGTCTAATGGTTAGGGCAGATAAAAACCAACTCGAGGCATCAAACGAGGCATTTACGTGTGCGTGTGTGTGTGTGTGTGTTTGTGCTTGTGCGTTTGCGTGTGTGTGCGTTCAGAATCAAGGCCTCAGCCTGCCTGCCATGAGGAAGTTGGTCCACTTCAGACTGACCCTGGTGGGACTGGCCCTGGACATGCTGGAACGGGTGTGCACAGAGGAGAAGGAGACAGCACTGGCCCAGGAGAGGAAGGGGTCCATAGAGAGAACTGTGGACAACTTTGTGCGGGGTTCCACTGAATTAACCTCTCTACAGCAGGTGAGTGTTGCTGGAGTAAGTGTCCTTTTGATCCTTGTCCATTGCAGCAAGCAGGTATTACCAGAATTACGTGACATTTGACCTGATGTCCATGGAACAGGTGAGTGACACTGGAGATGGATTGTGAGTTTCTGAGATTCCAGATAAATGCTGTTATCCTTATTGATTCTACATTTAGTCTTCCATTATAGTCCAATTGTGCAGGTCTGGTAGCATGACAGTTGTTGTGTAAAGAAGGCTCAGGTTGCTTACAAAAAGTAACCAATACTGTAAGTGACTGGATTTACAGCTTACTACTCTTTAACTGTCTTCATGATTTTTTCCCAGGTATAAACTTCTCAGGGAACAAGATGCATTTGGAGAATTATCTGTCCTGTAGACCCACAACTTGAACTCAGTTGCTGTCTCTATGTTTCTATGTAGATGGTAGCTACACTGTTTTACATCCTTGCCTCTGCTAGGAAGCATGTCAGAAATGCGGGTGAGCAGGTGTAAAGCACATGTTTTATGTTGTGAAATGCTCCAGTTGTGACTGGCTTTGGTGGTTCAGTACTTTAGGGCAGTTCATGTCCCATCAGGAGTGGCAGAACATAACCCAGACACTCGGCCAGATGGCAGTGACCCAGCTAGAGACAGTGATTGGCCTCAGCGCATACTGTGTGGAAACAAGAGCCAGGTCCCTGTGTATGCTGGGAAAGTGCCTGCATCTGCTGGCCATACAGAGGGATCCACTGTACCCCTCCACCCAATGGGACATCCGACCAATTCTCCATACATCTCCATGCACAGCTGATCCAGAAACAGTAAAGGTGGGCTTGATCAAGATTATGATGTTGACAAAGATGATAACTTGGTAATAAGGATTATGTTTAATGTGACTGAATACAGTAATCATTTAAAATAAACATAATTGCATTTTCATGTATACAGAATTATCCAATTTAAGGGTATGCAGTTTTAGAATGTTGTAGTCTTCTAGAGCCTGGAACTTCAGATAATTGTGCTGTTCATTTAACTGTAAATTAGTGTGTTTTCTGCATTATTTATAACAGTAGTAGCAAACACGAGGGGTTAGATTCAATCATATGCACTTCATATCTTCCTCACTCAGGATGACACTCAGCTGAGATGTGGTGCAAGACGAGATGAGGAGGAGTTTGGAGAGAATAATGAACCCAGAGAAACACAGCAGATGCAGAACACATCCACATTGACAGAGCTGCAGGTATTTCAGCCCCATCAGGGTGTTTTTGTCATCCCTGTGTCATTTAATGTAGGTATTTATACAATATGTGCCATATAATGAGAGTCATTTAATGATGGCAGTAAAAATGTCCTGCCCATCAGCTTGGATAGTTTTCTGATTAACCTGGGTGATTTTTTCATAGCCTTCATTTAAGGATCCTTATTTTTGTTGCTGCCAGTACAAAGTAGTTATTGAGGATTTTTTTTTATGATGCCCTCTTTGGAGTAACTTTCATACTAATTTCACTTAGTCATGTACTAAGTGTCCTGTGTGTGCCAGTTGTGTTTGAATGAGCTGATTTTGAGTCTCTGGCCCCAGGGGAAGTGGGTCTCTGTCCAGCAGCTGTTGATGCAGGCGAGTGAGACTCTAGCCCAGGCTGTTAGCCTGTGTCTGCGGCACAGGTTGACCCACATCCTGCCAGCAGCCTGCCTCAGCATGCTGGAGTGCCATGGCCAATTTGATCCCAGCATCACTGGCCAATACCTGGCTTTGTATCAGGTACCCCATATTTGTTCTGTGACAGCTTGTGTGTATGTGTTTTTATCTGTGTGTACCTGTGTATTTATAAGAATTCATTTTAATTTTGTGTTTGTATGATTAAGTGTCAGCTAGAGAGAGATGTGTGCAGGTGTTCACGTCTGTCTGTTTGTGGAGATATGTGTGAGTGGGTCATACCTGCAGTATATACATATATATGTGTGTGTTGACTGCTGGTTGAAAGTAGGTCTGATTTAAGTCATTTGTTTTACAGAGCTGCATCTGTTGTGCACAGATGGGAGATATGTTGAGAGCTGCCTGCAGTGACAGTAGTGAGTCCCAGCTCTCTGCCCTGCTGAACCTGCACACCAACCTACAGGCTGCAAAACAGGGTGTGGCGCCCCCCAGCAGCCTGCTGGAGGCAACTGAGAACAGGCTCACCCGCCTCTCAAAGGTACACAATCTCAACAACACGTTCAATTCACCTGCGCACCACCTTATCATCAAGTGACCCAAAAACCCATTTATCTGTATAACTGCAGTCTCGTGTGTGTTCACAATACCTGTTATGCTGATGGCGCCCATACACTCTGTTCCTAACAATCCAGCTACTCATTTGATGTTACCAATTAGACTCAGATGAAAGAAAAATAAATCACCATATAAATACTTCATAGATGACTTAGTACCAATATTATCAAAGGTGTTTAGATACTCTATATCTGAGGGTAACCTGCCGGTGACATGGTCAGAGGCTATTATATCAGTAAACCATAAAGAAGATAAAGATCCTGCAATTCGTGAGGGATATGAACCTATTTGCCTGATTCGCAATGACCAGAAATTATTGAGCAGTATTTTGGCACAGAGAGTGCAAAAAAATATTGCAAATCTGATTAATCCGGATCAGACAGGATTCATTCCCAGCAGAGAGGGAGCTGACAATATAAGAAGAACCTTACATATTATAAAATGTGCCAAAAATATGCAGACTTCTATGCCAGAAGTGGGGTCAGACAGGGAGATTGCCTCAGCCCCTTGCTCTTTGCTATAAACATTGAACCTCTGGCAGCCTCAGTAAGTAAAAATTAAGATATTAGAGGTATAAAAGATATCTGTAAAAAAGAACATAAGATTTTGCTTTATGCAGACGATATATTAACGTATATCAGTCACCCAATCTCTTCTTTTCCTGCACTGATGGGCACCTTGACAGAATATCGAGAACTTTCTGGCTATCAGATTAATTGGAGGCATTGATGCGGGTGGGACAACGGCATACGCAATTAAGGGGTTTCATTTTCACTGGTCTCAAGGGTTCATATACTTAGGAATCCTTATAACCATGGACATGTCACAATTATTCAAAGACAATTATGTGAAATTGATGGGCAAAGTAAAAGCAGATCTCATGAAATAGGAAATCATTCCACTGTCTCTCATAGGGCGCATAGAAGCGATACGAATGAACATACTGCCAAGACTACTTTTTCTATTCCAGTCTTTACCTCTAGATGTCCCTGTTTCCGCTTTTAAAACAATTGACAAATGGTTATCTAAATTTAAATGGCAAAATAAAAGACCCAGAATTAAGTTTAAAAGACTACTGTTTTCAAAAGAAAATGGGGGCCTAGACTTGCCTAATTTGAAAAAAATACTATTGGGCAGTTCAACCTTGGTCAATGGTTGCTTGGATATCTCAAGACGTTGATACTATCTGGGATGGGATGGAGCAGAGTGACTGTCCAGGTATGCCATTAGACAAAATCCCATTTCTGAGTCAAGATGCCTGGGTAGTAAAGAAGATTAACAATTACTGGGCAAAAAACACTGTAAAACATATGGTCAGTTGTGAGAAAGAAGCTACAACGTCAATATCCAGCGCTATGAGGAAGGCTGTGATTGTGATCATTATTTCTGTTAAAACAGATACAGCACACAGGTGGCCTGATCCAGGAACCTGTGTCATGATATGCGTTGCCTAGCTTAAATACCTGAACCACACCTGCAGCGCTGTATGTATTTTGGCACCCTGTCACTGTATATGCCTACTGTATCCTAGTCTAATTACTGATGAAGACCTCTCATGGTTCATTCATTTTTGCTTTTGTACTTTTTTTCCATTTTTTTCAACAGGTGTACTTACAAACATGTATTAACCCGAGCCACCTGAGCATTCTGGGAGAGCTCCCATCAGGCTTCAAGATTCTGATGCTCCAGCATTCTGACAGCGGGTATGTAATGTTGCTGTACCGGCGTGGCTTTTAAAGGCATGTGTAATACTGTGAGGCTGCTCATAATTTGTCAAACACACTGGGTTAAACAAAATATAAGGGGTAAACAGGGGTACATAATAGAAACAAATGAAAAAGAACCGGGTCTAGATATGTGTTTCCCACTAATGTCAGTACTAATCACCAATATGTCTCTGCTTAAAAAGATTTATTACTTGGTCACAATTCAAAGCTCAGTTGCTGAAAAAAAAAAACACAGAATTTGATCCACATCTTCATGACCTCTGAAATTCAACATAAATTGTTTAAACTGATTCGAGTGGTTTCATTAACACCAGGGTGAAGTTGAATTACTTTATTGAACCATTATGGGAAGTTCTGCAATAGAGTGATTTCCACCTCCTTCATCTCACAATGAACTGGAGACTTGAAGAGTGGTTTAATAGCTCATATGACATAGCTCATAACGTGCATAACAGCATTGCAAGAGGGTTTGAAGCTGTTCTGAAGGGAAAACAAAGAACATATCCTTATTAGTTAATCCATTTTCATATGTTGCTTGATCTTTCCATTATTTTGTCTATTACTTCTATATTCCAACATTATTTTTTAAGTAAACCCATACTAACTGCAATACCCTTTATGTACCACAAGAGGGATCTACATATTATAATTAGTTCATTGCAGAAGTGTTATTTGTATTAGTACCATTCTATCTTACCTTCACACACATTACCCTGAGAGTCTTCAAGCCTTAAGTATGTGTAAAATTAGTTTTTATGGCCTCAAACATATTCATAAGCGGCAATAAAAATACAAAAAATGAAATGTACATCAATAAAGCTATGCTATAACACTATGTGTGACACATTTTATTCCTTTAGGCATATGACAGATTATTATGCGTTTAGAGTAGATTGACACTTTTGCAGCAGCAGCATCTCTCTCTCTCACTCTCTGGTAATGTAACTGGTCTCACAGGAAAACATAGTAAACTATATTCTTGGGTTTTGTGAAAACAAGGGCCCAAAAGGAGTATTTATCTAAAATACTCAAGTTCCATCATGGGTCGAACATGACTGGAATAAAACTAAATGAATGTGGATGTGAGGGAAATTTTGAAATGTAGGTTGCGCATCCCTAATCCGAAAGTCAAAAATCCGAAATGTTCCATAATCTGAAACATTTTGAGCATCGACATGACACCACATGCGGAAAATTCCACACCTGACCTATGTGACTTATGGTCATCCATACATATAACCCAAAAATAGTGTGCAGTATAAATTAAAGAAAAAATGTATGTTAATATAAAAATCATGTTTGGTTGTCTGTCTACAGTACTAATGGCTGTGTGCGTGTGATAGTGACCGTCAGACGATATCACAGCATCGTGTACATCTTCTACATGCTACATGTGTACTTCAACATGTCATGCTAACAACGTCCATTTAGAGATGCAGCTGGTCAGTTAGAATGGAGCTTGGACGCCTGTCGGGAAATGGCTGTACAGGGGGTCCTCGACTTACAAACAAGTTCTGTTCCTACAACGTGTCATAAGCCTAAATTATACCTAAATTAACACCTTAAGTCACTCACACTGTACACACAACGCATGAAGGACATGTAAAATACAGTAATTAAATGAAACAGCAGCAAAAAAAAAAGAGAGAACAATTCCTTACCTTTATTTCTGTGTTTGTATTTACAAACCAAACCGCTTAAGTCGAAACTAGGTTTTTTAAGTAATTTATGGGAGTGCATCGTAACCACAAAATGATGTAACCGGAGGACCTCCTGTATATGCAAATACAGTGATCCCTCTCCTATCGCGGTAGTTATGTTCCAAGACCGCCCGCGAGATGGGAAAAATCGCAAAGTAGAGGCAAGATAGTTATTATATTATTTACGTATATATTAACCCTTTACGAACCTCCCCCACACTGTTATCCACCCTCCCTAGACTGTTTTACCTTTTCCCACACTCTTATATGTAAACACTTTTATGTAAAATATAAATGGAAATACAACACATACATTTTAAATACATTAAATACATTGTAAAACATTTTAAATGTAAATTAAATGCAATGTACATGCACTAAACTACTGTAAATGGAAATACACATGTAAAGGTAAATTATTGTAAATTAAGAATGAGAGAACATTTCAGTTTATTTTTTACAATATTTTTTACTGTTCATTTTTTTAAGGTTAGAAAATGCTTATTTTATAACGAAAATAATAAAATCATGGAATTTTAAAAATTTCTATACCACCACACAAGGCCAGTTCAGTACTGCGAACATATGACATGTGGGCATCTTAGATTTCCCAACCCAAATCTCGTTTACCCGTACGTACAGGTTTTTTTGCAATACCCTGTATGTATGTATGTGTTACAAAATGTCTTAATTTATTTTTTTTTACAGTTTTTTCCCTTTTTAGGCTAGAAAATGATTATTTTTTCATGAAAAATTGGAAATTTAAGAATTTCTAAATACCTCAAAAATCTGCGATAGAGCGAAAATTCTGCGAGACGGGATTACATATAATGTACATAAAAAAACCGTGATGCACTGAGGGAGCGAAAGCAGAACCGTGATACAGAGAGGGAACACTGTAGTCCAAAATCTGAAAAAGAAATCCATAATCCAAAACACTTCTGGTCCCAGGCATTTCGGATAAGGGATACCCAACCTGTATGTTGAATATAATATGCGTGCATGTGCACTGAGTGTACAAAACTGTGAAAACTGTAATCCTTAATGAATCTGTTAATGACAGGTTAAAGAAGGATTTGTATGGATTTAAACAAGTGAGGCAGGGATTGTGAGGGAGACAGGGAAAGAAAGAGGATTTTAAGTGCATTTGAACAGGGTATACACTACCTGGTCACCAGATCTCAATCCATTTGTGGGAGGACATGGGGGATGCACTGGATCAGGAAGTGCCAGCATCCCTGTAGAATGTTTTCAACATCTTGGGTGGGAGTGTCCAGGAATAGCTGAGAGAATGTGACTCTGAATTAGTCTTCTACTGATATTCTACTATCACTAGATCTCGGTCTAGTCGATCTCAGCCGAGTGTGGAATGAAATGAAACAGTCATTCAGAGTCTAAATGGGTATCATTGAGTCGACAGAGTCAACCTGGGCCAGCAATGCACTTTCGTCATCACCTTGTGGAGTCCATGCCCCAGAAAATTTAAGCTACGCTGAAGGCAAAAGACAGAACGTACTCGACTTCAGTGAGGTGAACCTAATTAAGAAGCCAGACTGTGGTTGTGTGTACATAGAGGTCACTACGTCATTCATACGTAGGATTTTATAAGTTTACCCTGGATAATTTTAGCAAATTGAAACACATTTTGAAACACCTTTTTTAGATTTAATTTAATTTAACTTAGATAAATAGGCAGACTTGTGCAAATTGATTACCCTGGTGCAGTTTAAGCAAAAGAAAAAAGCTGTAAAAATTTGTTTTAGCAACAGGACTGTTGTTCCATGCTAATGAACACTAGGATGTGAACATATTTTTGAGTCATGTGAATTTCATTTGGCAGCTGAAACTAAGGATCCATAAACCAAAAGTTGTGTTTCATACAGAATTTTTAATGTAAAAAATGTGTTTTGAAGTACAGCTGTGACTGACACCATTTATATCATTTGAAATCCTCCTTTTGGAGGATCAGAACAGAGAAGTGGTGTATCAAAACATTTTCTTTTAACAGAGTGATGTTACAGGGGAGAAGATGCAGTGTCAAACTCCTGATCTCATATTTTATCTTCTGCGCTATTGAATGTCATTCTGGAGCCTTGTGAAGCCTCGGGTTACCACTGAAACCATAAACCTACTCCACATGCTCAAAAAGCAAGAGAGATTGGCTCGCTTGCTTGATCTTTGATCTGTGTAAGCCATCACATTGTTTGCAACAAAACCAAACGTATGTGGACTCAGCTTGTAATCCTCACACAAATTTGATGTTGAATGCTGTACCAAATTTTAACTTTCAAATGAACAAAAAAAAAACATGAGTTCAATGGATATCAAAAGACAATGAATACCACTTGCTAGGTCAGTCATGATGTGTTGTCATTTGCAGACACTGCTGTGTAGTCAGAGGTCCACCACCTAATAAAGCAGCTAAAGAGGCAAAGCCAACTGTTCTCTGGCCTATTAGCCAATAATATAATACATTTAAAGGCAGAGTGACCATACAAAGCCTTGATTAATGGCCTTGATTAATAACTTTTTAAGTTCCCTTGTTTCTTACAGTATTATTTGTTAAAAAAATGTTAAAAATGTGGTCTAGTGTCATAAATGTGTGAGTTTGTTTGATTACTTTTAATCACTCAATGCCCCCTCTGATTACAAATAATTTGTCCCAATTATCAGATTGTAATTGTATCTGTTTGTCTGTGTACTAGGCCCACCTCTCAGGACCACAGTAGCTAACATACACATCCTGTTTCATTAACACTGCAGATCTGCACTCTATGGGGCCTTTTTTGAGAAGACAAAGCCAACAGACAACCAAAAAGGAAAGGGCTCTCACATGGCGGGTAAGCAGTTTTTTCTCTGTAAGGTGTTAAGGTTCTAGGTGAGTATTTATTTTATTTTTTTGCTACACAGCATATAATTGTTCAATTAATGAAGTTATTTGAGCAGTAAACATACCTCACTTGATATCTGGATCAAGATTTTACAGCCCTGTATCAGAACCTATAAGGTGCTTACCCAGTATCAAGCAGTGATCATTAGTGCATCTCCAGAGTATTAATATGTCCCCATCAATATCAGGGGGCCTCATAACCACAATCAAAATATTTCTTACCAATGTGTTATGGAATAGTGTAAGGAATAAATAAGCATGGCTTTGCCATCCTTGGACAGGGGAGTGCATAAAAGGCAATTATATGCAGTGAGACGGACCAGAATACTAAGATGGGTATTAGGCTTGGTGAGGTTCCCTGCCAGAAAATGGCACTCCATTGGTGCATCCTCACCAAGGTTAAGTAGTCCCTCCCGACATAAATACGGCTTATTTTGAAAGCCAGGGCTCAAAGTGGTGGAATGCATAAAGATGCTGTAAATGACATTTCCAGGAGCTCGTGAGGCAACTGCTGCCCTGGCTGAAAGAGGTACGTACGCCCAATGCCAGGAGAAGGGCTGACAGTACATCAACATTATAGACTGACAGGGCTCTCTGGGATCTATTACGTACTTGGCCTTGTGTGCTTCAGGTATTCTGGCCTGCAGCAGGGTTGCTAAGGTCCCTGTCTGCCCAGCAACGCTGTCCAGCCTTTTGGAGAGGGCCCGCTTCTTCAAACAAGAGACCATGCAGGCACATGTGAGGGAGGAGATACAGAGGGGCAGAGACTGGGGTGTGGCCAGTGACGTGGCTACAGCCAAAGGCCACACAGTCACATCACACTTGGTGAGTTTTTTTTCTCTGAGTGTGGTTATCAGTTTCTACTTCCACTATTGAGATTGTGGACCATTACACTTACTGTAAAACAGCCATAGCCAAAACTATGGTACGTTTCAGTGAAACCTCAGACTGTCAGTCTATACCCATGTAAGCTTTAGATATCTTAAAATTCAGGGAAGAAACAGAAATCTTTTGAGAAAGAGACTGCAGAAATGCTGTGTTTAGCCCCTGAATCACATATCTATCTTACAGAGAACTAGCTTTTTTCCCAGCTTGCTAATATCTTCACAGTTCTTAAAATTGATTTCCATTTCAATCTCTGTTAACAGAAAAACCGTGCCAAAAATGAAATTGCTTCTCAATTTGACAATCTTGTGCGAGAGATGGAGATGTACCTGCAGCCCCTTCTTTCTCAGTTTACCCTCTCCAGTTTCAGGTGAGTGGGTGGGGCAGTTTAAACAATATTAAACATGCCTCCTGGCATATGATGTTATCAGCTTTATAAACCAAACTGGACAGCATTGTAACAGAATATGACACAGGCTTCCTGCTATGGTAAATCCAAGGTTCAGGCATGCTTTATCAATGTTTGTACTGCGTTCTGTCATCATAATATGTTAGTCCTGTGCTCTTAGTCTTAAAACAACTAAGAGCACAGGAATCTTGAGAGGTGTTAATTGCAAATCGGTATTCAATTAACAGCTTAGGGATGGGGAATCACCATTGTTTCATGGTTCAGAAATTGCAGCTATGTCCTCAGTTTGTGAGTCTGTGAATAGCATATGAAATATGGCTTGACAAGAGACGATTCTGCTGCATGAACTGCAGCTATTGGGCTGTCCTCTCTGTGGACACAAGGCCTTGCAGCCTCACCCAGCATCCAGTTCTGTAGCTTCCTGTGAATACTTCTCTCCTCATGCATAGAGCTCGACCCATCCTGCCATTCTTTTTCAAATTCAGGTGTCAGGCTCCCGCAGCGCCCCCTGCAGAGAGTGCCAAGGCAAAAGACAGGGAGGAGAGATCACCAAGTGACAAGGGTATGTGTCAGCCCTCCATGTCAGATATCAGATTCCTCTATGTCTGAGTAATGTAAAGCATTTTCTGCAAAATTTGGTCAGATTTGTATGAGACAGATGGGGGTCAGCCTGCAATCAGAAGTGTGGAACCATTGTGTCTAAGAGGCAGGCCAGCCACTCTCCAGTGAGAGTCTGACAGAACATGTTGCTGAATTTGTTTCTGTGAAAATCATGCCCAGCCCTCCTTAATCACATTTACTCCATGAAGTAGGGCTGTGTGATATGATGATATATTTTGTGTGACAATAGAAAAATGTCTATCCTTTCATATTATGCTCTATCGTTTATTTTGTTGTGGCGCAAATCACACTCTTCAAGGCAATATATTTCATTATTTGGACAACGCTTTGCGTTCTTCCACGCGGCACAGATGCAGGCAGGAAATTTGCATGAAGGCAACACAAAAAACATGGAGGAGAGTGAACATGACACAGAACGGGTTGATTCTGAACAGGAGAAGGACTCAAACTCCAACCAATACATTAATATTTTATAGTTTATTAGATGCTTAATTGAAAATGTGCACAAAGGTTCTAAATAAAAGTAGAAGAAAAATCAAATGAGTAAGTACCTTTTATTTGTCGAGTATATAATTCAAAATGTACTACGAAATACATTTCCATGTGGTCATTTTATATAAACTACATATTCAATGAATTTACGGAAAAAAAAAATTGCTATATCATGATATGTATCGTTATCTGGATATGAAATGACCTATATCGGGATATGACATTTTGGTCATATCGTACAGTCCCACTAGCTGTGATTATACCACCTTTTTAATAGAAATGACCTTGTCAATGGTTGTGTTTTTTTCGTTTGTGTTTCATTTATTTATCCATTAGCTTTAACTGTTTAGTTTAGAGCAGAAATTGCTGTGTGACTGTTATGACAGCGTTTTACTGCTATTTAAGTTCAGTAGCAGCAAAATATCAGTGCAATAGAAGCTGATTACCCCACTAATGAGAGAGGTACTAAATCGGTATTTAAGTCAGTCAGCTTGTGAGTAGGTCAGACGGTACGTTGAGTAAACAAGGACCACTGTTCTGTGATGAAAAAGCATAAAAAGGTATGATACCAGCACATATATACATATTTTTGTGTGTGTGTGTGTGCATGTGTGTGTGTGTGTGTGTGTGTGTGATACAGCTCTGTTGTCTCTGTCTGTGTATGTTTCTGCAGTGCTGTGATTTTTCTCTTGTGTGTTTCTCTGCAGTGCTGTCTCCAGTGGACCCAGGCATGAGTGTGGTGCTGCTGGTCGACAGGTTTTTAATGGAGCTGCCTCTCGAGGCCCTTAGCATCCTGCGAGATGAGAGAGTAAGCTCTGTGACCCGGGACTTCTCCCTACAGCTGCTCCACTCTCGCCTTCAGAGAGACGAGCCAGGTGAGCAGCGTACCACCTTACCTCTCTTGCTTCTCCAGCCGAACCCTACTGGGGTAATTCTAGATCAGGTACCCCTGTGCACAATGCACCCCACTTATAGTCTGAACATTGCACCAAATTGCTGCTCTTTCCTGCTCTTTTCAAGGAAAATATTTCAGCACTAAATCTTTCTTTGCTCAATATTTTCAAACTTACATGAACTTAACTGCTGGCTCATGGCCATGGAAGTCATGTGGTTTTTTTAGTCAGCCTAACCCTTTCCGGAAGGTTTCTGTTTTATGTTTGTTAATCTGTTTATACTCTTCACCAAATTTGTGAATCCCTCCCGATCAAATTTGAATACTAATGGTGTCTTATAATAACATAAAAACGAGAATTGTTCTTCTGATTCATCTCCCTAATCTCTTTAAAATTCAGATTTGTGAAGTGGTTTTATTTATAGCATGAGATTAATGCCTTTTGAATGTTGTAATCACCATAATTCATTTGTCCTTCTTAAATTCACATCTCGGGCCATTAAAATGTCTTTGGATGCGCGCCAAAGCAAAGTGATCAGGACCCCAGTGTCCTCCCAATTTCAAAGATGAAAAGCAAAGTACAAAAAAATAGACATATGTAAAAACATGTATATTTGTGCTGGTATCATACCTTTTTATGCTTTGAACCAGTGAATACTTAGATGGTCATCATAAAATGGCCTAGTTGGATTCTCTCATTCTTTTCCCAATGTACAGTAAAAAAAACTATTTGAATTGGACTGTTTCACAGGTAAAGGGGGCCTTGTTTAGAGAGTATGTTGGCATGCAGTTTTCCAAAGGCTTTGGAGCAGCCTCACAGAAAACAATGTACATGTCCATCTATGACAGCCTATTACGTAACAAGCAAGACTTCAAAAAGTCTGTGTCCTTTCCAGGAATCCTGTAGATATTTAAATGTTAATGTTTAACAAGTCTCCAAGTTGAAGGGGAAGTGGCCGTGGAAAAGCCAGGATCCTTCGGAAGTGTAATATGCGTTACTCACCTGAAGCCACATTAGCATAAATTTGACGTCTACAGTTTAGCATTGTGTCAGGAAGATGTAGGGCCCCAGGTGAGCTGGAGACCAGTCATTTGTTATTCCAGTCTGACCTCTGCATGGAGCCTGTAACTCTGTGAATGTATCTCAGACATGATGAAAAGGTAGCAGTTTATTTTTGTTACTTTCTTTTTCATATTGAACTTTTCAATACTTTTACCAATGTTTGTAAGTTAAGGTCGTTTTTCTGACAGAGAAATTGAGTGTATTTAACTGTGTGAATACACACACACAAACACACACGCATGTATTATGTTTTATACAGTGTACATGGATGCCTCAATCTGCAAGGCAGATTAAAAACTCAGAAAAGTTATTTAATTATTCACATAGAAATGAATCCTAAACATTAATTTAGCATCCAGGTGAGTCTGAAGATTATGTTTGAATGTGTGTTTTCTTATTTCTGCTTGGTCATTGAAATTGTGAAACCTGGGCCTCAGTGAAAATGTCACTGGTGTTTGTTCCAGTTGAAAGTGAGAGCAGGAAGGAGCCCAGAGGTGGGAGAGGGGGAAAGGCGCGGGGGGATCAGAGCAAGGCCTTCAAAGTGGTGAGTTCCGCACATTTATCTGGCCCTGTGAGATAGAGCCACCACACTTATTTAACTCCCCAGTCTTTCAACTCTGCTTTTCCAATCAGTCACATAATGTGCAGTCATAATTATCTTGCATTTGGAGTTCAATTAATATTTACATATCTTTCTCTCTCTCTCTCCTTTTTCACTCTCTGTTGGTTTCTCACTCCCTCCCTCCCTCTTTCTCTTTTTTATGTACAGTTTATGAGTGTGTATGTTTTATATCAGGGTGTGCATTAATGTATACAGAATCAATATAGCATGTGAGCCATAGTAACAGATTTTGTTTTAAATCCTAGGTGCCTGTAAATCGAGTTCTACCTCCAGATTCCCTCCCTGTGGACACACACAATTTCAAATGTATCCTTTTGTATTCACACAGATTCCCCCACAGTTGTAAATCATTTTCCACTGTCTGAGCATACTTTACATATTACATACTACATACTTAAATATGAAACACTTGAAGCTGTTTAAGGAATTTGTGAAAGATGTTCACTGTCAACATATCATATTATATTTTTGAGCGAGTCTGTAGTCTGTGATATCATCACAAAAAGGATATAACTGGACAAGGCTGGAGACCTATCAGTGTCTTTTAACTGAACAAGTCTTCCTATATGCACTCTGTAGATGTGGTGGGCCCCTACAATGAAGCAAGAGAAACCGGTAAAGAAATTGGCTAACATATTTCATTTTAAATGGAGGGGGGTTGTTGGTTCATCAGCTACCAGTCAGTGTGTATGACCTATAACATTCTCTTGGTGTGTTTTACTGACAGAATTGATGATTCTAATATGAGCTTCACTCATGGCAGTTCACGTATCCAATGATGTTTTTTTGTTCATCAACTTCTAAGAATAGAATATAAGGCAATGCTTGTTATGAAAAAAAGATTATGAGCCCAAATAGTGTTTATGTGCTTATAGAACTTACAGTTTGATGTAGTATCTCTTCCCAGTAGTACAGTCGTAAGCAGCAGTACTCTCTGAAATAAGCCATGCACAGGCTGGCTTGTCTGTGTTATACAATTATAATCAGGTTGCCTCTGTCCAGAGTCTTCTGCCTGCCTAAAACACCAAAAATTATGCACCATAAAAGCTTCACTCAATCCTTGAATGTAAGGTACTGTGAATCAATATGGTGGTACATGGTCATTCATTTCACACATGATGCAGCCACTTTAGGACAGTCATAAAATCCATGCTAGGAAAAGGGATATTGCATTGTTTTGTAGGTTTTATAGCCTTTTTATGAATAGCTTATCAAATACTGTGCATGGAGCTAGAGCACAAAGCTTTGTGCCTTATTAATATATCTGATCTGCTTATGTATTTTTGGGAGACCTTGGAGGGCAGAGTAGAGAGACTTCATCAGTGATTAATGCTCTCCTTCATGAAATTTGTCTGGTGTGAAATGGCCCTGTTTGTGTCTCCGCACCTGAAATATCCTTTTTTTTCCCTCTCCTGCTTTCACTTCTTCTGTGTATTTAAACTCAGATCAATATGTACATAACCGTCAACTGACACACAAGCTTCACTTACCACTTTTGTGGTGGATAATTCCTTTATATTCCTCACACATTTATCAATCACAGGTGTCTTTAAGAGTAAAAATACTGTTAATGTTGTAGTTTTGCAAGAGGCAACCCTGTATTTTTGGGAAAAATGGACCTTTTGCCAGTGACCATGTCTGATTCTTCACACATAGGAGGGGTCAATCCTGTTGAGGGAATGAAGCAGATCTTGGAGGCATACGGACAGCAGATGACCCCTCTGTGGGAGGGAGTTTTGGGCCCAGATCATACCCCCAGGTGAGGGTTATGTGACCATGGATAACCACCAGGGCTCAGAAAGAGGAATTCTTTCCATCTTAACTCACCATCATTTATGCTGTCTTTTCTGTCCTTAAACCTGTGATTTCCCATGGCATCTGGGTCATGTAGAAAGTAAAGGCGCATGTTCATGGTGTAGCAGTGAATCATTATTAGATATGGCTGCAGTTCACACTCATGACACAAGAATTAGCACACCCATGGCAGCTTGTTGGCTATACAGAAAGTTGAGTGTTTTTTTTTGAACAATTATGTGTGCTGAACAAAGTCTTGAACAAAGCTTTACCAAAGAAGTCTTTAATGACACATAGTAGTAGTCTCTGAAGTCTGATGTCATCTTCATCATTACTAACTACTACTACCATGACAATGCATGCATTTAAATGCTTATAATTTGTACTAGCTATAAAGAAAATATTGGTACCTGAAGATTCATGAACTGGCTTTATGTTAGTTTGGTATCACCAACTTTATGTTGGTGATACCATGAACTTCTGGTATCACCATCAGTTAAAACTTTCTCTTCTTCCTTTACACATTCTATAAACAATCACCTCCTCCTTTGAACATACTATTTTGGGTTGTAAATTTTGGGAAGATGAATTCAGGTCCACAGAGATGGCTCTGCCAGTACTATATGACAGTTTAGATGTAATTTCTTTCCAAGGCAAATGCTCCACTTTAAATGCAGTCTGCTGGTCCTATTTTAATGCAGCCTGTTATGTAATATTTGTGTAAATGCTGGAGTAATGCTGGCTTGGCCTTGATGCACTGTTGAAAACAATTGATTTTTCCTTTCTTTGCAGTCTGGCTGAATTGGAACACATGTTGACAAACTGCAGTGGTTTTATTTTCAACGGAACTGAGAATTTCTTGCGGAACATCCCGCCTTCCAAGATAGTCTCTATGAAACTTTCAGGTAAATTTACGTGAAAAACTCTTACATCTGTTTTATATGACCATAACATCACAAACAAGGTCATTTGGTATGAGCAGGTTAGTAAAAATGTCTCTCAAAATGAGCCACATTATGTGGAGGGGGGTACTGTCCTAACTTTTCTTATACCAATCTTAAAGTCCACCAACCTCTCAGCCTGTCAGAACTCAGAGTGACCCAAACACAGACAGAAATAATAATAAACCATGGTTTATTAAGCAGCCCAAAAAACACACAAGATCCAGAATAAGAGTCCAGGCAAAAGGTCAAAACCATACGGGCAATGCAGAAGTACAAAATCACAATCCAAGGGAGAGGTCGGAGAACAGGCAAAATGGTCAAAAACAGGCAGACTCGGCAAAGGTAAAAAATCACAGGACAGGAATCAAAAAACCGGGGAACAGACAGGGTAATAACAGGAAAGCAGGCATGATACAAAGGCTTTTAGCGCAACAGGTACAAAGAACACTGAGACGAACTCGCAACAAACAAAACATAAGGCAGGGTATAAATAAACAGACTAACAAGCAATGAAACACAGGTGTAACAGCAGGGAAGGTGAAACACATGATTAATCAACAGAGTAGGGAACAAGGTTGGTGGAGAAAACAGAACAAACACAAAAGCACATGGACAGGGAACTAATATTGTATTGCTGGGTGAGACAAGGTCAAGACTGGGGTTTGGGTGACAAAGCAATCCTCAGCAATTATTACGCACAGACTTTGCCATAGCAGCACCCACGTGACATAGAAACACTTGACATGTGTAGCACCAAATACAAGTTTCCTGATAGACGAAAGCCATGTTACCCCCTCCCCAGCCTATCCATCCCACCCTTGGTTTACACAACATAAAACATAAAGGGGTGATGGGAACAGAAGCTTAGCCATTAAGAAAATAAAGCAGAATGACATGAAGAGATTCTACAAACATGGCAATACTAGAAATAACAGGCAACAAACAACACAACAGTAGTCATCTTTACAATATAATTAATTTTTACATGAAAAATGTTTGAAGGGTGTTATAATTCATGTGGGAGACTAAGAGTGAGATCAGAAACTGTAATGTACTACTGTAGTAGGGCAGAATTGTGATGGGTAGAGGTATTATGCAATCATATTTAATTTGAGGAAGTTCATTCCAGACTGACTTACAGACAGAAACCCAGAGAAACCTCCAAGCTGGAAATTTAAACAGGGTTGCCTGATTTATTGCATAAGCCATACATAGCTGTTGGCTTTGGCTCTTTGAATGCATTTATTATTTACATCCTGGGAAATTATATTTAGTTTTGATTCTTCAGGGATCTGAAAGCAGGTTATTTTATATATAGACACAGGCTGTTAGGTTATTTTTTTATTTTAGTGAAATGTAGATCAAATTATTATAAAAAATACATCTAAACTTGACATTGGGCCAAGGTCCAGCTCAGTTTATTAAGAGAGATGTGTACTGAAAGTGATCTTCTATTGGATAAAATGGAATTTGGGTTAAAAAATAAAATAAAATTTTTATACTTATTTCATTTATTTATTGAAGTTGCCCAACTGAAATGTGTAGATCTAACCCATTTTTTCTCACCTTCAATTTACATCTGAAATAAAATTATACGAAAAGGTAACGCATTATCAAACCAGTGTTTGCTACAGACTCAACAGATGACCCTCAAATAGAAGTTGTTCAGAATACTGAATGTGGAATCAAATCAATATACATTGTAAAGAATTAGAATCGTTACTTGTACATGTAACTTAATTGTGGCATTTTTACCAACAATCAAATCAAAGACATGTTGCTCTCAACTAGCATAGATGTAGCAGGAGTATTTTATTTCTCATGTTTTTTTCGTACCTTGTTTTGAAGGGGTTTACATAGGCCCACATCTTAAACACTTAAATGACAAAAGGAAATAGCGAGTGTATATTTCAGGGTAAAATACATGTAAGTAACATTTCAATATGAAGCAGCATTTGACAAGGAGGCATCATCTGACGCATTAAACAATCTATTGAATGCATTATTTGGTGTAGTCTGCTGGAGCAGGTATGCATTGGGGTTTTTATTGGTAATGCCACACAAAACTGCTTTTCCCTTCCATGCATTAATTATCGCTGGAGAAATGTATAGGTACATTTTTGAGGTGTGGTACATGATAATGAAGCTTGTCAAGTCTATATATATATATATATATATATATATATATCAAACATCTGAACAAATTCATTTTATAGTTTAGCCATGATTTTAGTTATATTGGCATGAAGTTGGGAGGGTTTACCCAGATTGCACTGTTTCCCCCAGTTGATTTTGTCATTTTTACATAGATGCACACATTCTGGCACTCATGGTTGAAGTGGCCAGTCAGGTTTGGGCTTGGTGTCTCCTCTAAGAGCAATGGCTACCTTGGTTTGAAGTGGGAGATTGAGAGGGTTGAATGATTGCTTAATTGGTGCACATCTAAACATGGAAGGCTAGGAGATTGTCTTTAGCAATATGAGAGCACCTGGCTCTGTAGACCTAGCCACCAGACAACATAAGAGGCTAGATAGCTCTAACATGAGCAGGCTTGCTCTCAGTGGCTTATCAGTGATGGCCCTGCATTCTCTTATACTGCTGTTTGCACCAGAATAATGAAGCTGATTATGAACTGCCCGTGTTGCTATCACTGATTGCATTAGAGACTGAAATTGATAAAACATCATTAGAGTGCTACCTTTTGGTTCATACCATGTTCAGTTCACTGATGTTTCTCTGGAGTCCATATCACTGATTCTGTACTTTAGTGAGTGTCAGTAGTGATTATTATACTTTATAAAGTTATTCTCAGAGACTGATACACAAAGTTTAAAACAACGTTTAGGTGAACAACTTGGAGGGTCACAATCCTGGGATTAGGTCACAACAGGACATGACTTATTAATATGAGTGGGTGTCACATCAGGTCATGTTGTCTCTGTGCTTAAGTGTTACTGCAGATTTAAATTTAATTCCTTGTTTGTCATTATAATGTCAATAAATGAGAAATGCTAAATGAGAAAGTCATTGGTTAAAGGTTGTGATGAGCACTGGCATGAAGAGTGCATTTGACTGAGTTTCAGTGTGTATTGCTGTATCTGTCAGACTGCCAGATGGTCATCCTCTTTGACTTGGCTCATACCAGCAGCAGTGCACTCAGGCGGACCAAGCTGCATGCACACAAGAGGTAAATAATGTACTTCCTGTTTCCTGTTTGTTAGTGCTCCCCACCCCCCAGCCCCCACCCCCAGGATAACATACAGCTTCTTCTGTGTCTTATCAAAGCGATGTGCCTGTGCCAGTTATCAATTGGGGGTGTATAATTTATAATATATAATTCATGTATGAGGTATTTGTAAATCATAATATATTATCATATCATATAATATATTCCTCTAGCCTGGACCTGGAGG
Organism: Albula glossodonta; assembly: GCA_019788955.1. Taxonomy (NCBI): domain Eukaryota; kingdom Metazoa; phylum Chordata; class Actinopteri; order Albuliformes; family Albulidae; genus Albula; species Albula glossodonta. The sequence continues at coordinate 9,025,089 of JAFBMS010000020.1, read as the reverse complement.
GGCCCTTGGGGACTGTGGCCCTCCTGAGTCTGGGAGGTGTACGTGCCATCACTCTCAACCAGTGGCCCAGCACTCTCAGAAGGAACACCTGCAACTTGGAGTCCCTGCTGAAGAGTAGGTGGCACATGCAGCACATGTGCATCAAACAGAACCTGCCTGGCAACAGAAGCAAAACAGTAACTTTACCTAAAATCACAAATGTGTTTTTTCACAGCTCTAACTGTATTCTGCTCTTCTGCAAAGCCCTGCTCTGCTGCAGGTCAGCTGCAGGTATATTGGTATATAGTATCTGAGAAGCTCTGCTCTGGTGCAGTCTACTGAGGGTATATTAGTGTATAATATCAGATCGACTCTGCTCTGCTGCAGGTTTGTTGAAGGTATATTAGTGTATAATATCTGATCAGCTCTGCTCTGGTACAGGTCTGCAGCAGGTATATTGGTGTATAGTATCTGAGGAGATCTGCTCTAGTACAGGTCTCCTGAAGGTATATTAGTGTATAATATCTGAGGAGCTCTGCTCTGCTGTAGGTCTGCTGAAAGTGGGTGTGGCCTCAGGCCCAGCTGTCCATTCTCTGCGGCAGAGGGATGTGCAGAGCTTTGCGGAGTCAGAGGAGGGTGAAGGGGAGTCAGGGGAAGACAACTGCAAAGGTACAGCCTGCCACCATGCGTGTGTGTTTGTGTGTGTGTATGAGCATCTGCTTGTACCTTTGCACAACCTGATCTCCTCCCTGTGTTACAGGGTCTGCATTTCCTGGGTTTCCTGAGGCAACTGAGGGGAGTTTGGAATCTGACAGTTGGAAGAGAGCCTCATTCTTCCCTTTCAACCACATCATCTATGGCCTGCCCAATTTAGTCATAACATAATCCAATTCACTTTTTTGCACCACTTTAATACACTGTATTTTCTTGTAAGCCATTTGATACAATGAGCGTAGTTTTTATTAACTTTTTATTACTTTGGCATTTACAAACTATTGAAGCAGCTAAGAATTAAGATACATAGTAAAGTCGGACCAACTATCTCTTAAGGATATTTATATGTTTTTCAATCTTTTTTATTGCTCTGTGTAGATATAAGCCCCCTAATTCAGGCGGCACCATAGAGAAGGGCATAGTGAATTGGTAGAGGCGAACTCTCTCTGATGGCACACACTGCACTAGTTCTCAGGGCTTGAGCTGAGCAATTTTACAGCTCTCCGGTTCACAGCTATCAGATGGAATCACCTCATAACACTCCATAAAAACCTTAATCCCCAGGCTGAGAACACTCTCCTGTTGTTTTGAATGGCCATATTCCTATGGTTCCATCAAAGGAGGCAGCACTTTTAGCGTCCATTCTCTGTTGATTCTTTATGTGTGTGTAGTGACTGGTGCACCTGGCAACATGCACCTCCTCCATCAACAGCAACCCCAACTTGTCACATCACTGATTTATATTAATGCTACTTTCAAAACATCAGCCATTTTAAGTGAAACTCCCTCTGACCTGAGAATGTTTTATCAAAACGTATGCACAGAACTTCAGGGACAATGTTTAGCTAGACACATAGTACAAAGAATCTGTTAACTATCTAATACACACAGATAACTATCTGTGTGTATTAGAGTGTGATTAAAACACTTTCCTTGATTTCTCTTATGATTATCAAATGTTTATATTTCCTTTTAAATAGACACCCAGCTCAAATTAATATGTATGGTACTGTTAAGGGCATGTTGAGTGAATATTGATCAAGTTTCAGAGACCCATTTTAAACCCATTTAACATGTTAATGACTTTCAGAAATGTCTAAGACCAGAAGAAATTATATTGAACACCACAAAGAACTATGTTGGAGTGATGAGTTCAACAGCACTTGGGCATTGCATATCTAGATTTAAATACTCAGCTTCCTTATCTCTTGCTCACATCTTTTTGTCACTTTTATTTGCATAATTATTTTGTAATAATATTGAAATATTTGTAATTTGATTAAATTGTATTATGACTGTTGGATGGGTATTTTACTGGGGATGGAAGTCACATTTCATGAAAGAAAATTGTGATTAATTACGTTCAATTATGACTCCAAAAAAATGATGTCAGATGAATTAGATAACACACACATGCTAGTTACCATTTCACATGATCCTGAAAGGTTTGTATTTATTTGTTTTTTTTAATATATTTTCTTTTCAATTTTTTATGAGCATTGGGAAGTAGTATTTAATGCATTAATTGTTCATCAAAGTTAAGTAAATGAATGTTCGTCATGCAAATGTAATTATTTTATTAATAACTGACTCCATTTACTTGCACTTGGTGCATTTATCTAATATGGATGGGTTTATAAACTCTTGTCATAATGAGGATTTTTTTTTTTGTTACTGTAATCTGCAGTAATTTAGGGAAGAATAAAATAGTACTTATTCCTTTAATATGTGTGTGTCCATCTCTTCATGTTTGATGTGTACTGTTTTCTGCAATAAACCGTTCGGCTGACAACAGTTGTTAAGGGTTTGCTTTATTGATTTACTATGTAGGGGTTCTAGTGCTTATCTGGTTTCCAAGGATCTGCAACTTGCCATGGAACAAGTGTGTCCCAGGAGAGTTTGGAAAGTAATTCTACATGGAAACCTGCTGTTTACATGATTGTCTCTGGACAATCATATCTGTTTGAATCCTCAACTACACATCAGAGAGGCTGAAAGGTTCTGATCTCTAAAAAGGGAACAGACCAAAGCTGCAAGTCATGGTGAAGTCAAAAAATCAAAAAGGTGCCTTCCAGTCAAAAGCAGGTGTGTCTTTCTAGTTTCTCTCATTCATAGCTGGCTGCTTATGTATGTATGTATGCACTTATCAAAATGGTATTGATTGCTATGCTGTCTGATTTTGTATTATATGGATCCTGTTTGAGACAGATTTGTATGTAAATTATTGACTGTATCAATTTTATTGTGCTCTCTGGGGTTAACTGACACTTCATTGAACAGATATGTCATTTATATACATTGACAGATACAAAATGACCTCAAAATGTCAGTTGCCACTGACTGAAGGAATCGTTTTTTAATTAAATGAAAAAAGTATATGTATCTAGTTTATGAATTTAAATTGAGAGACTTAGTTATTACAGAGTATGCTGTATAAGCTGTTAATCCCCAGTTTCCCAGTGTTTGCTGTTATATTTGGCTGCCTTTAATCAAAGGATTCTTAATGGTAAATAATTTCCTTCTCATCAGCTTGGCTTGTGGTGTGCGAATAATATCTTCACTTGTGGAGGGCTAACGGGATGTTTAATCTGTACTGAATTAATAATTAATGAAATGCACTTGTTAAACTGTGCCAATTTCGTTTCTGGATTCATTGAAGCTTCCTGTAAAAAGCAAAGCCTCTCTGGATCTGGACAGAGTGCTGCTGAGGGTGACAGCGATGTTGAAGGTACAGACCCTGCGCCTGCTGTATGTATGTTTAATATACTTACTAGCTTTTGGAGATGGATCCCCTCCAGTCATGAACTGCTGACCGTAATTTATTTTAATAACTTCAACAAAGTTAGACAAAGCTGTGTTTTATTGATTTTTAGAAAAGAATTACACACAGATGAGTGTAAAATTCCTTAGAAACAACTTTCCCTTTCAGCTGTTTTGGTTGGCAGCATGGCCCAAGATTTAGGACTGGAGTTATACCCACTCCACATACTGTGTAACATGCAATGTTACTGTGAGCTAGTAAACTACATTTCACACAAACTATGATGTTCATCAGGGTTCCTCTGGCTGTGCAGAGTTGGGTGAACACAAGACCATTTGATTATACAATAATTGAAAATGTTTTAAAAAGTTAGATTACAGCTAAATGGCCTCTTACAAATAAATGTTTGGAATTTCCCTTTAAATAAATATTGTACATTCAATAATTATGGCCACATGGCAATGCAAACATGGTTATAAAAGACGTCTGCATCTGTTTCTTTAAAACTGCATCTGGTTTATATGGAGCTTAAATGAAGTTAAATCCGTCTCATTGTTGGAGGCTTTGGAGATATAATCTGAATGAGGAAGACTCTGTTTGAGAGGTGATCCTCTGTGCCAATAGTATGACATACTGAAACAGTATGTGAGGACTGTAGCTTTATCCTTTGGCCTTATCATTTGTTATTTTCCATGAAAATCCCACTCAGTCTTAGCTGATTGCATCATGGTAACACATTTCTCACTGCCGATGTCTTCCAATATGTCAAAACTGAAAACTGCTCAACCCTCTTACAAGAAGCACCAGTAAAATAATCAATCAGTTTAATGATCCTTCAGGGCAAATCAATACAGCCCCTTACAAATTTAGAACATCAAGAATTGTACTTCAGCTCACAAGAAAATCAGTCAGAAGAATCAATCTTTAACAGTACAGCATATCAGAATTACACAATGGGCAGAGAAATGTTTAAGTAGTGGCTGGTTGGATGTACATTTTTCATATATGTACTATTTCCATAACATATATCAAAGTGTCAATCTTTACTATGAATACACTGTTCAGTATACATACAGACATTACCCTCCCTATTAAAAATTACTTCAGGGTAACATGATTCAAATGGCCATTTTTTATGACTGGATGTGCTATGTCTTGAAACAGAGTTCACTTGGGATTGTATGAGCATTTAAATGAATATCAGTCATGGTTATATTTTGCTGCAGTCTTTTTATAAGATTTTTTTTTTCATACAATTGTCTCAGTTTAATTCCTGCAGGAGAAACTGTGATCCATTAAACTCATAACTAAAGTAGGCTGAGCTTTCTTGATGCTTAACATTTATTATTTACAAAATTGCACACCTCTTAAAAGGAGTTCCAGAAATGCCATGGACTCATAAATAATGTGTGCAAGTAAACCTTGTTTCCTTCAGTTTCTTAGCTGCACCATAATGCAGCACAGGCATGTGGAACAGTGGGAAATGGTCAATCTTGTCCTCACCCACAGCAGCAGTGTTTAAAATGTGTTTCTTAATTCTTCTGTTTTTTATCTCTATTTCTATTTTTTTCCAGGAAACAAAAATGCATACACATCTCCTGTCATTCCAACAGTCAAACTGGAATTTTCAGCCCGTAGTCTTATCTTGTGCTTTCAAACTGGTCTTCAATAATGACTGTGTGTATGAAAAGGACCTGAAACTCTTTTTCTGGTTTTATTCGTGATTTACTAATTATCAGTGTGATTCATTTATATTACCAGGGCCATCACAACGTCTGCTGGGTTTCGTACCAGGCAGATACTTAATGTGTTGACCTTTCATTCAACCAGTTTTGCTTCCCCATTCTTTAAATGTGTCTGTGGGTTATAGAGAGACACAAATTGACTGCAATAGATTTAAGTTTTATTGTTTCTTATTTTTGAGGGTAGTTGAAGGTATTTCATTTTTCCATTCTTTGACAACACTTTACAACTATTGTCTTGCTATAACAAAGCTTGTTTGGATCATTGGAAGTCATGAAATCCTGAAACCTGTAGGACTGTGGCTTGGTACATGTGAAACAGTTTCTCTGCATCAGCCATGCCTTACAGACATTCCTATATCTCCTGTTTGCAGTGGAGAGCGAGGTCCTCACTCTGCAGCAGACATGCCAAAGACTGAGCGGGGTGCGACAAGCACAGGAAAGAGAGACCCTGACAACCATCCGCAGACAGAGGTGAGGCACACCCGATATTCACTATGTTCAACACTCCTGCTGTTACACATGCCCAGTACTTTCCTGTAAACGCTGATACTATTACATGCCTTGTACTCACTGTGTTGAACATGGCTGCTGTTGCACAGAATACACAACTATCGTATGCTAACTATGCTTATAAATGGCTCACTGCTTTTAGACACATCCAATACTCACACTGTTAAAAACAAATACTTTTAGAAATCCCCACTACTCATCCTGTTCATAGCACCACCACAGTCAGATTCACCAAACACCCACACTGTGTATTACTGTTGCTATCAGACACCTCCATTACTCAGGCCATTTAATTAACACTGACTCATTCAATCACTAGTGCTTTTAGATATGCCCAACACTCATGTTTAATACTTAACTGTTAATTAGCACAATCACTATACTGTTTTCAGTGACTTGATGAGTTATTGCTCTTTTTAATAACTCTTTACACCTACTTGTGTTAATTGAGTAAACATTCCATTGACTGTCACTGACATCAGTGGAGTGCTCTTAATGGCTTTAAACCTGCAGCTGTGTAAACAAAGAAGAGAATGGGAGAGACAGAGGAATGGGAAAGTGTTTGGCTGCTTTTTTAAGAGCTGTACTTTAAAATGCTGTGAGCTATAGTTGCCATTCACTGTATTACATAAACATAACTGTAACATCATATCTTATATAAATGCCTAAATTTATCTCCAAAAAGACAGCTTCTCAGAAAATGCAAAAACCTGTTTAATTACACCTTATCACCTGATTATTTGAATGAACCTTTTTGTAGAGCCATAAAACACTACACAAGTGATTATGCAAGCTTTCTCAGAGCGGAAAATTCATTTAAAAATGGAAAATGGATATAAAAGGTTTGAACTGTTCAACCTGGCAAACCTGAACTTGGAAGATACAAGGATTTCAAGGAGACATCTGAGAGACAATATTTTGAGAGAAAAGTGCAAACCAGAAAATGTTTTTTTTTTTGGGAAATCAATATAACAGTGGTGTTTTTGACAGCAAACTCAAAAAATCCAGCGACTCTTTAATCTAGCAGGAGATTTCAATAATTCAGAGGTTTTGTATCCTGTGAAGCTAAATTATCTCTGTAAGGTTTATGTGCAAATTTTGAAGACTTTCTTGACGTCCAAGAGACTTACGTGATCTGACACTGACATTAAGCAAAGTTGAAAAATCTGTAACTCCTGTGAGCCTGTGGCCTTCATTCATTAATTGTTCCTGTCTTCAGATGCATGAGATTATGTTAAAAAGGGACTGTGAAAGGAAATTCAGGAGCCTAAGAGGGCTTGAAGGCATTTCAGGATTTCAAATGGAGTTTTTCCCTCAAGGCAGCTCCTGCCCTCTGTGACCACAGTGGGGGGGAACTGACAAGTGCCATTGTTATGCTGGCTTTGAAACAGCCACTTGTTTTTTTATCTACTGTTTTAACATTCAAGGCCAGGACGCCTGCTCAAGCAAGTGATAGTGTGCTTCTCCTCCATTGACTTTCAGATTTATTGGCCTGCACTTCCTCTCTGTGAAAGATAGCCACCTGTACAACATCACCATCGACAACATCACTCAGGTCTTCCTCCTCAGGGTCAGATGTGAACTCACTGGACTTCCTGCTGCTCTTGCTTGCTTCTAGGCATCTGATTGGAAGCCTGAACAAGGAAAGGGAGGAGCTTTTGCTCAGCCTGAAGGGGGTGGAAGGCAGGGAGGACCATGAGAACCGTTCAATTCAAGCGTTGCTTCAAAGGAGTGATGATCTTGACAATTGCATCACCAGGGAAAATGACAAACTTCACATTCTGGATAAAGAGGTATGCACCAGTGTTAGAATAGTACAGCATTAATAGAGACTGTATGTTCTTTACCACACTTCATACACAACAGCATGCCTAACTACAATCTATAAATAAATGTAGAAACTAAGCTACAGATTACTGCACTATCCACTAAAATTTTTTACCCAACAAGGCACTTTACCCAATTCAGCTTCATATCAAAACATCCATGTTGTAGATTGCGTTTTATAATCCTTTGCACTTTCAGGGCTACACAGTCTGATTAGATTTTTATTGTGCTATCTCAGACTCTTTATAGGTATGAATAACATGTGAATGCTATATCAAATAGGTACATATATGCACTAATATAACACAGTCTGGTTGGTTTAGTTTGATTTTTACATAGAGGGAAATCAGACTTTTTTATGCCTAGAGAACCTGAACAGATTACTCAATGACCCTGTAAAAACTTATGAATGAGCTTGTAAACATTAATTAACCTCAACTATGGCAATCGATAACCATGTAAATTGGTGACTTGTAAACAATACTTCACAGCCTGAACAATTACCTGGTGAATGTGTGTGTATCATGAAATGTCACTGAATGTTACGAAAAATACATCATCCTCATCACCACCATGCAAACAACAAAACAGCTGAGTACCCCGTGGCAAAACGAGCAAAAAATATATGAAAAATAAATTCAATACAGCACCAATAAAAAATTGGAAATGTTGGATGTCTTCTTTTGTCAAAACTGGACCCATCTAAAATTTGATTTAAGGCCTTGCTTTATGTGCCTGTGGGACTGTTCTTAAGGTATCAGTGTATTTCATAAAGCATGACTTAAAAAGAAATAAAAAATAAATAAAAAAGGTTTATATTCTATGCAGCATTTCTGCCAGAATTTCATGGATTTTAGCATTACTTTCCAAAACAAGAATCTCACTGTTCTTGCTGATAAAAATGTAATTATAGAATTCTGAAATCCTAAAACTGAAATACTAAATAGCAACATCCAGAAAAAACTAACATTTTTGGCTTCCAGAGACAACACTCTCGCTCTCCTTATCATATGACTCAATTTTGCTCTCAAAAATGTACATTCTCCAGCGGAAAAGGACAAGTTTGGCACCAGCAATGAAAAAGGCCCCTAAGTAGGAGCGGTCTGGCCTGACTCACGAGCTGTGAATCCTCTCAAACCACAGAATAAAACATTGCTTTCAGTATTGTTATTTGTATCATTATGTGTTTGTTAGTAATTCCTTTGACACAAAGTAAAACTATATAATACAGTACGAATCAAAAGACTGTCATTGTTGATGATGATTTATTTGATGATCAAAAAATACATATAATCCTGCTCTAGAGCAGCCATCACATTCATTGAGGATTTAAACACAATAAAGGCTATAAGACTTATATAAGTCATTGATTAACTACAATATCTGATATAAAGCAATTAAATTTAACCATGTTCATAAAATTACAGAATGTTTAGATAATGCATGCCGGGAATCATTTTTGCAATTATGTTGCTGTAGCTTTGAATCAGAGTGTGTTTTAAATTATTAATTATTAAAACAAACAGTAGCTGAAAACTTTCTGAACAGATTTGTCTGTGTTTTGATTGCAGTGCATTTGTATTCCTCAGGTGTGTGAGAGACTTTCTGCTATAATCTGTAAAGAGACTCGGCCACACGGGTAGCTCAGTATTTTGTTTACAATATTAATTGAAAAATTTTTGGCAATAAATCATAATTTTTCTCACAGGGTACTAAAGTAAAAAAAAAAAAAGAATTTTTTTATCCTTTGTTCCAGTGTAGATTCAGCTCTGAAAAAAAATTCAGACTATGGAGTTGTAAGAAAAGGTCACAATTTCATCACAATTCTTCCATACCTATCTGCCCTGCAGAAGGGAAAACAAGGCTCAGACTCACCCAAGATCCATGGACTACGCAGTTAAACATGTCCATGAACAGAAATATGATAAGCATATTTTCTAGTCTGTTTGTAAAGTAAGTAACATTAACAACATGTTAAGCATGTTGTGCAGTGACTTAACTGATGCAAAGATGTATGGATAGGATTAGATCAAGCCTTTTTATGACCACAAAGAATTATTAATGTCAGAGACTAAAGTGAGACCTTTCTGTCTCAATCCTGTGTCCTGTGAATTATAATCAAAATTTCTGGATAAAGTCTTTAAAGGTGGGCCAGCTGTGAATGATCATGGCCCTTTATGAATATTAATCACACATTCATCACTTGTTTTATTAACTTCCATTCTCTATAAAACACTTTGAAATACAAGCTTGTAAGAAAACTGTCTTAAAGATAAATAAAATGAATGAGTTTATGTCTGAACTCCATCTGAAGGGCATGTTGTGGTTCCCTCACTGCAGATCCACAACATTCAGAGGAAAATGGACAGAAAGAGAAACGTTTTTCACTCCACAGAGGACCGCAGCCGGAAAATGGAGAGGCTCACCAATCAAATAGCACAGGTTAACACCTCAGTCATTCTCTCCACCATCATCATTATTGCTGCTGTCATCCTCATTTTCCTTTCTTTGCTCAGCACAGCTGCTCCTTACCTTTCCAAGTCCATTTCCCACTTCTTGAGGGATTACATTTTTTGACCTAGCTCTTCTTAAAATGTGACTTATCATAACATTATGTTCAAAAATAGACTGAGAGCATTTTAACATATTTAATTACATCTGAATGCATTATTAGTACATGTGAATGTCTATCAAAAGTGAATAAATACATTAAGTTTTTTTCATATGTATCTCACAACACACCTCAGCTTTGTCAGGACCCACACATTTTTGGAAAGCCCTGCTTAAGTATTTTAGGCAGTTACAGACATTGTTATTACAAGCTGACAAACAACTTAACTACCACTGTATAGTCTAATTGCAATTGGGTCCTGTGACCTACAACAAAATCTGCATAAATTTACAGCAGTGGGATTTATTGTGTATTGGGTGAAGCTAATATTGATGATAGCCCAATCATCACTTGTATTTGCACTGAAACCACCACACCCCCCTCTGAGACAAAGACTGAGGATTTTTTTTTTTTATGTGACTCGATCACACTGTGTTTACTCAAGAAATGTTGATATTTGCATGCAGCGCTTCAGCTTCCGTCATCAGAATATTACACAGTCCCAGAGTGCATTGGAGGCATCACAACTCCATCAGCAAGAAGCCAAATGTCAGCCATGGTGGCCTGCGGATAAACACAGAACATTGATTGGAGACCACAGTCAACAAATGTGAATTGACCTTTCTTTGAAATTATAGACTTCTACCTTTATTACAAAATGTTGCCACAGCATATAGAAATCAGAGTCAAAACAGAGGACCATGTCTGTCTTTCTGTTGCTTCAGATGAAGTGAGGTTCTCCATCATCTAGTACTATTTCTGACTAAAATAGGAATAAGCTGTGGTGCCCTAGGGAACCCGGGAAGGAAGGGTCTTAACCAGATATTAACCAGGGCTCAGTCTCCCATCCCCCAAACAGGGCCTGCAGGGCTGTGCAGCAGCAGCTGATGGATTACTTAATTTTCATCATATTTATTATCATTAACAAATCGTTTTTGCAACACAACTCAGAAATGATCTCTTCCATATTATCAGAATAATTTTTGCAACATTTGTTTATCTATGCTGCTGGTAAGTGCAAGGATGTATATTGTCTGTGAGTTGTGTGGGGGTAACCCTTCTCTGTAAGATCCTTTCCAGTCGCAAGCTGTAATCAGACCTTTCTCATTAGCATATTTGCCTTACATGTAGCTTAGAAATCTTACATTTACATATCAAATCTAAAAGTTACATTTGACATTTACCTATATGTGCATGCAAAATGTAATGTAAAGTACAGAACATTGCAATTTGAAATTTTTTTTTCCATTAATGTCTATAGAAATGTGTCATTAGGTCTCTCAGTTGTAATAAAGGTCATAAGGTTGACTTATGGGGAAAGCCAGTTCTGTCAATATAATGATTACTGAGATCACACAGAGTTTTGGTTGTTGCTGCATGTGAATAGATGTCTATCTTCTCTATAATTTTGTAATTGCATGACCTGCTCAATAAGTGAATAAATGTTGTGGAACCCAAACCCATAGAGAATAGCATGATATATATAGCTCAAAATGTGGAATGAAAATACTTTTAGCATACATACCTGGTGCATATTACCAGAAGTATCTAAAATGGATTTCATAGGGTGCCCTCCAAAATGCTTGTATACTGCACGTTATCTTATTCCCTAATATAGCTCTTTAAATATATTGACTGCTGAAGTGTGTCAGTTCCAACAAGTGGCATTTTTTGTGACTAGCAAGCTTTAAGATTCTCTTGCTGATTAATGATTTCGTTTTTAAGCCCAGCATTGCAGAGTTTTCACAGTTCATGCTGTAGTACATAAAAGCTGATACAAGAAGCACTGCAGTCCATAAATACTCAAGTCACACAGCAGTTCATAAAAACACAAGCAGCACTATAGTCTACTGAGCTACAGTAGCTAATACTACAGTATATAAAGATGCAGGTTTTTCACTTTGATCAAAAAGGATTTTGGTAGTATATTGTGTAGTAGTACTACACAAAATGTCCAGCAACTATTTTCGAAAAAGATAATCGCATCTCTATGATCCATAAAGATGCTGGCAGGTCTGCCATTCATAAAGACTCAAATTGCTCTTCAGTCTATAACAATGCAGTTTATACTGTGTTGAGAAAAATACTGTTATTTATTTCCAATAACACAGATTGATTTCAGAATTAGACCAGGTTCCACTCAGCTTGTCTATACAATAGACTACACTATAGACTTAAATGAGTGTAACTGAGAGAAGAGATTACTCATGTGTGTACAACCCAATGATTTATTTGAAATTTGCTGCCCCTATTTCTGACTGTTAGGCAGCAATGATACAAAATTGTACATCAATAACATTTTAACAACTGGCTGCACAGGTAATTGGGAGTGTACGAAAATGTGTCTTGTCATATGAAATAAATGTATGATATAGAGAGGAACTCCCCTTTAACAATATTTATAACTTTAATACCTTTATAATGATTTAATACTTGAAATTCACAAAACTGATTAAAGCTGCCTAATCACCATTGATTATTGATTTTGTGACATTTATGTGGTATTTATGTTCCTCATACTGAAATGTTGCAAAGACTGCCTGTTACCTGGGAAGGGCAGTGATGGATTACATCATGATTTTAAAATATTGGTTTAGTGCAGAACATTGCAATTTGAACATTTTTTTTCCCTTTAATATCTGAATAAATGAGTAAAACTGAAATTACATCAGTAAATTACAGTGCATTTTCTTATGTTTGGAAATGTTCAATGTGAAGAAATGGAGCAAATTTACAATGATTTACAACCAGCAACCCATATGCATTTGCTTGGTTTTTTGCCCTTGTTTGTGTCAGAATGCAAAAAAAAAGGCAAAAAAAAAAAACTAAAAAAAAACCTATTTTAAAATGTTACTTTTTCCACTGCAGGCAAACTGCAGGTTTGGGTCATTGGTGTCAACCAATTCTAATCTGCGTCAGGAAATTCAGACTATGAGAGGAGAGAAAAACAAGTTTTTGCTGATACGGAACAGACTGCAGAAGGTGAGAGCCTTATTTTACAGCCACAACTTTTGAGCTATGCCTTTGATCTCAGAGAAGAACAGGGTGACTGTGCGTAGCTGTGATGGTATGTCTCAAACCCTGCAGGAACTGCAGGACAAACAGAAGGAGATTGGAAGCCTTCTGGATGAGGCCAATGAGTGCCTCCACATGAGGTGTGTCATCCATCCAGTATTCCAGCTCATCAGCATTAATTGCTGTACACTGTGTGGCAATCAAATGTTAAACTTTTCAACAGGCACACCCTCTCATATGTGCACAACACACACAGACACGCACCTATGCATGCACATACATGCTGTCACAATATGAACATGAACAGAAAGCCCATATTTGTTTGTACTAATCTTTTCTTACTAAATTGTTCCCTTGAACATTTAGCTGATGCAGTCCACACTTAGTGGTAGAACACTTGAAATTATTATAGCAAAATTAATATGTCAATATTTCATGGTCTGAGAAGTGTGGCGTTTGAAGTCATGGCTGACACATGGCATGGTGTTCGGACAGGGAAGAAGCCCAGTCCAGAACTGTCCGTGTACAGGAGCAGCGGGCAAAGGAGACAGAGCAGCACGAGGGAGAGGTGAGGGAGATCCAGAGAGCTCTGAGTCACACCCGCAAAGGGGAACACTTCCAGCGAGAGAAGGCAAAAGAACGGGAGCATGACCGGAACTTTCTATGTGCTGTGGGGAAGAAAGGTGAGCATTTGCCCATGGTTCTACCTCTCAGTCCCTCCTTACCTCCCACCCCAACAGCTAGGGTTCTCTTTCATTAAGATTGGATTCATATTTCTATTGATTTTTCTTATAATTCCTCCCCAATGCATCATATATTTTTTTATTTTCAATTATATTCATTCATGTTTTTTGACACAAACATTAAATCTACCGCCATGTGTACATGCTTGGTCATCTCCATCATCACTAGCTGTGGCATGTAAGGTAAAGCTCCATTCCATTCCCTCCACACCACCTGTGACCATTGAAGTTCAGCTAATTCTCACGGTTTGATTTTGGAAGGGTTGTATTGTCCTTTTGTGTGTGATTGCCTCCGTCTAGCTACCCATGTCTTTCTAACTACCCTCTTTTCACAGCCCACTCTTTGTGTAACTGCGCCTTTGTCTGTGCACACAGAGGCCCGAGCACGGGAGCGCAGGATGGAGCAGAAGGTGGTGCTGAATCAATATGAGGAGGCAGTAGAGAAGATTGGTGAGATTGTGGACCAGGCCACAAGGGGGCGGGTCCGAGGAGGAAAGCGCAGGAGCCGCGTAGCAGACGGTCGATCTGGTTCCGCTGCAGAGGGGTTGACCGAGAGCGAGCACAAGCGTCCACTGTGGGATCTCGGTACGAACAGCTTGTGCCTACATCCACACCCCTCACATACCACCACTTACAAGAGACACACACATGAGGCTCTCATTAGAAGATGGAGTCTCCATAGGGTGAGGTGGAGTAGTTCAGTGGGTAGTGCAACCATGTCAACTACATATGGGCCCTGGGAGACCTGGGTTCAAGATCCAGCTCCAATCTTCCATGCAATGCTTCCCCCTTTATCTACACCCTCCTCTGTCCTCCAACTGCCTGTGTAAAGGCAAAAATAAGCCAGCATAGACACAATGCTAGCTCTTGTGGACCAGATCAGACAGGTGCAGTGTTAGTGGTTGCTGTCTCTTTGTTTGACAAATCATAAGCAAGAATCAAAAATATAAACAAACTTCTATATGTTATTCGCAAACTTCAATATACAGTTATGTGTACATCTTAATGAAGTGTAATTGTAACTGATTTCCTCTGAAAAGGCCAGTGGTCAGTCATATACCTACAGGGTAGTCATTTGGATTCCAGCTACATGTCCATCAGTACCACGAGTGTGGGTAACATGGTGACTTATTGCTCTTGACATTCTCCTTTCCCAAGGGATTTGCATTATGCCAGTAATTGTGCCTGAGACTCAATGTTGTGTCTCAGGGATCCCATGTTTTTCAAAATGCACTGTCCTTGCCACTAAGGGCCTGTTGTGTTTCACAGCTGGGTTTGTCACTTGACTACGTGACACGGTAACTTATGCCATCCGAGGGAAACATTCTGTATTATGGGAGATGCATGTCATGAATTCTAATGTTTCCCCATCTTCCATTAGGAGTTGGTGTTGTGTGTGGGGGAGGGGGGTGGCTCAAGTTTGTGACTACCATTCTGCGGGTTCAATTCCCAGCTGGGGAATTGCTCTGAGTCACACTCATTCCCCAGATTCCTGTAAAGACAAGTTTGGCCAAGGCCCTTTCACAGAGAGTAACAGCCAAATATATGTATATAGATGAGAATTGTAGCAGCATTTCTCTTGTGTTGTGTAATTCAGTGTAGGTAACTGACCAAGAGTAGTCAATGCAACCAGTTTAGACCCATGAGACCTGGTGAAGTGAGTCAACTCTGTAATCCACTGTTTTAACTGATCAACTAAGTGCTGGGAAATAAAAACCTGTATGCCTTGTGTTCCCAAAACAAAGCTTGGTCTTTCTCTCCCTCTCTCTGAAGGGCTTGAAACTGGGCCCAAAATATTTGGCTTTTTTGATATCTTTCTTTGTTTTTAGCATCCCAGCTGGCCTTGGATAATTTAGGGGGGAAAACCCTGTAAATTTCAGTCAGCCTGCACTTTATTCATGGTTTTCATTATTGTGCTCTTCCCTCAGAAGTGAGAAACAAGTATTGCCTTCACATGATGCCTCAAAAACAGCAGAGCTTCCCTTCATTTCTTTATTTACAGCACAGAGGAAGGCAGATGCTCTGTGCACCTGAGCGCCATAAAGCCAAGCAGGTCTGGTAGTCATGGCAGGGAATGTGCACACTGGCAATGTCTGACACAGGATCTTTTGTATACCTCCATTTGGGAAGTGACCCTATGACCTGCTGCTGTAAGGAAGGACACTCACTCTCACAGGGCCATAAGGCCACTTCAATGCAGGGGATTGATCTGATGAATGTCCAGTGGTCACTGGAACTCTTTCTGTACAATCTATCTTTACAAGCATTCGATTATACAATGTTTTGACATTTTTGTTCAGTTTTGAAGTTCAATATCTTGACTGCTCTTGCATCTTTTATTGAGCCAATCCTGGCTTTCTTCATGGCTCCATTTATAAATAACATCGTGAAGGTGTCCAGTAAGATCAGCAGACCATTCTGATGTCTGTGCCTCATAGGTACTTGCACAAAGCTCAAGCTGTATTGGACAGCCCTCATCATCCTCAGTGTGAGGAAACTGAGCTTTCCCTTCAGGCTGCAGATTCAGGCAACCATGGGCTAAGTGCGACAGACTCTTATCCTGTGTGTGATGTGATGAATACACTTAATCTGCACAGATATTCTTTTTCATCCACTTCACCACTACCAGTGACAGTGCAGTATTTTTATTTTAACAGCACGTCAAACTTCTCATCAGGGATGATTATTTATGACGAAAAATGAATTCTCATGGCATTGGTAATAATGTGAGTTGCAATTAATGCAATTGGTAATATAGGTGACAAAACTGGTAATGATCACTATTGATAAAGAATGAGATTGATTATTTATTTGCCTTTTTCTACCCTCCAGTCAGCAGGAGGCGCTCCACCCTTGTGTCCCAGATGTTCCGTGAGACTCTGGGGGGCGAGGGCGAGGCAGAGTGGAGGGGTCGGAGGCTCACAGAGCACCGGCGGCGCTCCACCCTGCTGCTGGGGGCCTCTCTGGAGGAGCAGGAGAGGCTGAAGGAACTGGCCAGGAAGACACTGGAGCAGCAGCAGCTCCTGGACAGGAATGCTGCTGACTTTGACGCTGAGCTCTTCTACAATGTCTACATGGAGAGTATGCTCACCTCTGTTGTGTTATGAGGTTCAAATTAGATAACATTACGTGATGTAAGAGAGGATTTCCATAAACAAAAGTATTAGAATAGTATTCTGTAAATCACTGACATATCGAAACAATCTAAAGGTTTGCCTTTGCAAGAAATGTTTTGTTCAAATCAGTGAATCATTGATACAATGAAGCCACACACCTCTATCACTGGATGACAGACCTTAGGCACAATATTAGCAGAATCTACTTGATTAGGCAGGAGGTTCCAGGCAACTTATGTTCCTGCAGCAATCCCTAGTCTCACCTAACTCACATAGTGTAACGCAGTCCAGTTTCCGTTGTTTGTAAATCTCCTGGGATCAATAAAAAAATTCCCAGTTGGGAGCAGGTGCAGCTGGTACATGCTCATGTCATAACACTACATAGCAGGTGCCTGACTGAAAAACATGCAAAAAAAGGAGGGAATAAAGTCTGCACCCTAATTTTGTGCTATACATATACAAATAACATTTTGCATAAAGATTTCCAGATTCCTAGAGAGGAAAACAGAGGAAATGTCTTCTGTGTGCATACAAACACCTAATGATTAGTGAAGCCCTGGGGTGTGTCTGATGAGAACCAGTGACATCACTCATCCATTTTCATCAGGGACTCAATTCACCTTTCATGCATTACTTCAGCCAATCATCAAACAATTCAATACACACAACACATGTTTCTATCCCCTTGATTCATATTTTTTTTTTTCAAATGCCATACCTCACAATATGTTTTTTGCTTTGAGTATGCGGCATTTTCCAGTTGTCCATTTTTAATGCCCCAATGCATCAGCCATCTCCCACGGTCTCCATTCCTGCATGTGTGCCTCTGCCCCAGACTCCCTGTCTTTGTATTTCTCTCCCTCTTCAGGAGAAGATGTGAACTTTGCCCTCTTTAATTATGTATGTGAGCAGACTGGAGAGATTGAAGACCTTACCAGAAACATCCAGCAGGTATTTGGTGGACAGAGAAATGTGTTGTATGCCTCCACATTCTGATGTTACTTTGAGTGGGCTGTTACAATATTCATGTGAAATAACTGGCACAGAGAGCACACACTGGACACTTGATTTCCTGCAGCTGAAAAGTATAGAATTGTTTAACACTGCAATGTGTTTGAAAACAATGCAAAAGTATTTTATGTTTTTTTTTTTTTTTTGCCGGAGCATTGAAGTAAGTTCAGATGTTGATGGTAAATTGATAAAATCCGTTTTTTAATGGGGAGGGGTGGTATGGGAAATCAAGCCAGAAGCAACAAAAAACAACCTTTGACCTTTTTCCTCTCCTCTCCAGATCCTATTAATTACATTTATCTCAGATCCCCCTGGCAGCACTCACCACTCAGCACTGTCCCAACCCCCACTGCTAGAACCATATGTTTACTTAAAACAATTAAATGGCTGGGTGCATTTTGGACAGTACGAATGAAACATATGTGGAGTCAGCATAACACAGTGTAGTGTAAATCAATAACATGTATCTTATACAATGAAAATCTGCATTTGCTTTAACATATGTTATAGTTCTGCATGAGTATGTGTTTATGCTCATGTTTTCCATGAAGCATTAGGTTTATCCAGAAGAGGTCAGGAAAAATTCATCAAATGAAGAGATGAGTCAAAAAGTCATGTAGTGAAAGCCAAATGATGAAATCGACAATAAGATCCTCATACCAGTGGTGAAGCATTGTTGTTGATGGTTTGGGGACTTTTCACCGTTTCAGGATCTGAACTATTCTCCATCAATGAAGGAAAGATTATGCTAACTATCAGAAATCACCATGAAAGTGACAGGTCGTACATCTGCAAGCTTAAACTGTAGCACAGTTGGGTCGTGTAGTAAGAAAATGCAAAACACACAAACAAGTGTACATTAGAGTGGCTTTTGGACAAGAGGCAATCAGGACCTGAAACAGTCAGGTCCTGATTGCCTCTTGTCCTCTTCTTGCTTGACCAGTCCATGCTCATAAACTAACATGTGGTTGCAATCATTACTGCTAAAGGTGGTTTAACCAATTATTGACCCCAAGGGGTTTTTTTCCCACACAGGGCAAAGGGTGTTGCATATCATTCCTTATGAAATCAAAGATATAAATTAATACAATTCTGTTTTTTTGGTTCACACACAATCCTTATTCACAGTATTGCCCTCTGGTTAAAGATATGGGAAAATTTGGTGCAAAAATATGTAAAAATGCAGAAATCAGACAGGAGGCAAATACTGTACATGCACATATGTATATGTTGTAGATGAGTAAGTACAGTGTGTGTGAGAGACTTTATTCAATGGTTCTTCAAGCTAAGAGTGACACATTGAAATGTCTCGAAGGTAATTGTAAGTAGTGACTGAAAAGAACATGATGTTAGTTGTCTCATCCACTACATTCATATCAAACAAATCTTCACTCAGAGGCTTGTTTTGCACTAACAACATCTCAGATCTTCCTCAAGGCTGCCTCTGTCTCTTAAGGACGCATCTGAAGGCTCATGCCACAGCCTGAAAAAGGTCAGGATTGTAAAGTGTTGTGGGTGATAAGTAATCACATCACGTAAGCAATTTCCGTGACAGTGACACAGCTGTACCCAGCGATGAAATCATGTGACCCAGCTCTTCCATCGCAGCTCAAATGGGCAGTGGAGCTTCAGCATGAGGGAGATGCCGCAGCAGGAGAGAAGAGGAAAGAAAGGGGGAGGAGACTGGAGGAGACCCGTGAAGAGGTTGCACATATAGCCAACAAACTACAGACAGATGTTGAAAAGAAAGTCGAGGTCTTAAGGCTGATTAAAGCTGGTAAGTTGAATCGTTTACAAAATATTATCATGAAAACACTATAAAGTCTAATTCCTACATTTCACAGTGCACAGTGAATGCTCTTTGGCATAAAATCTCACTCTTACCTGTAGCACCGTCAATCTTTCCTGTTGTCAGATCATGGCCGTAGATAAAACAGATGGGTGTTTTCCTGAGAATATTCCTGGAATGATCCAAAATTACTGTAAATTTGATTGTTCTCTTGACCTTCAAGGCCTCCAAGGTTACCTGTGACATAACCTGTGGGAGATAGGAAACACATTAATCATGGAATAATAAAGCGCTAACTCCCAGCCTTTTTCCGTCCCTGCTGGTGTCCTCCCCCTCACTACTAATTCCTCTCAGCACAAGAGCTCTTACATCACACCTTTCATCAAGCTGCCAGTCAACTGATGTATTTCATCAAGGCAAATGGGATTAAGGCCATTACGGCTACCTGATATGTCAATGGCGGATCAATCAGTTCAATGGCACATTTAATTGCATGTTTTAAATTGAGTACTGATTGTGTGGCACAAGAAAATAAAAACAATGCAAGCAGAAATGAAGGCAATATAGCTTTGCTTATGTGTGTGTGAGTATATAGGATACTCAACTAAAATAAGGGTTCATGAGAGGGGAACAGTAAGGGCCCTCCAGGCCCTCAGAGAGGGCCTAAGATACTCTAAAAAATATTTATATTTAAAAAGTCATCTAATCAATTCTAATTTTATTTTATCAATTTAAATTTTAACAATCAACATCTAAACAGGATGTTTCTGAGCAAATAAACCCTTCAAACCTGCCTATTCAGTTTGTGTTGTGTTGCAACCCTATGCGCCAACCTCAGCCTTGCAAGGGAAGTGCATGTACTGATGGAACCTTGCTCAGTTGCCCACACATGTGGAAGTGGGCATTTGGCCTATTTAATGGGGTGCCCATGTCTCCATCAGGCTCTATCTCCTTTTCTTTTTTCCAACCCCATGGTTTTGAGTTCCCTAGACCTGTTTTCTATTATGATTTTGTTAAATAAATCCATTTTTGACTTTAAACATTGAACGCACACCTATTTATGTTGCAGTGAAAAAAGTCCCCTTGTCTCCCTATCTTATTCCTGAGAGGAAAATGCTACGCTTTCAGCTCTGTGATTGGTGCTCCGGCTATACATTTACATAGGGCTGAGCAATAGTAATTCAGTGACAGACTAATTTCAAATGACAGTAAAATTGACCCATTCTATCTTCTCTCTAAATGGATGGGCATTGTTATCGCTAACTTTATGACAAGTTCTGCCCGGTGTGGGGGGCATGAATCACAAGCCTGCAGGAAAGATAAACTAGCTAGCTAGCCTGTTGGTTCATGATGGAAGCCGCAAGTAATGTTACCACTAGTGAGGAGGACATTTACTATCCATGCCATTTTCAAGATTAGCTTTTAATGAAAAGTTGGAGTTACATAATGACTGTTTTCCCAAATACACTGTACCAATATATTTAATAGACTGCTGTGCCCATCTAATAATATTATTTATCAACAATATTGCTTATTTTTAGTAGTGGTTTCCAAAAAGGGCATGATCGCTGTTCACTGTCCATGGTACTGAAATGTCTGCTTGGCTGTGTGCACGATGATGTGTAGGCTACATGAAATTTTATTGGTTTTGTGTGGTGGGGGGGGGGGGGGGGGGGTGGCTTTTTGCACCCCAACCTGTTGTCACCATATTCTTCTGAAGTGTACACACAGCTTGTGTGATGATGCGATTGTTTGTAAGGAGGATTTGCATTTTGCTTAAGAAATTTGCTGTTTTTTGTTTTGGTGATAACTCTCACTCCCTCTGTGTTGTTTGCTCATTGAATGGCTAAGGCTGGACTCATTAGTTTTAGAGCTGGAATTGTCATTGGTAACTTTTGCAATACACTCAACTCTCGTTAAACCGGACTAACTGGGGGAAAGGGAGTGTGATATAACTGATAGCATGACATAACTGGGTGATAATAAAAAAACACATATTCCCACCTCGGCTGTGGCACCAAGCCATATTTACTCAGAGTTCAGTGTGCAACAATACTTGGGAATTTACAACACAAACATTTTACTATATATTGATATATAGTAGATCACTTCTGGCACACACAAATCATGTGTCAGAATTGATTATCCCCATACAGCTGACACCAAAGCTTTGGTAGTTAGAGGTCTGAACTTGTTCAATATTGACCAGAATAAACCACACATGTTGTTACAGCAGAAGTAGTCCGTTATAACCACAATCTGTTTTAACGAAGTCCGCTATAATGAGGGTTCAGTGTAGTACAGGAGAGGACACAGTAAGCTCGTAGTTAGCTTTTTTTCCCGATTTGGGGGGGGGGGTCAAGGTTTAAGTGTCATGGTTCACTACTGAGGTTCATAAATACACAGACACAAAAATACATGAATGTTATTGATAATCCTTACAGTCTTACAGTTCACCTTGTCTTGCTTCCCCTCCACATCTTTTACATAAAACATCTTCTTGTATCTGCCTTACTTGAAAGCCTCAAGGTTTAAGTGTAGACTGGTCCTGTGTGTGCCTGTGTGTATATCTATGATGTGTTCCATGTGTGTTGAATAAATTTTCTTTTCTGCATTTCACAATGGCCATCCTGCTCCCTGTCCTTTCAAGGTTTATTGCCTCATCATATTTGCACTCTGTACATTCTGAGGTTCCCTCTGGCTCTCCAGCAACAGCAGGCCTAAAAAGATATTACGTGTGTGTGTGTATGTGTGTGCAATGTGCCTCTCATGCCACTATTAAGCTTCCTTGAGGTATTCTTGTTTGTAGACATTCTTCAACAAGCAGTGAGACACATGTGGGTTGGCTCACAGGGCTACGAAGTGTGGGTTGCCCAGAGGAAGCATAAGGGAATCCATAGACTGATGTCTGTCATGCTCTCTGTTTAGGTGTGGAGAGCATTGCAGGTCATTTGGGCCTCAGGTCTGTGTATACAGAGATCTCAGGAGATGCACCAAGGGCGATATTCTTCCTCCTGGGGATTATAGAGCAGAAAGTCACAGACATGCTGTCTGTACAATCCTACACAGAGTCCCAGGTCAGCTTTGTAACTTAATAAAATATTATTATAATTATTATTGTTATTATTATTAACTTTTTTTCTATTATTCTTGAAATAGCCATTACAGTGTATTAGGAGGGGAAGGCAAGATGAAAGCAATATAGATTGAGGTATGTAATAATGGTGAAAGAGAACGGTTAGAAAGAGGATGAGAGACAGAAGGAAGTAGATAGTGAGAGAGAGAGTATTTGAGAGATGTATTGATTACGGGTTTGTGGTCTGCTGACAGGAAGTTGAGGGTGCTGGAAGGAAAATGGAGGGAATTGGCCACTTCCTTGGAATATTACCTCCCCATACACCCCCTGCAGTCTCCAGCATTCAGCCCCCCTCGACCAGGTAACATTTAAAACATGTGTTTTCATTGAACTCATGATACAACACGAATAGACAATGTACAGGAGTGCTACATGAATGTTTAATAATTCCCTAATACTTTAAACCTCGAAAGGTATGAATAAGTCAGATCATGCCTTGGAAGGGTAGAGATCAGATGGCGACAGGTGAAGCAGACTGAACCAAAGAATGTGGACCTGCAGCATTTTGTTTACCTGAACAATATTTATTATTTACACACCATGCTGCAAGCAGACTGACAAGGTAATCAAATGAAACAGTGACCCTTTGAGCCAAGACAGCTGTGTCAGACCTGCCAAGTTTTCAGTAGCTTTTCTCCAACAGAATGTTGCAGAAAACTTGAGCTTGCTTAACACAATTATTTTTACTTTTACCATTTACAAGACAGCCTCATGATATCAGTGTTCAGCGATGATAGTGATTTTTGTGACAACTTCTTTGCTTTTTTTGTGGGGGGGACTCTTTGGAATCCTTAAATTGTACCTATTTGTTTCCAGTAGGTGCATCCCACAAAATATAGGAGTCATCATTGTAATGTCTCCTGATTTAGTGCTTATGTGTAGGCTGTGCTTAAGGCAGATAGTGAGCTGGGTACTGGATAGCAACGCAGCAGTGGACAAAGAGGGACTGATCGAAACATTCTCTTAATACAGATTTCAGAGGGGAGAAAAAATGTACTACGGGAACATCTGGCTGGCCCGTGCCATTTTGCTCAACAGCTCCTGCATCAGTTTGCACTGTCTGTCTGCTGAAGATCTATATCTTTAAAAAGGCGATGAATGAGATGACAGCCTTAAAAAGGTCTCCTTAAGTCTTTGACAGCAGCTCGCCAGACAGCTGCAGCCACTAGGGCATAAAGCTGGTGATTGTATTGTCTGCTCTTATCCTGGCTGGGAAAAATACATTCCTCATCATTTCACATATATGTCCCTTTCTTTTGTTTCCTCTCTCTCAGTTTGCTGTTTGACAGTGAGGAAGAATGTGATGAAGAGGATCTTAAGCCATTATCTAAAGAGGAGCTGCAGCTGAAGGCTGTCCAATCGGTAAGCAGCACTCCTGGAGCATGAAAAAACTAAGGAAGTTTGAAGTGTACTTAATCTAATTTAACATAATTAATAAACTGGGTTAATTAGATGGCAAAAGAGCAGAGCTTAAGTCATTTTATTGAAAGTTAGTATTGAACAAAATATATGTGAAAATAAAGGGGGAAACAGCCATGCATAATAGTTAAGTGCTGCAGAGGTACGCTGTATAAGTTCATGATAAAAACGTTTGAATTATCACCAAAGAGAGAGAAACACTGGACCCAGGGGTTCTTTTATCCCTGAATAATTTCCACATCTTCCTGACCCATGTTTTAAAGTAAAGGGACTATTTTTAAAGACTTCTTGTAAACCTATTGCCCCTGGGTCTTACATACTACAGATTAACAACATATTGTAATATAAAAATAAAAAACAACAAATAAATTTATTACACAAAGATACTGGTTAAAAGTTTGGACACACCTACTGAAAATCACATATTTCTCTTTCTTATAGTCCTTTTCACCTAAGGGGTTATGTTACAATAACAGAAATTTGTTTCTCACAATAATATAAATAGTCAAGTTTATGTCAACACAAAATGTTTTCCAAAACAAAAGCTTTTACTGGAAAAAGGTCTTCTGAGCCAGTAGTCCAGTTTTGTGGTTTTGCTTTAAACATCACAAAGATGTTATAGGTACAAAATATTAACAGACATAGTGATTGCAAAGTGCAGGTGCCACAAATACTGTATGTTGAAAACTTTCTTTCTTAGTCTAAACACCTGAGATAATCATTTACGTTGTGACAAGGTAGAGTAGATACCAATGAATCTATTTGGTAGAAAGCTATTGCTTTTTGTTGTAATAATCAATAATATGGCAGGAAAAGCTGAACTTTGCTAAGAGAAATGAATTTCTGCAAGTGCAAAGGCCAAAGCCATGAACTGCTGCAATGAAATTTAAGATCTCCCCAAGAGAGGAAGACCATTTTGCTGCAGAAGATAGGTATTTATAAGTATATTACAGTCATCAGCCTAAGAAATCACCAGATTTCTGCAGTTTAAAGCTGAAATAAGTGCATGAATCTCGTAAACAAGGAAAGAGATTAAGTGCTGGAACAGAAGACCTGGCCCCCACAAGCCCCTAGCTTAAACCCTATAGAGCGGGTTTAAGTTGAATCAGCCTGAAGACAAAGA
This sequence comes from Albula glossodonta, assembly GCA_019788955.1. Taxonomy (NCBI): domain Eukaryota; kingdom Metazoa; phylum Chordata; class Actinopteri; order Albuliformes; family Albulidae; genus Albula; species Albula glossodonta. The sequence goes on along the minus strand of JAFBMS010000020.1, from coordinate 8,999,590 downwards.
TTAAGGCAGCCAATTTTTGCCCAGAACTGTGAGAACTCCTTCAGGACTGTTGGAGAAGCATTCCAGGAGGCTACTTCTAGAAGCTGGCTAAAAAAATGCCAGGAGTCTGCAATGCTGTCATCAGAGCAAAAGGGCCTATTTTGAAGAGTCTCTCACAGTAATGCATGCACTCAGGGACCCTTCCCTGAAATCATGTAGGTTACTGTACAGTGCACTGTCTTACATGGACTTTCTGAATGCCATACTGTATGTTTGTACTTTCCAAACTTTCCTTTTTTTTCCTTTAATATTTTTATACTGTCATGCATTCCTTTTAATTAAGCTAACATGCCATACAAATTGAATTGAATTGAATTACACTGAATTGAATTCCTCATGTGTTTCTCTGAAAAACATTCACCTGCAGGAGTAATACTGCATGTTCTGTGGTCTTATGGTCAGAGAGCCCTGAAATCAGAGTCTGTGTTTATTACTTTGTGTGTGTGTGTGTGTGTGTGTGTGTGTGTGTGTGTGTGTGTGTGTGTGTCTGTGTGTGTGTGTGTGTGTGTGTGTTTGTGTGTGTATATATATATTATATAAATTCAGACATGAACAATACGAATAAGCCACCAGCACCTAACCCCAGCTGTACCTTTGTGCATCCAGGGTACCCCAAGGGCGTCATCAACATAAGGCTGATCTTTACCTATATAACTTAAATGACATTTCTAAATGATTTGTTCTGTGCTGTCGATATATTTGGAGAAAAAAACATTTGCATTGATGTAATTGATTTTACTAAATCAAATTTCATTTTATAATGCTGATTCTGTGAAGCAATATGAAGAGAAAGCTATAAAGTCAGAAAACTTAACTCACCAATTAATTATCCAGATAGTGGTGTCCTTTTTCAACTGTAAAGTTCAATAGAGAATGATTAACATCAGTTCACGTTTTATGAGCATTCAAACTTCAGTATAATCATAGATCATGATGCATTTTCCCAGAATTCACCCTCAGGTGCACAATTATCCATAAGTGAAAATAATTAGTGGGTAAGGGAAAATTCATGACGTGTATTAAGTGTGTAATGTAAGGAACAGCAAGCTGTCACTAAAAAAAAATGGTGATCAGTATCCATTATTCTCTGAATTTGTTTTTTACTTGTTAATTTTGGAAAGTCAACAGAACAGGTGAGAGTAATGAGTCCAGTTTGTACCTCACTTGATTCCTGGCTAACATCCACCGCCGCTTTTGATATGACTTCCTGAAAGCTTGCGCTGTTATTGAATAGATGTATCTTGACTTCTGTGTTGTAGTAGTGTTCTGTCATGTTTTTTCTTTTTTTTTTAACAGATTCAAAGTAGGGCAGATAAGTCTACTGCATGACTGCACCGGGAGGAGACCAGATCATTAATCATGATTCTCCATCATGATAATACATCACCATCCATCCTCTAGGAAACATTTTACACAATACCTTTCAACAACAGCCTTCCTCTACAGTAAGCCTTGACTGTCACAACCCTCCTCAGCCATAGACCCTTTCAACCATTCTCATCCTCTACCACAGTTCTTTTCTCTCAGTAAAATCCTCTGAAGAAAAATAATGTCTGCAGACTGCTATTGCTCTCAGATGTGATGCTTATTTTCATCAACTGTACTCTTTTCTGTAAATTCTTGTTATCTGTAAAATGTCATATTTTTTCTGTATTTGTCATTTTGTTTGCAACTTTAAAAAGAGACCAATCATGAATCTTAATCAGATTTCTACATTCCAAGTAAATGCAAGACTATTTATTGAATTTTTGACTTCCATGAGATAGAAAATAAATAGCCCATATATTTGTGTGATTTTGGCTTGCAATGTTTGTTTTCTTCCGATGCTTTTGTTAAATAAATGAGGGGTTTGTCCTGGGGTGAGAGCTCTCACTTCACAGACAGAGATTGATCACATCTAAAGGGAGATAATTAGGCCATGGCTTCCATCTGCATGAAAAACCGGGAACAGATCAAGAACCCCACAAATTACATACTGTTATTAACACAGTCAATTGTACCCTCCGTTAAACACTGAATGCATTACTTACATAATCAATTATACTCTGTTTTAAATACTACATATTGCATTAAACTCAAACTCTGTACAAACTCAGAGTACAATACCATCATAGTAAATAATATAACTATCAATTCTTCATTAAAATGTTGTTGTGTTGCTACACAATACAAATGCCTTCCTGGCCATTGATATACCTTTGTACGTAAAAGCACAGTTGGCAATCTACATCCTAGAGCAAATTATTTAACCTCATCAGCAGTAAAAATTGGAAATAGAGGCAAAGTAGGGCCAACAAAAGGAGGTATCATCTCAACAACCAGTCAGCTAGCTGTCCGTTCATTCTCAAATGTCTGCACAGCAAGATGACATCTTTCAATGAATTCTAGAAACCTCTGAAACCAGATGGAATGAACAGAACCACAGTCCAGAGAATAAGCACTGCAGATCCTAGCCAATCACAGGAAGATCAAGGGATTTGTCACAAGTGTGGGGATTAACTGTGACACACAGCAGATGATATTCTATGATAACACAATGAACAAAGCTGTCTGCACCTGCATCATCATTCAGCAATTTAATGGTTGCACATTGCCCTTGACAGCCTAATAAAAAGTAATGGCTACAAAACAACACTCCCATTCTTCTCTGAAAGGAGCCTGATAGTCAAATAAAACCTTGAAGGAAATGAACAAAATGTCAAGATGTTTAACATGTGTCATTTTCAATTTGTGGCATTTTGTTTGGCTGTGTGTGAGTGTGTGAATGTGAGAAGTGTGCATATTTCAATGTTGTTTTCCAAGCAAATCCCTCCCCTGTATATACATTCCTCTTTGTCTAAATGCTTTTTCAATGTTTGTCATGAAATCAGTGTTCCGTTATATTCACACGCCTCATTCAGTGATGCAATCTCTGCTCTCGGTCTTGGTGAACATAGCTTAAATAAGCAAGAGCTGTTCTATAAAGCTGTTAGACTTCTTTCCATATTATAGTACGCAAATTTACAGTCCATGTACACCCAATGGCCAGTGGGCGTCACTGTTGAGTGACAAGATGTGGGCATCCTTGCTAAGTAAGTCCCTGCTCCCATGGGTGTCATCACAGCAAGTTGTGTTTTACCCAAGACTTCCTTACCTGGTAAATCCCTCCCTCCTTGAGCATTGTCATTGCCAATTATGTATCGGCCAATAGAGCTATCAGCCAGTTAGCATTGACCTTAGCAGTTAGCGGTTGCTTATGTGCAAAGATTTTTTTTACCAGTGATCTTCCAAGTTCATTTTCATTCCAGAACTGGATATGCAATGGCAGGGCGAAAAAGAGTACTGCCTGTAAATACATTGACTGGCAAAACAAACACACACAGACCCACAACAATCATGCTAACACTCAAGCATGAGCATATTTATGTATACATACACACATTTTCACAGGAAGTACACACATTCAAAAACATTAATATACACACAGCCATCACTTCACATACACGCTCAGCATTTGGGTTAAACAGCAACAAGATAAAGACAGATTCATTCTTCAGACCTGCAAAAAAATGAAAATAAAACTCAAATTCCTTAACACCCCACAAGAAACCTACCTACCTCCATCTTCCAGGAGCTGCCTGAGCTGGCCTTTTTTGGCAAAAAAAAACACAAACATATGCCACAACCTGCTGGCATAACTTGCGATTGGTTTGCAAAGCACATCTGTCACACAGACAGTCCCTAAACAGTGTTGTGGGCTAAGGCAGGTAGCTGACTGGGGTTGGCTAATGGGGTGCTGACCATAGCTCCTTATCAGCAGTTTTTCAGGTTCACCAACCATGATTATTGTGGACATCAGCCATGGGGCACCATAATGTGGAACTGTCTGAACACCAGGCTAACCAAGCCTGATGCTGATTCCTCAACTCCACCATCTCACATCTCATCTGCACACACAAGGAGTATGCCTCCAAATCTGAAGTAACTGTTCAGTTTCTTCTGCCAGCAAACAAACTCCTTCACAAATAGTGTGGTGATTTCATTTTGCTGATTGTGGAACTCACCAAAATGTGTTTATGAGGAAAATCGAGCAAACACTTGCATTCACTTGTGAGTCAAATTTAAGGACAAACGGTGATTCAATTTGGTCCTATTAAGCAAGGCTTGGCTCGCAGCTACGAGACCCATTCAAGCCTTTAGTCTTGAGAGCAAGAGCCAATTTGATTTGATTTGATCTGATTTGATTTGATCTGATTTATTCTTGTCCTTATCGGAACTTCTTGTGTGCCAGAGGAATGACACGACATGACATACAGTGACAAAGACATTATTATTTAAAATTATACCTTCAACGTTTTACAGCCAATAACATTAGGTACACCGTTTATAGGTTTAGAGATAAAAACAGGGTGAAAATGGTTGGCCGCATTAAGCAGAACAGCATGTTGCCATTTGGTACCAGTGCTAATGCAATATATAGCATTACTACCCTGAAATTAAAACCCAACCTTCCCCAGCTATAATTAAGGTTGCTCCAGTGTCCCAATGCTTTGGAATAGCCATGGTTGAAATAAGGTTTCTTGAACCCCATTAGGGTGGAGCTACAATCAGCTGTTAATCATTTACTTATTTTAACCCATCACAAATGTTTTTTTCTGTCCACAAGCAATGTGGTCATTTGTCAAATTCATTGAGTCACTGGTATAATATGAAAGGTCCCCCCATTTTGGTTCAATGAAACTATCACTGTTGTGGACTCCTAAACTCACAGCAATGCCACATGCTCAACCTTCAGTATCTAGGCCTGTGGTTTTTAAACAAGAGGATAAGAATGGACCCACTGATATTGCCATGTGAAGAGCTGAGGTAGGTCATGAGAGGGGTGTAAAAATAATAACTTAATCTGCATTAAACAGCTTGTCATGTTCATCATGTTCACCTCCGCCAGATTTAACACTATATTTACATGGAATAAATTAGTTACCATGTTGTTTTGAGGTATTTTACAGAAAATTTAATTCCATTTTCCTTCCATTATCTATATCCTCAAGCAATCCAGGACTGCTGAAGGACTGAAGCCAGTCCCAGCATACACTGGGCTAAAGGCAGAGAGAGACCCTGAACAGGTCATCAGCCCATTTTAGGGCAGGGACAGGCAAACCCTCACTTATATGAATTATTTGGTCAGTCCAATCCACCAAACCCACATGGCTGTGGATCATGTGAGTAAAAAAGGGAACCCAGAGAAAACCCATACAGACACAGAGAAAGCATGTAGACTCCAAAAGGGCCTGGCCATGGTGGAAAGTGAACCCCAGTCCCTCCAAAATCAGGGTTAAACATCCTGGGTTTAACCCTGGTTATTAAAAACGCATTTGTCCTTTGTTCTCACCATTTACACAGTATCCTGTTTCACAAGTTTTGTTCTGCATGAATTTCAGTCCAGAAGGGTTGTTCCATTTTATAACATGAAAGGTAGACCTGAAACTTCAAAAGAAAGACAGGGTTTGTTAGCGAGACAGCGTACAGAATTTATTATGAGTCAAGTCCAGATGACCAACTTGTTTTTGTTGTGGTTCAGTATTTATTAAGTAGCTTCTTCAGAGCCTTTAGCTCCACTTGCATAGGATTCAAATTATGTAGGGATCTCATGGAAGTAGAAATCATCCCCAAACTCTAGAATGAGGGATATATGATACTTTCAGCTAAATTACAGATATTTTCCTGGGCATATCAGTGGCAGTGAGAGCATACACAGATAAAAGATTTTTTTTCTGCTTTTCTTCTTCAGTGCTGTGACACTAGAATATAGCTTAGCCTCAAAACCCTCAAATTAGATCAAATTAGACAACATACAAGAGATCATACTATATACTGACTATATAGAACGGCTGTGCTACAGACACAGGCACATTGGATATATGTTTCATTTTTTTGTACACAAATAGCCTACATGCCTGTCCGAGCCGTGTCGGACCTGGGTCTTACTGCTCCTGCGATAAGGGTTGTGGACTGGGGTGATTGAACATTTGCTATAGTTTAACAAGGGGAGAGTCATGTTGAATGTATTGCCTTATTAAGTTTGAGAACTGCTGGCCTAGGCTGGTCTATAGAGCCCAGTGCCTTGCAAGGCACTCTTATTAGGTGCCTAACTATGAATCTTATGACACATTAACAAATTATGCTCTTCCCTCAATCCATGTTAGACTTGGTAATACCACAGAAATCAAATCCTATAATTTTTGGACGTTTTGCTGGATATGTAAATTTTATTTAAAACACAAGGTTATTCTGTTATTTTTTAAAACAACTTTAATGTTTTATACTGTGTGGTGCTGTGGCAGGTGTGGCAACTGGGCCTGGTGGTGAGTGAAAGGAAAAAAGGCAAAAATGAAACAAAAATGTGTCCAACGGCCTTTATTTATCTTTTTTGCAGAAAAATCACAAAGAAAGCAAAAACACAAAAGTACAAATTACAGTGTTAAATGGAAAAAACAGCACAGCCATGGGGAAACAAAAAAAAAAAACTCAACCAACCTCTCAGCCTTGAAGGCTGTGGTAAAATAAATGACCAAACTGAAGGCAAGTGCTCACACCTGAGATGATTAGAAATCACCTCCAGCTGAGCCTGCCTGTTAGTGAAACCTTGCTGTGCAAGTCCCCGTGTTCTCTCCACTTCCATAACATGCACATTTACTTCATGTCTGAGGACAAAGGTACATCTAGCTGTGATAGTCAGGGCTATGCTCTAGTCACCTTCAAAAACTCATCGAAGGTCTATTGATGTGGGTCTTGGGTGATAGATCTGCATATTACACAACGATTAGAGACATTTACTTCACATTCACTCATTTGACATACATTTAAACATTAAATTACATTTTTGAAACATATTTCACTACACTTTAATAAAGTGTTGGTTATAGTAAACATGTGAGTATGTGGGTTGCAGAATCATACATTTTGTGAAAACTATTAGTGGAACCCTGTATCTATGAGTGGCTGCTAATGTTCCTTACATTTTAAGAGTGATGCTGGAACCATGAGGCAGACATGATCTATGGAAAGTATGTAATTTAAGATAATGGAAACAGTTAACCACGTAGCGCAACCCCAATCTCACCCCAGAAAGCAGATGCAATGTGTGAGAGGTGAAGGCTTTTCTCTGTTGTCCACTTGAGCCACTTTGTGATTTTACCCAACTTTTTTTATTGGCATTTATTGATGTAGCATGGTCCGTGATTCGCCCTCTCCTCAAACACTATTAATGAGCCCAGTGATGGACTGCCACTGTCACTGTTTTAAGTCAATGGAACTGATGTCCTGAAAGATTTATTTAGGGGTGAGCAAGGATCACTCTGTGTATTATTAAAACTGAAGAGAGAGATGGTGTTTTGTTTTGCTGGAACATTGACTCAAAGCTCAATAGCAATTGAGTTATTTTTCTCTCACCACTTGTATTTTCTAATGCTTAGTGCTTCTGTATTATTACTGCAAAATGAATGACTCATTCACATTTTTAACTAGCACTAGTCAGGAATTGTGAAAACGGAGACCGTCATGTGATTATGGTTGTGACTATTACCTTGAGGTGATGCAGACCCCCCCCCCCCCCCCCATCAAAAGATAAAATCAGTTGATGTTATTGCTGCTTATAGAAGTAATAAATGCAGAAACATTAGGTTGTCACTTCTTTGTGGATAAATGAGGCCCACAGTTTTACAGTGAGGGTACTGCAATACTCTAGAGATGCCAGTATGTACTACTTTATGTACACTAATGATCTGTGTCTGAATCTGAGCATAACTGCATTATACCATTTCTATTGCTCAAAAAATTAAATGATTGTTGTAAACTGGCTCTCATTAGTGACCTGTTTTGCATTTTGACACCTGATTGGTTGGAACTCCATTCAAGTACTTTCCAACCGAAGATTTTCACACACATTAGCATTAGTACTCATTGTGTGCATACCATAACATCAAATCCTGCTGTAACCCCTGGTCTAATTTTTTTTAAAGGATGGAATATGGGAACAGCACATTAAACATCCAGGACTCTTTAGGAACCAGCAGGAAAACAAATTGTTTTTAAAAATAGACTTTATTCCCTCGAAAATACACTTTTTTACACCCAATCAGCATCTGATTCAGGTTCTAGTCATTTCTTAGCAAATAATCCCACACACAATGGACAACAATGCAGATATTAGAGAGAAAGTATTCTTTGTCATGCAAATAATAAATACCATCTATAGTTATTCATGTGACAGTGCAGATCTACTTTACAGTCAAGGCAAATCAAATCAGTTGTGATCCAACCTCAAAGCTATGCCGAATTAAAGGACTCATTTTATGTAAAACAAACCACTGATACAGGACCATCCAATCAGAAAGTCATGCGTATGTTTATGTTCTCTTACGTGGTGATGAATGTCTTCCTCTGGTCTTTAATCATTTTCTCTTGAACAATTCAGGTTTGGATCAAAATTCCTGTTTTCATGGATTTCAATTCTTACCCTAATTTTAAATCCAAAATTCCTTCATAGCTAATACAAGTGCTATTTCATAATGTCTCATAATTCACAAATACAATTCAGCAAATTAATGCATCTCTTTAAAGAACTCCCAGTTGTGTTTGTGAAAGAAAAACAAAAACACTCATATTTACTTGTGCTACAATTTAGGGTGAAATTGTAATAGACAAAGTTTATATTGAGACATGTCTATGGTCTTTCAGAATGTATCTCCTTTTACAGGACCATTTGTCTGCTAAACAGCCTAAATGGTTCACATTTATTTTGGTATTGCTTCTAAATACACCATCCTGCTCCAGCATAACTGCTCCTTAGTGTGTTTTGAATGGCTGAGATGCACCCTTTCATTTTCTTGTGACTGTATCTCATTGTCCATACACGGATACTTGCTGAACAATGGCCTATTCATCTATGTTATTAATGTAACAATTTAACAAGCACAACTTTAGTGAGACATGCTGCAGGTAATGATCTGTATGCATTTTTATTGGTATGGTCATGGAATTTTGGGAGAACATGAGAATGTGGTAAGATGACAGGCCCTGGCTTATTCTGAGTCAGGAGCTTGGCTTTGTCACTGGCCCATTAAAAACATCAAAAACACAGCATAGTGTAGCATAGCAAAGTACACCAGTGCCGTGAGCAGTCAGAGCAACCAAAGCAATGCCTTGAGCAAAAACAGTTAATGAATATGTACTGCTCAATTTGAATGAGTACTTAGCAGGACCTCGGGTCAGTGTACATCATGTTAGTAAAAATATATTTTCCGTGGCTATCTTCTCCAGTCAAAGCCAAACGAACACCAGGGTCTCTGTATGAATTGGACAGGTCAGATTCCTGCATGACCGGAAAGGACATGAAATCAGCTAAAGTTATGAATTCAGAGAAAGAGCAGGTCACATGACTTACAGATCCTCTGTCTGAATGACTGGCCTGCAGCCTGTGTTCTGCCAGGGCAGAGCTGGGTTTGTAGGAAAGACAAAACATGCAGGAGGGAAGGCTGCAGTCCAGGATGGGAGGGAGGACCTGAGATGGATCTATGCACGGTGACCTTTGATTTTTGTGGTGAAATGGGAGGGAATATGTGGTATTGCTCACACTTTGAGAATCTGGTTTGGCACTTGTTGGGCAATACAATGATGAGCCAGCATGGATTTGTTGGAAACAGTCTGTTTTATAATGGCACATTGAGAGACAGTAGGCTTCAGTGTTAGCTCTTCACACCACAACGAAAAGCATGCCTCTAATGCATAGAAAACTACTAACATCCAAAAATTCAGTATATAATGGACCAGAAAATACTAGTGCTGGAGCTTAGACAGATTATCAGCATCATTCTGAGAATATATTGCTGTTTTGCTAATTAACTCTCCTTACAGTTTGTCTCAATTTTGACAAATAGACCTTGTAAGACGTTGTCTAATCTTTCCTGTATCCATTTTCTTTATTTATTAGAAATAAATCTCACATCTAGTTATCCTAATATGCACTGCAACAACAATGTTGTTTGCAAAGCTGGAATTTTCAACAGGAAAAAAGTTAAAAACACAATAATATTTGCTTTTCACAAGCTGCTTGAGTTTCCACTTCAGTGGGAATATACAGTCATCGATGCCATGGTCTTACAGAGGATTTTTGTGCTCTGCAGAGCCACTAAGAACTTCATATCCCCACAGTAGAAGTTGGACCTGAAGCAGGTTCTATCCACAAAGTAGTGTGAATGAATAAACATGGTGATTGGGGCCATCTCCTGAAACAGCAGAGAGAAATACTCCTCAGCCATCACTTGAACTCTGCTTCGAAGAGCAGGAGGAAAAGAGAGATGAAAGCAGCATTATCTGGAATTTGGAAAAGTGTACCCCCACCCAATCACCTCCATCCCATCTTCTGTGTTTGTGCTTGTATTTGACTCATGCCTTACACTGATATAAAAATGGGGTGGTTGTTGGGTATTATTTCAAAATGTCCCAAGAAGGGTTACAAGGTGTGAAAGATGGAGGCATGATAAACAATCCCTTTTTTCTGATTATTTTTAGATTTTGAGAGAGTGCTATGCGTTTGTTTGCTTTTTTTAAAGAAATGAAAAAAGTTACGATCTACCACTCCACAGCTAAAGTAGTGGAATGCCATTATAATGAAAACACACCAACTTCCCTCCCTTCAATCAAGATGTAAATCAGAAATAAGAAATAAAAATACAATACTTCCTCTGCTGCTTTAATGTATGAGCTGAAAGGCTGTCCGTACCATTTGAATTGGTGAAGTAAAGAGCACAAGAACTTTATTGGAACTCTTGAGGAAGATGAGGAAGAAGTTCATAAGGGCTTTTTCCACTGTCAGAGGGAACAACCAGACTAGTGACCCTCTGAATTTCACATGGTCTTTTTTAGGCTATAGCGAGGCCACAAGTGAGGCTATTTTAGGTTGAATAGCCCTGCTCATGTGTTAGCTCAAGCCACTGAGCCAAGAGGAGGCAGTGTAGTTAAAGGCAAAGTCATCTATCTTAATGGGACAGGGTGTCAGAGGTGCTCCAGCGTGTGTGTGTGTGTGTGTGTGTGTGTGTGTGAGTGTGTGTGTATAAGAGAGAAGGGGTACAATAGTGGACCTTCCAGAGAAAGCTCTCCTACATGGGGCAGACTTTGTTCTCAGGGATGGGCAGCTGAGCAAAGGTGCTGCCCTCGCTGGTCTCATCCTCTTGGGTCTGAACAGCGCCCCCAGCAATGGGGATCCGGGCAGCAATGGCAGACATCTCCCCTGTGTTGCTCTCACCAGTCACGCCCACCCGGTCTGAGGTCTGGTTTAGGTTGGAGTCCAAGGGGGTGCTGCTACAGCTAAACAGCTGGATCAGACACTTCCTGAACTGGGGACAGGTAAGAGATCAAGGAATTAGAGGGTCACAGGGACAGCTAACTTACTGGGTCCTAGCAGGGTACTATGGAACTACTTATTACAATAGCTTGCATTCAGTGAAGCAGGGCTGACTATACTGTATCTGTATGTTGTGACTAGCCTTTGTTTATTAGGGTGAAATAATTAGAAAAGCTGAGAAAATAGTCAATTCTTTCCACATTAACAATCTGGCCCAAGACCAAATTGTGTCATGAATGACCTCTTTATCCATTTTGCACCAATACAGCCTAAAACTGCCACCACCGTCAAGCTGTGCTCTCTGCTCTCCAACAACATGCAACCAAAGGCCTATAACGTCTCTCTTCCACTACATTAAAATAAGTAACAGTAAATGACAGCTGAACCTAATTCACTCCAGAAAAGCCCACTGAGAATCATTCAAAATTCAACAAGCTGCTACACGGTCTGGCTAGAACACCTGAAAAGAATACACCACAAGTCTAACGATTTTTATTGGTCGTACTTGAAGCAGATACAATAAATATAATTGGAATTTTACCAAACAACACACTTACGATGACGGAATAACAATATGCCCATATCTTTAAAGCCCATAAGGAAAGTTTCCTCCACTCCCCCTTCTTCATCCCCAGCCTTATTATGACCTCACTGGTAAAACTGATCTTAGATCTGAGCCAGAGTAGCAAATGCAGAGCAAATAGTCATGCTGACAGCTGTGTAGCAGTCCCTTTGTGGGGTATGATACCAACGATAGCAAAGTTTTCTTGTGTGAGCCCAGCACTGCAATATACTAAGACATCTGCTAAATACAGACACTTCCAAATGGCTTTTTCACACAAAGTGGTAATGTGATTTGAGCAGTAACCACATATTTCAGTTAGAGATGACATGACCAAATTTTACCAACAATGCTCTTAACAAATATATGTACCTGTGCTTGTTTTCTTCACAAACAAGGTTAGGCAAGTTAATTTTGGTTATTGCTGAAGCCATAAAAATGTGTCTGTGAAGTAAAAATCTAAAACCTGCATTTATTGGAGGTCAAAGTTCTGGTCAAATGGTGATTGAACACAGGCCTTAATTATTCTGGGTAGACCTAGTGTCTCAATGCACTAAAGCGCAGAAAGAGTTTACCACACAACTGTTCTATACACTGTAAAGCTTTCTGTTTTACACACACAGTAAGGATTTGTAAAAAAAAAAAAAAAAAATACAGTTTAGGCATTTAGCAGGCACTCTTATCCAAAGTGACTTACACAGCTTACAGTTCTACACACTATCCATTAATACAGCTGGTTTTATTACTAAAGTAGTTTGGATTAAGTACCTTGCTCAAGGGTACAGCAACAGCACACTACCTGGGAATCAAACCCACCACCTCTGAGCTGGAAATTTACCATTATTTGAGTACCAACATTCTAGGGTCAGCACTTTATATAATGAAAACTTATCTTGATCACATGGATAAGAAATCTAATTGCTGTTGCCAAGGCCTTAATAGAGTGCTGGCGCATGTAGGGTATTGGTGAGGATATTCTGCCATCTCTCCTAACCCATGTTCATCCAGGGACTCTCAGGTGAGCCATTTCAGCTGACTTCACAAGTTACAAGCCAGCTGTAGCCCTGCTTCATTCAGATTACATCCGATTGACTCACTGATTGATGTTGTGATAGAGCCTGACACAGCTGATCTTTGAGTGAGGGTTGTAATTCTAATGGTCTCTCATGAGATTGTTTCAGACAGAGAAAGAAGTGACTCTACAGATCAAAGTGAAAACACATCATCAAAGAGTCATCACGAGAGAGATCTGCAAAGGACTCCATTCCCAAATAATATTCTGAAGACTTGATCCAACCTAAAATAACTTCCAAATAGGCTGAAAATGTGACTAATGTGTTGAAACAGAATATAATTTCTACTCTGCACATTCACCTGTTCTGTATAATCACAGCTAAGAAATGGTTTTGGTCACAATTTGATTTGAAAACGTAAAAAAGCTAAGCAGCTCTTTTTTGCTTTCATGAGCTAATGTAGCTCATGCCTTCACCCCGAGCGGAAAAAGTCAGGAACTAACCTAGTTGAGGGACTGTGATGTAAGTGGATCAGCCTGCAGGGTATCTCCAGCACTCTCCCAGGTCCCCTGACCCTCCAGTGTACAGCAACCACACTGAGATCACACATCATTTCTGTGAGCCCACAACCTCCTTCTGCTCCCATTTCCTCAAATACATTCACCCAGTAAAAGTGTATGTGTGTGTGTGTGTGTGTCTGTGTGTGTATGAGTGGGTGTGTGTGTGTGTGTGTGCATGTGTGTGTGTGTGTGTGTGAGTGGGTGTGAGGGAGTGGTGGGAAGGCTGAATCAATTCTGTCGCCTACAGAGCTCCAAGATTGCAATAATAAGGTTCAGCCCTTCTATCATTCAGTGATGAACTTAAACCAAACTATTTTTGGTAGAAAACATGTTAATTAACTGAATAAGGAATACCAATGTAAGCAGCTTTTGCTGCAGACATTTGGGATGGAAGTAATTATAATAATATAGTCCTCACAACTGTCAATTACAGTGTGATCACAAGAATGAGTTGGATAGGACATTGTAACCTCTTTAAGAGTCTACTTTAACGAGCAAAGTGGTGACTGCAATGCGCAATGGGAGACCAGCTCCAACATCAAGGAAACAACTCCACTCACAGAGTCTAACAGACTCAAATATGCACACAAATACAAAAACACATGTATCTATGCCTGCATGGTGCACTACAAGGAGAGAGGCCCCATTTCTTCCAATAGTTAAACCTGATGAAAAATACTGATATAAAAAGTCAATCCAGTTCAGATCTTTTTTCTTTTTTATCTTGATTAACAAATTTTCTGCCTCTGTAAAGACTTATTTAAGCCAGAATAAGTTCACGTAATAATAACAGGGCTGCGCAGAAAGCCATTTCAGTAGATCACTTGATCCATTTCAGGGTCCAGCTCTCTGGGGCCTACACACAGCCATCAACAATGAAGTCAAAGGTCCCAGGTGAAGATTCCTGAAATGTTCACTCAAACACAAATCTTTTCCAGGGCTATAACCTGTAGCTCCTATTAAAAGGGTTTTTATTTAAGAATTGCTTATTCTTTTACTCTTTACTTCTGAATCATGTCTTCTCCTGCTTATGACCCTTTCTCTCATTGCTAACCATAATGTCTCTGTGTCATTTTTAACATGTTTTCAGGCTCAGATGTTTTATAGGAAATAGGTATAGTCTTATGTCAGAAGTATTTATGGAAAGTATTTATGGAGCTTTAGAATAATGCTTCAGCTTTATTTGAAAGCTCTTTGCTCTCCTCAAGACTTGGCCATTAGATGGCTGTACATTGTGCACACAGTATCTTGTTATCTGTGGGCTTATCTCTGTGATTTAAAATTGATAGTTGTGTCAAAGCTATGTCTTGGCTGCAGTTGCAAAGGAGCTGTTTGCATGGCCATCTGCAAACCTGCTATGAGACATTAACGCCTGCCTAAAATTTATCCTTAGGTAAGATTTATAGACAACAAACCACATAAAAATCAGTACCCATTAAATAGGGGCTACTGCATGTTTAAAGCAGGCCTGTCTATAGAACTGTCTGTGTATCAGTTTGGTTATTCATACAACATTATAAATTATTGAAAGGCAGCTAACAGAAAAATCCATCTGCAGCGCTTTCTGCAGAGACGGCCGCCTCATCCTAACAAGCTTGTGTGCCTGCCAGCGCTGAGGTGCTGAGGCAGAATCACAGAGGAGCAACATGCTCAGCAAAAGAGAAATGAGCTGGACTTCCTCTGGTACTGGACATGGGACTAGCACAGACATGGTCACTATATGTTGGAGATATGTGTTTTTTTATTATTCATATACTCATAAACAGAGAAAAGGGTAAATTCATTTTGATGATTGCTCAAACTGGCAATGATGAATTTGATAGCTGTGAACTTCATCTCTGTCCTTCAGCCAATTCAGAGTCAAATTCATCCTTGTCCCTTACTTTTTTAGAATTTCAGTAGGAACTCAACTAATTTGTTTTTCATCTTTTCATACATTTTTGGTTAAAATGCAAAAGCAGCTCTCTGGTTTTACATTATTCATTGGTACTGATGTGTGTATTGACATTTGGCTAGTACTGAAGTTTGTTGAGAATTTGGACTGATGTACCCCTCAAAATAATATCATCCAATAGTAATGGAAGGCAATGATAATTCATATGATCAGCTATTTTGACTGTAATTCTTTTTGTGGTTAATTATATCTACATTAAAAACCTGAAAAATGGCTGAGCTGTGTGAATTCCTTTGTAATATCAGATGATACTATCTTCTATTCTCCTTAGTGTTATGACACACAAAAGACTGATGTGAACCAAATTTTGGCATATGATATAACAAACATTATGTCCAGCCTTTTAGCCTAATTTTTACTACTCGAATAATGGCCGGGGTAAGGAGATAATCACAGTGCATTTCCACAATTAATTCAGGTCATCTAATATCTGTTTGCACCAACATTTAAACTAATGAGTTTGTGAGTAGGCCACAAAATATGCTGGCAACATGTTTTATCATGTGCTGAGGAGAGGGAAGTGCTATTTTTAGTACCTTCCCTGATCACAACCCTAAGCTCAGGGCATGGGCCTGTTGGAAAGTGTATTGTGTGTATCCTGTTTATTATCCTGTCATGCTATTTATTCAGAAATGCTTGGCATGCCATTAACATAACCATTTTACAATATTTATATTTCCCAGGAGAAATGACCAGGGAGCATAAATGTTGTTCAAATTAGATGCTAGCAGCAATCTAAGAGGATTTGATGCATCTTGTAAGTAAATGTTCTTTGAATGTTTGAATCATCAGTGAGTGATTATTCCACAGTGGTGTCTAAGCAGATTGTCTAATCGATCCGTAACATGATGAATTTTAAAAGACAGCAGCATGCTTTTGCGTGCAAACCTGTCTGGTCAGTGAAGTCCACAGTATCTGTGTTGATATTACCTGTTTGTTCATGAAGACATAGATGACAGGATTGTAGACAGCAGCAGTTTTGGAGAAGAAGGCGGGGATGGCAGCCAGCCGCGGGTCCAGATGGATGGTGGGACAGGCAGTGACAGTGATGGAGAAAGCCGCATATGGTGTCCAGCCCACCATGAAGGCCACGATCATGACCACAACCATGCGCGTCACCTGACGATCCGGCTTCCTGGCATTACCCAACCTTCCGTGTGTGTTGGAAACCTTTGTTAAAAAAAATGTTCTTTCAAAAATACAATCTGTAAATGAGAAAAGGGTAAATTGCATGCAAGGGAGTATCATGAAGACAGAAACTGCTCTATAGTCAAGAAAATTCTTTTCAGTTGTCTAATACAATAGATCCTCATATCACATACAACATTATATTCACAATAGAACTTAAGACATCAAAATCCTCAAGTTGCTGTTGATCATTCAAATAACAGTATGATCCTGGAAGTGGGATATGAAATTATGGCATTAATAGAAATCTTTATTATCATTGATATGGAAAGAAAACATTATGCATAGTGCTTAGGGTAATTGCACTTTTGAAGAACGATGCACAGTTTTTCAGACTAGGTCATGGAGGACTGTCGTATAAGTTCTGCTGGTTATAGTTTGAGGTTGTTTTTATAAACTAATCTGTTGACTGTCCATCTATCCCTGTTGGTGAGCTTTGACTTGCAATCATTGTTTCTTTTTCACAATGAAATTTTTCCTTTTTTGCCCTATGCTGTCATACATTTCAACACTGTTACATTGACTTTTTAAATCAATGGTGTGGTTTCTGAAAACAATGCACCAGTAATTCACAAACTATCTTATATCTTTGAAAATGTATTAGATCTCTGTTTTAGAAACTTATTCAACTGCTGACTTCAAAACATAATATATTCAGAAGTAATAGATTTTTAGAAACCTTACTGCAAAATCCAGTTCAAGGTTCCAGTAGGTAGGTAGGATTTGGCCATCTGAAGGACAATGAAATAATAAAGCAGCACAGCTCAGAGACTTCTATGAGAGGAGTATGAGGAGAACTATGATCTACACTCTCCAAATGTTTGTCTTTTCAGCTAAGCTCAATGAAGCCTCCTTTTACCTTCAGCTCTGAGTTCAATTAGTTCACAATTATTCAGCTCATCCTGCTACTGTTGTTCTCTGCCTCCTCTTTATTTGCTCCTGTTTGATTCTGTAAGGCCACTTCAGTCTTGGTGACAGGGGGCGGGGAGCAGTGATACAAGAGAAGAACAATACGCAAATAAAAAACTTAAAAGCATCCGACCAGTTACAGCAAGCATAAGTACTCAACACCTCACTTCATGGCACACACCTTCCTGAGCTTCCTCATCAGCTTCCCATAGGAGACGATGATGACTGTGAGTGGCAAGATGAAACAGGTGAAGAAGAAGGTGATGATGTAGGTGTGGTCAGAAAAATCTCCTGAATACCTGAAAGGAAGGAAAATTCCTGAATTCTGGTCAGAAATTTTGATATCTGGTTGCTACTTCTTGAAAGACCCACATTTAGATTTTTGGTTTCTGACAGTTACTATGTTTTTCAAGTGACACATCATGTTTTGTATCACTGTTGATGTCAGTATGTCTATTGTTATCATGTAGTTCAGTGCAAAGACCTACTGCGGGACAGTGCAAATGCAGAGACTGCAGTACACAGTGATAAACACAATGCAAAAGGTAGTCCTGAGGACAGGGGCATTTATCATTTGCTGATGTGCCAATAAATCTACCCTCACACAGCTGATTCTAACCAGCACACAATCTGTTTAAGCACAGGTGATACTAACCTGCACAAAATCTGCCTGCAAACAGCTGATACTAACCTGAACACAATTTGCCTGCAAACAGCTGATACTAACCTGCACACAATCTGCCTGCAAACAGCTGATACTAACCTGCACACAATCTGCCTGCAAACAGCTGATACTAACGTGCAAACAATTTGCCTGCCTTGCTGCTGGGTCAATATCCTGTCAAAGAAGAACAGTCCCTTTTGAACAATAGTACAGTAGTGTTTTCTCACTGCCATGTCATCTGTCAACCAACCTGTTCCTTTAAATAGAAAAAAAGAAGCTTTGACATGACTGAGAGAACATTAACATGTGAAACAAGCAGTCAGGTGACCTTTCCCATTCCAGTTACTCAGATGATTCCTCTAAGCATCCATCCCAATCCCCCACACAAAGAGATGTGCTCATATAGCACTCGATTACAGCAGGACTGTGCTGAACTACTTTAATCACTTCTCCATGTAGTAATTATCACCTGACCCCTGGTATATGGAAACAGTACACTGTACAGCCGGCTTTCTCACAGCTCAGACTGCCAAATTGTTCTGCATCTCTTGAAGCTTCTGGCCATCCAAGATGAAGATATACCTCCTGCCATCATCTAACAGAGGATCCAGGCATCCCAGCACTCCCTGTGCCACACGGATTAACTGGCCCATGAAGAATCAAACCCTGCACTCTTTCATTCACCTTCCAGCCCCACTTCACAACCAAAATAATCCTATTATATTGATAATTCACCTTGGGAAAACTGAAAGGCAATCATATATGCAAGGACTCTATTTCTGCACTGAAGACTACAGGGTGATGTATAATTGTCTTGTTTGATTTGCTGTTAAATGTCCGATACAAAGCTTACATTTTGAAAATGCATTGCGCAGCATATACAGAGGGATGAGCTGGGAGGCTGGATCTAAACTCATTTTACAGGAATTACAGCCCTCAACCAGCTGTTCCTGTGTTAGAGAGTTGCATGCTAACTCTTTCAGTATCTCTAAGTATGAAGGGTTGAATTGTGAAGAGCTCAATGTGTGTGGATGGGCCTACTGTATGTGTGTACATACTGCATGTGGTGGGTGAGCACATATATGTATAGATGGTCAACGTGTACATCTTTACTGATTTTCTGACTAAGTGTGTGTGTGTGTGTGTGTGGTGGGGGGGTGGGGGGGGGGGGTGGGCTTGTTTCTTTAAGCTGTATCTGTATCCTGTATTTGGTAATTACTTTAAGGTTACATTTATTTGTTGACTGATTTTATGTGAACAGGAGTGTAGAGTGTATATGTATTTGCAAGTATTTCTGCACACCATGCCTTTGGTTGTGAGTGTGTTTGGATGGGTGAATGGTGAGCTCACCAGTTGGGTTCACAGGTGGTGCCAATCTTGCTGGTGGTGTAACTGCTCCAACCAAGCACTGGGGGGATGGTCCAGATGAATGAGAAGGTCCAAACAAACAGCAGGCCAAGAGCCGCATGCTTCCCCCGCAGACGGATGTTACCCAGAGGCCGACAGATCACAAAAAAGCGCTCAAAGGCAAGGACTGCCAGTGACCACAAAGCCACGATCCCTATAGGAATAGAACACCCATCACTCACACCCCTCTCCCAGACCTATTTACACAGCAGGCCCTTAACTAAGGGCCTCCCAGTGACTCAACCTACAAAGATGCTTAGTCAGGAAGCAAGGTGTGAGGGGTTTGAGTCCTAATCATGCCACTGCAGCACATTGGTAGAGGTCCACATTGGCAAGGCAACAACTGGCCCAACCATGCCAGAGACTGTTAGGCGATAAGCCAATTAGCTCCGTTGGTCTTATTGCTCTCTAAAGGTCATGCCTGGTCAGGCCAGGTGCCTACAGAATCACAGAATGCATCATTACTAATCTCATAATCCCTCAACTACATTGCTTGCCTGTAGGGGAATGTGGAAACTTAACTTCTTACTGTACATGACCACTACTTTTTATAACTGATTTGGTATTAACTTAATTTTACCCCCATGTGATGTTAATATTCCTTGATGGAAATTACAGGCCAAGAAGTGTGATATGATGACACTAATAACGCATATTAACGTGTTCATTACCTAGAGATTATATCAATCTAATAATCAAATACTCCTATCACTTCTGTTATTAATCACCTGTAGTGTAAGACGTTCATCAGAGTCCACCTTTCGGAGAAGTTTCAGTGATCAAGCACAAGAATATCTGTGTGGCTGATAAACTACTCATACCCTTTGCAGGTGTCAGTCATATGACTTAAAATTGAATGTGTTAACATTAAACTGTTTGGCTGAGCTAGCAAGTGGGCACAAGTTACAACAAAATGTAAAAAAGTTCAAATTATGCATAAAAACACTGTTCTATCCAGATTTGCTTCTAAAATATATATGTATTTAGTTTTCACATCCACTTTAGCATTCAAGATGAGCAATCCAAAATAGACTAACAACCCCAAGTATTTGGTGAGTCAAACATAAGAATAATCGTTGTTTTTTATTCAATAAAGGCCTATGTTATGTTGAAAAATGAATATAAATATTGCCACTATCTGGGGTCTTGAGCTCTGTGAATGTTGTATGATGCATCTCAAAATAAGTGGATATGGTCCCATTTATGCTTCTGCAAGTATGGATTTATAATGATTTGCTGTAGTCGTACCACTAAAACTTTAGCCTCCTGTCTTTGAATAACATTTTGGCATGTGGGAATAATTATGTTAGGTGGTGCTGAAACAGTGGAAGAGAGTTGGAGAGAAGCCATTTCTTTGTAGCATCCATATTACATCACTATTAAAAATTGTAATAAAATGAAAGTTACCTCATTACCTAAAGCAATGTAAACTCCACTTTCCTTGTCATAATGAGGTCATGAAATGTTCGGTAAGATATCAGCTCCCTTCGAAGGACGACAAGGTAATTGAGTGCTGTTTCATTTTAAATACATATTAATATAATGGTATAGTTTGCATTGTATTATTCTTTGATTTTAATGAACTATGCAACAAGTGATTTTAAAGCGTATTGTGGTCAATCAAGAAAGAAATGCATAACTTTTCTCTAAGATATGTTGAGATCTCTTATTGGCTTATACGCTGTTCAGGCACACGGGGGACGTAATTTTGGGCTTGGTGTATAGGACTTGGTGTTAAGGACTATAAATTAAATATATGCGCAACCAGAACTCATTACATTTTCTAGTAGGACGTCTTGAAACGTCAGTGTCATAGACAAACAAGTATTGAATGTTTAAGAAAAAATCAATGAAATCATAATTAAAACCTTTATTGATTTAAATTGTGTGCCATGTATTAAAGGGCGATTTATACATTCGTTTAAACAAATATATTTTGCGTATAATAACTAAACGTACTGTTTTAAGAAATAGCTGGTAACGGAAGTGCAACTGATTTTATTCAACGCAATGTCATCGTGCAGCAAACGATAAATTGTGATGAAAATGCCAAGACGGCTTGTTCAGGTGTGAATTCATTACACTTACCAAAGAAAGTCACCGCAAATCCTTCCAGCACACACGCCCAAGTTCCCAAGAAGAAGTACCCTTTGGCATTTGTCAGAAAACTTATTGTCCCTCCAATTAGGGACACAAGAAAGTCAGCGAGAGACAAATTAACAATAATATAGTTTAGTGGTTGTCGCAATTGCTTGAACCTAAATGTGACAAGCATTACAGTAAAGTTCTCTGAGAGGGACAAAGATGTTATTATAAACATCAAAGCAGCCAAGATTTTATAGTTCCACGGTGCGATGGACTGGAGTGGACCCGAGAAAGGATCATTTTCTGGTTTCAAATTCTCCGCAGCTTCGGTATAGTCAACACCATTTACTGACAGACTAATCGAATCCATTCCTTAAACGTGTGTGGAATTCAAAAAGTTACAAAATAAGTGTACAATTGCAAAGTAAAATAGAAAACCAAAACGTATAACATTACTCAATGATAGATACTGTAGCTCAAATGTAAAAGCACTCACAAGAAAGCCGTTGCCACAACGCTGGTCTGTCCAGTAGCATACTTTTAATTCACGCTTCTACAACACATCTGAGTATAAGTCTAAGCATCTTTAGCGGTATTCGTGTAGGATACATTGAGAAAGAAATAATATTGGACCATTAAGTAGACTATCAACCATCCCACTGACAAACTTCAAACCTATTCTAAGCGCTTTTTTGCAATAATTCTAATGTTTTGAGAGCTATCAACCCAGAGATTGCCATCGATTTAAAACGAAAGAGTCAACGTATCAAAGCAAACCGGTAAATGATCTACGGTTAGAAAAATAAGCAATCATATCTCGACAATAAAAAGAGTAATAAAAGCGCGCGCTCAGCATTGCCCCAGTTCCCTGCAGTTGCATTCAAGCTAAGAAGAGATGTGCGGTTGAAGAACATTTTGCATGCAAGATGCTTTATATACCACCGGTCAGTCACGCAATGGCTCCAGCAATTCTCCTGCCCTAAAGGACCAGTGAAACGTAGCCTTCTCGCTGTCTACCTGTGTCATGCGCGGACCACGAGGAGCCCCAGTGTCCACGAAAGCTGCGGTGCACAGATGTGCTGCAGTGCCTTAAGTGGTGTGGATATTGTTGATATTTTTCAGATGTAGATATATGTCAAAGTAACAACACAAAACTTTCCAAACAAGTTAAATAGGGCTGGTATTTTGTTGATTTCTCTCCAAGCTATGTGGGATGGTTTTACCGAATCCCGAATTAGATCATTTATTTATTAATGAGATATGAGGGGTATCACCAAAGCCTGTCACTGACTCTGTGTGAGCTACTTCTTTTTCTGTAACAACTTTTAAGTGAATAAGGGATTACTTGGATGAAATTGTGTTCATAGATAAAGCAGTAGCAGCATATGCTTGTAACGCGTCGGACAAAAATCAGTACACATTGACTTGGACCCCCACTCCTCTTTCAGTGATGAATCAAAGACCGATCGATCAAGTCACTGGTAAAATGTATTACAGTAACGGTGCAAAA
The DNA here is from genome assembly GCA_019788955.1 of Albula glossodonta. Lineage (NCBI taxonomy): Eukaryota > Metazoa > Chordata > Actinopteri > Albuliformes > Albulidae > Albula > Albula glossodonta. Next base: position 8,976,316 of record JAFBMS010000020.1, on the reverse strand, counting down.
CAATGAGAATCAGCGGAGAACCGTAATGACTTGGGGGCTGACTGTTTTATAGCTCTTGGATTGGTTTCATTGTTGTTAGACGCATGATGTACACTGTAATGAATTTACATGATAACATTACAATCACTAATTTATTTCAAGCTGCTCTGCGTGCCATAATATGATGCCTATTCTTTGCAATTACAGTCTGTCTGCGACGCTGACTGACTATTCCGAGTTTCCGTACGTTTTCCTTTACACCCGTTATTGTTACATTCCTGTAATGTCACATATGCTATACCCTACTTGCCGTATTTATGGACACGCATTTTACGCTCCCCAGTAGCCTCTTTCAGTTAAACTACACACCCCCGTCTTCAGTTGCGATGTAGCTTAATATGTAAAATCCGACCAACCTTTTTCTTTGTACTTGTGTTTGAAAGGACGTTTCAAGGACTGGATCGATAACTTTCGGCTAGATTCACAATATTGGCAATGGTAAAATGTGGTTTATCAGGATTTTTGGAGCGGAAAGGGGCAATCTGATGAGTCAATCAATATGAGTGTGAAGTTGTAGCCCACCAGTGCGCGCTTGTGGTGAGTGATAATTATTAGGAAAGACAGATAAAGTTCAGTGGCATGGATTTATTACTGTCATGCCCCATATTTATTTTTATGTTACCCAACATGCATCATTTAGGACAGTTCTTCATTACACTGTCCTTAAATGGACAGTTTGACTCAAACTGACCACTTCATCCATTCTAAGAGCAAGCTCAGCCTACCCTGCCTCAGATCATCAAATCCCCTTGTTAATCCATTGGGACAGTTATGAAGTTTGATATAAGACCTATAAAATATCCTGAATTAAATCAGAATCCATTTTGCAACTAAACAGCCATAAAGGTTAGCCAATGTGTTTTCTTATTGAGATTTACTCCCTGTTTAGGAATGCCCTGTGAAAGCAGAAAAGCCTGTTTTATCACTGCAACGGCCTCGACCAGTTGAGGGTTAGAGATGTGTGCACTTGGGGGTGATTCTTATGTCCTCTAAGATGTGTGTACTTGGGGGTGGTTCTTTTCACTGTGCAGGCCACCAGCTGACTAGCACACAGCTGGCACAGGAAGCCTGCTCATGCACTTTGGAGTGGGAAACAATTCACTAGCCACAGCTCTCCTTTCATTAATGAGGCTTTGTGCGATTATTCACCATCCTGAGAGTCACCTGTGGCACAGTTATGGTGTTATTCTGGTACCGCAGGCGTTTCACTGCACCCAGAACCAGTGCTTTAGTTGGGTAGGTCACTGAGAGTCTCAGTGTTATTTGTATTTTTAGTTGAAGGAGAAAATGCTGGCCTATTTGTTTTTTTTTTATCTCTTTGATGTGCACTGTGTTGCTAGAAAAAAGGGCCTGCTTACACTGTAATCAAGTACTCGGTGTCAGCAACCTTGTCATACCTCTATACTGTTCAACCAAAATGAAGATTTATTGCCTCCCTGGTCTGACTTGCTGGTTGGTATTGCATACAATGTTTAAACGTTTGAAAGAGTTCATGTTCAACAGCTATTAGAATAATCTTTTCAAAGAGGCATTTCTGCATGGTGACATATGTCTATGCCATCCTATACAGTGTAATCTTAAAGGAGCTCTGAAGTGTTACATGTTTTAATTTAGTTTAGTTTTTCTGATCTCAAACCTGTGACAGTGAATAAGCCCCCATGTATTTTGATTAAAGTATTTGATAGAAATTTTTCCTTTCCACTGACATTGCAGATATCATTATTGTGCCATCAGAGATTTCACTACAGTGACTAACACCAACCAGAAAATCATGTAATAACCAATATGTCAGTAATGATGCTTAACATAGTGTTTTTTCTGTAATTTTTTGTTCGGTTGTTTTCAACTGTTTGTGTGTGTTTGGTTTTCTTCATTCCCCAGTCCATGTGCTTTTGTTTTCATTTCCCTTTGTGTCAGCCCCGCCTTCTGTCTCATTACCTGTTACCTGATTTCCAATTTATTTCACCTACCTCCTTGTTCACCTGTGCCATTAGTTTGTGCTTTTATACCGTGCTTGTTTCATTGTTTCTTAGTGAGTTTGTCTCAGCTGATTTTTGTCCCTGTGTATGGTTTGAGCATTTGTCTGCCTGCCTGCCTGCCTGCCTGGTATTACCCATGTCTGTTCCTGCCTTTTTTTAAAAATTCCTGCTCTATGTTCTTGTGCCTTTACAAAGTCTGCCTGTAGTATGACCATTTGCCAGATATTTGACTACTCTCCTGATTTGTGATTTTTCTACTCTTGCCGAGTCCTTCTGGTTTTGACCTTTGCCTGTTTTTGACCACGTTTTTGGTTTTGCTGCTCTACTAAATTATTATATTCCATCTGTTGCGTTTAGCTCCTATTCTGTGTCATGACACAATTTTACTACAAGAGTGGCCCAACTTCAATTCCAACTTCATGCACCTAACCCCTGTCTGTTAAGTACTGGCTGGGCTGTGGTTAAGTCTTGGAAATGAACTGTTGAATGCGATTAGTGAAGCTAGATAATCATCATTCTAGAGATGACTCTACCTGTTTCCCCACATTGAGATAAGTGACACAAAAGTGTAGTATTATCTAGTAATATCTTACCCAGGGAATGATTGGTGGATTTGCCATATTGAAAATAATTGGCACTGTATCTTTACTCATTTAAAACTGGTTGGCAAAGCCCCCCAGTCTCTGCCTATATTGGAAAAAGCAGTCTTCTGTGAAATTAGCATTGCATATTGAATTTGCTGGGTTTGCAGGGCATATGGCAGGCTATAATGTTAGCAGGATCATTAGTTATTGAGCAGATTGATATTGATACTCATTAACATAATCATAAGCAATTTGAATATTTATAAATATGAACTCATCTTGTCATTATGTAATAACAAGGACTGACTCTGATCATTGTGATTGAGAATGTTCAGGGAGAGAAAGGAAGATGGACAGAGCTTTCTATCCAACATATATAAAGTTAATGCAAGTGAAATTGCATTGAGTTTCCACTTTATAGCTCCTTTAGGTATATAGTACTGACCTATATACATGACTGGGGCTGTATTAGTTTTCAGAAACTAATTAATCAATCAATTGGATGGTACACAAACCAGCTTACACAGGGGTACCATTGCCTGATACATAGGAATGCAGTGAGGTGTATGTGCAATCAAACAGAACAGTACAATAATTTCAGGATAAAGGACACTGTTTCACATTCAGATTCATGGTCTTGGGGAGAAAGAGAATACCAAATAACTTTCATTTTTCATTCAGAAGTTTTATGGCAACTGGGGTAACACTTCTGCTGAAGTGCCTTTGTTTTTATTTTTAAAGTAAAGGCTGAAGTACATGTGAGTAAGACTCCAAAGGAAAAATGTTCAAAAGAATCAGTATTATACAGGGCAATTCAAACTGGAATGTGGTGATCTGACTTTAATAATGCATAGCTAGGACATAAAGCTACCGAACATTCATCACTGTATAATGACTTCTGCTATATTCTGAGACCATTTTAAATGGTTTATGTGGTATGAGAGCGTACAGCATCGTCATAGAATATATCACAGTAACATTTTAAAGGTACATTGAAACCACAGTTTTGGGATTGAAATGAATGTAACGCTTTAAAGACTAATAATCATTAAAGGGTTCTTCCTAGGTTACACATTAATGAAATATTTTCAAATGATCTGTGCTATTGGAATTAAAGTATAAGAGAACGTCATGACTTTTGGACTTATAACCTGCTTAATTAAAATTAAGCTCTCCCCAGCAACTACAAGTCAGGCGTATCAAGCCTATGACTCAATGCAGGGGTAATTTTTTCTCCACAAAAACAGTTCATTTTGCTAGTCTGCTATATTTGCTATGGGTTTTGTGAGGGAAAACAATAACACTTCCATTTATTTGAGGATCAAAGTTAATGGCAAATTTTTAAAATTGATTGCAAAAGTGGTCAACAGTGTCAAACTGGGGCGCTGTGGGAAGAGCTGGGGTTCGGACACCAGGGGTTGGTTTGGTCAATGGCACCAACAGAAGTCAGTGACCCACAGAATGTGCTGTTTTACACCTTTGAGTGAAAGCTCACAACTGGAAGGGAATGTGCAATCTGGAGGTGAGAAAGTTCCTGGAATCGCAGTTCCAAATGGACAGATTGCTCAGCCAGATAAATGCCACCTTCTCACATACATTAGAGCGTTAAGAAAAAATGATCTGCACTTTGCCTGAAAAGGAAGTGCCTGCTTAATTTTTAGCCAAGAATGAGTGAATGTCCAGGGGATGTAGTCCTTTGTAATGCATACATTGCAGTACAGTATACAATGTGGTTGAGTGTCAAGTAGGTCACATGACTTATTTGATCTGCTTATTTTACTCTGCTTATTTTTGGTGTCAAAATGGTGGGATCTGAAGAACAAGTTGCCTGTGATGGTTTCACTTGACCTTTTTAATGTATAGTTGCTTGTTTAATGGCAGTTCAACGGCAGTTCAGCTCTGACAGGAGGCTCAGAATACTGCATGAGAACCAGCAGGCCCCAGGGAGAGCATGACATACACTTTTTATGTTCTGTACTTTAGTGGTTTCAACAGAAGAGTGAATATCTTGTATGGGAGACTATGAAAAAGGCCAGAGTACAGAGTGGATTGTTCTGATTTAACTTGGAGGTGGTGGAGGTGTACATTTGAAAATATTTTCTGACTTTTCCGATTAATCAAATTTACCAAAACCCCAGTTAAACACTGCAAAGGTATTTTCAAAAAACCAGCTTCCCCCTGAGACTAGTTCAGCTCTGCTGAAATGACATTTCATCAATCAGCAATGCAACCATATCGCACCCCATCCTCCACACAGTAACATTGTTCAATCAGAAATGGACACGAGGAGACAGACCCTCTGTCCAATCACACATGAGGACGTCCTTGAGTTCCTCTGAACGTTTTTATGTGCATATGCATGAGATAGGACTGTGCAGTCACACCTTTGTAGTGTCAGATAAAGAAGACTTCAGTAACAGGACATCAGTGGTCTTACCTTTCCATGCTTATCAAATTGCAAAATAAGATTCCCAACACATGTCCCTGGAACAAGTAATTCAGGAGATGGTCCTGCCCTCAGTGATTGTGTGTTTGTAATTCTGAAGTTGGTCCAGCTCGGTGTTTGAGAATATACACACAGAATTAAGTAATACCTTCTGCAATATGAATGCAGAAGTTGATCGTGTTCCTGCATACATCCTGGTAGGGTTTTTTTCCGTGAAAACAGTGTTATGAGTCACATAGCTCTTCCGACTGTCCTTGCAAATGCATCGTGTTGTTATGGGAACTCCTCAGTTTCAAAGTTTCATAAATTTTTTATAGGCAATATTGTTTGAAAACAAACCATAAAAGTAGCACTCCCAAGTCAAATCAAAGCCATATTTTGAAAAGAAGCCATTAAAATAATGTACTTCTCCCAAATCCATGCACTGGTCCCTTTTAGTTAGCCAAGGTGTCTGTGGTTCCTTTTAGAGGCTGCTTTTGACACATTCAATGTAGTATGAAAAATATGTGTTTAGCCCACATTCAATAGTTGATACAATAAGCAGAATGGCACCTTTAGGGGATAATCTGTTTAAAACATGTCGCAACTCCCTTTTTCCAATTTACACTACCAATTAAACTGCACTCTCTCCACAGTATGTGTCCGTCTTTTATCTTTATTTTAAATATTTTTTTAATGAATTTGAATTATATAAAGGTTACTGATAATCACATCCAACCAAAATGTGTCTAAAATAAAGATAAAAGGAATTATGCTGCAGAATGAAATACTGTATTGTCCCTTTAGTCACCTAAATTATTACCATTATCTTACCCAGTGGTAATCTTACCTCAGTGCTCTGAGGAATATTCACATTATTGCATTAAGTCAAATTTCAATAAGAATCTGGTCGAAATTTTCCCCAATATTCTGGATACATTTTGTGTTACCTGGGTAGCTAGCTGACCACTAAAGATTTTAATGAAATGCCATTTGTGACTGGACTATGTGAACTCCAGAACCATGTCCATGCCAATTCAGCATGAAGATACACCAGCATCTGGTATTCCAAATTTCTTTTTGTGTTTGTAGTGATCTAGAAAAAAATCATCACAGCCCACGCCCTGTTGTTAAAAGTGTCCATTCAGAGTGGTTATGATGTTACGTCTACATGACTTTGCAATGATGTCTGAGGTTGGCTATACAGGAGTGAAAATGATGACATTTTAGATTCAGGTAAAAGCTTATGTGGTGCAACATGTTCTGTAGAGTATATTGACACACTTTGATGATAAAAATGGGTAAGCAATGACTGCTTATAGTTCTTTAGAAGGGAAGGAGCCAAACACTTACCAAATGAAGGCATGGAAACTTCTATGTCAAGGTGAAGATTTTTTATTATTTTCCTTTTTGTACAGTAGTAAGAAAGCAATTATATGCACATATACTTATGAATTTAAGCAAATTCAAGCAACTTTTTTTTTTATCTTTTTATCTCTTTCTATATGTATGATTCTCCAACAGTCTTCTTGAAAGGTTTATTGCAGTTTGCATGTCATACGTTTGCACATGTGTGAAGCAGACCATCATCAATCAGCATACCCCACTTCAAAGAGGAAGCTTATATGATGACCTGAGACCCAAACCAGAGTAATTCCTGCAGCAGGTCATAAAAGAGGTTCACATCACTCGTGAGACTATTGGAGGTCAGAAAGGTCACAGGTCATAGGGCCTTACATTATAAGCTCACATTGTAATGACGCTCATTCTGTAAGCAAATCCTGAACCCTTGAATTGGGTGTTTGTGTCTTGGTCTCATCCCTCTCCAGTGGCCACATCTGGTCAAACTGGGCACCTAAATTTATTACTGCTCCTAGACACTACAAAACTATACACACCAGTTTAAGCTCCCTTCCTAAGTCTTTGCTTGTAACTTTTCATTTTTAGTTTTCTACCAGGAAACAGTTGGACATAACTAATTGAATTCCTCTTTGTAGTTTTTCAAGAACATCTGTCTTTCTTATCACATGATCTGACTGTAGGCATTCTATATGGGTTACCTACATTGATTTATATACAGTATGTTTTTCTATATAAACCTGAATCTCATTTACCTTTGTTTACTGCAACACCACAATGAATACATCCTGATACATCTATATCAATTATAATTCCAAAGCCAATGCAAACTGTGTTTTGGTCTATAAATTAAATTATCATGCCTTTCTCCAAGGAGTCAAAAACTTATTTAAGGATATTAAGAAGATAGCGTCTGCTTTGGCCATGGTCCAGCACCTCGCCTTCACAGTGCTGGTATGCAGACACCAGATTGTGCCTGAGAGCAGAGCAGCATGGAGGACACTGGCAGACAGGAGGGGATGACAGGTTCCCCTGCTCTTATCTGTCCTTGGTAACAGGAAACAATTGGCATGTTTGCAGAAATTAAACTGTAAGTCTAAAGAGTCGCAGATAAGGAAAGAAGTTCAAGAGAGATAGTCAGGTGAAACCCTAATGAAGTGAGATGTGCGAGAAGGAAACACGCTCAAACATTCATGAAGTACACAATGAAAATGTCGAACCAGATGGTGGCATTAATATTCAGTGGGGCAAATAAATTAAATGTAACGCTGAACTGAGATAACCTCTCCAGCAGGTCACACAGAGCACGTTGCCTAATGGTGCACGTGTCATAAGCGGGGCAGTGGGAGTTTTATCTCTCGCACTAATATGTCATCGTGGGAGCGGCAGCAGAGAGAAAAAGTCACTCCAGTGAACGGCTGCAAAAGAGTAATGAGAAGGCTATTTAATGTCCCATTTCTATGCTGTTATAGAGCACTGCACAGTGAGCACATTGTTAGCAAGCAGGATATGCAGACATGCCCAGACAACAGCCATGTAGAACAGCAATGGACGATTGCATCTCCACCAGCAGTGAAAAGTTTGCATTTACAGACTGCTGTTCACATTTTCATGTGTTAGTGATACCCGAAAACATTTTCAGTAAATATATAGTTATTTTAAATAAATCCATATCTCACATCTTGCTCATAAAGAAGACCATTGCACATATTAATCAAGTATTCATTCAATAAATCAAACGAACCTTGACACTGGTATTTAATCAAGCAGATTGACAATTCACTAATCAAGTTATGCCCCATGCTGATATACTAAGAGGTAATGAATTGTTTATTCAAGCCAAATTAAAACCTGACACATTTAGAAATGATGTCCATTTCTTAGGTGAAATGGGGGTGCATGGGGATTTAACAACTAATTAACTAAATGAGCAACTGACATCTGCCAAAAAGCTTGTCTGGTGTGTGTGTGTGTGTGTGTGTGTGTGTGTGTGTGTGTGTGTGTATGTGTGTGTGTGTGTGTGTGTGTGTGTGTGTGTGTGTGTGCGCGCAGGGGAATGTGTGTACCAGTCACTGATGTGAAGGGGAATGTGTGTACCAGTCACTGATGTGGAGGTGAATGTGTGTACCAGTCACTGATGTGGAGGGGAATGTGTGTACCAGCCACTGATGTGAAAGGGTATGTGTGTACCAGTCACTGATGTGAAAGGGAATGTGTGTACCAGTCACTGATGTGAAAGGGTATGTGTGTACCAGTCACTGATGTGAAAGGGTATGTGTGTACCAGTCACTGATGTGAAGGGGTATGTGTGTACCAGTCACTGATGTGGAGGGGAATGTGTGTACCAGTCACTGATGTGGAGGGGTATGTGTGTACCAGTCACTGATGTGAAGGGGAATGTGTGTACCAGTCACTGATGTGAAAGGGTATGTGTGTACCAGTCACTGATGTGAAAGGGTATGTGTGTACCAGTCACTGATGTGAAGGGGTATGTGTGTACCAGTCACTGATGTGGAGGGGAATGTGTGTACCAGTCACTGATGTGAAGGGGAATGTGTGTACCAGTCACTGATGTGAAGGGGTATGTGTGTACCAGTCACTGATGTGAAGGGGAATGTGTGTACCAGTCACTGATGTGAAGGGGTATGTGTGTACCAGTCACTGATGTGGAGGGGAATGTGTGTACCAGTCACTGATGTGAAGGGGTATGTGTGTACCAGTCACTGATGTGGAGGGGAATGTGTGTACCAGTCACTGATGTGGAGGGGAATGTGTGTACCAGTCACTGATGTGAAAGGGTATGTGTGTACCAGTCACTGATGTGGAGGGGAATGTGTGTACCAGTCACTGATGTGGAGGGGAATGTGTGTACCAGTCACTGATGTGAAAGGGTATGTGTGTAGAAGTCAATTCTCTGTTCCCATCAGAGGAGGTCCAAATGTGCTCGGGGCTGCAGTGCATAGGAAACCATGGGGACCTCTAACTGTGCATCCATGCTGTTCCCTACACGTCCCTTAACGCAAGGCCTCAATGCATTCAATCACAGAACTAATTTCCCTCAACTCACTGGACTCTTTTAACATCAAATAGGAAGGGAGGAAGGATGGGGTGGGAGGTACAGTGACCTTACGTCTTATTATGATGGTACCTTTACTTACAGGCTCTTTTAAATCCATGCCTCTGTTTGCCTAACAAGTTCCATTAAAGTGCAGTTCCCTTATCAACTACTTTAAACACCCAGACAACCCCCATGCCAAGTTGAAGGTAATAGTTGGCTCCTTTCATGAGAGCCAACTATTACCAACTGAGAGGAAATTCATTTCAGGTTGTTTCTCTTCTGGAGACAGGCAACTGCTGCATCCTTGAAGGGTGACAGGACAGACAATTTCCCTTTCCATGACCACTGCTGATCCACAGGAATTCTCAACATCATTTCACCATCAACCATCTTTCATCTGTTTACTTTTTGAGCCATTTTACCATTGGTTTATATTCTACTCAAATCTGGAATCTCAAAATGTATTTTCTCGACCTACTTTCAGCAATTCTTGGAAAGCACAGAGAATCATGCAACTATGCTGTCAATGGACAGGGTGAATGATGTTCTGACATCTATAACAGCCTCCTCAAAGAAAGTCAAAATAAAATACAGAAACTGGAATTTAAAGCAAATGTGCATGGGCAAAGGCAATTCTTCCTAGCATAGATTACACATATATAAAGTAATGAAGGGCTGCATTTTGCACATCATAAAAAACACAACATAAGAATAAGAGATGCAGAAGGCTCATAGTGAACAGGTAAAGACACAGAAACAAATTCACAACTAACATAAGACAGGACGGGGTTTAGATATAAAGACTAACAAGCAAACAGAATACAGGTGAACAACAAGGCAAACAAATCAGTAATCAGGTAACAGGTAACAAGGCAGGAGGTGGGGCAGGCACAAAAGGGTAATGAAAAGAAAAGTACATGGACCGGGGAAAAGAAAAAAAAACACACAAAAACAGTTCAAACAAACCGAAACCAAAATAACAGAAAAAACATAATATCAGACAGCATTACTGACCCCGCTCCCCTCCCCCCCACACACACACACAATATTTATACAAATTAATCTGAGACACTGTTTGCCCAGCAGCTGAATGGAGTACTTCCACAATCATGGGCAGCATGAAAGACAGAAGGCCATACATATGCTAATGTTACATTTTTTATAAAGAATCGATCATTATGGATGATGCATGTACTCTTTGAGGGAATGACTACATATGTACGTAACATAATACAGTGGTAACCTTTCGAATCATTAAGAACGCTTAGAGCTAAACCCAGAACTCCTTGCTCATAATACAATGATTATCACACAAACTGTCCACCTACACAAGCACAGAAATTACATCCACTGTGGCTTAACCTTTCAAAGAGCTTCCTTCACCAGCACACTTGTCTCCATAGAAAATGTCACTACTGTTTCCTTCCCAAGAAATAATAGATAAGCATCTGGTGAAACATTTCTTTCCATCACATGCTTTCAGCGTTACCTGAAATTGGTGAGAAAGTGAGTTGAACATTCAGAGGGGAAATTTTCCTGTTCTACGTACTGGGATATGACTGATATATCTTCTCGTGGTCTTGTGTTTCCCACCAATGACTGATATATCTTCTCATGGTCTTGTGTTTCCCACCATTGATCACCATTGATCACTGTTTGTGACATACATAACACACTGTGTTATGTATGTCACAAACTATTTAGAGGAAATTGTAACAAAACCAATAGCACAAGTTTCTTGATCACAAGATACAACATGGGTAAATAGAAATAGGTCTTTATTGCACATCATTTCATCACAGTTAAATGCATTATAAGGAATATGCAGACAGAGATCCAACATAGATACAGCATGTGTGAGCTGCAGTGCACATGGGAGGCCTGAGCTAGGACAGAGTGGATGACTGCCACAAACCCTCATCCAAATATATGGTCACACTGAAAGGGACCCAAGGCTATGATGAGCCAGGATGGACTCTTTCAGAATGAGGGTTTTAAGATATATATGGTGCATTGCAGAACACTATATATAGTCAAGGGAGAGTGGCTTTCTCTTCAAGCATGTGTTTGCCTCTCTGTAATAATACAGGTGAGGTTATATCAGAGCATGGGTCGAACAGTTCTCTTTCGATTCGATTTAAGGGTCCTGGCCAAATGTTTGTTATAGGGTGCATTGAATCACACAATGTAGTCGGGGTCTGTTTTATTTTTTAATTTTAGTGGAGAATGCTCAAAGACCAATATAGCAAAAGCAAATCTAATTTGACTGCCAAATATCTGATGATGTGTTTGCTTTACTTTGAGGTAAATATTACAGCTTATTCTTATTCTGTTTTACAAAATGGAGTAAAGCACATGCAAATGATGCAACCTTTAAAAGAAAGGAATTGCAAAATGCAGGCAATTTCTGTGCAAGCTTTCTGCACTGTAACAGTTCGGCTTCCCAGCAGACTAATAATAAGGGTCCCTTTTCCCATGTAAAAAAAAGCTTTGAAATGCATTGAAGTTTTAAAAATAAGTTCACTAGTATTTGTTTTTTTCCCAGCTTCATTACTTTTTCAAGTGTGTATGAAAATGACCTTTCCCACACATCTGGAGCTGAATTGGAGATGAATAGGTTACCAGCTGTATTTTTTCCTTCTTGCTTGACAGCTGGTGAATGGGTCAAAATTATGACATAATAGGAGACAAATGATCTGCTTATTACTGTAGTAATACTACTTGTAGTGCTGCCTCTGTGACATTTGTAACTCCTCACCCCACCCTAATCCAGCTAAATATTTCACCACACTGAACGAGTATTTCACATTAAATCACCCATGATATAATAAAACTGTGAAATAAGTATACTGATCCATTGGTCAAATATTTGACTATTGATTTGTATAGTCTGAAATTGCCCAGCAGTGTGATTAACAACAAAAGAAACACTAGAACATGAACATTTTGACTGTTGTTTTGTTTGTAAGAGTAACAAAAGAAATTAAGGGATTTTGGGAATGAAATCTTGAACCTTCATAGTTTAATTATTTTATCTTTGCCTCCAGAATACGAAACCCAGACTCACTACCTGTCATGTGAATGAGGTAGCTATTTTTAGATGACTTTCAATATTCACATTGACTGTCATAAAAATAACATCAAAGAACTTGCCTGTACATTTCTCTCCATTCACTGGAGGGTGATGATGAAATTATCATATAATGTACTACTGATAGTTAAGTCAAACCACACTGCATCAAATTGTATCACATTTGATCCATCAAATAAGAGGTAAATAAAATTGTATCTGCATGTACATTTTAAAATGTATTTTTCCTGTATCAGATCAAAGATCATATATCTAGACACATATCAAATTTGTCTGAGATGGAGAGATGCACAGCCTTCTATTAAAGCCCTCATACAGACATATGGTGTCATGGTGATTCTCACGCTCATGTCATCCCATACCCATAGTCCTTCCCCCTCAGAGAATGGAGGCTCAATATACAGCCGTGATGTCTTCCTGCTCCCGAAAATTGCTCATTTCAGGCAGTGTCACACTTCCATAGAACCAAAGTAAAAATCCTTGGAAAGACCAGTGATGTGATTTTGTCCTCCCTGTCTCTGCAGTATAATTCATGAAAGCTTCATGATAGAAAGTAGAATACCAGGCAGCAATGAGCAGTGCTGAAATAGAGAGCATGATAAATGACTTTCAACATACACAATACCATGCAACAACAAGAGCAGATCATTTAAACAATATATTTGTTAAATCAGCCAAAAAAAAATCAAACTAAAAACATACAAACCTGAAAATGCAATAAAACCAAAAAAAATAATTCAAAAGAAAAGTGGTTTCATATGGAATGCTAAAAAAAAAGCAGGCCATGGGATGAAAACCCAATAGAAAAACTACAACTAGAATTTTGTAAAACAATACTACATATACACAGAAGTGCCCCCAATAATGTGTGTAGAGTTGAACTAGGCCATTTCCCACTCCAGCTGCTCATTGACAAAAGCGCAATGAAGTGCTGGGTTCATTTAAATCAGGGTAACCCACACTGCTACCAAAGCACTAAAAGCTAACTTTCTAAACCCAGAGAAAGACCCCCTGGTACAGCCAGCCATAAAACATATTTTTTTAAATTGTACACAACAAAAAAATACCACCACTTTATACAAAAAACCTGATGAATTCAACAAAAATGTGTGCATTAATCAAACAACTAATTGGAAATATACAAGGATCTCAATAGAGAATTCTCCCCAGCAAAATACCTGATCAAAGTGAGAGACCCCAAACAAATTAACGATGTACAGACTCAGTGACTACAGCCTTGTTGTTGAAACAGGTCACTACAAAAAGACCTGGCTGCTGAAAGAAAACAGGCTATGTGGTCACTTCAGTCTGGCAGAAGTGGAGGCAGAGGCCCACATTTTATTAACCTGTTAAAAATATTTCAAAACTGGACAAAGCATTCTCCCAAAAGTTTCAATTCTCATTGGCAAAATACAATTTGATACATTAAAAATACTTCTTAGAGAAGACACCACCACAGCTGAGTCCAATATGTTTCTGCCTGCCACAAACTCAGACAGTGCAGACATTTTTATACCACAGTTTATAATCCTGTAGTCCAGAGATTTTTTTATACATCTGTTTAACATGAATAAATGTGTTTGTGTTAGGGATGGGGAGTGTTGTTATTGTCTTTGTTTATTGTTCTTTGTATTTTATGCTTTAGCAACACAAGATTATCTTATCATGCCAATAAATCACATTTGAATTTAAATTTGAGTTTGAAAGTTAAGAACATTACAGAAATAGGGAGAGAATGGAATGGAAGAACAATTATGAAGGGGACCGATAGAGCAGGAGAAGTCAGAAGAGAATGAGGCACAGAGGGATAGAGAGGAGACAGAGGGAGAGAGGAAGCCACAGACAGTAGCAGACAGTGAGGGGGGGACAGCACAACTTGAGTTGTGAGTATATGTGAGTATACAAAGGAGCCGTATGCCTAACAGAACCCAACTGAGCAGGATATAGTGCAAAGCAATCACTAGACCAAGTCTTACTATAAAACATTCTTCTCAAAGTCAAACACATTTAACCTCCTAAGCATCTGTCACATCAGTTTCTGCAGTATCTTTACTGAGGAAGACCGTTCTCTCCTTCAACTGTAAAAAGTGAATGATGTACCTTTCCATGAGAAGGGGACTTATATGAGGTTTTTTTTTCATTAAATGGCACAGGTGATACTGTGTACTGCACAGTAAGGCTTTACATATGAGTTTTTCCTCTATTTTTATGAACAAAAATAAAGGGTTGTGACTGCATCTCTGTGTACATTAGCACCCTCTTCTGTGCTCTCAAAGCTATTTCACAGGGAAAGTCCTCCATTCCCCTCATATCTCCATACCTCACCCTCTTCCCTTTCAAGTCACTCTTATGGGCTGTTTCTACCTGCCCTGTCCGATGAAGCTTGAGAGAACATTGTTCTTAACTGTTTCTGTTGTGCCATGCTACCCTAGCTTTGAAAAAATAACACTATCAGCGCTGCACTGCTGCTTCAGGTACTCTCCATAGAAAACAAACGGGAGCAGCATAACAGCTTCCCCTCAGTGAGGCTTTTTTCTTCTAAAGACCAAACTGAGACACAGACATCCCTGCAGACTGAACCCCGCCCTTCTGATGCTACCGCCAATTACGCACCTCCCAGCAGACTGCCAACCACCTGGTCCATCCACACAATAAAGCAGTGCATTGTTTCAGCAATAATTTTACAGAATATTTAACTATGGGTAAATTTTAGCAAAAGTTGACTTCAGCATTGACAATTATCCATCTGTATACAATGGCAATGTCTGTGTGAAGTTTAGTGACAGAGGAAACTGATGACCTGAGAGGCACTGAAGGGCAAGTCCCCCAAACTTATGTGTGCCAGCAGAACTTGTTATATTATGACCCCATGCTATATTAAGTATACACATACTAAATATATTGTATATCTTATATTGTACTGATTAAACATATACTATAATATACAGTGTGATCCATCTGCATCTGTAACTTTCTCTGCTTTTCAACTGTTTAAATACAGGAGGTGGTCTTAAGAAATGCCTTGAGAAGTCTTAAGAAATGTGTCTGTGAACTAGTAAGCTAAATAGCCAATGCATTTTAGCCTGCAGTGGGCAGTGGGTAAAAGTGTCAAAAGCTGCCAGTTTTATCGCTTTAAGGGCTATTGTGATTAGGCATGAGAGAAACATTTTGGCAGTGCCTGCTCTGATACCTATCTCCTTATGACTCACATGTCTTGCTTCCTGAATGTCACTAACAGTTTGTGTGCACCTGAGACACCATTTGTGAGAAGGAGTACTGCAGAAACTTTAGAGAAAAGGACGGTGATGTTATTCACCCCAGTTAACTGCTCCCTCCTGACTCTGCAGAGAACATTCTGCTCTGGTGGGAATTCTGGAACAAAGAAGGTAGGGGAGTATTCAGAATGGGTGTCCTGTTACCGGTGTTAAAATCCCAGCATAGTCTCAGAGGCTGACACTAAACAGATGCAGAAACTCTTCCTCTTGTATCTACTGAGGGGTAAGGCAATAAAAATGCCATTCCAACTGTACAGCCGTATAGGCTTAGGAACAGTCTGGTTATGGTCTAATAACATCAGTCTCCATGGCACCAAAAATCACAATTTACGATCTGAATTTGTCACTGTGGTTTTCATCTCACAGACATTGACCTGATTTGCCCAATATAATAACTTGAGACATGACAAGGGAAATGATAGCTCTCAATCTTATTAATCAGTCACTCTTACATTTTTTTTTCAGTCCTGAGAGGAGAGAGACCATTTTTATTCCATTAGATCTTCCAGACACCCATCTCTGATGTACAGTCATTATAATTCAACAAAGCAATTCACATCGATACATCATAATTATTAATGCAACAGCTTCCAGATTTAATTTTGCCACTTGTATGTTTTAGGAAAAGGGTGTCAAGTAAGTGAGGAAGTGTAAGGCTCTAATTTTACTGTCCAACTATAGTGATCAGATATGCATAAAATACCCTATTGCATTAAGAAAAGTGAATGTTTATTTAAAAGTCAGATTTATCATCATCTGTGTCAGGGGAAGTTCAGTTTATTGTTCAGTTTACAATTAAACTCTTGCAGCCACATAGCCATCACATTCTACCTGTAGGGAATTGAAGACACAGAGTTTTGACATAGACATGGCAGCAATTACTCACTGTGATGTACTCCATCTTGACAGCTGCACCATGGGATTGGACCATTAATGTGTCCATGGCCTTAAAATGCAAAAATTGGTTTGACTGGCATACTGATTAACTGATTTTTTAGTAAATGTTATGATATCTTTGTGCAATCACAGAAATACACAGCATACACAATTAATAGAAAGACACGTAGTAACATGCCAGGCCATGTGCTTCCTGGTTGTGCAGATTCTTGCTACCATACTTGTTTCTACGATTGCTTAGTTTTTTTTGTGTCTGGAGAACTGTTATTTATGGCACTTGGATTTTCAGGGGCAAAATTCCAGACAAAAGGACAAGATGTCAGTAATGAGCTGAATGTGAAATGGATAAGGCTAATTTAAACTGTGATTTAAATCATTTCTGCCCATCTTTTCACATCAGGTTTGGTTGCCATGGGTACTTGTCTCCTTTCATTGGCCTTGAAACAGAGTGCTTGAGAAATACTGCACTGAAAGGGTGAGTTTTTATCATCACATGGTCAGCAGCACAAAAGGGAGCAAGGAAGTAGGCTTCAGTAGCATCTCTGAGCTAGGCAAGATGGTTGGGCTTAATCAACCCTGAACATGTCATCAGGTGGACTCAGACTCACAGGCTTCATGCATGCATATGCGCGCACACATACGCAGGCATGCACACACGCAGGCACGCAAACATGCATGCACACACGCAGGCACGCACACACACACAATTTTGGTAAATAACTTTCTATATTCAAATTTTTAGCTTTGGTGAAGCAGACAGCCAGGTGCAGGTAAAGCAGTCTTATGCCCACCCCATAAGACTTAACAGAATAAACAATAATAAAATGGCAATTATTAAAAGGCTTTTAGGAAAACTTTCAAGAATCAACAAGATGGTATATTGAACCCCCCTTCAGCGAGTATGAAGCTCTAGCTGTATAAATGGGATTTTTATTGAGTAACCGATTCACACTCACACATATGGTAGTGAACAGGGTTGCCTGACCAATTATAAAATCTCAAGACATTATCCAGCCACAGCATTTCATTACTATGATACAAACATCTCTTTAAAGATAGACTGGGCAGCAGAGGAAATGTAATAAACTATAATCAATTTTATTTAATAGCTTATGATTAAAAGGCTGTCTTGAGGCCCATGATTTCTTTTCTTTTGCATTTGGATAAATAATGGTTTTAAATCTAATTTAGATCTCT
This sequence comes from Albula glossodonta, assembly GCA_019788955.1. Lineage (NCBI taxonomy): Eukaryota > Metazoa > Chordata > Actinopteri > Albuliformes > Albulidae > Albula > Albula glossodonta. The sequence continues at coordinate 8,958,412 of JAFBMS010000020.1, read as the reverse complement.
GAACACCACATGAAATATTCTATCTAAAGACAGGACCATGGTGACTGTGTTGAGAATATTAGCAATCAGCCTAAAATACTCTCATGTGATTAAAACAGTTGTGTCCATTGTGAAGCATTCAGTTTTTTTGTTTTTTTCCTATAAAAAGCACTGTGGATAATGTTATAAATGATTGCATTCTGAAGACCTTAAGTGCAAGGGTCACCAACCTCTGAGAAGAGCCAGTCTGGGTGCCAGCTTCTGTTGCATGACAGCACTAAAATACCTGAATGAAGTAATTAAGGTCCAGATTGCTAACCATGATTAGTTCATTAGTTGAATGAAGTGCCCCAGTACTGGACTAGAACAAAAGCGTTGGCCTTTCTTAGATAACCTGAGTACTGGTAACCCTTGTCATGGAAAATTCTCCAGAGGAATACAACAAGATTTATGTGGAGAAGTTAAAGGAGCAGCTACAATGTTCTACATGCGTGTGTGTCTGTAGCTGTGATGTCTCTGCAACAGTGTGAGCCTTGATGCTTCTGTACACAAAGTACAGAAAAGAAACTGAAATAATCCATTATTAAATGGCATGAATTTGAGTTTTTACCTGTTATTTTCAATAATGTTCACATCTACTGCCTAAAACAATAAATGTAACAATATTTCATTGTTAGTTTTTTTATTACTGCTTTTGAGTCACATTTTTGCCAGTGATGATAATGGAGATGAAAAAGAGATAAAGAAACGTTATTTTCACACAGCTGAAAACACTGAGGTATAAAAAAATAAAATCAATCTGTTTCTTGTAGTGAGTTTTGGATTCCAGCCTAGTTTCAATGGGACATCTCATAATTCTGATTAACGATTCATACCTCCTCAAAGGCACATTTCCATGGGCACACAGCTCTTTTTTGTTTTTTTTTTTTTTTGTGTTGGCTGAACCCCTGTAAAAACTGTTTATTTCATTGTGGCCGTGAATGTAACTGTATTTTGATGCAGATTTTATGTCTGTGGCTCAAAGGGTTAATAAACCTGTTCATTTGATTTCCTCTTCCTGATTAATACAGATTTACTTAATAAGGCCAACCAACAGCTGTTCCTATGTCTTCCAGAGTAGTTCCTCCCAAACGCTGCCATGCTGGGATGAGTGATATTAATTGCTGGACTGAGAGCAGAAGACGCCAAGTCTGGGAGCAGAGCTGTGCATGCGTAGCTAGGGATATCTCTGCCTTGGAAACATGCCATTTACTTTATCTCTATTACTGAGGAAATGAGCCACAGGCCTCTGACAGGAGGTGGTCAGAGGAGATTGGATGAGAGCTGGTTCCTCCAAAGATCACCCTGAGTGACACATCTAGGCAGGTTCAAAGCTTTCTCTACATTCTTCATTTTGCACAGCCACAAAATCACTTGATCACTGGTTCAGTATATGAAAAAACTTGGGTTTTACAAATGTTTATAAGGTACTAATGTCACAATCTAAAAATGTACTGGTTTTTAAGATGTACAATTCAATGTTTTTCTTGAATGAATATAGTTTACAGTTTGTAAGTGTTATAGGTTATAAGTACCATGTTATTATGTTATCGGTAATTGGTACCATGCAACGGGGAAATTGGGGGTTGAGATGGTGGTAATGGGGAAGTACTGTGGTGAGATACACTAGCAGCCAGGATGTCTGGCTCTAGATTTGTCTTTTAATTCACCTTTACATATTTTATTTCTCTTGTAATTCAAGTTATTTGAAATGAAAATCAATGTATTCTTCATTTTGTAAACTTAATTTCTTCCAGTGAGGATGGATGAAATACAGAGAGAAAGAAGAGAGAAATACAGAGGAGTCAATGTGTTTCACATTAATGTCAATACTAACAATATGTTTCTGCTGCAAAGGCTGCCTTGAAAACAACACTTTAATGCATAGCAGTCACAGAAAGGGAACATTTCTGTCAAGTGGAAAGGTGTGAAAAGAATACGTGAGTCACTGTTGTGACCAGAAATACGAATAATGTCTTTCAGGTCAAACTTGAAGTGATTGATTGAATAATTGATTGCCAATATAAGCTTGGTTTGTTATGAGAAAGGAGTGGCCACAATGAGGAGGCACAGGTAGGGGAAATGAGCCCTGCTGAAACAGAAGAGCTAAGCTGTGAGCTAAATACATGGCTGTTTGATCAGGTGTGGCTGATGGAGGTCTGTTTATGTGGATACTTGGGTTTCATCAAACTAGGCTTGAAATTTAAAATATAGCAAGGATGTATTAATCATGCAAAACAATGCCAGTTTATTGTTCGTGAGAAGTCTTTGAAAAAGAGGTATGTTGTTGACTGTATTATGCTTCATAAGCTATGTAAATGTGATGGATGCATTTCAAAATCTGAGGTGAATACTTCAGACTGTACAGTGCATTTCGTTTTGCTTTTGTATTTTGCCATTTTTCACTGTCAAATTAAACTACTTCATCAGCACCACCCACCACATTCTTCCCCTAAGCTCTGTGAAAGGACTGGAGTTCAACACATATTTGAATTATTCTTTAATGTTGGCAACTTATCAAGCACTTACAGATTCTTACATCTTACCTATACAGTAAAAGGTTCATTCATACATTTGATACAAGCCGCTACAAATACCAGAGTGTTGCTCAGGTGGCTTGATATATTCATGATTATGCAGACACTGCTCTCCAGAAACAGTTTTAGTGATCATAGTGAGGGGATGTCACAAATTGGTCCCTCTGGCTGCAACTGTCCTGAGAATTGGAGCCAACAATTACTCAACCGTTAATCAATACTGCTTTTCCCTGTGAACAGAAATCAGTTTTGTTCAAAAGAAGTTATTTGACATTGCATACATAGACCAGCTGCTTAGATGTGAATTACTGCTGAAAAAATCCATGTACATAATTACTAAGGTTTCCAGTAAAGATCTGAATATGCATATAGGAAAATGTTCAATAAGCATTATAAATCATCTGCTCTTGAGCTTAAAAAAGCACACAAAACACAAAGCAAACATTATTGATGAAAAAGGTGGAGAATTCCCCATTCCACTCCTTATTGGCAACAAAGGATAAAACTTTAAGCACAAGTCCACTTTTAACTGTTTTACAGGGAATATGCAGCAGCTACAGTATACAAACTTCAGAGACTACATAAGGAGATGTAAGAAAAAAATCATTATCGCTGAGGAGTGGTTGCATGTTACTATGAGCATTCTACACTCACACCTTTTTGATCAGTCTGAAAGATCAGTCTGTCACAAATTAGTTGTATGAAAATTAGTGGGTAATCACAAACTCATTGAATAAAAAAGATTAATTCACCCCTAATGTTTGACATTATTACAATAACGTTTTTGGAAAGTAAAGGGTTTGAAGATGTCTTTGTGTTAACAGCGGTACGGGTATGGGCTCTGCACACACAAACTTGTGAATGGGTTGCTTTTCCTGCAGCATGAGTGCAGTTAGTTTATAATTAAAGTGAAAAAATAAAACCTTTGCACAAGCCTTTTTTTCTTTTCAGGCAACACTTTCATAAAGCTTTGAGAAACACATTTCCTTCATCCAGGTCATCTTTAATGGTTTCCATGGCAGAGTGGGTGCGTTTGTGTTGCTGCTGTCGCTCTCAGTCGCGCTCCGCTGAGCCAGACAGGGAGCAGCTGTGGCGCTGTGGTCTGGAGGCATGGTGAGGGACAGGGGTCCTGGGTGCGAGGACTGGGGGAGATTTGCCAGCTGTCTGTACAGGGTGACTAGGCACTCTGAAGAGAGGAATGCCCATTCCTGGACATCAAGAGATCTTAAGCAAGTACTGAAGTAGCAAACACAGCAAAGAAGAGAAGATGTGGATGCTTTCTGTCCCATATTGCATCACACTAAAGCGACACTTAGCTCCTATATCACTGTATGACTTTTTAACAGTCTTGTCACATGTTTTTACTTGTTTTGTTTTACACCTTCAGCGCTGTCTTATATCTACTGACTATTATAAAGATACGCACACACACCCATGCAAAATATGAAGGTCCTACCATTAACATCTTTTGTGTTACGTCCCTCTGAACACATTAATGTACAAAAATTGTAGGTCTATGAACTTTAGGAATGTTCTGGAACTGGGTCTTTCTCTGTTTTACAACATTAACATTTTCAGTAAAGGTTAATGTGTCTGGAATGACATATATTTCATTGCGATGCTCTAAAACAAAAATGGAACAAGCTATTAAGAATTTTAAAATGATGACTTTATCCAACAATGTGATGGGTGCAATAAGAGAAAGGTTAACCCCCCAGTGCATCACACACAGTCTTAAGGTCATCTCCTCCCTCCTGCAACCCCAATCCTCATCACACCACAGATCTTATATTCTTATATGTGCATTCAGCTCCACCTCTGTGTCTTCAGTGACTGCGATTTCCAAACAGTGTTGTTTATTTGTCTTGTTTTTGCTCTATGATTTTATATGTTTTTTGTATTTTATGTTTAACAGATCTCAGATCAAGATTGTCTGATCACAGACAATGTTGAGATGCTGCCTGTATTTTTTCTATGTATGTACTGTATGTAGTTATTTTAATGGCACTGTTTTCACAGCAGATGTCCTCACTGGGGATAGTGAAGTTATCTATCTACCCCTTGGCACTACATGCAAGAAGCACTGTGGTTACTTATCTTGGATGCTAGAGGGACAGAAATGACTACCACTTGTCTTGTCTGATTTTCCAAATTTTTGTTTATTTTTTACATTGATTGCTATCTGATCTTCAACAGAAACCTAATTATACATAAAAGAGAACATGAGTAAGCAAATAACAAAAAGTATCTTTTATCTTTATTAACTAAAAAAAGTTATGGAGCGCCCAGGGGCATCATGCAATGACAAAGGTTCCCAAAACAATAACACTATCACCTTATAATCAAAGTACTCAAACAACTGATCCTCAGTATCCTTTCACTGGAGTCAGTTATGAAAGGGGCAAAGTGTTTTTTACGCCTGAAGACAGAACATCTTATTTATTTGCATATTGAACAATTGTGTCATTTTTCTATTAACCTAGTATATAGAGGGCTATGTACTTCTATGATCCACAAAAGATGTAAAGAAATTCAATGTGAAAACTGTGCAACTTTTCATGTTGCTGTAGGCTGCACACACACAGACAGCATGTGATATTCTGCAGGATGTGGTAAAGTCCCAATAGGCCAAAAAAGAGATAACAGCTCTATCTCTTTAACAGCGTATTACACCATAAGTAGTATTACCTGAGATTCTCTTAAAATGAGAGAGCAGAGACTAAAAAATAAAAATACTCTACTGGATTCTGGACAGAACTAATAAAGTGTAATTACTTAGAAATGTTGAAGTCTTTTAAGGACTAAAACCTAAAAATCGCTTATTCTCTTTTAATACTTTTTTAATGGACATATGAATTGATAATGCATCAAAAACTTACCCAAGATGTATTTGTGTTTTGCATAGATGTACTCTTGTTCCCTCAGAAAACCCGAGTCTGACAAAAATGTGTCTGTAATTTAATACAACTTTCATTTAATATTTTTTGCCTTAATGTATATTGATTTAAATTAATTTAAACATACAGTTTTAGTTTGGTGTATTTCAATATGGCAAGGTTTTAAAAGTGCAAAACACAACAGTAATTCAATTGTTTACACAACAGATGTGATCCTATCCAACATTCAAAGAAAATATTTAAAATGTAGAGCAAGACAGAGTTTATAATAGCCAAATAATAAATCTGCCTAGTAAACTTATCTCAAGGTGGTGCGCAGATGTAACAGGTGCTGAGTTAAGTCAGTTATTTTGTGGTTACAGGTGTTCATCATAGTGTATTGGTTGCTTTTGCTGTAATTAAACATGTTTAGTTCCTATTGGTGGCATGCTGATTTTGCGGTGGTGATTTAGCATCCTATACAATATATTTGCTCCTGTGCAAAGTGGAATGGATATTATAGCTGAGACAACGGTTTTGAGGTGCTTGTGGGTTATTATGGGTTATTATTAGCGATTTCCAAAGTAAAGAATATCATTAGATTTTCAGTTTACAGTATAGGGAGGGGATAGAGTGGGTAACTTATATAACACATTACAAATGATTGGCATTACAGCTCATTCCTGCTAATAAAGTAGCATATTTTTATCTTATTTTATTTTTTCTTTTTAATATAGTCCATTTACCCTTATTTATTCACACCATATTGTTATAAAACACAAATAAAGCGCACAGCAGCTTACACTGTTGTGTGATGTCAACGGCACACAGTAATTATAGTGACCTACTTAAAGCAGAGAAACATAAATCAACAGTGTGGTGTCAGGTGAGGTTAATGATGAGCTCATCATCATATTACACACACACACACACACACACAATCATATTGGGAATAGCTCATTAATTTTTAATAACTGGTGAGAGAAAAGGCCTGAGAACAGCCCAACCTCACTTTATAAACAGTTCACCTGTGCCACCGGTGTTCCAGTAAATGCAGTGACAGTAAGATCTTATACAAAGCAGAATACTGAGCCAAGCCATAACCATTTAACATAATGCTACAGACCTGTTTACGAAGCAGTTCCTCTTTAGCATACAGGAATTGATACTGGAAAATTAGCAACACTAAAGCACACATGCATAGAGGTTTTCCTGTAGAGTCACTCATTGGAATGACACTCTGGGGACTCATTAGAAGCTGCTTATGGCTGACACATTGAAAGGAATGTATTCAGTGATTTCATTGCCATAATGCTGGCATTATTACAGGAAGTCACTGAGAGACCGACACATGCGTTACTAGGGTGCAGATGGTGCAGATGGTGCACATACACAGACATAAACGTGCACACAGGAACCATTCTTCCTATTCACTTTTGAATAGTAGTGTGGGGTTCGGTGCTTGATCACAGTATTACTTATATAGTATATTTAAGAAAATGGGCATGTGCATAAACATTGGCCCCTCTCCGACAGTGGAAATACCCAGATCCCAAACAAATTATGTTGTATTGCTTTGTTAAACACACTCACAAAGAGAGCAAAAGCAACATTGTTGTCCAGCTCTCCCTTATCTCCCTCCATCCAGATCATGTCCAACAGAGGCTGTCTGCATCTCCTACTTAAAACCAATCCAGCTGCAATGCTTTCGCTCGGCCGCTGACAGATCGACATCCAGCTACACCATCTTGCTTTCAATTCTCCATGGCCCTTAAACAATGTTCACTCAGTTCATCCTTAATGTCACTCTCACCTTTACTTACTCACTCAAAACCTGTCCTGACCTTCTCTGTAGTCTCATAACTGTTGCATACAAACTGCTGCAGAGGGAGAAATGATCCCAGGTAACTGCACAGAATAATAAATGTGTGCTTGCATGCAGGGTTGGGAAGGCAGAATAAGCTTGTATCCTTGGACAACGATTGATTCAATAAGTATTCAGTGCTGGGTGAGTCAAAGGTGAGCAAGGGGTTTGGGGAACAAGGAACCACAGAACATTTATCAATTGCATCATTAGCCAATTGCATCATTCCAAAGCAGAAAGAACTCTGACTACCCTCTTGCTGAAGACGGCACTGATGCCACCCTCTGCCCACAGTGTCCCATTCACAGTAAACCCAGCGAAACCCTCCAAAAACTTACGGGATGCTAAAATTTAAAAAAAGGGCAGCCAGATGCAGTAAATAACTAGCAGTGGCTATCTAACTAGCAACAGAAAGCAATAGAGACAGCACACAGTGCAACAAATACAACACAAAAGGCAGTCAGAGCTTCTATATTTATATCATCATGAGACAAATATCACATAATGAATCATAACATTGTTTGATGTAATGAATCATAACAATGTTTGATAAATTTGCATGAAGTGGCATGAAATGTTATCAGACCAGCTAGTCAACCCAATCTGTTGTTGACACAGATCTTGTCACTTGGAAGGAAAAAAGTGTGCAACGCCAATCTTTGTGGAAAAGACTTCTTTATTTACAGGAACAGCAGTTGCCAGAAAAACGTCCAACGTACTCTGAGTTCAGTGGAGTCAATATGAACCATTTGATTAAAATGAAATATTTCATTTTCTAAAAAAATGTCACTGGGATAAATAATTCTAGAAATTAGATATTGCCGATTAACATAGCATTTCTAACATTGTTTTTTTTCTGAGAATCTTCATATAGTTCTTCAACAGATGGTCCCAGGACAGTGCAGGAACAGATTAATGGGAACACAGGACCGGCCCAAGCCTTTATGGGGCCCTAATCAGAATTTGATTTGGGGGCCCCCCACATTTCAGGCACTCTTGGGTGGCCCCTGGTGGCCACAGGGGCCCTAAGCAGGTGCTTAGTTTGCTTGGAGTCGGGCTGGCCCTGTGACAACAAATGAGGTCGTATCTGAATTCTCTGTGCTTATTTGAATAAGGAGAACACAGATAGTGACATTTCTGAGGGCTCTGAGTCTGTGGCCATTATGGTCTGTTCTTGGGTGACACCATGAAAATTGTTAAACCTTCAGTATTATATGGAATGGAGTCTGTGTTGCCAACCTCCAACTTGCCAGATGGTATATGATTTAAACTGAGTTCAGAAATTTAATTGGATTATTTAATTAGAAAATGATTGCAATTTTCCAGCATACTGTTGACTGCTGGGATTTAACCCCAACTCTTCTTGTCACCTGACCCACCAGCAGATCACTTGGTTAAGCTAAGAAGATTACCATGGACATTTTACTGGGACATTCCTGAGACGCAGTCTGAAGCCAGTGGTTTCCCCGGAATCCGATCGGATATTACCTTGTAATATAGTACACTTTTTAACCTGAATCTGGTTTAATTAAAAGTGACTGTTTGTTTGGCTGGTGAAAAAGAAACAGCTTTTCTGTGCCTGGTTCATAAATTGATTAAGTATTAGAAACCTCACAAGATTTATTAATGGTATTACTTTAACAATCTGATACAATTGCCCAGCTATAAAATGTTGTACCATCATTGGAAATTGAACAATTATAGTTCAGTCAACCATCTCATTTCCCATCTGCATCAGTAAATGACAGATTGTTGAGAAATATGTAACATGCCAAGCAAGAAATTTAGCATTGTTGACTACTGTTGAATAAGTTACGTTGGGTAATTGATGTCACAGTGCACCAACAGTGTGCTTTCATGGTCTGTTGGTGATTCATTATCTTCTGGAGGGGCATACCTTGCCAGCAGTGTGCCATCATTGACTGCTGATAAACTCCTGATTGTCTGTAAATTCTATGTCCCAGAAAATTTCAGAGTTGGCTCGATGCACACTTTAATAGTTTTTGGCAATGTAGTTCAGGCTTCTGTGGGTAATTAAAAAAGATGACTGTTGGGCTATACCTTTAAATATCACTTGTAAACAAAATGTATATGTTTCATATGTATGTGTATGAATGTGTTGATATTCATGTCATTGCAACTTGATATAATACACCTTGTTATCTCACTGAAATAGGAAATGTAATATTGTTATTGTGTGTTATTTTGAAAGCAACTTCAAAAACACAGTTTATTGAGCTTTCTTGTTTCTATAACCATTGATCAAAATAAATCTTTATCAAAAATCCATATTATTAACTCCTGGCATTATCTATAAACAGCATGAGGTTATACAATATACTTTGTGATAAATCATTAACTTTGTAATCGGTTTGGGTCTCATCACTACTGGGTGAACAAAGCACGAGACAATTCATTTTACAGTTTAGTTAATTCAATGCAACGCAATGTTCAGCTTCTCAAAACAGGTATTCCGCTATTGATATAAATAGGCTTCAACATGATCGCTGTTTCAGAAATCAATCAGCCCTAGTATGTATTGCCATCTAGTGGCAATTATAAAGTGTTGCTAAATCTTTATTTTATATTACATTACATTACACTAATGTAATTAAAATAATGTCATTATTTTGTTTTGTGGAGTGTGGTAATGAAATTTCTGTCCTGGGAGCCCAGTACATATTTCTTGGTCAATAAAGGTTTATTTTTTAAATATGTGCTTAAGTCTGTCCGTGGTTTTTTAATCATAATTATAAATAAAATGCAGCACCAATTCATTGACATTTGTTCTGTCATTAAAGCCCCTACTGCCCCATCCCAGACATAAACTCACTTCCTGATTTTCCTTGAAGGAATAGCCATAAGAGGTAAGCAAAGAGTGGTGAAGTTCACAGAACAGGCTAGAAAAAGAAATGAACCTTCATTTATTTACCCTTTAACTGAAGAGGATAGCGATATCACATTTGCATGTATGTCATAGCATGTGAGAAATTGTTTTAAGTGAAAGTCAAAAAATTGATGTACTTTCTTCAACATCTCAGTCAGCTTTGGACCTTGTGTAACACCATTTCCACTCATAGGCTGAGATAGATACATAGCCAAAAAATGCCAGGATGGGTCAAGTGAGCCTTTAAACTCTTCATTTGCTACAAATGGTATAGTCCCTGTGATCAGTGGTCCACATTTTTAATAATTAGGATGCCAAGAGTGTTAAAAAAAACATTAACAATATAACCTCAGTCGAATTTACCTTACAGCGAGTAACAGTGCATTAAATACCACCTTATAGAAAAGCGTTCATTAGCAGTTCTTTTGATGTGAATATGGACCATGAATTAATTTTGCTGTCATGTACACCTACTTCTGGCATTATGTTGTCTTAAGAGGTAAATCATACTTCAACAAGCACCACAAATACCCAATTAATATAATTTAACAACATGTCTGTTACAATTCATGTTGTGTTTTTGGTTTTAAACAAAAAGCACCAGACACAGTTGTCCCCTGAGGCCAAATATGATTTAACAACTATGTGAATGAATTGTGAATGACTTCAAGAAAACCTAATTTGAGGAATATATAAAACAGTTTCACAGCCATTAATGAATTCATTTGACTTTTAATAAATGACGTTGACATTTAATAAGGAGAGGGAAAAGACATTCCAAGAGAATTAACTAATCAGATATCTTTGACAATGCCAATTCACACATAGATAAAGTCATAGGAGAATGTTCCATATGAGAACATAAGAACAGTCTTTGGGTTTTCCCTCATGAATTTATCAAGACATTGTGACTTCAAATGACAGACGAAATGAATGATTCAGCTAATGAAATAACAAACTGCATACATTAGCATGAAATCCAGAAACAGTCTGTGTGCTCCTTACCCACCTCTGCTCAAGTTTTCACCCTGTTTTGTGCTGGCAGTAAGTAGGCCTTGAGTGGAGGATCTGTGTGACTGGACACATCTGCCAAGGGAAATGTGTCATAATTATCAGGGCATAATAATGATCAGGGCAAGTTCACTAGAACACTGTAGCACTGGTGATTCCTTCCTCATGAATTTACGGCAAACTTACTATAAAAGTGTGAAAGTTGCATGTAGATAAATATTGATATTAAACATGTAAAGAACATTAAATTCAAATTCTAAGGCGGGGGGGGGGTGGTGTCTAACTCATCCTCATGAACAAGAAAGAATCATTTTCTGTTTACCCTGTCTTTAAAATGAACCAAATCATGTGCCTGAATTAGCAGTCCTTAATAACCCCATCAACAACTAGCTGACCACAAGAGGGCGCTTTGATTGAAATGCAAGGCAAGATTCAAAATATAAGGTATGGGTGGGAATGGTCACTGATAATTTGGGTTGGCTCACCAATTAATAAATGAATTCAAGGCACTATTAAAATGTATTTAGTAACAACTTTGAGACTACACAGAGGGGTCTATTTTTGAGAACTACAGTTTGATTGGCGGAGAGACATACCACGTAATGGTATTGGCTGACGTGTCAACTGTCCAGGTTTCTACATTTTCCAGGATTATGACCCATTCATTTTTGCATTTTTGCCAAACAGTGTTGAATAGGCATTGATTTTAAATAGCAATGTGTACACAGGTCAGTGCAGTCTTTCTCTAGATTAGAAGAAATTCAGAGCTTTGAGGCAAGTGTTTCTTAAATACAATGGTTCTATTGAAGCCAACAGCTTGCCTTTACACTGTATACCACTATAGCACATGGTTCCCTTGCATTTCATTTTCCTTATGCAGCATGTGTCTTTCCTCAGATTTCTGAGACCAGTCAATGAAGTCTGCAGAAAAATACATTTATAATAAATAGCAGTATATTTTATTGCAATTAATGTTTTTTCAGAGATGGAGTGTAATTTCTGTCATCACTGGTAACATATTGGATTCTTTCCTCCAGTGTGAGTAGTTGCACATCTCTGAGGCTATATACTGAGCCTGCCATAGGCAGTGATGCTTTTTTTTCAGTTGAATTGGAAAATATGGCTTGTGACTCACTTCCAGTTCTATTTCCAGTCTGTACACTCTTTATATGCTCTGATCTGATCCAGGCATTTTCTCACTGACCCAAGGCCTTGATTACTTATGTAAAAAATCCATAAATAAATCAGTTTTATGGCAGGATTGATAAGGGATTAAGCCACAAATTTAAATGAAAGCAATGTTGTAATAATGTAGTGTTATGAGCAGTGTATGATCCTTAAGTGAAAGAGTAGTTTTTTATATATACATAATAACAGAGGGTAGACCAAATAAAAAGAGCGCCTATGAAAAAAAATACTTGTATTTTGAAGCAACACAATGGTAACCTAAAATGGTAGCTCATGAAGTTTCTCATTAATGTCAGTGGTAATTAATAAAGATATTTCTGCTTTACAAGATATTTGAGAACCAGCTCTTCAATATGCACATTTTGTAAGCAAAACATGAGATATAACAGATTTTTACCAAATGGTTTTGCAACTGAATGATTAGGAAAACCGTGTTGAACATGTGTGACATTACAAATAATAGGGAAGATGAGTTGCTAAATCCACAAAACAGCAGCCTCAAATATAGAGGGAAATAAAATAAAATCTGTATTTATGTTTGATCTGCCTTTCAGAATTGATAATAACCAAGGGCACTGCATAACAGTGATTAACCTTGGGGGTAGTCCTTGAAGAAATACTATTCATACTATACAAATACCTGAAGAATTTGCTGGCTTAAAAAAAAAGTCAAATAAAACAAGGCTCTCATGTAATCATATGTCATCACATTTAAAATGTATACAGAAGTTTGCTGGCTGGCTCCTTAATCCAATTTTGTACAGCATTTATAGTCACTGCTGTTATTTGAGTACATGTATATTATTTCTACGTTTTAGTACCTATTATTTACGAGAGACGTCATTGCTTGTTTCATGTAGTCGAGAATGTGGGAAGTTGCATAGTTGGTAGCGGGTACCACATTTCACAGTTGCTTCTGGTGACATTTGCAAAGATTATATCTTACATACAGGTTAACAAGTCTAATACATCCACTGTTAGACGCGATGAAATTTATGTTTTAACTGTATCATACATTTTAGTAGGTTAGTACCGGTAGTAGACTGGATTTTTTGGACGTCAAGCTATCCATAGGATAGGCTAGTTAACTGTCATTTTTTCATTAACCTACTTAGGTTTCAGATGTCACTTCTTCAGAGATTGCTTGTGCGGTGTTCGAATGCCATTTTTAATGCAACCGTCCGAAAACATTGAAAGCAAGCAACAGGCACCTGCCGTGTCCAGATATAGGCTACAATGAAGAATCATGTTCTGATGTAACTTAGCTGCTGCAAGATCTCATCAGGAGTAATATAAAGCATACTGAAAATAAAACTTCCTGCAATTTATCTAGCTTCCTTCCACGTTATGGTCACCCACTTTCATTAAACTTATTAATAAACACAGTTATGTAGAATTCGGGGGGGGCGTAAAAATTCCTGGCAGTGCATTACCCCGGCAAAATTAAACTCAACATGCGGAAAATAAAGACCTCACAACAGAACATATAATAACTCTCTATAGGACAAAACAAACTCACGCAATATGAATCAAAGGTATATTACTAGGAAAGGTATTTATTTTCAGGTTGACATCGGTGGAAACTGTTTTGAGAGATTCAGAAATGTTGGTATCAAAGTTAAGCGTTTTATGCCACAAGAAACATTACTCGTGTCTTATGATAAGACATGGGACACTGGCAAGATCAAGGCTGGGAACAGGATGGTGTGTGAAATTATAAAGAAGCAATTGAATCACCAGAGAAAATATTCGTGGAGTTGTCCTCAAAGGAGTACTTGGTGAGGATATGGGAATGCGTGGAGGAGAAAGGCAGGGAGGAAACCCAAAGCGTATGTCCTTACTTGGTGTGTATGTCTGTGTTTACCATGTTCTCGGGTGGTGGGCATACACAAATATATTAACTGAATTAACAAAGCGGACAAAATGGAGCGAGGATTAAAAAAAAAAAAAAAAAAGTTCAGAAAAAAATGACTTTGAAGTAATTCAGACCTGAATCATACTGAAATTAGCTAAATGAGGAGTTTATCAAAGACTGATAACTGTTTTTTAAAAATAATAACATTATTTTCTATAACATTATTTTCCCTTTCGAATCCACTGCTGAATTTAGATCTATTCCTTTTCTGGCAAAATGTGAATTTCCGTATTTGTCCGCTAGATGGCTCCCGAAGCCCCTGAGAAGTTTTCAGTGTTCCTCAAGCTATAAAAGCCGTCCTATAAAACTTGTTCAGTTTTCAAAAACTGTTTACACATGTAAAGTAATTAATACCAAAAACAGAAGAATGCCTTATTATTGTTTTATTATTGTTATTATTATTATTGTTATTATTACTTTTACTATTATTATTTATATTTTTGTTGTTGTTGTTGTCAATAGTAGTAATTTGATTACTATTGTTATGATTGTGATCATGGTTATTATTAGTACATTAGTAATAGTAGTAGTAGTGTTGGTAATAGCAGTATTATTATTAGTATTATTTTGGTATGGCTTAGAAAAGGGTGGATGGATAAATGGATGGGATAGGCTACGCGGGTAAATAACTTCAACGCAAGTTGCACTTTTTTTCTTTCTATCTATTATTTATCACTTTTATTTCTGATGAGATTATAAATGTGCAATTGAACTGTATATCATTTAGAATCTGTGCTACAATTTCAATTACTGTTAGCCTGTCCTATATTTGGTTATAAACTAAAAAAACTGGGCTGCACTGTTTTATTTTAAAATAGCTTTACAAATTGTCATTCTGACATCTTTCATTTGTCAGAGATTTCTTAAAATGTGTCTTTGAATAATAACCGTTACTTGAATCACAAAAAAAGATAAGCAGATACAACTAAAGTGCCTACATAATTTTGTGAATTCATCTGTGTATAAAATATTTCCAGCTACAAAATAAATAAATGAGACGAAACGGACACAGCAAGTCAAGGAAAACAGTTTTATAAAATTTAAAAATGTTCATATTGTTTCGCTGGTCTCCTCATATATTATTGTACAATTTACTGTACGCACTGTAAATTATTCCCCAAATGTATATTTCAGACATCTCACCTGGTATTAGTAATGTTTATTTAAAATGATGAACCATTAAAATGCAAATTCGCGCCTTCATTTTCGCTGAAACTGAACATGCACATACTATTTACATACAAAACCATACGTGTTGTATTACAAAAATCGTTCATATATATGTGCATATCCAAATATTACAATTTTCCGGGGAGAAAAAGATTTACAATTTTTTCGATTCCGTCCCATTTAGAGTCATCTAAATGCCGGGACATTCATTCGGAGTCAGAAATTTCACGACAAATAAAATAAGAGCTCGACAACACGACCAAACATGGTTATTAAGCTTATTAATTGTCCCGGGATCAGTCTAAACGAGTTTATTTTACGAAACTCTTTATCTCGGAAGACAGAACAGAACAGAACAGGGACTTTTTGTTTATTGACAGACATTAAATATAATTTAATGTTATATATATATATATATATATATATATATATATATATATATATATATATATATATATATATATATATATATTTGCCAACTTAAATTGCGAGAGAAAAATGAAAAAGCACTCCAAATCATTACCTGTTTGCTTTGAAAATGTGTGAATTATAAAGTAGTTTTTTTCTCTTTCGCGATATTACAATTTAACATTAAACGATTTTCTATAACTAATTTCCTAAAATCACCGAAGAATAACATTTAAATCGCATTCACTTCAAACAGATTACTAGCTATTTTTTTTAATGCAGCTTTAAAATAGATATACGTAAAACAATATTAATGCGTTTTGTTTTCTGTATTGTGAATGTTCGTGGCGTCTACACAGAACCCTTTCAGATTCCAGCATGGCCATATTTCATGCTAACAACATCTTCACATCTCCATAAAATATTAGCGCGAGGCAAAGAGCAGCACTCACTCTGATGACGTTAAGGGCCTCGCGCTTCTCCGAGACGTGGTCTCACCGCTTTAATAATGCAAATAAAACAGCAACAATCCTAGCAGTAATAAAAACAAGCAACAAATTTTGGCAGGTAATAGGTTTGTTATATGTGTTGGGACAGTATTTGTAATGCAGGGGTTTAAAGGAAGCAAATACCTGTCAATTATTTTTTAAATAAAACAGACACCCAAATGTGTTATCTGATTTCCTTATGAAGAGGAAACGATAACATCTCGAACAGTTTACAGAGTCAGTGCACGAACGGCTAAAGTGACGATTTACCGCTACAGTATATTAAAGGCTCTATTTTAAAGAATCTGCATGTACTGCAGTTGGATATTTGGGAGAATCAAGTACACTCTGAGATTCTTGGTTTTCTCTATCAAACAATCAACACAAATGTGTTATACATCAATATTGTAACACTTTTTTGTAACCCATGTGTTAAAAAATAAAATGTGTGTTTGATAAGACACTTTTTCTTACTATATCCGGATTATGTTTAAGATTTCTGAGACATTAACATTTTATTTAGGCACAGCTATTGTCACGCATCGGCTTCTAATGCATACAGGCTATTTCTTACTGTTTTTAAATTTACTTGTATCAATTATTTTGGGCTATTTATATTATTTTATGGAATTTGAAGATATGGCTAAGAGTCTGCATGTTACAGTCAATCTTGCCTCTCAATTCACTGCCAACAATGAAATAATCATACCGCAGAGTTGTATTGAGGTTAATGTACTTACTTTGTCAGCGGTAATTGGTTATAAAGTAAATATATCTTTTTTGTCAAATCTTGAAACAATGATTTCTACAGTACGATGCATCAGTAATAGCAGTACAATAAGACCTTGATAGAGTGTGGCTTTGTCCGAGTGACGTGCATGCAAAGTGCCGAACTCAGTGTGCTCCAATCAGAGAGCAGCCTCACTCAACACTATCCAATGGGAAATATGCACATGCAGGTGGCTGCGCGGTTATCAGTGCATCCCGCTCCGCTCCTATCAGAGCTTGAGTCAATTTACCAAGAAAGTCGCCCTTAATGCCTGCTATCAAAACCACTCAAAAACATCATCTGATCTTCCGACTTCCTTGTGGATACTCATTCTGGACGCATGCGACAAACTCACAAGTGACTCTCTGATACTGAGACTGAATTTTTGCAAACGCTCTCAGCTGAACAAGTTACTGAAGTTGTGCTTGGAAAAGTCACCGTGTCCTACAGTCCGCAAAGTTAGTTGTCTCAGCTATAGCTGCAACCCTCTTCAGGATCGATTGCAAAAAGCCTGATTGTGGTAACTACGTTCATTTTGTTCTTTACTCGCCACTTTTTATTTTTATTTTGTTTTTTATTTTGTTTTAGCCGGGTGAATTTGGTTGTTCATGAACACAAATGTTAGCTGTTGGGCAGATGGATGCTAATCGGCAGAGTGCTTTCGTCCTCGGCAGTACACCGCTGGCAGCACTGCACAACATGACGGAGATGAAGACATCTTTATTCCCCTACACTTTACAAAATCCCTCGGGTTTCAAAGCACCTTCTCTAACGAATTTGAACTCGCAGATCCCTCTGGGGACACCACATGGAATTAGCGATATCTTGGGTAGACCTATTACCACGGCTGGACAACTGCTATCGGGATTTCCACGGATAAATGGACTGGCCACCTCTGCAGGAATGTACTTCAACCCAGCGGCCGTTTCTCGGTACCCGAAGCCCCTGACAGAGCTCCCCGGGAGAGCGCCAATATTCTGGCCTGGTGTGATGCAGAGCTCCCCTTGGAGAGACACGCGGGTCCATTGCCCGGGTAAGTTGTTCGCCTGTTATTGCGCGAGAAGGTAATAATTAAAAAATTAAAAGTAACATCAAACGATAGCAAAAAAGCGTATGTCAAGAAAGTACAGTGTTTGACATTTAAGTCCAAACAGTATTGACGGCCGCCTTACCTGACGTGTTTGCTTTTCTATATATGGTGGACATACTTGGCACTCATCAGATAATGTTATTATCTAACTTTTGTACTAATCCTAGTTAGTAAATGTTACTGTGTTTAATTTTCATTGGAGTTCCAGGTAAGTGTCTGTACTGTTCTTATAATTCAGTATAGTGTTTTCCGTGCTAATTTTAGACTATTCTGGACATAATAGCATGCAACCTATAAAAATGTGTTCACACATTTTGCAAAAGTGTGTTCTCACATTTTATCTACCAGTAAAGTGACCGCAGTAACGTGCAACCAATACCGTTAGAACATAGCATGTGGTGTTTATATTTTTTACCACGACAAAATTAAAGGAGATTGTGTGGTTATGTTGTGTCCTTTGATCATGTAGACATTTATTAACAGTGAACCGTTGTGTTTCGTTTTAAGGGCAAACTAACGTGATGCTGGACAAGGATGGCAAGAAGAAACACTCCAGGCCAACATTTTCGGGACAGCAGATCTTTGCCTTAGAGAAAACTTTTGAACAGACCAAATACCTGGCAGGTCCCGAGCGAGCCCGACTTGCCTATTCTTTAGGAATGACAGAGAGCCAGGTCAAGGTAAACACTGTCAAAACACATTATTCTCCTCACACAGAAATAATGCTAGTCCTTCGGACCTGCAGCATTGTTATAAATGATTAGGCCTACAGTTAATCAGAGCTAAAATCTACAGCGTTGTGATTTTGGCGAGACGCGGGCTTACTGGAACAGAAGTTTATTATCTTATGCTGTTATTACAGTTGTTGTTGTTGCAGAGAAATTCTAATGCTATGTTTCTGTTTTTGACTTTATATTTTATTTTTCTATCTACGGTTGTTTCAGTTGTTATATTTTATGACATTTGTTTTCATTAGCCTCTACCCTACAGACCTGGTTCGCCCTTAAACCGTAGCCTGCGAAATTGGAAATTACGTATTTATCTTAACAGATAACCGACACAGTTTGTGTATTTTGTATTGTTTGAATGTACATTTAGAGTGATTTTGTTTGTGCATAACCGATTTGCTTTTCCTTTCCAACAGGTGTGGTTTCAGAACCGGAGAACCAAATGGCGGAAGAGGCATGCGGCAGAAATGGCAACTGCCAAAAAGAAACACGATTCAGAAACTGAGAAGATGAAGGAAAGTTCGGACAATGAGGATGATGACGAATATAACAAACCTCTGGACCCAAATTCAGACGACGAAAAGATAACGAGACTGCTGAAAAAGCACAAGGCCACGAATCTAACGCTCATCAGCCCTTGCAGCAACAGCTCGGATGCCTTGTGATGACACGTGACAGAGGAAAGACTCAATATTCCATGGGGCTTATAAAGCTGATTTAAGCAGGGTATACATGTTAAAAAGAGAGAGAAAAGCGGCGTTAATTGGTGTCATGAGTGATGTACAGACCATAATGTAAGTGAGATGTATATATTTTTTACTGAGTAAGTTATGTAATAAAACAATGGCGCATTGGACTTGGAAAGCAACCCCACCCTGTCCCAAAAATCCAGAATTTTTCTCACCTTTCTGTTAGCCTAATTTTATTTCACAAAATGTCTCCTAACAAGCTCTCCCACAGTCTACGGCTTGAAAGTCAACACAAAGTACATTATGTAAAAATACAAATGTTGTAAATTATCATGTAAAAAGAAATTTTGTTTAACATTTTCCAGTATTGCAGTTCTTTTCTCCATTTGAAGAGATGTTTTTACTTTATCAAACATAAGCAGACAAAACTGGACTTTGTTTAAGTTGAAAATGAGAATATTGCTTCCGCAAGAGTTAGGAAGAAAAAAAAACTTTGTATTATCAATAAATTATTTAACAAGCCTTTGGTTTAAAACTCATTATAGCACTGAATGGAGTATAAAGAAAGGTTACAATTTAGCATTTAATTGATATGAAATGATCACATGACATGCTGAGCCAAATTTAAATTGGAAATGTTTATGATGAATTCAAAGTATATTTAGGAGAATCCTGCAGTTCTTTCCCGTTCCAGGTACAGAGCTGGTCACATAGTATACTAATGTTTTGATGGAGTCCAAATAATTGCTGTTGTCTTAAGACCTGTTTTGGTCAATTCGTTACTAATATTTGGTTATTAACGAAGGGACCTCATTTGTTTTTTTCTGGAACTTTGATAAGTTTACTTATCTGAAACAGGTTTTATTACCACGTGCATTATTGGTTAATACATCCACCTGAGAAATCAAAATCCCTGATATATGTTAACTAACCCTGTTACGGGCCAACCATTTATGTGAAGCAATTTTCAACGTTTTGAAACATTATTTTATGCTAGTATACAAACTATATTTTACTTTTAATATTTGAAATCAATTTTAATTCGTTTGTTGTACAACAGTTTTAGACGCCATTCCACTGATGCATTCGAATTGCCTTAGTAGTTTAATAATGCCTGGTTTCTTTCAGTCAACTGGAAAATTCAGTTTTTCAAACGTTGTTGGATACCAAATGTAAAACACAAGGGAAGTGCATTATTGTTTATACATTTAAAAACGGATAAAACACTAATATTCAAATGTTTTACACGAAAATCCCCGCTATTTCAGTTTGAGGATCACACGCAAACTTTTAAAAGGGAAAAATAAAAATACACGACCAACGAAGACGATTTGATATTGGAGTGAAATGTGATGTCAGCAAGCAAGGGCGCATCCCTGAAAATATATTCGAGTAATTAAACACGCACTTGAAGTGTAACAATTCACAATGGTAGGCTAAAAGCAATATCATTAATCAATTTTTTATATATTTTTCCGTGTCGTAAATGTATATATACATCATGTGAAATGTATTTGTTTAAGGATTGTTATTTTCACCTAACAATGTTTTTTTCCCCATCGGATTAATATCTCTTAAAAAAACCCCACATATTTCACATATGGAAATTACGTGCAAAATTTGCTTCAATATTGCGAATTGAAATTTGAACATTTAAAGCCATGTTATTTATAAACATAATAATAAACGAAGGACGTCCTCCGAAATTATTCTCTGAACCAATACTCAATGTATATTCCGGACAGCTGTGTTGCTATTTATACCTAAATAGTAACGTGTGCGTGTTTAAGCATTTCAGATGTACTTAAATGGCAGGTTAACGATAGATAGCACGACATAACTGGACAATTTAACCTCAAAAACGAGCGAAATAATAAAACGACACACAATAAGTTAAAATGGTTTGCCGTTTTTTAAGTAAGTTTTGGTGCGACATGATTAGAAGTTCTTCCTCCCCCTAAAGAATTGACGGCACATATTTATATATATATATAATTAAAAACCTATCTAATACAAAGAGATTAAAATAACGTCATTACTTACAACAGCCAAATACATCAGTTAAATAGCAACAACATGTATTTAGGTAAAAGGGTTACGCAGGGATTGATTAAAATATATTTTTTTAATGTCCATAATACATCACATTAGATCATGGAACCAATTAATGGAATACACATTATTAATTGAATAAATATGAGCACGTTAATTAACAAGTCTGAATAGCCTGTTCAGTTATAACTAAGTTAAGTGGTCTCGTGTCGAGGTGTAGCCACTGCAAATTTCCTTCAAATTGCTCCAGGTTGTCTATTGTAAATGGTAATCTGATAAATGATGCACAAGATTAATAAATGACAAACATCAATTGAGTTCTAATAGTTTTATTGCTTTAGAGCCACACAACCTACTGCTGCGGTCATCTTGTTCATGGGTTGAATCTCTATTGACTTAAAGAAGAAAAATACCGC
Organism: Albula glossodonta; assembly: GCA_019788955.1. Lineage (NCBI taxonomy): Eukaryota > Metazoa > Chordata > Actinopteri > Albuliformes > Albulidae > Albula > Albula glossodonta. The sequence continues at coordinate 8,936,306 of JAFBMS010000020.1, read as the reverse complement.
GGCGTCTCCACGCTATCACGTGACCTGCAAAAAAGTTTACAAGCAGTTTTGTCTATGAACCAAATCACACTGTCAAGACGACATAAATTGTGAGGCAGGCACAAAATCATTTCCACTTGTGGTGATTTAGATGAAAAATCAAGCATCAATCTGAGGCTTCACACGGTCGGTGAACTCTGTAGTGTACTAAATTAAATCAATAAAAGAAACGTTTGTGTTTCATCAACAGGCTCTCCAATCGCTGTTTCATGTTGTAACGAGCGATTTGAGAAAATCATTTGCAACATCGCACTGAAGGCTGCAGAAGGCTACATACAAAATTAAAAAGCAATTATTTCTCTTTTTTCTGGCTTGAGAATATTTACAATTAATAAGTGAGCAGACTTTTACCTGCAGATGGATTAATCTACGTTATGTCTCTCACCGACGTCTTTGTTTCCGTTTACAATACTTGGCACCATTATGCAGTAACAAAAATAGACAGAAACAGTTTACAAATTTTAAAAGATACCCAGGCCTATCTAAAAACATCACATTCAGAACCATAATATTATTACATAGCAATAAGTTAGAATAAGAATAATGACAAAGTGAGACTGCTATGTGTGATAAACAATATCTTATATACTTACATGATCTATGGCACTGCTTAAAAACCCTTGATAGGCTATATAAATCATATTGGCTGAATATTTTTTGAATTGCTAGATTTAAAGGTCCTAACAGCTGATAGGACACCCAAGCAGACACACAGTAAGATATCCTTATTTCACCATTGATTTGGTAAGAATTATAAATTATCTTTTTTAAGTATACAAAATGAGAAGCATCTGCTGCGTGAGGCTTGGCAGTTTGTAGTGCACACACAAATCAGTAATGACAAAATCAATGAAATGAAAATACCTATCTAATCTAGCACAGGGACTGAGTGTGGTCTGGAGAGAGAGAGAAACAGCACTAAAAACCATCAAATAACCTCTACAGATACATCCAATGTACAAATAAACCTACCAATATAGATATACAACTTTTTGCATTGCACTTTTTTAAAACAACTTAGATACTGAATGGAAGTACAGCTTCTATGTAGACGTATCTAAAAATTGTAAATGTGGTATCTAAAATATGTAGTTTTTCAGATTTTCTATTAGAGTTTTGGCAAGGAGAGTGACGTGCGAGTCGTTCCAGAGTTCCAGGGGGAGGGCCAGTCACTGGAAGAGACGAGTTGGTGAGGTCAGTGGGGCTTTCCTCAAACGTGGTCCAGATGTTTTTGAAGTGTCCTCTGGAGCAGAGAGTCTGATGTGCAGATTGTCGCAAATGAAACCAGGCAGTTTAGAGGTGCGGAGCCGAGGGATTCGGCAGGGCTGGATAAAAGTCTGTTAATTTCTTCCTCTCTCGCTCTCCTTTTCTTAGATGGTGGCTTCTCGCAAAATTTTCTCTGACCTTTGGCAACGTTTCCCTGGTGGTAAAACAACATGCCCACAATCAAAAGTAGTTCAAGCCCAGGCCTTGTCCATAGGACTCATGCAAATAAAATAACTGAAAAGCATTTGAATAAAGAAATTGATGATGATGATAATAATAATAATAATAATAGAAAATAAATATTTACCACGACATCACTGCACGACACAACACTTGTGCTTATTTGCATTAGGTTTACCTGCCCCCGGTGTTATTCGAAAGGACAGGAAGACAGGCTGCGGGCGGTAAGAGACATAAAAACATTAATTAGACTGGCTCTACTCATTCAAAGACATAAAACCGCACCACAGGGATCAGCAAGATCTACTCATACATGAAAGGACCATCCACACAACTGCCTTGTAGATGGAGGAATGGACAAATATTGCATGCAAACAAAAACACAAAACAAAACTGTATCACATGTGCCTGTACGTCAGTTTATTAATACAGCTCATTAAAAGAACCTGTGAAGTGACTGACAGAGGCTGAAATGTGAAGCTGGTCTGAGCAGGGTTTGACAGATAACGAGCACATGATATTGTCAGCAATGCTTAGTGTGGGGACGGCTGTTAGCGTGGAGCTGTAGCGCCTCAAGAAGCACTGTCTGAATCCACGGCTCCAGCACAAGGCCAGAGGCTCAATGCTAAAACTCTCTGAACACACAATCTGTGCTAAGCAAGAGCTGCAATTAAATTCTTAAAAAAACATCAGTTTACATTAAACCCACATATGTGGAATGTGCAGGTTAGATCTAGTGGTGTGTCATCTCACCTAAATAAGAAACACTGTGGTCTCTGCCCGACCATCCAAGTCCATGCAATAGAACACAGACTCAGAGCCAGGATGAAATTAAATTTAATGAGACATTTTATTACCTGTCATAATTTGTTATTTTTCACTGTTGGTGGCACATGCTTGCCACGGGCAGGACTGAAACAGGGCAGTTATTCAATCTAATGCTGTTGTTTTACTCATTGTCACAAGTTTTCTTTTTCATTTCAGTGAATATTGATTTAATAAGAAAGCACAATCATACCTGCTCCGATTTTTTTTTCATAAAGTTACATTTAAAATACTGCAGTAGACTGAACAGCCCACATGTTTTACTGGACAAAATTCAAGATTCTTTTTAAAGAAACAAAATTCACACTGTACGAACAAAAGTCACATAACGTTAAACTTAAAACAATTTTATTACAAAACAGCAGACAACAACACAGCAGGTGCAGCATCAGCAAAGACAGACAGACAGACAAACAGGCAAGCTGTAGAATGGCACTGATGATGATGTTACCTTGTGGTCCCCCATGCAGACATTGGGCCCAATGTTGTCATAGGTCACAGTTTTGTCCTCGTTTTCAGGCTGTTAATGTACAGAAAACAAATAAACAAAATTAAGACTTTTTCAAAGGCTTTACAATTGAATTTCAAAATAAAAAGACTGGACATAATCTGTCTTTTAATTCAGCTACAGCAAATATTCCCTCAAGCTTCTTCATTTGCTGAGATTTGAGGTGTGCTCCTTTACTATGAAATTATTTTGTGTGAGATTCAGCAAAAGACTACCACCACCACCACCACCTCCAACAACAGTAATAATAACTATGATAATAAAGATTATTATTTTTATTATCATATCTGTAATATATATAATCTTTTCATAAAATCATTTTATTCATATCCCACAGAAAATATTTGTGAGAAATGACACATTTAAACATGAAGAAAAATTGTCCTTTCTGGTTGAAGTAAGTCCTCTTACACGGCCCTGGAAAGGAAGTGTGTGAGCTGCCTTACATCAGCTCTATCTAGATGGCATGTGCTTGGAAAAAAATACAAAAGAAATAAAAAGGTTAAAAATGATCTATGCACTTATGTCTGAATTAACTTCAAACCAATAACTAAGTCTTAAGGTCAGTGGGAAGACAGAGTGCAAGAGGCAGGCCCCGCAACACAAACAGTGTGTCCTCACCAGCCATGCATCAGCACTTTCCAGCGTGCAGTGCGCGTGTCAGCTCGCCGCCTCTGAAAAGCTGGATACATTCATCAAACAGGACTTGATCATTTACAAAGGCAGCATAAAATTGTGGATTTTCGGGCTGCATAATCTTTAGACAGATAAACAAATTACAGCGGTTCGGCAGCAGTGACGGCCACACACACATGGGTAAGCATTCATTACCGCCTGCTCCGCGTCGACGACGCCAAGCCCCAGCCAGCGGGCAACCTTTGGTGTGTTAGGGCTCGAAAAGCAGAAAATAACATGATGGCAAGTTAACGGAGCGTGACATGATAGATGAGTGTACGTGAGTGCTGTTTACAGCACCATGTCTCTACAATCTGTAACGCCGTGTGCGCGAGAGCCGCTCAGAGCGGCGCGAGCTCAGCTGTGAGGATTCACACATTAGAGCTGGCGGCTCACATTGGGCCTTGCATTACAGGCAATTAACAGGCACTCTGAAAAAACCCGGCAGACGACAAAGCTCAGTGGTGTCTCTGTAATTCCATATTTTACCCACGTTGCTTTTGTTGTATTTTCCTCACCGCTTGTTTCACAAACTTTACAGATTTATGTCAGATTTGTTTCTTGAGTGAACTGGAAACAGACTCTGACTTTACGCTTGAATGATAACGGATAAAACTGAGAAAAAAGAAGACTGAGAAAAGTCACACTGAAGAGGTTTACTTTTCCATTTGAAACTTTATAAAATAAAAATTAACGGAAACCTGAAACCCTGTGTTACATCACAGTAAGCTACTTAAGCAATGTGAATCTAAAAGATTCGGGGAGACTCAATGAATGTCAGTTTCTGTTTGAGAACACTGGCTGAAAGGTGATCTAAAAAGGCACTGTGATAATGTCGACCCTATCAGGAGGATAGATCAAGGAACAATACGACCTGAGGAAAAGTGGCATCCTGTCTGGTCAAGAGGAGTGTGTGCCAGTAGTTACATAATTAAACAATGAAATAATATAATCATAAATAATACATAACAAATTAAAAAGATATTATGCAATGATTTTTTTTTTTTTAAATGTCATGCAATATCTTTTTTTTTTAGTGCAATGTGAATCGCTAAAAGTGAGGACATTTTATAGGTTAACATAGAGCTTTGAATTTGTGAAAGTTACAAGAACTGCATTTAAAACGAGACTTAAAAAACAGTAAGCACAGACAGTTTTTTTTCATACAAATGATGTGACACTGTCCCAAACAACTCTATGTTGTATTTTGCTAATATTAGTGACCAATGTCAAAAACACTTCATAGGATCAAATAGTATAACTAAGGGGAGGATTTGCATTACTCAATGGACATCAATAGTACATATTTAGCTTGATCTCAAGCATGTTAAGGAACATACTGTTTTTTTTTTTTTTTGCATTCACAGAAGTCAATGCAGATTTTTTTTCCCTCAGTGCCCTCAAGATCATTTTGTCTTGTAGCAGAACCATGTATCTGTTGAAAAGTTATCACCATGCACGATTGAGGTATGACAGTGTGAGGGTGCACTATCTTAACTGCATGTCTCCTTTAAGCTATTTACTCTTAAACAAGACTTGAAGTACTGAGTACTCTGCTTTTAAAGATATATATATTTTTTTTTTTGCATTGTTTTGATCATTTGTATTAATAGCAAAGCTGAGGCTGAAAGAAAATACAGTACATAATCTCTTTGCTACAACAAATCAATGGCATCTTAAAATCAAACCAACTTATGAAATAACAATTTAAGAAAACAAATCATAACATAATTTTTCCTAAACTCCTATGTGTAAACCAATGACATGTGCCTGGTGGGCTGTTTCTAAAAATAAGTGTACAAATAAAGGAATCTGGAGAAGATGACAGAGCAATGAAGAAACAGCCGTGTGCTGATGAGGCATATGGATTTGTGTGCGTTTACTATGACGGGCTGCGTCTGACAGGGGAATACAGATTTGTGTGCGCTGATAATGTGGGGATGGATTTAAGGGGGGTTGCAGATGTACATTGCTGGGTTGGGTGTTTGACACTGTTGACTCTGAGGAAAAAGAAGACAGAGGGGACAGTGATTTCCCCAGCTTTATAAAGCAGAGCTCACACGCACCACTGGCACTCAATAAGAGCCAGGATATGTACTGCCTGTGTGGACCGAGCTTAACTCCCTATATGAATATTCACATTTGCCAGAACCCCATCTGTGAGACTGGCACAGCTGAGAGGAAGAGAAGGACAGAGATGGGAAGACATAGAGAGACAGAGTGAGAGAGAGAGAGAGAGAGAGAGAGAGAGAGGGAGAGAGAGAGAGAGACGGTGCAGATTCTGGGATCTCATCATCTTATCGACTCTTTCTGGATGAGCTATGATCATGAATTAAATTAATGTACCAGTTGGAGCAGGTAGACCGAACCAGGCCTCAGACTCAGCCTTTCCCATTTGAAAATAAGGTCTGTGTCTGAGGCTGCGGTCCATTTCACCTTTATAAATGGAGGTGGTTTTACTAACCTTAAGGACCAGGTCCTTGGCTGAGGAGGACATAAGGATACGGTCGCACCAGGCTGGGCAGCGTGTGTTCATGTACTGCTTCCCCTGGCTGCTGTCCTCACTGTATGGGTAACTAGATGTGAAAAAACCATAGCAATGTTACTGGCACAAAACCAGACATGTGTGACTGATACAAACCAATTCAGAACTTAAATCGGTACTGAGTCAATGACATAAATCCATGTTATTTGATACAAAACAACACAAACTGTGTCAAACACCGGCGTTTGTACTGATGAGAAAAATAAATTAATAAATAAACTACACCACCTGACCATTCTGTGGACAATGGAAGAACAGGCCCTTGTCATGGATATAACTGTAGCGATCTGCAGTTAAAAACAACCGCTGTGCAGTTTGGCACCATTGAAAATTAAAATTCTGAATTTTCTTTTCTGAAGGGCATTTTTTGCTCTCTGAAATGTTAAGAACAGATAGATGGACAGTGTGAGGTGCAAACATATTAACTGCATAGTTCCAGTATGCTAGGGGCTCCAAAGTGAGCTACAGTTCTGTCAAGCACGTATACAAGCAGCACCACCATCAAAAAGAGATTAAGCCCATGGCAAACATCCAAGAGAGATTGTATTTGAAAGTGGGTGAACAATCCAGTGATTTAAGTACCCTCTACACCTCATCAAGCCTACACAGATTTACATTATTGAGAATCCAATTTGTTACTGGAGCTCATCAAACTGTGCCAGAGATACACAATGAGAATCCAATTAGTTACTTGAGTGCCACAACCCATAGGGGTGTTTAAAACCACACTGATGACTGCAGATATTTCCAGATGAATAACCAGATAACTGCACTAATCCTTTACTCTCCATAATGCCTTTGTTAGGCAGGCTGAGGAATGCATGAAACAGACAGTTCTGTTTTATTACTTGTCAAATCTTTTGTGGCAAGTTTCTTTAATTTTCCAACATGATTATTATTTTAAATATTATTTCCTCTATTTTCCTTCATCTTATTTCAAAATAATCAATGGAAAGATGTAGGAATACATATTCAAATTCCTGACATGCATCACTGCAAGAGAACTTTAAAATGTAAAATAACAATAATCAATCATTAATCAACTTCTTGCCAGCGTTTGGTCATTTTTCATTGATATCGTCCTCTGTTTTCTTTTTTAATTGATAACTTGAACCTGACAATTATATTCATCTTCATAAATCTATTACAGTTCATACAATGATTTTTCATCCCCACTTTTCCCCATTACTGCAAACTCCTCTGATACCCTGGAAGAGGCAGGTACACACTCCACCATGAAACACAGCTGATCAGCTGCTGCTTTCCTGAATCCACAATCCCCTAGATAAGCTCACACAGACACCCCACCCAGAGGAAGACCCCTCATGTGCAGCACTGAATGTCCTCCTTCCCTGCGTAACGCTACATCCATCCAAGCTGCTGGCTACTGGCTAACATAGACATGGTCTGGATTTTACACAAGACTGTGAGACCCATCAAAACACTAGTACAGCACCCCATTTCAAAGGTGTATACCATTGTTGACTTGATTTACTTGATTGCACAAAAGTCATAACTGTTCCATGACCAAACTGACTTCATTATCATATTTTAATTACACGTATGATAATATTTTCAAAAATGTGTTATTCAACCTGTGTTGAAGTAGGAAGTTCCAGTGATATAAAGTAACTCTTTTTTTAAGTGACTTGTCCATAAGAATAAGAATATTTGTTGTTCATTTATAAATACCTTTTCATACAAGTTCTGAAAATGCTGAACAGTAGAAGGGCAGGGCCAGGGCCAGAGCAGCACAGCTGAGTTTGGCCAATTTACCGTCAGTCACATGCTGGCTGTTAGTGCACAAATATGCGAATTGCGGTGGGCCATCTATATCCTGAATGAGAGTGAGGGCATGGGGGGCATTGGGGTAAACACAGCAATTGAAATCAGTGTTAGACCCACCCCCCACCTGAATGAGTTAAACAGCTGTTATGCACAGAATGTTACAGTCAATGCCATGGCAACTATCAATGCGGCCAGGTCAACAGTCTAAATGAGGGGAGGTGCAAGGGCCAATATGTGTGTGTGTGTGTGGGGGGGGGGGGGGGGGGGGGGTACTGAGTTGGCATGCAGGGTAGGTAAACAGGGACAGGGCTGTAGCTTTACAAACTGCACGGTCCCAATTAGCATTAATGGAGCCTTAAGAATAAGGAAATGCAGCTGGTTTTAATATGCTAAGGAGGGACAAACTGATCCCTGAAATGAAAGAGAGGGAGGAGTGAGCAGTGCAGAGAAAAGTACGGATGCCGGCTCTACAGAGCCATAGCCACAGTTCCTGCTCAGATCACCCATCTCACTCTAATGCTCTTTAGATGCTTTCACTGCAAAAGATGAAACCTGTTTGCCCATTTTAGCTAATGTTTGTCAAAAAATAGGGCTGTAACATGATCAGAAAAACAGCTTCATGACCTGTCAGAATAATGGAATGCATCAGAAAAAAATTGGATTGCATTGAAAACATTGTCAGTTGATCTCACAAGAATGAATTACAAAGACAAGCCAAAAAAGCCTAAACCAAATCCCAAAATCAATCCTCCTCTTAAGATTTTCAGTTTTTACATTTTATACAATATATTTTGCACAATAGTGTGGCAGCATTATATAGTAACATAGTAGAAAAAGAAGGCTCAATCGCATAAAATAATTAAGATGATGCTGAGGATCAGGACATGTTAACTGATAAACAAGATACACCCCCCCAACCCCTCAAAAAAAGGATAAAATTACTTGTGGCTTGACAGACTGAGATAGGTTATTTAATTAAAAAGTACAATTAGGCCCAGCTGGGTGCAGAACAGCACATGTCAGTCTATGCTGTATTGGGAAAATTATCCAGATCCCAGATCCATTTTGTCAGTGGAGGTGTAGAGTAAAAAAAAACCCTTCAATCTAGACGGGGAAGGTCTCCAGTGAACAAGCCAGACGCGACATCAATTTCAGAAAACCTCCCAATGAGGACGAGGACACCTCAAGGGAACTTGACTTCGGTAAGTGGGAGCTGGAAGGGTTGAGTCTATCTCTCCTCCACCCGATTCTCTTCTACCTCCCCCTGGGACCACATCTAGACCAGATAACCCATGCAAAAACAAACTGATGACTGCTTTGTGGAAATGCAAAATATTTTTTTAGGTTTATCTCAAATTTTTTTACCTGTGGTGGGGTGACAGTAATGTCAGAAATCCTCACTCTTTTGGGACCCCTTTTCCTTTTGTTCTTACCCCTCATAGCACCCCTCCCCCCAGCCTCCAATCCAAAATGACGTAGCACAGTGCGGATGTGCAAGCAGGCCAATTTTCCCTGACGGCACCACACTAGATTACATGACAGCCCTAATGCAATGACAAACAATAGAGTTGGGCTTTCAGCGCATGTGATTAATGTGTCCGATTAGTGCGCTTACAAACTTATCTGGGAGCAAACTCAGCAGGTGGGTGTGAGGCCCTAAGAGCCGTCAGCTCCTATCGAGCCTGTATTACCCGCAACAAGACTAATTACACTAATTAATGGGAAGACCTGATAAACACAACAATCGCCCACCTGTGCCCAGGATCTGAACGTTTCTACAGACCCATTCATGTGTGCACACTGTCCTTCCTCAGTCTCTCTCTCTCTCTCACTCTCTCTAAACATATCTATTTCATTTTATTTCCTTCATACACTCTTTCTCTCAATCGTTCTCTCTGTCATTTTTGGCCTTTAAGCCACCACAGCATTGACGCAAACTCAATCTCACCCAATCTCAAAGATATTCATTCCAGATCATTTTCCAGGGTTAAACATCCAACAGACCATAAAGATCTGGTGGAACCTGTTGGGAGGTTCGGTTTGTTTTACAGTACCAGCTGGATGAAGTGCACATTGGTATATAACATGTCAGGGCACACAGTCCCCCCTGGCTATATTTCACCACCACAGGAAAAGGGCCACAGGAGGTCTGCCAAGCTCAACTTTATACCTTGTCCCAGGGGCAGACAGACTCATGTCAAATCACTGCTCCACAGTCAGTATCTTACAGATGAACGCTCTTATCTTGCACTACATAATGACAAACAGTCAAACAGCTCTCCTTTGAGAAGTCATGTATTTAATGAGGGTAATATAAACTGCTAAATATGAGGGGCAGTCAAGATAAAAGATACAGTTCTAGTGCATGAAAGGTCACATGTGAGGCTGGGCATCATTGGGCAAAGGTCACATGATTTTGTGTTTTTAAATGCAGGCTGGGAGGGTTAACTTTGGGGGATCGATAAGTCAAACTCAACCCCATTCTTTCTGTTCCCGATACCAGCCTTTCCCACCGTGCCCTCAACAATGTTTATTTGCTGTTGTTAGGGGCTGTGTTTTTAAAAGCATGCCTGAATGAGGAAAACTAAATCCCATGTCTTCGTTATCCAAGGTTGGGCACAGCAATGTTGTCATAAAGTTGTGCATGTGGGTGTGCCAGGCATGTCGCCGTTGACATTTCCCATATAAGCTCTTACTGTGTGAAATTGCTACAAAGTCATTCAAATGAAAAGGGATTTACTGAACAATGAACAAGAGCAAGGCCTTAACATCACTCTGTAAGCCTAAATATTCCATAAGCTCCCTAAGAATATTATTCTCCACAAAAGGTCTAATAATGTACACATTTCAAAGCACTTTGTTGCAGTGCAGAACTAGTATACTTTTAAAATGTATCCACAAAATTACTCAACAAAAGGTCCAAATTGCATAAAAATACCACAATGTGATTAGATGGTCATACACTGCCATGTTGGAATATAGCAGTGATATCTTCTTTACTTCTAATTAACACTTACTTAACTTAATGTTTCCAGAACAAAGCTGCTTTTGAGCAGCAAAGAGCTGAGCTGGCCCCTACTCCAGAGTACAGTAAAGCATGGTTTCCTCTCCACGCCACTTCAAAACTAAAAGAAACCATGTACATACAAATGTGTTTTTTTTTTGCTCAATAAACACTGTCATGTGCTCCAGCACAGCTGAGGACAACACCTCAAGAGTCATGCTTTGGTCAGTGGAGACATTCCAAACTCAGAACTCACTGCACTTCAAAGATGACCCTGTTCTCTCTACCATCAGGACAATGTCCCAGATGGTGACATCCCTTCTTACTCCAGCTGGCATGTCCTCACTCATTTGGAATGAGTGGGTGGGGGGATATCCCTGTCAAATGATGACTTCAGTTTCCATCATGTCCGAAAACATCCCCTACATTTACATGCAGAAACAGAACTTTACTGTGAAAATGGATTTAAACTTCAGAATAAGGTCAGAAGAAGCCTGTGAGGGAATCCTGTCACACTCACACCATGCCATGCAAGACAAATCACAGGACAGAGTCCCTGCATCAAGAACAGAAATGCAGATAATGAGGCGGGCAGTGCACAAAGGACCAATGTGTTCATTTATAGCAGACTTAGGAATTCTGTTTCAACAAATCAATACTTACGAGAAAGGACTGTCTGATGGTTATTATAGATAGGAAATGTACACATCTTAGTTTTTAAGGGATGAGGATATACCATATGGTATATGTTATACATATTCTCCAAGCTATGGTTGAAGTTTATATAAGGTGTGTGTGTGTGTGTGTGTGTGTGTGTGTATATATACACTGACATGCTGTTCCATGCATTCTGACCGTTTGCTTTTCTCAAAGATTTCTCCCACAGAGAGTTTTGTTGTGTTCCCAGGGGGAGAAGTCACTCTCCAGCCCTTCCTCATAGACCTGCCGAGTTTGTAAAATGTATGCTAACGTGCCAAGGTTGGTCTCAGGCCGATCCCAGCTTCCTGTTAAACACCAAACGGTGAAGAGAAAACTGTATATCACACCCCTGCCCTCCCTCACGACCCAACTGCTCTGTCTAGACTTGGCAAACAGTGAGACATGGAATTGGAGCCATGCTTTCTGTCTGAATATCTCTCTCTTTCTCCCTCTCATCTGGCCTCCTCTCTCCCGCTCTCTCTTTCTCTCCCTCTCATCTACCCCCTTCTCTCTCTCTCCCTTCCTCTGTGTCTCTCTCCTCCCTTCTCCCTGTCTTCCTCTCTGCCTCAGCCTCGCAGGCTGTAGAACTCCACAGGCCTCTCTCCCTGATCTGTCTAACCCGGTTAAGAGCAGGACAAATAAGCCTCTTCCCTATGCCGTCTCTTTCACTTCTCCCTAATTTCCTCAACCAAGAATTCTCTATTCAATTTCTGTATTGATTTTATTCACAAAACAAAAACTAGGACAATGGCAGCACTCAAAAGCACTTTCTTTAAATCAATCAAATACAGGTACAAACAATAAGTCATCTGTTTGGATTTTTTAGGCCAATTTACCCCACTGCAGGTCTTTTTTTAATCTCTTTCAAATCTGCAAACTGTCCCAGTCATCATGCTACAAAACAGTGAAAGCCATCATCCTCAAGAGTACAAAGACTATACATGTTACTTAGACCAAATGGCGTATCTAATTTTCTGCTCCAACACAGATGGCAAAGTGCTGTGTCTATAATCCCACAATGCCTATGAAAGGGGCGGGGGCTCTTGCATGTAGCTTGTTTCTGTTGGTGATGCAGTCAAAGGCTCACCTTTACTGCAGCCCTTTGAGTGGGCCAAGTTGCTTCATACTGAGATGACCCCGGGCTCCTGCAAAGGGCGTGGTTCAGGAGGGGCACTTTTTTCTGATCTGGGCAAACCCCTTTCACTTGTTAATATGAGACAGGTGTTTCTACAAACGCATTCAGATTCTTACAGCAAGGTCCAAGTGGACTGAGCGCTGTTTCCCAAAAGCCAGTCATGCCATGCCCCCCCCCCCCCCCCCCCAACTCTGCCAACGGGTCATACAAATTCACTCCTGGCTGAGAATGAAGTCTGTTTTTAGATGACACTTGGGCATGAAAGCTGTTAGATTTCTGCATGCCTGTTGAGAAGGGGGTTCTGGGGGTGTGTTGCACGCTCGCTGGGGCAGGACGTCCCACGGTCCTCAGGCCGGCTGGCTGGCTCCAGGTACACGGCTCTCAGGGGAAAGCCAAATTCCACACGTGGGTGCGCAGGTGTTCAGAGATGTCAGGGTTGACTCCGACGGACGGCTTCATGAGAGTGAGCGATACGAGTTTACAGCTTGTAGCACATTCTTTGTACTCAAACAAGACGCCAGAGATTTTACTGGTCCGTCCACCCTTCCTCCAGCCCTTATTCTAGACCCCCCCCCGCCCCCATTACGCACTGACTCTCTCCTTCCCCTCGGCCGCTAGGCCTGAGATTTCAGCCGCAGGATCTAGGCACCTTGCAGAAGGCAAAAAAAAAAAAAAACAGAAAGCGACTTGGCACATCAATGTGCAGCACAGTTGCTTTTCCATTGCTCTGCCTTCAACCAGCACTGCAGCAAGGCCACAATAAACTTGGGCTTGTACTCGAGGTTCAGGCACCACCATACAGAAATAAGAAACTGTGAGGAAAAACCTGGGTTGTTCTCCTTGCAACATTATTGTTCCCTGCTTTCTGATTCACTCATATGTTTACACTGTACACTGATGCATGCACAATCAGTGCTGTGTGCGCGCTGTCAACCCAACCATTGAGACGATGTTTGTGGCACAGAACACATTACTTGTTTGCATGTGTCACACAACAATTTGACCAGGGCCTGGGCAAATATTTGAGTGCATAAGTCAGATTTGGGCGTAGTGGGGTCTCATGAGGGTGCCTCTGCTCAGTTCTAGGAAAGCCCTGACCTGTAATGTTCAGGGGTGGGTGGGGCTCATGATGGTCAGAGAGACTGAGGGGTTGCAGGAGAACCGGAGGGTGGGAGGTTAATACACAGATGGTGTGATGCTGTCACAGAAAACACCTCTTGATTGGTTATGCAGTATGTGTGCATGGGGGGGGAGGTGAGGGAGGTCACCATGTTTAAGTTTTAACTCAACCATGTTAATATTTTCTTAACAATTTAACAATTGACTGGCGACAATAACAGTAGAAATATGAAGCTTAATATCAGTTAATATACAGTAAAGATAACATATCACTTGATCTGTTTTTAAATATATGGCAGATTGTACATTTACCAGGTTAATGTGAACATACAGCTCATTCAACCATTTTAATTAATGCTTTCATAGTGTCTCCAGATAACCCCTGATTACTTTAGTTTAGGTTGTGTGTGTGTGTTTTAGCCACGGCAGAACACGTATCTGCACCAATGCCCAGGCAGCTGAAGCAATGCTCCTGTGGCAGTACACGAGGACAGGGTGATAAATCCAAACTGCCACTTATGCAAAGCGATGTAAATCGGACCTGGTGATTAAGACAAGGACAGCACAGCTGCCAGAACCTCGACCCCCACAACCCCCCCAATGCCACTCTACTACCCCTCCTGTCAGCACAGCCGCAGTTTATCAAGTAATTATTGTTTGATTACAGCGTTTCATTATCTACACAGATTGAGTCACTACTGGCGCCAAAGGTCACCCGCTATTATCACCCCAGCTCTGAAACACATTCGCCACAATCGCTTGTTTGCTCTTGTTTTTTTCTGTTTTTTTGAAAGGGCTAATTGCAAATTCATTTGTTTGAAGAGGAGGAGAAAGCAGGATGCAGGGTGGTATTTTTCCACCTCATTTCAATGTGGAGGTCAGACCACAACCCCCCACACCCACCCCCCACCTCACCCCCTCACCCCATTCACTACTGTACCTTTACCTAATACCCTGGAACCCAAAAACTGAAGGGTGTTGGGCTGGGGGGGGGCAACACAAAGAAAAAGAAAGTGTCAATGTGTTAAATCCAAAAATAATGAGGATAATAATAATGTTATTAATAAAAATCCATAGTCCGGGATTTTCCAGGTTCGACAGTTGAGGTGGAACCGTGTAGTGAGGGATCTTCACAACAGAAAGACATGTTTTCATTTAATTGCAGTTCTTGTCCCTTAAATGCCCCTGTCTTGTCCCTGTGATGTCATAATAAAGCACTGACGTCATTATTGAGCTGCCCAAGTCAACCTTGTTTACCAGCATGTCAGTTCTCATTAGCAAAGCTTTCCTGGGCCTACTGGGTCTGTCAACTGCACACTCAAAATACAGGAATTAGAACCACTGGTAAGTATGTCCAAACATGAAAATGCATGCACCTGTACCTACAGAGCAACACCTCAGCCCCCTTCCTCTGTCACATATCTGAAAGCTAGATTAATGCTAGATTAAAATTGACAAAAGGTTGAGAAAATGCTCTGCACCTGGGAGGAAAGGAGATCTCCAGCTCGTTCAGCCGGTCCTTGAACACCGACAGCTCTTTGTCGTACTCTAAAAGCTGAGAGAGAGAGAACGCAAGAGAGGAATAAATGAGTGGAGGGAATAAGGTAAGATAGGATTCATTTCTTAATGTCTTTATTAGCTACAGCATGTAATGTCATTACAGTCGGTCATCACTCAAAGAAGATGTTTAAACCACATGAGTGTGCTATGTGTGTAAATCGAATGCCCATGCAGGCCAGTTCTAGTCCCTGTGGAGGATGGGGTAGTGGTGGTGGTGATGGGGGGGTAGTGACACGTTTCAGTAACCATCCTCTTTGCGACGGCGGCACGTTTTCCCGCTCTTCATCAATCATGTCTTGTCCCCCAGCTGCGCGGGTTCGGTTGCGTGGGAGCGGATGCCACCCAGATTGCTATTAGATGATGTCCTCCCCCCCCTCCCCACAAACCTCATAAATCATTAGTGAAAAGTGCAATTAGCAGCTACTTGTACACATTAATTATCTGTGAGAAACACAGGTAGCAGAAACACCTGCATCAGTGCTTTCGCGCACAACCAGCAGGTACCCAGGGACCCCCTTTAAGACACAGGCCCCACCCACATCGTAACCCCACCCCTAAGCCTGCTAAGAAACCCAATCAAGGACCAGACACAAAACAGATGCAGATCACAACGACAGACACATTCATTACAGACAAAAACATCTGATAACTTCATTATAAAATGTCACAAAAATGATTACGACAAAATGATTCACACAAGCACAACACAGTGCAAAGTAATCAATCAATCTTGTGTTTGTCATTTTGGAAACTTATCCAAGGTGTTACAAACACAGGCATTTCTCAATTTTACGGATTAATCTTACCAATATCATTGACTAGTTAGAATTTCTGATTGGTGTAAGCACCAAAGTGTTTTTCTGAATAAAGTGAATTTGTATTTGAGGATGTAAACTTAATGTAATGGTTTTGCACATACACCAGGCAGTTATGGATCTGTGAATATTTGTTACTTTCTCATATGTTGTTCTTACGTTATGTTGGAAACCTCTTTCTAGGTTATTATTTTCTAATAGGCCTCCACTGATTGTTCAGCTTACAGAAATGCACACATATATGCATGCATTGTGGGTGATATTAAGAGTTGCTGTGTGCATGTTAATGAACATGATCCTGTGCATGTGTGAGTGTGTAACTATGTGTATGCATGTATACAATGGTAAGTATGTGCATGTGTGCGTGCATTTGTTGAAAGAAAGAAATTAGGTCATGAATGTAAGCATATGCATGGGTGCTGGTCAGTGTGTGTGAGAATACTAATGCACTTGAGTGTGCATGAATCTGTGAATGCCAGTGTGAACATGTGTGCGCGCGTGGAAGTACGCATGAAAGAGTGCATGGGCCTGACTCTGACAGTGTACCCGTGCATGCATATGCATGTGTGCTGGTGGCAGTGGTGTAGAACAGAGGCCATTACTTCTATGTGCTGTGGTGCACAAACAGAGCACAGCGTGGTTCAGGAGGCCACACCTCCTGCATTCATCAAACCCAGCCTGCCCGGGTCACGCCAAAGCCTGCAGCCTGTGACCGAGAAATTCAGTGGTGAGATGCGGCAGGATCTGCCGCCATGTCAACGAGTGGAGGATCTGCCTTTATGCACGTTTCCTGAAACCATTCCAGAAAAATCAGATGCCTTTTAAACCATGTTATCGGTGGACACTCCACCCAGAGGGGAAAAAAAAAAAAAAAAGAAGAGAGGGTTAAAATCATTTGTGATCTGTTATGTGTTTAAGCCTTAAGTGAATGTTGAGTAATTCATTTAGGGTGACCGAGAAAAAAACCCAAGGGCTGAAATTTCACACTACATTTCATCTCGGGTCAATTAAGCAGAATGATTTGCTGGTCTGATGGGTCACCAGTAATATCACTGCTTATATAGGCTCAAGGGCTCATTGCGTTATAAAGCTGTAGTAGTTTATCAGTTAGAAATGACCTTGAAGTTCTGTTAGAGCAGAGAAGCCAGTGGCCAGCAGCTTGAGCCATGGATATAAAAAAAATGAAAAGGTGCCTAAAATGGCATTTGGTCAGATTTCTTACTTCATTCCAATAAACTGTACCACCTAAATCAAAGCAGGTTGTTTTATTGTGGAAGGGGGATTTGCTGAAAAAGGTATAAAAAGCCTCATCGCTGACTGTCTTCCGGAACTGCTCTGCTCAGCCGTCCAGAGGCGTAATTGTGCTTTGATTTATATGTTGTCAAATACCTCCCTGACAACATCTGCCGCCGTTAAAGCCATCAATAAGGGATGGGGGGGAGGCAGGTCAAAGGTCATTTAATTTTATTTTTAAAGTCTTCTCACTTTGCTTTCATCGCAGGGCCATATTTTCCCCTGTGTTTGTGAGATGTTCATTATTTTGTGTGGAAGCCATATACAACCTTTGGAGTGAGGTCACTGAAAAATGAGCATGTTTCGGTCCATACAAATGGATCCCTTTAAAAAAAGTCCCTCAGGAAACCTGCTAGCCTGCCCCAAACTCTAAACTGAGTGAAGTTTTAAAGAATATGACTTTCAGAAGATATAAGGCCAAAAACAGGGTTCTTTTGTAGTTTTGTCTCCCTAACCAGAGGACAATTTTCCTCGTCTGTGAATTATCTGAGCTGACTTTCACTGTCACTACACTATGAGTCTTCATTTTTACAGATACAATTATATAAATACACCAGGCTGGAATTTATAGTAAGCCTCTGTCACTTTCATTGTCCCGATTTTTGTTATGTGGGTTGGAGTGGATTGAGCTTCTATATGCGGAACGACAAGCACTTGCAAGGAGCATATGTATACATATAAAGGCAGAGACACACGCACACACACAGGTACATGGACCCTCACAGGGAAAGCACACCTCTTGTTTTTAAGTGGTAATCAATAGTTGGGAAGCAGGAGAAAAAGGCAGGCGTGTTCAATGCTGAGCTGGCAATGCTAGTACAGGATCATATCCCTGTGAGGTCAGAATTTTATTTAGAACGCAACTTTACTGCTACCTAAGTGCCCTGACAGGTAACATATCGAACGGGGGATGAGCTGTTTTTCACCAGGGGGCTGTTTGAGCAGTCTGCAGAGGGAGCTGGAAGCCATACACCCCCCAACACACACACACACACAAATACACACACACACACACACACACACACACACACGACAGGAAAGTTCATCACTCGCACCGGGCGCGCCCTCCTGCCACGTCCACTGCAGACACCACACAGATAAAGTTCAAATAAAGAGATACTGAAATAAAATCAATTGGCGAGCAGGAGACAGGAGCGGGGGGACGGGGATGTGCAAGGGGGAGGGGGGCTTCACTTGGTGGACGGGACCGCCCTGCCTTGTCTGACCCATCAGGCCTCACTCGGGCTCCTCTGTCACCAGCACACCAGCTCCCCCGCCCCCTCAGAGCAGGGAAAATTTAATCTTCCCAAATACTCATCAGGCCTCTCCATCCTCCCCATCTGACAGCCCTGCGGATAATTAATTATACAATTTCGATGGGAATATCGACTAAACAAACCTATAAATCATACCAAAAGTCAATAGGCATGGACACATTCAATCATGTCCTGAGCAATGATTACTCCTCTCAAAATACAATAATTATTTTCAAGAGCTGGCCGGAATTAAATTTCTGTCAAGCCGGTACAAGTCTAGTGGTTGATGAAGGATGCGATGGATTTTCTTTTTTTTTTTTTTTTTTTTTAAACTGGGCGTAGGAGACATTTATCCTTTTGGAAAGGTAGTTTGTTTTATAAGGATCACAACACTGTGTGTTTAACTAGACCATGACGATTAGATTATCTCCGATCGCTCATTATGTCATCCATCTCTGTGTGCAGGGGATGTGGAGGAGATCGGCTCATTCTCCTGGCGTGGCCCTGTGCCGTGCTGCTGGAATAAAAACAGAGCTTGGGTTCTATTTCATCCAGTCAGAGGCAAGGAGGGGGAGGCGGAGGAGGTGGCGAGGAGGGGGTATCTAATGTGTAGAGAGCTTTATTAATGGGTCTGATTGTGTTTTTTTTTTTTTTTTATAAACGTATGGCATCGCATTGCTATAGTCAAGTGCCCAGTCTGGAGCTCTTAAATGGGAGTATGTAAGGATCTTTTTCATTGCAGACAGTGGAGATAATCTGATCTGATATCCTGCCATTGACTGTTTGGGAGAGCATTAAGGAGACGTTCAACCTCTTCTGAGACTGTAACCAGCCTGGTCTGAAGAGCGCTTGGGGAACGTTGATTGCATCTACGCCCCTCTGTCACCCTCACAATGAGAGATACTGTGCTCATAATCTTTTTATCGTTCTCTCTCTCTTTCAATCTCCCCGCCTGCCTCAGCTGCATTTCACTAACGTTTCCATGCGTCACAATCTTTTCTTTCTCTTGCTTTTGGTCACCTCTTTTCAAAGTTGACAAATGTTTTTCAAAGTGTTGGTGCATTCTTGTAATTCTTAAGTGCACATAAAGAATGTCTAAAATTGGACCTTACCAGGGTTCCATTGTTTTCCCGGAAAACATCTTGGTTAATATAATTAAAAAGCTTCTTTTCGAGCTGAAGAACAACCTAAAAAAAGGAAAAGATAAATGAGGGGAAATGAATGAAAGAGCACAGTTATTATAGAATGCAGAGTTGTAATCAGATCTTAAACTAGTCTGTGTGCACCAAGATCCTGGGCTGCATTTGCATAAAACTCTCTCTCTCTGTGACCTGCAAATAACCATTCAAATTCCCAAATTTCAGCGACACAAGAAAAACAGTGACTGCGTTACATTTTAATGAAAATTAAGAAATCCTCCTCTCTCTTCTCTGGCCAAAGGCATATTTCCTCTGTCACAGTGTGAAAGCCTGTGGTGGCATAAATGATTCCTACTTATTCAAGTTGAATAAATAACACTCTTTTCAATCAGCATGTCAGCCCCTGCTGAAAGCTCTTGTGTTGTGTGTGAGAGAGAGAAGAGCGAGGGGAAGTGGTGCTGTTGGCTGAAGATGCTGCCCCAGTGTTCTGTGTATAACAGTGTGAGACTGCTACCTTACGGTCGTTGTCCATCTCCCGGAATATTAACTTGTCGACTTCGTTGGTGTCTGCAGCTCTGACAGTCTGCATTGTGGCTGAGGAGCATAGACTCTGGAAGGGAGGGGGGTGGTGGGGAGAAAGGCAAAAAGGGGGAAAAGGTTGCATTAATTGCATAATCAGCAGATTAAATATGAAGGGTGTCCAGTGATTACATATACTCTTTGAGATGCAACAAGACTATGAGGTGCAGCAATTACTAAAAGCTAATCATGTAAAAACAGTAGAAAACACATTAGTTGTCACAGGTTCTGTCCCGCACCCAGCAAGATATTTTTAATAAGCAGACGTTTTAGGGCAAAAAGGGAAACAGAAACGGGTTTTGACAGAGCAAAGCAGAGAGTAACATTATTACAGTCCTTTTCCCATAATTCACCCTGCTCCTCCATCATGGCCACCCTGCTCATGCCAAATTGGGTTGAGTGTAACACCGACAGCCACCCCACCCCCTGAAAAGCACATGCAAAACACATATGTTCCAAAAAATGATACCAGCAGATTTTAAAACTTTTGGGAGGAAGCTTTAAAAAGGGCACAGCTCTTCTTTTCCCTGTCTTTATTTCAGGATACATCCTTTGACCTTCAGGGCCTGGTGTGGGGTTAAATTCCCTTTTGTGGACTCTTTTAACAATTAGTTAAACATTGGACCATCTGTGTCTGAAGACAGTTGAATCAGATAATCCCTGTGGCCAGCGGTTCCCATAGCTCGTCGCCGGGGACTCCGGCTGATTCCAATTCAAAGCACAGATTAGTCAAACAGGTCAAGCCAATATATGGGGGG
This sequence comes from Albula glossodonta, assembly GCA_019788955.1. Lineage (NCBI taxonomy): Eukaryota > Metazoa > Chordata > Actinopteri > Albuliformes > Albulidae > Albula > Albula glossodonta. The sequence goes on along the minus strand of JAFBMS010000020.1, from coordinate 8,915,123 downwards.
GGGGGTCTTTAGACTGAAATGTCACAAATGAGCTCTGCTTGCCTGAAACGGCACACCAGATTAGAACAAACACCCGCAGCAACTCAAAGTGGAAGAGCCCTCCCAGTGTCTAAAGCCCCAACAAATCGCTCCATCTTTCACTCATTTAGAGCTTCCAAACACAGGGTCAATGCGGTGCTCCTGCATCCACATGCTAATGCGCTTAGAGAGCTTAAGCAGCTTTCTGGAGTGAATAGGGCGATGAGAGACTAACGGGGAGGTTGGGGGTGGGGGGGGGGCATAGTTACCCTTCCTGTCACAAAGTCATTGTAGCCATTTTGGCCGAGTCAAAAAAAAAATTCGAAAAATCATTGATCATTATCATTCCTATTACTGTAACAGAGTTCAAGAGAGAAAAAAGGTTAACAGATCTAGTGTTTCCCCCTCCAAACTCCTGAGCTTCACCCCCAGAATATAAAGGGACTCTCAGGCACATACACCCCTTCAAAATGTGCCTAAAGGGGGAGAAAGAAGAACGAGAAGAGGGAAGGAAAAAAAGTTATCTTATTCAAATGAGTCTTTCCAGTTACTGACTTTTACAAGCGTTTGGCTTTTCTAATTCTTTTCAGAATCCACCCCCCCCCCCCCCACTACCCACCCCTGTCAGCTTCGCAAATCCCGAACTCAGCCAACCAGAAATCTCCTGCTGTCTCAGGACAGGCCCGAAGGCCAAACGCACAGCTTATTTAAATGAAATACCATAGTTTTAGGATACAGAAATGGTTTCTCCATTCATGTTAAAATTATTCTTATAATCCAGTGGCCAGAGCCCCTTGCCAAGTGTTCGTCAGTTCTTGGGATGGCGGGGGTCAAAGTCACTTGTCAAAAATGATGGACACCCCACACACCCCTCCTCCTCCATGCCCCTTCTGGCCTTTTGCAACTTTTACTACTTCTCAAAGCTCAGGCCAATGAGATCATACTCCAGGTTTACAATGCCACTACTAATTTGCATTCCCGTGTTTCCTCCCGCCATCACAACCTTTGTCACTGAATTCTGCCCCCTGGAGAATTTTTTTTTGCATGTTTTACTGAGCCATTTTCAAGATGAATAAAAACTTGATCAGATCGGTGGCCCGGAAAGACCATTGAGAAAAAGGACACTCTGTGGAGCTCAACCGAATCCTGAACACGCACTCCTTCGCTGAGAAAAGTTGTTAGCTATATGTTGTGGCATTTTGTCGTTGGGGACAGAGCTGACCCTTTTGAGGAGGACAAATCGGCTACGGCACTGGTACTGTCCTTAAACTTAGGCATTTAGCCTAAAGAGCACAGGATGATACAGTAAAATACAGTTTAAGCTGCACTCCCTGGGCATGTGACTGGTCCCACCCAAATCCTGCCCATGTGATTGATCAGTCTGTCACATGACAGTCCAACTTTCATGGCCTCACCGATTGGATCAGTACCAGCTGACTGAACACAGCTATGATCAATCACAGAGCAGATGTGTACAGAGATCTTCCATTGCTTGGTTTAGGAAAACAGCCCCCCCCACCACACACACACACACACACACACACACACACACACCCCCTGTCGAACCAAAGCTCATCAAGATTAATCAACCAATTCGAACCCTAATGAAGTGGGATTAATGCGAAACTCATGCCTTCGGTTTAACGAATGTGATCAATAGAGGAAGGTTTTGCCCTGATGCCAGGAGGGACCAGGTGTTCAGTGAAAGACAGATGCCGACCACGAGTTATCCCCAGAACATCACTTCTAATTGTTAAACATGCAATGGTAATAGACAATGCTGGGAGCACATCTCTGTGGGGGCGAAACCCGGGCGTCCCTTTTAACTGGGCCAGAGCCACGCCGATCAAAGCATTACGCCGCTTAATTCCAATTACATCTAAACATGTTCTCGTTGCCCTCTAAATGATGTTAACCGAGCTCATCTGAGAGGAATTGGCTCTTCATTCGATACTCGAGGACGGGGGTAGCGATAGGAAAATAACAGCTGTCAGGGCGTGAGGGAGGGAGGAAGGAGAAGGACGAGAGGAAAATCAACTTTTTAAAAACGGGACACGTTCCCTCATGCAGGACTCTGAAGGCAAGGAATTTCACTCTGATTCAACGGGTGCAGGTACCCAGAGAGGAAAGAAGGGGTTTTATTCAAGTGGTGCAGGAAACAGGGTGGAGTGAGGGGTTTCTATACCAGCCTCATTTGAGGGATAATCTCACCCCCCCCCCCCCAAATAAGGAAGCGAGCAGTGAACAGGCCACTGTGCTCCAGATGCTTCAAAGGAGATCCCTTTCTCTTCTTAAAGAGAGGGGTTAAAACAATCTGTTCCACATCAAAGCCCCCCCCCCCCCCCCCCCCCCCAACTCACACACACACATACACACACTGAACTGTCCTGTTTTAGAACCTCCTGCTTTGCTGATCTCATAATGCTCCGGTCAAACAGCAGGATCTCACAGAGGGTTTTCACAGTGCACACACACCCATAAGCATACAATGCTTCTGCTTTCTGGAGTGTGCTCTCAGGATACTTTCCCAAATTGGCATGCTTTCTGTGTGAGACCACTGTGAAAGTGAGGGCCACCTCCTTCCTCACTGCTTATACCACCACCTGTCACACAAGGCTACGGGTTTCCCACAGCTGAGACCTCTCTAACACCCCCCAGCCCCCACAGAGGCTTCAGTTACTTTTATCATAGGGAGAGAGAGTCTTGCTCCTGTAAAAAATGTCTGCATGTGTGTTTTTGGCTGATATGCAGATTAACTATTAAATTGCTCCTTCCAGTTTATCCACACTGGACAACTCATTGGCACATGTGACCCTACACCTGGTGGTCCTGAATTCAGTCCGCAAAGCCACGCACCCCTATGGCCATGCCCAATGTGCACTTGTGTTCGCCAATGGTTCAGGACAGGACTCTGCTACCATTACGGTCTGTGCCGCATTTTCATCGGGACACCTGCCAGTCCTGGATAAAAACAATATGCCATTGTGTGTGTTTAGGGCATGCCGATTAGATCCTGATTCAAAGGAGAGCGCGAGGCTGGAATAGCCGGAATACAGCTCCCCAAGCCCCAGCAGGGAGTCGCTCTCCTTTGGCGCTGGTGAGAGAGGAGCTCGCCCTTTGAGGGCCCCTGGCCACAGCGCAGGAGAGGGTGCCAGCAGGCCCCCGTCTGTGCCAGCCCTGGCAGCGGGCGCACCTCCCCTCTATGCATGCGTGATTGAGACATCTGTCCGTGCGCCGGGAATCCGCTGTGCCCGCAACAAATCTCCCTTCACCTCCCCGACAACCATTAAACAGGAATGAGTTTAAATCACTAAAACACCCCCCCCCCCCCCCAACCCAACGCTGGAGAGCATCCAGGGGCACCACAGTTGTCCTATGAAAAGCTGCCCCCCCACCCACTCTTTGGTTTGCTAATTAATCCTGTTCAACAAAATATATTAATCAGAGCCCGAGTGGAGCAGGTGATGGGGCAGGAATCTGGGAGAGGGTCGACCTGCACTCTTCCTGACTCCCCAATTCAGCTGGTTCTGTGAGGGAGGGAGAGAGGGGGAGGGACTTTTAATGAACGCTGGGAGAATGTGGAATGTTTCACCATGGTGAATATTCAATCCCACCCTGACAGTGGTGCAGACCATGGCTCAGGGGTTTTATTCGAACCCAGGTCACCCCCCATTGCCTGACTCTGTTTTACAGGGTCCCAAGACAGGGGCAGAATTGGGAGCGGGGATGTCAGCGCTGTTGGGGGTCTTGCCTGCCCTCCAATGAAGCGAGAGAAGGGCGCAAGGTAATGATAATGCCGGCCTATTTATCTGGTGCATATAACATCTGGGAAACTTCTCTAAAACAATTGTGCCCCTCCCTTTAAGTGCCATTCCGCCCCATGTTACCGTCAGGTCCCAGCAAAATGCATTTGTCCCCCCGAAAATGGATAATGGACAAGCCACAAATCATCCCTGCACAACAGAGTGGGGGTGTCAGCACAGGAAAGGGCCTGTGTGTGTTCCCCCCCCCACCCCCTCTGTTTTTAACTCATCTGCTCTCCCATTCAGACGGGCCCTGCAGGACAAATTGCCCTGCTTGGTTGTCTTTCAGAGCCAGTGCAGCGCACAGAGAAAGGGACAGAGCTGAGACACAGAGAACAGCCCTATAAAAATTCATCACTTTAACCCTGCTGACCTCCCACACACACACTCAAACACACTCACTCACTCACACATACACATGCATACACACAGAGACTCAAACACACTCACTCACTCACTCACTCACGCACTCACACATACACACGCACACACAATCTCAAACACACTCACTCACGCACACACACAGTGACTTACACATATGCACAAACACACACATACACACACAGAAACATTCATGCACAGACATACACACACAAACATTCATGCACACACATACACACACATACAGTAATACAAATATACTGTGTACACATATACTCTCCAACTCAATAAGTCAAATTATCACACTCATCCACTGAATGAATGTATACCCACACATACATGCACACACTCACACATTTGCAAACACAAAAGCCCTAAAAGCTCCTCTACAGGAAAAGGCCAGCAGATGCCTCATTGTCTCTCTGAAGAAGTGTCGGCACTATGCAGTACACTGGGCCCGGAGAGAGGCGTAATTGTCTCAGACCCGGCTCCTGACACATTACTGCCACCTGTACAAAGAGAGGCTAGCCAAAGATTTAATCCTGAAACTCAACCCCACCTCCCCTCTGCTACTTTAAGTGAGCCGCTTGAAACCAATCGCAGCAGATGTCTGCAAGACTGTTTAACATGCAAGCTTTCTCAGCCTCTCCCAAAGGCAATAAAACGCCCATTTCCAGACATTTCTTTCCCGATGAATTGACACTAAAAGGTCTTCTAATGCTGAAAAACACATGTTTGTTCCAAAGCCATGGCTCTTTTGTGGCTCCCTGTCATCTACAACGATGGCTCAACAATTGATGCTTTTTATTATTTTTGAGCAAACCTCTCCGCCCAGTAAGTGAGATACATAAAAAAGGGGAAAAGTACTCTGGATAACTTCAGATTCTCACATCGCAGTCTGAAACCTCTGATGTACCTCCTCATCTAGTTTAGCTCTGAGGTTTCCATTCCCCACTGTCACTTCAAACAATTTTGGGTTCTGATTTCCATGACTGGTCAAAATATAAAATATATATATATATATATATATTTTACTGTTCAATCAATTACAGATCATAAACATATCCATGTGCTGTAATTCATTAGGTTAGTGGAACTGAGGATGAGCCCTTTTCCTGAACAGGTTGCTCTGGATGGGATTTGTGGTACAATATGAGTGCTGGGAGGGTAAAAAGCAGTGGTGCAGCTATGCTCCTTCTGAGCTGCTGTTCTGTCATATATGCTTTGAACAAAACCCAGAGAGAGAAAAAAAACTGCAGTTTGTAAGCACGCTGCAGGCACATTCAAAGAAGGCTAAGCTGAGGGGTTAATCAGAGAATATAAGAGCACCGATCAGCCATCAGAGATCAGAGATATCCGCTAAATGGCTGTAACGGCTCCAGTTCATTACTGCCCTGATCAATACGATCACAGCGGACCACATAATGACACCTTAATCCAGGCCCTTACACTAATAAACCGCTTCAGACAATCTATTATATCTACACAGATAAAATAAATGAGAGGTCCATTGACAGCACAATTACTCTGATTCGTTCCATTGGGGGTGGGGAAGGAAAGAAAGGGCAACACCAACAAGTTCTCACAGAAAAAAATTAAAATAAAGTAAAAAAATAACAAATCCACACAAAAAAGTATTTTTTAGTGTTCAGATTAAAACATCATTCTATTTAGGACAACACCCAGACCTGGGTAATGTGACAGGGCAAAGTCTTTTCAGAAAGCGATTTGTTCACTTCCAGAAGGGTCCTGGCATTCACCCCCCCCCCCCCCCCCCCCCTTAGTGTACAGTGTGAAAGGGCTGGGCCCCACAATGCCCTCAGCTGAAACAAAGAACAATGATTCATTTTACGCCCCTTGTGTTTGTTTGCTCCATTTCATCTAAATGATGTGCTTGTCCGTGAAGGGGGGGAGGGGGGTTGGCCCTGTGGTGCGAATCAAGGAGAAGAGGAGGGTGGGGGGAGATGAAGGTACTAAGGCCAGGCCCTGCTTCACTAGACCTACTCCGTGCTAGGCAACCATCAAGTGGGTGGGCTTTGTCATACATTTTACCCCCAAATTTCATGCCCATCCCTCTAGATGTGACCCCACTCCGAAGCTTTTATACCCCTGACAACTTTGCGCAGGAAAACATGCAGCCCCTCTGATAGCATGAAATCGGGAACAAAGGCATGCCCCCCGCCCCGGAGAAGGAAGGGGGCTGTACCCCAGGGCTGCCTGAGACAGGACGCACACAGATGTCAGTGTGCCTGTCCTACTCGCTGGGGAAGGGGAGGGGCCTTACAGGGGAGAAATGGGCCTGAAACACATTGTTTTCACATTAAAAAAAAAAACAAAAAACAGAACAGAACAAGCCCTTGGAGTGGCCCGCACCGTGGCCATTAGGGATAAATCACAGAGTGAAAAAGGCTCCAGAATGGAGCCCATGAATCCTCAATGTGGCACTTTATGGGGCTCTTAAATATGATCTGATATTTATCCAGCGCAGCGGAGGGGAAGAGCGTTTCTTAATGTCGGAGAGCTGAGGCAGTTTAAAAGCCCTGGGCTGGTCTGACTGAGCAGTGAGAAATGGTCCTTTCTGTTGAGCAGCTGTAAGAGGGCCAGCACTTAAAACACACACCAAACCTATTTCCTATTTGCCATTTAAGAGTAATACAACTTTTTGACATTCTAACTCTGCAGACAGATCAAAACACAATATTAAATGATCCCAAAAAAATCAACAAAATTAAAAATTTGTTTCTATAAACATTTCACAACACATCATTGACAATCAACTACAATCACAGTAAAATAAAATAAAATAAAATGCAAGAATGATCATATTATTATATTTAAAACTATACTGAATAAACAGACAGCAATGCGATTACAGACACACAGCACCCCAGATGGAAGTTACAGCGCAAGGCTTCACACAGGGTCACAGGGAGAAAGGCATAACAGAACCCAAGGAAAGTGTTTATTCACGGCTCTTAAGGACTGTGAAGACCTTCATATACAATAGCTACATGTTTTTTTTCCAACCGAGTATTAAAAGGTATTAAATAAAAGGTTTGAGTGCCACACTCAATGATAAACTACTGATGGCTTTCTTTTACGCAGAGGCCGTATGTGTCTTTTTGAGATCAAGTGGAGGAGCAGTGCAGGGAAGCATGGCGAATATGCTGTTGCATAACCATGTAAAGCAACAAACACACAGCTCCCTCCGGCTGCTGAGCCCGGAGAAAAACTGTTATTGTTCGCCGGCCAGGAGCAGGAGACTGCATTAGTCAAAAATAGACTGACATCATACAAACAGGCACTATTGAAACACACAAAGAGGCCCTTATATCTATCAGTTTATGCTACGTTTCATTGCACTAAATAAAAATGCCACTATTATCAGCATTCATTTCCAAGCATTTTGACACCAAACCGTGATTTTTTTTTCAAAAGATACACTTGTAAGCACTCCACTGGTCCAAATAAATGACGTGACCACAATCTCACAGTGAGGGATAGTGAACTTATTTGTTAGCACTCATGAAAAGAGGTATTGTTAAAACATTTGCTCTAAGTCCAATGTGCCCCTCATTTCCGGGTAACAGGGCTGCCTTAGCTCCATCAGTTAGTCTGTTTTACAATAAACTAAAAGGGGAGCACATTAATGCCTAATATATGGCTTTCACACAGCCAGTTCCTTTAGCAATGCAAACCAGTCCCCCTTTCTCTTTTGCAGCTTTCAGTTTAAAAGATCAAAAATAAACAAATGAGGTTTTTTCACCCTAGACAAACAACTACGCATATACAAACAAGACTGGCAGTGAATTTAGTGACATAAAAAATAAAAGGCAATAATTCATATCAATTGTATACGCTTTCCTAAAATTTTATGACATAACTAAAATCATACAGCTGATTTATGTTAAGATGATGATGATGATTATATTCAAGCAAATGACCAGCTCCTTAATAACCTGTAAATGAAACCTAAAGTATACAATGAAAACAATAAGATTAAATTAATGAAAATATGTAAATAAACACTATGAATAAATAAAATACAAAAATATTACAAGATCAGATAATTAAAATATCTGATTTCATTATTTTTAACCTAATCATTTTACTTATGTTAAGAAATAAGCAAATTTATAATCACTTTTACTCAAAACAACAGAAACATTTCAGTGCTAACTGACAAAAATGACATTGTTGGGCCTCTCCATACAACATAACTTTTCCCACAATGCTTTCTGAGACAAGGGAAGGTGAATGTGGGTACACGTGTTACGAAATGTGTGGCTGTCACATATCAGTGGTGTGCACTCACAGGCAGTCTGTGTTAACACTTGCTTTAGCCAATATTCATAGCGCAATCTGGCATCTCAACTCAATTTAACAGAAGAGCTTTCATTAAGAGAAGAGCTCTCTCTCACTGGCCGCAGTGACCCAATAGCAGAGGGGCTTTTCCTCCTGAAAGAGTGTATTTTTTCAGTTGGTGTGACAGCTTCTCCAGAAGAGGTAAAGACCAGCACTTTGGAATGCACTGTAATTGTCTGGAAAAAGGGAGGGGGAAAATGCCATTCTCTAAAAGAAAAAAAGAAAATCTGGAGGAATACGGAGACAGAGAGGAGTATGGACAGGGAAAGTGATGATTGCTACTTATGTACGAAACGGATGATGGTTTTTATGAAATGCTTCGTCATTTCATGCAAATTTTTATGCTAATTAAGCCTATTTGAATCATCCGAGTCCATGAGACATTAAATCATTAAAACAGGGGATAGTGAAAGTGAAAACAGGGGAACTACAATTACAATGTCTTGATTTCTTTGTTAGCTGCTGGCTGAAATATCATTTGAGTCAGTCATCAATGCAGATGAAAGCAATACTTATCCTCACCCCACCCTGCCATGGAGAGGCGGACAGGATGGCGTCCCGTCCCGGCACTCGGAGTGGCAGGTGCGGCAACAGTGAGGAGGAGGCTGTTGAGGACAGGGCCGGGGGCCGGGAAGCGCGGGTGATGGCGGTGCCAGGCGCTGCCCTCACCCCGAGTCACACCACCCCTGCCACAGCTGATGGCCAGCACCCTCTCAGAACAATGAGAGTGCAGCGGCCTGGGACGACTTCAAGCACATTGTTATTAATGAGGCCCCACCCAGCCCCATTAATAAGAGGGGGGGAACTATAATTGTTCTTAATTTGTGCCATGTTTTGATTTTTGAGTACAGGCAGACAATCTGATCAAAGTGACATCCTTTATGTTCCACTGCCTGAGCAGAGCTCCCACCTCTCTCTCTCTCACTTGCTCTCTCCCCCACTGTCTCTCTTTTTATGTCTTCATTTACATCTCCAGCAAACAGAGGAAGCGAGAGAGAAAAAAGAGAAGAGCTAAATAAGAGCACTTGTCCGGTGGGAATAGCGTCCCTCTGTGTCACTGCTCTAATAATGAAGCTTTATGGTGATGTTGGTGCGCCATCTTCATTCTGTCAGTCTTCATTCTGTCCCTGAAGCTTTCAGAGCCTAGGGTGGGAGGGGACAGGGGGCTGTGGGTATTGCTACTGCTGATGGGGTGTGTGTGTGTTGGGGGGGTATGGGGGTCAACATTGCTGGTGTCAAGAGTCCTGGAGAACAGAGGGCCAATCAGTGCTGCCCCACTGGTTAAATGGATAGATCCAAAAATTAATTAGCTTGACTAATGTACTGTACACTTAATTACACCGCAATGTTTTGATTTATAGGGGGCCAAAGAACAAACACTAATCAAGGTCAGGATAGATATGAAAGTGTTTAACAATGTAGAAAAAACATGGATCTGCTTCTAAGCCATAGGCAGCCTTCCCCTGCCCACGTCCACATACGCATGCATACACATTCACTGACTTCCCACTGACAGGGTGCTGTAAAGCTCCTCAAACTGTGAAAAATTAAATATTTATCACCGTCGCTTGTCATTAAGGAGAGTTTTATAGGATTCATTCTGAGCGACGCTTGTAACCAGTCTCACATTTCATTTCATGGTGCTGAGGAGGAGAAGCTGGAGACAAAAGGAGGAAGATTGATGCTTGCACCTTTCCCTGGATCGCAGTGTCGCACAGAGTGGCAAATCGCTGGCCTGTCTGTAACGCCAGCGGTGAAACGAGCAGGGTGGATGTGGTACATGCACCACTGAAACAGTGGGAGGGGGCGGTCCAGGGGTGCGTTGTGAGATGTCAGACCGGAAGAGATACGGGTTCGCTAACGGAGCAGAATGATATCTTCTCCACAGTGATGATAAACTCCAATTAAAACAGGCACACGCCATGTCACGGGGACAGTTGATCATGCCAGTAATTAACCTCCATGCTGGCCTCTATCAATCCTTAAATTGGACTGCCCCTGCATGAAGCTCGCAGGGTTTTTTTTCCTTTCCCCCTCAGAAATTAAATTTACATTCTATTAAGTTTAATTACGAGGGATTTTAAATATACTGGAATCCAGGCACAGAGCCCTGGCCCTGTCAGAAGGCCTAATTCACAGCGATGGTCACCGAGGGTCCACTGAATCCCATCATGCACCTCTTCAAATACAGAGTGGTCAGAAAAATCTCATCATGCAGTCCATCCATTTGCATGAGCCACATTTTCTTGTGTGCTCAATTCCTCTGCATTTTAAAAGTTACACTGAAATGGCAGAGCGAGCCATTTTTTTTGCTCATACAATACAGAAAATCAACCTTGATTATACCAACAAGAAAAATAAAACAGTTCACACAATAGGATAGAGTGCAGGCAGATACAGGAAATGAGAATAGGCAGCACTTATGGTGTGTCAGAATCAACTTGTCTAGCTTGCAAGCTTAAGATGATATGAAGCATGGAGTGCTGTAACTCAGTGGTTCCAAAACTTTCATGGTTTAACAACCCAATTGTTGAGGGGGCAAAAATTTGTGTGATACCTACATAAATATAGCTTAAACTAACAGCATGCTGAAGTAAAAAAATAAAACTTCTTCCACAGGTAAAACAACCAAATTGTTCCAGGTATAATGAAACTAGTGCTGTGCATGTAACCAGCATGTGTATATCTCATAGCCTACCTAATCCCCTTGCACAGTTTGGGAGTTCTTGCTATAGATGTATTCATTTTACATGAAAATGTTCATATCTAGGGTGAATCACAAATAGATACAGCAATCTATTTCCAAACCAGGCTATCTTTCTGAAGTAATTCCAGTCAAGTCAATCTGTTCAAAGCAACAACAGAATCATCATCTCACCAGGGAATTTTAACCAAGCATGGTTGTTTTAATCCATTTAACCCCAACACCATACTTCCATCTGCATGGCTATAAGACACAGCAGTTTTATTGTGTGTGTGTGTGTGTGTGTGTATGTGTACACCCAGGGGAGATGAGCCACACATTAGTGTCCACGTGGGTGGGGCCTTTGTCCCACAATGAAAAGACCTCTGAATGAGGGTCAATTGAAGCCAATTCTCTCTGTCTGCCACCATTAATGGTACAGCCCTGGTCTCCATACTCATGGCCCTTTGGTTACTGACCCTGCTCTGGAACTATGCCAGGAATCCAGCACCTGTGTCCAGCCCTCAGGAATGCCTCCACTAATAGTATCCCTGTCCCCTCCCGGTCACATGACCAACCAAGCCAGGCTAGGGCATGATGGGAGATGATACCTGCAGGCCAGTAATCATCAGTGGTTTTAGGGAAGTTCTGTCTGTTCTGTCATGATGCATACCTCCACCTTAAAAGCTTCTCTGTCTCAATTCATAGGGACTTTTTTTGGGGAAAGATTTGTAGATTTATGAGACAGACGATGAGGCGGCGAATGAGGCTAGTGTGTCTCCAAATCAATCTCCAGTTAAGTACGCACAATCAATACGCCCGCGGGCCAGCTTTGTGGCTGAGGACTGGAGAATGCACACTAATTGTGTTGCTGACATTAATTGTCATTAAACTGCTGAAATATTTCCTCACTGTCACAGAAACAGCTACCTCTCCGTGTTTACTGATTACATCATTGCACACCCTTACCACACACATATCTGCTTAATGGACAGGCCACCAGTAGATGCAAACTCAGTATTGCAATGAAGTAACAATAAATGAATCAACAAAAGGCCAGTGACAGCCATTACAAAAGACAACCCATAATAAAGACTATGGTAAGGATAAGGAAGAACAAGTCAGGCAGTATCATACTTCTTTAATGTTAAGGGGGGGGGGGGGGGGGGGGTCATAGCTCACAGCCCAAACTTCCTGGAGCTTCCCACTGGACTAAAGGCCCCCTGTGTGGCAACCCCTCCCCTTGAGCACAGGAAATCAATCAGAAAAATGTGCCAGAACAAGCAGTGGTTTGGGGGTCTAAGGGCAGCAGTGTTCATGACAGCAGTGTGGTGGCTGTGACCAGCACACACACCACACCATGGCTGGACGGCCTTACACATTTATGGAAAAGGGGTCATGACTCTTCTGCATTTAAACAGCACTTTGAGTGCTACAGACTCTGATAGGGCACATCAGTTTTTATCTACCTTAGTGGAGGGGCACTGGAACACAGGAGAGCTACTTCTCTGTCACAGTGGAGCTGCCTTGCCCCTAACCCTGTTTTGCTTCATTTTCCCTCTGCTACATGCAGCACACATATCTAGTATAGGCCCTCTTAGCTGAAACAACACCTTTTTCCAGGTGTAACTATGCCAAGACTTCCGATATCAGTACAGGTGCGTCACATCTGCAGCCAGCACCTAAAATCCTAAAAACTCAGAATACTATGTAAAATTGAAAAAGATGTATATACACAGGCGCTCTGACAAAAAAAAAAAAAAAAAAAAAATTCAGATTAGTGAGGCCTGTCAAGTTTCCCTGACAAGTAATGGTGACTTGTGAATTAATTCAAAACAGGACAGTAGCAAAACTGTATTGAACATTTCACTGATTACAAAATAGCCATTTTTTGTGCAAAAGCCAATAGTGCCCCTAGTGTCAAGACATATTAACTACATGTCACTGTCCCGCCACCTTTTTTCCAGGTTACTGTACTATAGTAACTGGCGGTATTGGGTCATTCTCCAGGGTCCACTCCCAAGCGAACCCCACCTTTGCAGTGAATTCCTGCACATACTGCACTGAGCATGAAAGTCGTCAACGTGGCCTTATCAGGGACGTTTCTTCCCTGGGTTTTATGGCTCATTATCTCAAACACCATTGTAAGACACAGTACCGCCTCTCTTCCTGGGGTTCATTAGCAAGCTGTGAAGAGAAGCACGGCTCTCCATTCTCCTCTGGAGAGAGGCTGGGCTATAGGTGAGGAGGGCAAACACAGCTGAGCTGCCCTTAGAATAGCAACATAATGAGCTATAAATCTAAAGGGGGTCAATGCCTCACCTCTGTACTACAATGGAGTCAATGTCTTCACAGATCAGGGATCCATGGCCACACACTACCCAAAAATAGGGGACAGCTCTCACCTGTTCCAGGCCCTTCAGACTACCACTCTCATTCCCCACTGTTTCTGTATTTTGCTTCCTGTGCTTCACATCAACAATACAGGCTTTGGACAAGGCACTCGTGACTGATACCAGATCAATGCCAGGGAATAGTGACACCACCATGATGGTCTTTGAACAGTCACAAGAAATTGGCTGTAGATAAATGCCAGGGAAAAGGGACATAACCACATTGCAAGGTTTTGAACAGGCACGAAGAACTGACCCTAGAACAATAGGTGTCAACAGGGAGAGACATACTCATAATGCAGGGTTTTAAACAGGCAGCTAACACCAGGTCAATGCAAGAAGACAGAGACTTACCCAGAACCCAGAGCAAAGTGCTTTGGCCTAACTCCCATGCCTAACAGAGCATTCTCAGGACTAAAGGCAACAGGTTCCGCAGTCAGATGAAAACGGGCCAAACACCACAAGACTCCAGTACATAACCAACTGGAACTAGTAAGACTCAACCAACAAATATCCTTACCACAATTAACATAAACCACCTAAGTTTCTGAAACTTCCTCCACAAGCCACTGAAAATGCTGGCTTCACCACTCACCATTACTCTCCATCCTTAACACCTCCATAGTTTAACAGTAAACTCTACACTCTATCTTTCCAATGCTCTTAAGTGTAGTTTATGTAATGCCACACAGCATAAACGTGTGACAGTGAACATTATTACACAATGGCATCTTATATTTGTACATTTTAATGCTGTACATCTTCAGGTGGATTGACCTTTAGGCATTTTGCACACTTACAATGTAGACAGGCTGAAATGACTCAGCTGTATGAACAGGCATGGTTGGTATAGAGTGGCTGAGTCAGTATACAGGTGATCTCTGGCGCAGACTAGGCCACAATATTTGAAGGATGTAGTGTTGGTCTCAGCTACATAATAATGATCAAGAGTGTTGGTCAGAGCAGAATTGCCCTTGGACAGAGTGGACCAGGCCAGGGACTCTTGGCCTCTTAGCTACTCCCTCCAATTCACCCTCAAAGACTGGGAAAGGGACTGCAGGGGGAACTGAAGGAGAACTGGGAGAACAGGATGTGGGGCCTGGGTTCAGAGAAACCAATAAATCACAAGTGCTGAAAAAGATCAAGGTTTTTCAATACTCAAGGGGGATTTGGACATAAACCAAAAGTATAAAAAATTAGAATATTCAGACATTACTATGGTAGAGATGACTTGTTGGTTACAAAAGATGTTCAGATGCCTTCTTTATTTTACTATAATGGCCTACCTCAACAACTTGCTTTGAATCCAATCGGAAGTTGAAGTCTCCAAAGACAAAATATGGCACTCTTTCAAATCGTTGGTCTGTAATCCTGCAAATTACAAGAGGAAAAACAAACAAATTAACTTAGCTTACAAGAAAACCATTTTTTACTGAATTCTAAAATTAGCATCTTGGCATCTTACTACTTAGCATAAGCATCCTAGCAGCAGGAGTATTCAAAAGGTTTCAGTGCTAAACTGAATTTTCAGAGTACATGAAAATATCATCAGGCATTAAAACATTGATACGATATAAAAATATCTGGACTTAGTTAGCCAGTTACAGAGACTTACTCTATCTAGCAAGATATCTGAAAAAACAAGAACAGAGGAGAACAGCAGGGAATGCTCATGTGGTGCAATGTTATTCTGTGATCATTCTTAACATTCAACAATATTTGTGATTGCTAATGGGGGCTCTTGAGTAACCACTGCATCCACCCCTTCCACAGGAGCTCTGCAGGTAATGCACGCATAATACTGTTCCAATGCACTCATCTAGAAACCAGTGCATGTCTTACACTCTCCATTCTATAAAGCGATCACACTGACTGGAAGAGTGCTGCATCACTCACTGATCAGATCAAGTAACCTGTGGAAGTGAAGAATATGACTGGGAGGACCTTAAGTAGCTGTAAGAACCCCCAGCTGGTGACATATTCGTTGATATCACCACCTAGCAGCAAGCTGTTGTTTTCATTCAAATTGTGCCAGACCCCATTTCCAGTGATTGTTATAAATTTTGAAGGGTGGCTTTAGCTTACTGCAAGCTATAGCTAGATGGAAGGGAGGCAAACCCACCCACTTTGTGGCTGAGCTGACTGTTACCGCGCCAACGTGGACGTCCAGCCATGGTTTATGAGAGCATGGATTAGAATAAAATATCCAGGACAGCACATAAACAGCAACATAAACAAGTGCTTCTACTCCGTGAGCCACCCAGGGCCTCCATTAATGCTTTTATTTGAGTACACTTTAGAGCAGCAAGTTTGTTTTCTAATATCACAGTATATGTGCATAAATATGTCTGCCATGTAGTTAATAAAACTACAGAATAATTTGAAAGAAAGAGTTGAGACAACTACAAATTTGTATTCCTTGTCATTTTTTTCACCTTTTTTTAATCTTTTAACTTCAAAATGATTTTGTGAATAACTTCAACTGGAAAATAGTATTATGCTTTCATAGTTGTAGGGACATGCAGGCTCTCCTGAACCCCATGCATTGCAAACACTGGATGTATTACCTGGATGTAAGAAACTCTACATATGTGAATGAAAATGTCCTACTTAGTTAAATGGACAGTTTATGAAGCACATAGCACCACCTGGTGGTACTTACATCTTGACCCTTTTTAACAAAATAAACAAATGAATTGAAGAAACAAAGACTGCAATACCGAATTAAAATGAATTTAAAGTTTCAAATGAAACAATTACAAACGCTCTGACATGACTGCATTCACACCCTTTAATAGCCTTTAATAACCTCTGAATTACTCAAGACAGTGAGACAGACAAAATGATGGGGCATTTAGCATCAGTCAGCGCTGGTGTTACGCTCATGTACTGGTTGAGGGAGCAGTACAGGTGGAGCAGCAGCCCGCAGTAACTCTGGGGCTCAGAGATTCATGAAGTCTGGATTTCAGTCCCATGGAGCACTTCCAAGTGAGGTGCACCTCCAGGCAACAGCAGCCAGCATTTTAGCACATTAAAAATGCAAGTAAGCCATGTATAATTAACTCCTTTACCTAATCATTTACCTTAAAAGAGATCCTTTTAAAGTACAGAGATAAGAAATTAAAGCAGGAAGGCTCTTCTTGTATAATAAATGATTCAGGAGGCTTGCCTACCTAATCAAAAGGATAAATCTGAGTGGCTCAACCCTGATAACAATATATTTATGACACCGTAAAAGACACTCTGCTGTTGGTCTCTTCCTGGCCCTCTGTCATAAAACAAAGCAGGCACCTCTCCGGAGCAGGAGCTGAGGGGGAGTGGAGCTAGCGCTTCAGAGAGCCCTGCTTCAGCCCTATTTGCACTCTCACACTCCTTATCAGCCAAAGCAGGACACAGGGCAGGCATAGAGAGAACTCTTCCGGCCATACATTTATAAAACTTTTTTTTTTTTTTTTTTTTTTTTTTTACATTTATTTTGCCTATATTTAGTCACATAGGTCAATCAAAAATGCATTTCTAATTTTCAGTGCAGGGAAAATAAGTTTTCAAACATTCCAGCTGTAGAGTGAGCTATCAAGGGAAAAAAATATTCATTTCAACAAGGGACTGCAGACAAGCAATGCATGTGTTTTCATTAATGTATGAGGAAATAGGAAGTGAAAATGTCTCATGTGGTATAGTACTGCCTCTTGCCAGCCTCTACTCCTGCATTTCTGTGAATGGATTCAGTTTGTATACTGTGGACATCCCTAATCACCCTCAGTACATCCAGGCTGCTGGTGAGAGTGGAACCTGAGCTCTGTGAGTTTGACAGCTGGAGGGACCATGAGCACAGCCTTAAATCTATTAGTCAGGATAACCAGGAAGGGGCACAGTCACCTTTACAATCTGAATCGTGAGTCACTCTCTCTAATATCAATGTGTTCTTTTTGATGGCTCACAGAGAAACAATTTGGGCTATGACAAATCTGTCAACCTCTGTGGAATCTCTATGTAATTTTCTTCAGAGACTACTCTATCCTGATTGGCTTTCCAAGAATTTTTACATTTGTATGGTTTGATACTTATGAAACAAATACAACATTAACTACTTTCCTCAATATGTTTACAATGTAGCTGGTAATAAACCCTGCACTGCTCCAACAGTGCCAGACCAGGATACAGAAGGCACTAACATCAAGCCGGGTTCCCTAACCATATCACTGCTTTATCTATCTGCCTACTGAGAAGCAAAGAAAAAGCCTTTAGAAATATGTAGCTGTTCAGAGACTTGTTCACTATCCAAATAATGTGACAGCAACCGTGTTCTTTCGGCAGCGATAAACGGGGTGACACAAAGCCCATTCAGAAGCGTGTAATGCGGCCGTCTGTGCTCCCCTGTGGAGCGATGACGGTCAGATAAACAGGCCCCCTCTGACACGGTTCATGAAGTCAGCATTAGAAAGAGAGGGAGAAAGTGAGTGAGGGAGAGAAAGAGTGAGGGAGAGAGAAAGAGATGAGAGAGGGAGAGAGAGAGAGAGAGAGAGAGAGAGAGAGAGAGAGAGAGAGGAGCCTTGTGGGCCCTTGGCCCAGGGGCCGACACGTCTCTCTGGGCTTTTTCTAGGGGCCTCACATGGTGGCCATATCCCAGCCCTTTATCCCCTAATAGCCATGTCTAATGCGATAGCCTCCGCGGGTTTTGTCCACAGTCAAGGTATCAGCTTCAGGTCAGAAGGTAACATTCTGTTTACACGATTATTTCCTAAAGCACTTGTGGTGACCCAGCGGTGTGAGAGTTGACTTTGCTGGCCTTTGTGAGGGCTGAAGAATCGGCACATTAGCTACAGGGAGCTGGGCCTGAATGGGCTGAGGTGGGGGGTCCTGCAGGGGGGCGAGGTGGGGGGGCCCCACGGGCAGCTCAGCGGGGATCCTTATTAGCCGCGTCATCACAGTTCATTCAGGCAAACTGTAACAGTGTCACCGACATTCCCACACAAAGACAAAGTTCTTTCCACAGTCTATAAACATGCTTCCCCCAGCCAATTCACGGTGCGAGACACCCCTGAAAGGAGCTCTTCACAGCTCCTCTCTGTGCTGGGGGGGGGGGGGGGGGGGGGGGGGGGGTGATCTGTCAGGCCTTCCTGGGAGCACACAAAGCCAGGGTCAGTCACTAATTTATAACCCAGCCCCAAGTTCTGCTCCCAGGCCCCCTACAGAAAGGCCACAAAGACCTGAGAGAGCATTCCAGTCTCTCTAACTCTCTCTCTCTCTCACACACACACACACACACACACACACACACACACACACACACACACACTTCCACACACATGCACTCTCACAATGAATCACACTCTCAGTTTCTCACAAACAAGCATCCTTTTCTTACAAACACATACACACATGCTTAAATTTCTTTAACTCCTTAAACCCACACACACACACTCTTTCTTTACTGAAACATAAATATGAACCGGAAGAAACCTCTCTGTCCTTCACAAAACATCCATGAATATATTTTGTCATTTTTTAGGGCAACACATTTATTTATATGAGTCAGTCAAAGAAATACGACATGGGACAATTCAACAGCTGCCGCTTTGTGGATGTGTCAATTGATTTAAAAGATTTCTGAGAATGTGAACATTTTTAAGAATCTGCTCCATGATGGGGCCTGACAGCACACTCTAAGAGGTCCTTGATTTGACCTCCGCCCTCCAGAGATGGACAACAGGGGCATGAGTCTATTCCGGAGATGTCCCTCCTGGGGGGTCGACGGGAGGTTAGTGGATCAGCAGCCAACCTGAGCGTGAAACCCGTGAGGTGACCTCGGACATTAAGATGACCAGATCAATCTCCAGCTCTCCCTCTTAAATGAGTCAAACTGTGCTATTTTTATGATATGAGAACTTACATTCAAAGCTTTGAACTAATTTCTCTAAACCTAAAATTAAACTCTCTGCTCCAGCCCATGATGTGAGCAAGCTTTGCTTTCAGCTAGATCTTTCATTAGTATCAATGGAGATATATTGATGGAAAAAGTTGTAAAGACTTATGTCTCTAACCATTTAAATATTAAAATTAAGTATAAAAAGAATTTCTACATAGTCTGTAAACAGAGAAAATGAAACATTTCACAGAAGCAAAATAAAACAGAATATTAATTGAACTCTAGGTGAAAGTATAATTTTAAACTGTAGGTTGCCATAGACGCAGAAAAATCAGAACTAATCAAGGGGAACCAACACACTTCATAAATGTAAAAACTGAGGACAGAAGTAACTCATTAAAAATACTTTCTGCTACCACAGGTGACTTCCCTCTCCTTGCATTCAACTTTGTCAGACCTCCCCACAGTTTTTATACACTGTGAATTTGTGAGAGCCAGTACTACCAGCTCTGATTTACCACTCTTTTAAAGGGGAAGCACAACATACATTTAAAACTCTTTTCATCCACTCCACATGAGGAGGCAAAGTCTGTGTGTCCCTTAACACTAGAACATATTTGTCTCCCTTTTTTTTGCAACAGCAAGTGTTCTTTTTATTATTCACTGATTTTTTATTTACCCTCTAAACTAATAAGCTCTCAGCTTCAACATTTATATATGTTTATGTTTAGATCTGAGGAAAGCACCACAATGATAGGTCACTGTTAAACCGGGTAGATAATGGCAAGAGAAGAGTCACTGACCCTTTGCAAAAATGTGGGAAAATTTAAACTCCCAAAAATGCCTAGGAAGCTATTGGAGTGCTGCAAAGACTAAATCACTGGGAAAAATGATTCATGGAGGTGACACTCAATTAACACGGGAAACATGAAAGTCAGGGAATATGCAGAATACACAGACGAATATAAAGATTCTTTTGTGTTAAAAGTACCGAATGAAGAAGGGAAGTGGAAGCTTATGATAAAATTTTGACACTCATGAAGAAAATGAGATGCTTGTTTCTGAACCTTGGGAGGAAAATGTGATACTTGTTTAGCAGGAGTGTGACTTGGTGGAAGGAAGAATGGGGTTCAGTGCAGGCTGAGGAGGCAAGCTGCTGGAAAGGCTCAATCCCCCCACCCACCCAAATCTTCCCAAACTGCAGGCCCCCCCAAGGTGAGGAAGCAGTTCACAGAGTCACTGCCGGGGGACACTAATACCCCTATTCACTGCCGATGGGGGGGACGATCCTTATCACAGCCTCCGACAGGCTGTACACACCACCCACTCCCACCCTCAGCCATAGCCCCTACCCAGAATGCATCTCAACACAAAATTCCAGCTTGGGAGGAACGGGGAAAAAAAAACAAGAAAACTAAAAAGCAGTACTGACCCCATTGTGAATTCCAGATTCCAGGCTATGTAAACTTTCTACATCACAATAAGCTGTCAAAAAACATCCTCAAACACACAGGCACATACTCGCACACATACTCACACACATACAGGCACACAAAGTAATAGATTCATCCTGCTTTATGGAGGATCCCCCTGCAATTATTCGCTGCTCCCTGCAGCTGAACATGTCTATTGCCTGGAAACTGAGCCTCCTTTCTCTGCTCTTTCAGCCGCCTGTTCTGGGAAAAGCCGAAAGGGAAACATTTAGATTGGAGGGGTCTTTGAGACGCCCTGACAGTTGACTGATGACCGTCCATAAAATGACAAAGAATTGTTGTGTGGCGGCCAGTGGGGCCCATTGCGCCCCCCTGGGAAACTAATTGCTCTGAATTGTTAATGGCAACATTATTTTTCTGCCAATCATTGCTTTTCAATGGCCGAAAATGAGCATGAAACAGGCCTTTTGACGGAACATAAAAGTTAAATGTCCCAATGTTGATCAAATTAACTTCAGCTATGTGACAATGGACTATATTTGTGAGGAAATAATGGGGGGGAACAAAGGGTGTCTTTATGCCAAGATTTCACAGTTGTAATGTAAAACTGTTCCTGCTCGACGGGGACAGCCACCCACAAAAGAGAGGAAGAAAAAATATTGAAACACAAAATAAACAAAAGGGTTCCCTTTCTAACAAAACTAATCATACTTATTTGCTGATTTTATGATTTTTCTTTTACGCTACAACTCTTTATGGGGTTGGGATAATCTGAGGAAGCCACAGAGCTTGGCAAACAGGCAAAAAGCCTTGAATTAGCACATCACATCCTGGGTCTCTTTACAGTTAGAGCCCCTGGCGTAACTAAGCAAAATAAAAGCCAAGCTTGTTTTTTTTTTTTTTTTTAAGAGGGAGATTTTAGATGGATAAATCTACCAACCCAGACAACCTGAATCAATTCAATCCATTCAACACATGCAGCTGCCCAAATTGCTGATGTATTGCTAACTTCAAATACCAAAAATGTCCATAAGATATGAGGAATTAAAATTAACCAAAGAAATAAAAGGAGGTTTAAAAACCCATCATTAAAATAATTCATTATCCACTCCAATTTAAAGGAGAGAGAGAGAAAGAGAGAGCGAGGGAGAGAGAGAGCGAGAGAGAGAGAGTAATCAAAAAGGAATATAAAAAAATAAGCAAGCCCAGTTCTGTGCAGGACTTCCTTGAGCACTATGAAAAGAGACACAAACAGAAAGCAGAAGAAGGAGTGATAGAAAAAAAGAAAGAAAGAGAGTGAGGTTTTTTTGATGTAATTCAATGGGAGTTTAGCTGGCTAAATGGTGTTCCCTTCTCAGCATTGTTCCCTGGTGCCTTGAAGCACTTTGGAGATAAACACCGTTTAGCAGTTAAAAGAGCCGGAGGAAAAGCTCCATCAGATAGCCCCTCAATGGCGCTGTAAGCTGCATTATTGGCTCTGGGGCAGATAAGAGGGGATCTAGGGATCGCCGTGCAGTCTCACTCTGCCGGATTGACCCCCAGCCACAGCGTGGGGCTAACTGGAGCACTGCTGGAGGTGGCCAACCCCCCTAAGACAGAGATTAGAGAGAGAAGGGTGAGAGACGGAGAGAGAAGGAGAGGGAAAGAGGGGTGGGAGCAGGGGGAGGTGTTTTTTTACACTATAGATATTCTCACTTTCCCTTTTCCTGCCTGCTCTGTGGATGGAGTCAGGGGACGGACAATGGGTAAAGATGGTTCCCAACCGGTGCCTGAATGGGGACACTGTTGGTGGCATCGCTTAATTCAAAGCCGGGGCCCCGGAGGCATTGTCCCCACAGATTGGTGGATGAGAATGGAGTTCGCTGGTGGCTGCCAAAAGGTTAGCGCTCCCCCTCCATTATTCACCGCTCCTACAGAGCCAGGCCCTTTGTGTGCTCCACCCTCCCCACTACCCTCCACTTTCACACCCGCGCTCCGGATCTGCACCCAGGTGCTCGCCCAAAGCGAGCGATTCAGGCGCGATGTACACCCCAAACCCGGGACGTCAGCCATGAATCCCTTCACACACACACACACACACACACACACACACACACACACACACACACACACACACACACACACACATACCACACACACACACACACACACACACACACACACACACACACACACACACACACACACACACACACACACACACACACACACACACACACACACACACACACACACACAAATCCTCTGCTATTGTCACCTTCTAATGATAAACACAAAGGCTAAGAGCGAAGCTACCTTCTCACCAACATGAGGGCTTTTTGGATGATGCAAAAAGTATTACCTTACCTTACACTGCATTTGTCATTTGGCTGAGAAACCTGCACATCTCTGAAGACATAAAACATTACACCCACTGGATATTTTCCTGACACAATTTGTTTGAACAACTCACTTGAGGGTCCAACAGCAGTGACCCACATGAGAATTGATCTGGTAACCACAGTGTTACAAGCACAGCTTCTTAACTGCTGCCTAGTTGCTGCACTGGTCCTCTTATTCAATTACACCGCTCAAATTTTGATTGAGAAATATTTATGAGAGGAAAATTTCCATAACATTATGAAAGCATAAAAAATACAGTTAGAATCATCAATGTAAGCAACAGGAAAGGTCTTTTCAAACTTCATTATGCCCGTAAATCTGTTTAAATTATGGCTCAGTAGAAAAAACACTGAGGGTGCCGTAATCCTAAAGCTGCTCCACTTCCCTGTCCATTAAATCCCATCCATTCTTTCTTTAAATGAAAAATGACTGACGCGGAAAGAAAGGGAGGGAAAAATATATAAAATGCCACTCGTATTTCATAAGTGTCAGAACTTCATTAAATATTCCACCTATATGTACAGTCACTCACAACAGCCCAGTATGGTGTGCTTGTATTTCAAACTTCAACAGGAGATATAACAAAGTCACTTTGAATTACAGTGCCAAAATACAGACCATAAGGAAGCACTTTCATGGTTTCTCTGAGAAAAGGCAGCCATGAAGTGAGTGACTCATGGGGCTGCTGCATGTGAAATTTGGGGGTTGTCAGGTAGCGACTAGAGGGCTGCTCCAATTTGATTGCTGGAGAGTTTATAGTTAAGTTACATGTGAGTTTGTTCCTGTCTTTTTGTGTAGTTTGGGTCCCCCAGAGGGACTGCAGGTATGCAGAGGCAGACCTCACCTGTCCAAGACATAGCCCAGGGCCTTCTGTCGTGTTCCTGAGTACACCGATGGGCTCTTCTCCCAGGCCACCAGATTGGAGGCATCATGGAAAAGGTGAATGTTCACCAAGTCAAAGGCACTGTGGGAACATCACATACTAGGTTCACAGAGTAGCCAATATGTATAAACATGTGCATGCATGCACAGGCACAGGCACACGCACACACACACACACACACACACAGGCACATTTGTTTTTTTCTACCTGAAGGGGACACATGACTGGAGGGTATTAGGTGGGGACCCCCCCTTTCTAAATGGCCTATAAATATAGTACACACACACACACACACACACACACACACACACGCGCACACACACACACACACACACACACACACACACAACTGCTTTATACCACACTTGCGTTGAACTTCTGCAATAACTGAGCTTCTTTTTTAGAAGCACACAGTAGTTCCTTGGACCTAAATTCAAATGATGCAGCAAATGGTTTGCCCTTGTGGTAATGAGGTGACAGACTGTGACAAGATATAATTCAGAGACAAACACACATCAAACACAACTCACTAAGTGTAAAATTCTGAATGAAATGACTGAGACAGCATATTTAAATGTAAGCTACACTTGTAAAGGAAATCCCTGTACATATCCTAATGGGGTGATTATAAAAATAAATGTTTGCTTTTGAATAAAGGCATAGGACCCTAAGAGTGGTCGGACAGAATGGACAGCAGGGTATGAAACAACCCCCAGAGTCCACCCCCAAAGCGCTTCTGCTACCGTTTCATCCCCTTTCTCCTCCTGTCATCCGTCTATTAGATTACATCCCTCCCTCAGGGGAGAGAACGCTGATATTCATCCAGCACAGGTTGAATTGCACGTAATGTTTTCTGTCATCTGTCATATGCAACTTCTTGACTAACATGATTACGTCTAATCCAATACAGCCGAGTCCTCGCACGGTGGTGGGAGAGGACCCTGCTGACCCTCCTTCTGAGGTACTGCAAGGCCTTGTGGGTAAAGAAGAAGAAAAAGCAAAAGTAGAGGAGGAGACAGGACAAAAAGAGGCAGAGGCTCACCAGTCATTTAGTGCCCATCGAGTCCTGATGAATCCTTTTCTGGACCACTTACACTGTACAGGGAGAAAGACACACACACACACACGCACATGCACACACACACGCACGCACATGCACACACACGAACGCACGCACGCACGCACGCACACACATAAACACACACGCACACGCACACACAGTCAGCATTATCAAAGCCATGTCAAAGACCAAAAACATACAGCAGCAACATAAAATATATGTACACTATATCTGTAATTATGCTGACGAGGAGCTCTGTCCGACAGTAACATGTCATTTATTTGCACAGATACAGACGGCGGAAGACATTCAAAATGTGTGCATTCAGAGAAGTAAAAGTGACCCTTGTCCCATTGGGATTTGAACAAGGAACAGACTCTGAAAAGGAACATCACTATGTCAAATGTGGGTTTGGATCTCATGCCCACAGCTCTGACATGCAACATTACTCGAAGAGGCGCTCATTATTAAATAAGGAGGTTGTTATTGAATGAGGTTGTTATTAAATGAGGAGCTTATTGAATGAGAGACAATTAGGTACTGCACCCTTCTCCATTTGGAGCAAATAAATAAATAAAATGCTCTCTGAATGCTCTAATGAGGAGTAAACTGTGGCGATGAATAAAGCAATTAAGCTCTAGGTCACATAATTACAAATGGAGTAATTTTATTTTAAAACTCAGATGTGAATTAAAGCTTGAGGGGCATTTGATTGCGTCTCAGATCCTTCAATCTGCATTAGTACAAGATTAACTGTATCAAATTCAATTACATGAGCATACTTGGATTAATCCATACCGCCCAGCGGAATGTATGTCTCTAATTACAGTGCCCTGTCAAAACTGTATGAGCTCCCTGTCTCTGCGCCCAACACACCAATGCACCAGCAGCTCATTTTTACTAGTTTACACAACACACCACATTTGTTTTTTCGGGCTGATTGATAAGAAACATTTAACTACTAAATTAAACAACTGTACATACAGTAACAAAAAGTGAGAAATGGAGCAATTACTTAAAATAAAAACTATTTAAATTGCATTGTCCCCCTCCTTGAGTACCACTGTGCAGAAAAATAAACTTTGATTTTTCAAAGTATGAATACACTTGGGGTTGGTTAATGTTAGTCAAATTTCAAAATACAAAATGCAAAGAACAGTAAAGAATAAGCAATCATGGGGAATTTACTGAAACTGCAGCAAATTACCTGTACTCGACAACCACATATGCTTACGGACTATGCCAAGCTGTTTATTATAAAGACATTTTCTAAGTAGACAAAACTCACAGTACATTGTGTCCCAAATGACACATAATGATGAAAAGCGTCCACTGTATGGTGAATACAGCGGGCCCACAGCAGCCAAACTTTTCTTTGCATAATTTCATTCATCCACCATGTGCTTGTATATTAATCTCCATGCCTGTCAGCTATATTGATAGAAGTGGTTCCCTTTCTCCTGTGTGTCTCCTTGACCTTTTTGGTCAACAGTCTCCTCCCCCTGAAGGGGTCAGAGCTCACTCGGGTTGGGTTAAAGGGTGTTTGGGGATTGGAGTTCATGGAGGCGGGACTTTCCATGCTATGTGGCGATAAATCACAGTAAAAATAGTGTGTAAGATCTCCCCTTACCATGGAAACACTACCCACAAAGGCAAGGTGTCAACATTTTGATAATCAGAAAATGTCTTCTCCCTATTTTAATAAAATTCCCCCCTTTTCCTCACCTAACTATGCTATCAGCCCCACCCACTGCAAAGCTCCTCACAGACACAGGGAGAGGAGTCAGCACACATCTCCTCTGATTCACATAGCAACGAGCATTTACAATTTTTTCAAACTGCAGATGCCAAGCCAATCACATTCTGCCTTCACTTTATTCAACGTACCACTGAAGGACTGTCAGTGCATGACCCATGGACGACAACAACAGCTTATATGAGATTACAGTACATGGCATTATTGTGAGCACAAAACTGAAAGTCATGAATTTAGCACATTTCCTGGACAATATTATTGAGGATAATGAGTTCTGTATTTGTAGTTGAGTGTATGCTCATGTGTATGCGTGCGCACACCTCAGTGTGCTCCCATTTGTAAGCACATATATGTGTGTGTGTGTGCGTGTGCATGTGTGTGTGGGACAGGTTCTACTCTAGAGCAGGACTTCTTATTGCAGCAAGGGGGGATTTAATTTAAACTTAATTTAAAGATCCATTAACTACAACCACACCATTAGAATTCATCACCTTTCTGACAACAAGCCTGACAGAATGAGTTCCTCATCACGTGGCAAATTGACCCTAAGCTCATCATTTACTTATGCCAGTTGAGTCTTATGTTATCATGTACTTTTTCTACGTATGTACCTTTCATTGTCAGCAATATATAGACAAAATACACAGTGACTACTTCTGAACAAACAAGGTACTTCTTCCATTCTTGCCTAAAGCTGTTCCTTTGCCCAGGGTGTAGCACTCAAACTCAAGCTCAGGCCCTTCCTGCTCTTGTTCTCTGCTGTGCTAAGTATTCTTGTCATATTTTTTGTGCAGTCCCCAGGAACATGCTTCCATCAAAACTGATTCACAACCTTCAGCTCACTGGGGGAGGAATCAACGATTGGTCAGCATCAGCACAGTTTAGTACCTTGTTACCCTCATCATCACCCGACAGCAAACATTTAGATCAATACAATTATGCATTTTTCAGCAATGACTTTTCTTTTACGCTTTACGCTTTAAACTTGAAACTTTGTATCTTTTATCTACTCTAAATGACCAACATCCTCCCTAATGCAGTCTATGGAACAAGCTACTGAGTTAAGTAGCTACAAATTCTTGACTTCTTAATGTCTTCAAAGCCTCTCAAACATGTAGCTAACATCTCAAAAAAATGCTGAATTGCCCTGTATTATCATGTAGTAATGATCCTACAAACATATGAGGGTTGTCATGCTTTGCTGACTGGTACCAGAGGATGTGCTAATTTCCCTCACATGGTGTTGCAGCTCTCCTCTCCATTATGAGACCACACCCTTTTCTTCAAGGTGAAAGTGGATGCTGGGAGGAGAAGCTCCTGCCTGAAGTTCACAGAGGTCATAAGCAACATTGCTTAACCTTCAATAGTCAGGCTCTGGGCACTGACGGCAATGAAAAAGTAGGGGGAATGGAGGAGGAGAGTTTTGTAGCTTGAAATTCTGATCATGGGAGAGACAGGGGTGTTAGGGTTTGGGGGGGGGGGGGGGGGGGTAAAGCTGTCAAATGGATTTTTCATTAAAGGTAGCAAGTTCAGGAGTTCATAAATGCTCCTCTTGTTCTTATCTGAAGTTTCCTCCTTACATACCACATGTCACACACATCTAGTGAACTGGAAGGGTTATTTCCTCCTTTTATCCACTGATCTTCTGCCATATCACCAGAAAGACCACCTACCCATAAATAATACTGCACTGGGGCCGAAGGGGCGGGGGGCGGGGGCACCCAGCAGGCACAGGGGGTTACAAAGGGCAGGTGTCACAAATGCACTGTGAGTAATAAGTAATACACACAAACTCGGATTGATGTCACCCAGTGTGGGGCCCCCATTCATCTTCACTCTAACATTCCTATCCTGGAGAGGCCACATCAAATTAGAGAGAGCCCCCCAGCACTGAGGCAGGGTGGGGGGGGGGGGTATATGGGGCTGATTAATGTTGAACAAACTGGAGGATCGTGTAAAAACCCTTTAACAGAGTGGGAGAGGCTAAAAGACAACGGGCTGACGGGTCAAACTCAGCTAGGTACAAAACACAGTCACCTGTACTTGTAAACTATACTACAGGTGCAGGACCTCATGAACTCATTCTCCTATACTGCAGCCCAGCTGGGCCCCCTGCACACGTCATAATCTGATCTTCCTCAAACTGGTTTAGGATCAGCAGTGTAGATTCTGCTCTGATCAATATTCTCATTACTATGCTGTACTAGGAACAGCCTTTTCAGACAAGGGTACAGGTTTCAGCTCAAAGAGACTGGAAAGCTGGAGAGTCTACAACCAAATGCATTCTGGAAGGCAGAAATATCTGGGAGTGAAATATTTTCTTGTCATTGTTTTCTATAGTGCGATAGTGAGATGGTGCCAAAAAACCAAACAAAACAAAACAGACAAAAAACTCCCAGCCTGCTATTGCAAATGACAAATCAAAACAAAACGACAGCCGGCTAAATCCATCACGTCCACCTTTCAAAGGAAAGTGGCAGCTGTTTTTTCTCGTTCTTTCTTATTCACCTTTACAATTAATGTTTTCTTTCTCCCTCCTGCACTCCCACTCCTACTTGGAGCCATAAGTCAGTGATGCGTGTACTGTATGGATGGATTTGGATGTGTTTTACATATGGGGGACTGGGGGGAGTCATTCTCCTAGACTGATCTCCCCCATATCCCCAGGGGAAATTGTGGGCGGGGTCTTTGGACACCAGCGGTGCCTATGCGACATGAGGCACTGCTGGGAGGGGGAGGGGCACTCTCTGTTGAGATGAAGGTGCAAGAGGGGACGATGCTGAAGTCACTTTCGGTAAGCACCCGTCCTACACACACACACAGTTGATGGATGGATGAGGACAGTTTCTCCTTGTTTCATTTCTGGCCAGGGGAATCAGTGTCTCTCTTTAACTACCTCGTGGGACAGGTGTTCCACCTTTCAAATGTGCGGCGGCAGAAAAATAAAAAAAACATTTCTGGTGAACACTGTACTGAGGTCCTGTCTACCACTCAAAAATCTGTCTCACCAATGTTTCGAAAGATTCCCTGCACACACACAAGCATACACCCAGGTAAGCAAGCACTAATCTTAAATTAAATGCATGTGTTTAGATGTATCCTCATTTAACTCCGAACATAAATATTAATCTGTTACGTTATGATGAAACTGCATGTTTCTGGCAGCTATTTGCATTGTTTTTTTTTGGACTTGAAACAGACATGTATCCTTCGCACTCCACGGGATGTTTGACTGCTGATCCGCCATCTCTGGGGAGGTTTGCATCCCTGATCACAGTCCAGCTACGCTTTACGCAAAACAGGGGGGCCCGTACAGAACCCTCAGCGCGAAAGCATTCTGTCTTGTCCCAGATTCTCTGTTAATAGGATTCCTTTAGCCTGTAGATGGATGGTGAATACAGGCCGTTTCATCTACTAAAAGACAACATAAATCAGCACTGAGGAAGCCAAGCCTGGCGCAGAGGTTATCGCCAGACTGCCTTCCTCATGAGAGCTTTGCATTAAAGCATTAGTGAAATTAATTCATCTTTCATAAGAGGTTTGAGCAGTATCTGTGATCTATGATAACAACCAATTTCTCACTACGGGGCTGGGGGAAAAAAATACTCTGCCCTGATAGACTACACAAATCTGCTCTTTTTAAATGGGCTAACATTATCTAGAGTGCTGCTCCCGAGGGCATCATTCGAGATTCATAACCCTGCCCAGGACAAATAATAAATCAGCAGGAAAAACTTTTTGTAATTTTTCAATGTTTTTCTGTCTGTTTTGTTTTTTCCACCAAATGCGGTGTGCCTGTGTGTGGTGGGTGAGACACGCAATGATTTTGAATTGCATTGTGGTTTCAATCAATGTAATTACTTTTAGATCACCCAAGGAAACAGCAGCGAAAAAATAAGAGGGACTGTGAAATAGAGATTTTTTCCTCAAACGTCAGATGCATCTTCTTTGCATACATTTGCGGGTGGGTTGGCAGAGGGTGGGTGAGGCATCCGCCCTAACAGCCAAGGCTGACCTCGCTGCTCCCCTGAAGGCCGTGGGTATAGGTGTGACAACACAGAGGACATCCTCTTTGAATAAAACCACACATAATCTCACCACAGTGGGAACAGGCAGAGCCCCACCTGATGGGTCCTAGTGACAGGCTCCAATCACAGTGGAGCAGGGTCTGTCTGACCTGCCATGGATTTGTGCTTTCAATGTTCAGAAAGTCATGTGGCTACACAGCGGAGCTTTGCTGGCTCCTCTTCTGAGAAAGTGAGTCTGGTATTTCATGTAGAGTTCTGCCATGTTGCTTTTACTTTTGACAGTCAAAGAAGTGAATTTCAAGATGGCTAAGATGAATAGATAGTTAGCCTGAAAATCTGGCAGCAATGCCCATGGTCCTAATATATGTACCATCTTAAATGCAAACCTGCAGAGCTAAAACAAGAGGATCCCAAATTTCATCCATGTTTAGTAATGTTTATAAAAGATTTATATACGAGATGTTAGATACCAAGCCAGAAGAGTCGTTCAGCTTCATGTATGGTGGTTTGCTAGTTATTTATATTTGCTATGTTTAGTATGTGCATATGAATTAATTTCCACTATTAGAAATTGAAAAGTTAATTAAAAATATTTGCAACAAAAACCAAAACCCAAGAACCATCATCTTTGGAAAACCAAGAATGGCCATCATAAGGCACGTGCCATTATACCTGTTACAGCATTCATGCCTGGTGAAGGCCACTTGAATTTTTTAAAGTGCAGCAGGTAAATTCAGTCAGATTTCTAGTTACGCTTCAACAGAATGTTGAATAGTATGAATTATTCACAGGATAATTCAGGCATGTGTTATTCAGTATAGGTATAACATTGCAATACTACATATGAGAAAATTACAGAAAGATTTTGTGAAAAACTCTTTTCTTGGCATTTTAATTTAATCTGAAATATAATATCTGACTTTCTGTCATAAGGCAGGATTCTACTGTAGACAATTTGACTTAATGCCATAATATATATATATATAAATATAATCATATGTATATAATTATAATAATTTATATTTTATATATATATATATATATATATATATATAAATCATTATAATTATATACATATAATTGTACTGTAAAATCCTTGAGTCTTGTTCTGACATTTAATTCCATTCAATTAAATATTATTTATATGGCACTTTTTACAACAAGTTGCAACAAAGCAGCTTTACAATTGGCCTGAAACCCCTTGTAGACTTATTCTATCTAACAGAAATGACTACTACTCAGAGACTAGAGAAAATAATCATATCTGGGAGGTATAGAGTTCTGAATGAAAAAGGG
Organism: Albula glossodonta; assembly: GCA_019788955.1. Classification (NCBI taxonomy): domain Eukaryota; kingdom Metazoa; phylum Chordata; class Actinopteri; order Albuliformes; family Albulidae; genus Albula; species Albula glossodonta. Next base: position 8,882,773 of record JAFBMS010000020.1, on the reverse strand, counting down.
TGTAATTTGAAATTTGAAATACCAGTTTCAGAAAATATTTCATAATGTCCCTTTCGTCCCATGAAAGCTGAGCGTGACAGACACCCACCTCAGGGAAATACTCCTGAGGGAACTTCTCTTTTTCCAGCATCGGAGTGCTTTCTAGTGTGTCCGAATAGATCTCTTTCCCCGTCACCTTCTTGAATTTCTTGGCTGGGGATAGCAAGAGGGAGAGAAAGACAGGAAGAAGAGGGAGAGCAGAATGAAAGAGAGCGTGCACATGATGGAGATAGAGAGAGAGGGTGAGAGAGACCATCAGAGATAGCACACTTCTTAGTCTAGAGTTAATAACACAGTTCCACTAGAGACGATGATGAAGAGGAATAAAAAGGCTGGAACAAGAGCTAGTGGACCTGGAGTTGCAGGCAGAAGCAAACTGACCAGAGTCTTCCTCTGGCAACTGCTCCACCTACTGGCTATAACTGGTTCTGCTTCTTTTTTCCATATGGCTGTGAGAAATGGCTTTTCTGAGCCATTAGAACAGGAGCCAACTCCAGATGTGTCCACTTTTCATTCCACCTTCAATATTAACTGCTTGGTAGAAATAATTAGCTGTATCTGAAATGACATCACCGGGTTATTGATGGGTTATATTTTACTCTGTTGGACTGTGTCTCCACTCCAGGGAATTCCCCACATGACCCTGCATATCACCCAGCCTTTCGGGCAGCTGCAGCCAGCGCTCTACTGCGGCAGCTCTGGTTCCCGTTTTCCACACTTTCGCACAAACACAAGTGCGCACACCCCTGCAGGGGGTGATTGAGGAAGGACTGCAGTTCCTTCAGCCACTCCACCGCACAGTCTCCCAGAGTGACCCAGGCAGTGGCACAATGACAGCCACTGACTTGTGCAAGTAGTGCAGATGGGTACATCTCTGAAGAACACTGCAGATAGGCCGAGAGGAAGCAGCATCGTAAGGCCTAAATTCTGACTTGGTGAATGGCGTTATAGAAATCTGGCCTGCTCAAGACTACCCAGTTAAAAATACCCTGACAAAGGCTTGTTATCCAAAACCCAGTAGTCAATTGGGGCCATGGTCTTGCCAGTATAATAAAGCCATGTTAACATTTAGATCTGCACTGTGTGCATCTTGGACCTCAGATGATCTACTAATTAAATTTTATGGTAGGATGAGTAGCATTCAGGGTGACCTTTGTGTACTGTTTTTAGAATAAAATTATCTGCTTTTTTCATTGTTGTATGGCGGAAGTGTTTGCTTCCACAATAATGCCTGAGTATTCTGGGTGGTATTGAAGAAAGGCCTCCACTACAAAACGAGGCTGTCACAGTCTGTGCACTCCTGTTTTCTTGCTGTTTCATTACACATGTGGCGGTACTGGCTTCAGTACCAAATCTACCAAACAGAATAGGCATGTCTTTCTTTCACATCAAAAGCTAGGACTACTGTACTTCCACACAGGACTGTATGGTGTAGCGGTGCTGAATGCTCCATTTCTAGTGCATTCAGGGTGTGGGGTTTGAGGCATCCTGACCCCTCCCACAATCCCACTCCGTACCGTCCCGTCCTTCGCAGGGTGACCTGTCATGGTGTTAATGCTGACTCCAGTCTAATGGGACGGCTTCCTTCACCTCTATATCCTAACTTTAATTAGTGAGGCCGCTGGGATGCTCCCCTCACTGACACTGGCCAGTGATGAGTCCAGCTTAACTGTCCAATAACTTCTGTACACAATTACCGCAGGGAGAAATCTCATGAATTAAATCCTAATATTAATAAGGCTTCTCCTTCCACCCCTGCCAGCATAACCCCCATGCTGGTTTTGACAGAACTCGTAATGCCTGGTGAAGCCCACTATATGTGCAGGTCTGAAATGTGGGACAGGGCTTTATCTCCAAGTGGTAGTATCATGGTTATGAGACTCACCTTTAAAATCAAACTGGTGGATGTTTTTCAAGGTTTCATGAAGAAAATAGCAACTTCCTAGTGCCTGCAAAAAAGCAAAAAAAATCACTGTGGTAAATATGAAAGGGACACAAGTAAAAGCTGCACACTGAATATCACTCATCAAACATTCAGTTATTGAGCGAAAGGCACATGTTCAGCACTCTGAGAGCAGTCTATCAGTAATACAACACAATGTTTTACATTTCAAGTTTTTATTTCCTAAAACTACAGGAAGCAGTAATAGAAAATATGAATATAACTTTTTTTTTTTTTTTAATGAAATGCCTTTTTGAAATTTAAGACATATAGCATGGGAGGATTTTGCTGGCTTGGGAATTTGCTTAAGAAGGCTTATACAATACTTCTCAAAATACTTTGAAGCAATGGTGATTTCAGAAAGTTTTTCACAAACAAACTCCAGTTTTTTTTAAAGGAAAAAAAAACACAGAGGGGATTTGATTCACTTCACAGCTCGCTACGCACTTTATTTTCCCTCTTTTCCTCTTTCCTGATCCATGCTACAAAAACCTCAACTATTTTTCCCTCACTGCGATGGTGGACTGTTCTGAGATCAGCCTTGGCCCTGGTGACTGAATTTGCTAAACCCATTCCCCCGTGCCCACCAGTTACCCCAGAGCCAGTCTGCCAGTGCTACCCTGAGTGATCCTCATATAGTCTGAGACACGTCCAAATTTCACAGGTACTTTAACAGACAGGATGAGGCATATAGCATAAAACCTTAAGTGAACATTGTGGGGTGTGTGTTGGGGGGGTGGGACTGAGAAAAAGACCAGTCTGCGCTCAGAGAGAGAGGATTTAGCTTTATTTTGTGTCTCTTTGTGGGAGCAACGCCCTCTTTGGCAGCCTGGGGTTTTGGCTCAGCGCTCGTGATCGCTGCATTATTTATGAGGGGCAGCGCATCCTGAGATTAAACATTTGCTGATTTGTCAAAAGCACAAACACGAGATTCTGCCCATCTCCTTGACATAAAAAGTTCATCCAACAGAAAACACTATCGTGCATTTAATTGATGAGAACACCGCAGCCTCGTGACCCAAACAAACTCTTCTCCTTTGTCTCTTTTACCCTGCGTTCTGAAGGTGGAAACCCCAAAGCAAAGACAGTTGGGTGGACTCAAGGTTAACATTCAAGCATCGAAGGACAGCTGCCAGGAAAGGACCAGTTATTTCTTTATTTTTATGTACTTCTAAAATAAAATGGCCGGTGAGCTCATGCCTGTGTTTGAAGTTGTGTCTGCGTGTATACACACACCCACAAGTACATTTGTGTGCATATCACAGAAAGTGGAAGTATTAACAATGCTATTCATATCAAAGACAATCAAATGAGAATAAGAACATTTACTACTGTAAACTGTTTTCAATATTGTTTTCATGTTCACTGTCAATTGCTACTTTTTAAAAAACACAGAAACACAGGGTGAGGCAGAGGTATTTTGACCAAGTCTGCATTGTACATTTGCCTAAAACACACACTTGAATCAAATAATTACAAACCAATTTTTATTTAAATAGCACACATTTGCAAGAGTACATTTCATTGATGCCTCTGGCCTTGTGATCATCTCCAGAGATAAAACAGAGAGCCAACCAGCCTGCAGATAAAAAAAAAAAAAAAAAAAAAAAAAACTAAATAAAGCAAAATTTTGTTTCAGCTTCCAAGACAGAAACATCATTTGAAATGACCAGAAATATGACTTGTTTCCTTTGGAAATTCCTACTAGAACTAAAGCCAAACACAGAATTCCACCCTTTGTAAAAATTCATCTTGGTAACCCAATGACAAAAATGGAAAACAAAAGGCATTAAACCTTTGCGGATAATGTTATGAACACCTTAGCATTATGTGTTGACAGAAAACTGAAAGGGTAATGGCAGGTGCACAACATTCTACTTCCTCACTTGCTGTAAAAGTTCCCTCTCCCTGTGAACATCCCCCTTGACCATGAAAGTACCCCTCATCCCATACTTTGTTCCGTGGACATCCATGAGTTATTACTCCATTAACTCAACGAATGGGATTACCGCAAATGATATGTCCACGATCACTTTAAGCAAATCACAATTAATCCATGTTTCAAATAAATGATAAACAATTGCATCTAAGTGGCTATCTGTACAATCATAAAAATCCATACTTAACCTCTAATAAATATTTAACGTGGGAGTTCAAACCAACCGACTCATTCTGTGCCCCCCTCCTCCTCCCAGGGCTCTCTCAATGAAGAGCCTATTATACTGCAGGGCGCAATTAATCCATTTGTCATTAGACATGACAGGCTCAAAATATTAATTAGACTAGGTCTACGCTGACAGGAAGTGCTTATCTTTTACCAGCCTCTTTACAATGGCCAATGTCAAGCGTATGTTTGTCACGTCCCACTTTATTGATTACCTGCCAGATTCACTTGAAATAATTAAAAGTATATTCTACATATTTATAAACCAAACTGTCACGAGTGCTATTTAATTTCCCATTAGTAAAATGCTCTCTATTAACTGTGGCACTTGTGCCAGGAGAAGGTAGGGAATGAGTAATCGCTATAATTGTAGACAGAAAGACAATAACCGTGCCATAAAAGCTAGGTTTTTATTGCCGGTTCTGGCAATGCTATCTTTTATCCTGCTCATATCAGTCCAGTCACTCTATGAGGATAAGCGGCTCAGAGTAGCAGCTGAATCCATTGTATCTAAAAGTGATCCAATTGCTGGTTGTACCTAAACACATGCTTGCATATGCTATAGGATATCTTACGTTACAATGTAAATGAAAGGTGTTAGGTGTCAGGGCTCATTACATACAAGACAAAGCTGTGCTCTGATTGAAAATCAGTTCTTTACATGTGTAAGTGTAAGCTGCTCTCACTAAGTATAAATAATCCACAGAGAGCGACATTTAAGAATACTGCTGCACATGTTCTAAATTCTCTGACAGAAGCTCACACTGTGAGACTCTGTGCAGCAAAGCCCAAAGCTCTCAAAGAAGAACATTTAAACACATAAAACAGTTCATCTTAAAAACAAATATTGATCCAAGCATCACAGTCAGTGAAGGGGGGGGGGGGGGGGGGGGCAACTCGATAGTTCACAAAGAAGGTTTTTTAATACAGAAGCTGCTATTGTGCTGGACAATGCATTGTCCACAAATAATACTGTCTTTTTTTTCCTTCTCTTGATCAGTTCCCTGTCTGGACCCTTCCATTCACAACAATGCCACAAGGCCTGGCCCACCAAGAAATTATTCATTTCTCAATATCACTAAAAAGTACAGTTGCTCCTGGAAATTAATTTTCTTTGACAGTTGCAAAAAACACATACCTGTAGAAATGGGGCACTGCACAGTGTAATGGAAAAAAAGTAATCTTCAAAGCAAGTATCGTCGAGCTGAGGAGAGTTACGAACGCAGCACCGTGCTTCTCTAAGTCAGAGGATTCAGCTCTGCATGAAAAGAAGTACGGATTCTCTGACCTCTAAATGGATTTTCTGCATTTAATTTGAAAAATGAGCCATAAACCAAACATAAAAGTAATCATTTTTCTGCAGCAGGCTGACCTATGTTTACGCCCCCAGGGACACAGTTCGTCTGAGGAGTGTGGTCTCCTTCCCTAATACTTAGGCAATATGCCGCTGCAGGGCCACGGGGCAAAACCATTGTGGCTTTCTGACAGAAAATACCATGTAGAGTACAGAGAAGCCTTCCGCCTGAATGACACTTAAACAGGGCAGTGTGCACTACAGTGGACACTACTTAAATGGTGACAGTCAGGATACTGTGGTCTGTTGAATAAAGTATAGTTGAAGACAGACAGGCTAGGCAGTGTACACTACTGTCTGAAGTACACATAAACAGAGACAGCCAGGACAGAAAAGTACACTGTCTGTGCACATGAACACAGACAGTCAGAACAGTGCACACTGCCAACTATATAGTGCACTGCAACAGACAACCAGAGCAGCCAACCCAGAAGCAAATTTTTATGTCATCAAAACCTATTGTGTGAAATGGTTATTTGTGACCCTGTAAGCTATCACTGTAATCTTGCCTTGCTGTTTCTCTTCAAACCTACAACCAGTATATTGCTATTAGATTGTGTAATATTTGATTTTTACATGCTTCTTTATCTGTCAATATTTGTTTTAATAAAGTAAGGGATATGAAAATAAAAAATGCTGCACTTTTTTTTTTTACCTGAACAGGTGCAAAAACAAGGAAGCTTACACTCATATTTCCCTTAATGAAAGCAAAGATTTTCCATGACAGATCAGAAAGGGTGGATATCTTTCCAAGTGCATACAAGTCCATGCTATGCCCACCTTGATACAGGTCAACATGTAAGGTAGATGTTGCACTCTGATTCTTTTGTTTCTTTGCTCTGTATGCAAAGTTTTTGATAGCATAAAGTTTTTGATAAAGTACTAATTAGAAATGTATGTGATAGTTTTCCACAAACACTCCTAGCTGCCATTTCTGGATTCTAGGTTCTGTTGCAAATAGGTCATGTTGCCGTCTGGCTCTCATGTAACATTCATCATAGAACAATTTCCAGCGGCACCTGGGGCGTCCCTCAATTATTCCACCTCACCATTAGCATTACACTTATACAGCCTCTTACATTTTTTCCCCTTTGTGAAAGGTCAGAATGTATCCGAGATGAAACCCAGGGAGAGCGTCTGATTGGACGTGCCCAGGTGCACGCTGATGAGGCTGGACGGGGGAAGCGCTCAGTGCGTGCCAAGCAAGAACACTTCCCATGCTGACCCGTTTCAGGGGATGAACAAGGTCTCACATATGAGCAGACCTTTTCACCCAAGAGTGGGGGACTGTAAGACTTTCATTCATACTTTCACCCAAATGAGAGCATTTCTGAACCTTTTAGGGACTTCTGTTATTTCTGCTGTGCAATGCTATTTTACTGACTTTTAAAAGCACTTCTAAACTCCATTAATTCCCATTTACTGTTTGACATACCAACTGCAAATTGTCTACTTTTGTGGATGTATGTTTTAACATCGTAATCTACATGTCTTTCCATACTCCTTTGGCACAAGAAATGCAGATGATAATAATAATAATAATAATTATTATTATTATTAGGTTCATTTCTTTACAAAGCTCTGTATCAAAATAGTAAGAGTTCGTACCATCAATATTCATGCAGATACTAATTCTAATACCAGTAAAAATACTTGTACTAATAATAATAGCAGCTGGGTTTGAGAAACCAAACACAAACACGCGGATCCTGCAAAAAGAACTCTGACGGCCTGGCGTCCGTGTCGATTGAGTAACAGATCAAACAAAGCCTGGGCCGTGGCTGAGGCTGAGGCTGAGCAGGGCGCGGTGGAGGAACACCACTTGTTATTCAAGAACCAAACTTACAGAGCGCCTTCAGAGGAGGAAATCTCCAATACTGCACAAACAGGGTGTTTGTCATTCTCTGCAATGAAAACATCCGGGGGAAGAAAAAAAAAGCGTCAATAGAGCCAGGCGCTTTTCAGCGGCGAAAACTCAGACAGAGGGGCAGAGCAAGCTTCCCCACCGTATGTGTTTGCCAACCACAGCTCACAGTCCGATTGATTGAGTATTCACAATATTGAGCTACAGTGTCTATTATTCATTGGATGGAGGGTGAAGTGACAGGATGTGGAGGGGGGCAGGAAAAACCTCTCCTTAAAAGTTATTCTGTCACTTTTCCTGTTCGCAAACAAGCTGGATGCGGAGCCATCTATCATTTTGACCAGCGAGCCCTCGTCTGTGTCACACACCAGCACCCGCTTGAATGAGGCCCTATCCATTTGACTCTTCCATAAAGGAGCAGGAGGGAGTAAACAAAAGCACCATGCAAGCTGTTTTAAAAAGCTGTTACATTGCTGCTAACGTCTGGTAAGTTTGACATTGCTGAGCACAATCTTATCTCCTGATAACGACACTACTGTGAACTTTAAATGACTTTTACCTCTAAGCCATTTTAAATTACCACCAAAGTTTAAAAACATAAACGTGTGTCTATAAATGTTTTCCATGACAAGACTCCAATTTTCTTGTATTTTTCTCCTTCAACATGTGACACTTGCAGATAGCTGAGTGGAAAGGCACCAGACTATATGCTTTAGGTCTCTCTCTCATTCCACAGAGAGACAGAGTATAGAAATTTTGATTTACAAAAATCTAGAAATTACTCAAACAGGTTTGACTGTGATCTGAACATTTTCTCTTTGAATACAGATTAAAAGCAAGTTCAAGAAACAGACAGAGTCAATGTAAATGAAGAATGGGAAAAACATCCTAAGAGACAAAGCAGGGTTGCAGACATATCATAGACAACATTAAAAAGTCCAGAACAATACACTGTCCCTGAGTTTCAGCAGCAGTTTCATACTGTTCAAAAGTTGGAATGGTTTTCAACTTCGGAAACTGACCACAGCTGAGTATTGGTTCTTGGGATAGTAAGGCCAGGCAGTGGTTTAGTTTGCTTGGACAGCTGAATAGCAGTAATATCACAAAATATGACATGTGAGAAGCGCCGTGGCTGGGGACGTTTCTGTCCCCCACCCCCAGCCCCTTCCGAGGCTCTGGCGTACCGCCCATGGCTCCCTCATCTTTTTAAAACCCCCTCCCAAACTCTGCCAACCCCCACGCATGATTGATCTACAAACCACTGATTTTATTTTCTTTTAAAAAATATTATGGATGGGCCTAAACAAGGAATAATTGGACAAACCGGTGGCAGCGCCTGACCTGCCAACAATCCGGGTCCGCTCCCAAGGTTGGCCGCCTCCCCGGGATATATCGTGCATTAATTTCATTTAGTCTCCCCTCCGACATCCAATGGTAGAAGTTAATTAAATTGCTTGTCCATTGTGTTCATCCACTTACAAAGCTAATGATATTGTGCCGTGGAATTAAAGAGCGTTTTATAAAGCGCTTGGGATGGGAGCTGGCAGACAGTACATTGCCCGGCTGAACCCTGTCAGTCCTCCTGCTTGCGGACCCCCTAATTAGCGGAGAAATGGATGCTTCCATCCGCCAATTTCCAGCCAACGCTTATCATTCCTGCAGTAAAAAAAAAAAAACAAAAAAACCCCAAACCTGAACGGTCACGGTGTCTGAAGCAATGAAACTACAATAACTTCCCAAAAAAATAAATATACTTGTATTCATAAAGAAAATGGTTTAGACATAAAAAAACTGTTGCAGCTGCAGTTCTTTTGTTAGTAAAATTTGTATACACATCTATGTTCAAACAGTCTTCTGTATTGTTAACTTTCAATATTTCAAGTGTCACCTCTTCATTCAGAACAACACAAATAATTAATAAATGAAATTCATAAACTTTTTACATACAAACATGCTGCAACTAATAAAGGGAGACTGTTTAGCATCAGCTCTACTATTCGCCTTCACTTTTTGTTTCATACTCATGTACCACTTCCCAGATTATCCAGCGGTTACACTGCAAAATCAACTTTGAAATTGTGCTTCACTTTACATGGTGTCATTTAGAGTTGTATGAAAAACAGAAAACCAATGGGGAAAAAATGAAATTAACTGCAAAAACAGCAGGCCCAGATGCCTAACAAGTACAGTAGATAAAGAGAAGCCGAAGTGCTTGCAGACAGACCCATGAGCGGTCACTTTACTTGGTGGCAATTGCTCAGGATGGCTGCCACTCAGAGGGGAAATGGTGGTCATAAAGGGTGGAATCAAATGGCTGAGTGACTCATTTCCACTAAATATGCTACTTCAGTTGCGCCCTTTTACTGGGCGGATCAATGCGGGAACGCACTGCCAGACAGCGCGACCCGTGTGGTGCAAAGCACCCGGTCAGGTACTTCATTACTGTTACTCGCTATGTCTCTGACCTTGCAGAACTAGGAGACTGGTCTCGGCACAGATATGGGCCCTTTTCCAGGTAATTTGCATTATTTACTGGTGTTGTTTCGAAACTCAGCTGTATTTCATCGCTCTGTAAATGCTCTTCCCCTAGCAGATAATCCATATAAATAGAATAAAACATGTTTCCGTACCATTTAAGGATGGCAGTTGGCGGAAACTCTCGACCTCTCCTTAACATATAAATTCAATTTGAAACCTGCTCTGAGTGTAGGCAGTGGACTGTATGACTTATATCAATGCATTGTTCACAAAGGTTGTTCTACCAGTGGCCAAATCTATATATTTTATATCTTTTAATCCTGTTTTGTTCCCAGGTGTTGAGGAAAACTATGAAGATATTCCCTTTTTGATTCAACATGCAAAAAACAAAATAGAATTGAGCTGCAATTTCAGTATAAAATCTAGAATTCGGCAAGGTTGTTGGAAACCTGTCTTATTGACCATTTACAAGGATGGAGAGAAGTGGCAAATTAGAAGTTTACCAGTCATGTTTTCTTTTTGATTTAAACAGGAAATTACTTTGAATGAAACTGGCTGAGGAGCGGAGAGCTGAACCTGTATGAACAGTGAGTGTTGCTATACTGGTCATCAACATCCATTTCACATGCATCCACTGCCATGAAGTGAGGATGTCACGGGGTTTTGCAGTTTGTCTTGTCCTGCAGGGAAGCCATGTTCCTCTGGTGAGGAATGCACACAATGCTGTGCCTTGGTATTCTTAGAAAGCACACAGGCCTTACTCTGACCTCTCACAGCCTCCGTGATAACTCCTCCTGATGATTCACATCGAAGGGAACAAAAACACTGCAGCCCCACCGTCAGCGCCATTCCACCCTCCAGTCTGCTTGGCCCCCATAAGTCTCCACACCAACATCTCAAAGTATGAAGAGGCATCAAAAGGGTTCAAAAAAAGTTTCCCTCCCCCTTGTGTCCAATCTTCAAATAATTCAGTGATTTAAAAGCCTAGCATAGTGAATAACCACTTTCTCTAAGTAGATATGCTGCAAAGAGCTAATCGAATCATCTTTAAAAAGGATATGAAGATGATGAATATTATCTGCATTATTAGATTTGCCCTCAACCTCCCCCCCCCCCCCCCCCCCCCAAAAAAAAAGAGAAAGAAAAAAATCAAAGACCAGAACAATGAGGGCATCCATTAGTAATTAAAATGACATTACCTCCTCTGGTCCTGTCCCCTGCAAGACTTGCTGGGCTATCATTGTTTCAGATGCTGGGGATAAAATGCATTTAATATACTTATGCTTATTAATGTAAATCATATTTTGCTATGGATGTCCAATAATTAAAAAAGAAAATTTCAGCCTGTTTTTCAAAAGGTATTTCCATTAGTGAATGATGCTTATGCAAATGACAAAGATTCAGGATCAGATTGATTTTTCTAGTTTCTTTTCTTTTAGAAACGTTGTTAATGTTGACATGGAATGTTCATCAATCTAGATTATCGTGTGATTTAATATCTGGGTCTTTCCAAGGTTTCTCCCGTTCATCTTTTACAGAATGTATTGGATTAGAGCCCTGCAGAAGGAGGAAGAAGTGCACGGACATTACTCTTGCAGTGTTTGAGCTGATTACAGGCTGGGAGTACGCTTTTTTGGTTTAAACCTGTTTTAAACCTGTTTTAAACCTTAAAGACAGGTTTAAAACAGGTTTACCACAGACACAGCACCCCAACCGCATTTCAGAATACAAACAATAAATGCTTGTACCTCATGTCTGGATTTTTCAGATGCCAAGTCAAGTCTCTAACTAACGCATACGTTTCATGTAAACATATCTATATGGCCGTTCAGCTTCAGTTCATTTTGTCAGAAAATGCCACACTGTCATTTGAAAATCTAGCATGGGAAACCATTGTGGGTTGATGGACCATGAGTCCATTAAGTACCTGACCAGCACAAGGCTGACTGATATATGAGCAGAGTGGCTCCAACCACCCATTTCTTTTCTCGTTTTTGATCATTACAATTTCTATTTCAGAACAAAAGAAAAAGAGTTCAGAATCAGTCTCAAATATGTTTGCAGTAAACTTCATTAATGCCACTTAATTAACTGTATTTCATGCCAGGAGACGATGCATTGGCTACCAGTAGTTTTGCTATATGTAGCTTATAATGTGGTACCCAGACTCAAGGGGGAAAAAAAAAAAAAAAAAAAAAAACTATTTTGTCCATAATGCACCATGTAGTCAAACTGACGTTGACAGAAAAAATCTCTTTCTGCAGTGAAATGCTATTTTCAGGGATTCTTTTCCATGTTTGGCTAGCAACATACATGATGATGTATAAACAGTTCACATTTTTTGTGCGTAGCTTTGTTAACTGCGGACCTTAATCTTCCACAGTTCTTCGTCCCTCTTATTTACCCCTCCCCGGGGGTTCAGTCCTGGCTGCTGCCAAGCCTCAAGGGATGAGGGGATTGCTGCTTTTGAGGCAATGTCATTTTGGGGTGCAATATGTTATTCAAGGCCTGAAAAGCCTCTTGATTTTGTATCCCTTTCCTGGGACGGCCCATGCCAACGACTGGCCTTGTGATGATGAAAGTGCCTCCTACACTACATCAGAGGCAGGCATGCTGTCCCGACTGCATACAGGTTTACGTCCTAGGTCTTAGGTGAAATATATCTGTGCAGCACTGCTTGGTCGTATCCATTAACACAGTCAGGGGGTGGGGGGTACAAACTGAATGGCACCCCCCCCCCCCATCTCCCTCATTTCCCAGGCCTCTAAGACACTCCTCCACATGGACACAGGCATTACACCTGTACCATAAAACACAGGGGGAGTCATAGTACTGCTTGCAGCTGCATTTCCACCAGAAAAATCGCAGAAGGTATTCATGAGTTGTTTTTTTTAATCTTTTTTTTTTGGGGGGGGGGGGGGTAAAGGGGTGGGGGGGTGGGGGTGGCTGAGGAAGTGAGTGATTCAATGCATTGGAGGCCTGTCTTTCAATTTTAAACAGTGGGAGGAAAAAAATTGTAGTGCAGAATTATCTTTTTTCTTCTTCGTCTTCAGAAAAAGAAGCAGATTTTCCTCTTTTGGTGCTTGGGTGCGTTCCCTCAGAAAAATAAACTGTAGCCACAGAACCGTGACGTTTCAGAAAGGCAGGAGAAACCATGCCGACCCCCGTCAGTCGTCATGTCTGAAACTGCCTGGTCTGGGGTCAGTCTTTGTCTTTATGTAAAAACGCATACTTGGCAATGAGGAGTTATGTAAAGTGCCTGGCCCGGTTTAAATGGTGGATATCCACCATGCTAGCTTAGTTATACTCCACTGCATCGCAAGCTGCATGAAAAAGTTCATGTAAATGTGAATGCGGGATCTTTAGATAAGAGAAATTATGTCATGCGCCATTCCCTGAAAGCCGGGGGGGGGGGGGGGGGGAAGCGTTCTCGCAGATGTTTCTTTAGTCTGTTATACACAATCACAATATCAGACCCACACTGGGCCCCCGAAAAGAACTTTGGACTTTACCACGACTGAGGGGTTGAAGCAGGGAACTCAACTGAAGTCCAGACTTTTCCAAAATGGACCCCTCCTCACCTGAGGAAGGCAATCTCAAAGTGCTCAATATTTGGAGAACATTTGGTTGTGTGGTTCACTGCAACTAGTGCATCACTGCCACTTGATGGCAGTCCTTTTAAATATAACAGGGAAGTAAATGTCACATAATTTTCCCAGATCATGTTATGGCACCATTTGTGAGTAACACTCATGTCTTTTAGAAGAGTATACAGGGAAAATATTACTAAAGCCATTCAGAGTGCTTGCGCAAGGTTGACCACTGAAAAATGCTCAGTGCTAAACTCATCACTCAAAACACTCACTGAGTTGGAATCAGTGGGATAAAACAAAATGTCAATTGAAAATGTAAAATGTAACATAAACATTGCCTTCTCCTTAGTGTATGTACATTAAACCAAACACTTTTTTGAGTTGTCTACAACGTACAGGACTGGTGGGTTTCTAGGTGAAAAATGGCTGAAATCCAGCAAAAGTTCATGAGACTTTGGTCAGCTTGTAGATTTATGACGTTAAGGCTTAATTTTATTGGTTCACATTCAGAGCACAATGCTCAAAATAGAGCATATTACCTTGAATAATTGCTGCCATGTTTAAAACTACCCCTTCATCAATTTGACACTAAAAGGCAACAGTTATGTGACTGCAACTGTTACATTCCAAACTTCTATAAAATTAACTTTACTCTGATGCAGATTTCACACAAATTTAGGTTTTCAAGTAAATAACACAATAATTATTCAATCTAATATGGTCTTTTTTCATTGCACTGTGAATATTGACTGTCAAAATAGATCCCCAAATGTTTGTGATCCTACATGTAAATGTACCAAATAATGCCCCTCTTTTCACCACTCACATTAGCTACAACAGCGGCCCCTGTGACTGGTGGTCTAGTGCCATAATTACATTTTTTATTTTTTTTTAATGTAGGTGAAGAGGAGGGATTTTCATTGACTGACACGAAAATTATCCCACTAGTTGATGATGAAATGAAAGTATGTTTTTTTTTTTGTTTTTTTTTTCCTCCACCACACAACCCCAGCTGCCCCGGACTCACACAGCTGTGCCATCATCTCTAGCCGTGTCACTGAAGCCCTGTGCTCCAGACACTGGAGACAGTTTTGCACAGTCGCAGGACAGAATCAACATGTTCTCTCAAAGAGGAGAAATCTGATTACAAAATTAAGAGGCTGAATCCAACTAAAAGAGCACAACATACAATCTAATTATAGTGCTGTTTAATGAGTTTGTAATTACTTGAGGAACGCCTTACACAGGACCCCATTGTTGGTGAACTTCATCAACCTGGTTAACTGGGGTCGATTTTGCAAATCTTAAGCAACCCTGGAAATGCACAGCACAGGAGAATGTTTATGGTTTGTTCATGCTCTTAAAGAACCCTGTTTACACCACATAGCTGGTACAGGTAGAGATTTTGATATATGGGGATTCACCAGTCTGTATGGACAGGTGTTAACAGAGTACACCACCTTAGATTCACCTATTTATTCATCCATAAACAGATAAATAGAGGGCAGTATGTCGGTGCACTGTGGGTATTGAGGGGTTGATGAATTATGGACAAACATAAAAGTGAAATAATGTATTTTCAAGTCACAATAAACACAGCTGACAAGGGCACATGAGAGGACAGTTAATTATTACCACAACCTCGAACCCTTAAACCTGAAAGCACCGTAGTCTGCCACAGTATCAAAAATCTTGGCGTGTGGATTTCACCTGGATCCAGACTGATGGCTGCAGCACTGTTTCCTGGAAACCTCTGGCAGTGCAGCGGAAAAGGCTGGGACTTCAAACGTCCAGCGCTTTCCCACATTGGCGGAGCCACACTCATCATCTGACCCTCTAACCTTGGGGGACTATATTAATTTTCCTGACAAAAATCAATTTGAGGAGGTTCAGGACAGAGGAAGAAAGGGATCGTTGTGTGACATCCAGATCCTCTGGCCTCCATCAGAGGGGCTGGGCTCTTTCATGGGTCATACAGGAGCAACGACAGACAAAAGGGCCGCTCATATGGTCTGCAGTTTGCTAAGAAGCGTCCCCAATCAATCGCCCCCGTGCATGTTTAATATCATTAGAAAATGAAAAAGCTAAAACAATTTCGGTGATTTGATGTGCATTTATCTCGAATAATCACAAGGGGCAGAGCATATGAGACTAATTTGTTTTTAAAAGATAGCATTGAAGTGTCAGGAGTCTGCAGTGCTGGAAATATAGAAATCATTCATGGGGAACATTGGCCATATGACTGCAAATTCCAAGCATGTGGACTTTTAATTTCTTCTGGTCTATTTATACAAAGCCGACCACATAAAGATGTGAGCCGTTCTGTGATTCCCTGCTTCAATTGGATTAGGAAATGGTGAACGATGCCATAAAAATAAATACATTCTATTGCAGTGGAGAGTTTAGAATACAGGCATTAAAAGCCCTAATCCAGTGACAGGACACATTAAAAATGAGATGCCGAAAAAAAAAAAAAAAAAGTCCAGCAACAATGAGATGCAGTCATGTCTGTCTGGAAACCAGTTAGACCAGCCACCAAGACAGCATCCAAGTATGGGCAGAGAGAGAGAGAGAGAAAGAAAGAGAGATGTTGTAAGAGAGATAACACTGTTTAAAATGTGTTGCACAACACCTGTTAATTTTATTAAGTGCCCCCAGAGCATGGCAGTTTGAGTATGGGTTGATGTAAATAGATGGCTGGTTAAGTAGACGGTGTGAAAGTGTGAGTAAGGTGATTGGATGACACAGTGATGTAAGGCCTGGGGTACCCCTGGACTGGCCAGGCCCATTATGTGTATTAAAGAGGCCATGGCACCCCACGCAAGGAAGTCTGCCTCTCAGAGAAAAGGTGCAGATATGGGTCCTCATTGCCGGAATGGCTCCCACCTACCGACTCCCCTGCAAGAATAATGCAATGACAGAGGGGGCAGTTCTGTTCACTACAAAATATTGGTCTAGTTTCCATATTGCTCCTGTATTTGCTAAACATGATTGAAGAATTGCTGCAGCGGTAAATACAGGCAGGTGTAGTCTTTGTAAGTATAGGGCTTTGCATTTTGTGCTAGAGATCCCTAAATGTAATAACAATAGACTTAATATTAAATGTATATTATAAAACTTTATTCCCAAATCAAGAAGCAAGCAAGGTATGCTTACATATTGTAAAATCAAATGCATTAATACACAATGCGTTCAAAAAATGTTTCATGAAGTCAATATCATTATGTTGGCTACACTCTAAAACATAATCACTGACTACAATTACAGTCACAATTAATCCTTTCTAATTTTCTGCTGTTATGCTTGCATATATATGTTGAAAAAATGAAATGGGACAGTCCATTATAACTGAAATAAGGATACTTCATCAGCAATAATTTTGTACCAATTGTGATTTTGGTCGATTTTTCAGATATTTATGCACTGGAACCATAAGCAATGGCCTATTTGCCCAAATGGTAAAACCACCCCTGAATACAACCCTCCATAGCTGGACATAGCCTAGCCCTCACCTTGCCCCTCCACAAAAGGATTGTGCAATTATCAAATTAACTTTTATTTCAGCAATGAACTGTCAGCATCATCCTCATTCCCAAAATCCCTTGAAATTTTTTTTGGACATTTTGCAATGTCTTTTTTTGCAAATTTTTTTTGCACTGATGCTATCTGGAGCCATTAAAGTTTAATTTCTTCTTCCACAAATGCAATAATAATTATGTTGCACAGTATGTTTGCATGGTGCAACCCCATTTTAGTCCCCACTAGCCATAGCCTGGCCCCTCACCACTCTCACAGAATCTTCAGCACATTAATAGCCTGAATCTTCAGATCCAAAAGGAGCCAGCTGCCCTGGACAGTCCCACTGAGAACTGAGCAGCATTTAGTGTCAGCCCTCATAGAAAGCCACAGGAGATTCAGATGAAAGAGGAGGAGATAAAGAGGAGAGATGTAAGCAGTGAAACAGACCTGGTATGTGATAGGGCTGGGGGGATAGGGGGAAGGGAGCCAAATGCGGTCAACTGGACCTTCCCCCCGTTCACGACCTCTTCATTAGCGACCCTCATCGGGATGAACCGCACGGGCAACATGATAAATTACGCAGTTACTACCCATCACGGTTCATGCTCTCGTCTCGCCTTAACTTAATTACAGCATCTTCTCCAGTTGTGTGTTTCATCACACAAACGCATGAATCACACACACATGCATGCATGCGCATTTGTGCACACAGACACACACGCACATGCACACCTATTCTGCAGACTTGCCGGCACAAAACCCAAGTATAAATCTCCAATATAGAAGCTGAAATGTGAAAAGTGAAAACCATAGCCATCTTTAGCCTAATTACCGGATACCCTTACAAAGAATGATGGCAGGGTAGTGATATTTATCATTTTACTGTTAGGATATGAAATGACAAGTTTCTGTTTTACCCTCTACTCTGGGCTGTTTGTTTTTTTAGCAGAAAGCTGGTGCATGACACCATTGAGAAATTGAATTTTTTCTTAATATCTGCTACATTGTTTCAGATAATCTCTGATTTATTACCACTAAGTTCATTTGACTGAAATGCATTCTCACAATAAAACTAAAACTGTCTTTTCCTGGCATACTGAAACTGTGTGTGGTGGGGGGGGGGGGGGGGGGGGGGCAAAAAATCTGCTGCTTTTTAAGGATGTCTGTCTCAAGCACTCATACAGGCCATATGATACATTACAAAGACAGTTTCTTAAGTATGATCGTGTCTATTGGATACCAACCACTACTTTGAGAGAGCATGGCTGCTTGGTGGTGAAAACCAGCCCTGGTAAAGCACATTTTTTCCCCTCAATTTCTTCTTCAAAATCCCAATTCATCAGGAAGGAGGAGAGGGAATTTTAGCCGTCAATTCCTGGTGTCAGAGTGGCGGCTGGATTAGGGGGCTGATGGCTCCCTAAAGTGAAATTTAGGGCTATAAAGGAGACAGCCATCGATTCAATGGTCAGTGTGTCCACACCCATTATTTTTATATATACATCCACACACATACACATATATATATATATATATATATATATATATATATGTGCGTATACACACAGACACACACACACACACACACACAAGTGTCTATATATACACATGTATGTATGTACACACACACACACACACACACACACACACACACACACACACTTTGCTGTAAAAGGTCATAGAGCTGGATTCTGTGGGGTAAACGCTCGGCACTGGGGCTGCTGATTCGCAGGAGAATTGGTGCATGGCAGTGAATGAATAACCGGCCGCTGTTTCCCAAAGCCCATTATTTCCCCTCTCCTCCCGCAGGCCCACGATTCATGTCCCTGCATGCTGCCAGTTCATTACGGCGAAAATCTCATTCCTCTCCATCCCCGAGCCGGGATGGGCCTCTCTGCCCCTGGAGGACCCCTCACTGTTTAATTCCACATCATCCGCTCCACCGAGCGGCTTAATCTCTGCTTGTATGATCAATACTATATCAGTGTAAATTAAAATGACAATTTTAAAGTAATTAAGCCTGTTAATGCTCGATTCAAATGTCATTATTTGCACAAGGGATCGGGGAGAAATTACAGCGTGTCCACGGTGACAGGCGAATGTTTTAACCGGCGCGATCATGTTGCCGATGCTGCCACCAGGGGCTTAACAAAAGCAGATTAACTCCCTGGCCCCCTGACTGCCAGGATACCTCTCCAATCTCAGAAGAGGATAACCCAATTTGAGAAATTTGATTTGTAGTTCCAAACTCAATTATTCCGATATTAGATGAAAAGTGGCAGGGAGGGAACGCATGTACAAAAAAAAAGAGGAAAAATGGAGGGAAGACGGGAAAAAAAAGTTGGACAATAAAAATGCACTTAACTGTAGAATGTAACCTAGCAGTAATTGTGTTATTTGATTATTTTTGCTCACGCTCTTCCTGGTTTTAGAAAGGGCCCCTAAAGTAATTGTGATGGTTAGCATTAAATAAATCGCTGCAGCTTTAGCCTCTTCACTGAAATTGTTGGGAGGGGTGGGGCGGGGGCCTCATTCACTGTGTGGTTCGCTGGCTGTCCATCTTGCACAGAGCAGCGGTTACCAAGTGAAATGAAGCTGCATCATTGCTGGATCTTTTTAATAAAGCCGTGAAGCTCAGCCAGTTTGACAGGCACTGATCTGGCCAGTTTTGACAGCACATGGTGGAGCCCCTACAAACACGTCTCCTTAGACCTCTTCTAACACTTTAACATAGCCTTCTGTCAGGAACCCTCACACACCACAAACTGTGCTCATGACCAGTGACAGTGCGCTACGGAGCAGTGTTTCAACATTTCTCATCTTAAGGCCCCCAATAATGACCACCCTGTGCCTGAAGTTTATTGAGACCCTTGCCCCAAAAATGGCCGTGAAATGTATTATATTGCTGAGATGTAGAGACAGATTTCTCTTTAGAATGTTATGTTTAACAATTCTAGTGTTTACAAAGAATGAGATGAACAGGCAAGGTGTGATATCTTAACAGGAACCACATCTACAACATTCAGAATGGTCTGTGTGGTACAGAATATGGTATGGATGGAAGATGTGTGGTAGCTGCAACAGGCCTGCCCAACACTGCGGTCACTGATTAATCAACAGACATGAACATGAAGTAAATTAACAACAATTTCCTCCATCTGGAAGCACTTCACTTATTTACAATTACGAGTGACAGAGTCTTGTGAAGACTGTGGGAGAGGTCCCCATTGTGATAGAGCAGGTCCTGCTGCCCAATGCTGAATGATACCAAAAAAGCCATTGCAAAGAAAACTATTACATCTCACACCTGACACACTTCTGTTAGAGAGGAAATTAGACTGCCAGAATCAATCCCAGGCCCTCAGCAAGAACAGCTTTAAAGCAGAAATAACCATCTAACCTGCTTATGATCACACCAGCACACTTACTTACATCTTCAAATTATTGGCTTTGGGAGGCAGGGGTTAGGGCTGGGCGATATATCCGATACTACTCTCTCTACAGAATACAAGAAAAATAAAATAAATTGCCATGTCTTAATATCGAATTAGGGTGTTAATTTGCAGTGTAACCATGTGTATGTTTGTTTTAAAACTCAACAGCGTTTAACAGGCACAAGCTTTCTCACTTCTGATCTCTCTCTCTCTCTCTCTCTCTCTCTGAAACTCTCTCTCACACACACCACTGTAACAACACCCATCAATTATTGTTGTGTCAGGTGTCCTGATAGTTCAAAATGGAAGAGAACCGTGAAAAGCAGGCTGCTAGTTAGAAACAAGTGCAACAGAGGATACTCTTGTACAAATTATGCCAAAAAAAGGACTGCAAAAAAAGGTAGAAGTGGCACAAATGCATTGCATCACCTCAAATAACACCACCTAGTATAGTACAACAAATCTGTTAAACACTGTAAGGCTAGTTCTGCTAACGTTAACGTTACCATCATACGAGATATGCTGTGTGCAACTATCTAATTTGAATAATTCATTTGAACTTTACAACAACTGTTAAATGATATGCTGTGTGCAGCTGTCAACAATAATGGCTGTTCCTTTATACTTGTTTTTGGCTTAAACTCAGTGTTTTATATAAAATATTGAAATGTTTCACCATTTTTCAAAAAAATATAGATATTGTTTTCAGTCAGTCCTAGCAGGGGTAGGGGCAGTTCCTCAAAACCACATGTTAGGCACCCACAGGTTTTCAGAAACTTGCTTTTGATTGACACTTCTGAATCGCTATGTGGATTGGTTAGTAGCTTGCTGGGAAAGGCAAAACTCATGATAAAACTGTAAAAAAGGGCTGTGAGCACTTTTTAAGCCAATGCCACGATCACTGACATAACAGTCAGGCCTGCAGGGTCAGACAGCCAAACGACAAACACAGCAAGATTTATTCCAACTGCAAAAATTGGGATTACCATGGCTCACATAGTAACTGCCTTCAAGAGAGGCTTCAAATAATGCATCAATTGTGTTTTACGAATGCATGGAGAATTTAGTTAAGGTTCATAAATCATATTCACTTATAATGTTGATGAAGACTGCAGTGTTTAGTAAGTTTAAACACAAAGGATAGGGACCTGTCAGCAGGTGGCTGCTGCTTCAAGGATTGGGGTCACTAAGCAGGGTGGTCCACCCAAACTGCTTTAATAAATGTGAGAGTAATTGGGGAAAGTGTGAAATGTAAGCGGTGCTGCACTGGGTAGTAAAGACACAAGCACACCTCGCTCCTCTCTCTCTGAGCAGCAGCTGGAGCTGGACTGAGGCACGGCATGGCACGGGCACGGCTCTTCATCACGCCGTGACAGGGCGGCGCTTTGCCCCCAACGCCACGGGGGCTTAATGAATTATTAAATTAGTGTCAATAAAGAATAAATAAAACCCACTTTGCGTTTAAAACAAAGCCAACCTTTGTCCGTGTAATTAGTGGGGGTGGTGCCGTGCCTTGTTAATGGGCCTGGTTAATGGGCACTGCGCCATATGGAGTAGCTACGGCGACAGAGGCAGCGCCTCTCTGGGGCGGCCTTGCACTCCCGATCCATCACCCACCCTGTTGAATGGTGTGTGTGCAATGTGGCTTATTAATTACCCCCCTCGTTTAGGGAGGGCAGGCCTTAAACTGCAATCAATGGCAGAGTATGTGGATGATTCTGTAAGGAAATCAAGGGAAATCAAATAATATCTGCCAATGCAGCTGCACCTCTTTCTCTTGCCTCCCCTGTTCAGCAGGTGTGGAGCAGGGACAAGGAGCATGTTTTCTTCCAAATCCACCACAGAAGGGTATAGGTGAGGGGTACATTTGGAAGGCTGGGATGAAAATGAAGTTGAGGAGTACTCCTCCCCCCTCATGTGTAATGATCAGTCTGGGCATTAAAGCACTCTTTGCTGCATTAATAATGTTGATGGAGGCAAGCATCTTACCCAGAAACACCAGCGCCCCAGACTCTGCCTAATCAAGGGTACACAAAGTCACATCCACGTAATTAAAGAAACCTTTTAGGGGCACAATCATTTTATGGCATCTGTGTATGCAGGAGATGCATACCTATATGCTGTAATGCTGGAGGTGTGGGGGGGAGGGGGGTGGTGTTTCATGTCAGGAATGTAGAAAAAACAGAAACTCCTTTAACTTGCAGTGTGGCCAAGAGGCCTGGAGCCCAGCGCTGGTAGTCAAACAAGTTAAGCGTTACAGCTTGGCTAAGCGAAGCTAAATTAAGCTAGGCTAGGAAAGAGCACTAGTTTTAACTGGTAACCTGTAGGTAGTTGTGCTGACTAGGGCACACTGCAAGGACTACAACTTCAGTGTAGTCCCTCATCATATGAAGACATCTTTCAAAATACAGGTGCTCATCAGTATCTGGCGCTCCACCCCTGATCCTAAATGATGGTGCAGTGTGGCACATGCATCACTTTCACACTGTCTGTGACAGACAGCAAGCACTGACCTTGTTAATAGATTGTTATGTTGATGATACCGTAAATGTGCATATTAGCATCAGGGTGAAGGATGTATGACTTCCATATCTATACCCAATAAGTGGAGTTAGACCAAAATAAATGGAAAACACATCAATAATGTACAATATTTGCATAGAGATATGCATTATTTATGTAATCATATTTGATTAGGTTCCAGACATCGCTGCAACTGTCTGTAACTAATAAAAAACACAGAACCACACAGAGACTTACCTGCTCTCTAAAAGGACAAGGACACACTGTGAGACTTATGGGGGTTACTGGGTGGTTTCAGGAACTTTGCTTGTTGGGAGTTTCAGTTGCAGGAATTTTGGAAGTGTCAGCAGAGATTAATTCATGGGGATATCATGTCTGGTTCAAGAAGGTGTGCCAAGAGTGCTCCTATGCAATGAGAATGAATATGTACATGAGATCACCTGAAAAATATAGCACTATCAGGAAACTGGACTAACAACATGTCACGGTCTAGACACGGCACTCACTGTGAAGATATGGGAGCATTGTCATGACATGAAATCATCAGACATCCAATTTGCTGGAACACAGTGCTATGAGGACATGATGCTGTCTTAACATGGCATTCTCTAAAAAAGGACACGGCACTGTACAAACTTCATCTGAAGACATGGTGCTCACAGTGTATGAGGTGGCACTATAAGAGAGCTTGCCACTGTAAGGGTTTGGTGCCATCAGGACATGCCATGCTCAGGGCACAGCATAGTAACATAGTAACAACAGCACAACAAGTAACAAGGGGCTTTCTCCAAAGATTTCTGTACCCCTAAAGCTATATCTGTATGTAAATGTACCTCTTCTTACTGTACCTGCACCTCAGGACTGTGCCTCTGTGGCAGATATCGATAACCTCTAGAAGCCATCAATGCCACTTACAGAGCAAGCCTCACATTCAAACACTAGTATTCAGTTGTTCACAGCTGACTGATATGAAAATCGTGGCTCATATAGAACTTTTACTGATCAAGAGTGACCTTGATATATTTAATATGCACAGTAGTATTAAAAGAAAGCTTTCAGAACTGTGCGGTGCACGGTGGAACAGCAGAACACACATATCCCAACATGTTCACCTGAGATGCTGCTGTAAAGAGACAGGACGTCAGCCTTGCCATGTGTCATGGCTCCAATTTTTAGCATGTCAGGGGGTTTTAATTTAGCATGGGCGCAGCGTCCCTTTCCCCCACCCGGTCTCATTCCTGCCAGGTCAGGCTGCACATTCATCAGGACCCCACGTGAGAAAACACCTTCCTGCCTGTTTAAAAATGCATGGAGCTGGCAATAAAATTAACCTTGTGCCAATTGTTTTCCCACACATCTGATAGCCCCCGAGTCAGCTCATCTGTTACCAGGGAAATAAAAAAGTCAGGCTTAAATGTACAAAAAATTATGACGGAGGGCCCCGGATAAAGCAGGGCTAATGCAAGTTTATTGAGTCAAGAACCCATCAATCACCCACGGAGTGGATTAAGAACAACTCATTGGCTTCTTTGAGAAAAGCAGACGGGTCAGACATTTAAGAATGTAAAAATTTGGCATGGTGTTTAGTGAAGGGGTAGGATGGGGCGGGGGTGTAAGGTGGTGTAGGGTGTGGCGAGGGGAGATCGATGCGGAGATGAGACACAGTAGAGAGGGGTGGGAAGGCTAAGGGCGGGGGGACGTGTTTTTCAGCCCTGACCCAGACGGGGGGGGGGGGGGGGGGGGGGGGGGTAAAAAAAAAAATCCTTCAGTGGGTGTTTATTTGCTCTCAACACCTTCTAAGCGATCAATATTTTTAATTTGGATCCGAGTTATTATTTTTCACATCACCGCGCTGGGGAGTAGAGTAAAGTGGCTCGTATTTTAGCGCTAAAAAGATCGATATGACAGGTTCACCTTCACTCTGGCCCTCGCTGGCTGAGGGTTGCACATCATAATGTAGAGCGTGGGCGCGGCCGCGTCTTCTGTGCAGGAATCACATCATTATGTGTGCCTGGCGACCCCCCCCGGCACCCCACAGCCCTGATTTACTCCTACCAAGATCCCACTGCCCCCAGATACACACATATGCACAAAACACACACATACACATGTGCACATATATGTTCCAAACACATGCAAAACACACACATGCGCAAAACACAAACATGCACACAAACAGTCACAAACCACAAAAATACACACTCATATGAACAAAACACATATAAACGCAAATACATACATACACATGTGCACAGAATGCACATGCAGCATATACACATATATGTGCAAAACACACATATACACACAAATGAATGTGTGCACGCACACACACACAGACACACACACACACATCACTAACACATGAGCACACATACACAGACTGAGAAGAGGAGGCTGTTCGGGTTCATATACATATGATATGCATCTATATAATTACATTTATGATATCTACATGCGCACACATATTTACACACATATGTCAATGGCATCTTTGAGCTCTCGTCTGTATGCAATGCATGTGTGTGCAACCATCTGCCTGAGAATAAACTGTGTGAGCGCTTGTGTGTGTTTCTGTGTGTGTATGTGCTTGTGCATGTGTGTGAAGGTAAACCATGTATAAATGTAAAACCTGTAAGATGTGAGCATGTGTGTTTAAGAGAGAGAATGAGTGTGAATGCAAGCCATGTAAGCATGCACCCTCTGTGTGAGTGATGCTGGGAGTGAGTTATGACCAGACAATATTGCTCCATTCAAATTGCCTGGGTCTGTTCAGCTGTTCTCACCATATTACAATAAGGATCTGGATTTAGTTAGCAATATTTTAAGTCGGTTATGTGCTGCCATCTCCATAACCCGTGGGAGGGTGAGAGAGGTGCAGGGGGCGGAGCCAAGCATTACACAGCCTCCTATCTCACCCCCATTTTTAATTCTCCGTCTGGGACGACCTCTCCTCACCGTGACCTCTGGCTCCCGCCACGCGACGGCATGTTGTTTATGTAAATGCAGAGGTGCTAAAGGAGGCGACGGAGACATGGCCGCAAAGCCGTAAGTGATGAGAGCAAGGGGAACGGCACAAAGCACTGCATGGCCACTGCCGGCCCCGGGGCCTGTCAGCGAGGCGGACAGTGAGCATTCATAAATTGGCGCAGCTCAGCATGGTTTCATTATCGCATTATGCTGGGCGTGCTGGGGGAAGAATTAGGGTCCAACCTTCACTTCTGAGAGCTGGCTGGCAGACCCTGGCGCGCCTGCAATCTTCCCAGAGACTGAAAGCCCACGTATAAAGGGGGATAACAGTCGATGATTCTGTCACTGAGGCAGTGGGTGCTTATTTACTCTGTCACAGCCCCCACCCCACAGAGAGGGGTGGGTGGTGGGTCTGTGCAAGTTGGGTTTGTTGTGCCATTTTCTTAGCCCAGTGTAAGATCCAGCGGACATCATACATATCAAGAGCAACCGTATGACCAGGCTGGGACTTACCACACATCAGAAGGGGAAATGTTTACGCACAAGCAGAACAGATCAAACAAAACATTAGTACACTTATTTACTCGCCCTGCAGGGTGGTGGCATTGCCCCGAATCTTTGGCGCTGCAGGCCTGGGAGAAGCAAGGACATTAGTTGAGTAGGAGAGAAATGAGACAAAAATTCCTTTAACTGCGAACTGTATCTACATCCCAGCTGTAGAAATAAATCGGACACAGGTGTGGACAGCCATTCAGAACTGAAATTTGTGGGAATGCATGTCTGTCCATTTAATTTCCTAAAATGTAACAGCCTGTTTTACACCACATCATGTGTGTAGGGAAATATGAGTATGAGTGTAAGTTAGTGTATTGGTATGGGTGAGTGTGTGTGTGTGTGTGTGTGTGTGTGTGTGTGTGTGTGTTCACACATACATGAGTATGTGTGTATGTGAGTGTATGGGATGGGTGAGTGGTAGTGTGTATGTGTGGGACAGGGGTAAGTGCAAGTGTGTGTATATGGGGCCGAGTAAGAGAGAGTGTGTGTGTAGGTTTTCATGTGTGCTCAGAGACACCACCACGTGGTGCAACACACTTCCACATGCATACACACACACATTACGGAATATCATTACAAATTACACACCAGCCCTCGGGTGTCAGATTATAAATATTAATGAGCTTGAACGAGTGGATTGGGAGTTGAGTGATGAGGGCGGTCCTTTCTAATTGACATTTTACCTGCTGTATACCTTAACAGCGCAATAAAACAGACGACTACCACAACCAAAGAGGAATACATCTCTAATTACTTTCTCATTTAGCTCCTTCCTGCTGCTGGAGTTGGGAGAGTCGTTAATGTTATGTCTCTCTCTATTGATATCTGGCTCACGGGTGGGGTAACGGATGGCTTTTCCATACTTCACGGCATGGCTGCTTAGATTACACATCATTCCCACAGAGCCACGGCCCAGCCAATCGATGCCCCCAAGAGACCAGGGGCCATAGAAACCAGAGTTTGGAGTTGGTTGGGGGGGCGGGTAGGGGGGGGCAGAGTGTTTTTGGCGGACAGCTCTTATTTACCAGTCTCAGCCGGGATGCAGCACAGCTGGATGAGCTCTCTGAAGAACCACAGTGCTGTAAACAGTGGATGTCGACACTGTATCCTGAACTATGTTCTTGGGAATTTTCCTAATTACTGTATTTGTTTTTATTTTATCTCAGATTGGGTGGTTCCAAATAAATATAATATTTTTCCTCACCATATTTGTGTTGCTGTACTATGTTTTTGTTACATGCATATTTTTTGAAACACAAATGTAAAATACCTATGCCAGTAACTTAAATTTCATAAAAAATTTAAATGAACATGTGCCTTTAATCTATGCACCACCTGCAAGCCCACAACTGCCTACTTTTGAATTTTTCAAAAAAATGAAATGTGATCTAGCCAAAAGGAAATGGCTTGCCTGATTCTGACTTTTCCAGTCACATGATCTCTACAAGTTGCTGACAGACGTCCTGAGTCATGGTTGCCACACCTTAGGTATTGGTGCCCCGTTCTCCCCCTTTCCTTTTTCCTTTCTCATGGTTAGAGCCACAACAGGTGTGGCTTTTAAACCATAAACACATATTTATTTCCAGCCTTTGGACAAGTCAAGAATGTATATGAATTAATAAATTGATTAATTACAACAAAAAACTACCAGTCCAGGGTCAGCTTTGCCATGGGAGTAACAAGGGACTTAACCAGAATATGAAGATCAGTACTCTAAAAAATTCAGATCTTCAACATAGATATCACTGGCAGAGCCTGATGATGCCCACGTCCTGTTTACCCACAATCCTCTGCTGCTATATACTGCATGTGCATTCCTTTTAGATAGTTTCTCAATAACAGGACAATGACTGCCTTATTTGTATTTAACTTTAATCCACCACATGACCCCAGCTTTCATCAATACTACCAGGTAACTACTCTAAATGAGCAAGCTTTTCTCCTCAAGCTGCTGTTGGGAGGCCATAAATGTCTAAGTATCTTTACAGCACATTATACTCCAGAATACCAGCGTTTCAATCACATCTCTATTCCAAAACAAAATGCTCTAATATTATTGGTCAGCCCAGGGCTCTCACTGTGCCTTGCTTACATTATCTGAAAATTGACAGGCGAAGCAGACAACAAACAATTACCCGGGACCAAAAAATCGAAGGCTGTAAAAAAAATAGTAAATATGAGTGATGTCATCTTATTTCTGGGGGACGGCCAGAGAGGCTGAAAGACAAGCGCTTTGTGGGACTGACGGGTCCATGATGGAGGAGAACGAGCGAGATCCGCTTAAGTGACATTTATTTTTAAGTGTTTTGTTTCCACGGAGAGAGGCGGAAAGAAACAGGCGAACAGAAATGTCGCTGCGTCAGATACAAGCAAACGCAACAAAAACTGACAGGGATTCATTCAGGCCAGGGAGCTCAGCTAAAATCACTTCATCAGGAGAAGGGGAGGGGCACTTAGTTTACTCAGTAATACATATATAATATATTTATAATACGTTTATAATAAGAGCACACTTGACTTTTTGCCGTGACGTGATTTACGAGCAGATGCGGTGAAGAATGTTGCTTGCCGTGGGTTTTTTTTTTTTCTGAAAGCGGGAGATCTGAACCCAGACAGACAGGATCCAGCAGTCAGGGCTGCATACTGATTAAGACAGCCGCGCTAAACTGCATCACTGCCTCCATTTCGCGCTCCTCTCCTGCTCAATGGCACCCTAATCAAATATGACCTTTTTCCTTTACCTAATTTTGCGTGTGGAATGCCTCCGTTATTCTGCAGCGGGGGGCTGTCACTTTGTTTATTCCACTGTAATTTCCATTAAAAGGTTTTGCTGTTAAACCTGCATTTGTGGCTCAGTGTTGTTAATTAAATATTTTTTCAAAGAGCAGCCAAGAAATTACTTCCCTTTTTCTACAAATAGGTTTTGCTGAGCACAAAGAAGAGCAAATGT
This sequence comes from Albula glossodonta, assembly GCA_019788955.1. Taxonomy (NCBI): domain Eukaryota; kingdom Metazoa; phylum Chordata; class Actinopteri; order Albuliformes; family Albulidae; genus Albula; species Albula glossodonta. The sequence continues at coordinate 8,853,394 of JAFBMS010000020.1, read as the reverse complement.
AGACACTATGAAAATAAAAATTGTACACAAATCAGCTATTTTCCTTGAGTTATTGTTTTATGCTGGTCACTGATGATAGCTCCACTAAACCACTGACTGAACTGTTGAAGTTTCAGCTTCTGAAAAACTCTATTTTTCACTCGGGTTTTTCAATTAGAAAAACTAGGACAGCTGCAGTCTGCTTGTCCAGAGGGGTAGAAATCTGTCCTCAGCTCAAAATCCTTTGTATCTGGCTCCACCAAGAGGTCACTTTCTGTCACAACATCAGTCTCTGAAATATGCATTTTTACCCAAGAAGTTAAGCTCTGGACATAAACTTAAAGTCAAATCCAACACCCTGGTGAAGTCATCCAGTTTGACAGTTTATGGGTTATCCACAAATTATTCACAAATTATTTATTCCCAAAACAGTCTAACATCACCCTATACAGTTTCTGTTCACATATCAGGTGTTGACAACATTTGACATTTCAATTAATAAGGAAATACACACACCACCACACCCAGCCAGCCTCCAACAAACACAGTGTGAACCCTTCAAAAACCTTTCTCAAAATTAGTGTGTGGCAGTGGCAGACCTGAGAGTCCAGGAGAACACATTCTGTGACACATCCTGCCATCTTGTGGCTGTAAGAGTGCATTACATCTGCACTTTGTGGTTAGGCTGAATGTTCACTTGGTCCAGTTACCCAAAACTGAGGTCATCACTGTAGCTCAGCTAAATGATTTCTAAGCAAAGTCATTACAATTCACTCTTTGTATAGTGGCACAGTGGAGTAGCACATGTGAAATCAGCATTTATTCACGCATTACAGAAAACAGTAATTCAAGAGGAGACAAAAAGTAGAAATAAATAAAACTTGCCATTTTCCTAAAAAAAAAAAAAAAAAAAACTTTGATATATAAAGCAAAGTGTCTCACCAAATTAAAGTTTGATACTTCATAGTACCAGATTGGTTGGAATGTTTTTACTGAGTAATGAGCTCTACAGCAAGCCATTGACTCTGTTATAAACAGAACAGAGGAGCCTCAAGTGTAGTCTACCTGATAGAGTAATGATGGGGTATCTCTGAAACACTTGTCTGATCTTATATCTTAGTCATTTGTCTGTCAGCATTAATGTAATTATAATTCTGGATCCCAAAAAACCAGCTGGCCACATGGTATAAACTGGTGTCCTGACTTACTGCAGTCCCTGTAGTTCCAACCACACTTACTGGAGAGAGTGGTTCCCCATTGTTCCCCAAAATTCCTGATCCAGCTCATTTATTTTGGGCTAAAAATGTCAATCATGCCCCAGTATAACTAGTTTACATCTAACAAAAGAGCTACAAAATCCTAGGTCAAGAGATCCTGAAACTATGAAGAACTGCCCATTGTTGTGCATTTTGTCACACACAGAGATGAAACAGGCTACAGAGTAAGTAAACATTTACCATCTCAACGTGCGCTCTCTCTGTGAGCCAGTTCAAAGTGAATCATTGCCTGGGATTTATAGTTCTAGCTTTTAGGGAACTGTAGTCCTGACCAAGGTACAACAGCCTTAGGCTGGGCAGGGCTGATGGGTCATTAACTTACCGTGAAATGCTCCTGGGATTTGTAGTTCTCGTCGAGGTAGACCCGGGCTCTGTTGTACTCCTTCATAGCATCACTGGACAGCAGTTCTCTGGTGGGGGCAGCAGTTGGAAGATGTGTTCAACAAAAGAATAAACTGCACCTCAGTCATAATCTGACTCTCTCACTCAAAAGTTCTGTCCTAATTAAAGGCACCTATCAAAGCAACGCAATTTTACCAAAGCATACCACATCACCACTTCAATACAAAAATGGTGAACCAGCATGTTTGCTCATGATTGTCTACTGCTGTTCTCATTCTGTATATCAGGAAAAGATGTAAACTGTGCAAGTGTTCCTATCTAAGAAAGTGCCCTTGACTGACATCTATCACAAGTGTTGGGCATCAGAATTAATCTCACACACACAGTTTGTGAAAACCCAAAAGAAATATTACCCTCCTAACATCAACGTTTGCTGGCACTCTAATAAATACGACTGTCAGAGCAAGACCCACTTAAACAGCAAGGTGCAGGTGTTACCAGAGGGGGGTGCTCTTCCCTCATTTCCAGGCTGTTTTGCTGCAGGCTTTACCTCATTGGCACTCAGGAGGACCCATCATCCAGGACACCCTCTCTAACCTATAGCCGCCTTTTTTGAGAGTGTTATGCATCTTATGTAAAGTAGCTTCATTCATTCAGTAGGCAACCGAATGGGTAAATTCATTGGTTTGTGATTTTTCACCAGGTGCGCTACATGAGTCACAGACAGTTGAACAGAGCTGGTTTTGCACAGTGAGATTTGGACAGTAGAACAGAGCTGGTTTTGCACAGTGAGACTCGGAAAATAGAACAGAGCTGGTTTTGCACAGTGAGACTCGGACAGTAGAACAGAGCTGGTTTTGCACAGTGAGACTCGGACAGTAGATCACAGCTGGATTTACACAGAGAGACTCACAGACAGTAGATCACAGCTGGATCTACACAGAGAGACTCACAGACAGTAGAACACAGCTGGATTTACACAGTGAGACTCACAGACAGTAGAACACAGAGGGATCTTACTTGACGAAGCTGTCCACATGTGCCATGGATTCTTCAAAGTTCTTTCCCCCCACTTCTTGACAATGCAGTGCGATGAAGTGCGGTTTATACAAATGCACTGTCTGGAACAGAGAGGAGGAAAGGAGGGAGGAGAGGAAGAGAGGGAAGAGATGTTATCATTGAGCAGTGGTAAGAAAAGACAATTAAATAGCCTAAACATAGCAGTGCGGGGTCTGACACACCTGAGGCCATGTGTTATGACAAAAGACTCAGCATGGAACAACAAAGAGACACAGAGAGTGTGCTGAGGTGCCTCCTCTCCACAAAGGAAACAATGGCACCCTGGCAGAGGGAAAGGGCATGCCTACCACAGCCAACACCTACCACTAACTCCATATCAGCTTTCTCTGACTCACCACAGTTACACACTGCAGGCATGGGCCCAAAGACTCAAATTCACATGGCCGTGTCAGACACAGGTGAACGACCTATCCTAGAAGTGGAGTCCAGCTGGTAACATATTAATTTGAGCCAAACTGAAGGTAACCTGTAGCTATATTTAAATTAAGTCTCAGCACAATATTTGATGATTCAAAAAGATTTACCGCGCATTGGTGAAACAGTCATTAAAATTATAAATGCCAGCTTTCTATTTCCTCCTTAAAAAGGCATAAATCTTACAAAAGTTACATAGTGACATAATTTCAAGTCCAACAATGCAATGGTATTTGATTGCCAAACCTTAGACCGATTATGAAACCACGATGTGCTAGTCCCTCTGTTTCCGTTTTAATTTCAGTCAGCATTGACCCCCCATCTTTCACAGCATGGTACGGTGTGATGTTGTGAAAGAGTGTGAGCCAGTCTTACTGTACACACCAGTCCTGTTTGCATTTACTGCATGTCATTTGGTGATGCATCCAGAAAACTGCAGGCAGCACAACACGCTTCCCTGGCCCTGCGACTAGCATTATGGGGATAGGCATGTTTGTGACACAAGTGAGACAATACACAGGGAAGAGGGAGTGATATGAAGACATGGGTCAGCTTAATCTCTACATTATTTCAGAACAAGCAAGTATGGATCTACATGAGGAAATTCCTCTGTCACATCAGCCCAGAACTGAGGATAGGCAACAGGAGTTCCCCAGGCAATTCCAAAGGGCTACAGATGAGGGCAAGAGGCAAAAGCACTACACAGGCTCTTCACTCAGCTGAGCCAAATTAAATGGAATCCATCCACGCACACAGTAAATTAAAGCATACCATATTCATATTCGGCCAAGGAAAAAAAAATGACACAAACAAATAAGTACAAAGAAAGGAGAGGCCAGAGCAGTGGAGAGCCCAGTGGGTATGTGCTATGTCCTCTGGCCAGGGGGATGAGCTTCTGAGGGCTGTGTCACACAACCACCTTCCAGCTTGGCCCATTTCCTCCCCCTGCCCTACAAGCTGTTTGTGTGTGCAGGAGCGAGTGAGTTCTGCATGTTCTCGAGGTGTTGACCCGTAACGGAAAATCCATACAGAAGTGAATTACAGCAGTCAAGGGCCCTCCCGGGTCGTGGAGTGGAAAGATGTAGGGTGGAGGGGGGTTGAAGGTGTGGGGAGGGGGGAGGGGGGGGCAGATTAGGGCAGGCCGTAGATCACTGTCACCCAGGATGTGTGAGCCCCCAGGGGGGTGTTACGCCTGGGACAGTTTCAGGACCGGAGGCCTACTCCTACTGCCAGACCCCATATTATTTCCACTAAAAGCAGAATCAAATAAAAGTAATGTACGGCAATAACACTATGGATTTTCCATCAACCTCTGGCTTGTCACTTAGCCGAGCGACCCCGGGCTCAGCCCTAGATTTCAGAATTTCAAACTAAAAAGATTAGTGGACCTTTCAGCTCGCACATAGAAGGTCACATTCTCCTGCAGTCAACATCAGCTTTGCTTTCAATACTGCAGAATGTGTGCATGTGTGTGTGAGTACATGTGAGTGCAAATACATTTCATAACATCAAATGATGCAATTTTCCCTTCCTCATGTTTTCATTTTGAGCTTGTCTGTCCTCTCTGTGAACTCTGGAGGTAGACTGTACTGACACACTCATGTGTCACATTCTCTTGTTGTATTGAAGCACTTCAGCAGTCCAGCACTCCAGCCCAGATGCTGCCAGCTAATCGTTTGGCCAATATATTCTTCACATTTTTACTAATACTAATAAAAAAAATTGATGTAGAGCTTAGTGTGAGCTGCTGTATTAAACCCGTCACTCTTAATCTCAACCTCATAAAGACTTATGTTCAGCTCTTCATCAGCCTTTTCTTGCTCATGTACACAGCGGCATTAGTGTGTCATAGATCTATAGTTTTATATTTCTATCGGGCACTGTTTCATTTGAGCCAAACAGAGGGCAGACACATGGACACAATAAAGCTGCATTTAAAATTGATTTCCAGGCCTTTTGGATGGCGCACAACGCAAAGGCAAATGTTCATGACGTGCCTGTGTGTCTCATGGCTTCTAATCAAAGCCATTTGAGAGGGAACAGTTAGCTTAGCCCCAAATTCATATGTCTGATCACTCTATAGAAGCTTCCTTTGGACAGCTGGATCCTTGTATCGCTGTATATGTCAGTCTGTGATTGGTGTAGCATCTGCAATTTGAAAAATAGTTAAGATTATCTGCAGTGTGAATTGGAGCATGGCCACTTCCTGTGGAAAAGGTGTGCAGTGTGATTCACTACATAATAAAGGTGAGAGAAAAGAGGGAAATATGTAAACAAAACAAGTGAATTAATTTCATAAAAATATGTTTGGATCGACAACATGTAATTGTTATAGCTGCATTCAATCAAATTAAAGCAAACGCATTTCAAAACTTTTACACATTTGTAAAATATGCACTTATCCCATAAATTACTGCCATGTACCTGAATTAACTAACAAAAATATGGCTTGATGTGCTTGCTGTTCAGTGCTGAGGATAGTGTGACATAGAACAGGGACCGCGTTGACAGGGTGTGATGTGGCAGTATGCCCGCAGGTGAGAGAGGGGCGTGTTCGTGCCACGGGACACTGCTTGCTCTGATCCTGCAAGGGCGTTAAACAGTAGGATGTTTGTTTAAGACGCCTGCCTGTCTATGTTTGCTTTCCAAAGTTATCCCTTTCCTTGGAAGACTAATCACTGGAATCCTGGTCAGAGTGTGATGCTGCACATTTTTGAATGTGTTAAAGCATGAAAACAATCAAATGCAAAAAATGATGCAAACCAGTATGTTAGGAGACTTAAGACGCTCTAATCTAAACCATAACTATCAGGTCCTGAGTCCAATGCCCTGACTGCTGCTCTGACCACTGATCCACATTGTTGCTCTGACCACTGATCCACATTGTTGCTCTGACCACTGATCCACATTGTTGCTCTGACCACTGATTCACACTGCTGCTCTGACCACTGATCCACACAGCTGCTCTGACCACTGATCCACACAGCTGCTTTCAGCATTGCTCCACCCCTTCGTTCAGAGGGTGGGCTGAAGGGGTTCTGCCTAAACCTCTGCCAGTATTGAAACAGATTCCCCAAAATTGCTATAAAGGATTGAGAGAACAGTGTGGAGTGAAATGTCCCATCTTCTGTCATCACTACCAGCATCTGCAACTGCATCCTAACCCCACTGTCAGCTGCTTGCTGACAAAAGAAACTTCCTCACACAAATACAATTACAGTTAGGCATTAGATGAAACATGCTGCATGACATTTAATGGCGAAAGTATTAGAGAGAAGGCTGACTGGCTGAGAGCAGAAGGAGTGAAGATCAGACACTAGGTGGAAATCCCTTAAAGCTGCTCTGACTGTCACAGTAAATCATTCAGTAAAGACTCTTCCAAGACATGAGGCTGCACTGTTAGCCAGCACTCCGCTGGTGTATCTGAGTTTGAGTATTGTGGCCAAATGCCACGTGTGTGTGTCTGTGTGAGTGTAACTATGTGTGCATATAGGTGCATATATGAGTGCGCTCTTCTTTCAGTGTCTATTTGTAGAAGTGACCACACATTTTGGAAATGTAACTCAGGTTTCATGCAAATACATGATATATGTGTTTTTGTATGAGCACATGTGTGTCTATACAAGTGTACTTTGTTGGGGTGTGTCTAAAGAAAAGTGACTTATATTAACCTATCTTTTCATAATTTGAAACAAGACTCTCACTGCAAATCATTTTTTTATCACTGGAACTGTTAGCAATCATCAAACTGGGGACAATCACTCTTTTGGATGTCCCCACTCACACCTTGCAGCCAATCAGAAAACATCTTCAGACCGAGGCAATGGCAGCCAATCAGAGGATCTCTACAGACTCACGCTGACAGGCATATGATGGAAATGTCTCTCAGGTTCCATGGGCTTGCCTGAGAGGTTTCCAATGCAAATACCCCTTAGAACCATTCACCTGGGCTTATTATGCAAAGCACAGTTTATATTGTGCACAAGCACCAGGCTGTGCCACATCAAACACTAAACAAATACAACATGCAAATCCCATGCTTTGTCTAAGTTCCTGTCTGTGCCATCCTGCCACGTTTTCCAGCCCACATGGGCATTGTGCCAGTCTCACTGCCTGTACTTTTAAAAAAACATTTAAAAGCACAAGTACATGCAATTGAGCTACTAAGTAAGGGTAAATTACAGAGCAATAATAAATGCAAATGAAAATCAAACAGTGTCAGCAGTTCCCTCACTACACTAACACTTACAAGAAGGACCATGTGCAAGTTATGTCAATAAATTACAAGGACATGAGTTTCATCATGGTGTGAAAGTGGATCCCTGGTATTGTGATGTGTGAATGTGGATCAGTGGTTTTGCCATGTCTGAATGTGAATCAGCGGTGTTATGATATGTTGTGGATCAGGGGGACTTAGTGGGTAGTTGGTAATCACGGAAATAAGGATCAAGGAAATTTTTGAGTCTATGAGGGCATACTCCCATACTTTGTGTGCATATATGTGTGAGACAGAGAGAGTGTAAGTAAGCAAGCCTCCCTCTGAAAAATAACTCTTCAGCGCTTGTGTTGACACTTCAATCACAATACCCATTTCTTGCTGTAGGTGGGACTGCGTGTAGGTGTTGACTGTACAAAGGTGATACCTCACTTTCTACATTCTGTCCAACAAAAAATAGAGTGAGCGAAGGATTATTTTAAGAAGATGCTGATGTAACTCCTGTTTATTTCCTGTACAGACTGCAGGAGGGAAAAGGCAGGAGCAGAGCCCATTTTTTGCCGATGGTGTCTGAATGCTGTGGATGTGTTTGAGTGTGGATTCCCCAGAACTGCCTGAGCATGCAAACTTGCAGGAGATCCTTCTATCAATAACCAGAGAAAAGCCAGTTCAACAACTTTTCACTTCTTCCAGGATACCACAGGTGAATTTCCTTAAATAAGGTAAACCTGCGCATGTGGACTGAGACAAGACAGAGTCAATCTGTAACCAAAGAGAAAACCTTTAAACAAATATGACATACATTCAAAATGTCAAAACGGTGTGTGCTTGCGCATGTATGTGCTTGAGTGTGCATGGGTACATGTTGTTTAAAAAAGTAATTATCAGCTTTGAAGTCACTGGCAGTCAATACTTCCCACTTTAGCTCTTAAATGACAGTGATCACTCAGGGGCATTAAGCAAGAGCAAGTGACAAAGAGAGAGAGGTAGAGGTATAGAGTAGGGCTGAGTGGTATGGCAATATAATAAAATTTCAATATAAATGCTTCTGAAGGGGTAAAGCACTGGTATGGCAACTGCATGGGAGTTATTTCTCATAAAGACAACTTTTGAAACATGCCAGAGAAAGTGATATCTGATTTGCAGAGGCAGCTTTTTTCTGTGTTTCTCAATACCAAGAACACAAGAACGGAACAGTTAGTTGCACTTTTCAAATGTAATATTGATCTTATGAATGAAGCTGTAATTTTAACATCAATAATTTAGGGACTGCCGAGGAGATCACCTCGCTGATAGATACTTCCTGTTAAAAATATTTAGTCCTTAGAGTGAAATGGCAAACACAAGTTTTGAGTTCGTTGTAAGCTTTCCTATATGGGCCAAGCAGCTGAGTATTTCCAAGGTGAAAATAAATGTAATACAAGCGAAATAAAAAGAAACTTCACCAAATGTTATCAGTGCTGTGTTGTCAGCCAGTGTCATTCTGTCATTGGTGAAATGGGCTGCACTCAAGGTGTTGCACGGGACCAAGTAAGCAAGTACACACCAGAGGGTGGATACTTGACCCAAGCATCATTTCTAAATTTTTGTCCAACGGGTCCCATCGGGCTCGGGACGGGCCATGTTCAGACAAAACTTTAGAAATGATGTTCGGGTTCGGTCAAGTCAGCCGATTAATAGCTAGGCAGCGAACATTTGACTTTTGAACTAATAATTAGGATGGGCTAGCCTAGTTGGCATGCTACTTCAAGTTGTATTTAGGGAGAATATAGTGTAAATAAAATAAATAAAAATGATGGATCTACTGTCTGTGTTGGGCTACCATCTGTTCAGTGCTGGGGGTTTGTTTATTTACCTGACAACGTAACACATAGGTTAAAGATGGAGGACGTCAAACAAAATTTGTCATCGGTGAAGTTTAAAACTACTGAAAACCATGCAGGAAAACTGACAGTATGGAGGCATTTCGATTTAGTCGTCGATGCAGATAATAACAAAGCAGTTGGTTATGTAAAATGTAAAATGTGTGGGGTTCTGATGAGATATGACAGCAAGAAGACTGGGAATTCACAAACTCAGTGTTTCAGCTTACATTAACTGCATCGGGCTCGGGTCAGGTTCGGACATAAAAAACAGAATGCCTGCCAGGTTTGCGTCGGGCTTGATTACTACTTTCCCAGCCTTAGGTCGGGTTTAAACAGAAATATGCCACCTGAGCTGCACTCTAGTTCACACCCATCTCAAAACTTTTTGGTGCTTTCTCCATCCTTGTGAACTTGCAAGACCGTTGTTCTCAAGAAAATGCTGTGTATTGTCATTTAACAAAATAAGACACTTGCAGAAATTAAGTTCTTCTCATTTATTTGAGCACAATTAACTAACAAGTATGACTTACAGTGGCATAGATTCTGTTGCTGCCGGCCATTAACTGAGCAATCGTTACATGCACCCCTGGACATTTATACAATTTTCCTGTAAGATAAAAATGTCAGTCAAGCTGACCTCCAACAAAAATTGCTCAATACTGCATTAACTGTGTAACTATACACAACAGAACAGCTGGCTAGTACAATCTTCTCATGAACACAAATACGTTCTTGCATTTTTGGTATCAAAAAACACCCTTGGAAACGTACTTGGACCATGAATGATTGTGTGTGTATGTGTGTGTTTCTGGCAGTTGATATGTGTTTTTTACAGGCAAGATTCACAGCTTCTCTTCTCCATGGCTACAAGACAGATCAATGAATGAATACATAAATGAATGAGTAAATTGTGGTTACAGAAATTTGTTCCTGTCAGTCTTTGGGACTATGGGGATGTTAGCAACCTGTGTCTGCTTGTTTGAGTGCAAGTGTCTGTGATTTGTGTATCTGAATTTGAGTGGCTGTGAAAGTGCCACTGAGCCTATATTGTTACACATGGGAGTCCATCTGTGTGCATGTGTTTGTGTGAGCAGAGATGTGTATGTGCATGCATGTATGTGTGTGTGCTTTGAATTGTATGTGTGTGTGTGATAGTGTGTGTGTGTGTCTCCCTTTGTACTTACAGGGAGGTAAGGTTCAGACTACTGGTTTCCATGACATCACAGAGCAGCTCTGTCAGCTGATTATCAGCTCCCCAACTAAGAGACCTGCAACTAAAATACACACTCAGACACACATACACATACACAAGCATGCACACAGACCTGTGCATGTTGTCTTGTATGTGTGCATGTATCATGATACACATAGCAAACTGTTCCAACCATTGCCTCTTTGCTCATTCTTTCATTAATCCATTCACTGATGGATTAATAGATAGATAGCTATGGAGCTATGAATCCCAGCTACAAAAGCCACAAAAACTGTGTGTGTGTGTGTGTGTGTGTATAACAACCAAACACCCCTTGCCCAGCCAAACTAAGACTCAATAAGCCCACTGTTTTAAAACAAATCCACTGCTGTCATCTTATTATATTACAGCATATTAAATTAGCTTTAAAGTATATATTATTCAATTATTGAACAAATACATATTCTTTCATTGGCTCATCTGACATAAATAAAGAGCTAAATGTGGTGAAAAAGGGCAAAAGGAAAATTTGGTGACAGGTGACAGGGGAACAGGGATATTTAAGTCCACTGTCACACCATTACAGGAGTAATGGTGTAATGGTTTGAAAGTGTACAATGTTTTTAAGTCCCCCTGTCAATCCTCTAGCCTTACCTGGTAGCTTCCCCACAGACCTTTAGTGAGTAAGCACCACACAGGAGATAACGTTAACACTGACAGTGCGAGCAGCCACACCACAGCTCAGTGCGCTGGTTATGAAACTCCCTTCCCCCAGAGAGTGGAAAAAGATGTGGTTTCACAGAGACTTCTTTCTTGATTAAAGGTTTGATATGAAAGATTTTTTCTCTCTGTTGCACTGATAAAACAAACAAAGTCACAGTCTGTTCTTACAGGAAACCAGGGCATGAACGTCAGTGCTGGTTGTGTGAAATGGGCACGTATCCCCCCAAACCAGGGGCAGATAAGCCCTGAGGACACTGCCTCAGCTACATAGACAGCTGAGCAGTCAGGCCAGTATCTGTGCATACGCCCTGAACTGAGACCAAAAAGGGAAAACTGCTCTGTAAAGGGAGAATGGGGAGAGCATGGAGGGCAAAGCTGCTCAGAATGAAACATAGCACTGTGGGAGCAGTGGGAGGGGTGGCACAGGAAGTACCTGGTAAAACTCTCGAAGCCATGTCTTCTGCAGGTTTTCAGGCTGAAAGAGAAGAGGAAACCAGTCAGTGGTTGTATGTGCATAATATATTCCATTGAAACATACACTGAAAAGTACACAGTCATGGATAAAAAGACACACTGTGTCCACACGCACACAAGTGTGTGCAAAAGCACATGCATACACATGAGCACAACCACACAAATTCTTTATCCGGATTGGTGAGACATGCTTTCCTGTCTAAGTTTACTGCTGACAACAGTCTGTTTGATCTCCCGGATTATATACAAAAAAAACATAAGAAAACCTCAAAAATTCCCATCTTTAGCCATCTGCTTTTGCCAATCCACTAATCTGATAATCCACTAATCCTAATACAGGCTAACACCACATACAGTAATACACAAACAGAGGCTAACAATTCATAACAGCTACACAAAGGCTAACACCAAGTAACAAGAAAACACAAGAGAACACCACATATCATCCAAAGACGGCTAACAACACATTACATACAAAAGCTGCCATTCAAAAACATGGTAACACCAAAATAAAACCCCAGCAAGAGTTAATACAATACAGCATCCAAACAACATAAAAACACAGGCTAACAGCACATATCATCCATAGAGAGGCAAGCCAACATTTGAATAGCTGATGTGAATCAGTGCAGATAATGTAGTAACAATGATTTAATAGTGAACTATAGGGCAATTAAGCCTCTCAGTTACCAGAGTTGTGTTTTTGTGCAGGTAATCTCTCTGAAGCTTGTATTGGAAATGTCAATGTTTTCACTCCCATTCTTTGCCACCTCCAAAAGCTATGCAAATGCTGGCAGGTCAGTCCACTAAATAACACACACAGAGCTACAGCTGTCAGGACCACTGCTTAATCTTCATACCTAAGAGTATGAAAACTCATGTGTCCATCACCATCTGTCATGTTTGTCATTTTTTCCATTTTTTATAAATCTAACGTATTGAAAAGTAATAGAATTTCAGTATATAATTGTTTGACAGTATTTTCAGTAACAGGACAGTGCATAATTTCCTCCAATACTCTCTCTCATGCATATTCCTCACCCCCCTCTTCAGCCCATATTTTTAATTTGACACAACGGCCAGCATTGGCACAGGGGAAAGGTAGGGAGGGTAACAGGGTTGCAGAGAGATCAAGGACAGGATGACAGTTCTTACAACAGGCAAACTGCTTCGAAACAACTGACTACTCTTCATGTCCAGATTACACATAACCCATCTGCACACGACCGCCTTCATAAACAGGCACTCTGTGAGAACGCATTATGAGATTAGAACCGTCAGGTCTGTACATATAAATAACAGTCTCCATAAACAGTCACACTGCATGACCAGATTAGGACCAGTTCATCCAAAGGTAGCCACTGACCAGACAGTGAGCTAAAGGGAAATCAGGCAATCAGGCTTTATCTTTCTATCCTTATATAGGCCTACTGCTCTTTTTCTTAATAGTTATACGGTTTCCATTGAACCAACACAAAACTCAGTAGGAACTTGGTCCCTACGTATTTTTTAATAATACGTTAGTGCTGGTGGGATGCGGAGACGTGCTGGCAACATGAGAGAGAATTCTCCGAGATACAAATGCAAGGAGCTCAGGAAAAGCAACAGAGGAGATCTGGGATAGTTCTGAGCACTTTCAGAGGACGGCTATATAAGGATATGTGTGTTAAATGTGTTCCTAACTCACATAAACTGGAGGTACTTGGATCTGCAGCAAAAATGGCTTCTTCTGCAGGCCCCTCCTCCTGCACAGACCCCCTTTCAGCCCTTGAACCCTGATCTCTAACCAATGCAGGATAGAACTAGGATTCAGAGCTAGGATTAGGGGTTTTTGGGAAGGGGAGTTAACAGGAAGGAAGCAGGTGGAAAGTGAGAAGTGACGCATGGAGGTGCCCGTACAGATGGACAAGCCCTGACCATATGTTCTATTGTAGCCCAACAATCCATAGTGTTATCAACCCTACCCCTGTGCTTTACAAGCCCAACGCTGCAATGCCAGTCCTGTAGCACAGGACCAACTATGCACAGCATTAACCAACACTACAATACCCTGTCAAACCTCTCCCGGAATTTGCTTTGCAGTAGCTCAGCAAGACACTCACACATTAACACATACTTCACTATGTTACTCACTAAATAGACCTAAGATCAATACACCCACAACAGACATTGGATACTATTTTATGTACTGGTCCTTACAGATTATACATACTTCTGAATTTTAGAAATGTAAAAGATATGGTTAAAAATATATTTTAACAAAGAAAGTTATCAGTCTTTTGAGTGGTTAAGGAGATGAATGCTTGATGATGAATTGCCAACACTGGTCAGACCTACAGAGTACAGCAAACACTCCAGGACTAACAGGTACAAATATACATATCCAAACGTACACACACACACACGTACAAACACACAACCACACATACACATACACACACACACAGTTCATGGGGGCTGCAGGTAAATTTCTCTCTCCCTCTCCTGCTGTGTCTCAGAGAGGATTAATCCTCAGGGCTGTGACGACCTTTCATCCTGCTCCAGCGGCACAGCCAATCAGAGGGTGAACCAGCCTCAGGTTAAAAATAGCACGGGCTCCCAGAGTTCCTGGAAAGTGGCCCGTGTATTCACACTCTGAGCAACAGCAGACAGACGGCACAGCTAGATTCAGATCACAGACAGAGAGGAACTCAAAAGCACTGCAAAGGTTCCACTTCCTGTAGGACTTACAAATGAGAGGTGTAATATCTTTTTTACAACATTATTAAATAGCGTTACTCTTCTAAGACTTGAGTTGGTTGATAAGAGCTGGTTGATAAGCCAGCCACATAAGGCAGGCAGAACAAATGAAAACAATCCAACAAGCTATCAAAGCAGACCACTGCTTTGGGGGCAAGTGCAAACCATGGGGATACATATGACAGAAGTATTCACAACATGCCTGGGCCAAACAGAACCAGTGTTCAAAGAACTTACAAGATAACCACTGCCTTCATATACTCGTTGTTGACAAGTTTAAACTAGGGCGGTCAGTACAGAGGTGAGAATAGTGTAAGATGACCCAGTCCGCTAGCATGACTGCTCACAGAACACCAGTGTTAATGAGAGACCCGCTTTCTCCTTCACTCTCTGGCTCCAAAATTAGCCCTGTTTCTCTCCCTCCCTCAGCTTATCAAAAGTTAATTTGCAGTTAATTAGAGACGGGGCTTCACTGACGGTGGGTTAAAAATATCCCACTGGTTCTGTAGGGGCCTCTCCTGTCTTTCTCTCTCTCTGGCCTATTTTTCACAAACCGGCGGGAATTAGCTAACCACTCTGATTGAGTTTCCGCCTTTCACAAATCTGCTCATGCTGTCACCACAGCGGCATCCGTGACAGAGAATTCTCACTTTGAGTCTAAAATGGTCTTCAAAGCCTAACAGCAGGGCAGCTGACATAACTGCTGTTCCAACACACACACACACACACACACACACACACACACACACACACACACACACACACACACCTATATACAGTCATGCACACCCTTCAATCAGTGACACCTCTGTATGGATTAAATGTTCACGCATATATAATGATCACAGTGATGAAGCGAAGCTCCAATAATTTAAACTCACAGTATTACACAGATTACATAGGACATTCAAATTACCACATTACCCAAGTGGCTTCATAACCCCCACAAACCCACAAGTCTGAATATTTAGACACCCCTTTAAGCAGGACTGGTCACAGATATAGTGGTGAGAGGCTGTGGAACAGCCACGGCCATGTGGGCAGGGTTTACTGGGATCAGCTTGAGCTGTGGGGGTGGAGTTTACTGGGATCAGCAATGAGGGTAGTGTTTATAAGAAGCAACTATGGTGGTGGCTTACTAGGAACAGCTAAGGCAAAGGTAAACAACTAGGGAAGTAGGGGCAGAGTTTACTGGGAACAACAAAGGCAGTGGAGGTTGAGTTTACTGGGGTTGTGGGTGAGTGGAGCTGGCCATCATGCAGGAGTGGAATCGGTATTTAGTGTATTGAAGAAGGTGAAGTCAGAGGGTCAAAACTTCCTGCTTCAGTTCCTGTGGCACATTCGGAAATGATCTAGGAGACCAGCTCCTGTGCTAAATAACCCCCCAACCCATTCCCCCTGAATTCTGAGTATACACCCCTATTTCTCACGTGCTTTTATTGAATCTTGTTAGAAAATGCATGAGTTACATTCCAACACTTCCACGCCTTTCCATACTGCGGAAAATCTTCCCCACTGTTCTCCTCTGCCAATGGACACTGTAACGGAATTAACTTATGTACAAATCACACTGGTGTGTGTCATGCTGGTTAGCTTCTTAAAGATCCTGGGAAAATGCAAGGAACACATGGGCACCACATGAGTTCAATGCAGTTTGACTCAAACCCCCTCCCAGACCCTCTAAGCAGAGATTCATCAGCTGTTTAGAAAGTTAGCGGAACAGATGAGAAGAATCTATAAAAAATCTTCATTGAAGTTTTTTTTTTCTTTCCTTTTTGGTCGTAGGCTTTTCTCTATAAATGACAGAAAAGTTTGAACAGAACCACATTTTCCATCTGCATGTCAAGAGACAGGATATAAGCTCTCCTCCTCCTCTCCTCACAGATTAATAACAACACACCACTAATACAGCTTTACAGGGAGTCGCAGACCAACACTGTAATATCAGCACAGTTTTACAGAAAGTCACACACCTCAGATCACTAATACAGCTTTACAGGGAGATACAGACCAGCAGATCCCTAATACACTTTTGCAGGGTGTAACATAATAATACCATCACTAATACATCTTTACACAGTGTCTATATCTCTGTCTATGTCTGCAAGTTTTTCAGTCTGTCTGTCCGCTGATATTGAAAAGCTGCGACTGAACGAGGCATTGAAAGGCTGCGATAACAATCACCACCATTCTGCTCTTTATCCCATTGAACACAGAGACACGGTTGCCTGGATACTGGGGTATACAGCAGACCCAGGATTCTGCGTGCAAACAGAAGCCATGCTGTTGTTGGCGACCTTGAGCAGCCATGCTCCATCCCTGCCCTGTCACTGCCGTGGAGCAAGAGGATTTTAATAAGACCCTCGTCCATTTTCATCTGTTATTCCCCAATACTACTACTGCATCCCATCAGCCACTGTCTGCCCAGGAAAACATGTGCTTTCCCTCCTCTTGGGTCAACTACTGCATTACATCAACCGGCCACATTTGGAGGCATCTCCTTTATTTCAAAATACTGGCTCCAGGTGCGCCAGAAGCTGTGAACAATGACAATTAGGGCGGGGTCTAAAATGTTGGCTCAAGTGCCACCGCAAACATCCTGATTCGCCTCAAAGGCCACAAGTGTTACATCGGCAGCCTCACCAGCAGCAGTGTTAGCAACTTCAAACATTCATGGGACCACACTGTCAAACTCACAGAGGGCACTTAAACAGTTTAGTGACTCAAGTGTGTAAGTCGTAAAAACAATATCACTTTTTTACTGCAGCGAGTAGATTCAAAATCGTATTCATAAATCTGAAACAAAAAACTAGGGGATAGTCGGAAACATCTACCTCCACCAATTTGCCATGGAACATGGGAAGGGGGGGGGTGGAGTGGGGGTGGGGGGGACTATACGATGGATTGAAGTTTAAATTTGGGTTGTTCAGTGACATTTAAATGCTTTGATGAAGTGAGCGATACAATTTCTTTCTAAATATTTGAAGGGGTTAAAAATTCAATTCAAATCCTTCAATTAAATTTGAAAATTAAAATCCTTTTCCTTTTCTGTCTACTTATTTCGAACATTCCGCACTTTTTCTCCAATTGTCATGTCATTATATTTTTAATGCTGGAAACAGGGATGACAGGAACACTATAATGGAATACAACAGGAGACTGGACATTTTCCTTTCTCATCTCTATGAGATTGTAAAATGGTAATATAGTTTTACGATTTTCAAATGGATTTTTAGACATACATTTTCATGTGAACTACAAGTAAAAATAAACCCATGTGGATGGTTTGTATTTAACTATATACGTTTTCTATTCAGGTAAATAAATGTGCATTAGCATTTCTTACTAAATAAAGGTTTTTTTTTTATTTGATTATCAGACAGCATGCCAGCTACATATGAAAACAGTGCTCTTATTCAAGAATGAAAGTAAGTTGTCACTTAAAAAATTACACTTTCACTAGAAAAACCAATTTTTTCAGACTGAAAAAAAATCTACTCAAGCTAAGACTTAAACTCGGGAGCCATTATGCACACATTATCACACACAAAGTAACACTAATAAGCACATAATGACTCACATGTATACGCACGCACAAACTTGCACACACTTACACACAAACTTACACACACACACACACACACACACACACACACACACGCGCGCACGCATGCATGCACACAGCTGTGAAACTTAATTTCAGTGACTTGTAAGAGTGAAGATTTATACAGGAAAAGGAGGGCAGTACTTCCTGGGGAATAAGATGTTGAGTGTAAAAATATCTGTGGTAAATGGAGTGGGGGTTTGACAACCAAACTCTTGGGGGAAGAATAGGGGCTCTACACAAGCACTGAACACCAATTCCATCTCCAAGCGGAAATAACAGTGCACCTCAATCGATGAAAAACGGCTCCCTCTTGCTGGTCTCAGTGACGCAGTGAGTGGCGTCCTTCACCGCAACCTCTCATTCCAGAGATAATTAGTGCAGGAGCTGAGAGGACTCTAGCAGCACTGACAATTAGAACTCAAACAAGCTCATCTGAGACTAGACCACTGTCTGGAGACAGGCAGGGAGCAGGGTCTCTCAGTGGAAGGGTCTTATGTCACTCTCTCCTAAAGCAGGGGAAACAGCTCTGTCTCCTCTTCTTTCAGCCCAGGCACAGTGACCCTGAGTGTTATGTTTACTCTGTGATGAATCTCTCACACACACACACACACACACACACACACACACAGACAGATAGACACAGACACAGACACATGCGTTTCATTGCTTGGCCTTCAGATGGCACATTCGGCAACCACATTTGTGGTGGTTGATTCCCAGCTGTACCAGTACCTCTGGCTAGAGGTCCACATTGCAAAGGCAGCAATTACTTCACCTAAGCCAGGGAAGACATGGGTTTAATGTGGTTAAAATCCCCTGGCTCCTCAGTTTGTAGCAGTATCTCCTGGCCAGCAGGGTGGCTGCAAGATTCATGAACTGATCATACATTGACTTTGTGATTGTTATCAGTGCTGCATCTGCAGTGTGGAAAAAAGCGGTGACTGCCTGCATGACGTGTCACGTGTATGGCCTCCTCCTCCTGGCTCACTGGGAGAGGGTCACTTGGTGAGGTTAATACAACAGTAGTGGAACATGCACTTTCAGTGGGAAAATGGGGAGAATACAACAACTGAAAATTATAAAACAAACAATTGAATATCTTCTTTGAATCCACAATTTAAAAAATACAGTGCACCAAACCAGAATTTGGTGGATAAGATTCAGAATTTCTGGATAAGAACATCTGTGCTGTTTGTTTGCGAACAACTACACATAAATAATTAAGAATCTATGATGCCTGTGTTCAAGGAAAAAAAACGGTATACTGCATTTTCCGCAACAGCAGACTTCCAATTATCACTGGGAGAGAGAGCAATATCTTGCAAGCTGCTTGGCTTTTGTCTTGCACAGAGTGGCCATCTGCAGACCACTCATTACAATCTCGTATGCATAGACCAAATATCACCCCATATTATAAATCAGAATTTGGCATTTGTATGGAAACACAGACTATTGCATTCACCGAAGACTGATACTTCCCGACTTTTGAGATTAAGGTTTGTTCCATTTACAAATCAAATGAATTGCCAATTTGAATGTCACACGTGCCCTTTCAGCTTTCATTCAAGGACTAAGCCTGGAACTTTTATTGCCATTGTACCTTGTAAAATCATCAGTCTTATTATTGCCCCACATGCGATGGGCTTAAAATGCTGTGGATAGTAGAGTATACGAGATGATACAAACAACTGCTTTTAATCGTGAGTCAAAGCACAGGACAGGACTACATCGAATCCAGCACAAACCTTGAGGAATGTTCCAGTGCAACACATGTGTAGTGAATGGGAAGATATGACAATGAAAATACCACAACAGGTGATTAATTACAACACTGTTACCTAAATTCTAAGCTGATGCAGTATGCCGTCCACATCACCAGTGTCACTAGCAAGTGAATGAATTGGAAATGAGGGCAAATAGCAATAATGAAAGTGCATGTTATTAACTGATTATTCCACCCATGGGACCACGTGAACCAGTGTTCAATTCAGGGTTAGCTAATTCAGTGTCCAAATACGTTTTCATTTACAAAATCCACAGCTTTTTTCTCCCTCATTAATTAAAGGGAGGCATTGTATGTAATAAAAACATTCCTGGTAATTTTATATTTCATATTGTTTATTGAGAAGGAAGGATACATTGTATTGATCAATATCAAATAGTCAATATCAAATTAAATAACTTCCCTTTGTGATTGCTGCGTCTTCCTCACCCAACTTAGGCTCTCACACACTAGTTCATACTAAATTTACATGATGAGCCTAGTTGTACTGCTCTCATTATATATATATATATATATATATATATATATATATAATGAGAGCAGTACAACTGCAGTACAATATATATATATATACACACACACACACTCACTCACTCACTCACTCAGGTTCTAATTCCCTATAGTCCACAGAGCACCACAGGTGAGAGCTAACACCCACTGGTGGAGAGGCATCTCTGTCATCAATAATTGCCAGCTTGTGAGTTTTTTCAATTAGGAAAAGCTAATGCTGTGCTTGGTCTCCTATTGGTCACAATCAGACAATGTCAAGCAATGGCCTAATGATTTCTTACCTATCTAGTCCAGCATGTATTCGTGGTGTCTTTAGCAATCAAACCACTCGGAAGCCCTGGTGCTTGAGTTCTTTGAATATGCGTTCCCTGAGAGCTGCAGATTATTTGAATGTCAAATCAAATCAATCAAAATGCACATCCCAGGTTTATACTAGTGTCTGACCTCTGTGACAACCTTTCAGGATAAAAAAAGTATGAAGTTGGCTAAGGGAGGATGTGACTGGTGCTTACTACATACCTCCATTTGCTTTGTGTTAAATACAGATTACCCTCCAAACAATATCAGAGATGATGCTGTTATCATTATATATGCACTCTGAAATTGCATCACTGAATATATTTGCATGCCATGAAAGCTGGTTTTAATTAAATTATTGAGAAGAGATATATGGAAGAGAACAGGTAAAAGGCTAAGGGGGATAGGGTTAACTCAGTTCCATCACTGTGACAGTGGACATAAACTTGATTCACCTCGCACCTTTAACGGCTTTTAAAGCTGGCTCATATAAACATCACACAGGTCCTGGCATTTTTAAAGTTAGCAAAGGTCACATTTTAGAGCTGCTTCCAAAATAACAATGCCTTAAGCTTACCCAGCCATAACCTGTGAGTATTACTGCCTGTATTCACACTGAGTGATGTCTTTGTCATGCTACCCAGTTTGATGTACTCATACCTGTCTTGGACTCGCAGTATGCTAATCATGTTCAAACGCAGCCAGCTAAAGCATCAGAGCAAAACTTAATGGCTTCCTGTCAGGTCACAGAAGAAAAAGTGACTGTGTGATAGTGTGTGATTGTGAAAGACTCTTACAGTAAGTGAGAGTAATGGCCAGAGAAGATGAAATCATCACAAAAAGGGAACTTAAATGGCAGATGAAACATGACTGATCCTTTATTAAATGCACTTGCTTTTTAAGGGGATGAAACTATTAAAAACAAGCACATGTATGCACACCCACACATGCACACGTGCTCCAAACTTCAAAAATGGAGGGTAGTGTTGTTAATTGGAGGAAATTGTTTTCTGGTAAGGAAGAAGACATGAAGCACAGGACATCCTGTCAGATGGCTGGACGGAGTGGACGTGGACTCTAAAGCACAGACACAGATGTTCTACAGCTGGACAATAAGAGACAGGAGGGTAGGGCTGGGGGAGGAGAGTGATACTGACCTAAGTGATAAGGGGTTGAGCCAGGGCCTGTGGAAGAACAGCATGAGCACCTCTCCAGAGTATAAAAAGGCAACTGCCCATACAGATGGGGAGGTGGGTTAGGTGAGTTAGGAAACTTCCACGGGACACAGCAACTGAGTTCTGCTCATGCAGAAATTGCTACAGACTTCCTCTTAAGGCACAGATGGGTACTGGTTTCCATATTAGGCCTACACCACCAACTGCTAGGGATTCCCAGGGCCGGATCCAAAACTCTAGTATATATAAACAGTTTGAACCAGGGAGAGGAGAGGAGAGGCAGAGAGAAAAGAAACAGGAAGGAGTTTCCACTGTGATCACTGAGGTCAAGGCTAGTCTACCCCACTGCTTCAAACATTTTCCTATGACAAACATTCCATGAAAGTTCGACGTTCCCTTGTGAAGCCTTGGCTGAACCTCACTGATCCCAGATCAGTGAGATGGAAAAAAATTATTCTACCCAGATCACAAGTGCTCTCTGATGATGGTCTCTTGGTGTGATTTAGCGGTGTTGAACCCCAGCCTTGTGGGGCATGGAAGCAATGTCATATGAACTCTTCAGCGTCTGTTGATCTGCATGCCATATTTGACTCAGAATTCCACCCACTTCCTGTTTCCTAAAGACAGTGTTACAGTCAATACAGGTGGAATGTAGTGGAATCTGAGAGACAAATTTCATACCAAAATATATTAACTTATATATTCATAAAAATTATTTACATTATATTTCATTCCCAAAACCATCATATTACCTTGATATTATTACAGGTTTTTGAGACATACATAGACACTGTAACATGGGTTAATAAACTCATTAGAATAATATTATTATATACCTTTAGGGTATATTTTACATTTTCCAGATGCCTTTGGAATGACAGACAGGCACCAACTCTTGCATACCAACCCTTTTTTGCACACTTTATATTCTTAAAAAATAGACATTGTATGCACATTTCCATGTGTTTTACACCACATTTTTATATTGAATTGCATATACATTACTAAATTACTCTTTGGCATGGAATAGCACTAATAGCTTTGCCTGCAACATGTTACTTTTGTTTTTTTTTTTTTCGTCATTGACATAGTGAGGGCCCCAGAAGGCCAAGTGCGCTTCCAGATGTGTCAGGTAATAATGCAGGGGCGGCTGCCACACTAGTGAAGGTGAGCGTCCATTCTGAAGATGCATTGGCCACACTTCCCGTGTACACTTCCCAAGGACAGGAAGTACCTTCGTACTGAAACTGGCCAGTGTAAGTGACCCTCTGCACTATTTTTAGACCATTGTTCACTGAGGGGAAAAGCTGCAGAACTTTGACACCCCTGACCTCATGTTGGGGTTGAGAGCTGGTGAGTGTGGCGTTCTGCTGAATCGGGGGAGTGTCTCTGGTTCTATCCTCTGTAAACTTGCCGTACAGTGCCATATACCTGCCCATAAACTGTATTTTATTCACTTGCTTGGAAGTGGCTTGTCATCTGTCAGCCCATGCGAAAGATTGCTCCCACAACTATGTGAAGTTCTGAAGAGCAAACGTTTCAGGAGGAGAAGCAGGAGAGAGAAACATAAAGAGACAGGGAGAGTTTCATGCATAATTCGCAAAGACAGAAGGACGTCTTTCTGGTAAGCAACTTTAAACTCAAATTTTGAAAGTCAAGTCTCAAAATACTGAAGAGAATAATGATGATGATTACTGTTATCATTATTTTCTCTTTAGAGAGAGAGCTGAGATGCGACATGGAATTAGTAATTATTAGAGTCATAACTGTTCCACAGCAGGGGCTGAAGGAGAGTTTTTGGGCCATAATCCTCCTGCATAAACCATGACTCACATATCTGTTCATAGTTAGTGAAAAGAGTCTTCACCCCATGCATAGACTCAAAGAAACCACTTTCGTTTTCAGGTTGAGGTTCGCAAACAGGAAATGGTGCCTGGCCGCGGTGTCGGCAAGGTGAATACTGTGCTTCACTCGCTGTGTCAGAAAAACGCAGCACGGCGGGTTTTGAGCCGGGTGATGGGGGCGGGATGGGATGGGAAAGGGAGCAGGGGGAGAACTCGGCCCCCACCAAGGGCCCAGGGGAGGATAGGGCCTTATCTCCCGCTGTTCTCCTGCTCACAACATCCTGTTTGCACTCAGGCAAGACAAATACTGCTTCTGTCCGACACAGAAGATTTTACACAGCCTATCACGTTTTCTGCATTTGCTGATAACTCTATAATTGGGTTTTTCCTGTTCAGTGTGACAGAGAAAGAGAGGGAGACAGTAAGAGCAAGGGAGGAGTGAGTAAAAGAGAGTGCCCATATAATGCAGTTTACCAGTCTGGCAAACTATGGAACATATATCAAGTACATACACTCATGAAAACAGGACACACACACACACACACACACACACACACACACACACACACACACACAGGCAAATACTTACAAATGTACAAGTGGAATGGGATATGCATACACATGTTTTACATTACAGCAGAGTTTTTATTTTGTATTAATGCTTTCAGGTTAACTGGCCCCTCACCAGTTTGTTTTTACAGCCCCTGCCTCACCCCCCCAAGTAAAGTATCTCCACCCTTCAAGTTGTACTGATATCACTGGTGGAAAAATGTTTTCTTTCCACCACCCATGTCCCCACGCCCATCCTCATGCATTTCCCATCATGCCCTGGGCCTCTCAGTATCTCAGGCAGCGACTGACCGACTTCATAACCCGACAAAGTACAAAACCATCCAAGGGAAACTTCCCGTTTCCCTGAATCCTAAATCCAGGGGACTCCACTGGACCCAGAGAGACAGACAGGCCCCATGAGGGACTGGGCTGTTCTGCATCAGGCGAGCCAGTGCTGCCAAGATGGGCATTACATGGTTAGAGAAGCCAAAAATCACTGGAACCCTCCATGGTGCCACAGCACACATACACACACACAGACAGACAGATGCAGACAAACATGGGTTTCCATCTCTCCAATGCTGCAAAGGCAGCCGTAACCAAGGAAACCTTCAAGCAAAGAACCACAATTTTCATCAAGAAATGCAACGATGCAAGCAACCCAAAAACCAAGGAATACCTTACACAACCAGTCTTTTCAAAACAGAGACAGAGTTTTTGTTCTGTGTGGCTTGTCAGTACCTATGTCTACCCCTGTTACCCCTGGCCTCTTCTACCCATACCCTCTCGGCAGTCTTCCTTCCTCCCCCCGCTGCACTGGGTAGCTCCTCTGCACTGGGGTGAGGGTCTGGAACTCATTTCCCACGCCTGCTCACATCACAAAGCACATATGCCCAGCCCCCCTCTGCTCCTGACCCCAGCCTGGCCCCTTCTGAGCTATTTCAGGATATTTCCTTTTACAGAATTGATGAACTCTGGCTTTTTAAAGTACCCCCATCCCAAAAACAGGGACATTTCATCTCCACTCTGTGCTCACTTACAGCAAAAAGTGAAGAAATCCCACAACAATGAGCTAAATGTCTATTTTTCAGGGCTGAAATCTGACTTTGTTTGTTTAAAAGGAAATAAGCAGCTTAACTTTAAAGACATTCCTCGGAAAAATGTCAGGTCCATCTTTTAACATGAGTGCTAGTGTACCTTTTTCCAGTTCTTCGAACTGCTGTACAGTTATACAAGAAACAATCTAATAAATGAGCCTTCGATAAAAAAAATATATATATATATATAAAAAGTCTTCCACAATTAGTCACGTACACATCTCCTATCCTTGGTGTATTTCCCACAAAACCATACTAGCCTGTGTGACATTCACAATAGCCAAGAAAGAAGTGTGTCCTGGAAGAGGGGTCAGAGGGATGTGGAGCACACACATGAACACTGTGAATGGAGTAAACAGGAACAGAGCAACAAAGGATGCTCTAATCTCCACTTTCCAGAGAACCACAGCTGGGGAACAAGACAGATGGAAATCATATCTGAGGTGTTCATTCACCAACTATTAGCATTATAACGGACATGCATGCACACACACACACACACACACACACACACACACACACACACACACACACACGCGCGCACAAGCACAAGCACACATGCACACACGCACACATGCACACACGCACATGCACACACATACACACACATACACACACATACACACACTCACTCAATGAAACAAATGAAACACTCCCTGAGAAACAGAAGCAACAGGAGCTGAGGTTTCTGTTACCAACCATCCCATCTGAAGCCACGACTCCTGTGCTGGCTTGGCAAGGCGGAAAGGGCTGCACAGGTGATGAGGGAAGGCCTGCTGTCTTTGGCACGGTGGCAGAGGAGCATGAGTCATCATGTGACCCGCGGTCTCACCATGTGGCCCAACATCACCGTATACAGAGCTGCTCCTAGAACAGTCCGAACTGCTACGCATTCCACTGCCGCTCCCATACTGCACCCAATAAGGCAACCAAACCATCTCCAATGCTCAAAATCTAAATTAAGTTGACCGCAACAGCAAGACTTTTTCCCCTTTCTAAAACTCATTTGAGTATGGTAATGTAAACATTCACTATTCAGCCCATGAAAAACAAATCCAGATATACACCATAATTACAAGCTCAGAGTAAGTTCATACTTCTGCAAAAATCCCTGTGCTCACACTCCTCATGACTGCCTATGCTTTGTGTCATAGAACTGCACAGCGATGTTTACAACAGTTTCACACAAGGAGAATTTACGGTGCTCCACTAGTCCACTACAGGCACAAGCATGTCTTTTTGTACATGGAGACGTAATCCAGGGAAGTACTGGATCACAGTCAGAATACACTGAGAGTGCTGGCTGGCTTTCCACAGGCAGGGAAATTGCCATACAAAGACACACACACTCTTTGTAGCCATGGTAATCTCCAGAGTCATAAAGCAACAGAACTGATCTGCAGAGATGAGCTTTAACTGCCTTTAAAGTCCTTATGAGTGGCTCCTTTTACAGCCTTCCCACCTCCTCTCTCCCTCACGCCTGCATTCAGAGCAGTGGGCCTCAACTATGCTGCAGAACAGACCAGGACTTCCAGGATGCATCCATCTGGAATGGTCTGGAGGGAGCTGGAACAATCTGGAGAGATCTGGAAGGATTTTGAGTGGACAGGAGCAGTCTGAAGTGGTCTGGAAGCATTCTCCCCACCCACACGCCATGTCTTGGTTACAGCCCAGGTCCTGGGAGGGTGGTGAAGAAGGAATCCATGGTGGGGAGCATCTGGTGATAAAAGGGAGACGGGTGCTTGTGCAAACACTCAACCCTGACGCAGGCCCAGAGCTCTGAGAAACAAAGACATGCAGAGAGGCAGATGCTGCTGCTTTCAGGAGCCTGGAATAATCCCCTCCTGCACCTTCCCTCCATTCACAGGGACCTGCTGCTTTCCTCTCTCAAAGTGCCTTTGGCCGCACAGACTCGGAAACTTGCCATCATAGCAAGTTTTTTTTTTTTTTTTTTGTTCTGACAGACACTGTCTCCATTTAAATCTAGGTGAAAAAACATTCCATTCCATTTTCCATTATGATTTGATTGAATGATTTAAATTTTTGTTTCCGAGTTCAACTTCTGATCATATTTACATCTCATTTCTATTGCAAAGTGAATTGCAGTCCATTTAAAATTGTGACTTAACTTATAAACCACTTTTATATGTAAATCACTGTGTTTTTACAGATTCATCTGTGTTAACCTGCAGCAGGTTAGGTCATCTACAGCATATATTTTCACAAGTGAGAGTTTTCTTAATGTATAGGTTCATTCAGTGAACTGTGCAAACATTTCACAGCCCCGATTAACCCTGATGTGAGACTAAATCCCACATGTGACCAGTGATGAAAGGTTCGGTCCTGAATGTGGGATAATGCTGGCCTGTGTAAAAGGCCCTTTGTCTCTCTCAGATTAATGTGCGCAATGCGCTGCTCTGAGTTACACAGATCCACTCCACAGGATCAAACCTATTTTTCGGCCCCTGGTCCAGCTGAAGGACTCCGGCTTTTGTGTCTGAACTCATCCCCAGGAAACGTAGTGAGCAGATGGTTCAGGCAGCATACCAGACAGGCAGATAGGTATGGGGCAAACCTGTGAAAACAGGCCTGCTGAGATGGGAATGAGAAAAGACTAATCTGGTTTAGGCTCTATTTCTATGAAGAAAGAAAAAAGATGGAGACAGAGGAAGAGAGGCAGGAAAAGGGGCAGGGAGAGAGAAATTATCTCTTTCTGTTTTTCTTTTTAATCTCTGTCTTACCTCTCACAATGAACAGCAAAGCCAATGCCTGTCTTGAAAACAGGAGTATTGTTTTCATCTGCTTTTAAATAAACACCATATGTAAAAGTACTGGGGGAGAAGGATGTGTGATGTCATCACTGTGTGACAGTGTAGAGAGTAGAGGTAAGGAATGAAGCTCATGGGAAATGTCAGATACAGAGGAGACTTGTCTACTGTCCCACACAAAGGGGGGGACTCACGTCTAAACTACTGTCCCACATGGTTAGTCAACATAGAAAGAGTTTCATACTGGGCATACTTTGTCACATGGTCTTGCTGAAGAGGCTCATGATTGGCTTACAGCCTCAAGGTTAGCAAGAACAGAACAGGGGATGACTCTATTTCCAGGTGATTGAGCTCAAGGCAGACCTCCATCAGAAACATCTGAAAAATTCAACCACAATTAAACAGAGGAATGAGCCTCTCCATTAAACAAACTCTCAGATGGAGAGCTGAAACAAGGCATACTTCATTTAAACCACAGGGAGAAAGCAGAGTGGCCATGTTGAGTTTTGAAACTCCTCCCTCGCTGGGAAGACAGAGGGACGTCTGAAAAAGAGACACCCTCTTCAATCTATAAATATCCCTCCCAGCAGCCGAGCATTGTCCATGTCCCGCAAGTGGAAATTCCACAGTCAGGGCACAAACTCGATACTAAGGAGAGGGGATAGGAGACAGTAGTGAAGGCTAGTGGTCATGGCCATGGCAGATGTGCTGATGAGAATAACCTATGGTGCATCTATTGTTGTTATAAGACATCCACGGCCATTTTTAACATCAGACTGTGATGAACCTGGTATGGGACCAGGAATGTGTGGAATCCAGGCTTGTGATGAGTGGCATCCATAATTGGGGAGAGGGCTACAACAAGCTGTAAATCATTGACTTGTTTTAACCATTCCAGAGCAATTTGTGCTCCAAATGAAAAGGAATTGCTCACATAGGCTTCTCATACTTTCAGTTTCATAACACCTCACTCTCCCATCAGTGCTCAAACACACAACCAGAAAATCTGGCAGAACAGTTTTATTGGAGCATGCTCGACTGCTATAGGCAAATTCCTATATCAGGGCAGTTCAGTTTCTCCAAATTCTTGGAATTAATGATCACTGCCTATGCACTACAGGCTTTGTACTAATGATGACATGTTTGCCTGAGAACCACCCAAAGCACACTGTAAAAGCTTGAAAGTCAAACTGACCTATGCTCCCTCTAAACCAACAGAATCATAATGAAACAGCAGATGAGAGAGTTTCGCTCTCAGCAAGGGAGTGGACGGGCACTGCAGGGCTGGAGAACGAGGCAGACACCAGTCACAGGGACAGAGTCTCTCAATTACTCCTCTCTTTCACACCTCTCCATTCACAGTTATATCTCTGTTTGAGCCAAACTGCAACACCCACAGCACGTACACCAATCCATACCACACAGCTGCCAGCACCCTCACACTAATGTGAGAGAGGGAGAGAGAAAGCCGAGGAGAGAGAGTTATCGAGTGGATAAAGATGGACAGAAAGTGAAAGGACAGAGAGATTTAACGCTGTCACTTTCCCAAAAAAACTTCCACACAAAGATAACATACAATTGTTTGTTGTCTGTTTGTTTGTGTTACTTGTCAACTTTAGCAACAAAGTATGATGCCATTCAACAAAGCATCTTGAAATTGAGATTGGGAAGGATTAAGAGGAAGCGTGGGTGGGATAAGGGAGAGAGAAAGGGAAAAGAGAGAACAAAACATAAACTGAAAATGGCATGATTCCCTGAGTCCACAGGCACACCCCCAGAGGAGGAGCAGAGGTGAGTTTTACTGTCAGCCACCTGTCATGGCCTGAGGACAGCAGGCAGTACAAACCTACCTGCAGCTCCATTTAGAGCCTTTTCTTCTCATACAAAGGCTCCCTGTAAACAAATGGTGCTATACCTATACCTCTGATATAAACTTCTATGTAAATATTTCTTCACAGTTATTGTTGTGATTCACAAAGAGCAATTCTGTTAGTTACTTACTGTATATGCCAATGAGGCAAAGCACACATATTTCTCTCATTAAAGCTCTTTGATGACCTGAACTGACCCAAGAACAGCACTGTGCCCATCTGGGACAGCCAGGAAAACAGAATTCAGGATTTATGGTTTTGCTTTTGTCTGTGGGCATGGGCATGTGTGTGTCCGTGTGTGTGTATGTGTGTGTGTGAGAGAGAGAGATAGAGAGAGTGTGAGACAGAAACAAAGTACACTCATTAAAAGAGCTGAGTTAGACATAAAGACCCACACATGTATATCTTGGAGAAATGGGAAGGTATGTTTGTCAAACACAAGAATACTGATGTTGTTATGAGCATGTTCTTCAGTTCAGCTCATCTCTCATTAAAGTGACGAAAAGCAGATTCATGCAAACACAAGCACTCACACAAACATGCATGCAAACAAAATATATAAAGTGCAGAACTACTTATGGTTGTCAATACTAATGAATAAAATACAAAGACTTCAATTTACTGTCAGCATTACATTACAAAATTAATTATGTAATCATTTCAGGTCACTAAGGACAGAGGGCAGGTCCACACACATACAGGTACACATGTGTAACAAATACAAGCACATGAACTAACACATTACACTCCCCAACAGTCACACGGTGAAAAAAACACACTCACACATATACCCTCAGAGAAATGAAACGTTTACTAAGCTAACGCAATAATATTGCTACCTTTTAAAACTGGGAACACCTCTATCTGGTGCTTAATCTGTTTTCAATTTGAGAACGTAGTGCCATCAAGTACCTTTTAATTACTTGGCCAGACATTTCACCCACAGTTTTTCCACAGAACTATAAAAAAAACAGAAGGACCAATTACCGCACACAAAGCTATTTTAGCTATCAAAGCCACAGCCCACAGAGAGTAATAACCTGTCAATGATTCAGTATTCAACAAACAAACCCTGACAATTATTTTACAACACACGCAAATGCACCCACACACATACTTACAGATGCACACACACAAATGCATGCATGCACGTGCAGACATGTGGCCTCAGACTTTTTTACCCCACCCTTAGGTACGTTCACAAGCTTACAGAAACTTTGCATCTTTTAAACTGTTCAACCTCAGGAGCTGGAAGATGTGTGTTCAATAAAGCCTAAGTGAGAACAATCATTTTCCAGGGCCTTTGGTTTAGAGAGCCAAAGCATTCCATCAAGCCCTCAGAACCTGGCTGAACACTGCCAGGCCTAAAAGCCCAAAGTACGGAGTATAGATGCGGCTGCGAGCTGTGGGCCAGGCTGGGCCAGTGAACAGAGGCTCCACAGATAGCAAGTGAACATTAAGCACGTTAAAAACAGCCAGATGACAGGACTCAATATTCTCACATAGCAATTTTATGCCCGGAGACGTCTAAACCAGGCCACCAAGCTCAGACAGGAAGTAGGCCGGCGTAAGCCCCAGAGCCCAGGCCCCTTTGAAGGCCAGGTGGGACCTCACAGAACGACACTGCGCCCCTCTCATTATCAAATATAAATATCATCCAGGCAGGCGGGAGGCTCCAAACCTCACACACCAGGGACCCTGCCCACTCCTGGCCTCTCCCTGGAGTTGAAAAGAGGACAATTTAACACGTTAAGATCCATACTGCATACTACCCATCCTGTGGCCATGACCATAACTGTGCCACATGTCCATTTTCTTGGCATTTTCCCCCAGAGAAAAAGCATGGAAATAAGAGCTTGGTTAAATGAAGCAGAGTATCTATGGCATGCTACTTCACCCACTGCTTCTGAAGAAATGTTATCTTGTTATCACTCCGTTTTTAACACATGCTGTTAACTTTCAAATTCAAAAGTTTTCACATATCAGTTGTGCTATAAGAGTACTCAAATTGGTTTAGCGTGGCTAATAAAAGCTTTACGTTTTTTGCTTTATTTTTTTGGATGCATTCATGAAATCAGTTCTGAAAAGATGAACCTGACTGCTCTCGCACGGCTGAAAATCACAGGCTTTCTGCTGAGAATAATTCCACCATGCGTAGGAGGAGGATTTGTAAAAATAAACTCAACCTCGGGGAGATAAAGGTATGAACACTTTCCAGGGCCTCCCAGTGCTTCTCTCTTTGCACAAGTGAATCGCACTTACCCAAGCGATGGGTTAAGCTCCTATCAACTCACCAGTGACATCATCATCAGTGGCCAGGGCATGAAGGCTGACATATTTATCATGGATCAAGCTGCACCACTGCATGACCTGGGTATTTGTCATGTTTACACTATCTCTAGTGTTTCCAAGCCCAGAACCACGATCAGCCTTTCCTCTCTCTCCTCTCTAGCATGGGCAAATGCTAGCCAAACCAATGTTGGAGTGTTTCTATATATGATATTGAGAAAGGAGGAATTAGGGTCATTCCATTAATAAACCATACAGACCACCCACAAACGCCCAGCACAGTCTTTGCATTTCATTATTTTGTGGCACTGAAAGAATCATTACCAAACTGGAGGGAAGCTAATTTGCTAACAAAGCTGGAGGAAAAGTGACAAGATGAAAGTGTGCAGAGCTCTTTCATGGCAACCTGCATTCTCCCAGGTGGAGAGGCCAGCTGAAACAGCAGCAGTGGAGGGAGAGCTCAGTCACATGGGGGATGCTGATGAGCACTGGCATAGGAAAACCTATTTATTAACAAGCTAGACATGACTACTCCAATGGGAAAACAGCATCATTATTTCAGAATGGCTGTGTAAGCATGTGAAGAAAATATTGACATCATTACATGTGTACTAAAGGAAAAAAGACTTCACAGCTGCCTCGGCTAACCTTCAAGATCAATATTGCACACACACAGGTACTTAGTGAAACTAAACATGCTGTCAGCATTAAACCATAAAACACTAGCACTCAAAAGCAACTGTTTGGATGTTAAGGAACACACTTTAGTAACTGATTGTGCACATTATTGAGGATTATGATAAATGAAGTCTCTACAATGTTATACTCCATCCTCTTTAATACTAATGATCACAATTAAATCACAGAACCTTAAATAGTCACATCCAGCCTGTATCTGTGTTCTGCCTGTGTCTCTGTGTGGTCAGGCATTATCATTATCACTCTCTGTGTTAAGGCTGTGTGTATCTGTGTTTTCAGGCGCATCTTTCTGTAACTATAATTTCTGTAACTAACATTAATCTTCCCTTTTCTATTCTCAATATACTTAGTTTCCCCACCTTTCACAATTTCAATTCAATTTACATTTCAAATGCTTTATTACCATGATATATTTGACTAAATTTCCAAAGCATTAAAATATCACAAACATCAACAGAAGACTTGCAAACAATAAACGTTCACATAAATGAGAATTATTAGACTACTACACAGGTGTGAAATAAACATATTTCTCTGCCTTTCCCTCTCAATATGACAATGTGAGATAAATTATTTTGAATCTGTGTTGTATTCCACCCTATAATGATGTGACTGTGTCTATAATACAACACTACAGAAAAAGACTTCAAGCTTTGCTGTTTTGTAATTTAATAATGAAACAGGGCTGTGCTTACTGAGGCTTGTCAGTGGGGGAGTCATAAAGACTACAATAAAACAGAACCACGATCATAAGTTAACAAGCTTAATATATTTCTGTATTTTGGCCATCTGACATTTATAGCTAAACTCTACAAACAACAAAACATGTCTGACAAGGTTAATGTGAATGACATATGCTTGGCTGCTGCAGCTCAGAGGGCATGTTCCCGGAGAGGGTGTGGCCCTAGAGGGGCTGGGCAGGCGTGCCAAGACAAGACGTAGGTTTAGGAAATGTGGTGAACCCTCTAACTGGAGAGCTTGATCGCAGTCGATCAGCTGGCTGACTGACATGTCCCATTAAAGCATCGCTACGTGCAGAAATGCCAATGAGCCTTTTCACACATTTCAGCACCTTAAAAACATACCAAGGGCTATGCACTGCATCACACTTCAGGGCTGCATGTAACACTGAGCAGGGTGGAGGGGTTGAGAGGAATATACTCTTCCTCAGAAAAGGGCTTGGTTGGCTACAGTGCACCATGCACACATCAGGTCAATGGTCAATACAACGCTCTCTCTTTCACTCTCAGAACAAAACCCTGAGCAACCTCCTTGACCCATTGATTGAGGACTGAATTTTTTAAGCTGTGCAGTGGAAAACACATAATTGAGGTCAAGTCAGAGTGGCATGGCCCTGTTTTTTTCCAATTTCTCAACCTTATTGACTTGATCCATTTTTAATCTCATTTAAAACTGGTCTCTTTTCCTTAAATGAATTTCCTGTTTTTTTTTTTTTTTTACTGTTAAGCTAATATGTGTGCAAGCTGACAACTAGTCCAGTCACTGCATTAATTACGCAAACAAATGACCCACTGGGGCTTGAAGCAATCCCATACAGACACCTGAAAACATACCTTTTTAACTGAGTATGTCGCTAGTTCCACTTGCCTCCAGGTGTAGGCTACTATGATAAAGAGGCATAGGCACAAGCTTAATCACCAAATAAAAGTGAATAATAAAGCCAAAATTATACTCATGGCTTTAAAAAAGGGGGTGTGATTCCAAGTATGCTCAAGAGACAAACTGTAAGGTATTTTAGAACACTGGTTTAGCAGATAGCAGAGCTATTGTGATGACTTGACACAGTAAAGACATGTAATGAATCAAGCTACTTTGTACCGGAATTATTACTTCCATCTATAATTAAACTAAATGTATTATTTCCACCAGGGCTATAATCAGTCTGAAACATCAGTCTGAAACACCCTTAATACCCTATATTACATGATGTGCCATGGCGGCTAGTAGGACAATATCAGTCAAACGGAAATCCAAAAACATGGAAGTTTCATGAAGGCAGAAGAGAAATGTGAAGCAATGGAAAGAGGCATGATAGGAGCACAGTCCAGCCTGTGAGTGATAAGCCACCAAACAGCACTTAGGCTACTGCTAGGGTTTATTACCTTTTTATTTGCTGGTTGACTTATACTGCCATTGTCCTTCTTCATGATTCTGTTTATTTTCCTCTTTCTTCCTCATAAGCCATGGGGGACTTGGTGATTACAGACCTTAAAAGGGGGCATGGTTATGAGCTTACTCCCATCTTGTGCGGGGGCGGGAGGGTGGCAAGCAGTGCTCCCATGAGACTTTTGTAAATAAAAACACTGCAAAACACAGATACTACACCGTCTTTCTTTTTTTGTCTCCTTTAAATACTGCATGATTCAGCATGCCCCAGGCTCGCAGTACCAGGTGAACTCTTCTCCCAGTTCACCCACTGCTGGCCAATGGATTGCTTCCTGCAGACCATGATTTTCTGAGACATCATCCTCAGAATGTGGTAAAATGATGGTTGGTAAGTGCAGGATGGAAGGAGTGTGCATTGTGTCTGCATGATGGAAGTTTCTCAGGGCTGTTAAAACGAGGCCTAATCGTGTGTGCTTGTGTGGGAGGGGTGGTGGGCCAAGCACACTCTCCAATCCACTCCACGGTCAGTCACTACCCACATTTCAAGTGTTCTACACTTTTCAAACCACTCCTCCACAAAGCCTAGTGATACTAGAGTGCTCATGATAGAAAGGAACCTATTAGGAGGGTACCTGATGTAACTACACACCTAGGCAAGCCAAACGTTAAGAGCATGCAGTAATCTAAACTGTTATAAAAGGTGAGCAAGCAATTAGTGCACCTGGAATTCCTGTCCACAGGATTTATAACACAATTGGCTCATAACACCAGCAAATGTCATTTACAATAAGCTCACCTGACTCAGATGATAATGACTATAACATCATACCCTTTAAAGCTTAGCCAACAGCCAATGTGCATCTGATTATATCTTTACCCATGATCCTCTTCAAATCCAGCCATGCACAACACCAAAGAAGGCCACGCACCTAGAAGGAAACTGCACTTTAAACGCCATCATGTGTCCAGGTAAAACGGTAGGAGGGTAGAAGTCCACCACAATTTCACCAAAGCACAACAAGTTTTCGGTCCTGAGACAGAGGTCATCTTTGAGGTATGACCGTGGCGACAGAACACATTAATGACCGTTTCATACTCAGCACCAACAGATGCCAAGGAGGAATAGGAGGGATGACTGCTGGTGCTAGACTCATAAACAGAAGTTTCTGGGTTTGAGTCCAAGGTGAGAGCACAGCTGATATATGCTTCAGCACAAATCAATCCAATAAAAATATCCAAGTTGCACAGATGACTCAAGGCAAGTGAGTCAGTAAGGCAGCTCACCCTAAAGAACATCATCTGTCACACAATTTTACAAAGATAAAAGTGGAGTTTAATGAATTTATTTCAATATCCATTAAGGACATTACTCTAACATCTGCCATAAGGACTTTAAATAAGCTAGTTACAGCACAGAATGTCTATCTTCATACCTTCAGCTCCACCATTCCCTACTCACATTCTAAATAAGAAACTAAATTAATTTATCACATCCTACTTTTCCCTTTAAAAATTCAATTTCATGCAGCGAGGGGTCAGAACATGTCAACGGTGGGTATAAAAGCAGGCAACTGATGACAATAAGCCCTTTCACTGGGAGAAAGTTTCCACAGTGTCTCACCAATTAAAACAGCGACAGCCAGACGTCATGTGAAAGCAGACAGACTTATATGGGACACGGGAGGGGCTATGGTCTGAGCTCTCTTTTTCTCAGCTCTCAGTAAGGCCCCTCAACCTTGCCCATATTCCATCTATGTTTCAGTCAGTTCATAAATGTTCTAGATTAGACATTCTGGCACACACAAACCATGAGCATTTGCTGTGCCACCTTCATTCACACATCATGAGTGCTGTAGCTGAAGAACACACTCCTCCACTACTGTATGTTCATTAACCAGTAACAATTTCAAGCCATATAGTCCATACAATATATAGCAGAGAGCTATCACAATACAAGCATAGGCAGTCAAACTCACACCAATGAAAACTGGCACTATGTGGGTGTCTAGTGTGTCATTTCGTGCAACTTAACTAACTGCATCTTGGAGAACCCTGGATGACTTAAACCCGCCCAATTCCTAGCAACACCAGCCATCCATGCCCTGCCTCAGTGGACTCCCAGGTCACTGTTGGCTGATAACAGCACCAAACCTGCGACTATGTGGCTAATCCTGTGGTAATAGTTGCAATGAGGCTTCAGTACTCAGTCACTTTATTGTTTGAAACAATTACAAATTGTTTTTCTCATCACGGCCAGTTTAGTCACTGGTCTAAATAATTGTATTAATGGTACTATATGGTAGCTCCTCCCATTTTTGGTTAATTGAAACTGTACTCACCCATCACTACCATACTGTGCTTTTCATGAACACCTTTACCGAACAGGCCTCTCTAAAGCCACTTTTCTCACTGCATTTTAGAGTGAATCATCTGCTGGTGGTGCACTGTGCTGAAAAAGCACAGAATGCAGGTGACATAATCATCATGGTCCTTCCTGCAATACACACAGAGAAGCCTGCGATGTAGCATTCTGTGCAGTTCTGTTGAACACACCAGGTGCAACCCCAAAGGCTAGTGATCCCTGTCTAAACGTACAGACTACTTAGCCAGAGGCTACTGAGGCCTTTGATGGAAAATAATATTCTCCTTGTTTAAAGACTGAACCAAACAACAGCCCTGCAATATTCTCATGAAACTGTCCCAAGGTTCCTCAAATATTCTCATCACTGCCATAATTCAAGAGCAGCAGATTAAGCGACCAGCAGAGAGATGTCATTTCTCATTAGGGCATGTGGGATGGAGTGCTTTTAAAAATATGACAGAAACGCAACACACCTCACAACGGCCTCATTTACTGCTTTTAAAGTCATCTTCGGCAATAGAAACTAGGTTACGACTCTAGAAAACATTAACACAAAAAAAGTGAGTTACTTTCATCTGTTTTCCCCCTTTCAATTTGAGTACTACATTGCTTTATTTGCGTCAAAATGAATTTGTAATCAAAAAGATGCCTGATGGTCGGAATTAATGAGACATCTGGGGAATCCAGGGAGAAGAGGCCAGAAAATCAAACACTGCCAATGAGCCAAACCCAAGTAAACCACCAGAAAACGAGCAACCAAACAACTTCCTACTGCAGCCCCTGGAGAAGGGGGGAACGAAGTCACTGATCGACAAGAAACAGATCACAGCCGCTCCTCAAAATAAGCAGGTTTAAGGACACTGTGACCTAATATGTGCAAGGTTTGATCTGATGCTGATCTGGATTCAGGGCAAAAGCCATTTTTGCCTCAGTGTCAAGAAGGACTTATAATTTTGTCATTATTTTAGTAATTATACAGTGGGGTCCAGAAGTCTGAGACCACATAGATTTTTTTTCCATACCTTTTCTATGTATACCAGGAAGTGATCAAAAAGTTTTAGGATTTTGACACATTTAAAACAAAGAAAAGTTATGACATCTAAAATGAAGAAGAAATATTGAAGATTCTGCACAATATCTAGTTTAAAGTTAAGCAAATATGTGACACTGACTTTGTTAATCCCTTTGCAGAAAATGTCAGACTCCATCTAACATTTATTGGGGCATTTAAAGGCCAAGAAAGTTTTGTGCACGTAAAGATCATGTGATAACATGTATCATCAGGTTTTGCTCAAACTTGTGGAGTCCATGCCAGCTCCAGTGCACCCTGCCATTAAAGTAAAAGGGGGACATACGGAAAACAAAGACATTGTAGCAATTCATGTACATTTATCAAATATACAACAACAAATTGTATTAAATTGTAAAAGAATGCAAAATAGAAGCTATTCCACTCATAGTCTCAGATTTTTGGACCCCACTGTACATAATTATACCTAAGCTGCAGTCGAAATGGTAGATGTCTCTACTTTCAGGGACTGGTGGAGACGGACACATTAAGACACCTTTGATTAAATTTGGCCCCTCAGTCCATTCACTATCAACATTTGAACAAGGAGGAGACAGTTGGGTAGACAAAGGCCGCTCTCTCGAATGGCACTCCTGGTAATGAATCCACTCAACATCTCTGCTAAAGACACTGTGCACCAATTGTCATCCAGATAGTTGGATGAATGTTTGGGAATATTCTGTCCACACATAACCAGAAAACATCATCTTCACTAGTTACAAACTAACACCACTTTTAACTGTTACTCTACATTTAATCATGCTTTGATGTTACAAAAGATATCTCAGGAAGAGAATGGAAATAAGGAAGGAAAAGAAGAATCCAGCTGAGCTACCTCTTTCTGGCGAAATGACACACCCCATGGTCCAACTCAAATCTGACACTGCGGCCTGTGGTCCTGTGAGTGAGCACACAACATGGTGTTGCACAGGGAAGGTGGGACAAAGCATTAAACTGTGGTTCTTCAGGTTAAACAGTGGACAGCAGAGACAAAAGTCTCATCAGGTCTCTGTTTTAAATGAGACTTTACTCTCAATGAGATCAAACCGGGTTAAAAGTTTAAATAAACCAGAAGTGGGGGCACATGTTTAATGATTCATGGAAGATCTTTCAGGGATGGAATGGGTCTGCAAATATGACTGGAGATACTTAGGGGAGAAAGGTATGTGAAAATCAAGGAGTGCTACTCTGTATTGTGCAGTTATTATGAATTGTTCTGTATTTTTCAAGCAAGCAGAGGGCAGCTCAGGAATTAGCCGTATCACAAAGGCTGCAGGTTAGTGAAGGACTGTTTTAAAATACAGAGATTAAAGCATAATCCAACAAACAACACACTGAGCGGGATTCCCCTCAGCTCTGACAGACGGCAGTGAGCAGCACGCACACCGTATCCGTTGAAGAACTCCTCCAGCCTGCTAAGGCACTGCAAGCACTGGGGACCCAAACAGAGAGGGAGTGCCATCACAACAGACCAGGCAAACAGAGAGTGCTGTTCAAGACAGCAATTAGGCTTTTCACCTGAGCCAGCCTGTACACTGAGCACCCACTAGAACTATGAATCTTGCACATGCATATACAAACACTGTACACAGTCATGTTTATTCAATTTAAGATATTTGGACACAGAAACACATTATGCCTCACACATCCATGCAAATATGCAGGTACAGGTGATATTTTGCTTTCTCTTCTCTCTCCTCTTAAGCCATCTTTTTCTTACTTTCTGTATCACTCTCAGATAAACACACATTATCCATTCACCATTCAACTTTTACAAAGTTGTGTACAGTGACGATGGTGAAGGTCAGATTAGCTCAAAAATAGGTGGAACATTCATGGTTGATTGGAACCAATCACATAGAAGTTTACTGTTTAAGAAAGTCTTCTGATTGGTAACTCTGAATCCAAACATTCAGTAATTTGTACTGTATTCTGGATGGTATGAAACTTCAAATTTGATCACAACAAAACAAATGTGTTCATTTTTTTATACAATTTTGAATAATCAAATTTTATTTGTCCAATGGAGAACAAGAATTGTTCCTGTTTTGAGTCAGTGTGTCAGTGACTGTTTCAAGTTTTCATCACACAAAGTGGACTTGAATTAGACTCACTCCATGTGAAATGCACTTTCTAATCCTACCATGTTATGCTTCTTTAAAACACCAAGGCTGCTGTCTGGACTTCATTTTCAAACAGGAATCTTCTACATATTTAAGTCTGTTATTACATTTTTGCATTTATGCATGTTCAAGCTTTCCTTTAAAAAAGAAAGCTTTTAAGCCTCTGTATGATGCCAATACATTCTAAATGTTACAGTATGTTGAAGCTTTTGGAGTGTTTCCACATTCTGTGTTAATAATATAATACAATTAAAATCTAAAATCAAAAATTTTGTGGAAAAAAAACTTTCATGAAAAATGTAAATGCCTTACTGAAACAGAAATGTTTTAAACTGTTGAAACTGTTAAAATTACAAATGTAAGAGCAATAAAAGTTCACGTAACGAGTGCATGACTTTATTTTATATGTATTTAACTGGCAGTGTAGACATAATACCTCTGGAAAGAGAAAACAGTGTCTTATATCAGAGGAGGAACAGATCTGGACAGAACCCCATTCCTCCGAACCAGTGCGAGACATGGAGAAGCCCCATATGGAGCGAGGCATCGATTCTGTTTTCCTTCCGCAGCCGGAAACAAAAATAAAAGCCTGGACAAGGAATGCGATTTTTTTCACAGTAGCCCTGGAAAAGGAGGTTATAATTAAAATGAATTTAAATTTAAAAAGGGAAAATAGGTATAAATGATAACCACTCTCTTTGCTTCTCAATGCGGCCAGATGAATGCAGAACTTGACTGAAGTAAGCACCTTTGATTGAGAAAAGGCCACTACCCGCAGCAGATCATTTTCATATAGCAGTGATTGACATTTCCTGAAGTGTGTTCAATGTCCTGTCCATTACGACCATTTGTGTTTAATCATTCCCGGTTCGTTGCTCCTTCAAAGAAAAAATGCCATTACCATCATGACATTAACTAGAAAAATAGGCATTTTAACATTTAATAGGATTTGGGGTACCATGCGATCTGCTACCAAGCTTGTGATTTCTTCATTCGTTTCATTTAAATGTGAACTACTGAAAATAACTGTGGATTCCCGAAAACTTTTCTGGATTAAGTAGGAGGAGAGACATCGATACGCAGAATCTTTTGAATACACTTTACATCTCAGTAAAATCATGTATTAACTGACGGATTTGTGCAACTGTTGCTCTGTGTATGACCAGCTGTTCGTTCTCGATCAACTTGTTAAACATTTAAGTTTCAAACAAAGAAAAAAAAAATGACTTCGTACGTTAATACAGTCAAAGGTCATATCCCAAGACAGAATATATTTATGTTTTGGGAGACAAAAGCTCTTTCACGTTTGGCGTCAAGAGGCCATGGGGGAAATAAACCCCCTACTTCAGCTTGTTGCACTGTTTACATCAAGAGAAAGACACACTGTGTTTTGTATGGGGCCTAATGAAAAGTCCGTCTCAGTGTCTCTCACTCACATATGAATTAAAATATTCTGAGGTACTGCGCAATAGTTCATAATTACGCAGACAACATTTTACCAGTGAAAAGGTAAATATTGCAGACTTTCAGGTCATCAGCTCTTAAGTGTACATTTTATAAATGCTGTTGCATGTAGTAGTAGTCGTAGTAGTCGTAACAGTAGTGGTGATGGTGGTGGTAGTAGTTGTAGTGGTAGAAGTAGAAATAATAACAATTCGAGAGTTTGTATCGGAGATAAAATTAGTAAACGTGTTGCATGCTACATAGCGAATGGGTCAGTTGAGCGCGTTGGACACATGGATACCATGACTATTAAATACAAAAACCACACACCATCAAATGACAGTCAATACCTGTTGAAATCGGAATCGTTGTGGAAGTATGCACAACCACAACATGTACCGAGTAAACAATTCCAAGATATAACTACCACTGCCAGAATTAAGCCAGCCCAGCTTTGGAGGCTGGCTAGCTATTAATGTAGCCTCAAACTTGCATACAATCATAATTAGTCCATTCATGTTAATTTCCACTTTCGAACAATGCCTAATCAATCACTGGTTAAACGCTCAAGTCCGACACATGTAAATCATTGGGAAGTAAAGATTTTATCATCACACAACCACATAATGTGGAGCACTCGGGGGAGACTTCGTAGGACAGCGTTCCAAGATTGACACTGCCAACTAGTGATGCTTCACCACGGGCCAATATAAACATAAAGCTACACTTTTCGGACATAAGGTTGCAACGTTACCTGAACAGAAATGCCTGTTTACCCATGAACCCTACTGTCTTAAATGCAATGTTTACCAACTGGTTGTA
Organism: Albula glossodonta; assembly: GCA_019788955.1. Lineage (NCBI taxonomy): Eukaryota > Metazoa > Chordata > Actinopteri > Albuliformes > Albulidae > Albula > Albula glossodonta. The sequence continues at coordinate 8,810,655 of JAFBMS010000020.1, read as the reverse complement.
GAATGACACCATGCTAAAATATGGAGAGGTAAATATTGCAACAGCGTCCAACGGAAACTTAATGCTAAGTGTCATGTAGTAGTAGTTGCACTTCAATAATATGGTTATTAAGTTACATGAGGGATATTAAGTAAGCCCTTTTTAAAAAAATCTTCTTGGAAAGCTGCACAAAACAATCGTCAATGGACACTTCAATCATCATCAGCTATGTAGCCAAAATGCCTCGTCTTACCTGCACCTCTCACATCACTCATTTCGCCATAGAGAGTCTTAAATTGGCTTCGGTTTCTTAGTGACTTAAAGGCCCTCGGTTATTATGTTAAAGTGAATCAGTGTGCTTCGCGACATTGCTCTGATGCACAATTCATCCATACACACAACAACAAATATATCCAGACGTGGAAATGATTCCATAATCACCACAAGGTATCAGTAGGACAGTAATCACTACAGCGGCACAGACACCGTGACAACACGGTCTCTCTACTCACATCTTCAAAGAGGGATCCAACGTTGGCTGTTATAAGCAATATCCCCGTGCCTTGAGCAGTCACCTTCCCCGCCATACTTCTCTCTGGTTAAAAACTGAAGCTGCCAAATGTCGACTGGAATAAGAATCAGTAGAAGTCGTAAAATGTTCTGTTAAAAGACCTGTTCTGTTAAAAGACTGAGAAATTGCGACCGCAGCCAGGCTTATCGGAGCTCAGCTCGCTCATAGCTGTGCGTGTGCATCTAAGTAGTAGCAAGCTTAGGGTCTCTCTTTGATTAATGTTTTGGTCACTTCTTCACGTGATAGTTCGTTGCCATCGTAAAACTTTCCGTTTTAATCCACAGTGATTGCCGGACTCTGGGTCATCCCAGCGTTCAGCTGTTTTCCTGGCTTTTTCTGTTAGAAACTCTGTCTCCCTTCCCCGCGCCGCTCCGACAGCACCATTGCGTGGATTGTTTAGGAGGATGGGCTGGAGTCCTTCACTGTCCTGACGTCACCGCGCCAATGGAAAGATGTAGCTCTTAAAAGGGCAACGCTCAGATAAAGAGCACGCGTCGTAAACCTTCTGACTTTATTGAAGCTTTTGGAAGTACGATGATCCGTTACTATCATCAAACTTATTTTTTAGTGGTAAGAATTGTTACATTGAAAGGCATTGGAGCACAAAAATAGAAACATCAAGTTTTTACTCCTTGGTTAGTAGTGTGTGTGTGTGTGTGTGTGTGTGTGTGTGTGTGTGTGTGTGTGTGTGTGTGTAGAGGGAGCTAGTGATTTATTTAAAGACTTCAAACAGAACCATAACAGTTCTGAAGAACTTTAAACAAAACAAAATGTTTATTTGAATGATGCATTTTAAGGACTTTTTAATCAATGCTAGCCATTGCTACTTCGTGCTGTGCGTATGTGTACGCTTGTCATGCAATGATAAAACCTGTGCCAAGTGTGCGCGAAGCTGCAATTCTTTATTCGTATAGAAGTGTCGCAGATGTTTTACAGGACTGTTTGGAGGGACCAACTGGCTCAGCTGATGGAAATTAAGAGGCTGCTCCTGGAATATGACATAAGCATTGCCATTTCACCAGTGTTCTGAGTGAGCAAGTGTGTTTAACATTACCATTACCTGAAAACAGCATGCTAAAAAACACTTTTTGAAAATTAAAAAACAAAAAAAGACACATACACATTTTGTGGCATTTATATAAAAAATTGCTATAGGGATCTCAATTCTGTCCAATCAGAATCAGATTCCCATTCAGTAGGACCAGATCAATTGGTTGGAGAAATAGGGCTGTTATTAATACATGGGTTTAATTGGCAGAGGTGAATACTGTATGTACTTGGTAAATAGTGTGCCTCTGACTGCACAGGGTGTCTTATTTGCTGAGTGCGTATAGTGATAGGTGAAGAGAACAATCTAATGTCACAAATGTAATTTTTCGGTCAGTTCAAGAGATCAATGCAATTCCACACCATGGATTGACAAGATGTCAGACAAGAATGAGTCTTCAACTGAAAGGTCATGGCCTAAGGGGTCACATAAGGGTACAAAGGATCGATTACCAGCAGACCGGAGATAGGGGCACACGGCTCAGCGAGATTCTGCCACAAAGTAGCGAGGAGATTATCACCATAACAAGTATATTCAAAGTGGCCACAGCTGTGCTTGGCAGCGGGGGTGCGAGTCCTCCTCCGAGGGCGGGCATTGCCCTCTATCTCCAGTTGCTCTGCATGAGCTCATGCTGGCAGCACCGACTTCAAGTGTCCTGACTTTAAAAAAGAAATATGCCTCTCATTAGTTGGCTGTATTGAAATTTTCATCTGCTTCAGAATTATACATTTGTCATGACTTTACATCTGCAAATATGCAGAGCAATATGGGATATCTTGTCTGATAGCTTGAGATTATCATACCATCTTAAAATTAGCAGATGGTACAAATCACGTCTGTAACTTTTAAATCACATTATGCAGTGCTGGAGCTGGTCCCCTCACTTCACGAAACAGGCCTATATTGTTTAATTCCTTTGTTATTCTTGGAAAGCTGAAACAAGTTCTTCAGGATCATTGCACTGAGATATGGAATTACTCAGAAAGAGGTTTTTTCTCATAATGCCATGCTTGCTCTGTGCCCTTGTGAAAGAGGCTTCATCCCAAAACCTTGAGGCAGAAAAGTCATAATTTTTTCCTGTGTTTATATTAGTCCTGGCTGTAAGTTTACCTTTGCCAGGCCTAGGATTGCTCTGTGCCATTGCCTTTTTCTCCACATTACTCAAACATAAGAAGCGAGGCTCATGCGAGCCAATGGAAATGGTTCTAAAAATAACTTATAAATATGTGGTTTGTGTCTAGTATGATAACATTCCCAGGTAATGTGTTCCATGAGAGCCAGTAAATACTACACTGTTAGCTTGGGACAGGATATCCCAAAGGGAAATGCAGGCAGAGAAAGTGTGTGTGTTCTCCTCTCTCTGATAAAGGCCTCCAACTAGGCCCAAGCCCCTCCCTCCGCACTCTGGGTAATGGAAAAAATGATGTAGGAATTCCAGTCTGTGAGCAAATATGTGCACTTTGACCTCTGTCCTGCACCGTCCAAATTCATTGAGACAGAAATAGAAAAACCTGGGAATTGTGTGGTAAAACAGATATTTTTTCCCTTTTATTCAGAATATTGAGTACTGTTACTTAATGGGAAGATCAAATTTTAAGCAGCTTGCCAATGGACATATGTACTCTATCTCTTATCTAGAATGAAACAATGCTCATTTTCAGGACATAGAAAAAACATTTCCTTTTTAAAGGAAACCATTTTATAAGGGCTGGCTGTAGATAGGGATGTAACTGTTTGTCATACACTAAATTATTCTCTAAAATGTGTGTGTTTATATGCAGTACAGCGCTCAATTAGTGTGTATTCGTGTATTTGAAAGAGAGAGACAGTATATGTGTACAGTTTTTAGCTGTACTTTATGTCCTCCTTATGTCACTTGAGAAGATCTAAAAATAGTTTACACATTGCTTATTATTCAAGGACTGTTGTACAAATACACATGTGCTGGTATCTGGACTCCTTGGCTCCAGCAGTGACTCTCTCAGAATGCTGTGTGAAATTTGTGATAGGAGAGACAGGAAGGCGCCCAGAGTTTTCCCCACCCATCAGTCTGTACGTGTGTTTCAGACATGCAGGTCAGTGGTGGACAGGAACATCTTCCACTGAGATGGGATGGGGGGGGGGGGGGGGGGGGGGCATGATAGCCTGGTATGTGTGTGTGTGTGTGTGTGTGTGTGTGTGTGTGTGTTTTTCAGGGAGGGATTGTGGGGTCTTTTAATCCTACCGGTTTGTTCCCCAGCTAAACATCAGTCTCCTAGTCACACTCCTTGTGTGGCATTTCAAGGCGTTTGTTGTTTTTAGGAATTCATGTTTACAATATATTTTGCATATATTTTGACTGCTTTACATGTTCTAAATGTTACACTGGTGACACTCCACTGTATAGCCTTCTGTTGCTCAGTAATTTACCCCGTAATTTATCATGTTGTTGGTTTTTTAGTCATATGATGAAAGTTTCTCCCTCATAATTCTCCATCAAATCGCCTGGCTAAACTTTTTCCCCATTATATGGAGTGTTTGAAATCTATCTATTTGTTAGATGGGAGAGAGGAGATCGGAGCCCAAACAGTTTCCTGAAGGTGAGGGGATCAAAAGCAGGATAAACTGGGATGGGATCTGACCACCAAGAGGGATTCTAGACAGTCAGTCTCTTAAATAAGTGCACAGTAAGATAACAGAAGAATATGAAAAACTGACGTAACCCCTGTCATTTCTGGCTGGAAAGGAACATCTGTTTTGACAGAGGGTAATGGGATCATGTAATTTGACTGATTTATGTTGACTTCAACCAGGGGGCTGAGCATGATTCTGTGCTCACCAGTCACCAGTCACTCAGTGCAGAACACAGATGAGGGACATGCCAGCCTTCTCTCTGAGATGAAAGCCCACCACAACTTTCAACACAGCAACAATGGAAAATCTATTTCTGATACATCAATTAACCCCACACATGATTTCAATTTGGGCATTTCTCGCAGCTTGCTGTCTCATTTGAACTATACCCTTAAATCTGTGACATATTTCTGTAATCCATCCCTGCTGTGGAAGATCCCTCTGTGAGCTGGACCGATTAAAGAGATCCCATCAGAGAGCTCCAGAATATCCCGCTTTAATTTACGCTCACCCGCCATTTAATTAGGAGGGCTGCGCCCTTGTGGGAAATATCCTGTCTTTTTCACTGAGGAGTTTGGCCTAAATCTGCCTAAATGAGGAAAAGGCCAATTGGGGAGATGGTTTCTAAGTCTCACAAAAACCAAATGTAATATAAAACATAATATGTGAAAATAATGAATATGAACTTTGTAATAACGAACTTTTCCATCATGTATGAAAATTATTAACAGTGAAATTACATTTTGACTAGGTACTGTCATATTGGGGTCAAAAAAGGACAAGATTCATGGTGTATTTTTTCTCTGTAACATCTAAAAACAATCTCATTAGACAGTAATCTTTTTTTCACAATGAACTTATATCTGCTTGGTAATACAGCCGAAACCTGATAAATGATGCTCAGACGGAACATTTCCATTGCTGCTGTGCATGCTGCTCTGCTTTGTAATGTAGCTATAATTAGACAAGCTCATAGAATCTTATTTGGCTACAATTGTATGCCAGCAGACTGTAAACAAGAGATATGTGAGCAAATCACATAGTCTGATTATGAAGATTTCAGAATTCTGTTGCTATACAGCGCAAAGTATTTTAATGATATTTCAATGTCCGGTGGGACTTATGTTTCGTCAGATTGCTCTGGCAGATATCTCAGACCCCTCTAGGTATGAAGTATCCTCTTCTTCATAGTGGATGCCTTGCTTGAAGATAGATTTCATTTGATCTAGCAGAAAGTAGAGACACAAGTTGTTAAGATTTCAAGGTTATTCATGACATATGTTTTCAATAAGTCATTCTAACATAAGAGCCGCTATTATATTGTTTTGAAGGTTACTTTCATTATTGTGGAGTTACAGTACTCTTATTGTGAACTCACAGGAAGAAACCTTTTATGAGGGAAAACAGGAAAAAGTCTTGTTTTATCTGTTTAGACTTTTTGTTCACCTGGATATTTATTTGAATAAAAGTAATTAAATAAATTAGTAGTTTTTTTTTAGATCCTGCCTAAAGAAATAAATTGTGAAACAATATAGTATACTCTGTGGTCATTGTTTGCCTATAAAATTACTAGGCATTGTTGGGATAGCAGTTATATTTTTCTTCTCAAACTGCATTCAAAGCCACACATGACCAATCAACTATGATGAAAGTCATGCATATATTTCTTTACATATATAGATAGAGGGAGAGAGGGTTCTGGTAAAACAGTAGTGTAATCAGATTTGGTATAACAAATCCATACAGTATGCTGACATTCACTGATGGAACGTAGGATGGATGGTATGTTGTGCTGTGGTTGTACACATCACCATCTCTAGCTGTTAAACTAACAGACCATATGACCCATATAGTAAGTGAGGAAAATTTGAGATTGCAGTTCTGATGATGGCATCTTGAGTGTGTTTGTTTTTGTACCTCAGCCCTACAATGCACTCCCTTGTTCCCAAAATGGAGAGCTAGGGGTGTGGGGGGTGTGGACGGGTCAACCGTGCTGAGGTTCACACCCCCCCCCCCCATTTATTTTCTCTGTCAGTTAAACCATAACCGGTGATATTTCAGAAGCCGTGTTCCAGGAAAATCCCCATCGAGCAATCGGCAGGCACAGTGCCGTAAACAGAGCTAAAGCCGTTTCAGGGCTCTGACGAGAGAAATCGCCTTTTAAGGGCACCGAATGTCACAAAGTCCCTGCACTTGGAAAGACACCAAATGAAACTTCATAAAAATAGCCTGAGAATATTCCTGCTTCCAAAATAATAATAGCTCAATGCTGCATTTCAATTTAATATCATTAACAAGAGGAACCATTTCTGCTGTTGAGGAGACCAAAGAACATTTCACACGGGCCTGAGGCAGGGCATTTAATTGCAGTCACCCACACAATTTTATGTCTTTTTATGAGGAAAACAGTAATGCCCTAAAAATAGCTTTCAGTATTCAGACTCTGTTGGATTAAAAAAAAGTACATAATGAAGGTGTTGAGGCAAGAATCTAGTAGCTAGGACGTGGCCATGGTCTCTCAGGACACAAACTACCACTCTGCTCTTTTGCTTGATTTACGAGTATTCATTCCTAGACAGCTGTTGTTACCTTTTTTTCTCCCTTAACAGAACTGTAGATCCTCAGCCTTGCAGCATTTTACTTGTTTTGGGTAAATTCCAAAGTTTGCCAGTTGTTTGAATGCTTTAAACTTGTGCAAACATTGTTGGATGATCAAGGTTAGGGCATCACCCTGGACGCCACACCCGGAAATGAGAAGGGAATGTAGTGTTCTGCTAAAATAAAAGAACATTCAGGGTTTCCCTGCTGGTTCCCAGGAAGTCCTTCACTGTGGCTCAGGCAAAGCTCATGCATGTGTCATCAGTCAATGATTTCTAACTGAATAGGTCAACAGTCTATGTTACTCTTATGCTATATACAGTATACTCTTATAATATGGTGTTGTGGCCAGTGCAGAACAATGTCTTGGACTGCATTTCCACTGAATCAGATTTTGTAAAAATAAAAAAGTTATATTTTTAACCTGCTGTCAATATTAATTTTCATATGGTTATAGTATATCCTATTGAGTGAGAGTGTAACAGTACAATAGTAAAACTTATTGTTTGTTACATCTAACTTATTAACTGCACAGAATATCAAAATGCACAATAGAGTTGACGTAATTAATGTAATTTTTGTCTATATAATGTAAAGTAATTGTACTATAGTACTATATTATTGAAAGTCAATATGACTCTCACTAACAACTTTTTCAAATATAAAAATAATATCTACACAGGCCACTACCCACATAATACATGATACTGCTCTGTAAGCCTGAGTAAATATCTCTTGCAACACCTGCAACAGTGAAACTGTATGGTGTTTTCAAGCATGTCGGATGAATGGATTGCAATTATGAGATATACTTCTAATCCTGTAATTCCCCTTATCTCATCTTTGTATGAGGTGTGGCTGTTAAACAATGAGACTAATGCTCAAGAAAAATACATTCACTTCAAGAGTTTCCTAAAAGTGAACTGAAGATACGAGCGGATTGAAACTATCAGGGGTTGTATATGCTTGCCCATTGGTCAATGTATACCACTTGGTTTGCGCATGCACGCTGTGGTTCGATTGAGGGTCATGTGACAACCTGTCTTCACAAGCACAATATAGAACCAAAATGAACTCAAATGGTTAATAAAATAAATTCAAATAATACTAAATAAATGCAGTCAACATTAGTTTGTAGCTTGGTAGTCAAAAAACTGTCTAGTTGGGTATAGGCCGATGTCTGAGGGCTCTGTTAAACATTGGACACTTACCAGTGACCTGTGTTTTCACAAGTATTGCAAAGTATTAAACAGAGCCAAAATAGTTACTGGCTTGCAAAGAAAATTAGGTTAATAATCTAGCAACTAGTTAGTCAATGGAATGGCCTGCTGGGTAAAACTCCTGAAATTTACTTGCTGATGTTAGTTATGATGTTCATCTAAAATTCAAATTATTTTTAAATTATTATTCAAATTATTCTTAGCCTGTCATTAAAATTATATCAGAACAATGTGCCTACATGCTACTTTTAGATATCTGTTGCTGATCTCTTGCTTGCCATGCTTCACCTAATAGTCTGGGGAGAAGGAATAGAGAGTCAATCCCAAAAGTCACCGAGACATCTGTGATTGATGCAAAATTATAATACACCCAGGGACTCTGACTTCCGGGGGTTTTCTTGTGAATTAATGTGCATACGTTTGATTCTGATATTAACAGGAAGACATTCTTCAGAAGACTTAAACAGCCATCAGATCAATTACAGTAATCTCTTGGTGCAGTTTGACCTGTGCAAAACACGCAGCTGTCGGAAACCTGGCTGAGAGCAAGTGTGAGCTGATAAATTATTCAACTTGCATATCCATGCATTGCACAACAATGTTTGGGCTGATCATTAGAAGCTTTGTGTATTTGTTCATGGATAGATTGCAGTCATACAAAGAACAGTTAAATATTTAAATAAAAGCAAATAAGTAAATACATAAATAAATACATTTAATAAGAACACCACCCCACATTTCACAATATACCAGATCAAGGGCAAACAGACAAGTGAGCCAAATTCATTGATTTGACTTCTGACCGCCTTCCACTGGAGAGCACTCTCATTCTGAAAATGAACCTTTGGCATGTTTCTTCTGAAATCACATGTGTGGTGACCATAAAGGCATGCCTGACACCAACAAAGGACCCTAATTTGGGATAGCACTGAAGAACCAGATATAAGCAAACATAAAAAGGGACATAACACAAATATCCAGCAGCACCAATATCCAAAGGTCCGCTTTACTGTTTAAATCATACCTGGCACAAAGACTTCCGATGGGAAAGTTTATGTAATAGTAGCCGAAGCCCAGAGAAAGGCAGAGGAAACTTTTTTTAAACTGACAGCCTTGAAAGGGGAAAACAAAAAACTGTCTCCTATGATGTTGTCAAGCCAACTGAACAAAACCCATAGGGCATATGTCAGTTGTGATCCTTCTGGGATAAATTAACTCATATTTCAAATTATGTTTTCTTTTTTCTTTTGAAGACCATTTCAGTTTAAATACACACACTGAACCCATAATAATTTGAAATAACACGTTTGTACATATTTAAAACCTGGCTAATTCAGTTGCACCCTATGAAGAATTTTAGTGTTAATGTGAACATGAACAATTGTGAAATCTACAGGCTCCCATCAAAAACATATTGCAGCTGCTCAAGGTGACAATTTTCTCTATTTTCTTGGGATGTATCAGTCCTGATACCAAGAGATAATATAACACCTTTCCATGACACTTAAAATCTCTATATCTCACACACATACACACACACACACACACACACACACACACACACACACACACACACACACACACACCCTGCACACACCTTTACTCATACACATTTGCATACATGCACAAACACACATATACTCAACACTTACAGGGACACACCATTGATTCTGTCAAGAGCAATACACTGACTGTGGTCGGTGCACTGTTTGTCTCTGCACGGCACTGTTTCAAACAGAGATGGATGACAGCTCTGTCATTATCATCCTGTCACAGGGACCATAGGGGAGGAAATGAGTGGGCGGAAGGCAGCACTGCAGGGTTAGAGAGGGGGAAAGAGAACAGGGGAGATAAACAGATAGAAAACTAGAATGGGGAAGAGGGAAAAGGCAAGAAGGGGTTAAGGGGGAGAGAGAAGAAGAGACAAAGGGATATAATTAGAGGGAGATGAGAAAGAAGAGAAGAGAAAGAAAGTATTAGGGAAAACAGAGGAATATATAAGAAGAGATGGTGAAAAATGAGACACAAAAAGTAAGAGAGAGGAAAAGAGAAACACGTTACAGGATGAGACAGTGAGTGGGAGGGGAGAGACACAGGGTCACAGCTGAGGAAGTAGGAGGACTGAAAGAAAGAGGGTCAGAGCAAGGGTCCCTAAACCTGAGGGCCCCCTGAATGAACCATCCCTGCATGAGGACATGGCACCTTTTTCTAACACCTGCTATGGGCTGTAATTTGGTGGTTGTTATATACCTTGGTATATGGAAGAATGCCTAAACAATGATGTCAATATAATATGGTTTAATATGATATATGCAGCTGGTTAGTGCAATGCAAATATTTTAAAATAACAACACTCACAATATCACATACATCTATTTTATGCTGAACTCATAAAATAGGAGTATCACATGGTTCATATTGTTTTCCATTTTGATAAGCCCCTGGGACTGCTTGAACCTGGAACCCCCATCTGGGAACTCCTGGACTGAGGAGGAAAAGGAGTTCTGCAGTGGAGGGTGGGGGACAGCACTTGATTCATAGACCAAACTGAAGGAGGGAGATCAGAAGAGCATTTTTTTGGTTCTTCCCCTTGACTGATATATAGTCTTATAGTTTTATTTTCATATATTTTTTATATTTATACTTTTATTTTATATTTATTTGTTTAATTATTTATAGTCTTATTGTTTGAACTTACATAGTTGTTCTCATTGTAAAGACACAAACTCACATTTCAAGGTCATAAAGTCTGAGTATGTTTGATCCAGATCCAGGTCTCATGGATAGTAGGGGATTGAGTGGATACATATGTGTGTATGTATACATGCATGTATCACAATATTTACATGAATATATTCCAAGGAAAGATTACTACTACCAAAATTGATGATGATGATGATAATAACACAATTATAATTATTATATTATATTTATTATTATAGTAGGTAATATATGTTCCAATATATCCCAGGCAGAGATTCCTATGTAGCACGGTCCTCAAAACTTCAGGACATATTGTGTCAGGTGACAGCCTTGCAGTTACGATAACATTCCACATGATGACACTATTGTAAGCATTACTGGACTGCTTTGGAGATGGTTTGGTATATGATAAATATGTTGCCACTTGCCAGATAACATGACCATAATGAAATATTGAGTAAGATATACAGAATTGATTAAAATATACAGAAATACACAATCATATTGCAAACACATCTTTATTCTTTTAAAGGTTCCATCACTTCATAAGGTTAACATCTCCGTAACAATATTGGACAAAAAGCTCTGAATTTCAGCTGTGTATCTGTGCTTTTATTCTCCATTGGCTGAGCCTATAAGAACAAAAGAATATTTGGTGATGAGCACAGGTCATTAAGCCCTTGCTGTCTCATCATTATTTCAGATGTTGCCTGATAAACTGGCATGCCTGGACAGCATGTATGTAATCTAATGAGACCCAATATGGTGGACTGCATGTCAACTGATGGGAGCATTAGCAACCCTAACACATCTTTAGGGTGACCGTTTCTGGCATTGAGACCACTCACCAAATCTGTGCAACAAGCTCATTATGCAGAGGGAAATCCTACTGATTGTGCTTTTCATTATGCCTCTTTTGAGGAGATTAAAGAGGTAAAAGGTAAACTATGAAATGTGTGGATCTACAGCTTGATGAAAACAAACTTGATATCTGTGATATCAGTTTTTTTTTATGTTATCCAGGTCATCCTGCATCGTTTTTACACACAGTACTAAACACCTTGTATTCTTATTAAGTTATACAGTACCTCTTTCCAGGTTGTCCTCCCTTGCTTTGCCTTAAGTCTGTGTCCAGGGTTGCTTTTCCATCTGCATCAAGCACCTGGGCTTGGGTTGGCTCATTCAGATGGTAGATTTGATTGTGAGAACAATAAACCAGGACCCAATAACCACTTGGAACCAAATGCATTCATTCCAGGTTTAGAGGAAGGTTCACCTCCAGTACAAGGTTAGGAAAATTCCAGAGTGGGGAAAATCCTGTCTTTCATTCGCTCTTGCAGAGAAACTTACGCCACAGACACAAGCACAAGAACAGGGCTTATTCTCCCTTACAGCTGCTCCAGTTCTGACCTCCTCCACACTACTGGGTAGCAGCTGCATGGAAGGGCCCGCTATGCTGTGGCATGTACTCAAGTGTTCAGAGTTAGCTAGCAAAAGCCAGCAAGTGCCCACTTGCTCCACCATATTGGCCTGGCTCCTAGCCTAATAGTGTTGATCAGAACTGACTGTACACAGCTGAAATCTGTTTGGTTTCTGGGAAGAATGCTGAACAGAATCCAAGTGCACACAAAATGCATTTACTTAGTTCACTTTATCTTTAAAAGTGCATGAAACACAAAGGATTATTGTTGGCATAGGGTAGATGAAGTAATTTATTACTAAAATAACATAGTTATACATTAATCTATTGTAGTGTTATAGGAAAGAAGTCAATGCATCTCAACTTTAACCTTTTGTCTTTCATGTGATAGCATTTCTCCAAATATCCTCTGGAGGGCAGTATAATATATAAATCAGCAATCTGCAATAAATCAGGCCCATTCAAGCTAACTGCAGTGTACCTTTTCCTTGGAGTAGCAACTGTGTTTATTCTTTTTTTAATTCTTACCCATATTATTTCATAATCTATTCTTACCACAAATAACAGTTTTAACAAGCTCCATGATAATTTGTTTACATCAAACTAAAGGGTTGTTTTTGTGTCAAAATCTTCTATATAATTATATCCTTTTATTTTTTTCTTGCATAAATCACCCAAGTGTTCTAGAAATGTGCTGGTTATCACAGTGAGTTTGACTCAAACTGTTTGACTGCAAAAGACACCTGGCTTGTAGCTGAAGGAGGGATGAGGACCACAGCAGGTCCAGGGGGTGGGGCTATGAGGCATCAAGCTGTCACTCCTCATTGAGTCATAGAGAAAGGGGGCTGCCACTAGATGAATCATGGAGGAGGGGTTTAGGGTGGGGGTTGGAGTCAGCCTGTCATTGTATAAGACACTGAATTACCATGAGCTTTATATCAAAGATACATATAAATGTCTGCATAGACACAGAAATCCTTTGCTTCTATTTCCTATTCTCAACAGATATGCTATTGAAAACACAGTGAATCTTTCTATGCATGCATTTACACACACACACACACACACACACATGAATATGTGTATATGTGTGTATTTATATACAGAGCAGGGGGGATTTAGAAGAGATGAAGGGCAGGATGGGGAAAGGTATTGTGGGTATTATGTCTGTGGGGGAGAAGCCAGTGTGGCAGAAGGCAGGAAATGCCTCCATCACTGCTGAGTCAGATTCCTGAAGGTATTTAAACTGCAGCAGGAACAGAATGGGTGGCCTGGGCAGAGCCCTTGTGAGTGATTTTCAGCTGAACGCACCATTCTCCTCCTATCAGCTCCCCTGCCTTGTGAATCAGGCCCCTGGCATCCCTGTGGGGGGGGGTTCTGTGTCAGCCTGGTATCTAGAAAATAATGCCACTATGCCACTATCTTAACATTCTCCCTTTCCTACACCTTCTTTTAAACCTCATTTCTTCATGAGGGTACAGTAAAATATTGTATGAAACAGCTGTGAAATGGTTTCTGGTCTATAGATCAATAAAAAAAAAACCTTTTTTTGTATTGAGGCGTTAAAGTTATTTTTTTTTTTTCATAAAAATATTTCATGGCTTTTCTAAACCAATGTGCTCTGTACTGACCTGAAGGAGGGGAGAGTGAATGTGCAGTGCTTAACTGAAATTCCTTAAATGACTCCATAGAAGAGAGGAGAATGAAATTCCCTGACAGAGAACTGCATTCTGGTGCACTCATTGATTATAAAGGAGGCTGTGACAGCTTATTTTTCTTCATTCTTAATTGTGGAGCAGGACATTGATTTCCCCATAGTGAGGAATAGCCGTTGAGCTGTCAATTAGTCCAAACCAAGGCCTGACAGGGTTGGAGGCAGCTTCTAATCACAGAGACCCCAGGGGAATTCTGGGTGAGAAATAAAGCCTCTCCCCTTCTCTCATCACCTGAAAAGGATACCGCAACAGGTCATGTCCATGGCAGTATCTTGAGGGAGTGAGAAAATGGATGTGTTGTCACCTATCGCAATTCCGCATGTAGCCAGAGATTTAATTTTCATTTTCAATATTCTCATCCTTATTTTGGGAATATGGCAAAAACAAAATGTTGGGTAGCACACCACTGCCTATTTTTCTGATCATAAACTTGCTAGAGGGCACAACAGCAGGACTTGACCCTGCAACCTTGACACTACAAATTCAAGCCTCCAAATTATTACTCACATCAGTGGCCTGGCCTCTTTCAGACAAATAACAGGATGGTCCTCCACTTAGCACACGCAAGATATAGCTGTACATCTCTCAGCCTCAGGAGGGAACTGCACTGCAACTAAAAGGCCACAGATTCCTGGGCTGTCAGATGATAATCTGGAGGCAGTCCATTTCAGAGAGCAGGATTAATGCTGCACTGTTTGAATATGAATCGCCTGGATACCAGTAGAAACAAACAGCATTCTTCCCAGAGGTGGAAGAGAACATGCTTCCTGTGGGGTATGGCCACACGGAGACAGCACAAGTCACAGGGTTGACAAGCATGTAAAGCCGAACAGCCCCAGCATGGAAACAACTCAATAGTGGCAGTACTCTGAAAAGCAGAGGAAGTGTATCCATTCAGAAGAGTATACCCATTCAGAAGAGCTGGACAATGACAGCATCAGCACTAATAAACCCAAGGAGATACATCCATATTTAGTTAAGATAAAAACTGTATCAGTACCGATAAAATCATAACATGAACAATGTCGGTTCTGAATAAAGCAGAGGACTACTGGTAGCCTTCATACATAAAACTATAACAAGGTTAGTACTGAGAAAAACAGTGCAACATTAATAACGATGAGAGTAGCATAAAGGTTTCTGTCCTGATAAAAGCAGGACAGTGTCAGCATGAAGTTGCAGGTTTTGGAGGCCGCTACCCTCTCACACATGAACATGGCAAAGATTCAGTGCTGATTCTCACACCACTTTTGCCACACTGGTATTTCCTCTAGTTTCTGGGTTTCACACCCACCATCAGTAATTTTAGGTCTGTGGTCTAAAAGGCAAAGACTGTGTTCAGAGTCAGAAACTATACATGATAATGTAATTACTCAACAATTCAGTTATGCATTACACTGACTTTTTTAGATTTTAATTATAACAAACAAGTAAAGCTTCATTTACAAAAAGAATGTAATTTCTGTATGAATTATTACTTGCCATGCCAATTAACCCACTTGAACAGTCAGAATCTGTTGTGAAGTAGTGTTAAAGCACTGAATCAGTCTCAGGCTGTGTTGAGGAGAAAGACTGAGCAGAGGTGATTTCCTCCAGCTGAACCCAGCCTGCCAAATAAGGGCATGGAATGTAAAATGGAGGGGAGGGGGGGGGCTCTCAGCCTGAGCAGCAGTGGTTTCTTTATCCACATGTACGCACACACAGTCAGCAGGCCTTATGCACCACACACATTCATTACCCAACAGTAAAACCTAACTAAAAACTAACTTTTCAAGCCCTACAGCCATTCAACCTTTATGCAAGGCATCATCGCTGTCTGCACATCTATAACATGCTACAGGAATTCTCTTTTACAGAAATATTACCAACAAATATTACCAATTTGAGGATACTCAAATAGGTGGCTTTAGTTCTTTTCTGTCATTTGCAGACAGAGGGAGTGAGACTGTCTATATGTATTGTGACATGAAGTTACAATGCTGGAGTAAATGCACTGAGAGCATACACATACTGTGTGAGAGTACATGAGAGAGACATGTCTGAGAGTACTCACATGCCTCTGTTCTGCAGGCCTTCAGTGGGGCCATCACAGAAGGTGAGCCTCTGGACCTGTTTAATGCAGTGACAAACCCCCATCACTCTGCAGCAGCTGTTAATGAAACTGTACTCCACAAATCCCATCAGCTGAGCTCTCTGTTTCTCTGTGGACATCGGCGGGCAATCCCACAACAATAAGGGCCTGTTGCTGTGATGAGGTGTTAATGGCCCTAGATTAGTGGAACAATGATAGTGCAGACAAAAGCTATAGAGGGTTTGACTTGCAAAGTGTCGCCTGATCATGAAGCCACTTGGGCGGGGAGAGAGTCACTGGTGTTGCTATGGATATTTTCAGATTCCTAGGTTACCCAAATACTGTAATATGGAGCCTGGGATATTTGCAAAAACTGAACCATCCCAGATGATAGTTTTTTCCCCCAGTAATTTAAAGTGTTGATTCTTGAAACCATAAAAATAAATACTTATTAAATGAGAAAACAGCTGATACTACTTGGAATCCATTAGAACAGTTCCACAAACACAGACACACAATCTGTAATACGAAGATGGCTGACTGACTCTACCTTTCATTCTGAATGTGCTAAAATATAATATAACCTATTTCCTGTGAGAGTCTGTGAATGTATGTACAGGCGTATGACAGTGAGACAGTCTGTGTATATGTGAGGACATTCTCTATGTGTGCTCGAGAATGAGTTTGAACATCTGATGTTGCAGTTGGCCCACTCAAAAACCCACCTGTAAAAAGAAAAAAACAACATAAAAGGCAACCACTCATTAAGCAGTTTGAACTGAGCTGAACTTTGTGGTGGAACTGAAGCCAAGGTAATCTCTCTTGCTATGAGAGAGCTATGACATGCAGCTCACCGCTCTGCAGTGAGGGATAGGGTCTGCTGGCGCTTTCCCATTTGCTCTCCAACACAGCCAATAACCTCCCTCAATTTATATTGCCAATCACATCCCCTCCCAGGAAAGACATAAGTCCAAGTACTGTGTGACCTTCAAAGGCTTTTAATGTCGACACCAGAATTACAGGCATGGCAACCAGGTTACAGTTATCATGACCCCATCATATCAATACAGCACAAGAGATATGTGAACTCTAACAAACCCTTACATGTCAACAAAAACTCTATATCCTCTGACATGCCTTTGTGAAATCTTCAGTGTTTATATAACTGTGAGGTATATCCAAGCTCTCATAATTTCTGGGGGCTAGTCCCTCATATACCTGGGAGTTTTCTCCAAAGATCATCACACACACCCACACATTCAGACATACTGGTAAAATATTCATACTTAGTCCAGCATGGGTACTAAGTATGAGTTTTTACTCTCTCAGTACTAGTCTAAATTTAATTTCCAGACCAGTATTGAAAGATTTTTTGTGCATTCAGTCTCTTACTGGTCTGTCTTGGCACTTTAAAGCACTGAGATCTATTGAGGCCTGATCTGAAAGCACTGACTGTTTTGTGTGAACCACCACACGGGAGACCATCATAGCACCGTTTGGGGAAAGGAATGCTTTTGAGAAGATGGCAGGCAAATCCAAGGAAATATTTGGACAGTGAACATCTGTTTTGCTGAAAGAGGGAGGTTTTTATTCCAGAGTTTGTCCATCTTTGTGCCATATGAAGTGAGAGTCATTTGAGGAAAGGTTACAGGGGGAGCGTTTTGCGAAGCAGCTGAAAATGGGAGCTACCCGACCTGAGCATGGTATGGGGGTTTGGCAAGGCAACCTGACCCTGAAGTGTGGCATTCCAGTGGAGCTCAGTTTCCAGTGAGGAACAGCATCCAGCTAGTAAGGGAAAGTGGGGGGGAACAAAGATTTTTTTAAATGCATAACAAAATGTTTGGAAATTGCATAACTGACAATTTAGCCCCATTGTCTATAGCTATGAGTCTAACAAACTCTTGTCTCCATTATGCCATAGTGCCATCTAATCTCAGAGATATGCTTTGCTAGTAAAGCAGTGGTTAGTTACTGCTGACGAATCATGGCCTCACAGTAAGGATACTGTAAGCATGGCTAGGCTGTGCAACAGTAGATTCAGAAACATGTAAAATATCTATATTAGGACAGACAAGTAGTTACCAGAATTCATTGATAACATTTCCGCTGGGCAGGATTTTGGAACTAGCCTACTTTGTCTGCAAGTGCAAGTGTGTGCGCCAGAGTGAATGTGTGTGTAGCTGTTGTGGTGGTGTTGCACAGCTCCTCCAGACACATCTCATCACCTTGTTTGTCCCAAAACAATGCCTCACACAGGCCTGCAGGGCAGAGGGGTGAGGGGTGGGGTGGGGTGGCAGATGTCAGATCTGGAGATAATCAATGAGGAACAGCATGGCTCCTTCAAAGAAACACTAAAACACAACTCTCTGGCACCCTGCATCCTCCGTCAGTGCTCAACATACAAAACGCTGAACTTTTATTGCCAGACACACCTCTGCCACAGAGTAGACTGCCTTTTTAGAGTCTGTTTGCAGAATGAGTCTGGATAATATTTTTTTGTACACTGTTTTTATGCTTCTGCCTTTGTCTCAAGTGACGTAATACGAAAATGGACGTAGTCATGTACAGAGAAACCCTAAAGCCCTTAAACACAGACACATACAACATGTCATATGTGGAGACTGCAGGTTTCAGTGGAGACGTTATCAAGCCTAAAGAGCTGGAGAAACAGCCGGAGGGGCTCACCGAGCCTGGGCCCAGAGCTCTGTATGTTCATTACATGTATGCTGTGAATTTCAAAAAAACCAGCAGAGGGTAAAGAATTATGAACATCTCCTCCTAATTCTGAACTATTGTTAGAGATTTTTAAAAGGAGGAAAGTTACATGAACCCCTTAATAGAGCCAAAATGTTACAATAATCTGGCTATCACTGGTTTGTTTGACGCACCCAAAAATCATGAACAATCTTAGGTCCAGCCTCTGAGCTGTAAAAGCTGACAGGTCAAGTGCCACTCCTTATTTCCTACTGAATGATGTCACTTTATATTAGCTTGGGTAATTCCAGGCACTATCTCTGACAAGGGTGTTGTATGATCAAAATGTGCATGAGGAATAAATCACTTCCTGTAAGCACAGAACTTCGTCAA
This sequence comes from Albula glossodonta, assembly GCA_019788955.1. Classification (NCBI taxonomy): domain Eukaryota; kingdom Metazoa; phylum Chordata; class Actinopteri; order Albuliformes; family Albulidae; genus Albula; species Albula glossodonta. The sequence continues at coordinate 8,791,630 of JAFBMS010000020.1, read as the reverse complement.
CAAAATGCAAAACTACAGTTACATGCTTATACCTCTAAAAGATCAAATCAACAGCTCAGTATAAAACTCAAGGAAATTGGTTCCAGGTCCAGCTTTTGTGAATGGTGCCACATTCTGAGATTGGTCAATTCTTTGCTGTGGTTCTGAATGGCATTTTCTGAGCCACAAAGAGACCATATATCATGCACTATACTGCAGTGGGAGAGTGTGGGAGGACGTTTTATATACTGACAGCTGAACCCCTCCTGGGCTTTAGATTGTTTTTAACATGCATGTAAAACACAGAGCTGTATGAGGACTACTGCGGGTCATCTCAGCCCTGTCTGTATTAAAGTTAATTACACTAACAGCTTTCAGGGAACCATATCATTACCAATGATTGCACATAGTGATTGAGTCACTCGCTGCTCTTCCTCCTTGACTGTTTTCAGAGAAAATAGGGAAAAGTGATTTTAAAAGTGTTCTGTTATAGAACTACCTCTACAAACAGAACAAGGTCACATATGGCTGTGTGCATACTGTAATCATGTCAATTGTCGTTAGTGTGTAGAAACGTAAGTGTCTGAGTTGTGAATACATATATGCAAGTATGCAGGTGTATGAGAAAATATGTCTGTTTTATATCAACAACAGGGAGAGCATGGCTCAGAGGACAATGATTCAGGGATTTCTACCGAAGGACAGCAGAGTCAGGAGACTGCTGTCAGGCCTGGGAGATCCTAATTAGTCCCAGATTTAATTAGACCTTGTTATGCCTTTGCAGTCTTCATGAACAGATGGCTGGGGCTTTCTTTAAAGGAGGCACAATATATCCCATGCTGCACAGCACTGGGGGCTTTTTTCTCTGGCAGTGCTCTTCACAGGGTTTGTGTGGTTTCTGACTCAACTATTCCTGCACTCTTTAGTGATTGTTACAGCTTGTACAACTCCAAATGTGAAGATGTGCCATAACCATGGAAATAATGCTACCATCTTTCACTTTGCATGAGAACAAAAGTTGTGCACACTGTCATGGTCAGCCTCTCTCTCCTTGGCCGATAGAATCCACTACACTTGGCTGCACCTGCACTGTGACTGTTTAAGCACTGACAGAGAAGAGACACTCCTTATGTTACCTTGTCTGCACCCCCCCCCCCTTAAGAAATAAATACCTGCATTCCTTCCCCTCTTCTCCCAGTTATGGGGGTGGGGAGTGTTGGATGGGCACTAAGGAGGCATGCCAGACATGCCTTTAGCTGGATCAGTGTTGCGTTTTCTGCACTCACAGTGCATATAACCCCAAAGGGGAGGATTAGAATGTTCTCTAAAGGCATTGTGAACACACACATCTACACACACCATAGGCACAGTAAACACACACACACACACACGTACACACACACACAATGAGCACACTAAACTCAGAGGCCTACACAATAACACTACAAGTATGACAACAGCTACATTCTTCCATCAAAATGTCTGTGATGCCAGCTCATACCCACATTTCCAGAGATATGAAAGAACACTTGAGACTGCAAAGGTCTTTTAATGTCTCAGTGCTATGACTTTCTATACCCATCCCATTAAATCCCACCTCAGTGATCTGATAAATTAGACTTGACCTGCCTCTCACCATGGCACTGTGTGGAGACACACCACAGGAAACCAACATGACAATGTGTAGAAAAAGGCTTTCAAATACAAAAATACATGTGGTCTTTTCACAACTAAAAGCTGTTATTCATAACATAGTGAAGGGAGGGGAAATATACAAGAGTACAATGAGAGATGAAAACTCAGACATTAGAGGACATGTGCAGGTCATACTGAACTGTCGCACTTTCACACTGAAGTTACCTTATGCCACCCATGCTCCAAAGTCCAGCTGACATTCAGATACCGAGAATAAACTTAATCACACAGCAATGACGTTTCATGACTGCAGCTTGACCAACCCTCTCACAGTGCTGTACACGTGCATTAGTCATAGAGGTTAAAATGGAAAAGAAGAACAAAACAAGATAAATCATGCCCAGGATCAGATCAGCTAAAAAATGTCTCAACTCCAGCGATAGGTGTAAAATGGTGTGCTAGGATTTGGATTTGCAGCCCTTTACAACCCTCTGGCAGCTCTCCTAGCTTTGCCACCCACCAAACTCCCCCTCTAAATCAGCACAAATAAAGATATCGATGTTTCAAGTCACTGATGTCTTTCATATAAAGGTCCAAAAGCGCAACCTATAGACATAGGAACATTCTGGAAAATATCAGTACTCTTGAGACCCTTGAGAACAAACACAATCTCCAACCATCACCACAAAAATCCCTTCAGGGAAGAGTCACTGCCCTGATCGTCTTAAAAGTGTGTTAAATAAGACTAATCCTTCTTAAACTCAGGCCATGATACCACTATCAACAGCTTTTACAGTCTTTATGCAATTTGCATAATCAGCAGTTAAAAGATTAGTTTGATCATGTGATTCAAACAAACAACCTCTTCCTTTAGAAACTGTCTTCAACAGATCACCCCGGAAGAAGCACATGGGCCAATAGTGGTGGGGGACTATCATAAGAGGCATGACTTACTGTGAATACCTGCTATAGGTCTGAACAATTTATTTTTAGTCACTGGGGAGGGAAGGTGTAACTGATGGCTTTGTGCAGCAATTCCACTTAAGACACACAGATGTAAAAATGGGAGCAGACCTAATCAATAAGTAAAAAGGCTAGAAGGGAAGAATTTCAGGTTCTCATGCATAATGCCCCAAAAACTCCCACCATGTCACGTTGTCAAGGTGTTTACCTCTAATCCAAGTGTATCAATACATGAAGGACAATAGTTCTTGGTTTTGGTTGTGTGCACTCTAGGTTTCACCTGATGAATTGCACCTAAAAGTCTCCAAGAAGCAATACTAGCAGTAAGACCATGTAAATAAATACACATAATCCACAAAACACAAAGGATAGGAACATTTCAGACATTATTTCTATTAAATAAGGGAAACATTTCACACTAGATTGGGAGTATTGCTTGTTTGTTTTATTGTATGTACAGTAAATAAAAATGCCCACTGACTTTATCAGCACAGGCCACAGTAGGCTGCCATGTTGCTTACACAAGTGATTCACCTGAAGTTGGCAAAGCCCACTGCAAAACCAGCAGGGGGAGACAGCGAGTGACCCATCCCGAGTGACCACCAGCTTGAGTGACCAAGTGGTATTTTTCCACTGCTGGACAGAAATAAAGGTAAAAAAAGGAAAGAAGAGGGGAAAAACATGTATATGAAAATAGAAGCAGGATGGTGGAGGGCTGTGCTGTCTACAGAGCTCTTTAAATACACCCTTTAAATTTACACACTTCCTGCCCAAGCTTCTCCAAAAAGGATCTCTTTCTCCTGGAAAGCAGCTTTTCCCAACCTTGGCACTAGAGAACCTATGATATGCAGGATTTCCTCACAAAATGATAGTACAATACAGGTTCCTGAAAAGAACATGTGTTGCATTCCTGCAATGACATAGGCAATATGCAACTTTTGTTGAATTGGCTGAGTAGAAACAGCAGAGGTCACTAGGTAATTGAATAAGTAAGAGTGGCTGCTTCCTCCTGAGTCTGTTGGGGAGGTTTGCAGTAGGTGGGGTTGACAATTTACTTGAATGCAATTCAATAACAAAAACTTGCACGGGACAAAGAGTAAGTAATAAAAATACATTGAAAATAATTTTACCTGTGCCTTATATGTTTCAAATATCATAACACAGAATCACCTCACCAAGTATTTATCAATAAATGACAAATATGGGCCAGTATTTCATTACCAGGTAAAACAAGTACAATGAAAAAAATGATTTGTAGGAAAAACATGAAGATACACAGTGGGTCCCCAGATCCATGGTAGGAAATCACTCATGAAAGATCAACGATGCCCATGCCCATGTCTCTGGGCACCACCCCTACCCTTTAACCCCTCCTCCCTTTCCCTCCCCCTCAACAGGACACACCAGTACCAGAGTTCACAGTATTCTGTCAACAACTTGTTTAAAGCTTTAATCAAGATGGGATGCATAGGATAGGACACTTAGATTTCTCCAGTGGAACATGGTGAAAAAATGTACAATACAGTCCAGGTAAATTCATGGATACAGTGTAGACAACCACCCTCAAAAAAGTGTGTGTATTTCTTTTCTTTTTGCCAGCTTGCAAACAGATTTGCTTTCAAGCATAAAAAAAATCAACTGCATTCCATCTAACGTTGTCGTCTGCTTGTCAGTACTGTAACTCCAGTTAGTGTCACAACACAGAAACTCATAATTGGTTTACAGCAGGCCACTACGGTAGAGATAAAGTGCTTTCTTTTCATGAAACATTAAATAAGTAAAGTGAAGCAGGATCATATTCCACTGACCCCTCACCCACCAAGAACACAGTTCTAACAGATTTGGACAAAGTCAGATGATGAGGGAGGAAGCTAATACTCCTATATTTTGCGCAGGGGACAGGAAACCAGTAGAGAAATACAGCTGTCTGACAAAGCAGCAAGTCTGATAGAGAAATACTGCATATTATAAGACCTACAGCATGATCTCAGAAAACAAAAATTGCTTCACATCATTTTCATGTCCGAAGAGTGAAAACCATAAGATAAGACTTTATTAGTAATATATCGATATATATATATATGCATTTTTGCGCTTCAAAAGGATGGCACAAGGATCGAACCTGACTTTCTCGATACGACGGCTCAGTTCACTCATTGGTGGAGGCCAACAGTCACATGACCACAAGGACAGTCACTCATCAGTGGAGGCCAACAGTCACAAGAACATGAGGGACAGAGGATTGATCGGTAAAACAGACAGCAGCAGTGAGAAGGTCTTAGATTGTAAAAAGGTCCACTAAAGTGTTGTAGGTAATAAATACATTCGGCCTTTGTAGTGTCGCTAGTCACTCTATTCATATATACGAAATAAAATAAAAAAAAAAAAAAATCAAACAAAACTGGAATTGTTCAGAGTCCTCCAGGAGGGGGGCTGCCCACAGGCCACCTTCCCTAACCTGGTCACCACTCCACCACCTGGAGCCCCCCCCCGACACCTCCCTCATCTTGGGTGGGGTGGGGGGGAGGGGGCTGTGAAGCCAAATCCTCTTCCTCCATGTCACCATGGCAACCGCAAGCGCTCTCTCCCCCCAGGAGGTCCGGGTGTTCAGGGATCGTTGTGGAAGATGACTGTATATACTCACAACTCCGGGTCTTCAGGATGAAGGAGGGGAAAAGGAGGGGAAGAAATACAACAAAGGATTAATGAGGAAATACAGGAACAGTCTCCTTCCTGCCTTCTGAAAAAGGGCCTCCGTCCTCTCCAGTGTGGGAGTGCTAAGCACAGCCTTGGCAGTCACAGGAAGAATTGGAGATTCACATTACACCAGTCTGGACACATCCCCTACTCCCCACACCTGAGAGCAAACATAGTCCTAACACACTAGAACGAATAGGAAAGAACATTAAAAGAGCAGAACTAACCATTTCTTTCAAAGCACAGAGAAGCAAACAAATGATGAAAAAGGTCACATGGATAAAACAGACAGCTGTGAATGGTGATTCACATCCTGACTGCTCAGGCCCTGGGCGACACACAGGCACAGAGAGTAAAGCAGCTGGCGCTCTGATAATCACTGCTGCCCTTACCCTACGCTGGCTGGTCTGGGGCTCCTATATTAAAGCAAAGTAAAGTTTGCATGGGGGAGGGCTAATTCAATAACTGAAACTCTAAACTCTGCCCCTGGGCCATGCCTACATACTTGGAAAGCATCAGGAATGTGAAGAAGGAAGTTGTCCCCCCCCTCCCCCCCCCTTAAGCTTAAACTGACCTAACCAAGGTCCCCTCTTCATAAAACCCTCAGCTAAACTCCAAAGGGTTTAATGCCACATAGAGGTAGCACAAAGGTTCGCCTAAAAACGGGAAAAAAACTGCAAGCAGTGAAAGTGTCCAAACATAGTATCACTTTCCATCGTATCCCTTGGACAACCACATAACTCCTACGACAAAAGCAGGGAAGAAAGTAGTGTGTGATTTGAGACATTTATCATGCTAAAGCCTGGCTTTGCAAGTAAAGATATCTTGCCAAAAATCCAATTACAATTACTCCATATATATTTAAGAGCTTTATATGTATATTTTTTTTTTTTTACAAGCATATCATCTGTTGTACAAAGGTCTCAAATCCTCAAAAAGACTACTTTGAAGTAAATGAGAATGAGAGTATGCCAGCATATAGGTGCAAGTATTCCTGTTACTGCATCACTCTCAAAAATGTAGATGAAGGCGTTTATAAGATTCAAACTATAGGTGGTATTTCCTGTATTTAGGCAGTTCAGCTTAAACTGACCTAACCAAGGTCCCCTCTTCATAAAACCCTCAGCTAAACTCCAAAGGCACACAACATTGGGACAAAGACAAATTATTACATGGACATTCACACACACTAATAATGAGAAGCAATTCTGTCCACCTCCTCAACAGAGGCAGATTCACAGAGCACTGACCTTCCCTGGGGCACACACACAGTATATATGCTTATTATGGGGGACGGGATCTCTCTATGAGGCAAGGATATGAACACTGACCTTATAAAACATACATAGTGTCTCTATGGAGCACATACGTAAATACTCAATAAACATAGCTTCTCTGCTGAGTACATAAACACACATTGAACTTGATAAATATAGTTTCCCTGTTAAGAACAAATACAGTATAAACATCCATCTTTAAGTAACTTAGTGACAGTATAGCTTAATGGTCCAGTTATTCATAGACCTGAAAACATACACCAACAGATGTAACTTGACAGATAGTAATTAAATCATACACAGAAGCAGTAAAATACTCACAAGTGAGGAAGCACATGTGAGAAAGATATCACAATGTTAATCTGTGATTCTGCAGGACACAATTAACAGCAAACAAAACAAGCAGTGCACAAACTGAATATAAATGAGTCCCCCCCATGCAAATGTAGGTACAGCACATTTAACCTGGGTGTTTCACACAAGGCAGCGCATTTGCATTGACTCACTGGCATTAGCTTGTGCACCTGAGCCCAGACATGCTCAGTCAGAAATCCTGCTAAGCAGGTGCAATGGTAAATTCCATTAGCTGCTCCTTCACACACAGGAATATATTATGGCAATAAACAAAACAATAAATGTAAGAGGGCACAAGCTGTGGAGGAGGGGAGGTCTTGCCGTGAGAGATTAATACTCACCTACATTCAGCATAATGGTTAACACTCACCTACATTCAGCAGTTGCTTACAGCAAATGTTCAGCTATGTGTCACTGTCAAATACACTCAAGACACACCCATGTCTGGCAGACAGATATGCGAAAGATTCTCCCATATCTTGCCAGATTAGTTGTTGGTAGACTAATCTATGTCTCAAATGGGGCTGGAAAGAGACATGGCAAATGTGAGTGAGGCAAGAGATGTGGTACAGACTCACCTATGTCTCGCAGTGAGAGAGGAGCGTGGTGATCTCAGGGCTCATATGTCCGACTGCTTTAGCGGCCTCCACGATGGCCCTGCGGTACATCCCTTTCTTCTTCCGGTTAAACCGGGAGCGGAAAAAGTCCCGGAAGGGGGAGAGTTTGGAGACGGAGAGCTGGGAGGTGGTGGGCGAGCCAAACCAGGACACCGTGGCCTCAGGCCACATGGGCTCACGAGACCGCTGCTGCTGCTCCTCCTTCCTACCGCTGATGCTCAGCACACGGGCCGGCCACCATGGAAACCCATGGATCTTCCCCCATACCACATCGCCCACAGAGACTGCATGGCCCTCCTCTGTCACACACTTGGTCATGCTGCGGGTGTGTAGGCGCACCGTCAGAGGGGGAACCGTCTTTCCCCCATCCTGGGTGGATGAGGAAGAGGAGGAGACTGAGAGGTCATCACCGGGTGCCAGGTCGCACAGTTCCGGTGAGGTGCCATCCGAGCTGAAGGACTTGGACTCGTCCAGGCTGTCACTGCTGCAGACCGACAGGCTGGAGGAGTCTGCCTTGCGCTTGCGAAAGTTGATGAGGAGGGTGAGGTCGCCATGTCGGTGGTGCTCCCCCTCCTCCCCAGAGCTTGCAGATGACTGTTCCAAGGAGCTCTTCTCTGCCGAGTCCTCTGAGTGCGCCACTAGTGATGGACCTTGCGCCCGGGGGCTCCGCCTTCGGGCCCCACCAACCAGCTCTGCCTCATACACCGAGAGGCTGTCCTCCCCAGCAACCCGCGGCTTCAGTCGGATTTTTGGGGACGGGGTATCGTGGGCCGACTGCAGAGGCCGAGTGAGCTTGAGTTTAGGGATGGACACAGCAGGGCAGGTGCCATGACTTTCTGGGGCTGGTGTCCGCTCATCCTGCTGGGCCTCACGGACCCTCTCGGGCTCCCCCAGGCCATTTTGAGCCAGCTGTTTAGGGCAGAAGGGTTTAACAGAACCGTGCACCCTAGAGGGGATTTTCATCACCTCACCCTTACCCTGTGGGGTGCTGTAGGAGATTTTAATGACAGGGCTGTGGGGGACCACTGCCTCACCTGGAAACTTCTCCTCATCCCTCTTTTCCCTTTTACACTTCTTGGCTTCGTAGCTGGCAGGCCCTTCCTCTCGCCTCTTTACTTCCTTGCCATCACCATCCTCCTTCTTGGCTGCCTTGGTGCCCCCTGTTTGCCCATCCTTACTATCCTCGTCACTGTTAAGCGTGTTCTTGCACTTCTCGCACAGCACCTGTCGTGGGCGGAGCCTGATTGTGCTCATTGTCATGCGGCCTGGCTCACGGCTCCGCCTCTTCTTGCGCTTGATTGTCCGAGGTGGAGGCTGTGGCACCCACTGGCCATAGCTATGGCGCACCCACAGGGGCTGGGGGAAGGGGGCTCCTTCAAAATAAGGAGGGTAAGGAACTTGCCCTGCAGGCACAGGGGTAGGTACAGGGGCAGGGGAAAATGTCGGCACCTCCTCAGGAAGTGTATTTTCATCCCTTGGTCTGAGCTCCATCTGACTGGAGGGCTTGGAAGAGCATTCAGAGTCTGGAGTGGCACTGCAGGGCCTTGGTGCAGGTGACTCTTCTTGCTTTGTTACAACATCTGGCAAGCAAAACAGTCCAGTCCTGCAGCAAAAACATGAAAGATTAGTGCCCAAACATGCAGCACTGAGGGGTCAGAACCAGAGAGGGAGATTAGGTTGGAACATGTATCAGAAACATTCACATTCAGACCTTAAATATTCAAGTTAAGTGATTCCTATGTTTTTAGGGAGGGAGATTCTGGAGAAAGGAAAAAAATAATTTTCATTAAAAGAAAAACACACAAAGAGACCATCTGAAATTACTACAACAAGCAGTCCCTTTAATTGTGAAATCAGAATGAGTCATTTCCTCTTCCTATTACAGACAGCAATTATTGACTCACACAAATGCACAGCATAGGCGAGGCAAAATTCAACAGCTTTGCCCTTTATACAAAATTTACAGAAACAGCCCTTGGAAGTATAGTGCCAATTAATTACCCGAAACCCCCGCAAACTAATGGCTCTCTCAGAGGCATGCAGAGTCTTGCCATAGCTACACTTGTTTAGCAGGTTTGGTAGTTCTGAGCTCAAGAGCAGAACCATGATAAACACTGCAAGCTTCAGCTGTCTCTTTGTCTTTGTTTGGAATTCTGATCTGCATACAGTGTGCAAACTACAGCTGGCCTTTACCACTCAGGAAAGATGTGTGCTAAACTTCAGTTCAGTTCAGTTTCTGCTCTGGACTAAGAGGAAAACGGGAGGGGCTGTAATCTGGGTGGTTGCCAAGGGTGACCTAACTCCATGTTCACACTATAAAACTATTTTTGAAACAGCCTTGTAAACCTTGACTAATGGGAAAGGTGAAGCATGAATACAGAAAACATCAGCAAGAAGGCTTCCTTTGCATTTTTACATCCAAACCTGTTTTTAAGTAGCCACTGAAGTCAACTGTATACAACATAACCATACACAATAATTATGTGCCCTGTAGAATTTATCATTGACACCTGCATATCTTTAAAAAAGAAAAAGAGGGCCCTGGGCCCTGGATACAGGAAGAAATCCCAGCTTCTTCATGCGACAAATCACCTGAATCTTGCGCATTCTAATGGGTGGGGGTTGGGGGGGCAGTATGTAGCAGGCCCTTTGTCCTTCCAGTGCCGTAACTGAAATGTGTTAAATGTGTTCGCTGTGCTTGTTTAGAATATAAAAACAAGTGCAAATGCATACACAGATAACACACTAAGCTATTGGCTTGGCACAGGTCAAACTGCAATGTAATTGATATTAGGAAACATTAAAAGACAGTTGTGGCCTCCTCTGAAGCATGAGCCTATTATGTCAGCCTGCTCAAACAAAGGGCTGAAGAGTGCGCCGAGTCCCCCTCCATCTTTCTGAACAAAACAATCCCATGAATCACCAGCAGTGCTAGAGCGCCCAGATACATAGCTATGTTTTTATAGGATTTTGTAGGATTAATTCAACCGACAGTGGAAAACTCAGGGTTCCTAAAGTGCATCCACTGTCCACCATTCATACCTCTTAGTCTGAAACCTGATGCACTTACTTTCTTTTTTAATGTGCCTGAAAAACATGCCAAAAGCTCACAACAGAAACAAAAATCTGCCTGTACATCCACTGAAACTATATGTTGGGAATACAGAAAGTTCCAGATATGTACATTCATGTTGGAATAATTAAAACCATGTCGATACAGTCATCACTATTCTTCAATGTGTGCATGCTTAAGACAAAAAAAAAAAAAAAAAAGGGAAAAGAAAATTACTGTGTTTGAACAAATTTTGCCTGTGAAAAAAATATACAACCAACAGCATGTACCAGGGACAAGTAGTTCAACACCAAGAGCTGCATTTAAGTGGATGGTTGGTGTGTGTTGAGAGAAAATTCTCGTACGGCTATGCTGCTGCAAGGCTCTATAAATATACTCAGGTTTTAAGCTACACTGTTCTATCACTTCAACACAAGGCAAGCCCACGTGACTACAGGGCCCTGGCCAGACATGTACTGTCAGATGCCTCATTCCTTTTATATTTATAAAAAGACTTTTGACTTCTAAGTGATACAGAGAAAGACAATACAGAGTTCTAGTATTGATACTGCTACTATACACACCAAAAAACAATAGTGATGCATATTCATGCAGTTGTTGTATATCTTACCTACTGCCCTCTGTCCCACATTCACAATTCACCATGACCAAAATAATAACCTACACAAGTAAGAAAAAGTTCTTCCTGTGGTCTAGATCACTGCATGCTCCTATTGAATTTATTAAACGTGGTCTATTTGGATTTCCTGAGAGAACGAGGGTGTTTTGTACACTGGCACATGGGCACCAGAGTGACCAGACCCCAAATGCTCAGCAACCATGCCATAGCCAAATCAAAAGGCATACTTAGTTGCGTTAGCATACAAAAAATATGTTGTTTTTACTGGTATGATTTCTGAGTAAACAATAGCTTTCAGAGGTCTTGTTCTTCAGGGGTTTGTAAAAATATGTTCCACCCATACCTGGATAGAAAGCTAGCTATGTGTAAAATTTTGCAATCGTTTCTAAAATGATGTACTCAGGAATTCCTTTAATATAATAACCAGTGTAAATTATACCCACATATGACAATCTCAATGTATCTAGTAGTTAGCCAGCTAACTAGCACCAATAGATAATTAGCTAGCTAGCTTCCTAGCTACTTAGCCAGTAAGCTAACTTAGCTATTTGACTGGCTAACATGGCTAACTAGAAAGCTGTAGTTAGCATTTACACACAACATAAATTTGATTAATCACAAAAGACAACTAAAACGATCAATAACATAGAAAGAAGCACTTTGTGAATCAAAAATATCTTTAAATGTTCTGATCTGACAAAATATTCAACACTGTGTAATTAAGGCCTAGTTATTTGCTCTAACACTGCGATCCTTTTGTATCCGTTCAGGCCCACATACTTTCTTCAAATAAAACATGAAAATAACTCGTATTAAATAAAAACTCACTTTCTGTTGGAATCGAGCAATATTCCCGTGTAGCTTCTTTCTCGGTAGCTGAGGGTCACCACTAACGTGTCGTTAACTATTTGATCGATGATCACCGGGATCCTGGAGCCGGCCCGCAGCTCCTCCGCCGCAGCCTCCATGTTTCCTGGGTGAGGTGTCCGGGTTGGCGTTGCTCGATCCCGGCTGCGAGAGCCACGATCGCCTCGGCCTCAGATCCTTCTCCCTTCTCCTTTAGAGCACGGGAGGCTACACCAGGGCACGGAATGACGCCATCACCTCCACCAAGGCAATTACAACAGCCCTGCTAGTGGTGACATCACAAAGAAAGAGGAGAGGAATCCTTCAACACCACTTCTCTAAATCAACTGAAACACTTGATTTTTGAGTTCATATTATTTGAATAAACATGATTAAATAAATCCTTTCGTTGTGTGTATCGTTTTTGTTGGTACATATCCCCACACTTCTCTTGTGCTGGCTGAACTGTCTGCATTGTTGGAAATCAGTAATCGCCAGTGATAGCCCACACCATTTATTTTCAGTAAATTATTTGCAATAAGTAAAAATGTAGGTATTTGCATATAGGAGGGTGATATGAACCTGGGGATAATTGAGATAACACCGGCGGAACAAATCTTCACAAAATTATAGCCAGCTATTATTTAGTAGCACACTATTGCTATTTGATTGTTGATTGCGAAGTGGTGCTCATTAATCATGCGACTTTACTGTTATATGTATTAGCTCATTTGGTCTGTCACTGTCCTACCATTTTTTAATTATTTACAGGATTGGCCCAGAGTTTCATACAACCAACATTTATAAACCTGAAAGAATTGGTTGAAATAATCTTACGAGATATAACCTAAGATTGACTCTTTTCAATTGCAATACATTTCAAAGTCATTCAAAATATTTTATGTTATCTTAGCAGTTTATTTGCATGATACAAATTTCTGTATAATGCTCAAATATGTACATTTCACTTGGAAGTTGTTACTGTTAATTTCAAATTTGTTTCCTGCATCGGTCTCTTTGGATACATTCATGGTAAGTTTGTAAACCCGGGCCTCTTACACAAAAGCGGCTATGTTCATGTGCCATATACCCTTCCACATTAATTGCTAATTTCTGTTCTTCGGGTTTGAATTGTCTGAAATCACAGAGCCTTTATGTGTGCAACAGAATCAACACGTAACAGAAAGCGCCACGCTGTGGAGAAATTGAGAACACTTCTGAAATTTTATTGCCTTGGGTTGGTAAAAACCCTGAAGAAGTGAGCTATGACGTTTTAGATTCTCGCGTGACAAATTCGGGTATCGGGCTTGCATAAATTGTAATTGTGTATTATCCATAGCTATTAAAAGGCAAACAAACAAGTATCTGTTAGAGTGCTTAACGTAGACGTCATTACAGGAGAGCAGTCCGAATTCATAAACGACATAACATGGTGTAAAGAGAGACAATGATAACAAATCACTTAACGACTAGTTCTCAAGAACTACGATCTACAGGACATATTTCTGCCATAAACGCAATGACAACTGTTGAAACAAAAAAGGTTTCAGATTAAGTTCTTGGTGGTTATAATTGTTATAAATGATGAACAATTAAAATCCACTGAACACAAATCAGTATGGCTGAGTTTATATTCTTTTGAAATTACCACATATGCTACAACTAGAAAATAAAACAAGGACAGGAATTACTCTTTACACTTTCCCCAATGAAAAATGCAGAATGCTGGTTAGTGGTGGAAACCATTACTCTCAACTATCTATGCATTCCTACTTGTTACCTATGAACTTGAAATTAACAGAAGACCTAACCTATCACCTGATGTATTGCTGTCTTCCATTGGTATATGACATACTATCCAACTCAAAAAACCATATAACTTGCATAAAATGACTCCTACAATAATACCAGAACTATGACGGAATGAAAAGAAAAAGGGCTGCAAGTGTAACTTTTGCCTCTTTCACCAGTGGGGTGCTTGCTTTAAATCCAGAGAATGCTTGCAATGCTGAAATTCTGAGATTAAAACCACAACCCTATGACTTATCACTGGCAGCTCCTCAGACCGCACTCTGCTAAATTGTATCCGTGTCCCTGCTGATCTCACTAAGCCCGCTCCAGTGCTCCAATGCTTTTCAGTTACCATGTCTTTTCTTTTCATCACCACTGACCGACTAAAACCCAGCCCCAACCCCCAGGACTGCAGTCTCCAGCTGCCTGGCACTCCACCAGTTCTGCAGTCTGTCAGCTATAGCTAGCAAACAACGTATTTTGAAAATATGACTGATTTAAAAAACTGACCACACTGTTCACTATGAACTCACAGACAATATCACCGAGAGGGGGATAGGCTCCCCCTCTTGAAATAGATTATCTCCATGGTTTCTTCCTTTTTCCCACCAAGGGAGTTTTTCCATGCATTGACAGCCCTAGGCTTGCTTTTCTGGGTGTTTAGGCCAGGGCCTTTTGTAAAGTGTATTGTGACTAATGGTTTCTGAAATGTGCTGATGAAATTAATCTAATTTGGTTTTGATTTGATGACAGAAAACAGCAGCAGGCTTCCATACAACAGTGCCATTATACAGTGGCAGATGAGCTGGTCAAGAAATCCAGTTCCCATTTTGATAGCAGCATGTAGACTATGAGTCAGCTGAGGTAGCTTCGTGGCGAATCCTCTCCAGTGAAGGCAGTGAATCGGTAATCTTGCTTGTGTTCCCATTTTCCTTCAGTCACAATTCCCTGCTGTAACATATTCACCTGTATATACATAAAAAATAGGACAATATTCATTTTTGGATCAGTGGAAGCTCACCAACAAAGACAGATTTACAGTTAATGGGATGATTGCTATACACCCCAAAACTTCAGCCTCATAAGTTACCATAAAATTAAATCAACAACTCTGTAACAGACTCAAAAAATATACATCCTGAGCTTCATGAAGCTGGTGATAATGCCCAGACTGCCATTATGAAATGGCTTGAATCCAAAGTTAATACACAAAGACGCATAACCTAATGTAAAGAGCACAAAACCTGGACCCCTGAGCAGAGGGGAAAAAGCAGCCTGTAGTCTAGTGGCTAAGGTATATGACTTGGTGGTTCAAGCCCCAGTCCAGCCACAGCACGAACACCATTGCTGTTGAGCCCTTGAGCAAGGCCCTCAACCCCACATTGCTCCCAGGGAGGATTGGTCCTTGGTTATCTTAATCAACTGTAAGTCACTTTGGATAAAAGTGTCAGCTAAATAACTGTACTACTGTAATATGGCTTGATGAGTCATCTTTTATGTTTGGACAGGTTTCCAATAGGAGAAAATCAAAGGAAGCCTGCATCCAATAATGTCTGTTGCCATCTGTTAAACACTGTGGTGGGTCTGTAATACAGGGCAGCCATCTCAAGGTTGTCACTGGCTCTGATGAATGCTCCAAATGGTAGTATAATAGCAAAGGAATATGTGGTTACGAGACCAGGTGCACTCTATGGTGCAAACACTGTTCCCTCATGATGTCCCTATATTCCAAGATAATAACACCCCCATACACTCAACTGAACAAACTAAGGAGTGGTTTTATGAACAACGGGATGGCCTCCACAATCACCAGATCTAAACATCATTGAACCTTTATGGAAAGTTCTTTAAGGAGGGACAGTATTCCAAGAAGGTAACTCCTTTGCGTTCCGAACAGCTTTTGAACAATATTTCAGGAAGGACTAAAGCTTTTCTGAAGGCAAAGGTTCAAACTCCTTACTAGTTACTTGATTTTTATATTGCTGTATATATTGTTCAGTTTCCATCCCATGGTTAAGTTTGTCCATCCCATGTGTGTGTGTTTGTGTAAGTGTGTGTGTAAATCAAATACAGTCATTCATTTTTGTGACTAAACTAAAAAAAAAGCTGTTTCTGTAAAATTGTAAACCATATATGCATGTATACACCTACAAATACTAGCTGATTACCTGTACTTTTGTCTCATATTCATCTATTGATGTCAAATTCAAATGTGTGAAGTATACAGAAAAAATAACAAATTTCACTCTACTGTTACAATACTTTTGGTGGGCACCATGTACTCATGCATATACATATATACATAAACACATGCATATACACATACACTCATGCATGTGTATGGAGTTTGGCCTTCCTTTTTAAATTGAAAACAATATTGTGTTTTTTTTTACCTTTCAACCAACGGAAATTTTGGGAGAGACCAGTCACAGCTAAAGTCACAAAGCAGGCAGACAGGCTTCTATATCAGTGTGTGTCAATATCGTTTTGTGGTAGAGGAAAGAAACTCAAACATGCATGGCTTTTTGAAAGTCTCATTTGGTTTTCCTTTGGTTCGTTACCAGGGTATTTGGAGACTTAGGCCCTCTCACACAGACACTGGGACATGTGTCGCTCTCAGGGTCACTCTGTGCCCCTGCCCACCACCACCCACAGCAGATGTCACATAACGTGCAGGGAACAACAATCAATCGTTTACTGGGCAGGCTCTGTCACTAAATGCTGAAATAATTGATTAGCTTAAATCACAGGGCTAAAAGCCACTGTGTGCAGTAGCAGGAAATAATTTACATTCAGAACCCAACCAGATTTGTTATTTAGAAATACTTATTTGGGTATAATTATTACAGTTATAATATTATTAAAAATACCATTTAAACACCATTGCATTTCCTGCAGATTACTGACAATTTTGAAATATTTCCACATCCTTTAATATTTGAATTCCTGCATAATTTATCCTTAAAAGGTAACAAACCTCCTTTAAAATGATGAATGGTTTCAGGCATGGAGACTGTGCAAGCCCCGAAGAGTCTGTGAGCAGACACCAAAGCTGTCCTGCTTTTTTATACTTGACCTCGCACAAATCCGCTGTAAGAGCCCACCTTCTCAGTATCCTGGTGCAGGGCCTTCATTTGATTCCCTCCTTGGTCCCTGGTCCTCCTACACCTCTCCTGCATCATGTGGACATGGGTTTGGATCCTTTGCTCCAGGTCCCTCTCCCGGGCCATCCTCGGGTCACACAAACAAAGGGTCAGATGAGAGTACTGCCTTGGCTACAGAAGTAGCCAAAACTGGTCCTGCAGAGCCTCAGGATATAATCATTCCCATAGCTCGTATAATTCAAGTAACTCAGTAACTCACCCCACTTGATTATACCCTTACCTGGATCACTTTTTTTCTTGGTTGCTGAAAAAAAAAAAAAAACACCCAAATCCCATGCCTCTCTTGGACATGGGCTGGCCACCTCTGTCCTGTATTGGACTAACACTATATAATGTTATTGTCTGTGCCACATCGTGTCACATTATTAGCATTATTGACAATAGTTTTTCAGTAATACTTTGCACAGTGCAGTTGTTTACTTCCATTAAGGTTCAAGCACTGCTGCACTTTTATAGTTTCTCCACTAGATGTCCCCTATGATCTTTAAGTTCGTATTACACCAACGGTGGAATTGAAAGCACAGATCAATTTATTATTTTAACAATGTATTTATTATTTGACCAGGTAGCAACACAGTTGAATGCATACTGTTTGCTAATAATACAACATTAGACTGAGAGTACATGTCTATCTGATATGTCTAGCTGACATTTCTAGCTGAATATGCATTATGGTCATGTAGAAGTCTATCATCTCTCATGTGCACAAAAAATGATCATAATCCACAGTGTGAGAGGGATGATGTGGAAAGGTAATATGATGATAGTTGGGCATACCTAATTTCCTCCAGTGCATTTACAGACCTCACTGGGCTCTGTCTTTGCTCCAGCTGTGGTTTGTTGTGCATAGTGTACTCATTATTATCCTCCATGTTTCGTGGGATGTCTGTTGCATAGGGAGCCCTTCTCAGCCTCTGAAAACGGCCAAAAAACAATTTTTTGTGATTGAGTACTAATGATTGATCCTTTCCACTTGAATATGCATGATCTTGTGTGTTTTCAGAGGTTGATGTGTGTTTCTATGTCATGTCATATAAGTCTGGATTCAACAAGACTAGAAGTGGAGAAGGATGGATAGCACACCTCCTTCTCTCCACTCCACCTCCCACTCCTGGGAGCTCCCCTTTCCTGCTTGATCCGGGCCTTGGACCTCCACTCTCGGAGTAGCTCATGATCTCTGGGAGTTGGGAGGATCATGGGAGAACAATGTCAAGCACATGAGAAGAACATGCAGTTGCATAGAAATGCTCCTCAAAGCATGCTTCACCAAACAAAAGCACAGCTGGAACTACACGAAGCATCAACATCTTTTTTTTAAGCAACTCTCTATCCTGCCTTATATAGAAACAGCACATCTCTTTGGACACATCATTACCATCCACCATGCAGCCCTGTTCTGTGACTCTATGCAGGTTAAAAGAGATCTAACTCCATCTGTGTTATTAACTATCTAACCTATATCTGTAAAGCTTTACAAACTGTATATCAACTGTATGTATGTATGCATGCATGTACATGTATGTATACATCTATATACCATCAGTATACAGAATGGAATGTATTCCCCAATGGAAATTTAAGTACTAAATTTGAAGACTAACTGTAATTAATAAACTTCCATTCCATTTCATGACTATGTAATAAAATAACAGCAAAGAAAATTCCTGTTGTTGTTAATGTTATTGCTGTCTAGTGACTAAGTAGCTGGATACAATGACTATATGAATAATTAATTCAAATATCAAACATAATATCTCACAGAATTAAAAATTACAATAATGCCTACTTCCTTTGTTGTTCAAACAATGCTTGCTTTTCCTTCAGCTCCCGCATGGCAGTTACTTTTCTTTCCTCTGATCCTTTCCGATATTGCACATCGCATGGTGAAAGATGAGGAAACATGCCCTTAGCTTGCTCCTTTTTCCTGTGCAACAATAAAGCAGGAATACAGTATGTTTTATAATCTCCATACAGAACTCTATTGATCTATGCATTTCAGCAACATCAAAATGAAAAATCCTTCAGTCCTGTTGCTGTCCTGGCAGAGCAAGAACATCTTAACCACATTCTGACATTAAGGAAGTGAGAAAAGTCCAGCACTGATTTCCTTTCAGGCAACTAATATATATTGATCATGTGTGTCGATGCATGAGCAATTAAGATTATTATAATAGTGTACTCAACATCTACCTGGTGACCACACAAGCTGACCCACATTGGGACACACAACCAGTTATAACTTTGGGATAAAATAAAATCCTCTGGAAAGCCCACAAAGATGATCTGAGTTCACTGGACAATCAATATGTAGCCTGAAATTGGGTAACAGGAAACAACAATTACTGTTAAAAAGAATAAAAAAACATGCCCCAATCTTTTTGACTGTGGCCCTTTATTTACACAAGGAACCCTACTACACATCTAGCTAGCACAAGAACAAGATTGCCCTAAATTTCCTGAATGTTTCAGAACATTACAGAAAGTTGGGTGAATACATTCTTGTGGTTTCTGCTTGACAGAAAACACCCTTACATCATTTTCTGACAGACAAACTTATTTACAGCTTTGGGTCTCATGGAATGTCCTCAGACAAGGGTGCTTTGCTCTCATGCCCTTAAATATAACAGAAATAGTGCTTTGGGTGTTTCTGCATTGCAGTCATTTGACAAAGTATCTTACCTTAGGTTGTACTTAATAGTAATGGGAGAGTGAAGCTTGATAAGCCCCATGACTGGTAGGATTCATGAAATAAAAGCTACCAATAACCCATATGATCTAAACAATTCAAACGGTTTCTTTTTCAACACAATGATTCTTCCACTTTGATGAACATATGACAGCTTCTGCAATTTTGTGTGGCATTGCTCTCTTGTGACTGGCACTCACCTTTTTACACTGGATAGGATGTAGTCACAGGTATTTCTCCTGTCCTGAACTACCCTACAGTTGGGGGGGCAGGAGGGTGAGGGGACCTCCTGCCCAAATTCAACCCTCTCCATCTGCATCATCCTCAGCTTGAGCTCCTCAAACCGCTGCAGCTCGTCTGTGTCCACCCCCTCCTCCGGACAGTCCAGAGAGCTTAGCTGTAGCCTCTCAATGGGAGGCACCTCTGCCAATGCAGCCAAGTTAGTGACAGACTCATCACTGTAGACGTCAATCACTGTAATCTGCCAACCCGAATTAGCAAAGTGGTGACACAATATGATCAAATAAAAGTGTGACCAAAAAGCATTTATCATGTAATATCAGAATTAACAACTTATATTACACAATTTGTTGTTTTCCAATGTAAAGCATACCAAAAGCTCTTCATAAATACAATGTATTGCGGTGATACTGTATATATTCATGATAAAGTGTGCATATGTTCTCCTTTTTTATTTTTTACATCACAGAAGCATTCTCGCAATCTGTGTGTTGTTTTGTGCGGAGATGTGTGAGGTGGATTTGGCTGATAAATAGCTGACAAGGCTTGAACTCAGACAGTTGGGATGGGGGGGGGGGGGGTGGTTATCGATCATTGTATCTATCTAAAAATATTCCAGAGGAGAACTGTGCAAAACACACCACACAGTCTCCAAGGGAACTGGAGTCACACCACTGAACTGGATTATTCACTTTGTTCAACAGAGCCATTGAGGTGTGTCTCTATTCATTTGTACATACATACATGCATTTGTGTATTTCAGTGTGCAAGTGTCCATGCATGTGTGTGAGTGTGTTTGTATGTGCAGTCAGTGTGTACTGATGTGTGAGCGAAAGTTTTTAAATGTGTGCTGGGGGTGAGAAAATTGAGGACTCATTCGCCAGTCACTGCATTTCCATACCTGGGAGGGTGTTTTTCCTACTGACTGGTCGCTCAGCCAGGGATCTCCTCAGAAACTGCAGGATGCACTGCACCCCCTTACTGATGATATCCTGAGGTGGGAAAACAATGGGGCATCGCCTCAGACTCAGGGCTCTCAGTGTGATCAGATTCCCTGTAAAAATCCCAACAATTCCACAATCAAGGTCAACCAAAACAGTAAAAATGATACAATTAAAAAAGCAAAGCCTCTAAAATGTCAAATGTCACAAAGAACTGGAGGCAGGCTATGTTATTTGAGGACACAGGTACTGTACTGTAAAATGCTTTGACAGATGGCTGTTTATATGCATGACAGATACAAACCAAGCCCATGGATAGTTTCTAAAGAGTACATCTTTCCTCAGAAATATAGTGAAATGCCTTGCATGCACATGATTCAATAAAAACAATTGATAAACTGACCTAATTCTAATGGAAGTTTGGTAATGGGATTCCCTTCCAGCAACATTGTTTTCAGACACCTAAAAGAAATGTAATGAGATGCAATGATGCAATAAAAAAAGTATTAAAATATATGCATTAATGAGTGGATGAATACATGAATAAACCATATATTTTCGGTCAGTGTGAGGAGGTTAATGAACTGAAGAACTTCAGACTTAAGCACTTGCACATACCTGTGCTGCCCTACTTCAGCAGGAAGCTGTCCAATCTGATTATTCCTTAGGTCCAGCCACACCATATTTGGCAGGCTACTGAACAGAGTGCCGGGAAGGATGGAAATTTCATTTCCTTCAAGATACAAATGCTTTAAACAATAAGGAGATCAGGTTAGAAACCAACTGGTCCAAATGAAGGAAAGAAATCCAATATCCAGAGTATTACATCATAAACACTGGCAGCAGCACTTCAACGGAATGTGACAAAACATAATAAATTAATAGATTGCTATAATAATAATAATAATAATAATAATAATAATAATAATAAATAAGCAATATCATCATCGTATTTACTTTTATTGTAGAAATGTTCAAAATACTGCCCTCAATGTGATTCAGTCTTCTCCTGCTCAAACACAGCGTGTCAGCGGGCACCTCCTGAGCGATTTGCGTTTCCTTCGCGCTCTCGACCGGAACGCCTAAGGGCTGTTTGACAGCAGTGTCGCCGCTCGTTGAACATAAGCGCAGGGGGCTGCTGTTTTGCTCTGAAGATGCCATTGAGATGTTCTTTTGGGTTTTCTTTTTCGTCAGGAGGGAATTTGATTATCGATCTTCCATCGCAGCTCCAGGCTGGATGCTCTCTGCACAGCTTGGTATTTTCATGTTGCCTACAGGAGAAAGAAGGCAAAAGAACTAGGGAGTAGCAACAGCATTAGCTGAGAAATCAGTTTCGCAAAACAAAAGCACTAAAATAATTTTTATAAAATAATAAAATAAACTAATCACTGCACAACTGGCGTATCTAACGTTAAGAACTAGTGATAAACTTCCAACAGCACAGCACCGTTAGCCAGTCTTGCAATGCAGAAACGTAGCTTGCGATAGCTACTGTAAGGAAATCATAACATTAGCAAAACAGATCTCACAGAAACTGAGGCTGCGGCGATACACTATTTGCTAACGTTAGCCAGTCGTTTTCCACTCGAAACTGCTGCATCACGAGATACAAGGTAGGTGGGTTGCTTCTTTTCAAGAATGAAAAATGTGAAGTGGCTTAGTGTAGATTAACAATGTAACCAAATTTTTTATCACTACCACTGTTTTGTGAATACCTGTTTCCAAATTGTGATGTGCATTTTAGATAATATTTGCTAGCTATCTAGCAACTTAGCTAAAGTGCCTCTGACCAAAAGAGTAACGTTGGCCCTAGCTAGCGATACTAATGTTAGATGTTTGGCAATAAACGTAGGTAGTGATAGTGCTAAGCGTATGTTGTGTACCGATAGTTGCTATTGAGAGCTTGCAGTTTCACTTGCTTGATACTTACAATGTTTCTTTTTGCATCCAAATGTTACAATATTGAGTATTTTGGCAGAGGTACAAATCCTGAAAACAAACTTGCCAGTTAAAATTAGCCAACTGAGTTGTGAGATGGACAAATTGTGAATACCTATCTAGATACTAGCGAGTTAGTACAACTAAAGCATGATGCGGTCCACTGTTTCCATGGCAATAGTTCAACGCAGCAAAAACTACGGCGAGTGGCAAATTCCAAAAACTACCTTAGTTTACTAGCCAACGCTACGACCTAAAACAATGATTCCCTGCAAGTTTAGTATTACAGTATATTTAAGACGCAAATAACAATGCAATACAGAGAACCAACCAAAAACTCCAGTTTTTGAGCCCAGGTTGAGGAAATAGTCACCCCATGCTTTATTTAAAGTTAAGGTAAAACCAATTGGTCAGAATGGTTTCATCCATAATACCTGTTATGTTAGTTTAACGACTTTGAGCTGATTTTAGAAAACTGATTCGCCTATAAATTGAGGTGGTACTTAAATTTTCCAATAGCAGCTGTCTTACCACACGTAATAGATGTTTTTATTCATGACACCAGCTTCATGATATAAGTAAGCTCCTGTAGTGTATGGAACGTAGCTATTTAGAAAACAAGACGAACAGTCTGGAACCTTTATGAAATTATTCAGGGCGCTCTCATTTGTCCATTCATACATCTCCTCAACTTCTGGGTAATTAAAGTGTTAACTCTTTTTCCCTCTTCGATCTGGCGCCACCTATCAGCTAATGAGATTGGCGCTGAATGCAGTTAGGTAATACTGTACTTCCATATAGACGATAAACCTCCGCTGATTCCCACACGCGGTATTACTAGAGTCTGAGCCAAGAGGCTTGATCATAGCTGTGCATCATACAGCGCGAGGAGTACATGCGAGTCTGTCGAGCATCCTCGCTTCGCCCGTATAGCCTATGTGATCTAAGGATCAGTTCAATGAAAAAAGGAGTTTCCCGTGTACTCCAGAGTATTTCGTTTGAATACTGCATATAAATAGAAAAGGAATTTATTGCTATATTTGCAAAAGATTCGTTTTTTTTTTCTTTGATGTTGCCAGCACAGTAGAGTAGCCACCACACATGAAAGGGAAATCTTCAGATATGCCGCTTAAGGAGCGATGTTAAATTCAAACGTGTACTGCACAGCACTGTCAGTTCTTTACGAAGTGAGGAATGCTATCTGAGCTCCTGCATCAATGTTTCACTGGGGCAAGTGGAAGAAGAGGATGGGAGCGAACAGTTCTTCAAAGAGACCTGTCTTCGATGAAAAGGAAGATGGTAAGTAAAGGGTACGATAAAAGCATGATGATATTGGCATCCAATTTTGAGAAGGTTAACTGTAAAACGCTCTCTCCAGAACGAAGAAAGCAGATAGACCTGAACTTAGCAAAGTAATATCTTGACTGGGCGTCACTTCAGAGGCAACCAGATGCGCTCCTTCGACTATTGTGCTGTCAAAACGATGCAGCCTATTGTCTGGCTGGTACTTCTGACTGATTTTGATCTGGAGGGAAAATAGGCTGCACGGTAGCTTTAAATTTGATATCATATATATATATATATATATATATATATATTTTTTTTTTTATTATAATTTTTTTTTTTTGTAAAGGAAACATATCACACGACATGAAACTCATTAATGACATTCGTCCATAACTTGTGACTTGCTAGGAAGGTTAAGCAATATTTGCGAAAAAATTAGAGTAAAGAACTCTTGAGTGACAGTCGTCTTTCAGGGGAATTGTTAACCCAAATAAATAAAATATGAAATTAGAAAGTTTATAACTTGTAAGTCATACTTTATACAGTGTAATGGAAATATTTGATTACTTTGAATTTGTCTGGTGTGGATGCTTATATAGTGTAGCCTGTGCTGTATTTGCGTGTTAGAAACAAACTGACTAATAACCTAACGATGTTGTCTTAAATTTCAAACCATGGCATCCCTGTTTTTATGCAGGCTGATTGGACCCTGTCAAAATTGCTTTGGTAACAACCAGGTCTAGCAAGCATGCACGCATTATTGGAAATTGTTATTGCATAATCCTGCCAGATTTGTAAAAATAAAGAATGCCAGTGCATGGAAATGTAAGACATTTAATATGAGGCGTGCTTCCGTATAATATGCTATATCCTAAAACAGGTAGCTAAACGGACATACTTCTTACCCATATTACCTTTAACAAGACAACAGTTGTCATGCTGAGTTGTAATGTTGCTTCCTGGTGTCAGTGCTGATTTTTATGTATAATCTGTGGTTTAATAGGGACAAAATTGATCCTTTCATTTTTGTTAATTCATTATATTTATCACAGCATTAGATATAGAGGTCATGTATTTTCAGTCACCAAATTATTGAAAATATGAAGTTTCTCAGTTGAGACTTTGGAGGGATATTCATTTGTATCAGAATTTATTTTAATTGATTAATTAAAATGGATTTCTCAGAAGTGTTAGGGTGAGTTTAATTTGCATTTGCTACAAGGACATGGAAAATGAGCATGTTTCGGAGCTTTACCAAAATGCTCTGTGTGAATAATGCATGCTCCCAAATGTCCTTTCTTACAATATTGCCAATGATTTATTTCAAATTACTGACAATTCTAGTTCATAGATCTTGTGAAGAATGTTAAAATCCCCTCAAAAGCTCTAAAAATTTAGGTCAGTCTACTTATGATTCATGATGTAATGTTCGAGGAAAAGTAAACCCATTTCTTCACTTTATATTGTTATAAAAAATAAAAAAAAAAAAAACAAAGAGAGAGCACCTGATTTGAAAATTCAAAGAACATTAGGCTTTGTTTTTGGAGTTTATGCAAGCTTTATAAACCTTGGTATGTACAGAAGCTTTACCCAGAAATGAACTGTTTCGCATCAATGTATATTTGCAGCATGAAACATGGTTTCAACATCATGTGGCCTGACATGTTTGATGCACAGTATCACAAGAAGGGAACATTTCATGAGTCTTTGAGAATTGTGAATGTCGTACCAATTTTAAATTAGGACATTGGCTGTTGCAAGTTCCGGTGTAGCCAAGTCAATGATGGAAAAAACGAAACAAAAATGTTTTGGAAAGACTGGTAGATTTTTGCCCTTTTGGCTAGGGAGCCTAGTGCATTTTTTAAATTTGCAGTTTCCAGTTGTTTGAATATAGGGGGAATGAGGGATGACATGAGCATTGTGTAGCACTGTATATTCAAGTGTGCAGTGTTTATAAGGTTCCATCATGTCCCTGACTGGTGTCACAATGACATCATGGAATATTTTAGCATAGCAGGTTGAAAAAGTGGTGTTCTGAAAACTGTAGGTTTGAGTCTGCCAAGAACTGTGCGCCCTATGTAATTGGCTAAACATTGTCAAAATATTTTGTGATCTATCTAAAACATACATTTGAAAGTTTGATAGCGGTGTCCCAGGCTTTTACTGCCGTCTGTATTTTCTATGATCTCTCAGATGACTTTTTGTGCAGTGGGCACATCCTGTACTGTGGCAGGTGAGATACAGAGCCAGTTAAGCTGCTGTTGGTCAGTTGGCATCCTGTTGTCTCCAGGTTTTTCTCTCCAGAGTGCTTTACCTTGACATTACTGGCCACATCCATCAAGCCTTAGCTAGTCTGTATTGTGTCAGATCAGAGATGCTGAAAATAATGTGGATTTGGCATTTCTTTTCATTTATTTTTGGAAACCCGGCCCCTGAGTAATTGCAGTGATTCCAGAGTTCACCTGTTCCCTCGCTCTACCTTTACATGCCTTCTGTTAAAAAAATGTCAAGGAACTGCTCTTGAACATACCATAGTTTGAGCATGTTATTTATACGCTGTGTTAAGTCTGCCTTGAAAATGAACAAAACAAAAAAATTGCTACCTGCTGTGGCCTTTCCTCTCTCAGGGCAAAACATAATTTTTATTGTACGACAGTAAAGCATCAAAATACAAAGACCTTTCTTTGTTCTGTTCAGTTATATGGAATTAGTGTATTAAACCTTAATGATTCTTCATCCTATGACTGACACTCCCACTTTTCCACAGGCCTGCTTTGGCCTCATTGAGTATTTTATTGGTAAGTGAACTGAAAGAGGCGGGTCTTGGCTTGTAAACACTTAATAGTTGAACCCAATCTGGTGCATATGCCCATAGAACATTCTCATCACAGATCATGTTTGCATATTCACCACGTTGTGTGAATTAAAAGCTTGACAGAGGCAGAGTGCCATGAAGATAAATATCACAGGCATGAGAGGATAACAATCTACACTGTTCTGTTGCCTGCTTCCACTGTGGTTACTGCAGCGAGGCATGAGATAAATTACTTCCGTATTTTATCATGTGATCTACTTAAGAGTTTTATTAACAAGTAATTTATGATTTTAATATTTTTTGACAGTTAATTTACAGGGACTTTTGCCATGCGCACGAACTATATATATGTGTATAAACCACCTAATGTAACCAGTTCCCTCTATTTCTGCATGAATGGAGACTGGATGCCATCTGTCTGACCTTCAGTTGCACCACATCCTTATTTGACAGTAAATTGACTAATGGAATTGAACTTCTAAATTGGGTTAGCCAAACAACAGGAAGCATTAAACTCCTCTGTGCCTCAGAGAACAGCTGGCTCATTATTGGTCAGTAATGCTTATTGTATACAGGAGGTGCAGTGCACTGCATTCAGTACTACGTATATTACACCTACATTTTAAGGGGAATGGTTAGACACAATAACTGAAATCATTTCTACAGATTGCATTACATAGTTGCCTCACAAACACCATTATCTGGGGCTGCTTGCATAACTGTCATGTACTGCATTTATACACCTGAATATTTTCTTTAGCAATTCAGGTGAACTACCATTGCCCCAGGGCACAGCAGCTGTGTCCCAGCAGGGACGTGAACATGCAATGTTTCTATGTACATGTCTTGTTTCTTAAGTGCTATTCCACATGGCCAGGATACAGATGCCTCTCCCCCTGTTTGCCTCCAGGCTTTCATGGATCATCGAGTTGTCGAGCAGCTGTGGTCAACTGCTCCCCTCCTTACTGAGAGGGACACAGAGCTGTTTGCTTAAACATATTTCATTATTTTTTTGGTTTTAAATGCATTGTGGGTTAGGTTACCCTTTTTTCACTTTGTGCAAGGCCTGCCACAGACCTTGCATTGCCCCTTTGGGTTGTTCTCCCACAGTTACCTGCTAGCCATCACAGGCTCCCTGCAGTGATGCATGGGTCACTGCACTAGCACTGCGACCTCCTCTTCTATCTCTTAATGTTCCATGGATGTTAGGACATTCCAGTTACATTTCCATTTCGCTGTGAGATATAATTAGGAATAGAATATTCCACACAAGTTCAGGCAAAGTCGCAGAAAAAAATCTCTCCAAATATATACACTGAAATTCTAGTTTTTTGTAGATTGGTAACACAAAAGTATTTTAATCTAAAAAATAAAACAAATAGAGTTTTGTAGTCCACCACTTTCAGATTGCTAGTTGTCTACCAAAAATGCAAAGTGAATAGCATATTGCTCCATAGTATGTGCTTGTTCTGTTCTAAGTGCGTGATAGCTATGACTATCAATAGCTATTCTCAACTGTACATTCATCTCAGATTGACTTGATAGTTATGTGATTGAAAGTTGTGAGAGGGTGGTACATTTTATTGTCTGTATTAACTGTCATTATAAGCCTTGTCAGGCAGGTGTGACTTTGTTACAGCATGGTTTAGGTCAGTTTTGCAAGGTTCTGTCAGGGGAAACAATGTAAAGGCCTGCTCTCACAAGAATCATATTCTGATGCATAATTTTAATACAGTGATACACAATCTACCCAATCACTGCTGAGCATTGGCAGAAAGGTCCTTTGCATTGATGACAGGTGTGTTTATAGTAAAACATTCTTTACTGTGGATTCTTGTGAATCATGGCTTTAGAGCTCCAAAAATGAACTTTTTGTACTCCCGAACACAGTTTTATTTGTAGGATTGTTAGCTGAAGTAGTTTGGGGTAACTTCTGACATCATCCTAATATTGCTGTTAGGGTTGGGGTTGTCATCCATCCCAGTTTTGTATGATTGTCATTTTTTCCACACTGCAGATTCACCACCAATTACATACAGGTTGTTGGAGGATGAAGAAGTCAACATGTATTGCCCTCACGAGGAGGTTCTTTAAAATGTGTCCTTTTCCCTGGGCTTTGTATTATTTTCTCACAAGTCAAACCTGTATGCCTTTCCAAATGAATAATTTTCCTAATTGTGTTTAAATAAGATTCCTGTTTGCTGAGGAACAGCGCCCATTTGCTTTTGCGAAAGATGTATAAGGCTTACATTAGGCAATGATATTAGAAGAGAGCTTGGCACGAACACCTCTGACATAATCCAGTTGTCAGGCTGATGTCCTAGAGAGCTGCCAAAAGGCTAATATAGCAGATTGTTTGATTAATGCTGTGAAGAGATCCTGAATTGATTAAAGTACTCAATCATCTGGGATGGTGTGGACTCACAGTATATAATTGAGGGGCCCATGCTTTTGAGTGTTCCTGGGTGTCTTTAAACCAATCAGCTCATGAGGTGTGCAATTTAAATGCCTTAGATGCATCACATTGCAGCCAAGTCATTTAAGCATGGACCCAGAGCACTTTGAGTCTGAGCTGTAAACTTTCTATATTAGGTGATACAAATATTGCATTAGTAACTTAGCACCGATGTGCCTTTTATTCCTACAGATAAGTTTTAATTCCTTAATAAATTCCATTATAGTCAGCAGTGTCTTTTACTGCCAAATGATTTTCAGATCACCTCCCCCTTCTGCTTCATTGCTGTAATTTCTGTATTGTCACCTGGTGATTCTCTGGCTCCAGTGCGAAACCCTTCAGTAGTTTAAAACCATCACATGTATGTGTGTGTGTGCACGTGCGCTTTTGTGGGTGCAGGTGTGTGTTCTTTTGTGGGTTTATGCACATGCATGAGGTCCGGCAGTCAGACCAGTCTGTGAATGTGACGGAGTCATCAACAGCTATGCACAAAGACCTAAAGTGTTTTTTCGTTCACTCTCTTTTCTTTCTGCCTTTTTACCTCTTTCTCCATCATCAGCTTTTTCATATTGAGAAAGGCTTTAAAACACTGGGATCACAGAAGATAAAAAATCCACTATGACTCATAGAATGTGTGACATGCATCACTTATTTCATAAATCAGATGAGACGTGACTCAGTATAAAGGAAATGTGACTCAGCCATTCTTACATGAAGAGCAGCATCCTTTGAGAAGCGAGCTGCCACGTGTAGGCTGTAGTCCATAGACAGTGTGTTCTGGGTCTTGTGTATGGCATATTTCATAGAGATGAACTGTAATAGACGCGTAGTTCTTCTACAGAAAGCCTCTCTCAAGATGAGGTCGCATGGAGTGAAATTATATTTGGTTTCTCTGCTGACTCTTTGAATGGTAGGACAGGCTACTGACACTTTGCTTTAACACTAACGCTTCACAGTGGTTACAGAAGAAAGAAAATGATTCAAAGCAGTCACAGCAGTGAGTAACTGTGAACAGATAATAATGTTTTGGTTTAGCAATATCTGAGAAACAATGGACAAGGATTGTCTGTGAGGTTGTTCCAGAAAAAAAACAGATATGCATTTAATGAATGATGTGTACCTTTCACCAAAGATGACTAAAAATGTGAACTGTATACCTGTATGTGTGAGAGTGTGTGTAATGTGTTAAGTTGGGCAGAAGGTGTAAATGTTTATGTGTGCGTGTGCACATGTATACAAAGTGATACAGAAGATGTTGTGCGTTTCAGCACAGTGGGGTGGAACTGTACCTATTAGAATGTGCTTTCACACACCTGCAGAGTCTGGAGCAAGCCCAAGTGCAGTTTCTCACTCTTCCTGAGAAAAACATATGACTAATTTTGATGCTTGTCTTGACGAGGACCTTAACCTGTACACAGCATTCATGAGACATGCAGCCTGCCTTTTGATCACCGTGAGTCCGTATCCAGCTTCATAAATCTTCCAACCATCAGTCACAGCAGACCCATCTGCATGAGCCCCAGACGTCTTGCATGTATGGAGTCACAGCCTAATTAATTAATCTGTTTCAAGCATTTATATTGCACCTTTCATTCAGTTATATGTAAGTGCTAATTATAGGTACTAACCAATTACTATCTGCTGCCTGTGTCTTTGATGTCCGTTTTGCTGCCAGTGCACTTGCCACACACAGTGGTACATATAGTAGTGTACTAATGACTCCACAGATTTGGAATCTACATACATATGCGACTGGTGTAGACTGACAGAGTTACATGTGAGTGCTGTAGAACACAACTGGGTCTGAAAACCTGTCCATGGAGGCTTACAACATCTATATGTCTGTGTTTGAACACTTTCTCAGTCTATATGGGTGACAGAGGGGTAGAGCAAGAAACTGAGAGATATCGACTCAGTCAAAGTTATCAGAGAAAATATAGCATTGTTCCATCGTTTTCTTACATCTGCAGTCTAATTTTGTTCATTGGCTACACACCTCATTAGCATTGCTATCATTGTTCAAGCATGCTTCCCTGGCTGAGATATAGAGTATGAGGAAGTGAGGAGGCCATGACTCATCTGTCTTATGTAGCGGCCTCATACTCTTCTGGCTCAGAAAACCAACTGAATTTTACCAGATCATCTGCTATGCAGACCATAGTTTGCCAATATTTATTGATGTTTGTTAACTAAATTTATCATATTGAAGTCTTACAAACATTGCAAGTTTGTTATTTTTGTCCTGCCTAATTAAAACAAGGGTGATTCTCTTGGTTCTGGGAATACATTTTGAGTTGTTTAAACTGGTTCATAGATTCCTCGGGGTGGTGGGTTGAAAAAATATGAATTTATTCATGCGGCAGTTTTTGAGGTCAAACCAAGATGTATTTTGAAACAGACTTTTGGAGAAAGAGGCGGGGAAAGACGGGCCTACCCGCGCGGTTTGAAGGAATGCAGTTTTCACTGTGGCTCTGATGGCTGCTGGCTCGAAGATTTTGCTCCATGATGCCAAGGTTTATTTTTGGGAGCTCCACGGGTGTGTGCAGGCCGAACTCCCCATGAGGAGAAGCTTTGGGCAAAGCCGAGGCTTTCCGGAAGACAGACAGCAATTCACACACATCCCAAGCCCCGGTGCAAGCACAACATCATGACCTATTGTACTTTTAACCTTTTATAAATTCAGACACTCTTGTCCCAGGTACTCGAGTCTAACAAACCCATTGCAACTTTTGACTCTGCAATTTATAATTTAGGCTAAAGGACATTTTCTCTTCTCATGTTATTTTCCCCTACATAAACTTATCTAAAAGTTTAATGAGTGTGAAGAAGAGAGTTGAAGCTGCTAGAAAATTAACCTTGCACAAAGATTTGCTGACATGTTAAGCCACATTTTATCCTACTGAAGAGAAACTAATAAAATAAACAACAGTGAGTGGGTTTATGTATAATTTTTCACACATATGCGTAAGGCTCTGTTTTTACATTTGTTTTTTTGTGATCATATTGCCATGAACAGATTTGGCAAACAAAGTTGGAGACCTCTCTGCACTTTAGAGCTGTGAGCTTCCTGGGTAGAATTAGGAAAGTGTGAAGCTGTTTTTTCCTGTTATATTAAGTGATTTTCCCAAAACCAGTGTCTCAGTAAAACCCCAACAGATTTGTTAGGGAGAAAAATACACAGCTAATGGGATCAATCTTCAAAGTAAGAGGTTACTGTCAACACTACAGCAAATTTGAGCGGAGAGAAAAATTCCCCATCCCTGTTGCCTTAAATTTGGGAAACTATTTGAAAATCCAAAAACAATCTAACCGACATAATGTTGCACAGATGGCAAGTGCTCATTACTATGATCCGGCTAATTTATCAGGGGTTTGTTGTGTCACTGTATTTTCATGTCAATATTTGTTAAATCCGTCAGTGGGGTTAGTCCATCCTGGCTAATCCATTCCTGTCTCTGCCCAAGAATTTTGAACAACATGGATTGAATTCTTCATCTCTCTCTCTCATACACACACACCACACACACACACACACACACACACTCATTGCACACTCTCTCTGTTTGACACACAGTGACGCTGTGGCAGTTTAATTCCATATTCAGTAGGTTAAACAAAATCTGAGAATTTCAAGCATTCTCAGCTCAGAGTCCCAGTGGTGATACCCTGCTCTTTCATATGGCGCATTTTTTTTACAAACCAGATGGAATCCTGGTGGTCACCTGGAGGACTAGTCATCTTTCTCTATTTATGTTGTTTGAGATTGCAACTTCCTATAATTGCACTTATACAGAGTATGTCAGCGTACTTTTGAAATGTAGCATTTTTTGCTATGATTATCACGTTTAATTGTTTTCTGTGTTGCTCTGCAGCATGGAATTATTGTTGACATTTTTTGCGTAGTGTGTTCCCTGGTGGGGTTATGCAGGGACTTTGCCATGCTCAAGATGTCAGGCAGTACATTGTCACTAATGGAAGTAGTTAAATAAATCATATCAATGTCCTTAAATTAAATTTCTCTGCCTCTTGTTCTTTGTGGTTCTCTTCCTACCATCAAAGGACTGTAGCCCCAGAATGTTTTTTTTTTAATCTAAGTGGCTTTCAGGCTCCTGAACAAAACAAAGTGCCTACCAGTGCAAGTGTGCAAAAATAATACATTAATCCAATGGAATAAACATATAATAATCATATTGTTCACTAATGTGATATATTTTTAACATATATATTGTGTGCTGCTAAGAACAGAAGAAAGTTCAGCTGTTCTGGCCATCTAGGCTTGTTAGCTTGGTTAGTCTGTGGTTGCTAAATTAGTCACGATAGAGCAGCCAAGGTATTGGTGCAGATTAATGTAATGTATTACTGGCATATACTGTCCAGTAACAGTAAGGTGGCACAAGAGCACACATACAGTAATACACAGTTGCAGTATACAGTTGGTTGTTCCTCTACTGTTCTCTGGTGTGGTTTCTGGATACAGGGCATATTGATAGATCTTCCCCATCAACTCCGATATCAATGGGGAGTGAGCAAGCGTTTGGAAGGCGTACAGCCAGCAATGTCTTTCATTCTAGCCCTTTCAGTCTAAGAAAAAAGACTATCCAGGGTGGTTCATTAAAACTAAGTGCCTCTTCACCATGCCCCAAACAAACATGGTCCCTGTGTATGAGCTTCTGACGAGGCTGTGCCCTCTGTCTCTCCATTGGTTAGTCTCTGCTGGAAGAAAGGCAGATCTCTCCCATGGGTGTGTGATGGAGATTGACAGAAGCACTTTTTCCTGGGCCATGGTGTTCTTCTCCAGACAGGGAGTGGGCATGGCATAGAGCCCCTCCAGGCCTCTCTGAATATTCACTGAGCCAGTTTGTGTTTTTAATTCTGCATGCAGATGTGTGCTTCCTCTCAGGTGGGGATTTGAGAGGGAAAATGGGTAACACGCGGTGATTTTGATCCACTGTGGTTTCTCCTGTGGCGTCTTTCACAGTGAGACGCACGTCTTATCAGCCAATTCTACTCGTGTGATGGCTTCTGCAGCTTCAGTGCAGGCTGCCTGCAGTGTCATGCACTGCTTCAGTGTTGGCTGTGTGATGTCATCTACAGTTCACTGCTGGTCATGTGATGTCACCCATGGCTTTGATATTTTTCAGTCAGTGTCCCTCTAAAACAAGTGTTTTGACCTGGAAGATACATCTAAGAAATAGTTTATATCGTAGTTTAAGGTGTAGCCTAAAAGGTCTCCATTAGTGAGGCTTCTGTACGGTTCGGTATGGAGCATGACAGTGAATGTGGATCCTAGCACAGCGAGCTGAATGATTGAGAGCCTGAACTCAGAGAGGAGAGTAAAGTCAAATCTGGGCCAGATCACAGTCTGAGCTGAGGGTACACGCACGCCATTTCACGTCATTTCCCCATACAATGTATTTCACTGATAAATGCCTAATTGATCACAATGAAGCGTGAAAAACAGATGCAACAAATAGTATGCCCCCTTAGCTCAGAGCAATTTTACTCTTGGCCTAAATCAAACACTTAAGATCAGCAAATCTGAGGCCATTGATTTTTTCCACAGAAAAAATCTGCCTTTTTATTTTACTGATTACTGTGACTGTTTCACACAGCCTCACTCAGACAGAGGGATTACTCAGGTTCAAGTTTCTCATTTCTGACAACATGAGCTCCTCTCTGTCATTCCTGCACTACTCCATGAAATCCATTGCAGGTTGTAGCAACTGGAAACTGTGACATTTTTTGTCTCTGAATAGGACCTGCAACTGCACCAAAGGATTCAGGGCAGATTTCCTGTATTTTGTGGGAGTGCAGTGCTTCATCTCCCTGTATTTTTCACATTTATCCAAGGAGTGCAGCTCTGTCTCCATCTCTCCCTCTTCTATCCAACACTTTCCATATGCTGATTGTGTCAGCATCCCCCTAAAAGCTACAAACTGTCTAATTTATCTCACAGGCAATAGTGATTAGTAGTGATGTTTCACTGTAAATGTGTATAAACAGGTAATATGTAGTCTCTATAGACATACCTGTACACCTGCACACACACACACACACGCACGCACGCACGTACACACACACACACACACACACACACACACACACAAATAATCTCAGCCTTAAGGATTAAATTGTAGAATTTAAACTATCAAGTTCCTCTCATGTTCCATGTTGTTCATAAGAAGTGTTTAAGTGTTTTATTTTTTTTCAAAACTGAATAGGCTTTCATAGTGGGCCAAAAACATTTGGGTTTTGCAGAAATGTAATGTAAACAGTAGTGCTGCAGTTACTCTGAACAATATAAACCTGCCCAAAGAGTTTGTTCTTTAGAATTAGGGGATTATACTGCTGCGCTTCACTTGACAAATGCTGCAGTAGGCCATAGAGATGAATTTGTTTGAGGTTGTTGTAAGTCAGTAATTGGAATAGTGCTACAGTGCAGGATCTGCATACAATGAAGCAATAGCAACCTCATTTTATTTGCCTGCAAAGCTGTTTTTCTCTTCCGGAAAACCAAGCAGCTAATTGTCTCCCTGGCTTTGTGTAATGGCTGTCACTGCAGAGGAACTGGTGTCTAGTTATATTATTCAACCTGCTGTGTACTCTCCACCTCTGAGAGGCTAAAAATAAAGACTCAGTATTGTTATGCATTTACCTCTCTATTACTCCATGTGCTTTTTCCCATATTTCCCAAGTGACCCCCAATTTTCTCTCTCCTTTCTCTGTCCCTCACTCACCCTATCATTTAATTTAAATTTAAATTGTTTAGTGATTTAATGCCGTAAATCCCCCCCCCCCCAGCCAATAACAAGCAATAGCAAACAGTTAGGGACCACATCACACCATCCTATTTTGCTTCATTTTCATACAAATGCAAAGGTCCTCCTCATTTATTCATTATTGATTCCTCTCCTCCTTTCTTCTCTCTCTCTCTCTCTCTTTCTCTCTCTTTCTCTCTCTCTCTGTCACACACACACTGGCAGGGGAGTTTAAAGCTTGCTTTAACCCCTGTAGCGTGCTCCATTTCCCTCAGCAAGCCCTGTGGCCCCTGTAGATGTGGATTTATTCATCCATGGGGACTGTTTCAGGACGGGCAGAGTAATGACCCCTCCCCTCTCTACTCCACTGCCATGCTCTCTTTCACTTGCAGCACTGTGACCCTCTGTCATGGTATTTGTTTGCGAGCTAATAGTGGGGCGGGGGTGGGGATGGGGCTGTCTTCAGGTGTGACTTCAATTACAAAGGTCAAGAAGCCCCAAGCAGAGTAATCAATGTGCTTTCTGTGCCACTGTAGCATATGGCCATGCAAAAGTCTGTATGTATTATTAATGAGAGAAAGCTGCATGAATAAATAATATTATAATGTTGGCACAAGAGTTATGAATCACTGTAAATATGTAATGTCAGCTGAGATAATGCAGAATCTGCGGGAGGGAGAGAGGATGCTATGATACGCTGGAGCTTTAGCAGAGAAGCGTATTTCCATGGTTACAGTCTGGGTTCCTGAACTTCTCCCCACATCTATGCACCCCCCCCCCCCCCCCCCCCCACAATGAAACACAGTCTAACACCACAGGGTGGGGTGAATTATGAATTTGAGAAATAAACCTGCAGACTAATATGCTCCCCAGACAGTACTAGAAGGCCCTGTCGATGCATTAAGCAATCAAACATTCTCATCCATTTCTATGGACCTCTGGAGGGTTGGACATGACACTGAAGACATATATGACTAACATATTTGTGATTGTTTTTAGGCTACCTGCACATAGGTAACCGTCTTTGTGTTAGAGGTATATGCGTGCTGTAGGATGTATTTTTGTGGTGTGAGAGGATTCTTGAGAGCAGGCGTACCTTAATTCCTCATGTATCTGAATGTCGCACCTGCTGTCAGACACAAAGGGGCTCTGGTTGTAGCTGTGGTTCTCTCTGGGTGTCTCTAATGGGGCCATGGGGGTTTTGACAGGGTAGACATCTGCCTACCGGGCTAGGGCATTGTGCCTCTCAATGTGAAATCAGGCATCTCACTCACTCAGGTAGCATCTCACTTACTCCTGGATAACATACATACAGAGAGAATAATTCATGCTATGCACAGTCGTACATTTTTAGGTCAACTGAAAGCACATAACATGATCTACCTTAATGTTCTCAAAGCACCAACCACTCTACATATCACACTCTTAATACTTCATGAAAAACACTCTTTATTTCTCTCAGTTCAGTTCAGATTTCTATCATTTGTTCAGTTTCCAATTTTAAGGTGCTATATGGTTTTACATTGCAGTCTTTGCAAATCAAAGGTGACAGCAAACAGTATAGTTGGAATCAGCAACGATGGAATCCAAGCCTGAACAGACCATCCCAAGGAAAATGAATATGTGCATAAAGGTACAGTTACACAATGTTTTATGGTTTTGCACTACATTTAAAAACTTAAATGCAAGGTTTCATTTTCTTTGAAACTCAGCTCTTGTGGGTGGAGGGCAGCATCCTTATTTAGTGGGCGATTACATAGACAAGCTTTCTAGTGTAGTATAGTAGAAACAGATTTCTAAGTGATAACTGCAAATGAACAATAGTCTTACCTAGTTAGTTCCTCTTAGGAATCTGGTTCCAAAACATACTGCTGTAATGTAATATATTTCATTCATTGTTTCCAAGTTTTTTAAACAGTATTGACAGAAATTCATTTTATTTTTCAAACTATTTTACAAACGTATATTGAAACTATTTTATCTCAGATTAGTCAGTAATGGGTGGTTACCACCTCTCAGGTTGTGACAGCCTGAGAGTCATTGAGGTTATTCATAAACACTGGACCTAATTGTTTACTGTGCCAGTTTTCCAGGCTAATTCGTACAAAATACCAGAAGCGGTATACTACCAATATTGCGATATTTCATTTGACAGCAGTACAATGAACAGATGTAATGTTTAGGCTAATTGTGCCTTGAACATTTAGTACAGATTGTTCTGAAACACATTTCAATGATAAAATACTGTGTATTAAGGGAGGATTCAGTAGCAATGTATTCACAATTTTGTAGACCAAAAAAACAAAACAAAAACAAATATGCTGTCAGTGTGAAACATTGTGTAACACAACAGCAGAAGTGGCTACCAGATCATTCTCCCCTTCATTTACTGATACAACAACACCAAAGTTTGCCATGATCAGAAGAGAGAAGTGACTGAGCTGAGAGTGTCTTAAAAGGAAACATATTTTTATTATGAACTGGTAACAGGAGTGTGCTCAATCCAAGTTCAGGTTTTATATTGTACAGTGTGGATGCTGCCATTAAAATTACATAATGTTTACCATGTCATAAAGAAAAATATCACTCTTATCATATCAAACTTATCAAACAGAACCATAAAGGCCCCAAGAATGCATTTTGTATTTTAAACAGTAAAATTGCATCTCTCTCTCTCTCTCTCTCTCTCTCTCTCTCTCTCTCTCTCTCTCACACACACACACACACCCTCTTTCTTGTAGTCTCTCAGACTGAATAGATTCTGTGAAGTCTCTCTGTAAATATGCTGAGCCTGTTGTGTGGGGAGTCTGTAAAGGAGAGCCCTTTTCCTGCTGAGTGAGGCATGATGAAAGAAAGTGAGAGCCCTGGTGAGTGTGAGGCATTCATACAGCAGCTCCCAGCTTCCTCCACCTCCTCCAGTCCACACGGGTACAGACTGTTTCAGAACCTCCTGAAAAATAACAGTTTGCCACACAGATAAACTTCTCAGGTGGGTTAACATGAGAGGTGTTAGGGGGTTGTGGGTAATTAATGCTTTTCTGATGTCTCTGTCAAATGGAGGCTGATGATCCCACAAACATCCAGGTTGTGTTACCTTTTATCCTGCACAAAATGATTCATTATAAATAGATGGATTTGTTATGATTTAAAAAAAATACACAACAGGTATACCCATTTTTTACAACAATATGGAGAAAATCATTATTTGTAAATTAAAAATACTCTTAAATGATTGCACAAAAAAATTAAAACCACATTTACCTTGTTATTTAGCCATATAAAAGACCCAAAACTATTTAAACATTTTCCACAAGCCTTGTATACAGAGATTAATCTGGCAGGTGTATATAGATCATTGTAGCATACTCTGAGAGACAGTTGGTAAACAAATGAGGAATGATTTATTATATTGTGTGTGCACATGTGTAATATGTGTATGAAATGGTGTGTGTGTGTGCATGTGTGTATTTTGTGTACAGGTGTACAGGTATGTCTATAGAGACTACATATTACCTGTTTATACACATTTACAGTGAAACATCACTACTAATCACTATTGCCTGTGAGATAAATTAGACAGTTTGTAGCTTTTAGGGGGATGCTGACACAATCAGCATATGGAAAGTGTTGGATAGAGGAGGGAGAGATGGAGACAGAGCTGCACTCCTTGGATAAATGTGAAAAATACAGGGAGATGAAGCACTGCACTCCCACAAAATACAGGAAATCTGCCCTGAATCCTTTGGTGCAGTTGCAGGTCCTATTCAGAGACAAAAAATGTCACAGTTTCCAGTTGCTACAACCTGCAATGGATTTCATGGAGTAGTGCAGGAATGACAGAGAGGAGCTCATGTTGTCAGAAATGAGAAACTTGAACCTGAGTAATCCCTCTGTCTGAGTGAGGCTGTGTGAAACAGTCACAGTAATCAGTAAAATAAAAAGGCAGATTTTTTCTGTGGAAAAAATCAATGGCCTCAGATTTGCTGATCTTAAGTGTTTGATTTAGG
This sequence comes from Albula glossodonta, assembly GCA_019788955.1. Classification (NCBI taxonomy): domain Eukaryota; kingdom Metazoa; phylum Chordata; class Actinopteri; order Albuliformes; family Albulidae; genus Albula; species Albula glossodonta. Next base: position 8,751,488 of record JAFBMS010000020.1, on the reverse strand, counting down.
CCAAGAGTAAAATTGCTCTGAGCTAAGGGGGCATATTATTTGTTGCATCTGTTTTTCACGCTTCATTGTGATCAATTAGGCATTTATCAGTGAAATACATTGTATGGGGAACGATTCTTTGTCCGTCCATGTTTTTGTTTCAGCTCCTGTAGATCTCATTTTACCAGTCAAGCGTGGGTCACAGAAAATAGCCTGCTCTGCATGCATGCACAGACACAAAGTACAAAATGGTATCAGACCATTTGTCCCTCATCATGGTATGGATGAAGCTACCTTGTGCCTTTGAACAGGCGAGATCAAAATAACAACAAAGACAAAAGCCAGGGACTCAAAGTATTGAATGATGAAAGGACTCCAACAGGCAGGATGGAGTTTGAGTCAACTTGAAGTGCTTTCTCTGGTCAGCCTTTCTGCTCTGAAGGCTGCTGGAGGAGTTTTCAACCCTCTAACGTGGTTACAGTTTGTAGGTTTGCTTGTGCAATTATGGTGATTCATAATGGCATGCTCTCAAATATGAGAGTTCTCAGATAGAGAATACCCTGACAAGGAAAACCCTCATTAGAAGAGAAAAAAAGGAAAAAGAGACGTCTGCACCATGCTATGTTATGTTGTGACCTAAGATATTTGAGACTCTATGGACATCCATTTGTTTATGAGGATGCGATGTGGATTTACACGAGCAAGAAAATCCACACTTTGAAGCATTGTGACTGTCTACGAAATGATATAATAAAACCAATGGGTATCACACAACCTCTCACTGTGCAGGAAGTATATTTTGCTGAAGTATTTTACATAGCATGTTGAATCGATACCTTTTTGTTGCTCTAAATAGGATGCAGTAGAAAGAAATCCAGTTAAAAATGATTCTAAACTATAATATACCTCACTCTGGGGAAATTATTTTGGGTCTATTATTTTATTATGTTTTTGACAAAGATTTCTGCATATAGAAGCATAGTCACTTCAGTGAAGCTACATGCAAATGAATATGGCTTTTAAAGAGGACACCCAGATTCCACCTGGATTCATTCTCAGGATGTTATGCCCAGGACACAGCTATATATAATTAAACAATGAGGTCCAACCCTTTTCATATTTGTGCCGGAATGCTTGATACTTGTGCCAGAAGTTGCACTCCATTTTACTGCTACGCAACAAGCAAAAATGGAGATGAACATATAATAACAATAATAATAATAATCATAATAATAATCGTTTGCATTCATGCCAAACCTTTCATCTCTGATCTATTTACAGTGACATCAGGAAGCATACCATAACCACCAAAAAAGTGTGTCCGGACGCTCTGCCCCAGAAACTGACTTAGGATCAGCTGATCCAACTCTTATCCAAACACCTGCCACAATGTAAAAAGGACACACAGATACAGGGACTGGCCTAGATACGCAGCTGCACACTCTAGGGCAATGGCCCCCACAATGTTGATTGATGAATGCTTGATACATCCAACCAAGCATTTGCTCTGTGAAATATACTCCCAAAGTATTCAGTGTGAGCCAGACTCTCAGCCTGTTCAGCGGTGACGGCGATACACTGGGCCAACTATCAGTGGACTGACTGTTCGTTCATCAGGATAAATCACCATTCTAGTGTCAGTCATGACATATATACTGAATCCACCCACACAATCCCAACAGGTCCTGTCTCTTAAATGTAGATTGAAATTGATACCCAAGAACAGAAAGGACTATATTTAAAATGAGTTAAAAGTTAACTCAAGACAACCATTGGACTTTTGTGCACATAAGTTTTATTTTTCATTATGTAAAATAAAATGTAAATGACTTATGCCACGTGCCTGTTTTCTGTGTGGCGGTTGTGGCTGTGCCCCAGATGGTACTGAGGTTCTCTAATTGCCTGTTAACTTCAAGCCTCTCTATCATATTGAGGCTCCATTGCATATCTTGACTGAGGTCATTGTATTTGTGTATCAACAGCCTCAGGGACCCAAAGTATGTTCAGTAAGAAGAAGCACTCCTTAGGCTGTATTTTAATGATCTTAAAGCATGGTCTGTGGTGCATGAAACAAGTACAATTAGGGCATGTCCATATCCACCTTTGCAAGTTACACTGTGAAAAGCTTTAGTGCAATGTCAGATGCTAGATCAAAATGGCTGGTCTTCATGTTTAAATGTAAACATAGCCTGCAAAGGCAGAAAATCAATTCAGGAAAGAGGACAGTTTTATGATCAGTACTGAATAACATGCACTCAGGAGAGTCCATGTGTATGTGGAAGAGAGATCTGGAGATGTGTGTTTGGGAGAGGAGCGTAACGGTGTGATTGATGAGCAGATATTTGGAGGTTGGGAAAGTTGTGTAGCTGTGTGATTGGGAGAGATGTGGAGATGTGCAGTGGATGAAACAGGACAGCTCCTGGTGCCCAATATGCCCTCCTCTCTCTGGCTCAGATGCATCGGTGTCTCTCCTTATGGTCTGACCCCCTGCGGGGACAGAGAGCGCCCCCATCTTGCAGCTGTCAGAGTGTGGATCTGCCTGCCCGCCAGCCTCCCTCCTTGTTCTGCCCTCGTCTGCCACGCAGAGGTATTTATAGCCAGTGCCTGTCGTCTCGGTGCCACCAAGACGGATGGAGGCACACTTTGTTACTACCTGCTTTGGCGGTGGAAAATATGAATAAAAAATGACCTCAGAAGTTCAGTTGGATTTAGGTTATCTCACTACGTGTGTCAGTGAAAGTGTACTTCTGTATGTGTATCTGCACAGAGTTTATCACCATAGCCCCTCAATAGTGCCCTGTGCCTCCCAGGCAGTTCTGGTTTACCGTGTCACATATGTAACCCTTCTTGACTGTATTGCAAGAGATCTGCCTTTGTGGGCTCTTTTCAATTTAATTTTTCAGTGGAAGAATTGTGGAGATAACCATTTGGTTAGGCTGTAGAAGTGGTTGTCAACAAAAGATGACCCTTTTTGACCTTAAACCCCAAACTCAGAGGTCACCACTTTATGACCTCACACTCAGAGCTCTGACCTTTTCCACCTGACACTCACTCTTTATGACCTCACACTCAAAGCTCTGACCTTTTCCACCTGACACTCACTCTTTATGACCTCACACTCAGAGCTCTGATCTTTTCCACCTGACACTCACTCTTTATGACCTCACAGTCAGAGCTCTATACATTATGATCTCTCACTCAGAGCTCTGCCCTTTTTTAACCTCACACTGAGATATCTACCTTTATTGAGGCTGAAGTCTAATGGGTCACTGTGAGGTCTTCTTTTCTGGAGGTGTCTTTCACCTTAATTCAGTACCAGAAAAAAAACCGTAAAGGTGACATTATATACTGTCATGTTCTTTTCTTTGTCTATTGCCGAACTAGGACATATCCACCTGAATATTTGAACAAGGAGAAACTAGATGAGTCCTGGGACCTGTGTTGAATAGGTGGCTATGTTTGAGGGCAGTGTGAAAGGGAGGGATGGGCCCACCTCACACCCTGCTGTGAAGGATTTTTCACTCAGGACGCAGGCACTGAAGCCTGACAGTGTTCCGCTGAACTGTGCAGCACCAGTCAGTTCAGCTGATGAACACAATATTGCCCCTGACAAATGTAATTTGGCCTCAGGTCCTGAGGAATGAACACATTCTGACTATGGAATCCATGTGACACAACTGCTCAACTGTGCAAACGAACATTATAATTCAGATAAACCCGAATAAGCAAAGCAATGTGTCTGCCGAAGGTATGTTGCTAATGCCATGCTGAAACAAGCTGCTCAACAAAATCAGGTCACTGATTGCTTTCAGTCAACAACAAGAGCAGTGGCAAGCCCCTTCAGATACTGCAAAAATGATTAAAACAATTAAATTAATAGTGATGTTGCTGGAGTCAGATTATGCTGGTATTATGCTTCCTAATACTGATGCCATAATTTATTATTTTTTGTGAACAATCATTCTCCAATATTTTGGCACATAATGCACTACAAACTTAAATAATTAAAGTGGAGGAGGACAAGAATAAAAAGCCACAATGTACACACCACTAAACTACACTACAAATGAACGTATGCTTTCCAGTAAACGATCCTGCATGGGTTTCATTTAATTTTGGTGTCATCCTCAGAGAAAAAGCAGACTGGAAACCTGGGAATAATCCCAGAAAATAAATATGAAAGTATTTCAACAAGAAAATTTACAAAAAGAAATACTTTACAGAAAATATGCATTAAGGTTGTCAAACATACACACACATTTTTTTATTTTGGAGTGATGGAAATGTCATACTTTAACATTTTTCTGTCCTATTTTTTGCATCAGTTTTGCATACATTTTTTTGTGATTACCTAAAACAGAATAATTTTTCCAGATTTAGAATGTTAAATAATTGTATCAAGAGATAAATTTTCAGCAGATTTTGACTAATTCATGGACACAAATCACTCTATATTTCATGATGAGAGAGAATAACTACAATGCAGTAAATTAATAAAATATCCTGTCTCAGTGTGATTGTGAGAGGGCTGTGGGTTATAGGGAGAGGGCTGCGCCTTCTCTTTGGCCATTACCAGATCTTCCTGTTGCCTCCTAGAATACTGTCAGCACCATGGACAGCAGCAGCCTCACTTCACATTAATTACTGTCACTGACTGATGACAATTGATAAGCTCTCTTTTTGGCATAAAAGTAGTGCCTTCTGTGTTTTTTTGGGAAGCCTGATGGGCAGAAATGTTTTCCTGGGATTTTTTATGGGTTTCTCTGTTTACCCCAGCTCCAGTGTAACTAAGAATTCAGTTGGGTTTAACTATGAAACCAGCACTCAGCGCCATCAGACTGCCTTCACTCTGTTTCCCTATCTGTTCTTTCACAACCCAGATTGGTGGCTTGACCTGTCAGTGTTCTGAAGTACCATATACGCTGTCCTATCCTCTCAGTGTCATTGAAATCAAAGAGTTCTCTCTAACTCCAATGTATCACAGACCTTGTGGAACAGTCCTACTTTAGCCTTGAATCTTATGATCAATAGGTTTCTTGTGGACATTAAAAAATATGAGGGCATCCCCATCTTAGAAGAATACTTGTGCTTGTCTTACCTACAGTCCTTGAAAGTGTTCCAACCTTAGACTCAGCCACTCTGTTTCAGAAAATGCAAAGACTGTATTTCCAGATTCAATTGTTGATTATGATTAGACATTTACCCACTCCACTTGCCTGTGGGACTCATAGGTAATTTAGCAGGCAATGAAACATAATGCTGAATGCCTTTGGTATACTGTAATTTTGTAAGAACTTATGTCACAATTGCCAGTAACAATAATTGATGAGAGGTACTCATTGTCTTTGCATGCCTGGCTGTCTGTATAGCACTCTGTCTGTCTTATTGTCTTTTGACCTCTGTCTGTCTGCCTGCCAGCCTATCTGTTGGTGAGTGGGACCCTGGTGGTGTGGCACACTGAAATGTGACCGGGGGGTACTGTCATTGGGGAGAACTATGTCTGTAGCGTGCTGAATATGTATTTTTTTCATTGGTGTGTTTGTGGGAGACGTGAGAGTGGGTAATCAAAGCCATGGGACGTGCGACTGGAGCAGTGGAGCTGGTGAATCTGTGAGCATTTCACACACTCTCTAGCACATCCTCAGGGCAGTGCTGGGGAAGTGTGTGAATGATGGGATGATGACTAATCAAGAACAGCACATGACAGTGGCAGCATCTCACCATCCATAATTCACACTGTACGTGTATTGAAAACAACACCTAAAAGTAACTCATATATGAGTTATATATGTGCCTCATTATAATTTATTATGGTTAATTTCAAACTTTATGCATTCTTGTATTTGTAGAATTCCTTTAGCACACAAAAAACACACATGCAAAGGAATACATATGCTGTCCTAAGATGATGAAATATTCATTTTCATCCCATTAGAAATGCAGAAAATCTGTGTCTGTTTCATTTGAGGATGAAACAGAAGGGATTCCTGATGTTTGTTTCTACAGCCCTTAAGTTTCAGATGAGGTAATCACTAACCAATGAGATCACCTAACCATGGTTTGATATACTTTGACCAGTATTATGCGAATCAGGTGTAATTTGTATATTCTCATGCAAAGCATGTCTGTATATCTAGATATTTATACCTGCACTGTAATTTAAAAACTTCAAAAGACTTTGCCACCCCTCCTATTCCTATATCCTCCTAATATCAATTTTTTATAGATGGTACTGTATAGTGCCTGGTGCCCCAGTTGTCTGCTCTCTGTCCCTCAGGCTCTCTCTTTCTTTTTCCCTCTCTCCCCATCTCTCTCTACTGTGCTGGATTGACTAGATCCTTGGCCTTATTATTAGGGTTGAAATTTGCCCAGGGCATAGCTGGCATATACTTGTGACTGTTAGATTTATTTTCCATGTATGCTTATGCTTGCTGAGCTAAATAATCAGATGTAGATGTGAAGACCTGTGGCTGCCTGGAGCTCTGAAATCTCTCTTTCTCTGACAGCTCTTGGGAATAGGTGAACACTCCCCTATATGCTTTTGGATTTCATTTTAGGTTCAATGAACAGTTACTCTGGTCTTTGCAGCGTTATGAAGACCTATGGGTCCCAAGGATGCCCATGTGAGATTGGTTCCTCCGCTGTTAAATGACCTTCTAATGCTCTGAGGTCTAGCTTGCACCTTGCAGTCAAAGGCATAGAATTTTCAGTGTTGCTTCAACAGGAAACATTCTCTAAAGGGTTCTCTTTATGGCACTGTTCATAAATGATAAATGCAGATAATATCTTGTCTTGATAAATAATGTATGATGATCATATCATACGTGAGGAACCGTGTGGCTCACCTCTCACTCTTTACCCTTCCAAAAGGATGGGAACCTTCTGTAGGATACTTCCCAAAAACCCCCACTGAAGGATTTACCAGCACATGTCCATGTGAGATTGATTTCATTTTCCTACAACCATTGCTTTGGTGATCATTTCCTCACTTCCATGTTACAGGTTGCATATATATCTATTTCTTCAGTTTTGCAGTAATAGAAGAGGCTACAGACCTAATGTAATTCCTAGAGGCTTATCAGAAAAGGGGCATCCGTTAAGGCACATTTTCACTGATGAAAGAAGATAACTTGAACTCAGGAATTGTTTGGGAGTGTCAGTCATATTCATCCTTCTGAGATCATCAACTAACATGCAGCCTGCCAGACAGAGTTTAGTTTCCCATTAGTATTTTTATAGTTTTATCTCTCCGGTGTGCCACATATGCAATCAGTGTTCTGACATGCCTCTTGAAGATGTGGAGTTGAAACATGCTTTGTGAGCAGTAGGCAGCAGTGTTGCAACATGAGCTATGACTCATACAGGTGGATGCCTTTCAGCCTTATCTAACCAATTGTGCTTCGTCATGCCATTTTTCAATGCCATTTTTTTAAAAGTAAATTGAGTAACGTAAATTGAACACATTTTGAGAAAAAAATTTTCAAGCGAAGCATCCAACAAAGCATCCAAATAGCATAATGGATCATCCATTCAGTTTTCGTTTTTGAGGTGATATACTGTATACTTAGATATAATCATTGTCTTCCTGCTGGAAGAAATACTGCACATGTATCTGTGGCTACATTGAAAAATAACGCAATTTATTTAGTGATTAATCCATCCAGAAATCCATTTTTACTCTCCCTGCATCATGCAGTATGGAAATATTTGAAAAATCCTGGCAGGCTTTTAGGAGAAAAGTATGACAAAGCACTGTTGCATTTAACACAATCTTAAGGGGACACTGTTAAACAGTATTTTCTCACAGATGGCTACAATAACCATTTAAGACCACATTAAGGAAATATAAAATGATTGACTGAAATATTAAGTACAATGGCATTTTACACCTACTTTCCACAATGTTTACAGTCACAAAGACCTGAATTCCACATATTTTCTGTTCCTTCTCCTTTCTCAAAAGCATTTTTTCAGTTTCTCCCATGATCTATATTTAGAAATTTAGCTGCCTGAGAAGCTCATCATAAATAAATAAGAGGGCCCTGATATGTGTGTGCTCAGCTGGAGTAAATCAATGTAGAGAAGGTAGGTTTGAAGAAGATGAGCGACTGTGACAGCCAAAATCTGCTGATAGTGAAGTGGATGTTACCTTACATGCACAGAGCAACAGCAGCCTGGCGTTTACTGCTCGGGCATGAACCACAAACAGAGAGGCAGTGTCTGCACTTTGCAGGGTATTAAAGGCCTCCTGAAGAATATCTTTCTCTTACAAATGGGATTGCCACAGTGAACAGCAAGTCACTTGATAAATAATGGGCCCATTGTAAGAGAACATTTCAGGGACTCTGACATTATTGGGAATGGCTTTAGCTGGGAAGGATTAGGGCCAGATCACTTTGGCTTTAAGTGTGTTTTGTGCACAGTTATGAATCGCTAACCATAATTTCTACCTGTAATTTTGAGTTACAAACAGGGAAAATTTGCAGACAACAGGATATTTCTTGTTAAGGGCACTGGGCTTACCATATAACAAGAAGGTTCCAGGTTCAAATCCAAGGCAGGGAGCTATTGTCATACCCCTGAGGTACTTAACCCAAGCTGCTTCAGTAAATTCATCTGACTGAATAAAAGCAAAATGTGTGAAAGAAAGTGCATGCTAGGTGGGGTTTAGGGACTGAGGGTGGAGAGGATTTGCTGTCACACTTTTTTTTTTGCTCAGACTGAATGGTTTGTCGAGGCTTCAGACAAATGAGTCAGCATCAGGATAGCTTGTGTCTGACAGTACTCCATTGTTACCTAGGCCAACCTGTCACTCTACGCACCGATGCAACAGTTGTGTAATGACAGGGATGCCAGCGGGAAGTCCAGAATGTCTGATGCCCATTTAGGTGCTCTGACCATGGGATTGGTTTTCGATATAAATAACTGATATTCCTGGAATATAGGAGCCGAGAAACATTTGCAGGAGAGATTAAGCCTTCCATCCCATCTTGGCTCAAATTTGACTTCCTGAGTAGTACACATAGAATAAAAGGGTTGCGTCATCAGCTGTGTACTGCCATGATTCACCACATCTCAACCTGAAAGCAACTTGTTAATATATCTGTTAATTCATTTGTTAATAAAACTGTTCTCATGTAATAAGAGAAGTTGTTTTTTGTCATTTCCTGAAAAGTTGTCTTTTTGAAGATAGAGGGTTTATTTACAGTGCCAAAATTTAGTAATTCAGCTGCATCTGAGCTTTTCCAGCCATTTCAGCACACTGCCATCTCCTTGGCAGAGAGTGTGCATGCGTGGGGAAGAGTGAGTCATCATATTAACCTCTATTAAAACATCCCACTGGGCCACTACCTCAGTGTTTACCTCTTTCACAGTCATTTATGTGTACCCCCCAGGGGTCTGGGCTGAGATGGGCAGCCACTCTGCAGTTGGTTAAAAATGTGGGTGGGCCACATCCGGGTGGGCTTGCTGTTGAGTGGCTGCACGGAGTTGACTCCCAGAATGAGGGGGAAGAGAGAGAGAATGGCTTATACTAGCTGGCTCACCCTCCATGACTGTGTTTCATGCTAAAATCCCAGATACAATAACCTCCACCACCTCTGGCATCTTAGGCTTACTGCTTAATAACCTGCCCACAGACAAACAAACACAAAGTTGATGGATTGTCATATTTGTATGTCTTTATAGTAGATGGTGTCATGTGCTGATTGACTTTCTTCTCTTCCTACAGTGAATTTCGACCATTTCCAAATTCTTCGAGCCATTGGCAAAGGCAGCTTCGGAAAGGTAAATAAGAGCCACTGTTTTCTACCTCCTCTGTCTCCTAACAGCACTGCTTTCCCACAGCATTGATCCACCTCTCCCTAACCCCACTGGTCCTTACTCTCACTGATCCCTACCCTCACTGATACCTAACCCCACTGGTCCTTATTCTCACTGATCCCTACCCTCACTGATACCTAACCCCACTGGTCCTTATTCTCACTGATCCCTACCCTCACTGATACCTAACCCCACTGGTCCTTATTCTCACTGATCCCTACCCTCACTGATACCTAACCCCACTGGTCCTTATTCTCACTGATCCCTACCCTCACTGATACCTAACCCCACTGGTCCTTATTCTCACTGATCCCTACCCTCACTGATACCTAACCCCACTGGTCCTTATTCTCACTGATCCCTACCCTCACTGATACCTAACCCCACTGGTCCTTATTCTCACTGATCCCTACCCTCACTGATACCTAACCCCACTGGTCCTTATTCTCACTGATCCCTACCCTCACTGATACCTAACCCCACTGGTCCTTATTCTCACTGATCCCTACCCTCACTGATACCTAACCCCACTGGTCCTTATTCTCACTGATCCCTACCCTCACTGATACCTAACCCCACTGGTCCTTATTCTCACTGATCCCTACCCTCACTGATACCTAACCCCACTGGTCCTTACTCTCACTGATCCCTACCCTCACTGATACCTAACCCCACTGGTCCTTACTCTCACTGATCCCCACCCTCACTGATACCTAACCCCACTGGTCCTTATTCTCACTGATCCCCACCCTCACTGATACCTAACCCCACTGGTCCTTACTCTCACTTATCCCTACCCTCACTGATACCTAACCCCACTGGTCCTTATTCTCACTGATCCCTACCCTCACTGATACCTAACCCCACTGGTCCTTACTCTCACTGATCCCTACCCTCACTGATACCTAACCCCACTGGTCCTTACTCTCACTGATCCCTACCCTCACTGATACCTAACCCCACTGGTCCACCTTTCCCCAGCCACTGGTCCACTGCCTCATTAAAATACAGGCCCCTTATGACACTAATGACTAACTTCACTGCTTCCAAATACCATTGATCCTCTGGTGCTCCTCTCCCTGACCACTGTCACTTGTCCACTGCTTCCAAACACAGCTGGCTGCAGTGCGCTTCTGTGTGCTTGTTTCTGGTTAGACTGTTGAACTGTTGCCATGACCGGCCCTTATAGCATTGAAGTGAGGCAGTTGCGACTGCCCGGGAGTCTGGGTAATTTGATGGCACTAATTACCTCATGCACTCATTAACTCAAACAAGAAAGAACTGTTTAAATTTGCTTCTCAAAGTGGGTCTTAAATAATTACATTTTAATTTCAATTATTCTTAAGTACTGTTGCAGTTGTGGTTAATTAATTTAGCCTGAGCTATATTTTCTGATTTCCCATGTCAACTGGGATCTAAGACTTCATGCAAATACTGCAAGTACTTGGCAGTTTTGTTTTACATTTAATTACAGAAGTTTTTGTTTGTGTGTGTATGCGTGCTTATGTATTTGCATGTGTGATTAATTAATTTCACATGAGCTACATAGGCTATGGACTGACCAGTGGTGTAGTGTGTACATACATAAGCCTAGTGACAAATATCAATGTGTTTTTCATACTTGATGTGGGAAAATGGATGTTATTAAACCTAATATATATTGATATGATCATATTGTGTATTTCTATCATATGGAATGAAGTTGCAAATGGATAAATCAGTAGAGGACTGCATGCTATCACATTCGCAGACCTGCTGGAGATTGAGCACATCTGATGCAAGGTGATGTAGTCTAATGAGAATTCCAGATATGCTAATATATGCAGTGCATAATGGGGTGAGGATAAGAGATGACTATGATGTTGGCGTGAAGATTTCAAAGCTTATCACACTGTTTGCAGTGGAAATGTCAAAAGATAAAGTCCTTTATCATTCTCTCTCTCTGAGCATTTTGAGATTGTCGGTTTGTTCCTTCTGTCCAGTGGGATCTTTGAGGAACAAATGCTTCTTTTTGTCGCAGCGAGTCAGGACATTACCATCTGAATGTATGTTAATTTTGCTCATTACCTCCATCCTATGTGCTGGAGGATGACCTTTTTCTGCATTTTGCTCCTGTTATTGGCAAGGTTTGCATGTGCGGCTCTGCCCAGGAAGCCATTGTTATGAAGCAGTGGCTGTCATGTCTGCGTAAAAGGCATATTAAAAGTCAAAGGGAGCATACCAGATCCACTGTAGGAAGAGCTCTGGAAAAATGATGAGAGGCGTCTAAACACAAAAACATGTGGGTAACACTTTACAATTCAGTCTGCTTATAGCTACATTCTAAACAAAGAAGTGATGACTGTATTTTAAATCGTTAATAAATAAATGCACTAGTAATCAGCACATTTGAATTAGTACAGTCTGGGAGTCTTTATCAGATTACATTTAAGAGATAATAATAATGTATTTACTTTGTATTTTATTTAGTGTACAGCTATTGATGCTCTACTAAGCATTTAGAAGGAAGTATATTAAAGTGGTAAAAAACTATTATATAACTTAAGGAAAGATGAGTTTAAATGTAACAAAAAATTATAGCAACGATGAACCGTGCAAGTTAGATAAAAAGTATAAATCCAACATCTGGATCAGACGACATGACAGGTCATCTTGTTAGTTTTTTTTTTTTTTTTTCACAGTCTAACACAGGTGGTCAATGATGTTTTCAAAGTTCAGATATTATAATGGTTCATTTGAAGTAGCCTCACCTAGGGGATACACTATTGCACTACCAATTCTCACACCACCCAACCACAGATTTTTTTTAGCACTGGACATTTACTTTAGCTTATTTGAATGCATGATGAGGCAAATGCAGCCATAAGAAAGCTAAGCTAAACCTCCAAGATGAAAGCACCTTTTACATCAGATACAGGAACTAATTTCCCAGTAATCAACTGACAAGCCAGTGTGTGTGGTTCAAAGCTATTTATGCTAAATATATATAGTTCATTTATTTTAAAAATATGTATTTTATATATATTTTTCCCTCAACAAGCCTTCTGTCTTCAGATTATTTTTGTGCTGTGTAAAATGGTTTGAGAATATTCACATATAATTATAATCCTGTAATTATAATTCCAATTTTTATTATTTCTAGTTCTATCTGAATGTCCTCGTGATCTTCTAAATTTATAGCCAAGTTTCACTGATGTGTAATCATAATTTATTTCAAGTAACATCCAAATTTTGATGACATTTGTTTCTGGGCAATTCGGTTTGAATATCCAAGGACCAAAGGATTGGCCAGTCAGGGTTTCTTCACTGTAACGAAAGAGAGTGATGAAAAGAAACCACAGGTCTCTTAGCAACGTGTGTACGTGGCCCACTGGCTGAGTCATGCTCGGTGCAGAGGGTGAGGAAGAAGGCATATCTCTGTCAGTGGGGGCATAGTTTGAGGTGTTATGTAATGAAGATGTGGATGCACAGGGTGAACAGCCGGCTGCCCTGGAGGACGAGTGAAACGGGCACATATGGCACAATAATAACGTCACAGCCAGAGAGCTCTACACTGCTAAGAGCTGCCACATCCCCACACCACTCATTACAGTACAGCTCACTGATCAAAATATAGGGTGGAGTGTGTGCGTATGTGTGTGTGTTTGTGTGTGTGTACATGCCCATGTAAGCATGTGATTCCATGTTTGTGTGCACTTTTCCAGATGAGATAAAACAAGATATCAAAGTGCCCTTGCTCAGTATTGATAAGTAAGCTGAGAAGCTGGGGTGAGTAAGATGTTTAGTTCAGGTGTATAGATTAGTTTTCCTGGAGCTGGAGATGAGTGAGGTAAAATAATGAGAGGAAGAACAGCAAAAGTATAAAAAGTGTGACCATATGCTGTGTTACCCAAGCAGTGAGACTGAAGATCCAAGTATCACAAGTCTGAGAGGCTGAGAGACCGATTATGAGCCTGTGCATGGTTTGAGGAGGCATACTGTGAGTCTCAACCACAAGCCTTAGATAGTCCTCCCAGTTTTAATTGCTCTGAGTTTTTCTTTCAGACTGGATTAGTCACTAGGAGATCTGTTATTTCAGATTATATTGGTCACTGGAGGGGTTTGTGTTGTGCATTCAAAGTAAATTAGTAACTAGTGTGATTCGCATTGTCGTTTTGACCTTAATGAGTCAGTAGCAAGGCCTGTGTTGTAATTTTAGACATTGTTAATCAGTGGGGTTTGTGCAGCATATCTTTTTCAGGACATTAATGATAAGGACACGGTGATGAGTGGGTCTGGTGCTCATAATGAGAGGTCTTCCCTGGCCCTGGAAGATCTGAGGAATGGGGGGATGGTGTTGCATGTGTGCCATCCTAATGGGGGATGCGGGTGGAGAGACATGCTCTGTGGGTTTTTATCGCTGATCCATGAAGGCTGATTACACTCTCTGTAATTTGCCACAAGTGCCTTGAGCTTTCCATGGGATCTCCATCACAAATGGCTTATCACCCACTGTTTTTGGTTTAGGCACATGGTAGTTAAATGGACCAAGGGCCAGGGCATCCCTAGTATTGGAGTGCCCGAGAGTGAGGCATTTGCTTCATTCAAACCCAAACCATGAGAGATATTGACAAAACAAGCTGTGAGATAACGTTAAGCTGAAGAAGCCATTTTGGTAACCTGGGGTTGCTGAGTACACTGACTGTGGTAATGAACTATGATAAAGGTAAAAGGTGAAGGAGAGCAGGGACAGAGTGGCACAGGACACACCATGCAGAAACAGCCTCTCCGCATTCCATGCCATAGTGACTGCATGATTTCTGCTTTTCTCTTTTTTGCTATTACTGCTATATCATACCACTTCCACACTGTTTTAATCTGCATTCTGATTTGTCTATCATTTGAGCATGGAATACAATTGAACATATACTCAATATCTGACTAAAGGTTAATCTGTCCTGTACAGTTCAAAATATGACTGCCTTGGTTTCTTGTGAGCTAGGCAAAAAAAAAGAAAAAAAAAGAAAGTAGCCCCTGTCTGGCGATGGGTTGTCAATTGGTCAACTGCTTTAGCTGCCTTTGTACAGAAGAAGAGAGCAAAGACCATAGAAAACCAAAAGCTAATACCCTAGAAGCTGCTTCATAATGCAATAAATACCCGTGTTCACGCTTTTCTCATAACACAAGTGTTTGAAGGAAAAGTCATCCTCAAGATGGCTTGAAGAGAAGCAAAGTTCTTAAAGCTCCAGCAACTTATACATTTAAGTTGTCTTCTGCCTCTTGTAGAAGGAGCACGTTGGTGGATCAGTGCGCTGTACTCCTGATTTAATGAGCGTTATGTTGTGCAAATGCTTTGCAAAGGCCCTGTAAACACTTTCATTTCCTCTCGCCTGTCACTTATGATATAAAGGAAATAAATTAAATAAGAGGAATTTATTTTTCCCCGCTCACCGATGACAGGTTCATCAGAGCCTGAAAGTGTATTTGCCCCCCTCCCCCTTACAACCCTGTTCCTCTTGGGCTTGTGTGTGCTTGTGTATGCATGCATACTTCCACTTGTGAGGTTTTGAAAGCAGTGTCCCAGAATGAAGGTGAAAAGAGAAGTTTGTTTTAGTAGTGACACATTTGTGTAATGAAGTAAGTATCTGCAATCCAGAAAGCACACTGCAGTCATTACTTAGGCTATAGACGATATCTACTGCACTGCCATCTCATTTATGTTTGCATGTGTGTGTGTGTGTGTGTGTGTTTGTAGTGTGAAGAATTGGTCAAAGATGAGAATTATAATGTTTTACTTTGACATTTTTCATCATTGACAAAGAAGAAACAGATTGACCAGGAACATTATTCTTCCAGTTGATGGGTAAAAATGTATTTTTTTTTTACATTGTTTTACAGAAGTGGCTGGCATTTGCCTGACCTAGAAAAGAAGTCTTGTGCTTTCCCACTCAACTAAATTCAAACCCAGTGTTTTTTTCCTCAATGTGGCGAGAGTCCCTGGAGCTCCACTCAGTGACAACAATTGATAGGGCTTCTAACTATAGCAGAACCAGGGGGATGGAGGTTTTTATAAAGTAAATACCTCCTTCAACCTTGCACAGCCATAATTCATTATAATGACAGCCTGGCTTTGAAGGAAAACATGAAAGTGCATTAAAAGATGCAAAAAAGGTGTATGCTTTAATTATGGGTATGTTAATGACACCCAGAGTGCCTTCAGGGCTATGGGTGTAAAGTAAAATATGGAAGTGTATTGTCTCAACAGTACATTTACAGAAATGTATGAAAAAGAAAAAAAAGAATGTTTTAAATTAACTTAGACTCACTAAATCCTTGTTTTTAATTTTGCCAGCTGCAAAATTATGTTAATGAATATGTATTTTTGTGGATATTTTGACAACACGTATTTTGAACGCATTATACTTTTAATCTCACATTCCCCTGGGGTACAAGCATGGTGTTTAGTGGCCATGATCTAGTCTGCCGCAGAGACACCTGGGATAGAAGGAACAGCAGATCGCTTTCCATGGTAACAGGCACATCGCCAAATTACCATCTGGATGAGCACCGACCATTTGCATCCAAAATCTATAAAAAACTCAAATGTGTTCTTTTTCATATTTATAGTAAGAAAATTTGGCCCAAATTAAATGTAAAAAAATGCCTTTTACATTATGGGACAGATATAGCTGGGCATAGTGCTTCTGTTATTCTTGTGGTGAAGTAATTATGATTACACCGTAAAACTGCTCAGAAATGTTATTGTACTGTATGATAGTGTATTCATACCCTTATGTGGAACTGTAAAACTATGAAGGCTACTCACAATGTTGGGCTACGCAATGGCAAGAGTTTCAGTATATTTAATTTATATTTTGATAAATGTATTTTTACTTATTCATGCACTTGGCTTTTTCCCTGTTACATTAAATGTCCTCATTTTTATTTGTGAATTTCAGGGAACTTTTCCCATTCTAAGCTGTCATCAGTTGCTGCTTTACTTTCTCACTTGCATTTTACTGGCAGTGCACAGCACCATCACAGTATATAAAATATTCATGCTTTTCTCATAAAACAAGTGTTTGAAGCGATAGTCACCCTTAGACTAGTTTGACTTAAAGAGCTGAAAACTGAGGCAGCTTGCATAAGCATCCTGCACTCTTTAGCCATGAACCCTGCCACTCTTAAAATGGGAGATACAGAACAATTGTCTAAAAACAGAAGAATTACCAAACTACAAGAATACAACAGACACAGTTAGCATTGTGTTCTTGGTAGTATTGCTTTGAACCTTTATTTAACTAGAGATGTCAACTGAGAGCCTATTTGCAGTAATGACCTGGGAAACTGAATTGCATTGAGAAAATGAGTAACAGTTATCTGAGTAACAGATAACAGAAAGAGACAATGTAACTGGCCAGAAGAGAACTAGTTTGGATGGATATTTGACAACTTTGTGGCTTTAAACAATGTCATGCCCACAGTGAGTAGGGACCTCAATATAATATTATTGTTTCATCAATGGAAGGCTTATTTTACAGCACTGTTCCTCCTCACTGCCCTGGGGCATTGGACCTAATTTGGTCGAGGGGATTGGGTTGCTTCTATTGGCCCAACCAATGCTTCTTCCAGGATCAGTTTAGTTTTATTATATTTATACTTTATTTTACCAGAAAAGTCCCATTGCTAGAAGATCCCTGGTAGAGATTAGTCCTAGCCAAGAAGGCAACTCTGTGAAAAGATATTATAATGAAAAAATGCATAAAAAGTACACAGAATGGCAGGGATACATACATATATTCAACATGACATGATAAAAAGGTGCATTTTACAATTAGTATTTTAGAGATGCTTAAAGTCAGCCAGGGAGGTAAGTGTGATAAGCCTCACCTGCAGCTCATCCTAAGGCCAGGGACTGTTGCTTCTGTCTGCACATTAGGTACCTCAAAATCCAGGCCTTCTTTAGTTCTTAAGTTATGATATCTGTTTACAGATAAAAACTTTGAACTTATTATTGTTCTCTGGAAGTATTCAGATGTATTAAGTATGTACATGCCTGCTTGGCTTTAAAAGTTTGACATGAGAAGGTCACAGGGTTTTATGTCTGTTGTTCCTTTCTATTATGCTCGTTACTATTCATGTTGTACCTTGTGTCTTTCACCTGAATTGACATAACAGGTTATCTCACTAAATCCATTCAGTCACTCCTGAGATTCATCATATGCTGTTAAGCTTATGTATCAGTCAGACCCACCCCACTTTATTACAGCCAGGACTGGCTGTGACAGAAGTATGACACGAATGACTTTAACTAGTTTGACCCCTATTTTTTCCAAGTGAAACTATGCCAGTCATTGCCTCTCCAGCCTCTGGCCATAGCTGGAAGTGGCACAGCTGTTGTTTGAACACCCAAACACAGAACTGACAACTGCATCATGCACATGTACCTGTACTGCATGAGTCACCTGGAGGTGTGGGTAAATGTGAAATGTCACAAAGTATCATGATATGCAATGCATATAAACATGTGATACAACGTATATAATGAATATAAGTGAATATATATATATATATATATATATATATATATATATATATATATATATATATATATATATAAATATGATACTCAATTATACTGCTTTTTATCTCACTCCAACATCACATTTATTGAAGGTGGATATATATATATAGATTTGCTATTGTCAGTCATGACATATCATGAAGATATCACCATATTTTTATAACTAATTAGTGAGGATTTATTTTTCATCATCATTGAGTGATGATGGCATTGCAAGATAGATAAAAAAGAGTTTGAGACTGAGAAAGTGGGGGTGGGGGGGGGGGCATACAGAGGGAAAAATGGAGCGAAATTAAATTACAGCACTGATGAAAAGATAAGCATATCTCTCAATATGTCATGGCATTTACCCTTCCTAAGATACAAATGAAATATCTGTTATATCATAAGATTTGCTGCTATCATCTCATGAGTAAAACTTTCAATCTATTTTAATCTGTAGGTTTAAGTTGTGGTTGATATTTTTCTTGCTTTGTTCTGTTTTTATGGAACTTCTTAATGTTTCAAGATTTTTTTTCTGTAAGCTTCGATAGATGCAGGACTGAGGAAGGATAGAGACATGAAGGCATGCTGATGGAATTATTTCCCACCAGAAATGTGTTTCCCAGGGGACAGCCTTTGATCTATCTCTGATAGAAACTGTTCTTCATCTTTAGCATTCTGGCATGTCCATCATCTGTGAAAAACTGGACTTCAGGAAGATCAAACCATGTGGCTCTCAGAAACCCAGCCAGGGAGAAATCAATAGATACCATTAAGCCCATGGATCCGCCATTCCCGCTGCAGTGTACATTTAGAGAAGATAAGCGCTGGTTTTGTGCAGCTGGTGGGGAGAGATTACAACCAATGTTGTGACAATATCTGACCCCCAGTCTCACAGCAGTGTTTCAGCCAAACTTATGACATCAGACCACTCACCTAATGAGAAAGGTTTTGTAGTTGATTTTGTGGCCTCTGGAACTCTGGTATTTATTTCAATAAACATTTCGTCATAACAATTACATCATTTATGAGTCAAAGTTAAGGAAACATGTTGATTGAAAATGTGTTGCGGCACATTTTCATAGCACTTTGAGATGATTTTGCATCATTTGTGAGCAACAGTGAGCCATTTGGTTGGCATGTACCTTCTCATACTCAAAGGCATGACCTTTGAGTGGTTAGCCATTTCAGTTAGAGCTTGGCTGAGAGGCAGGTGTTCACAATGAACATCTGATTAAGGGTAGTGGTTTGATAAAGGATGAGGTTGAGGTATCTCTTGGCAATTCTGCTCATTACCCCTCAATGTTAATCAAGCTTGCTTTGGTGTGGATTGCATGCTGTCAGCAAAGCCCACGCCCCAGCAGTAAGGCCTTCATGCACACTGTTCCCTGCATGGTCCTCTCCTTTGATCTCTTTCCTATTTCCTGTCTGGAACCACTGAGTAAGAAATATATTTACCTATGTTAATGGCTCTGCTGAAATCTTTGAAATTGAGTTCAGTCTAGGAGGTTCATTATCAAAGAACAATTCTAATTTAGTGGGAACTTACAAACCAGTTATAAAAGTGGTCTTTGTAGTCTGTGAAATGAAAGTCTTTTTTTGTGAATTGATGAATAGATACAGTATGATTAACTTCCAGGGCTTGTGTTTCAGTTTGCATTGAAAGGCAATTTAAAATGAGATGTGGAACCGTGAGAGACAGACTATGGTTATATTCTACTGTCGACCTTAATTTCCTTTTTGAATTTATAGTTTATAATGGTGATGATGAAAAATAAATTTTTCATTCAGAACATAATGGGGATTCTAATGGATTGTGGTGAGATGTAAAAGAACATTTTGGCATTTTGTCTGTACAACAGGCACCCCACCACTGCATTGCCTCTCACCCTTCTCACACTATTCCTGAGATTTTCTGAAAAGCCAGTTGCAGAATCAATAAAAAGTGTAATTTCAGAAAGATTCCCGTAGAGATCTCAAATGTGAAGAAAGTAAACTAGCAGTACAGGATTGTGTCAGCGGAAATGGAGGGACTGGCAAGGATGTTGTTAAAGCTCAGTTCATGCCTGTGTTGATTTAATTAAATTGTTTTTTGAAACTTTTTTGAAGCCCATGGGTTGCTGTGAGCACCTAATTAGTATTCTTCACAGTTCTGTGTTTTGGATTATTACCAGAAGCACTGAAAGCTAGCAGGCTGAAAGGAGCAGAGTTCTGCTGGTTCTGTAGCTGCGGTCTTTCTCCCTCTCCTGCAGATGAAACGGTGCTGCCTGTAAAACCAGGCTGGAGAGAAACTGGGTTTGCCCTGCACCAGGGGACCAGACCATAAAGAGTCATGTGACAATGTGTCGTGCTGAGCTAAGGCAGAAACTAAAGAGAGGGAAACTGAAATAGACCCATGGTGAAGCTTGGCCCTGTTTGTCTTTTTTTAAATTGCCCTTTGAAGGAGAAAGGGTGCACCATCACCCCCCACCCCCATATAATGCTCTGCCCTAATGTCCTGCCTGCTCATGGAATCCAGGTCGATAACACTCCTCCCTCTCTCTCCCTCCCAACAACTTTCTCTCTTCCTTTCTCCATCCCCACCACTCCCTCTCCTCTCCTCCTCCACCACTCCCTCACTCTCTCTCTCCCTCATCAGCCTTTCCTGCTTTTTCCCCCTCCATGATTAAAGGTATTGTGGCTCTATGAGGAAGCACACATTTCCTTTCTAAATATGAGTGAAGGCCTGGTGAGTGAGCAGAATAAATGAAAGATAGGAGGGAGAAGAGTAAGGGGATAGAGATTGTGATAAGGCTACTGTAATTCAGATGTAGAGGTGGGGGTAGTGCAAGTCTAATAAGATTGAGTTTTTTGTGCTGGATGATGGCTTTATTCCCATTTGCCGATCTATTTCATCGAATTTACCATCTGTTGCCATGTGCTGAGGAGCTCCAGAACATTGACAACTGATTTACGTTAAACCGTGGCTGTGTCATGCATGCAGTTTGGAGCAGGTGATACCCTCATATATTTCTCCTTCAGAATTAAACTGCTGAGTCCTACTACACCCTCACACTTCCATATATTTTCTCATTGTGCACTTGGCACATCTAATCATGTTATGACAGCGTCCTTACAAAAAGGAAGCCATGGTAACATAACTTTAATTCAACTAGACAGTTAGGTCTTTAGAGAGGCTGTTATGCAATGAGCAAGGACATCTCTGATCTGCCAGTTTTGCTGGAACACTGCTTCATTTGTTTGGTATCTTCTGGATGTCTCCTTGAGGGAGACACTTTCAACCTGCCTTACAGGTTGAGTTGAAGACTGTGACATGTTGTCATTTACAAAGTGGGACATGCTATACCCAAGGCAGGGGGGTTGATATATTTGTAAGCTGAGCCTGAAGTAACCCTTTTTTACTGCAAAGCTGGCATGAGCTGGATCCAAGTCAGGCTGACCCAGTACCGTATGCATCATTTCCACTGAATCACCCACGACTGGCACGGTAGAACATGACATACACTTACTGTTGCCTGCTATATTCAGATGAAGAAGACAAGTTAGGCCTCATCTGTGATCTAATGGCCATGCTTTGTGAGTGATGAGCTGTAACTGTGAGTGATCAGATGTAACTGTGAGTGAGGCAGCTGTTGCAGAAACTTGGTGTGGGACATCACTCACACTGACCTCCCCTTCTCTCCCTCAGGTGTGCATTGTGCAGAAACGGGACACTGAGAAGATGTATGCCATGAAATACATGAACAAGCAGCAGTGCATCGAGAGGGATGAGCTTCGCAACGTCTTCAGAGAGCTGGAGATCCTGCAGGAGATCGAACATGTTTTTTTAGTAAACCTCTGGTGACTGCTGCATGCTTTTCACTTTTTCTCTCCCCTGCTCTGCTTGCTTGCTATTTATTGAAATGTGGACGTGATGGATGGATGCTGGCAGATGAATGAAACACTTATAGGCATTGGAAATGTTGTCAATGTGAGGATGAGCTCTCTGTAGAGATGAGCTCTCTATCTCTCTCTCAGCTCTCAGGGGGGAAATGTAGAAGGGTCAGGCAGTGCAGTGTACTCATACTACAGTTGTAATAGCGATCTCTCGAACAGTGCCATCTGTAGTGAAGTTTTAACTCATGCCCCCCTCCCCCTCCGTTAATGCTTTCATTAGTGGTTTAGTGGTAGTATTAGCAGTGGTAGCAGTACACACAGTGTAAAATATTGATGAAGGAGAGCAGCTGCATGCACACTTTACCAGTATGTTATCTCACATCTCATAAGGGCTCTGGGCCTTGGGAGCAATTGGTGCTCTCAGTGATTCCTTTTGTATTGTGGAGTATTTATCATGGAGGCAGGAGTGGCTGAGGCAGCGGGTAAGGGCAGGGCTTGGGGAGTCACCTGAAGCTCCACTCACCTGCGGCCCTCATTTTCCCAATTCCAGGTCAGCTGTTCCAACACCAGCTGTGTGTTTCTCTTTGGAGACCAGTCAGCACCCCACTCCCCCGCCTTTCCCCCATGTGATGGTGCATGAAACAGGGATCATAATTCATTCACTGCTTTAGTGTGCATTCTGAAAATGGACAATACAGGAGCTGTTGCTATGTTCCCAGAATATTACATTCACACAATTGTTTCGTGTTGTGCTCTGCCATGGGAAACATTGTGTGTGGTTATTTATTCTGAATCTCCAAGGCATTTGATTGTCAGTAATTTGCTGTGTGCAAATGTGTAGTCATGTGTAGAAATGGAGGCAACTGGGGGTATATACAACCTGATGGATCCGTCACCATGCTCTTATCCCCACACCTACCTTTGTCTCCCCATCTGGAGAGAAATGGGCATAATAAAGTTGTTACAACTGAGCCATGTTTTAGGTCCTCATTGAGCTGACAGAACCCTAAGCTAGCTCTGTCCCAAACCTCTGGTCCCCATCCAGGCCTGTACTTTCTGAATTTGCCATCAAAGAGGCAGAGCTTTCTTGCCTGGAGATACTGTGTGTAGCAGCACACTGAAATATCATTAAAACAACTTCTCTAAATCTCTTGTGTTACATGCAGAAAGAAAAGGAGGATTGAGAAAAGGGGATAACTTAAATTTTTAACAAGAGAAGGAAAACAGAGTGTGCACAACATGGAGCATCAGCGGATTGTTTTTACATTTTTTAATGAGCCTTGCTCTGTTGTGGTCAGGAGCAGCTTGCTTACCTCAGCATTACACCCCTCCAAAAAAGTTCCAGGCCTTTCATGAACTTGTTGCCTTAACTGAACTCGCTAGAATAATCCCCTAATTAGTTTCCCCCTGTCTGATTTTCTCCTGTCATGGCACACAGTCCCTGTCAAATCTACATTACAAAGCACACTGAGTACTGGGCAGGAGGAAACGGCTGTCCATTCAGCTGCCATTTATGCAAAATTGGCTGTAGTGAACAACAGAACCTGCTCCCATCCTGCTTCTGCAGGTTGTTCTGTGCCCTTCTCGTCATTATTAAGAACCGAGAGGTGTCAATATAGGCCTGCCTTTCCTTTGGGGTATTCCCATTTGTCATTTAGACAGAGGATGTCCTCACTAAAATTCAGGGTTTTTTGAACAGATAAGTTTACTCTCAAAGCTATCTTTCCAAAACTTAGCAACAGCAGCAGGATTTGTTCTCTAACAGTGCCAGTACAGCCACTCAGCCAAGCTGGGAAGGAACAGTGTGTGGCTCTAAAATAACTCTGCAGAGATTATCAATCATACTGGCCTCATTGTGTATCTCCAAAATCTTTCGCTAACCAAAGTAATTGCTCTCTGCTTCTTTAAGCTATGCTTGCCCAAGGCCTGGCTTGGCCTTTCTGGATGATGCCCATACATGTGATGTGTTTTTTCTACAAAACATATTATCTAAAACACATTGAGTTCTCAGCTAAAGCAACATTGTTATTGGATGAAGACGATGCTAAAAAAGAATCCCCTATCATGCACTGGATAGTACTATCAACTATTGTTAGGATTAAATTCTGGTTATTGGCTGGGGTGGTGTTTTATGATTTTGTACAGAGGTTATACTTCATAGACTGAGTTGTTGGCACCAGATTTTTATATATATATATATATATATATATATATATATATATAAAAGTCAGGTTACCTAGAAAAGCTTGTGTCTGTGTATGTTGCACTTGGCATTTCCTGTAATTCTTCCCAAGATTATCTAAAAAAAACGTAATATTTCACATAATTCGAGAACAAATATTTCACACAATTCAAGAGTTAATATGTAAATGGACCCTCCTTTCTTAATACCCAAATGATCCCTGTTGTATTGGAGAGGATGAGAAAGCTGTTCTTCTGGCAAGAAATTTTGTATCTCCTCCACCTCCCCCTTAATACAAGGGACAGTAGGTAAAGAAACAGACAAAAATGTTGGTGCTGTCCTCATTTCTTTTGTTGCCCATTGAGCTAAATGATTTGGCAACACAATTCATTTATTTTCATGGCAATACAGATGAAAAATGGGACAGATGGGAGAGAAATCAATGGATGAACTGAATATGATTGAGAGAGAGAACAGGAAGAGAGAGGCAGTAGACAGGCACAGAGAGAGGAAGGGAGAGAATAGTCACTATTCTGGCAATTCTGAAAAGGAGGACAGTCCTGGTTCCTATGGGAATGTGATATGTTGCATGTCTGTGGGTAGAGAGACTGAGCACCATGTCATATTCACAGGACATAATGGGGATGGGGTGTCTGAGATCCACAGATATTTATGCCTCTAATTATGGCTGTGAGAATGCAGCTTATGGAGCTATGGAGGGGCCTGTTTGCATCAATAGTACTCCCAACACTTTCTGGCAAAACCACTCATGATGTTTAAGCAAGGAGAGTAGAGAGAGAGAGAGAACGAGAGAAAGAGAGAGAGAGAGCGAGAGAGAGTTAAAGAACAGGATAATTGAATTGCAGTCATACTTAGTCATTGATCAATTTGCCGAGAAGGAAAGTGTGTAGATTTATTTGTGCTGTTTTAAAAGGTTTGGGTGAGCTCTCCTTAAGAGGAAAACTTAATTAAATAAGTGCCTAAATATGGGCTCCACCACAGACATACTGAACCCCGCACAAGATAAATGTTTGGTGGACTTATTTACTATGATTTGTGCTAACAGCATATGTACAATATCTCATACACTCTGGTCCAAAATACTGGGAATCTCTCAAACTGTTTTCTTTATTCAACTTATTTTCTGTCATCACGGTGAGGTAATTCAAGGTTAAGATTTGAATTTTGCAGCACTATCACAATGTTTTATACACATTTTATTATAAAATAATAGAAATAAGCAACTACAGGTTGGCTTGAAAAAATCAGACTGATTAGCAGTGTACCCTGTGTTTATTCTCCAGATGCAAACAGCATTACATGACACAAGGCTGCCATCATAGTATGGCCCGTATAGCCACAGCCATACTCTACTGTGAAGGCAAGTGTATAGTTAGCTGTCCAGCTGTTTATGATCTGCAATTTGATTTAGATAGCTATAGAAAAAATATTCCTTGCTCAGAAAGAATGAAGGAAGATTAATGTAAAACTGTTAACATTAGGTAAACTTAGCACACAGGAACAATTTTACTTGGCTACAAAATTTGCCTTTCTATCCTGATGACTTGCTGTCAGTCTGTTAGCTAGCTCTTCCATGAAAACCCCTGATGGTTACCTAGCTAAGTAGTAAATTCGGGTTACTATCTAACTAGATCACTACTTTTCAAATCATTCTTCACTACAGTTTTGGCATATTTATGTAAGGTTTATAGGGTATTTTGTCTAGTAAACAGCTTCTTTAGTTTGCCAGCTAATCAGTCTGCTTGTAACATCAAGGTATAAACAATATTAATATGATTATCAGTATGATATGAATATTAGTTGTTGTTTAGCTTCTGCTGTTGGCTCCACTATTATTGACTAGTCCTCTCATTTGCAGCCTTTGGTATTTTTTATTTTTTTTTTTTATCAGCAACTGAATTACACTATATTATTGCAATGTATTGACTGAGTGAAAGAAACAGCTAACACCTTGGTTTTCTGCTTGACAAAAAAACTTAACAGCAGATAAACACTGGTAAAACTAATCCCTTAAATCTCTGAGACCAATGCCTCTTCAATTCAAGGTGCCAGATAGCTAAACCATCCACTGCATATGATAATAAAACACAGAATAAACATATGAATTAAACACAGAATGTTAATTCATGCAACCTCTGAATTATGAATGCGTCAGATGTGAATTACATGTTTTTTTAAACTAATAAAAAAGTGAATTATTTCTCACTTTAGCAGCAGTTCAAATTAAAAATAAACGAGAGAGTGCACAAGTTACAGTGTACGTACAGTTGGTCTGACATTTATACATTTGAGATTTTGGGCTATATTTCTGTGAGTGATAGCACACAGAAATATATTTGCTAAAGTGGGTCAGAAAGTTTGGCAAGCCTTGCTATATAATATGTAGTGTTTCCATGACAGCGCACTGTAGAGAGAATTGCACAGGAATCAAAGTCTGCAATACCAGACTCACTAACAATCACCTGTATTGATATGAGTGAGTGAAAAGTGAGGGAAAGTCCTTTCACTGTAGCTGAGGGGGAAGATGAAATGAAAGGCCACTCAGACAGAGGACAGCACGGAAAGTCCTGCTGTATTGTGGGACAATCAGTTTCCCATGAAACGTGTGTGGTGATGGCAGAGAGGAGTAATGAACTAATGAGGTTGTTCAATGAGGATCTTATGTGACTGAATGCATGACTCACAGTGCAATATAAACTGACAATCAAAAAGTATCCTGTAGCTGTGGTTAGTTGATTACATAATCAGTGCTACCTTTCGGTGACATTGCCTTAACCTGCTTTTAACACATTCAAAATTGAAGATAATGGAGCCTCTGTTTAAAACAAGCTTTTCTACTGTCAGGTTGGTCGTTCATTTATGCTTTGGCCGTGAGCATTTTCACACCAAACTGGGCACTGCAGGCGGATAATCCCCTTAATCCAAATACTGCCCTGTCTGATCTGTCTAGGTAAATGAACAGCTAAATGTTGTTGAAAAAAACAAATTGGAAAGAGTAAAATAAGGGCAGTTAGTGGCATGTGGTCACGAATAGGACTCCTTCAGATGGTTGAAGTGTCATTGGTAATGTTTGTTTGTGGATGATCCTGAGCTTGGAGGGTTTATTAAGCTGTGTTTTAAACAGTCAGAAAAACAGCATGAGTCATTGCTACCCAGTGAGCATCCTTCTCCAGAACCTGCTCTCTCCATTAGAAGGCCATGTTTTACAGGCGTCTGAGCATGTGTCTGAGAGACAGGCAGCTCCCTGGGCTGTTTACGGCTCCAGCGGGCCTTTTTGATGAGAATAGAGCCATGTCCATAATAATAATAATCAAGAGCAACAAAAATAATAATCATGAACACATAAAAACAACAAAAGAGGATACAATTTTTATATTCTCATCATTATTTTCAAACAAATGCCCACCTGTCATATATACCACAGAAACATGCTAATCAACCCGCACTCCATGGCTTCTCTAGTAGCAAGCGTTATGCAGGTGATCTGGTTTTTTTCCAGGGTGCATGTGCAATGCGAATGAGGACAGGGGTGGTCAGCCACAGGATGCTGCACTGGGAGGAAGTGGGAGAGGGGGGTTGGGAATGCGGCATTGTGTGAGGAGAGGGCCCAGAGGAGTGTGGTGTGTCTTGTGATCGGCCCACATGGCCAGGGCGTAGCGCGCTCTCCGGCGTGTATCTAGGCCATGGAAAAAATTCAGACAAATTCTGCTCAGAAAACTCTCTCGCTGCTTCCTGAACTCATTTTTTCTGATGACCTGATTATTTCAACCAGCTTCTCGGTGGTGCTTCAGAACAGAACCTCTCTGTCTGAGCTCTGGCCTGTCCGATGGTGCTAATCCTGTGGTGGGGTTGGGTTCGACCCCAGAGCTCCTTACACCAGGCCTATTCCCATTCTGAACTGGCCTCTGCAATGGCCATGCATCCCTTAAATGACAGCAGGATGTTCCAGCTGCTTTTTCATGGACTGTTGAAGGAGAATAAAAGAGAAGCCAGGGAAAGAGACTTCCAAAAGTCATGCTGTTCAACCTTTGCAAACCTTTTCCCTCATATATAATTATTCTTCCTTGTTGATTTTCCACATTTGCCCCATAACCACCTTGAACTGAGGCAAATATATCTGAATGTTTATGCTTGTGTATGTGTGCGTAGGTGTGGTCTGGATTGTGAACACCATTAAGACAGAAGCAGACCCAGATAAACAATTGAGCAAATGCAGACACACATTTACATATTCACGTGCACCACAACAAAGTATGTTAATCCCCCAATCCATAATCCAAAGGTGAGTGTGCTGCTGTCTGAATTGAGATGTCACCCTCCCTGCAGGTGTCGAAGTGCATCTCTTATTTTCCCTGATACCATGTGACCTTGGCAGGTCGGCAGGGGGCTTCCCTAATCCACTATAAGGGGGGGTCACTGGTTTTGTGACCAGCCAAGCCAAGTCTGTGTATAGTGCAGGGGCAGAGGAAATATTACCCTTATCACTTGTTTATGTGGAAGTCAAATATTAATGCATCCTGGTTTCTAATCATTTTACCCTTATTTTTTTGAAAATTACAGCTTATATACTAACCATAGAATTATTGAACTATTGACCATGTGCTTGGAGGTTGGTGGAAGATATGCTACTATTATGGAGGAGGAATGTCCCAAATTATTATCCATGGCACAAGATTTGTCTGATCAATTGTGTCTGCTCTCTTCATCTGCTCGTGTTTCATATTTCAGGCTGCAAACCAGCTGTTGTGAAAACCCTGTCTTTGGTGGGCAGGTGATGCTGTTGCATAGTGGATAAATGGTGGCTCTTACAGACATGTAGAGAACATCCTTTTAAACAGTGGGAAAAGGAGTCTTACAGACAGAGACGGCCCAGAGCTAATCCTCTGTCTGTAAGACCACAGAAACAGCAGAGCTGCCAAGGAAATAAGGGCTAAGTTCAGAAACCTTCAGATCTTTTTTCTTTTCTTTAATAAACGTTGAGATATAAAAGCAATTTCTGTTGCCCAGTTGTCAGCAGTTAGCTCTCCTAAGAAGAGAAAGGGAAGCAGTGGGATCAGTGAATGTTGAGGACGTTGAGACCAGTGAGATTCACTCTGCAGGGGGCTTGGCATAGATGTGGTCTGTGTGTAGTTTTTTGTATACATTTAGATACGCATGTGTCAGCAGATAGATTTACTTGTGTATGTATGGATGTATGAATATACCAGTTTTGTGTGTAAATGTATATGTTTGTATGATTGTGCACATGTCTGTAAGGTGTATATCTGTAGGAGACTATATGAAATATATACAACTGAACCAGCTGCAAATAGATATGTATGTGTGCTTGCTCTGTTGGTATCCTCATACCAAGAAAATTATCAAAGGAAGAGAGCTGACAGTGATATGGAGATGTGATTTTTCTGAATTGAGTTTCTGCTGCATCAAAATTATTCATCAAGGCATTTTTTAGTTCAGTAATGCCATTCTAGTTGATTCCCCTTCATTTTGACAATATTTACTGAAAGCCACAAATACATTTCATATTAAAAAAGAGCTGTAAATATGACAAGCCACTGGATGGCACATTCAGTGTTTTTATGAGTGTAGAATATAAGCTAGAAGATCTTGTTTAGAAAAGTGCCAAGCTGTGGCAGCCAGTGCCAGATTCACAATATTAAATCACAATGACAGTTATCTTTCTCACTGAGACATGTGTTAATCTCTTTTAATGTGTTTGCAAGTGTTTGATTGCAACCTAACAAGACAAGGAGGGTACTGGACTAATACTCTGTCCTCTACATTTACATACATTTATGCAGTTTGAAGACTTATGCAGCTTATCCAGAACGTGTTACGTTTTTACATGCAATCTATTTATGCACCTAAATTTTGCTTTGCAATTGAAGGTCAGTGCCTTACTCAAGGATACAGCAGTGCCCTGAATTGGAATCAAACTTGTGTCCTTTGAGTTGCAAACCCATTGTACTACATTGGTGCCATCTGACTTGTCTTCCTCTGTTCTAGGTACTCTTTCCAGGATGAAGAGGACATGTTCATGGTGGTGGACCTGCTGCTAGGAGGAGACCTGCGCTACCACCTGCAGCAGAATGTCCAGTTCACAGAGGAAGCTGTCAAGCTCTATATCTGTGAGATGACCCTTGCGCTAGACTACCTGCAGAGCCAGCACATCATCCACAGGTAACTACACTCACCTGTGCACTCCTGTACAGCCACCACATCATCTACAGGTAAATGCTCCTTTTCCCAGATTTAAAGTTAAGATACTGAGGAATTATAATATTCCAGCTACACTGTGTCATAATGTATACATATGACACAGTATTTATTTTTAAAATTTAACTGAAATATCAAAGCTTGCAACTTACCTCATACAAATGTACCTCTTGGGATTTTTACACATTGGCTGGTTTGAGTTTTGAGACCAGTAAATCTCTGGTTGATTGCATAGGGGTCTGCATACTGCATAAGATGGAACCCTCTGGGGAGATTGGTAGCCACTGTAGGGAGTGGTAATGCTCTGTCAGCGCTCTTTCATCACTCTCCCATCCGCATGGAGACACAGCTGGCTTCAGCTGACAGCAGCTGGGAGGACTGAAGCATGTGCTCCATAGACTCTGCATTGGAGAGTGATCAGGTGGAACGGTCAGGCAAGGATCAGGGCCAGCTGCATGTCTTTCACCATCTCCTGAGCACTTTAACTTCCCCTGAACAGTGGTGCACAAACCATGGGACGTGCTTCAGAAGCCTTTACATTCACATTTACCAAATTAAACACTGCACTTGTTACAGTGGAACAAATTGAACACTACTTGTTACAGTGAAATATGGAGTTTCTTAGACATGTTAAACTAGTTTAATTCCATATATTGCCAACAGTCTGAGATACATTGTAAATGTTTACTTTATTGATGATTCAATTAATCAACCAAATTAACTTTTTTTTTTTTTTTTTCAAAATATACATTTGCTAAAGAAGTTTCACAATATCTGGCACTGATGTTTTAGTACTTTGCCTCCTCTGGCAAGGATAACAGCACAGAGCCTTTTCCTGTAGCGTTTAATTAGACAGTAAAATGCATTGAGAGGGGTCCTGGACCATTTCTCCATGCTCAAATTCTGCAGATCCTTGATGTCCATAGGCTACCCCTATAGACTACCATCTTCAAATCAGACCACAAGTTTTGAGTTTTGAAACATGAAATGGTCAGAATCTGAATATGAGTCAAGTTAATTCACCATGTACAATACAATGTGCTTGGGTGAGCAGGTGTCTGTATGTAAATACAGAAAATACAGATAAACATGCAAAAATAAGTTTTATTTGTAGGCATTTATAGACATAATAAAAGACATCATTGTTGTGCTGGGAGGTCCAACTGTAACCCATGGCAAAAGCAAACATGGTTTTGGCCAAAACTTCCTGATATTTAGAGTTAAGCAACCAATGCATTAGAATGAGCGACTCAATCAAGATCAAACCAGGATCTGATCTCAGAGTGTCTGTGGAGGAGTCTGCATTGGATCTCATTTTCCAGATTGTCCCAAATCATGGGAGCCTGGGTACAGTATAAATAGAGGAGTCTGTGCTGAGCTTATGAGTTTACACGTTGAATAATACATTTTTTGTCTAGTAAATGTAAGAGATACAACATTTTGTATTCATAGAATATGTAGCTTTTTCTTCTGTACTGGGCTGTTGATTGCAGTTTCACTGCTGTCCTGACAGATAAATCTCTCCCCTCCCATAGCATAAACAGGAATTTATTGAGACTTTATTGGAAAAAATATCCTCATGTTTTTTCTTTCTCTTTCTCTCTTCAAATAATCATGTCTGCTGCAAAGACAGTAATCCAATATCAGAGTATCTCTGGCCGTCTCACGCTCTACAATTTTGTTCCACGCTTGTGGTTTTTTGACAGGAGAATACTATACAATTATTTTGTTGAACCAACTTAGATAAAGTGTCTCCTAGCAACAGAGTGTGCAACATAGCCTTAAGAAAGGGAATTAGTCTGCATGAAGAAACCTCTCTCCCTTACTGACTATGTGAAGTTCTGCTGGAGCAAAAGGGAAAACACATTCTTGCTCTTTCATGGAGGTGCTTGCATTTCACTTAACCTACAGTGCTCCATTGCTATCGGGCTCCATTGCTCATGCCAAGAAGCAGATTTGATCTTCAATATCTTTTTTTTTTTGGGGGGGGGGGGGGGGGGGGGGCTGTCTATAGTTTTCAAAAAAGATATTCCCAAGAGAAATGTGAGTGTTTTTTTAAATAAAGGTAAAAATCTAAATAAGGATAGAGCCGTAGAAGTGAGAATAAATATCCTTTCAGTATAAATGTTAAGCAAAATGTGAAAATGTATACAACCCATATTTACTGGAAATGGATTTACCAAGCAGAATAATTGTTTGTCAGGTAGCATTAGAGTCATATGTGTCCTGCATTAAGAACATCCCTACACTGACTCCACCCCCTCCATTATGGTATGGTGGGGGTGGGGGTTTTGCAGAGGGTGACTGAGCTCAGTGAGTTTTTTATTGATTGCTAGAAGGGAATGTATTAAAAGTATACTACTCCAGCAGTTCTGATTGATCCTGTTCATTTAGTCTGTCCTCAGTGGTGGTGAGGTTGGTGGCAACAAATGTACACATACAGGAAAATAATAATAACTCTTCGTCTTTTTTACAGATGAAGGCAGCATTTAAAATGCTGCATAGAAAGCCTGCATTCACTGTCTACCCATGTATTTGCTAACTCACTCAGACACATACAAACACACACGAAATTCATTCATATTCTCTGTTATTCACATACATACACATAGCGGGCCTTATTCAGTATTTATAGGAATGTAAACTTACATGTTCTTTCTTAGTGATTGAAATGTGAAATGTAGTTGTTTTTATTGCTTGTTGAAAAAACATGTTTAAATTGTCTTGAGCATAAATGCTTGATAAATGATGGTGGGAAAAACCTCCAGGCATACACGCACAGACAATCATACACACACACACACACACACACACACACACACACACACACACACATCTTCAAACTGCTTGAAGGACAATTCCAGAGCTCAGCAGCAAGGGAGAAGTTTTCTGTTGCACTACAGTGTTTGTGGACAGAATGCAGATGAAAGATTGGAATGAATGGTGGAGTAAAATGTATCTTGTGGGATAGTGGAGGCTTACAGACTTGTTCTATGCTTTTTTTGTCTCCCTGTAGAGATATCAAACCTGACAACATCCTTCTGGATGAACAAGGTGAGCTGTGCCTGTGAGTGTGTGTGTGTGAATGTATGTGTTTGCATACATCTGTCCATGCATGAGAGTGTGAGCGTTTGTGTATGACAGAGTGAGAGGGAGAGAGAGAGACAGGGAGTGTGCCCTGCCTCCTTGCTCTCGTAGAGGTCATGCACAATGTCTTTGCCCACACTGGTTCTCTCTGGAGAAGAAGAGAAGTGGACCAAGGTGACAGGATGGGGTGAAATGAGCCAGAAGGCAGCAGACCGTTCCTACGGTAACAGAGCCCAAATCCCTCTGACAGAGCCTGCACATGACAGGCATCCCATAATATTTTTTTAAAGACAGACAAGGACATGGTGGTCCACTTTTACATCACTAGGAAGTTTTCTTCTGTTGGTTTTAGAGAGAAGGACACTGTATTTACCTTTCAGCCATGCTATGTTTCAAATCATTTATATTTAATTTGATCAATTACTAAGACACCATTAGTCTGGATGATTCATATAGTGTGCATTTTTATCATTTAGATATTATCCATTTATTGGATTATTTAGTTATACTTCTGAGTTTTTTAATGACAAGATGCAGATTAGTGCCTTGCTCAAGGGTATACAATAATACTACTGCCTCACCTTGAAGTCAGATCTGTTACATATTCAATTCATTAATCTCCATGGGACTGTCAGCCTAACAATTTTTACATGTAGGTTGTTCCATAGGATCATGGAACAAAATAGAGGCTATATATGCACATTGTACATACAGTATATGAAACATTATGTATGTAAAAGCTGGTTTTAAAGACTAGTGGTGTGTTTTTAGTCGGTATTGCTGAACAAGTCTGTAAAGGAATAGATGAGAGACATAATTCAATGATAATAAACTGAATTTATTGTTAAAATAATGGAAACACCAAATAACATATGCCTATTTATTAACTAATAAGGAATTAGGCCACTTTTTTAACAGTTTCTGGAACACTATCATACAAGTGTTAAACTGTTTTATACAGGGATATTAGATGATTCTTCAAGAAGGAAAGGCTTGTTTGATAGCTCTGTTTCAAAGCTTCCCATAATGGTTCAATGTTGCTTAGATCTAGTGATCAGGGTGACCATGACTGATGTTTGACTTCATCCTGGTGTTCATGAAACCTGAATCTGTTTGCCAGTGTGTATGGGATATTATCCTCATGGGAACATCTTTAGTAAACAGTGTTTGCATCCCAGGGTGCACCTGGTCCCCTAAATGGCTTTGTATTCCCTGGCAGTAATTCCACCATGCAGAGTAATAATTAGACCCAATGTCTCCCCAGAGATGGTTGCCCATAGCACATCTATCTCCATGTTTAGCAGTTGGGAACAGGCGATGTCGGTCAACAGTTTCCTTTGGCTTTATCCAAACAAACCTATCCATATGTAATAAAAATAGTAAAAGAAAATTCAGACCATATTATTGTACCATAATGAGCTCATTACAGCAGGTTATGTGTTGTCGTGTTTTGGCCTTGGATCTGAATCACATCCCTGCCAGAAATATCAGCTTTGTGAAGTTCCTGGCACCCAGCATTTTTGAAAGTGGGTCATGAAGGTGTAGATTTATTTCTGTGGTAAATGTTCGGGTCTTTATGTGGTTTTTTATCCTGTTGTCTCAGTCTGTTTCTATCTGTGAGTTTTGACATGTGACCAATGCTCCTCTTTTCCTGTTTTCCTTGTCTGAGATATGCCATTATGATTTGTGAGTAATCTTCATCCTTACACACAAAATAGTTTTGTGGTTTCTGTGACTGATGCACTCAAAATTCAAGCACTAACTACATTACCTCTTTCAAACTCATATTATATGTTGCTTTTGAAACTCGGTGAAGTGTTTTTGAAACTCGGTGAAGTGTAGAGTTTGTATTTGTTGTTTATTTGGAGTTTATTTGTGTACTGTATGAAATGGGTATATAGTTAAAATGAGTCAAAATCAAAATGTATTCTTCAGTTTGACTTGCAACTGAAAGTATGTCTCTTATGTCACACCTTTTTTTTAGCAATCACTACAGTAAATTCAGGGCAGGCTTCTGTTGAGATCAAAGCCTCATTTAATCTGTGTATGAATTGCATTGCCCTCATTGCCTTTGTGTGCACAGGGCACGCTCACCTGACTGACTTTAACATTGCCACCATTATAAAGGATGGAGAGAGAGCCACTGCACTGGCTGGAACCAAGCCTTACATGGGTGAGCTGATCACTAATAGACATTAATTAGTGAAATGATGACCTATAGTCTCTGCCATGCGTAAACTCTCCAGTGACATTTTACTTGATTTATAGAAGAATTTATAGAAGAAATGATACCCTGACAAGGCTTAAAATAGAGTTTCTACAGTCTTTCCAGAAAATGAAAAAAACTATATTGTTAAAAATAATTGCATGTCAGCAAAATACTCTATAAACTATAGAAATGATTATGTACATGCTACATACACAAGAATGTTCATTAGGCTAAGCCAATGGCTTTAAAACCTTTATCTACTCTTGGATCCTTGTCACCTTTTACAATGATCAGTTTATAGTACACACCATTTGTATACTTTCATACCTAATGTCTCTCTTATATAAAACTTATTATAATTTGTTGGCTCTTTGTAAAAACTCAGCAAAGGCTGTAATTCCTGTCCACAGCACCTGAGATATTCCAGTCTTTTGTGAGTGGGGGAACTGGCTATGCCTTCGAGGTGGACTGGTGGTCTCTTGGGGTGACAGCCTATGAGATTCTGCGGGGTTGGGTAAGGCTGGCATTCTTCCAGTTACTGTAGGCAGAGTCACTGCTGTCCTCTGATTGGCCGATCCAAGAGATGACATCAGCTGTCTCCTGCTTCCTCTCCCTTGCTTCCTTCCACTGTGTGTTTCTTTTTACCTCCTGTACCCTTTATGTCTTTCTCCTTTCCTCCTACTCTCTCTTTCTTTTCCCACCTCTGTCTCGTTCTATCTTGCCAGCTTTCTCCTTCTCTCTCTCTCTCTGACCCATTCTCTCTGCCAATTTAAATTCAAATGTTTCCATGTGGCATGGGATATTTGAATGCATTGCCAAAGCTTTATAATAAAGCAAATATCAGTTTTAATTTTAAAATAGCACCCACACATATCTAGAAATATTATTCCAACAATACATAATATGTAGATATAAAATTAATGTATTGCATATAAGTTAAGGCTTATACTTTCCTTTCAACTTTACCTTTTCTTAGAGGCCATATGAGATCCATGCAAGTAACTCAGTGGAGTCACTGATGCAGCTCTTCAGCACAGTCAGTGTGCAGTATTGCCCTGCCTGGCCTAAAGACCTGGTCTCCCTGCTGAGGAAGGTAAGAGGGACATCCAGAAGAGGGGGCAGAGAAAATGATGAGAGAAAATGGAGGAAGCTGAGAGAGGGAGCAAAGAGAGTTCAGTCTTTTCCTGTATCAGAAAGAGGTGGAACAGGTCTACCCGCTTATTACAGGAGTGACGTATTTTCCTGTGTCAGGGTGAAGTTGTTGTTTTGATCGTCAACAACTTAAATCACTTCCTTGCTCTCTCTCACACACTTCAGATCAATTCACCAGGCTGGAGGTCTGGAACACATCACCAAAAATTCATTAATTAGTGAAAAAAAACAAGCCACTACGTCAAAGAGCAACTCAGCTTTGTCCTTCATGAGATGTATCCCATGACAACCAGTATCATCCCCATTATTTTGTCTAGAATACCTCATAATATGTATAAACAGAGCAATCTTACTATGTACTATTCATGGCAGGTTATTTATGTGTTACAATAGTTGTTTATTTATGCAATCATACACAATTTGGTTTTCTGTCAGTGTGTTTAATTTTTCACAATATTCATTTTCCCAGTCATTTTCCAGTTGGTTACCATATTTGCTAGATGCTGACAGTCAGGGCTAGTTTTGCTGTGATATTAAGTCTTCATCAGCTTGTGGAATTACGAAATGGTCACTTGGTGAAGGGTTAAAATCCTCATTAAGTTAACATTTTAATATTATGAAGTGCCAAAGCAGCCTGGTCTGATATAGTAAAACTAAATCTCAAGTCTTGCCTGCAAAGAATAATAAGCATATGTGAACTCTGACCTGGAGTCCTCACTGGCCTGATACAAGTGGCCCTGCATGATTAGGGTAGAGTTCAAATCAGCCAGGACTTTTTGGCTTCACTCTGAATGTTCCCCTGTGCTGCAACTTGTGTCCATAAGTTATGACTTGTCAGAGAAAGATACAGCTATCCTTCACTTGGTGCTAGCTCTCTTAGTGTGCAGTTTGGACTATACAGACTAGTTTGGTGTTAGAGATGGGGTGGAGACTGGTCTGGTGTTAATGATCAGGGCGGAGACTGGTTTGGTGTTACAGACGGGGTGGAGCTGGATTGGTGGAGGAGATACTCAGATGTTCTTTGTGTCCTCAGCTGTTGACAGTGAACCCAGAGCACCGGTTCTCCTGCCTGTCAGACATGCAGGGTGCACCCTATCTCTCTCATGTCAACTGGGATGCAGTGTATGAGAAAAAGGCTGAGGCAGGATTCGTCCCCAATGTGAGTAGCGCACACAAATGTGCACTGTACTTCTATACACACATGCACACACACTTTCTCACACATATGTATATGTGCATGCACAGACAGACACATGCTGAGGTACAACCACAGACACTCATGCTCAAACCTAAAGTGTGCTATTGTTGCCTGTTGTCTCTGTATATCATGGTAATTACACTATGCAGAAATCTCAGAGAATATGGTATTCAACTTTGGTCTGCATGCATATGCTTGTTTGTGTGTCTGCCTGTTTGTGTGTTTGTATGTGCCTGCTCCCACAGAAAGGTCGCTTGCACTGTGACCCAACCTTTGAGCTGGAGGAGATGATACTGGAGTCCCGCCCACTGCATAAGAAGAAGAAACGGCTTGCAAAGAACCGTTCACGTGACAACAGCAAAGATTCCCAGTCTGTAAGTCAACACCTTCACTATTCATAGCCTCCCTAAGACCCACATTACCTGGCCTGTACACTGAAACAAATGTGATAATATACTGTACTCATGAACTGATTTTGCAAATACTCTGCATTTTAGCACAGCTAAATTCCCTATGGTGACTGCTTCATTCAGGCATGAAAATGACATCAGACATAGTCCAACATGTCTTCTGTGCTCAAGACCACAAAGAATTACTGTGGCAGGAAACTCTCTTGCTTCTGTTCCTAATGATTTACCTGCTCTTATTAGTGATATCTTTATTTATAGAAAATCTTATTAAGACGTAATAACAATATTATTAATGTATTCCACAGTATCAGTGTAATTCAAAATAAGGTACATAGTTGGTTCATATCGTTGAATGTATGTTTCACATTATCAACAATACCTTGTACAGTCTCAATGGAAACAAAAGGAGTTGTCACCTGAAATATCAAACTCTGAAGTTCTCTGTGCTCATTCCATGCCCTGAAGAGCTTTCTGAAATATGAGATTCTATTTTTAGTCAATGCTGAAAACTCACGATTTTAAGTGAGCAAATGGACCTCAGCAACATCAACAACAACAAAGAGAAAGTTGAAAGAGAAGAAGTAAATTTTATTTGCTCTGATATAGGTCTACGGCTGCAGTTGTCTTTGGTTTGACTTTGTTGACTCATCTCTCTTGTAGGAGAATGATTATCTTCAGGAGTGCCTAGATGTCTTGCAGCAAGAGTTCATGATCTTTAATAGAGAAAAGTAAGGCCAACTTCAAAATGTTTTATAAAGCAATACAGCACTATGATCCACAAAAAAAACACTAAAGCAGTATTTCCATTTTATACAAGGGGCTGCTTTGAAGAAAAGCTGAAACGTATATCCTTTTATTTGGTTAACCTGGTGATATTTTGGTCATTATATCATGATTCCTCTTCACTGCTTGTTAATACATCAAAGATCCCTGCCCACAGTGTTTGAAATTAACTGCATACTAACTTTAAGAAAAGATCTATGCTCCTCCTGTGCACACGTGATGCAGTAAATGGATGTGTTTTTGTGGGTTAATGGGACGGATATGTCAGGGGAGAAGAATTGGTACAACACTAGATTATCTCCTCATTCAGTAGTAGATTAACTCCTCATTCATTATTTGAAACATCTGTTTCCATGACACAGATTAGAGAACACTCCTCAGGCAAGAAATGCAGTTTAGTCTCCACATTAGCAATGCTAATGCAAATTATTCATTTGCATGTATTTTAGCATTCTTAGTGTTTATTAATGTTATGTAATACACTACTGTGCAAAATGTTATCTTATCTGACCGTAGCCACTGCATCTTTGAACACTAATTGAAGCAATACGTTAATTCTGTCTATATGTGGGTGTGCCTGTGTGCATGCGTGTGTGTGTGTATATGTACGTGTGTACATGCTTGGGTATGCATGTACATGTCTGTATGCGAATGTATTTGTTTGTGTGTGTGTGTACATGTCTATACGTGAATGTGTGTTTGTTTGTGTATGTGTTTGTGTGTGTGTACATGTCTGTATGTGAATGTGTGTTTGTTTGGGTGTGTGTATGTGTTTGTGTGTGTACATGTCTATATGTGAATGTGTGTTTGTTTGGGTGTGTGTATGTGTTTGTATGTGTGTACATGTCTATATGTGAATGTGTGTTTGTGTTTCAGGTTGAAAAAGAGGCAGGAGGAGGGCGCCTCAGATGGAGGTGAGGCAGACGGCGAGGGTGAATGTGAAGGAGAAGTGGAGGCAGGGGGCGAGGCTGAGGGGGGCACAGAGGATGAGGTGGAGCCAGAGACATCCAACCTGAACATGTGTGGCTCTGTCTGCTCCTCTGCAGGCAGCTGCTAGCACCACAATGCCCCCTGCTGGCCGTGTGCACTAATACCTAATGCTTTCTTTCTCTGTGCTCTGCTCTCTCTGTCTCTCTGTCTGTATTACTCTTTCTGTCTCTCTCTCTCTCTGTCTCTCCCCCTTTCTCTCTCTCCCTCCCCTCCGTCAGTGGGATCAGAGCATACTGACCTTGCCTATAAAAGCTTGTAAGCCTACTGGTTGCAACTATGGCTGGAATCACACAGACCACTCCAGCCCTCTTACCTTCTTCTGTAGCAATGCACGGTAGGACCTGAGGACCTGCAGTAGGGGGGCTATGTGTTTCTGCCTTTCACACTATAGATAGGACCTCATTTCTATGCAACATCAAGCATGACACTAGATGTAAACTTAAGGGGAAGAGCGTGCTTACCAACAAGGACACAAGCACATGAAAGTGTAACAACAGACACCCTGACTGGTCATTGTAAAACATTCTGCATCCCATGCCTTATATAGAATCTCACACAGATATTATCCTCTACGACACTCTTAAGTGGGAAACAGTCAGCTAGCTGGTCTGCACACACCTAATGTCAGGTGTATTTTTGTGTTGCAGATGTTTTTAAAACAACCACCCACTTAGTAATGGGGGGGGAGGGTGGTGTGGGGTAGTGGGGGCTCTGTTCATACTCTGCTGACTAAAACCAGCTGCTTATCAGAGCCTGAGGTGACACTCCTCTCACCTGAGAGGAGCAAGCCACCGCCACAACATGCTATTGACTTGACGTGCGGTTTGGACTTTTAGCACCAGAATTGGACAAGAG
The DNA here is from genome assembly GCA_019788955.1 of Albula glossodonta. Taxonomy (NCBI): domain Eukaryota; kingdom Metazoa; phylum Chordata; class Actinopteri; order Albuliformes; family Albulidae; genus Albula; species Albula glossodonta. The sequence goes on along the minus strand of JAFBMS010000020.1, from coordinate 8,710,163 downwards.
GGTTGCAGGTTTGAATGTGAATGTGTTCTTGTGCAAAGTGCATGCGATGTAAGTCTGCCTGGATAAGTATATACTGTAAGCATCTCTGGTGTCCTTTTAGAGTCCTAATGTCACGGAGGCAGGGTGTCTCTTTCTTACAGTCCCACATTGCTCTCTGACCATCACTGTATCCCCGAGGGGTTTAAACCCAAATGGGAAAGTCCATCATTTTTCATTATATCTGTTCCATTCGGGACAAAACACCTCTTTTCTGTGACATTGCAAGTGTGTACATTTTGTAGATGCTGTCATTATGAGTAATATATGCAAGCATAGTTTAAAAAGCATCCCAGTATAAAAGCAACTCTGAGACAGGTTTCCTCCTTAACAAAGTTGTATCAGTTACCAGGATGTGCTTAGCTATTACACTGCACTGCGTCACCGCCGGAGCCAGTGTGGTTTGTACCTAGCATCGTATCTCTTACGATTAACATGCTGTCTTACTCGGGGGAATGGGCTTCATTAACCTCTGTAGAACATGTAATTAATATTTCTTTGGTTAAAAAACACAAGTATGAACATGATTGTGTTACAAATAATGTGGCTTAGATCACCCCCCTGGATATAGCAGAAGGGGCTATATTTAGTGTAATATAGGCATATTAGAATATGGATAAGGAAACTTGCAGGAAAAATAAAGACAAAAAAAAAATCTGTAGCATAAAAGTAAGGTGATGCCACCATTCTCAGCCTGGGTATCTGGGAACATATTTCATCACTTTCCAAAAAAACCTTAAAGCCTAAAGTCATTATATATGTAAATAATACTAACAGCATCATTTCTTCTCCGCAGTTTTATGTGGAAATCATAATCAACTCTGTCTAAAAATGTATGAAGCCAAATTTTCATACAGTGTTATTTTAATCTTTTTTCAAGTGTGCAGGCACAACTTGTAGGCAAATACGCCAAAGCTTTTATACCATTTGCATAGCCATTTTTAAGGAAAATTGACTGTGTGTGTATTTCTTGTTGCGTGTAGGATCAGTGTTTCTCTCTGCAAGTGATTATATTTGCATTTTGTAAACATGCATTTTATTGTGATAATCTTTGAACAATGTTTTGGGAAAACTAAAAAAAAATTCAAGTGGTCTTAAAAAAAGATCAGTCAGATGGAAGAGACAAGCTGGAGGATCTGTGCTATTTTTCAGGAGACCTTGGAAATACCTGCATCAATAGTGTCCAGTTGAGTTTTGCATGCACTCCTATTAATAGCTGCTGAGAGCTGATTTTGGCGGCCAAATGACTGGAGGCTGCATTGTGCACGTACTGCGCGAGCATTGATTTTTATGTTTCCTGCTCTTTGATTTTTACACTGGAGCTCAGCACTAGCTCTGTCCCATACCCACTCTATGTTTAGTCACTTAGGTTCAGTAAATAAAAATTAAGATTTCCTATGAGGTGTATTAAACTGTTTTCCCAATGTTGTGTCAATGGCATGATGTTTAGGTATAAGCTGTCATATTGGAATCACACATTTAGACTGTTCTGCAGCAGATGCAAGTCTGCTCCTCTCAGAATAACAACTGACAATTTAGCAATGCAAGAAATGTATACATTTTACTGCATCATTCTCTGGGTATATTAAATATATGTTCTTAATAATGCATGATGGGACTGTGGGTGCCAGATGAGGGTCTTGCAATGTAAAAAAAAAAATCTTGAGAACATGTCTTTTACTTATCACTGAATGTTAAGTTTGTAAAGGCTGTTCATTTATATGCATTCAGAGGCTATGTCTTCAAATGCATTTTACCTGGTTACTAGGCAAAATAGATTTTCGCAGCTATGAAATAAAGCTCATATTCTAAACTTTTTCACAACAGACACTGCAGAGTCTGAATTTGTAACCATCTCTTTATTGAATTTAGTTAAGAGTGAAAAGCAAACAAAGTTATGTGATATATCTCCTTGTCCATCTTCTGCATATTGATACTTTGAATATTTTCAGTAAAACCAGTGTTCTTAAGAAATACACTTGCAAGTCCAGTTATTCTGTAAATACCCTCTACCTATACAAAGTGCTATGTATATTTAACATACTGCTCTTACTGCTTTGATGAGGAAATAAACTTATTCCTGTAACTGTTTGCTTGTGTTCTTAATTTTTTGATAAGTTATTGTAATAGCCATTTATATTAATTTAACTGGTTGTTAAATGAGGCCAAAAATTGAAATATCTGATGATCATCTGATCTATGTAACTTTTTAAATGACTACAGTTCTGAATGTACAATGCAGCATGCACAGTTTATGAAGCACAATGTGCAATAAGTAACCAAGGTGATTCTGCCAGCTGAGCTGTGTCATAGGTTGTCATGTGACAGATGAACCAGCTATGGGGGATTTGCACAGATCAGGTGTTTAAATAGTTTTTGGTTAGCTGAAAAAGCCAGAATCTGCAGCACATGAGAGCCAGGGTGCACACCAGTGCTTACTGAACAACCAATGGGAAGTCTTACAAACATCAGGTTCCCAATTTCACAGTGGAATACTCTATAGGCACTAGGTGGAGCTACTGAGTAGAGAAAAATGGTGAATTCCACAGTCACAAAAATGAAGTTTATCTTTTATTGCAATTAATACAAACATGCCTATTGGTTTCATGATAGAGAAAGTGCAATGTGTGTATTATTTAATTGAGCAATTTTATCATACTTGTGGAAAAAATGTGCCGTAAAGTCTTGGTAATTTGAATTGCTTTAAGATAAAGTAAGGTCGTAAGATCTTTATTTCTGCCAATGCTTTAGCCATTACCTCACTTCCATTTATGAAATCAAGTAATAAACATGTGCTGTCCAAGCTTTTAGGTTCCTGTCAAATGAAAGGCTGCTTGCAATCTCTCTCTCTCTCTCTCTCTCTCTGTTTACCTTCCACTTCTCTCTTGCCATGACTTGGAAACTGCTTCTGTCACTTTCTCTGCACCTCATGCTGTTTCATCATCCTTCATTCCCTCTCACTCCCAGTGTTGCTTTCTCCTCTATTCTCAGAAAGTTGCTTCCTCGACCTTGCTGTCAAGAATATCGATTACAGGTGTGCCAGTGACCAGCAGGGGGCTCCACTCAGGAGCCTCAATAGCATCCAGCAGTAGCGAAAGCTCCGCTTCCAGCTTCTGAACTGTGTCCTCCACACGCTGTCGGAGACCAAGACAGGGCAACAGTGTTAGTTAGGGGGAGGGGGGTGTTTGTGTGTCTTATCATCAACAATAAATGTAGGTAGGAAGCTCTCCATTACAACAGTAGTTCATCCAGTAAAGCACAATGGCTTCATTTTGTGTTTCATAAAATGTATACATCTTTGTCTCCCTTGTTGTTTGTTTGTTTCTCAAAATTTCAACATTCCTTGCACAGCATATAGCTCCATAAATACATCCATGTAGGCTGTATAAATGGATATCATTTAAGTTCCAAACAAAGGTTGGTCATAATTGCCATTTCAATTCGTAATCTCTCTTCGTTTGTGTGTGTGTGTGTGTGTGTGTGTGTGCTGTTTGCTCGAAAGCAGAATCAGGATTTACTTTTTCCACCACATCCAGTCTGTCATGGAGAGCACTGTGTTCCTGACAGGCAGATCCTTGGTCAGTTCTTGGTGGGGGGTCAGACTGGGGTCCTGCATCATAAATCAAAGGGCAACAGGTTATAACCTATTTGGAAAGACAAATTTATTGTATTGACCTTGGAAAAAGGCACACTAGACATGGGTGCCTGTTGGAGCTTGTTGATAGAATCATGCATTGTATCGATTTTAAAAAAAGGTGATTCATTTTCCTGTGGTCCCATTTCAGAAAAGATTGGATATTTTGTTTGAAAATTGTAGAACCAATGACAGTTTCAGAGAAGCGGAGTAAGCTATTTAGCAGATAAAACCCAAGGCTTACTTGTTCGCTCTGAATAGACCAATTAGCATGAGATCTCCTTAACAGGTTTTTGGCGATAACCTGGAGTGAGTTATGCCACCAGACACCATCTTACACTCCTGGTGCTCTCCACCCCACAGAGCTGATCCAGGATCGGGATAGGCAAATCCTAATCCCAACTGCTGGAGCAAAATCTGATCTAAGATCAGCACACAAAGGAGCAAATCATTTAAAGTTTGCTATATTAATTTCAATAAACAATTTATGAAACACATAGTACTGAGATGCTTGTATATGGAAGAGTAATTCCCAAGAATACCTGTACAACTTTAACTTATCTTTTTCATGGCCATCTTGTCAGAATTTGAATTGATCTCATAAATTCTTCATGGTCCTCAACATTTTGTGTCTGAAAAGACTTCAACAGCAGCTATAGGTTTCAGGAATGAGTGGTCACAGTATGACTACACTGATATTTTAAAACGTGTTCTTTGTGTGTTCTAATTTTTTAAGTTTCAAAGTACTTCATTTGAAAACGGGGTTTAAAAGACCCTTTAAAGCAGAGAAACAAAGGAATCACAGGTCTTCCACATGTTTAATCCAAGAGGGGAATAAGCAGAGGAAGTAAACTGGCAAAATGAGTGACAGACTGGCTGAATGAAAAACAGGATGAGTGGATAAATTATTGAGAAAGAGATTGAGTTATAGGGTGAAGGTTCAAGACCATTGAATGACTGAATGAATGAATGTGTGGGTAAGTGATTGGATAAAGAGTGCATGAAAGGAAGAAAGTAAGATGAGTGAGTGAATAAGGTTAGAGCATACATGTGAGCCCTGTGACAACCAGAGGATCCACATGTGCACCCTACTCACCCCATCCTTCTCTTTCATCCCCATCTGTTTTCCCTCTCTGTCTCGCTCATTCTCTAAAACTCTTTTCTTCTCTCCCTTCTTTCCCACCCCCCACTCCTCAGCCACAGACTTTGTCCTACAGATTTCTTCATATGTTTCCTGTTAGTGCTAAAGCCTAGACAGCTTCACCACAGCCTTGGCTCACACTGAGCCATGACTGATCCAGAATCAGCCAACCGAACCTCAATCCTATCCTCAACCGTTCTGTAGAAAAATACCAAAACTGATCCACAGCCTGCTGTCACAGCTCACACTAACTCTATCAGAAGTGAGGGTCCTGAAGGCAAAGAGTAGGTGGGGCTTAGTTGTGACATAAATAGAGGTCAAATTGTTTTTCCAACTGGCACAAAGTATTGTGAATTTATCTTAAATTTTACCATGCCATCGAAACCCAGAGTTGCTCTGCATTTGATGAATGGTTTGTTTTCATGGCCATCAGCATTTTATTGTTTTCAGTTTGGCTTTGATCTTCTGATGCAGATGGTAGCTCTCATTAAGAGAGCTATAAAAGCTACTGGATTAATAGAATCCTGGGCAAGCAAATGGATGGCCTTTCACTGCTCTGCCACACAGTGTGTTCAGTCAGAATTTTGCCATCATGACCGATACACATTCAAATACTCAATTCCCCTGACTCTCATGGCACTGCTTCACATGTCATACACACCGTGTGTAACACGCACGACCGGAATACGGCCTCACTCATGGTACCATTTATTAGTGCTCTGTGGTTTGGAGACTAAAGGGAGGTCAAGAAGCTTTAGTTCTCATACTATCAGCTGCACAATGATTGTGAAGAATTGACAGATTTATACAGATGTATTTAAACACCAGTTCCAACAAACAGCTTGATGTTTTGCAGATGTGCTCTACACAAATATTACAAAAGAGGTGCCAGGCAAGTCTTAAAGATGGCAACACCTCACTTGTAAAAGTTCAATGGAGTGTACATGCATATACAAGAATGTGTGTATTACTTCTCACAAATGAAAGGTTATTTTTATGCAGATCTGAGCTTGAGTGCAATCTGTATGTGTAATGCATGTTGACAAAAGCGTGGGGAGTTGCATACCACACAGGCTGAGAAACACAGGAAATTAAAATATAGCAGCCTGAGATTACTCTGAACGAAGCCCATCCCACATGATCCTGCAGAATTCTCAGAGTAACACTACAATTCTGGCCTGGTGAAGTAAGCTGGACCCAGGGGCTGTTTAGTTTGGAAACAGAGACAGATTGGAGTTTACCCTGACCAGGGGGCCTTTTCTCAAGCAAGGAGAGGAGGGGCTGTGGTGCAGGGGGTTCAGGAGTTTTAGGGGGTGCATTCTGAATTTCTGGGCTCTCTGGGAATGTTCTGGATTGATACGATGTTGCAGCTGGCAGAGTCAGGTGGCTCCAGACTATTCATGTGCTACTGATTATATTTGTCATTCCCATTTAATGAGGTGACTCATACAGTCAAAATGGCCAAAGCATGATCTTTGAGTTCTTGGAACAGCCACTGATGTAACAAAGAAAATGTGCAGTTAGTGAATTTTATTGTTGTTAATATGGGTAAATTTAAGGTATCAAATACATAGAAATGCCAGAGGAATCTCTACAGTGTATATGTAAGACAAACGCACAGAGGTATGGGTGTGTTCCATGGCTGGCTGATTATTCTGGGTAATGTGTCACCCTCTTTGCGGTGTGTGGACATGTCCCAGGGCAGAGAACATGGAGCAGACATGAAGGGCTCATTATTGATTTTACATTTTACACCTTTAAACAGCCCACATTTTAACCACTATGTTAAACACACATGCACACAAATTTCACAGAAAATGAGTACTTGACAAAAAACTTAAATGCCAACAGGATACCATATCCACTATCCATGGGTATCAGTTATTCACTTATTGTCAGTTAAGACAACCTAGTTTGATAGCTCTCAAACACATATACCCTCAGGTGAAGAATGACATTTTTCTGCATTGACATACTGATGGAATTCTCTATAAACCCAGGGGACAACACAGCAGTGATACAGTCTGAAAATCACGAATTAGCCCAGAAGGAATCTTTACAGTTCTTACAAATCCTACACACACACAAGTAACACACACACACAACCCAAAATCTGCTTATTCTTTCTCAGGTAGTTCATCTGTGTTTATGTAGCAGCCTGGGTACTGTGACCTCTGCAGCGTCCGACACCCAGAAGCGGATTGCATGATCTCCTACCTGTCACTGCCTGGCCAATCAGGATGAGCAGGAGTCCAAGCGAGACGGCGGTAGGCTGGGCCATGACCGAGACCTGGAGCCCGTGTGTGGGTCCCTGCAGCTGGACAGAGCTAGAGTAAGATGTGGCATGCACAGGATCAGAGAGAGAGAGGAGGCAAGAAGGAGAGAGAGAAGGGAGGGGACATGGAGAGGGAAAGAGGGAGGGAGAGTGGGAAAGAGGGGGAGGGGGAGGGAGAGGGAGAGAGTTCTCTTGGACTGCACTTACTCGAAGTTTCGCCCAGTTTCCTAATGAAAACATAAACCCAGAACAAAAGCCCCCTTTCTGGGAGGGGGCAGGAGAGGAGGAAGGAGGGCATAGGAGGAATCGACTGATGCATTTGGGTAGTGATGCATGCATCAATGAGGCGTTGGAGTACATTTTTTCAAATATAAATGCAGCTTAACAGAGGAAATCACAGTAAATATGTGTATTCTGCGTAGACAAGGAAGAAGTGTGGTTTCCTGTTCCTCACTGCAAACAGACTGAGTGAATAGTTCATTGTAAAAGAATTTCATGGGAAAAACTGCTAATCCTTATTATTTTAGTGTTGTTTTTTCAAAATCTGAATCTTAGATTATGTAATACTTCCTTAATACTTCCTTAATTTTCAAAAAAGAAGAAGGAACTTGAATAAGTGTAAAGTTTCACTGTAAAAACATTCAAATTCCAGGATTTCTACTGGACACAGTACACAAAGCACATAGTGTTGTATTCTGACTCTAGAGGAAAGAAACCAAAGAAAAAAAAGGGGGCGAGGGGGTTTGCGTTGAGAGTGTAATTGATAGAGAGAGATAAACAGGGAGTTCAGGCAAAGTGGTGAGAGAGGGAAAGTCTATGACAGAGTTTGAGGGAGAAAAGAGAGAGAGAGAGAGAGATAGGACACTAGAGGCATATGAGACCGAGAAAAGTTCAGGAAGTGAGAGAGCAATAGGACTCATAACTGAAACACTGTAGGCAGAGGACAGGCATTAGGGAACGAGCACCCCCCCACCCCCCCGCCCCCGCCAGCAAGGAGAGACAACAACACAACGTCATACAGAGTTATGAGCCATTACCTATTTACTGCAGAGTTATGAGCCATTAGCTATTTACTGCAGAGTTTTGAGCCATTAGCTATTTACTGCAGACATATGAGCCGGTAGCCCTTTATTTTTCACATAGGGAAACAAACCCTGGTAAAATTTTAACCCAATGAACGATTGAGAGGTACTACTGTAATCTAAATGTCCGGGGTAACAATCTTATTAACTAAGCGAATAATACTAAAATTAATTTTGGGACACTCCTGTAACAAAGTAACTGGTTTTTCAAAAACTAAATGAATATATTTTTTTCCACAATACAAGTTATCACCCAATTATTTTTTCCTGAGGGGCCAGGGAAGGTAAAATGTCATGAGTGTGAATTACATTGTCACTAAACCCCTGCAGGACTAAAGGGTAAACACAGAAAGATTTGCTGTCCACTAAGCGCACTTGAACAGAGACTCTAGAAGAGGATATGGCCCCTGTTGGCAGTCACTCAAGCCGTCACGCTGACCCACGATGTGACAGACAGCTCGGTTGCTGCAGGAATAGAGGATGGGAGGGGATCAGCTCTAAAGTGCCATGCCTCTCTTCTGGAGAGTGAATGTTGTGTTGTCCGTATGGCTGGCTAAGAACAGCATTTCTAAGAAAGATCTACACCCCCCCTCCCCCCCGCACTGTTCAATTTCCTCAAAGTATTTGTGTTTTTCATATTTTATGTCTGTACCAGGATGATAAGAATACAATACAATAAATAAATTCTTTTTTGGCAACAGCCAGCAGTTTCTATTCAAATTTCCATAACTGAAAATTGGGCAGTGGTCTCCTGCTCTTAACTTGCAACATCTGCAGCAATTTTTGACTCAGGACTAAGACTGATAACCATGCCTGAAATGTAATGATTGCTTTGAAATTTAATGATTAATAACTACAAAACTAGCAATCATCCTGTAAATTCAGTTCTTGTCATTCTTGTCTTTCCAGATCTTATAAAAAGAACAAATGAGTGTCTTCTCATGTCAACAACTTCTGATTTTAATTGCTTTGCTGGTACAAATTAGTGAACAACTGACTCAGCCAAAGTCAAAAACTAACTTGCCACAAAAGTTCAACTATGTAGTAACAGGTACAATTAGCTACACTGTTGACCACTCAAATTACACAACATAAATCAAGCTAAGCTGTTTGATCATGTCTGAGAGAAAGCTATCAAATAATTAATATTGTCTGTAAGGAAATCCCATCAGAAATCATCTGGTCAGAGGAGGGAGGATGGCAGTGACAGTGCCACGGGCATTGGACCCAGCATGGCTGCAGGCTGGCAGGGGAAAGGTGTCTTATCCCTTATCAGACGCCGATGGCATCCAAATGGATAGAGCTGACCAGCATCCAATGAGGAGAAGAAGCCAGGCATTGTGCTGCTGTCCTCCACCCTCCCCCTGCCACCCCAAACAGGTCCTGTCCATCTATGACTCAAGGACAAGATGCTCCTGCAAAAGAGCAATAGCTTTTCATACAGTTAGCAACAGAAATATTTCAAATGTGCAAGTATATTGATGATTCATAATTCCCAATGAATAAAGGAAAAAAAAATTGAAAATTGAAGTCATAATATAATTCCTTTTAGGATCATATTTCAACTGTAAAAAAAGAGACTTGGGACATATTAAATCATTTTCCTATTGATATTACAAAAGCCATCATGATAACTATTTAAATGACCTGTCAGCAAAAGATTCATTGTAGATATATGACAAAAATACTATAAAATTCACAAAGGCTCATTTAGAGAACACCAGACTGCTAGGGCTGATTTTGTTCACCTGGATTTTTAAACATCAATAGCAAAATATGGGAATTTTTACATTACACTCTCTTAGGAGCATGCAGGCTTTTTTTCTGAATGATAATTTTCTTTACCTTCAGTACTCTGTTTTTCCCCAATAATTTCAAAGCAGAAAAAACCTTTAAAGATGTACAGAATGACAGCTACTCACAGGCTTCTCGGAACTGTGCCATGGATTTTTTCAGTCAGTGAGCATATTCTGCCATCTGCACCCTCTCACCATCACCACAACCACAAAAGTGTATTTTTTCATGATTCAGAGATTGTCACTCAGAATCTCACTTAGGAGCATAAATGGTCAAACTGTTTGTGAATTCCATCTGGCCTTTCTGCGGGCTATACCTCATTTGCAGGAATGCCCTTTAAATACTCTAATCTTGAACTCAATTTGTGCATAAGCAATATCTTTAAAAATAAATGTATAAACAATATATTTTCAGAAGTGGGCACACATGAACAATACAATTCCACCCTGGGAGCACCAGCACACATTATCATGGTGGCCTATTATAACTGATTTGACCATTTAATTCTCTTTGATATGCTCAGTCTGCATTTTGTGTTTTAAATTTTACAAATAAACCATGTCCTCCCATATTCTTGCCTATTTAAATGTATCTACCTATCAGTGTCACTTTTAGAACCACTTATAGATGCATATACTCTGTCCATTGGAACATAATACATTTTTTGAGAGTTCTGGAGAATGATTGTCTCAAGACCTTTGATATACATGGCAATTTTCCACACTATGCAATGAGAACATGTTAGTTATGCCTGCAGTAACAATGCACAGCCACAAGCACTTAAGATTGAGAGTGCGTAGAGCTGAGCACTTTTCCTCATTGAAATAAAGGGTTATAAACCTTTTATTCAACCACCATCTTTTAGATGGAGTTTCACCTTTTGCATGTTTCAAAATTAAAAATTGATTGTACGCATGTTTTATAAATGAGGTCTCTGGCATCTTTGAGCCAGGCACATGGTTAAAAGAGGGGACCTACAACATGCCCTGTCATGGTGAGTGAGCTCACAGAGCTAAACAGCAAAGCTCATCTCCTTAGCAATTTGGATAGGGCAACAACTGAGATCTGGACCTGGCATTGATATTAACAAATAGAATTACGGTGAGGAGGCGGGACTTAATAACCTCTTTATATCCGTTTGTTAGCTAATTAACTTCCAGAGATATCAAGGAATAACTGCTTGTTAAGCAGATAACCGCTTGAATTAGGCGTGTCACGTAGAGCCTGTGTGTCTTTCTCATTCTCCTGAGCTAACAGTGTTCACACAGTGTTTCAGCCACAATGGGAATTATGAGCACAAAGTGTATGGTAAATGGCGTGTCAAGTGAGTGTGGTGGAACAGTAGACGTCACCAAAGGCCTGGAGTTCTCACTATACCTACCCTCTAAATGACACCTTCTGTGGTGGAAGGCCAAAGTGACACAAAGAACCATGGCAGAAATATTCTGCATAAAAATAAAAAACTCCACATGTTTACAGGAATAATAATAATAATAATAATAATAATATAACATATTATTCTCATACCAGAGGAGGTGTTATTTGGAGCACTGGTTCCCAACGTCGGTCCTGTGCATGCTGGTTTTTTTTTCCAACCACAACTGCAACCCCAGAATCTTAACAAGCTGCTACTTGTTCAAAATTGTTCAATTGTTCATCCTTTCAATTATTTGAAAAATAATCTGCCCTTATAGCTATACATGGAGAAAAAGCTCCTACATTCATATTGTGTTTATGTGATTTGCAAACAAATACACATACATTTTTATACCTGATCAAATTGTAGACTGGGGTAAATCAATACTCTCCTTACGTCATTGAGCACATAATTGAGCTCCTTTTTTCCTTATGACCAGGGTGATTCTGGACACATGACCACTACAACTAGGCATTTGGTATGTAATGGAGGATTCAAAGACAAAGCTAATTAAAATGAGCCAAACCTGTATTGAATTACTAGGCATTACTAAGCATTAGGAAAAAAATCAGGAGCTTAAGATTCTGGGGTTGCAGTTGTGGTTGGAATAGAAACTAGCATACACAGTGGGCCCCCAGGACTGATGTTAGGAACGGCTGCTCTAAATGACACCTTCTGTGGTGGAAGGCCAAAATGACTCAAAGAGCCATAGCATAAATATACTGACACAGCACACATTTCCAGGGATAATAATAATAATAAAATTCTACATGACTGCTTTTAAAATATTAATAAAATTGGATAATTGGTTGTTGGTTGATTCTGCTGGTGCAACATATAGGGTGGTCCAGGATGGATAGGTGGGAGGAACACAGAGATCAAGTACCGGGCAGGATATAATCTCTGATCTGGATTTATACAGGATCTGGACATGTTTTAAAGAAAGAGCTCAGACTAACAGAGGTGATCCCACAATGCACCTCTTTCTGTCTACCATGGACCCAAGATCATTGTTTCCCAGATAAGCACTAAGTCTCTATCCATCCCCTTAGTGACTCTCATTATCACATGTCAGTGGGAGTTTAATCCAGGTCTAGGACAGGAATAGTGCATAGAGAAGGGTAGGTGGGGGGGGAGGAGGCAGGCTGCCCAGCATTTGTCTGCCGTAATCCCTCCTTAAATAGCCACAAGTAGGGAAGAGGAGATCACAGTTTCACAGTGCGAGGGCTTGCAGACACCACACTATCACTCAGGGAGACACCCACCTGCAAACGCGTACACACATACACAAAAGCACACATACAAAGCACAGCGGAGTCCGGGACTGCGTTCCGCTTGCTCCACTGCTCCTCTCCAGGATGAACTTCGCTGCCCAGCTCCTCTACTCCACCTACCAGAGTGATGGACCCCCCAGGAAGGTTGGCTTCAGTGACAGTGAGGAATATGACCCCTTCTGGCAAAGGTGGGACACAGCAACCCCAGACTCCGTAGAGCAGCGGCCTTCCCAGTGTCCTTCTGAGATCCCGGAGCTCCCTGCCCAAGCTCTGGTAGAACTGCCCGACTCTCCTCCTCCTCCCCTTCCTTCTCCTCCTCCTCTTCCTTCCCCTCCTCCCACACTTCCAGCCATGCTTTCAGCACCTCAGACTGAGGAGGAGGTACATGCTCCTCCTGACCCCCAAGGTGGCCCTCCATGCTTGGAGCCAGAGGCTCTCCTGCCTGCCTTCCATAGTCTGATGAGCCTCTTCCTCCGCTTGGCCTTGTCCTTCATTCTGTTGTTCTTCTGCAGGTAAACCCCTGCTCATCCCATCTCTGCACTGCCTCTCCCCTCAGCAAATTACAGGAGCGTTGAGTAAAAAGCAGAGGCTGAGACTGAAATGGACAAAAAAGGCTGAAGCAGGCAAAAAAGAGAAAAGAGGAAAAATAGCAAAAGGAGAGTGAGAAAGCAGAGAGTGATCAGAGGTAGATGCAAAGAGAGAAGATGAATGGTTGGGTGAGTTTGTCATACAGAGATGAGGACAGTGATAATAATAGCATTGGGGGAAAGGTTGAGTTATGTAGATGTTACTGCTGGTGGTCAGTCCCATAGGCTCCACCTGGTGGTCTCCTATTGTATTGCTTAGTACTCAATCACTGACCCAGCCAGCTTGGCCCCGTGTCATCCTTGGTAGCATGGAAATGGGACCTCATGGGCTACATTGGTTTGGTATTAGTGATTGGAGAAGTTATGGATAGTAATTAATGAATGCCAACCTTTCCCTTTTACTCTACCCAAAAAATAAATAAACTGAAATGCAGTTCCTTCTGTAGCATAAACAAGGCTGCAACCTTCCATGGTTAAATCTAGTGCTGTATGGAGGCAGAGTAACATGTTGGGGGTGACCTCAGGGGCTTATCCCTCATTGTGTTGAGCGCAAAGTCAGGGTCGTTCAATTCCAGACAGTATGGAGGATAATCTATGCCACACGTGGACACTGCTCCCACAAGCTGCAAGCAGACACCCTGGCTGGTTAATGTTTGTCACCTCCATCCATTGCTCTGTACATACTGTCTTCTGTGTCATCTTCCCTCCTCTTTCCCCGGCTCCTTCACTATTCCTCCTTTGGTTCAAGTTTGTCCTGTGATGTGAGACCATGCTAAGCCAAATAGTACAGCTCTAAAAGAAGCTGAATATATTTAGTCATATATTTACCTGTGTATACATGTATGTTGTAAATGGTTTTTCAAAATGGATCATTCTGGTCATAAAAGAATATATTTTAAGCCAGTTTTCCTGGCAGTCCTGACATTAATGATACAGCATGTTCATACATTATTTTATGTACTGTTGTACTTCCACTAAAACAAATATTTTTAGAGATTAACTAGCTTGCTAGAGCTTCTTATTTAAATATGAAATTATTGTGTGATAGATTGCTGTGATCCAGTTCTCTTGTGTAAATATATGTCATGCAGGCCCTGGATGTTATGCCTCTCACAGACTTCCAGACTGGCTTGAAACATGACTCTGGTAGTGACATTCATTTGTTTTGGTTATGGTTTTGGTTCGATGTCATGAGGACTAGTCATCTCAACTTCCTGTGTCAGTCAGGCCAGGAAAACACTGACCAGGAGCCTTTACATTCACATATACACCGCTCAAACAGACTTATATGTATTGGGTTAGTAGCTGAAATGAATAGAACTTCACACAATCATGAGCCTCTGAATATATGCAAATGAATGCATCTTAACACAAGTCAAACAGATTGGAAAACTTGTAGAGAGATCAGTCATAAAGATTGGAAAACATGTTGGGGGGGGGGATTAAAGGTGCAGAATACAACCTGATTTAAATTTAACTGATGGAATTTTTGATATTCATTCTAAACTCAAGAGAGTCTGAGAGATATTATGCAGTCTGAGATATTACACACACAAAAATAAAAAAGGATATATTGTACACTTGAATTGTACACTTGAAGATGAAGTGCAGTTCTCATTGGATCTCAACATTTTATCTTGTCAAGCTTACTTCTTAAAGAGGCACACAAACGAAAAAAACTTTGCAAAAGAGCATAGCAAACAATTCCTTTAATATGCGCTGTTATCTTAAAATAGCAACTATTACTGCCACAAAATGCTCTGAGGATGAAGTGAGGCACATACTTATACATGCATATACCACCACACATCCATAGGCTCTGTACTGTAAGGCCTATGTTCAATGTTATTTTTTAGTCCTCTCATATCTTATGCAATATTTGTTTACTACTTTCAGCAACCACCAGTAGTGATGCAATCATAGTGTTGTCTAGGGAAAAAAATTGTAAATACTTGATTGGCTTACTTACTTTGTCAGTAAGGAAGTAGTCATGTAGTCAGGTGTTGTTGGGCTAAAGGACCATCAGAGTGCTTCTTTATTCCTCTGTGATAGTGAGGAGGAGCGCATAGGAGGGAACAGGAAGGACAGTCTCCTACAGGACAGACGTTGCTATAAGGATGGGTCTGTTGGCAATGGCTGCCTGGCCCGCAGAACAACGCCCATCCACCCAGAGCGGCTGAAGGACTTTGGGGAGGAAGAATACCTGAATGGGGATGTGCGGACCTTTGGGACCAAGGTGGTGGGGCAGCCGGAGCCCCAGCTGATGTCCACACCCAAACCTACCAAAAAGCGGGCGTGTGAGACAAAGGCCCCACCAAAGGCCCCGTCTGAATATCTACGTTTTGAGGACATCAGTGCAGCTGCCTTCAAAATACAATCTGGGGTACAGAAGACCCCCTGCACGGTAGGCCACATTACACTCCCCAATGCTCACACCTTCTGGGCTATTCAATTACTGAGAACAATATGTCACCTTTCTGTGCAGTTTGGAGTTACTGCCCTGTGCCGTACCAGGTCACACAGCACCTGATACATGCCTCGCTCCTCCTCTTTCTTTTCCTCAGTACTCCCGCCTATCTAAGCAGTATGGGATGGAGATATTCCTTAAGAAAGAGCACCTGCACTACACAGGGTCTGTGAAGGAGCGAGGTGTACTGTATCTCCTAACCTCTCTCAAACAGGCAAGTCTTGCTCACCAACACGGTCAGTTCATTCCAGGTACACAACTTCCACTTACTTGTGCACCACACCATGATCACCAGGGAAAGTGAAAATGTCTAGGCCATGCTTACTGCCCTTCCTATGCTTGTTAAAACTGCAAGGGGATTTCTCAGTCACACATTCTGTGGTGTTCTGTCATTTTAATTTGTCAGTGCCATTCCTTTATGTTGCCACTGGGCTCATGGAGGCAGAGGGTCTGCTGTCCCTGTCATAGTCATCGTGCATTCCCTGGTCTTGCTCTGCAATTGTTGCATAATATGACTGCTCAGAGCTATTTCCTCAATGCAAATTAACTCCTGTATCAGTTTGCTTGCTTCTTCATCTTCTGTTTGACAGGTGAAGAGCTCCCATAAATAGCTGTTGAGTCACACTCTCCTTTCCAAACAGTCTGTTCAGGAGAAAGAGAGTTTATCACTAATTCCATCCATTGTGTTTCACCACATTCAAATACATAGTGTACAGATGTTTCACTACAGATTGTTTTGAGAAAAAAGTCAAGAGTTACATTCAGGATGAAAACATATCATCTGTTCCATTTGAAAATGTTGGTCAATGTATCATCTCCAGTTTTGACCCTAGCGAACAGTATTTTGATCTGAAGGAAAACGTACAAGTACTCATATGATATTGGGCTTGTCATTGAGCTTTTAGCTCAAGTGCACAAAAATCCAGTTGGCGCACTTGAGCAAAGCACTTAGCACTAATTGCTTCAGTAAGTATCCAGCTGGGTAAATTGATGGAATATAAACATGTAAATTGTGCAATCAATGCTACATGAGGGACTTTGCTAAGAAAACATCAGTAAGATACTTTAAGGAAATGTTAGTATGCATGAGCATGTGTTTGTGTCTCTGTGTGAGTGTGTACACATGGGTGAATGACACTTCTCTACATGAGTGCATGTTTTCAAGACTTGCTTAATTTTCCACTGCCGGGTAAAGGCAAAGATATATGTGTAGGTTCATGTATAGAAGTGCTCTTCGTAAGTACTGTTTAAGATGCCTATACATCACATGAGTTGTTGTGTACACAGGAGCAGCAGAGGAAGGGTGTAATCGTGGCCACAGACAATAACTTCTCTATGGCGGTGTCGCATCACGCTGTGGAGCTACGCATCCCTGTCTTCGTCATCATGCCAGCAAGCAGCTCCCCAGTGCGGCTACGGATGTACCGTGAATATGGTGCCATGGTGATCTCCTATGGCAGCACACCCCATGACTCCCAAAGCCATGCTCGTCACCTGGCCAAGGAGAACAACTACCTCTACCTGGAGGAGTGAGTGTAGCACCTGGGCGCAGACACACACACACACACACAAGATTACATGCAAATACTGCCACCATAATGACAGTTCTCGCACCTTATAAATTTAAAATATTATATTTTTTGGTTTTATGTGACTACAATATTACAGATATAACTTAACGTTCATACTCTGTCATATTTTCATGCTGAATTTCATTGATTAAATATGTTCTACTCCTTTCCACCTTTTTTTTATACTTGTCATAGTATTTCTCAATTAAATTCCTATCCTGAATGAGGACCATGCAAGTGGAACACCTTGTGTCTCTTGTCCAGGGATGACAGTGCGGTGTACATGGCTGGACTGGGCACAGTTGGCATGGAGATCTATGAGCAGGTGCCCAAACTGGATGCAGTCATCATTCCTGCTGGAGGGAACTGCGGTCTGCTGGCAGGCACAGCGGCAGCAATCAAACACCTCAACCCCCGAATCTCTGTTATTGTGAGTCACTACACCGTACCACCTGTGTGCTATAACACCTGTGTGCCATACCCTGTCTGCCAGCTTAAAGTCTGTTACCAACACAGCATCAGGTCTATATTAATCAGAGGAATATTTTTACAGTATGACCCTGAGCTCATGACTGACATTTACTCTCCACTGGGTCCATATGATTGTGTGAGTGGATATGGATGTTTGTGAATGGGCATATTTCTGTTCTGTGATTTCATGGACTGTACTTTGACCTCACATGTGGATGTGTGAGAAGGTCAGCACAGCTAAAGTCAAACTCATCTCTCTGTTAGGGCGTTGAGCCTGAAGATTACCCCCTCCTTCTGCAGTCCCTAAAAAATGATTATCCCGTGAGAGAGCTCTACGCCGCCCCAAACAGGAAGCTGTATGGAGGTACCGTCTCTGCTTAATTCTCCCTGTACTGTACTTTAGTCTGTTATTCAACCTCTCCTTAGCTGACACACTTGGCCTGCACCTTGTGTGCTTTTAGCTGACCTCTTCAGTACATTGAGTACATTGACCTGTAGGCCTCTCTAGCTGATTGTTAGGTAGATGCATAAATGTTCGTGCCAGGACGGATTCCGCAGACCCACAAGATACTCAGCTCTGCATTCTTTAAGTCCCCATATGGCCATTTCAGTCTCAGTGTTAAATCACTCCTGTACACATACAAAGTGAAGAAACGTTTTTTATAATAATCATTTAAATACATAATTACATAAGCCATTTATCTATTTTCCTGCATTATGTCAATGAACCACAGCTCTGAATGACTCACAGTATTAGTGATTGCCCAATCTCCTCAAAACATAAAGTATGTTGTTAAAAACCACAAGCATGTAGAATGGGGCGGCCATAATTCATTCAACCATCCATTTCTGGTGACTAGGTCATGCTATGGTAAAGGGAGTACACAGAATTTGTGGTTAAATATGATTTGTTTATTATAATGGCAAATTTCAAACAAGTTGTGAAACAGCTTGTGGTTTTATAATGTTGACCCTTTTAAAACAATGCTGACCTCAGAAGTCACTCTTAAACTGTGCTTATTTCATACCATGTGCAAATTCCATAAAAAATACAAGAAAATGTCATTTAGACCCATCCTAAAGCCCTTAACATTTTTGACCCAAAAAAATACCCAGTGACAAAGTCCTGTGACAACTGATCTACTGCACTGTCAACTGCCTGTTGTGAAGAAGTAATGAGGATGAAAGCAATGCAGAACCTGACTGACTGGTTATTATGTAAATTCTGTGATGCCAGCTTTGTGCTTTCACCTTTGACATTTAACTGCTATTCCTGATCCTCTCTGTCTCACACTGTGGTCTCAAGACTTGGTGGATCCTCCCCTTGGTGGACATGCTTTCCAACTGGCCAAGAAACTTGTGGACAAAGTCATCTCTGTAAGGTACCGGCTCCACTGCACCCTGCACCCTCCCTGATTATCATCCAATCCCCCATCCCAAAGTGTTCCCCTCCAAACTGGTTTTTACCCTGTCTTTCAATGGCAGGGAGGAGGATGCTCTGGTGGCCATGCTTCGGTTCCAGGAGTATGAGAGGTCCACAGTGGACACCGAAGGGGCCATTGGCCTCGCTGCCATCACAGCAGGGCAACTGTCTGAACTCAAAGGCAAGAGGTAAGACTGAGCTTGCACATTGAATGCTGGGAAAAATGTCTTTACTTGCTTTTGTAAAACTAATTAAATATGGTCATACTGATTCCATGTACATATTTGTTTTCATGTTCTGTAATGATTTGTTCATAATGATTTGTTACAGTAATTAATGATATTGTGCATTTCTTTCAATTGAGCAAACATACCAAAGACAACTTCCCATCCACATCCGATGGACAGGAAGGGTTTTTGCATTTCTGTGCAATGAAACATCCCAGGTGCACTTTAAGGATTGACAGAGAAGGGGAATGCCCTGCTGAGCTCTTCTTATGACTCATTCACAAACAGAAGCAAATTTTTTCCACACACTTGCTTGATGTGAATTGTTGTGGCTCACCCCATCGTTGATCCTATTATGCTATCAAGTACTCAAATGGAAAAAGCATAGCACTGCCTGAACTCCAGCAGCAGTGTCTCCTGGCTGTCATCCTGTCCTCTTCCACCCGCAGATCTGAGCATCAGCCTGTATCACTTCATCTATATTTATTAAGACAATTCTCTCTCTCTCTTTCTTTCTCTCTCTCTCACCTTTTGTCTCTTTCTACCACTTTCTTACTTTTTCCATTTCTTTCATGGGTTTTAAGTTTAGTATTCTTATCCTTATTAACATAATTAATTGATTTGTATTGCCACATCTAAATAAAAGAGATGTCAAAAATCATAGCCTATCATCTCCTTTGCCCTTTGCTCATCTCTAGCTCGCTCTTCCTCTCAGGGTTGCAGTGGTAGTGAGCAGTGCTAATATGGAGCTGGGCCTGGTCAGGCAGTGTGTGGAGCGGGCTTTGGTTCTGGATGAGCAGGTTGGCCGGTTTGTGGTGGAGCTCGGGGACTGGCCAGGTGACATGGCCAAGCTGCTGGATGTGCTGGCCAGGGAAGACGTCAGGTAAGCCTGTTAAATTTGAAATACTCAAATGATAGAGAGATAGAGATACAGGGGTAGAAAAACATAATGGAAACTCTAAATGAAAGAATAGTATTTTAAAGTTACTAAATCACAATAAAAAGGAGTCTATCCAT
The DNA here is from genome assembly GCA_019788955.1 of Albula glossodonta. Taxonomy (NCBI): domain Eukaryota; kingdom Metazoa; phylum Chordata; class Actinopteri; order Albuliformes; family Albulidae; genus Albula; species Albula glossodonta. The sequence goes on along the minus strand of JAFBMS010000020.1, from coordinate 8,689,744 downwards.
AATTACTAGCATGTTTCGTCTGTAAAAAGACACGTTAAAATCACATTAGGAAATTGTACCAGGAAAGAGGAACAGTGGCCACAAGTTCAATTTCAACAACAAGGATAGATGGACAGCAGGATAGCTGCTTAAAACCACCCAACAGCTTCAACAGACTTCTACACCTCCTTGACCCAGTCTCAACAAAAACTGTACATATGAGCTTTTCAGAGCTGATTTCCTGGCAAGGCTGCCATTTGTAAACTGCTCCGAACGGAGGTAGATAGCAATGATGATGGGTATATTTTTGGAGAACAGTCTCCAATTTTTCCCAAATGTTAAACATATTAAAATTTGATCTGTTATGTAATGGGTAACCATCAATGGGGGAAACAACACTTTTTTTACTTTTAATGGTAGAATTATTGCCATGGATTAAAAAATCATTCTGGCAAACCAAATTTGCCCTATGGTGCAAATATTGTTTCGGTCAAGATGTACCAATATCCAAGACAACATTGCTAAGGGCTAAACACAGCTAAATAGATTCAAGAGTGCTTTTATGACGAAAAACTTTCCATAGCCTCCCCAGTCACCAGACCTAAACATCAACGTTTGATGAGAAGTTCTAGAACACACTGTGCACAGTAATTTCCACCTCTTTAATGTCTCAAAGAAATTTCCTTCCTGCACAGGGGTGTAGTATCCCTACAGACAAAGTTCAAAATGTGTATAACAACATTCCGAGAGGGACTGAAGCTGCTCTGGAAGCAAAGGACAGCCCAACTCTGTATTAGTTAATAAATATGAATTTATTGTTTTGTGTTTCCATTTTTTCAATCCCCTTTAGAGATCTGCAGGGTACACTGTATAAAGACCACCTGGGTCTGTGTGGAATGTCAGTGCTTCTACAGAGGGAACTCAGCTCCTTTAGCTGCACAGTGTGCCATTTTTTTTACCATGGCCCTGGTACAAAATGCCACTCACTGTTGACCCCTAACACCTTTCTCTAGGGCTCTCGGATTGATTTACCTCTCATATTGAATCATGTCCAAGTGCAGACTAGTCACTTGCAAACATTGTAAAGGACTTTTTTATGAGAAGGGTTAACATTATGCATTACTTGCCCTGAGAGTGCATTTTCCAATGAAGTAGTAGAGCTGAGGCAATGTATCAGGAAATAAATACTGGTTATAAAAAATGGATACCACATACTCTCTCTCCCAAACTCTTTTTCTGCTCCCCTCTCTCTCAGATTACTGAGTGTTTGTCACCGGAGACACAGTGACAGAGTCGATCTCTTCAAAGCTCAGGTGAGAGAACATCTTTTGATTGTGTGACTCAATCAGTATGGCAACCAGTGTTAGCAGCCACTTGTTTCTTGGCTCTGTTACTGATCAGTAGGTAGAGAAGTGCAGTTAGAAGAATTCTGTGAGCTGGCAACAAATAATTCCTACACTGACAGCCTGATACAGTCATCTAACCAAGCCTAACCCTGGGGGGAAATGCTTCATTTACAGGTGGAGTGCGTGGTCGAAACCCGTGACAAGACACAGTGCTCTCAGCTAAGAAACACATTATCTGAGCGTTACCCTACACTGCGCTGGTTGGAGCGATGACCTCACAGTGTTAAACACTGTATATGCACACAAAGAAACAAATACACAGACACTCATAAAATATATACATTCTGTACACAAGTATATGACACACATGTATATACATGCTAATACAGAAATGCAAAGTATACATATTAAACACAAACACTCATGCACGATAATAGCATAACAGTAACAGTGAAGACACAAACTTTTCTCACATCAAAGACTCCAATATGTGCAAAAGCAATAAGGAACTATAATAACAACTGTAGTAGGCTCAGTAGTTCTTAGACCAGCCTGATACTTCTAGAGAAGGATCATGATGCAGTGATATGAATTACTCATCATACCTTTTCTTGAAGCAAAAAACTCTCTGCCACAGATTTGTTGGTGGCTGTTGAAAAAATTAGGCTAGAGAGAGGGGGTATCTTGAGATCTCCTCTGCTTTTTAAAGTTTACCATAAAATCTGGTGTATATGAGTAAAAGGTTTTTAGAAACACCATAGACTTCATCAGCTGTGCTACCACGGCTCTCCTTTTTAGTGGCCCCTGAAACTGCATTGGACACAAGAAACATACTCCAGATTTTACAGTAAAGACCATTTTGAAACATTGTATATACTTATGTATTTGTAATATTATGTCTGAATGTGGTAGGAAAACTGTTCATAGGTACTCAAAAAATAAAAATATATTCTATGATTTGGTTTCTGAATTTTTTTTCATCTATATGCCAGCTAAATATCAAAAATTGCTTGTGGATTTACTCTTTTTTCAATTAATTTACACTAAAAGGCTATTTACATTACAAACCATGATGCATATAGAAGTGGGCCATAAATTACCTAGATGCTCTTCTTGGTTCACCTCATTGGTAAGGAAAAGGAATGCTAAAAAAGAGAAAAGTGGGCCAAAGGTTGTCATGGTGCAACTGACTGATCCTCTTACCTCCTGCAGAGAGAAGGAGGGCGAGAGGGAGAGTGAAAGAGGAGTAGGGAGGACCTGAAATGAAAAGTGTTACCTCACTGCTCAAGATAATGTCCCTTTGATTAACGACTGGAGACAGTGCTGAGCAAGAGATGGAAGATTAAGGGGGACTAATTCCACTAAGTTCGTTAGCAAAGGACGACCTGACCCTGCCTGTCTGAGTGTGTGCGCAGTGCCTGGGTACAAACCACCCCTCTACATCTCTTTGCTGGCCTGGGGAAGGCCTTTTCACACTGTAAGACTGCAGCTTGACCAATCAAATCACAGCCAATTAGTGTCCACCAAGGCATTATCACAACTTTATACGCTGCCCTGTGGTCCTGCACGAGTTCTGGAAAATGGATATCAGACAATAACAATGCTGAGAAAGCAATTTTGTTGTTTCCATAGAAACTGCTTCAGCCACTAATATATCCGAGGAAAATGCAGATGTCGTCTCAACTTATTGTTGTTAGAGCACTGTAAAAAGATACTGTATGCTGAAATACACATACAGCCCTCCAAACAGAGGATCTGCAGTAGATGTGATTTAATAATTTGATCGTTTAGCATATGCTGTTCCTGATGATGGTGTTTACATACGACACAGTTTTGGACATTAAATGTGCCCTTGCTGAAAGGTTTGACAGTAGTAGCCCGAGGACTGGTGGATCTGCAAACCACATTCAACAGCCAGCACTCCACACAGCCTTCAGCAGTCAGCACAGCTTAGTACAACTGTGTAATGTCAAGTGGAAATATAAGAAGAAATAGTACTGTGAGGGAAAAGTGGCTATGCACACATTTGCAAATAATGTCAAAATAAGGAATGCTTTTTGCAAAGAATAAAGTGGCAAAATATCAGTCAGCATGGAACAAAAAGACATTGGCCAGAAGAGTAATCTACTGATTACAACCCACATGTTTGTCTAGACTGCATGGCCCTCTGTAGGCCCAGCCAAGAGGCTCACGGGGTCAGTGCTGAATCTTGCAGTGGCAGACATGAGTTTGAGTGTTCCCCTCCTGGGAGAGGTCAGTCTGCCCCTCTTCCCTGTTACAGCAGGCTACACTGAGGCAAACACCAGCAGTGCCCTCTCTCTTTCTAATACACACACTTCCACTGCCAAAAGGTGAACCCATTTCCATGGTAACGGTTCCACTGACATCGCATTGGGGTCTGTGAAATTACAGAACAGCAGAGACAAAAGAAAAGACACCTGGTAGTATGGTTGAATCACTCTTTTACTAGCAGGATTCACAGAATAGCACCAGGATTCCATTGCTTCCCATTCTTTTCTCCAGAAGAGAGGAGAACTCATTTATGCTTATCCTCTGCTGACCCACAGGAGGTTGGTCCCAAGTCAGTTTAAAGTGAGATGTTCAAAAGAAGAATCAGTGATGGTTAGTGCATTACAGTGTTCACAGCATAAGGCAATTACCCAATCCCTACAGCTAAAACATTTTTTAAAAACCTCTAATAATAAAAAACTAAGTTATACTCACACAATCACCAGAATTACAACTGATTTCCCTGGAAATTCAATTATTTCATTTTATGCTTCCCTGAAATATGTTAAACTCCTATTTTTTAGTCCTTTTCCAGTCTCTTCAAGCTCTCAATTACGACCCAGCAGATAACAAACAGATATGAAAAGTGTCCTTCTGGAGCAGGTGGTAAGATGAGCCCATCCTCCATAAGTGTAGGTTTGTGTGAGCTCAAGGGCCCACCTGGCTGGTGCATTGTAGGAAGGACTGCAGATTCTGGTGGTCCTGTAGAGGTCCGGTCACACCGAGCATTGTTGGCTTCGATGCGGATTGGTCCAGGGTTCAGGGTGGTAGAATTATTGTTGGTATCGATTGGTCAGCAGGTTTGGACTTACAGGGTCCCCATGGACTTACTGCCGTTTGGGTCGAGGATCGGGCCTATACTTCAGCAGCAGGCTCAAAGAGGTGATCCCAAACAAAAAGGTCTGGAGGAACCACAGACTGCGAGCAGTCAGACTGTCCACTCCTTTGTCACTGTGGAGATGCACACAAAGAGTCACTGCTGCTATGATCTTAAAAACCTCAATAGCTCAACCTCCTGCTGAAAACTACATTGTTCTCTTATGCCCCCTTGTGGTTCTTCTAAAATATGACATTTTTATCCATTTATTTTTCAGATGGTTTTTTTTTTCTTTTTGTTCACAGAGACAATTTATGACAATTTGGTGGAATTAAGTGTTTTTGTAAGTGGTATTCAGAAGTATACCATTCACAGATGCACATTCATATAAAACATAAGACATACATGTCATAATTATATATATATGCAAAGAATTACAATTTGATTTTCCCTTTGCAGAAATAATTGACTCCTTACTTCTACCCTGGGTGACCAGATTCTAAACGCTTTCCCATTCTATTAACTGCTGCCCAGTGGCAATTGGGGAAAAGACCGTGCCCACCTCTAGCTCCTCACTGGTTACACAGCTGGAATGTGTTGTACAGATTTGCGCTCATGGGGTGACATGAACCATGAAAGGATATCTGCACCACAGGGAGGCCTCACCTGCAGACCTTCAGGCTGTAGAGTGCTTCACCCACATGGACGAGCCAGGCTAGCCACCAGCTGAAACACAGACTAGCACCTGTCAAACTGCAGGCTTATGCATTTCATTACATCACAGTGCCTCCATCAGATTTCAGCTTGTTTCAAATGTTCCCAACTTTCCATTCAGCTTTGCCTTATTTTTAAATGGGAACTTTATGAATGAATGGAACGTTTAAGTACCATTCCACAACACCAAACACCGAACAGCATCTGTCAGCAATGTGCTCCGACCCGTAGACAGTCTATACTAGATTTTAAACAATTTAAACACTGATTTTTGCTGCCTCAAGTGCAATGAAATATGGTAATGATTATGTGCAAAGGGGGATAAACTGTATAAACGCTGGTGAAACAACAGAAACAGTAACAAAGATAATTCTACTTTAGTAGAGAATGGGAATGTGTTAGATGCATGCGAGTCATGTACTTGGTAAAGAACAGCCTATATAGCAAAAGGAAAAGGAGAGCTTAAGGTACATGAGCACTGTGGAGACATTGATCGGGAAGGGAAATTTCCACAATACACATTATACAGGTATGCTGTGGATCAAACAAGAGGAATGTATTCTGGGCTGCAAGAAAAACTGCAGCAAATTTGGCACCTAATTCAGGAGCTCAATCCCTTTTGAGATCACTGGTGTGCTGGCAAACACAGTTTACATTATGTTTGTTGTTTTATTCAACATCAAGGTTTTTCTAAATAAAATAATTTCCCATTGGAAGGTAGTTGCATGCAGAACAATTAATTTTGAATAGAACTGCTGAATAACTTGCTTTCCTTTAGAGCAACTGCAAAATATCTGATCACACTATATTGCACAGTGAAGATTAAGTGAAAACAACAAAATTTGAGTCATTGAATACATTCACCCACAAGTCATAAAGCAACAAAGGGCCATACATTAAATGAGAACATTCTTTTATACCAACCAGAACTGAGCTGTGTAATCAGCTCCACCACAGGCCTACACAGTCTCTGAGAGACATACACTCACCCAGTGTACATAAGAGGATGGTGATGTTCTACCAGGTATCTTGACAGTGACCCCAGGGGACCCAGTTTGTCGTAGGGGAGCTGCTCTGGCCAGAATACTGTGCACTAAAACAAATACACACACATGGGGTGGGCGAGAAGCCAATGATAAGCTCCATAACACTGAAACACAATAACACACAAACAGATATGCAGCCAAAAGCTCTAACACAAACTGTCTGACACATATTCCACAGATAGAACTTTATTGTGAAAGATAAGTGACGACTCTTGAGTCATGATTTTGATGTGCACAGATATTCTGGAGGGGAAAATAATCTCCTCTGATTAGTACAACACACTCTGCAATCTTCAGGATAATGAACGTACAGACGGCCAATGGCCATTATCATACGTTATCACATGTTATTGTCAATGACTTTGTACTCGTGGGGGATTACCTGACCCTGGCTCAGTGTAACTACCGGCCCTTATCAATGTGTGCAAAAAAGCTGTAGTTCAAACAGGGATCAAAGTCTGATGCTACACACCATGGACTACACAGTAAAATAACCGTTGCGCAAAACTAAAAAAAAAATACATACATACTCAAACCCGTCAGAAATGTTCTGTTGCAAGGTTAGGAGACCACCAAATCATGATAGTAGGGTGCTTCCACACTACAAAGCACAGGTTTATTTAATTTCTGGATGTGAGCATGATCTTAAACTTCAAAAAGGCATCTACAGGCGTTGTTGTAATACAATACATTGGAATCTTCTCAAGACATTCATATATTCCCTCCCAATAGGATGGGGATTGGGGGTGTAGTGATACAAGAGGTAATAGAAACAATAAGGGAAAGGGAAATGGGTCATTTTCCGTATACCTCTGGCATTTTTAAATCATGTACAGGTGTTAAATTCAGACTTTACTCTTGACATGGAATCTTAGCTCTCTGTATTCTAACCTGCCTAAAACCCGTCCGCAGAACTTCTTAATTTGCACTCTGCACAGCCTTTCTGAAATAACAGGACAATAAACACATTTCAATCAGATGTTTCAAAAGAAATTGATCTTTGTAAACACAAAAGACTGCTCTTTCTCACACTATCATTGCTATACTTAAATGTTTTCTGGCAATACATTTAATATTAATTAACATTTTTCGTGCGCCACAAAATCATATGCAATGAATATGATGTAAGACAGATCAATGATAAATGTATAATTAATTTTAGTTGTTACGCGCCGTCATTAAGCTGATCTTCCAGTTCAATGTTACAAAGTTAGCTTGGCAGCCAACAATCTGGAACGTGTTGACTTTCTAAAACAAAAAGCAACTAAACCAGTGGATTTCAAAATATCTTTGACGTGATGAGTGTTAATATTTATTCTGACGACAGGGTACGATGTAGTTTGTGTAACAAGCTAGTTAAACCAATTTTTTGACTAGCAATGACGTTTGGGTTCGCGACACACGGAACTTGTTTGGGGTGACACCATGAGGTATTAAAAATGAAATGGACCATACAAGTGAACTATAAAAAGTAAGAATCAAATGGCACATGATTCGCATGAAGGCCTCCTAAATCAAGAACTCACCGTGTAATAACCCATAGAGAGAGAGACTGTTGCTATCCAAAACAGGCTCGTTCGCTTGAAGTACGCACACCCATCACTCCTCGCCATGGCTGCTGTCCTACACTCAAATATGCTCGGTGCGCACATAAAAAAATCTGTAATAAACAAGTTGGTGATAACTTAAATTTCTTCTTCCTTACATTTTTGTCCCTTAATTATTATGTAGCGTTAGGAATTACTAATGATGAGTATGTGTGTGTGTGTAAAATATATAAAAGAATTAATCGAATCAGCATCGTCCAGATGTTTTTTTTTATTATACATGATATATCTATGTAATTTAATGAATGCCCTACTCACAAATACGCCAAAACACCGGTTTATGATTTCTACCAAAATATTACAATTGAATTAAGCATTGTATCACTGCATTTTAAGTATGTATATTTATTTCTCATTATGCATTTCAATATGTAATTGATCAGTGTAGACAGTCAATCATTTACAGTATATCTGAGAAAATAAATAAATAAATAAATAAATAAATAAATAAATACTCTACTTTCATTATGAAATGTAAACAATCTACAGTGAGTGATTGGGGGTCAAAATTACAACAATCAATGTATGTGTTTGAGAGTAAACAGTGAACATTATGGTTTTTGCAGGATCTTCATGTGTAGGATTACAATAATTGGTTAGTAATAAAGATGAAAACACTGACGTTTCACACGTGAATGAGTGACGTGTTGATTTAAAAACCAATCCTTTTAGCACAATTAGATGAATTATGTGTAAACTACTCTGTTAATCGTGTTGGACTTTTGAAAGGATTACACAGCTTGTAAAAAGACTTTTTCCAGGTGTGAAGTGGTTTTTTTTTTTACTTACGTGCATGCATCATTTCATCCTCTAAACTGCAAAACTTTAATCATAATTTTGCTCTGCATTAAATATTATAGAATATAATAATAATGCATTGCATTTAACAAAGCGTACATTCCATGTAGCACTAGAAGCTGAGGGATTTACTGAGACAATTAAACTGGAAGCGATCATGTGGTAGCCTGAATGAGAACTTACTTTAGAATGTTTTTTTTTTATTATTATTATTATTATTACTGTTGTGCAGATATAATTCTAATTCAGCAAACTTTATCATTATACTTCATTCATGTAAGTGCTGAATATTAATGCTCAATAAAAAGTTATGACCTCATTGATTTACTTTATATTATGATGTATCAGGAAAATGTATTTGTTCTTCAGGAGTCATTACGGCAGCAGCAGAATTGGACAGCTTAGATGGTCATTTCTCTATTTGAACTTAAAACAATGGCAGTTATTCTTTCTTTATGCTTTTGTTGTATGCTTTGTTATGCTTCAAGTGTTTTCAGGGTGTGTAAAATTTAAACTATGAATCAAATTTGTGTTTGGTCCAACAGTAGGTCACACTTTAGGCTTTATGTCTAAAAGTGTGTAATTCTCTCTTATGATCATGCAATATTTTATGTTTGATATAGGAATGTCATTATCTGTTAAATATATCTTTTTACCATTACATTTGTTTATAGTTTTTATGTGTTAAATGGTGAAGAATGGTATTGGTTTTAAAAATCAATGGGATCAGATGGTAGCTGGGCCCCACATGTACAGACAAACTAGATTTCCATCCACTGGTCCTGCCAGACTGCCTCCCAGATCCTTATGATTGTCCATCTGAAAGGGAACTGCGCCACCAATGATAAGACTCCAGTCAATCACAATGCAGCAGTTAGCTGTCCTTGTTTTAGCACTTTTGATTGCCTGTATCTTTTGTTTTGAATTTAAATGGAGAAAAAACACAGAACTTGCAAAAAGGTTGTATTCATGTAGCTTGCATTGATTAGTGTGCACCTTTTTACAGACACCACTTGAGTTAATAATTTGTAGGTCTTTTGTATTTATTGATTAAAATGTCCCAAGGTAAGGAGCAATTACAATGCCTTTCTGCGTAACATCTCACTCTTCTCACAAGTGTGAATCATTATAATAAGAGAAAGATGGGTTTCATTTTGTTTTGTAATGAACCTTCAGGTTATTTTAAGCCCTTTATTTTTATTGCAAACCTCTCAAACCTTTGTAGGTAATACATTTACACACAGTAGAATTTTCTGAAAAGCTGAATTGCACTAAATTCACATTTTTGATTAATTGGTCTATCTACTCATCCACTATTGTTGAAGTTGTATTCTGTTGTTTCAAAACATTTTCATTTACTATAAAATGCATGATACCATTTTTATTGTATGTTTAAACCTAGGAAATAGTTATCTTTAATTGGTGTGGCACCAATCTCATGAATACCCAACTTAATGTTTATAACACCAGAGACTCATGTTATGACATGCTTTTTGCACTTGACAATGCATGTGAAAGGGTAATCCCAAAACTGAATAAACAACTTGAACTTAAGTACATTTATGCTAATAGGTTACTCAAAGGCTCATGAATACAATAAACAAAACACTAGTTAATAAATACATTTTAGATGAGTAGTTATTATACTTTTCACTATTAATTCTGACATGAATACCAAAATGAGACATTCTTGAACTCACAGGAGTTTGTATTTGTACCTATGGAAGTAAACATATTTTTCTACAATTAATGTTGCTCATCTCTTGTGCATGGCCTGTGCAGCTAGGTGTTGCATCTGCTTTGAAGGGGGCAGTTGAGAATGGAGTGGGGGTTGGGTAGTGTGGATGGTGGACTGGGAGGTTTGTGAGCCAGGCAACTGTGATCTTACCCCTCTGAACTTCAAAGGAACCCCTACCCCCATCACACACACACGATTTGCCAGCATCCCCACAAGGGACACAGCACCCAATGAACACTTATCTGGGGTAAGGAGGGCTTGTATAAATAGGGTTGTTTCAGAAATCAGAGAGCATCAGAGGTGTGTCAGCAGTGAAAAGAAAACCTGTGCTCCCCTCAAGAACTGAGAAACATCCTGACTGACAGCACCATGTGGAAGGACCCCAGCAGTGGTAAGGACTGACCCATACTTTACGGGCTGATGATGCCAGAGCCTAATTCAGACTCACCTGTGAACTGTAACAGTATGGAAAAAACCCTGGGACTGTGGGTTTATATCCCACAACTTCCATTCCTTTAACTCTGAGTTAACTAAAATGCCACATTACAGTCTTTAATTTTTATTTGTTTCAGAGCACAGTATGTCTGTAATCGTGGCTAAGCATTATATTTGCCTACTGTTCTTCATGATTTATTTGTCACATTTTTGAGTATGTTTGGCAGGGATGTCTTAACCTTATTTCGCAGCATATCTGGTAAATAGTGCCTGTGCCCACTGTGAAAGAAGCCCAGTCCTCCAGTACAATGGCAGCATAACTAATGCTGTGGACTACCCACTGACAGAATGATTACTTGCTTGTGCTTCTGAGAGTACATGTGCTATTCTGTGCTTTCCAACTGGGTAGAGGGTGATGATGTACCAATGACACAGGCTAACAAACATGGAAAGGCTTTCCAAATCAGGATATGCTAAATACAATGTAAGCCAAAAAGAGTGTTACAATAAATAACAATTTACTACATTCAAGAATAAAACTGTGCTTAAATATTTGCTCTATCCCCACATTGGGATCCAATCTAAGGTAACCTGTGTTTTGTGTTGTTTGCTCCAGAAATCCAGAGGCAACCTGTGACCGATGTCCCCTCCAGAAATGCCAACCGCAGGAAGAGGACAAGCTTTTCTAAAGAGCATGTTGAGCTGCTGAAGGCCACATTTGAGACTGACCCGTACCCAGGCATTGGCCTGCGGGAGAGCCTATCTCAAACTACAGGGCTGCCAGAGTCCCGTATTCAGGTAAGAGCATGCACAAAGCACTGCAGGCCTGGGGCACCCCTGGAATGATTAAAAAGGAGGTACCTTGTGTGCATACAGACCTAGGGGCAGCTGATAGCGATTTGGGTTTAAGCTTATAGTGCTATCACAAGGTGATATGCTTGCTGTTTTATTTTTATCTGCTGTTTTAGGGGTTAAAGATAGAAATCCTGATGCCAAATGTCTGCAACAAGGCCTAAAGGTTAGCCAGAGGGCTCTGTCTGTATTCTGACTGGTTACTGTGAATAGTTTGGAAAATGATTAACTGTCACTTGTAAGCGTTATCGTTCCCATGTCAAATAACTATATGCCACTTGAGGTCTAATGCTAGTTTGCTTGCTACCTCCAGGTGTGGTTCCAAAACAGAAGAGCCCGAACTCTGAAGAACAAAGCTGGCAAGAAGCTGTCCTGGCAAGTGGAGACAGTGACTCCCCACCCCAGCCCCTGCACTCCTCACCAAACCCCACCCCCACCCCCCTACCATCCCACCTCAGGCAACAGTGGTGAACAGCCGGGCCAGGCTGGACTCCAAGGCCTGGTGCAAGTGGGCACCACACCCCACACCCCACCTATGTACCTGACTCAAGTGAAGGAGGAGGTTGAAGACAGCTGCTTCTATGGTAACTTCCTACCCTTCACCAACAGGGGATCTGAGGCCCCATTGTTGCCAGGACACACAGCTCACTGGAATGCACACTATGGTCCACGAAACAACAGGCTTCTGGGCACCAGCTCCAGCCCCCCGCTGAGGAGTCCAGTGCCCCAACAGGCCCCAATCAGCTGGTGGTCAGCAACTGAGCATACATCCCCAAACTCACCATGGAGCTCTTCCCCATTGGAGGCCAGAGACTGCAGCCCTTCGCACAGACAGGCCTTCATGTTTCCCTTGCAGTCCCAGCCACTTAGCTTATACCAGAATGTCTTCCAGCAGCCTTCCTACACCCAGGCTGGGAACCCCTCCTCACCTGACTCAGGGTGCTGGGAGATGGGTCAGGAGAACACACCCCCTGCTGACATGCTCTCCCAGTACAGTGGGGGCAGGGGCTGCGGTGGGTATGTCCCAGACCATCACTTGGGCTCACAGATCCCAGAGCTTCCCTCACACCTGGATGCTCCACTGCCAGAGCTACCCATTCAGTCCCTGCAGGAAATCCTGGGAGAACTGGAGCCAGAATGGTGGGGAACCCATGGAGCAACCAACCACTCTGTGGAGGATAAGTTTACCTTCTGCTGACAGCTGAGTACCTTTGTTAAAATGGTTAAAGCAGCATCCTCAGCAAAACGGGGAAAAAAATCAATATTTTGTTAATTAATTGTAATTTTCATATGTTTCAGAAATAGCTTATTAAGTGATCATTTAATTATTATTGATTCTGAGATTTCTATATTGTAAAAATACCTACAAGCTGGTTTAGATCCATGGTTCAATTCCTGTTTAATAAACACGTCACAGCCTGTGGAAAGTATTGAATACAGGAATCCAAAACCAATCCTTGTATCCAGATTAGGGTCCTTGGCCATAGGTTTTGTATTTTAAGGAGCCTTTATATATTATATATTTTTAATCTGTCCTCTGCACAACCTAATGGCATTAATGTGTGATGTGATACCTTTTTATGGGAATGTGGCGGGTAAGACAGAGGTAGGACATTTAGCTGATTGTTACCCTGAGGGGTCTCACTCTGTACCAGATGAATTTTGTATTTACATTTCAACTGACATGCTTATCAGGGGTTTTAAAATATATATTTCTGCACTTGTATTTCAATAAAGTTTTTGTAATATATAAAATACTTTGTTCTTAAGATTGTTTTTTTTTTATCTTGTGATTATGATCACAATTATGAACAGTTCATAAGTAAACATTAAAATGTACATTTTATACAGTTCTAATAAAATAAAAACACATCTTTTATGTATGCCCAGTTGCACATTGATAGTGATATGCTGCCAGTTTCAGACAGATTAAACATGACTTTGAAAGGAAAATAACACAGCATTCAATTTGACTGGTCCCCTACCCACCAATCACTTACTTCAAGAGAGTCCAGAGAATAAAAGCAGAGGAGGAAAGTTTATCTATCATCTCTATAATTCCGTGTTGAACACATAAATAGAAAGCACTAAATGCCAGAGAAAAGGTAGGGGAAAAGGAAGAGAGGGAAACAGCACAGATACAGCCTCTATATTCATCCAGCTTTGATCAGCCCTCCGGCCTGTGGTTGTGTGTTAGGACTGTAGTAAGGTGGATGTGAGGAAGTGCCTGCCTCAGGACGCTAATCTCAGCCATGACACTGCACTGATTCATCACTCCAGAGCAAAACGTCTTGGACTGCTGGATGGCTCATTGAAAAATTTCTGAAATACCCACTCTCTAGCAAGAGTCACTCATTCTGGTGCACACAGTCTATCATTTGTGTCTCTGAGGTGTACCGCTCCAGGGAAAATCTGGTCCACAGCTCACTGAAAGTTGTACTTCATTTTGTGCGTACTAACTGTTTACCTGCTTGTCTGAATCCATAGAGAAAGAGCGAGGAAGAGAGAGAGAGGCAGAGACAGAGAGAGAGACAACAGCTGGGTGACCATGGAGAATACTCATCTTGCAATCACTGAGGTGCTGAGAGAAATCAAAACAGTGGGGCAGTTTTTATTGTCTGACTGCCTAGCTTTATATTTTATTTTTAGTTCTCAATGAAGAATTTATAAATTCTGCTGCTTCTAGACCATGCCAATCTATGGCTCCTTCTAAGAAAGTAGGCTGAGGCAGCATGACTGACTTCTGTTTCCAGAAATGCTGGTAAACAACAGAAGAATTCTATGATGGTGAAATAACTAGCTTCATTGAAGAGTGGTGGGGTTACTCGGTACATTATTCAAACAATGGAAACTACTTGGTAGTAACCACAGCAAGGATAATAAATTTTAAGTTAATGTAATTTCCTTACAGTAATCTATATTATTCCAGTTATCGTGAACATATAGGTTTCTGTAATGACCCTCTATGTTTTATCTTCAACATCCTCAACAGTTAGAGGATGCCTGCTTGTATTAACTGTATGGAAGATGTGCTGGGTAACAGGAACAGGAAAAGGAGACAGGAAGGGCGACCAGGGCTTTTGTTATCATTCCCTTGAAAGGGCCAGCAGGGATGGGTTTCAGACTATCATTCAGTGCTGCACTCCTTTTGCAGAACAAACAATTAGCAGTTCTAAAAACAATAGAGAGGAATACTCTGGGACATCTGTTGACAGTTTTAGCAAAGATGTTGGAAATTGTGATGAAATACTCCTGATCTGAATAGCTTAGCATGAGAGAATGTGTTTGTGCCTGTGAGTGTGAGTCTGTGCGTGCTGTGTATTGATTGTGTGTGTGTGTGTGTGTGTGTGTGCCGTAAGTTGCTATGGGTAAGAGCGTCTAACAAATGCCTTTAATGTAATGTAATGTAATGTAATGTAAAAAAAAAAAAACAGGCAAAGGCACACTTTGCCACAACGTTGGTTGTTTAGACGCATATAGAGCGTGCAATCGTCCTTTTTCTCTCTTCAGTGGTATCATTTGATGATTAGCGCCTCGTTAAATATAGGGTGTGTGTGTTTTTTTATAATTGTGCTTAACTGGGCCCTGCCCCCACGTTCTCGCTTTCTCCCCTTCTGGCCACAGGGGGGCAGCCCTAAGAAGGACTACACAATTGAATTTCTTGCTTGAAACACTACTTCGTAATCCATTGCTTTTACTCATTTGATATGGGTACACAAGAGTGTTTTAGAACTCAGCTTTAAATGTATGGCAGTTTTTTTGTTCTTAGTATGTTATTATACCTGTTGATCACTGATCACCGATGAAAGTTTTTGAAAGTGGGAAGCTCCTCGAAGCTTTACGGTAACAGCACTGGGCGCGTCTTACACGGGAAGCGTGTCACTGTAGCGAAACTCTGTGGACTTTTCAAACTCCAGGCTCAAGGTGGAGGGACCGAACAAAGCAGTGAGTAGAGTTGGTGGGAAGTTGTTGTAAACCATGAAAACAATTAAAGTGTATTTGGATTTGTTAATAAATGTGAATAAAAACGGAAGATGTTACCTTTAGGTAGTCTTAGTTATGAAAATCATAGTTTTCGACTGTCAGTTTTAAACGCACCGATCGACGTTAGCTACGCAGCTACACATTTGCTAGCTACACAAAGTTGACTCCAGAACATGCAGCCAATTTACTGTGCCAAGATGGAATGGTATACTATACGGCTAGCAATACATTAGCCACCTAGCAACCTAGCTGTTAGTGCTAGTTAATATGAATTAAATCATTCTTATGGCAACATACGTAAAGATAACTGGTATTATCTCAGCGCTGGTACTTTTGTGCTTTGTTAAAACCCTGAGTCAACGTTCGCGAGCTACCATTTAACATGATATTACTTAGGTAACAGTACTTGTCTAGCGTTAGCTTGCTAACCATTTGTTTACTCACAATCGTTGCTCTTCTTGGCTTTGCCATTTCATCTGCAAATTTTAGCACCTCACTTGGTTTTTTTGTTAACTAGTTTGGTTGGTTACCTTGCTAACGCCGTTTCAGTGTTTTATGTTATACCTTGATAATTTTAATGACATTTAATTTACAGCGTAGGTTAATTCACTGGTACTGTAACTCAGTCTAGGGGACCGCATATGCTTTTTTTGCCAAGTTGAATCGATTGATGGTGTATGGCAATTGAAATCATGTGTTTTTCAACTTTTTTGACTTTTAAAGTGATGTTTTATACGTTTTCGTTTTCTGTATACGCTGCAGCCCTACTATGCCTGATTTTATTCTTATCAGTTACCCTTACCTCTCCAATATGGATTCACTGCTTTAATGATTCAATCTAAACTATGTTGTCTGGAATTTTTATCTTGTAATGCTGCAATATATGCAGCAGTCTGTTTCAGTGGTATTTGTAAAGGTACACAACTCTGACTTAAATACTTGTAATATGTAAGTTAGCGAAATTCAGGTTGCTGTATGAAAGTCTGTCATGCACAGAATGTTTTTTTGTATTGTAGTGTTTTGCCTCATGTGATTTCCTTGTTTCATGGTCTTCCTGTCATGGAGTAATTCTTATTTCAGATTCTGAGTCACTTTGACAATACACTGTGATGAGTTGAGCTAGACCACAAAATTTTAAATGACTGTCCCACAGAGGCCAGAGGCATGTATTTACGTTCTTCATTTGTAAGCCAAAATATTTGGCCAAGTCGCCACATTCCTGTGATTCTCAAGGATTATTTTAATTTTACCTACTAGATCTTAGTGCCAAATTATCAAATGAAAGTTGTGTTTCAGGAGCAGCACACTGTCAGGAACATTCATGGTATGCTTGTGTAACCTTGTGCCCAAGTTAGCTAAGGATAATCTTCATTTGTTGTCACAGAGCAGATGGCTTATTTTAAACAGTGCAAATGAAAATAAAATATGTTACAAGAAATACCAAGAGGTAAATCAGTGCATTGAAGATCAGATAGAAAGTCAAGTTCATTAGGAATAACAGATTGACTATATCCTGGTTTGTTTTGTTAATGTATTCTTAATCGCATTTGATTAAACTGCTGGTTTAATTAATTTTATAGCATCTGACAGCTGTCTGCAGTAAACCATTGAAGAGAGAAATGTATTGTCAGAGATGTGTTTGTGCTGAAAAACAAAAAGGCAATTATAGTTGTGTGTTGAACATATTTTTGTAGCTATCTGGCCTTTAGATTCAGGGAAGCTACATTAAGCCGAATTTGGTGTTTCATTATTTATTGTACGCATTAGATGTTGAGCGTTTATTTGGCTCAGCCTTTGGCATATTGAAAGCTGAAATGTGTTGTTTTTTTTTGATAAACTGGGAATAGTAGTTCCTTTCTTTTTTTTTCTTTATTTTCACCACGCTTGACATTTAACTGGAGACAAAGTCACCCATGCTTATTGGAGCCAGTTGCAAATGCTCAGTTAATCAAATAAATGGTAAAAATAGGATGCAAGAGCACAAAACATATTGGTTTTTCATTGTACATGTGTATAATAACTGGTTGTAAAAAATGAAAAATGAGGATAGTTTTGCTTTAATTCATAGTTTATTGTTAAAAAAAATTGACTGGCTTTTGTAGGTACTAAGTCTGTGTTTTAGCCACATGACTGTAAATAAGCAACCAGTCATGATTCAGTCTGCATGCCTTTGCTTGTTCTTGGCTGAGGGTAGTCTTTAGGATTGAGTGGAGCTTATTCCAGTAAATAATTGTTTTGGGGGCATTTCACAATTCATTGATAGCACAACTGTTAACTCGTAACATGGTATGAAGAAAGGACCTCAGTGAACCACAGTTTATTCAACTCTTGAGGTTTGCCAATGTGTAATGCCTCAGATTCTAATACAACAAGCAACATGAGGATGTATGTATCTATAGAAGGACTCACTTGTCTTATCCTTCCTTTTCCCCATTGCTCTTACCCACCCCCTGTCTCTGGGTGTTTCCACAGGGAATAAAGATGCACTATTACCGGTATGAGACTGCAGAGGTCAGCTGCTGTTTTAAGTACTTGATGTTCAGTTACAACATCATCTTCTGGGTGAGTGGGGGGGGATGGTAACCCACATTATCTTCTGTTCCAGCCATTTTCACATCATCTGTCAATCATCTGAAAATTGCTTTCATGGTGTCACTTGTGTTGGGAAGAATGAAATGAAAATGTATGCTCTCTGTACAGAAAATTCATGTAGTCTTTCCTTGTTTTTTTGGTTTCCCAAAGTGCCCTTTCAAAACTATTAAGCTAATTTTCAAGGTTACCCACCTTTACACTGCATGTCCTGTAAAATTTCATCAGTTTAAATTTGGGAGGTTCAGTATGTGCAATTCAAGAGTTATTGCTAACATGCCAGTTATTAAAACATTTTTATTACATTTTCTGATCAATTTTATAATGGAGAATGGATTAGCAGTGTAAAACGAGAATATGCCAAATTGTGTCAACATGTTATAGAATGCAGTTTCATAGCGCATTGTCTTCCTTTGGAGGATATCAGTGTAGTCTAGCTAGTGGAGAATGTGCGAGCTGCAGTTAGTAATAGGAGAATGAAGAGCTGCAATTAGTTCTCAGTTCTCAGTTCTGCAATTAGCTGAATTTTATTCACCAGAGAGAGGGTTTTTCACAGGCTATTGCTATGTCAGTGAGGTGCTGGTAGCATGTTGTAGCTATAGCCTCTTTTGTATCATGATAGTTGATATGATCATAAGTAAAAAAGGCCACATTGAAGCAAAATTATAGCTCATATATGAATCTCAGTCAGGAATGTCAGTGAAAAACTTCCTAAAGTACTATAATCCCTCTTGGATTACAGTGCAATCACCCAAGATGGTTTAGTAGGCTGAGCTCCAAGTCTTGCCCTTGAGTCAACCTCTTAGACTATCCAACATCAGGAGCATTCTCCAAAAACTGTCATTCATACCTTGAGCCTTAAAAGCTGTGAACTAGAGCAGGGTCCTTTTCTTGTGGAATCATTCTTTTAAATCTCTCCAGTATTTACAGGTGTTATTCATGCCTATGTTCTACATCAGTATCACCTTATTTATATCATGATCTTTGTAATATCTTGTTTGTTTTACATGGCTGTCAAACCAGCGATTGCTCATAAGAAGTTATTTATGTGACTTTCAGACTAGTCGTTGGGTAAGACCATGAGCATGGAGTGCTTCTCATCTGTAACAGGGAAGGTGAATGATGACAGAAACCCAAGCGGGATTGGTAACATTGGGAGATAGCAGTTAGCAGATAGGAAAGTTAGTGTGGAGTAGTCTTCACTGGGATTGAATGTGTGTGTGTTTTTTTTAATGAAATCTGGCTAAAAGTCACTAAGCCTCTGTCAGTCCCCCTATCCTTGCTCAGCTACCTATGACTATCCCTATGGAGTTTCCTGCTTTCTGTCCTGCAGCATCCTCATTGTATCTTTAGGTGCAGAGTGAATTTCTACAGTTTGAGCCAGCAACTGGCATTCACACAGCTGCTTTGTCACTTGTCTGCCTGTTGGACATATGAACATAACCACAGAGAGAATGCTTCCGGTTTGCTGCCGAGCCCATGGTGACGGTGATAGCCATTAGTTTCCTGCCTGCCTCTTGTCTGCAACAACAGGATATGTAGAAACTGTGACCTCTGCGCACACACACCCCAGGGGTGGAGCTTGAACCTGCGATAACCACTCTCACCCAGACTTCCTGTTTTTACTCCTCTCAGAAGCTTGTTTCTCAGAAAAAAAATGTTTCCAGCAAACCATTTAAAATTATGTTGGGAAAAAAACATAGCACTTTTCAGCAAGTTCTTAATTATTTAGATGTTTGTTATATCCTTATCAAACCATAGTGAGGAATGAAGCAATTATATCTTGTAGGCAGTGAAATGTAGAACAGATTCCCTGGTTTTAATAATGGGCTCTTAGCATCTTAGGTTATTTGCACATATCATATTGTTTATCTTGGTTAAGAGTTACATATTGGTCCGAATGGTTATTAAGTTTTTATCCATGTTAGTCCTTCTATTTAATAATTTCATATCTTTCTTTTCTCTCTTTGACATAGATCTAGTGTAGTTGAGGATTGTTGCCTTGTCATGCACAAACATTTCTCACATGCTCTTATTTACCCACAGCTGGCTGGGGCAGCGTTCATTGCTATCGGTTTTTGGGCCTGGAGTGAAAAGGTAAGCTTCTAAATGTCTCAGGACTATTAATACACTTATTTATTTATCACTTGCCATTTACTCGTTTTGAATTATTTATTTGTCAGGCTAGATGAGGCTCTGAGAGGCAGTCTAGCCATGGATGACTGAGTGAATTTCCTCATCATTTTTAACCAGTCAGAATCCTTACTGTGACATGTCCGTTAACAGAGCTTCCAATGAATTGAATGGCTAGATTATTTGATCCAGAAGCTTCAACAATAGAGATATTTAGGAGCATCCAGGTATTTTATTACTTATTGATGTGTAAAGGGAAATGCTTGACAAGAAATGTGTAATACATCTTTATAAATTATTAATAATGTACTAACATGGTTTTCATTCCTGCCTTTGCAAGCTAAATGTGAACATTAGTTCAAAGACCAGAGTATTTGCTGCAGGAGATTCTCCTTTCTTTGAATCAGGTTATGAGCGGGTTTTTACACTTGGTGTAGAAGTACCTCTCAAGGCTGCTATAACATATTGGAATCTATTTTCACATTCATACGTCATGAGTCATAAATCAGTCATTGCTTGATTCACGCAACAGGCCTCAAGTCCAAGGCGATACGTCAAATTTGGCAGGTTCAGTCCATGCTGCTACCCACAATAGGAGGTCCTTCACATGGTGTAATTCACAGTGGAGTAATGTGTTAATATCAATAAGATGGCTTGGCATGGTGTTGCATGTTTCAGCCAATCATTGTGAGCGTTACATGCACTAAAATTGTGTGCACTCAGTGCTTCCTCTTTTTACATTACTTACAGTTGATTATGCAGTGTGTGCGGTTAAGGGCCTTGCTCAAGGGCCCAACAGCAATGGGCATTTTTGCTGTGGCTAGACTGGGGCTTGAGACACCAACCTCAGGGGTCCCAGTCACGCACCTTAACCGCTAGACTGCAGGCTGCCCTCTTTATGCTCAGTGCTTAATACCTTGCTTAATACTGCTAAAACCTGATTTATATTACGGTAAGTAACATCAAACCGCATTACAAATAAAAATGAGTGTAGCCTACAGTAACCACTGTAGCTAGCATGACATATTTCACTCAGCTACATCAAATAATGATGGAAGTGAGGCAGGCTCCACTCAGCAACAGCCTAGAAAATGCAGCAGAGCAGCTGTCCATTCCAGCTCCTTATCAGTGCCGTAACCGTGACATCCCCCCTTCAAACTGCTCCAAGGACATCATCCAGTCAGACCTCTGCCTTATAAAAAGGTAGACTCGTTCATTCTTACGGTTCAAGGATACCCTAAAGTGTACAATATCAAAGCTATAAAGTAATGCTGACAGGAAAGAGTATGCACTGATAGTTATGTTTGTATTTTATTGTTTGAATAGCCTAGTTATGACCTATAAAATGTAGGGTATCCTATCTCCCTAACTAGTACTAGCTAACTTGCTTGTCACAACTTGCTGCTGTGGTCATGGGGGCCTATCTTAGCTAACTAGCTAAATAAAATGATGATTATTTGACAGTCAGCTATATTTATTGTCCTTATGTAATCACCAGTGAGTTGCATGTCTGCTGCAGGTCCCAATTGGCGATCGCCGATTTTTGACAGGAGTGATGATGTTCTATGTTTTCTTCTCACTTATGCATTCTCACTTTCGGAATGTGGAGCCGAACTTATGTGTGGATGTAGGGTCAGTCATATTAAGGAAAGAGTGCCGTTGTTTGAAAAATCATTGGCAGTAACACCTTATTCTCCTTGCAATTATGTATTGCATACTATTGGAATCAACAGTAAAATAGAGATTGTTAAATTCAGCAAAGATTAATAGTCTGCATCCATCATGTTCCAAGCATTAAAACAATATAAATATGAAAGAGCACGGGTCTCACATTTTCTTAGTAGATCGTGGGGAATTCAATTATTTGTGTCATTATGGAAGTTTGACCATTATTGCCTTGCGGTAATATCTCCAAAGTCATGTTATGACACCTGTGGGCTTAGTCAATGTACTACAATTTATTTTTCTACCTTCAAGTTTTGCGCTCCAAAAAGACCTGTTTTTGACACCTCTTAAGTGCAAGGGTTTCTCTTTGGACGAACACTGCCGATTTGGGCGTTGCGCCCCCATAGTTTACATGGTACTCCCATTTGTTTCCAGAGGACACTCCCAGAAATTGTGCTTCTACGCCCCTTTATTACGTCAGAGGTGCAAGTGGCTTTGTACTTCCACATTTTTCCTGTTGCAGTGCTGGTGCAAATGACACTCGCCAAGTAAATAACTTTGCGAGTGTCATTGTGGTAATGGCACGTTTTAAATTGGTAGTAGGACGTTGCACCTGCTGCTGAAAAAAGAGCCCATTATCTAAAGAAGGTGAATATTTCCTTTTCAAGGGTGCAACCTTGCATTGCCCAACATGAGAATCAAACCTGCAAACCTTAACAAGCCTGAATGGCTTATGCACATCACCATAGCATTGCCTCCATTACGCTCCCCATCTCTCACACCACTGCTTTACGATTCTTTGTGCATTTGATATTCTGTGCTTTCTTCACTGCTGCTCATAAAGTGATGGTGGTTGGGGACACTTTTAATCAGATGTCTGTGAGAATCAAGGTGCCCCTCCATCATCTGCACCATTCAAGTGTAATAGCCATTCATGAGCTTCTGGTCATGATCATCAGTGTAAATATGACTAAGAGATCTATCAAATACTTGTACAATCAACTCAATTTTCTCTGTTTGAGATTGATTTGATCATATAGTTGGTTCAATATGTCTTCATTTAATCAGCTTTCTGATAACTGAGAGGCATGCGCCACATCCTCACTACTCCCAGTGTTTCAAGTGTTAAAAGAGTATCCTTACCATGTCGTCTGTAGGGGGTGCTGCTGGACCTGACCCAGGTGACACGTCTGCATGGGTTTGACCCGGTGTGGCTGGTACTGGCAGTGGGTGCTGTCACCTTCATCCTTGGCTTTGCTGGCTGTGTTGGTGCACTGAGAGAGAACATCTGCCTACTCAAGTTTGTGAGTCCAAAATCAAAATCCCCATTTTATACCACCATTTAACTTCAGCCTCACCCAGATCTTTAACCCAGGCCTTCCCTCTTCCCCCCTCAGTCTATCCCCTCAGATCTACCCCATTCTACTACCCCTTTACCCCATTTGTGCCGCTTGCATGGCAAGAAAGTTAAGAGAAATGTAATTTTGTTGGTACTGTACACTCACATACATGGTCGTACCAGCTCACCTGTGCACATGGCATTACGTACTACCCAGGGCAGATTTAAGCCCTATGCAGGTGTTTGTCAAGGGAAATGACATCATTTACCCCTTTGCCTTTTTTGGAGATGACATCTGTACTGCCCCCTACAGTTGCCTGTATGCCTGTGCATTCTAAAGCCCTGCAAAGTGTAAAGCACGATGAGGATAACCAGACTTAATGGGGAAACAGCACTATGACGATAGAGCCATGCTTTTCTGTACGCACATCTGCTCCCTTCTGCATGCTGTGTGGTGAAAGGGTGTTGGTTTCACAAAGGCATAATGTCACACTGCTGAAATGTGTTCCAGTCCACCGCTGAGGCATTTATTAATAGTTCTAGCTGCAGCTGTATTATAGAATATGAATAGCTCAGAGGTTCAAACACACCCATGGGCTTTCTGTGTAGTCACAATTGGGTGTGGCGATTCTCTCCAGGGTAGAGTGCTCTTGTTTTTAGGCTCATCTGCTCATTGTGTGACAGACTGCTTACCATTTACACAAAACACAGAACAAGCGCTCCTCAGTGGTTTCAGCCACTTAGATTCCATTTGCCTGCTGAGGTGCTCAATGGGATAGGCCTGTGCGCATATGGGTGGGTGATTGTAAACCTGTTTTTTTGTGGTTTTAACACAATAATAACCTCATCAACAATAATTAATAATGTTGATTTTAAAGTATGGCACACAACAGTATGGTTAAAGGTACTGTTTTGTTCTCATTTCTATAGAGCATCAGGAAGGATGCTAATGTCGATTATGAGAATATGTTTTAAATAGGCATTAACTATGCTTTTGCATCAGCACCTTGCTTTTACAAAAGGGTGAAGACTGTTTCCAGTATCCTACCTTTATTGTTGAAATGCTGACTAAAGCAGTATGCTGGAACATGGTCTGTAGCCTCATTGTAACTAAAACACCTGCAGTTTAATAATGTAACAACATTATGTGTTCTCACATACAAAATGGTCTGAATTTGGAATTTGTTAAGAAAGCTGTTTCTCATAGTTCACAAGCCTAGCATGTACTAAGTGGTCATTCTTTAAAGATTTGTGCCTAAATATATGTGCTTCTACTTTTTCCATTTGTGAATTTTTTTTTGTCTTAACTCAGCAACTACTTAAATGAACTTCATTCTTGTTGAAGTTAACATGTACTTTATTAAATGTTATGCTTTGAACCTATAATCTGCTGTTTAATTATCTTGATACATTCATTTGCACTGTAATGCTATATCAACCTGGTATGGTTTAATTAAAAAAAAAAACTAACTATGGTTCAGTAAAGGGAAACCCAATCTGTCTTTCAGTTCTCGGGCGTGATTGGCTTCATCTTCTTCCTGGAGCTGACAGCGGCCGTGCTGGCTTTCGTATTCCAGGAACCCCTGAAGGAGTGGATCAACGACTTCTTCCTGGCCAACATCAAGGCATACAGGGAGGACATCGACCTACAGAATCTCATAGATTCTTTACAGAGACTGGTGAGGAGGTTCAAAACCTCTCTTTGAACTCTGAACAAAGGACAGGAACTCATAGGAAACCTCTTCTGGGTTTAGAATAAGAGATTAGCAGTACTTACTAGTGTTGGTGTAGAATGGTCTCCAAATAGGTTTACAGGGTTTAGAATAAGACTTAATATTACAGTGTTGTTTTACAGGTTTTAGACTAAAACATCTCTAAGAGTTGCTCATACTGAGGAAAAAATTAGTCAGCATGAGTTTTTATTAGCCAAGGGTGTGGTTTCCTTTGTGGAACTGTGAACAGGTCTAATTCAGGGTGCAACACACTGAAAGCTGAATTGCTAATGCTCATATCTAATAAATCAGTAAAAAGTCCAATAACTTGTTGAAGTAACTTTGTAGCTGTTGTATTTTTTCATATGTGTTTATTTCAGGTCAAGCACTTTATATATCATACTTGTAAAGTACAATCTATGGAATTCTTTGTTATCAGAAATAAAACAGAAAGACCTTAAATACAACAGAATACAATTTTTTTTGTCTGAGAGTGTAAACCTTTTTATTTTAAAGGAAGGAATTTCTCCTAAGAGAGGACAACCAGTGAAAAGTGTGGTCCTGCCCATAGTGTCTCCTTACAGTTAAGAAGTTTGGAGGGGCATTTTGTGCTTTGCCTGCATAAACTTTTTTTGTGCTGCAGTCATATTGGTAAACATTGGAATGCTATTGATGTAAATTTCAACCATAACGGAACCTTGTTTGGTTACAGAACCACTGCTGTGGAGCCAAAGAACCCAACGACTGGGACTTGAATGTGTACTTCAACTGTTCACAAAAACACACCAGAGAGCGCTGTGGAGTGCCCTTTTCCTGCTGCATCAGTGACCCTGCAGTGAGCATCTCCATTAACTGTGTCTATCGACTTTACCTGTCAGCTTTTGTCTGCATGTCTTGTTTTTCAGTCTTTGTTTTGTCTGTCAGCCTCTGTCTGCCGATCTGTCTCTATCTGTCTGTTAGCCTGTTGTTTTTTCTGTGTGACGGAGCAGCGTGTCACTGCTGCATCTTAGCCTGTAAAGACAGCAGGGAGCCACTTTTCTTTCCACTATCTGTTTCCATGCCTTGCTATTGCAGTTAACTAAGTTTTTAACTTTACTACTCACCCCCCATTCCCTGCTAAGCCGTGGCAGCCATCTAACCAGGGGTGCACACCTGTGTTGGAACGCTAAGTGCGGCTCCGCTACATTTGTCAACAAACTAGTCAAACGTTCCATGAAACATCTTACTTTTGGCATTTCTGACATCGTCCCTTACATTTCTGTACTATTCCGCTATTAGCTCATTTTGTTTTCCCGATTGAGGTCAGCCCCGGTCCACGGACACTTGTTGCAGCTCAGCACCCAAATCGTTTCAGTCTCAACGCACGCAAATTAAGCAATCTTGGTTATGAGGCAAATTTCCCTTCCAGGAATGGGAAGTGGATAATGGGAATATGTTTAAAAAAAAAAAAATCATTCTAACTCTTTTTTGTATATCTACACTGCGGGTGAAAATGTGATTGTCATGTTTATATTAAGTATGTGTTAATTGTTTTGTAGGGAATGTAAGATGTTTTGCCTGGGTGGGGAGGGGCTTGTCTATTTCAGCAGAGGGTAAGCCACTGCTCAAGAGGGGGAGTATGGAGAACTACTGAGACTGTCCTGGAGTGAGGTGGCTTAGAGATAGCTTGATTTAACCTCCCCAGGCCTTTCCAGAATTTTTGTCCTTTGTGTTGTGGACTGTAAATATATTTTTGTTGTGTTTTGGGGACCTCAGTATTGCACTGTAAATATTTTAGCACTTTTTTCACTCTTCCTGGGACATTAAATAAATTCCAGCACTAGAATTGCCAACTTTACCATCTAGCCTGTTTTCCTGTTAACTGTTGCGGGCCCACGCAGGGGCAGCCCTGACCACACTAGGGCGTTGTGTGACATTCTGCCTGTCTTTGTCTTCCTGTCTTCCTGTCTTGTTTCTGTGTGCTTCCTTTCTATCTCTTAATACTTCTAACTGGGTTGAGCTTGTGTGAGTTTTGAGATAGCTGTCTCTGCAGGACCCTTTACCCTGTGCTGTGCTGATGCTGTTTTTTGCCTGTCTTACAGGACCTAGTGGTGAACACTCAGTGTGGCTATGATATCAGGGCTTCTAAGGTAAAAAGTGAAAGTTATTCTGCAGTCGATCTGAATATTCAAGTGACAGTTATTCTAAAGTATGTGAGGTGATAAATGTCCTCTGCTACAGAGCTGAGTATTAGAATGATATAATTACTCTGCAGCTGTGTATAAAAAAATGATTGTGGATGGAGATGATAAAATCAGGAGATGCCGTGACGTGTGTGTGTGTGTTGTGTGTGCTTCAGGGAGATTGGAGCAACACCATCTACACAAAAGGCTGTATCCCGGCCCTGGAGGAGTGGCTCCCGCGTAACATCTACATTGTAGCCGGAGTCTTCATTGTCATATCTTTGCTTCAGGTACCACTGCCTTGCTCACCTGTTCATTCCTGTTTGTGAGGGGCACCTTGCTGCACTTATGTAAGAATGAATTTAAACAAATAAATGTTTAACACATTTACAAAACATAGTATTGGCCTTGAGGAGCTAGCTTCATTTGCTAAATAGGGTCAACTGGCTCAGGATCAGGAGCTCTTGAAAGTCTAAAGAAAATTGTGTATCATCTTCTAGCTGTTCTGTGACTAGGTCTCTTGTAGTATTGGCCAACTAAAGAAAAATATCAATATCAATCAACATCAATCAACAAAAAACTATGATTCATTTAGGAAATTATCACACTGTCAATGGAGACATGGTTGAAGTGATACATTTTTTTGGTTTATTAAATAACTAATTCAATTCAATAATCCTGTAGGATTATCTAAATATATTCAGAAGTCTGAGGTGATGTGACTTGCCTTTATATGAGTGCTGTATCTTGGAAATTTGGATATCTGACTTACACTGTATCCAGCTTGGTTTTTTACAAAGGATTTCCATTTCTATCAGGTTGTGAGTTATTTCAGACTAAGAACCTAGCCATGCGTTTAAGAGTTCTAAGAAGACATACGTTTAAGAACCACAGAAGTAACAGTTTCCTTGTCGGGTTTTCACCTGCTGCCAATCAGGATAAAATATATTCATAGTAATTATTCTAGCATGCCATAATTATATGTTACATTTATTTGACAATTAGGCCTACGGTATTAACGTCTTTTTAAATTGTATCCACAGTGGTTACCAGGGCTGTTTGATTTATGTATAGGGGTAGTTTTTGAATTTGTTGTTTGGTGCTGGGAGCACTGTTAATGTTTGGGAGCAAGCTGTCAGCCCATACTGCCATATTTCAAACTTGAGGTGATCTTCACTTCTGAAATAAAACCATCAAAAATTGCTGCATCGTACCTTAAAACTGATGTAACAAGCTGTTTCTTTTCAAACCAGAATGCAATATTGTGGCAGTGTTTTCCAAAGCAACGTACACATTACTAACGAACACATCTGTTTAAAATACATTGTATTGCTTGAACTCTGTGGTACTTGTGAGAATAAATCATCTTCTGTCAACTTAAAGGACTAAGTGAGGAAAAAATCCATCAACATGTATTTGTACCTATTACATGTATGTACAGCAAGGCTTGGCCGGAACTTGAATAAACTGTTCAGACATATTAATATTGTAGGCTATAGCAGTCTGTGCCTAACCAGTTTGCATGGATGTATTTATCGGTCAAAATGATGGATGACATTTGGAATTTTCCATCAAACATTCTAAAAATTGGTAAATATCTGACAATTCTTTGTTAAAGGAACCTGTTTGAACTTTAATTTTAATAACTAACAATGCTGACAAGTCATAACATTGTGTACTTGCTACAACGTGAACTATAGCTTGCGCATGAAGCCTCCTTATAACACCAAGCAGGTTGTTTGCTATTTATGCCATAATTACCAAATGTAGTATTTGAGTTAACCATTGTATACATAATGTGTCATTATATTTTGGAAATTTTCATTGAACAATTAAATGTTTAGATTCAGTTTAGTTTAAGTGTTTGTCAAATCATGACAATTTTCCATCACTTCTACCCCTCTCCCCTCTCCCTGTCCACCTCTGCAGATGATGGGGATATTCCTAGCACGGACACTGATTGGTGACATCGAGAAGGTCAAGTTCAGCTACTATTGACATGGCCCACAGGGGACAGCTTTGGACTCTCTCACCTGGACCTCTGTGCTCATTGGCTGAGGCCAGTGAAGGATGGGGCTCATACCAAATGACGAGCTCCACCCTTCCTTCTTTTCTGTCTGTATGTCCATCCTTGTGCTTCAATGGGGACCACTACAGCAATGCTGGAGGGGGACCAGCGAGGGACAGACTGGAAACTGTTTACATCATATCAATCTCTTCCCTTGGAACCACATGGATTTTAATTGAAGTGCTGCAGTAACCACCAAATCCTCTGTTCCTTTTTCACTTTTGTTTTTGCTCTTGTCTGATAGTTTGCTTCAGTAAATCTTCTTTTCATTTCATGTCTGGACAAGCATGACCCAGGAAAGCAATAACAGTTCACCTCATGATTTATAATGCATTGGTGTTGGTAAAGGGAAGATCACCCCCACCATCATCATCACCAGATGCATGTCCTGATAACAAGAGTCACTCTGATTTGTCTGTTGTCCCACACTCTGCCGCAGGAATGGTGTTTAAGGTTTTTATTTTCATGTTTATTAATTTTTCCATTATAAATGCCTACCTACTGTTCTTTTTGACCTCAGTACTGATCATTCAAATACATTCAATGTTTTAACTCTTGTACCAGGGGCTGTAAGTGAGATGAAAATGTCTTACTGTACCAGGGGTTGTCCTGCTTTAGACATCTTTGTATCTTGGATTACTTTGAATTATGGGAGGGTGGGAAATATTTTCTTTGTTCAATACTTTTCATTTGATGGACATCAGCTTAATGGCTAAAGTACGGTTTGGTCTGGTCGGGGGTATATGGAGGTTTATATCATAATAGAATTATTACATAAAGGCACCAAGAGCGACAACTGTAATCAGAAAACCATGCTCCTGCCACTGCACCTCATCAATTTTTCAAAACATCAGCCTGCAGGCAGATTAACTGCCAATATGTCAGATTTGGATTGGTGGAGCTTGCCGAGTGGCTCAGTTGTTTTTAACATTCCTGTTTCTGCTGAAGCTGTCAGCCCTGTCTGCTTTACATACCTATCTGTGGAGGTTCCAGGAGATGCTGACTCTGGTCTTTTAGGAGCATGTGAATGCTGTCTGCCATTGTTATGCTAATTGTTGGTGGTGATAGAATTGTTTCAGAACCTGGCAAGCCTCAGTAGCTGTGTACCAGACAAATAGACTGCTGGGGAGAGAGGGTGTGGCCAACCAGCCAGGCAACCAGAGTTTGAGTGCTCGTGTCATATAGAATCCATCATGCTTAAGTCGTTCCAATTCTTTCCACTCTATTTGAACTCACTCACTTGTACACCTCCATCTTTTTCTTTCTG
Organism: Albula glossodonta; assembly: GCA_019788955.1. NCBI lineage: Eukaryota > Metazoa > Chordata > Actinopteri > Albuliformes > Albulidae > Albula > Albula glossodonta. Next base: position 8,659,204 of record JAFBMS010000020.1, on the reverse strand, counting down.
TTTAAAAATGGGAGGATTACAAGATATATGTAAACCCCACAAACATACTGACCTCACCCTCACAGCCACCTGCCTTGTCAATGTAAATTCTTTTATTTGTAAAGCATACTTGGATGGCTGTTTACAGAGTTCTGAAGACGTGTGTATTTGTGTGAGCAGTTGATATCATCACTTTTGGTTATCATTGGAGTTGAAGTCATGAGCTAGTGTAAGTGTAGGCTACAGCCTCTGGCTCTGGACTTCCACTTCCATTAACACTCTCTGAGTGGTGTTCTGATAGCCCTTTGCCTTCAAAATTATGCCACACATTACCAGAATATGCTGCCTTACAGTTGCACAGAATGCCTGAAGGATTCTTTGTGGGTGTACCTGTCCTGCAAGGCATTATGTTTAGAAATATTACTCTTGAATTTTGTCAAAAGGGACCTTTGATACACATGTATAAAGAAGAAATCCAGTTCTTTCATTAGAACACTTTATGTTTTGTAAATATATATCATATTTCTTGCCACAGATGTTTTGCAATAAAGTCAAACATTTTCAAATTTTCATAATTTTTTGATATGGTCTAAATTGTATATTAAATGAGTTTTCATAAATAAGATGTGAGTGAATTCAACATATAATCCATCATAATAATGTAGAGAAGTACCGAGTATATTGAGAAATATAACTGCATGTAAAAAAACCTCATTCTTTGCACTGGTTTAGAAAGTAGCTCTTAATTCCAGTTAAACAGGAAGTTGTTGACTCTCATTTTAAGGGTACAACGTAAAGACTGATTTTGTTTCTTGTCATGCAGTGTTTGAGCTCTTTTCTGACCGGTTTCTGACAGCGTGGATTGAGAAATAAGACACCTTTTTGGTATGTCTGGTGTGACAGCTATGTTTCATGGCTCTGAAGCCCTGTCTGCTTTTTGTACCAGTTTCAGTTTGTTAGCCTGGTGGATAATATCCAATTGTCCTTTAGTATGACCGTGTGAATAGATCTTGGTGTTTTTGACTTAGAATATTACCACCTCTATTCTTCACAATCACATGACAATTCAAGATTATCATAAGCAGTGTTTAAAATTTAAAATACCTTTAGAAAGTCAAAATGGTTAGAGCCCTCTTGTGGTCAGAGTAGCTTATTACCTCATATTTTAAATGCATTAATTTTACTTGTTAGGATGGTACTATGGGAACTGTAGTTCAGAAAGTTAAGGAAAACAACTTTCTGAACTACAGCTCCCATAGTACCATCCTAACAAGTAAAATGAGTATTTGTATTTACAGATTGAGGATTTGCTGCATTTACCTCATTTATCCATTTGAAGTGAGTGATGGCAGGTTTTGTTGTAAATTTAACAAAATGAACTTTGCAACATAGGTTGTTCGAGCATTTGGGTTGCCATTGGCCATGGAGTTGTGTTTTTTTTTTTTCTTTTGTTGGTGTTGTGATGATTGCCACATCCAGATATGTACACCACTGAGCAATATATATGTTTGTTAAATGAGATTCATAAACAGTGAAATTCTAATCATATCAGGACTGTAGGTGTTTAATAGGTGTTTGAGGTATAATTTTTTTCTCTCCATAGGCCAATTGTAAGCTTCAGGGTTGGGGGCTTTAATAAGGCAGCCACTTCTGAGCCAGTGGGTGGAATATTACAACACTGAGTCACCCCAGTCTGGAACCTGGAGCAAGACTGCCAGCCTCTGATTGGCTCAAATTGTGAGTGCCAACTGTCTCTACACTACACTGCTTTTAACAGCAGTCTTAGTGTTATAGGTTAATTGCAGGAAGAGCAGGAGGTAGAAGTTACATGACTGTATTTCACAAAAAAGCAGTTGAAAATGAAAGAGGTGAAATGATTCAGGCTGGCTCCATTAGAGATGGATGATTGTGTGATGAACCGGGCCCTTAAGAATTAAAGCTGACAAACAGCCAATCTTCAGAAGGATGCTTCCGTTCTGGTGCAGCCATAGTAAAAAGCCTAAAACAGCCATTGAGTCACAAATCCTCGTCCTTAGCGCTCTCTCATTCTCTCTCTCTTGTTTAATTTTTCCTTGATGATGGTGCCATTCAGTGTTTCATAGAGTGCTGATGTTCCTGTGGACCCCCACAGCCCTCAGTTCTCCCACACTAATGGTAAGCTGAGGCCTCCATTGCTGGATAAGCTCTCCCTCTTCCATTCCCTGTGCCTCAGGATCTTCCCCATTATTTGCAGAATGGAACCTGTGGTCAAACTCAGAGCTGTGCCTAGTCCAGGATCCTATCAGGGCACTGGAGCTGGGCCTGCCAGTCACTGAAACTCAAAGTGAGGCGGTTTGCCATAGTCTTGGGAAGAGGAGCTGTAACATTTGTAATCCCTGTGAGGTATCTCATCTTTGGAGTTATGTTGCGGCTGGGTTATGATTACCCCCCACCATCCCCCACCCACTGCCCCCCATGGAGATGGTAAGGCAATCTTTTGTGTGGAAAATCACTAGTGATGCTAAGAAGATACTGAAGTGGCAACAAGGACACTGTATCTTCTTTCACCTGAGAAGGCAGTAGGAGACCCAGCTGTTGCTGTATCGTCCAGCCTGCTCTGTCCAGGTAACTATCTCTTCCTGAGGAAGAATATTGAGCTGGTTTTCATTGTTCTGATTACTTTTGGGAATCTATCCCTTGGTGAAGTGGAGAGAGAGCTATCACCCTTCCCTCTTCCTGGGCAATACTCCTTGCAAAAGTACTTTGTCCTTACTTCAAATATTTCAGTTTGTGCTGAAGGTTGAGTTGGAGAATCACTTAAGCTATCATAAAACCAGTGGTCCTATTCCTGCTATAGCTGGAGAACTACACAGAACTGCAAAGTGCTGTGAGCTGACTATCGCTGTGGTGCTGCAAGTTGAGTGGTTCACAGCAAAAGCTGTTAGAATTATTCTTAAGAATTTGCCTGTCTCTTGCTTCTATGCACTTGGTTCCATCCCTGATAACAATTCAAATGTCTATTGCCTGGATTTCCTCTTGCTTGTGTAAATGGTCCTTTGAACAAAGGTCAGCTGAACAGATACTTAACCTTTGATTTGATGTCTGACCAACCCTGGTGACTCAGCAAGGCTTTGAGTGTGAGAACTGTTAAAGAAATGAAGAGTTGCAGATACCAAAATGTCTTTGGATTTGCCTCTGAGGGAGGCTCATCTTTAATGCTGCAGACCCTTGAGCTTCCCCTACCCAGCTGCATGGGCGAAGGCTGTGGCCATAGCCAAATGCTGGACCTGTGTGGCTTCTCTGTACAGTTCTCTGATGGGAGCTTCAGACTGGAGCTTAACACTGTCGATAAATTAATCAGCTAGTTTGCCTGTTTTCCAGTCCCTCAAAAGCACAAACTGGGGTAACAATGGCTCTCTGAGTTGCTGTCAAAACAACTCTGGGCTGCTGTGGTACAGGGAAATGGCATTTAGGGAATTTAGGTACTGAGTTAAGGGTTCAAAAACATAGAGGTTAGGCATTAGGCAATGCAGAGTACAGGGTAATGCTAGAGGGGTTTGAAGAATGGGCAGTTCATGTTTTTGGGGGATTACAGTGGATGTTGATAGGATAAGGAAGCTGTAGAAAAGTTATTGGAAGAGACCACCATAGTCTGGAGAAGAACCCCTTTTTATACATGCCTCTTGCAGGAGCTCTCCTCCTGATGTGGTTATCTCTTCCTCCTGTTGACAGACACACAGACAGATATTAGTGAAATTAAAAGGAACGGGAGGGGGTGAAACTCATGTATACTCTACAAATAAAGCTGATGAGGAAGTTCACAGCATCAGTCCAATGACTAAAATTGGCTCAACCTTCCCCGTACAACCCCCACATTTTGAGGCACAGCTCTGTATGCAGAAAGTTAATTCTTGTCCTGTTTGGTCTTTTTTCAAGGGTTTAATCTTAAATTTGTTTGCAACAGATTTAACATTATAACATCATAAAGGGTCTTTGTGGTAAGTGTGTTGGGTTTTTGTTACTGGGCTGTGTATGACCAAGACTGACTGCATAGCACAGCAGGTGCCTGGACACCCCACTTTTACCCACCGCATGTTTTGGGTATGAACTGAACGTAGGAGGAGGTCCAGGTGTGAGGCTCACTGCATGGTGCCTGGGCAGGGCAATTGGGACATGGTGTATCTATGCAGGCCGTATGGCTGTGGAGTAACACAGATGCCTGCAGCCTGGTGGCACTGCTAGTGCAATCTTTGCCATCTGTGGGACAAGAAGTGGTGACAGCCTGGGCTATCTGTAGGCTGGTTGTATCTGAGTTCCTGCTGTTACACAGCAAGTACCATTTCATAGGGGGCACTGTTAAATAAGAGGTTCTGTTATGCAGGAAATCCTGTTACGCAGGAGGCACTGTCTCAAATGATGTGCTGTTACACAGAGAGTGGTTTGGCCTTACACAGGAAGTGATGTTACAGAAGAAGGGCTCCTATGCAGGAAATGCAGTCCCAGTGCCTGTCTGCACCAGCATGAACAAACTTTCCATGGTCAAGAGGGCAGACTCACTGGCTAATATCTGACACAGACTGAAATTTCAAATAATCAGACTGCATCTTGAGTCTCCCACAACCCCCACCCCTAACACTTACTATTTCTGTGTAGTATAGCCTTTTATTGCACTCTGGTATTTAGCCATATGGGTAATCAGGTGGCATAGTTAAGAAAATTTGAGCTTAATGATGTTGTATCTGTACTTCTAGGAATGTGGTTGGCCAGGTCTGTACCACTGTTGCTGTTAACCGTTGTAGACTGTTCTCTTGCATTGTAAATTGCTCTGAATTAGATTATCTGCTAAATCACTGAAGAATCATGTGAATAATGCTCTCATACAGACAATGCTATACTCTAACACAAGGAGTGCTGTAAGGTTGTCCATGTACCTTATGGAAATCAATGAGGTCAGCTAGTGTGGCATGGCGACTCTGGTCGACACCCAGGAAGCTGTAATAGTCTCCTGATGCATCAATGAGGAAGTGCTTGAAGCCACTGGCTGTGCGGTAGGACAGGGTGTATCCCCAAATCAGCTCGCTCACCCTGACCAAGAAACAGCCCTCTCCAGCATTCATCAACACAGCCTCAGACTCCTCACGAGAGATTATGCCTAGAGGGGATGGAAACAGGGAGATGGACTCAGAACACCCAGAACACAGTAGCTCATTTGAGAGGATCTCTGAACAAGGAGGAAAGGAAAGAGAGGAGGAAGAGCAACATATTCAAATTAACAAAAATCTGTTTACCTCATATGAGCTGTATAGAGCTATGCTCTATGGGCCTCATTTATCAAGGATATATACATGTACATTTATACATTTTTCTTCAAGGCAAAGGATTTGTGTGTGTGTGTGTGTGTGTGTGTACATGTTTCCTTTTCTGCATTTGTATGTGTGAGAGAGGTATCTGGCAGCCTCTTCTCCTGGACAATACAGGCCTCATGTTGTGTCCTGCTGACCAGCTGTGTCTCCGTCACTCACAGGCCCATTAATCTGGGCTCCTGTCACTTAACCAGGACCCACACACTCTGACCCATTGTGACAGGACAAAGCAGCAGGGCCACTCGCCACTAATTACCTCAGCAGGGTCTGTGAATTATTCAAGAGCCTCCTCTCTCCACCTCTCCTGACACACATACACACAGACACAGATGTGCAGGGCCCTCACACAGATGGATATGTATAAAAAAACACACACACACACACACACACACACACACACACACACACACACACACACACACACACACACACTGTCTCCCAGCTGGTCTGGTTTTCCCCTGAGGGTATGTCCGTGTCTTGGTGCTCTCTGGTTACGGCAGGTCTGTGCTCATATCTCAACACTACCTCTTAAATGGAGGCCGGATGGGAGCAGGAATAGTGTGGGGGGGGGAGGCTATGGGAACATTCATGGCAACAGATCGGTTTAGCATACTGCAGTACTGACCGTGGAACCAGGGGGCAATGCTGCTGCTATTGCGCTCATATCCAGCCTGTTTGGGTCTCTGCTCCTCTCTGAACCAGAGCAGAATGGACTCACGTGAGCAGGGTCGGACTGGTCTAACCCAGGCTGGACTGGGGGAGATAAAAGGGATACAGTCTTTTAACAAGTACATAAGGTAAAAAAAAAAAAAAAAATGTTTTGGTGGTCTATTTTGGGTTGCTCTGATGGCAGATATAATGACAATTGGTGCAGTAGGATGCCAAGTGTTTTTTTTCATGTCTGTGTGTTTCTGATTGTCTAAGGTCTAAGCATATTGTGCAGTGCCTGTACACCAGTCTGTACCTATCTGTATCTTTATGTCAGCATAAACCCTGTATCTTTATATCAGTATAACCCCATCTGTCTCTCTCAATGTTAGTCTGTACATATCTGTGTATCTTCATAATCTCTGTCTTTAGGTCTTGTCCTGTATTTTTTGGGCATTGTGGGTATTCCACAGGCTGGTATGATGCTAGTGGTGCAGTCACACTGGCTAGTGACGTTACATGTTTGCATTCTTGCCTGTCTGCTTGCTGCCGCTGGATTGCTCACTTTAGCAATGGAAAGATGAGTACCTAAAGCTGTTTTCACATAGGAACTCTGGACAATTTCCAGAGAATCAGGTCTGGAAAATGTCCGGCGTTGCCCTTTCACACATGTATCACAGAACCGAAGATTTTCCATATCTGACGTGTTCTCACCTACTGGAAATAATTTCTTTGGTTTAGGTGAGGGGTGGCACCTGGGTGGAGTGTGCAGGAGGCAGGACATGACGAAAAAGTACGTTGCGGAAATCGCAGTGTTTCGTTCACAGCACATTAAAGATAGCGAATGAGGCTACCGACTCATCCATAGCAATGACTGTTTTTGTGTTGATATCAATACTATATGTATTTGGATTTATCCACAATATCAACGAAAGATTGGAAAGCAATATACAGACAAGCAGAAAAGAGTACAAAGCAGCTACCCTCGGATGCTTGTATTCTTCCGTTTTTGCGGCAGTCTCATGATATAAACAGCATCAACACGCCCACTCGCTTACAGTGAATTCTCCTGACAATTACCTGCTGTATTCACACATGGGCTCAACCGGACATTACCTGGACTTTGTACTAGGAAGCTAGCAGGATAAAGTCTGTATAATGGTCTGAAAAACTAATTTAGACATTTGCGTTCACACATACTGCTCCTCCGGGTAATTTGTAGAAAGGTTCAGAATTGCAGTGCATGTGTGAAAGGGGCGTAAGTCTTCCCTCACCAGTGCATCATCTCTCCATCACCCAGGCTCCTGCTGTGTCTTCTCAGGGCAGCTCAAGATAACCCAATTCCTTGTGGCTCCAGGCTAAACAGCAGGGGGTCATGGCACAGCAGTCCACCCCTGAGGCAGGCATTCCCCCAGAAGCACCTGGACATGCTCGGGCTTCTGCCATCCGGTACCCCACCCCCTAGAAACTTAGCCAGTGGAAGAAATCCCTACTGAGGATCTGCAATGAAGACCTATATTATGCACCCCCAAGCAGGCCAGTGTACCCTTCTGTGTGTAAACCTATCTGTACCTTTCTGTGTGTGTTTGTTCATGTGTGTGTATGTACAGTACCTGTCTGTGTGGGTTAATGTTCCCATAGTACTATGCCTACGGCTCTGCCGGCGACGATAAAGGGGTGGAGCTGCTGGCTGCAGGCCCGTGTGGTGGTGAGCGGTCCCAGCGGTGGGATGGCCAGTGTATGAAGGCTCAATCATGGCACTGTGCCTCTGGGTGTGGCCCAGCCCACTCCCCTGGCCCTCCTGAAACAAACCGCTGAGCCCTGCAACTCGGCCTTTCTCAATGGCGCGCAGGGACTGACGCCTGTACTCATCCCGTGCCCAGCGGGCCTTCCTTGTCATCTCCTCATCTGCAGCTTTTGAGCGGCGCACTGTGGGGTGGGGTTTGGGAAGGGGGAAGGGCAAGGCGGGGACCAGAAGCAGGGCAGAATGGGGCCAGGGTAGGGAAGAGACGCGAGGTTGAGTGAGTAGGTGGAAAACAGAATGTCTAAGGTAGCACTTCAGATGACTGGGCTCCTCTGGTCCCTCTCCCACTCTGACTCACACTGCTCTTGCCACTCTTTGTCCTCCCTGTCATCGCTTTTCTCCTCCTGTCTCAGAGAGAGGTACAGCTCCTTTGCTCTGTGCTCTTCCCTGCGTCTGATCTCTTCCTCCTCTTTCTGTGTCTCCTCTGCTTCCTGCTTCTGCGGGGAGAGAGGACAAAGAAGTGAGTAACACACATTCACACATATGCACGCTTATGCACATAGTTACACTAACAAATGCAGAGCAACCTGAGATAAAAATGCAGTGGAACTGCAGGTCTGTATACACACGGTCATTAATTTATACACATTCTCACTTGTACACACTCTCAAATACACATACATTCACATTGTTTTTGTTCTATTACTACAAGGTGCATTATGGGTTTTTAGGATGCTTTGGGATTCTGCAGTTCCACCGTGTCACAGGTCACTCTAAATCGCTTACTTGCAGGGACATTAAACACATGGCACACGTGACCATTTGGACTCATAACAGCAGATGATTAATCACATTACTGCATGAGGCACTGGGTGTAACAGAAAACAGATGACACTGAGGGATCACTGGGCCAAAGTCCACTGCCCAAGCAGTCTGGCGTTTATGAGCCTGGCTAAAACCACAGTGCCTGTGTTTCATTATAAAGGTTAAATGTGATCACTCTGCTTTATTACAGCAGAGGCAGCTGGGGTCACTGTGCAGTTTGGAATTGTGCTGTTACTCCTGACTGAGTATCTTGACTGTATGTGGGTTTGTATCACTCTACAATCGGTTTTTCTGTCTCCATCAATCCATTTTCTCTGTCTTTCTCTTTGTCTACCCCAAATATTACTTCTCTCCCTACCTTGCAGTCTTATTCAATACTTCCTGTCCTCCTTCAACCCCCAACCTCTTTTGTCATAAACATACACACACATATACAGTATGAATTAAAATATTCCTGTATGATTCAGTGTTGATCTCTGCTGGACTTCAGCCTGCTTCCATTGCTGTGGCAGAGTAGCACTGAGCCTGATAGTGTTTTTCTCTCTGCTCTGTTTTTCTCAGACTAAAAGAATTCAAGAAGATGACTCAGCACTTTTATTCTAGTTGTCTGAATGGTTAGGGTAAGGTGGGGGTGGGGGGGGGGGGTGAAGATAAATGAGGTCTTTAATATCTGACAAGTTTCTTAAGAAGGTCTCATTAAGGGGTCCTAAATCATTTAGGACTGTCAGGGCTCTAAAGAGGTTTGTGTCAGGCTGAGATCGAATGCTCAATCACACAGTACCTCAATCTCTTACCCCTCTTCAAGATGGTGTGCACCGAGGCGCCGAAAAAGATTCCCCCCAACCTAACTGCTATTCCAAACACTGGCATGTATACATATACACACAAACACAGGATCACTATCTGCCCCAGTGATTTTTTCATTCATTCAAGATAAATATCCAAAAGTACTCTCTCAAAGTGTTAAGAGTCTGCCCCAAGAACTGCTCTGGAATCAGCATCCATGTTATCAACATGGTTGTTGGAAAGTAACACATTTCTAGAGGTTCCTTTCACAGATCAGGTGCAAATTCCACCTTGAGCTCCTCCTGGATATGTATTTCCTCCTGTTTGGCTGCCTTCCTGTCCTCCGTCTCCTCCCTCCATTTCTCTGCCACGAAGCGGGCCTTCTCTTTGGCCATGGCATCCCGGAACTTCTGTTCTATCTCTGCCTGCTTGGCTCTCCTGGGTTTTGGAAATAGGAGAAATCTGAGTGCATCAAACCCCTGTGCAGCATCTGTCTGGCAGTGCTGATTACACTGGTTTACCCCTATGCTATGAGGGTGACCTTTACTCCACCAGAACTGCTAATTAAACTAAGTCATAATTAAATCATTCATTTAGCAAATGTGCGCAATAAGTTTTTTCGAAGCAAGTGTTGCTCACATATTCCCCAATCCCAAACAGGTCAAATTATTAGCAAGATTTTTTTTCATCAAATGTCAGTCTTCCCATGCCCCCCCCCCAACCCCCCCCCCCCCCCAAAAAAAAAAAAAAGAAACAACACGTACACCAACTACACATATACCTTCCAACATATACATCAGGACACACAGAAACATCCTCCCTACTTGACACACTCACTCAGACACACTCACATACACACTCATACTCACAGACACACACACACAAATTGAGACACACACACACTCTCCCTACCTATCGTACACACTACCATACCAATTGGAACAAACACATATACAACCTACCTACCTATCTACCCAACATACACACATACGCCCCTCCCAACCTCCCGTTGACACCTCCATTTACACAAACTGTCAGCACCCTCGGTGTCTGTCTTGGTACTGACCACAGCTCTTGGGCTTCATGCTGGGCCTGCCTCTTGGCCCTTTCCTCCATCAGCTTGCTCACAATCTGCTCATAGGGCATGTCTCCTGGGGCGTCACCCATCACCCAGACCCACACGTCCCCATCACTGCCCAACAGCCACTGTACCCGTTTCCCACCACCTGGACAATGACCCAACACAACAGAATACCTCCAGATAAACCAAACAGTGTTTACTACGTCAATATACATAGCAGATGTTATTTATCAAATGAGGACATGTAAAGTAAATATTTTTAAAAGGGAAAATACTTTCTTGATTCACCTAAGTCTCTGTGAAGTGATCCTCAGGGCTCTCTTTCACCACAGGGGTATCCAGACCTCAAGCTGAATAAACCTCAATTTGCAGGTAAGGACCTCTCCTGGTCGTCTGTTTCTCACACATAGGGTTAGGCCCTTATCCTAAAGCTCCATTATATTTAAATATGATTGTGCGGCTCATGTTGTGGTTTTTCACTCCTGATGGTTCAGATTCATTCAGATGTCATATGAAGAAGGAAAACCCCATAATTTGTTAATGAGTGCCAAAAACTGACCACCAAGGTGAAATGCATATTTGCAATATTTTAACAATTACACACTACTGAAACGCATGCAAATTCTGGAAATTTTTCAAATAAACATCTGTTTTTACCACTTTTCCCAGCACAATTCTCTCAGCTGTATGTATGATTTGGTAAGTAACACAATTTTTTAAGGATCTAGTGGAGTACTTTCATATTTTTCCAGCATCAAAATCGTTCAAGTAATTTGAGTGCATATTTGATCCAGGACCTCCCATTGCTCTGGAAAATCCTGGATAGCTTGCATAAAAGTTGCTTCCCAGAAATGTTCCAACAGCAAAATCCATAGTTTATGTAGGTGGCTAGCTAGCCTTACCTCATAAGATCCCCCTTCAGATGAATCCCCCAGAAAAATACACACAGCACAGACAATCCGTTTCTCACTGGCACTGAAGGAAAGTGTTTTCAGCACATATTTTCCCAAAACAGCTTTGACTTTTTTCACTTTTGGGGATAGAGATCTCAGCTGTTTCTCGTGCTGCCTTTGGTGCCAGTGGGAGGATGCCATTGTTTCATTACATTGCTGGTGGGAATCTTTAACCTATTGAAAATATAAGTCAGGTTATGTCTTCAGCTGTAGCTTTTATGTCATCTCTCACCCATTTCATCTTCCTTTCGTTCTCCTGGCCTGTAGCACCTCCCACTCGTAGTTTAGCCAGTTAGCCCTACCTCCTTGCTCCCATGGTGCCCAGACCACGCCTACCTTCTTGCGGATGGCCTGGAGGGCTGCTCTCTTGGCTCTCTCGCTCAGTCCAGCGCCGGACCTGCTCCTGCCGGATCTTGTAGAACAGGATATGTTTTTGCTCCTCATTGAGTTCAGCCAGCAGATCTGGATCAATGTACATGTCCCTCAGGATCTGCTGCATCATCCTGGCTCCAGACAGAAAAACCTACAGCATAACTGCCCCACCTCTGTCTCCTCCTGAGGTCCTCCTTACCAGGGAGCCTGTGTGGGGGTCATTCTCCTGGTGTCTCTGCTCGTGTACACACCGCACATCATGGTTGCTCCTCACTTAGACACTGAAAGTTCACTGAGATGTGGTCAGGCCCTGTCAAGTAACACACCCTTCTGCCTGATCACTTTTTTTTTGGCTCTCTCCTCTTTCCTACCTCTGTTCCTCCACCTTTCTGTCACGTCCTCTGAATGATATCCTCTTCTTGCTGCTCCAAATTTACTGCTTCTTCCACTCCTCCTCCACCTCTCTGCCCTTTTTCTCCACCTTTAGAATTTGAGTTGTGTCTCATATCATCCTTTCACACATGGTATCTCTGCTTCTATCTCTCTTTCTGTCTCTCACACCCTCTTTTCTCTCCCTCTTTCTCACTCTCTCAGTCCTTCTTTCTCTTACACAGGTTGTATAACAGGTGAAAACTTGGGGCAGGTGGCTGTGTGCTTTGTGCATCTCAGGTTTAGAAGCAGATGAGATCTGATCTTGTGACTGTGCGTGTGTGCAATCTGATCTCTTCTGTTCCTCACCACTAAACAGACACAGCTACCTGTAGAAGAGCCTCCCTCTCTCTCTTTTATCTCTTTCTCTGTTGCTTACCCTTACTCTTTCCCTCATTTAAGTACAGAGAGCACTTTAATGCACATTTGTTTTTCCGTGTGCAAAGACATGCAATCTATCATCCGTAATGAAAATTCAGATTAGGTTGCCATTGCCTAAGCCCTCTCTCGATTATAATGTTTGGTTTTAAAAATTTTCAATTGAATCACAATTCAGCACTGCTGTTGGCATCATCCACAATTTCATGCCAAAGGATCTGGCCCCTAATTAAATTTAACAAATCAACTTGTGCTAAAGCTTCTCCATGCAAAAAAGTGGAAAACAGGCAAGTGATAGATCCCTGTAAACTTCAACAAATTTTTTGCCTGTAGAATAAAATGACAATGAATATTTAAGAGTACCATTCAAATAGTGGTTTTTCATTATTTTCATTATTTTCCAAATAAATTATATCTATCAAGCAATCAGTATACAACAAAAATGCATCTGACATGAAAACAATCTGCATCAAGTTCCTGCATTTGCTTTAATTTTGATTGTTCTGTTCAGAGATGTATTGGCCTGTATGTAAATGCATTCCATCTTGTATGTCATTTCATATGGTCTGCTGATACAGGGAGTCAAACACACACACACCTACATGCACACATACACAGACCCACACACACATATATGCGTGCATAGATACACAAACCTACACACATATACACATGCTCAAGCCAAGGTGGTGTTGGTATTCATCCAGCACACAGCCCTACATTATATGCTCTGCAGGGGCCTGACATTCTCTCACTGCCTGGAAACAGATTCATCTCTCTCTTCCTCTCTCTTTGTTTTCTTTCTTTCCTATCTCTCCCCCTCTCACTCTCTGGGTGCGTTCCAATACTCAGATTTCGTCTCCTCATCTCCTCCACTCGTGTCCTCCTCTCCTCCTTGTCCTGGATATTTATCTATGTGTCTTCCGTCCCTCCACTGTTCCAAAAAGGTAGGAGATGAAATTTTGCCTCCTCCACTCACCATCAACTGTCCTCCAAACGAAGGATACATTGATGTATTCTACCGCGGCAGTCTTTTCACATTTCTGGGTGACAACATTATGCTCACAACCAGTCAGATTAAAAGACCATCGCACAGAATATTTTGATTGGCTTAATTATTCGTGGAACCAGTCAAAGTTACATGACTTCATCAACAGCTAAGGTCTACTTCGATGACAGGCTAATTGGATTACCTGTTCCAATTTTCATGACCAATCATCTTACACAGGATATTCATGGGTATAGCGCAGCACCTCATCCCTCTGGGACCAGGGTTGGGTGGTGGTGGGTTCCCAGAGCATTTGATGCATCAAATCCTGAACCTCAAAATAACATCCTCTTTGATAAACTCTCTGAAACCGATCCATTATCATAACAAATGGCAATCATTCCATCTCATACCATAAGCAAAGTACAAAATAATAGTGTATAATTAACGTGACGTATGATTAACCTGAATGTCTGCACTCAGCAGATTATTAATTCACAGCCATTCATAGAGGGAAAATATAAATAGACAGACAAACAATCATTACATTTTATATAAACACTTTAATTACATTAATAACATCCTAAGATGTGTGGTAATTAATGTTTTCATGTAAATAGTGGCTCTTTTCACTTGTTTGTTATGTGTGTGTATGCTGGTAAGTATGGCATGCACTAGTGCATGGAGAGTGTATATATGTGCTAAATGATACCTGGCCTCTGAGCTCCACGAGTAACATCATCAGCCAAAGATTTTAATACAAATTTCAGCTATGGGGGAGAGGTGTAGGACCCCCCCTTCCCACAACCAGAACAGACCATTAATATTAGCTGGACTGATTTATGGAGCTGCAGGGTGCTGTGAATGTGTTAGCATGCCTCTGAGCAGGCATCAGTATGACTGGTGCAGACATGACTCTGCCTGGGATTCTGTTGTAGATTTGGTGGAGGGGGCTTGAGAAAATGGGATGCTCTACTAGAGCTGCCTTATAAACTTCCCCAGTGAAACAACAGTCATAGCAAGAAAGGGGGTGTATGAGTCTTCACATTGTTGATCAACGGGTTTTCTAACCCTTCTGCATACTCACATGTCCATGCATGTGTGTGTGTGTGTGCTTCTGTGTGGTGTGCTTGTTCTGCCAAACTGGGGCAGTGTTGAGCTGGTTTTCTAGTGACTGCAGCTGATCAGATATTCAGCATGAATGGATGCAATCAGGACCAAGGCTAACACGGCCTGCAGAGCAGCACCAGTGGGTCACAGTCTAGTGGCAGGGTGTGAATGATGGCATCTGTCTGTCTGACACCATCTCCTATTTCCTTTCTATCTCCCTCTCTCTCTCTCTCTCTCTTTCTCTCTCAGGGAAGGACTGTCCTTCTACTTCACTCCGAAACATTCTTTCACCCTCCCTCACCTGCTCTCTTAACTATCTTGTCCTCTCTAGTCTCCTTTTCCCTCTCTCTCTCCCTTAACTGCTCTCCCCCTTCTGTGAGATAGAGATGAAAAAAAGAAGAAAGGAGAGTGAGAGCGAACAAGATGAGGAAAACATTAAGCAGAGAGAAGGAGATGGAGAGATTAAAAATAAAGGTGGGTAGAGTGGAAATTATAGAATTGACTCCAATTTGTAGCACTGTCAGAGTCCTTTGACAATAATTCCACATTTTGGCACTGTATGTCAATTTTATCTGTGTTATCAGGGTGGTTGGTGGGTAGCAAGTGGGAAATACCCAGATCAGCCTAATGTTGGGTAATAATACAGTCAGACTGTGACAGCATCGTTTACTGTAGAACTTTTTAAGAGTACATAATATGTGCAGCAACAAAAAATTTGCTACAGTCCAAGTGTCATTTATGACAATGTACTGGCCATAGTAATACTTAGTGTGTGGGTTTTTTATCTGTGTATGTGTGTGTGCCTGCAGATTGTACTGTGCGAGATTCCAGGCTGACATGAAGGTCAGAAGCCCTGTAGTACCACTGTGCACTGCAGGAAACCCAAGGCTTTGGCACTATGCACTGGGAAAACTCTTATTATGGCAGTTAGCCTCCAGGAACTGATGGTAATGTACAATTCATGCACAAGTAATGCAATGGAGAGTTAAGGAGAAGAAAGAGTAGCAGGAAAGTGAAAGAAGAAGATGAATGGATTTTTCTCCTCCATCCCAATCTGTACCCTGATCCTCAGAGTTTTTGGGATTGGTATGGACTCCTGTGTCCGTGTTGCCCTGTTCCATGAGCGGCGCAGCTGTGTTTTCTATAGATCCTATCACACTCACACACACTGTCCACACATGTGCAGATTTGTGTGCATGTCGTAAAGATTCATGGCTGTCAGCGAAGCACTAAACTACCTGTCTGCCTTTATCGAGCTGCTGCAGCATATATAGTCACTCAGAGGCACACACCCACATTCACGCTCATAAAAGGCCATCAATCAATCAAACTATTTTATTTGTATTAAAAATTTTTTTACAGTCAAGATTGCCATAAAGTTCTTCAAAAGGCAAATCTCCTTGAGGGAATGAAAGCAGAAACAAACACAGCCCACAGTCAGAACATCAATGCACAATGCTGTCTCTGTAATAAAGTTTGGGGAAAATATTCAATATTAATCAAGAGGAATACAGCTGCCATTAGTGTAAATGCAATTTCTGTAGATGTGGCTCCAGCGGATGAAAGTTAAAAGCTTTGAAATTAAGATTTTACACAATGTCGAATGCCTCAATACTGAAAGCAAGGTGAAAATGGGTCAGGTTTTAAAATGGCACAGATCTTGCATTACAAGTAGAACATTGATCTGGAATTGAACATTTTTCTTCTTTGTGTACAAATGTAGCAGTGATTTTAGGAATGGATTTTCACACATGCATTCACTTGTACATTTTCATACAACAAGTGAACCCAGGTGGTATGATCTCGCAGTGTTTCAAAAACAAAATGTTTGTAACATTCAGCTCTGGTCAGTCTTTTCACTGGAAGCACACAGTAATATTGTCAGGGAACATTGCTCTCCATCTGGAAACCCAGGGCAAAGGATTAGAACCATCTTCCAATACATAAATCAAATCCTTACGAGACTGATATGTTTCAATTTGTATACCTCAAACCTCAAGGATACCTTTAAGAATTGAAGTCTTAAACCTCTGGGAGGTCCTTTCCACTGATGTTTCCTCCTTTTGTCTGAAATGTGTAAAATCTGAACTTTTTTTTTTTAATTGATTCATGTCCAAATTCCTTCAGTAGACTTGGAGGTCAAAGGTCAAAGATTACAGTCAATGCTCCACCTTAGTACACTTTGTATTATATTCCAAGAATATAAGTACGTTCTTTGTCAGGTTAAATTAATATATTTTTATGAGTGTATTATTTGCTCCATTCCTGGTGGTGAATCTATGCAAACATGATTGTGGAATGGTGGAGTTGTGACTGAAAGTATCTGTAAACACACTGAAGCTCCCATAGAACCCCTCCCCCTCCATGCTGGTCCAACACTGTCCCACACCCAGGAGGAGGAGGTCGTCCTGCACCACTGCACCTGAAGTTTACTCTTTTGCTACAGTGACTGCACAGCTTAACTAGAGGACTGCAGAGAGAAAATAAGTGGCAGGCAAATAAATACATTTGTACAATCCAAATTGGGTGGAAAATATGCATTAAAACTGGCAAAAAAATAAGAAATTCTCCAGCTTTATACCAGGGTGTGTTAAGCCCTTGGTAAAGTTTTTGTTTGTGTAAATCTAACTTCATGAATAGTAAAACAGAAAATATTTCAGCATTATCTTTCATTCCCAGCAACCTAGAAAGAAACATGTAGAATCTCTGCTGCTGGTTCATAATGCCAATTTATGCAATACATTATTTCCTAATGCCCTGAATTCTCTGTACTGCATTTTCTCAGGAAGCATACAATTATTCTGTCAATACATACACACACACTTATAGTTTTTTTTTCTTATTTTCAGGGTTCATATTTATTTGACTTAATTTATTTTTTTTTTTACTGTTGGGGGGGGGGGATATTGTGTGGCAGTGGCTCAACAGTGGAACCCAACTCCTTGTGAACAATATATCTATACAGTATATATATATATCCTATGGGCCTCGGGTGTTACCTTCTACCTCCACTTTGTTACTATTGCAAAAAATCCCGTGCACCACCTACCCACATTGATTCCTGCCAATGGGATAGTTGACCTACATGCTGTAATAAAGGTAAATCATAAATTGAGTACAGTATCTCCTCTCATCTTTGACATAATGCTCAGATGAAGAGTGCGCGTGCCAGCACCTTCTCCTAGAAATCAAATCCTCCCTCAAGATTTTCAAAATTCATTCAACATGGCTTGCAAACAAAAGAATCCTATTACTGTTTCTTTTTATTCGAGGTTTGGAGGCCATTACATTACATTACTGTCATTTAGCTGATGCTTTTATCCAAAGCGACTTACAGTTGATTAGACTAACCAAGGGCCAATCTCCCCTGGGAGCAACGTGGGGTTAAGGGCCTTGCTCAGGGACCCAACAGCAATGGTGTTCTTGCTGTGGCTGGACTGGGACATGAACCGCCAACCTCAGGGGTCCCAGTACCTTAGCCACTAGGCTATAGGCTGCCCCACAAAACATTCACTGTTCTGGGATGGCATTACAAACTGTTTTCAAGGTAAGGAACATTAAATTAGAATTATCATCAGGGGTGTTAAATGATGATTGGTAATTATGACCGCTGCTCTAGGAATGCGTGGTGACTAGCTGTATTAAGTATGGGGGTTCAGTTAATGGCAAAGTTTTTGCAGTGATGTTTAATCGACTTGTGGAAGTGTGCTCTCATGCTCTGTCTTACAAGGCGACAGAGCAGTAAGAGGGGGAAATCCATGTAAAACATGTCCTATGCTAACGAGTACAGCTCTAACAAGGGTCATTAGTCCTGATGAACCTCGCCTAAAAATACCCTCTCTGTTATAATAGGCCATTGAGTTAAGAACAGGAGGTGGGAACTAAACAAGGATGATGAATAATATCATTAAGGAATGGCAGAGGTTTTAAAAACCAATTAACAGGGGTCCGAAGTAATATGCCTGTGTGTGTGTGTGTGTGTGTGTGTGTGTGTGCGTGTGCGTGTGTTTGTGTGTGCATGCATATACTTACATTTAACCGTAAACAAAAATAAAATATGCATTTCTTTCAAAATTAAATCTGTCACAACTGAGCTGAAAAGCATGAGCTAAATCCAAGCCAGTACAAGGAACACTTGAATGAATTTCTCATTTGGGCTCACTGATTCCTTAGCTGATAGCTGTGTGGTATTTAAGTGGCTGGTGTCAAGCTGCAATCCACCGCTACCCCTACCATCATAATATAATAACTATAATAAAAATAAACAGAATAATATAAATACTTGCCCCAACCATCTAGGATCCAAATATTGAAACATGAGGAAATATTTGGTGCAATTTGTAAATGCTGATTTTAACATTCCCCTGCCCACACACATACAAACAATACAATCAAACACACACCTACACATTCACACAAACACATGTCGTTTCGTTTCATCATCTCAAACGGATCTATGTGCACATACACACTCTCATAAACCCACACTCAGCTCTGCAGTCTTGGCCTGCAGCCTCCTGTCTAATAAAGGCTGACTGTGTGCAAGGGGGGTACAAAAGGGCATTTCCTGGTATTTACCCCTCACTTTTCAGACACCTGTCTAGCTGTGTTAGATTCAGCAGCCTGTTTGATCTTCATCAGGACTGCAGTGTACCATCAGCGAAGGTGCAGAGCAGGGCTGCTTAGTTTCCTAAATCTGCCTCCTCTGAAGGTGCTTCCTGACTGAATTCCAATTAGCACATGCACTGTATCTGTCTATTTGGACACTATTGCTTTTCACTTATATCAGCATTCACATGATCAGCTTGTGTTCCATGCTAAATGGTATTAAAAAAAAAAACTCATTGAACTGAGGTGGCCAGTCCAAGGCTACCACCTGTAGGCTACACATATTCAAGGCCAAATATACAGGTGGAACCTTGCCAGAGTTTTCTCACAGATTGCACACCAGCAGTCTGATGCTTATAAGAGGGTAATATCTGCCTCAGATATGCCCTAAAAGGTCTCTGAGCAGAATAGAACAAAAAAGCTGTATGTGAGGCTTGCCCAAACAAAGGAAATGATAAACAAACAAAATGAAAATGAAGAGCTGGCTGGACCTGAGGTGATGTGCAGCAGTGGCTACCTCTCAGGCCTCGGTTCACATTCGTGTGTCAGGATGTGAGTGATATTGACATGCATATAAACATTCCCAGAGGCTTGTGTCTCTCCAAAAACCACTTTCACCTGATGTGCTCTCTGCATACCCCCCTCCTCTCACACATGGTACATCCCCAGATGTAGATCCCCTTCAGGTCTGCCTGTTGAGACAATCCTACCCGACACCCTCATTCTAGCTCAAACCCCAAAAAATGGACGCTGGTGGACACTTCCCTCCCCTTGCCTTCGTAAGGTCTGACGGCAGCTGACGGTACAGCTGGGGTGGACAGTGGCCCTTGGGGATCCCAAAAACAAACAGGCAAACGGACAATCCCGCCACAGTTCATTTGTCAGGATCCGACAGCTTCCTGTCTGGCCGTGGATGGGCCATATTTCCCGGGAGGCATTGCCAGAGCCGTTGCGGTGTCAATGCAAACGCAAACACAAAGACACCGAGCAATATCTTAGCATTCCCTCGGACCTTTGCTGGCACAAAGACAGATTTCTATCTGTGAAGTGGCTGTGAATATCAAAGTTTCCCCTGAATACTAGTAGAAAAATAAAAAAGGTCCCCCTCTCAAGACTGTGATGTTCTGATAAAGTCTGGCTCTGCATGGAGCCATCAAACAGTGTGCTGTCTGCATTCTTGCTGTTATCTGCTGCTCCAGAGCTATGCGGTTCTTTAGCACACGGAACCTTCCAGTTGGTAACTGTAATCTTCACAAGCTCATGACAGCCCCATCTGAGAAGAAGAGGGCATAGGGATTTGAGTTATGCACTCTTTCAGGATTACGTAAACCTGCATCCACATCAAAAGCCTTTGTGACAATGCTACACAGGGACTGCTTTCTGGTCTTTCTTTGTTAAAAAGAATCTCTGCATTCTCTATGGAAGGAGTGAAAGGAACAGAGGCATGATTAAGTCTGGTATGTGACTGCATGAGAAAAGGGGTGAGGCTATGAGTCTCAACTCATGAATCCCTCTGCAAATATCACAAACATATACCACAATACACACCAGACCATTTTCAAAGGCCTGTAAATTCAAAGGCAAAGGAATCATGAAAACAAATAAAGTGTGATCATGGTTTTGTTGCTAAATGATGAAACATAAGAGAACAATGATAACTACGGAAATGATGGCTCACATGACAATCATAAAAATGATAATTTAGGGAGCATATGAAAGTGATCTGCACAGCTCTGTAAATGATCAGGGAAAAGGAATTAAATGAAAGCTTAGAGACACGTTACCGTCTGCATTGATGCCCTGCAGTGAGTGCAGTCCAAAGTGATTATCCCTCATGTCTTTTCTCCTTCTTGCTCTGTTCTTTCCTTTCTGCATTGGATGCCTTGATGTTATGAAAAAAGTAATGCAGTCACAGGTTGGGTGGGCCTCCAGGTGTCTCACAGAGTAAGACCCTTGTGAACCCTGTGGTTGGGTGCTTGAATCCCAGCCATGCCATTGCTGGTTATGGATGAAGATCCACACATGGTGAGGCAACAATTTGATCCTCACTGGGGATCATAGGTGGTTAAAGTTCGTGGGTCTCATCTCTCTCTAGCTACCACTACTGGTCAAGCCAGGTGCCTGCAACTGCATGAACCAATTTTACAGTGACTTTGTCTTCTTCCAACAGCATAAGCAGCATGTGATTCGTGGTGCAGCTGCAGTGTGAAAAAGAAGCCAGAATGTGAATTGGAGGAGCCACATGCCTATGACTCCTGGCCCCAGCAGAATGGTTGTTTGGGGAGGAGTCAACTAGTTTGGTCAGGAGTTGGGAAAAAAAGGGGAAATTAGGGAATAAAAAAACAGTCACTGTTGTCTTAGCTTTACAAACCGTCACATAGACTAATAAAGTTAATCATTATTGTGGGATGCTTAGATGTGTCTTATTGGCAAAAACAAGACATTTTTACATTAACCATAAAGCTTAGTGGTTTTGATATTATTTCATGGCAGACACCAATTGGACAGCCACTGTCAAAGCTCAAAGAATGGGACCTCATAGCTTTCATTACTAAAGGCTGGTATTTAATTTCGGGGCAGGCATATGTATCTGCCTGTCTGTTAATGGTTTTTGTAAGTAAGATTTCTATGTGAAAATATGGTTTTACTTGCCTCTGTTGAGATTAAATTTGCTGGCAATATTAAAAGTTTGTGAGGGCTCTGGCACATCTATGGTTAATTTACATAACTTGGCCTTGACATTTATATTTTCTAAAACACACACACACACACACACACACACACACACACACACACGCACCACATGAGGATTTCAATTAAGGTTTCAGCAAGTAAACTCTTCCCCTGTGGGCTGCATGGCGCACTATGACTTGTGTGAGGGTGCACACTGTCTCTGTTCTTGGACTATTTGGCTGTCTCTTGGTTTAACACTTGCCATGCGAGCGTGTACCCCTGTATGCATGCATATGGGTGTGTGCCTGTATGCGTGCATGTCTGTGTGTGCCTGTATGCGTGCATGTGTGTGTGCAAAGAGCTGTCTGGATTGCATGCTGTTGAGGCCTTTGTGCTTCTTGTTGAAGGTAATGAACAGGATTTAATCCTCTTGTTTGCGAGTAGGTGGTAGTGGTGATATTGGGCTCATTTTGGAGCCCAGGAGGTTTTGGCCTGTATGCTGTAATCGGCTTACTTCTGCATGTGTCTGCTGTTGGTGTTTATTCACAGCCTGGGAATGGGAAGGTGGGGAAGGGGATGCTCTAAGTGGCCTTTCTTTGGGGGAACCCTGTCTTTAGTTTTCGCTGTTTCATGAGCCACAGAGGAAAGCTTCCTCATTGGTTACGTTAACATCACATGACATCTTCAAATGACAGTGATATCATTGGTCATGTTAGTCACATAAGTGCATGTATCTCAGCATCTTTTTTCTGTCATTCTCATGTATATGCTCCCAATTCCACAGGTTAAAGAACGCATGTCAGTATGCATATGCTTTTGTCACATCAGTTAGTCTTATGCACTACATAAAGGTGCATAAGGGTGCTTGCTAAATGCCTAATTGTAAATGTAACTGCAGGTATGTGTCACATGAAGCCACATTGTTCAAGTTTGGCTCTATGAGCTGAAAAGATGTTAACAGGTTACACAGTAAAAATCTGCACATAGTATGGCAGCTTTAAAACTGTTACTGTCGCTGGAAATAACACAACTGACAAATGCCAATTTGCAAAGAGGAATGTAGGCATCTAATAAATCTACTTCCCTTTCATAGTGACACCCTGCAAAGGTGTTGTGAATTGCATTTAAGGTAGGGAATAAATGTTGTAAATGAATGTCCCTGAAGGAAATGTTCCTGGTAAATTAGCATGCATAGGACAGCTATATTTACTTATGTCTGCTCAGCTAGCCTGTTGTGAAAAATAGACATTTTCCTCTAAATGTTCATTTACTATATACATTTTAGATGGGTCACTTCAGGTCACTTCTGTATGGTGTCACTGGTGTATATAGACACTCATGCTTTTAACATACAGTCCTTGTTAGGAGTATGCTGAATGATCAGAAAACAGTTAGGTGACTACAGCATGGTTTCCTGACTAAAACATCACGTGACTCTTTTTGAGGACATCCATCATTGAGAAATTTAGCTGTGCATTTACTCAATAATGGAAAACTGTCTCATCTCTCTTAGTATTGCCTTGTGTCGAACCTTGTGTTTACCCAGGGGGATAAAGGGGCAGCAGATAATGATGCTACCTAAATGGAAATACTAATGATCAAGTCATTGTAAACATAGGATTTTGAAGAAAACATTCGAGTTGTTTCTAAAATTGCTTAATCTAGTGTGCTTTCCAGCAACAGCTATGACTGCAGTGGGGTTGGCAAAACCTTAGTCTATGCACAACTCCACCCCTGTCATGCCATCACTGCTGTTCCCTAGTCATGTGTGCTGGACTGGTGATGACTACTGCTTGAGTGTCATGTGTGGCCAAGGCTATGGTCTGCTATCATCTCTCAGGCATAATGCATTTTAGGCCTTTGTTAACAGTTTTCCCATGATTCCCTAGTACTCTACGAGCTACTGTCTGGTTGATGTGTGTCTCTGGTGGTTCCCCACTCTCTGCCTGTATGGAAAAACCTGCCTCATCTCCTTTAGAGCAGACGACCTGTGTGAATAATACATAGAGAGTTAATGTTTCCTTGTGCTATATTAGAGCTCGCTCACACTCAGATGTGTGCTGGGGTTACCGCTGTCACCAGCCTGATTATTATATGCAGGGCATGTGCTAGCTATAATTCATGTGTCTGAAGTATTTTAGTTAGCTAACAGCTCTCAAAATTTTAAAATGTTAACCTTAAAACAGAAATATTATGTAATTAGTATTGACATTTAAACACATCTGTAGTCTTTGTTTTATTTGTGATTTAAAATGCTAGTCGTTATCTTCACTTCAGACAATACTGTACAGTTCAGGCTAATAGAGGATCCTGGGCCCTGAGATGGGTCCCTACAGACTGAGGCTGGTCCTTTGCTTTGAGTTCCAGGGCCTGACGAGTGCCAGATTAAACACAGCACAGAACAGCAGTCAGGGGAGACAAAAGTTACCAACCCAGTTACCCAAATAAGACTGTCTTAGGGCTGTTTTGCACCAGACTTCTTACACTTTTTGAGCTGAGGAGTAGGCGGTAACATTTCCGGATGTTTTATGTATTTTTTTCTGAAAGGCTGGTCTAGTTTAAAACCTGCAGTTTTCCTGAAGTACCCTAGTTCCCTGTTATTTAATGAAATTCCACATAACTAACAAAAAGTATGCTGTGGTGCATTTGATGAAAAACATATTTTTTTTTTGGGGGGGGGGGGGCAGATTATAAAACAATTTATAAAGCTTTAAACCCCCTGCATTACCACAAATCTGCATAGCAAAATAGCACAGTGTCACCTGTGTGTGCAGGGCCATTGAATACGATTCTTTAGCTTTTCTTATGTCCAGAATTATGTTCATAGACTAACATATATACTTGTCTAGCTATCGTCTTTGATTTATTTTTGGTCCATTTTCTAAGGTTTGCTGATGTCTTATTCCTCCTCTTGGCATGAGTCTTATGAGCTATGGACTGAAGCTCTGATATATTAACTCATTTCTCAGTGACATCCACATTCGCATGGGCACCCTTTGATAAGTGTGTTTGAGCATAACTTTATAACATCCTTTTTTAGACTGTCATTCTGCCCAATCTCTTTGTAATTGCACTGTAAATAGTGGAAGATAATTAGGCCAGGTGTGGTTCATTGCTGTGCCATTGAACGGCAGCCATTTCATTAATGTTTGACAGAGTTCTGGCTTACCTTTCTGTGTTTGGAAAGGCTGCAGGTCTACCTCTGTCATGGATGGGGATTCCTGATCATCATCTGAAATGTGGAGACATGCAGGTAAATACAGAGATGAAAAATCACCACAAATAAAATATTTGCAATAAAGTGAGTCTAGTTCTTAGTTAATGGGAGCCTCAGTAACACTGAGCAAAACATAAAATCAGTGCTTACTATAAGGTTCTGTCTGCGACTTGTCTGTTACAAGTTGTACCAAAGAGCTTTTGAAGATATTCTAGAACGATCCACAGGATTCCACAAGCCTTGCATGCAGTGTTTGCAGCATTTTGAAGCAATTTAGGACCTATTTATACGCACCCCCCCATCCCCCCATGAACTTTTTTCTCTCTTTGTCTCCATCAGCAGAGATGTTGTTTACAGAATCAAATAAATGGGGAGCACCTGTCCCTTCCAGGAAGTGGAATAGCATAGTTGTCTGTCCCCTGAGGGTTATCACTGTTATTATTTGTGCTCGAAACTCTCTTTCAATAGCTTAATTATCCTGAGAAGAGAGATGCTCTTTCTCTATATCGTTCTTTCTTTCTCTCTGAGAAACGCAACATATTCTGCTACAGGCTTGCCTCATTATGTTTATTTTTCAGTTCTTAAAAAAGGCTTCAAACAAGATTCAATACTGTTAACTCTGACTTGTGTGTTCTACTCTCCATTGCCATGGTTACTGTGGACAAATAGAGTGTGGTGGACAAAGGCCCTCCTTTGTAATTGCAGTTGAGGATTTGACAGATATCCACCACAATTACACCAATCAAACTGACACTGCCATTGTCACATTTAACTCTTTGATAGAAGTGAGTGATTGAATCATAATCTGAACCATTTTCTATGTCTTGAACAGGACTGACTGAAGTACCCATGACAAAGTAATTTCATCTAGAACAGATGCAATCTTTTGTTAGTTTACTGCCTCCAGAGGAAAAAAATGGTGAATGTAGCCCATTTCTATGACTAGATATATCATTCAGATGTTAAACTCCCTTTTAAGGAGAAATCCATTTCTTATGGTTTTTGTATTATTGCTCTGCCATAAATGGCACAAGTAGCAATGTGTACCATGACACAGCTTGGTGTTACCTGGCATCTGAAACCTTATAAATGATTTGATCAGTGATAACTGAAACAGTTGCCCATGCCTCATCAAAATGTAGGGCAAACACAATAATTGAAATACCAAACAGTGTATCAATAATTATTAACTAATAAGAAACTGACATACCCTCTTCTTCATTCCCTATTTGGGATGGTGTTATTCAAGTTCTAAAGTGGTTCTGGATTTATATTCAGTTCTATGGTCATTTTTGAGACTGGGTTTTTTTGTTATTTTTTTAAACAATCATATTGTTAAGTGTGTTCCAGCCACAGACCACTGTTATTCTTTCCTGATGCAACCTTTCCTGGCTGGTGCACGTTGTCATGCTTTTCATCACTGTCACCCTTGACAAGTTTCAGTTTCAATTATTTGACCTATTTCACAATTTGTTACATCTCTAATTATCTAAAACTCTTTAAACACTACATTAAAGTGCTGACTGTAAAACATCTGCTATAGCAGACATGTGCTAGTAAGTAGTATTGACATTAATGTCATAATACATTATAACAGAGTACATTGCACAGTGACCATTTATTATTTATTTATTATTAACCTGATGATTCTCCTCACCAACAGTTTTCTCAATCATGCCAATCAGTTGCTGGTGTCGTAAGACCATTCCATCTCCAATATTTTTGCCCTGAAGAGCCAGGTTTGTAGTCCCAATAGCATAAATCACCTATCAGCTTAAAGCATTAAAGATCCAATGTCCTCCAATATCAAGAAGAGAAGTGACACCTGCTTGGTCCAAATGACCAATTGAAGTCTTGTCAAATCATACATCTTATTATCATTGCCTGTGGACACACTTAAATGTACGGTAAATATATACATATATATATATATATATATATATATATATTATACATGCAGCACATGTAAATAATTGCCGTAATCCTCCACTATAGCTGATTACTGTGATGAATGTTCTGTTGCAGATGGGGGGAGGTCATTAGTGGCCATAATTACCCCTGGCTGATTCTGACTGGATGATGTAAGCCGATACATTAAGCCCACGGGGATGTGCATAGGCGCTGATATAGGCTGTATGCTCTGAGCTGTATTTAGTTCTGTTGTTTACAGAGCAGTAAGCAGTAATCACTCTTGGCCGCCTTAATGGGAATGATGATCTATTGTTAACTGTCCCAGAAAATTTGTTTAGCTTACGTGCTCACATTCTGCATGTAAACGAAAAGCCCTGTGTTTCAGTTTGGAGGGCATCCAACATCAGTTGTGTATTGCACATGATATCCTTCTGCTTGATTAGGCAGGTCTTAGGATGTACTACTCTTGGAATAAATACAATTCGCAAAATTCTAAGATTCAGATATTTCTGAGAACTGTGCTCCCTTACTTGATTCAGGTGTGTGGATTTGTACAGATAGAGTTGTGAAAACCTTCAGCTTCATAATGTTTATTTTTCATCAGACACAGCAGTACACAGCTCTGAAATGAGGCTAACCTTTACAGTGGCCTGAGACTGCTTCAGAATATGGGATGATAGTTGATGCTTTATAAAATATTAATGACTGTATTGTAAAACTTCTACAATGCACTGTTGTTCAGTCCAACTATTCATTAATGTTTTTGTATTCATGAATACAGAGGCTAAGCTGCCTGATTGTGCTATTATATTCCACACCACATTACAAAATACATGGCTGACAGGGAAATGCACATGTCAGGCTGGAAACACTTTTCTCATCCTTTAATGACCTATTACAGGTTTATTAATGTTTGACAACAACATATGTGTTTATGGGTGCTTTCAAATGCAGTTATTAATGCAATTTCATTTTTTTATGTTTAATACTTGCCCATAGCATTGCACTCACAGTGTGTCTAATAATAACAGATGTGAACATGTCCAAGACAGAAGAAATTTTCAGAGTCTTTTAGAGTCCATTTCCCTCCATTATCAACCGCACAGAGTGCCTGTTACTGGGGACCCTTTCTGGTTAACCACAGGAATACAGTGCAACCCACTTATCAGCAAGCAGAATCCATGAAAACCCAGATATCCCAATAAACATGAGGGATGGAATTCAGTAAATACTTCCACAAACAATTTTGGCTTGTTCAAAATATGAACTATTTATGCAGGTTTGAATATGTTAATGAAATATAATTATGTGATTAGCATACAAATATACTAATGGAAGGAAATCAATGAAAATCACTTGCATAGCATCTTAATATTGTGTGACCTAACATGAAAATAAGAGGGTAAATTTTATTACATGAAACAATGACTTGTTCCTGAAAATTCTCTCTGTGAATAAAAACAGTCACCTTAACTGAACTGTCTGACAGTCAAAATTTAACAATATTTTTTAAGATAAGCTGCTAAGACAGGCCATGCAAATTGCCAGGTCCAAATCTCAGTATTCCCCTTTATAAACCACCCAAGACAGGCTCTACCCTTAAAAGTACATTATTATTTCATTGTATTAATTAACTGAATGTTTGAGTTGAGTAGAAACCAGTAAAATTACTTTGCATTGATTGTTTATGAATACATTCTGAAAAGGAAATATGTCAAATTTGCTCTGACTGCCTTTTGGAAAATATATATGAATGCGAATTAGTAAAGTTGTGACAGTAAAGGTAAAATGAGAATCCCATATATTAAAATCCTTTAGAAGGAAAACAAAATATCTGCCTCAGAAAAATAGACTTCAGGGTAATTTAATTTAAAGGAAGTTATCCTTGATGAGCTTCTCGTGATTAGGTTGAAGCTATCACCACTGATCTAAATGGCCTGTGTGTGAATGGAGCTAATCCATCAGGATGCAGTGCTCACTGTTGGCCACCAGGGGCCACTGTTTCAAAGCAAACAGACGCAATGGCTGCAGTATAGGGTGCTGAGGATTGGGCGGTTTGCCTCTCCTGTGGGCTTTCTCTGGTCCCACTGGAAAAGCCCCACCCCTCCTGCTTATGGCAGCCCAGTGCTACGAGTGGTTTTTTTTCACACAACGTTCCCCAGAAGCTGCCAATAACGACATGATTGAAATTCCTCACAGAGCACGACCGCAATTTAATCAGGAATTTGCTGGAAACAAGCAAATAAAAGCCTCCTTTATGGAACTCACATGAAAGCCCTAATCTGCTCACGGAGAGAGCTGAACATGATGTGTAATTCTGACAGGAATGAAAATTAAACGTAAAATTAAACAGAGAGGACAGAGAGGAAAAAACCTGAATCTAAACGGGGAAAATGAGTATGATCATGTGAATGGTAGGCAATCAGAGAAAGAACAACAGTAGTCTATCTCACTTTCTCTCTCTTTCTGACTCCTCTGGTGAAGCCTCTCCCTCTTAGCTCTGTCTGTTTTTCTTCCCTTGACTCTTACTGTCTCTCTTTCTCTCAGTTTCCTTTGCCTGATGCCTCTCCCTCTTTCCCTTTGCCTTGCTCTATCTTCCTCTCTGTTTTTTATTTTCCTCCTTCCTCCTCCATGTGTCTATCGCAGTTATTCTCATCCCCCCTCTCCTGATGAATGTTGTCGTGAACACTCTAAAATAATCTTGGAGACGGTCCCAGACCATGACACGACAGTAGAACTCTGTCGTCAGAAAGCTTGTCTGGCATGTGGGAGTGGCCAACTCTACACGCAAATTGCACCACGTAGCACATCAAGCAACAGAGAGAGAGGTTCAGCCTAAATCCCCCTTGGACTCATTCCAAGAGAATGATGTGATGGATTTTGACCTCCAGGGATATCTGCATGTGCTTATGATCTCCAGCAGGGGCAAGGGGGACATATTTGGGGGGGGGGGGGCATATTTGAGCCCTCTACTTTTGTCCACCCTAATAACACAGGCCTGCTGTATTTAAATTAATTTCTTCAGTTGAATCTTAGTAAGTCATGCCCCACCAAATATCCAACTCTCTCCTATCCCCTGATCTGCAGTGATTGAATGTCACCTTTCATTCCTCAACATTCTGTCCATTTTTATAAAGTGGAGCGGGCGCTCTCAGGGCAGAGATGGGATATCTTACAGACATTGAGGGGGGAATAATGACCGAGACTCAATGCCCTCTTTATGCTTCTGTTGAGTAGGACAGATTTCTTTGTCACAGGCACCAAAGATAAGTACTCAGTCCCGGAGCTTTCTTAATGTTTTTTCTCAGATGAAAACATTCCCCACCCCTCCAAAGCCTCTCCTGTTTGGACACATACATTTTGCTGAGATGCTCACAAGTCGGCATGGTGTTCCTACCTTGTACAGGAGTCCAGGGGGTGGAGCTACACAGGACAACACTGTGAGCTTGTGTTTGGGGATTACATTAATTACCCGTGACAGAGCTGGCAAAATTGTGTTTTTCCCCCTCTCTGTATTCCCTGTGGGCGTGCTGCGGCTCTCCACTGTGTGATGATGCAGGCCTCCTTTGTACCTCACATTAAAGCAGTTTCTTGTCTGTTTCAGGAATCCTGCACCTGACCCCCCCTCCCCCTCACATTTACTTCCTCCCAGCGATCCTCTTCAGCACACGTTCCTATTTTTATCTGAAGCCCATTGCATTACAATGGACCTCTCTCCTTTATCTTTTGTCATCCCATAAGAATTAGTATGGAATGGCGATGGGGACAGAGGTGGGACAGAGCCTGAAGGGATCCTATGCTGTAGGTCCCTAAGCCATTCCACTCTGTACATTGTATCTACACAGCAACTGCTAACCCTCCTCCTCCCCGCCCCCTTAACAACAGCAGTGCTTGAAGCAGGAAAGCAGCCATGGTGTGTTAAATCCACCCTGACTGCAGGATATCTGCTTGAAACTGCCCAGTGCCCCCCTGCTGGGGAGAGGAGTTTAATCACATCCTCAGATTGAGCCTGAGTTTTCCCAGGTATCTCTCCAACTCCGGCTGAAGGAGACAGATAAGGAGCAGGCTGGCGGATATGGGATAGGAATTCTGGATTCCATATGTTTTGGGGGCAGTTCTGCAGTGTAGTGTGGTGTAGTGTTGTATGATGTGGTTTAGTCCAAAACCATGCTTAGGTTTGAGGTCAGACACTCCACTGCCATGCACTGTGTAGGGTGGTCTTGCTCTTGGACCTACTTTTTTTGCCGGAATGTGTCATTGGGAAGGCTCCCAGCTTCAGCTGGTTTTCTGCCTACACAACAACCTTGGCACTGGTTTTACATGTTGTTTGCCTAAGAGAATTGGATAATTTTTCACAGCTGGGGCTACACTAAGAGCAAAATGCTGTAACAGGGCTTTGAGTCGGTTACTTGTTTATGAGCTTTTCTATGTCAGGAGAAGAGAGCCAGCTGTCTGCTGGGTCTTGTGTGAAAGAGGAATCGCTTCCTCGCCAACAGTTCTCATGCTGTGACTCCTACACCTTCTGAAAATTCCCTCCAGCCACAATCGCCAATGTCTTTTTAAAGAGATGGATTGTGGGTACTGGATATGTAACTGGCTATGGCCAGGGGGTTATGCTTATGTGCAGAAATCACTATAAGCTCTGAGCCACATAGATTAGATGCTGCCACCAATAACCCCACCTCAATTATAAAAAACTCCACCTCCCTCACTTGTAACCCTGCCTCCTAATCAATAATGCCACCTTCCAATCAAAGGCTGCAATTCTACATATCAGTCCCAGCCCCATCCATACCCCTTCCTCCCCCATCATTTACCCTGCATTCTTCCTTCGATAATGCTATGGTTCCCTTCTAAATTCTTTGGCCATGCAGATGAGAAGCTATTGTTCCATTTACAGAGAATCTCAAAGCTCCTGTACTCGACTCTGCCTGTGGGACAGCAGGCAGGAAACGGCACACAAATAGATGACAACAAAACTCCCATCACTGCAGCAAAGGGGGCATACCATTTTACAAGAGGACATTTCAAAGGCTAATTACAGCCAGTATTCTACAATTCATCCTTATTTGAGAGGGTGAATTATGATGTCAAGTGAGCACAGGTATTGTAAGCATAAGCAGTGCTGAGGCCAACAGCAGGCTACTGTTTCATAAAGTAGATGTGTATATCTGTGAGAGTCTGAGTGAAATTTATATCAATGCCAGTCCAATTGGGCGGAAAAACAGGTAAGCACATGCCCTTTTTAATTTTCCCAATTAAGAAAACATGTATACAAAATAAGTAACTGCTTTAAAGATTTTTTTCCTCAATCCCTCCCCTCAAAGTACATACCAATTAATATTATTTTTAGGAAGCAATCACATCAAAAATAAACTTTTTCCACCACTCCTCATGCTAGATGATAGTAAATTTAAAAGCAGGTTCTTTATTCTCGCCTTCTTCTTGTTATTATTATTATTGTTACTATTATTTCTCTTGGAACACTTTCCAATGTCAATACTCTTCCTATGAATAGTTTCCTGGCCCTTCATGAAAACAGCAGTTTCACATCTATGAAGGTGAATGCAGACAATGTAATTAGAAACACCTTGATGTCTTGGTCAGGGTCATAAGGTGTAAAATAGTATTGTCACAAAAGAAAGCTCCACAGTGCCATCTTTACCATCTTAGAGCTCAGTGGAATCCAGAATCACCTGTGGAGAGGCCATTTAATGTTTCTTTCTACAGGAGCATTTTCCACTTAAACAGCAGCCGTGGTTTCCTTTTTTGTGCTCTGCCTTTTATGGATGGCCTGCGGGGACACAAAGTGGTGGCAGGCTAACAGGGTCAAACAGGATTTATCCAGAGGCCAGGTGTTTTTCTTCATCTATGAAACGTTGCCTGGGTGCATACTCTGGCTGTAACCATGTGCATTTTGACAGTGACTGAAATTAGCAGGATCAGTGTATGTGTTTAGGATAGGAAAGTATGGATGTGCCCATACATTCAAACTGTGACAAAGCGTGGGCTTGTATCCCAGGATGAAATATTGCTGTTGTATTTCAGTGTGCATGTGACTGTGTGTTTGTATGTCTGTCTATTCTTTCCCTTTTAATATCATCTCAAACAGTATGGATGAGTGGAGAGCTTTTATCCCAGGATGAAAAATTGTTTCTGTATCTCAGAGTGAGGGACACTGTTTGTGTGTGTGTGTGTGTGTGTGTGTGTGTGTGTGTGTGTGTTTGTCTGTCTGTCCATCCATCGTTCCCATTTGTAATAATCTCCCAGACTGTGTGGATCAGTGAAGCTCTCTCAATGCAGTTTTTCGCAGGTCCCCCCTGTCTCTCAGCTGTGTCCAAATGCACAGATTAGTTAACAGGATTACACTGCTCTCCTCTCTGGTTTCTGCTGTGCTGGCTCTCAAACTCCTCTCAGAGCACCTAGGAGGGGCAGCTGCAGAGACCACAGCTCTCCATTTCCCAGACAACTCAATTGCTCTGTATCAAAACCTTTCAGAATACGTTTCTGTACTGAACATTGTGTGTATGTCTGTGTATGTGGGAGAGAGAGAGAGAGAGAGACTATAAACGCACATATTTATTATATTTATTATTAAAGGATCATGCTTTGGCTGGAATTCTGCCATGCAAAGTAATAACCTGGTACACAGCCCATCAATCTCATCAAACCTCCCTTCCACTGTTCAGGTTATCTGCTCATTACTCTAGGTTATATGATGAACTACTTCACAGTTCTGATAATGTGTGAGGCCATTTTTTGTTCATTTAAGCAACTATATTGCTAGCCCTGTTGGTAAGCTTTAGCTTGTGATCATGTTTCCTCTTCCCTAATGCAATTTTTCTCTGCATATGTCATCATGATTCCTCAAACTGTTATGGTGCTCTGGCCACTCATGATGACTATTGATACTAATATATTGATTTTACAGCATCTGTTATGGAAGAAAATTCATATTTAGTATTGAAACTAACATAAAATGCCCACACACACAGACACACAAACACATATATGTGTGATATACCTTCCATTTTCAAGAAAACATTGCTCTGAAGATAGAAAGTTAGCTGACTTGTTAGCTACCCAAGTCCTCTCTTGCCTTTTCTTGTGGGAGAGCAACAACACTACTGTTAACTATCTGAAAAAATTGATATTTCAAAAAATTCTGTCACAGAAATCTTCCACAATTTAAGCCAGCAGCATTTTGATGTGCTCCAGTTCCGCCAGACAGGAGAGATTATGTGACTGCTGGTGCCTATAACAGGGACATAGCAACTTGAGTTGTGTCTTGTCTGTGTGAAACACAAACTTTTTGTAGGAAGCCAGTCCCATAAAGTATTTAGCTCATCTTATTGACCCATTTGTATCACTGTCTTTTACAACAAATTTGCTAACCAGCATATCACTAAGAAAGGGTGGCAACAAAATATTGGTTGTTATTTTACTCACTTTGGGTACTGTAAGCAATGCTACCCACTCCAATTTAACTAAATGTATTCAATACCTGTTTGTAAAACTGCAGAATAAATCAAAGGTAACATAATGTGACACATGTTCAGATATCTTTTTTCGGGGTGTTAATTGTTTCTTTTATGAATAACAGAACTCAGCTTGTTCAATATATATTGTTCTCCTGTATGTGTGCTAATGAAAATGAAGCATGATGGTCCACAGTCATGCCCCTTTCAATCAGATGTCCCTGGTGCCTGTAGCCCATGGGAGGTGGTCAGGTAGTATGATGGGTTTTATTGTACTGACTGGTTCACAGGGCTTAGTGTGAGCCAGCTCCAGAGCTCTACCACAGCGGCTGCCAGAGCTCTGATTATTTTTTGTTAAATTATCAATGCATCTGTTGTTCTCTTAATTGAACCTTTTAAGAGTGTACAGTTCGATTAAATCAATACTGCCCTTTGTTTGGTTCTTTTTTTCTTCTTCAGTTTCAGCAGTGATGGCTTGCAGTCACTGCTGTATTGGTTTTTTCTTATTATTATTAAGGGTGATGTTAATTAGTTTTAATCGAGTCCGACGAGCTACGTTATTCAGGAGCGGAACGCGGAAAACAAACACAAAGCTGAAGAGACAAGTGCCGGGCGTTTTCAGCTCCCTCCGAGGCCTAACCGGGAGAGCACTCAGCGGAGATGGTACGGAAGGTCACTACTCTCAGCTGGCAGCTTTTGGCGATGAATCTGCCATCTGCTGAGGCGAGTTTATGAAGTAGAAATGACTGTTCCCCCCATCCCCCCACAATCATCATCTTGTCTGAAATAATTTGACGTCACTTCTGTCAGGGGTTCTCACGACGTAAGCTTTTTTTAAATAAAAGCTTAGCAGAGAGCAGCTGACTGGCTCCTCGTGGGCAGGGTATAGATTAATAGGGCTTACTCTTTTGTTATAACAATCAGAAAAGGAGCAACATATTTTGGGTATGCTTGACTTGGTCTAATCCATACTCTTACCAGAATAAGGCAGTTCGGAAAAACCAAAAAAAAAAAACCCTGGAACTACTAGCCTTTGGACACCAGCGACCATGTTAAATACTGGTCTCCACATTTTTTGTAAACTGTTCTCTCTAGCTAATATAGATACTTCAAGTACTGGCACGGGCAATAAATCAAAATCAATAAATTAGAATGCTATCAGGCCATAAACAGGGTTTATGCCTTTTCATAATGTCTTGTCAAAGTAAAGGATCTTACTTTGACTCAAGATCTTTATGGAGTATAGATTCAGTAACCACAGTCTCACACTCTCAGGCACTAAGAAAAGGGCTGGCTGACCAGGGAGAACAGGCTCTGCCATTACTGTGATAAAGGAGAAGTAGAAGCACAGGGGAAATGTTCACGATATTGAGGAAGCTGTGTGAGCATGCTCTGTGAGAATGAAACTTCTGTTCTACAGTCTGGTCCTCCTTTTCCTTTCTAAGATGGTCAGGCAAATTGAGTTAGGCATTTGGCAGCCCCCAACAGATCAGGTAGGGATTTCAGGATAACACATTTTACACACTGCTTTCTGTTACACTGGCAGAAGTGAAGTGGAGGGAGAAACAGGGACAGAAAATGGAAAGAAATGGAGAGAATGAGAAACTGAGAAGAAAGAGATGGAGAAAGGGATTAGACTGAGAGATTTTCCTGCTGATAAAAAGGATTAGCATCAAGGGGCCAAAGCCCAGGCTGCTAGACTGCATGCCTCACCTTTGTCCCTCTGAGGTTTGGGCATGCCGGGAGCCAGATTAGTACAGTACAGTGCCACCCCCCTCCCCCCCCGCCCCGCACATGGAGACCACTATTACAGCTTTCACCAGTGTTTACATCACTCCTCCCATCCTTCATTGCCCTAAAGTTGTTTTTAATTTCTTTAATGTTACAATTATTAACGCTCAGGTAGACTTCCCGGTGGGCACTCTACCCCACCCCCACCCCTGTTACACTAGCACCCCCTACACCTCACCCCTGTGACTCGGAGCTTACACTGGCCTTGTCACTGCTTGTTCTGATCTGAAATCTCACCAAGGCATCAGACAGCCCTTTGTAACCCCCACACCGCCCCCATGCCCCCTGTCAGCCATATCCCCCAACTAGAAACCTCTAGTTTGGCAACTTGTGCCACACTTCCACTACTGATCTTTCCGGACTGGATCATGCTGATCAGGGGAGTGACGAAGTGCCAATCAGGATGGGACTGACCCACTTCTGGCCACTTGGACACCGGCCGGGTCATTGTACCCTCCATACCACCCCCCACCCCCACCCCTCACAATCTTGCTTTCACAGAAGTCACAAAGCCCATCAAAGCATGAGTTTGGTGTTAAACAGCCTTTGAAGAGGCACAAACTTTTTTTTACCAATAATCCCTCTCATTGTGTTCAGCCTCTGTGCTTACAGGCCATCATAAAACTATGCCTTTGTGGGGAAAAAAGTAAATATTTCTCAAAAAACATCACCAAGGATGAGGAGCAGTAGCAGTCCTGTTAACTCATTTGTTGTCAGCTTTTAAAGGGGAGAGGGAGGTGCAACTGTATTTTCATAAATTATCTATGGGATGGGTCATAGTGCAAACATGGCACAATCATCAACACTGAATATATGTGTGACTGGTTTGTGTGTGTGTGCCTGTTGGCTGTGATCATCAGAAGATGGGATTTTTCTGAATGTGAGATTAAAGACGGACCTGGTATTGTGGGGGGATGACTCTGATGACTGATGTGAGGAAAACATGCGCTTTGGGGAAGGAGTGGTCCTGGACCAGGAAGCTGGTCATTCAGTGGGGGTCAGTGAACTGAGGCTGAGGCTGAAGACAGGATCTGCTGCTTAAAGGGATCTCTTCTCAGACTCAGCTCATGGATTAATTCATTCTTGCATGCATTGTTTGGGGTTTTCCTCTATACATCAATGGTATTTGGTCTGAACTCAGTTGCATGCCGGTTTCATCTGAGTGTTCATCTCAATCTGCAAAATGTTGTTCTATAACTGGACTCAGTTACACATTTGAATAATTTCAGCCAAATATTTATTGGTACATCTATTATAATCTAATTTGCATTTTAATAGCAAGGAGTACCCTGTATGCTTTCTTTTTTCAGTTACTTTGAGACCAGACTGAAGTGTCCTGTGGAATTGATCTGTTATCGCAGGTGAAAGATCAGTTTATCCTTTCCTTCCTATTTTTCTCCCACTCACTTACTTGCTCTTTTCTTTTCCCTTTCCCTTCTCTCTCTTTCTCTCTCTGACTAAACGAAGGATTCAATGTTTTGATTATTTTCTGTGGATTGTGTTCAGGATTTCAGGTAAAAAGGTAAATCAATTGAGCTGGCAAAGATTTTGCCTTTATTTGGTGAACATGATCATGTGGTGCACTATAAGGTATGGAAATAATGGTTGTGTGGTGATTTGTGAGGACACTAATTTGACTCTTAATGAGGACATCAAGGAATTTAATATTATTACATTAAGAAAGCTACAAAAATAAACTCCTAGGTTACTGTTTTCATAAATGCTTTGGTAGTTTTGGGGTATTGGTTTATGGTATAAGACCTTTTTTCCAGTAGTAAGTGAAGCAGCCACTATCACAAAGACATGTTGAATGATTTCAGAAGGACCTCTTGTACTAACTGGTTGCTGATTTTCAGAATCTCGTTACTTATGTTGTCAAAACCCCAGGCCTTTCTTACTTAAGTGGTCTAAGATGTCCAGTTAATTAACTCTCAGAACCTGATTGATGCCAACTGGCATCCTAAATTACCGGACTCTAATACTTCACTCCTTTTATAACATAGAAATGCTTTAATTAAAAAGTCTAGGCCTCTAGCTTTTGGACAAGGCCAACATGTGCTGTCAACAAACCTTGAATCGTTTTCAGGCAGTTTTCACCATTATTTTTTATTGTTCACAATAAAAAGCATGGTGGCCTACCTCAAGAGGAACCTATGTGTGCGTCCCACCATAGCTGGAAGCTTTCTGTGTGGCGTTTGTATGTTGCTCCTGTGTTTTCCCATTTTCTTCTGCTTTATGTATTTGCTTGTAATCAATTCAGAGCGAAGTCATGATTAGTTGCGTAGTATAGTTTACATAGTACATTCAATGTGTTGACTGACCTGTTGTCTATCGTTTAATTTTGTTGTTGCTTATTTGAAAACAAATAATAAGAATTGCTTCATGATTATAAATCCTCTACCTGCGCCCCCACCTCTCAAGGGAAGCAGGACAGAGAGCAGGGGTGTGTGGGGTGTGTGTTGTGATTTGCCTTGCCTCATGGAAAGGGTGACAGAGTGGAAAGACAGCCTGTGACATCATACTGCAATAAAATGCTCTATTGAGGTGAGCCATTGATGTACGTGTGTTGATTTAAATATTAAAATTTTAATTCTTATATTAAAACAAAATAGTATGTGGCAGGTATACGTAGCGATTACAAAACCCAAAAATCTACCTAAAATGTTACAGTCCAACATGAACAAAAAACATGTTTAAAATGGTTGAGTAAGCTTAGCAGCTCTCTCTCGCTTTATTTCTGGTCTCCCTATACCCCCTTTTTCTTTCTCTTCTCTCTCTCTCTCTTTCTCTCTCTCTCTCACACAGATCAGTATGGTGGAAATCTGTGCTGTGGACGGGGTCATGGGTTGCTGTCATATCAGCTTGACCGTGTGTGCCAGGAGAGGTCACTGATTAGAAGGACTCCTCTATCGCTGGTGAAGTGTGACGGGGGATAAATCTCTACTCTCAGCCTGAGCCCTCCAGGCACTGCCAGTGTGAAGGTGGAATAGAGATGGCCACCCCTCTGCTATGCCGAATCCATCACTGCACCCACCCCAGGGTCGAGACCCATATCACTGGCTGTGGATGCTGATGGCATGTCACTATCCAGGATAGAGGGAGAGAGAGCAGTCATAGGCCAAGACAAGATCTGATAAGCTACCTTTTCATGAGCATACTGCTGTGAATGGTTACACCTTCCAATGTCTTTACTCTGCCTCAGAAAATAGCTAGAAAGAGCAGGCTAGACAGTGAGGGATTGTGTAGACTGAAAAGTCAGACTCCTCTCATTAGTTAGGAGAGTGTGTGAGCAGACACACAGGGTAGAGCAAAATTACATGACAAAGGTAACAATATCATCTATGCATAACTTATCTCAGGTGGCGAAACCCTCTGAGGGGTGGATGTCATTGCACCCCAGGGTCTTTTGTTAATAGTCTTCTTTACAAGAGGAAACATTTCCAACATCAATGGTTTCTGTTTCCCTTTGTGGAACAAATGGCCTAAGTGACGGGGGGAGAATGGACCCACACATTTTCCCATAAATTGTATAAATCAGCTGTTTCCCCAAATTAATGAAGGATCGGATTTTTCCTGGAGGATTATGGGCTCTCCCGTTCATCATACCAGTGCAGTCTTCAGTTTAGGGCAGAACCTCTGTCCTCCATCAAGGGGAGACATGCAGCTCAGTGTCATGTTAGTGTAGATCCTTCCATGTTGTGAGTGTGTGTGTGTCACTTGTATATACAATGGAATCAGGAGATCACCGAAAAGCACGATGTCCCTGTCAGGGAAAATATAACCTATGAAATTTTGAAGAGCTATTCTGGGGCCATGTGATGTATTCACTGGATATTCTAATTTCTGCAGATTAAATACTTATTTGTTTGATTCAATGCAAATTGTGTGGCTGTGCTCAAAGGAAAGGTGTTGAAAAGCTCTGGGTATTATACCAGCTGTGGCTGAGCTGACCTTGGTTTCTTGGTTCCACTTGTTCAGGAGCTTGTTCATGAAACAGTAATGCTCCATGTGGGCGGATAAACAATGTTCTTCAGGTTAAACTGGAGCCGTCCTCCATGCGAAAGATAACAGTGGCACTCCACGGGACAGCCTCAAACAGGCAGACATGGTTCAGCATCTAAAATAAAAGTGAGAAAGCTATTACAGCAGGAGGAGCTCATGAAATAGGAAACATCTGACAGAAAATACATCCACACATTTGAATGAACATTCAAGGAAAAGCAGGGGAAATGGAGAAACCGAATGTTTTTTGGCCTAAGTGTGCTTTCTTAGGCTTGTAGCTTTTTCTCTACTGATGGTGTATGGAGAACAGACAGGCCTGATTTTAATCATGTTTTTAAGATGATGACAATATTTTAAAATCTTAGCCCATGATTTAAGACATGTAAAAATTGTTTATTGGGTGTATCCAAATCATTTTATACTTTCAATGGAGGATTTTTAGCAACAAGGTTGGATTTAATCGTTTAATTACCTGTAGGCGTGTTCTGGGCATAAACATACAATAAGTCAGTCAGAATGCTGTCTTCCATTCCATTTAAAAGCTACATGCATTTGCACTATGGATGATGCCTTTCCATTAGGGGTAGCACAGAATAGTATAATATTCTATTTAATGAAATTATACTAACTAGATTCATCATGCATGTACTGAGACAGCTTTGTAAAAAAAAAAAAAAAAAAAAAATCATCTATCTAGTTTTATTACCGTTTAGGCCATCAGTAAGCTTCAAACATGTATTTTCCATGTGACCCTGTTATTTCCCCAGATTGCAGATGTTTTTTGAATCATTGTGCTTCTAACCAATGTTTTCATTGGGAAAGCAAGGACCACATGTATATATACACAACATTTAATACATATTTTGTATTTTCTTCATTTGCTGACAACTATTGCACAGGGTTAGCAGCATAACATCTAATGTATACCTGACTTATTTAGATAGGTTGACTCCCTGCTCTTACAATAACAACGTTCGATAGATGCTGAAGACAGGAACATGTTACTATCTCTATATCACCACTAAATTAAAAATGATTAATTTGAAAATTGTTTGTACACCAGCTTTTTGTTGGTGATGACCTATCTGTTTTGCACTAACAGCAATGCACTGTCCGCACTTCATTTTAAGACCAACTGGCCTGTAAGCTCATACACTGAAATGTGGATTTAAATGTGCTAATCCTCATGAGGTTTTATCCATATATTTAAGTCACGATACAAAGTCTATCTCACACTTTTTAAATTCTTTTGTCACTACATGTTTAGTATTAACTAAAGTGAGCAAAATGAAATGCTATGAGAGTGAAGAAAATTGTACTTGTCAAAACTAATTGTTCAAAGCTGAGGATGAAGAACTGCAACTGGTGCAAAATAAAATATGTATATTCTTTTTTGCATGGAGTGTTTAGAAAGTTTTTTTAGTAACTTAAGAAGTCCTTTGTTAGACTCACAAGGTCTGTGGATGTGGTCATCCTACCGCTCATCCTTTATGGAGGGTCAGGTTCTCCAAGTCCTGTTGCCACGACAATCCATTCTGATTGACAGCTTGATCCTCACAACAGTTACCGGCTTCATGGCCTCCCCAGTAATGAGATAGAATGCTTGTATGTTAACCTCACAAAGGCCCTGTGGAGAGATGCATTCTGGTGCTCACAGAGTTCAGAGGGTCACAGTTCACACGCTCTCCCTCTGTGCTACCTGCTCTACATGCTGTTTGATTGGCTTGTGATTAATTTGATAAGGCAGGTGGCAGAGGGATGAGGGGATAAGGGCGTGCACCACATAGAATATAATTAAAATTGGTGAATAATTCAAATGCAACAAGAAAACCCTCAACACACACAAACACACACCTATCCTCTTCAGAGATTCACCCACACAGACCACTCACAAAATACAAACTTAATTATGTACATACAAATTAATGATGCTCCCCTTCATTCCAGCTGTATGCCAGCATACAAGAGGGAGAGTGAAAGAGATGGAAAG
Organism: Albula glossodonta; assembly: GCA_019788955.1. Lineage (NCBI taxonomy): Eukaryota > Metazoa > Chordata > Actinopteri > Albuliformes > Albulidae > Albula > Albula glossodonta. The sequence goes on along the minus strand of JAFBMS010000020.1, from coordinate 8,616,899 downwards.
GGGAACAGTTTGTGCTGGTCATAATCTTAGGACAAATGCTCTCCCCTTCCCATGAACCTCCTGTGATAAACTCATCCCCAGAGCTACAGACAGTGAGAACACTGAGATATGGCAGTGCATCGATGATAATGGGACAGAGCGACTTGCTGTAGTGCCTCCTGGCACTTAGGAGGGAAAATAAGGCCCTGAAGATTGATCATCAGCCTCATAAGAGACACAAAGCTGCGATCTGCAAGCCATACTGTGGGAACTAATAGTTTACATTTTTTTCTGAGGGAGAGGAGATCAGACATGATTTATAATGATTAAGGAGTAACAAAGGGAGAGCAAGGGAATTCTGTGGTTTTTAGACTGTGTTTGCCCGCTGCAGAGCAAACTGCAAAGCCCTTAAAAAGAACACAGGGCGATTTTTCACAATGTGACCATAATGAAATCACTTACATGCCTGTAATTAGGGTCTCGTGAGATGATGTGATGACCTTGGCTTCACAGAGGAGCCAGGAATCCTTCACTCTACTGCTCAGTGTTGAAGGAACTGATGCAGAAGACTTTGTGGGTGGAAAGAGTGGTACCTGTGTACACTCTACCCTGTCTATTTCTGTTTGGTCAACACTCTGTAACCACAGATGGGAGAGGGAGGCTTCATGAACCTTAGAATGAGCTATCAATAGACAAACAAGTCTGTGTTTTGCTGTCAAGGAGTAGGTTTAAGAGGACATGATAATTTAAGAATGTTTGATAACAAGCCCAGACCATTCAGCTTATTTACTCTGGTCAATTTTCCTATTCATTTGAGAGTATCCAGCACTATGTTAGACCTGATCTTGACCACCCCAAGGGTTTCTCCTTCAATAACTCAAAAATACCTGTCAGTGCCAAATCTGTCTTTATCAATTGGATTAGGGCATTAGTGGAATGTATTAAACATCTTTGTTAACCATTTAAAACATTAAAAGCCTCAACCAGTTCCTCATTTTGCTCAACACTTTTGATTTGTTCAGTTATGGAGATGTGCATGTGGAAATGTAGGGGGAGAGGAGGGGTACAGATTTGGCTTTGATTGGTTCCATAAATGGGGTGGATTCAAACTCACAGTGCCACCAGAGAAACAGGGGGTGGTGGTGGTGTGGGGAATGCTTTGACTGCAGCTGGTGATGAATTGGAGTGGGGACTGAGAGGCAGGCATTTGGCGTTAGAAGCTGTTTACTGTGGGGAGGGAATAGTGTGTTGATGCACTCAGCTATTCATCTGCATTAGAGGCACTTATTAAAGAGGCGGCAATTTATTTTTTTCTCTTTAGCTGGGAGAAAAGAAAAGAAAATGTGCTTTGGAAAGAATTGATTTTGTGGAATGAATGGATCCAATATGGCCTAATATTTATCTCGACTTGATTAACGACACATTGTGAGGCGGGCAAACTTAATTTGACACTCTTCTCACCTTTCTCTTCCTTCTCTCTCTCTCTCTCTCTCTCGCTCTCTCTCTCTCTCTCTATCTGTCCTCGGGACTTCCACTAACCAATGGAAACTCCAGAGATGAATGATTGCCTTATCGCCAGGTTTATTGTGATCATCGTTATATGCAATAGATATGCATGTTAAATGCCTCCCACCCACATGAAATCTGCTTCAATAAGTCAGTGAGGCTGCCTTCCTTTCTTGCCTCATACCCACACACAGCCAGTGCAGAGCCTGAGGGCTGTTTCACAGAACAATATACTGCACTGTGTAGTGCAGCCATCTGTCACGCGCTGGCTTCCACTGTCACTGCCACTAACCGAGAGTGCACAGAAATCTCACAGACTGCAGCCAATGGAATCTGCTCTCAGCCTACCCTGGCAAAAAAATGACAGTGCTTTTGGAGAGGGAAAAATGATGTTTCACTGCTGATTTACCCAAGTCAGTAACTACCAATATTCTGTGTCACTGTTACTGTGGCTAAATCATTACAGCTCTAAATATGAAAACAATGCTGCAGCTAACTGTGCTATCAGACCTATGCTACAAATGATGTCTGTAGTGTCTGTTGCATTTTCTACAGCTCTATATGCAGCAATACCTGAAGCCCTGTATAATAGTTAGTAGGGCTTTGGGCCTATATGTTACAGTCATTGCATTTATACATGGTATAATCAATATCAGCTTAACATGGTAAAATGCTAGGCTACAGCTTGTCTGAATATTTTCACAATATGCTAATATGACCTTTTGACATGATGTTTGAGCTGATAATATGAAATTTCAGGAAAGAAGACTGCACAGTGAAAATATTAAATGTGTGAAGAAGGAGAAAGGGAGCTGCTTTAGAGCCAAAATGTCTTCTGTGTGCCACCACAGTCCCTGCTGCTGCTGGAGAACATAAGCCTCTTTAATTAGTTGCTTATTATATTGGCACTTTACAAGGGGGTGGGCTGTAGCTACAGGGGGTCTCAGCCACAAGGCTCTAATTCATCCTCTACATTATTTATGACACAGTCTACCCCCCCCCCCCCCCCCACCCCACAAACACACCAACTATCACCACTGTAGGTGCACATACTGCAAGCCCACCAAATTTGCCAAAAATAATGAAGTCATCACCAGCTGTAATTTTAGTGTCCAAGGTAATTCCCAGCACTTTGCCCAAAGCTTAATACCAAGCACAGATAATGAACAGGTAGTGATTCTAGCTGAATATTGACATTGATAAAGCAAAAATAAACATGAAAAATACATATTTGTAAATAAATTTAATGAAAATTATTATGCTGTGCAATCCAGCAAGTAACTATAAGAACAATGCCTTGAGACATGCTGTATGTTCCCCTGTTGGCATAACTTGTATCCTAAATATGTTCTATGATGTTTGTATGCTTGGGGTTCAGATTTTTGAATGAAATAAAATAACTGGTAATAAAAACAAAAAAACTACACATGATGTAAAAACATCTAATACCAAAATATATATTCATTTTTCTTTCTTTTTCTAAGTGGTTGTGCCACAGTTCAGCACCACACTCTTCTTGGCCTTGCACTTTTGCAGTGCTTGGGTGTGCCATTCACCCTTAGTAAGTAAATAAATATATAGCACAACATTGTGAGTATTCCATAGAACAGATACATAGTATCCAGGTGCCTTTCATTCAGAGAGTTTAATTAAAACTGTGTTTGGTATTGTCCTTAATGTACATACTGCCTAATTATTAAAAAGGAGAGGAAAAAAATTGTCCAGTGACATTATTCTTTTGCAAATGCCTATGTTCTTTCATGACTTCCCTCATGACTTCAACCATCTGTATTTTTTCTCAGACTGAAGACTGTTTTGTTAATGACCCCACCCCCAACAATTCCCACCCACCCCATCCTCTTTTTGTAAAACCATTATATGATCACCTGATTCTTGGCAGCATGGAATTTTTAACCAACTTTTACCAACCAATGTACAAAGTTCGTAATGTAGCCTGGTCATCACATTGTGACTGGGAAATTCAAATGGAGATGATACTCAGCAGAAAAGACGTTACACCACCAAAACAGCTTTCCATATAATGAGCTTCCTACATTTTAAGACTTTATTTTTCCAGTGTGAACTTAAAGAAGTGTCAGCTTTCTCAGTCAGTGTTTTACTTTTCTGGGTTTGCTTTTCTATTGTATTCTTGGTACCTAGCCCTTGTGATGTCCATGACAGAACAATAGTTTTTGTCATAACCATTGTTGAGCTGCTGTTTTTGCAACCTGCTGTCTGTGCACCAGAAGATAAATACATGCATTGCCTTCTATATTTTCCTATTGTCACCCCTTTCATCTTTTCTTTATTCACTCTTATGTGTAAAGCACAACATATGAAAACAGCTGAGTCTTGTTACAAGCCTTTATTGCTGTTTTGCATCTGTTTCTCTGAGGAAATACTGATAGTTTAAAAAAAACATGGACCCATGTCATGTTTAAATATTTTAAAATTGTAGAGAGAAACTGTGCCGCAAGAATCTGAAACAAGAACAATAAGTGTGAAAGATGCCGCCTTTTAATTCTTCTTCATGGTTTTGAGAATTGTGTGTGAATAACTGTAATGTGGGTTCTGCCACTTTCTGCTGCATTTTAAATGATTTAAAACTATCAGAATCTCTTCTTGGTATTTGTTTTCATTGCACATATTTAAAACTTGTAATTCATTCCTAGCATTTAATAGGGGAAACTTGTTCTGTTACATATAATTACTATGTGTTACATGGCAGGTTATTTTTTTGCCATTTTATGAAAACATAAAATGAGTATCTGTTTAGGATATCATTTGACACTAATCACCAATAGTTTCATTATATGGCTGCACACAGTTTTGTCTGTATTTAGGGGGGTCAGTTTTTGTAGATTCAATTCACTCTCAGGGCAGGAGTCATTAGCTTGCAAAGGAAAAAAATACCAGTAACATGAAACAATTACAGATTGTTTAGCTTTGTTTTCATGCTGCTGGCCACTGCTGCAGCTGCAATTTGCATTTGCTTTTTTCTATTTCCATTAGTGGCAGGGTCAAAGTTTTGGCTTAATAATTGTCCTATAGCAGAAGCATTTGATTGGTAAATTTGTACCAGTCTCCTAGCATTTGTATGTTTCTGCTCTCAAGCACTCTGTGCTGGTAAATTACTTTAAATTCTCGCTAAGTGGCAGTTCATTAAATAAAGAGACGAGATTAACGAAAACCAAAGCGACTAAATTACATAGCAAACAACGGGATTGTGTACACTTGAATGGGGTGCACCCTTGAATGAATTCTTGTTACAAAATCGTTGACTCATTGTACTTAATCCCTACAACAAAGAGCTTCTCCTGTTCAGGGAGAGGACTGATTGGGTGAGCAAATCAAAGTTGTAATACCTCTGATTTTGGAGCCATTTGCCCCAAGGGTGCCCTTCTCTGTGCAGTGGAACATACTAACAGAATGGACAACTGGACAACTATGCTGAAGACTGAGGACACATTCTCTTGCTCTCTCTCTCTCTCTCTCTCTCTCTCTCTGATGCACACAACTTCAACTTTTATAGTTAAAACAAGACTGATTCACAAACTAACTTTTCTTTTTTTGCTAATTAAAATGGAAGAAATTAGTTACATTCTCTTGAACAATGAATATGAGAAAATGCTAACTGGCAAGTATAACTATTTCAGAATAAGATTGCTCCCATGTTAAATTATGATATATATTATCTTACCTTACAGCAGCATATTGACATGCAAAGGCAGCAGCTAACCTTAATCAACATTACATCATTAAACATCACCCCTCTCTCTGCTCCCTGCCTCAACATGTGTATATATGCATCTGAATGTGGCTACTGGGCATGTGGGTATATATGTTGGGGAAGGGGAAGGATGGATATGGCTGCATGAATTACTCTGTAGCCCTTTTCACACATGTATTGCAATGCTGAACTTATCTGGAGATTACCCAGAGGAGCTATATGTGAGAACGCAAATGTCCAAATAGAGCAGGTGCTGTCCAGAAAAAGTGGGCGTGTTGATGTCATGAGACTGGCACGAAACCGGAAGAATAAAAAGCATCCTGTGTTTTTGTGAATGTATCAGGTTGCTGTGTTCATGTTCATTCACATGGGCCAGGGTGTGACCGTGCATCTGTGTAATTGTGAGTGCATGCGCGCATGTGCGTGTGTGCCCTTGTACTGTGTGCTCCTCTTGGACTGCCTATTAAGGAAGATGGATTGCAGGCAATCTCTATTAGGAGTAGCTCGGATAGTTCTGTAAGGCTGCAGAATGCTAAGAGTTGTGGCAGGGCAATGCACTGGTCTGCAGGCTCTGTGTCAGGTCAGTGTGCCTCACAGGCTACAATTTACATTAGAGCTTTTACAAATATGCCTATCAGAGGGTCACTTGTTACAATTTAGATTTTTATTTCCTGAATCTGATTATATTCAAGGAGATAGCTTTGCACCTCCAGAAAATGGCGCACAGGATCATACAGTAATATCAGCTGGTGTAGGAAGTGGTGCAGACATTTTCAGTGTCACTATATCAATTCCTGATTAGCTGATTCCCAGTGAGCCTAACTCTCCGATTGGCTGGCATATTAATGAGCCTGTTGATTAATAAATAATTAATTCCATTTCCTCCTCCATCATTCTTTTTCTTATTAGTGCTGAATTTTCTCAAGGGAGTGAGGGAGTGAAGGAGGGAGAGAGAGAGAGAGAGACTCTTTTATAGGGTCTCTCCTTTTTGGCTTTCCTCTGCCTACTTACCTTATTCCTGGTCATTCCTCTGTGTCCTTTAGCATTGCCTCTGAAGCCCATAAAATACTGTTGCTCCACACACATTGGGTGGAGAGCATGTGGTCCATCCAGGGCTGAATAGAAACCCTGGATGGACCTCTCTCTTTGAAAAATAATGTTGCAGCTGTAGTCCAGTGGTAAATAGCAGCAGTATTTAACTATGACTTATTTTCAATATATCATAATATATTCAAATATCAGTATATTTCCGTTTTCATGTTACAAATACTTAATTTTTTGTGAACCGCATTATCTGTCATCTTAATACATTTTTGAATACATGTCACATATGGTCATAATGATTATTTTTCTCACAATTCATAGACCAAATTCACACTCCATTGACATTCTTTAATGTCTCAGATTTTTTAGTAATTGTTTTTATATCCTACATATAAATATGACATTACATGTTTTTATGCCTGTAAAAATATGTTGATAAAATGACATTGCTTGAAAGTGTACAATTGAAGGTTCTGCAACATGAAGACTCTACACATCAACTCTATTTTCAGCAGAACAGTGCAATGGAACAGTGAAGTATATAAAAATGCAGGATGGGGCTGGCAGCCCTGCAGGGCAGCATGTAATTGGCTATAGAGTAGCCCTGGGAGTGAACTTTTCAATCAGCATGATTTTACTCATTTCATCATACCCCTGTGACTCCTCTGGCTGTCAAAGGCCTGTAGCCTGCATTCATCAGATGCACATAAGCTCCTCCAATGCAAAGACTGTACAGCTCAACTGATGGGATGCAGAGATGGAAAAGGAGTGATGGCTACAACATATTTTGGAAGAGTGTGGGTGTGTGGGGGGGGGGGGGTGGCTTAGAGATGAATCAGGTGAAATAAACAAATGAAAAAACAGAGAAACTCCTGATTTCTCTTAGCCTTTCACATCCGTTTTTTATTGTTTATTGTTTGGTTTATTTACTTCTTATGTACACCAGGAAACGTGCAGCGGTGGAAGCTGTGAAATTTTTATTATTTCAGTTCAATTCCAATTCAATCAGAAGACATCTTCAGATAACATTTTTATTTATAACTAACATAGATGACAGTCCTATGAGGATGTTCAATAAATAAAAATGGGTGAGGCAATGTTTGCGTGACTTTTGACCCAGCCCTAGTGAGAGTAGTACGTGTTGCTCTTGAAGTTCAAAAGAAAGAGTTTATGTTCAACTTTTATTTAACCTTATGCCATTGAATGCTGTCCTAAAGAGAGATTGCGTGTGTGTGTGAGAGAGATAGAGGGTGAGAGAGACTCAACACGGAATGTTTCACTGTAGATACTCCCCATCATACACAATGCAATGTTCTTTTTTGTTTGTTTTTGTTGACTGTTTTCCATCTAAGTTACTATATCCACGTGACTGCCTTCCTTTGCTAACCCTCCATTTGCAAGGAAGCCTAACATTAGTTTCACACTCCATGTTTGTTTGAGATGCTGTTCTGGAATTGAAGAGTAGACATAATTAATAATACAAAAGTAGCTTTTTGAAAAGCTGTTGACTGACTGCCAGTGCCCTGTCATTTTCTTAAACCTAGAATTCACTGCTTGTTCCTCCCTGCTAACCAAAGGCAATGTGACCATGGAGGCAACCTCCTCCTACCCTTGCAGAATTTCCCTTCCTCTTGCCTCAAGATAGGTACGATTCACAGAAACACCAGCTTCAAGAGACCTGAAATGGGTTATTTCACCCTAAGACAAGCATGTGTGTTTCTCATTCCCAGATAAGGCTTTAGATTTCACCGTGCTAGTGACAACAGGAGCGTGTTTGCATGATGAAACCATGCTAATGGGATTCTTGATGATGTATAACAAGACAAATGACTTTGCCTCCCCAAACCTTATCTCTGGTAATTATAGATTGCCCAATATTAGCTTTGAGTTTGATTTCCTGGATCAGCCAGGCTAACTGCTCATTAATTACATTCCATTTCAGCTCAATATGTGTTTTCAGAAGATTGGGGTGGGGTGGGGGGGGGGGGGGGTGTTAAATGCCCATTGCTCTTGGTAAGCAGCTACATGGTGCTTTGCACATGGACTCAGCATGCAGAAATATCGGCTATCAGCCTGAGATGTTCTCCAAGTCCCTCTCTCTCCGTTGCCTCTACCTGTGTGACTACTCACATTATCCGGTCTGTGATTGGGTGCAATCAGCCAGATGTAATGTTACTGGCTGCTTAGAGATAACTTCATGTGAATGTGACATGTTTTTAAGACATTTCTCTTTTTTATTTTATATTTCACAATGAATATGATTAGAAAATTTTACACAAAAGCCTCTTTCCATCATGATCCTCTAGGATGCATGAAAATGGCAAATTTAGCTGGAATAATCACTGTTTCAATACTAGCTATATTCCACATATGTGTGTATAGAAATGCCACATGAAAACTCATTGAAAGAGGTATTGCCATCACCATCTTCCTCTTCTTCACTTCTTCTACTTACTGTTGGTTCCCTTAATCACCATGTGTGAAAATGCAGTGTGATGGAAAATCTGAGGCAACAGTTCAGCAACTCAGTTGGCTGGGCCAAAGCCACTCTGCACATTCAAATGTCCTGCTGTTACGATAGACGTGGAAGTCAGACTGTAATAGTGAAGTGACTCACCACACATGAAAATGAGTTAAAGTTACTCATTAACCGGCCCAAGGTTTCCAGGAATCAAAACAGAGTTGAAAAATTATATTGACTAAACCCCTTCAGACCTGAATTTTTTTCCAGAACCAAGAACACTTATTGCATGTAGGAATAAGGTACAAACATTTTCTTTGCTGTTTTTCTTATATATATTATTCCAAAAACCAATCAGATTTCATTGGTGGATACATATGCTTTCAATGATTGCTAATACATAATGGATAAATTTCTTGCTCTCAGGAGTAATAAATATTTTCCCTGAATATAATTAACTTTCAAACTGTCACCCTCATCCTCAGAAGCCAACAATTCAGTTACCATCTTCCAAAAGCTGTAGAATGTCTTGGGCTATATACCCTAAAATTGAATATTTATTGCATATGAACATCTTGTAAAATGAAATAACATTGTCTTTGTTCACAGAATATATCTTCTTATGTGAATAAATCAGCTAACTAGAAGTCTTTATAGATTTACATTGGCTTTAACACTCTGCAGATGAAACCTCTACAGACCTGATGTCCATTGAGATGGTCATTCAATTAAAAAAAAAAAATCCTGCATGCACCAAGTTTTTCAAGTAAGGTTTTGTTGTTAGAAATCATTAACTTTTACATTTTAGTTTTGGTTCATGAACCAAAGAGCTTCATGATTATACATGTATCTTTATGAAAGGAAAATCCATGCACACCTTTTCATTCTGGCTGTCTCTGCCATGCAGCCCCTCTGAGGCGTCTGCTTTTCCACACGGCAAACCTCAGGGGTAGACTTCACTCTGATTGGATGCTAAAGCCTAACCAGCAATCCATTAAAAGATAAACTCTTAAAGTGAACATTTTCATTGGTAAAAAACAAAAATATCTCATGTCCATTGTAATAGACCTATGGTCTGAAGGGGTTATACAGAGTTGCATTATAATGTATCTGGATGTAGCAGTAGGTAGAAAGTTGACAAAATAAACTCTCATCATACAATCACTGTGGAACCGGCACTTCTGTGGGAAGTTAACACACATATTGGGTAATTTCTAATACATTTAATACTGCTACTTCTTTATGGTGATCTTCAATGAGACGACTGGAGCATGAAATTGCTTTGTGACGTTTGTTGGAAAAGTCAATATGGGTTTTTAAATAATTAAACCCAGCATTGATGACTGGTTGGCTGATTTGACAAGGGGTGCACAGCACTTGGTTTAAATTGCAATGCATTTGGAGCAATTCCAGGTGCGTTTAGTGAAAATAGCGTTGTTTATTCCTGTGAACAGAGTTGAACCCTAGTCAGAATCGAGCAGAAGGGACAGACAGAAGATCGTACCTGGGAGTGGAGTACCAAGGGAGTGGTGATTTGAGCAGGCTTACCTGCTCTTAAAATCTTCAGGTAAAAGAAGTAAATGCTCCGTCAATTACGTTGTTCTCTGCACCGGCCAGATAAATTGCCTTGAACAAATGGCTGTTCCTCTGTGAGATGGGCTATTCTCTCACTCTGACTCTTGTTTCTCGTTACTCTGGCCTTCAGGGGTTTGAACTTTCATTGGTAATTTTTCCTTTTCTTTTGGTCCATGTTAAACCCAGCCAATTTACAATCTCAGTTACCACAGGATTAAAACACCAGATTAACAGAAGCAGCTATGGCAGTCTCGGTGCATTCTGGGAGTGTTGGCTTAATCGTACATGTATTTATGATCACCCTCTGCTTCCAAACTGTTGTTAGCTGCCTAACAACAGTCCTTCCAAACTCTATGGGCTGAATCTCACTGAAAGACTTCTCTGGGTTAGAACCTCTTCAGTATGGTCCTTCTGTATCATCTGCATAGGTGACGTGCGCAGTGCATACTGATGTCTGATATCTATTTTTGGCTCTCTTCACTTTGGTGTATTCTTTACACCTCTCACAATATAGTAACGCATATAGAATCAAATAATGTTATATTGAAATGTATTATTTTTATTTTGCCCCTTATTCCCACAAGAACACAGCTGACCTGTTTAAGCGTGTGCAAAAACAGCTTCTGCAGACCTATAACCAATAACACAATGCCTGAATCAGGACACAGTATATTCATTTCGTGCATCTACAGATATCTGGCTGACCAGGCACCGTCTTAGGTAATCAGGCAAACAAACCTAACCGATTTAACCTTTATCTACCCTTGGCAAGACTGGGTCAATTGCAGTGCATCCAGGACTCAATCCCCTGAATACAGGGCTCACATTTGCTTCCTAAGCAAACATATCCAGCTTGAGCCACCTGTTGGCCCCAATTAATTTTTAGTAATTATTTTCAGGTTTATCCTTAAGAATCCTTGAAAAAAGAAGGACTTCCTTGTTAGCTATGGTGTGCTTTGCTGTGTCGTCAATATTGTTAATATCAATTGTCCTGTGCAAGGCTGCTGTACATGTCATAAGTGCTGAGATGACCTGTGTGTATTAGCTACTCAGCTAGCCCTCAATGCTGTCTAGTGCTTGTATGTGATCATGTGAGTGTGTACTTCTGCATGTTTGTATGTGCATGTTTGTATGTGAATTTTTGTATGTGTGTGTGTGTGTGGGGGGGGGGGGGGGGGGGGGTGTGGAGAGAGAAATGGCATTCAGACATGATTATTGGTGGAGTGTTTGCTCAAGCTTGAGGGTGGATTTGGAAAAGTGTGGTTGTGCTGACAGTTCATGCATGAATGTCACTCCATTCCTGATTATTTGACTTCACTTGTGTAAAGGGCTAATTATGTAATAACTCACGTCTGCAGCCTAAAGTTCTATTATGGGCCAGGAATTAGTGCCATCTGAGCAAACTGATTATCAGAGACAAGCTAAATGTGAATCTATTTCAGATTGTTGAAGATGTAAATTTTGGTTTGAAAATGCATGATTATGAGAATTAACAAGGAGCTATCAGTAGGTGTTCATCATCTCTTTGTTAATGTTACCTGCTAATCTATTATCATTAAACAAAACCCACCATTGCTATGTAGGCGTATTGGTATTAAACATGCTTAAATAAAAGATCAGAGTTAAGATTTTATCCCTTATCAATGTGGGAAAATATTGTGGAAGCAAGGTAATAGTTAAGAGGTAAGGATACTTCAGTGGGAGGGAGAAGGAAGGCATAATGAACGTAATATCAGCAACTGTCCTCCAAGGTCCCGCACCCAGAGGTGTCTAAACTCACAAATACCACACAAGTGCTACATGAGAGGTATTACACGACCACCTTGTGCCCAGCAAGCTTCAATAGTCTTACTTGTGTGTGAGTGCATGCTTGCTATAGAACTATCTGTGTGAATAGCTCATACAAGACTTACATCAACCAGCACTTAAAGAGAAAGGTTGTGTGAGTTGGCTGAAATGAAAGTGAATCTGAGAAATTGGCCTTTAATGTATGGGCCGTTCCCTCCTTTTTGGAGTGTGAGCTGAGAAACAGAGCATGAGGCCGTCACTTACTGAGCGGACACCTTTCTGCTCCTGCGTTATTAATGTGCATGAGGATGAAACGCACAAAAGGGGCTTTTAAATCTCAGAGCAGAGGACTTGACACATGGAGTCATGGAGTTACAGTGACCCAAGGTACTATGGTGATGGTGTGTTTACTAACGCACAACACACTTCCCTCTATTTGTCTCTCTCAAACTATGAGACAAGTAAACAGGCTAACTCTCCCTGTCATTCTTTCACCTATTGATCCTGCCTTTAATTCACATTCAAATGACCACAGGGATCCATAACTGTATCCCCTCCATTTCGCTCATTGATTTTCAGTGCAGAATTCCCGAAGGTTTATCGATGAATAAGTGGAAACTGTTTGAAATCACAAATCAGCAAATTCTCAAAATCTGTACAGGCAACAGGGGAGGTGAGAAGACCACAAAAACATATATTATCAGAATGGTCAATTTTGTTGAGTGAAGAGGCTTCATGATCCAGTAAAGCCTGCACTGGCTCCATTAATCAGAATGCATGTATTGCAGTTATGCTCGCAGAAAAAAACCGAGGTGATTGTATCAACTGCTTTCTGCAGTTCAAAATTGGTACATTAAATGCTTTTCTGCTACTTGTTCTATTGTTATTCAGGATATCATTTCCAATTCTGGCTCTGGAGATTCACCACCAAGCTTGTTTTCATTGATACCCAAAAATACCTGTTTCATGATTGGCACCATTTAATAAGTGACAATGAGACGGCTACTTAATTGCAAGAACTGAGGTGATTGGCCTTGAAATGATATTCAGATTTTGTGATTAAAATGCTATATGTGTAAGGCAATTTAATCAAATCACAAAATGCTTTGACCTCTGCTTTTAAAGACAACACTTTCATACAAATTTGTCACATTTTTAATATAATTTTGTTCCTTTGTGCTCTGTTTTGCTCAAATAAACAGCATAGCAAACAGTAACTTAACACTGAGGTACATTCTGGCATGGTGGTCATTTTGTTATGTGAGTGTTTCCCAGTTCAAGAACACATTTATTATTGAATTTGGACTTCTCATGCAAACCTAAAGACGGCCTTTAATGGTTATCACTTACTCATGAAAAACCAGCATAGTGTCAAATACATTTTGTTATTCTAAATGAGATATTAAAATTGACGATTTGTTTAGCATGGATTTTTGTAAATTTAACATTTACCATGAATTACCATCTATAACTTTTAACAGAAAGAAAAATGAATAACATTCTAAGGCTATTTCTGTGATGATTCTTGCAAATTTAAGATAACATTCCATTCACCCACTGGAAAGTTGAGTTGGGTTCTGAAAAAAATTTCCCCAACTGTCCTTGTCTCCCAAAAATCTTGTGGGAAGAAACTATTTTTTGTTGGGAAGCATCACACTTGTATTTGTTAAGCAATTCAATGACTATACCTGAATGTGAACAAGACATCAATCTCCCCAAAATTGTCTTTTAAACAAGGGACTGGTTTGTTATCACCATAAACAGATTAAATAAGGTGAAATCAAACTTTGTTCTTATTTTCCAGGACAAGGGTTGGTAACACTGAACCATACTACAGTTACCTGACTACTACAGTATGACTGACTGCATACAAAAAGAGCCACTCTATAATGAGGTTTCTGTTTGCCCAGGGAAATGTAATGCTGTTTAAATAGTTGTAATGCTTTGGAGACAATTAAGCTGATATTCCTAATGTAAGTTAGTTACAGTATATAAACAGACATTACAACAGGGTGGGGGAATTAGATGCTGAACAGAGAATGTGGGAGGAATTTAGATTCAATTTTTATCCCTCCTCTTACCAATGAGACATTTTAGAAGAGCAGCAAATACAAAGTTATATAAAAGACCGTTTTGAAAGGACATATCATCACATCTAAAGACTCATCAAACAGACTTTTTGATGGAAACTTTATGTGCTGAGCTGAACAGGGCACTGGAAAGTAATGCATCTCAGTGAGGATTCAGACAGACAGGTCTTTATGTCAGCGTGCATCACAATCTGACAGCCTCATGGTACCTCACATGACCAAAGATCCTGCGGCGGGAACAGGCACAGATTAAATTACCACAGTGTGTCAATGAAATACACACATACCTGATATCACTTAATCCCTTTCACAAGCTTGAGGCAACTATCAATGTACCACTAATATGGATTTCAATCATTCAGACGCTAGAGAAGCAACCAAAATATACAAGAAATAGTGTCAAAAGGAAATATATATTCCTCATGCAGGCTCAGCATGGCCTGAGCATTTTTGTGTTGTGCTGCAGAACTCTAGGGATTATAGGAAAGGGAAGCGGAAAAGGGAAGGGAAAGGGATACATGATTCTGCATGTATGCGCATGCGTCCATGTTTGCAGAGTGAGGCTTTAATAGAAGTGATAATAGAAGCAGAAGTAAAACTTTAAAAGCCTTTGTCCTGAAATACACTGGTCATGCAAGCACCTGCAGAGAGCCCCATGTCGCTCTGGAGTGTGGGTGAGAGGTGAGGTGATGTCCAGGAGGATGGAAAATCCCGCTCTGTAAAGTCAACCTGTGACACTCACCAGAATACAGCTGGGTGCAGTGTTACTGACAGGCACATTACAGTTGAGCACAGTGTTGTTGACAGATACAGTTGAGGCCAGAAATGCACACGGCACGACTAAGCACAATAAAGCTTACATGCACAGCTGAGCACAGTAATTCTGATACACACAACACAACTGAAAACATGCTGATGCTGATATGCACAACAAAGCCAAGCTGTGGTAAAACATGGAATTGATAAATAAATTGAGGAAATCACAAAGTTTTGGTTTTGGAAATTAAGTGGCAGATTTGGAACTGGATTTTCAGTTGAATTTAAGTTGAACAAACTGAAATTGAATTAACTGAGTTAACATCAACCTTGACTGTCACGCAGTGTTGTGGCTACACAGTATAACCAAGGACAACATTTCTGACCCTACAGTGCAGACATGTTTATGCACATGTTAATAAATACCAGTGTGCCTGTGTGTGTGAGAGAGATCAAGTGTTAATAATAGTGACAGGGCTGAAGGTGAGACACAAAGAATGGCATAATGAAGATATTCTCAGAAATGCGGTGGTGACATTCACTCATGTAAATACATAAATGTAAACTCACTCACACATACAGGAATACTCAGAGAGCTGTGTAATGATGACACTCTCTGGAGGCATGAAGATGGGCTGGTGGTCCAGAAATGTAGGGCAAAAGCCCACAATTTAGATGCAAATGAGCCTTTGGTGGCTTTGAATGTTTGCTTTTCATTCGCATGGCTCTGATTGAGCCTGTATTCTATTCATTAACTAACAGCGGTGAATTGATTTCAGCTCTGCACTCGAGTCAGATCTATGTCACCCACTTTCTTTCTTTTGGCTAAAGGAGGCAGAAAACTCATTATTTGTGGTTGTATAGTGTATGTCTGTACATCCCCAGGGTTGGGTTCTCTCCCCTGCTTAGTTCATAGGCTGGATGCTGGATATTACACAGAATCTACAAGAAGAAGAAAGGCAGCTTTTCTATAAGCACTTCTCCCAGAATCAGTGTGAAGATAACGATATTCGGTCAGTAAAGTGGCTGTGCCTTATTGTCTGTTGCTACTTACACTGAGCTAGCCTAAAAAAATGTGAAAATAGGATCCAAGATA
This sequence comes from Albula glossodonta, assembly GCA_019788955.1. Lineage (NCBI taxonomy): Eukaryota > Metazoa > Chordata > Actinopteri > Albuliformes > Albulidae > Albula > Albula glossodonta. The sequence goes on along the minus strand of JAFBMS010000020.1, from coordinate 8,600,874 downwards.
TGCGCTTCTCTCTCTGCTTTGTGCACATTTGTGCTGAACTATATGGGCTTGTTTTTTGTGTGCATTTTTATGTGTATGTATGATTGCATGTGAGTGTTTTTGTTTGTGTTCATGAGAATGTGTGTGGAAATACGACTATATGTCCTCACATGCGTATGCCGGCATGTTTGTGAATATGCCTTTGTATGTATATGCAGCATTGTAGGAGCATGTATGTGCATTGTTATAGTGCTGTTGCATATGTTTCTGTGTATTCATTTGTATGTGTGCATGTGCATGACTCTCTATCGGGACAAAAATTACAACTGCCCTTCACTTCTTTCCATACTGCACATGAACCACCAATCACACTCTGCTTATGTCATCAGTGGGTTATGCAATCAGCATGCGCTCGGTTTGTGCATCCACAGGCGTCTGGGTAACCAGAAGTGGCTGCTCGAGAGTAATGAGATGAACAAACATGGCTGGCTCAGGGTCCTACCATCCTTGGCGAAGGTAGTATATGTTTTTAGATGCACTCACAGCAGCTCTTCGTTCTACTATGGCATGAGCTGACATTTACATGAACCGACTGTTCTGAACCACATATAGACTGAAACAGAAGTGATTACTTTAAGGTACAGTGAGCAATTAATGTTCAAAGGCTTATTTCGTTACTAAGCCAAAATGCAAAGACAACATCTGGAGGACATTGTTTTGTTTGGAAACATTAATAAACATTACTTCCCAAGCATCATGTGTTTAAGAAGCCTATAGTTACTGCTGTCTTTCACGGAAAGGAATTTTGGAAATAATTTGGCCTTGTACCAGTTAGAGCACAGATATGTATCGTCTTTATAAAACACATCTGAAACATGTCTTGTCAAACTTGTCTTATCGTTGTGTTCTTTTGGGATAAGTCAAGACACAGAAATACTATATAATTTTGTGTATTCAGTGTTTAAGACATTATTCAAAGTGATTAATCAACAGATGAATTAGTTAATCAAATTTAATTTAATGCTATTCTACATTTTCTTTGAAAATGTAATTTCATAATTAAATAATGACTACCTGATGCTGGAAAGCAAATGATGGAAGCTCATTTAAGAACCATTACAAGTTAGATGCCTAGGGCAACATGACTAAAAAAAACAAAAAAACAAAACATCTATTGTTTGTAGCAAGAGCTTAATTTCATAACAGGGCAACATGGCATGTCTGAGTTATCAAAAATACACAGAAATAATTTTTTGTTTGTTTGTTTGTTTTTTTTTTTTTTTTTTTTTTAGCTTATCCAATTAAAAACAGGCCACCTCTGATTTTTCCTGCTGCCCACAACTATTAGAATTGCTATATGCTGTGTTCTCCCTCTGTATCCATGCTGCTTAAGGTTTCATCCTCATAGCCACTGTTGCTTCAGGCATGCTCTGCAGCTGAACGTTTCAATCTTTAGAAGAACCTGCTATGTGACAATGTCATTTCAAAAATCCCTTTACAAATAAAATTGAGTTGAATCAAATTTATGAGTTATGCATTGCTCATAATTAGCTGGCAGGCATTGCAAATGAGCAAATTTCACATATTCCAATTTAAAAAAAAAAAAAATGTGCTGTGTTCTGGTCAACAAAATTTGTGTGATTCTCTAACAAAAGCCACTGTAAGCATTCTGTAAAGACAAATGCTAGATTAAGTACAACAATGCACATCAATAATATACAGACTCTTTTAACAAACAGGAAGAACTTAATAGGCACATTTCTTTTATTTCAACCAATTTTCTCTCTCAGAGGAGTTTAAGTGGCACCATTTTCTGTGCCCTATTTATTCTGCTGAGAAAAACGACTGTCCTGCCTTCTGCATCCACTGTCTCACCCACCTACAGATCTGAATGTACAGTCACACATGGCTCCTGCACCAAGCCCTCTGTCATTCCACCTATTTATCTAATGCTAAATATGAACTGTAACATTTACAGGGGGTGGACCTGTTAATAAAAACTAATTATGCATAAGTAGGACCACCCTTCAGATCAGTTTACATCTTTCTTGGGATTCAGTCATTCTAGTTCTGAACACTGTAGTTTACAGCCATATTTAACAGTTGGCAACAGAGATTGTGAGTAGAAGGCTTCCTTTGCCTTTGGAATTTCCTTTAGATGTGGGAATTGTCATTTGTACACTGCCTTTAGATAGTACAAACTTGTGTCATCCCAAACTGACATAAAGGCTGACATGAGAAGCATGTAAACTGATGGAGAAAAAAAAATGAAGCTCTAAATTGCTCTTCCATAACTAGACAAGTCACAGACTGGTTTTACTTGCCTGAAATTATATTTACTTGACCCAAGCAACCACCCATTAATGTCTGGCCCCGAACAGTCAAAAGACAGAAACAGTTCACAGCTAACAACTGGCTGTCCCAGTGGGACTGAATGAACGGATGGGTGAGGGGGTGGTGTTTGAGAGGGCCGCTCTGAATTGTAAATGCAGGCCCCTGCTGGTTTGCCTCCAGTATTTGCATTTCATTATCTGAATTTTCATTCAAGCACATACCCATGCTTACCAGCATACACCCTCAGCTAATGAAAAGCTTCACTGCTCAGGTGGACTTGCCCTGTTCAGCAGGTTCTGTGATTATGCTACAAGTTCAGGAAGGCACCATCTCAGATGTGTTCACAGGAATATATATTTCAAGCTGGAATCCCAGCCACTCATAATCATGGGGTGAATCATAATTTCATTCACAGGCAGGTTATTGTGAGATAATGAAAACATTTATTGATCTGTTTTCAAAACTCTGCGAGTCATTCTGGACCCATCTGTAATCTGGGGACATACTCTCATGCAGCGGGCTATAAAGATAGCATGTGAAGAGTACCCCTCAAGATTCACATTTCAAACCCTTATCATAAGGAAATTTGACATACAGTTCCACAGCATTTGCTTGCTGTAGGCAGGGAAAACAATGAGCAGCGCATACAGAATCAGCAAAAGGTAGAGGAAAAAGAATGCAAGGCAGAAGTGGATGGGCATTCAACCGCATTCTGCGTTTCCCCTCTACATCTATCAGAGATCAGAAACTGCAATGCATGCAGCATAGAACATATGAATCTGTCATATGCCGCTGTACACTACATTTATCAGAAATCTGAAACAGCACACAACCCCAGGTTTATGAACCTGTGACGCATAGCCTTGCTCTACATTTATCAGGGATCTAAGGGTGCACACGGTGCTGGACGTGTGAATCTGTCAGCTGCAGCTGTACTCTATTTACAGAGCTGCTCAGCTCTGAAATGCCATGCAAATGCAGAAAAGGTGGAACTGTCAACTGAAAAATGTATGCATTTAGATATTTATATGCAAAAAAGGGAAACCACCAAAGATGTTCATCACATCTGGGGTGAGCTCTTAAAGTGATGCTGTGTGCCAAATGGCCCAAAAGACCTTTGTGTGGACACAATGCATTTATATACTTTTGAGCAGCCTGCCAATACATTGTATGTGCATTTGAATTTGAGAGAAGAGAGGACAGTGGCACAGCAGAATAGAAAAGAGATGCAGAGACAGTGTGATAGAATAAGAGATGGATATCAACAAAGGCACAGTGTCAGAGGAGTGATCTTTGGGAGCCAGCTCTCCCATCATGTCACAGGAGGACTGTTGTGATGTCCCAAAAGGGGGATAGAGGGCTTAGCAGACCAAGGACAGAATTAGAGATGGGGGTCAGCGCCATGTATGTTAAATCCTGGTGGACGAATGAAAACAGGGTTTCTGAATCCCTGGATGTAGAGGTTGCTTGTTTTGCATTAAGAGCAGATATTACCATCAGTCAAGCATTCCAGCCCCTGAGAAGGATACTTGTGGTGCATGCAACACTCCACACACCATCTGTGTATCCCTTCATTATTTCTGAACAGATAGCATGGGAATGTCAGGGAGAGATTACTGCTCTGTACAATCACAAAGACACTGCTGCCTACTGCAGGTTGTCATATTTGGACGTACAAAAATTAAATTGGTTTGTAAGCCTTCCCCTGACCTCTCGCACAAAATGATATTCTCCAGTGTTAGTGGTATAGCCTATATTGCTTGGAGATATTGGAATGTGTTTCTCATTCTATTAGGTGCTTTTTGGGATACCGATGGATGAAAGTGACCTGAAAGAAAAGAAATGAGGTGTGTGTGTGTGTGTGTGTGTGTGCATGAGTAACAATACAGATGTTTAAGGTTCCATTTTTTTTATATATAAATCATCGTACATTAGTTGCTGTTCTTCCACCAGACAGTTTTATGTAACATTTCAGTAGGCAAAGACAGTCATAAGGTAAACTGCTGTGATTTCAGTCAGTCAGAGGCCAGAACACTTGAATGGTCATAGTACAGATAACACACATTCCACAATACATAATGTTCAAGCCGGCAAGATCATGCCTTAATCTACTTAGTTACAGACGAGTGTCATTCACATGAAGAGACCAAGCAGAATGGTGACCATAAAGAATTTGTGTGCAGACACCCCTGTGACTGTTGCATGTGCTTTGATCAGTAGTCAGAGTGGTGTATAACTTCAGGGATGGATCTGCTGTCACATCGTGACTGCTGTGTTGTACCATGGGGCACAAAGAAATTGAGCAGAGAATCCTGAGCCTGATGTTCCTCCTCCAGATCAACATAGTTTTGTCAATACAAGGTACCAATGATGGGTTCCTGGTGTAACTGAAATATCGATCCTCTCTCTCCTCTCTCCCTCTCACCATTTCTATTTGTCTCTCCTTCCTCCTTCATTTTCTGTCCCTTGCTTTGTTCTCTGTTTCTCCCTGTCTACTCCTCCTCTCGTCTAAATTTTTGTGATGTCAGGGTCTTTTGGCTGCAATTCTCTAATGCATCTGTAATACCACCAAAAACATGCAGTTTGTCCCGCTGGCCTAGGCCACTGCCTGTTGAGTTGCAAAGATATTACTCTCTGACAATTTCCTGCAATGCTGTGTTTCATCTTCATTTTGACCGCACTGCAGGGGTGATTTTTTAAATGAGGTGGCACAAGGGGGATCAAGAACCAGAAAATGATGTCAGAAATTAATACAGCACTGAAAATTGGCTTAGAAAATATTAGGCATGATTTTCAGGCTCTTGTGCAGTGCCCTGTGCCCTAACATAGGTGGTATTACAACAAGAGCCTGAAAATTGTTTATATTGAATAACTGTTTTCCATGGATAGGACAACACAATTTTGTTCTACTAAATAAAAAAACATCACATAGGCATTAATTATTAATTTAACCTTTTTTTATTTTTAATACAAACATTGCAGTGTATATGTGTGTGTTCTCTGCACTCCATGTTCTGAGCTTGAAATCTGTGTCTGTTCATGTGGGTTAACTGCACTGTCACTCATGTAGGCTATGCTCTGCCGCAGAACAGCTGTATCCTGCAGTTTTTGTGCTGGCTACTAAATAGTCCAATAAACTCTTCCATATCCAGGGACTTGGATCAGATCACCAAGCTAACATTCTCAAACCCCACATTTCAGTTTTTACCACTTTATTGTACCCTATTTGGGAAATTGATTGTGCCCTTAATCTCACGGGAAAGTCATAGGTATTCACTAGTCTGCCAAAATTACATTAGCTAAGCTAATTAACTAGCTTCATAATATTATAATGAGACTCTTGGGAGGTTTTGAACCTGTTATACCTGTGGGGGTCATCTTTACTAGCTTCAGTAGCCTTCTGCCATCAGTAGGGGGGGCGGTCCCACCCCTTTAGACACACCCCTACCGCACTGAACATTTTCTGAGGTCCTGTTATTTGATTGCGCAGTTCGGACTGACGTTTATGAAAGCCCCCTCGTTCTTCCTTCTTTGGCACTTCTTTCTCCTCCATTTGGTGCCAACAGGAATCTGATATATACCAAGTAAAGGGTTATCGCCTGGCACTGACAGTCCTGTGATTTCCCTGCAAAGCCACAGCTTTGAAAGGAAACCTTTCCATGCACTGATAGCTACAGCTACCTCAGAGATATCCAGCCTTCACCACTCATGGTTACTTTGTGATAGCGATCCACCTTATTAAACAGTATCATGGCTGCAGTGGGCTTCCATGGAGATGTCTGTGAATAATTCAAGAAGGGGGCTGGCACGTCTCACTGTGTGCCGATTGTGGGATCCGCCTTTCTGTCATTGTATCAGGATGGAGAGAACATTGCATCTGTCTCTCCTTATATTTTGTCTCCAGTGTTTTTAAGCTTTTAATTTTCACTGTGATTTCATAATCAATAGCATTGCAATAAGGCTTACCCTCCAGTGTGTTCAACCTATTACCCACCCTTCCATCTTTTCAAGGAAGACAAAAGGGTAATGTTTTTGGGAACCTCTAAAAACCCTTTCTTCAGAAGAGCAATAACTAATGAATGACTTCAAATACATGAGGTTTCTGGCCTGAGGGATTATTTTGAGAGAAAAGTGAGAGAGTTCTGGGCTAGAATCTGAAAATGAGTCCCTGAAAAGCCTGCTGGCTCTTCCCTGTACTGTCAAACACCTGGAGCTCTGACTCTGTCCCTGTGCTCAAGGGTGCAGCCAGGAATCCTGGGCCCCATGAGATTGCATTGGGCCTTCCAGCCTATTGATGGAATTGGATATTTGTATGACCCTCGCGCACCTGAGGGCTTTCAGGGAATCATTCAGGAAATCATTATAAACTTTCAGTGCATTAGTATTAGTTGTGCCATTGCCTGTGCTGTCTGTAGAATAGACTTGAGCATATGCTGTCTGCTAACTATAGCTATACTGTCTTCTCCGTACTGTCTATTGTATGTAGCGCTATGTATTGGACCCTGTTCCACTTGGGTAGGGCTGGTGGCTCTTGCACAGTCCTTGCTCTCCTTCAGTTACAGACAGCAAAGTACATATATCCTCTCCTGGCTTTTACTGTGACTGGTGAGGGAAGCAGTCAATAGCACCCTCTCCGAAAAGAAGTGTGTGGGCATCTGTGATGTGTCCAAAGGAGTGCAGTGATTTGGCCTGTTAAGCCATGAGTGGTCCTGTTTCGAAAGAGACAGCAGTCATTATTACCACTCTCTCCCCTGCCCTTGTTGGCCCCAGTGTCAGGTTGGTGGTCTTCTCCTGTTGGAAAAGCAGCAGTAAGACGATGTCAACAAGGTGAAAATGAGCTTAAATTATTTGCTTGGTTAGAGTTCCCCCACTTACCTGTTAAGCAGTGGCAGAGAGTCAGAGAGTCTGCTCACCAATTTGGGAAATGATACATTTTTCTTTTAGTCTGACAAAAAACTCATCTTTAGTGAAGGGCTTGAAGGTGTAATGTATGGCACACCATTGCCCTCATTCTCCCATAAATGAAAGGGGTTCCTGTGTTAGGCAAATGCTTATCTCTCTCCATGTTAATACACGTTCACACATGAGAGAGATTATGTAAATCAGAAGGAGCTCAGGCAGAACGATGCAGCAACAGCAGGTTTACATAAGCATCGGCATGCCACACTTGCTTTTGGGTCTGTTTGGAGTTATGGTCAGCTTGGTGGTGGAGGATGGGTAGCAGGTTTAGAGTCATTGAATGTCCGATTTCTTGATTCCACAGGCTCTGCATGGGGTTGACAGGACCACAGATTGAGATATTCTTTTGAGAGAAACTATTGATTCCTTTTCTTATTCCTTTTTTGTGCCCCATAATGATTTTATGTTTTTGCTCAAGGGCCTTTAAAGTAGCAATTATAACACACGCCTTTCTCAAGAGCATGTTTTATTTAAACAAACAAAAATGAATGCAGTGAACAAATGGAGCCACACTGAATATAAATACACTTTTTATTCTAATGAATTCCCAGCCTCTATAATCTAGATTATTTGGGTTTACTACTTTCTTTTTTTCCCATATTCCCTGAGGTGTGTGTCCAATTCCTCCCCATGGTGCCACTTATACCCAGATACCAGGCACACTCATTTTTTAGGTTGAACATCATTCCTGAAGGTCTCACACACATCCTGACCCAGGTTTTAGGTATATGCTTAGATAGAATTTAATGTGATGATTGATGACTAACATACTGCCACAAGGAATAGCTAATGGGTCCTCAATTATGGCTCTAAACTACAGAAAAGTGCCTCCAGTATTTCTCCAGCCACATACTAAACTCAGGAGATTTTATGGTTTATGTGGACAACAGCAGGGACAATCGAGAAGGAAAGGTGAAATTATAATTTTATTAATCCAGTCAGGGAAATCTATCAAGAGAAGCAGATGCTTTTTTGTTTTAATACTGACATTGACAATGTTACAAAAAAAAAAAAAAAATTAAACAGAAGCATTGGCCCTTTGATTCAACCTTAAGCACCAATGGGTAATATTATATCTGAATCCCTTGACAAGCATACTCTTTATAGACAGGCATACTGATACATAGAGCTTGCAAGCATGCATTTCTAAATTGTACACACACACACTGTCAAAAAGCAGATGCACGTGACTACCTTTTATTTCATGTGAAGTGTTGACCTATGCTTCTACACTTCTGTTGGCCTGGAGTGCTCCCTGTCCAAGAGAATGGCCGAGCGTCAAGGACAGATATCTCACCAGATTAGAACTTTACAGCTTTGAAATTTATTGTGTCACTAGGGGCACAGAGTGAGAGCTGCTTCCCCCCACCCCCTCAGTTTTATTAGTGCCCAGAGCTCCCTGAAGCCGGCCCTTATGTGCCCCCTGCTCCCCCGCCATCACCCGGTCACATCGGCCGGTTATGTCCCCTGAATAAGCATGAGGAGGATATTTATGAGCCCGTGCTGCTCTGTCTGGGCCCGGGGGCGGCGCATCAATGACATTTCCCCTTCCACCTGGGGAGGAATTATCCTGACTGAGGATATGAAAATCTGCTGAAATGTGCACAAATGATAAATAAATGAAAAAAAGCTGATAATGCCTGCACCTCAGACACAATGATATCAGATTTATGATGGGCGCACACTTTCCCCAGACAAAAAAAGCTGTGAACACCCCCCACTCTCTCCCGTCCCCCATGGTTTTAATAAGCAGCGCTTGTTTGAATTGCATTCAAAAGGCCATAAATCTAATTCTTCTTATCGGCCCAGCCTAAAGCCTACACTGCAGGAATATAGAGAATGCTTCTCTGATTGAGATTTAGTCTCTTATAAACTTTGTAGGAGCAGAGGGATCATATCTCCAATTTCCTCCCTGTTAGCCAGGGTGAGGTTAGAGCTCATGAAGGATGCAAACAGGGTAACAATACACAGATCTTGTCATGTGTGTTCAGACACACATCATAAGAAGACTAGTCAAGAACAGATTTTTCATTTTTATTATATTTCAATTTAAAATAGTCACAAAAACCATCAGAATAAAAAATCTGATGGCATATCTGATGATGAGGTATTTTGTGTCGCTTGTATTATTTTTCACCTAATGATATAGTCCTGAGAGCGAAAGAGGTTCAGTGACTGAAGTAATGCCCATGAATAGTCTTCAAGCACCCAGCTACACAAGCACACTAGAAGGAGTGCCATTTGTGGACAACACACCTGGAAGGGAGCATTTGGATGAATGCAACAATGAAGCTGTGAAACAATATTGATGTCTGATCTTTGATTCAACAAAAGATACAACAGGTGAGACCAAACTTTATCAGACAAATGTTACAAATTTGATTTGGATTATTGTTATATGATTCAAGACTATGAAGGTGTGGTTAATTTCAGTGGCATGCATTAGGAAGCAATACAATGCATTGTTGAGACCATGCACTTAACATCACCACAATTCACTCAACATGGATCCCATTAGTTCAGAGCACTTTTAAGAACACTGCCTGAGGAAATACTCACTTGCTAGCTAAAGATATGGTAAGGATAAGGATATTCACAGATTCCATAGAATTACTTGAAACCAATCTCCATGCTCTCAACAATGAATGTTCTGTATCCCATCAGTTGTAACTGAAACATTCTAATTAGTTTCATTTCATGACTGATTACGCTTGTTAAAATATACATAATGTAGCCATGGAAGTTAGAAACTTGAGGGACTAAAGGGATTTTGAAGCTGAATGTCTGGTTAGTTCATAGATTCTGTGGTTCCTCAGTAAAATCTAAACAGAGACAGAATTAATTCCGGTCTCTTCAAAAGGATTTTGGAGGCAATTAAAGGTTCCATGATTAGTCATATGTGATTAAGGTAACTGTGTGCTCTTGCAATGTTAAATAATTGATGGCTGCTCTGTAGTTTAATTTGCACTGAATGAACACAGATTTCATTAGGGCTTTTCATTAAAATCATTGAAAGTGCAAGGTCATGTTTTCCTTTGTTCTCACCCATTTTCAAATTAAATGTATTTCATTTAACAATTCCAATTAAAAAACTGAAAATATTAAGCCAATGAATGGTTATTCTGCAAACAAAAAACATTACAAAACAAAACAAACAAAACAAAAATAAGAACTACTGCAACGCAACTTAAAATCCTAGTACGGCCATATAAAATCAGATATCATGAATAGTAAAAAAAGCTTTTTTTGGTCTTGCAGTTTGGATTTCTTTTCTACTGTGAGACCAGAAGGCTGTAGGGTGAAGACTGAGCTATATCATGCCAAAGATATGTAATCACAGCGTTGGCTGTGGACAGCTGCCCTGCCATTTTACACTATAAATTTTCACACCGCAATGTGTATGGATTGGGTTCAGCTCAGGTCCAAGGCAACGTCATCTGTCACTTCCCATCATGCAAAGGTAGGACCACGTGTCCACGGCTGGTTAGCCATGTGGGTTAACTAGAACAGATGAGATTATGTTTCACACCCCTCTAACAGAAGATGGAAGCCTTAGAGATACTGTGAGACCTTTGTGCTTCAGGGCTACTGTGAAAGATGTAATTTGATTGACAGTTTATTTCAACGGTGAATTAGGTTTAATCGAGACTCAATATTGAATCAGGGTGCTGTTTTGCACAGGGGAAGAATGTGGCAACAGTCTGTAATGCCATGAGGCTTATCAAGAAGCTGTACACTGGTCTGGCTGTGGGGACCATGAAAGATTATCCTGTTTATAAATAAATCACTTTGAATCATGGTAAACGGTTTTGGACCCATCATCTTTTTTTGCAGTTCACGGAACTCTGTAAAACTGCATGCACGCACTGTAAACATTTTCAGCTGGCATTTTACAATGATGTGATTGATTAAGACAAACGGCATCCTGTTCTCCCCATATGTGAGGGGGGAAGAGTGCCATCATACTTCCTTCCAGCCAGAGATACCAATGACCCCTCCGCAAGGAAATATCTTCCCCTGAGGAAAACATATATTTCCACAAACAAGTAATCCTGCACAGTATGAGATAGAATAGAAATGACAGAGAGGAAACAGTGTTGGCACAGCACTCTGTGGAGAAAAAGACACAGAATTAGGGGAGTGACAGCACACTGGCTGCTGTTGGGAGTCACGAAAATGGAATGGCAGGCAGATGGCCGGACATGTCAGTTGCATTGCAGAAGGACATTTTGGCATGAGCATCATGTTTAAAGATGTTTGAGGGCTGGGGTTGGGGACCCCAGAAAGACACATTGTTGAGGTGTAGCTAACACGACCCCCAAGGAGCTAAGTGGAATGCTTGGCCTCACACAGTTAGTCACACTGAGCATTAGCACAATCTTCTGCTCATGAGGAAGAGACTGGTTGTGGACAGTGCAGATTGTGCGAGGTGAAAGGAAACCACTTGTCCGTAGGGTTTTTGTGACTGTTTTCTTCCTGTGACAGGAACAGGAGCTGACAGAGTGATGCAGGCCCGTGAGATCAGACATCTGCATCATTTGGAGAAGGGGCGTGAAAACAGCATGGGAAATGAGGGAAGACAGGTGATGGAGCAGCAAAAACGACATCCTGTCCAAATGCATTGAGGGAAAGCAAGTTTGCTGGGGGCGGGACAGTGACGGAGCACTGAATCATCTGACTGGAGGAAATCCAGAATCTTCTCTCCACACTGATATTGAGACAGATTTATTGGCCACTACCAGCATTATCTTTAGACTATTAGACACCATTAAGTACCTTTCAATATCATTTTTTAGAAATAAGATGCAATTGAGGGCCAATATGTTTAACAATATTCAACAACTAGCCAATACACACCTGTCCCAAACAGGCAGGTATGTAATCAGGGAGCAGGTTGTAAAACAGTTGTAATTTTTCCATTGTATGGGATCAATATTCACATCATGCAATTGAATAGAATGTGGTATTTTCACACAACAGCTGTAAAGTAGTCACATTTAAGGATAGTTGAAAAGTATTAGAGCAGAGTCTCTGTGGTTTTCAATGTGACAATGTGTGGTGTTGCCAGTGCTGTGCCAGCCTGATGAAGATATAGGCTGCCTGTCGGATTCATCTTCCTGGCTCATGAAATTAGACCATCCAATTTGTCATCTGTCATTGCAGAGTGACATTTCTTTTCATCAGTACTGAACATGATCTTTGTTCCTGACAGCTCTTCCTAAGAGCGGTCACTCAAGGGACTGTTGTACTGGAGATTGCAGAGCCAAACGGTTTCTTTCACTAGTCTTAAGTTGGATGCTCTATCTCTCAGCTGGTCAGCCTGAAACCTCCCAGTCATTTTTTAACCTCGGTCCTCTTGGGAGGCTCTTGGGTATTATGAACTACATTTCATACAGGGTCATCCTTGCAAAGGATGTTGTTGTTGTTGTTGATGAAAATGATATTGGTTTCATATTTTATCTTTATCAGTCTAGTACCAGTTTAAAATGCGATGGTCACTGGCAGTTTTCCTTTTACAAATCAAAACTGCTCATGTTATTTAACAGACAAACATCTCATATGCTGTTTGCTTTTCTACAAGACCACAAAACATGCACATGTGTGATTTTAAATATTTTAATGATTTACTTTATAACAAACCAAAGGAACATCAACAGGACTATCTTGTATTTTCATTATCATTGCAGTTTTATTATTGGCGTTTTCTAAATGTTTATGAGTAAATGCATGGTAAGTGAACACAATGTGTTCAGATTTGTATACAAGATGTCAGTAATGCATATAAAAAGGCATTTTCAAGGCCAGGTGCTTTTAAATGTGTTCGGTGGACTCCTTTTTCTGGTCGACTAGGGAAATTGTCAACTGAATTTTTACAGAGAAAATTCAGTTACTCACTTTTTCCATATAGGATTTGAAGCTGTAACATTCTGGTTCCAAGGTTGGTCCCATGCAGCTGCTGAACACTTTGGCCCACCTAGCTGTGATAAATACTGGTTTTGCTGTATTATTAAATGACATTTGTAAATATCATGAGATTAGGTTGTCATTGACATACTTATTATCACTGTCAACACAATTGCAGCACATTGACATGGTGCTCTGTAAATGTCCCTTTGTGTCCCTGCCACTATAAAAAGATTTACACACAATCAGCACATTCTGATATATTTTTTTCTTCTTGAGTTATGTCTGCATTCCTCTGTATTTGTAGTCAAATGATTCACATGTGGTTAAATAAAATCTCAGCTTTTATTAAGGACTTAATTTTTCGTCTTGGTTTCACCATGTTTAATTACAGCACTTTTTACACATAACCCCACATTTCAGGGCACCATAATGTTTTGGAAATCTTAACGTAGTGTAAATGTATGTTTTTATAGTCAATACTTCGTATATCCTTTGTATGCAATAGTTGCTTGAGGTCTGCAGCCCATAGACATCACCAGGTGCTGAGATTCTTGGAGATGTTCTTCCAGGCCTGTACTGCAGCCATCTCCTGCTTATTCCAAGGGCTAGTTGCTTTAGTTTTCTCTTCAGAATATGGAATGTATGTTCAATTGTATTAAGATTTGGTGACTAACTTAGCCAGTCAAGATTTTTCCAGTTGTTGGCTTTGAAATAGGCCTTTTTTGTTTTAGCATTATGATTGGGATCATTTTCAGGCTGTGCAATGATTTTACATGTCCAATGAGTTTTGAGGTATTTGCTTGAACCTGTGTAGATAATATGTTTCAGTACACTTAAGAATTTGCAGCTGCTATTACCAGTTAAATCATCAACAAACACAAATGAGCCAGTAGCTGTGGCAGCCATACATGTCCAAACCATACCACTCCCTCTGCCATGTTCCACAGCTGAAGTGGTATGCTGGATCTGAGGCAGTTCCTACTGGTCTCCACACTTTGCTCGTCTTTGTCCGTTACTCTGCTGCAAATGAATGTTGGTCTTATCTACTCAAAAGAACCATTTCCAGGACTCAGCAGGCCCTGTTAAGCACTTATTTGCAAAATGTAACCTGGCCATCTGTTTTGCAGCTAATTAGTGGTTTGAATCTTGCAGTGTAGCCTCTGTAGTTGTATTTATGAAGCCTTCTGCAGATAGAAGTCACTGACACATCCGTGCCTGCCTCCCGAAGAGTTTCTGATCTATCAGACAGGTGTTTGGTGGTTTTTCTTCATTATATTGAGAAGTCTTCCTTGGCCTATCAGGCCCTTTGCTGTTACTTAGCTTAGGTAAGCTTATGCATACAAACATGTTGGTGTGAGTTTGTAATACTGTTTGTAAGTATATGCAGCAAATGATAAACATATCTTTTGAGAATACTCATGCTTAATGCGACTCAGAGGCTTTGTGATAGTTATTTGGGTACATTTTTTCATATTTCATGCTGTGAACAATAAAAGAGCAACTGTGAAAAATTTTGCAAAACTGTTGTTTCACCTGAATACTGTCTGAGGCTTGTTGACCATATATCCTGGTGTCACAGATACTCTTCTCTTCTTTTTACTAAAAAAAGAACTAGTTATGTGTTATAAAACAAGCAAGTAATTGCACAGCGATAAAAGAAAGAATGTTTTATGCAAGTGTTCTTCCTTGAGATCAAAGGGTTTAACTTGCAGTTTAATTAGTCATTTATTGAGCATTTATAAATACATTGTAACTAAGGTGTTACTACTTAGTTGAGCTTGACATAAGGTGAACCAAAGCCAGAATGGCCCACGCACTAATGTGATTTCTAAATTTGTCAATGATGACAACAGATATGCAAAGAAACATAGCTTTTCCTCAGCAGAGGATGTCACAATTTTAAGATAATATAGATTTATGTCCCTTTGCTAGAAATCCATTTTGTTAGCTTGAATTATTTGTTTTTGCAGATGCCCAGGGTGTCTTAGCTTACATTTGGCACACTACCCAGTTATACACCTACATATTCTATTGAAGGTGATATACTTAATGTGGTGTGTGTATGTATGTTTGTGGGCATTTGTCTGAGTTAAAAATATGCATTCATACTGTGTAATAGACTTTGTGTCTTTACTAGTGTTTGCAGTTGACCCAGTGTGTGTGATATCTGTGTTTTAAACTCTATTTCTGTGTTTACAATGTAGTGTGCACTTCAGTCAGTCTATTGGGTAATGGGGTTTGTAAGCAGACATGCCTATGTCCTGTATATGCTGTCGATGACCCTGTAAGAATGACTGGGTATATGTTTAGAGAGTGCCTCTCTCTATCACTAGCAGGATGGACGTTAACTCTAGGAACTACTAAAATGTATTTCCTTGGCATGAGAGAGCATATTTACTGTTTTCAATTATTCTGCCACCATAAAAGCTGACCTCCCAGATCAGCCTCTCTTGCCCTGATATACAACCCCTAAAAGAGGAGCCAGTAAGATTGCATATGGTTGTGCCTGCTTGAGTGTGTACCTGTGCTTCATTCAGTGTATTTGTTTTCTTGAGAAAAGGAGGTATGCTACTGAAAATTGCATTGTTGACATTGATTTTCAATGACAAGCACAGTCAGATTGCTAATGTTAGTGGGTCGTAGTTCAAGTTTTTAATGAGCTGTAGCTGAAGAAAATGTATTATTCACAGCCCTCACTCAAATACAAGTTCAGCTAGTACCTGGATTTTGTTATTTTCAGATACTGAAATAACAAATAAAAATATAAACTACAAAGGCAAGATGTAAGTATTGAAATATATATTTTACAGGGTGTTTCATTTCTGCATCCAAACTCATTGAAAACTCAGGTTCATAGCAAGGCAATCCTGTGTTGTTAGCTGGAAGAAGAGGACTGGGTTATAGTTTAAAAGAAAGAATTCAGTGTGCGTGATCTTGCACGTAAAATATCACATTTTTTTTTTTTTTTTTACCAGATTCAAGCTGCTTCTTTTTAAATACAAGTGCTCTTTGTGAAAAATTTAATCACAAAGGAATATAAAAAGAGCATGGATAATTAATTTCTAGACTGTCTGGAAGGTTTGATTAATATTGGAAACACTAATTAAATGATGATTAAAAATGGTTGGTGTTAAAAAAAAAAAAAAAAAAAAACTTCTACATATGACTTCAACATTGGTATATACATCTAAAAGCAGATCCCTTGGAGCACTGCCTCATTCCTTCCTGTCTTCATCAAAGTGATTCATTGATAACAGCAACATCTATTCTTGGAGATCAGTGCTCTTTCTGATTTTGCAACCAACAACTTTTGTAACCATGATGTTCTAAGTGCTGGACTAGAACATGTATTAATAAAAATGAGAACTACTAGGGGGTTCATGCACCCCATAGTCTGATCCTGACCACACCAGAGCTGGTTGTGGCCTCCAGTTACTGTAGCTGTATTGCTGCCCATGTTTAATTTTATAGGATGAAGAATTCAGAGAATTCAGGAAATTGCTTCAGCTATAGTAAAGGTATGAACACAGGAAAATTCAGAACTTGTTTGTGAGATGCAAATTCAGGACAATGCTAAACCTGTAGCTGAAATGATTTAACATCCAGAAGTGCTGTTGACTGTGTTATGTATGTCTCACAATGTATTAGTACATCTCAGTCACATAAGTCACAATACACTTAGAATACACTGTATGTATGAATATTCCTTTATCAGTGGGCATATGTTAAAGGGTTTCATATACATATAGGCACATATGCGACACAAAAATACTCTCACACACACTCACACAATCACACGGGAAAAGAACCCCTCATAGTGTCAACAGATAATTTGACAGGCACACTGTTCCACTAGTTGTCTTCGCATGAATCGGATCACTTTTTGCTGACGAGCCCCAGAGGCCTTTGTCACCATGGATACCGGAGCCCCTTTCGGGCTGGCTTTGTGGTACAGTACAGGAAAAAACTTGACAATTGCCCCTGCTGTGACAATCCTCTGCTAAAGCTCTCCTCAGATCATAGCATCTCATTTGTCTCTGTCCCAATGCTCACCAAAAATACAGCTCACCTGTCACTAGTGCTTCTCTTTGTCTGTCTGGCTGTCTGCATTTGTCCATCAGTCTTAAAGGCTGACTCCAGCAAATAAAACAATAGAGGAAATATTTTTTTAGCTCAATTGATCTGAGTGCATTTATTAAGAGATAATAAATGCAAAAATCATTTGGTTTATCAAAATAGATGTCAATATGTATGATCACAACAAACAAACAAACGCAGAAAATGCACTGTAACAGCTATAAATAGTGATTTATACAGTCCTGACATACTCCCTACAGAACCTCACAAGCATCTTTCCAAGCAGCGCTCAAGGGTCAATTGCCCGCTGTTGGACATGGGTCCTCAGGTTGGTTTAAAAATGTTAATACAGTCTGAATCTGAGTAACCTTGGCAAAACCATTCCATGGGACTAGGCCCTGGTAACTAAATGATCGCTCACAAACAGTCTTTAGGGCTCCTGGAGATGGATAACAGTCTGTCGTCTTCAGTGCAGATTGTTAAAGTTTGGGGTGTGAGGTTTAAAAGAGATCAGACAAGTAGGATCAGGCTTGGCCATGAATGGCTTTGTGTGTTTGGAAAAGAATCTCAAAATCAATTGAGGAGAAAGCTATGAGTCGGAGCATTGGGCGTAAAACAGGAGGAAATATGATCCTTTACACCTGATCTCAAGGAGGAGAGGCAGACAGGCTGGGGCTTAAGGAAGATTTAGACAGCAGGTCATTGAGGACGGAGGTGCACAAGTGAAGATACAAAAAAAAATGAATAAAAAATGGGTGGATATAGAGATGTTTTCTTTAATTGTCAAGCTGTCAGATTATTTATTTATTGAGGCTTCTTAATGTTGAAAGAATAAGGAATGCAAGATAGGCTTGTGGTAAGGGAATCCTCAGTTTCTAAGTCACTGGTAAGCTCATTCCACTGCAGCACCACTTATTACACAAACACATAATTTCACTTTTTTCAGGATTCATAATGTTTGCACTGGACAATATCCAGTAGCTGAAGGAAGGATTTCCAGACATTGTAAACTTGAGACTCACTTAAAATTAAAATTGTATAGGCATTGCATGTTCCATTCTATGTTTAGTCTGGCTAGTTATTACCTGTGAAAGTGGAATATCATTTGTGCTCATATATGTAACCTGTATGACATGTCAACTGTGCTCATTTACACCCATTCTCATAACTAACTGGGGGGTTCTGGTCTAAATGTTCTCTTGAAAGATTCAGCATAGAAAAACTGACATCTGTTTAAACAACTGACGTCTGTTTAAGTTTAATGAGATGCAACACTAGTGTTGAACAAGTGGAAATTAAATCTGCTAACTTCAGGAAACTTCATTATTTATGATTCCTGATTGTCTTACCAAAGGCATCAATTAAATTGAGTGAAATAAGTGGTGGATTGACAAATGGATTAGTGGCCTGAACAGTGGAGTAACCACAAACCTGAACGAGCATAAAGGAACTGGAAAATTAAAGCTCTTCTTTCACAGTAATGCTTACACTCAGATAATACCACCTTCTAATGATAGGCTAAGACTATCATTTCTAACTGGTACTGGTGAAAAATGGAAACTCACAGCAATGCGAAAAATCCACACCTTTAGAAGAATTTAATATGGCCACCAGAGTTAACAAACGTACAGCTCAATGATGGGAAACTATCAAAATATTAACTCTTGGCCATATTATGTCTAAAACAAATGGTGTTCAGTGCAGTATCTAGAAACTGTAAACCCATCTGTTCATAAATCTAACAGTTTTGGACATTATATTTTTGGACAGTGTATTTTTTAAAGGATACAAAAATCTGTTTGTAATTCTTGACAGGCTTGGTACCTGAGAGAAAAAAAAATTCTATATTTTAAAATAATAATTTAAAGAGCTAATCAATCTTGTACATTAATAGAAGAGAGGAATGCACCTGAGACAGTAATTGAGAAGAGTGGAATTTAATTATATGCATTTATACTGTGGAGGAAATCAATTTTTTTCAGGTATGTATACAAATTTTGTGCCTGCTTTTCAGTCTGTCAGATTTTATTATTAGGACTATGTTAAGAAAAGAGGTCATGCTATTATGTGCAGTATAGAACCTAGAGGAAATTACATACTCTTCCAGAAGAGTTTATTTCTGAAAAGTAAATTGCCCCACAGATTGGTTTGACTAGATTTCCATAATTGCCCTGGTTTGATAGTGAAAAGATGAGGGACATAGTATGTAATTTGATGCTTGCATGTGGACAAACATGGAAATCAGAATATTAAGCAAGCAACACTGGTCTGCAGAGAGAGAGAGAGAGAAAGAGAGAGAGAGAGCAAATAGTGAGGGTAAAGAGAGTAATTTGAGAGGACAGACTCTCTAATGAGATAATTCAGAAGGGTTTTGGTAATCTCTGACTGTCAACACTGCACAAACGCTGCCCCCCCCCCAGCCAGGCCCAGGACAGGGAGTGGAACTGAAGGTGATGAATGATCTATTGGAGTTAGTGTCAGCCTGAGAAATGTGGGGGTCTGTTCTCTGCAGATTGTTTCTTCTGCAGAATGTTAGGGGTGTGCACATAACCCCAGCAGGCGCAGGGGTGGGGGCGGAGGGGGAGGAAGCACAACTACCTTGGACTGGGTGTCCCAAAAGGAGCCCCTAAAAGCCTGAATACTCTACAAATGACTTATGTTTACCCAATAACAAAACAACTTTTTGAGAAAATGATTAAGACACATATGATAAAATCCAAAAAATAAAGACGTTGGTTTGTTTGTCCTATATTTTACTACACTGGTGTAGAAATGAGATTTGTTTACAGGCTTTCCACATATACCACAGATTTTAAATGTAACCCAGTTTGCACTCAGAATGTGGTACTGCAACTATTATGACACCCAGAGGGATGGATTGGAAAGTTAATTCTGTAGAAAGCACACTCTGGGTAAGAGGTCCTGCTGTCCACACTCCTCATGATAGAAAGAAACACACACACACACACACACACACACACACACACACACACACACATATACACACAGCTGTGGACCACGCTTCGGCAGTTCAGTTTCCCCAGGGTCAATGTTCCTAAATCAATGTTAAAATGTAAAGTTTTGTTTGTAAAGTTGCTAGAACAAGAGAATACTGGAATATTTTCACACACTAAAACAATGTTGTGGTTAATAACAATGTCGTGGCAATGTTTTTACAATTGTTCTTTTTTTTTCTTTTTCCATCAAACATACTTCCAGCTACAGTATAAATATTCCCAAATCCTACTTCTACTTATTTCCTGTAATAGCTATTTGATATTTAATGTGTGTGGGTGGGTGTGTGTGTGTGTGTGTCTGTCTGTCTGTCTGTCTGTGTGCTTGTGTGTTAGTACACATGGATACTGTCACTCTGCTATGTGGTTGTTATATATTTCATATTTATGAAGCAAATCCAAACAAGTTATATTTCTGTTCATTGTTTAATATCATACAGTGAAAAGTGTTTTAAGTGAGTTAAGTTAGGAAATAGCCACAAAAGACAGGCCATCTAAATGTCCATTGCAGCTCTTAACATGTGAAAAAAGAAAATTTTTAGCAGGTGATATGGTACTGTAGGTATTTTGTCTGGTGTACTAGTCAGGCCACTGATGAATGAATCCTTGTCTCAGATATAGTCAGTAGATTGCAGGAAGTTCAGTTCACATGTGCCTCTTGAGCCTGGTGCTGAAGTACGATGTGTACTGGTTTTGTTCCTACCTTAATTACAAGTCCTCAAATATAGAATACTGTTAATTGTTTTTAATTAGAAACTTTTATTTTCTAATGATGGATGATTTAGCCTCTTCATTTCATATTGTGTCAGATACAGTTATGCATGTTGCAGTATTCCATATTTTTGAAGGACTTTTAATCAGTAAGTCCAGTTGTCACAACACTAATGCTCTCATTTTATTTTGTGCTGTGGTAATTTATTCCTTCTGACAGAGGGTACATTTCATATTGATTAACCGATAATGACTAAAAAGTCCTTAACCGACTGCTAAAAGTCATGAATGCTGGAAATGTGGACACCTGGCCATTTTTAGCCAAACCATTTATAGAAAGCAAGGAGCTGAAAGACGAAGCACATCGTAATGATGGTCCATGTTTTCAGAAACCTTGATTAGCCAAGATTGGTTGTGAAGAAATCATGCATGTATTGCAGGTGCCAAAGGAGCAGGAACCACTGTGGTAGACTGTGGCTGCAGTATTTTATCACATTACTGTGTCTTGTAACATCTTGTCATAGATCATTAGAAACCTATTTTGAAAATTATTTGTAATCTTAAGGTGAAAATGCGTGTACATCACTGGGGTGAAATGAGCTGAGGGAATGCATATGAAGAATCAAGGGGTGGCAGCTGTTAGGCTGCATTAATGCCCAGATTACATGACAGGTATGGTGAACTTCACTGGATGCACATGTTTTAGGTGGCCATATCTGGGCTGGCCTTCGAGGAAAAGGATTTCTCTCCCTGGTTTTCACATGGTGCAGAATGTGAAGCTGTATGTTTATGGTGTAGCTATGCCTACTACAGCTGGGAGGCTAAGCTCCAATTGCTGGAGGCTCATGTTGGCTTGCCTGAGAAAAGCAGTGGGTAAGCTAGGTAAAATCATCAATCTCATAGCTGTTGACTCCACTTTCCCCTGATGCCATAGACAATGTGTTATAGGTGTTGCATCCGTTTTAAGGGGAAGTTCCAGCTGCTGAAACTCTGCTGAAACTGAAATAGGTGAAGTCTGGCTCTTGCTTGGGAAATTCCTGCCCCTTTGAATCCTCTGCAGATGCTTAATTCTGATCCCAATTTAGAGTGAATAAGAAAGCAGGCAGAGGAAGGTGAAGCAGAATTCAGTGAAATGGATATGTGGTCCACTGAGAATACAACCTTTTGTTGCTCCTTACTGGAAGAGTAGTTGTTTTTCTATCTTCAAGCTGAATTACATGTTTTGGACTCCTGGTTTGTGTATTTTCATGGATAAACAGACATCCTTGCAGTGAAACAGCTGGAGGACCCTGAAAGACATGACCTAAATGTAACAGGAAACTCTAAGTATATATATATATATATATATATGTGTGTGTGTGTGTGTGTGTGTAAGAGAGAGAGCGAGAGAGTGTTAGTGGTAGTGTGTTTGAGTGTGAAAGTGATTCTGTTGGTAAATGCATTTGTGTGTGGGAATGGTGACTGTGTTCATGTATGTGTGTGTGTGGAGTAATCTGCATTGTGTATGAATGTTGTGTAAAAATATGTATGAGTTCTGTCTGGGGATGGAATGGCATTGCTCTGTAGAATACAGTCTCTATATAAAGTGCTTGTGATGTGCACACAGCTGGCTAAGTGTGGAAAATCAAAGTGCTTATCACAAATGAATGCAATGTGTACAAGCATGTTTAGACGAACACATTGAGACCCGTCAGCGAAGCCAAGCTGGCCTGAGCCTGTCCGTAATGCTGGAGTACACTGAGAGGGAGGCTTTCCTCTGGGACTCCAGCTGAAATACTCTTCAGCTGGAGCACTTTAGTGCAGAGGAATACACTAAGGGGTGTTGGAATTGGCTTGACACGAAGAGCACATTTGGGCTGGCTGGGGACTTCGTGGGACTGAAAATGGGGTAAATGTTTGATGGCAAGGCCTGCAGTGGGGCAGCCATGATCAGGCTCTTCCTATTGCACACTAAGACATGAATGGATCTGTGCAGCCATGCAGATGTTTGGCTGTGGGTCAGCTGTGTGTATGTACAGTATAATCAGGGCTGAAGGGGTTAGAGGGGGTGGTGATGGGTGTCAGGTCTCATGTTATTGAAACCTGGGGACTCATTTATAACCTGTATGTACTGCGTCACAATCCTTCTGGCTTTTTGGGTTTCAAGCAGGAGATGTCAGAAAAGTTACCACAGGGGTAACTGGCTTGTGGCGGCCAATCATTCATAGCAACGGCACTTTTTGATCCTTCGATGTCGGCTCTTCCTATCATTGTGAAGCAGAATTCACAAAGCGTTGAATTGTTCACCCACTTATAAGGAATGTGAGCTGGGATTAGACCGTCGTGAGACAGGTTAGTTTTACCCTACTGATGACGTGCTGCTGCAATAGTAATGCTGCTGTTGGAAATCAACTCAGATAATCACAGCCACCACTTATTGAGGGAGTTCAGTTGTGATGCCCCCATACCGCTGCCTGTTGCTCCTACAGTGTCCTCTTAGTGTACTCCTCTGTGCCTCAACCTTGGTGTTGGACCATTTTTTCTTGATCTAGAACTGCATGCAGCTCCCTATACCCAAGGAATTGAAAGTTGCAATAACCACCATGCAAAAAAATGTTTTGCATTCGTATTTTTTGTATTTTGTATTTGTTACCTGCTGCCTGAAATTATATTTTTTCTAATCTGTATTTAGAAGACTAAAGCTTCAATCTTGCACCCTGAGAAGTTTTTTTGCCATTATTACATTTAAAATATATAGCTCTGTCCCGCACATTATATATTGATTAGATTTATTTATTTATATGTATTTATTTATAGATCTTGCTAAAATTATTTCAACTTCTGGAGCACCATATATGCTTACATTTGGGCATTTCCGGGCATGGTTGTTCTGCACGTTCATGCACGCACAACCATAGGATTAGTTGCAATTTCTAATAAATAGTGCAAACTCATAAGTTTTGGTGTACATAACTATTTAGTTACAAGAGTATGCAAAGTTTCATTTATGATGTCCCTGGAGAGCTATGTGTGGAAATGAATTGTGAAAATATATTTTCTTTTTTTCTGAGCAACAGCCTAGGCTAACAAATTTTTATGACAGTCTGTGGGGTGGTTCTAATATGTTAATCAAATACAGTTGTTTTCTCCATCATCAACACAGATGTAGAGGGAAAACAAACCTTGGTTGCCTGAGTTTAATTAATTATGGATGGAGTAGAAGTTCTTCTGCCGAAGGTTACAACTGTGTCATCTCTTTGGAGGCCTGTCCTGTTTGAGTTGTTTACATTTGTCAAACCCAGTGAAATGTCTTTTTTAAAGGAAGTAAGCATGGATTGTGGAAACATGTGTTTGTTTGCACTATTGCAATCTTCAGGGCAAATATTAATAATAAATGAATACCAAAATGTCAGAATTTGCATTGCCCCTGGAGGTCTCTGATGTATCTTTATATGAGGACAGGTTTAAAACATGCTCCACTTGGTGTGAATGTGCTAATAGAATTCAGTGTTATGCAAACACCTATGGAAATATAATGAAATCAAACCATGATTTTTCTCTCATTCACTATTTTGGTTAATGCAGCACATCAGGAAAAATTAAAATGACAAAATAAAATTTAGATAAACATTAATTACATTTAGACAAACAGTGTTTTCATTATCAACACATCCTCATGTGAAGACATTTCTGAGTGTACCTGAGACATCTTCAGTCTAAAAGTGAGAGAATACTATTTTCCAGCTTCTCTAACAAATACCTACCAGATGGTGACACTAAATATGGCGTTACAAGGGATCCTGCACATCCATAGGTGGTAAAATAATTATCACTCAAAGTAAAGACTGAGATTGAGTACTATAGCATTGTTCTTACAAGGCAGTAATTCAGGAGAAATGAAAAATATCATGTTTCCCAGCCATGATGGCAACCAGCTGACCTAAATATTTATTGAGTAGACAATTAAGATTAGTGGCAATAGCAGTCCTTAGGTTTTTTACAGCAAAACACAAATCATTTTTTAAAAAGGGTACAGATAAACAGAGGAATTACATATATTGCTAGGTATCACCATCTATTCCACTGCCAGGTGACTGCATCATTTTGGCAGCTTGTTATGGTGTTGTTCATTAAAACCCAGCAGTGGTTTTCCTGTTTAGTAAGCGCTGAGCTTAGGGTCAGGTGACTTTGGTCTCCCCCTGCTCACAGATGTCTGTACACCTACGTGCTGACAAAGGTCCGAACCCGATCTCATAGCCTGTCGCCTAGCATCGCGCCTATGGTGCTACTGCAGCATATGGCTCCAGCATGGGCAGCTCACCCAAGGCAGAATGGAGCTCGGATACTCTGTTACCACTGCTGGTGCCTCATGTGATGCTATGGATTCACTGACGTCAACATTTGAGGAGAGCCTCTATATTCCGCCACCTGCACCAATGCGTAATTCGCCTCAGAAACCTTGCTCTACCCTTGGTGATGACCACTGTAAATTATTTTTGGTCGCCACTAGGTGAGAAGACTGTTTTTTGTGCATTTGTGATAATAATGTGTCTGTTTGTTGAAAAGACGCTTTTAAAAGTTGCTCAAGAAAACTTGATTTTAATATGGTTCAGAGTTGAGAGCAGAAGTCTTTGACTTTGTGGTTCAAATAAATGCTGCTTTCATGTGGTATGCAGTTTGCAAACGGGATTCAGAGTGGGAAATAAACATCCTATTTAATTAGCTGCTCTCTGTCAGGGCCTGTCTCCCTTGCAGACACACACACAGACAGCTGCGGACACCACTGATGCGTAGTTGTTCTGATTATAACACTTTCTAGTCCGCTTGGAGGACGCATTCCATTGGTTCCTGTTCTTTTTTTTCCAGCGCATGCACAGTTGGTGCCCTTGTACCTTATGCACAAAAAGTTGGAGGGTACACAGGCGTCTGCACATAGCTTTGCGTACACCCTCTGATGATGAAATTTCCGTCATTCGGACCCTCGCGTACCCTCGCCTACCCTTGCGTACCCTTGTGTACTTGTGATTGCGTAAAGTATAACACTGGCCTCAGTCACCACTGCTGAAGAGCTCTAACATGGAGATCAGGCTCACCATGCACTGCAGACAGCAAGGGACAGAGGCCTCTGTGTAATGACAAAGTGTAGTGACAAAGTTGAAGCTTTCTATGTAAGTATTTTCAAGCAGCAAATACCCGTGAAAAGGGCTACTATGCTGAACTGTATTAACTCAAAACAGGGAGCATTGAGACAGTTAAATTGTGAATTACAATGTGATTTAGAGAGCTGGTTGGCAGAACAGACGTGACAGAGCAAACAGTATGTCTTTCACAGGCCTGACTCAAGTAGCTCCTGCAAGGAATAATCCATGAATTTCTGCCCAGAGTAAACCACAGTGCACCTGGGAAGCGAAAAGATATCTGGCTGTTTAACCCCAGTTCTTGTAGGCAACGCTTGATTAATCTTGAGGAAGGAGGAGAGGGATGAGTTGTTATGTGCACAGCTAGCTCACGCCTACATTCAGCTCACTCCTGACCTCTGTTTTCTGCAGGAGGAACATGCTCCATCTTTGCTGTCGGATTGCATGAAGGTCTTGCTTTACAGCATGAAGAATAACTTAAGGGTTGAATTGGTTCCAGGTCTGTGGGCAGCCTTCTAACCTTCCATCAATGACAGAAACCCCCTTTTCAAGCTTGCAACATTTTTATTTTTAAGAGGAGTACTTTAGGAGCTCCCACTTGCTGCAGTTCTCAGTGGACCATGGTGTGTTCTACCAGAATATTCCAGAATGTTCTGGATTTGGCCATTTGAGCTTATTTGAGGTTGGTGCCTTGATCCAACCAACATCGCCCAGCAGCTGCCCTGGTTTGCCTGGGGTAATGAATCTAATGTTCTTTCAACACCTCATTTCACAAAAGTTCAGAATTCTATTTTGAGCTGTTGTCTGCACTGCCAACAATTATTCCTCAGGCACCTTGACACATTTTTTTCTATTCCAGACCTGAGAACTGGAGGAAAAAGCATTGATTTCTGTCTGGCCTCAAGTTGTGTATTGATATGGTAATGATGCAAACCCACCAAAGGTTTAGTTTTTTATTTACTTTTTTGTTTCGTTTGATGACCTTTGTTCTTCTAAAGCGAGTGCTGTACCCTCTCTGGCACATCTCCTCAGGCTATGGCACCATGCAGAATCTTAATATGAGAGGAGAGCTTTCACTTAGGCCCTCCTTCCTGCTCTAACGGAAAATTTTTTTCTGTTCATTGCAGGTCGTCCACCTCTTCTCCCCTGCCGGCTGCTGATATCTTTGATGCTCACTGACTATATGGATGTGACTGTGTACATGAGACCACTGCGAATGGCATTGGCACACAGTTTTCAGAACATTTTTAGTGTTCTGCTCTTGAATGGGCATTTCACTCAAAATAGTTTTCAACATTGACCAGTTCCAGTTTCAGCCAAGGGGACAGCCGGATAGGATAAGACAAGGTCCACATTTTTGAGGCAACAACTGACCCAGTCTTGCTGGGTATGGTAGGAGTACATGCTGGTTAAAGCTGATTAGATGCATGACTCTCTTGCAGCCACACCTGGTTGGAATGGAGCTGTCCAATGGGGCATATGCTGGCTGTATAAATCTCTGACATGTGTGATGATGTGTGTGATGGCTATAGTGTTTGGGCCTGTGTGTTGAATATCCCAGAGCTGGATGCTGTTTACAGGACTCTAATTAAGAACATCATAGAAATTGAGGAAGATATCAGCAAAACAATTAGGGAAGTATAGATATTGCTACTTCTTCAGTTGCTGGACAAGCAGAGTGGTTATTTTACCTGTAACTAGATTTATAATTTTATTGCATTTCAAATTAACTCACAGCTATTTAGTTTTTAGGTACAGCAGTTAGATTAGTTTGTATCAATTGACTCTGCACAATGAAGACAAGTGAATTTTGCCACACAGTTTTCTAAATGTTCAGTTTCACACTGTTTCTTCATTAGAATGCTTCATGTGCTGTTTAGTATTGAATGCCCCCATTTCATTACCTCTCGCACAGCAGGGTAACTAATTGACCCTTGACCAAATGTCCATGGGTTTGCATTATGTGGTGCTTTTACCAGGTGTTCCCTTGTTTTCATGCGGTTTTCAGCAGAGGGACTGTGAGATTGTTAGGGGTTTATTGTCATTCTGTGTCATCAGCTGCCCTGTCACATGCAAACTTCAATTCTGTAATGAGAAAAAATGCCAGCCTACAGAAAATAGCTAATTAAGACTCAAAGCTGTCGAGCATTTATTTTAGATTTGACATAAATACTAGGCCTAATTTTGATTTGTTTGCTTGTGTTATTTCAGATTTTTTTGGCTTTTTTTCCCAAAATAAATACAGATTTGAATGCTGTTGTTTTTGTTGAGGTGAGTTTCACCTAAACTTTTTTCGTGAACTGCATGCTCAGCTGTTTGGGTCCGGTGTTTGAAGATGTGGATGCGTTTACTGTACATTTGTTTATAGGTTTGTGCTTTATCTTTTTCTCTCAAAGTAATTAGAATGATCTCCCTCTATCTCCGGATGGTATTAGTTTAATAAGGAAGCTGAATTATGAGCCCAGTCACCCTGGAATGCAAAACTACAGGACTCAGATAATCTCATGTACATCTGTGAGGATAAGCCAGCATTGTGAGAAAGTGAAACAGTCAATTTATTTTGAAAGAAAAAAAAAATTAGACAGTGCAAATCTGAATTTAATGAGTGTTCAGAAAAACAGAAATGGAAAGTAAGGCTGTGTTTACATTATCTTAATGACAAGAATAAATCCCCCCCCACTTGTCATAAAGAGCTAGAGGCAGATACGGCATTCTCTTCTGTGGTACGTTTCCAATGGCTACTCAACAAGCAGTTTCTCATTCTATCTTTTACTATAGTTTTCTCTCCTCCATAATCTCTCCTCTGATCTCATGTTCTGTGGGAGAGACCATTCCTCAGTGCTTTTGGCCATCCTTGAGAACAGAGCTCATGGCCTGACCAGCGGCCATCTCAAGCTTCATGTCACCCTCCATTTCGGAGAGATGATTTATTCCCAATTGAGTCAAATGGCAGACACTTCGGTCTCTGTGTGCTAGCTATGAGCCATGATCTGTCTCCCAATGTCTCCCATTTAGACCAGGTTTTCTCTCAGTCCTCTCCAGACTCTCTCTTTCTCTCTGCACTCATTCTCTCTTTTCCCCTTTCTTTCTGACAGTCTCCCACTTATACACAATTTTCTCTTCTCTGCTACATCTCTCTCTCATCTCTTCATTCTCTCCTGTTCGCTGTACTTTTTCACTCTCTTTGTCCCTCCTGCAGTCTCTCTTTCCACTGTCCTGCTTTTATTTTAGTCCATTTAACATCAATAGAGTGATACAACTTGAATCATTATGTGCGTGCCCATCATGTGTGCTCATATTCCATAAAATGCCACCTAATCTCCAGCCTCTCTGGGGTTCGCAGATGGACGCGCGCACAGTCCTTCCCACGTTCTGTCACGGTAACCCTCAGAATGCTTAAAGACACCTTCAACAGGATCTGATCGGCCTACTGCCTCCTACTTCCCTGCTGTTACCCCCAGTCTGTGCATGCCACGCATGCATTTTCACATTAACTGTGCCAGAACTTCCTTCCCTGTTTGGGGCATCTCCTTCTGGTCTGGCAGCCACAGTAATACACTGTAGGAAATGTGACATGCTTGGATTTTTTTTCATCACATAGACAAGAAATAGCAACCATCTTCTCATTAAAACATTTAGTCACTGAAAGGTGAAAAAATGATACATTGTAACTAAATGTCTCTGGCATAATCTCCGGTGTGAAAGAAGAGGGAGCATTTTCCTCTGTGAGTCTAAAGGTAAGTTGTGCTCAAGGAAATAAGCAGGACAACTCATTACGATTCTGGAGCCCTACATCTCAGTTGCTGTTTTCCACAAATGACCTTCTCCAAAAGACTAAAAGGGGTTAGATTCATTCCATGTCAGCAAAGTTGAGAGAGAAAGAGAGAGAGAGAGAGAGAGAGAGAGAGAAAGAGGAAGAGAGAATAAAAATTAAATCCAACCAGAAAGATTTCCAGTGTTCTAACAGTGGCAAAAAAAGTTAAATAAAATAATAAAGGAAAAAAAAAAAAAAACCTTGCTCTGGCACTTGGCTTTCATGGCCTGTGCCAAACAGAGGCCAGCTGGGAGCAAGGCAAGGCAGCTATAAGCATAGTGCGCTGTGCACTCACAAAAACCAAAGCTTCTTCAAGAGTCTCCATGGCCTGAAAAGCAAAAAGTGACACACCCACTGGTTTTCATTTCAGATGCACCCAGTTTCAAAACATGACAAATCAGAATACTCCATTCCTCTCCAGTTTGTATAGCTGACTCAGGGAAAACTGCTGCAAAATACTGTCACTTAATGAATGGGGTTGCTCCAAAGTAAAGAGGCAACAGTCTTTTGTTTTCCTTGTACTCCATTAGAAGGGAGATACTGTAATTATGGTGGTTACCACAAGTTAATATCACAGCCATTGTCAAAATATCATAAAAAACAGCTGCTGTGTGGCTCATATGGTTCAGACATTGGGTTTGTTGTGTGCGGCTGTTCACTTAAAGTTTGGACTTTTGATGTAATAGGATGGGTAGGAACTGGGCTTGTATCTCGGAGGTTGTTTAAATGAATAATATGTGAAAAGAGAGACTGGGCCAGTCTCTCTGTAGAAAGAAATCTGCCAGGCAGATAATAAATAAATAATGGCTCTGAATTCTGACAATGGCAGTGCCATCTATAAGCAGAGATCAAACAGGCACCTGCCATGTGCCTGGACTAGTGACTGCACAGCTTAGCTGGTGTGTTGCCATTTGCTGTCCTACAGGGGGCAGCCACTCCTCTAGGGAATTGTATTTTGATGTTTTTTTTATCTATACTTTACTGATAAACATGCATCTTAAAATCTCTCTATTAATTTTGTACGATTTCCTTAAGATCAAAGATGTAAAGCACTGAGTCATAATGTCATGAAAATTTAAGTGAAAAAAATCTCAGTTATAATGTGTGCACATCATTTAGCATTTTCATGGTATTGAGTCATTATTCAGTGTGTATTCCAAGATAAATGTTTATGCTGTGCACTGAAGGTTAACTGGAACATGTTTTAGTGACGCAGGTTTGAGAAATGAAAATTGCCTTGACATCTCACCCCCGCCCACTGTCCTTATTACTGCATTGTGGGAGGAGCCTATTGAACTGCTCCTCTCTTTTATGACAGCAGGCAATTCATTCATTCAAAATGGCCTTGAAAGATTCAGATCAAGTGTGTATGTATGTTTGAGTGTGTGTGTATGTGTGTGTGTTTGTGTCTTAGGTTCTCTTTAGTTATCCAGTTAGTCATTGAGATATGTGTATAGAACATTGGTATTATTATTAAAATCAGAATATTATTAAAGATAGAAAGGGACCTCCTATTTAGCTATTTACGATATGTTTGCTATCCCACATATAAAACAGAAACACCTGCCTGGAATGGGAATAAATGCTTTCATTTCCCCTACCTGCCATTGGTGACCTTGGCTTTGTAGAAGGCAGTGAAAGGTGCCAATCCATCTGCATTACAGGCCCCATTACGCATGACTTTAACCTACACCATTGTGACCTGGGAGGCACAGGCAAGGAGGCACACCTGACCAACTGTGTAGGCTAACCTTGAAAGGTTATGGCTTTAAAGCAACCTTCAGTCGAGGGGTTACAGTTTAAAATCCATGGCTGAAATTTAAATGTAGCAATCAATATTGCTGGTTGGAGAGGGGAGTGAATTTATGTGTGTGTGTGTGTGTGTGTGTGTGTGTGTGTGTGTGTGTGTGTGTGTGTGTGTGTGTGTGCATGCGTGCATGTGTGCATGCATGAATGTCTCTATGTTGGGGCAGGGGTGGTGGAGGGTTACAATTAAAATTATGTTGTAGACAATACCACGCAGAACCATTCACTGAATTATTAATCTTTCCTGAAATCAGAATGAAACTTTATAGAACAGATTGGGTTACAGCAGTCTATTATAAAGTGACTATGCAGTCAATGATTTCCAATGAAAAAAAGGGGATTTTTGCGCTGAATGCATGAATGACTTTGGCAGCCTTTGCTCCAGACTGTCCTTGAGTGAGTCGGACTCTACAAAATGGTGCAGTGTGTGAATGAGAACACATCATTGCCCCGATCTCCACCCCCACACAGGCGAGGGAGGGGTACAGACTCAAGCAGTGCCCTCAATCTCTCTCACTGAATCACTATTCAGAAGAATGGTCTGGCCAAGAATCAATCCATATGATGTCTTCACTGAGGAAATTGCAAGAGAAGAGTGCAGTGCACTTAAGTAGAAGAAACCTACCAAAGGAGAAGAGAACAGCACCTTGAGGGAGGACAGAGCAGCTCAGTGAGGTAGTGAACAGACCATAGAACCTCTCTTTAGGGAAGAAAACAGTAAAGTAAAGGACATGGTTAGGTATGGGGAAAGCAGACAAGTTTAAATTCTCCTTTATAATCAAGTGAATGAATTGTGCATCTGTCTTTAATGGTCAATTAGGTAATTGACAGCTTGACAGACATAACCAGTGGAGGGTGAAAAGTTATTGAAGAGTAAAATGTAGTGTAATATGAAGATGTGCCAAAACTACATACAGGCTAAACTACATACAGTTACTAATATTCAGACAAACATGGCATATTCTGGCAAAGAACAAAGCAGAGTTTTACACTTGGAGAATGTTTAGAATAGATATCCTGACATCAGGAATATGCAGGAGTAGGGTATCTGTGCGCCTGCTCTGAGAACAAATAGACAACCAGTGATTTTTCTGCTCTCTCACATCATTCAAACTTTGTAAACATACAAATTCACTCTATTCATGTCTGAATGTGTATTTCTGACATCATTTGATTTATTCAAACAAAGCTCTAAATTGTGTCCTATGTACATGGGCTTTACTTAAAAAAATAAATAAATAAATAAGAAAAAAATATTATTTTACGTCTTCATGTAAATTGACTGTGCTTCAAACGCTAAAGTGCTGGTGGTGGTAGGCAATCTGGCTCTCGTAGGTGTCAGCACAGAGGGTCTGGCAGGTTTGTACATTAGCACAGAGGCTTGGACCTTTCTGGTCATCAGCAGGTTATCATTAGACTGTACTTTTTATCACCCTGCTGTCCAGGCCAATGCTAAAGGCTGGCCAGGATATGTGGTGGTTCAGCGTGAGCAGAGTGCTGTGTGGGGGAGCAGCGTGGTTTCTGTGTCCTCTCTCGTGCCACCACAGCTGGGAGACAGCTTCTGCTCCCTGATGAATGACAGACCTGCCAATATGTGTTACTCAGATCCCTGAAAGACTTAGAGCTTTTTGTGAAAAAGCAAACTTCTGCATTGCTTCTCTGTCAGTAATCTTCCAGTGCCAGTGAGAGAGACATGCCAGCTCTGCCATTTACTGAAAGTGAAGCTTCATGTCTCCCAAAACAGTTTTTGACAATAACATGCAGTTTGAAATAAGGAGTGGGTGTGGTCATAGGGGGTGGGAGGTGGGGGGTTGGTGGGGAATCTGCAGCTTTGTGAATGCAATAGGATGCTATCCCCAGTGTGGTGTAGTGGTCAGGGCACAGGGCCCTGCACTGGGGTACCATGAATGTCAGAGGGAAGCTCCTGTGCCCCTTCAGCAAGGCTCTGTGCCCGACTTTATTGCTTTTGTGCAGATCTATCTGTATTAAGGGCTCTCGCAGTGTGTACAGCCATCCTAGAAAGTAATATAGAGCACCATCAGACAGGCTGCCCCTGCAGGTTACCTGTTCTTCCCACAAAGCTGAATGAACTGAAGATATATGGTACTTTAGAGGTCCTGGGTTATACAACTTTATTTACTTTATGGATTTATTCTCTTTTGAGTCAGTAGTAGTGCACAGCAGACCATTCTCATTCCCTCTGTATTCTCAGTCCCCTGTGTGTTCAGGCTCTGCACATCAGCTATCTTAGACAGTGGGTTTTTTCAGTGATGCATTTCTACTCCAGCCATTCTCGACACTTGACCTATAGGTGACCTATCATAGGTCTATAGATACATTTACACTACAGCAGTTACTTCTCATTCATTCGTAATAATTATTTACTTTAGCTGAGCTGGGTAGGTGGCCTGGTATTTCAAAAGGTGGGACTGGTGGGAAAAAAAAAAAAAAAAAAAAATTCATTCCATGGATTGTATTCATACCGATCCAATCATGTCATTGAATAGTTGTCGATCTTGTGGAAGGGTTTAGAGGATGCTGGCATTGCTATAGACTTGTATCCTGTCTAGGAGGCACAAGTTTATCATAAACTAATTTAATCCATGGAAAGAGAGGTACAATACAACCACATCAAAGCTTAGCTGAATTCCACGTGTGTTCCACAGGGATAGATTAGGGCCATACTTCAGCATCAGGTCTTAGCTGGCTTTATACCCTTAAAGTGGTAGCAATCCAAGGTTCTGACAGTGGCATAATTATAGACAATTTTTCAACAAACATACCTTAATTCTCATATGTTTATAAAATATGTTTTTATTTAAATTTAGCTTTGGAAACATCAATCAACTCCACCTGTGTTTTAGGGTAATGTTTTGACATGATAATGTGAAGAGCAAAGAAAACAAAAACACCCACTAAACATACTCCCATCTCAAAACTTCATTGCACATGATAGAACTATTGTTTCACATTCTTTTTAACAAAAAATGCTGTGGACTTCTGAAGGGGCTGGCATCCTTTTCAATGGTGATTTGATGATACAGGGATTGAGCTGTCTATGGTGCTGAAACAACATCATTTTCTGAAGAGAAGTCAACACTGCCAACACTGACCACTGCTTAGCCTAAAACATATTAGTTAGACTTCAAAATAGAAATCAAAGCCCCTCATCATATTCATAGTAATATGTTTGCTGTTCTTAATTAGCTGGGGAAAAAATAATCATATCACACCTAACCTCTTAATTATCAGTTGCCTCAGTGACTTGATAAGGAGCACAGGACATGGGAATCATCCACCTATATATTCTACTTCCTTGTGCTTTCATTCCTCAGATCTATAAATGAGTCTTATGACCAGAGACCACAGGAATAATGTCTCACATGGCCATCTGCTCACAGAATACATTTATTTGCTTGCATGAAGACTCGGACAATATACATCAAATATTAAAGCTGGCATACCCAGTGGTTTTGTTGTCTTCTTCATTCTATGTTATTTTTTACAAACTACAATCATCTGCAAAGCATAATAAAGATAACACTTCCAGTTTCTTTGCTGTTCTTTTTGGCCCCAAGGTGGAGTTTTTATTTTGCATTTCCTGCCAGGTAAAGCAAGCATTTGTTTACATGGGAACATGCTTCGAGAGAACTGATGTGAAGTGAAAACGAGGTTGTGGGAGATTCCAGTGTTTATGAACCCCTGAAAAACACAGTTACACAAAAATCACAGATAGTGCAGTACACCCTCCCAAGTGACAGGGAGCCATGCGAGCATGCTACAGAGACATGCACACATATGCTGCCCGTGAAAACATATACAGTACACTCATACATTTACTGTATATATGTACATACATACATACATGCACACATACATATTCCTGCAGACTCAAAAGTCTATCTCACCAGTTCCCTCCCGTAGCTCAGTGTCTAAAGTGAGAATGTATACAGTACATGTAATTGCAATCCAGTAATCTGTGGGGCTGTCTGTTGTGTCTGTGTGTTGAGGGATGAAAGCGCAATATAAAGGCGGATTATGGCAGATGTGAAGAGCATTTTAAGCCCAGCAAAATGGAGGTGATCTCTGCCACAGCCAGCCAGGCTGTGAGCCGCTCAGCTAAAAATATGTAACACACAGACGTGATTAAACTGAAAATCATTCACTGGGCCTTCATTGGATTTAAACCATGATGCAGTTTGCTGTACTTTAAATAGGAGCTATAAGGCATTCCAGTTATCATATGCAGTTTGTATTATTGCAGTCATATTTTGCAGCCACAACACAACAAAAATAGCAGTTCCTCAATCCTTGTACATTTAAAATGGTTTCTGAGTGTGCAGCATGGTGCACACAATCACTGCATTAAAAGCGTAACTTTTACATCACAGGCTGTATTAGAATGACTGCAGGGTGGAGATTTAGAGGTGGCTCATGAATCAATGGCTCCATTTGCATCCAAAAGGCCGGAGTGTCTTTGAAAAGCAGTTTCGAGAGTGACTCTGTTGATTTACAAGCTTGTTTTCATGCTGCGTCCTGGGGAGCTAGTCAATTGTTTGTCATCGATGGGAACAGAACTCTTCAGATTGGAGACTGAACCCATACTTGAACCATTTTTGTGGTAGACAGCGACTGTCTCCAGTGTTTTCTTTTAGCAGGAGTTACCCCTTTGGGATCTTTGGATGTGCCCATGTAAGGGAAGTAAAATGTGTTCTGTGTTTACCATGTCCTAAACATTGATGTGATGAACGCACATGTAGTACATTTGGTGGTAATCAGGCCCTTAACACAGACTGGTTGAAGGTGCTTCTGAGATTAAATTCCAGATTGGTCATGTGCATAAAT
This sequence comes from Albula glossodonta, assembly GCA_019788955.1. Classification (NCBI taxonomy): domain Eukaryota; kingdom Metazoa; phylum Chordata; class Actinopteri; order Albuliformes; family Albulidae; genus Albula; species Albula glossodonta. The sequence continues at coordinate 8,564,311 of JAFBMS010000020.1, read as the reverse complement.
TGTGTTTGTGAGTGTGTGCGTGAGTGGGTTGGGGGGATCCAAAATCACTGTCACTGAAAAACAAAGAATAAGAATAAAATGATAATAATAAATAAATGATAATAATATTCCAGATAATTCCAATGTGTCAATGTTAAAATAGACATATGTATTCAATATGATTATTTTATGTAATTTCATACAATATAAAAACTAAAATCATAATAATACAGAGTTTTAATAGAGAGTTTTTTTTTTTCAAATTCAAGTAAACATTCAATTGATTTGGGAATGTAACTGAATTTATAATTTTAAAAAAGAATAAATATTTATGCCCTAGAGGGTGCAAGCACTGTTTTTTGCCTCACTACAGAGGAATTCTGAAAAAATTCAAAGACCTGTTTGTAATTCTACTTGTGTGCCACATGTTCTTGTTTGGAACAGCAGGAGGGGGGTTGGGATTTAAACACCTGCCCCTCCCCCTACGTCCCTATGCCTCTGCTATCTGACACAACGCACACACTCATTTAAAAGGGAAAAGGGATAATAAGGTTCAAACTTGGCTCCCTTGGTAACAGTGACATCTAGGATTTACACTGTTGGATGAGTACAGATCTGCTAGTTATTAACACTGTCACTCTGTTTACACACACTGACCACTGCTCCAGTTATTAACACTGTCACTCTACTTACACACTGATCACTGCTCCAGTTATTAACACTGTCACTCTACTTACACACTGATCACTGCTCCAATTACTAACAATGTCACTCTATTTACACACTGACCACTGCTCCAGTTACTAACACCGTCACTCTATTTACACACTGATGACTGCTCTAGTTACTAACACCGTCACTCTATTTACACACTGACGACTGCTCTAGTTACTAACAATGTCAATCTATTTACACACTGATCACTTATGTCAACAAGGTCCTGTTGCCGGGCAGAAGCTGAAGACATTTACTTTTTATTTATGACAGGTTATCTAATTTACATTTGCCTAATGTATAAAATAGACATTGTTTTTCTAAATCTCAATATGCATAGATCATTTTAAACAATATCAATTATTCTGTCACTCTATTTACAGACAGACCACTGCTCTTTATTCTTTCCTGATAAGATGCAACAGACTACACATTCTGGCTATCAGTTGCTCTTGGTAGGAAACACTGCCAAAGCCACTTTAATAACAATAACGACCAACTACACATATTGGAATGAGGAAGAATTGGATGATTTTATTTTCCAGGCATAAAAGGTGGGAAGGGATTCCATTTTTATTACAGAAGTAGATGAGATGCAGGGATGACATGGCGGAGAAGAAGGAAGGAAAGGAGGAAAGTGGAGGAGAAGGAAGGAGGGGGGGCATGGGTTCAACACTTCCCTGATGTGTTCCCCTTCCAGGCAGGACTGCTCTGGCGAGCTATAAACGGGCCCGAGCGTCCGACACCGCTGGCTCCATATGCCGGGATTTAGCATCATTCCACTCGGATAAAGCGGTGAAATCAATCACTTTCCCAGCGTGTGACGCTCGGCTGCGCACAGACCCGGGGGGGATGAGAGCGGTTGGGGATAATCCAGGGTGACATCTTGGAAGGCACCAGGGGAGGGGGTCTAACTCCCCCAGGACCAGCACTGTCGCTCTATGTAATGTCACTGACTGGGATGTCAGCGTTCAGGCGGTGGGGAAGTAAGGGGGAAGGGAAGGGTTTTGTGGCGGTGGTTTTGGGGGGGTCAAAGTCTCTGATAGCACTAAAGCACTTCAGTTTTTGTGATGTTTGAAAATCACAGGTATAGAGACACATTCTGGGAGTGGCTGGTAGTCTGTGAAGAGTGGGAGAATGGGAAGGGGGTGGAGTTTTTAAATTTCCTGTCAGGATCTCACAGGTAAAGCAGCTCCTCCATTCCTTTGAGATGCGTCACACTCCAGCGGCTCTGCCGAAACTGGCGAGTATCAGACCTTGTTCAGTTCTGCTGCTGCATTGGTATGCCTGCCTCACTGCTGATGCTGTCAGGGTAAGCATGTCATGTCTAGCCCGGGTCAGCTAGTTAACACTGAGCATTAATAATTCATCTAAACTTTTTACTGATGAATTGGATGGCAGACCCAGCAAAAGCTGTGCATTCAGCAGGGGACCCAAGCCAAACTATTGTGTCAGATTTCCTGGTGTTTTCACTGTGCGGCCACTGAGGCAGATTCCCCTATGAGATGGCATCTTACTTTTGTGTGACATCTCTGAAGTCTGTCTTTTTTGTTTGTGCTGCACAGCTGAGCGGTTCCCATATAGTTTCATTGTACCATTGTTATCATCTCTGTTCGATTTTTGTGAATAAGGGCCATTGTTTGTGGAATAGTGCATTTGCCTAAATTATAATTATGATGAGGACAGGAAAGGCACATTTAGTCAGTTGATTTGTGTCAGTGATGAAACATGCTATAGTTGGTCAATGCCTTCAGATGCCACATGGTTACAAAGCTGTGAGCAGCTCAACTGTCCCTGTATCCATTTAGCCACTGCACAAGTGTAGTTGTACATCATAAACATATTATAATTAGTAGTATTATTATTGCTGTTGCAGTTGTTCCAAATAAACCAGTCTTTCATCAGAATTCTATTAAGCTTTATGTTTCTTTCAAATGTTGCTTCAAGCTGTTACAAAGAACTTGTCTTTGACTGTTGGTTTTTTCCCATGGCTCTTGTATTTACTGAAGCATGGCTTTCACATGACATATTTTTACATGACATGTCTGTATGTGCATGCGTGTGCAGAATATTTATATCTGACTCTGAAAATGTGGGCATGGACACAGATATGTGTGTACATTGTATGTGTATTTGTGACTGTGCATGTGTGCATATGTGTTTGGGAGCAAGTGTAGTAAAGGTCATATAGCGCTCTGTCATAAACACGTTCTTAATTACAGACAGCTCTGCGAATTCATTTGCTGCTGCATTGTTTTGCATGGGTTCCAGCAGGTTTTAATCAGAGTCTGTTTAGGATGATTAATTATACACTTTCAAGTCTCACATCCACACAGCTCAGAAATCACCCGCAGTCACTTTACTTTGTCAAGTGAGATCTGCAATGCAATGATTAAACATCATTATATAGCTCCATGCACATACAGTTGTTCTTCACTGGGTAATGTGAAGCATTTTATAAGTTCTGAAGACAATGGCCTGATAACCTCCTGCCATCCATATTTGACCTGCTTTTGTTGATCTTTATAGCTTTGATTAGAATACACATCAAATGGAATTTATTCCACTTGAACCCAATCACTTAAATTCCCATGATATGAGAATGGTATTATTTGAGCCTCTTTCAAATTACTCTGCCTTTCATTAAGCAGTAAAGTAAACGTATTTTTTCTTACCTCTGTTCATTTAGCTCCTCAATGACATCTTTGCCTCTAATTGGAAGAGAAGGCATGTTGAATTCAGTGGTGCCCACAGTCACCCCTCCCCCACAGGGAGAATTGTGCTTGTTTGCCTTAAAGCCAACCTGAAACACTTCTGCAACAGCCTGCTTTGATCTTGCAGCTAATTAATTCTGCTGAAAACCTGTGGCTTTGTCGTGTACTGCCAAGTAAACAGAGTCACTGTTGGCATCTTCACTTAACTGCAGGATTCTCTGCACGAAAGTCAGTCAATTACAAACTTTTAACTCTACTGTCTTTGTGCAGCAGGAAAGAGCTGGAGAGATTAATGAGCATCAGCTCAATTATGGAGTCTGTTTACAAGAAAAATGCAAACAACTAAAAGATTAATGTCTTTTGGTACTTTTGTATCTCTTGACTAACCAATGTAAACAAAATTCTGAATCTCCATGTCAGTGTTGCCATAGACAAGTGTTTGATATTCTCATTCTGATTGGACTCAATCTTCTTTGCTGTAAGTTGTCGGCATCATTCTATGCCTGCAGATGAGAATTATATTATATTATATTATATTATATTATATTATATTATATTATATTATATTATTTTATATTATATTATATTATATTATATTATATTATATTATATTATATTATATTATATTATATTATATTATATTATATTTGGCATGTCATAATTATAATAGTAACTCTTAATTATTACTTTAAAGGAATTAATCACACTCCCTCTTTAGAGCTAGCATTCATTGCATCTTGTAGATCAGCAAACCAAGCAGGCTAATGGTGCTGTGTGCGTCAATAATTGCTTTTCATAAAATGGTTGTGCTTTTTCCCAGTCAATCCAAAGCCGTCTTCTCTGAATAGCTATTAGAACCAAAATAACGTTGCGTGTAGGTTACAATGTGCATTTCACAATATATGATTTGATTTTCAATGTTTTATTTAAACAGTACTCAGATAGCAACTTGCGCCAACTGGTTTTTATGTTCATTCTGCCTTCAGTTTACTTTTTAACTCAGGTTGAGAAGCATCACGATGCTCATAACCTCCTTTCACAATTGATAACACATAGATTCAGCAATCTGGATTCAGCCATGAATGTTCACTGTTAGCTTAAGGAATAGAATACTCAGGCTATGGAAGCACATGTGGTATTTCCCCCACTGTAAGGAAGCACATGTGGCATTTCCTACATTCAAAGGAAGCACATGTGGTATTTCTCCCACTGTAAGGAAGCACATGTGGTATTTCCCTCACTGTAAGGAAGCACATGTGGTATTTCCCCCATTCAAAGGAAGCACATGTGGTATTTCCCCCACTGTAAGGAAGCACATGTGGTATTTCCCCCACTGTAAGGAAGCACATGTGGCATTTCCCCCACTGTAAGGAAGCACATGTGGCATTTCCCCCATTCAAAGGAAGCACATGTGGCATTTCCCCCACTGTAAGGAAGCACATGTGGCATTTCCCCCACTGTAAGGAAGCACATGTGGCATTTCCCCCATTCAAAGGAAGCACATGTGGCATTTCCCCCATTCAAAGGAAGCACATGTGGTATTTCCCCCACTGTAAGGAAGCACATGTGGCATTTCCCCCACTGTAAGGAAGCACATGTGGCATTTCCCCCATTCAAAGGAAGCACATGTTGCATTTCCCCCATTCAAAGGAAGCACATGTGGTATTTCCCCCATTCAAAGGAAGCACATGTGGCATTTCCCCCATTCAAAGGAAGCACATGTGGCATTTCCCCGACTGTAAGGAAGCACATGTGGCATTTCCCCGACTGTAAGGAAGCACATGTGGCATTTCCCCCATTCAAAGGAAGCACATGTGGTATTTCCCTCACTGTAAGGAAGCACATGTGGCATTTCCCCGACTGTAAGGAAGCACATGTGGCATTTCCCCCATTCAAAGGAAGCACATGTGGTATTTCCCTCACTGTAAGGAAGCACATGTGGCATTTCCCCGACTGTAAGGAAGCACATGTGGCATTTCCCCCATTCAAAGGAAGCACATGTGGCATTTCCCTCACTGTAAGGAAGCACATGTGGCATTTCCCCGACTGTAAGGAAGCACATGTGGTATTTCCCTTACTGTAAGGAAGCACATGTGGCATTTCCCCCACTCTATGTAAGCACATGTGGCTATTACTATCTGAGAAGATTACCACCATTTTCCAACTACCGTGATGGATATTAACTGAATATAGCCTTATATGCACATTACCTTCTGTTCCTTAGGATCCTAAAGTCAGTAATGTATGGTATTTTTGATAAGTACATAATGTTTTTCTTAGGCCTGACATGTTTTCTTAAGAGGGAGTTGTTGGAGACATCAAGGAGGAAATGATAGAGAAACATGGGTGCAAAGTTGGCTATAACTCTGGTGAGAGAATGTGCTGAGAGGATAAAATTCATATATGAAGGTATGCATGATGAAAACCATCTGGGCACAACTTTCCCTATATAAACACCTGCTGAGAATATGTATTTTGAAGTTGTATGATAAGCATACTCTTCCCGTCCAGACGTCAATAAATAGGTATTGGAATTCCAAAAAGTTGTTGTGAGTCTCTGTGTCTATGTGTTGCCGTCTCTGGTCTGAACCCTAAAGTAACAACCGTAACAATGTTTTGCCCAGCTATGTTAAAGAGAAGCAAAGTAATACTGAAAGCATTTTATATTGAAATATCCCATTTTAGCTATTTTTCAGTAAACTTTGCAATTGTGTTTCATTGTGAACCTCAAAAATAACTTTTCATTGATTATCACTGAACTTTTTCCTTCAATATCAAAGAATTTTAATGGTTGTTGAACTTGCAAACTTGTGTTTGGTAAGTAATAGCCTAACACTGGCATTACATTTTGAGTGGAAGTTAAGGAAAAAGCTGACTGAACCAGGGCCAAAGACTCATGGACCTGAGCATTAGCCTTTCCAAGCGGATGTCTCTGTCAAAGAGTCTATTTATTGGACCGATGACTTCAAACATGCACATCCTGATTAAAATTCAGCACCCAGAATCAGAGTGGAAAACAAACATTTTCAATCGTTCCAAAAGTAACTTTCCCCATTTCCATCTGCGCTGAACCACAGCATGCAAATCCGGGTGAGTAATAACCTTTCCAGCTGAAATATATGTACACATGTGGAGAAGACTCCCTTTGAGACTTTCAGGCTCTCAAAATTCTATCATTTCCATGGAGACTTTTCCATAGGCTTTAATTTTTCGCCCATCCTGTTCTAACACTCAAGTCTACAGGTACAAAGTTAGGTAGCACTGCATCACTCCAATGTTTCCTACCACAGCCTTTATCCACCTCTGTGCAGTTACTGCTCCTTGTTCACTTATGAGCAGGGCTGGCGAGGGGTCAACTCCCTTTATGGAGTCCAGCATAATTCACAGCATGTTATCCCTGTTAACACTTTTGATTCCCAGAACATTCCCAGAATGTAAGAGTAAACTTCCCGACACAATAGCTGGGAACACGCAGATTGTTCCCAGCCCATGTACACACTCACACCCATGCATACACACTTTCCTTACAGTGATAGAAACTGTCTAGTTAGGATTTTCTCTGTTGTTTCATAATATAGAGAACTTGTGTTAGAATTGCCGTGTTAGAATCTGGTACATTATTCTCATATCTCCTGGTGCCCCATGCAGTTTATAGAGTGGTCATTTCTTATATGCTTGGCATGCCCTTTTTGAGGATATACATAATATACATTTTTGTATACATATTTCACACTACTTAATTGTGAGGAATAAAATAATAAATCCCAACATAATTGGCAGTGCATGTGAGGACTAAATACTTCCTACACTCCACTCAATTTTCAAAGGAAAAATTAATTTGTAAACATTGAGATACATTCTAGTGTCTGATAAGGTCCTTATATGTCCTCCTCTGATTGATACATAAAAAAAAGAAAGAAAGGAAAACAGCATTCTGCATTTTTAAAAAAGAATTTCATGTTGTACCCCTTGGTAAATGTATAGTATTGTTGGAACTTTAGTTTGAAAGAAGACTGAAGGGTGATGCTACTGACTCAGACTTAATTATTATATTATATTATATTATATTATATTATATTATATTATATTATATTATATTATATTATATTATATTATATTATATTATAATGTTTCAGCAGGAGGTTTTTTACTGTCCTCAGACTCACCCCAGGGTGTGGACTGGCAGAATGTTCCCAGGATGCTGACTGCTGTGGCCATCATGCCCTAACGCCTGGGTCCTGTGAGCTGTGGCTCACTGAGATTAGAATTATTACTGAACTAAGAGAACTGATTACCAAACTGATTAAACAGATAGAATTTAAGAAACTATAAAACAGTGGATACCATTTACTAGTGAGCCTTGAATAGAAGAACAGTCGTTGACTGAAGAGCAAGCAGCTTCTGGTAAACCAGATCAACTTGCTTGCAGCACTGTTAATGAACACATGCAAATGTTAATGTGTATTGTATCTTATTCTACAAATTTTTCTTCCCTTGGTTTCTTCCATATAATAATTATATAATACATAATGAAGATTACTCAATAAAAGAACACAAAATTGTGTATACTCTGCTACACTTAGCAACTGGTTTACGGTGAACTTATTTGTCAGTGCCAGATTTATTTTTTAACATATGTAGATGATAAGAATTCAATACATAGTGGCGGAGATAAGATGGTCGACATTTAAAACCTTAGATTTAAATGACCTAAGAATTCAGACACCTGGTCGCACCTTTTATTCTCTCATCAGGTCCATTAGATCTAAACTGGTTCCTGATTTTGAGGTGGAAAAAAAGATTAGATCATTGGCCACATGTGGCTATCCCTGGCCTGAGTTGTAAATTTTGTGTCTGGCTATGCCATGGGACGTGATAAACCACTGGGAGAGACAACTTGTTCTGGAGATGCACACCCTTGTGTCACCGTCATTCCATGAATACAACCAGCGAGGGAGATCTTGCCTATAATTGCAACAATTCTTTTGTCATGTTCCGACAGATCAGATGTGCCCTGGACTCCTCCGGGGGCAGCAGTTATTCATCTGTGACTGCCAATTCTTTTTTTGGTTTCCAGTTTTAAATCTAACCATTTTTTACTTCTGCCAAAGTGTGGTTTTCTGCGGAGACAACATTCTCCACATTTGTTATCTCTCTCCAGGCGTTTTGCTCATTGGACCCAGACATACCACTGTGAAATATGATGCTTTTTCTGGCATCGGCCTCTGCCACAGAATTTCTATTTCTGACTGATTTTTATTTTTATTTTGTCCTCTCAGAAGCATTGTTAATTGCTCTGACAGAATCACATGACTCAATGTGTCAAGAATAATGGTGTCTAAGCTTGTCTGCTTGGAACTGTGATGGAAAGACACAGTCATCAAAAGACAATAGTGGTTGGAAAGACATACATCAGATGGGATTAGGGAAAACTTACATAGGATTTCCTGGATGTTTACTTACACTAATTGGAAATTACCTCCACACACATCCAATTTAACAATATTTATGATTCCTCATCATTCACATGGTTAAGAATTAAATTAGGTATCTATGCAACTTTCATGAATTTCATGACATTACTTATTCATACAGAATATTCAGAAGAACAAAATGCACTTATTTTAACAACATGTATATTTATGATCCAGCTCTAGTGAGGATTCGTCATTTCTCATCAAAATGTCTGACCTGTGGGTCTGGGGCCTTTCTACAAGTTATGTTTGCAAGAGAAGTTCTGTGATAATTCAGAAATGGACTTGACTTTTATTTCCATTTTTTAAACAACAGTAATTACTGTAATTGGCAAATGTTTCAGTCTGTTCAAAAACAAAATAACAAAGGGGTGGAGATTTGAGACCGAGTGTGAGAATGTAATAAATCAGAAGTCGCTTACGACCTTGACAATGTCAGGACTGCTGGGTGTTTTTGAGCTGACGGTAGAACTTGTTTAAGAGGCTCTCGTTCATCTTAAACCTAAAAATGAAATTTGTGAGAGTCTGTCTGGCTTAAGCAAGGCTGTCATGATTAGCAGAGTGATCAGAAGCAGCAGTGGCATGAGGGCATCTGTAAACGGCTTGCTTGTTGGCAGGACAGTGCCAGGCTGTGCTCTACTCCTAATCCCCATGCTAAACTCTCTTCACAGCATGGAGCTCCATACTGCCCTTCACCAAATCTTCAGGAAGCTGGAAAAGTCCTGAAAAGACTTTGCTCTAATCCAAAGCTTCTCCAACTCTTCAAGCCCATGATCAATTAGTGAGAAAATATATCTTCTATGACCCATCTAACTTTGGATAAGTTACCTAACATAAGCTAGTCCTGGCAATCTAACTTTTCATTTAAACATATATTTGCCTTTACTTATTCCTTCCTTGTCTTACCACTGATGGTGGCAATGCAGGTGTCAATGGCATTAGACTGAATGTGACCACCATGAATACAAATCCTTTATGTCTGGATAATAGCACTGCTGGAATTCTCTTAATGTAGAAAGATACTGCGGTCAGAGAGAAGCTGTTTTGTTATTAAGAACTGAATATGAAACAAAGTGCATTTCAGCAGGGCATGCTGGATCTGGTGTGGATTTACCTGAACATTGACAGTACCTGAGTAGTACATATTGTAAGGTCAATTTACATGTAGTGTGCACGTTTTTTTGCTTTATCTATCAGTACAATATCTTTACACAATGTCTCATCTGAAGAAAAAAATGTAGACTCACTATTTTGTTCTTTGGGGTATTTTTCAGTTCCCTAATGTTATCATTATTCAGTAGCACACCTACGGGTGCATAGACTACCATTCCTCGGTAAACTGATTTTTCAACAAACGCTAAAGCAATAAGTTATGATCATGTGATGGACAGTTAGAAGAGTGAATAAGAATGGTAAGCAAGACAGGGGCATCAATAAGCAAGATGGGCATAAAGTTTACCTTTGCTCCATTTTAGGGAGTATAGCCTTTGAGGTATCAACTTAGAATCAGTCATTGATTTAAAAGGCATCCATGGAGACTGTGGATAACACTGTCCACAATGGGGAGGCAAGGTGGGGGAGGGTTGCTCGTTCACCTTTCGACAGCTGCTCTACCTGTCCAGATCAGAGACTGTCGACGGCACTCCACTGTGCTCGCAGCTTGAGGGTGGAGACTCAGCAGCGAGGACCTCTTCAATAACATCGACAGCAATGTTCCACCAGCAAGATTTATGGATTGATTCACCAGGGAGAGAAAAATGACCTTCGGACACCCACCCCCACAGTACAATCTCAGCCTATTTAGTGAAATGTCACTGCGATAATGGAAGGGAAAAGTTGAAAAGACAAAGAAATATCGGCTTAGGTGCCTGAGAGAGGGTGCATTGTTAGGACTAAAACATTTTGCTGAGAGCGCCTGTGTGTCCAAGCCAAATCCATTCCCCAGGTCACAGACTTTGAAAGTGTAGGGACAATGTGAGCTCAATTACAAAAAAAAAAAAAAAAGAAAAACTGTCAGTTAATCAAAGACTGGGCCTGGGCATGCAGTTGTTTTACATGTTTTAGGAATAATTTACTCAATATTTTATATGTATTTTGTTAGCATTTAAATAAATAATAAAGACATATGATTCCTAAAAAAATATCCATAGAGACATTCTTTATTGAAGGATTGAATAGGCATTATTTGAAGGCCTTCACATACATTGCCTGAGTAGGATAGCACCTTGGATGCTTTGAGGCAGTCATCTTTTTATGTGTTATTGTTTATGATTTTTATAAACTGATGTGCACACATCCTCTCTCCACATCCCCAAATCCCAAAACATTGTGCCACTAGAGAAATAAAAAAGTGAACAAATTCATGCTGCCATGTTGGGCTCCTCCCCAGAGATGGTTGAGCTCTGTTACACTGGAGTCAGAGGGACATGAGACAGCCATCTGTCAGTCCCTACTGAGCAGACTGATATTACCAGGAAGAAAGAACGCACTTCTATTCCTCACCATTCCCAATCCACACAAGCATGAAACAGAATCACCAAGCGCTCTTCTCTGCGTTTCACACCACTCTTCTTCCCCATCTCTACCTTTCCTGAATATTCAGCTGTCATAGGGTGAGTTACTGGCCACATGTAGGCCACACACTCTAATTCCTCCCACCTAGATCTCCACCTTCACAAACACTGGACTCCTGTCTGGCCCTCCCGCTGACAATCACAGAGCTTATGTGTGGCTCGGAGTAGGGGGGTATTTGTGCCGCTTTGATTCGCCATCTCACTCCTCCTCCCCTCACTGTGGAGTCTGACCTCATTGCAAAGAAACAGAGAATTCAGAGGTCCTGCATATTCACAGCTCCCCACCTATTCTCTTAGCTCTGTGGTGTGGAGAGGAGAGAAAGCTTCCTTTGAGGAACCAGCATCCTAATGGTGACACTGATGTTAATTTGGAGACTATCCTGGAACATGCAGGCGTGTGGGAGGGGGTCGACTAGGTTAATGCTGCTCACTGTGGAGCGTTTGTTAATAGGCCATCTCTGACAACAGGCAGAAGTGATGGAGATGGGGCAGATCCCCTGTGAGACAGACCCATTTGTAATTGAGAGGGGAGAGGGTTTCCACAGAGGCCAGAAGCACTCAAGGTGGGTGTCTCATTCTTGCTAAACACAATTTCACATACAAATGCATACACATCGTCTTCATCATGCATCCACGTGGATCTATAGAAACACAAACCACACCCAGTATTGCCCATACACACAGAGAATACTTTAATATAAGGGGAGACCTGCTATAAAGACAGATACAAGGTAGGGTGATATGGGAGGAAGGAGAGAGGCAGACTCCATAACAGCCATAAAAAAGTCAGGACTCTTACTAAAAGGACTGGTTGTGCCCAAGGTGCAGAGCATACTGTTGTCCACATAAGCTTGAGAAATAGCACTTCTTTGTTCTGAAGAGCAGAATGCAGAGAAGGAAAGGACAGGTTTTTTTAAAACATCTCCAAAAAGGTCAAACAAGGCACACATCACTGCCTAAGAGCCTGTGTGCAACACAGTGGAACTTTAGACATTATTAAACACAGACAAACAGCAGTGTTAAAAAAGCCTCTCATGTTTGTAAACACTTTTCATTAAAAATTGACGGTAGGTCCCCAGCAGGAGAGAGAGAGAGAGAGAGAGAGAGAGAGAGAGGGAGAGAGAGATTGTGTATTGATTACACAGTCCTAATCATGTCTGCAGTAACCCCAACACAAACCCCACCAAAAAAAGACACCAAAACAAAAAAAACAAAACAAAAGCAGAAAAACCAAACCCAAAGCATACACAAACAAAACACAAAAAAGAAACAAATCATCCCAACAAAAAGTCTCCATGTCACAAAATTTACATTTTAAATTATCCCCCCTGCTGCACAGAGTCTGCTGGATTCACCACGTAGCTTCAAAAACAGGCAAATCATTATTCAGCAAATAATACTCAAATTCCAGGCGTATCCTTGCCTGGAGCAAAAACTGCAGCCACATGACCACATCTGTTTGGCCTGCTCCCTTCAGCTGGTGCTTCCGGGTCACCCATATGGCTACCTTAGCCTGGCCCAGCACAAAATTAAACAAGCTGCATATCACACCTCAAAGTTTGTATCTCATGCTATAAATGAACAAACACTCCTCAAATTCATTCCTCCAGTGATTTCATTCCAAGCTTTAAATCTGACAAAGTGAGACCAGTCAAGGAAGGTCAAGAAATAAGTGTCAACAGTCTCTTCTTGACCACAGAATGCACAATTTTGGCTGATACCAGGATCAACCCAGTGCAGAAATCACCCTGTGGAAACTGTCCTATGAAGTTCCCGCCATTGCAGGTCTCCTGACCTCTTTGGCAGTGGAAGCCTGTACAAAGCCCTATTCAGGCTCTGAACGCCACACATTCCAGAAAACCTAAAATGTTCCAAAAACCTACAATCCTCTTTCACATTAAAGTGCCAATATGATTTCTCAGAAATACCAAATGTCCCTCCCAAACATAAAGACACACAATGATGATCTGAAAACATAACTGTTTTCCAGCATCAGAGCATTTGATTGATAAAACAGTTTGTGCAGTAAAACCTGTCAATCCTAGCCATTGAGACCATTACTCCAGGTGTACTGGTGTGTCACTGGATGCTGAGTTCTCCATATATCTACCAGCTCCTGAGCCCTTATAACATGAGTCAAAGTGGCAGCTGAGCGTAAATGAGGCTCTCCATGGTTCCTATGGATTACAAATTTCTTGGTACAGTAAACTCTCCCCCCACTGTAACCATTTTAGTTGAGTTGCAATGATCCACCAATTGCTGCAATTTATTAAAGAAGGCAATCTTCTCTTGTTCTCCAATAGGTGCATACATTTTTATTAAAACTATTTTCTGTTGATCTATCTTAGATTCCACCTTTAACAATCAACCTGGACTTGTGTGATAATATTGCTGTGATTCTGTTCCCTGATAACAACACTGCTACCCCCACACTTGTGTTACTCTCATGGCTAAGAATGCTAATCCCTTTCCACTCATTCTGCCACTCACAGTCATTCTGAATGTGTCTCCTGAATGAAGGCAACTTCTATTTTCTTTTGCTCAATAAGCCCAAATAATTGCACTCTCTTTCATAGGTGTAAACATTTAAAGAAGTTACATTAACTGCCACAATCACTGAAGGGAAAAAAACAAAGTGCCGCTAGTAGAAAAAGAGTTAAGCAGAAGTGAGCCATGTCGGCTAGTCTATACTTATGTTTCTTTTCTTCAAAGTGTAGCTGCCACCAGGTTTCTTCAATTGGTATTGCTTTGTATTGTCAGTTCCATCAAGCATTGCTTTTTTCCACACCTGTTTGAGCCGACAACACACACAGTGAAAAATGCTTTCCTAAAACAACACTCCTTCCCTTCATTTGATCTAACAAATGGACCAAACACTACAGAATATAGTTTTGTCTGACCTTTTAAAAAGACCCTATCTCATCTGTCTGGGAAGGTTCAGAAAACTGATCCTTCTCATCTAAGGGCATCTCCTCAGCCTCTGTCCCTTCCCTACTCCATTCGCCCTCCTCTGTCGAAATGGCCCCCTTCCACCAGTGAATCGGGGGCACTGGCAGGCCCAATAAGAGTCTCACCACTGTCCTCCACAGCGAAGCTCTGCTCATTTAACAGCTGCGCACCACACCCCTACAAAACAAGGCTTCCCAGCGGAGCCTCCACTCCAGCTAAGCCCCTGCTTTCAGGCTCAGGTACATCACCTTGTTCCGGATCGCCAGCCCCGTGAGCTTTCTGTTCTCCCCGCTCCACAGTCCTCTGTTGAGCCCCTGTTTCTTGCAGATCATTCCCAGGCCACTCTCCTGCTTGGGTTGAGGTTCAGGCTCAGATTCAGGCTGAAGCCCGAGCCTGGCCTGCCCTTCACCTCCATGCCCCGCTTCCTGCTCCCTAGCACCTGCTGCTTCCCTCTGCAGGCACGCTTGTTGCACATGCCTATAGGAACCGCAATGAAAAAACTTTATCACTGTGCTTGCAAACACAACTTGATGATTTATTCCATCCATTGAAAAGTTCCATGCAATGTCTACAGTCGAACCAGGGTTATTTAAAATCAGAGATGCACACCCTAGTGGTATGGGCTTGATTGCACCCATCACTTTACCATACCTTGCCAAGGCATTTAAAAGCACTGGATCATCAATATACAGCAGGGCATTTTGCAAGATAACTTTCATTACCGGTTAAGACAACGGCAAAGCTGATACATTACTAACCATTTATAGATAACCCCTCTGTAACAACCTGGTGCACAAGGGTCTCCTTTCCTTTCCCACAATCCTCTGAGAGAGAGAAAGAGAGAGAGAGCACTATGAGATACTCCATCCCTGCTTTCCTCCAGAAGGAACAAAAAAAAACAAAAGCAGAAGGTGAAATCCATTGGAACCTGGATAAGAGAATGTTGAACATAGAGGGGTTAGATGTTTTTATTTAACAACAGCAAACAAACGAATTCCAGGTGATGGGTTTTTCTGCCTATCTAGAATACTATTATTGATTTTATCTTGCGTTCCGGTCTATTGAATGTATTGGATTGTTTTCTGTAGCTTATAACAGGCTTGGGAGCCATTGTTGGACAATAAAGACATCTTTCAGAAAATGGTCTTCTTTTAGCATGAATGTTTCTGACTCTGCTAGAGGATCCCAGATCTAAATGCCCTGCCCTGATGAATGCTGACAGAATGATCCTGCTAGGGCTTACCGACTTTTTTAAAGTTTTTAAATTTTCTCTAATTGCACACACACACACACACACACACACACACACACACACACACACACACACACACACTCTTGTGTGCACTTGTATATGCACAAAACACAGACCTGCCTGCACAATATCCCAATTATTAACTTAATGCATGACAGTAAAAGGAGCTATGTGTGTATTGTTAATTTATTTTGTGAATTCAACCATCATAGCCCCTCCATGTTTGGAAAAGGAGGGGCTGCTTCCTGTGTTTTATTCAAGAAAAATGCTGAGTCAAATCCCGCCTGCATCGACACTCAGAGGCCGCAAATAGAAAGTGCTGTGAGAAGCAGGACTATTTATAGAACCAGATAAAAAACAGAAAACTCACAAACAACTTTGCCTACTCAAGCTATCCCCTGTTTCTGTCTGTCAGTGCTAGATGTTAGACCAAGTCTTCTTGACCTTATCCCAGTCCATTACAACAAAAACTGTTGTGCTTTATTTTCATTACAATAATAAAAGAATACTGTATATCTGATGTCCCTCTTTGTAAGAATTAATGGGCATTTGTCTGGCCTCATAGTCCTCAAGTGTATTAATAAACACCAGACTTGCATAATGACATAATGACAGTCCCCTTGTTATGTAAATGTATAAAAAAACAATGGTACAAATAGGGACCTGTACACTGTTTACCTTCAATAATCTTTAATTCTGTCCAGAACTGTTTTTGGGGAGGTTTAGCTTAATGAAATGGGTTTCAATCCCTTGTCTCTCTCTTCAGGTCAGACAGAACCTCTATTCTGTCATCCTGTCTAATACAAAGGATTAATGTTGTGCTGTTCTCTGATATGACCAGCAACAATAAGTTTAATTCACATGTCCAATGGCTCCTCTGTTTTATCACAGCAGCCATTGAATACTGCCAGTAGCGTTATAACTCACAACTGAAGTAATATCATTTTTGGTGGTATTATTGAATATCAGGCAGCAACGGCTACTATTCCATGCCGTAGGTTAGGGTCTTTAAACCACACATTAAGCTTGTCATCAGCCTCATATATATATATGTGTGTGTGTGTGTGTGTGTATGTGTGCATCTATTTGCTAAAAAAGAATTTTTTATCCCCTATTGGTAATAATGTTAGAAATTCCTTATCATTACTATTCGAACTTCAAGAAGAAGCCCCATAGTCTCAGAAATTTGCAAGAAATAGACAGTAAATGGTAAAGCAATGCCAAATATAAACCTTCTACATAACAAATATCAGTGTTTATATATAGCTTTTATTATTAATTCTGACAGTTGGAAGACTTGTGGTAATATTAACAATTGTGAAACAGCAGCCTTTTCCTCATCCGCTGCATCCAAATGCTCTTCAACTGATACAACTTTTATTTGACCTCAGTACAATAAATGTCATTTTAAAGGACATTGTAAAGATAGTTTGATTGGTTCATTAATTGATTTTGTTATCGTTAATCATATTACATGATTTTAATGATCATTTACTTCTCCTTACCTCTCACTTGAAGTCTTACATTCACAGCTTTTGTACATTTTTTTTATTTTAACCAGCTAATGGGTATTGATGGAATGCAACTACTTAATAAATAACTGAAGTGTGCAGGGATTTTATGAAAGGAGGATGGGTGCTGAAAAATTCAATTCACCTCTGGGCAAATATACCAAGCAGAACAGGTAGCCCATATGAATGAAATACTTTCAGCTGCATAATACAATTTCTGTTGCATTCTTTATGGGATAACATATTCATGCAGTACAACTGCTGAGCTTTGAATGGAATAAAGGGCTTATATTTATGAAGTAAGCATATTTATGCAGTGCATTTACATTGGTCTACTACTTGCAATTTTACACAAAGATCATGTCCTTTTTATCCTTGAAATAAATGAATATACAGACAATATGTAAATTCCCAACTTTAGTCATAATACTGGCACCATATTTCCCTCTAAATTCCTTAGATACTTACACAGAAAATGAAGCACACAGATATGTGGAATCCTCAAGATTAGTGAAAACATTCAGATCTTCATTGTTGGTCTCCAAAGATGTGGATTTCTCTGTTACATCAAATTTAGGCCATGTCCCTCTTGATGATCAAAGATTTACAGTGATGAGAATCAGCCAAATACCCATCTAAACCATCCCTGATAGGGTATTAAAGCAGTTAAAACCACGGGCAAAATACTCATCATTGATAATGAGAGACAGTGAGAAAAAAATTGTTCCCTGCATTTTTAATTTAGCCAGTGTCTAGATTTGGTGTTGATTTCAGACTTAATTTAATGCCACAAGAGGAAGACCTTGCCCTTAGGTCAAGCGGAACAATTCAGATCAAATACTTTTGAATTCTACCTCTCACACAAATAGTGAACATAATGTTCATCCTTCCTAAATCCTCTAGACCTTTCGTTCACAACATTGTTTTTAAGTTGTAGGCTACAATATGCACATCATCAGTGGCAGCCATTGATGTCTTATCACGTAGTAACAATAATACAGTCTGTTTGCAGAGAATAACAGAACTCTTAAATGTAAATTTGTCACAGGAGTGCACAGCAGGTATTCATATCCAATCAAAAGCCCCCAGAATTTTACCCTCTCTAAGTTTAAAATGGCCATCATTTTCCATTATATCTCACTTTAACTGTTCACATTTTGAAGTCTACAATTGAACTGATCAGCTTAAATGACTCTCCAAATTATTAACACATGAAAGAATTTTTAATGAAGACAAAAAAAATCCCTACATTTATCTAATCATGCTTCAACAAACCCAGCAGAAAGTGTGCAATATATGAAAACATCTGCTGAGGATTTAATTGCCTGAGAGTTCAACAAGAGCCGTCCTCTTACAAGGCAAGTGAACATGCTCATGCAGTCACCAGAGATATGGTATACAATGAAATACATATATAAGGGTAAATGTGGAAGTGGGAAATCTATTAATTTCCTGGGAAATCTATGCAATTCCCAGTAGGCTGGGAAGTCAGTACATTTGCCAGGATATCTATGCATCTCCCAGCAGACTGGGAAATGTGGATGTAAACAATTAATTAACAAGCACGTTCACCTGTACTTGGAGTTGTCTGTCAATTGTGCTCCATTCTTGAATTCATCCTCGGGGCTTGCTGCACGCCTTCCCCTTGCACTATATAGCTTTGCCTTGGAGGCAGCCAAGTCTTAACATTTTTCTTGTTGTTAAACACCACAAAGAACTGATTCTTGAATTTGTCTCTCGCTTCATTTGTCCAGCACGTGTTTGTCTTGAATTGCAGAAAAGACATTTTCATGTTACTGTAGTGTTCCCTATTGCTAATGTACATTGGAACATAGACATGTGTCAACTTGCTGTCTCCCACAGCAGCGAACAGATAGGGTGTCCTTAAAACAGTCTTCAGCATCACAAGTGATCACTGTAGTCTACAGAAGTAATAGCTGAAACCTTATGATCTAACACCTGAGGAATAAAAAGTTATATTCTGCAACAGTGTATTTTGCTGGCTAGGCTACTTTGTCCAGTAAATCCAAGTGATTACAATTGTTTCAGTAAAACAATCACTTTCCCTGATCAATGTAACCCACATAAATAGGCTACTGACACAGTTCTTTGACTGACCACATTAACTAACATTAGCTCTGTGCTCCAGGCCAGCTAGACTGGACTATGGACTCGGAGATCAGATAGTTAGATTGCTATTTTTGGAAATCTTTACTTCTCTCAAACACTATCAACTCCATCATGCACGTCGCAATCAAAACATAGTAATTTTAGACATAACAACATGAAACGTTTATCATTATTGGGTACATAAATGATAGCCTAGTGTACGATCTTTACAAACGTCACCAGACTGGAATCATCAACATGTGTTAGACAAAAATATCTGGAAATATTCAACAGTGCATCGTAGATTTCATTCATTAGCTTACATTCATACGATGATCTGCACTGTGGTATATTTCAAGATAGTGTTCGTCCAACATAGCTTATTGAACAGTCAGTTCTGGTGACATTTGTAAAGATGCTAAAACAATGTTGTAACAAGTGTAATAAATAATGATCAAACAATAACCATGTTGTTACTGTGCTATACATTAAAGACAATTAGACTCAATTTTTGCAAGAGGTTGGGCTTTCCTTAACCCCCTAGAGCCCCCTGGCTTTTCAGATTAATTTCCACATGTTTTCTCTTCAGACAGCTACTTAATTATTTGATATTATAGTCTAATGTCAAGAGCTAACGTTAGCTAATGTGGTTAGCCTGTAAAGTCCATCAATAACATGAATTATGTAGGTTGCATCTTTCGGGGAATATGGTTGAGTTACACTGAAACTACTGTAATCACTTGGCTTTATTGAACATAGCAACTAGATAGTTAGTTAAAGACCCAGTGATTGCCTGAGCAGTGCTAGATGGATGCTTGGAAGCTGTATTTTCCATTTGCTTGCTTGGGAGACACATCCATGTTCCATTGTAAGTTAGCAATAGGCAATAGTACAGTAATATGACAGGTCAATGTTCAAATTTGCCTGGAATAAAATTGGGAGGACTGCAGCACTACCCAAGATTGAATGCAAGGAATGGTGCTGGGAAATGTACAGATTTCCCATTTTAACACATATGAAGGAAGGCTTCTAACTTTTTAGGACATGAAGGTCCAGTAATGTAGATTGGCTGATTGGGGAGACCAAATAAGGTGTCTACCTTCACCCTGTTGTTATTAAACCCCTCTTGAATCTGTTTATCAGTGTTTATGGGGGTGATATAATCTTGGAGTATAGGAACATGTTGAGAATATTGAGGAAACATAGCCTGCATGTGGGACCCCTGAGGTTGGTGGTTCAAGCCCCAGTCTAGCCTCAGTTTGTACACCACTGCTGCTGGGCCCTTAAGCAAGGCCCCCAACCTCATATTGCTCTCAGGGGGATTGGCCCTTGGTTAGCATAATCAACTATAAGATGCTTTAGATAAAAGCCATTCATTATGAATAGCACATAAAGATTTCTCAAAATTTGCAAATGTGACATCTAAAAAGTGTATTTATTTTTTATTTATTTTTACTAACAGCAGAAAATTAATTCCTTGCATGATGATGATAGCTTAAAACTTGCCATACTGCCCTTATATGAACCGAACATTTAGATAGCTCTGATTGATCTGACAGAGGGTGGAATATTGTGAGTGGAGAAAGTATGCCTTTATACATGTTTTCTGACATGGGTGTAAGGATAAAATCAAACCTGAAGGATTTTTCTGCAAAGGCAGTTTCTGGTGAACCTGCCTCACTTGTGCACAGTTCCAGATGGCTGGCTTTAGGCATGTGCCCTTATACACACATGGTCTTGCATACGTACCCTCACACACGCACACACTGCTGTCCCACCGCTATAAAAATAGCAGGCCCACTCAGCTGTGAAGCAATTGCTGGAAGGCTACAGCCAGGACCTGGAGGTAGCCATTATGCCTCCAGGCGGTGCTGTGCCTTCAAGGTCATTCTGCAGTTGACAGCTGAATTGAAACAGTGACCGCTGTAGCTTCGTATGAAAAAATCCAACAGTCTCTTCCTGCTTTCTTTTCACTGACTTTCTGTTTTCAGGCTTACTGAGGTGTAATATATGCTTAGTTTGTATGAGTTTTTTCAGCAATGTCTAATTGATTGTCAGGTTTTTAGATTTCATAAATGGTTTGTAATCAGGGCTTTTCTATTATGACAGGGCATGTGAGAAACAGTAATCTAATTCATGAGGGGTTTTGAAGCTTGTTATTTTATCAGGGGTTTTTATCCTTGAAATTGATTAGTTACCGATTTCAATATGAAGAAAAATGTGTTATCCATAATGGTTTAATCTATTGGCTTTGAACAAACTGGGTTTTTGCAATATTATAAAGAATCACATGTAATATTTTAACTATAAAACAGTATTCACTCATTTATTTGTTTTTGAACAGTAATGCAATACATTTAATTTTTTTTTCTGAACTTTGATAGGGGGCTTATTTTTCTACTTT
Source organism: Albula glossodonta (assembly GCA_019788955.1). Classification (NCBI taxonomy): domain Eukaryota; kingdom Metazoa; phylum Chordata; class Actinopteri; order Albuliformes; family Albulidae; genus Albula; species Albula glossodonta. The sequence continues at coordinate 8,542,632 of JAFBMS010000020.1, read as the reverse complement.
GTCAGAAATATTTTTGAGATAAGAAACACATTGCTCCAGTCAAGCACAATTAATATACGTACTCCTCTTGTGTCCTGTGCAACACCAAAACTCATCTTTATTGAAAAAAAAAATAATAAAAAAATAAATAAACAGAAATAGAACTGGCATTACAGAATCAAAGTTATTCACCATGTCAGTTAGTTTACCTTGATGTAAGACTCATTCTCCCAATCACATGTTAAAATTCATACACTGCAAGAAGGCCTTAGTGGACAGATCATCATGGCCATTGTAAAAAGGATATGTTCTGTATGGGACAAGAGAGTGCACAAGGCATGTGAGATTCCTGAACAGAGACCAAGCTACTGTATAACCTTCACATACCGGTCCTCTTACAATACCACATCATTGATGCAACGTCACCACAACAGTGTGAGAACACCATGCATGAGTGCTGAATTTTCTCTGTGATGCAAAGCGAAGCTCAATGGATTAACATTAATAAACAGGCCACTGTGTTGGTTTTCCACTTTTTAATCTCAAAGCTCTTTTACTGTGTTGGGACATATGTATGCATATGGAAATACTTCATTGGTTATTATAACCCATTGACAGTAATACAGTTGAACTAAGCAAGAGCCAAAGGTAATCACCTTAAGTACGAAATACTCTCTTTTCTGTTTTCATGTATGTCTGTACTTCTGTATTCCTCTCTGGTACAGAAATTGAGCCAATCAGGATGAAACTGATTGAGTGAGATAGGTCAATGGGCATGAGGAAGTGATGTAACCAATCAGATAAAGCTGTATGTTCTCACACACTTGTCTCATAAAAGCCAATCCTCTACAATGAGGCCCCACATCACAGACTGACTCCGCCCTGTAAACAGTGCACCACCTCACAGACTAGGCCGCACATTAAATAGTGCCAACCAAATGAAAGTGCCCCACTCCACAGATTGAACCCCACTCTACAGAGAATGCTTCATACACAGTTCCTCCCTTGACAGCAGAGCGTCCTATAGCAGAATAAATGACATGGTCTAGAGGCAAGAAGACACAGATGGTCAGAATGGGGAGGTGCCATGTCTATCACTGAATATCACACACACACACACACACACACACACACACACACACACACACACACACACACACACTTGTATGTACAACCAAACATGCACACATATGCACATACACACACAAACATTCTCATACGCATACCCGGACACCAAAATGTTCTAAGAAAAGAACAATAGTTGTACTAAATGGTTTGTTGTATGTATGCTTGTGTGCTTGTGTGTGTGTTTGTACGTGCGCAGATGAGTTTGGCAGGCATTCACCAGCAGAATAAATCCAGCACAGACTTAGGGACAGATGGTATAGGCTGTGTCTATGGTTCAGCGGAGTGTTTCCAATGTGAGGGAGCCAAATTTCATCACCCCAGCTGTAGTGGTGTGCTTACTCAGACTGTCTAAGTGAGCAAGCCAGCCCCATTCAGACTGGCACATTCCTGGAGATAACTGTATCACCTAATTCTGCTGCTGAGAAGAGGGAGGGAAGAAAATTAAAGGAAGAGTAAAAGCATTGGAGAAAGGAGGAACAGTACAGAGAAAAAGAAAATGGAGGATAGCTAGATACTGGGTGAGGGAGAGAGACTGAATGGAAGGCAATAAAAGACAAAGAGTGAGAGAGAGCTGCTGTATAGTACCACATTCTCTTTAAAGACTCATTAGCACCACTAGGTTTAGTCTACACATATTTGAAATCTTCACCAGGAATTATATCCTCTGGAGCACAGTACAGAAGTAGTGAAAAAAACTTAAAAAATACCAGGTCTTTTTCAAATGGAAATGTGCTCCACCAACTGCTCTTGAACAGACTGAGGGAATGATTGAATGAAGGCCTTCTCAGAGCTTTTCATACCAGCTCTTCTTAGGACACACCATTTTGTAAATATTATTGTGATTTGAGACTGTAATTTCACTCTGCATTTTGCAGGCTACAGAACAGGGAAAGGCATGACCATTTGATGTTGTCTGGTTGGCTCTCTCGACCTTGCAATGCTTTCATGGTCGACTCAGAGAGTAGGGGTCTCTTGGCTAGAGCAGGAAGTCCATCTGGAGCCCTGAGCCATTGCTGTCTCTCTCTCTTGTCACTAAGGCAGTGATATGACTCTCCCACAGTTCAGTTATGACTGGCCTTTGGCTGGGAGTGTGGACTGTGGCCTACCTGTACCAGAACCACAGAGTATATAAACTTAGAGAGGGGCCAAGCGTGTCTTGATAATCTTTGTGTCAGCATGTGCCTCGGGGACAAGTCTCTGTAGTTTTAGCTACATGAAAAAAAAATGTAAACATAAACTCTCACACACAAACATGCATGCACACACACACACACACACACACACACACACACACACACACTAGCTAAAGAGACATCGAACTCCCCAAAGGACCCCTGTAGCAGTGTAGGCTAAATCATCATTAGTGTCCTATTGTCATGCTCCATTATTTCAGCCAGAAGGCCTGAAGGTTTTTATTCAATTTACACATTAGCCCCACTGGCCCTGTGTGACTATACAGCAGCTAGTTCTGATGAACTGAACACTGAGTAAATAGTTTGGCAGACAGCATTCACCTTTTGACTCCTGGAATGCAGTAAGACTGTCACGGTGGGAGTAAGGAATTCAGGGGCTCTCATGAGCTATCATTATAATAATACATAAACATGAACAAAAACTAGAAGGGAAGAGGACTAGAGTCCCACACAAGTTAACTGGTATGTTGAAAATGTGATCCACCCCCAAATACCCACAGGTCACTGGTGAAACAGCAAGCATTCTTCAGCAGAGAAGAATGAGGCACCTCTGTCTGTGTAGAGCTACTGCAAAGCTGATAAAAACCAGAACTGTTGTTATAATATTCAAGGAGTTAAGATCCAGATTTGCCCCTGCCTGGCGGGAACAAGCAAACGGCCTGAGCCCGGTACAGAATGTAGAATCTTGGGAAGATGGTAAATTTAGGGATGACATTCAATAAATAAAACCTTAACATGCACCAGTCTTGAGGGCTAGGGGGAGCGAGAGGGCACAGTAACAATACAAAACATGGAAAAAACATTTTTTACTGCTTCCATTTTTTCTCTCCCAAAGCTTGGTTTTTAAACAAAACAGAGAAAGGGAGTACTGATGCAAACACCACATGGATGCATCCACCACCCACCCCACCCATCCCAGCCCCCAACAAAATCAGCTGATTGACACCTGTCATTCAATAGAAATTAAAATAAAAAATAAACTCCTTCACATGCTCCAGGCATCATAACACATCATCCACCCTTCATTTTTTCCCCAAACTGCTCACCATCACTTCATTCTGTTTTCATTTACCCATCCCTACCAATTTTCCTCCAACTACAGTGATGTCACCTCCTCACTGCTGTGCGTTTGTGGGTGGATGGGTGAGCAATAATCCATTCTTTATCCCAACCAAATCTGCCCAATAACATGTTTTTTTTCTTTTCAGTTCTACATGGAAAAAGAACAGGAGCATGACTGACCCAACCCAATGTCAGTGACTGGCTGACTGCAAAACAGACATCATTTGCTGCTCTTTAGGAGTCAGTGTACTTCACTGCTGTTTCTCTGAGGATGCTTCGCTTTCCTTTATCTGTGGGCGTGTAGTCCTTCACTTTTTTTTTTTTTTTTGTCAGTCCGAGTCAGTGGATAAACAGTGTAGGATTTCCAAGGCAGAGTTTGATGCTTTCCTTGGCCAAAAACACAGAGTGAATGCACAATCTACCTGGCACAATCAGGTAAACATCACAGAACCCCCCTTCCCCCCACCAGGTCAGTTAAACACATAGTCCTCCTGGAGGGTGGGCTGCATGGCGAAAAGGGGGTAGGGAGTCTCTTTACATAGCCGTGCTCCCAGCCTGAATGATGTGAAGGAGCTGGTACAACAGAAAAGTTACATCAGATTCCAGATTCCTCAGTTTTACTTGGTCACATTTTATTTCATATACATATATATTTATATATATTTATTTTTTACACTTAAAAACACAATGGAGATGACAGACTATTTGGTTTCTTTTTCTAAGTAGAAGCTTGTCATTTAAATAAATGCATATAAATAATTTCTCTTTATCAATATGTTTTTAAACCTATCACCCTCACCCTCTTCCCTCCTTTTAACTCTTCCACATTTTATGCACATTGTGTTTATCCTTTTTTGTAAGAGTTTTTTTTTTGTCAATATTTTCACATTATCCCCTCCCTGCAAAGTTATGCAGTCTTGGTTTCAGGAAACACCGGGGCTGATTTGTGATTGGTCCAAACACAAACAAAGGCCACACCTCCTTCACTCGCTGGGCTGGGCAGAGTCTCTGTGCAGTTCTCTGCTGGGATTCACCAATCGGGTCTCAGGAGGTCCAGTAGGGGCCACTCCCCCAGACTCACCTGCAGTGAGTGACAGGAAGCAGGCGGTCTCCCTGGTGGCTGTGTGGGAGGAGCTTGTGTCCTCCTGTCTCCTGTTGGCATGTGCCAGCACCCTCAGCTGCTCATGTGCTTCATCTAGGAGCAGCGCCACAGCATCCTGCTGCCCTGCCGTTTGGGAGGGTGAGTAGGGGGATTTGGATGAGGAGGAGGAAGAGGGTCGGTGCACATCTGAGGAGCTGTCCCCTGCATCTTCCAGGGAAGCTGGACAGTGGCTGCCCCTCCCGGAGCTGGCCGTTTGCATACACGAAGCATCATCGTGGTGTCCCTGGACAGAAGGAATGATGGGAATGGAGCAGGTGCGGTAGGGTGGGGGGGAGGCGGAATGGCGGAATGGGGAACAACTGAAGCCCCCGAGTGACGCCCCGGTTGACTTCCTGTCCAAGCGGCTGCATGGCACCTCGGTCTGGCCCTCCTGTGAGGTACCCCCGGTGGACAGGGGGGGTTGCATATTTAAAAAGATGTCCTGGGATGGGTTATAGACAGCCCCTTCAGAGCGGTGCCTGCAAAAGAAGAGGGGAGGCATCAAAACATGCACTTCATGACCTCACAAATTCAAAATTTCACATATTATAGTCTTATCTACAGTTTCTGAGGATCAGAGGTCCGGGTTCATCATTGATGCAATCTCAAAGAGCCTACTTCTTTTACACACTTTCATAAACAGAGTAAATAATTGTGGGTGAGTATTTTTGAGCATATGGCATGCGTGTAGTTTTCAGGTCATTTTTGAGGTGTTAATGGGTACATCTTCATACACTGAGTGCAGCATATCATTTATCACACTCTTTTTTTGTTGTGCTTTTTTGTATTGTGCATTTCTTTGTCTAGTAGTGGCAAAACTTTTCATTTGGGAAATGGCACAGAATTAGATGCCAAGCATTGTTTTTTTCTGTTTCTTTCAAACTGTCTTTTTTACCCCTGATTTTGACAGTCAAAGACTATCCAGCACGCTGAGGGTTAAAAACAGTTAAAAACGGATTAGAAAGATAAGCAGCTCCAATGTATTGTACATACAGTATGTATAAATAAAAAACATGCATTCTTAATTCATAACCATAAATTAGTATTCTTTTGCTCATGGGTGGTACACTGACATTGTGCAGATAAAGACCTGAACACAGCCACAATTGGTAATTCTAAATATGGAAGAATTGCAAGAGAAAATATCTAAAAATAAATAAGCTCATCCTTATTAACCGCTTGACATATTAACATAACATTTTACAGGTGTTACCCCTTGGTCACCCTCCATCAGCTTTGTTTATGGCAAACTTGTAACGTAAACTATGTGTCTACTCTGAGTCAGTCATATCACTGCAATTCTCGAAAGACCATTTCTTCCTGTTGTTTACAACAAGAGCTTTATGGGTTGTGCATGCTCACCAAATTTGAAGGTCAAATGGTTGGCACATTTTTGCTTTCAACCATAATACACAATTGAGCGTAACTCAATACCAGACTGTGCAATCTGAGGCCAAATTTGGTGTTCACAGACATGTAACCTTTCAATAACAGTGTGCCTTATTAGAATACAGCCCCAGCAGCGAGTAGAATATGCTCATTTTCACTCCTCTTTTTCAGTTTGTCCTTTTTCTTTATTCTAAAATATGACCTCCATGAGCCAGTTATATGTGCCCTGATAAGACTTGAAAAATCTGATACTTTCCCCCATATTACACAAAGCTGGAGGATATTAAAGAGACAGCAGAATTCATGATCTCATCCAAGGCTAAAGTCAGTGTTGGTCAAAATCACTGTTCAACAGAACTGGACTTGTTTTATTGACTTCTCAGGAGATCGGAACCTACATTTACTCTCATACATATCATAATCATACACCTCTGCCATTTTCTCTAACAGTGCTCAATAATGCATTGCCACTATGCCACCCTTGGAATGCTTCATTATGCTCCTTTTTTCCCCATTCAGCCCAAACTGGTTTGCTTGTCTATAAGAAAAATAACATAATATGGTTGCAATGGTCACCAGCACCAGCTCTCAGTCACAGATTGCATATGGGATTACTAGCTACATTTTATTCAATTGGTGGCATTCTGTCCAAAAGCATTTTTACTACAAAGTTTTACTTTTCTGAAAATGATGAATCTTGAATATTTATATCAACAAATATGTCAGAGACAGGTTGGGTGCCTGGGATTTGTAATAACAGCATGAAGTCCGTTTGTTCAGCACTCGGTATGGTTTCTATGTGGTTCTGGGTTCTGCACTTGTTTTGTGCTGTCTGCATACTGCTGGCTGCTGGCGAGATTATTTTCTGTGCTCGACACATGCCGTCTGTTTGTAAGTCCATGATTAATTCTCGGCAGGGCTGATGTTTCAGCAGAGGTGAAATTGGGGAAGATGCTCTCAACCAATAATCTTTGTGTAATTATATCTAATCCTTGACACAGACTAGCGCCTCTCATTACATCAATATTTAACTTTGAATTCTATCTCCTGTAATGGTCTAATCAGAGATTTAAGCTTTTGTCCCAGGCTATCTATGCCTGAGGCTAGCTCATGGATCCCCAAAACATTCCTAAAAATGACAAAAACAGGCTTATCAGGATGTGATTTGTGTGGTATCAGAGGGCATGCCAGTTTTGGGTCAGAACGCTCTCTGGTCCTTTACAGCAAAATGGTAATGGAAGCATAGAGTCAGTCTCGATGGAGGAGGGTGGGGAGGCAAAGGGATGTCATTATTATTTTAGCATTCAGTTACTCCTCTGTGAATGATGGGAAACTGACATTCCTCTCCATCAATGCAATTGAAATGAAATATGTTTTTATTTTTTGCAAGCTAAAGCCATGCTGTACATATTTAACTTCAGTGAGTATCCAGGTTAAAGAATTTTAGCGCAGCTATGGTCACCACACACAAACAAACATTTCCAAGATTTAAACTGATACACACACACACTCACACACAAAAAAGAGCAAAAACAACAAATTGCCTTCAGAAATGCGTCCTTTGAATGCTTCAGTACAAGTTTAGAAGTTCAAAATCTTCAGACCGAAAGCCTTCAGTTCTTTAAGAGACAAAGGAGGTGGCAATCTACTCAGCTACATTTCATATTATATCTAATATGAAACACACATGCAGATTTCTTTGCAATTTAGTTGCTTCAATATATGGGTCCTGCTGTTTCCACTATTTTGTCTCCCCCTGAATAGCATGCATATGTATGAGCTGACAAGCCTACTAACTGGACTGTGACTGGGTGTTTAATTAATCAGCACTAGACTTTGCATCTCACTGTCATGAAATAGAAGCTGTTTGTTGCAGTGATATCTGGCACGATCTGGCAGACATGATTAACCGTGGTGCAATCTTATCAAATTTGAGATTAAAATTATTTATCAGGCTGCATGAAGAAAGAAAGATTTATCATTTTTTAATGAAGCACCACCTGTAATCTTCCTCTCTGAAAGCTGCTCTCCTGCCCTGGTGAGAGAGGCTTTGAGGGAAATACAATTATAAACCAGGTTTAGAGGGTTTGGGAGACCCCTGATTTAACTGCTGGCTGTACAGTAGGGCTTCTGTCATGTCTGACCAATGGCCAAGGTTTGCTCTAAGTGGTAGCCTGGACCCCCTGGGCAGTCGGATCTTTTCTAGCATTCAGTCCTGGGCACTTGCAGCTCTCTACTGCAATGGTGCACCTCCCCCACTGCATCCCCTCAACTGTCTGCCTGTGACCCCAGGTCAGTTTTCAGTTTTTTTCTCATGATGGATGGGTTTAGCTTGAGTTCAGAGCAAAACTGATCTTATATTAGAGAAGGAGAGAGACATGGATAAAGAGATAGATGTGATTTCTCTTCCTCCCTTTCTTGATGGTCTAGCTTCCCATGGGTATGTGAACATTACAGACTCTCATAAAGGGGTGGGGCTATCTTGGAGGCAGGGTGCAGCTCTTCATGCCAATGTCTAAAAACTGCAAACCTTTCTCACTGATACCAGGCAAATGATAGGCAGAGCTATCAGATAGAGGGAAAAAGAGTAAGTGAAAATGAGAAAGGGACAGATTAAGACAAAGAGGTGGAGTGGAAAGACAAGTGAGATGGAGGTGAAGTGGAACACATTTCAACACTTGCGTTATAGAAATGACCTTGTAAGTGGAAGCAATTATAGTGAAAGTGACCTTGTGGATTGACAGTGGAAGCAGGGAGAGAGTGATGACCTCATGACTAATCTATCCCTGGGTCCTCTTACTGCTCCATGGTTATGGTGTGACTGCAGTGACAGCAAGGCATGCAAGCATTTGCATACCTCAATTATGCATACATATTTTCCTGCCAGGATATACAGGAGAGGCTGGAAGTAATCTGACAGATGCCTTTATCTAAAAATACTGGTAACAAAAACAGAGTGCAGACGGAACCTCTGTGAGCCATTTCAGAGAGATAACAGTGCAGTCTTTCTGACAAGCAGGAATAAGAGGGGAGAAGTCTTACAGGCTCTGCTTTCAGCACAACAACACAGATACTTTCACTATTCAGTCTCTTGCGCTCTACCTCTCTCTCTCCTTTGTTGTCTCTTTCTCTGAAAATATGAACAGAGCTGTGTAATTTCGGGGAAATACGTATACCTTGTTTTGGTGTCTCTCTCACCTCTGCTCTCTCTAAAATCCAAATTAAAGATGCTTTATTGGCAGGATATATATTTGTAAATACTGCTCCAGCAATAATTCTCTCATTCTACCTCTTTTTCACCAAATTCAAATTTTGTTTATTTGTGAAAGAACAATTACATTGCCAGGTGAAATGTGATAGGATAGAAAATAATAGGAGGAATGAATGAGGGAAATCCACATCGATATCTAATCTGCATTTAACATACTTTAACATAACAATGTAGAATATATAGAACAGGTCTTTATTTTGTTGTTGGACCTGCAACATGTACAGTCCCTAAGATTGTCATGGAATGTTGCACGCTGCTGCCAAAGCAACAATTTTCCTCCTCTCTTGAGAGGAAGATGGACACAGTCTTTCTATCTCAGGGAGGGTTTCATATTCAAGGCAAATTTCCCATATTTTTGGGAAGTACAAGGCTCTTGGCTCTCTGTCATTCTCACATTTTGTCAGGAAATGCAGCTCTGTCTCCACATCCTCAAAATGATAGTGTGACACACCCTTTTTGGTCTGCGCAGGTGGGACTGCCAGTGTTTGCTATCTTCTGTGGCTAGACTGTGCTCCATTTGATTGTACTTCAACACTGTTTTTGGTTAATTTTTCAGCATCACTAGGCTAGGTGCCATGATTCCATTGCTCTGCATCACCCTCACTGTCTCCTGTTGGTTGGCAAGTACCTGCAACTTTTACATTTAAAAATATAGGGCCACAATCACACTCTTCGCTCTGAGTGCCATAGCAAACAGTTTTACAGGTAAAAACATTAGTAATCAAATCATTGCTGGTACTGTTTATATGCTTAGAAAAACAATGGCATGTCAGTGGTAATAAAAATAGAGAGGTAAATTACATTTAAATGTGTAAAGTTTTAATTGTTCTAAAGTGTTTTTAATGTATTTTAGTATTTTTTGCATGTCAACAAAATAATTACATGAGGGAAATTATCTGCTCATATTTTTTTGAAACTAGAAGATTTTTGCCTTAGTCCTACCGTGTTTCACATTCAAGTTTCACATTCACATCTTTGAGGGCTTGACTCAGAGGAAACCATTCCAACAGTGAAAACAAATGATCAGTTTACTAAGTACCTTTGGCTGATAAGGACATTGAGCCAAACATGAGTCAAATGTATCTTATCTTTCTGACATGGAGACCAATGTTAGCTCAACCACGTGGCTGAGCTGTTTGATTAAGGGCTAATAGAGAAAAAGGTGAAAAATTTCAGTGAGCACCAACTTTTTTTTTAAGCCAGCCACCTCTTAAAACCATACTTTAATCAAATGAACATAGTCAGAAAAAGTGATGCTCTACATTTCTGTGCTTTATTTGGAAAGACTTGATAAAGATATCATGGCGGTGTGGGATTTAAAGACAGACTAATGCAGGTGGAACCATTAATCAAAACGAAGCAGACGTACACATAACAAAGTAAGTGAGAGGCAGAGGGGGCCAGCAGCTTGAGATCATATTCATTATGTATTGTCTCTGCAGTAGAGCAATGGCACTTGGCAGATTTTGTTTTTCTTTAGAACAGCAACCCTTAGGTTCTTTAAAATTCGAGACGCATAAATAGATGTGTTTTCATTGTGTAACATCTGACTGATCTTGACAAGGCTGTCATTTTGCCATCTGACAATATGTGCATTGCCAATACTGGAGATTTCACATGGGATTGAGAATACCATATTTTTTAATTACAATAGACATAATTTTTTATTTTTATTTTTATTTTTTTTTAGAAAAGGTCCTTCAGGTATCTGAAACAGGAATGCAGCTCTTAACTGAAAAATTTATTTTTTTGTTATTGTGACTGTGATTATCAAGAAAAAAAGCTGATTGCTTTGTCACAATGTATGGCATATTTTATTTTCAAGTTCCTGGTTTGCCCACAACCTTATCTCTCAATTCTCCACATCTTACAAACGTGGACATGTACTTTATTGGGTATGAATGTGAGTACTGTATGTGTTTTTAAGTACACATTTGTGTATGTGGATGTGATTTGCATGTTTATGTGTCTCTGTTTGATTGGCTTTTCTGCTTTTTTAACAACAATGAAGTGTCATTAACCATTGGATAGAACCATCAATGGAGCTATAATTTACATTCCATATGTACTGTTCAATGCAGCAAATACACATTACCTGCAGTTAGGTTAATTTATAATACTGTAGATTGCCAACATACAGAATATATATAGAATGTAATATGGGTTTATGTTTATGCATGTGAATTTCCAAAAATAACATGAAAGAAAACACTTTTTACTCTGTTCACTCACAATTTAGAAAAGTCACTCAAGAGTGAACAGTGTAAACAGTTCTTTGCACCTGTACATCTGTAAAAAGGTGAGTGGTGTGTTTGAAAGAGAGATGGGATGCAAGAAGCCACAAGTTCCTTCTGGCCTCGAATTAACTTGGGGAGACAGGATGGTTTGATCAAGTTTTTAACAATTTAAAAAGGGGAAAAAAAGTGGATTACAAAAGCTGTTCCATGTTGAGTCCTTCCAACTAATTTCCACCCTTGGAACAAGATGGCAAGGGTGGAAATTAGTGAAAGGCAATAGAGAAAAAGTTTCATTGATATGAGGATGTTTTTTCATACAGTTATTCATGCATGTAATAGCATGGTTTTCAGTGGAACGGTAGCTCTTAAGACTCTTAAGAAAGCAGACAAAATGGCTTGCCTAGATAAACAGAATGGCCTGTTCTCCTCGTCAAAACATCCCCATGTTCTCATGTTTGGTGTACCTCGTGTATTAGAATCTTACAATACACTTAGCTCCAGCAGAATGTGCTCTGTTCCTGTTGATATAAATTATGGAAGTAGGTCAACCCAAACTGCCTACCAAGCAGCTGAATGTGTGTGTGTGTGTGTGTGTGTGTGTGTGTGTGTGTGTGTGTGTGTGTGTGTGTTAGTGTGTGTTTGTGCTTGTGCTTACACTAAAGGAAACATCCTGCATGGAAGCCCTTCAAGGGACTATCTGGTGAAATAAGATCTTAGAATGAATTATTATAACATGTTTAATGACATAATGTTCTCATCATCTTACTTAGCAGTGTGTGAAAGTCTATTTTTCCAAATGTAAAATGAACGCACACACAGACACAAACACACACGGTTTATGTCCAAGGGCCATGTACTCATAGTGGTGCAGCACAAGCAGTAGCTGTATTGCTCTCCTCAAAAAGTTACAGCTGACACATGTATGTATAATCATGCATATGGTGGCTATGACACTAAAAAAGAAAACACACTCACACAGCTGTCTTATGCATTATACATGCATGTGACTGTTACACTACATTTCAGATCTCATAGATGTAGTAAAACTATGCACTGTGATGCCATGAAAATATAGCCTTTGAAAATTGGACTAATTAATCTCCTTAGAATTAGCTTAACTTGTATCATGGTGCACTTAAGTCCCCTTTGGGTGTCTTTTTGTGGGTGGGGTTGATCCTGCCTGGTTGGAAGGGGTGCTCAGCTCTTCTTAACACATTCTTGTGTCTCTGAGGCCTCTTTCCAAATGGCTGCTTTTGCTGGGGTGAGATTAATGAAAGCCTGCATCTCGTCAGACTTTGTGCTTTCCTGAGACAGTGGTGCATTAAACCAACTGTCAGGGGTGGTGCCTTTAATGACTCTGTTACAACACTGGATCTTTGGATGAACAAACTCAAATTGGACTGTCAAATTTCACAATTTAGAATAAATCCCTCCATCTATTTGAAATAAAAACAAACCGCCATGTGTTAAGACCACTGGCTGTTGACTTCATTTAGATTGTCACTGATATAAGACAAAAGGTTTCTTTTGAGAAAATAAAAATCTCTATATTGCTTTAGGAGACAGTCACCATTTTGTGAGAAACTATCGACCCATGCACCATATGACCTACTTTGCAGAAAATGTATTCTGTTTCTGTTTTGAGCTGGCCTCTCCTGCCTCTGTTGGGATCAAAGCAATGTGAGGGACCCAAAGACAATTTTCTTCTGACTGGACTGTAACCATAGAGGGGTATTGAAACTCACCTTCTCTCCAGTGTGAGTATAACTTGTTTTCTTTGCTTCATGTGTTACAAAATAAAACAAAAGCAATTAACTTAGAAATGAAATGTTTAACATTTTCCCTTGACATTTGATGCATAAGTAATATAAGAGCATCAGCACCTAAAGAATATTTTTTAAGTATATACAGTACGTGGGGGGGGGGGGGGGGGGGGGGGGGGGGGGGGGTGGAAAAAAAGCACAGATGACCAGAAATTCAAAGCTCAAAACCAGGACATATACCACCCATCCTCCATTTAATGTGTTAGTTTTTTTTCCATTTTAGGTTGTAATATTAGCCCCTTTTATTAGCAAGCAATCATATGCTTTCAGAAAAATGAAACACTTCTAATGAAACTCATCCTATTTAGCAGTTCAGTAAAGTTCAGCCTTGCCAGCTTCTTCGTATCGGATTCTGTTTCATTTGTTGTCAGCTGTATCATAATGACTAATTGAGTTGGAAATATATCCAAAACAACAACTGTATAATGTTTTTCTAAAAATGAGAACACTGTCCGCACTGAAGAAGGCATCGGTGTACATTTGATTGATGCTTTGGTGTCAATTGCTTGCTCTCATGACTGGTGGGGAAAAAAAAACTTTCATTTTGCAGGAATGACAGCAAAATGGGAGGAGATAAAACTGGCTGTCAGCCTGAGACTTGTGTGAACAAATACATCTGTTTTGTTTCTCACAATAAAATACAATATATTTCCATTTTTGGTACCAATATATTCTCAATGCATTATATATGGATTATTAACCATATTCAATATATTCTTCCATGTTGCCAAGGAATGGGAGTATTTATATGAGATGATAGTATGCTCCTTGTAAAGGACTCACCATCGATCAAGCAGATCTGAGATTAGGCTTCCCTGCGATAATTCTTCACCTTATTCACTACGACATTTAGAAACTTGTCTGATATGCCATTTTCTCTATGGGATGCTGATATTGCCTTCAATTGGGATCATACCTGCTCAATGTAGCCAAAAAATTAAAATATACTCATGGAGATTCATCAAAATCTGAAAACAAGGCCATTTCTGTCCTTTTCAGAAAATATTTGGGACAAGTAAATATGGGACTCTCTGATGACAAAACAAATGATTTTTTGACCATTTCTCAATCACTGTTGTTTCTACATATGAATAAAGAACAAGCATAGTGTGAGTATCATTCCTCCCAAGCATACAAGAACAGGGCCTTTATATGATAAATTATTGTGGTCTTGAGTTTTGGGCAGTGCATTCTACACCAAGAAACAAACTTCCACATATTTAACAGGTATAAAAAATGTTTTGGAAGTCAGTCTGAAACTTTCACTTACATTCTCAAAGATTCCACCTCCCTTTCTGAAGCCTCCACCTCCTGCAGGTGCTGGTATGCAGGGCCAGAAACTCTGGATCCTCCGATGGGATTCAGCCTGCCTCGGGAAATGGGTGGAGTTCTGCGCGCAGCTCCCCGCTGGTTGGATCTGCTTCTTTGATCTGGACTGTGAGAGAGGGAACTGCTCCTGAAAAGGGACACAGGAAATCATATCTTTCATATTGCATGTACCAATGCATATTCAGTGTACACATTTGAACAGCATCTGGCAAACATTTACAGGCCAGCTGACTTATACAAGAGGAATGTCAGGAATTTAGGGTTACATATACAAATTGGCAAACGGTTGTTATGCAACACGTTCACCCTGATTCTCATGAAAATCATTACTAGCATCAAAGCTATGATCACACATCAATGTCAATGCATGGAACAGTTTGTGAGAGCAGATAGGTAAAGCAGAAACCCTTGAGGTGTTCAAAAGCTTAGGATAGTGCCGTACACTGCCCAGACAATATGAACCATCATCAAAGGATGAACCAAGACATCAAACATTCTTATTTTCTTCTGGTCATATTCCATCTAAAATATGCTAAATCTAAACACTGTTCAAGCTTTTCTACCTACACAGTATAATATCTGTAAATTAATAAGAATGTTTACAGTCCAGTAAATGACCCAGCATATTAGCATGTAGATGGAAGTTCCCAGGCATTTGCTCTGGTTTTCATAGATGTGTAATCAAAAAGATGGCTCTGCAATCAGCTCACCCTGGCTGTAGTTCCGTGGTTACACACACAGGCCAATTTCCCTGCCTGCAAAATCAGCCACTGTCGCTTATACTGTCACCTCCAGGCTAGAAACCCTCTTAGAGACTTGCATAGCTACGGTCAGGCTATTGAACATGGCAGCAGCCCTGTCGTCTGAGCTCTGCTCTGCCCGCAACTCGGGAGGAGGCAACTTCTTCACTCAATTAAACAGCGATTTTCTGTCACAGACTCTCCATGTTCTGGCTCTACTTCCAAATTCCTGACACCATCAAACTCGTTTTACACCAGCCCCTTGTGTGGGTGCAGTCTCTGCAGCTAATGGGACAGAAGAATATCCCTGTCCTTTTAAAAGCCAGAGGAGGGAAGGACCAGGCCTAGGTCTCTTCAAAAGAGAAAACAGAGGCGGAAAACCCTGTGCGCCCTTCACTGTAGTCTGAAGCCTAACTCTGCCCTCATTTAACTTATAAATCTCACTCTCTGTTTTGTTATTAAAGTGTGTTTTCTTAATTACAAAATAGGTTGGCCCTTGAAGTAATTAGATATTGAAAAGCTGCTAAAAAGAAAAGTGCAGGATTATATGGATGGTACTCAAAGCATTGCATTTATTGACTTGCGTGTTTGAGTTATGGAAATACAATTTAGCAAAAACAAACTTTTCACCCATTTAAAAAGTGAAATGGCAAACATTTTAAATGATTAAGTTCCAACCACAACCTACAGGATAAAAGCAAAAAGCATGTTTCTTTTATGATAGTGGTTTACTGTCATAAAGGACAAAAGGATGTTGGAATACAAATGGGAATCCCCCATAAAATACGCCATAAGAGTTCAGTGAAGCACTAATAACAAGAAAACACATTTGACTGGAGCTTGGCTGCACAAAAACAAGAAGGCGTATGAGGATAAGAGCAGACCAACAGAAATTGATTTGTTTATCTGTAGTCCTTGCACTCACTTTCTTCCTCACTCACACACACACACACACACACACACACACACACACACACGCACACACACACACACAAAGATATAGATTCTTATCGCCTTGTTAATGCGGGCATAATTATTCACAATGTGGTGCCACGGCAGGGCACACCTGCAACATAATTCTTAAAGACTAGCATCAATCTTTGTCCCAGATTGCAAGCGCTGTGCTGGTCGATGGCAGCCCAGGTTACAACGGCTCTTTTTTAATCTCAATGGATTAAAGCAGAATACAATATTGAGGCAGGAGATCTGAAAGGAGTGTAGTGGTTACATTAATTTAGGTTACAGTGATTCTTGGCTTGAATAGGCCTGGTTTTTGTAGCTTCATTTTCCAGCTAAAGCCCAACAGGCATTTCATGAGACACTTCATTAGCACTTAACATGCACAGATATACTGTAAAAAATAGCTATTCTATTCTCTTATACCATATTGATGTACAACAACAGACAGGGCAAACTTTTTTTAAAAATTTTGTTTAAAGTATCCAATCTGAAATTGGGACATGTGCTGGTTTGATGGATAAATGCAAAAGCAACTGTTGGCAACTTTTCTGGAAAACCCAGAAACAACTTTGAAGGTAGGAAAGGGATTACATTTGCAGGAAATGGTTATGAATCATTACAATCCACTGTGGCTCCACAGCTTTCTATGTGCAGTAAACTCTACATTTAACATGTAGGACCATTCTAGGTGTTCATTTGTACAATGCACGGAGATTGTTGCAGGGAAGCGCTGATGAAATAAAGATTTCTTGGCAAATAATCTTGGCAAAGACTTAAGACAAGAGCTTATGAAACCACATGGTGCCATGCGAGCTCTTATGACTCCACCGCTTGCTCGTAAATGAGAGTCAGATTTATTTATTTTTTGGTGGTGTCCACAATGCAGTTGTGTTCTCGGCGCCGTTACAGGAGGGCAGATTAACACGTTTATCACCAATTACAATGACTATAATTCTTTTTAACGTTCTGCAAATCTATTATTATTATCACCGCTGCTGTTATGCCATATTGTAGATAATTCAATTTCTTGGTTCACTGCCTTTCCCTGGATTACTGTAAAGTATATCCAACTGTACTTTCATGGCACATTATTATTATACTTCCTTTAATAAAAATAACTCACATGCTGCTGTGAAACTCTCATTCCATGCACCCAGTGGAGGCTGATGTACTTGAAAAAGGGAAGGCTTAAAACCTCCTTTTAAATTGTTAACTGTACTGAGCTGCTTTTCATGCTTTTTTAGGAATGAAAAAAATGACAGGCTTAAATAAGGACACTCATCAGGTAGATTATCCTTTTTTTACTGAATAAAGTCTAAGGTTGTGACAATACTTTTATATTGGCATTGGCAAAAGGTCATCATTAACAATGTATGAACCAATCACTCAGTCATTCTACATGTTTCAAAGTAACATACTTTCTGCTATAACGTAAATTATTTAATATGATAAATAATGTAATGCAACTCAATTAACCATCTTCAGTTGGTGTGATCACTATTCAGAATGGTATACTCGCAATCATGTGGAACAACCAAAAGCTTATTATTTCACGGCAAGTACTTCACCTCTTATCTTTTCACTCCATTTCCCTTTCACTGCTAGTTTCTGTTTATTCATTTACAAAAGGTTTGTAATACCTGTGGTGTTTCCCAGTAGGCAGGACTCTAGAGTGGGGAGTGGCTGCAGCACTGCTCTGGGCAAAGCTGGACTGATGAACAGTGTCCCCATGAGGCGGGGAGGACCCGTTACTTTTGCAGTACTGTAAATTAAAAATAGAACAAAAGAGCATACAGTCAATACCATGCTTTGGGATTTGCTGTGCTAATTACTCACTCAATATTTGTGCTTTGTTGAACTAATTAAAAACATAGTGTTAACAAAATTGATAATATCTAAGAAGAAAGTTTGATACTGAGCTGTATGTATTTTTAGTTTACATTATCTGTCATACAGAATATATACATCAGTAAGAAAATATATCCCCAGGAGAGATTTGTGACACTTTAGACTTTACCATATTTCATGTACTCATGTATTGTCTGTACATGAACAATAATTTATAAGTCCCCCGTATGTATTTCATGTTGAATACAATAAAGAATGACAGGTATATAACTCAGACAGATGCATTACAATGTGTAATACACATCATAGCAGTGTGAGTGCATGTCTGTGTGTGTGTGTGTGTGTGTGTGTGTGTGTATGGTATGTGATATAGTGAGAAAATACAGAAATATATGTGCTCACCAATATAAGACAAACCTATGCTTAGATGAAACCATTTGGTGTTTGTAAGGCTGCAAGACGGCCATAAAAACATAGGGAAGTACATAGATTAGTCATGTTCATTCGTGCTTGTCATAACCTGTACCTACAAATCATTCACTCCTTTACTCTAAGACATTAAAGCTGGAACACATTATAGAGCACTGCTTGTCTCAATAATGTCCCTGTCCCTAATCTCTCCCACCGATGCAATGTTGGAATAGAAACAGGAAAAGCTCACATCCTCAGCACCGAAGGAGAGCAGGGATACTGCACACAATGCAGGACTGTGGTATGGGTGAAGCAGAGCCACTTTAATAGGACACAACATTGACAGTGTGATTTAACCCAATCAAGTTCCCATTACATCCCCTGCTAGCCCCAGCTACTCTTCTTCAGGAGCAGTGCACCAGCACCAGATAAGATATTAATGGAACCTTAAAGAACTTCTTTGATTTTTTAATTATTGCTCTTACAGAAACCCTCCAGTACTTAGGCTCAGAAAAAAGAACTCATCACATGCAGTTCTCCAAACCGTAACATCCAAGATAAACTGAAGCTTTAATAATCGAATTGACTAGTTACTTATTTTTCCGGGCTTGAGGAATTATGGCTAAATGAAGCTGATGGGATGATGAATAAATTTAGTAGGGTCATGGGATCATCAAATGTTCATGTTAAAACCTGAAAGGGACATGTAGTTGCAGCTTTGAGTGTTAGCAGAGAATGAGACAGGCCCAAGGACAGGCAGTGTTTCCATTCTGCTGATACTCTTAAAAAGGTGACAGTCAAGCATCTCCTCCACGCTCAGTTACATTTCCTGCTGGAACTTTTATGGTAGTGTTTTAAAATGATACCATAATTGATTTTTTTCAGCTACCGTTCAGAGCGATATCATTTGAAGTTCTGAGAAAAAGAACCATTTTTTCTTCAGTCTCTGGTTTTTCCCTATTTAGGTCTAGACTGGCAGTCACTGCTGCATGGCTTCAGATAGTCACAGATTCATGTGAGCTTCACTGCATGAATACGCAGAGAGGAATTTCACTTCTTACATTTAAAATACTGAATCAATGCAAGACTTGTCTCTTACTTAGGTGGCAAATGTTCTGAGGGTGGGGCGATGGTCTGCTTTGGAATGCCAGTAATAATGTATCAAAGGAAAGGTCTACGAAGCAGACCTTTAGCCACTTCCTAGAGTATATCACACCTTGAGCTCATGTTAGCCGGACAGCTTGAATTACAATTAGAAAATACAGAGTGAAAGTTTGCACGACAATAAAACTAAAGTTTAGAACTGGTGGTTGTAATCAGCACATGGATTTAGAGGTTTCCTGTTTGCTATTGGGAAGAGGTTTGAGTGGTTATGAGCTCAGTTCCAAGAGTTGCCTGATGTGGGGTATTGAGAGAGGAGAGGAGCACAGCTACACATGCCACCATTCATCCTGGCCCTGGCAGACAAGAGTCACACAGGATTTAGAGGTCAAACAGTGGGTTTCAGTGGGATATAGAGAAATACTATTGACTCATAGACAAAATACAGAGAAAGAGAAGGAAAGATAGACAGAATGTAATAGGAGGTAAAAAAGGTAAAAAAAAAAATAGGCTTGTTAGCCTTCCTGGTTTCTCTGTAGGGGAGCAGATCCAAGTGAAAACGTCTCGCCCACAAAGTTGAAGTGTTGACTTTGCTCCCTCTGTGTAATGAGTTTCCCAGCATGCACTGTGAACAACGGGCAGCTTTGCTGAAAACCATGCTGACTCATTGAGGCCTTTCTTCATGGCCTCTCTTGACATAGGCAGGGGATAACTGAAGGCCTGGAATGTGCATCTCTGAATCAGCTCTTACTGCTGAATAGCTATAGTTGGGCAAATATTACATTTTAAGACTTTACGAAATCCGGACAATCTACAGCGCTGCAGAGAAAGTGAAATCCATACCTTCTTTACCATTTACAGCTGGGTCTGAAACAGAAACATTTACCTGCACTAATTAAACCTATTGGGGGCACCACCAGGACAGCCCCAAAGAGAGCATAATACAGCCTTTATATTTTTGAGGGGTATAGAGTATAGCTGATGATAATGGAGGCAGTTAAACCTTGCTTTTGGCCTTAAACTGAGCCAAGAAAAGACAGAGCAGCTAGAGACAGCTGTTCAGAATGAGTAATGAAGTAATAAATTAGTATATGTTTAAAAAATAACAGAATCACAAAGCAAGGTAAAACAAAAGTGGAGAGGAAGTGACAAATGAGGGTAGAGAAAAAAACAGAAAAACATTAAAAATGAAAAAACAAAATTCTCTTTGTCAGATTTAAGCTCAAATTGTAGAAAGGGGAACATAAATCTCCAACTTGAATTGCTCTCAGAGATGGCGAAAAAAAGAAGATTTGAAAAGAAATGAGTGCAAGTGGGAAACCTGCCTGGCCTCTATGATAATCTGCTGAAAAAGATTGCAGAACAACCCATGGAAACAGGAGGTCTCCATTCCTGTCTAAATGTCACTCAGCACGCTTCATTTCCTGTAGTTTATATTTCCATGGTTTGGGGGCGAGGTTTCAGGTTTCCACTCAGTCTATGTTGAGTAGCTGCTAATTGATATTGAGTGCAGCTCTGAACATTAATTCATTCTGCTTATTAAAAAAGGAAAAAGGCAACAGTTGCACACAGGAATGTGGATTGTGCCTGCAGCTGAAGTTAGAGCGCACGGCAAACTGATCAGGGTAAACCTCAATTAGCCCCTCACAGTGTCACGCACATATTGCAATAACAATGTGCCGCTAAGCATAGGGTTGTGCAATAGCTTAGAAAAAAAATAACTGCCATCTTTAAAATTCATATTTTCAATGAAGCTGATATAGCTAACGTGTAATGGAGAGATCTTTGACAAAAGCGCAATTGTGTTTTTATAATAGAAATACAACATACTATATCCACTAAATTATTTCAAGAAGATGTTGCATAGTTCAAAGTTTTTCCTACAATGGCAAATGACTTCAGTTCTTCAGATAAAGCCAAGCTAAAGTTCAATCATTCAAATATGAATTAATATTTTTAAGTGGAATTTTGTTTGCCCTTTGAGACTGTCCACAAAGTAAGAATGCACCTTTTAAAAATTATTTCCTGCAAAAAATAATCATCACCAAGTCTCGTTCAGTATCATTATCCCCTCTCATTAAGGGGGAGGGACTGGAGCTGGAGCTGGAGCTGGAGCTGGAGCTGCCGTTGGGTCTGTCCTCTGACTCACAAGCATTGTGGTATTACAGGTGATTGCTTGCTGGAATAAAGAGCCTTAACAGAATACAGCACTGTACAGAGACCTGTGCAATGCTTATGAAATCAATATAGGAATTCATTTCAATAAAAAAAAGCTGAGGAGCATGTGATAAATTCAGCAGTGCTGCCATGCTCAGGGCTCTTATGGGACTGCTGTGCTGAGGCTGGGGTGGGTTACTGTTATGGATGTTTTAATCTAAAGGAGACAGTGGCGATGACCACCCAAAGCCATACTTTTATGATTTGTGAGAATTCTCTGCTAAAACACATTTGGTTTCCGAGCCGCCTGCTCTCACCCGAGGCGAGAGCTTGGTGATGCATGGCTTCGGCAGACGGGTCGAGGCCCAAGCTCTGCTTCCTCAAGCGTCGGCAGTAATTGTTTTTAAAGCTGTCTGTGCACACTTGAGGGTAATTGCATAATTTCTGACAGGAGAGAAACTACTGTTGACCTAAGGCATAAGCATCCTCATTGTAAAAGCATTGTAACTGATAGCTCACAGACTCAAATCAATACAAATGTGTGCGTGGGTTGGTAGGAAAAGAAGGAAATGAAGAGAGAGAAAGAAAAACAACAAATAGCAAAAGCATTAGCATAGGTTTCATAGACACCACAGGAAATAAAGCCATCTCCAAATGCATACAGCAAAAAAGGAAAGGTTTCAATGTTTTTTTGAATTTTATTCACTTAAATGAAGTGTTAAATGTAAGAAATATAACACTTAATTACCAACTAAATCACACAACAAAACAAATCGGAGCTGTAAAATGTTAATGCACAGTACTACTCAGAAACCAATATTGTCAAACATTCAGCTAGCGGGGTGTCCCTCACTCCCTGGCTGATGAGGCACATGCCATTGATAGCTTGTGTAAGTGTGCAGCTCCTCTGTTGTATTCCAATGAAAAGAAGCGATGGCAGATTTTTTTGCACATACAAAAGTCCTGCATACTAATGCTGAAGGGCCAAATGGGATGGGTCACAACTGGACATTTCAAAGTAGCAGAAGAAACAAAAATGGGAGCAAATTGTTTTCTGGATCTCAATAGAATAGCACTCCCTACGTCAGCAGCTCATACTGAAACAAAACAGAGATCACCACCATTGCTTATGCTCCCTGAGGCCATTTTGTGAGCTGAGCAGGTGGGTGCAGTAGGCAGTCTATAACCATGGTTTGTGAGGAGTGAAGCCAGTCAAACAGAGCATAATATATACCCTTG
The DNA here is from genome assembly GCA_019788955.1 of Albula glossodonta. Lineage (NCBI taxonomy): Eukaryota > Metazoa > Chordata > Actinopteri > Albuliformes > Albulidae > Albula > Albula glossodonta. The sequence goes on along the minus strand of JAFBMS010000020.1, from coordinate 8,519,624 downwards.
TTTGCAGACCTGAGGCCTGTGGGCCTGTTGGAGGCCTGAGCAAAGCACTGGTGGGGGCTGTGAAACTGCTCCACTCTCCCTTCTCTGCCTCTTCCCCCTGCTGTAGCATGCTGCAGCTGATAAGTTTGATTGGCACTTGAAAAGATGCAGTGTTTACAATGCAAACAGAGATTGCCATCTCTACCCATAAGAAGCAAGGGAGTTGATTTAGCAGGTGATGATTTACATCAATGGCCGACCCCAGGCATAAATGTCACCACTGTGTTTCTGGAGACACCCTTGTGAATAAAACCGCTATATGGAGCATTAGGAGGTGGGTATCTACTACAAGAACAACAATACTAGGAGAAATGGAATGTCCAGCTCAACACTGACTCTGTAAGTACATTATATTGTCTATAAGTAGCTTTTATAATAATATATTTATTACATTAAAAACAACTGAATAACAACAAGCTGTGCTATGGTAACAAAGATAGAAACATTGACCTGTGTCAACACCGGACTAAAGAAAAATCTCTGTAACGGTCTTCACTGCTTATTGATAGTAATCCTGAGCTCTCACCCTTAAGGTATGGTGGTCAGGGGAGGGGGGTGATGCATCTTGGCTGTAGTCTCTGTAGTGTGTATCTGCTGAGGAGGACTTACGTTCTGAAGCTGCAGGGTGCACTGGGACCTCAGGATGGGCTTGGACACAAAGCCAGAGGCACTCATGCTGTAGCTCTTCAGATGGGCCTGGAGCTTTTCTCTGCGCCGTCTACAGGGAGCAGTGCAGGGAGAGATGTTCAGCTCGCAATGCTTTCCAAAACACAGACATGAAGAGCCCTGATATTTAGTAGCAGCACAGAGACATATTCCAGGCTAGTAATGCACTTATGGACTAATTCCAAATGGCTGTAAATCACAGTTTGATTTGATTATCCCATTGTGTGGCTGCTCAGTCACTCTCATCATTATATTGTAGGCAGTATGAAATTACAAGGACATTAATCACTGTACTGCACTCAGGATACCACCAGTGATACTGTGCTATTACATATCTCAGGTGATTAAGTCCCACACTCTTCAGCAGTCATGTGAAAAATGCTCAGGTGAAAGGAAAAAATAGAAACCCTCCTCTTTAACAGTCAGGTTTCAAAAAAGCTGTATACTCAACTAAATGAACATTTCTCAGTCCCCACCCCATCACCCTTTAGGGTGAAGTGAGTTAGCTAGCTACAAGGCCTTCCCCTCCTGTTGGTGGCACTTACTTGTTTAGGTAGTAAAGAGCCATGCAACTGGTGCCGAGCAGACTGATTCCTATGGCAATGCAGGAGATCGACAGCACCTCTCTCTTGTATATTTCTTCACTCTCTATGTACAGGGACAAAGGAAAAAAAGACATGTTAAGTCTGGCTTCACTCAAAAATCATGGTTAAAAATAATGAATTAAATTTCAAATATCAGGACAGACTTCATATGACGGCACAGAGCTGACATTCTTAGTGAAATGACATCATACTGCATGCTCTTGAACTAAAGAGGGAATAAAATGGGAACTGCATTTTAACAGCTGTTGTTTAGGGCGAGGCAAAAGCCCAATGCTCAAAAATAGTAAAAAGCTTTCACACACGGACACAAACATTTATGAGCAAACCCATGCTCAAACACACATACACACACTCTCACACAAATACAGTAATACACAAACACAGTATATGTGATTGGAGATTGCATCGTGCCGCAGCTTGCCATTCACCAAGCGAAGGGAGTTTTGGCCTGCTGCTAGGTAGCTAAACATCTCCCAGGGTCCCTGCACATTTGTCTCTGTGTACAGCATGCACCATTAAATTATTTATTTACTTATCTAATTCAAATCAATATCAAAGTCAAAGCACTTGAGAACTAATTAAGCCCCCCCACACCCCCTTTGTTTCCATGGCCTGTTTTTAGAAGACACTCTAATCAGCTGAGCTATCAAATCTCCTCGTTAGCTGTAATTAGACGATGTGAGAAGCCACAGGAAAGCAGCCCAAGGGAAAATTAAGAGATGGTGAGCATTAACCCCTTAACCTCTTGGCCCTACACTGTCTTCTACGTGGGCACACATTCTCTCACATCTCCTGCACCTCTGCAGGACCGATCGATCGTATAGGTCTCACCCATGTCTAATGACACTTGATTGTACTATGGTTGGATGTTGTCTTCCATTCTCTCTACCTCACAGCATACCCTGCACTCTGAAAGTTCACAGCCATAATCAGCCCAGGTTTAAATATCAATTGCCTAGCTTTTGTACACTTCATTAATCATCAATATAGCATTGTTTGTTTTCTTCTTATCACCATCCTTTGTTCTTCAGGGAGGTTATTGCATACAATGTATTTATGGATTGTATTAAGTTTTTGGGACATTTCTTGCTCCAAAAACCTACAATATGTATCACAGGTGTTTATATACCTTTATTCACATTTTTGTTGGTAGTGTTTCATAACTAAAATAATATCTCTTTGTCTTTTAATCTGTAGAAAAATATACAAAAGTGAGCAATGGTTACCATGGTGAAAAGTAAATGAAAGACTTTACTCAGGTCCAGCTAACATAGAGCGCAAATGGACCTGGCAGATGGGGTGACAACACTCATGTCCAGTTGTGCATTGAAACCTCTCTGCCTCTGGCCCCTCTGCCATTTCTTCCATTTTCATGTTATTGACCTCTGTGCATGTGAAACATTTTGGAGTGTCTCTTTCCTCTCACCTGTATCTGCATCATAAAAAAGGGGCATGTAAGTGGAGCCCTTTGCTTGTGTTCATGAAAAAGTTCAGCATCCAGATGTAATTTTATGGATTTCGTATTTTCATTTCATGTCATTGAGTTCATTTTGATTCCTGGATTACAAGTGCCATTAAGTCAAAATAATATTTATTCATAATTTATTCATAATGTGCCACCATTGGTCACAAAATGTTTCATTATGCTTTACAATTGATAGTGCTTTATGAACTCTCAATCTGTGTATTTTCTTTTTAGACAGACGTTTGATAAAGGTAATGGCACGTAAATTAAGCGATTTTTCTCTGATGCGAAGAAACGTAAATTTCTTTTGAAAATAATCCACAATCTGCATAGAACTGGTTATCAAACAAATAATCTGATCATAATTGCCAGTGATTTTTGAGACTGTGGAAGACCTAGGCAGAAAATACCTTGGGGCCAACTGATTGACATTCACTGCCATTATAAGACTGTTTTACATTGTCCTTGGGGAACCCAAGCAGTTGTATGTCCATAAAATTAACCTCTGCTTTGTAAATTTTCAGTCCAGCCATTTCAGATGTAGCCATTTTATGATTCAAGAACAGGTTGTATGAAATAATCTTAAAGCAGAGCAGTATTCTTAAGTATTACAGCATAAGAAACATATGTTCAAAAGTTACTCATAAAATGATGCAGCTCCATTCTTGCACTTCTGGAAATCACTACATCTGCTATGGCCAAACACACACACACACACACACACACACACACATGCATATACACACACAATCAGGCTGTGCTCAGCTCCTGAATTGCATACCATTTTGTTATCTTTGTGACAGATAGTTGTGGTCCTGACATATTGACAGTTTGTTCTTCTGCTTTTAAATGTCCCCACTTTAAAATGATAATAATAATAAAAAAACAGACACCCATTGCTTAAAGTTTTAGAGCAGCAACACTGCCTTTACCTTTCACCAGAAAGGCCCAAAAACTGGGTATGAGTGAAGCACTCTGAAGACAGTTCTTTCTTTGTCTCTGAGTTTCTTCTCTCCAGCAATAGCTGCCATACCAGTGGGAGTCTTGGTCTGCTATGCCGCCACAACTCTTCAACTCACAGATAACAGTGATCGAACTGAATAGCTGCTGAAAGCTCCAGCCATTCCCTCTCACCCCGAGTCTTGCACAGCCACATCAAAGTAACACTCCCCCCGCCTCCAACAAAAACACACACACACACACACACACATGCTCCCTTGCCTCAACCTTAAAATGACTGTCTGCCAAAATAATTTGACTTGCAAGCACACAGTTTTGATTTTCCTTGCGAAACTGTGGAGGATTGCTAAAACAGGGCAAATGGACATGGCTGTCTTTCCGTGATGTCTGAGTCCAGTTCAAATACTCTGCACAGGCAAATCAACACTCTGGTTCAGGCATCACCCTGATTCTATGCTTGCAATGCATCAAACCCAACAAACAGACAGGCAGAAAGATGAGGGTGGAAATTGCCAGTAATGGGCAATGGCAGGTGGTAAAGGTAGGCAGAGGCGATCATGGAGGGAAATGCAAAAATAGTTCATGAAAAAAAAAAAATCCTGAATCCACAGAGGGACTTACAAAGACAAGAACAGTTCTGAACAATATACCATATAAAAAACATGTGAGTAAACCCTCCTGTAAGTGGAGTAGGTGTATGTGAATTACTGTAAATTACTTTTTTTCTGAACAATTCTACATGGATTCTTTTGAGACATATATAGGAGGTGGTGGTGGTGGGGGGGGGGGGGGGATGGGGGGGTAATGGATGGGGAATAGTTGCAGTAAAAAGCCTAGGTGAAATAGAGGTGAACAGAGTAAGAAGGGAAATAATCAGGGTAGGATATGGATGGAGGGGGATGGGCAAGAGGAAGATGCCTGAGAGACAGGTGCCTACATTTTTCCCAGAGAAATTCTGTCAGAAACATTCTCTCCACACAGATCTGATCTTGTCTTGTTGCCAAATGTGGCTGAGAAAAAGACGAGATCTTCAAAGAACCAATGTTCCATTTTTACCAAGAGCAAGAAGGAGAGAAAAAAAGCCTTTTTGGTTCCACAAATAGCACAGAACACCAGGCAGTATATTGTTTTTATACATATTATGAAAATGAATCTTGAAGGTGGTTGGGTGATATAAATAGCAAAACATACAGCTAACTAACTGAACAATGCCTACAAAATGTCACAGGTTTATATGCCACAGCAACATTATTAGCCAGGTAAAACTGAAAGTCTGCTCTGATGGGACACAACTGATCTGACACTCCCAAGGGTAGGGAGAGTTGATAATGCCCAGGGTACCCTGGGTCCCTTCTTCTAGTTCTCCCCATTAAAAAAAAAAAAAAAAAAAAAAAAAAAAAAACTGATCAAATCCAGCTACCAGTTGCCAGTGAGTGATAATCTTTTCATTTTGCCAACAAGTTTCAGCAATCTGAAAATAAATGCAACTAACTGTGCCCATGGGCATAGGCAAGATGTTCTGTATAGAGTTCATGGACACACTAAGTTGTAAACATACATTTTCTCTGTAGTTATGTACAATCAAAAAAAAGGAAAGAAAAATATGGCTCTCCTCTTCTGGTTGTCCACTCAGTGTGTTTTGTATTTAAGGGCTGGGGGAGTCTTTCTACCCTACATAGGTTTCCCACAGACACTGGCACAGCCTGTGTGTTGTGATGCTGTTAGTTACTGTGCCAACAGCCCATATCTCTCCCTCAGTCTCCTACCACTCTGTTCCCAGTGTTTCCAAGGAGACTAGAGAACATTAGTATTCAGAGGTGAGCACCGAGCATGAGAAAGTGGGAGAGAGACATAGAGAATCTTTGTGGTCTCTCAGCCTCCCCTGTCCCGACATTTTATTGCTGTATGTGTGTGGTCTGTTTGTTCTTAATGTAGAATGGACAATATCCTGTAGATTCAATCAAAGCACATAACAATTTTAAGGCCAAATTCAATTCAGTCAAACCTGCTTTATGTATATAAGAATCTGTTTTAGTCCTTTATGGAGAAACAAGAAAAGAAGTGTCCTGAAATGTGTTCGCATATCGCATGGGTGGTTGCAGGATTCAAAATATGCTCATGCCCAAAGGCCTCATAGGACCTAGATCTGCTCTTGCCTGCAAGGGTCTGGTCAGCATTAGAATTAGCTTTGCTGATTACCGTATTACACTGAGTCTAAGTCATCAATGATTTGTTTTTCAAAAATGAGCTATTTGCAAATGACAAGTGCCACATAAAAAATAAAGAGACAGCTTCTCTGTGTCATGTTTGTTTCATCTAATTGAAACCAACATGTTATGTTAATGAGAGTAAATTGAGACAGTACTAGTCTTTTAATTGAAAAGCAACGGTTACCATACATTATTTATTTATTAGTCATGTCACTCCATGAGCAGCTATTTGCACCTTGCCTCAGTGCAGAGAGGAAAGAGCTGTAACTTACAAGTGCATGGCTTCAACTACATTTTTTTCTTGAAAAAATGGTCAAGCTTCATTTTCGAAAGGGATAGACTAAATTTTGGTTCAGTACCCAGTGGTGTGGACCCCCTCACCCCTGACATGATTAATAATGCCAGTCTGATGATGCACATGTGCAGTCATTGAGATCCTGGGTGTCAATACTGTTTTGTTATCTGCTGACTCTCCTGTAATAGTGGAAATCTGATAAATATATCTGCATGGTGGACAAGACAGAGAGCATGTGTAGGAACAACCACACTTATAGTGGGCCTTTAACTGATGAAAATCAATCCAAGGTTGTGCTGGAATGGTGGTGTGCCATAGAAGGTTAAGGCTGCCCTAATCTTTACATAGACTAGAGGAAGGCCACGAGGACCTTCTGGGTTTCTGTCCAAATCTGGAGTGACCAATTGGCAGATTCAAAGTAATTCAGTAATGCAGAGTTTCTTAAAACATTACTCCACTTGCACGCCAAGGAAGGAAAGGTTGAAATATGGTGAAATAAATAATGGTAAAAAAATAATAATTTTAACAGTAATAAATCAGTCAACATAGGAAGAAATAAAGTAGACCTCTCTCTACATTTAGCAAATGTTTATCCCAGCCAGACATCTACAGTGTTCTCCAAAATTATTGGCACCCCTATCTACTATCAGTGAAAAAGGCTGATGAAAATCACCCTTACTGTTTATCAAATGTTGTCTTTACTCAGCAAATAAAGAAAATACATAAATTCTATATGAGCCCATTATCACAAGAAAAAAAATCACAGGTGATCACAAAATAAATTTTATTCTGAAAAACATGTGTGTCGTAATTATTTGCCCTTCTTCATTTAGTATTTTGCAAAACCTTCTTTTGCCAGCAGAACAGCACTGAGTCTTCTCTTGTAATGTCTTAGAAGACGTGAAAACACAGAAGGGATTTTTGACCATTCCTCAATGCAGAATCTCTCCAGATCTGGGTCCTCTCTTGTGCACTCTCTTCTTGAGCTCAACCCACAGGTTTTTTTCAATATAATATAAAGATGAATAACTGATAAGTGAATGTTTTATAGGCATTTTCAATCATCTTTAGCAAGGGTGCCAAAAATTCTGGAGGGTACTGTATCTTTAAATCTAACTAGACCAAGGGGTTTTTCATTCATGCATTGAAGTAAAAGCCTTTTGGAAGTGAACATGGGTTACACTACCGCTGTTAGACTACAGCTGGTTTACTACCACATCCATTGTGGTGGTGGTAGCAGTGCTTTTCCTAATACAAAATTAGAAGCCTGTGTGGTAGGATGCATTTAAATACCAAATAGTTCCCACACACATTACATTTGGAAAGAAAGCTTTGGAACTCATGCACACACTTAGTAAGATACTCTCACATGACTGCACAGGTGAATGCGAGGGTATGTTGCAATCCATTCTTTTTCAAAATAACTCAGTCCTTTACAAGAGTCTGAGTCTTTCCGTAATAAACAAGTAATAGTCTCTTACCCATGAACTCAATGCCCAGGTGATCCGCTGTTCCAGTAATCAAAGGATAAGCAGGAACCATGGGGGGTGGGGGAGAGAGAGAGAGAAAGAGAGAGAGAGAGAGAGAAAATCATTAAGTGCACATCTACTAGACCCTTACAAGACACTTTAAAAGAAAGAAATAAAACATTTTCCCACAGCACATATGTATACATATGTCTCACTGTTAGGCCCTTTTAGTTAGGGATAGCAATGGAAGGCTGTAGTGTCTGAATGAATTTACTCCAACCGAAAATTACGCACTGAATTCACAAATTAATGGTCCAAGAGGTCAGCTAATTAATGAAATCAGGCACTGTAGAGTGTGGTCTGAGCAAATACTTGCAGACACCATCACCCTGCAGAACTGGTGTTGAACAGTCCTGGTCAAGGCATTACAGGTCTAAGATTGGAGACTTTCAGTAATGCCTGGGAGTTCAAAGCTGTGGTTTAGGACAGCAAGGGTTCATTTGGTAACTGCTGCATTAATTTCTCCCAGGGACATGAGAAGCACTCACAGTCTACCAGCTGCTGTTGGTGAGAGATAGGCCTCTTCTCCAAACAATGTGGCCTGTAGAATGAAAAACTGTCCCTGGCTCACAGGTGAGTGCAACACACAATGCCCTTCAGTTTCAGTAATCCTTACATGGGTATGGTTGGTACAGTGGTGACTCGAGAAGGTCAGCTTCAGAACTGGAGTAAAAATAGTTCAAATCTAACAGAATGTATTTTAATGTTATTTTTAAGATACAGCATATGTGGCCTGCATTATATTTCCTCTCTCACCGTAATGACAGACAGCATGGGTGGATTACTGGGAGATGAGGTCTTTGCCAGCTGTATTTTGCAACAGGGGCAGTAAGTGGAGATCGGCCCGGCGCAGTGAAAATCAGAGATGGAGTCAATCAAGACTGCTCCACAGACAGGCATAGTGTGGCACAGTGCGCTGCTGCCTAATAACATCAATGGACCTCACTCAGTCAAGCAGAATAGAACCAAAGACAGGGAAATAATCTGCTTCTGACAGGATGGAGAGACTAAGGGAATAGAAGTTTAAAAGCTATGACAGACTATTACATTAGGCCTGCGTAGAAGAGGGCTGACCCCTGAACCAGAGGTGTTAACAAGCAGGATGTTGAAAAGTCAAGACTTGGTAAGAACCGTGCTGTTTAATTACCTGGGTTGCCTGTTAACCAGCTACAACTGGTTTATGCTATGATTATGACCAGCCACCAATATGGAAACAAAGACAATTCCCTTCATAAATTTTATCTGAATCATTTTTAGGTTGAGACAGGCAGAAAAGGAGATACCCTGCATGCACTTTTCCAATCCTTGCTGAAAGTGGAGCCTGAACAAACAATGCACCAAACAAGACTGCAGTAAGTTGTGACTAAATCAAAATTATCACTAATTTTGTAAAATAAAAGCTGTTCAAGAGAAGCTTTCATTCCATTGTTTTAGTTACTTATACATTCTTCCAGACTAGTGTATGCATTTCTACAGAAATATGGCATGGGAACATTTTCATGTCCAAATCATGTCCAAATATATTAGTAGATGTGTCCATCGATATGTTACCAATCTTTTATTAAGTCTTGGGATTCAACACCCTGGGTACTCCTGCCAGGGAATGCCCACCTTGCTGTTCATAAGAACAAGGATTGAAGGAAGGATGAAATCATGAGTAAGTTAAGGTGGAATCAACAAAATGCTGAACTTATGATTGGTCTGCATGCCATCATGCACCACATCACAACTGAGTCTCACATGATTTCCCACAGTCACCTTTCAGGTGAGTCATCTCTTTTGACTGTGGGTATAACTGCAGTGAGCATGCAGGTCAGTTTATAACAGTAGAGCAGTGGGAGCCAGAACAGTCCCTTTTAAAAGGTTATTTATTGAGTTATTTGGGAAGAGGATTCACTGCTGGAGTCAATGGTGAGCGACCCAGTGAAACATCATATCTCACACACCCTTTTTGCTCTTCTGCAAGAGTCCCTTTTGTCCACTGATCTTCATTGGGGATTGATAGAGCTGTTTACCCGAGTAAATGGCAATTAATGTGATAAAATAGCTGATTTAAACCCATCATGGTGCAAGGTTTTTGTCTCGTTTTAAAGGTATTCAAGTAAAACCAAGTAAGGAAATAGCTATGGAGAGAACTGTCAGTAAATCGCCATGACCACAGAGAGCTGTGGACAGGGCTGTATTGAGCGCTTAGATGAAAAATGTGATTTTTCTTTTGAAAAGGCATTACAAACCCATAACACTCCCCTTAGCCATGGCCGTGCACTTCCAGAGACAGTATTTATTTGTTCCCCTCTCCACCTGATCCAGGGCTAATTGATTTGTGCTGTGGAGTGCTGGCAGGTCATGAGCATCTTGGTTTAATCTGTTTTTTGGAGTAATGTCAAGCTATTGTTTCCAGCAGGCAGTTTGGAGAGAGACAGACCACCTGACCCCTCTTCCCTCTGCCGAAACAGTGCCACGACAGGAGATGAATGGATAAACAAATGAAGAGATGGATGACACAAGGTCCTCTGTGAGAAGGTGTGTGTTTATGTGTGTGAATATGTTTTTGTGTGCCATTGAACCCATTTTTGCCAGTGACCATTGTTAATACTGTCCTTCTCAACACATTTTAGAAAAATCACATCATGGACTACAGTTAGTGTGATTGTCTGAGGGATGCCGTAGTCGACATACAGTAGAACATCAGACATATGAACCTCAAGGTTATGGACTGATAGCCATCAGGCAATCAACTGAGGTACAAAGATGGATGCAAAATATGCATTTAAACCTTATCAAGCCCCTTATCCTTTGTGATATGGGATATAGGATATGGGAGCTAAATGAAAATGAGTCACTCTTGGTATGGCATAGTAGTCTGTCTAAAGAATCACTTAAAATGAGAGAAATTCAACAGTACTTGGTGTAAGGCAGGGTAAGAAAAAACTAAAAAAGATCTAGAAAAGGTAGAGAATCTCTGCAAAGGAGAAATATCCAATACTTAATTTGGAAACCAGGACATGCTAGAACACAAAGGTCATGAGAAAGGGGGGGAAGGGGTTACCGTTGGGGCTAAAAGGTTCAGAAGTGTCCCTAGTGCCTTGGGCAGCATCATGGTGCTGTAACCAATTATGATCATGAGAAATGGCACTGAATTATGATATTGTTTTGCTGGTGAGGCCAAGAAGGTGAGAGGTCAGTGGTGATCTATTACATGAAGAACTACATGAAAGCTATAGGTATTCGATTCATTTGCACTGTGAGAAAGTGACACCATATAATCAAGGTACTATGTTTTCTTTTAACACATGTTCCACATGTTACCACCAGTAAGAAATGCAAAATATGCTTCATCAAAAAGCTAATTCAATAATTTTGCTTAAATGTCTTCAACAACTGTTGTTGATATAACTTTAAAAGGCTTGATTAAAGGGAGACCAACAAAGAAGTAAAGCTGGATGAAGACAGAACTGCTTAAATACACAGTAAGCCTGACAAAGATGACCAACCTAGATGACAGCTTATCCTTTTCATCCATGTCAGTCTCTCTTTCTCATTCTTCCCTCTACCTATTTTCCTGCCTCTGTCTCTGTCTCTTGCTGTCCCCTGTGAATGCAGAAGAGTGCCCATGTCCTTCAGTGTGTTAATGCCCAGAGGCAGCTCTGTCCTTGGCAGCCTCCCTCCCCTGTCTCTCTCCACTTCCCTCCTGTTGTGTCTGGAGAGGTTGTCATGGAGACCAGGTGCGTAGGAGAGACAACGCACGCCTTGTCCTGTCACACGCTCCGGCTCCCACTCCTCGTCCCCGGTGAACGGAATTTCACCAAAAAGTATGGAGACGACAGCTCTGCAGCCAGGGATGTCATCTGTCTAAGGCAGCCACTGTGTCAAACTGAGAACCGTGTAGAGCTCATTTACGGGGCTTTTGGGACACACTCACAACCCAACAACCTCTCCAACACACAAATCATCAGCTACACTCTTACGCACAACCAACAACCCTAACACACACTGTTTTACACTCGTTAATTTCCACACACTTACACACAACAGATAACTCTCACAAACACACTCACACACCCTCTCAAACACTCACTAGTCACCAGCTACACACTCATGCACAACTGACAACTCTAAAACACACACACACACCCAAACCTTCTCACACACTCACTAATCACCAGCTAAACAATCACACACAACCAGCAGTGCTCATACACATATTGACAAACTCCATGTCACACAATTATTAAACAATTGCTGAACGCTCATTCAGCATTCATCATGAATGTTATCCTCACACAACACCACCGTCTCAGACATGCTAAAGCACTGGATAGGCACCATCAACATCCCTTTCACACATACTTCACCAATAGCTACAGCCCCTAAAACACCCTCTCTTACTGTCACACACTTAATCAGCAGTCCAATTCCTATACAGTGTAAAGGACCTGATCTTTCAAAGCAGAGAGAGCACTGTCCAGCCATACCTGTACTCCAATCTCTAATGTCTACAGGACACTGTTATCTGACTAAACTTTATCTATCATATCGAAAACTAGTTGTCAGGGACTACTACTACGTTCTACTCACCAGACAGTCATATCATGCTTAGGCAACACAACTGATTTACGTTAATCACGTAAATACTTGATTAACGTATCTGGTTGGCTACGCCACCCAAACACAATGTCCAGAGAAAATATGAACTCTGGTTCCTTCTCTGCTCTGCTGGTAGGAGATGGTGGTCCCCTGAGGGGATGGACGTGCAACTCCTGGCCCCTCTGTCTGTAAAGGGCACAGTGTTTAATGGGCTCACTGGTAGCTGAGATGGTGATAACAGCCTGGTGAGGGGGCTGGAGACTCTGTATTCCACTGTGAGGGGGGTGCTGTGTGTGTGTATTTGTGTGTGTGCTCTGGTAGTACGCCCTTCTGAATTACAGATGTCTCATTACTCATCATGTCTGTCACACCCTCCCACAGTGTCAATTTCACAAAGGCCTGGTAGCAGTAATTGCATCCCACACATGGACACATGACATGATTACATACACATGCTCTCTCTTCCACACACACACACACACACACACAAACATGCGCACACACACACACACACACACACACGCACACACGCACACACGCACACACACACACACACACACAGACACACAGTAGTCTGTGGGCACTGATGCTTCAAAAGCTCTGTTGAAAGGTTGAATCTGGCCTCAACTGTTTGTTTTTTCCCCCATGATATTTTCAAGCCCAATGCTCTGTATGGAATAGCACCATGTGCTGTTTACAAGCTTGATTCGGTGCAGGCAGAGCTGAGTTAGTACAGAGTCAGTGCAGCTCTCCCTTCTGTCTGACTAGCAGGTGGTGGTGCCCGCGTTCTATCCATTGTGAGGATTCATGATGGCAGCTCAGTGTAAGTTGCTGCTGGGTGTAAAGTAAATACTGCCTGAGTTATCAAAGCTCCATGGTCCGTTAAGGATTTTGTGTCCAAGCCTCCATGCATCTCAGCTGTGTGTGTTTGTCTGACAGTACTATTTTACCTACTGAAAGCTCAGCCTTAAGAGGAGACAAAATTCATCCACATCCTTTGAGTCATAATACAAGTGATCCCTCTGCGGCTAGGAGACAACATTTTGTCCTTTTTTCTGTGCTGAGTATGTGTACCTGTAGTGTGAAAGAAGTGTGTAAGTGAGCTGTGTGGAGAGTACATGTCTGCAGTGTGAGCTGTCATCTGTGAGACAGTGTTTCAGAAGCAAGGAGCAGTAGATCTCATCATCAAAACAGATGGTTGTGTGTATGCACTTCACTTTCAGACATATGCTGAAGACTTCCCTCACAGCCTTTGAAAATGATCTCCTGAGATAATCTGATGGAAACAGAAATGCATTGACTTTTAAATGAATTGCCTCTGAGACAGAAACCTTTTTCTTATTTACTTTTATGTGTTATGGCCTGATGCAGGAAGGACAATCAGCAAAATGCCCAGTCAACAGAGCATGGCAAATAACCAATTAGCAGACCAAAATCCAGTAAGGTCAAAGAACACCATCTGTTAACAATAACAATGCTACACTGGATGATTTGATGTACCAGCCATATGAGATTGAAATAACAGTGCCAGTCTTAATATCATTGTGGCAGAAGTTGTATTTTATAGTTTTACAACAAAGGTGCATGCTTCCAAGTGATGATCCTCCCAATTTAGATCTAGTATGTTGAATCAAGATAAGCTTAAAAGCTTTGTATCAGTTACACTTTAAAGCAAACAAACAAACACACACATTACACACATACACACACACACACATGCATGCACATACACACGCCTGCCCGCATGCACGCACGCACGCACGCACGCACACACACAAGGTGCATTCACAAAACCACAATAACTGCATATATACCCACCAAAGTATATGCTAAAATACATGCATTTACATACTGGGCACACATACTGTACGCATATGATGACAAACACACCTGTACACATACGCGCATGCACGCACACATCCACACACACACACACACACACACACACACACATACACTTTTATACATACCAGCAAACAAATATGAGTGAAAGTATTCAAAGTTTTGGTTTCTTTTTCTTTCTTTTGCTAAAGCAGAAGTGTCTGGAGATAGCCAGAGGAAAATCCAAATGTGGGAAACCAACTGGTTGAATTTCAGACCCTAAAATGTTCTGTCCATCTCTATTGAAATCGCATTTACCTGGGTTTTTTTGCTTCCTCGCATTGGACCCGGTTTTGTCTGTGTTTGCAGCCTCACAACACTCCCGTGGGAACTTGGAAGGACTTGATGTTTCATTCAGACAGATCCAGTGTCAGCATCCTTACCCTGCTCTTCATCCAAAACAGAAAATAAAAAGCTTCAAATGGCTCCTCTGTGCCAGCTGAGGTCAGTGACCCCCCGAGTCTATTATCTGTCTCTCTCTGATGATGTAATCTCTTTTGGGAGCTCTGGGCAGTGACGCAAATCTGCCTGCATCAGTGAAGAGCGTGGTGAAAGCTTTGGGTTAAGATTATGCCTGTCCCCTGGTTCTGGTCCATCCCTTGCCATAAAAAAGCCAAATAGTGTGTCTGTTGAAACAACTCATGGCATTTCATTAAGGTCAATCAAGATCAAGGACAGCCAGTGAGGGACAGTGTCCTGTCAAGCGGAAGCCTTGAGAATGTGTATGTTTGTACAAGCAAAGAATTATAATTAAAATTCTCTGCATCAAATACTCTACAAACTACAAACCCATATTATACATTTAAAGATACAATGATTCTACACTCACTCCATAAACCATTCTACACCAAACAAACATCAATAATAGATGGTTCACCAAAACAGCTGTCCATTATATATAGTTCAACAGCACAACCTAGAGATTACAGATACTGTGCCAACCACACATTTTCATCACAGAAACCACTAAAAGTGAAAATTGAGGAATGCATGAACCAAGAAGGATTTAAAATATAATTCCCAAGACCCCTCACTTCATATATCACTGGAAAACATTGGTCTTTCCTTTTTAATGATCCAAATATGTATTGACTGTTGCACACATCTCTACTAAAAAAATCACGGCTGAGTACAAATAAATCCAGAAAAGAAATCGAGTTGAACATTATGCTCTGAGGCAACTGTCAATGCAAAATGCCCCCAACCCCCTAACTGCAGATGTTATTAAGATGTATAGCTCTTATTAGACATGCACTTTGCTCTTTTTTGTCTCTGTACCCACAAATGTCATGCAAATGCCAGTAAATTTCAGAGAGCGAGAGTCACCAGTGAAGCTATTTGGTAAAGCAGGAGAGGGGCATGTTCATAAATCACACTGTCCTGGCGCAGTAAAGCACACTCGCCTAGAAATTTATATCTGAATACCAACCTCTGGCGTTGCAGGTGGAGTAATGGAAAAACCTGATGGATGTTGGTAGGGTAGCCGCGAGAAGGGAGATGTGGATTCTACATGAGGGCAACCCCACAGCACAAGTGTTACAAGGTTAACCCCCATATCCCAGGGAGTGAAAAAAACACATTCTAATAAAATGAACTGTGCTTCATAAACATTGCCGGCCTAAAACTGGTTATTTGTTTGTTATAACCTCATAAAGCATCTATTTTCCTTCAAGAGAAATGAATAAATATCAGTGCATGCCTTTCTGTGGGTCCCCTCCTGTGTTTCAGGCAGCTGGAAAGCAATGACCATGTGGTTGAATGACAATCAAAATCCATCGGCTACAACTGTCTGACGCATGGGAGACCCAGACTGGCCATTCAGTCCTTCCCCTTGATTTGTGTGTATCAGTGTGTCATTGGGGGAAAGTGTTTATGATTATTTTCCTCCCTCCAGCAGGAAGAAGGAGAACGGGGCACACTGTGTAATTCTGTCTTTGTGAAAATAAGGTTTGCGGAGTGATGATGTCAGAGTGCAGGGGCTGTGTAAAGCCCTCTTACTTAATCCAGGAGATTAAAGGCAGAATGCCATGCACTTACATGGCCTGATACTCCCTGGGAGAAGGGCAGGGGATGGGGGGTAAGACACCAGATCACCCTGCTCAGGACGAGTTCACACAGCTGGGTGGCCTAAGTGTTTCACTGCTCCCACTCTGCAGTCACAGATTAACTAAATCCCTCCAAAGGGCAGAACATACTGTCCCCTCGAACCCCCAATCACAAATAAACACCTTTGTTCCTCTTCTTTCTCTTTCTCTCTCCCTCACTTCAAAAGGATATATTAGAAAATTTTTTTTTTTTAAAGAATAACTGTTCAACATATAGTGCCAGTATTACATGAACGTTTAGCGTTATGATAATTTACTCTAATGCTTATTTTAATTTCTTCAACAAAAAAAGAGGTAAAACGTATGATTAGACAAGTACATAAGCAACCATATATTTGTCCTTACTGCATCATGAAGTCAACTGTGAACTGTATTGATGTTGCTTGCTGAAGAGAGACCAGCAAAGAAATAAAGCTGATTGAGGTGACAACTGATAAAACAAAATGGTGAGCTTGACGAGGATGTCCCCTTTCATCTATGTATTTCTCTCCTGAGAGGGATGCTCAATATCTTCTCCACCCCCCTCCTCTTCCTTTCCCCCAATCCACCCCTCCTTCCCCCTCCACCATTACATTCAACTGCGCTTCCTTGGTGCAAAAATTATATATACTACATATATAGTAACAATTTATACAATGCATGCTAATATACACATTCATTTACAATATGGAATGTAAGAAACACATGAAAGCTATGCCATTTTATGTATCATACAAACATTTATAAAAAAACATAGCTCCAATGTTCTCTTCCCAACATATATAGAAAAAGATACGTTTTTTTTGGTTGGAGAGTGTTTTCAAGTGAAAAAATACAATAAAGACTTGAGAACAATGAAATAGATCTCTGTCCCAAAGCATACATGAATGTTTAGACCACAGGAGAGCTTGCAGTGGAGAGGTTTGTAAATCTGGTGTCACAAAACAGGAGGCCTGAAATAGATTTGGCCAGTGATTTGATAGGACAGAAAGTGATAGGTTCACTTCACTTGTGTGATTAGCATCTTTTTTTAAAAGTCATAGAACAATGACCTTCTAACCATTTTGCTCAATAGTGATTTTTTTTATCGTTGCACAAATGGTCTCAAAAGACTGTTTTGCATTTTGTTTCAGTAAATAGTGGTTTGCCTCCAAAATAAGTGAGTCTGTTACATAAGAAATTTGTTTCACTTCTGTACTGTAGCGTAGAAAAACCACAGCATTGTGAACAGAGGGTGCTCACAGTTTCAGACTGCATGATCGGTTTTGACAAACCTGTATAAATTCCAGTGAAAAGAAAAGGCTTGAATGAGAATTTATTCAGAGACTAGCACAATAAGGCAATGAAAGTGAAAATTACACAGGTACACTTAGATTGGAGCATGGGAGTGACTGAAAAAGAGAAGATTCAGATGATGAAGAGTGACCATGTCTGTTCGGGCAGGAGGGCAAGGAGTGGAGGGTACAATGGCCAAATCAGGGGTGAAGTGGTACCACAGCGATGGCAGTAAGTGCCTGTCAAATTGTGGACCTGCTGTGGGTGGAATGCATACAGACAGAAGATGAACTTAAGTGTCTTATTGCAGTCAGGCAGACGGGAGTTCAGCTCAACAGGGAAGAGGCAGAGAGGTGGGGGTGGGGGATCAGAAATAACAGATGAAGTCAAGACATGGGTTACCTTATGCTCATTCAGCCAGCCACAGTTTACAACAGAGGAATACCCTGCCCTCTTTTGTGCCCCATGAGAAAAATAAAAGCAGCAACAAGCAAAAGGAATGTGGAAACTGGACCTGGCATAATACAGTCACTGGCTCACTGGCTCTGTATTTCCTCCTTTCTGCATATCAAAAAGCGACATTTGATGATAATGGCATAAGTAAAATCATTTAACTGGCTGAATATACTGAATATCTTGAATAGTGTACTCATTTGGTCAGTTGGCCATAGTAACAACTAATTTCCTGGTTACTTTCTGACAGGTATCTTATATTGTACTACTACACTGTGTGTCCTCCATCAAAGCATTTCATCATTCATGTTCATTCTGGATAATGGTGCTTCTGCTAAATGGCTGTAATGGTGGGGTGGGAGAGCAGACAACACAGCTGAAGCATGATCACAGATATAGAAAAAGTGAAGCATGGATTGAATGGCGAACTAGGGCTGGTCAATCCAACAATAATAAGAAAAGACTATGAAGTGCTATTAAGTTAGCTCACCCCTAGCTCATGCAACATCAGCCTTTCCAGTGGTAAAGCACAGACTTTGGGGTTGTATTCCCTCACTCAACTGAATTTAATTACTATCTTACCTGTACTGCACAATTTCGGCTAGCCAGTGAGATAATTTTAGTAAGCATAATTCAGATTAAAAAATAAAGTGAGTTAACTATCAACACAATGGCTTGGTTATATGAACACATGACAGCTCACTCAGTTTTCATTTTTTAAACAATGTACTTCACATATCTTTGTTAACATTTCAATATAATATAACTAGCTTGGGAGCTAGCACTAACAATATTGGCCAGCAAACTTTCAAATGCAATACAATATTGTACACCTTTGCCTTGCAATAGCAAAATATCAACAATGGCAGGTTCTGCCAGCAATATGCCTGTAGCTAAACCCCTACACCTCCAGCAGTAAAGTTAAAAAGAGTGAAAAGTTTGGTAGCTAGTAGCAGCAACAAATGCAGGAGCAAAACAAAGGTAAACAATGGTATGACATTTTGGTGATGAACATTAAAGGAACTAAAGTAATTTGTGAATTATTTTTAAATTATTCAATTTTAAAGAAACTTTGAACAATCTGATCATTTTGAACATTTTGAAAACTATACTGAACTTCCACCTCTATTTCAAAACATCAGCTGTGGCAATAATTCAGTTAGTGTATGACACTGTGTGGTCCATCTTCTGCATTTTGAAAGTAACAGATGTAATAAACACAGGCTGAGGTGAGTCCAGTTACAGTACTTTAACATATACATCTAGCCTATTACGCTTTTAAGGAAAAAATATCTTTCAGTGTAAAATTTGCTATACAATTTGTTTGTAGTAACATCATCTGTGGTAAATGTGTCTAAATCAAACTGCCAAAATAGCATTACCCTCAACATAAGCAGTCAAGTTCATCATTTTTCAGAATTCTGGCATGGTAGAAACAACAGAAATCACTGTCTGTCACCACTGAAGAGTGGGCGGTTTTGAAAAGCACTGCTATGCATTGAAGAACACTGATTAAAGGAGAAATGGCCTTGGGAACGACATCTTTCACTCTCAGGTGATACTGCACCAAAGAAATATCAAGTCTGAGTGACATAGCAACTGACTCTTTTAAAATACATATTACTAGGACTAAGCAGTGTTTGTATTTATTTGTTGACAGCTTGTCACTTCCTATGATAATGAAGGTTTTCATTCATTCAGTTTCAACTTTGTTTTATTTTCCTGGTTGCTATACTTTCTTCAAACTTTCTTCCTAAAACACAATTATAAAACCTGTTTTAAAAAATTTCTTGTTTAGTTGCCCAGTTATCTTGTTGAAATTCTGTCTTTGGTCAGACCAAAAGCTCATAGTTAACTAGAAGGAACTGCATTACAATGATTTTGGAATTTGATTAAACATAAAAATATAAAAACATAAGGTGCTGGTTGGGGGTAGAAAGTAGAATAATGGAATAGGATGTCCAGAAACAGACTCTGTATTTTTGGCTAAGGAAGAGTATAAATCATCAACTTACATCTGAAATAGATGGTATCTTTGCATTTAATTCATCTCAGGATTTAAAAAGACTCGTCATTTAATCAAACCTTCGCATTAGTTATTTATTTATTGTGCAGTTCTTTATATTAGTTCTGATTTGAATGTTCAGTTATTCATAAAAGTATTTTGAGAGAGAGACAGAGGTTCATGATTGTAGAAAGAAAGAGAGTAAGACAGAAAACACAAAAATCTGTTGCCACTGAGGATTGCATCTCTCTTGTCCTGAATGAACAGGACAGAAAATAGAAGAGATGTAATCTGCTGTCCTGTTGTTTGACTTTCCAGTGCTGTAGAGGGTGGTGAATTTGGCTTTCATTTGTGCACATCCCTGGCTTTAATGATCCATAGCAAGGGAAGTGCAGTCCCAAGCATGAAGCAACAATACCCACAGACAAATCGGCATATATCTCACATATTCCTCATTACACGGTAAGTGACGAGATCCATAGCTCATTGTAAATGACCCATCCAAAACCATTACTGCAGGCTTGTATAAATATCTTACAAGCATGAACAAGGGGAATCATGGAGGCCAATGGCAGATGACTGGACGGGATCAATGTGAGTTTCCTATACACAACAGACACACACAGTCATACACATTGTATACTCTCTCACATACAGACTGGCACACACACACACACACACACACACACACTCAATCACTTTGTCATACATGCAATCAAATTGGTTTCAGTGGTTATGATCCAATAACAGCCCAGTGTAATGACAGTTGGGCAGCTGTCACTTTGTCACCTCTATGGAAAGCAGAGCAACAGACAAACCAGCTTGGATATGAATATTTTATTTCTGAATTTTACAAGTTAAACTCATAGAGCAATAGATTCAATTATTGGCTAACACAGAGAGCATAGCACATTATGAGACATCAGGAACGTATGTGATTCATTTGAGTTGCATTGCCATAAAACCGATCATCCGTGGAATTGCTTGGAAAGCCATGTGATACTCATTAACATGCATGCTGACAAGCATTGTAAATATGGATATAGATGTATATGCACGCACAAAGGTGATATTTATTATTAGTAGTGTGAGTGAATAAAGCCTTGTCATTTGAGTACTCAGCAACAATACATTTATTAAACAGGTATTTATTGCCTTAGTTAAAATGAATCATCCATATGTATTTGTATTATGTATTACAAGAGAACCAGCGCTTTAGATGGATGCAATTGCTTAAGAAATTCAAATATTTTTTTGAATATTTGTAATTTTTTTTAGGAATTGCTTTTAACGATTTGTTACACTTAGTATAAGGTTTTGCTATAATCCTAAGGATTGTCAACAATTAAATGCTACATTTAATGCTGAGCTATTTCATGAATGAGGGCCCAGGTTTGGATGCTCCAGGTTTTCCCCATCCTCAGGGATTCTACACTCTCACCCACAGAGGCACAGAAAGCGTTTGCTCCCATGTGTGTGCTATTGTGTTTCCTCCATTTTGGGGCCAATGACACAACACACTGCCCTGACCTGAAAAACCCATGGAAGCTGAGCCTCCCAGCCATCATGACACCTTTTAATTGTGATAGCAATTACAGCACATCTGCACATAATGCAGGAAATTTAACATTTAAATGCCCCCCTTTAAGCAGGGCCATCTCTGCCATCCAATTGTATGTGTCCAGAGTGGATTCTAATGCACTGTGACAAGGCTACACTTAAAAATCCCAGGGTGGTTTTGGGAAGGCAGGGAGATAATGCTGAGTGGATGAGTGGAATATAATATTGAATTCCCACATAAAAGGAAAGTCATTAATTACAAACAGCAGCAAAGATTTTTTTTTTTTATCCGGCTTTGCGATCACATTGGCATGGTAACATTTCCTGAGTTTACCTTTCAAACATTTTACCCTGCACATAGCAAGTGTCAGCCCATGATAGGCCTTGGGGGGGTTAGGGCTGATACATGGACGCTGGCTCTCATTTCCACAGCAGGAGAGTTCTTAACAGTTCAAACCCATGCAAAAACTGATCGCTGTCTTTCCATTCCAAATGCTTATCAATCTCTAAATCATCTCGCCGTTGGGAAACACAAGGGTTTGCCAGCACCCCCCTGACTGAGGATGGGCAGTGGACAACACCCATATCTCTCCCCTTTACAAATGTGGCATGGATAAGAAAAAAAAACAAAAACACATGTTACTGTGGGAAACCTGAAACACCATGACACAACCCTGTATCTCTCGCTATAGGACTGGTGCATGGTACACAGCACTTAG
This sequence comes from Albula glossodonta, assembly GCA_019788955.1. Classification (NCBI taxonomy): domain Eukaryota; kingdom Metazoa; phylum Chordata; class Actinopteri; order Albuliformes; family Albulidae; genus Albula; species Albula glossodonta. The sequence goes on along the minus strand of JAFBMS010000020.1, from coordinate 8,497,291 downwards.
TTCCCCAATGCAGGCCATGAACTGGCTGTTTTACAGCACTTGATTGCCTACTGCAGGCTGTGTGTGGCTAACCTAAAGCACATTATTCCCTTTTATAAGACTGCACGAAGGGTTAGAATCACAAAATCCATCAGCGTACACAAATGTCTGACATACCAAATACTCCTTGATCCCAGGGCACAATATAATCTATGGATGAAAATATGTGGAAATGTAATTATACAAGATCTAGCCTCTTCTAGCGCACATATCTTCTGGAGAACATGTAATTGATCACATTTAAGATGCCTGTTGTATAGACCTGTTGCATAATCCTATTAAAAAAGTGAAGATCTTGATGCAACTTTTTAACCCTTTACAGCTCAGCAGAGCATACCCATCTCTGTTCACACCTCAGATGTGTGTGTGTGAGACACATTGACAATGATAAGAGCTCCGTGATCAGGGACACCTAGTGCCCGGGTGTGTGATGTAGAACATCTGGAATTGCAGCCAACTATGGATAGCCTGCACAGCAATAAATGGCACACAGTGTAAAACAGCCAGTTAATGCCTGTAGAGGAAATTCAGGAGGTCAGTGTTGTGTTCCACTGATGTTAAGGGATACGCATTAAAGCAGAATAATAATGTGGGCTAATATTACACACAATCAAATCACAGTCTGCATCTTTATTCAAAGAGAGAACACCAGCAATACCAACCACAGGTCTGGGCCAATAACCAAGGGCCAACTTTATGGATTAATTCCACCGTCTGTGGTGACCCAATCAAAGGGAAAAGTTCAATTTGGTCCTTATTTTATAGTTGTTCTGATGTAATTGCCCCACCATATGTTGCTGTTCATTAGTTCATCACACCATCAACCCAAAAGCCCCTGCTCAACAATTTTAAATTCTGGGATCCCCAAGAGACCGTTTCAGTTTTGATCTCTGACCTCTTGTGGTGCAGTCTTTTTTAGAGGGTGGACCCAGGTGAGAAAAGAAAGTGCTTGGGCATGACATTTGTTATGACATGCTCATGGCACATGGTGAAATCAGTCAGCAGGCTGTATTTTTGCGGTTCATTCACAGTTTATTCTCATACTGTGTGTACACAGGAATGAACCTCCAGCAACTGTAGACAGAGACAGGGAAGTGGAACGCTTAAATCCATCTGTCACAAAACTGAGAAATTATGATGATCTAACAGAATAGCTTGCATTTTTTCTTTTCTGTTACAAGATGAAGAAGAAATCATTTTTAGGACTTGGATTACCTAAAATAATAGCTATTTTATGAATATATTATCCATAACATACAGTTTTCCCATTCTGGGAAAGGGGTCTCAGAATTTTGACCCTACTGTATCTGTCCATTCTCTCCAGACTGAGTTACCAGTTTCACCTGATGTTGACAGGTTTAAGAATGATATAATAAAGATTGTGCATGCTATGATTATGATGAAGATCATGAATACAGTTTCTTTACAGTTAAGATAGGGATTGCAATTAACGTTGAAACTTTTACTTTTGCATTACAAGAATGACTATGATAGCTATTAAGATTGTTGTAGCAGTTACTTTTGTTTTTTCATCCTATTACTAAAGCAATTGCATATTTTAATACTAATGTCATTACGTGGATCCAGGTAGGTTTAGCAAAATGCAAAAAGCCATTAATATAGTAATAGGAAAACATATTTAAACAAGGCTCTCCTGACTCTTCAGTAGCCTGTCAACCACACTATTTTACTTTAACAGTGCTAGGTTCCAGTTTCTGACTGTCCATTCTCCATTTGGTTTGCTAACTATCTGACTACAGCAGCAGATGGTCAGTGATCCTATTATTATTAACCATTGTGGGAAGTTCACTCAACTAATAGTGAACCAGTACAGACAGGGTTTGAAGTGAATGGTATAGGTTTTTTAACATGGGGAGAAAAGGTTGGAACTTCAGTATTCAAGGGTATAGAGCTAGTATCCAATAAAAGAAAATGGTCTCTGCATCTCTCCTATGTTTATTGGAATACAGTGAAAGGCCAATAACTGGAGTGGCTTGAATGGAATTTGAAGCTAAGATAATATTATTGCATTTAGAATAGTCCCAAGCCGGTTCTATTGAGAGCCTTTCTGCATTTTCTCATCAGCCTGAACAGTCCACCATGTACTGACTTGACTGTATTGGTACACAGTTGTGTGTGTGTGTGTGTGTGTGTGCGTGTGAATGCATGTGTCTGCATGTGTGCATGAGTGTGTGAGCTTGTGTGTGTGTGTGTGTGTGTGCTGGTATTTAGGCTAAAGGCATTGTGACTCAGATTCTCTGAAATCCACTTCAAGGAGTCAGCTTGACCAAGTCAGTACACTCACACATGTGATCATACAATCTCAAAATGTATATGTTTGAGTAAATACAAGTTGCAACCTAGGATTCAAACAAGTAATTTTCTGGTTAAAAGTTCAGTTTTCCATCTACTAGGCCAAACCACTGCCCTAATTCTTGCAACCATGAGCATCCCCCACATCTGTAATCATCAGCTGCTTCACTCAAATAGGTCACTAAAAAACCATCATGATTTTTTTCTAGAAAAAAATGTAACTTTGTTAAAGATGCATGGCTGTATCTAGGAGAGGAGGAGGAGAAGCATACTTGGATCGGAGAGGATTGAGTCTGTCTTCGGGAGAAACTGGTCACATCGCACGCCTTGGTAGCCCTCCTTACACCTGTGAGAGAGACAGAGACAGAGACAGAGACCAGTCAGCATTCACTGCATGTACTAACTCGTAGACACACATCAATTGACATATGCTGCCCAGACAGCACCGAACCCCGAGGGGCAGGGTGAGGGAGGGGAGGTGGTGGAAATGGTGCTGGAGAAGGTGCTGGGTGGGATTTAAACAGGGCTTCTTGTTAGCACTGGTGCTTGCACAGATAATGGCAGGACCGATGGTGGTGAGGGCTCCCTGAGGTGAGGTGATGGTGTGCCGGAAATGCAGACAGCAGTGAGAAACAGACAGCGGACAGGAGTAGCAGGTCAAAAACAGCCGACCATAGCCTTGCCTCCACAATCACTTCTTCACTATTGCTGCCCCACCACCAACTGGAAAAGCAAATTGCATGAAAGAACTGATGGAGGGGAAGAGAGAAGACAGAAATGAACCTCTATCTTGGACATGGGTGTTGATTGCTAATCAGACAGTGACACGTGTGAGAGAGAGCAGGTGATGGGGGAGGGGCTGATGAGTATGACACAGCTGTTTTAGCTGAATACTCAATAGCAACCACCCTCTCTCTTGGCCACGCCCCTCTGTATATCTGGAGTCCAAAAAATGTCATGTTAAATATTCAGGAGAGTGATCTCTTCTCTCCCTCTCCTACCTCCAAATCTCTCAACACTAATTCCTGTCTCACGTTAAGTAGAAATCTGTACTGGGAACCTCACATCTTATTACCATCATACAAGGACCAATGCATGTCTCAATATGGAGAGAGGCCACCGTATGAAACTTCATTTTTAATCATTAGGGCAACAGACCATCCACACGCTTGACATTCTACCTAAGCTCCTGCTGTCTTGGACACAGAAACCACCATTCAAGGTCAGGAAAACCTTACCTGCTTTGAACCTAAAATACAATAGAGACCTTCTAAGCTGGTTTCTGAGCTTTCAAAAAAGTGAACTGCAGACAGAGCAAAAAACTTTCATGTTAAGGAATTAATGTTTCTTGTATAATGATAACTGGCTTGCTAATTAATGATTGTGCTGTATGTATTCAGAGATGTAGCTAAATGGAATCCATATTTTTTCCCTGTATTACATGCTAACACACATAGACACATATACATATGTTTGCACAGATAAAAACACACCGCATGCGTATTCAATTATATGCAGGAGTGGATAAAGCAGTAATAGAAGCCTGGAGGACAGCTCCTCCCTATGTTGATACAACCCCCTACTCCCAACCCGTGCCCCCTCCAACCCTTCAATACAGCTTTTCAAGCTCACAAAAAAACCCACAAATCAAAGTAGCAAACTGAAAACTTTTATAAAATATGTATTTTTCATTCTCTGGTATCTCTGGTCAATTAGTGCCTGCACTGACAGGCAAAACCCTGAGTACCCTGAGTGCTGGATTATTTAAATAACGGTCCCCCATGGCACAGATTGGAAGGACGGCTGATAACGAAGACCTGCGATCTGGTGCCGAGGCGAGTCAGTGGGATAAGTGTGAAGGGGGAGTAATTAGGAAGCAGTGTATGAATGAAAAGGAAATGGACGCAGTAATTAAAGCATAGTGAAGAGACAGCAGTGGGTGGGGTAAGTCTGGCGGGCGGGCATTAGACACAGCAGGTGAGTGAGCGAGTCATTGAGAGAGCTTGGAGCTGGCATGGCCTCCTCCTGCCATTGTCCTGGGCAAGACAGCAGCCTTGTTAACATTCAGATCAACACTTGTTTTCTTAATGTTCACTGGGACGAGGAACAGGAAACTCTGCAGGAGTTAACTCTTTGTGTAGCATAGCCTGGCTCTTCTGCCTGATAGCTCTTGCCCGTGCAGTCAGCTGGGGAGTTGTGGGTGTGCTTAGGAGGTTTCAAATGCATGCACACAACTGCCTACACACCATATCAGTGTGACTGTCTGTGGTGTACATGCATTTGTGAATTTCTGGATGCGTATTTATATGCTGCTGTTCAAATGTTAGTTGGTACATGTATGCGTGTAGGCATATAAATGTACATATATGCATGAATGTGTGTACATTCATATGTTTGCATGCATGTGTCCATGTGTATATGCATGTGCATTCATACTCTGGTGAATGTATATGTTTACGAAGTAATTGTGTGAGTATGTGTGGCAGCTGCTACTGGTCTCTGTAGAGGAGCTTGTAGATGTTACCATGGCCTCTGGTGAAGCCCATTTTCCCGCTGGTTTTAGTTCCGCCATCGTGCCTCTACTGCAAAATCCGAGTCAGAATATTCATTAGTCTCAAGGAAGAGTAAATGAAAATGTTAAGATTTTGCAAGGAGGCAGAAGCTTTTGAATGCTCTTTGGTTTTTAATTAGAACCAAAGTAATTAATTAGGAGGAACAGCTGAGTGTGTGTGTGTGTGTGTGTGTGTGTACACATTGGGAGGGGTAAAACAAGGTGTTAGTTTCTTTGAGAATGTGCATTAAACAAACACACATGCATGTGTGCACACACAAATGTGCACATGCAATCTTACATTTGAAACATGTGTGGGTGGTGGCTGTGGTTCTCATAGTGATATAATTACCAAAAAGTCACATGATGAAGCCGTAATGAATCTCAGAGATTCCAGTAAGGGTGCAAGTTTACCCTTTCAAAGGAGCTTCTTCTTTCACTTTATTACAAATTAAATTAGGTTTTATGCAAGATACTGACAAAACAATATAATAAATGAATAATCCGTTAAAAACATGCATGAATCACTTAGATTTGCAGAGGTAAGAGGATTGGCATGAGGATTCCTAATTCCTTTACTATGTGACACTGACAGACACTTCGACCCCTGGGGATCCCATGAGAAGGGCTTTGAATGGTTAGCAGTTTAGCTTTCTGTATTAGACAGACACTGTGCTTTCAATTAGGTGGTGATGAATAATCTGTGGGCTGAAACTGTATGGCTGGCAAGCAGAGAGTAATCCTATTATTCTGTGAGTGAGTGAGTGAGTGAGTAGGTAAGTGGGTGTGTAACAGTTCACCTGCCATGTATAGGCTAGGTCACTCACTAACTAAAGCTCAATGAGTGGACCACCGACTAGAAGTGAGCCTCTTCTGTTTTAAAGTGAGTTTCCTACCTTAAACACAGCTTTGTGCTTAAATAAAGTGCTCACACAATCTCAATATTTATATGTGTGAGTAAATACACAGTAGCACAGACTGCAATTCATTACAAAAAAAGCAAACAATTTCCTTTTCTTTTCATGGGGACAGTCTGATCTAAGACACATAAGGCCAGCTAGGCCTTTCCCTTCCACTGTAGGGTGTCACTGTTTGGCTTTCTTTTGTAGCAGATTTCAATCAAATAGGCATTTTTGAACTTTTAACTAAGTACAATATTTGAAATACGTGTCAAATACGTATTTCAAATATTTCATTTCCATTCAACTACATTTATTTAACTTGTTTGGGCAGAAAAAAAATGTGACAGTAGAAGTATTATTTGAAAGCAAGTAACTGAATTAAGGCGTTTGTACTCAAAATAATCATGCACAATGAGAGTCTCGCCTGTTTGAGTATGTAGAACTCTATGTAATCATGTTTAGACAAAAAACCTAATATATTTGCATTGTATCTGTAGATTTTGTTACATTAAACAAACAACCACTGAAAACCAGTTTTGAGCATGAGAATCCATGAGTCAGACATAATAAACTTTTTTTTTTTTTTTCAAAACACATACTCATACTTATTCTACAAAAGCCTTGTTACATTTCAAATACATGTATAATGTCTCAAATATCTTATTTGAAAGTGAGCAGCGGTCTGATCTATAAAGGTGACCACTGTGCTGAACACACATTCCACTGCTCCAGATGATGCAGGAATACACCATTAGGCCATGGTATTCTGTCAAATGAATAACACAAAATGTGCTACAAGTTTTCAGAGCAGAAATGACATCAAAACATATAGGAAACACTATCTTAGTTGATGAAACTATTAGAAATTTTATTTGAAATACAATAAATAGAGTATTAAAACAAAGTATTTGGAAGGTAATATTTCAATTTTTCATTTATGTCTTTAATATACTATTTTAATCAGTTATTAAAACTATTTTAACTACGTAAACTACTATTTGAACTACTTAATAAAGGTATTTGCTTTTTCAAGACAATATTTGCAAATACTTCAAATATAAGTGATTTGTTTAGCCCATTTCATTTGAAAATAATCCAAATTCAGCCAATGACATTAGATTTCAAGAAATTATTATTATTATTATTTACTCTGACTGAAATAATAGAGTATATATCCAGCATGTAAGGCATAATTATTAAAAATGTGGAATAATCAATGACTTTTAATTTGTTCAAATGAATGTTTTTTTTAGGCCCTTAAACAATTAATCTACCCAATAATGAATGTTATTAACTTAAACTGAATACCAATTTGTACTTTTAACTGGCAGAAATGAACATAAATCAGTATTTTTTAAATACATTTTTACTTTCAGGAAACACCCCTTGAACTGCATTTTTATTTAGTGAAAGGTTTTACAACATTTACAGACCCTGTTCTAACACTTAGCAGAGTCATTCTTTGATTCTTGCGACAGTATCTGGAAGGGTGATAATGCTCAACTGATATCCCCATTCATAGCCATGTTCTGGAGGGAACAGCACAAGTTGCACTCAGGAAACATTATGTGAGACCAAAAATAATAGGAAATAGAATTTGATAATTGTATAAGTAATGTAGACCTTTGCCTAATTTTACTATAATACAGCCATTTGAGGGTAATGGTTTAGGGCACAAAATAACAATGCTTGTCTCCTTCACAGAGCTCCTGTAGTGTCCAGCTGAACCTGTCCACTTTCCCACACACAGGTAAACGAATATAGGTGTAGGGTTAGAATCCAGCACATTATCCTTATTATTATCATTATCATTATCATCTGACGTGCACCCTTTTGAGAATTTAAATAATAATAATTGTTAATTGGCATCATGCATGGGGAATAGAATTCCTACATAACTGGTGCCACACGTGAGGCTTAAATAATCCCTACATAGGCTTCCACCAAAGCATGAGTTACATTGCACCTGATTGTTCCTGAGCACTCCTCCATTTTGACCTCCCTGACTTTTTGCACTGCTAGTTCACAACCTTGTCAACACCACTTCTCTGAGTCCAGTGCCCAACTAACAGTCACAAACACAGAAATGAATTAATAAAAAGATCATGTATTTACAGTATTTACATCCTGTCAGCTGATGTTTGTGGTTAGCCTTGGGTTTTTCATTGGGACAGTCTGAGTTTCTCACTCCATTGCCAGCTTGGCCCCTGGTTTCCACTGATATTGAGCCTCTTCAGGTGCATGGCACCATTTCAGGTGAGCACAGGTGGGTCACCAGATGGCCCAGGCCAGGAAAAGAGCATTGCCAGAAGCCATTCCATCAGAACCGGTCCATGCGGTCCCTTGACTGAAATAACTACAGTAGGACAGTAGGCTCTAGATCAACAGTCCAGATTCAATGACAAATTGGTCAAGTGTTATTGTCATGATTTTTACATGGCAATAACACACATTTTGCCAAAGCAGGACTGAAAAAGGAAAAACCAATGCTGGAGTTAAATCTTGAGCTGTCTGTTTTTCTGTTTCTGTTCTATAAATTCTTTTAGTTTGTTGGTATTCAATTTCTTCCTGTAGTGGTAGTGTAGCATTACGTGTAATCCTGGAGTTGTGCTTTCCATGTCCGTTTCTATCTGCTTAAATTGGGATACCAAGTATTTTGTATTGCCTTACTAAAATGCCCATTTCTGAGAGATTCCCATTTTTACTCACAGTGGGATACAGGGAAGGCTGGAATTTATATCAATCCTAAACTGCTAGCATTGTATCACATTTTAAAAGAAAGAAATACAAAAACTGAGCTAATCCAATGACACAACTCAGCTCTCTCTATTAATTAACAGCTTATCTATTTAAATATCATTTTCAGCTTCCTCTCAAAGTAAGCATAAAACAATCACTTAAAGGATAAATGTAATAGTCAGCATTTTTAAAATGTTTAAACTGCTATAATACAGGTGTTGGACTGATTTAATTGAACTTTATTGAAAGGAGATTCAGTTTGAATAGGTTATTCAGTGACTGAATGGTATGAGTGGGTTGCAATGCCCTGAAGCACCGTTTGAGAGGTTAGGCTTTTTTAAGCAGAACTTCTGGGAAGGAACAAAGCCACATCTCTAAAGATCTCACAGTTTCACGGGAAGATTTCCTCGCTTTTGATTGGCAACTACTATACATTCCTGGAACTTAAGTCATTGTGCTCATGCTAAATACAATCTGGTGTATTGGCTTCAGATACTTATTCAAAGTGCATGAACAGAAATTAAAATGGTACCGATGGGTCTCTCTATTCTGGGTAAGTAGTCAAAAGGGCTTAATTGTCAAAATGAGAGTATCGTTTTTAAGTAATATTCAGTAACATTTAAGGCCCACTGAAGCATTGCAAGATGGAAGGGAAAGGAACTTGAAATTCTAATAATGTCATATCCTGTCAGCTTCAGCTTTGAGTTGTTTGATATATTGACTTTTTGAGGACATGCCTGTGTATATGCCACCATGAGTGTCTAAAATTACCAATATTATCAAGGACTAACTTAAGTGCATGAAGTCTTTACATCCCTTAAGATTACTGCACATGAAACTGTGGCCCACAGTCATGATTAGGATGACACATTAAAGAGTAGGGCTTAATTGTGCTGTATTTTGCTTCTATACCAAACTGCCGCAGTTATGCACAGCTGTTAGAGAACAAAAAACAAATAAAACACACACACACACACACACACACACACACACACACACACACACACACACAGAAACACACAAACATACAAGCAAGCACTTCCACCAGCTTCTCGTCATCTTGCTACCCCTGTGTCATTCATTTATCCTCACACTCAGAGAAACCTTGTTAAATAATGCAGGCGCTGGCCGTAGCAGACCTGAAAATAAAACAGGCTGTGCTTGTCTGATGCTCTCGTTCACCTTGACGCCACCCCGACCCTCTGTAACTCTGAAACTCCAGAGCAGCCGGAGGGAAACTGGCACTATCTCCTTGCCAGCTGAAGGAAAATTGCAAAATGCTAGTTAGACTGCACTACATGGAGCTCAACATAAATTAGTTTCACTGTGGTGCTGTCTTTTGAAACAAGCCCTCTGAGAAGCATAACACCTGTTATGGGGTGATTCAAGTGGCATGTGAGTTTTCAATGATGTTGTATGCTGCAGACCAGTTCCATGTCTTTAACCTGTCTTTTTAATATCCTGCACCACCAGTTCCACATATTAAAAATACTCATTAGTTTTTTTAGCTTTATCAAAGATAGATTAAGTTCTTCACAATACTATGTCATGCACTAATGTCATTACAGTACAATTGTAACGCTGTCTTGGTTCATGAGATCTGATCGTTCACTGGCCAGATTTGTTAGGTATGAATGGATCAGTGTCCCACTACATTTCAAGTCTGGGAACAACAACCTATTTCAGCAACTATACACACAGAGAATTTGGTTCAAATGTCAATTTTCTGCGCTGCTGATGTTATGTCCCTCATCTGATATCAGCAATAATGTTACGAAAACTACAAATTTGTATCTGAGAGCAGTAGAGTGAAAAGGAAAGAGAGATATACTCCAGAAGTACAGCCTAATAAATAATTAGCTCTTAATCCATTGGCACAGGCCACTCAATTTAATCAGACAGGACTGGCCAATGTCCAGCAGGAGCTGATCCACATGACTCCAACAAATCCTACCCCCTCTCTGAGTCTTGGGTGGAACAGCATAGCTCAAACTGGGCTCAAACCGTTGGGTTTAAATGTTATTAGACCAAGATAACAAAGGCATTAAAACTCACCTGTTATCTCTGCTTCTCTCCCCAGTGGCATTTTAACACCTTATCAGCAAGGCCTGTTATCTCTTCTCTGAACACAAACCCTTAACTTTCATTTGACTTAATTTTTTTTTTTAATCCTACAATTTCTGAATTATGGCATTATTAAATATTCTGTGGAAGAGCTGGTCAAGCACAAGGATCACGCAGATTAATTTGCCTTTAATCTTCCGAGGTCACGTTAGACCAGCTAATGGACTCTTAAGAGGATGAATCTGATTCATGCCACTTCCTTGAGTTTTTCCAGCCTTTGGCAAATGTTTTAGTGTTCATTTTTCTGGCAACTGGTTGTTGCTATACAAGTAATCAACGACAAGAACAACACAAAACACAGGAGAACAGATTATAGACACAGAGACAAATGGAGAAATGTGACATTCTGTTTCCCTAACTTTTTGCCAATGATGTATGGATACTGTCATATCAGTTTTCAAACACAGGGAAATACAGGGAAGAATAGAGCAAGATACTAAAATTACAAAGAGAGCAAGATACTAAAATTACAAAGATAGAACAGGAAATGTGCCCCACATGAAAGAGAAAGATAGGTTTCTCACTGTTTGTTTTTGTATAATATCCCAAGAATGAATGGCTTGGACTTGTTTATTCGGGTTGTTTAATGGGTAATTACCAGCAAACATGTATACTAAAACAGAAATATGTGAATTTTCAAATTAATATCTAATAAAAACGCTAACTTGTTAATTAGGAAATAATAGATTGTAGCTGTTTGTTTCAATAATTAATGTGCGGGAGTATGACTACCACTGAGGAAAGGGGCAGATGAACCTGAAATTTTAAATTGCAAACAGAATATGGCAATGGCTATACCTGTCAGTGGTTCAGCGGGTTATTGACAAAGATGTTAGCTAGCTAGCTCCACACAGAATGTAGATGCAATTACACCTTTATGTTTGTGCTTTCTGAAAAAGTCCCAAAAACCCTGCAATGCATTTCACACATATTCAAACAAATAACACACCTTATGAAGTGGCAGGTGGTACTAACAGTGAAAGCATCACAGAGGACAGAAGATGACGGGGATCAATGCAGCTGGAGAAAAATTCCAACTTCATACCAAATAAATTATTAAACAGATTATTGTAGATTATTTAATAGATTACTAAATACATTTTTAGTGAGGACATTGCCCCTACCGGTTGCAGCTAATGCAAGTATCATTTGTGGTTTTAATGATAAATATCAAATAGCTTATTACAGTTGCAATAGGTAAACAGGTATGTGGCAGGGATGTTGCTAGACTTTTAGCACTACTGGGGCACAGGCCCCAAGTGCCTGAATCTTCACGCTTGCAATTTATGATACATTTTTAAAAATTAGTTATTTTTCAGATTATTACTGGGGGAGATTTATAATTCTTCCCTCTCCACCACAGATTACGTGTAATGATTGTTCTGGTGTGAAATGTCACCCCAGGCATACATTGGCAGTGGTTGCAGAGAATTCACCCTCTGTACAGCGCACTGCTCTCAGGCATGGGGATGAATAAAATAAATGTTTAATTTAGGCTACCTGTTATGGAAGCCCTGAAGGGCAAGGTGTAAAAAATGAGGTGAAAAAAAGTTCTGGGCATAATTCCTGAGGTTATTTTTTTAAAAACAATTCTTAAGTTGTTTAAACAACATTTTAAGTCATTTTAACAAGTTACTAACTCGTTTTAACAACTTAAGTTGTTTTAACGAGTTAATAACTTGCTAGGATGTGGTAGTAAGCTAGTGTAGTGCCTAAGGTACATGCCAGAGGTTGGTTCAAACCCCAGTCTAGCCACAGCAATAATTCCATGAACGTTTTATGCATTTCTTATTTATTTTACACTCCATCTACCACGTGTCGTGGGTTTGAGTTTCATCAGCAGATCTAAACTTGACCTCCTACTGCGTTCTACAAACAAATTCTATATCCGAAAATTTCTCTCTAAATAAGGAAAGATTCGGTCACAATCAGTCATTAATTGTATAACAAATTCTTTTAAAATAATGCCTATTCTAGAAATGAGTGTGAGAAGTTAAAGTGCAATACCCACTACCTGAATAGTTTTATAAATGAGGAGTTACCCCCTTTACATTTACGATCGAGACTTATTGATAGAGAAAATTTTGGTGTAGCTTTAGGTATGGTTCAGACCTGCCGATAAAACTCCCGGAAATGCAGGAATGCATGATTCACAGAAACTCAGTTTGTTGGAACAGTTTGTTGGTGGAGATAACAATGAGCTCTGTTTGTTTTTGAACGAATTTCATGTTGTCAATGGAGCAAGGCAAAAGCAAACTCCAAATGATGTGTGGCATGTTTTAATTTGGCTAGATGAAAGTACATAACCAACGTATAAAGCATTCACAGTGTTCTTGCTGTGGCTAGACTAAAGCATGAACCACCACCCACAGGGACCCCAGGCATGTACCTTAGCCTGTTGTTTAAATCCATGACATAGTACCTCACGTAAGAAGTGTTTAAAAAATGATAAAAAGTAGGAATTATAGCCAAAAAGTTTTCACCTTGTTCTTCACGGCTTCTGTAATCTGTCAATCATGTTGTGATTTGTTATTTTTTTCTCATTAATAGCTGTTCTAAATGGTTAAAGATAAATAGGTCTTCAATGCTTTTTCATTTTGAAATGTCTCTGTCTTGTGATTTTGAACTGTGATAAAGCACATTTCTATGCGCTTACACAAACACATTGGAAAATACATAAGCAAATCTGTCATAAAATCTAAATCTAATCTCCCTGATCACTAAAAATATCCAAATGATCAGACTGACATGGATAAAGGTATTTTAAACAGGAAGTCAAAAATGTTGGAGTCCTCAATGATTTAACTCAGATGCCTTTCCAATGTATTTCTTTCATTACTGAACACACTATTTTTGAACACAACCATGGGACATTCCATTTGAGACAGAAAGCAACAGTATCATGATGTCTCAGATTTCCCTGAAAATCTGCATAAAATAAAACATCTTTATCGGTGAACATTATTTGTGTAAAGTCTGAGCTAGTATCTTAAACCTTTTGTAATCCCAATTGCATACCTTAAAATATGGTTGGTATTTAAATTCAACTTGGTACACTAAACTCAACAGTGATTAATAATGACAAATATTAGCATCAATACTTCAGCAACCTTTTTTGGCTCATCTTCAAATATCTTGATCTTTGCATGAACCCTGAAAAATGTAATGTGGGTTCTCTGAAATTTTAATACGTTTCAGCTCATTTCATGTTTGGGAGTATGAGTTCACCTGTGGTGAATCTTGCAGCAGGTTGAGTGTGCCGAAAATGCAAAACAGGCTATATCTTACGATAGGTGAAAGAGTACAATCAAAATAGATGTTGAAATATTACTGTTTAAATTAATTACTACAAATAAGTCTCAGTTGTACCGCATTGAACAAAATGTATATATCAATCATATATCAGGGTACAACAACAAGAATTAAAACAACACCACTTGGTACTATGCTCAGATCAAACATGAATAGAAGAGTATCTAATTGGAAACATAAATTGGCCAAAAACAACATGAAATTGACATTTTTACGAAATAAAAATAGTTTGTAAAAAGTATGAGAAATATTCACCAAATATTTCTTCTGTGTGAAGGCAATTTCAGGAAAACCTGAAACATGGTGGACATTTTGCATTCTTCTTATGGAATAAGACAAGATGTACAAGACAAGATGAAAACAAAGCAGGAAGAGCGGAGCATATGAGAACATCTATACATTTCAGAAGTCTTTTGTTTACATTGTGCAGCCTTTGTTCTTTGGGAGAAGGGGATGATTCATTACATTTTCACAAGGAGATGAGGATATAATTACTCCATTTCAATGAGATATATGCTAAGGAAGACTTCCTTGCCTGGGGACTGAGTTTGATTGTTGGCTCCAATTCCTGTAAAAATATCTGAGGTTGGTCTTCAGTGTGCCTATGAAGTGTAGAATTTGACAAGTAAAAGACAGGATGAACCAAGCCTGCATTCTGAGCAGCAAAGAATCAAAGGTCCAGGGCAACTACAGTCTTTAATACAACTTCCACATAGTGATTGTGTGGCACACACAACAGTGTGTAAGAACACTGCTGAAAGACACACTAACAACAGTGAAATCTGGATCCAATATGTGCAGCTTTCTCTTTCCATTGATTGTTCCCATGTGATAAAGGCAGGTTTTGGAGAGCAGAGAGAGAGGGAGAATGAGTAGGGGGAGGAGAGAATTAGATCAAACATCCCACAACCCCCAACATTTTTCAAAATGTAGGGAGAATGAGAGCATGCCTTACAGACTTACTGAGGGAGTGGGATAACGTAGTAGGCGCATCCATTCTCCACAAAGCCTGTGGCTGGTGATGGTTAGTGTGATTAAAGAGGAGTGGGGAGCATAAAATAGCCTGGCTGACCATGATTGCTCAAAATGCCAGAGACACCTCAACCGCGAGCCAGTCACACTCAGGTCCATCTGGCTCTGTTAACTCTGAGGTCATTGTGAGCACCCCTACCCTCCTCATACTCGTACCAGACGAGGATGCCCATGCACCCGTCTGTGTCCATGCACTCTCATGTCCCCAAAGGAAATTAGCAGGGTGAGCCAGTAGAATGGAGCGTGTGAGGTATAGCACATCTGAGATATTAGTGTGGAATATGACATATAGAGTGTAGAATGTAGGGTCTAAGGTATACGGTGTACAGTATGGAACATTTTGCTTAGGGAGTAAGATGTGTGGAGAGCTGATACTGTGGGGTGCAGAGTGTAAGGTATAGAGCACGGTTATGTGCAGCACAAAAAGTCCGGTATAAGGTATAGGATGTGTAGTCATTCATACACCAGTCTCTTGCTCTGACATACTAACAGACTGCAATGAAGGAATTTGTCAACAGCATAGAATTTGGCTTGCATGGGTTGTCATGGGAAAACAGTGGCTTTATTTTATTGCCATTCAGCTCCACAACCCCCCCCCCCCCCCCCCCCCCTTTTTTTTTTATGGTGTCAGTAAACATGCGAGCAGCAGATGGGATAGTGCGCACAGGATCTGAAACAGGCCCTGCATACCATATCACCTTGTTACAAATTCACTACATTACCATTTGCCTTCGTCCACTGCCAGAGATAGGGACCATTAAAAGTGCAGGAATCTCCTATTCTGCTGATGTTGCTTTCATTAAAGCTGTTCCACAAAGCATATGGAACATCTGGTATCCAAATGCAATCAAAAAAACCAGAGCCCTGTGGTAATATTTTACAGGTCTGACATCTGGGATGGCTGCATACTGGTTAATCAAAACAAAGACATCATCCTGCGGTCATCAACAACACAGCACGTTTCAAACACTATTCATCCTGATTGGCCTTGACATCGTTCCTACGGTTTTTTGGAGTTCATCATACAAAACCTTGCTGCTGTGTTCAACACTCACCACCCACATCATTTACCTCACATGCACTACCTACACCACCAGTATAAGTCACCACATTTGTAGCACTAAACGTAGAATTTTGAGAGAATTCACTATTATAAGTCACATGCGCTTGTGATATGACTAAAGAACATTTGTCACAGTAGCCTCCACTGCTCTCCCTCTACAGAAAGACAAACCTCAAAGATAATTCAATTGGACATGAATCAATACCACAGTTACAACTGCACCAATTCTCACAAATAAAATGTGAAACCATATAAATAAATAAATAGCAAGCCATAGTTATGAGCGGAATTAGGAAAACTCTGCATAGTTACACAGGAGGGTAATGCATATGCATGTACATTGACAAGGAACATGAAATTGCTGTAATACCTCTAATGTAACAGATGTGATTTCTCTATTTCTTTCAGCAGTTCTCTCGCACACAATCACACACATATTCTACTCATTGCTCAGACAGTGTTCCTCCACTTTTAGCTGCATATTTTTGAATTGATTTGGTGTGTATTTTATTTTTATTCCCCTTCCTCTTCAGACAAAAACACTGCTTTTGGTTCCAGCAGGAAGGAGATGCCCTGAGGGACTTGGTTTCCGTTTGGAGCTCTTACTTCAGAGCTGGAAAAACAATCCTTTGAGGGTTTAACGTCACATACGCTGGGTGGTAGGTTTTTATTCCTACAGAAAGTTCCAGATTCCTGTAGACTGTGTAAACAAAGTGGGTGGTGGAGAAAGCTCAACTGCCCTCTGCAGACGATGAGGAACTGCTGAGTGATGGACAAATTTCGGGAACTCTTGGGATTCACCACAAACCATCAGATACAGAATATAACCTGATTTAGAAATGTAATCCTTATCCACTATTACCTCACTGGATCCTGACAATTACATATAGACTGTGCTATCAAAAGCCTTTGAATTACATTGTGAACCAAGACTTATGCTATTTTTCACAAGCTACATCAAAGGACACAAATGTTTCATAATGAACACCAATCAAGTATTTCAGCTCAGCCTGAAGTATTAGCTTATCAGGTACTAATTATAAATAAAAACAATAAAAAAACAACTTAAATGAGTTTACATTAAGATGGTCTCAACAAATTCCAAACTTTGAATAAAATTGACTTTGTGAAATTCTGAGCACTTTGTAGGTCAAAGCCACCGTTCAGAGGTGTAAAAACAGGTGTTTAATTTGATCTGCATATTTTGGCATCATGAACACATTACTGGTGCAGGCCTAATCTCATTCACTGTTGTGATATTCTACAAATGAGCCACTTTTGCTGTTTGCACATGGGCCAAGTGGTGGCCCTTGCAGCTGCAGCACCATGGCAGAAAATGTACAGCCAACCAAGGAGATTACTACTCCTGAACATTTGATAAGCAATTTTCTAAATGCAGTGGTGAACAAAACTACCTTCATGGCCAGGTGTGTTACTGTTCCAGGTCAGATGCATGAAACATTTCAAAAGCAATGTCAGATATTTTGACATAAAAGTCGAATTTCAGCTTTTTCACAGAATTGTCTTTCTTCTGAATTATGTCCTGCTTTCTGCTGATGAAGTGATACCCCTCCAGGTTGTGTGCTGGCTGCAGTCCATGGTGAGGCTATAGAGCATTTGTTTACTCCTCTTTCTGTCCTGCTATGACTCCTCTAAAACATGCCATGGCTCATTAAGGCTGGGCTGTCTCCCCTTATTGGTTGTAAATGTAACGCTGTGGCGTGGAAGGGTGGATATTATCAGTACTGTTTACAGTTGGGAACAGGGCCAGCTGGTGTGCTTAAGGACAGAAGGGCTGTCATCCTGGGGGACATGTCAGCAGGCTTGTTTTATTTTTGTAACCATTCCCCCTTTCTCCCATTCCCCTGTTTTCCTTTTTCTACAAAATGTATAACCACCAAATCTGCCTTTTGAAACTCCAATATGCCATCACAGAGAGAGCACTGAATGTGCTCTCCTGTGGTGGACCAAGCCCAAAGCTGGTGACTATTTGCTGACATTTTCTGACCATACTTTTCTGATTTCAAATCCATGACGCTAGCCATAATTCAATGTGTTTGTAAACCTGAGGCACTGTACCCATTTGTTTTAACCTACATGAGTGATTGTGTTTGACAGAACACACACTCACAAAGTGTGTGAGTATGTATGTGTGCATGGACCCCAGGCTCACTGCATCACCAGACCCACTTCAAGCAAATGTAATGAAATGGAACTGGACAATGCTTGCACATCTTAACTACATGACTCACTTTCAAAGCAGCTAGAACATATGATAGTCTTCCAAATCTTGTTCATGAATATGATTTTATAATTACTGTCAATAACTGTTTTGGTTTTTGAAATACTGCTAGTTTTGATTGCTCTCCTCAATTAACAGTCATTGTTTCTGCAATGTGCTGGTGGAGCACACTCCAATCAACACCATACTGGTTTGTTATTTGCACCATATTCCAACTATTCAAAGTTTGTGATATCTAAAAACAGACACAATTTTTTTTTTTTTTATTGTTCAACTGACAATGTTACTTGCAAAAATATAAACTCATGCACATCCTTATCAACACATTCACACATTCTTATCTGGCATGTACACCAACATCTCAAACTTTACAAAGATAGCCGCAGATTACCATAGCACTAATACCAGCCAGGTAAGAGCTGTGGTGACAAGGATCGTGGGTTTAGTGTATGAAGGGTTAATGCTTGACCTGGTACCCACATTTCTGAGAAAGTTTGCTTCATTAATGCTGGTCTCTGTGGTTGCCAGGGAAACCTACTGGTAAGGGCTGAAGGACACAGTTATAGCACAGGTGCCACAGGAAGTTTTGTATCTGTATTTGCCTATGTGTGTGCATGTGCTTATTTAAACAAGAGAAAAATATTTTTTTTTTCAAACAATCATTTATATCCTGTCCAGGACTGCTCCTGAAATGCTTTCTCTGAGTGTCCATGCCGGTTTGTCTCCTGACTAATGACTGAGTGTAAAGCCCCTGAGCACAAAACAGACCACATCTGATCCAGCCCAAGAGTCGCTCACCTTAATGTTTGTGTGAATGTGGATTTACAGGGGCATAAACACAAACAATATAACCCATTGCAGCATCAAATAAATACCAATTGATCTTGAAACCTTCTGCAGGTGAGGAAATACATATAAATATACTAATATTCACACACACGTCCATCATAACCTTTGAGATGTCAAAGGATAGGTAATGCCAAACATTGCTGCTGTTAATCAAAAGACAGTCCATCAATACATTAATCAATACACACTTTTAAACTGATGGTAAAATGTTACAAAAACAATATTGCATGCTTCTATGCATTTCAGTGTGTGCACTGGGAGACCACTGCTTTTAATCTTGACTGTTGTCAGCTGGGGTAATTTCCTCTGAAAGGTGCAGGAATAATGGAAACACAAGAGGAATAACTCACTGGGGTGAGATTTTCTTTTTTCACGTCTCCTGATTCTGCCCCTCACTAAGCCTTTAAATTAACCCCCCGCATAATGATTCAGTCTGACCTTAACCAGGTTTAATAGAATAATAAATGACCTGATCTTATCATGAAGCAGCAGGGAGACTGAATCAGAACAGCCCTGGGTTTGAAGAGGAGAAACATGCTTCTCCTTCTACCTAGTAGCTCTGATGGAGACCTGTTTAAAGACATACCTCTGTTTTGTCAGCCAGGTGTACCATAGATTTGGGTCACCCCAGCTCCTCTCTTCCATGCTGTGCTCTGGAATGAGTCGGGGTGCAGGCATTGCAGTGTAATGTGCAGGAGCAGACAGTAGGGTGCCTGGGACATTACATTGCACTTTGTTACTTCACAATACTGTGGGTTCTTCCACCCCCCCCCCCCTTCTTTTTCATATCCCCCACCTGCAGATGAAGGCATCAATCTCACCCCAAAGAATGGCTCTAGCAATCTAGAGACACCTTACAGCACACCATTCTGATCCAGGGGAGTGGGGGGGTGGTTGTGGGTGTGGGTGTGGATGTGGGTGGGGGTGGGGAATAACTGTGTGTGTCTCTGCCCTGCATGCAGCCAATCGATAGGAAACAATAGCACAAAAACAATAAAAACCACGGATATAAATTTTCCTGAGGTTAACAGACATCATGGTAACTGGACACATAGGGGAGAGAACTGGGGTGGGGTGCGCCAAGAGAAGTGCCCCTGCAAATCAGCTGAGGTCTGTACACCTCCCCCTCAACTACTCATTTGATTACACATCCGCATTTGCGTGAGGTAATATCCTGGAGGTGCAGTGAAACAGGGGGCTGGGCCTTATTGTGTACCGATTCATATGAAACACTGGATCTCAGTGTGTAACTATTAGTGCAACACAATGTGTCTCAGTGAGCATCTGCCTGTCAGATAATCCTCAAAAAATTGATGAAGTCAGATATTTGTTAGTCTGATACGTAGTGTCGACGTATAGCATACTCAACCTCAATATTTATCTGGTAGTATAATGCACTGGGCTTAATTGTGTATCCATGGGCCTCAGTTTGTGTTCAGTAGTATGAAATTATGTGTTTTTGTGTGTATCTGTTCATATGACCTGCCAGACCACAGTGAGTATCCTGTCATATCACATGCATTTTTACATGCATTCCACACCTGTGTTCACCAGCACTCTAATCCACCTCAGTCTCTACCAGTGGAGGATCCCTGCATACACCAGACTGTGTTCTCCTCATTACTTCCCTACGACCATAAATCAGAGCCATCCTGACAGCATGTCTGCTCCTGTCTGTGAAACCAAGACTACATTACATTAAAATGGAAACACAGGACACTGAGATGGCACCAACATTCCCTCTGCTGTATGCTGGGTGAAGTCTGTGGAGCAAAAAAGTGTTAAAAAATAGGAAAAAGTTACAAAAGACCCATTTTAATCATCTACCTGGTTACCATGGAGACCAACCCTGCAGCCTACTGTGAGGTGTATTGACGCTGTCCTGGCCAGCAGCCTGTCTCTTGTTTGGGCCTGTCCTGTTTCTCCGTATTAATACACTGATAACAAAAGTTGCTGCTCTTGGGTTAAATGTTGACAAGCTGGTGATCATACACAAACACACACTGATAAGCCACTACAGGCACTACACTAGCACAGCTACACATTATAGACACTAAGCTAACAGAACTACCCATTGCAGGCAATGTACCAAACAACTATTTATTACAGACATTGCATCACTGCACCAATATAATGACATTTCATAAACACTGCACCATTTTCCTAGTGCCATCATCTTTCAGGACATCCTCAATACAATGAAATGCAGCTATACACAATACATACACACACACACACACACACACAAATAACAGAATGATTTGTAGTTTAGAATTAAATCCAATTATCCAATTAAATTGTCAGCTTTAAAATTGGAAGCAAATGAAAAGTGATAATAACTATTCCACTGTTTCTCTGCGAAATGACATGGAAAAGACTTTCTTTCTCACCATAAACCACAGGTTACCAAAACACATTTTTAAGGGAAAGACACATTTCAATTAAGCACTAATTTTATTAATTCTGTCTTGCAAAAAAGCATTTGGGGTGTTGCACTCACCCAGCCATCT
Organism: Albula glossodonta; assembly: GCA_019788955.1. Lineage (NCBI taxonomy): Eukaryota > Metazoa > Chordata > Actinopteri > Albuliformes > Albulidae > Albula > Albula glossodonta. The sequence goes on along the minus strand of JAFBMS010000020.1, from coordinate 8,475,615 downwards.
GTGGAAGCTTTCAAACACGAAAAATGCTTCATGAAAATCTGGAAAGTGACAGATTTGTTGTTGTTTTGTGAATGGATTAATTCTGTTTTTCAAAAGAGTTACTAACAGACTGCAGCAGATTCAGAAACAGAGCAGTCCTAAAAAAAACTAAAGCAAAGACAAGTACGTGGGCATCCTGAACAGAGATGGGTCCAGACAGATCGTGTGACCTCACTGTTTTCAACAGTTGGCCCCATATGAGAGGATGTAGGGGCCAGGGCCCAACACAGTGCTGGTTTACAGGGGTGTTATCTGCCGTCAAGTCAGTGCTTAAGAGTATTATTTTTGGTGGTCACTCAGATGTCGGGTACAGTGAAATTGCCCGGTGGTTCAGAAAGGCTGTGCTAGAAATTGATTTCCCAGACGATTGAGCGAGATTGCAGGGATTCAGCTGGGACCAGGGTCGTGCCAGGTTTCAGATTGGACGCTGGACTGAAGTGAAGGGAATGTTTGTATGAGATGTTTCAGAAACCACTTTGCTGTCAGTTGAAATGTACAAAAGAAAAAAAAATGGTATTTAAAGTGACTTAACAAGCTGCAATTTAAATTGCATTTCAACACTTTAAAGGTGATAAGCACTAGCTAAAATCAATAATTCAGTATGTGAAATGAAATTTATATTTATAAATTAAGTAATAGTGTACTGCATGCATATTATGGATACATTTGCATATGTATGTTTAAAAATTGCAAATGAAAAATATTAATTCCCTTTATGCAAAACCAAATTTAACATGGGAGCTGCCTAAACCTAAGTCTGTTCATATCGAAGTTCACTTGCTATTTCAAAAAACATCTTCAATCAACAGTGCTTCTTTGATATCATATGAAGGGTGAACAACGATGGAATTTGAATGTGTATTCTGTATCAGGCTATGCAAGCTTCTAAAACCTGAGGGACTCCAAGTGGAATATGAATTATTAGTTAAAAAGAAAAAGTCATAAACATTAAGGTGTGTATGTGTGTGTGTGTGTCTGTGTGTGTGTCTGAGAGAGAGAGAGAGAGAGACCAGAGAGCTAAAGAAGAAATCCTTTCAGTCAACTGGACAAAAAGAGTCACTGTTTTATCATCAATCACTTTCCAAGTTCACACACACACACACACACACACACACACACACACACACACACACACACACACACATATTATTTTATAAATGTTTTATATAGAAATATCTAATATAATGATATTTAAGATAATACAAGTCAATGGCATTGCACCATAAAATATGTAATTCTATCTATCTACCAATATTTCAGGCACATTTGTACTCCAAAAAACACTGACCAGGATCCAGGCAGTGTTCCATGGGTTTCTTGTCTTGATTGGCCAATTCACCCTCCATGGGATTTAATAGATTTTTCCAAATGATCTATCATTCTAAACAGTGCTACATGGTCATTTTTATCAGCTGGTATTGTAAATGATTGTTTTTTTTTTTTTTTTTTTCAAAATATATATTTTGCTTGTTAATAAGTTGACAGTGAGCATAAGTGCAAGGTACAATCTCCCTTCTGTCTGCACTCCAAGCACCAGTGCAGCACTGACATCAGCAATGAGCTGGCCCCAGGATGCTGTCCTTGTTCAATGGCAATCAAAATCATTCCGGGTCATGGGACTGATAATCAAATAGTCGGAGAGCATCGTTCCCAGAAATACACTCCACAGCAGAGGATTACAAGGACCAGAGGGTGAGCAACATCATATCTATTTACATGCAAATAGTAAACGCTCTGGGTCTGCTTATCTTGGCCCGCGTGCTTTAACTTTCTGCACAGTGTATTTGTTTGTTGACTACCTATTGAAAGAAGAATAATCTATATGAAAAAAGCAGAGTCTATTACGTCCTCAAGGACCAAAGGAAGCCTAATAAAAATCAGTTGGTGTGATGGTGTGAATATTTTTTAAACTAAGTTGTCAATTTGCCACACAATTAATGGGTGGTGTCTTTCATCAATGAGAACTCATGCCCTAAAACACAGGCCAGCTAGAGGTGATTTAATAGTTTTAAAAAATATGCATAAAAATAAGAGGTCAGTTTCACAGAACAGCACAGTGATTGGTATTGATACAGTACGCTGTGATTAGTGGTTAGAACCTTTACTGGGGCAGTGATTGACTCTTACTAGTCGGTTGGGATCTGAGTCGTATTTGACCAACAGCCCTGTTTGCTTCACCACAATTGCTTTAATGATGACTTAATAATGTGAAATGTCCTGCAAGCTCTATCACACGAGGTGACACAAAATTTAAAAAAAAAAAGATGTGATCTGGTCAAAAGTTGACCTAAACAAATTCTACTGATTTGTCATGCAGTATTTTGCATTTACATTGTGTAAATAAGCTGTGTTGTGTATTGGAAAGGTAATGAGCAGATTAATTCTCCTTCATTAGTAAATAGAGGCTTCTCCTAGTGTAGGTCTGAGACCAGAGGATTGTTGGTGTGAAAGTGGATTAGCCTTGTCTAAGCAGCTGGGGCATTATTAATCTGGTAACTTAGTCTAATGTAATGCAAGGAAAGAAAGCTTAGACCCACTAATTCTCAGCCTAAAATATTAGACTCAACAGATGCAAAACTCTTTATCCAGGTTACTGTTGCCATAGTTACTGAGAACTGTCGGAGAAATAAAGGGATAATTCTTGAAAAAAAGAAGAAAAAAAAAACACAGTATCTCAGTTGATTTTACCTCAAGAGAGAAGGCAAGGCAAAGCCCAGTGTCTCTGAGTTTCAGGGTAAAAAGAAATAAGTGGGACACAGTCTGTGACTTAGAATATTGTAAACAAAATGAAAACAAGACAAGAAAACACACTGGTGTCTGGTCTGCTTTTTAGCTTTCATTCAAGGTGATTGGAGTTTGTTTTTAGAACTTTCCACTAAATGACAGTGCTGCTTTGCAGAGCACTGAGTTTCTGGCCTTGGTCTTGCAAACAAAATAAAAGAACCAGTTGACATCAGTGACTCACAAGCTTCATACAACAAACCTGTAATGTAACAAATAATTAATTTTAGTATGTAATTAATATCTAATTTAAAAGAACCAGAATGTTTATATTTTTGGAGCACAGTAGAAATAAGAAAGGCCCACATTTCTGCCTCCATAAGAGATGATGCCAGCAAATTCAGCAACAGAATGAGCCACTGATATATTTTCATAAGGTTATTTATTTATTTATTTATTTATTTTTCCAGCTGGGAGATGTTTAAGATGAGGTTAAGAGAAGGTGATGAAGCAAGAAGCGTTGCCATTGTAAATCAATATTCATGCATAAATAAACTACTAATTTATCTTGCTTTTTAGTTCACAGATTCCAAATCAATATACAACAAAACAGCTATGCTGTTGTAGTGAATAACATTGATATTAACCATCCTGTGCGACAGAATAAGTCTAGCCATACCCTATTCCACCTGCCCTTTGTGCCAATTTGTTTATTTCAATAATGTGCAAAACTCCAAAGGTTTTATCTGCATATTTTGCTAGATTAAATATTCCATTTGCAGATAAATGTAGAGATCAATCTGACCGATGTTTCATTTCAATTCAACAGGTTTGTAGTCTGACAGAGCAGGTCCGTTAAAAATGGAGGCTTAGTTGGCCTGTAATTATTTCATTAGCATCAGCCTGCAGCTGCGCATGAAAGCCTTACACACATCAAAAACAGCAGGACAAGCAGGCGGCCAAGTCAGTAGAAAAAAAATAGATAAAAACTGAAGGCCGTGGGCAGCACCTGACAGGGACAGGAAGAAAGAGAGGGAGACCAGGAATGAATAGCTCCCCTCCACTAATCAACACCCCCAAGAGTAAAAGGAGATAACAGACAAAATACCAGGAGGTTTTGTACCATTACCTGAAGTAACAACCGAACGCCTAAACCTCCACCTCCACTATATCAGCAGACAGAATGAATCACATCCACATAAACCACACATCAGTTGAGGACAATCACATCTCCAAAAAAATGATTCTCTCTTGACTGCTGTTTTCTGAGACACACTTTTTCTCCTGTGCCACACAGCAAAGGTCACCAGGAAGATCAAAGTGAGAACCCCGAACCCCAAGAGTAAACTCCAGACTGTCTGTGGCACAGCGAGCCCCACTCACTGGCTCCAGGCGCCGGCAAATGCTAACGCTCCAGCATGTTTTTGGGAAATATTTACAAAATTATTTGATGTAGCTCATGGTAATTAGCACCTCCTCCAAAAGGGGAAAAATGTTCTTATGACAAGAAAACCAAAGTCCTCATTTGCATATCAAACAGTGCCCTGTTTCTCTGAAATTCCCGGAATTGCACTAAGAAGTGGAGGACTGTAAGCCAGTTGAGGCTTGGGTGATGCGGGGCTTGGTTGTGCGGTCAATAGGGCTGGAGGGTGGGGTTGCAGCGGGCTGAGGTCAGGCAGCGGAAGGGTGGAGTTGGGAATGGGACCTGGTGAATGTGAGGTTTGTGCAAGACCATGGGGAGGCACGCACATAGACTAGCTTGAACATAAAAAATTTTAGACATACTAAGGATAAAGGGTCAGCCCTCAAATACACACACACTCACCCCAATTATTCTGTGATGAAGACAATCTATTTAAATGTATTCATATATGAAACCCAATGTCCACTGCTGTCTTCAACCATCTCTTTCAGGCATTCCAAACCCAACATCCTGTCTCCTAATCCCCCAGACAAATCACCTTGCTCATGCAGCCCTAACATAAGCACTCACTCTTATGTACCTGTATGCATGGATCACAGGCCCTTGGGCAGTGGGCAATGTTGGCATCGTATTTGGGGCATCTCGTGCTAATTCAAACTTTCAGAAAGCAGAGCGAGCACTCCTCCACCCCACCCATGCTAAGCCTAGCCCGGCCTGGCTGAATTATTCAGATCGGGGAGCATTTTCATATCAGACAAAGAAGTTGCCGGATTGTTGAAGAACGAATGAATATTTAAACAGGGCACTAACTCCAGTGCGCCTGGCCCCAATTTATTTATATGATTTGCCGCACCACCATTGGCGGCACGGCAAAAATAACAGCAACGTGCTCATGCGAACGGGAGCGGAACAGCCTTCTGTGTCCCATCGGAATTCATTATCATTTCTGTGGCCAGCAGTTCAAAGTCACCAGTCAAGCCTGAAAATCCATTCGTACACTCAAACAGTGTGACAGGGATTAGGGTTCAATCAAGGGGGCTCCCTTGGAGCTGCTGTTAAAAAAAGCATTGCACATAAAAATACAAAACAACTGGGGAAAAAACAAAGAAATCAGTAACAAAGATAATTGATGTTTTCAACAAGTTTAAGATAATATTTGTGTAATGATCTTTATTAGTGCCTTTGGTGGTTGTCTCTGTGTTTAATCAGCTCAAACAGCAAAGCCGATTTGTAACTGCAATGAGAAGAAGCTGGACTCAGAACGGCTAAGCCAGCCAAGAAGTCCCACTCAACCGAGTCGCTCTGCCTGCAATCTCATATTCTCACACTATTTAATTTAATCTTCAGGATGATAAGGGGTGCAGAGACATCTGAAGGTACTCTATGGCAATATAATCATATATAAACACACATGCTCACAAACACAAAGGCACACGCACACATAGACAGGTAACAAACATACATAAAAACTGTTGTAAAATCATGCACACACAGTCTGGATTGTAATCAGACAAGTGGCTAAAGTTTATCCCAAAAGTTTAGCAGTACTCTAAGTTTAACACCTTCTGCACTGCCCTTGGATCTAATTAGGTCAATGGTACTGTGCTTCCAATTAAGCTTTCAGCTAGGATCTCCATGGCACTGTTTCCCAATGAGAATGCCCCCTCTACATCAGTTTCAGAATCCTTAAGTGAATTTATCAATGTGCCCATAGTAAGTTCTTGTGGTGTTCCATTTTATTGCAAACACTTTCTGATAGCAGCTGCTGGCAAATCTGAGCTGGATGACACTCAAAATGCCACTCTGGTCATTCTCAAAATGTGCAGCTTCTCTTTATCTTCAGTTGGGGAGTCTGTGGAGCACAACAATCTGTGTCTCTGGCTCAACCTTATTGTCTAAGGATGTCTGCAAAAAGAGTATGGCAATGTCTGCCAAGGAAACTACTTTATGAAGCCTGAATTCAATCAGAATGTCAATAGATCAGGCTTTTGGTTTGATTCAGTCAGCACACAGTCATCAAGTGATGGATCACCATTCTCATATGACAATGCGTAAACCCATACTCTCAGCTTTGTTGTCTCCGTGTCATCTCGCAGGATGGTGATATAAGAAACATTTTACAATGATATATTCACTGATATATTGTTTTCCATCAGTTTTTTGCATGTGCCATGTTGTATACAGTCTTCAATCACACCAATTGTACAGAATAACATCTCTATTCATCTTTTTTTTCCTGTAAATGATCTGGTGATTTTGGAATTCTGCATTCTGAGATTTTTATTCCTCCCTTTAAATTTGTCCAGCCTCTGAAAGTTTAGCAGACCCTCTGCTTCTTCTGATCTTTCAGTCTTCAAATGCATGCATGTGATTTCAGTCATACAAGACTGATCTTTACAATAATTCCACACATGCTCTCTGGACCTACAAGGTTTCCCATCTCTCTACTCTGCCAGGCACAATTTGTCAGTAGTGGGCAACCCCTATCAATATTGACAGTTCAGGATCTTTCCCACTGTCTACTGGAGAACTTACAAGCTACAGTGCTTTTGTTTTTAGATCTAGTTGGATATGTTCTCCAGGTATTTTCATCACAGAAGTGCATAAATGTGGGGTTTTGATTCCTTCTGTTTCTCTCTTTTGCTATTTCTTCTAGATATTTCCAAATATGACCTTTAAAGTGTTGTACTGGCACAGTGGAGCCAACAGAGTGAAGGTTTAATGTCTCTAGTCATAATGTTGGTTTTCACCAGGGTCTTTACCAGAATTTTATGAATGAAACTCCTCTGACTGCCTCTGTCCATTAAGAAATAAACCATCTTCCTGCCTGTGGGGCCTTCCACCCATGCATCCTGGGTTGGCAGCACTACATTCCAGCTTTGTCTTCCCTGAAGGCAATCAATCAAGCATTTGTGATTTGCATCTCACTTTGTTCTCAAACCACACGACTATGGCTTTGTCTACATGACACACCCTTGAATGTGTTTATATACAAGACCATCAAGCAATCTCTGTATTTTTTAAATTTCACTATATATTTTACTTTCCTCTCCTGTGCAATCTCTATATTGCTTCAGACATCTGATTTTTGGTCTGCATTGTTTCTGAACAGTTTTGGCTTGCGGGTAGAGGGTGTAGTGTCGCTGAAAATGGAAAATTCAATATTAGCTGCAATTCTCATTTTGAGTTTCATGTAAATTGAGCTAGTTAAAGGTGTAATGGATCAACTTAATCATGGTTTAAACATGGGTCACAATGGCAGTGACCTTTCACAATGACTAACTTCATTATAGAGCGTACAAAGGAGGAAGAGATAGGTATGTGAATCAGAGGTATCACACCAAAACTAGTTACCAATATTGGTGAATTCATTGGACCCAAGATACACATTACTGTTCCATGAACAGCAATGCTTGCCCTCCCCCCAACAGCACAAATGAAGGAGGCCAAACTCCTCTTGGAATTCATGGAATTTATAGTGATGGAAGAGTGGCTGATTCCTGTAATGAAAGAATTAAGGTCTCATGAACTATACATTATACGCACCAACAGTGTATTGTAAATCAGTACCAGAACCAGTCAGAAGGCGTCAGAAGAATTTTGTTTCTGGTGCAAATTGAGAGTTAAACTCTTAATTAGAGTCAAATGACTGCAAATATTCAGTCCTTCCATCTGAGGGATCATCTTCCAGCCTCTCTCATCTATGGATGCCTGTTGTGCTGCCCTCTAGTGTCAGAAGAGGAAATCATAATAGGCATGGCTATCTGCACTGTAAGGTTGCCAGAGTGCATAGTACTTATGGATCCAAAACCAATCCATTCGTTATTGTGGCTAAATTTGCCACTCTGAATCTGGCTGCCCCTCTAATCCACATGGTTTAATTGGCTGTACTATATAAGTCATTGCCTCTCAATGCCATGACTGATTTCTGGTGAGTGGCCTGGCACAGAATGGCTGCCATGGAGTTAGACATGAGTGTCACTATAATTCAGTTTTGCATTCTCTGTAATGCTATTTAGGTCCCCTTAGGACACTGCTGTCTATCTTTAGAGACCTAGAATTGGTATATTATTTTTATTTTATCCCAAACAGTTCTATCACTGGGTCTGGGTGACGCATAGAAAAACTACCCTGAGGGCAGTTTTTGTAAACCCATTGGTATTTTTCAAAATGCTAATTTCAGAAAGTATTTTTCAAAATGAAATTGATGCAGACTGCAAAGGTTAATTGTTGGAAATGGATTGAATTTAATAACGTACAATTGATTAAACCTTAATTTGAATTGTCATCATAAAGGTAAACTGGTATGGGTGAAAGAGGTTTAAGGAAGGAACCTCTGGCTTTAAAAAAGGTTCAATGTCCTTTGACCTTTGTCATGCTTAATACGTCAGAGCAGCTGAAACACAAAGCTGGGCTGATTGTAGGATTAGAGAGGACATGGCTGTGTCCATTAATCAAACCCAGGATCGATCTCTAGACAGCTCCTGATTTCAAAACCCAAACACTGCAGTCAGAGAGGGCAGAGAACCTCTTGAACTTATGGAGTCATTTCCAAAGGTGATTTCACTTTAACAAGGAAGAAACCATTGACCTCTGCAGGTGTTCAGTGGACTCAGAGGTCTCTGCCACAGAAGGGTCAACTCAATTGTCCCAGTTTTAAATTGAAGGTTATGTTATCTTGAGTTCAGCATGTGATTGGGCAGGCGCCATCGCCCTTCTGCATTTAGTAAAACTAGAAGCTGTAATCCAACAGACAAGCATCTGAGCTGTGTAAAGCTGCAGTTAATATGACCAATACAAGTTGCTGCTTTCACATAGTCACAAGAACTGGTCTGTAGCCTATTTTTCCTGGATGTTAGCAGACATATGATACTGTACTGATTCTTCCAGTATGGGAGGACAGGGTGAAACCAGAATTTGCATGACTCCCTGACACTGACATCATTAATACCCACCCCATCATTGCCTCCACTTTAAAGCCAACCAACTGGGCAAAGACACCCTTATCCCAGGCACAAGGTGTAAAGCCGACTCAATGACTTTGTTACAGATTCATCATTCTAGTAGGGCCAGGTAGTGCAGAAGCTAAAATAATTTTTAGTCATATTTTTTTTCTGATAGTTGTAAGTTTCTAGTATGAAAATGGCATGAGCTCATCCTGACTAACTCTGAGTCAGACCATCACCAGACAGACAGATGGAGAGAGAGAGACAGACAGAGAGAAAGAGAGAGAGAGAAAGAGACTATGGGGTGAACGTGTTTATGGCTATAGAAAGGCTTTTCACATGTATCGTCTCTATGTTAATGCTTTAGCAACACAAGATTCTCTGGTCGTACCAGTAAAGCATATTCAAATTTGTATTCGAGACCAGGAGTTAATATTCTACTAATCAACACCCACAAGAGAAATAGGAGAAAGCAGACTAATAACCATACTGGTTATTTTCCTGACAATATCATCATGAGCCCTGCAGATGTGGGGTGACTCTGAAGCAACATCTCATCAAGGTCAGCACAAAGTCTACAGTTTTAAGAATATTGTGAAGGGGGAAAGAGAGACAAAGGACAGAGAGAGAGAGGGAGACAGGGAGGGAGAGGGAGAGAAACTGTGGCTGGAGAGGGTTTCTCAGGGAGCAGATTAGGTGAATATTAGATTAGCTCCGCCTATCGATCGCAGCACTGCTGCAGAAATAAACGCATTGCATATCAAAGGGATTCAATTACAGACAGATCATCGCCTCTAATTCCCAGTGCCTGAGAAAAAGACCAAACCTCATCCACACACTGCCATACTCTCTGTTTCTCCTCCTTACTTTCTCCTCCTTTCCCACTCTTGCCTCTCTTTTTCCTCCTCTTTTATTTTTCTTCCACTTTCTGTGGAAGGGATGAAGTAAGCCATCATAGCTTGAAACACAGATCATAAATGCAGCATTTATTCAGCAACACACTCACAATGGGAGCATCTAAATAAACGGGGGCTTTTACTTGTTAGTATTTCTGTACCTTTACAACAGATTTCCCAGGTCATGCCAGTGCACATTACTTATAACCTTCTCTGTAGGAGCAAGAGTTCTTTCCACCCAGTGAGCAATAAATCTACGATCAGCTGAGAGTGGTGCTTTAGTGTGACTAAAGTGTGTTGAGATATTCAGCACTGTACTAAAAAAATAATTTCATGCCACCAGTATGTTTGCTGTATAAACATATTGCCACTCTTTCTGGAGTGCAAAAAGATTAACTTGAAAACTTAAAACTCCACAACCAACTGCAATAATAACTAAAAAAAATAAACTGTTCCAAGACACCAAATTCATCAGAGACAATGCTGATATGTATGTTTAGAGGAACAGAAAGATGACAGCATGGCCTAACTTCTTCTTACCTTTCTCCCAACATTCCATCCCTCGTTTCCTGCTTCAATCCAATTCCCCTTCATCATTTATTCATAGACTGTATTTATTTAACCCGAACCACCATTCAGATCGATGCTTTATTTACTCAGGGATTTTCAGAAACATTAGTGCACACACGATTACAAACAACACACCGACCGTGCGATTAACCAGGCTTTAAACCTTAACCAATAACCTAATAGATCAACGAAAGAAGCCATGTGTTGTCTGCTGGGGCATGGAGACTGCGTGAGTGCGTGTCAGAAAGACAGAGAGAGAGAGAGAAAGAGAGAGAGCTAGAGAGAGAAGATAGGATGAGATTCCATCAAAATCCAGGTTTCTCTCCGTTCTCTGTAGCTCTTTTCATGCCTGAATCTGTGAGGTGTAAATATGGTACTTCCTACTCTCCTCTTCCACCTCTCATTTTTTCCTGTTCTTTGGCTCTCTTTTTCTTTTTCACTCCCTCTTTCTTTCATTCTCATTTTCAAGTGATGCACCGGTTTCAATTACACCAGATAATCGCTTTTCATTCCCAAGGCTTGATGTATCCTCTGGTCTATAAAGAAAAAAAGTCTAATTACTCTCTGACCTTGTGTGACACACACACACACACACACACACATACACACATGCATGCACATAAGCACAAGAAATAGGCTGTTTTCAAATCTACATCAAATGACCTTTGTGGCCTATCCAGAAGCTTAAAAGAGATGTATGACACAGAAATACCACACTGATAGTAATGAGTTTCAGTATTGGCAATGCCTCCTCTGGGACTGCATCCCATCACCCTCCCATCCCTCCAGGCAACCCCCTCATGAAAAGAAGACATTGGACACAGGACCTCAGATCTGCTATGATGTGGATGCCCAGTCAGAATGCAATAATCCTTATTTCCTCCCCTCCCAACTCTAGAAAGAATACAAAAAAAAGATAAAGATAAAAGCTGGTGGCATGGATGTGTGTGCATCTGTGTCCCTTGACAGTTATTGTCATTATTTTCATAATGCGTGCCTTGCAGAGAGCAGATCAGCTCTATAATTCTCTCTGTATTACCGCTCTCCCACCTATCATAGAGAAAATCATATATCTTTGCTTGCTCAAACATAATTGCATGTTTTCATAGCTAATGGCACCACGATTTCAGGTTAGCATTCAGAACTAGCATCAGTAATGTCATGTTAGTAGGAAGGCATTGTAATAATTCATAATTGTAGCTGGGGATACAACACATACAGGCTCATGCCAACAGTCTGTATGACAGCTTCAGTTATGTTCTTACTGTGGGTGTTTCCTGAATGGTCTAACTGATAATGGCTCCCGTATTTGAGAATGAAGCCCCTTCAAAGTTTCTCCTGGGGAACAATATTCCACTAATTTTATTAAAGGCAGGTTAATAAGGAGGATGTCCGCCACAGTTATATACAAAGAGGGGTAACATGTAAAAGTACATTTTCCATTTCATTCTCATGTTTGTTCTCTTTTAAAAGAGCTTTAAACAGCAAACATTTTAAACATGATATTATGATACTTTTATTTGCTTCCAAAATATATAAAAAAAAAAATATTTTCTAGAAAAAGGCTAACACCAAGAAACAGAAGCAGCAGGGTAGACATCACAGGGATATATGTGTGCGTGTGTGTGTGTGTGTGTGTGTGTGTGTGTGTGTACATGCGTGTGTTACTCATTATGAAATTTGCCTTAAGGAAGAAAGCCATGTTTGCAGTATATGCAATGTGAAATAACAGAACAGGAACAAAATACTAGCCCTGAAATATATATTGTGTTTATAAGGGCTTGAATAGAGCATAAAAAGGGAGCACTGACTAAAGTTTTTCTTGTAATCCTACATTGTCAATAAGGGTAACTAATGCAAGGGTCAAGACTGCCCCCTTCCTTTCAACAAAACATAACGTGTTGGTTTTAGAGGATTCCATTCTTAATTTTTTTTACAAGCTATTTGTGACTTGGCAAAGAGTGGTTCTTTTGGTTGTCTTTTTTCCTCAGGCCAGGTCTGGCCAGGTCTGCTTTTATTCATCTCTTTGTTTCTCTCTTTGCTGGCAAATTTCCCTTTAATGTCTTATCAAATATATTATTTTGAGTTTATTGTAAGGAGCGAGTGCACATCTGCATGTAAGATTATTTTTTTTATTTTTATTGTGCCACTGTAGCATCTTGTTTGTCATTTTGAATTAACCAATCAATTTTGAATTTGACCCAGAGTTTTCCTTTCTGGTCATCAATTATATTGTTTGATTGATCTATTATCAAATTGTTCAATATTTTTCTATGTGAAGTATGTAATTTAGGAGCCTTTTTTTTTTTTTTTTTCACTTGCTCCCTTAAATAACTGTTCAAAGATGTATCTGGCTGGATGCAGAGCTACCACACTGAAAATGTGTTAAAATCCTATTGTAAAGATGTTTATGTAAAGATCTACCCAATCTAGCCAATTATTCAACTAACAATAATACGAATCTTGTTAGGTCATTGAATATTTTTGTCCAGTTACCAAACAGTATCTCCAGTTATTGTACCCTGTCACCTCTGGCTAATTTTATATGTTTTTGAGGAAAAATTTAGTTAGCCAAATAAACTGGCCTCAACTGACCACTTTTGTAGCTCTTGTTTTGCAACAATGTTTTTGTTGTTATGATTTTCTGCCTAGAATCCCAACTACATTGTCACCACAAAAAAAAAAAAAGAATGAAATATATAAAATAAATAAAAAAAATATATATATAATATTTATGTTAACCCATGTTTGTCACTTTTTCTAATCCCTCTTCAATACAAAAGCCCAATTTGGAGTGCAAAAACACAAAAGAGACTTTGAATCTTGCTGTCATGCAATGTGTTCTATGTCATTACAAGCACTGTGAAAATTTGTGAATGAAAATATTAAGTCATGATAGGATGTAAATCCACGGTTGGAGCTTTGCTTTTGTGTCTAAGCAAAAATCAAACAAATTGGCATTACATGACCAAGCTATGAAGTCAAACACTTTCCATTATTTATTTATTCATTTCTTTATTTTTTATTATATGAACCTGTACATCAAAATTATAAATGTAGAATTGCTGTCTTTGTCTGATATGTGTTGTAGTTGTACTGATTGAATGCCAAATCTCAAGCTTTCACAGGTTTTTTTCTATCAATGCATTCACTAATCTATTAAATCTCCAAGATGCACAGACTGTCAGAGCAAGGCAAGTATAATTTTGAACATCTAGGATGCTCCTGCCTACTATTAAGTGATCTAATTTCCATATATCTGGTCTGTTTTTGGAGGATCATTATTTCAGTCTTCTCTAGGTCTGGCAGCATTCCTCTAATAGAGATGGGCTGTCCTACTGAAGCCCTTGTACCAAGGGATACAGGAGAGACAGGTCATCTGCATGGGGAATAAACTCAACTTCCATGTCATGTAGTGTGAAGCCAGGGGCTGCAGAGTGCTCCAGTTGCACTGCTAACTCTGTTAAGTAGATATTGAACAGGTCTGGGCATAGACCACAGCCCTACCTTAGAACAGAGCCCTCACTGAAATAGCCATTTTGTTGCAAATCCAACACTTTCCACTTGTTTTGTGCGCACTACTGTGTTTCAGTAGATTGCATACTTTATCCCATTCAAAACTTGGAATAGATTTATTATGCAATCCTTCATGGTAAATAGACTCACGTTCCTCTTAAAATAAAAGTAAGCCAAAACTGTGATATATTCCCCGTTAAGAAGACCATTTTACTACAGCACAGAAGACATTAGTATACTTTTCCCAGGTTACTGCTTACACACGTGCCTCAGTAATTATTGTCATCATTTATGGTTTAAATTAATCTGGTTTTGTATGATTTTTTTGTGCATAGTCATTTCATTATTATTCCAAATCTCTCCACTTTGTTTAGCGTATTATTGTAGTACTGTTGTGCTTAACTTTACCTGAATATATTATTGTCAGCTGATTGTTCGACTGCACTGCTTTGAGTCAGAATTTTGTGAATATATTCATTCATAGTTCTAAATGGTTTCAGAATATTGTAGACATACATGTTGTTTGGTTGACAGTGTTTTTGTTTTTACAATTGCCTGATCATCAATATGTTTGAAATGTCAATGTACTTTTCTTCATGTTTTGGCTTCATTTGTATTATTATGTAAGACAAGTAACACTTTTTATTGATAATATAAGTTCAGTTGATTTATTCAGCTGATCAAGTAAATCCCTCTATACTGCTATACATGTGTACGAACATATTGAACATATTACTGGATTATGTTAGTGTGTTGCTTCTGTTCAGACAGATAAAACTTGTAATAGTCTGAAAGGGAAGCTTGTTACCTATCTCTCTCTTTCTTGGTGACCTTCCTTCAAGGCTGTCAAAAGAGAAGAGTAAGAAATATAAATGAGGAAAGATGGGGGGGGGGGGTGATGAAGAGTTGCTGAGCAGTTTGTTCTCCCATTGTTAAATCTTTATAATATTATTTCTGATATATGGCAGTACCCTACATTCAGAAACTTCACTATCATTGTATATGTCACCATTCTTCTCCCGGCATGCCCGAATAAAATACAACTCAGGAAGAAGATTCAAAGACAATGAGAGAGAGACAAGTGACATGTGACACTGCAGTACAACTCCATTTATAATTTAACCTAAAGGAACATCACACAACAATGCACTTGGCTGGTACAATTAGATAGCTATTAGACATCTGCACAGAAATTTAAATCAGTCACAGAAATGTGCAGTGTCCCTAAAATGGAAACAAGAAGGTGTACCAATGCAGCAGAATGCCAATGGGTCAACACAGTCTTAAAATGGATAATTTTCCACTGTATGTGAGATAATTGTTTCAGCGTTAAATACAATGAAAGGTGTGTTATTTTGGTTTAATGGTAATAGTTTGCCAATAGACTGGTTTGTACAAACCCATTTTAGCAGGGAAATAATAAGCTAGCCAGCTACAGCTAACACAATTAAAAAGGAAATTAAATGAGTAAAGTAAACATATACATATACGCTATATTGCAAGAAAAATATTGGGACACCCCTCCAAATCATTGAATTCAGGTGTTCCAATCACTTCCATGGCCACAGGTGTATAAAATCAAACACCTAGGCTTGCAGACTGCTTCTACAAACATTTGTGAAAGAATAGGCCGCTCTCAGGAGCTCAGTGAATTCAAGCATGGTATCATGATAGGATGCCACCTGTGCAATAATCCTTACTAAATATGCCACAGTCAACTGTTAGTGATATTATAGCAAAGTGGAAGCAATTGGGAACAACAGCAACTCAGCCACAAAGTGGTAGGCCACATAAAATCACAGAGCGGGGTCAGTAAAAGCTGAGGCGCCCAGTGTGCAGAACTCGCCAACTTTCTGCAGAGTCAATAGCTACAGACCTCCAAACTTCGTGTGGCCTTCAGATTAGCTCAAGAACAGTGCGTAGAGAGCTTCATGGAATGGGTTTCCATGGCTGAACAGCTGCATCCAAGCCTTACATCACCAAGTGCAATGCAAAGCGTCGGATGCAGTGGTGTAAGCTCACTGCCACTGGACTCTAGAGCAGTGGAGACGTGTTCTCTGGAGTGACGAATCACGCTTCTCAGTCTGGCATCCGATGGACGAGTCTGGGTTTGATGGTTGCCAGGAGAACAGTACTTGCCTGACTGCATTGTGCCAAATGTAACGTTTGGTGGAGGGGGGATTCTGGTGTGGGGTTGTTTTTCAGGGGTTGGGCTTGACCCCTTAGTTCCAGTGAAAGGAACCCTTAATGCTTCAGCATACCAAGACATTTTGGACAATTTCATGCTCCCAACTTTGTGGGAACAGTTTGGGGATGGCCCCTTGCTGTTCCAACATGACTGCGCACCAGTGCACAAAGCAAGGTCCATAAAGACATGGATGAGCGAGTTTGGTGTGGAGGAACATGACTGGCCAGCACAGAGTCCTGACCTCAACCCGATAAAATCACCTTTTGGGATGAATTAGAGCGGAGACTGCGAGCCAGGCCTTCTCGTCCAACATCAGTGCCTGACCTTACAAATGTGCTTCTGGAAGAATGCTCAAAAATTCCCATAAACACACTCCTAAACCTTGTGGAAAGCCTCCTCAGAAGAGTTGAAGCTGCAAAGGGTGGGCCAACTCCATATTAAACCCTATGGATTAAGAATGCGATGACATTAAAGTTCATGTGCGTGTAAAGGCAGACGTCCCAATACCTTTGGGAATAGAGTGTATCTATAATTTATACTTATAGAACTAGGCTGTGTGATCGTGTGAGTGCCTGTGAACAGTGTGCATGCATGTAGGTTTGTCTCCCTGCATTAGTGTGTGACTGTAAACACTGTGTAGGGTGGGTGTGCGTTGTTTCAACGGCCCCTTTCAGCACTCATTCTTATGTGTGAGACACAATGTCAGTTCTGCAATCATCAAAACTCCTGGGACCTAAATCAGAGCTGTGATTCCATCTGCAGTCTTTTAATTCTCTATGTCTGAAACCATCCCTTTATTTAAGCCTGTGACATACCATTCTCCAGAACATAATTATATTTATGCAAATTGCCTTATAATAGAAGGAGCTACCTGATATGTAATTTTCAGGAAATATCTGTGAATCGCATGGCTGTTTGAAAGCAGTTGCAGACATGAAGAGTGATGGAGATAATCTAATAACTATGCTTTTCACTCCAGTTATACTTAGAAATGCACTCCACCTGTCAAAGAATGTGATTTCACACCTGACATGGTGAACTATCATCAGACACATTCAAACCCATCAGCTGTAAGACCATGTAAATAACAATAAGACTGCTGAAATCTTTGAGTTAAACAATACGACAGCATTATCATGTTCAAAACAGTTGCCATGTATGACCAGTGTTATGATTACTGTAGCAAACATAACCCTGCCATCAAATATGTTTGTGAGTGTGTGTGTGTGTGTGTGTGTGTGTGTGTGTGTGTGTGTGTGTGTTTCTTTACAAGAGATATTTTCTTTTGCGCTAGAAGAATAGGACCACCCTGAAGGCACACCACATGATATAAAAATTACTTCCAGCTTGATGATGCATTATTGAACTCACTCAACTACCTATAGACTCTGGTCTGAACTGATTTATTACCATTGTAAAAAGCAATTCTGTTCACTTCCACACATCTCCCATAGAATATTGATCTCGTCCTTATATCTTCATAGGCAAAGACGCCTGTGCTAATGGGGTGTTATAAAGTAACTTTGTGTCCCTAATAAAAGCAGCACATCTAGGCCTGCCTTTCCCCAAAGACCCTTGATATCTTAATCTTATCTATATTGGCTGATCCTACCATACGCAAACAAGCTTCTTTGTCTTTATTGACCATCATAAATTTGAAGCAGGCCCCTTATTTTATGTTTTAGATCGACCAACCCATTAAAAAGTGACTCCCGCAAACTCCAAAGTGAGTAAAATGAAGTTGTGGTTGAAATAAAGCACTGCCTGACCTTTAGGACTCCTGAACGATTCCATTCTTTCTCTTTCAGTTTTTTTTTTTTTTTTTTTTCTGGCAATGACAAGATAGATATTGCCAGAATAATAAGCAAATAGCACATACAATGCAAATAATGAAACCACAGCAATAACAGAAGGACCAGTCTCTGTCTCTCTCCAAAACCCATCGATCCCTGGCAACAGGAAATAAGGTCTGAACTAAAACATGATGAAAGTATACTTTGCGGAGGGTGATCCATATATCTGCACCCATGTCTTAATCATGGGCTATGCAGCTGGGGGAAAATCACAGCCTGCATAATCACATCAGCATAACAGCAACATAGCAGCAACATCCAGGCTGCCACCGCCACATAATTACTGAGGCCTTTTTCCTACCAGCATACAATTACAGCACCATAGCAGCAATTACAGTTGCCTCATCACAAACCAATGACGTTGCTTATAGTTCCATTAAAAACAAACCTCCTGTGGGCAGTTCTGCACTGTCATTCATGGGGAGAGACAGCAGGCCCAACGTGTGCCCATACGTGCACATGAAAGAATGAAAAGTCATACACATAGACTCGCACATGCATGAACACCCGTATGCATTAGCACGCTTAGCCTGTCATATCTGTCTCTGAGTAGCCTCTGTCCTCACTCCATTTATAAAACCCCTTTATTAATCTTCTGCAGATTTGTTATTAATCATGAGTCCTGTACAACACAAGCATTTAGGCATTTAGGTTGAGGTGATGAAAGTATTTCACCATGGTGTTCAGTTCTGTCCCAGGGGTATTGTTGAGGGACAGGAGGAAAATGAAAACGCAATTAACTGATTTTGTATGTATTTATTTATTTATTTTTCCTGGGCAACTTAGTTCTTTTTGAATTAATGTTGTGCTTCACAATGAAATGTGATTTATGCCAAAGGATATTGTTTCACTGCTCGTTTTCAAAATGCCTTTGATTCTCAAAAACACCCCCTCACAACCCCCCACCCCCTTCTCCCCCAAACTCCCATCCCTACCCACTCTCCTTCCTTACAGCCTCCTCCATTACAGCTGCAGACTCCCACACTGCAGAAAGGGCCCTTAGGCACCAGCCAGCCTCATCAAAGCCCCAGAATTTACACAGCTACTGCCATCATGCAGCTATTCAAATCAGTCTCAGCAATGTATTGTGATACCTAGGTCTAGAAAATCATTTTATTTTAGACAGCATTCTCCAAAGGAAGGGGTTAATCCCCCGAGGGATACAGTGTTGAAATTCAACAGAGATGCCACTGCTTTCAATATAAACCTGACTATTGTTTTTTTTTTTTTTTTTTTTTTTTTTTTTTTTTTTATCATTACGAGGTTAGCCTGTTCCAGAGCCAGGTTCTTTGTTTAACCATTTGAGGTGGAGGCCATTTGTTTGGGTGTGGTAATGCATCACTCCTGTAGGATGGCTTTGGTGACTCAAGGAAAGAATGTAATGACTCAGGGTCAGTGGTTTGGTCCCCCACAGAGTGAGAAATGGAAAAGCACAGTTGGTAGACCTGCACAGTTGATTAGTCACATTACGTCTATCCTGATGCTCTCTTTCTTCAGTATTCTATAAGGTTCAAAGTTTCTGAAGAAAAACTTCAAAATTAGTTTTAAAATATAAACTGGCAAATTGTATGGATACATTTATTATTATTATTATTATTATTATTATTATTATTTTATTATTATTATTATTATTATTATCATCATCATCACTGCACAACTACTAATGACACCTTACTCTTCTTCATCATTACCATAACCACCTCCACAACAATACTATCCCCTTATACTTATGCCTCACTCACTGCACCCCTCTACCTGGACTTCTGTCCTTGCCCACTAATTCTCTTCCTGAACACTCCTATATTGACAAATATAGAGCAGCTTGAATGATCATGTATACTGACAGAGGGGGCTGAAAAATGAGGAGGACGAGGGCTTGTGTTTCAATCTTCTGCAGATGAATGTTTCCTTGATGACCTATATGTCATTATTCAGGAGCAATCATCTACCCTGTGATCCTAAAAATGTAAAAACAAAGCCCTGGGTTGTATCAAACTGCACTCCTCCACTCTGAGTGATCCTGGAGCCCATGAAGAATGAAATAAAGGAATGCTCCAGTACGAAGGATAATTATCCCTTTGTATCAAGTCAAAGATTGATTTGGCAAGATTTAGCTCTGACAAGTTTGATGGTGAGCCAAGCTCAGTCTGAAGTTTTGATCAGCCAGTAAATATTGAAATTATGGTAATCAGAGACAATGACAGGGGAGATGTTTTGAAAAAGTGGTCCTCAAACTTGGAAGGCCGATTGCAACATACTTTCATTTTCTGCTGTATTGTATTGTATTAAAACTGTTTTCCAAAGCATCATAATCACATAGGATTACCTGTGTATCAGGGTAGGAAAAATGGGATTGCAGTGTACAACTGAGCTGCATTATTGTATGATTTAGGGAAAATCTACCGGTCCTGAGGAATATTGTGTTTAGACCTTCATTGGGCAAATTCTCTGCAACACAGATTTAAAGGGAACATTTTCATGGCAGAAGCAGAGAATGAGAAGCACATTTTAATATTTCAGGCAGGCTGTTCTTATCATATTGTGATAAACCCACATAGAACATGATAAATGTGTTCAATTTGATTAATGGGAATAAACAATTATATTTAGAGTTTGTGATGGGCAACATGATAGCACTGTATGGACATGACAGGTAAAATATCAATATTTAGTGTATATATACATGACAAGTAAAATGATAGTAAACAAGTGTGTATATGTGTCAGGTAAAGTGATATTAACCTGTGTTTGGATGTAACAGGCAAATGATGTTGTGAACACGGAACTGATTCATGTGACTACAACGAGCCCTCATGTTTTTCCATTTTGCAGATGCACCTCCAAATGCATACTTCCCATGATGTCAGAATATGATGAAGTCCATAATTCATCCACAAGCATTCATCCACAAGCATCCAGCACAACAGGAGTGGCCACTCGAGAATAATGTGAGTATAAATGTATGTATGAATTTTGCAGGAAAAATTTAAATAAAGAGTGAATGGATGAGATAGGTAAGGTGTTATGATTGAATGAATGGATGTGACATATAAAGTGTCATTAATGTGTGAATTCTTGTGACAAAGTATCAATAAGCTGTCAGTGACATTTTTCTCACAAATTATAAGATGGATGTCACAACTGTATTTGTTTTCCATGCTGTAGTGTCTCTGAATATGGTGGATGACACCAACTGCAAACAGAAGAGGTTATTGTTACACTAAATAAAGTAACAAAAGAGAGCAATCATTGTGAAAAACAAAAGGTCATGTGGTTTGGGTTTACAAGTTTAAAACAAAGCAGTATTGAGCTTCAATTAAAAAAAAAAAAGTCAGCAGGGTGATTAAAATTCCAATCAAAGGTAAGTTTCGGTTGCAAAGCTGTTTATTAATTTATTTACTCTTCATGTTTCATCAAATGGCTGTAAAAATGATATGGGGAAAAAGGAGGAGGCTGCACCACCATTAAACTGCATTAAAAGGCTCAATATTGGAAACTGAAATTTAAACTGGCCTTAAAAGAAAGTTTGCTTTTCAGAGGGAAGGAACACCGCTGCTTCTTTTACATTGAATATAAATAGCACTGAATTAGAATGCAGAGACTTGCAGGATGTCAGCAACAGACTGAAGACCAGAATGTCCTATTCACCGACATGTTCCTATTGTGTGATTCCAGCCCATACAGCTGGGAAAGAAACGCCTGCGTAGGCCCCCATGGAAGCTGACTCAAAGCTATGGTTAACAGGGGGTTACCACTGGATTTTGTTGTTAGATGTATTTCAAACATGTAATGCTTTCGCTAAACCCGGGTATGAGTAATCCAAGGGGACCGCACTATTGTCACTGGTCCTTTGCATTATAATAGAGCGGAACTTTTCACAGAATATAAATCTTTTTTGTATTAATCAGCAGTTAGAGAACACTCAAAGCCTATTATGTCGAAGTCAAGCCTATGGGTCACAGCTGATGAGCTATACAGAAGTATTAGATTAGGTGGGTGACAGACAGCTGTCAGTCAGCCCCCTTTTTCAGACTTCATCACATTCTTCGTGCATTGTGATGTGCACAATGAAAGGTTCTTTAGACTTTCCTCTTTATCAATGGTGAGAATGGCATCCTTTCAGATTTGCAGCACCTGCATTCCAAACTGTCCAAACTCATACATTTCCTTTGTTATTCTGTGGATAAAAGAAGAAAGATACTCAAACAGCCATGACAGGGTTCATGAAAGATAGAACTTATGGTTCAGGTAAGTTGGTTAAAGATCACTTGAGAAAATAACCACTCTGTTGTTCATCTTCAACACGTCATCAAATAAGACAATCAAACCAATATTTTCATAGATTTTAGTAGTACAATAAATCCTGTGCCTTCATGGAAATCCTTTGCAACCAAATGAAAGGAATGAACAGTCACAGACCAAGCAAGAAAATGACAAATTAGTCTTCCTAAACCTGTAAATATGGCAGCAGCCACTGAATGCCGCTGCCTGGCAGGACTCTCCTCCATTCCTCCTACTGAGTCCACTGTCTAGGAGTGACCTTTCAGTCATGTACTCATTTATACCTGCAGGATAGTTCAGGAGTACACTTGGGGCATTTCTCTATACACAATCTTTGGTGGATATTCCAAAATACTATTAGGTTACAAATGGCTAAACTTTGATACATTCACAGACAACTCACGTGTATAAGAGAGTAGAGAAACAAACTGGACAAAAATTACAATAAAAAATGTATTTAATTGTTTGTTGTTATTATTAAATAATGAAAGAAAGACAGAATAAATAAATAAATACCGAGGCTTGTGCGCCCCAAGGCATCAGCAAGGTCTTGTCTCAGTAACCATTAAATAAATACCCCCTTTCTCATGTAGTCAGCATATGGTTTAGTAAATAGGCTCTGTAAATCAAAAAAATGTTGTATCACAAGCAAGAGATTTAGGGCCAGATTTATCTTGGCCATGTTCAATTTTTTGCACATGCAATTTCAGTGACATGATTTGTGATTGGAGCAAAGAAACTACCTCAACCAATCACATGCTCTCTCTGTCTTTTTGAACCAGTAAAACAATTTTGCACATACCAAATGTCTTAATAAATCAGGCCCTTAGCTTTTCCCACTCTGGAGCTATAAATGTGTCCCTGTTCTGTATTCTGATCCTGAAGTCCTTTTCTTTATGTATGGTCGCTCATGTCACTTCAGAACGTGGACTTATTTCTTGCACTAAGGAGGGAAAAAAACTGTTTGTGTGTGATGTCAAAAGGCTTGATTTACATACTTAGCCCTAATGTACTGCACACAGGACGCAGCTTGTGCAAATGTTGTCATTCAAGAAAAAGAGTCGAGGGGGAGAGATTACATCATCCTTAAAGATATACTTTAGGTAGAGACAAGATGGAAATACCCCCAGCATAAAGGTAGAGATAAAAAATCAATCTTCCTCTTCTCTGATGTCTCTATAAATAGAATGATAGATAGATGTGCAGATAGACACTTCTAACCTTTTGGCAAGGTATTTTCAGGACAGATATGGTACTCAAGTGAATATGTACATCACATTGCTGGATGACGGTTGCTCTTCTGGGTGCTAAATATTTTAGCCTGCTGCTCTAATACTCATTCCTCCATCTTAATGCCATGCTTGATTTTTGTCTGTCCCTGTTTTTCCCCTATGTTGTTTCTGTCTCATCAACCACCCCTCTCTCCTTTCCTGTGTTTCCTTTCTTTTTTGTTTTCCTTCTACTGGGATTTTATTTAGTTTGTGCCAAATAATAACAAAAATATACTGCTAACTAAATTTTTTATTTATAGCAAAGCACTCTGCCTCAGATAGGACTGGGGCTTCATAAACTCAATAAGAATTTTGGGAATAGGACAGTTCATTTGCATGTATTTGCATGTGATTAGCACATCAAACCTGCTGACTTGAAAGGGACGCCTTGATTAGAAACACCACAAAATGTCTCTCTTTCTCTATTTAATGAACATTCACTGAGAAGAACAATTAGAAAAGCTTAACCTTAGCAGAAACACACACCTCACTCAGCATCTGTGTGGATTTGCGTGTATATGTATGTGCATGCATGTATGTTTTTCAGCCTGCAAGTTTGTGTGTGCATGTGTATACATGCACATGCATGTGTGAATGCATGTGCATGTACATGCATTTGTGTGAATATTTTCATGTGTATCTGTTATTTATGCATGTTTCCTTATGTGAGGGTATCTATTTGTGTGTGTGTGTGTGTGTGTGTGTGTGTGTGTGTGTGTGTGTGTGTGCATGTGTGCATTTGTCATGACTTTTTGTCTATGAGTGTATGTGTCTTAATACTGCAGATGTGTTTCAACTAGAATTCCATTTTCAGGACTAGCAAGGCCGTGAAAAAAGCAATATGAAAGAGTATTTTTTCTGAATTATGTTTTATAATGTAAATAATCAGCATTTTCTTTCAAGTGTCCATATCTACAGAGTATCCTATATCTGCCTCTTGAAAGCCTTATGTTTGCCTGAAGAGCAGCCTGTGGTATTATCATTTCTTGTCTTGATTTTGAGGTCTGAGGGACAGAATTTGTGTCAGAAGTACTAAGTATAAGATACAAATTAATGTCCAAGGTTTGCATGAATTGTGTGTCTGTATATCACCATATCCATCACACAGGAATACAGAGTGGGACATGAAATATGCACATGTATTGCTTTGAGGCTGCCCTTTTTGAATTGGTGAAGGGAGCTTTATAATTTGAATTGCCTCTGCTGTACGTGTTAATTGGAAATGCTCTGGTATTTATCAAATCCAGTGAGTGAACACAATGGCGCAATTATCTCATTAAATCCTATTAATTAGAAATAACAATGAAATCAACACTAATCATCTGGAATTTGAGGAGATGAAGGAGCTGGATTTGTGTGAACTCCTGCCTTGAGCCAGAGCCAGAGCCAGAGCCTGAAATAATCACTGTCCAATCAGAGGCATTACTTAGAAAAGCAGGCACATGTCAGGCAGGTCACTTGTGACGAGGTCAGCCTAACCAAACTCAGCATATGCATGTGAATGCTTTTCTCCCTCAGCACTTTGATCAACATGCATCCATACTTCCGTACTCACGTCCTTTGTGCGTGCAACCAATCATGCATTCTGCTTCTCCAACACATGTTATGAGCAGAGGTCAAGGTAACCTGGAATGTCATATCATGTGTGGCAGCTGGTCTAGGTGTGTGTAAGTGTGTGATTGACAGGCAAGTCTTAAGATGGGTTTAGCTTTGTTTGCTTAAGGTGTTTTTGTGTACATTTCTGTTTGATGGAAAGATTTAGTAAAATTTACAGTTGAATAAGTGGGTTTCTAAACGCAAACATGCCATATCTACCAGATTTTACACAAAGTCAAATACTCGGTGTCTGAATTTCAGGTGTGTCAGGCCCAGAAATTACAAAATTATTTAATATTTTTAAGTGTTCACAATCATGATTTCAAACCAGCCAAACAAAAGAAAAACTGCATCAGGAAAGAAGTATAGTTGTTGCATGTCAAAACTAACCAATAGGATATTTGCTGAAGACTACAAAACAATGGCATCATAACTCACCACCGAATTGAATATACACCTCTGTGACCAGGCCTCAGCATAAAACCTATGCTGTCAGAGTCACTTCTCATACTTTAGGCAGAACTGGTGTAATGAGCACAAAACCTGAACCTCTGAGTAAATAAGAAAACAATATGGTCTGATGAGTAATATTTTATTTACCTCCGGTAATTGTCAGTTCAAGAGCAGTTCCCTTCACTCCTAAAATCAGTAAGAAATAGCTGAGGTATGAATCTCTATTTGCTGTTTCTGTAGTTAAGATAGCATGAGTAATATACATGAATTACAATATTGGAACAATGTTGCTAGGTGGAGTATGTAGCTGAGGCACTAATTGTTAGCACTGACTGTGCCAGAGCTCTCTGTGGCTGGCAGTCCTGTACTAAGCATTTCTGCCTCACAGGGCCTCACCCAGGTGCCTGTGATGATCCTGTACCAGCTGCACTAGTTGTGGCTAAGGAATGGCCCAGCTATAAACATCCATCCTGCTGAATATATGTTTCAGTGATGGTCCAGGCCAAAGGTTATGAGCGATCAGTCTGGAAAAAACATGCGCGTATGGCGGAGGAGGAAAAAAGAATCCAATCATCAAAGTTTGTAACCAGAATATTTAGGATGCATCTTGGGGTCACTGTGTCCCCATGTCAACAATCACATACCACATCTATGCCAATAGACTATTTGGAAGTATTGTGAGAAAGGAGGAGAAAGCCCTTATTGAGGTCATTGAACAGACTAAAGTGCCTGAATTTTGCCAAATTCCATTGGTACCTTTATTTCAACAGGGTCCTGTGGTTGGGGCTGGTTTGCAAAATTGAAGTTATTGGTCATACGCACCATTATTCCATTTGTCATCAGAAGGATACTTACATTAAAGAACCTCATATCTACCATGAAATACAGTGATACATTGTTGTCATGGGGCTGTTTTACTGCCATTGGACCCTGGTCCCTTGTTAAAATATACAGCATTTTGGCCACAAACCTGTTTGTTTGCGGAAGGTGGACCTTCCAGCATGAAAATGACACCAAACACACCACAAAATCAACAAATGATTGTTTGACTGAAAGGAAATCCATGATTTGGCCAGCTCAGTCTCTAGATTCACACCCTCTTGAAAATCCATGGTCTAAATTTAAGAGGGATGGCCATCAGCATACACCAAAGGACATCATCGAAAATGTTCTTCTCAGAGTGATGATGGAAAATCCCTCCCTGTGTTCTCCAATCTTTTCAAACATTGCAGGAAAAGACTCAGTCCTATTATCAAGTACTATAAACGGGAGTGGCAATCATTTTGACTCCTATTTATTTGGGGAAAAACAGTGAGGTATTTGAAATATTTTTCCATAAATTTTATTAGAATAAAATAATGTAGTTCCCCATATGTCTGAGTACAAATCATAGCTCATCATCTTCATTGTTTATTTTATAACATTTTTGGATCATCTTCATCTTTTTAAAATGTCTCGTCAGTATTAGTATGATGTAACACACATTACTTCATTCATACGTGCTGCATACTTCATAAACCTTGCAGTTCTGCCCCTCTAAGCCACACTTTTCCCCAGCACACTGGATTACCCAGACATACGCATGAGAATGATGTGATTCCACTTGCCTCTTTCTGAATTGCCCATTCAATGTTGGCTCAGCAACCATGATTAACTGCGAAAAAAGATTTCCCCTGACAACAATATTCAAGGGAATGCTAGAACTTGAGAATATGCCTCTTCTCTTCCTACTCTTTCTCTCTCTCTCTCTCTCTCCCTTTTTCCCTCATTCACTCTTACATTCTCCCTACTATGTTTGAAGAGCTGTAAGAAATTAAAACTGAGGGGGCTGTACCAGCCACCTGGGTCCATTTCCATTGTAATTCCAAAGACATCTTCTATCCCAGATGCTAATGTTCACTGAACAATCCCATTATCCTTCAGACTACCCTGCCTTGTAAAAGCTCATGTAATTAGTCTATGGACATTTTTTCTTGCATGGTGGCTGCCAATTTCCATGGCAAAATCTACCAGATGAGATCAACAGCAGCTCAAAACACAGCATCCATATATTTTTTTAATCTCAATTAACCTCGTGATAAAGTGCTCCAACTCTTTATCATCCTTTAAATTACTAGGGTGTTCCCCAAACATGGATGGTAAAGTGGCATGCATACAATTAATGTAAAAAAGTAACATCTTTACTTCATACTCTAACAGTATTCAATGATTACAAGAAGTCCTTGATAATTCAAGCCAATCAAAGCCTGGAGGGAACATTTGTACATGGTTTTGTGCTCCAGATAAGTAGGGTTAACTACCAAACTCCAAAATAAGCTTCTGCTGAAATATCAACTGTCAAATGACTCACCATGCTCAAGCTTGCGGTTCTAACCTCATACAGAAGTCTGATTCAAATATCAAGTGAAAATTAGGCCTTTAATTAGTCATAATTGCATTGACTTTAATCAGAGTGTGGCAGAAATACAAGAGTGCTGTTCCATGAGTGTCGTAGCAAACGTTAACAATTCCCAAGTGTAGCAAAAAACTTGCTTTGATTTTCAGTGCACATCTTGCAAACCCCCCCAATCCCTCCCCTTTTAACCTGAACCCCACCTTTTACATTCCCTGTGTGGCTGTGTGTACTTATCTATGTCTGTGATCATCTCTGAACACCACTGCACCTCCAGTAGTACAATATTTCTCCTCTAATCCCACTTGTTCTCTTAGACATACATGCATCAGCATCAACAGCATCGATTACTTATGGCATCCTCCATCATCTCTTAGAAGCAATCAATTTACATGGAAGACACAGGCAAACCGGAAAGAATTTATCATGCAGTAAGGGCCTCATGCAGGTGAGAGTATGCAACTCCCTAACTTCCACAACACCTACTGCTGAACCGGACATTCAGAATCTATTTCCATAGCTCAATGTAGAATGAAACTAATAATGTGGTGCAACCAATGAAATAAATGCCTGTCAAAGAATAACACCTTTCAACAAATAAACAACCCCTCACTATTATCTGATTTAAAAAGTGAACCCAGATACAATCATAATACCTAATAATACACCTCTGAATGCAATAGTCTGTCCATTAGCACCTGCATATCCTATGCGCTAGAATGTACGATGCAAGACAAGAGCAGTTGAAACATGTGCAGTATCTTTTCACACCTTTCAAATCATGAACGGCTTAATATTTGGCATGAAACAGTGGACACTTGACCTGAGTTGTAAGTGTCATTACATTATTGCATCTATATATTACTTTAAATTTGTATATTTTTGACAGACTCCTTTATTCATAGTGACATACACAACTCACATTTTCTCATTCATAAAGCAGAATTTTTTTGTACTGACTCAATTTAGGTTAAGTACCTTGCTCAAGGGAACCATAGTGGTCTCCACCAGGGCTTTCTAGCTCAGGTGCTTAACCTCTACATAACATGGCTACTGTTCCACCACTAATATGTATTTTATGTGTGTTTCCTCAAGCCTTTGTATCGGACAGAGAGAGCCAGTATCTCCCACTCTCATTCTCTCAGCACTTTTCTTAGTAAGGCCAGTGGTGCAATGTCAGTGCTGTTGTCAAACCACTAAAGCTGCAGATTGACAGATGGACCAGCCAGGCCAGACCAGACCACAGCAGAGAAAAAGGCTTAACTTCCCATTGTTTGCGCCCAGAGGCCCAGCGCACCACAGCTTCCTGGCAGACTAATCGAATCCTGGCCTCAAAGAAGAGATAAATTAACACCCTGATGCATCAGGCCAATGGACCTGAGGAAACGGGGATTGGGCGAAACAATTAGGGAGGCTTTCATTCGGCTGTACCTCTAACTCAGCACCTCAGCACTCTGAATCTTACAGAGGAGGAGGCACTGGAAAGGTAAGCATTTAATTGGCTGCTTTTACCCAACTGAAAAAAGTTTGCTTTCCATAGCAAAAACACACTGACTTGTTTATATCAGAGAGCATATGTATCCATTTTGGATTTCAGGTGGCTTCCCTGCCAACAACTCGTACAAACACACCCTTTCACCACTGTTGGTACCAAACTGAACCTGCTCATCTCAGCCTTGATCCACTGTCCAAAGGGTCAGATTCCATTCAAGCAGTATACATCCAGGGAAAGAGGACGCGGATTCCTCCAGGCTTTAAGGCTTATTGGTTTCTGGAGCAAATCTAGGTCATATTACCATTTTAAAGGGCGATCACCTGAAGTGAGGACATGAATATATGTATATGTGTGTGTGTCCTTTCTCCACACACACACACACACACACACACACACACACACACACACACACACACACACACACACACACCTACCTACCATACCATACCACACATTCCTTATGCACTGGGAGCTAATTGCTCTGCCATTACAAACAAGTAAAACTCCCACATCTCAGATATGATGTTTTGAATGTGTGTCGTTAAAGGCTGCCAGAGCCATCTTACATTTTCAGAGAGGATAAATACAGTCATATCCTGGAATGCAGTAAACAGCTCTCCCACAACAGAGCCACAAAGAACCACTTCCCATGTGCATTCACAAAACTAAATTATATTCTTATAAATCTGCTTTTTCAATCACACAGAGGCAGGGTGCCTCTCCTGGAGATTATGAGTAAATATGCCAAGCAACAGTAAGCCATTTGTTAGAAATGAAAAACCACATGTCTCACTAAGGCCCCTCTTTCTGCAGCCCACTGTCAATGAAGGTGTGAATTAATCACACAAAACAAGAGCAAACCAGTCAGCACAAATGATGTCAAGTTTGCTATTTATGAGGGAAAATGTATTCACAGGAAGTGTTTCATTAAATCTGCAATCCTTCTGAATTAAAAACAAAAGAAAAATGTATGGTAAACAAGCAGAATGATGACAATTATGTTTACATTAGTAAGCATTCCACTTCATATATAACTAGTGTGCCAATATTAAGATATACTGTTTTGCATTTTGCATGGCCTTGACATCATCCAGTTTTCCCCACATAAAAAGGAAACTTCTGGTATATGTTCTAATCGAGTGAACTGGCCATGCACTGGACCATCCACTAAAAAAGCACTCCAAGAGAGATGACAGTATAAATAAGCCATAGTTCATAATGCTGCTTTGGGCAAAGCTGATTTACTGGCCCTCAAGGCTGGAACAGGCTACAGTAACATGAGCTATAGGTCACACAGGACCCTGGCTAAACTTGGGATGGCAAGACAATCATAACCTAAAATGTATTTTCAGGAGGAAATACAGCTTTGGTTTGATAAGCAAGACAAGCTCAGTATTCTGTCACAATTTAATACCATTTTCAAGAGCACAAATTCCAGTTGTTTCCTTCAGAATCAAAATGATCCAGTTGAGATTCACTAACTATTGAAGTATTGAATCCTTTTTTATGCCTTGTAAAAAAAAAAAAAAAAAAAAAAAAAAAAAACAGCCTCTGTAGCAGTGTATGGCACAGCAAGGACTGTGCTTGCTGTCAGATTTTGTTATCAGATGCAGATCTTATGTATTGTTACAAGTTTGACTGTCAAGCTGCTGACAGTAGTTTGTAAGCTTCCTTACTTTGTAAAAAAAAGACATGGCAATTCTTGATGCTAAATGACCAAATAACTCTAGGTCGTTGAAGGACACACCTTGTAGTCAAATAAATTTTCTGTTTCAATGATTTTGTTTTACTGTTTTGAGTCTTTATAAATGTTCATGAAAAAATAAACATTAAATGACACTGAAGCATATATTATATCATGAATATTAGCATGGCTAGGGAGCTGTCAGCGTTCTGTTTCACGTCGTGGCAAGGAACACCTCGTAGACATGATGCTATTTATGATATAACATGGGATCTCCTTCCACATCACTATAATAAGGATCCTGCTCTCCTGTCAGAGCAGATAATGTCACAGGCAAAAATGCCAGAACCCTGCTCTCATCCCAATAATGTGATTATAGCCCTGTTCTCCTGTCGGCACTGATGACCTCACAGGCAAAAATGTCAGGGTGCTGAAGCCCAAAGCACAAGGCAGTCGCACATCATCAGATCCAAGGTTCTGAAGCCACATCAGGAGTCAGTGACATTGCACAACAGTGTTTTATGTCATTTGTATTGACATGCTTTTTAAAGGTTTTGTGAGTTATTTATAATGTTCAGGATACCTTGACACGGATATAGATACGCAATGTAGGTTAATTCATTACCTTTAACATTTTTTTGAAATGAAAGTAAAATATTAGCATGTAAATAATGAGCCGACAGTTAATTCAATCTGCATAACTGTAGCTAATGCAACTTTATATTAGCTGAATGTAATTATGTTTAATACAATAAAAAATATAAATAGAATATCAATGCTTAAAATGCACCCTAAAAAAAACTGAAATTCAATTCCCACTCATTGATGAAGACATATAAGCTACCTTGATGGAAGGGGAAAAATACCATATCATATATAGCACAAGTGTAGGTCTTAAAAGAAATAAACTGTGATAGTCATTCAGTCATGGTTGCTCAAAAACTGCACTCCATGTGCAAATACTCCAGTGTAATTGCTTGCTCTGTCACAGAGTTGGTGCACAAGACAAAATATGTGTGCTTTAGGTGTAATTCTCTACAGTACAGGAAAAAAAAAATACTGGCAAAAGCATACTTCTCTCACAAACTTCACAGCATTGATCTTCTCATGAGTAAAATATCTTTACACAGAGGGATGTAGAAAGGGATGAATGGTTAGAACATGACCTTAAAACACAGAGGGGCTCAACACCACCTTACACTGGTATAGCAGCACAGTGGCTGACAGAAACACAACCTCTGAGGAGAATATCATCTCCATTAATGTGATTCATGTTGCCATGCCACATTAATTTAATACTCTCAGAAACTTTCAGGAAACTGACAATATCTTAATTAATTGTCTATTTACCACAGCAAGCTGAACAACAGGACAATGTAAGCATTAAGAATTATTGGTCTGTTCAATCCAGTCTGCATCCATTAGAATGGCATTCTTGTTTTTGTCCATCTCAGGACAATATTTGAGATGCACAGGAACTCATCTGGAAAGGCCAGTCTGTTTTGCTCCAAAGCTGTGCACATGCATAATTCCTGTGTCTATAGAAATAGGGCTAAACTTAAACTCAGACTAAACTAAAGTCCTTCTGAGAGAAATATCCTTGGCAAAACTCTGAACTTGTCTTCAGTTGAACAAAAAATAGAAATGCACATTTACAGTTACTCCCCGTTTTCTTAAAGTTTTTGTCCTTTTTGGTACAGACTAGCAGACTGTAAGTGACCACATTATAAGCAATGGAAAACACCTCAGCTGCCCATTTCTACAGCAGAAAGAGAACCTGAATTCACACCCCAGGGTGCTAACCTCCATCACTCAAGTACACTTCGATAGAATGCTTCCTCTTCTTTTTTTTTTTTTTTTTCTTTTTCTGGGAAGTGGCACGACCGTGCTGTTGTAAACAGGACTTGAGCTATCAGAACCTGTCAACAAGCACTGAGCCAGTCTGACACATCTTAATGCTGCAGCTACTATTTACTGACACATCTTAATACTGCAGCAATATATAGCT
The DNA here is from genome assembly GCA_019788955.1 of Albula glossodonta. Taxonomy (NCBI): domain Eukaryota; kingdom Metazoa; phylum Chordata; class Actinopteri; order Albuliformes; family Albulidae; genus Albula; species Albula glossodonta. Next base: position 8,442,283 of record JAFBMS010000020.1, on the reverse strand, counting down.
GTAGCTGAAGAAAAGCATACTTCTTCAGTATTTCAGTATGTTCACATTATAGCTCAGGCCCTTGCTCAGTCTTATTCCTCACATTACACTGGCCCCTAATCCAATCACATTATTTATAAAGCATATTTAAATGGCCTGTGATTTAAACTTGCATGTCCTTCTTCCTAGTCCTTTAAATGTACTGATGATTGATATGCTGAATGTGTATTCTATCACAAGACAAAGTAGCCTTGAGTGAAACCTTGAGTTCAGCCAAGGGGGGGGGGGGGGGGGGGGGGGTCAGAGCCTTGCTTTAGTTATACTCTAGTCACATGACTGAGAAACCAGAATGAAAAACTGGCACCAACAAATGCCATAGCAACAACGGATATTGTTGTTGAGAGAATAAGATTAAAGCCTCAAATGCCCAAGAAGAATGTACTGTTGTTGTTGTTGTTATCATTATTATTATTACTACTATTATTATCATTATTACATGAATAGTATTTTACTATTTTAATAATAAATGCTAATGTCTCTGAACCATTACATTACAGGCATTTGACAGACGCTCTTATCCAGAGCAACTTACAACACAAAGTGCATTTCTTTGGGGACAAGGTTATCAACCCTTTTTTCAGTTATTTAAAATTGATGTGCTTCATCACAGTACATTGTTTGAGGACTTGCTGGTTTATATCCTTTTTTTCTTTCAGGTTAAAAATCCAGAATCACTGAATTCAGTCACTCAGGTTGACCTGAGTGTCACTGATGGCACTCGCTGGTCAGAAAACCCTTACCTGCAGTTCTTGTGTGATCCTGTCAACGTCTCAATGACGAAACACTCCCCCTCATTCAGGCAGTAGGCCAGGTCTTTGTCCCTGCACGGTTTAAAGTGCTCCGAGCGAAGGGGCGGGGATGTGGGCAACACTGTGGGGTGAAAAGAGAGAACATTTTTACTACATGTCCATTCTTACTATAATAATAGTTATGAACACTAATGCATGATTCTATGCTTTATGATTCAAGATAGTGATTATGTTAATATTTTCTTTTTATGCTACCTCATTTGAGCTGCAAAGTTGGTTCAAAACCCCAGGCAACTAAAACCATAGTGCTGTGTTGGGAAATGTGAAGGAAAAGGGAAGTCTTTCTTCGCTGCCCATGAGATATGAAGTTTATGTGCAACATTGGCAATATGTTCAAGTTTGCTTATAGTAAATATTTCACACTGTATTTTTCTGTTTTCTTCAGTTTGTCCTGTCAATATAGAAGCACTAAACTGAAATTGAATTGATGGAACACAGAAGAAATGATGAGAATGACAGGGTCAGGATGGTTACTAAGACATAGAGCCCACAAGGAAACTCATATTTAAGTACGGCTACTCTAGTGTTCTGAAGGTAATACCAGAGGATTATTTAGATTACTTTAAACCATTCATCATCAATTTTATGAAAATGCCTCACACTTACTTTGGTAACAGAGCATGTGGAGATGGAGAATGGAAAACAAGAACGGGTGGGAGGGTGTGATGATGTAGGACCAAGTGGAAGGCACAGGAATTTGAAAATGGAGGATAAGAGAAGGCACAGAGAGAGAAAGTAGCAGCGACCAAGTCATACAAAATGGAGAGAAGAGGACGCCCAATACACTGTCAGCGGAACTGCTGAAAAAATACATGGAGAGAAATGTAGTCTGTGGCATCATGTGCTGTAAAAAAATCACTAAAATATCCAAACTTCTATGCAGTTACATTGGGAAGATAAGGTACCATAAATAAAGATATGACCTAATCTGTTTGGGGAAACACGTGTGAATAATAAAGGTGAGTCTGTCTTTCCTGGCGTGTTTCTAGAGCAGATATAACAGCACTGTCATCCCAAATCACCTCACAGGGGCATAGCTGTTGCTTCTACTCTCTGTCAGTACTTTAAACCATTAGCTAAACAACAGGGAGATTAAACCTGAGTGCTGAATGCTTTTGGAGATCAGAATTTTACTGCAGCCTTGGACAGGAAAACTGAGGCTACACGGCCCACTTTTCAGAGAGTCCCTGTAATAAGGAAACTAGGAGCAATCTATGCTACACCTTCACCTCAACACTGTCTCTGGCCACACTTAATATTCTCACAATGTTGAATTGACATTTACACCTAACTAATAACAGTATATATTTTCAGCATCGATAGACCTCACACTTCCCTGTTTGCCAGGTGCTGATGTCAGTGCAAAAACCACAAAGACATTTCAAAATGAATAAGAGAATACTGAAACAGAAAGCTCTAGTGAGTGATGAAAAGCCCCATCATATAAATAGAGGACACTTGGGCTGGAGCAGTTCTTTTTCCTGTAGTCACTGAAAATTAGGAGGGCCTGCTGGGTGCATACTGGACATTACACACTCCAGCCATGAATGGGCCTTTAAAGTAAAATCTACATTAATTAGGCAGTCTCTAGAGCCTTTTATTTGATTAAGTGGCCCTTAAATCATTTGAGTTTCATTGTTTCCTGTCATTAACACTGCACCATGTGAACACTGATGCTTCAGACTGTGCACTGACCACATTGCAGCTTTCACATACTCATAGCTACAAAATGAACCCCTACTGTAAATGTGAGTAAGTAATGGACCAAAGGGATCTGCTTTAATAAAGCTTTTAGTATGTGCAAAACTGTATAGTTCATGCCAAAAGATTGAGAGTATGTGATTGGTTGAGGTAGTTTATTTGTTCCAATTACTAATTATGTCATTGGAATTTGTTGTGCAAAAATTTAGTAATATACTGAGGCTTTAAATCTGACTAAAAGTGTTTTTTTCTTTGTTAAATATAATGTTTTTAAAAAGAATTTTGATGTCCATGGCAGTTGCGTGTGAATGTGTGTACATCAGTGTAGAGATTAGCAGCTGGTCAGAGACTGTAGGGCACATCTCTGTGGAGAGAGAGCAGGCTTCAAAAGAAACAGTGGGCAAAGTCTGCAGAGGGAAGGTTTATTTGCACAAGATAAATTAGGTGTTCCCCACTGACGCTTCACTTGAAAGGGGAGACCATGGCAGCGCAAAGCAAACACAGCCTTCTGAATAACTCATCAGATCAAAGTCAATAATTCATCAGGTTTTCTGGAGCGATACTGTCTCCTGCCACCTCTGCCGGGCCCCCTCTGTGCCCCCACAACACCCCGTGGGGTTCCAGTTTGCCCACAATGACTTGTCATGTCATGAAAATTTATAGCTTTGATGGGGAAAAGTTTTAAGTTTATTGTGGACAAGGAAATACCTGTACAACATATGGCACAGTATACTGAAAACTGCAACCTGGCTACAGAGCACTAGGCCCAACACATGACCACTGAAGGTAGTCAGAGAACATCGAAACAAGGCTGCACTGTCATTCCACCTTTTTTGCACTGTTTGCCTACATAACATTATAAATTTAATTAAAATGAATTATTAATTAAAACTTTAAAAAATGATTCACTCTGAAATAAAGATTTGTCTATTTACACTTCCATTTCTACTACTTACATCTGTATTTCCAAAAGGTGAGCTCAGGGATGTCCATTTCTCTCTATCACTAATGACCCCCATAGCCATAGACCCCCATAATGATCCCCATCTTATTACTTCATGTTCATCCACTGACAAAGGCTATCACTGCTTGCCATTCCTCTCCAGTCTTCTAATGCCTAAATATTTGCTTATTATAGACACAATGACAGTGATCCTAGTATTAAACCAGACCTGATCAGATATTATAAAATGAGTCATGAGAAGACTGTAGATCTGGCCAAAACTGAAACACTTACCATGAGTGCAAATAGGTAATAAACTACACTGAATATGAAGTTGAGGGGAAAAAAGATATTTCCCTGAAACTCTCCTCTCCCAACCTACCCTGTTTGTGTCTAACTATGGTACACCTCCCCTAACCTGAGGCCTGCGGGAGGGAGCAGTGTTTAATGTATGAGGCACAGGAGGGTAACTCTTCCTACACTTACACAGGTGAGCAGGGATGAGGGATGTGGCTTCACTTTTTATTTTCAATTCTTCTTTCATTTTCTCTGTCTCTCTCTTTTTTGTTATTTTTTTTTTGGACACAGTAGGGTTAGATTAGGTTAAGGGAGGAGATTCGCTCAAGTCTCATGGTAGAAGTGACATTTCCCCTGAGGTCCTTGCAGTGGAGTAGAAAGCGGAGGTTGGGTATTATCGATTGCAAGGAAGGCAAAGACAACATGGTGTGGGTGCAGAGTTGGCTTGTGTCTTTCTCCTAGATGAAGAATACTTCCTGAGTGATTTTTTTGACTTAGCTTTTTCTTGAGAAATACCTGATACTATAAATCATGCATGCAATCCACCCTACTGCTTTAATAAGGAATTATAACAAGAATATCATCCTGTGTGCTTCATCACTTATATCAAGTGCCTCCAGATCTTTGCATCACTGGGCTGCAACTAAGAAGGTATCTGTGGTATTGTCTCTAACTTGTCCAGCAGAATGGGAACAGCATATTTCAACTTCACTCTCAATAATATTAATGTAGTGATAGCTTAATTTGCATGGCTGGAAATGGAAACGCCCTTCAAGGCCTGTGTATGGCATGTGTTTGGGTGTGTGTGTGTTTGTGTGTGTGTGTGTGAGAGTGAGACTCCCTTGCTAATTTTGGCGATAATTGTGTGAAGCAGGCAAAGCACCTGAAGGGATGAGGAGTCAGCATGTGCCTGATGGTGTCATGAGACCTGCTGTATTTAATATTTATTATGTCTCTCCTCCACCCCACCCCCTCTCTCAGTGTGGGAAGGTCATTGGGACCTGAGGTCACTAGCAATTCCCTGCTTCGAAAAGGGAATTTCTCAGCAGGTGCAGTCTGGATGGAAAGTGGTCACACTTGGCCACGTGGACACTGAGTGGCCAGCAAAATGCAGGAGGAGAATTACATGTATGCGAACTACGCACCCAGGCCAGGAGAGTAATTAAAAAAAATAATCAGTATGAACATAAAACTATAAAGCAAAACCACACCCACCCACACAGACACACAAACACATACATCTCTGAATCAATTTTGCTTATATGAATAAACATATTTCATGCACAGGACCTGCAGTACTGTTGGCATAAAAAGACGGTATATAATCTGAGTAATTTACTTTTTTAACACTATAATTACAAAAGCTACGAACAATCATATTACTGTATAATTTATCACTTCTATACTGTTGTCTCTATGTGCATGTGTGTGTGTGTCTAAATGGTTGGGAATTATCATTACCATACTGGGCTTCATTAGGAAAAGTATCTCCTTCTTTATGGTCAATGAAACTGTGGACCAGGTCCAGAGATGTGTCCCTGATGGGACGTCCCATTCCAGCATGCATTGAAACTACCTTTCATGCAAAATCACAGAGCAAAATCAACATGTGTCAATTCTCACTTTATATTCCCATCAATTGAAGCCAGCCAGCATCTTAAAGCAGTCAATATGGGTGTCTGAATGGAGCAAACAGACAAGGGTGACAAAGCAACAATGCTACACAGACAGCCATCTATGGACTGCTGGCTAATGACAAAACTGTCACGTTATATTGAGATCTGACACAGAGGGGCATGGATGCTGTAGTGCAGTCTGCTAAACATAGACACAATTGTACACACGTACAGCTGTCAGCACAGGGGCAGGACCAGCTGCCTTTCTGTCACTGTACAGGAGCGCAGGTCTGCAATGCAGATGGTCACCTCTCTGCATACACACATGCACACAAACACACACTCAAACATACGCCCACAGTTACAAACCTGACTCATGCACACAAACACGCCTGACATATACAGATGTGTGCTTACACTTGCGTCATTCTCACACATGCACACCTTTGTCCATGCATGCACACACACACACACACACACACACACACACACACACAAACACACAATTTTCAAAAAGTCACACACTCACACATAGACATTAAACTAATCCTTTCATCTGAATCATCTGCAAGAATGCGATATGCACTGTTGACATAAGCACTGTCTCTGCTGGTACAGAATGGTAAATCCTCCACCCTATGAATGTCAAACCCTGCCCTGCTGTTCCCAAACCCTCCAAGCCTGGCTAACCCACATTAAAACCTGATCTTGATTCACCATCTATATCAATACCTCCCTAGGCCTCCACTTTCATGTGTCAACAATGTATTAGCTGCGGGGTGCTGAAATATGCCAGCCACAGTATAGCCTGTCTTTCTTTATTCTTACAACATCCTGCCTTATATTTTTCTCCCCCAAGTTATGCTACAGCTTAGTCACCCCTAACTCATGCCATCTTATGAAGGATTCATACCATTGTGTATCTGCATACTGTATGAATGACCAGATTGGTCTTCAATCTTGCACTGAGCAGGAAATCGTGACAACTGCCCTGTGCTTCCTGCTTGGAATGACTGCTTTGCATCAGTCTGCCAGGTTGTATAATGGGTCTGAGTGCGGGTGGCTGCCATAGGGGGCGATTTTAATGAACCCCTGCTGAATAAGCCCACCCACTGCATCAGCACTCCCAGGAAACAGTGTTGGTTCCATTAGCCCAGTACCCAGAGCCTGGTAAGCTAAAATATTATATTTTCTGGGGGAGCTGCACAGGCCACCATAACAGGCTCTTCATTAATGTCTTAATTTGGTCATCCATGTGTGTCCTGATGGCTTCACAGTATTGTACTCTCTGTAAAGTTCTGTCCATCATTCCATCTGGGAACATTACATCCCATGATTCTATCCAGCCATACTTGTTTTAACAGAGGCGTAAACACTAGCTCTGCTAATAATAATAGTCCTGAGAAATAAACTTGCTTATTAGAGGATCTCTGGAGTTTTGGATTGAAAGCCTAAGACAGTTTTATGTCCTAAGAAAAATGGACTTGAACCTTTCTCAGGCTGTCAGTACCACAGATGGAGCTTACTTGGGTTATCAATGCTTTGTATGAATCTTAGTTGGATTGTCAGTGCCTCTACATGGGTAAATCCTTTTAGGTTTGCAATTGCAACAAGTGTGTCTCTCATAAGTTAGTGCGAATGATGTGAACAGAGACATGCTCACCTATCACTAGGAAATAATCACTAACATTAAAAATGGGTAGAAACACATTAATCTAGTATTGGAATAGACAAATTGACACGGTTGCTACAGTGTTAATATAATGTCATTTTAATGTCTCTCCAACATCCTCCCACCATCCCTCGGCTCACTACACTTCCTGCCGCTCCGTGCCAGTGATAGCGCCTCGCCGTCTATGCGTCAGAGAGACCAGCTGAAAGAAAAGACGCTCTGCTTTGGCAAAGATGCTCAGGGGCTGTTTGAGAGCACATGAAAGGATGATGACGGAGGGTGCAGGCGATTAGTCAAGCAGGCATCCTTACAGGATCTGAATCACCAGAGCTTGGTCTGTCTAAGCATCGTACACCAAGGACTGATGCAATAGCATATCCAGGATTTACATGGGCTGCTTGCTACATTTTTACAAAAAATAATCATTTGGAGAAGCTCCTTTACCATGCGATTTAGCCTAACAAAATCATGAATTGTTGTTTACTGCTCCCATTTCGTGCTATGAAAATCGGCACCGGTTTGCTTCTGTTATTGCCTTTACAAAATACAAAATATGAACCTAAACTGAGTAGCATAAGCTAAATGTGAGCCTCACTTCCAGTACCATCAGTGACGTGCAGTACAAGTCCAGGTTCTATGTCTTCAGGCAGAAACATTCGGCTTGCTGAACCATGTATTTAATTAAACATTCCTTTCCCCATAATAAAGAAAATAAATCTTTAGATTTAAAGAGAGAAAAAAAATAGAAAAATGAGCTCAAACATCAATAATTTGTGCTTTGGGGACTCATAAGAAGTCAGACTTGTTTTTTAGCACCTCAACATGTTAAGGACATAAAATACATGTCTGTATACAATATCCTTTCACATGCCACCCTCAACTTAAGCTTTATGTTGCTCGGGGCACTGGCAGAAGGAATGGAATTTCTTTAGTCACACAAGGGCTGCTTTTCATGAAGTGGAAATCTTTGCTACAATTATTCAGTGCCACGTGCATAAGTGTGAGTACATGTGACCACCACCCATGAGGACCACAGCTCTAGGTTCATACCTGAGTGCTCCCAGAACACACCCCGCCCACCAAACCCCATCATCCACCAGCCCTGTACGCGGAGTAACAGGCTCCATTAAATCACATCATACGCCCCACAGAGATTAAAGCACTAAGCTCTTACCATCTCTGCAGATCTGCACAATTACAGGCCTCATGTAAAGGAAAGAGAGAATAGTGTATTCCTCCCAGTGATCTGTCCCCACCTCACCCTGCAAAAGTGTTGCCTTTTTTCATTTGAGCATGGAACACTTCAATTTTTTTGTGGAATCTCAGATTAAAATTTCCTAAATTTCAAATATTAATTTGCACAAAGTACCCTGCCAGCAGAATGTTGTTTTTTTAATAATCCCTGACCCATTTGGCCTGTGACTACATGTAGTGTACATACCTGCATATTAAAGATGTTTTGTTTTCCTTTCCTATAGTTATGCACTATTTTATAATAAACCTATGATGTTGTTTGTCTTTTTTTATCTTAGGTGACATGTCATGCTCTCAATCTATGCTACCTGGAAATATTCACCCATATTTCCTCTAGCACTGACCATGTGACCCTGTGTTTTTGATTTGAATTATTCACTAAATCCACTGAAACACATTCCCTGGGTTTATTACACTGTTCTCTGCTTCAGGGAGGAGCAGTCAGTTCATTTTGACAAAATACTCACCAAACTCTTGTTACATTTACAAACCTGCGCCATGGATAACTTGTAATAATAAACTGTTCAGTACACTGAAATGTGCCCTAAACAGTATCTCTTCACATTTAAAATGAATGTAGCTTTACAGAGCACTTAATAAATGAATGAACCCAATGATCAATAATTTGGGCTTTGGGGAATGTAAATAAATTACACTTTTAATGGCACTCTTGTTATCTTCAATGCATGCGCAAATACATCATTCCCCCTACATACACTACTGATGTGCTGAGCCATAATTAACAAAGGATTGAGATGTCTCCTCTCTCCAACCAACCCCAGTCAAAGAGAAGGCCAATTCCTGTGTCAAGAAACTATACATCCAAGCTGGACCAGTATTTCACTTCCAGCACAAACACCATTAGGCTAATGAATCACAGAAACAGAATAACACAATCATGATAATGATAAAAATCAATTTTAGATTAACAGGTTTTGTTCATGCTGGATTCCAATTAAGCAACTTTTAGGTGGTGGTCTCACTGTGGCCAGGTCCCACTGATGACCTCATTTCCTGTGTGTGATCCACTTCTGGATCATATGGAATGGAATGAACCCAACGCTCCTCGTCAGAGGTAGCAGAACGGGGGCTCCCCATTCCTCGTCTGTTCTCTGATCGATCCCTGCCCACACTTCCACACCTCGCCTACAGACTGCAACTTCCTTAATTAAGCTCCAGAGAAAAACATTACTTGTGGGACAAGTTCAATTGTTTTCGCTCTATGGGCTCTTGCAGATAACGATGAAGAGAAGACAGAGCATTGGCAGAGGGAGACAGACAGGCAGAGAGAAAAACACAGATACAGAGAAACAAAAATAATCCAGACACAATTCAGTTTGGTGAAAGATGTGTCTTGTCTTGCCATGTACTGACCAACACATGAAAATTGTAACTCCTGTTGAGAACCCATGAGTAATTTTTTTTTTTGTATGTTTGTTTTACTTTGGCAACATTGTTACCAGAGAGAGAGAGAGAGAGAGAGAGAGAGAGAGAGAGAGAGAGAGAGAGAGAGAGACAGAGATTTTCCCTCAACCATTTGTTTTACAATTATTATACTATATGCAATATGCATTTGAATATATGTCATGCCAATAAAGCATTTTAATTGCAAATTCATTGAATTGCGAGAGTGATATGGGAAACCTGAATATGACAATCAAATTCAATAAAAATTTAAATGTACTGTATGTATAAAAGTCATAGCCAGTCTTAACTATGAAATGGTTATATATTTTAATCGTCTTAATCACAAATAGCCATATCCATGTGCGCAGGTATGTGTGTATGAGCATGTGCATGCAGAGGAGTTTCTGTGTGAGCATGTGTCTGTGTGACCGCGTGCATGGGAATGTGTGCCTAACTGTGCATGCCTGAAGGTACCTGTCTGTGAGAGTTTTGCCATGTGTGTGCTATCGTGTGTTACAGTAAACAGTTTACTGGAGCACTAAAGAGAGATCCATCATATTGGAACTTCTGTTATCATTTATTATAAACTTGAGGGCTCAAAGAGCAAAACACAAAAAAAAAACCAACAGCCTGGGCCCTCAGGGGCCAAAGTATGGCAGCAGTGTGGAGCTGTGGACTAGGCTGGTGAGGACAGGAGGGATTTGAATATTCACAGAGTAAAAAGTGCACTGGCAATTCACAAATCCACTGCTCTGCAAATTGAGCCAGTAAATGTCTTTCCACCAAAGACCATTTTGCACTGAAACACTGTTTATGCATAAACAGTAAGGTGTGCTTTATTTCCTCCTCTGGCTGGGTACCTTGGTTCTGAACATACCGCATAGTTTAGATATGTTTTTTTGTTGTTTTGGGCATAGGGATACATATGCCACACATCAGATTACATCTCCTGAAAGCACTGTCCACTGAGAGGGCAGAAGCTCCGGGCAAAACCAGATGTTTTCTCAAGAGGTCAGAGGCATAAGTGATCAATAACTCACTGCCAAGTAAAGAATCCAAGGCATTTTCACCAAGATCACCTGTGGAAAAACACAGCTGCGAACAAAGCAATGGTATAAAAAGAGTTTGTATAATGCCTGTATAACACAGCATATATAGAAAATATACACTACACAAACAAAAACAAGACACATTCTGTGAGACGGAGCCTGAAATCAAATCCAAATCAGTTTCGCTGGATAGAAGCCAAGACTTAGATCAGAGACCACTGGTATAAGCATGGTAAGACAGAGAGTAGCTCTTTACACCATCTCTCCTGCACTAGAATGCACAGGGTCATGGAGGCTTCTGGCACAGTCTTCAACTCACTGTTATGAATGAGGCAAGGTTCAAAAATCATTTGTATCACATCTGTTACAGTAAATCAGAACAGAAATTACCACCAATTTAGCTAATTATATAACCCTTTATTGTCAAAATGCCAGCTGTGTTTGATGTGCTGTTACAATTCTAAACAGAAGAGAGGGATTTGACCCAAACCAAATGAATCCTTTCACTGTGAAGTATTATCCGGTCGAATTATATAAAGTACGTGCCATCAACAAAGGGAAACAATATTTCAATTAATAAGAAGAAAGTCATACATCCTCTGAGCTGGTAAGACAGTGAGAAATATTCCATTGACAACAGAGCTGGGGCAATAAGTGTTTTTATCCCATTAGAGCCAAAGAGCAGTTTCTTTCTGTTGGTCCCTTGGTGTGGGCTCGGGTGCCTTAGCTTATTGTCAGATGTATTTGTGGAAGGACTCCCAACATACAGAACAACAATAAGAGGCATGGTAACTTATGTCAAAGGAAGACCAGACCACTTAAACAAAAGCTGTTGTTAGGGGTTGGAGAGTCACGTCACTATTTTCAAACAAGACATTAGCACAGGTTATTTACATTGGCAGTTTATTTATTGGATATGCTGATTAATTTGATGAATGCAGAAAGGCCAGATAGTTTTAATACATTCCGTAGAATGTAAAATATGCGTATATGTCATCAGAGTCTAGCAATAAAATACTAGCAGCTTAGCTGAGTCTAGCATTCTCATGACAATTACTGACTTTATGTGTGTAAATATTTTTTTACATGTCATCCTCCACATTTTGTGTTCATGAAAAGTACCTATGTACTTTATCGTACATTTCCATTACTGCTATGTAATGTAGTATAAAGTAATGATCATTTCTTTCTTTATGAAGGTCTGCAAACTTTTTTTTTTCTCCAGAAAAAAATGAGGTCTTGACTATTTGTTGAGGATAAATGCAGAAGAGTAAGGCAGAACTAAGAGTAATTGAGTCAGCTCAAATACTCATGTTTGGGTTTATATAAACACTGCTGTAAATCAAAAGCAAACAGTAACACTAATGAAGATGACAGTGAGGATGATGATGGCACAGCACCAGAAGAGGAATGTGTTTTGCCGACTCTGCCCTGACAGGTCACACCTTGCACTGGGAGGACGTTCCCAAGGCCATGCTAGGAGTCTGATGGTCACAGCTGTCCATCACATTAGCGGGCTGAGCATTACAGAGACAGTGCAGCTCTAAGCTGCTGGAGGTATGAAGCAGCCACGAAAGCAAAGCATGCCAGGATCCACAAACTGAATCCACTTAGCAAAAAAAAAAAGATGCACACATGCTTGCTCACCATAGTTTTTTTGCTGACAAGTGTATTTCCCCCAAGTAATGCAAGGCCCCAACAGAACCCCCCCCCCCCCCCCACCCATTCTGTCTATCTCTCTCTCACCATAGATCCAGAGTTTTATCCAAGCCTATCTGACTGTACTCCAGATATTTTTCTCTGTACCTCTCATCTAGTCAGACTATTGTAATCGCTAACTCATTTCCATTTGTTCTGTTTGCTGAACTAAAATATCCTCAATCCTTTGTAAGTTAATGTGTGCAATATGTTCATTAGATCAACAGAGAAGTTTCCAAAATGAATAGTGTATGATTCCCTTTGACAGACAGGGTTGCAATCACACCATTAAATGATATTAATACACACATGAACACCAAGCTAGTTTTCAGCAGAGGCCACAGTCATACCGTTGTGGCTTAGATACCACATATGTCTCTATGTACTGTACATTACAATTTCTTATTCAAAATTTGCATCTCGGTCTTCTTAAATTCTGTCTGCACATTTCCCTCTCTCTCTCTCTCTCACTCTCTCTCACTCACTCTCTCACTCACTCTCTCTTTCCCTCTCCCTTTCCTTCATTTAAATGCATCATATTTTCCCTGCTGAGATCTGTAAGTACCATATGGCTCAGATACAGAACCCTACCTGATAGGGAAACAATGTATTCCACACACACCTACAAACCCTCAACATCTCACACACACACACACACACACACACACACACGCACAAATACGTACATGTTCTCACTCAAATACACATGCACCCCGCCCCTTATCATCAGCTTCTTATTAGCTAGCTGTTTGTATTATTTGCCTCATTACTTGTTTATATATGCAGTATTCAACTCTAAACATACCAGTATGATTTTTTTTTCTGTACAGTAAAGATGTATTTTTTATTCAAAAGAGGTAACTCTCGAGAAATATCGGACACCCATATAACTGTAATCAGATGGAATAACATTATTTGTAAATGCTTATTTAAAATATACATAATTATAAAAATAAATTAAAGCATAAACATTTCACATGAAGAGATGGTGCATGCAGCAGTGTTAGGTAAGTAAAATATAAATGTCAATATTTTCTTCTTTACAACACAAATGACTTGGCAGTTGGGTTCTTTGTGTCTCATCCAAAATTGTGACTTTAGGCATACCTAATTTCCAGAGAGAGTTGTGAATCCCTTCCTCAGCCTGAGACTGCTGGCTGATCTGACTGAATCTAATGAAATGTTTACTGATAATGCTGACTGGCTGCCAGCAGGCTGAGATACCAACTCAATGGACAGATACTGAATCAGAGATTTGGGAGACAAACTGAGAATACCTGGCAGTGCAATACTGCAAATAAATATCATTCAGAAAACAGCTGCTTTATGTATTTAACTGCAATCGATCAGCAGTGGCAGAATCTCTTAGTCTTTGAAGATCTGTCTGTCTTCCTCTTAAAGCCATTTACAACAGATTTAATGAGAATTTAAAAAAGTCAGTACATGTGTTTCTTACAATAATACGACCATCATCTCGGGGGGTCTTTCAACCAGAAAATTCTTATTCAGGTTGGTGACAAAATTTTTATGTTTTCGCTTACTCAGGAAAAAAAAAACATTCTTTTGTGTAATTCTTTTTCTGAATTGTTTTCTTTGTGGAAGGTTTCCAGTGGAGAGGAGAGACTCAATCAATGAAGGATGGTTTGCAGTCCGTGCCTGCTACAACACTATCTGTAATAAAACACAAATCCTGGAGTGCTAAGCTATCAGTAGGCCATTCTTGAAATGAAAGGACACTTTCTGAAATGTGATCAATTCGACTGATCTACCCATGCAGGTTTTTTTTTTTCCAAGCAAACACCTGTCGTTGTATACGTGGTTAACACAAACAGATGCAAGACTGAGCGCAACACACAAAAATGCCACAGAAAACAATAACCCAACCATGGTGACAGAAATTGCATGTGTGTGTTTATGTTCACATTTGCATGCACGTACATATGTATGTGTTGGTATGTGTGTATGCATGCATGCACATATGTGTGGTTTAAGAAAGTGACTCTAGTTGCATGGCATCCCTTAGACCAGATGGAGAGACTGTAGGATAACTGCATCTGGAGGTTGTAGGGTAAACTTGTACCACAACACACAGAGACCCCCTCCCTTCTCCCACATAGACAGCAATTGTCCAAGGCCCAGAAAGGAGGGATTATGGAATTGTTTATAAAAGTGGCAGGCTTGGAGCTTCTAGTTGGTTAACTTTATCAGTAACTGACCTTATGCTGAACAACAATGTAAGCTCATGCAGGATAACAAAATTCACATAAAATGTGTAAAATAAAAGTGAAAGGGGGTGTTTTCGTATATTTTTTGTGGCATATTTTTATGCCAGAAATATCAGTTAGAAGTGGTAGTACTAGTAGCAGCAGCAGTAGTAGTAGTATTTCTGTTTGAAATATTTTTAATTCATGTAAAAAATACAATATTTCTTCTATTTTAAAAGCATGAGAAAGGACATTTAAATAAGTGTAGAGATGCTACTGTCAGGGGAAAAGGGACAGCATAGGATTGGCTGAATAGTCTCTTTGTCTTAGCATGCCCTGATTGTGGGTGAACTCGGGTAGTGAGCCGTGAGATGACAGATCACATCCATCAGGCTATGATCTGTCTTACATGTCCTCACACAGATTCACCTGTGTGAAGCACACCCTTCGGCTGGGGTCAGCCACACTAACCTGTCTTCACCTGGCTGAAACACATCCACACAGCAGCTACCCTGCAGCTTGCCCATAAAGATTGCCCATTTTTATGTACTTTAGTGGATGCTTCTCCACCCTAATTAAATTAAAACATAAACATGTCATGTAAGGAGATGGTGCATGCAGTGATAGTAAGTGAAAAACAAATGTCAATATTTTCTTCTCTACAATAGCACAAATGGCTTGGCAATTTTGTCCTTTATGTCTCATTCAACATTGGGACTTTAGGCATACCTAATTTCCAGAGAGTTTGAATCCCTTCCTTTGCCTGAGATGTATAGTCTTTGCAGTTTGAACATCAGCATAGACCCAAACATTAGTGCAACACAAAAGAAAAAAGGTCATTGCAAAAAGAAAAAAAAATCCATAATGTTCATATTGACATTCTGAATAGAGCATTTTAATATATTAACTATTGGTTAGTACAATTGACCATGACATTAATTAGGAAGAGCACCAGTAATAACTGGAGATCAGTGATCCAGGGAGAGACAGGTGTGTCTGGTGGAGCAACGTGAGGAGGAGCAGTGTCAGTGTCAGGGAGCACTGAGGAGCTGGGTGTTGTGTTAATGATCAGTGTGGCTCTGTTGAGTAACAGGGACAGCCGCATGCTGATCATATCGGCTGCAGATGAATGAGATGGCATCAGCCCATCGCATCCGAGGCTGATTAATTTGGGACACGCAGGCAGACAGGAAGGCATTTACCATCTCAGAGCAGAGCTCTTCATGGGGCTAAATAATGAATCAAAGGACCGTTAACATCTGTTTCCATACACAGACACAGATATGCAGACCCACAGAAATACATGCATGCATACACAAGTGCCTGCATCCACATGTGCACACACACACACACAAACAGACACAAAACAGATGGGGAGAAGCACCAAACAGCACAGCAGTTTTCAGATGGCTGAGGACACATTTTAAGGCTCTGTGAAGGTTAATCGGGTGGTACAGGGGAGGCAGACTGTCTGGCAGTGGCTTTAATGTGCCTGCAGAGTCTGCAGAGTTAGGTAACCGTTGTGTTTGTCAGGTCGAACAACAGATGTTTGTATGTCTCTTGTGCTCAGGATTATGCAGTCACATGGCAATTTTGAAGAGAGAGAGAGAGAGAGAGAGAGAGAAGAAAAAATGCTGATCAATGTGTGCCAAAAAGGGAATCTGCACATCAGTTGATAATAATACTGGCAGGAAGAGCTCTGTGGATCATTCCAGAAAACAACAAGAGTGTTATGCATCACCCTCGTAAACCCCTCTCCCCTACTGCAGAGTAGATTAGAGGACCGAGACAGCCATGCTACAGCTGATAAACTAGGGTGGCAAAGTTGAATCAATTTCAATGCCTTGTTTCCAAGAAATTTTTGGTTTACAGAGGTTTGAGGGCAAGTCAGGCCTCTTTACTGGTGTGTTTTCTGTGTCATGCTGTGCACTAAATCATGGACCTTATTTTATAGTGGAACCTATTGTTAAGGCTTTGCTTTTGTCAAAATAAATGGTAGTTATCGGAGATACAATTTCTTTGATGTCCTGGCTGCAACAGAAAACAGTTTGTGCTGTTTTCCGTTTTCTGAATTCTGAAATCTCATATTGTTTTAATGAATCCCTTTAAACTACTGACCTAGTTCTGACCCCTCTGACCCTGACTCCATAAAAATATTGCAAACAAAATAACACAGCACATGAGCCTTCTATTATGTTAAAGATAAGTAAATTTTCAATAAGCCAGTACTTACAATGTAAGTCTATTGCACACATTATTGATGTTAACTACCAGAGCAAGACATATGCATATTCATATTCATATTCTGAGGCTTCTCACCCTGATGATGGCTGACAGCAGGTGATTGGGCAATGGGAGGGTAAGGGTCATTTTTCATGTGGGGGCAGCTTGGCCCATCCTCTCCCTAACAAGCACAGAGAGTATGAAATGATGAATACTTTTGAGGGGTGAAGGTCTCGTAAATTTGCGTAACAATAGCCCTTGGAGCTCAATGAAATCAGCACATACCACTGTCTGACCCTTAATGTCCTCCGTGCCAAGGAGGGACATATCCAATTTCACACTGTGGCAACACTCTGACCAAAATTATCCCCTGGCTCATGAGGGACACAGTGCAGTAGTCACATTAAGCCATCAGGCACAATTTATCACAATGTATATAAAACTCTGAAAGGATTTCAAAAGCAATAGCAGATATAATTACTCAAAATCAATTCTGTTAATTTCAAAACCTTTTTAAACCATTGAATTTACTTTGACTCTGAAGGTTAGACAATGTACTAATTGGCATGGAAGTGGTGGTTAGGTTGAAAAGGGGAGAGCACACAGCAAGGCCTTGTGGATCGAGGTCAGAGATGGTGATTAATGGAAGAATAGGCTTGTGGGGCTTCTGGGTTCACCTTCAGCACAGATTGATTAAGTATGTCTGTACATTGATTGAACCAGCCTGTAGATAGAAAGAGCAGGTCTGAAGATCAATTGAGCAGGTCTGTGGATAGATTGACCAGGTCCACTGCAGGTATAGGCAAGAAGGAACACTATAGCCAATGAGACAATGAGGAAAGCCAATTGATCAGTTTTTTTTTTTTTTTTTTTCTGTTTATTCTATTGGAAATTCAATACCTTTTCTATTATCCACCGGCATTTTCCCATTCAAGACCACAGCACTAACTTCATGCACTAGTTTATCTCAGTTCAATCTGACTGTTATCCCATACCCAATTCCAGTTAAGCCAGGAAGATGGTATGAAGTTTCTTGATAAACCAGGAGGAAAGATTTCTTTCCTGACTGACGATGGAAGTCACGGAGAAGTTGACAGGCTATCAAACGCCATCACATCCACTGAATCCTAATTGCCATTTATGCATATGCCACAGGAAATGTGTGGTTGACTGTTGTTATATAAAGCGTTTAGGTGTGAAATCTGTGGGTCACAGAGCTGGGTCAATAAACATCCCTTTTAGTTGAGCTTTTCAAATAAACCTCTGAAAGTCATGCCATTTGACTCCACTGTCATGCTAACATCCACTGCCTCCTTGGGTGGTCAAATCAATGAAACATCTGTATATTGTATGCTAATATAAATCCATATAATATAAATTCACTGTGCAACATTTTTTCACCACATAAACACCAACTTACTAAATCCACCCATCTGCCATTGTGTTCCTCTTAAAAAGTTCATTGCAAATTAATCATCATCAATTAAGATGGATTTATGGTGGCTTGATATGGTGTTTGAGGCTCTATTTCAATGGTCCAAACCATTGCAATGGTCACACTACCTTGAGTAACTGTTGAGTAAAAAAAAAAAATAAATAAATGTGTGACATATATTTCTCAAAAGCTGAATGTGATTGTTACATGGCTATAATGGTCACGGTCGACTTTACCTGTTTTTCTATGGCAGACACATGCATGCAGAGAAAACACTGTTACTAGTTCACCCAAATCAAGGGCTCTGAGCTTTCAAGGGAATGCTGATCATTAAACCTTGGTGCTGTGTTACACTATACTTTAATAACATCTTTTTAATTCATGTGCAGTGGCAGGAGTCCAAGCAGCTGCTATTAGTCCAGGTCCCAGCAGGCACATGCCCTACATTAACCAATGAGAGTGAGCCTTGCATGGATGAGTTAAAATTGCCACAAATGTGCCTGCTGGACTAACTGTGGTCACAAAAATGGCATCCAATTTCCATTTTTTTCTCAGTGTAGAAAAACAAAGATGTTTAAAATGTGTATATCATGTAGCGTTTATAATTTGTCCACCTTCGAGATATTTTAATACCTTCCACAAAAACGTTAGTGTTAATGTTGTTTGGTAGCTGACAATAGCTGATAATAGCAGTAATGCCCATGGCAGAATACAATTTCAAAGCAAAACAAGTGGATTAAAATACAACGATACACATAAACACAAAAGTGCATGTGTGTATAACACAGACACATACACATTCACACACACACACACACATATATATATATATATATATATATATATATATACATAGAGAGAGAGAGAGAGATTTTATGATATTGTTCTTCCATATTTGCAGAGAGACCTCTAAAGATTCATGTTTGCCAACAATAAGGCTGACCACCTGATTGTCAACATAAATAAAAGCAGAGTGCACTGAGTCCTCTCTCACTGACATCTCTGCAAGCCCACCCCAACCCAACCCTAGGACTCTGCTGCTCTTATTCAGTTTTCAAGTTCTCCTCATCTCCATCCAAGTGCTAAAATTAACCCTCAATTAAATATTTATCCACAGTCTTATCAACACTCACAGTGAACTATAGACAGATCTTTTAGGCAAGCACAAACACAGGGTGAATTTGAATATTTTGCTAATATTTGTGGTAGCTGTTATGTGGTCATTCACAAGTTTGTTTGGATTTAAGTATATGTGCCTGTGTGCATGAACATGTATCTGAGTATTTTCCATTGTGTGCACATGCCTGTATTTTTCAGCTAAGTGTATTTTGTTAATTAAACACAATTACTGCTTTTGCTGTTATTGCCTTGTTTCTAAATTCTCAGCTTAGCTTCAAACAATATTCTTCCTTCACACACGTTCATTTCAGTAAAAAAAGCCACAGCACAAATATCGATGTGTATGTATGACACATACATACAGAGAAGGGTAACGTGTTCTGTAAGTACCCCAAAGTTGAGAGAGAGAGAGAAAAAACAACACTAGGGACTGAAACAGCAGGCATCTCTACACACACTGCTACACTGTCAGTTCAGTGTGATAAGGCCTACATATTTTTAAGTAGATAAAAGCTAATGAGGTAAAACTTGCTTAACTGGTATGATTAATTCCGCTGTTGGATGAAGGATGAGTTAATTAATATGAACTTGATTGCAATGTTTTTGCTGCCTATGTCTTTCTCAAAAAAGTATATAATGCAGAATGTTGAGAGTATTTAATTAACTTATATATATATATCCCTCAAAGCTATACTGTGAGATTACATGTTGTGTACTGTTGAGTCCTCAACAGTAAAACATGTTGTATATTACTGATAACCTCGGCCATACCCTTCAGAATTAATCTCTCAGAAGAGATCAGGTGTGCTGGTATGTTTGAAAGTAAGAGCAGACACAGACACATCTCACTGTTCTCACTAGGCAGGTGGTATACAGATTAAACACAGAATGCTGGCTACAATAAGACACATACGCATGAGACTAGGATGGGACACATGCATGATTAAGTGTAGTTTCTGAATTAACTCTGCAATGCACTTTGGGTTTGGTGGTCATAAGGTCAGAGCCATCTTTTAATGCAAAATTATTAAACAAGACATCTCAAAGGCTTTTAGATTATGTCACTATCTACAGTAGGGAAACAACCTGTTGGATAATTATTTTCCATCCAAGAGCTGCTCTCCCAATCCATCACTGTAATAACATGGAGAGCCCATTGGAGAGACCAACATTGTTTGAAAGGGCAGAAGCTGGGAATTACAAAAACAAATCCCTATTGCCAAGTAATGGAATGGATTACTTATACATAATCACTTCAACACATTTTGGGAAAACAATACAATAAATTTGAATGAGATCATGGTGGACCATTTTCAGAGGCATCCCATGTCCATCCTCAACCATCCTTCAGTTTTACCTTCAGCAACTCCTTATATATGCTGTCCAAAGACACTCAATAAGGTAAGTCTGTCAGTTCATACAGATCACGACAACTTAGACTGGAACTATGCAAACAAATGTTTAACCCATGTTAACTCTTTGGTATTATTGATTATGAATATTATTGGGAATATGAATATCATAATTATTAATATGAATCTTCTCTCTTATTTCCACCATATCTGTTTCTTGTCTTTGCACTTGTGTTTCTTCTGTCTTCTAGTTCTGTCTGACATTGAAAATCTTCACAGTTGACTGCATTTCTGTCTTTCATACAGTTATAAATGATACAAAATAATACGTTTGACTGATAGCTGAATAATGAATGTTTGTAAAAGTCAATACATATTCTTGTTCTTTTGTAAGGGCTTCATACAATGTTCTACATGAAAACATAACATTATATCATCTCTGTAATTTCATTTATCAATTCTCCCAGACCATTTAATTCCAGTATTTCAGTGCTACCATAATTATTGTGTGCTTCCAAAGGCTTAACATGAAATATAGAAATCCATACACTTCTGAGTGTTTCTGAGAAATAAATGTATCTCCTCCCACATTTTTATGAGTCTCAAGGTGTTCTTTTCTCAAGGTGTTGTTACTCCTTTATGTTTGCATGTAGCATCTTGGATCTTTTTAGTATATCAAATGTTTAACACCTTATTGGGTTCAATGGACCCAATAAGGTGTAAATAGCTATCTGTGCATATATATAGCTATTTATAGCATAGCTATTTGCCTTTTTAATTTACCCTCTTACTGCCATTTCTCTTTTCACTCAGTTTTACTGGACATTATTTTTGAACTAATCCCTCTACTCACTAGTTCCTAGGAATACTCATTATAATTTGAAAACAAGTTGAACAACCTGTGCCTGTGAAAACCAAGAAGGGAGGACAGGGTGCTGCTGTGTTGAAGCAGTGACTTCACTGGGGGCTAGTCATCTTTGAAATACCTTAATAATCACATCCCTGCATTAAAAGAATGTTACATTCAACAGTCAATAAAAAGCTATCAGGGAGATTGAAAAATTGAACAATTTCAGCTGCCACTTCTACCTTCTACTCATAATACTTTCCTTTCCTTTGGCAAGGCAAAAAGGTAAATATTTGGAACTTTCTTTACATTCTAGATACCATTTGTATTAACAAACAGAAGATGATCGTCCATATAGCCTTCTTAATTAAGTTTGTCCTCACTGATGAGTCTGCCCTGGCTTCCAAGACAAAAAAAATCCCGTCCAACTCCTGTCCTGGATGATACAGAAATGACTGTGAAAGTGATAAAGAGAAATGATACAGAAAGGGGTGTAATTGTACAGAGATAGAAATTGGGTGTGGGGAGCAAATTTTCTCTCCAGATGAAGTCTAGCCTTCTTTAGCCTCCTCTCCCTCACTCAAACATTGACCCAAGAGCTAGTGGTAAATTAGTCACCATTTTGGAAAGACAGATCCCTCTTGTCAGATATAGGATATGGATCAGGGGTGTACTGCTGGCACTGGGTCAGAGATTGATTTGGGTGTACATTAGTTATTTGTTCAGGCTGCATCAGGAAAACAGACTTTCAGCAAGAGCTCTCTCTGGCAGCTGTGCGAACAGATGGTATTAAATCGGTATGTGTGAGGACCTACTGACATACATAAAAGAGGAACCACTGGTTTCACCATCATGCCTGTATAGGAATGGCAAACAGACCATAGAGAATCCCAGGACTGAAAATATACATCCACACACAAAGACATACAGCTGTATTTACATACATGCATGAAAATGCATGTCTGGATTATCAGCTGTAGCATGCTTGTCGGCATGTGGTATTGCTGTCATCCCTATGCATTGACCTGGAGGTGCAGTACAGTTGCAGTACAGTTTCCCGATTAGTTACAACAAAAATGGACAATGATTAGTGTCAAACTGTATGCAGACATTGTTCAGCTGAAGTCAGGTATGTCTGTGAATATGCTTCAAACATGTCATTTTCGACGGCATCACCCGAATGTGTTGATAAGCAGAACAAGACAAAAACAGACAGCCAGGCGAGTCCTTCTCCCCACAGCGTTCAAGCAGCCTCTCGCTGCTGATTCAGACCGTGCCAAAGCAATAACTACTGGTTTAGGAATGTTTATCACTGTGGATATGTGACCATACTTGGTCGTACAGAATACAGGATTTAAGCATATGGTCTAAGTGCTTGATTTCTACTACAACATGCCTTCACGTGTGCATTTCAGTCATTCCGTTGTGTCTGCCCTGTATAAACAAACGCAAGCTGCTGTTATTCAGGAATTATCAAAAGGTCAGAGGATGCTTACGATGGAGCATTACTGACATGTGTTTTATCCATGCATTATTTTTCTTAATGACAATATGCCAATGTCAGAGTGCCTTAACTGTTACTGTCAGAACTGTGGCCAAGGAGCCACTGTTGAATGTTTATATTTTTCAAAATACATGACAAAATGTTATTTTCTACATTTTTTTTGTCTTCCCTGCTGTACCAAATGTATACTGAACCATGACACCAAAACCAAGGTACATACCGAACCGTGAATTGTGTATACCGTTACACCCCTACTGTCTACGGTAGAGAAGTAAGGGGCAGCCCGAAGGAGCTGTCCGCTAACTAGATAGTAGAAGAACATTTATTTTTACATTTATCTTGCACCCAGATAACTAACCTATTGGTATGCAAAATTAACATTAACAAGTCAAGTGAACAAGAACCGGTAGCTGTCTGCATCTAGCTAACAAAGTCGAGCCTTTAAGCTGATTTTGATGGAAGTCTAACTCACCTTATCATATATTAATGGTGGTGCGCCTTCAAATACCTCTTGAGGTGTGTGGTATTTTTCCCACCAATTTTGCACCCACATCGGTCTCAGTGTGCTTTATTTTCAGTTGTATTATGGCTAAAATGTGTCCACAAATCCATTCTTTCTCTTCTTCCTAGAGTATCCATGATTTGAGTTGCCAAGTTAAGATTAGTGAAAATGATTAACCCTGATTACCAGAGGAGGAGGGGGATATTGTTGTGGGGGGCTGGACATTTGTCTGGGGATTTTGCTGTATTTATATGTAGACATCTGACATTTTTTTGGTCCAACCAAACCTACCCTCATTAATATGTTTATTACTTATGGCAACAATATGCGTGCATCCAGCCACTAAGCTTGGGAGTAAAGATTTAGCAATGCTTAGGCTGTCTCACAATATTCCTACTTAGCAACGAGCAGGAGGTTGAACATAACTGTATAACGTTCAACTGTAACACTGATCCCCAAAGTGAGGCGCAGTGCACTTTTTCTACTTATAATATGAGCATAGGGTCAGTACCTTGACTTATTGCACTTGTAGATCCTACAGGCCTCAACTGTTTACCATTCCTCATTTCACCATGTTTGCATTCAAAGGCTTAATTACTGTGTATGTTTTATGCAGGGCCACAGAGAAATATAAAACAAAACACATGTCATTTCTTTTCTTTCACATAAAGTGATGTAGGTACCATCATCTCTTTGAAGAAAGATTAAAAGGACCCCCCATGAACTTTCTGACAAAGAATAAAATACACACTGGATTCATACTGACACATGCAAAGCTAAACTTCTTGTTTCAGACAAAGCAAATCATGTAGGAAATGCTTAGTGGGATAGCACAGTATCACAATTTTCTGAGGAAACGATCATGCTCTACTTCAATTCAGTGACTCATAGACTCAAAATGAGTCTTCACTGTTACTTCCAGCCAGGCACCTGCAGCTTCACTACCTCAACATATGTTGACTTTGTGTTCCTATGACAACTTATGCAATATAATTGGTGTTGCATCTGCAGTGTGAAAAATGGCAAAGGCAAGCTGCCACATGAATCAAAGAAGTCACATGTATAGCCTCATGAAGTATGCAGGAAAGTTTCACAGTGGCTGGGTTTGAATACATAGTTCAACTGGAATGGGGAAAAAAACTGAAAAAAAGGAAAATAAACTGTAAAGTTCTGAAACACTAAAAATAAACTTTATATAAGATAAGGGCATGATTTAACTTTATTTGCATGTAGTGATGGGAATGGGAGGATGTGTGGGAGGAATGTTTGCTGCTCTCGTGGACATGATCACTTATTTACAGATTCTAGCCTTAGAAATGTTGTTCAGCTTGCAAGACAGCTTTCCCCCTCTGATAATCTGTTCAACCTGTCAGAATCTATTCACCCTGTGAAAATTTGCTCAATGTGCTTGAACTATCTAGTGTGAGAAACAATTTTCACTCTGAGAGAAACTGTTTACCCTGTGAGTATCTATCCACACTGTTAGCAACTGCTCATCATGCAAGACGCTATGTACTCCATTCACCCAAAAGTCAAAAATCAGAAGTCCCCTACCAGGCTGATTCCCCAGTCTCAGTGGGATGGGTAAACTTGTCAGAAAATGCCAGTCAGGCTGCTTTTTGTGGTACAATGTCATGACTTCAGAACCAAGCTGAAGAGTCCTCAGTTCTTTCTGTTATAACAAGAGTTGTTTTCAGCTGCTGGCTCTCCAGCAGAACATCACTCTGGGCTGCTGGAATCCTCACCAAGCCCAGGCGAATCAGCCCTGTCGCAGCCACAGGTGTCTAAGCATTACTCCTGAGAGAAACAGCCCAGCAGATTGCATCTTATTTAGAAAGGTCATAAAAAAGACCCACTTTACACACTTGGAATAGCAACTCTGACTCTCTACAAGTGTACATTTATTCATCTCTATATTTATCTCATATTTATTTGTTGAGCAAATTACACTATTTGTATTACACTGACTATTTTTTTTTTTTATTTACCTTGTAAATGACTTTAAAATTGGAAAACAAGTGAAAAATGATACAATAATGTGTTTAAATTTGATCTACACTCATGTATCTTGACTAACAAGACAAACAGATTTATTTGTAACTCGTATTGATAAAGAAGCTTACTTTAATGACAGTGACAGAGAGAGAGAGAGAGAGAGAGAGAGAGAGAGAGATGTTGTTTCTGTGATTTTGTATGTTGCTTTGGCAGTATGACTGTTGTTGCCATGCCAATAAAGCAAATTGGAGGAGGGAGAGAATATCTGGTACCCAATCAGTTAATATTAGGCTTAAATGTTGCTTCTACTTTCCAGTATTTGGATTATGATAACACCACAACGTCCCAAGCTTCTCTCTTCATTACACAATCATTATAGAGTCATTTACACTGTAAGGATTCCAAAGTGGTTTTAAAGCCTAGTGGCCAAAAACACTCACACATTAAT
This sequence comes from Albula glossodonta, assembly GCA_019788955.1. Lineage (NCBI taxonomy): Eukaryota > Metazoa > Chordata > Actinopteri > Albuliformes > Albulidae > Albula > Albula glossodonta. The sequence goes on along the minus strand of JAFBMS010000020.1, from coordinate 8,416,169 downwards.
AAAACTCTTCAACTCTGAGCATCCAGTCCAGAAAATGCTGGGCACAGCCTTGAAGAGAGGCTAATGTGGAGAGGCACCAGCAGGTAAAGCTCTGAAAACCATTAAAGAATTGCCAGGGAAACAGAGATTCACACACAGTACTCTGTAAGGGCTGAACTCCAGAGAAACATGAGTTTTCAGGATCAAGAGGAGCTATCAATGTATGAGCTGTCAAACTCTGACATCCAGGGCCTGCACAGCCTACAACCCACAGACTTCAGCTTAAAGTCACACAGTGTCTAATCAGCTGTGCTTTAAAGGACAAGGTAGTGCAATCAGCCAAGCTTTTACCTGCTGTGCAGCCAATCGGCTGGCCGTCAAATAACAGAGCAGCCAATCAGTTTAGCCTTAACAACAGGATTTCTCTTGCTCTGGCCAATGCTTACTGTCTGTTTCTGCATTTGTGAACTGCATATGGCAACATTTGGGATGTCATGACATATTCAACTATTGAAGATTATGGTGGTTTTATTAGTACCAATTTTATATGATAATTCTCAAAACACCTGCAGCACATGCCTAGACTGCTGATACATAAATATTATGAGTGAAACAAGGTCAGTGTATCAGGGAGTGAATCAAGGTCTGTGCAATATTTGTACAAGTTCACACCTGAATAATTACATGCTTGCTCAAGGCTGCAATTAGTTTTTTTAGGTCTGGGCTCAGTTTTGGCTCGGAGTAAAGGATAGACGTTCTACAATGCATGACTTGCTTCTTCACTTGGATGCATGGCACATTGTGTGCTCGAAATGAAGGTACTATTACTTTCCAAATAATACATAATTAGCTTTCTTTGATGATAATTCAAATGTGAGTTGAAAATAATACCAGAGAAATACCTGATTTCTGCTCAGGCAATCAAACCTGGGATGGCAGGGGCTGTGGTGTGGCTCATCCTGGGGGTGCTTTCTTTCATGACGAGCTATAGCAGTACCACCTGTGAGCTGATGCATAAGACCCTGGCATCACCCAGGGATGGACAAATCCAGTCAGCAGGGATGTGCCTGACTCACTGCTGTACAGTGATCCCACCCGGTCAATTCGGCACCCACATGCTGCCTGGACAAAGCTGCTCAAGAGGTGTTTCCCTCTGTTTCATGTCTGAGCAAGCTCAACTCTTGGACTGCAGTATGAGCAGAAATGGCACCTGGAATCACATGTTTATGCTGTCATTAGCTTCGAGTAAAGGCCACAGTCATGAACACAGACTTTGAATATAACTAGATATTCAAAACTGAGAGAAAAAGTGGGTAAAACATTCAACAAAGGAAGGCTGTCACAATGTGAGCATTAGAGATAGGCAACCAGGTCTCATGAGATCTCAGTTAGCTCACTGTCTCTCATTGACACGTGCTAAACCTTGTCAACATACAGTTGAGAGGGGTGGGAAGGATTCTGGGGGTTTGAGGCTGGCAGGGTTGGTGCCGTTTAATATTCTCACCATTGCCTGGCACTCTCAAGGTGGGAGGGAAGGGGGGCTGAAGTGAATTGCCTGGGACCCACATTTGTGTTTTCATCATTTCAGATCTGAATGATTTATGAGCACTTCACCACAGGGCCTCGGGGGGAGGACGGTTTATTTGGGGGCGGGGTGGGTTACACTGAGAAATGGAAAGCCCATCCCAGATCACCACCAGGACCTTTTCTGACAGGAACCACAAGGCATTCATTATTGAAACCCTGTTTTTTAGTAGGGGTCAGAAAGAGCTGAGTGTGATAGACTAAAATGAAATTGCAAATATAAAATAACTAATTATTGCAGGTCTTAAAAAAAAAGGATTCACACCAATGCCTCTATTGTTAAATTTGTGTTTTGTATGCGGGAAGTCACACAGAGGCACTTACAGATTGATCCTGGAGCCCACATATGAGTCTGTGCTGAATTTTGTGCCCTTGCATTTTTCATTTTCAAGGTAACAAAACCTTTTCAGAATCCCTCATTTTCATGTCTCTACCATTGGCGTTACAACAGCAACTAAATTAGGTGGTTTAGCCTGAAGTTGCTGTATTGGTCCTTGAACTTCAAGGTTGAAACCTAAAATGTTGTCAAGTATTTTTCGAAGAGCTGAAAATGTCCAAGACAATGCTTAATCAGAGGCCTCCTTGTAATTAGAAGTAGGGTTTCTTCATGGAAATTCTGTTCACATTCACAATGTGTGAGCTGGGTTGTGGAACAGAATGTCCTAGGTTGTCAGAAACTCAGTGACAGAGACAGACGGACATGCAGTCAGTGCATATGCATAAGCAGTCTGTAACCTCCCAACACAGTGTTCTCTGGACCTTCCATGCATGTGACAATGTAAAAACAATCACAGTCAATATTCGGCTGTAGAAATTAAGCAGTTTGAAGATGATGATCTAAAAATAAAATAGGTTTTAACACCCCCCCCCCCCCCCCCCCATAGAGGAGTCTCACACCTAACAGCAATGTGGAGCCTCCAAACAGCAATGTGGAGCCACAAAGAGCCTCAAACAAAGACAAGGTGATCACAAAACAATGTGTTTTCCCCTATCCACGATCAGCAGTGCAGGAACTCACTGGTGAGGTAACTGCTAGTAATTAAATAAATAAGTCATACTACTACTACTACTACTACTAATAATAATAATAATAATAATTTGTTTTAATAGTCTTTTAGCCTTTATGATTCATTTATTTTTTATTCATTGTCACTTCAAACACACACGGCTCAGCTTTAACAAGTCACATCATTTACCTGGTAAGATCACCAAGCCAGCCAGCTATCATGTTCAATTTCACGCTAGGTTGACAGAGAAGAAGAAGAAAAAAAACAACACTCTGTTTCACCCAATCAAACAACGGGACATAAACAAACCAACTGTCTTCTTTCTCTTCCCTGTCACCCCTCCCCCGTTCCTGCCTCTCGTCGTCATCCCAGTAAACCACAGCCATTCTATGCTTTCATTTGTTCTCATTATGTTTTCATCGTCTCTTTTATTCAAGCTTTCGCGGTCGGGTTCTGTTGCTGGAGCTATGGCAGTTTCTCTTCGGTAAAAGAAAAGGCAGGACAGCAGCGCTCCCCGCGACTAGGCACCCACCAGACCTAAACTCGGTGCAGACTAAAATGTGTAATGCATCGTCTCTTGTGGCGAGCATTGTCACGCTCACCTCTTTCTTTTCAAATCAAAACAGGACTAGCCACATTAATGACGTTGACAACCTTTTGATAATTGCCGAAAAGAGGCTATTCAGGAACGAAAGAGAGAAATGAAAATTGCAACGTGCTGCAATTTGCCGCGAATAAAAGCGCCCGAGTGCCTCCTTTCATCTAATTAACACTGCTTTCTGTAAAAGATGCCACTGCCGCCGCTGTCGTGAACAGAGGCGATCTGAAACTGAGGGCATCTGAAGCACAGGAGGACACCGACTGGTGGGGGTACATTTCGGACCTGCACGCAGAAGTGCCGATGCATAAAGGAGAGCCGTCGCGGCTTATTAATGGGGCTTCTCCTGACAGCGTTACACTCACAGCTACACTTACAGTCGTAAACAGCTCAGTCGGCCGTTCAGAAAGGAAAATCAATTCATTTAATGGGCGAGAGCAGCGCATTGCAAATGAAGACTCCTCCGTTGTCTGTTTTTCGCTATGCTACGTTTCTCTCTGGCTCCCGCAGACAGGGGGAGAGATGTCTGTGATCTTAAAGGTCACGTCACTCTGAGATATTCTTCTTCTGTTTTCTTTTGAGCTGAGGCTGAACACATTTCAGGATCCTGGACGGTGGAACACCAGAATATAGTCCCAACATCACTAACTACTCTCACACCACCAAAACCCTCTTGCTTCTTGTAAAATATGTGTCCCTTAAAAAAGCTATGCTGTTTGAATAGATATACCTGTGCCTTTATTATCTCCTTGTGGTGGTGCTGTTTGATGAGACATAAACAGAAAGTGAACCACAGTGCTTCAAAGCAAGAGAGTGAGGGGAAAGTGACAGTCAACCCACCACCCCCACTCAGTACGTATGAACGCATGTGCACACACATACATGCTCACACACACACACACGTATGCACACATATAAAGGAATGCAAGCACCCACAGAATCATGCACACAAATGGGAAAGAAACACATAGAAACACTTACAGAGAAATGCACACACACACACACACACAAGTATACACAATAAAAGTAACGCCTTTGAAATTTGACACATTTTCCCATGTCCAGTTTTGTTGCACCATAAGTCTCTGTGGGTAAATGCATCCTGTCTGTGAGTGTACTGAGGAGTGTAATGAGGAGACTGGTGGAGAGAGAGTGGGAAGGAGTACACTCTCTCGTAAACAGAAGGTCAGAGACAGGAAACGGGACACTGACAGAAAACCAACGAGAGACCTGGACAAGGAATCCAGTGCTCACAGTAAAACTTACAGAGAGAATTTTTTATTTTTTTATTTTTGCTGGAATCCTAAATTTCAGAGCTTCCTGGATTACAGCAGGACATAGTTAGAGTGAACATTTGAACAGTGCTGCAATACTGTGCCCTCCTGGTGAGATGAATCTGCATCTGACTATTCAAAGCTTAAAACTTATATTTACTTATCAGTTTTGAAATACTCTGTGCTGACGCTCCAGCTTCTGCATATTCATGGAGGGTTCATATTTGTCTGCTGACTGACAAACTTTCCTTTATGATTATCATCATGTTATGAAAGCTGTTATGTTTTCTGAGGGCACCCACCTCATGTGAGCTACCTCTGCTTGCTGCTTTGACAGCACTTTCTTAAAGACATCTGAAACAAGAGCTTTATAACATCAAGAATGAACATGACTGACTGATCAGAATAGGTCACATCATGCAGCCACATTTATCTTGGGCACTTGAATAAGGGAGTGCTTTCTCTACATGTGAACTTATCATGTCTTGACTACAGGCCTCAAACCACATTAAATTCTCTTAATTACTCAGATTGATTGCTTTTCCATGTTTCATTTCATATTCATAGTTTTATCTGTTCACTGAATTGTGCATATGTGTACACATGTGTACATGTGTGTTTGTCTGTCTGCAAGAGAGGAAAGAGAGAGCGAGCAGTTTAGAAGAGGAATTGACTTTACCTTTAGCACTGTGCCACAGATTTTTACCACACCTGTTGTAGACAGTGATCTGCTGAATGGTGACATTTCAGCACCAGCTGCCCTGGACAGCGCTAGCCAAACACAGCTCCACCACTGTAGATAGCACAACCCAGACACACACTCCAACTCATCTGCATTCTCAATCATGCCACAGCAGGAGTGGGAGTCCAAATGCAACATAAACTCGTGTCAAAAGTGTCTCAATAAGCTGTGTGCCATAGCTTTTCTGCATTTCAGCATGACTGGCCACTACCTTCTGATGTTTATGCTGCTGTGCAACTTCTAATGGAAGAAGTAATTTCTATTAACCCAAAGAATATCTGTGTTGACTAGCTAATTAATTCTATAAATAATAAACCAGTTCTCCTTATGACAATACCGTGTCTTGAAATTTTAAAGCATAGCACCCACAAAGCTTTAAACTTTTCTTCTTCTTGTAAAGTGTACATGGTTGTGTTTTCGGTGTTCTGTCATAAACCTGCCAATCAATGGTGTAAATATTCGGTCTCATGAATCCTACATTAGTGAAGGGAATTCTGTTCTCGGATACTAAGTGCCATAAACTTCAACAGAGCTGCCGTGCTATGTACTCTTGAGTAGAGTCTTCTAACCTTTGCAGCTTAAAGATAGCTCACAATGTCTTTTGTGACAAGGCTTAGAAATTCTGGTAGGCTCACCATTACACAGTGCTGCAGATTCCAGTATTAGGCTATTGCAAACATTTTCTCCTCTGCTCTCTTCTCATCACTTCACCTCACTATTCCTTTCCTCTCTTTCTCTCCTCTCCCATTACATCCCCCCCCCAGTCTTTTCTCTCCTTGTGCTCAAAGGCCTAAAAACTGCAGTAAAATTACAGAGTCACTGGTTCACTGAGCAGACACATCAGTTTATAACACACAGCTATAATTACATTGATTTAAAACTGCAGCCCCTTTTTTCTTGTCATTGAAAATGCAGATTTGTTTCAGTGGACTGGAATTTCCGGGTGACTGAACCAAGCTCAAACACAGTATCTCTGCACTCCAGTAATGTTGAAAGAACATGGGGGTTATTTGTCTCTGACCTCAGGTTTCTACAAACATGTCCTTGAGAAAGGGAACCTAGATGACCTCGTGAAATGTTGTAGAATGTCAGAGTGACAACATTGTGGGCATGAGGAGGGGTGTGGGGGGGGCAACAAGGGATAATTTCTGATCTGCCTCCTGTGATCAGGCTTTTGGCAGAGGCACCTCTTCTTCCCTAAGGCCCTGACGTTGGCAGCATCCTGGGGGAAATTTGGACACAGATGCTGCTGGGACATTTGGCATGGGACGAGAGGAAACCCCCTGTGGGGGTGGCCTCCCTAAACTACAGATCAGCTCTGTGAATTTCACAGACTATGAGATAAGCACCTATGTTCACCTCTACCCAAACATCCCACAAGACAGCTGCACTACAGAGAGGAATAGCAGGGGATGTATTTGCATGTGAGCTTGAGAAAGAGAAAGGGAGGGAGAGACAGAGTTACTGAGAGAGTATTCGGGTGTGTGTGTGTGTCTCCATGTATAGTAGGCATATGTGTATGATTGTGTGCATGTGTGAAAATGGGAGGAAAAATAGAGAATGGAGATATAATAGGAGAGAAATAGGGATGAAGAGGACAAGCACTTATTTGTATATGTGAGTGTGTTTTTGAGACAGTATAGCCTCTAGGTAAGCTTGCCTGTACAAACAAATTACTCAGTGTACTCACAGTTGAATTGGAAGTTCCAATTATATTGAAAAAATGCACTTAAAGCCACAAAACCTCAAAATAAGCTGTGCGGGACTGGATGTCTCCTGGCCAGAAAGCAAGAACTGCTGTTTTCAGTCTTGGTCTTTACTCTTCAATCAAAAGCAAAGGTCCAACCGTACTATAATTGAGTGACCATGTTTCCAGGAAGGACTTTACGAACAGCCAAACATAATAAGCTGACATTTACTGTCTGTATTTTTTATTACTCGAATATTATAATTTGTACTGATTCAATGCTAAAAAACACAAAGCAAAAATATTTATGGATCTGATGCAGGGCCGACTCTATATACAGGGACAACAAATGTACAACTGAAAAGTGTACTGACATAAATTAAATGATGTCAGTCTGTTTAGACATGAGTATGACTGTAATTACTAACTGGTATTGTAAACCCCATTGTACTGTACTGTACTTACATTGTACTGTAACATGCCTGTCACCGATGCAATATTTATAACCACAGAATGAAAATAAATCTTTTTTTTTTTATCCTCAGGCACACTGGATTAGACATTCCAGGGAGGATTTATTTTGAGAGATTTTTTTTTTTCTTGGAACAATGTGACGTTCGGTCTCTGATATAGCATCTATGAACTGATTCTTCAAATGCCAACTGGCCATAAGACAGGGACAGTGCCCTGCAGGAGTGTGCTCAGATTTCATCTGACCACTCTGAGCACGAAGAAGATGTGGCTGACCATGTGTTTCATGGCTCGTGGAGAATGACTGACACACCACAACCCTCCCCGGCCCCAGAGGTGGCCCTGAACGACAGGGGCTGTTAACATCACACATGGGCTCGCTCAAGCTGAATTGCAGGTAGATAGCTCCTGTCCCTTCGTGTGATGGTTCCGTGATATGACACAGAGTGCAATCATTAAAATGACACTCTGATATCTCCTGAGACAGAGCCAATTAAAATCATTCCATATCTGTGAGGACACTGCTTCCTCTGTCTGATCCTCATCAGCTGTGCTATCCGATTATGTGCTCTCTTATGCCTGCAAAGATCTTTAAAGTTACAAAAAACTCAAGGGGTGCATAGTTCTCTTGCATATTGAAATAAGATTAAGTAAGATGTGAGAAATGTACATCTGTATTTTTATGTACTACAAAACATGAAGAATACACATGGAAATAAAAGGGTGATGTTATATCAATTAAATTATTAAGTTAACAATATTAGGAGTTTTTGATATTCCTGCTAAAGGATATTATCAGAATTTTATGAGCGCAGAGACAGTGTGTTGAACTCTCAAATGTCATGTAGATGGCATTACTGGATACCAGCCACTCACTATCACCTCTCATGATAACAGTAACTTCAGCCTACAGCTGAAACAGACAATTGCATCCAATTAAATGATTTATCTGTTAGATCACATTAGCCAACAAGATAATTCTAATTTATAAGTTTTTTGTGCTAAAGGCAACGACAATGTAGATCTCTCCTCCAAAGATGAATTGAATGTGAAGAAGAGGTAGACATTTTCAGTTTTTTAAGGTTTACAAGGTCTTCTCTGTATCTGATCAGTAAATAAAACATTGGTATAGAGGTGAGTTTAATGATGAAACAATGCATTTAAATAAAAGCCAAATATAAGTGTTGCGATGAGAGGAAGCTAGTTATGCAAAAAGGTAACAGTATATACATCCCACAAGTGTCTTTTGTGCAACTTTAATTTCACACTGACAGGAAGCAACACAACTCCACTTCCCAATTCCTGTACTTTTCTTCACCTAAATGCGCCAGTGGTTTTGTCTTATAGCCTCTTAATGGCAACCCTTAAATTCAGTGACAAAGGTCTGTATACATTCCTGCCCTGATTCAGAGGACAATGTAGCTGCTTGTAACTCTGTGGTTTAAATGACCATATGTGTTTGTTCCTTCAGTCAGTGGGGTGTTCACATTGTGAGGAGAGCTTAAGCTTAATGTTGTGTGTCTGCAACCATGAAAAAAAAAAAAATCTCATCGACCACCCAAGATGGAGGACAACATACCACTAAAGTACTGTATCAATGCACTTATTTACCACAACAGATGCATGATAATGATAATTATATTTCACATTAGTATGGTGCTTTTAATGGATCTCAAAGAACTTTACGGTGCTTTAAGTATCTAAATGAGAGTATATATGTTTGCTTGTATCTGTGGTGCACATTACGTGTCAGAATCCTCACCATACATCATCCTAAGGTTGGGAGGAGGGATTTATCTAACAACTTTTACTGGTACATAATTAGATGTCCAGACTGAGGCAGTCAATTGGGATTTAGCTAGAGCACCAAGAGCACTTTTACATGTGACTGCCATAGGATATATCATGACCACAATATATAATTCACACCGCAAAAGGTTGCCTTATTTATCCATCTATGTTCACTCACAGAGGGACATAGATGGAGTGGAACCACCTTGTGAACATTAGGACTGACCAGGATTAAATCAACATTTACCCTTATCTTTGGATTAACACTAACTGTACAAGTGTTACGTTTCCCCTTCACAAACCCATTTCAGCAAGTAACTTTCAGAAACTGGTGGTCTTACTAAATTGTTTGTGAATAAGAAAAAAGACTTACACTTATTTATAAGCAAAAGTTTTGGACAAATGTAGACAGAAATATAAAATGTCTTGATGATTTTATGTCTTGATAGGAATGCAGGGATTGGGCAACTTGTATAGTTTCTAGTGGGTGTGTGTAGGGAGGTCAGTTTTAGAGCCACAGGAGGAAAAAGGTTTACTCTGCACCAGCAGGTATAATTCATCTCACTTAGTCTAAAGGCCTGTCAATACTCATAAGGCAACGTACAGGACAACAATACATAAAATGAAAGGCTGTGTCTCTCGGTCATCCTACAGGTGTGTGTGTGTATGTGCGTGTGTGTGTGTGTGCATGCATGTGTGTTTTTGTGCATTGGATTATACTTGGATTAAGTATATTTGTGGTGTCTGTTTTTGCAAATTTATTTTCATGTTGAGTATGGGAGTGTCTGTGAACATGTGTTATCTGTCCCAATGGTTAAGAATTTGATTTTTTTTTACATGTATTTAAGCAAGTATGGGTTAGGGTTTCAACAGCTTATGTAATAAATCAGATATAGGGGATAATCAGGGGGCCAGATGTGGATTTAAAAAGAATGAACTCAAAGTATGGATGCCCCTCCAGAGGTCTGTATAGCCAGTTCTACTCCCATCTCAGCAACATGTACTTACCACATCTTAGACTGTCAATACGTCTGCTCACTCACACAGCAACATTAATACATATTTGCACCTCCAGAACGCTTGCCCACCACACAAAATCTCTAGATTACACTATAATACACCACATTCAAGTCTGATGATTGGACATGATCCAGACTGCAAGCACAGCTTAATCTTGAGCAACTCCCTTTGAGAAGTGGGGACAATGGCAATTTTACCCATCTAAATTGGTCATTCATTTCAATGACTGTGTAAGTAGTTAAGCCTTAACTCACCTCCATGGCTGTGAAGGCAGATTGTCAGTGGGCTGAGAAGTTAACATAATAGATGCATTTCAGTTCAATTGTTGTTTGTCACAATTTCTCATTGCAGAGGATTTTTTTGTGATAAACAGATAAAAATGTGATAAACATCTACAGATGAATGCCAATTAGGCCATTGCTTCTCACCTGCTACTGCAGAAATTACACAAAACTGCAAAAATGCATCACACAAATGAATCATGGGAAAGGAAAGTGAGCAGACAGTAGTGGGCTTCCCTTGGGCTCCCCTGTCTCAGCTTTGTTTGAGGCCCTCTAGGGTGCTACCATGGTGATTTTTTTCTTTTCTCTCTGGCACAGTAGTGGTTTAAAGAACAGATTAGAAAAAATAAAGGATGCTGGTTTAAATTGTAGGAAAACTTTGTATGTGCTTTCCAAACTGGTGAATTAAATATCTTCATGGATTTTAGTAGAATATAAGTATGAGAACTGCCACCATGTGATGTGTGCATGGTTAGTTGCTCTGGGTAAGGCTGCTAGGATGGATGCTATAATGCTATGTCTTGTCATGACACAGTCATTCTCATTTTCACTGGCTCAAGGTTGATCTATAATAATAATAATAATAATAATAATAATAATGTAGTGGTGGTGGTTGTGGCACATGTGGGGAGAGGCAGTGACAGTGCAGCTGTAGCAGCGCTGTGTTCCCATCCCTCCTAGCATCTCCTTTCTCGTAATGTGCCCTCCTGCTTAAGTCCATGAACAGGGACGTTAAAAAAAGGCAGGGAAGTTGATTTATCTCCCATTCAATCTCTCATGACATCACATGGGGAAGAACTCACTGGAGGAAAAAAGTGACTTCCTCAACAATTTTAATAAAGTGGGAGATAATTATCACACAAAGTTGTTATGCAGCCAGTGTTCTAATTAGAGCAGAGGCTTTGTCACAGTCACCCAGTAATGGAACAGGAGAAAGACAGGGCAGACCTCCATGGTACAGGGACTCTACAACAAAACAGAGAGCGGAGACTCAAACATCTTCAGCTTCTGAATGGTTTACATACTGCTCTAAGATGCTTTAGCCATCTAGGCCTTATGCAGAGAACGTGTTTTTAGAGATCTCACAGATCTATTTGATGAGATGGATGAATGGCTGCTGAGCCATTTCAGATTGCCAAGAGCAATGCTTTTAGATTTGTGCAATACTCTGGAGCCTCAACTTAGGCGAAACACACGCTGGTCAAATCCTGTGCCTCCACACCTGCAAGCGTGCTCTGAGTTTTTGCTACAGGATCCTTTCAGAGAGATATAGGAGACAGGTCAGGCATTTCACATTCTTCTTTGAGCCATATGCTTCCGAGATTACTGAAAGCTATTATATCATTCCTGCCCAAGTGCATATTGTTTCCATACAGTGCTAACCAACAGACAGAAATTAAGAATGCTTTTTTTGCTATAGCTGGAAATACCATTGGTGCTGTAGACTGCACCGATATCTGCATCAAAGTGCCCTCTCCAGATCCATTCCCATACCTCAACCATAAGCTGTACCTCTCCATTAATGTCCAAATAATATCAGATGCAAACTGCCACCTTCTGAATGTCATGGCCCATTGACCAGGGGGAGCATATGACTCCTTTGTGCTGCAGAACAGCTCAGTGGGGATGTGTCTAGGTCAAGGAGCTGGTGGAGATGGATAGCTGATTGGAAACTGATTTGTAATTATGGAAACCACAATCCAGTTCAATCTTTGTAAGAACTGAACTTTATAAAAATGTAACATAGGTGACCAAGGTTATGCCCTCACTCCATGGCTCATGACCCTGCTTGCAAACCCCCAGACGCACAGAAGCGTTCTTACAGCCACCAACCTGTGCACACTCTCTCCATGGTAAAATGCACAATTGAAGTGCTGAAGGCCTGGTGGATGTGCTTTGATTCTGTTAGAGGAAAGCTTCTACACACCCCAGAGAAAGCTTGTCTAATCAAAACGGCCTGCTGTACACTGCCCAATGTGGCCATGAGACATGGTGTGCCACATCCAGATCAGATACCCCCCTGTGGAGGAAATGTCAGACGACCCAGGGGACACACCTTATGGAGATGGCATCATCGTTCGGCAGCGGTTAATTGACCGCTTATGAGGTAGGCAAGCATATGGTTTTGTATACCTGTGGGCCTATAAAGCCCTTTGAGAGTGTAAACAGTGATATTGGGCTTTAAATAAATTTGAACTTTATAAGGTGGTGGATAACAAATAAGGAATCCTACACAAGCCATTTTATGTGGCTTCATTAAGTGTTTCATTAATCCTTTCAAGGTTTTTGGTTATATCATTTAGCACAAAAGTCAATGAAATTAAAGTTGTGGAAATATCTTGTAATGTTGACAGAATCTGTTCTTGATTTTGCAGGACTGCATCAGAGACAACTTTAGTCTGAGAGAAAATGTGGCAAGGGCGTTCAGGCTCTGCAGTTTGTGATGATGCACTTGCTTGACCTTTTTCTGAAAATAAAATAAAAATAAAAATTTGAATGCAGTCGTTTGAGTGTTCATTGAAATAACAGGAAAAAGCCTGTAGATGACCACAGGTAGAAAAAAGTTATGTTATAAGATGTTTATCCAGTAGATCTAACATGAACATTTAAAATGTACCTTCAGCAACTGGTGTGTCTGTAAATACATCGCTGGTGGAGGCTTGAGAACCTGATGTGCCTGGCAGTGGATCACAGTCTGTGTCGGAGCCTTCAGAAACTGATGCACCTGGAGTAGCATTGCTGTCAAGTGGAGCGTCTGACTGGACACTTGTCCGTGCCACCTCTCCAATTATTTCTCAAATTCTTAGGTCTACTTGCGACACCACCACCTTCTCCTTTCCTCCTCCAGTTGTCATCATGGAGCGCTTGGCTTGGGCGATATGTTTTTTTGCTTCCATTTTCATGCCAAACCATTTTCCTTTAATTCCGGTTACTGTGCATCCCTCTGCTGACACAGCATTTACAGAATCACAAATGTTTTGCCATTGCTGGTTTTTGGATTTTCCAGTGACGTCAGTACTGACGCTCTGGAAAATCATGTCTCCTTTGTTTAAATTTATTTAACAGTACATTGATTTCACTACAGCTGAAGTTCTTCTTCTTCTTCTTACAACCTTTTTTTTGGTGGCATCTTTCCAATTCCTGAGCATGTGCCAGAGTATTTGCAAACGGCACAACACCTGCCCTTATATAGCGCTTATGGGGTGTTACCTATGCTAATAACAAACAATCAGCCATGGGCCTCCGATTTATGATCATGTGGGATTCATCATTCAGCACACCTGGGTAAGAGCAGATTTGGATGCTTAAGAATGTTTGGTGCATCTGAAGTTGACTCCTCTTACTTTTTCTCTTCACAGAAAATGAAGAGAAATTTAAGAAAATGCTGCTTCATGTCCCACATTGTCTCATGAGTAGTTTGTTACTATTTGCCCAATATCTGGAAATAAGTTTATAGTTGGAGAATCCCAAAGGAAGCTTTCAACCCACACTGGTATTTCAGTACAGAGCTGGATCAGTTATTGTACGGATGGCCATCTCATGGGAAACATTGGGTCTGATCACTACCCTGCATGGCACAATTCTGGCTAAGCAATATGAGGTCATTTTAGATAACCAGATGCACATTATTGTGCAAACATTGTTTCCTCAATATACACACTGCTAAATTGATTTAAGAGTGGTTTCTTAAACACTGGGATATGGTTAAAAACCTTCCATAGTCTTCCAAGTCACCAGATTTAAACACTGTTTGATATTTATTGCACACTCTGAAACATCAAGTATGAATTAGATTTCATTCCTGAAAGAACTGGAGGTTTTTGTTCTTGAAAATTGATTCAATATAGTGATAGATACTGATAGAGACAATGTATTACAACATTCCAAGAAGTACCTAAGGTGTTCTGTAGGCAAAGGGTGGACCAGTCCATCTGTATATTGATATGTTATTTATTTATTTATTTATTCATTTTTTGCTTCGGCAATTAAACCACAGAATTTGAAGCTTTCTTGAACCATTTGATAAGTGGATTAAATGAAAATGTGCACTGAGGGCAAAGTAAGCTATGAGTTTCCAAAGAAATTAAATAAAGTAGAAGCATCAGCCTTTTAAATTTCTAGAACTGAAATCCTATTTTTAACTATCACAACACATGGCTGCATGACTTTGTGACAAAGGAAGTTACTTTGCATTTTAAAAATGTATAAGTTCAATTCTAAAATAAACTATTTGAGTACACACCACTGTCAAAGTCCAACTGGAGCCTAGTATGTCAGTTTTAACAATGTGTGTGCATGTGTGTGTGTGTGTGTGTGTGTGTGTGTGTGTGTGTGCGCAATTGGGACAATGGAAATACACAGGAACATGGCTATGGCATCTCAGAATGAATCAATCAGTCTCAGATTTACTAGTAAAGGACAGATGTTGCAAAGAGTCAGTTATTTTTTTTTTTTTTTTTTGGATTCCATTTTGTATTTCTCTGGCAACATGTCCATAAGGATGATGGAATGGGAATTCAAGGTGAGGAATTTCAGCTGCTGCTGTTTGGCAATAGCACAGTGGACGTGTTTGTGGATGCCAGGAGCTGTAGCCTCAGCCCACGCCTTAAGCTTGCATAAAGAGGAATCAGAACAAACAAGGGAATTGAATTGAACTTAATTACAGAATCTAAGTAAAAAGGAGAACACAAACTTCACACACCTGCCCGTTTCACCTGCACAAACACACACAAGGCCTCACAGAAAATGGACAGACCCAGTAGTGGAAAAACAATCCAATAGAAAGACACTCCAACTGCATCCAACCATTAATACATCCAGGCTGCCCCACAATTAGTCCTGTTAACTCATCAATAACTTGTGCTTTTTTTATTAACACAATGAAACAGAATATCATCAGACATCAAGAATTTTTGTTCAAAACCTGAAATTTTCTTCCTTTCCAATTTTAACCCAAGAGACGGAAGCAGGTGTCTCAAACAGATCCTCTAGGCTGGTAATCTGCCTGTCTCTAATCAAGTGGAAAACCCAGTCAGAGTGGCTCTGGTGCAGGAGCGCCATGCTCTGTGTCCTGAACAGATAAATGTAGTCTGTGAGTGAGGTGCATTGGTGCCAGCAGACTGAAGTAAAAGAGTGAGAGACTGAGAGTAAGAGTTTGTTATCCATCTTTGCTCCAGCATAGCTTAGTCCATGCTAGTAGGGCCCACAGTGTGAAGTATTGACTCTAACACCAGTTTTATACTAAAATCCCAGGTTTAACCATAGATTTTAAACATGGGATTAATCCATGTCGGAAACCCTTTATATCAAACCATAGACACAGGTAATTACCATGTTATCGGTGTTTACATAAGAATCAAGTTAGCATGCGTAGTTTCGTATTCATGCCATCTGAGAAGGGTTGTCATGTTTCACTTGACAACCCCTCTCAGATTTTACCTTAAAAGATGCTGCACACACACTCACTCACACACAAACAGATACACGAGACAAAGGACTGAACCCCTTAAACATCACACAGACTACAAATTGAAGAATATGTCTGGCAGGGAATGCAGAAAGAATTCACAGCATTGTCTTCAGAGTCAGAAAGTGGCAATGGAGGATTTTAACAAGCAAATATAACCTGTGTGTCTCTCATTAACACCTCACTGAAGACTTCCACACTTCAGGTTCTCAGCCTTGTCAAAAACCACACAAGAAATTATAAATATCCATAGTTAAGAGACTCGCCGACTCTCTGACAAGCTATCGAGACTTTGCTTCTTAATAAAAAAACTACACAACTCATCAAGGATGCCCACACTTTACACCATTTTTATACATTTTTCTTTACTATACTTTGAATATGAAGATGCCAGTTGGGCTTAGAGTTCTTAACTTGCAAACAGGATTGGCTCTAGTCACCATGAAAAAAACACTTGGCTGGATAAGGCCAAGCTTAATCCTACCTCAGTCCATACACAGTTCTCACAACTCAATCTGCACACAGGCTATGAAGAATATGAAAACTTAGAGGTGTTACAAAGGGTTGTAAATCTTTATGAACAGTTATGAGTAGCCATGTTTGCTTTTGGCTTGGATTATGTACTTTCAGACTGGCTGGTGGAGAAGCACTGGTAAAACCATGGAAAGAATGTTAATATCATATCTTTGATCATCAAGCTATTAATGGACAACAATTATCAAACAATGGGGTTTGATTTAATGGGTTATCTGCTAGTTAACCTCTGCTTGTCTAAATTAGATTTCAGCACATATGCACATGGCTCATTGACCTGCCAGTATTTATATTAATTAAAGGGCACCAGCCAATTCCCTATGCCAAATAAATGGCTTCAAATTAATTTCTAAAGTCTGATAAAACACGTCCCCTCAGAGCATTTGGCCGACAAAACAACCCACTTACACTATATTTCAGATTTGTTATGAAAACCAAACATATAGGAGCAGTTACCTTTGTGAGACATGCTATTACCTTCTGATTTGTGATGAGTATGAAGGAACACCATTCTTTTGATGAAGGTTTGGAATAAGAGCAAAAAATCAATAAGGTAGAAATAGACTGATATTTCAATCTATTCCTAGGTTTCATAATGTGTTTCTTTTCCCTCTCTCTATGTCTCTATTTACCTCTATTTCAACAGTCATATATAGGGTTCTTCAATGGCATGAAATAAATTTGTAAATATTGCTGTGGCATAAACCAGTATGTTTAAATATCAATATAGATTGAATAACTAGGACAAAGCAAGGACAACTATGACAGTAAAAACATGCTTCAATGAGATTCTTCTTCTTCTTCTTCTTATTATTATTATTATAAAACAGCACGCTTCCATAAAATTATGTAGATACTGGATTTGCATGGTATGTTAGAACTGGCATCCTGAAATGTATTGTTCTGCAGCTGAAGTTGCTGGCTTCAGATAGGATCACTCCTCCCTCTCTCTTTCTACACAAGCTTGTCTATGGGAGATGTTGCCTGCATTCACTTGTTCCTTGTTAATGAAGTGTCACACAGGAAGTGATGTTGTGAGAAGACATTAGAAGGAGCATTTTCCCATTTTCATCTCTTGAGTGCACCAATTCGGCGCATTCCCCCTGCTGTTCCAAACAAAACATATCACAATTTACTCAATTTGCCTGTCAAAACACGTCAACCAAAAGGAAGGAAACATTCAATGAATACCCTAATCCATTCTGAACACAGAAAGAGAGTGTTGATTCTGCACAGTACTAGAGTGCTGTGGCTGCAACAGTCAATTATACCTCAGCTCATGCACACCCCATTCCCCAACATTCATGTTTCTCCAGCATGCTGTTTTCCGCATCATCAACGATGACTGAGGCTTCTAACCTGTTGACCGTGAAAAAAGTGAGCGAACCAGCTCTAACTCCACACTCTCAGGGTTAAACTCAGCAAATATGTGTGAGTGCATCAGTTTTATTAATGTCCAACCCATATATACATATAAATGTACTCAAAGTTTCAAAGTAAAGAATTTAGCACATAATATGAAACAAACTGAATATTTGTGAGCCACCAGTCAAGGGAGCTGTGTGTCTTCTCCTCACCCATGTTACCTATTGCTTTCCTCTCACAATTATCAAATAAGACCATTGTTAAAGCAGCCAGGATTACTTTTAATGTACTTATTAAATCACATTCCCAGCATAACATTGTGCTTTTATTCATCCGCCATACTTTCTGCACTGCATTTTTAAGATAGAAATAATTTCCCAGTTAAATTGAGTATATGAGAATATTAAATGGTGAAAAGATTCACTTACCTGCATTTACCAGGGTGTCATTTGGGAAAATGACAGAAAGCCACAGTCCAGGAAGATCCGTAATGAGACAGAAAGAGATGAAAAAGGGGGGAGGAAAGGAGGGAGAGAAGGAGAGAAATAAAACTGTTAGGAACTATGACCTTCACTATGAATAATTGACTAAGCTTCACATGAGGTACAGAAAGCTGTTCAATAGTTGTGCTTTTTCTAAGTTATTAAAATGATAGCAACCCCTCACCATGAAATATTTAAGATCTTTGTTTGCAGTAGGGCTGGAGGCAGGGCACTGAGGTATTGTACCTGATAGCAACTGACACAGGTCAGATGAAACACAGGGATAAGCTTGCAGGAGACCGTAGAATGCTCAGTCAATACAAACGTTGTCACAGCCAGGTATGCACCAGGTCAAAGGATGCTGTGTGACAGGTGGCATGCAGGCTCAGATCCAAAAACATGCTCTTATATTTCAGGTATTTATCTGTCAATGAGGATCTGTAGCTAGTTTTTCAAGGATATGTGTATGTGTGTGTGTGTGTGTGTGTGTGTGTGTGTGTGTGTGTGTGTGTGTGTGTGTTTACATATTGTGGATTTTTATAACAGTTTTTATAGTTTTACTGATGTAAGTCAATCTATTTTCTCATGTAACACAGCATATTTAAGTCAAACTTTTCAGTGGAGCTAAGTGGACCATTTTTGTGGCATGTGACAAGCAACAGATGAATGTGTCATTACAACATTGGTCTGGAACAGACAGGTGTGTGATGTTCCAGGACACAGAAGAGAGGATATAACACGCTGTTCCCAGAGTGACACCTTCCCCCACTGACAGTGAACAGGTGCGGGTGTGCCCAACAGTGGCAGCTCTCCTGCATTTAAACTCCTCTCTCTCCCTTCCCTTATGATCTGATAAATCTGCATGTGTCTCCATAACGCACGTCATGTCCACGTGGCAGAGGGGGTTGCTTAATTGAAAAAACACATCACTCACAGAGTGCCCTTTCTTTCCCGAGGGCAAGCATGCACACTCTTTCTTCTTCAAAGTCATTTCAAATTAATTAATGCAGTGAAAGACAAAAGTAAAACAAAAAAAAAAAAAACTGATCTTGCTCTCAACCTCTCCTGTGTGAGGTGTTCTTTGTCAATGGCCTGAGCGAGATTAGACAGCAGAGGATGAGATAAGAATTGCCCTTGGATGAAACAGGAAGGGGTAAGGTGGAGGATGGGGCTGGAGGACTATGGGGGATCAGATTGACAGCTGCCAGTGAAAGCTGTTCCCTGTAGCCTCTACACTGAGTCATGGATGTAAGGGTCTCTGAATGGGAAGCTATTGAGCTGTGTGTTGGAAATTAGCCTGCCACTCCTAAATCAGAACAGGCACCATGCTGGGCCGCTATCCAGGTCCTGAGGTACTAATCAATGAAAAAGTGCACTTAGACTGCCTGCTCTAGGAAAATATAGTCTAATTGAGAAGCTGGATCTATGCCAGGCAGAATTTTATCCATGATGAGGTATTCTATTCTGTAATTTATAAATTGCTGTTCGCGGACAGGCAGAAAGATTGACTGATTATGAATAATAAACATGCCTTTTTAGATTTTATTCATACCCACTATGTACACCAACCTCTCTAAGCCAGGGTAACCATGGCTTCACTGAACCTAAATCCCTCTCTTCATTTCTTCTTCAGTGCTCTCTTTTCATTTCTCGGTCTCATAAATAGGGATATTGCAATACAATACTCTTACACTGTGAAGTGTTTTACTTTATCCCTCCCTTCATGTCTGTCATCCTGTTTCTTTTTCCAATAGTCCTTTCTGTTATTCTTACTCTCCTCATCACCCATCCTTCCTTTCTTTTTTGAAGTAAAATAGAATGAGGGAGCAATGGAGACAATAATTCTGAAATGAATTGAATAATTCTTCTGAATAACTGAATTGAAAGAGAGAGGTAGAGCAAAACAGAACAAGAGAGAGGAGGGATGCAATCAGGGTATACATGCTGGAGAATAAACAGCACGCAGAATAAACAGATTGGATCTTGAATGCCAATGACAGCCAGATTTGTCACTTCCAGCAGGTGCCGTCTTCTCAAAGAATGCAGAACACCTTTTTCCCCATTTATTTACATTTTATCTCAAAAATATGGGAGAAAAAATCCAATAGGAGATGAATCTGATGAGGTGAAAAGGTAATGTTTCACTGATTTTCACATTGTAATAGATCTTAGGAATGAAAGACTCATGGACAGGGAGAGGAAGGGCAAGAGAGAGAGAGAAAAAGAGAGAGGAACAAGGAAAATGTCCAGATATTTAATTTCACCACAGTAATTTCTGAAAGTATCCTATTATTTGTTATTTCCATGTGTTGGGGCAGAGGTTGATCTCTCTCTCTGTTTCTTTTACTACCATACCTTCTGAGGAATCCAAGTTAGACACAGCCCACCCCTTCTACATTTGTTTACCTGTGTTTCATTCTTTTATAAAAACACACAAATCTCATGGGCAACGGCAAAGCCCAAGAGCAAAGGCTAAACATTTGCCATAAATATCCTAGTGAGAAACTCAAGGGGATATACAAAATGGTGGTTAAACCTGCAGAGGTGTTTAAGTTACTTCAAGTTTGTAGTCCTCAGAAAATGTACCAAAACCTACATTAGAATGTACCACCTACATACATTAGAAAACCTAATCTTTCATCTTAAAGCTGAAACAGTCCTAGTAAATAAACTTTGAGAAATATATACACATACAAACAAACACATAGCCAGAGAGACACACCTGCCACCACAGTAATTCTCTGTTAAAGACAAGTGTAAGGAACACAACACTGTGACAAAGCTCTGGTATAGGATACCTAGACAGTACTCTGCAGTGCAGTAATCATATATTCCATTAAATAATGCGGCGGCTGTAAATTATTTATCCTGATTTCAGTAAACTCAAAGTGAAATATTAATATATTTACAACATGTATTATTCTTGTAGTTACCTATCTATGAAAAATAACAATGACAAAAACAGAGGATAATTGAATTAATTGAAATTTTTCAAAGTCATACAATATGAACAGCATATGACTACCAATTGGATAGTTATGCAAGGATATAAGACAAGAAATGTTATTGTCACAGCATATATTGTACTGATGGTGAAATTTGCACCTGTGAGTTGATTTTCAGGCCACCGATAAATACAATGAAAGAAGAAGAAGATAACAAAACAACACCAATAATCACAACAGCAGCAGCAGCAAAAACCGCAACAAAATGAAGACCTTAGTGCATCTTGGGGCAGAACGGCAACCATACCACATCTGAGAATCCCTTTTCTTCACATCATCCGTGCGATGTGTGAATGCGAACTAAGAACAAAGTTGCTATACTCTGTTATCATACCCTGTTGTGTCTGCCATAGAGAGTTTCACTACACTTCATGCAGAGTGAAAGTCTCCCGCTGCACTGCCTCTGTCACTGTTCTAAACCATTTGACCCACTGTTTCCATTCATCGTATCAGGCTAACAATCTTATCGACACAACCAGCCCCTGACCTGCTCCTCTCTGTTAACCTCACGAATGAATCAACTCCAAGAGATGATCAATATCACTGCAATCAATTTCGTTTGCATTATATAAAGCACTTTCCAACAACACAACAACCTTGACGGAGATGCAATATGAGGTGATAGTTACCTTTTGGACAGTGGCTGCTGTCCTGTGATAAACAGCACAAATGGCCAACCCCTGGCCAGGAAGCTGAGAATGGCCCAAGCTGCCCCCAGCACATGGTATATTTTTTGTGGTTCACCTCAGCTATCCAGCAAAACTACTGCTCTGTCCTCCAGCCTTCCTATTTCTTCCTCATACAGTGCTCTATAACACAGTACACAGAATTTGAAAACCCATTATTTTTTAAAAGCCCCAGAGAAACAGCAGAACACAAAAAAGAGTGATGACTCTGCTATCCCATCCTTCTAAAGTATGTGGTGGGGGGTGGGGAGGTGGGCAGAAAAGAAGATAATGGTCAACAGTAAAACTCATTCGATTAGTCTATTACTGATGTTACGCTGGGGCGGCTGATATTTCAGTTTTCACGCACTTCACATTTACAGCCAATTTGTTTCCCTTAATATTCGGCATGTGATCTCAGGCTAATAGCTGTTAATCACACAGACCGGGGTGGCTACAACTCTGAGCAAACAGTTCCTGCCCACTGGAGCCAGAAAAATAAGTTTTCCTGGAGTACCAAAGCATTTTATCATTATTCGGTAAACTCAAAGCAACTGCTGCATTTTTGGATTTTAGTCTAATTTTATTCACAAGTTGAAAATCCACTTTAAGCTTATCTTAAAAATAAAATAATGCATTAGTGATAAAAATGGAGGGTCCATTAATTTTTCATTGACATGGTATTTTTTCATGTAAGCTGTCCTTATGCTTTGGGAACTCTGATCCTTGCCCTCCCCAGACTGGAAAATGGGCAGTGGATTGGTTTACGTTAGGGATGAGGTACAGGGTCAGACACAGATGGATGAGCGAGTTGGTCATTGTGGGTGGTGAGCCATGAACGCATTTAAAGCCTGAAAGAGCGTATACTCCCACCACTACATGACGCGTTCACCTCCTTTCACCACCTCATGACAATCCGTTTGTGGGCTCATCTGTGGGCTCACGTAACTGTATGTTCAACCTAAGAAACTGGAAAGGGGTCAAATGCCTCCACTACAGCGGCTCCTGAACAGGTAATGAGTATAACTGCTATTATGGTTGTGGGGGACTTTATGTTAAGCATACATGTTAACAGGAATGAGTAAACCTTCTTTTCATCTTTATGTTCTACGCAGAAGTTAGGCAGCTATATATTTATTGTGGCCTAATGTATAAATGTATTTTATATACCTTAATATTTGGTTACACTGCAATCAATTAGTTCTTGGCCTCATCCTCCTGCAACCCTAGAGGAGTCTAGCAGTTAGTGTGGAGTTTTTGTCGAAAGTTGTTGCCGTATTTTTGGCACACTGGCACTACCTTATCTCAAGCATCCACAGACAGAGAAAGCACTTGCTGTTGGTTATCCCGTGATCTGTGGCTTCCGTTACAAAATCTGTTAGTTGAAAATCTTGGGAGAGGGAATTTTATGAGATAAAGACCCACATCATGCCTAATGTCTGCTTCTCAGACAAAGCAGATGGACAGGACAGGCATCACCCATTTAACAAAAGCTCACCAACACCCGCCTGAAGTCAACACAAACGTGTATGCATACACACTCACACAAACAGGTACTGACAAACAAATGCACATGCATAAACACACACCCAAATCTTGCAGTACTTGGCAATCATTAGATAATGTAAAAAAAAACCCACCACCACAGACAGCGATATCGGCCTAACCTCCAACAGATCATGGCTCAGTGGTGAATGTGGGCTGTTAGTAAATGATGCAGTGTAACTCGTTTGAGTTTGAGCTGGGGACAAATCAGGGTGCTCTCAAAGCCACTCGCCTCTATCTCTGCCTATTCCGTCTCACCATGTAGCATATGACAAGACACTCTTACTTATGAGTGCCATGCGCACTGCAAAAATAGAAGTGTCAACTATATTCACCACATGTTCCTCTCAATTTCCACTCCAACAAGCTGCAGCCTAGCATGCAGAACTGCAGAATGTGATGAAGGCCACACTGAGATCCTTCAACAGATGATCCCACATTCCACGTTTTATAGCAATTTTTTGCGAAATTCACTAACATTGGTTGTGTTCAACTAACAATATCAAATTCATACCAGGCAAACATGCCAGGTGAAAGCTCCTTGGATTTGTTTAGGCTTAATTTTTTCATACTGTCTGGTGTTTTAGCAGGTCCATGTTTCCAGCAATATGAATTAATTTTTTTTTTTTTGTTTTCTTGGAATATCAGGATCACATAATTTCAGATAAAAAATGTGTGAATTGTACTTCACAATGATGTGTATGTGATGAGAGAACACAGTCATGGGAAGTGTACACCTGAATTTTTAATTGTGGAGTCAGGGAGAGGCCAGAGGCTGAGGAAATTCAGTGAGCACTCCATACTGTCCAGAACAGAGGCTAGGACTTGGCCCCAGTGAATGTTTGATGCACAGGAGAAGTTAATTTATCTTCAGACACCAATGCCTGGTACCAGTGTTTCAGTAAATAAAAATTCTAAACTGTTGAAGCATGCTTTCGAAATCCTGGTATCTTTACTGAAGGTAACGAAGCAGCTTGGCTGTGGGGGAGGGGGTTGTGGTGGTGGGAGGTGTTGGGGGAAGAAAAAGCATGTAGCATATCTGAAGATATGTGTCTCATTTCAGTTTTGCATTCCAATGCCTTATTTATTTCCTCCGATTCCTCCGGCGCCCCAGGGAGCCAGCAGCACCTGAGCAGAGTATTCATGCAGCCCACATACAGCAGTTTGTCTTTCTGACAGGTGAAAAGCGTCGCTGTGTGCCACAAATTTATTTATTTATTTTTTTAACAGGGGGTGGGGGTAGGCAGTATGCCAAGCAGCCATTGATGTTTGAATGAGAAAACCTGAGACAGAGCTGCAGGCTGGAAGCCCTTCATTCTCACCTAAATCCCTCCAGAGATCCCACACTAACAGTCTCTAAATAGAAGCTGAGCAATAACCAAGAGAACTGCTTTCCTACTTTTAACACCAGCAAGTGCAGGCCAGTGATGTGAGCACTCTGCTACACACCCCTGGCAACCCATACAAGAGCGAAAACCAGTTGCCTCTTCCAAAGCTCTCCGGTATAATTCCAAAATTAATCAACTAAAATGTACTCCTTGGAAATCACCAGATGAAATACAAATGACCTGCCTTCATGAATTTCAAAGAGAGAGAGAGTGCAACCCCCAAGACAGACAGAGAGACATGGAGTGACCTCCAGGGTGATTTCTTGAATATTTATTTCAATTCAGTTTTACTCCCTATATTTTTTGTTTGGTTAATCAGTATTTTGGCCAACTGTTTAAATCATCTTAAAATATCACAGGCATTAAACTTCACTGGAGTCAAAGAAAGACTGAAAGCTCCACTGCATGAATGAGTATTTCAATAAAATAGATTATGAAAGTTTTATGAAAATGTGAAGAAAGCTTTGCAATGCAGACAGGCTGCAGCAGGAAAAAATGTGTCTCCAATTGATTGCTATGCACTGTTTACCTACCTAGAGAGCACTGTCGGAGCATCTTGCTCTCTCCATATCTCTCTCTCAAACTCTATCACGTGGTTTTTTTCCCCTGAAGCAGGTGGGGGTTTGGGCTGGAACTGGCAGCTCTCCCCAGGCTCTACCCAGAGGTGCTGTCTGATTTTTACCACTGTGTGAGAGGTAGGAAGGGGTAACAAGACTCCAAGATGACCTGGACCAGAAGAATGGATGCTGGAAAGCAGCTGTGGAGTTTGCCAGAGTTTTGACAGTCCATTCAGTTGATTTTCTGTAAGGCACAGAAGAGGCTGCAATACCACTGGATTGGTAAAGTGACATACACACAAATACGTTTGCCTGGATCCAAGCAGGCTGAGATTTTACTAGTGAAAAGAAGTGAGTGCTACATAGAGAACTTAGTTCAAGTGTCGACTTCTAATATGGTCAGGAGACCTGCAGCGGCTGGCACTCCACAGGATTGCTTCTACAAGGTGGTTTCAGCCAAATCGTATGTTCAGTGGTCCAGAGGAGACAGTACAGTAGGTTCACAATTAGGTTCTAGATTGGTCCAGACTTAAATTACTGTTTCCATTTCTGAATGACATACTTGAACCTCTAGATGTTAATGCTGAAGAACTGGTTTTCACTGAAAATGTAAAGTACTCTCAAGCATTTAGGATTAAAATCCAGCTGGTGAACTTTGTGGTGGGTCAAGCTAAAGTTGCCATCTGGAAGCATCAGATTAAAATGATTATTTTCCTTCTCAGACGATGGTTCAAGCTGAAGTGTGCATACTATGGTGATTTGTAATTTATTAGAATTCAAAGTGAGATGGTGCATTAACCATTTCTGTGTATGGGGAAAAGTTGGTTAAAGTTTTGAATGTGAAATTAATAGTGTGTTTTCGATCTCATGGCTCCTTTCTTAATGTTTTCTTAGTTTGTGTTTGGTGTTGTTTGGTTATTTCTATTTCTGTTTTACTTGTCATTTTATGGTTCTTCCTTTTCATGGTTATCAAAGTACTCTTGATATCAATAAGAGATGCTCATTGCTACATTTAATGTTACAATTCAGAGCTACAAATGGATGGACATGAACTGAGCAGTGACCTCTACCCTCTGTCTCTCTCTCCTTCCCTCTCTCCCTCACTCCATCGGTCCTCCCTCCTCACCTTGCACTGTCTCTGGCAATTGAGTCTCGGTTTGAATTGGCTTCTCTCGAGCGACACAATTATCCACTTTCTCTGCAGCCGCAGCTAACTTCAGCCAGAGCTTAGGGTGAGAGCAATTACAGGGTACACAGCACAGCGTTTCACACCAAGAGGCTCACTGAGGCAACACAAGCCCAGAAAAAGGAGGGAAGGAAGAAGGGATAGGAGGGAAAGAGATGGAGAGAGAGGTGTTTTTCATGCAGAAGTCAATACGCTGCATGGGTAAATTACTCAGACCACCTTTGGTGATGCATTAGAGTTAAGAGAAGCAACATGCATCACTTTTACTCTCCTACATAGAACTCACTTGTTGGAGAGAGGGAGGGGCACCTCAAATGAACACACACCTGAGGTTATACCCAAGGCAGGTTACAGCCAACACCACAGAGTATTTCTCCAGGATAGTCTTCTCATCACCTTCAGCAGCTAGAATTACCTCAAAATAACATTTAACCTGTTCAACTCCACTGCTGATTACCAGCACCCATTCTATTCACATCCTGGAGGTCATATATTTTATTATGGCACTTTTTATTAATTAAGGTGTGGAATGAACTTTCAGACTGTATAACAACTTCTTGGAAGAGAGGATAAAAAAGTGTATCATTGGAAAACTGTGTCCATCTCTCCACCTTCAGACTGAAACCATTCAGCAATGTCAATTCCAAGAAGAGGTAATTTACAAAAAGCTTTTTGTCACAGCCCAAACCCTTCACCTGTGTCAGAAATGGAAGATGTGCAGCCTACCACTCCGTTCCATTATGTGCAGCAGTCTTTTCACAACATGAAAACATTTATTCCACTGGACCCTGACTCCCCTCCTCCACATGCAAATGAAAGATGGCTGGGTGCAGCCTGTGGCTTCTGCCCCAAAAGAATGGAATTAGTGCTGACTGGATCTCTTTGAATAGCTCCAGAAGGTCCAGGCAGGGCCAGCTTCGGTCACAGCAAGGCTTATTATATTGCTTTATATTATTATTTTAAATGCTGTAAGAACTCTTTACAGAACCATATGCCAAGAGCTTGGAATGATGTAACTAAATTTTTCTTGAGACAAAATCCACTGACAGAAAAAAGAAAAAAGGTATACATTTATGTGCGTTTGTGTGTGTGTGTGTGTGTGTGTGTGTGTGTGTGTGTGTGTGTGTATTTTGTGCAGGACAGGGCAATGCTAAAAAAAAAGAAAAAACAGAAAATAGATACAAAATTATTTCTCTGAATGTGAAATCAAGCTAATCGTCTCAGAAATCAATATTTATTTGAAAGCCTCTGCAAAAACAATTATATGTATCACAGGGATGACATACAGGGGACACTGACAGCACAGCTTCGAGGACATCTGTAGTCAAAGACAGTCAGGTTGACTAATTGTTAAGAAAACTGCACAATTACAGTTTATGTACTCAAATTCAATCACTGGTGGTGCCCTTATGTCAGCATGAGAGCAGTCAATTGCACCGATTACATTAGGATGACAAAACTACTCACTGCTGCCTTTTAATGTTTGCCTTTTCACTGTGTAGAGCCATTTGATGTACCTTGAGCACAGAGGAATGATGACATCTCAAGAACACTCTTGCCTTGACTTCACTGAGTGAAGGCTGATATGTCATCAACCTGTCTGCTATTTCATGCTTAGTTCCCAGTGCAAAGAACCCCAGAGTTGAAAGGATTTTCGAGTGGGCAGATATCAAATGGTTCCTAAGTTGAGGGTGCTCCAGTGCCGGTCCCACACGAGCATAGAGTTCCAGTATCCCAGCTCACCTCCATCATACATCCATCACACCATACCACTCTAAAAAATGCCAATTCCTCAGTTATGCTACCATGCTATCTTGACACAGTTTAGGTCTATTTTTAGAAACAGAAGAAACTAAAAATTTAACTTATTGCTAACATCTGCTAAATTCATTATCTATGGCCTAAAACATTGACAAAGAGTTATGTGATCCTTTTAAATCACAAGGAATGAAAATTTAGGTTTAGCTTCATAAATCCTAAATAGTGCATGAAAACCGCCATATGCATATTCTGGGTTATTTTGTGTATGCAAAATTTATAAATGAAGCTCCAGGGGAATTTCAGTTGATAGTTTTCCAGTTATAAGTGGTAAGTGTATGTGTCATGACATGAACAGTGAAAGAAATGTGCTGGAATATTGAGTGGATTTGGCTTGCTGAAAACTGTCTAAGACTTGATGACAGCAAATAGGCACCATTTCTCTAAGCCCCAAATTTCTACTTCTGAATAAAAAAGCTCTGCATTATAAAAAAGAATGTCTCATTGCAAAGAGCTTTTAGAGAGTAATTTAAGATGGAACATGTATCAACCAGGTTCAAAGAGTTAAGCCTTGCCATTGAAATCTGATTCAAATTTACTTTCATTCAGGTGCACTTACTGCATTTACCATGACTCCAAAGCCCATGCACAAACCTGGCCAAAATGGCAGCAGAGCATGAGTGGGACTCCCTATGGTTTCCCTCTAGTAAAACATTTTCGGTACATTACCCCCCCCCCCCACACACACACACACACACACACTCACACTATATCCATTTTCATCTCACATTCTCCTGCTACTTATTCTTATTCACCATCACTTGGATGTATATGCATTAATTATACATTTTCTAGTAAACCATTCTAATGTCCACTTTTAGACTTCATCCTGAGATAACCTCACATGATAATATATTTTGGGGTGTTTCCTGCCCACCAATTCTGAGCCTGTCTTACTCCCATGACTAAGAACACATTCCCCTTTCCTCTCACACCTCCACTTTCATTATTGCATCCCTTATAAGAAAGTAATATGCATTCTTTTTTGCTCATAAAAACCACAGTTTTGGTCTTTCAGAGAGGTTTCTACAGGCAGGTTTTGTTTCCACAATGCTATATATGAGCCTGAGTTTATAGATAAAAAAAAAAAAAAATCAAAATCTGATAGCAGAAAAACGGGTTCATTTATTAGTATTGATATTCATATATTGTTTCAACAGTCTCTCAACTGCAGCAACTCACTTGTTCAGTCTGTACCTTCTTCTCTTATCAAGCTTTTTTCAACTGAGTTTGAGCAGAAATGACACAGACAATCTGACAGTGGCAAACACTCTTGTCTAAAACAACACTCCTTTTTTGTTTCAATTAGAAATGAAACAAGTCTGCACAAAATATTTTCCTTTGCTTCACCTTTTGAAAACATTCCAGGTTTTTCTGTCTAAGAGAGTTCAGACAAGCGAGTGATCCCATCTAGTGATATCTCCACTTCAAGTTCAGTCTCTATTCCTTACCTACTCCATTCACTTTTTTCTGGCTTAATGCCAACAAAGAGAGATTTGAGTTTTAACAAGCCTTCATTTTAGAATTGATTAAATCCAAATCAAATGAGAGCACTCAACAAAGATATGGCAGAGCCATACCATGCCATGGTATACCACCAGATAAAGTCAGTAACAAAAGACAAATTGGCTTCCAATACGAGCTCGTATTCTGGTTGAAGAGCCCATGCACAATGATATCATTTCCATACACAGAAAGCAACATTACGATGTCTGAAAAATGAGAGGTGAAGAGGTAAACTAGGTTGTTTGACAAGAATGAACCATGACAAACTAATCTTGGTAACAAACCATCATATTTTCTATGAGTGTACATAATATAGCACACCTTTCCTTGATTGCATGATCCCTGATATTCAAGTTTGATTATGTAAAGTGGAAAAATAACCTTCTTTGCTGAGAGAGCAAGGAGAGTGGATGACAGCATCACCATAAACAAAAAAAAAAAAAAGACATATTTGTAGTAACATTTGTATATATATTAATTATTTTTATAAATTGTCATACATTTATTTTCTGTTGTGAGAATCATAGTTTTTTTTTGTTAATATATATCCTTTAGTTTTCTTGTGTGTTGTCACAAGTAGAATATCAAGTTCTTTTGTTTTTGAATGTTATTAGGGGCCAATTGGTGCCGCATACTACATGATGGTCCAAGTTTGAATTGATATCCTCCAATCATGCACATTGGCGTTCTCCATACAGGTACCATTGGGAGCCTTTTTAAGCCAGGAAAAACCCTGAAATGAAAAATCTACCATCATCAACCTGGCAAAGAGCCCCCATCACAGACACCATATTGCACAAAAATAATATGCTAATTCTGCCAAATATGCCATAAGAGTGTTATTATTCCAGGTTTTCTCGATGGACAATTTGGCCAAACCATAAGCATAATTCAAAATGTATTGCCCTCCTGGTAGCAACACAATATTTCAACACACACTGATTTTAAAAAAATCTGATAACTCCACACTTTCCGAGAATCCACATTCTTTGCTTTGTGTAGAAAGGCCCCTCAACCAATTAGCATACCATTTGTAAATAAAGAGCATAGGATTTGTCATGCCAATAAAACTGATACATTTTGAATTTGAAATTGAGGTGATAAAGGATATTGATGTATAAGTGACAAGATAAATAATAAATACAATCTGAAGAGGAGAGCAGGATGAAGTTATAATGCACCTAACTCTAATTAAAATCTCATGAAACCAAGGGGTTCATGGTAAGAAAGGTACCATAACATGATATTTTGTTGTTGTTGTTGTTGTTATGGGGGGAGGGGGGGGGGGTGGTAATTCTGGAAAGGGTATGCAATTAAATAAAATTGAAGAGGGCACCTGCTACCTTCTGGATAGTATGAGCAAATGATTTTGAGGACCAGTGGAGAAGTGCTGTGTGTAGTGAACCTGAGATCAGTTAGCTTTGCAGCACTCTGGGATACATTTGTGGTCCCACTCATGTCTGTCACTAATGTAGTGCCAGTTAATTCTGAAGCATATGCCTGGATACTCCAAATGTCTGCTATTGCCTTAATGCTTCAATAAGATGAACATTCCCAAGCCTGAAGGATGTCTTCTCCTGTCTTTCACTGACCTGAGATCAGCTGATTCTGTTGTACTAGAAATGTATGGAGTTTCCTCCTGTCTGTTGCTCAGATAATTCTACACTGCCTGGACCGGAATCTCAAGAATCTCCAGTTGTCTGTCACTATCCTTAAATCCCTGTCGATTGAAAGAGCTAAAGCCCAGATGTCTTCACACACAAAGTCAAATTCTGATTGATGACTTTTCATGTTATTTCCTGCCAGATAAATGTCTGAAGTGCAAAGCTCAGCTGCCTTTGGAAATTTCACTATCACCAAGGCCAAATGTTCTTATGAGTTGTTTAACCAGGTATGAAATTCCCTGTGCTTTCATTCAAGCCCAGTAATAGTGCCATTTAGTAACATCCCAAATGCAATTGCACTTGTGTTCATAATGGCGAAAAGGTGGTTCACCTACTCCCAAGCTGTCTGCGTAACGTTTTCCTTTTCTTTTTCACCCCTCTGTATTCTTTCCCGGTCTCTTTTACCTTATATAAAAGTGCATGGTGTGACAAAATACCAGATACGTAATAAATCAATAAGCATCACTGCTCATGTGTTCTGTGCTGGCCTATTCTGATATCCTCCTTAGAGTATATGTTATTGAGTGAATGTGTCCTACATCATGCAAGTAGCATCCCGTTTCTGTTTACAGACAGGGCTGTTCTAATCTAGAATGCATATTCATGCAATTAATGACAAAATAGGTGATGCCTCCTTACAATCCTTGACAATCATTCTGATACAAACACATTATTTATTCTAGTAAAACTAAAAATGAGGGGTGCTGCAGACATCTGATGAGAAAAGCTGGCATGCTTGAAAATACCCAACACAGATGCATTCAATCCATTATCAAATTTACTGAATGGAGTTAAATCTCTGTCCTGGCAAAAGTTTGAAGAATTGAAACTTTCGATGAAAGCCAGCCATGATATAATTAACACTGACGGCATATAACAAAGACAGAGCACAACCCTGGGAATCATCTGCCTGATAAATCATGGTTTCAGAAAAGCTTTACTATAATTTTAGGATCCGGCAAGAGCAGACTGGGTCTCCATGCAATCTTAATTCTTTATTGTTATTTCAGACCACATCCACAGGACAGCACCCAATAACAACATGTGACAATTTTAGCACCATACACAAAGAGATAGCTCTGTGGATCTCTCACATGTTGCTTTCATTTCTGCCTCGGAAAGCAGCCAGGATTGTTACTGTGACTCTGCTCTACTTAACTTACTTAAACTTTTTGAGAGACCAGATCACAGGAGGGCACTTGTGACTCATGGTTCCCCATTGGCGGAGAAAAAGAGCCTGAAAATGTAGCACTGAGTACAGCGTGGCTACAGAATTGGACTAATCCTGACACTGCAAAGGGAAACAAATGCATCCCCAAGGAAAGAGAACACAACTTCAGTGTGTATAATTGATAAGTGATTTAGATAAAACAAAAGTGTTGCATGTGGTCTGTTTGCAACACGTCCATGCTGTTGATAGTTCTATTCTGTTCCCAGTGCTTTTTGTACTTTTTCTCCAAATGGTCTAGTTACAGTCCAAGAAAACATGAACAAACCACCAGGATTTATAAAGAGTGCTTAGGGCCTCTGAGAAACCAATGCAGCAAAATCGGTCTCAAACAGGCATCATGAGAAAAGAGAGACTAAGACTAAGAATGGTCACATGCATGATGGAGGTGTGATCCCAGGGCCACAGGGTCAGGAGCGGAAGCAAGTTTGAGTGATCGCATTAGATCATCTCCACTTAGCACCACGCAATGTTGAGCATTCCCAGCGGCACCATGTGTTTTATGCTCCTCTGCAGAGAATTGACTTAAAAGAGACAGAACAGATTAATCAACAGATAGAGGGAATAATTCAAAGTGGCATCGTTCCAAAATCACTGACTTTATGCAGCTTTGAAATCCGCAGGCGTGTGGGAATTAAGTTAGTAAGCGAGGGACGACTGAGGAAGAGGTGGAACGAGGACATGCTATTGGCAATCCTGGGGGGTGTAAGAGGGTAGGAGGGGTTACTTTTTCTGGAAAGCAGTCATTAGAATTCACAAAAAGGTCACAGATATAAAGAGTGCCACCCACATAATAATATAAATAAGTAAAAAAACTTTTCTTGTTTACCAGCTAATCAACTCATAAATACACAGCCATATTCATCACTTGTTGAGACGTGGAGATGACACAAACACTAAAATAAAGGAGTTCCACTGAGAAACCTTTTTGGCATCATCAACAGGCAGCAGATGATTGTGGTATTTGTATTCCACTACATTGTAATCATTGCTCTGAGTCAGTCAGGTCAACCCTACTTTTAATTTGAATGGCTCTCCATTTGGATATTGAACAGAAAAAAAAATAGAAAAAACAAAAACAATGTTGTATACTTGGCCCTGAAAACATATTATCTTTATATGTATTTTAATTTACAGTCATAGAGCAGTATCACGATGCATTGAGTGAGCTCTGAGTGTCTGGGTTTACACAGCTGTCTTTGTGGAATCCTCTCATGCTATCAGCAAGCCAAACATCATAAGCACCAAGCGTTTGACTCTGTATCCTATTCCCTGGCATCAGTCCAATGGCCAACATGGTGGCTCCGTCTTCCACAGGATGGACGAAGCACTGCGCCAAGCGTAGGCTGACTCAAACGTTCAACAGATTATACTGCACTTGAAACTGCATCTCAGACACCACATATGTACAGTGTAGGAGCTCAGCTCAGCAGTGACCAAATATGGGTCTTGGGCTTGTGCCAGCTAGTCTGCGTTGTCGTGTAAATGAATAACACAAGTGGGTGGGTGGGTGGGGGGTGGAAACCTGGCACTGTTCCATGCCAGCACGCCGTAGATACCCCTCCACTCTGCTGAACTAGGGATTAAGGGGGTCAATTAAACCATGAGAGGCGTGAAGTGGAGACTAGCACCAGGGTAGTGCCTGGGGCCAGAATTATAGAATAGCGTGTTTAACAGGTGAAGCCCAGGGGGATCGATGCCCCCACACACCAGCAAGCAGCATTCCACCACTGAAGAAACAGAGGGCTGAGCCCTGCCCCCAGCTGCTACTAACGGCCCTCAGGGAGAAGCGGATTCACCAGTGATCACACCACTGGGAGATTATTGACTTTGCTTGCGCACCACAGTAGCCCAAAAATAATGACACAACCATGAAAAATTAAGGATTTATCTGTCACTTACATCATCTGAGAACAGATTTTTTTCACCGAAAGTTATTGATTACTGATTCCATTTGTATGACGTGTCAATTCAAGATGCCCTGTGCTCTCTGTCCATGCACACCCAGCCCATCACCAACAGTTAACGATGCCACACGGCCTTGTAACTGACACAGAAGCAGTGGTGCACAGCAAAACGAAGGCAGCACTGACACTCTCAGCTCTGCAGCTCACAGCATGGAAGCTGTCTGGAGAGGCCTGACAAGCTGTGGAGGACTAAGGGTTGTCAGTCTTGTTCTCCACAATGTAAACAGCACTGGGCACTCTGCAGCCTGCACCTCACACCCCTCCTCCTGCTCCTGTATCATATTTGCGGACAAAATAGTTTTATTGCAGAGAATAAAGTAAGAATGTAATAATCCCCACATTGCATAATAGACAACAACTCTCTGCCCCAGCAGGGCTGTGCCATCAGCCTTCACCTTGTATGTCTCTCTCTTGACCATCAGACAATGGGAGTGGACATCATTGATTGTCAGGGTATGAAATTGTTCATCGCATGGCAGTCAGCATATGGTCCCTGAGCCTTTATTATATTCCCATTTCATTCCTATTTTATCTCAATATGTATAAATGCTCAGTATGTCTCCTTTATTATACAGTAGATGTGGCCTGACACACATTGAAATATGCAATACAATATAAAATGTCAACACAACTATATGCATGATTTATGTAAATAATACAGTATTTAATAAATTACCAAATTTTAGCAAAGACCAGTATTACGTAATACTTAATATGTCAGTTTTTGTTTTCCTTTCAATACTTATTCAACCCACAGTTAATTGGGTGTACATTTATGCATTCTTACTGATCATTATTGCACATTCATAGAAATATTGATGTAAAGAGGCACATAACTGCATGTTTCTGATGAATGGCCGTGATGAGATCAGCCAGCAGGCAAAGACTCATTGGGCATTTGACTGTGTTTAACCTTTGGCACATACTTTGTTTACAAAAACAGAAATGAAATGAATGACAACATGGCTGTGGAATGGAAGCCTATAATGTTTTGGCAGAGAGTTCTGGGGTGCACTCCCCTCAAGATGATTAAGGCCTTATAATCTAATCTCCTTTCATCCCAGTTTGACCAATCATGGCCTGCCGATTTATAACCCTCTCATGTTAGGGCAGGGCTACACCAGACTCCACTGTCCTCAGAGCAGGGACAACCCAATTGGGACTCACAGCAAGCAGGGTGAGAGAGCAAGGACTCATCCCAGAGTTTTATGTTTTGAGGAAATCACTTTGCATTTCTCAGAACACACTGTCACTCAGAGCTTCTTAGATATGCAGTGTGTCACCCATTCGGAGGCTGAGGTCACTAGGTAGCGACAGATGGGCATGGGCTGAACATGTGCAGACATAACAGCACGATGGCCCATGCTTCCTCCTGTGAGTTTGATACCTCCCTTAATCTTGATTCTACTGGGGTTATATATGGCCCATCGTCTAACACATATGTTACTGGGAAACTGATATTGGGCGTTGTCCTTTTCACATACATGCCATTCACCGCCACCCACAGAGTATTATTATTATTATTATTATTGTTATTGTTGTTGTTGTTGTTATTAGCACCTTATTAGCAAGGTAATCCGAAATTGTGTTTTATCTCTACATTCAAATCAAGAAGGGATCTTAGTCAGCCCCCCTCTCAATTCATCCCTCCTCTCCCCAGTGTCTCCACCCTCCACCTCCATCCTCCTTGACACCTGCCCTCTTGCTGCCTTCATGTCTTCCTCTCTTCCTCTCTGTCTCTATTTGAATGTTAAGCACATACCTACATACATACTCTTTCTCAAACTACAACAAAATTTAGATAAGCTTTATTAGCTCTCTCTTTTTCACTCTCTCCCCTTCTGCCCTCTGTCTCCCCACCTCTCCTTCTTCCTTCTCTCTGCAGGAAAGAATTAGAATGCAGAGCTGGGCCTGGAGCAGTCATTCTTCACACCCCTGCTGACTTCCTGGCTGACTGACACACACCTGGCCCCTCCCCCCTCAGCAATGGGAAGGCCATTAAGCCATCAGTCTGTTAGCTAATGAGGGATTCAGAGCCATGCACCCCCTGCCACGCCCCACCCAAAACAATGTGTACCAACACGCCAAGGAGGTTGGAATTAGTCTGCCTGCCAGCTGCACTTGATTGATAGGTTGACAGGACGTGCACCTGCAATTATGGCTTAATGAAAGATCTTCTTAAAAATGGTTACATAATGGTAAGGATTAAAGGATGACCACTTCATTTTCAGCTCCCGCTGTGGCTCAAAGTGTCCTGTGTCTGAGGGTAAAGAAAGGCTGGGGTGGGGGGATTCAAGGTGGGACAAAGCACTTAGCCCTTGTAAAAGGCCCCTATAGCCATGGGAATGAAACTCCGCTCCTTTAACGACACACTCAGCTTCTCATGGTGAAAGATGTGCTTATTACTACTGGACAGGCTACCAGACCAGATCTGCTGTGGGTCCTCTACGTTCACGGTCTAGCAGGTCTCACAGTCTTACTTTAAACTGCTAACATGCTCGGTACCGGGGAGGGCTCATAAACCACATGCCTATAACAGATGATAGGCTAAATGAGGTGGCTAAGAGCCTCTGGATTCATGCACCCCTCCAGGACCACGGCTGATTATCCTGACAAGCACTGCAGCCCTCCAGGACCAAAGCTGAGTAACCCTGCAATGACTGTGACCTTCAACAGCAGTAGCCTTTAGTAGCCTTCCATTATCAGACTTATGTTCTCCACAGACACTGCAGCCCTCCTGCATTTAGCGGGCAGTAGCATTACTCTGGAAGGGAGGCTTTAATTCGGCTGGGGTTGTCCCCGTCTCAACGTGCACCAGTGAGTCCTCTGGTTAGTCACCTGCAGCAGAGGGAAATGAGTACCTGTGTGCTTGTACATATTCATCTCTTGGCTGCTTTACTTCCATGATTGGTAAATTACCATCATGCTGAGTGTCATGATATCAGTTACACAGGAAAGACAAATGGAGGGGTGCAGCTTTCTGGTTTAGAAACAAGCCGTCTCACGACCATTCAATCGAGTCAGTATTGTTCTTCTTTGGCCTCTGTGAGCCTCTTCTTAACTTCTAAAGTTAATTACAGCAGCATGAACTCCTCCGTTCACACTGCACCAGAGTCAGACACACCTTTGAGTCTGAGTCTTGGTCACATTACACCACAATGTATCCCTTATTGGAATTAGCTTCATCCATGCATATACATGGATATATATATAGAGGTATTTACATTATCCACAAACATTACAATAACATTCTGCTGTTACAAATGTGCACAGACAGGGAATTTGCCTCTGACAGAATAATTGTACTCAACAATTACAAGCCATTTGCTCTAATTTTGTATTAAGCATTTGCTGAGAGATGTTGCCAGATTCTGTTTAACAAAATTACAAACTAACTGGAATGTGTTTGGAAATGTTCATCACATTTACAAACAATTGCTTTTCAATTGACACATTGAATATCAATTTGAATAGGTATGTGCTTTATGTTTTAGTTTCCTATGGATAATAGCATCTGCATAAGGGATTTAATGCAAAATGTACTGCAAAACGTTTTGTAGCCAATGTACAATGCAAACCAATCCATTATTTTTCACTTGTACTGCCATGTGATGCAGAAATGCAATGAATATCTTGCAGATCTAGGGAACAGGCAACCAAAGCTGTCTGCACTGTTACCACAGGGATGATAGTAGAAGTGCAATGTCAGTCTGTGGGCTTGCCTTGGATTAAAGATTGTCTACTGTTCTTCTGTCAAAGTGGCCCGAGCATCCTACTGTCAAAACTAGCCGTAGACATAGACCATCTTTGTTCTCCCTGTGTCTGCCTTTCTGAGCAAAAATGAGTCGCAGTCTACTGCTGCAGGAAAAAAACAGAATGGAAGCCTTCCTCCCATTCTTTCATTGCTCCTGGAGAAAATCAGCATGAAAAGCAAGAGAGAAACCCACCATCACCCTCTGCAGCAACCCTGCTGAGAAAAGAAAACTCCATTTTAATTCCCGGTCTCACCATTTCCCCTGAAGCAAAAGAATGGGAGTGACTCCTCTCGTCCCCCTTCCCTCCCTTGGTGCTGCTTGCTCCGGCAGTCTCTCACTGTGAGAGCTCAGGGTCTCCTCACCAGGGGGACACACGCAGAGCAAAAGATGTGGACCTCTATTAATCTGTCCCCCTCCTGGATGCCTCTGGACAGGGCCAAAAGCAAGGGTTAGATACCGCTGCGCGATAATACACTGCACCTCCATTAGTCAGCTAAAGATCCTCCTCTCATGTGTCTGTTCTATCTCATTGTATTTCCCACTCTCAAGCTGAAATTCAAATTCAAACTTGAGAGCAAGACCAAGACCTTTATTAGCAAGACCACACATCAGCATAGTATTGCCACAGCAAGTGTCACATTATATTAGCTGTAAATCATCAATAACACAGCTGTTAGCAATATATTACAGGTAAAGATACACATGGATATAAAAATGCATTTAAAAAATACATATAATAAAAATGCATTAAAAAAAAACTAATAACAATACTGAATAACAGCAGTAACTACAGCTACCAAGCGTTTCACTGTTTCTCAAGCAATAGCATGCCATCTCATACTGGGCTGCTGTGTTTCCCTCTCCCAAAACATATACAATTATTTGGCTTACTCTGATTTGCAGTTTGTAAGCATTGTTGTCTGAAGCTGAGGCATGTTAGTTCTAATGGGGTTATTTAAAATCCAAAACAGCTGACAGTGGGAACTCGTTTTGGGCTTAGCTCTTGGCTTTTTGATACTATAAATTGTAATATGTGATTGGGACTCAATTTAAGACGCATCCCCATAATTTTAGTGCTCCTTGTGGATATTTACCACCAATGGATATCAGATTAATTCTGCCCTGCATACATGACTTGTAGTTTTTCTTTGTATTTTTTTTTTTATATTATGACAAAATTCAGCATGAAGAGCTTCTGTTAGGTGCTTGTTCCATCTAGTGTAGTCTTGCTGAATAAGTGGACCCATACTTTAATACAAAGCAATTGACAAGATGATGCTGGCCAAAATTTAAATAAATAAATAAATAAATAAATAAATGGGATCTCCATGATGTAGAATTTGCTTCTGATTGCATGAAAATCTCTACAGGCTTTATCTGTTATTGAATTCATTGTCATGCCAAAGTTCACAGTGGCTTTGATTTTTCAGTCCAAGGTAATCATAATTTAGTGTGCACTCTCATGCAGTGTTGCCTAGAGTGAGCAGGTGTCTGTTTTCATGAAAACTGGGCTTGTTTTGGAAGATCATAATTTTTGCCTTTGTAAAAATGAACTGTCCGGGCCTTGTTCTGACAGTATTACTCCAGCAGATCCAAGTGCTGCTGTAACCTGTTTTGTTAGTGAACAGCAGCAACAGATCATCTGCACTAAGCAGAAATGTAACTTATTTTTGAATCGGGTAGAGCCAGGAGCTGCAGACTGTTCCAGTAACACCGCTAACTCATTGATGTAAACGTTGAACAATGTTGGACTCAGGCTGCAGCCTTGAATCACCTGTGCCCTTGAATGAAGAATTCAGTTCTTTAGTCATAAAATTTGAAATCATGTTTATTTTCAAAACATAGATTTGATGATGTTATATACTTTGCTCACTACACCGCTTTAGGAACTTTTATAGTGTAAGTCAGATTCCGTTGAATGTTTCTTAAAATAAAGGAAGCCTGCACGCAGCCAACCACTATTCATTTTCTAAAAACCTAACATGATGTCTGATCATGTTGACCGATGCAACAACATACTGGAGGAGGAAGATAATGGAGTAAGCATATTTTTTTTTGCCTATATGCTTTCACTATGTCACGGAAGTGGTAAAAAGTCTGGATTCATTTTACAAAAATAGATAACACAATAGAATGCAACCTCAAAACAGCTGGCAAGTCTGGCAATAGAATAAATTTAAACTATAGGTGTTGACATGATGCATGAAAGCAGCATTGGGTTTGATTGCAATAAGTATGTGTCTAGCTAGAATATATTAACAGAGTCACACTAATTAATAATGAGGAAAGGAAAAGCATACAGCAGCATGCCCAAACAGTGGTGAAAGGATGTATCCCCTTTGCAATGACCTGGGTGCTAGCTCTGTGACATTTCTCCACTTTGTGTAAATAAATGTAGTTTATGCGTGGTAGCTGTGCTTTAATATCCATGTATATAACAATTGTTGAGCTTTGTGTATGTCAAATAATCAATGGGAAGGAATAGTTGAATAACACAGGACCCAAATAGTCTCAACAGTAGTCTAAATAAGGTTGGTTCTTATTAATTCACAGGTTCTGAGAAATTTATTGTAGAACTGGATTTCAATCCCCATCCCTGTATATGTCAGTCAAAAATTTGAAAGTGTAAAAAGTTTCAACTGTAATTTTCTTTACGCTCAGACAACAGATTAACTGGTCTCAGGTCAGTGACAGCCATGAGATGGCTGGCAGTCCTCAGTACAAAGAGAATCAGACTCTCCTCATATGGCCCAGGGAGATGACGTTCAGAGGCCACCATTTCAAGTACATTTCTGTTGTTGTTGTTGTTGTTATTGTTGTCCTAATAGGTGATAATCCCCAGGACAAAGCAGGATTACAGCTGCCCAAACTCTGACCACCTCAGTCCCTTATCTGTTCGATGTGGTGGAAAGCTTTTCCTATCATTCTGCCACAATACAGGTCAATCCTCTAGCCCAGAACCTGCAGAGTGCATGCCGAGGTGCACACCAGATTACTCTGCTGCGGCTGTCTGATGTCATCCCTGAGTCGGACACGTCACACACCCAACGCATCACACAAAATGCAGTCAAATGTGTATGTAACCTCTTATTATGTGAATCTATGAGACTGGAGAAAGACAACATATCAGTCAATGCTACATTTTACTCCGCACTCATACTGGTTAACCATGAATGAACACTGAGTTGAAGAATCACAGTCCAGGTGATTCTTGTGTCCAGTGTGTGTAAATTATTAGACTTTCAGCATAATTAGGCTGCATCATACTGCAGTTGCTGGTTTTATCAAGCCAGAATCCTTATGACTTTATATGAATACACAAGCACACACACCCCTTCTTCTCCTGTCCTGTCTCTTTTCATATGTGGCTTGGATGGCAAAACTGCTTATCCAGACCACACATCCTCAACCACATCCAGCTCCACAATCTATCTGTGTTTTATTTATGAGCTGGCTCAGAACTCAACCATCTCACAGTCGCAGAGAAATAGAGGGAGGGGGTTATTAACTATCCCTTCAGCACAAAAAGGAATGTGTGGCAAACACTGGAGAGAGCTCCTGTTCTCTCCCCATCTGTAATGTAATCTTACAGACCTCACTGGAAAAGGACTGTCTTCATCTGTCCAGATAGTCCCTGTGTGGGACAGGCACTAGCAGATCTGCTGCATGTGCAGGGGAGACCTGAGGCATGTTTAACGCTTCTGTCAGTGATTCTCATTACCATCACCGGGTCCTGTAGGAATGGGCTCGTCTGTGTGAATCTGCCTTGGCGGAACAGTTTCCTGTGTGTGGTATGAGCCCCATAAAGGCTTTACAGCCTGCTTCTGTATCGCCATGGCAGCACAGCAGCAGAAATATGAGGGGGGAGGCAGCCCTCATGAGCCAGTGCCTCATGCTGTCAGTAACCCACCTCAGACAGCAAATACCGATCCTCCCACCTGAAGAGAAAGTAAGAAACTTTCCCTTTTGGAAACCCTCTGAATCTTGAATTGAATCTGTAAATCAATGCAAGCCTTACCACAGGTTTCACTGTATCAGGCCAGCATCATACCAGAATGCACCACAACATCCCCTCCCTTTCAGTCTTCTCATCAAATAACATTATTAATATCTCCTGCACTTTGGCAGAAACACCATTCCTGAAACCCCATGTTTCTGTTCCTCCAGCACACACTGTCAACATCAGCCCTTTCCCCTCCTTACCGGTTTATTCCTATGATGAACCTCAGCAAGAAAACAAAGCAAAAGAAAAGTCAGCTCCTTATGGTCACTGACTATATTTTCCTGAATCTGTTTTTGGATGCTTTTTTCTTAAATAATAGGCTCACTGGTTTAATTAAGAATCACCCATTAGCACCTGATTCCATTATACTCATCATGCCATGTGTGAGCACCTTTGAGCAAATCAGACTGAGTAAATGTAATTTTAGCAACGTGACTGGTTGGCATGAAATACTTTGAATCATATCAAAAGGGATAATAACTGCAGACCAGTTTAAACTTATACTCTGAAGGAATAATGAAATTCACAGAATGGTTTTAGGGGTAGTAAATTAAGGTAATTGGGGGAAAAAACCGTAATTGGTGCTCTTTCCATTAAATGCTTTGCATTCTTGTTAGTGGTGCAAGAAGAAGGTAAAGCAGGTTGAGGGTTTTTATTAGGGAGGCTTTCAGCTTCTCCAGCATTCATTGTCAGATTCAAATCAAACAAGCTCAGAGGCCTAGAGCAGTGAGGATGCATGAGAAATTAACACAGAGCAATCACTCCAGACGACATAGTGTCTCACAGAAACATGTCCCCACTCCACTTACTCCCACAAGGAAACAGGAAGTTGGATTGTATTTTTTTTCATGATAAAAGCAGAACAAGCAAACCATCCTACAAAACCATCCCACATACTTGAGCCACATCACAATTCGCACCAAATCCGCTGTGTGTCAGAAGTGAATATGGACTGCAAACACAAGGAGCTGTGGATTATGTAAACTAATTAAAGGTCTATGTGGGCCTGTCTGGGCTGATAAGACCTTTGGACTATGGTGTCTGTAGCTCAGAGTGTCAGCAGGGGCTCACATTAAAGCCAAACACAAGTAATCAGTGTTTATTTTTGGTGGCAAATAGTTACTGCATCCCAAAAGACCGAAGACTAAAATGTGTGGGGTTGGGGGGGGGGTGTGCTTTCAAAATCCCTGGACATGCCCTGCAAATCCCAAACCTGGGTCTCTATAAAACACATTGCTAATGTAAACCCCCATGGCATCTGAGAGCCCTGCAAAAGACCCACTGCCTTCATCCCCCTCCAGATCAGTGCTGCTCCACTTTTGCCTCTCCGATCCCCTAATTTAGTGACACAAATCAATTATAAATGTGAGAAACACACTTAGAGTGCAGGCAGACTACTCTGCACTCTGCCATTGAGCCCCAAGAGGACGCTGCGACCCTCCCTGCAGCACAACAGATCCTAACAGTGGGACAAGAAACTGCGGTCAAAGAGAGGAGAGATAGCAGTGCAGTCAAGGTGAGAAGCAAAAGTGAAAATAACTGTGACTGGGGCACGTTAAGACTTTTCCAGGTGACAAAGACCTAGTACAGGTCTGAAATGGTCTTGAATGGAATCATAACTGGGCCACATTAGACATGGAGCTTAATCTGAGGAGACTGGAATTGAGTAACACTGACATGTATCTGACTATCAAGAACTAGATCCGACTTTACCGTTCAAAAAAGATTTCTTACCTGTAGGGTTAAGAAGAACAAGGCAGGATTCAGCACAGCAGCAAGAAAAGAGAAAGAGAGAGAAAAAGGGTTAGAAGGGCTAGGGGGATTAAAAATAGAAGGCATACAAGGTGAAAGGCAACACTGAGAACAGAGATTATGTTTAATATTTTTAAGAGTCAGGCTATAGGCAGTGAAGATAGAAAACCACTTGATGCCTGAACATCTGATGATTCAGGGAGGGGCCAACAGCAACTGCAAACATTTACATAAATAATAATAATAATAATAATAATAAAAACAGACTGCGTTATATTTTACCAAAACATTTACCAGAAAAATCAATGTAGTTCTTGAACAGAAAACATTCCATTCAAAATTAAATTAATTTAATCTATGTTTAATAAAATGAAGCTCTTCATTTTATAAATTCTTACACACAGGCATACTTCCAGAGTAGATTAAACTCTCCATGTGAAGCTTTGCCATGCGCAAATTAAACCTCATTTCACCTTTACTCATCCATGCCATATTCTATACAGGTTTTTGTGAGCGATGGAAACTTCAGCAGCCTGGTTCAAT
This sequence comes from Albula glossodonta, assembly GCA_019788955.1. Classification (NCBI taxonomy): domain Eukaryota; kingdom Metazoa; phylum Chordata; class Actinopteri; order Albuliformes; family Albulidae; genus Albula; species Albula glossodonta. The sequence continues at coordinate 8,371,305 of JAFBMS010000020.1, read as the reverse complement.
GACTGAACTCGTTAGTGAGAATTTCCGGTACATTTCTCAATATTCTGTTATGTCTGACTGAGTCACAAAACTTATGCAACATTATAATTCACAATGTCATTCAAAACATTGTCAGACTATATAATCGTTATGTGGCTAAGCTACAGTGGCACAACATGGAAAGTATCCTTGCTGTAATTTGAGACAGTAGAAAAATGTTTTATCTCTCTACTGCTTTATACTTTTATGCCTAATATATTTCTGCATGGTGACATAGTAATTCTGCAAATCCTTATTACCTTGGAAATAGCAACAATTGAAATTGATATTTTGGAAAGTCTTACAAAAGAGCATTCTCCATCAGAGGGCAAGGGGACGGAAGGAGAGAATTGCAATAATTCCCCAGAAAGGTCAGTGTAAAACAGTCCCTGGGGAGCTATGTGCTGAGTGCCAGACCCCTACAGCTCCCACTATTCGTACAGGAATGCATGTGTGAGCAGAATAAGATAGGCGGCGAGAAAATGAATGGAAAAATTGAATTTTTAAACCATTGTATTTAGAAGAAGGAGTAATAGCTTAGGAGGGCAATTTTTGGAAATTATTAAAATGATTATGACGGAGGGCTAATATGAGACGTCAGCTACAATCCCCACACCACTCCTTTGCTTCACAGCCGAGGCCACCTTGTCATTGTATCATCTCTGAGACACAGGCATTGCTGCACCCCCTTCATTCCCCCCAGAGCAGGTCACATGACACATTTTCACACAAAGGCCTCTCTAGTGCTGATTGAAAGGGGAAATTCATCCTCAGCTCTGCAGTGAATTTCAAACTGGGTGTTTCCTGGGAATACAAAGACAGATGTTGCAGTAATTGCGTTTGGGTCTGGGTTTTTTTTTTTTTGTTTTCAGTCCCCTCCCTCCATACTTTAAATCCATTTCCAACTCCACATTGATCCCCCTGCAGGGAGTGACACGTGTGCCATCAGAAAGCAGGACAGCAGAGATTAAACAGCATAAGGACGTGGAGGGGGGAATCTGAGCCAGGAAAAGAATGCTGGGATTGCCAGCTTCCTCTGTGTGCTGCATCACTGCCTTCATAATCTGATATAGTCCCTCTCTGAATACATAACACACGGCCACCATGCAGGTCTGAAGCTCAGTCACAACAGGAACAGGAATTCCAGGCACACATTTACATAAGAGCTGCACTGCAAGCCACAGGAAGCCAGCAGATATGACGGGTCTGGCAGCAGACAGTAACAGCATGGATGCTGTGATAGGTGTTGCATCTTATAGCATAGTGGCACGCATGTATGCAGCATGGTATGAAAGTGGTGTGTATATGTATGTGTGTGTATGTGTGAGTGCATGTACGCAAAGTGCACACACAAAAATCAAGTCCACTGAAAATGGAAAATAGTTGGTTTCAGCAAAGCCTTTCTTGAGGGTTTACTAGGATACTCTGCACAATCTGATCTGTAAAAGTCCATGATGTTTATTAGACATAATGAGATATTATGGCACATTCGTTATAGACTAAAGAATTTTAGTCTATAAAGAATTATATAAAGACTGAATTAATGCCTCAACACTATCCAAGATTAACTAATCTTCATGCACAACTTTACAACTGGTCCTATGCATAATTAATGTCATTGCTCTTTCACTACAGTTTTGCAATAACATTTCTCCTGTAGTATGGAACTTATGTATGACATTTTGTATATTATAGCATTGGTTTTTACAAAGAAGCTTCGTTTTGACTCTTATAGCCCATTTTTGTATGTTTGCCGGTTTGAATCTAATCTTAATGCATTCAACACATTGTAAGTCACTCTGGTTAAGAATGTCTGATAAATAAATACTACAGGAAAAAGTTATGTCAATATGGATCATCTCTGGGTATCTGGACTTGAATAATATGACTGGATGATCACAGTAGTGAAGGGATTAAAAATTAGAGTGGGACCATTCAAATGGGTGCAGAATTGCTATTAACACAGAAGAGTTCTTAATGTGAGACTGTTTCATTGAAAGATGAATCACTTGTCCATAGCTCTGAGCATAGGGAACATAAGGATGGTAGCTAAGCGGCACAGCTGTAATTGTGATGTTTAATGATTATGAAGGCAGAGAGCAGGTTCTCACAGATGCTGCCGCTGCTGCAATCTTCTGAAATCCTCGCTCCGAGGAGGGGTGACGTCACTTCTAGCTGCTGCCATGGCCTTGCAGTAAATCTTTAACTCCATGGGAGAGTTCTGAGCGACAAGACATGAATTTGGGATTCCAGAGACAAACAAGCGGATGCCCCCCTCAACTCTCTGCCCATTAAAGGGCAGGGATTTGTTCTCCAGTTTATGAGATAAAAAAGATGATCCAAACTGGATGAGAGCATGGGACAAGACATACCACTCTAGCCTTAGGCAATCTTCACAAGTGCCAGCACCAGTGCGGCTGTTAGATCTGGTGACAGCCCCAGCAGCTCAGCTATCGCATCCACTGTCAGTGCTGGCAAACCATGGACACGATGGGCGATCAAAGTGTGTGTGTGTGTGTGTGTGTGTGTGTGTCTGTGTAGGGGGTAGGGTTATTAATGAGGGTATTGCCAAGGCAATTGTCTTGTGATGCGCATATGAGTGAGAAGCAGAGAAATCTCAGTTTGTCCTATCCAAAGCCTGGGGCGAGATCTGATCTTTGATGTTGGGCTTCTGAGTATCAGGCTGCAGCAGATACAGTACAGAGACTATTTTGCTGATGAGGGTACTTGAATACAAGAAATTACTGGCATGGAATGTGTGTGTGTGTGTGTGAGTGTATGTGTGTGTGTGTACATGAATACATGTACATCCTACATAACCAACCCAGATGTGTGTACGCACCCAGAGGACACACATGTAGTTATGTATACATAATTATTATACAATAGTTAGTTTTTTTTTAATTGGATTCACTGCATGGGAAGAAGCAAGAGGATACTAATTAATTGATTGGCACAATATTAGACTGAAGAAATGCACCTCTTTATCAAGTGTGTGGCTGTGTTCTGCGATCACACGGTATGTGAGATTTTGTCTGTATACCAAAGCATATTTCAGCTGTGTTTCATCCGCTAATGGGATTAGGGACCAGGTATAAGAATGGCGCACAGAGTCACAGTGGGATTTGGTAACTGGGCTCATCGAGTTTAAATTAAAGACACGCCATGTTTAAGCATTAATACCTTGCACTGCAGGGATGGCTCTAACTACATGATAAATAACTACAACCCAAGTAAGTGTGTACAGGAGTCAGGGGCACTTCATCAAAAACAAGGTCACAGTATGTTACCCTGAAGGCAAAAAGTGTGCCTGTGTGTGTGTTTATATATGTGTTTTTTCCTCTATATTCAAGCATCCCAGAGCAGTTCAACTTTTCACAGCTAACTGGAGATGGAAAAATATACTGCTCACAGTGGCAGCATGTCTTCTCAAACATACTGCCAACATGAGCAAGACTGCAACATGAAGATAAAGCAAAAAAGTGGTACCTCTCTCAGGTTAATTGCTTTCAGTTTCTCTGCCACAGATGCATAGCTTATTCCTTTAAAGTTTTTTTTTTTTTTTACATTTTTATTTTTCTGAGTGAAATTAAATTGTAAATTTTTACTGCAGTGACAGGACTTCAAGAATTTTAAACCAGACCAGTTCCCATGGCATTTCTGTCTCTGAGGTTCTGAGGTTTCCTTTACATCTATCAGTGCATTTTATATCCAAAACTGCTAGATATGTATGTATGACCTTTTAAGTAGGCATGTGCATTTATATGTAAATAGGTATATAATTCTAAATTCCAGTTGTTTGCTTTGCTCTGTTTGTGTTATTTTGGTCTTAATTCACTGTGAATGTTTGGGTTTGACTTGTACTTTTGTTCTTGTTGTTCTCTTGTGTGTACTTTTATTTCACCTTATATGTTTTTCTCCTTTGGAAAAAATAAAGATCTACACCTCCCTGAATGGAATGGCAGGTCCTGTCCAGGGCAGTAAAACCAAAGAATATCAACCATGCATTTTATTCATGGCAGTGTGGACACACAGCATGTGCACAGCTGTTCCACTGTGTTTGCCTGTCACCCCCTCACATTTCCTCTGAATGCAAGGTGTAACAGATGGGTTCAGACATATTAAGGGTTAAAGACCATAGCAGATGTGACACTGGATGGGTTGATAAATGACAGAGGCAATTATGATGTTGGTGTTTTGTGTTTATTGCTTTTTCATGTAAGTGCGATCACTTTTGTGTAATTGGCATTGTGATGAAAACACAGCCGCAACAGTAATTCAGTCACACAGCACAGCTGCACTGCTGACCCAGGATCAATGTCCACCCTTGATCAGTCAGGTGGCAGGTGGTATCTCTCCTCCCCCCCTCCTTCTGTCTCTCTCCCTTTCTCCTTCTATATTACCTTCATTCCTCCCCTTACTCTTTCTCCCTCCCTTACTAGTTTGCAGCAGGCAGCATGGCACCTTGGTTTGTGTTTGTGCTACTTGAGCAGAAAGAGCACTGGCCAGCTGGGATCTGGCTTGGAACCTCATGCTGGTTTCTGAAGGAGTGCTTATCCTTTGATCAGTCATCAAAAGACAATCATAGAGGGAAGAGTAAAAGCACACACTGGCCCAGCTTCATATAACCTGCAGGTATGTGGCTTCTGCGGGCATCCCCTTGACAGCACCTGCAGGCAGATGCCTTCCACGAATAATGGAGCACGAAAGTGTGCCCGCTCATTACAGAAACTGCTGGACTGGCAGGAATGAGTTGGGCTTGCTATGAACCATTCAACATGTCTGTCACTGGTTGTTTACATCTGGTGCTTTGAAAATGTAGAGTTTAATGCAGAAGATGAGCCATAAAGAAGAGGAGGAGGCTTAGTTTTGAAAAAGTTCCAAACTTTTACATGATTAGTAAAATTAGATTGGATGACCTTCCTCTACAGTCTTCCTCTACTGCTAGAGCTCAGGGACACTCCATGGTATATGAAAGGGTATGTCAATGTAGAGAGACCTGATCTTTGAGCCCCCAGCTTTTAGGCCTTACCCAGAATTAGCCGCTCCACACAGGAGACAAGACAGCAGAGAGAAGCTCTACAAGGACTACGCACAGGTATAGCGAAAATATTAGAACATGTAATTGAAAAAGAACAGGATTCTTTTTACATTTATGTGCTGCATAATAAATAACTCACTATGAATGTTTCATGTTTATGCCAACTATTATTATCAATATGTTTTCACATGAACAAATATTGTAATTAGTGTTTTAAAAGCTTGTTAAAATCATCACTTTAATGTGTGAGATTATAAAGCAACACGAGAGATCTAACTCTTCTTCAAAGAGGATAAATAGTTGGTCTCCAAATTCCAGGTGATTCAGTCAATGAAATGGCCACATTATTTAATGTGTCAAAAACAGTGCTGAAAAACAGTATGGCTATTTGTAAACTTTTTTAAACAAAGCAGGTGCCCAATAATGGATAATCTAGAGCAATGATCATAAAACAGAGACTTGCAAGTTGTGGAAGACAGCAGTATGGCAGATGAGTTATCAACCTCTTTCAACTGACATTGTCCTCTCCATACGTCTAACATGGTGGTGGGTCTGGTATGTTATGAAAGCCGTCTCCTGGGAGTTATTAGGTGTGTATATTACTCTGCATTGTAGTAGTACAGCCAAGACAAATACTCATTTTTGATAACCAGGTACACCCTATGGTGTAAACATTGTTTCCTCAAGATGTTAAAATATTACAAGATGACGACAAGACCCTGGCACTCCCATACCCAATATTACAAGAGTGGTTTCATGAACAGAAGCATGAAGTCACACACCTTCCAGAGCCTCCCCATTTGCCATACCCAACCATGACCCTTACAGGAAGTTCTTTTGCAAAAGGTGCAGAGCAGAATTATACCTCTTTCATCTCTCAAAGAACTTCAGGCTTTCAAATATCTCACTAGCTTGCATGACAGCAATGCAAAATGTAATAAAGCTATTCTGATGGCAAAGAAAGTCCTTATGAACTCATGAAAATGCATATTAAGTTTTATGTTTACATTATTTTGTCCTCCTCCTGAATGTGAAAAGGACACTGTCCAAAAGCCCACCTATAAGCTGAGCAATATAACTGTAAATGTATAGACATTCTCTGAAGACTGAAATTTTATTTCATTTGACCTTCCCACAGGATAGATTTATCCATAAAAAGGCCCCAGACTGTTGTGTATGAAGAAGAAAAAAAAAACATATTCATGTCAGCGAAGAATTGCTGAGTGAGCCAGGTCTTAGGCTTGGCTATTAGACATAAAACAAACAGCAGATTGTCCCATTTGTTCAATATTCTGAATTAAAAAAACAGCACCCAGCAGAGTGTGATCCTCTTGTTTCAAGCACACAGTGTGCCTGGAGCCAGGGATGCTTTCTAACTTGAGAAAAGCTGCCTGTAGCCAAGGCTAGAGATGGAAGTGGGATATCACACACACACACACACACACACACACACACACACACACACACACACACACACACACACACACACACACACACACACACACTGTGTGCATGTATACACAATCCACACAAATATATGGTTACATAAACACACTCAGGGTTTACACACACAGAAACGTGTTCATTTTTCACAGAAAAAATCACTTTGAAACTTGTTCTTGTCCTGTGTGACTAAGATTTCAGCCCCCATGCTTTATTATGAAGGTCACCCTGTGACACAACACTTCTGTAGACCTGGAGTCAACCAGAAATTTCTTCCAGTGCTGATATGTCCACAAACCTCCATCCCTCTTCATATCACAATCTACAACAACAGATACTAAAGCACTGTGCCAGCTAGGGTAATCACTGAACAACCAGTGTCTTTTTATTTCTCATTTTATTATTTTTTTTGTTTGATGGTATGGGGGTGTGGTGGGGGGGGGGGGGGGGTGCTTAATCTAATAACTAGTGCATGATCTTGGTGTGCTGTTGCAGTGCCAGAACGATGAAAATTTCGGCCCCCTCCCACAAAGGAAATTGACTCTCAACCATGCAAGAAAAGACTGACAGCAGCTTCCAGGTGTGTGAGTGTGTGTTTGTGTGCATGTGTGTGATTAAATCTGCCAACTCTTCTGTCTGAAAGTGCTCCACACCTGCTGGCATTGTTTCTTGAAAAAGCTAGTTACTTTCTCCAGCATGGACAGACCTGCCCTCAGAATGTATAAACAGCAAAGCTGTGTCTTTCAGAATGCTGCAGGTTGTGATGAAAGCAATGCAAATATGAACCGTACACTTTCCAACCTGTTGTCCATGGCTAGAGGATCGATGGTGAAGCACCAAAGCTGATCTCAGAGCAGCCACATTCTCAGAATCCAAAGCTGGGCTGCTGTTCCCCCTTGGTTCATTCACAATCTTTTTTGGAATATGTGTGACTGTGGACAGTCCACGTTCTTTTTTATGTGCTTTTTTCCCCAATATATCCTTATGTCATGATTAGTGTGTGAAATGGGTTTGTGCAGGACCTGAGTGTGGGGGAAGAGACATCTTTTTATCATACCTGCAAAACTAAAGCTCTGTGTGTCTGTGTGTGTGTGTGTGTGTGTAGTAAAACTTCAGCCTACACTCTTATCACTGTTGTCTGACAGTATAAATTAGTGTGGCAGTGAGGAAAGGAGATGATGCTAATTCAGGGCACATATCTGATGATAGTCACAGGGAGAAGAGAGGAACATCAGGAAGCAGAAATCAATGAAGGAGTCAGGAAACACACTGGGTCCCTGCTTTTCACTGGAAGAGAAGCAGAGAGTGCTGTGCACAGGGGGCACAAAGTGACATAAGCAGTCAGTCCAGCCAGTATAAGTGTGTAGAAGTGCAGTGTGAGCATACAGGATTGAAAGGGTGTGTTGGGTATACAGGGGGTGCTGTAGACATCCCACTATTTCACTCACAGCTATTGCTTCACTGCAGACACAGTGTGATGTTCTCCTTCAGACCATGGATATGAGGACAGACACTGATATAAACCCATGCCATAACACACGTGTTGCCCATCTTCAATCAGGAGCTGATATTTACTGAAACACTATACTGTAGGCAATATTGTTTACATTGAAAACCTCACCCTCAATATTCATATTAGAAAGTAGTCTGTTTTCATTGGCAGAGAGATCTGCAAGATGAATTCCCTTTACTTGCTTTGTTTTATCTCTGGGAAGGACGCAGTATCCATAGCTGGATTTATCTGAGTTTGCTTAGATGACGTTGTGTGACACAAATTGTGATATTTCTTTTTTCAACCCCCATTAAACTCCTTGATACTGTAAGTTTGTTTCCTTTCCTCTCTGTTATCATCTTTTTGAAGTAGAAATCAAGGGCTTCCAAATACAGCAGGCAGGTGTGAGTGCTGCATCCATTTTGATTTGATGAAAGGCATTTCTGGTAAATGCAGGCCTGTGTGTGTGAGTGTGTTCATAAATGCCTGTGTGTGTAATGTCTTTTTTAGAGTTTAGGTTTAGTTTTAGAATGGACTGCATATTTACAGAAAATAAATGACAGACACATTGGAAAAACAGACCTAAGGTGAGATATAGCCTGTCTAATTTTCTAATGCTCCCTTAAATAAACACACTGCATATTTATTTAGCTTTTCTGTTATTGTGTCATTTAATTAGTGTCACACAAGCAGCTCTATTCTGGCGCAAGCCACTTAAATGAAAGCAGCCCACGGCAAGAATTGTTCCATTGATATTGTTAATTTTAGACTATACACTGAAATGGTGACAACCATATGCAGAAGTGGCTGAACAACAACTGTGACCAGGATCATGGAAGAGTGGTTTGGATATAGAAAGAGATACATGATTCATGGCAGCACTTTAATGGCAGTGTGATAGTGGCTTGGTTTCTGCCAAAAGCAGGCCAATCACGGTCCAGGGCAGATGCTCTTTATTTCCTTCATGGCTGGAGTTCCAGCCTTCTTCACTCACTGTTACGGTTACGCTGGATTTACAGAAAAACTGAAAAAGCTCCAAAGATGAAGTGCCAGAGGGCATTCTCTTTTTTCTCTCCTTTTTCCCCTGGCCCCTGCACTCTGTATGAAGTTCGACACAAACTAAAGCTATGTTAAGCTCTTATTGCAGGTGTTAGAAATCCACAAGGGAATAGGCCTTAGAGGAGTGCTGTGTCCAGGATTCACCAGTGTTTTTGCAGTGGTCATCTCCACAGACCAGAGGTAAACATATTAAAGCCTTAAAAATAATTAAACTGAAAGGTTTAATCCAATATATTAAAGATGAAGAACCACACCCTGCCTTTCTATGCACACACACACACACACACACACACACACACACACACACACACAAGCACATATGCGCACGCACACGCACACGCATAAACACAATTCATCACCCTCCATATGGAATAAATAATGAAAATTGAAAATTGAGTGAAGTTGGTTTATCAGCAATGGGTCTGCTACAAATGTCATTATAGACTGCTCTTTTTGTACACAGAACTGAAGCAATGATCCTCAGCCTGAATGAATGAAAATAAGATAGACCAAGAGACAGAGAGAAAGATACAAACAGAGAAAGGAGAGATGGAGATGGTCATGTAAAGGAGTTCGGTGCAATAATAAAATGTGTTAGTTTGAAGAAGTGAACATCAGCAGAGTGAATGCAGTGGATAGAGTAGCTACAGCTGATTAAATCAGACATGGCTTAGAACAAAACATTCCCAGAATGCATCTGAGAACACCAGAAAAGAAAGTCATACATTTAACTTTGAAAGACTCACAGACACATAGAACAAAAACAGAAAGAAACTGGCCTGAATGCACCATGTAAACTCCACCAAAACAGATTATTATTTATGTTGTGAGCAATGTTGCAAACCACTCTAGTACCCTCCCCATTCATTCATCGTTAGTAATGGCTTTGATTGATAATGAAAAAACAACATAATTGACAAAGAAGATGGCTGGGACTATGATCCTTGAACACCCCCCCCCCCCCAAACTCTCTCATGCATGCCAGTCACCCCCACCCTCTATCCAGTAGCTGTCCAAATCCATCCAGTGCTCCTCCTACATACACAGGGTCTACACAAAATGAGTCTGAATAAGCAAGGCTGTTTTACTGATGCTATACTACAGAAAAAGTTTCACTTAAACATCCCCCAAGTTTTGTTTAAATATTGAAGTGCATTATATTATCCATTATTCTAGAAGAAAAGTTGTAGTCGTTTTTGGTCTTTCTATTTGTCTCTATAAAAGCAAAACTAGACAGTTGGGTTGTTCTGCTGAGTCCACAGGCTGAGACTGCAGAGGTGGTGCAGGGTGGTGTTGGATGGGGGTGCCAGGGTGACTCACAGCAGCACTGCGCTATATTTAAACTGAAGAGAGGCCCTTTTTCCAATTTCTTTAAAATTCTCCACGTTTAAGGTTTGCGGCTGCAGTCGGGGAAAAAAATGTGAAAGTGGGGGAATAAACAGAGGCAGTTGAACCCTGTTTAATAAACGCTGTGCAGCCAGTGATTGAATCAGAAAAATGTCAACAGAGAGTAATTGAGCTCTAAACAGTTTGCCCTCTGCAGCATGCATGTGCAATCTCATCTCCACAAGTGCCAGTGTGCATCTATGTCACTATGGAAATAGTGATAGTTGGAGGAAAAAGGCTCACACATGCACCAAGATGTACTGATTTACGATACATCCGGAAGATCAGCATCTGTGACCGGTTTACCTTTCATTTAGCTGAGATGCTGTTATCTCTGATGCCACATATTACTGTCTTATCCACTTACAACCCAACGATCTGTGAGAGAAGTAATACACCAGACTATATATACCATTCTCTACCAGGTCTCAGGAATTTGTTATTCCTTCTCATTTCTATTACTTCTCATTTTATTTAATATGATACTTTTTGTTCAACCCCCCTCTTTGTTTTTCGTAAGGACATATCTTTTAGGTTTTTTTGTGAAACTGAAAAAAGTGCTTTCAGTTGGCTCCATGCATGAGCTGCCTATTTCAGGCCACCACCAGAGCCATACCTCAACAGGAAGTTTTCCTGCTGATGACACCAATCAAGGCATATCATTTTACTGCTGGCTACCAATTTTGGGCCTAGCTGAATTAAACCTCAGGATAGATTTGAACTATTTTTTTTTTTTTTTTCCGGAGAGTGTATTAGGAGAAAGACAGCACCTGAACTTTTTTTTGCAGTGTGTGGATCAAACAGTCTATCAAGCCTCAGATGAAGTCTCCCTGCAGAAGTGATGAATTGGAAAGGCTTTCAGTGCCAAGTTCTACTGAAGTTACACAGAAAAAAAAGGTCAGTGCTAAACCAACTCTACCAACTCTCACAGAGTTTATGAGACTTGCCATGATATGTGTATTATAGCAAGATTCATTTTGATGCCTCAGAGTGTTGCTATAGTTATTTTATAAATAAAATAGAGAGGTATGGATGGTTCCGGGGTATAAATAAAATAACATTGTTCAGAAGGAGCGATTAATGGCTTCTGTAAGCCCAAAACCCACTGGCAGCAGAACGTAATAGCTAAATCTGTTTGGCAAATGAAGTGTCAGGAAACACATAGGAAGAAATGAGGGAAGATAAAAACACATTAAAAGAAACAATTTCTACAACATGCAGACCAAGTTACATGGATGACTGCGCAAATGAACTATGATGATATTGTCTGGAGGCAAAGATCCCATGTGAATGCTGAACTGCACTGGCTGATCTTTATCTCAGCAAATCTATAGTCTTGCCTGTATTGGACCTGCACATATGATTTAGCCGTCAGCTTAGTAAATTTATCCCGCACTGTGTTTTTAGATATTATATATGCATTTTTTTTTTTTTCATTTGCAGCTGAATGCTCTGCATGCATAATGTGGAGTTCAGCTGAGCTAAATGGACGCTTAAGTGTCTATTTGAACTGCTTGCATCATTTTTACTTTATGTTAGTTGAAGGAATTTGCTTTTCTCTTTAGCTCAGTTAAATCCAGTTGCTTTACTCAACAGGCTTAGTTCTAGCAAGCCTAGAGCTAAATCATGATCCATGCGGATGTTACCTTCCCCTAACCCCCTCACCCCATCCACCACCCCCTGGATGCCAGCACAGGCTTCGGAGAGTGTGTCAGTGGGACTGCTGTGACAGTGGTGGCTGAAGGGGGCAGAACCTTTTGGTACTGTTGGTAGTTGGCTTTGATAGACATCATAAGAGAGGGCACAAAATGGGCCCATGAGAGAGCACTTTCCCTCAGGCCACACACACCCCTGCTATATTTTTAATGCCAGGGAAACCAGGGCAGTTGTCTACCTCTGGATCTGACAAGCTTGGGAGTTAGGAGAAGATGGGGAAAAGTGAGAAATGGTTGAGAGAAAGTGAGGGAGGGGCAGACAGAAGGGAAGTAGCACGGGGAGGAGAGAGGGAGGGGGGTCAGGAGAAGAGAATCATTCTGAAGGGGACTTGTCCTGGCCATGGCGGGACTCCTGGAGGGCTGTAAAATCACCTCGACAACTCTCTTATACCTGAACCACCCATCCCCTGAGGAGATCACTGGAGCCAGTGAGGAGGAGGCTGGTAAATATAAATATCAGAACCTATCTACCCACGCGTACTCGCACGCACACACACACACACACACACACACACACGTACACACAGCAACATCCACATACATGTATGTGCAAGACCACATATATGCAAGTACAATTGCCCACCAGCACATATAAACACATGCACACACATGCTTTCATTGGGGATGGTTGCTAGGCAGCAGGGTCTGTGTTTCTGTTGGGCAGTACATGAGTGCCAAGGACCTGCACACACCCCTCCCCCTCCCACCCACTCTACCAAAGCTGTTACAGTTCCCCCCTCAAATAAAGAAAGCAACCGACAACAGAAGGATCAAAGTCTGTGAGTGAGTAACAAATCATCAATATGATAGCTGTTTGCACACTCTTCACATGGGTTTATCTTCACTCATGCTGGGTTCTGGGTAGGACAGTTTTTCTTTCCTTCTTTTTTTTTCTCCAAATCTCTTTACTACAAGTGAATGCCAACACATTTATGCGCATGTAATACACAGCAACAATAACATCACTGTGATAAGCACAAAACGAACATATATAATGGATTTACATTATGTTCCCTTGGCAGTGCTGACATTTGTAACAGCAGAAACAATTCATCTGTGGTTGTTATGAATACATGTGCTGCTTCATACCATATAGAGTGCTGATTGAGTTGGCGATGACCATTAAGCTACTTACATAGCATGTGAAAGGCTGCCTCAGAAGGTTAAAAAGGTGATAAGAAATTAATAACTCTCCAGCACATAGCCAGCACAAGTATTAGACCACCTGCCCCTTCATTTCTATTGGCTACTAACCCACAACCTTTCTAACACAGGGCAGACAGCATGGGCACAATTTGGGCCTCCAGTTTGTCTAGATTAACTGGAAGGATTTAATCAGTCCAATCAAAGGAACTGCCAATTGCATTAGGCAAATAAATATTCTTTTGCCCTGGGCCCATATTGCTCTGTTATAGGCAGAATTCTCTAGCACTATTGTATTTCCACTAGGTAGCTGTTTCACAGTCTGTGAAATGCTGTGCTCCTGCATCCTCTCCACATCACCCACACATTCATGTTTCTCTCATCTTCTGCCCAAATGTCAGCAAGCATCAGCTTTTTTCAATGGTGCTTTGAATTGCTCTGGCTTCCATGATAACGCTTTTTGACGGCCGTCAGCTCCCAAATGGCACATGACCACCATGAGTGTAATTCATCAGCCCATCGTACAGGCCATCAATGCCCCAGGCCTGTTCTTAGCGTACTGAGTGGATATTACTGGTGTGGCATAAAATGCCTGTGTAGGTCTCCAACAATCATGCAACCTGCATCACCCTTTTTTCTCATACCAGTTGTTTCGCTTTCATCTTCACCAATGAAAGTAACTCAAAGCAACATTTTCAGGGGGTGAAAACAGGTCTAAAGACACACACACACACACACAGAGCAAACGCAGAGAGTTATATTAATTATGCAGGACATGCCATTAGTTCAAGCAGCTGTGGTCTCCCCTATTCCTCTATTTCTCTCTTGTAGTGATGCTGATACCTCAGCTTGCTGCACAAAAGTAGGAGACAATGACACATCCCTAAAAATCCAGCTAGAGAAAAGGCAGAAAGCACACAGCTCACCCATTCATCTTACCCTTGAGAGCAATGTGTCTACAGATTCACACCCTGCTGAGGGTCTGTGTCCTTAAATTACACCAAGCTGTTTTCACTTACCATTGTATTCACTTTGCCATTATAGTAACATTAACTTTTTTATATTACATGATATTCACATTTTTCACTTACATGGGTTTCTGTCACTAGAAGAACACAAAACTGCATAAAATAAAATAAAGAAACTCTTTGCATTTCTGTATATTGCACTAGGCAATGGATTTCAAATGCTCTTCTGTACCTCCAATAAATATTTTATAAAGCATCATTTGCAACCATATTTCCCACTGAACTGTAGCCATGAACTCTCCATGTCAGGGCTACATTCATGTTACCCCATAGAAGAGAGGAACTGTTTCATGTGGCCAACTCATTATGTACAGTGAGCCTCAGCTGCAACAGCCTGAAATTACTTATATAGCTACATGTGTCTCCCCTAAACCCAAGTGACCTCCCTGAATGGAGCATACAACATGTTAGAGTGGTATAAGCGGCCACGCTACAGCCTGCGGTCACATGCTGCTTCAGTGCTGTGCACTGGAGCTGAGGTGCCATCTGTCCCTCTCTGGTGTACGATCCCACCACCCTCTGGTCATGAGTCGGTCCCTCTAGCTACAACACACAGGGTAGGCCTTTTACTTCCCTGGGGATGACACTGCCCTGAGCCAGAGCCCAGTGTGTATTTCCTATGATGCAATTGTTTCCAAACTGATTTTAGTGAGTGTGTATGTGTACGGTGGTGGTTGGTTGGGGGTGTTGCGGCTCTGTAAGTATGTATGTAATGACAATTTTTATTTGTTTCTGCGTTTTTGGCAAATTAATAATTTGTTTCAGCAGGTTAAATGGAATATATGTGGATTATAATTTTATTGCTGTAATCATTTAGTACTTTATGGGCTTCCCATTTTTTATAACTTCAAAAAACTAAGGAAGTATTTTCATCCAAAATTTAACATTTCAAGCTTGTCCATTCATTTTAAACATCAGTTATTATGGAAAAACGTGAGAGGGGAACATAAAGCCATAACTGTGCAGATAAATTCGATGAAGCCTCAGAGAGTGATGTTCCAGCCCAACTGAATTGACCAGTATGATTCTGTGCAGTTCTGCCTCTCTCCTATACTCTCCACACACATGATTACCCTCAAATTTATTTCAGGAAACAACATCTAATAGCATCTCACTGTTATTACTTCTGCTTTTGTATTTCCTTTCACTGAGTCATCCTGTATACCACATCTGGCTGTTTTCACTTTCTCTCTGTCTTTCTAGCTCTACCTCTCTCAAGAGTCTCTCATCACTGATGGCACCACACAGATGATCAGGTACAGGGAGTTCACTTTTGAAAATCAGCCAGCTGATTTCTGTACCAGTCATGGTGAGTGATTGTCCCAGGGAGCACCGTCCCTGTCTTAATGAACGTGAGAGATGAGAGAGGTCACATGGTGTACTACTCAATGTAGTTATCACACCACCTACTGTAAAGGCCATCCTTATAGACGTATCATGGGGAACTTGAATGGCTAGTCAAAACCACCCTGAGTTAAATGGCAGATTGTATTGCCTTAATGGATTTCATCTTTTTTTAACTGTGACAGAGAGCACAGGGAGTAAGACAGCTCTCTCCTACTCTCTGTTTCGCCTCATTTCTCCCTGATCGAGTGTGTGCTGTTTTGGACTGGCAAAAGGAGCAGCCTGCTAATGCACAACAGCTCCTGGTTTAAACTAAATCCTTGCACTGAAACTAAAGAAGATGGAGAGAAATCATAATTTTTTTTTTTTTTTTGGGAGGGGGCATGATTTAAACTGATAATTAATCTGGTTCACAGCACATTAAGAAGTCTGCTAAGACCTGTCAAATTTGTATATGTTATTTTTATAAATATGTATTTTATTTTATTTTAATATTGTATTTTAATCAAGATATGAGGTTCCATCTGTGTGGTCCTGTGATCTATCCTCATGGTAGCAAACCGTTATAGCTACTCTCTGCACTGCTGAGGAGTGAGGACTGTAACCTCAACATACATGAGTGGAGTCCATAAGGCAATATGGGATAACAGCCTTCTCACTGCACACAGGACATGGGCCACATTTATAACAGTTACCCTAAAGAGTGTCCTTTGTCCACTCTGACATTTACAATGCTTTCGGGCTGCTTAAACAATGCAATCTGAGCAGAGATCGAAAAACCAAATAAATATGCCCGAAAGACAGCAGAGAGGAGACAGTTTATTAAAAGAGCTGTGGCTGCAGAACTGAGGTCCTACTATCCACATTGTACTAACTCAAAAGGAAGGACAGACACTCACAGATGCACGGCAACATGTACATGAACATGCAGGCAGGCAAAGAAACATGTATCCCTGTTGTGTGAATGTAATACATCTATTTAGAGAAATAAAAAATTTGATGGTACCTGAATTATTATAGCTGTGGGGAGTATAGCTGAAACATTGTCCATATCTGCACACACACACACACACTTCTGTTTTTCAGAAGTATAGAGCTGTTACTTATAGACTGAGCACCTCCGACTCCTGGCTCTCTCCAGGACACAAGGACACCGATAAAACTGGAAACTGCCCTCACTCATCTACAGCATTATGTAGCAGGGAGCACACAAACATCATAACATTTCTGTTGTACTTTACCAGCTCAAGTGTGGCCTCCTGCTGCAAAAATGCCACACGTGCTCTGATAAGATTTATACAGAGAACTGAAAAAAGTTAATACTGTTTTTGCTCACTGTGTCACCAAATATGCAGAAAGACATCAGGAGCTGTAACCTTTCCAATGTTTCAAACAAGACACAAAGCAAAACATCCTAAACTGGCATGACTTCATCAAAAGAAAAAAAAACCCATGGGCTGATGGGATCTTGTGATTTCTTTGTTTTGCTTATAAAGTCCACCTCAGTATTCTACTCCTGTCTTCACAATAGTGTCAGTAAATCTTCAGGATAAAAAAAGAGATTAAACAAAATATTGGTATGAAAAATAGGCCCAACACAGCTCTGCAATTAATTGCTGAAATATTAAAAGATAGATTTTGAGGGAAACTGTTATCTTCCACTGACTTTCATGATTCTACTTTTTTACTTCATGTCTTGGTTAAAAAAAAAGTTGCTAAAAATGACTATATTTCCTCTACACCTTGTGTGTTGTATAGTGCCCCACCTGAATTAATCACATACTGATTCAGGGATGGAGGCAATATTTGCACTGCCAAAAATACAGGAAAAGCCCATGAAATAAGGAAGTTTAACACCTGCACACTAAAACACAGCAGACATATGCTTGGTAATAACACAAGAAGAATGTTGTTATCACAGTAGATAGTAGCTAGTTATTAATTAATCATTAAACAAAATTAATTAATCATGATTAATTAATCACAGACTATATATATATGTATATATATAGTTGATCACATGATAGTCTGTGATTAATTATGATTAATCACAATTTTATTATGTGCAATAAATGAAGTCTTAATAAGCATATTTCAATATCAATGGCATTCGATATTGCTGTTGGCATCATATACATTTGATTTGGTTGACCAAAGCATTGATTATGCAGTTAGAAGATAATCTTTTCAGCCAATAACACCCCTGCAGTTATGTTTTTTTTTTTTTTTTTTTTTTGGATATCTCCAGACCCATCACCCAAGGACCTCTATACCATCAGTGGGGGAAATACCATCATGTGCTTCCTCAGCCTGTGAAAACAGTCACAGTTTTGACCTTCATTAGCAGGCAGCTGAGTCAATATGATACGACAACTCAGGGTTGTGGGCTTTGGGCTGTTGCACAGCTGGCATATCCTAATTTCACTCTGCGTCCTATACACAATATAATTGTGCTCATGTTGACAATGTAACTTTGCGGTTACACCCCAGCAGGGGTTATATGCCTTGCTGTCAATGCATCTAGTGCTGAATGAAATCACTCTGTGGAGAGGCTTGAAAAAAATGTTTGGCATGACTTGAAACTTGCTTGGGTGAAAACAGCTAACAGCATTACACTAACAGTGTCAAAGTTACAGAGTGAAAATTACAGAGTGAAATGAGAGCAGAAATGTCTCAGTGTAATGCTTTTCCCCATTTTGAACATATGAAATTGTTTGTAAATTTTCAACGGTGAAGCAACAAATATGTCCAGGCCAGAGAGAAGGAGAGAGAAAGAGAGAGAGAGAGAGAGAGAGAGAGAATGCCAATAGTCAATAGTCAAAATAAATATGAAAGTCAAAATGGCATTTTTCTTTTTTATTTCCTGTAATTGGGAAGATGCTGCACAGTGAAGGCTGTATCTGAGGGTGAGATTAAAGAGGAAAGTGGAGACAGTGAAGCAGAATGCAGCCGTCTCCCTTCACTTAATATTAATGACAAGCATCCTGCTCCTGGAGGAGGCACCACTTCCTCTTATCTGCAGAGAAGAACTGGAAACATCCAGCTGAAACCATTCCTTTTCACTTCCAAGAACATACCTCTCACCTCTCGCTCACAATTTTTGCATGTGTTTGTGTCTGTTTATTTTACTTTTACTTAACCAGTTGGGGTTAACTGGGAACTCAGCAAATGCAAAGCCAACTAGATGATGAGGCATGGTAAGGTGTTCAAATATAGGGCACAATATATACACAAATATAGAAGCACAATAAGAATTACATTTCTGTTCTGTAACAACCTTAGTCTAAACTTTCACCCAAGTAGTATTCAAATCATAGGGCTTATACAATGTAGCATGACTGTTGAGAGTTATGTGTGCACATATGTGTGTAAGCCTGCTTGTGTGTATTATTATGAGTGCTTGAAGGTCTTTTGCCATCAGATTTCCTTTTAAATTACCTGCTCAATTAGTCCATGCCAACTGCCTGACGGAGACCTTAAGGATCCAGCTGGCCTGCTGTGGGAATGACCTGCTTCTTCTTGTGTGAAGCAGCTGCCTATCATCAGTTTTGATTGACCAGAATGAAAAGGAAGTCTCGATGTCCAGTGTTTGGTCAACTACAACATCATGCAGGACAGTTTGGGGGGGGGGGGGAATTCCTTCCCAATCTTTTTAGATGTCTGATCATCACCATTCAGAGCACAGTCATACATTTAATGCTGAAGTTGAGAGTTATTTTGGGAGTTTAGTTGGTGAGAATTTAATGTGGATGTTCAACACTGAATGTAACATGATGCATGCGACCACTGCCAGATGCAAGTATTCATGCTATGCTATCGGGTGCTGATGATACAGGATTTTAGTTAGGTAGAGCTGTTAGTATGAGTTGTGGTTACCACTTGGCTAATGCAAAATGTCAATGACCAACAAGCCCCCCCTTTATTGTGATTTCTTTGAGAAGCTATTGGTTAAGCATTTCTAGTAACGGTAATCTACTGAATGTACAAATGGGGGAAGGGCAGTAGGGGCCATGTCTAGTGGATGAATATTGCAATATTCAAATAACTCCAGAAATGCCAGACGCTAATTTGCGCCTATTATGTGTGGCATTATGCATGACATTGCTAGAGTTAATCTTTCATTTGCTCAGCAATATAGTTTTCATTCTATGGTTTAACAAATATTATGTTCAATTAAGCAGGTTTAAACAAAAAAAAAAAAACAAAAAAAAACAAAACAAAAAAAAAAATGTTTGCAGCTGCCTGCATCAATGAAAAATGATTTTTTTTTTTTTGTATTATTTCTCTAAAGTAATAAAAGTCAAGTGGGTACACAGTCTTTGATGTAAGGACACTGTCCTGTTTCCACTGATATTTTCCTCATCTTTTCCCTTGTCAATGGGTTCCAAGTAGACTATTTCACTTAAGAAAAACAAGACCAGACAAGTTTGGTTCGACTTCTGCCTTTTAGTCCAGATGTGATTTAGGTTCCAAAAGGTATTTTATCGAAAACTTTGGATAGGGCCTACATTAGCCTGCTTTGACTGACTCCCCACTTTCCTGATTTACTGACTCATTGATGAAAGGTACAGGCCAGAAAAGGCATGCCTGGTAGTGTTAAGGCATTTTCACAAGTCATAGTTTGCGACTTAGGCAACAGGAATCAAGGATGCACTATGACATCATTCACTTGTGTGATGTACAGAATGAGAGGCTGCTCTCAAGTCATGGACAAGCAAAATGCTGAAGTCACATGTCCATCAAATCTACTTAACTTCCGTGCCGCAAACCTCCCAGCCCCCAAGAACCCGATGGCCAACAAGATGGCCTCCATCTTACTTTCATTCAGGTAAAGTGCAAGAGGCAAAGCGCCAATAGGCAATGCAAGCAACTGTGGGTCCAACTTCTGTAATCTAGACAGGCTAATCACTGCATTAATACTAATTAGACATTAACAAGGGAGCCAGACAGCCTGCTGCTGCACCTTCAGCTCTTCATTCACTTATTAGTCTCTATGGACTAGGCACTGTGGCCCTTGAGACATAACAGCCTATGTCCAACATGCCAACACATTAAACCCAGCTTCCATAGATGATACTTCTCAAAAGGTACTCTCTCCATATACAATCAAAATTCAGCTGGCCCTGGTGAGGAGCTAAATTAACAGACTGGTGAAATCAATGCCAGCTGTTTTTGCCTATGGATCACATTGTGCTAAGAGAAAAAAAAACAAAAAACAAAAAACACACACACAGAAGAGGGTGCCTCTTTGTATGTGTGTGTGTGTGTGTGTGTGTGTTCAGAGAGAGATGATGGAGCTTCATTCAACAATTCAGGTTAGCACTGCACATGAAGTGGGATGGAATGTAATAGTTGGTGACTCAGAGTTATGTTTCATGTGGAAATGTACATTTGTGGATTATGGGGGCCTACACAAGCATCCCTCTAAGCATAGATATCCACAGGGCTGAACAGCTTGTAGCCAATGAGCATATACTGGTCCAACACAGATCAGGTGAATGATGACTCATAGCAGACATTTCCCCACTCGCTCTACATATGAGCAAGTGTGCTCAAGGAAGTAAAACTAGGGGACTCAAGTGCCAGGGAAAGCAGGTGAAAATAATACCCCAAACTCCCTATTTGAATCCAGATAAAGATTAATATACAGGCATAACCTATCATCAGTGTCAGTGAAAACAAAATGTGATTAAAAAAGTACATTTTGCAGGCCAGTAAAGGGCACTGTACATAACACAATAACAGTCATTTTGATGCCACAAAGGCCACGTTGTATGATTAGTGAGGATTATTATGTGTAAAATACATGCACCACAGAAGGGGAGAAAAATGGCAAGCTGTGACCTGTAATCTGCAGTCACCAGGGACTATGAGATATGACATATAATGAAAATTGAGTTGTATTGTATTGTACACACACACACACACACACACACATATAATATATATGTATAATGCATAGTCACAAACTGCAGTAAATCAGTTGCTTTGACATTGAGAGCAGGAGTATAGAGCTCAGAAAAAGATGAGAGGGAATTTTTTTAATATTGTTTATAGTTAATTAGGAGAAAGGGAGCAAGCAAGAGAAACAGACCAAGAGATTGGACATCATGAAAATAATTCATTCTGCTTCTAAACTTAATCATTCATTTGGTTTATTTATCGACCCTAGGATGAAGGCAGTGGGAGAATATGTCCTATTCAATATAACACCCGGGTGCCTCTCGTGAATAAATGGATAGATACAAGTAAAAAAATCCTGTATGATTCTTGAAGGCTGGTGTAGCTGAGAGTAAACTCTGTCTGCGTGAGATGGGCCACTTCAAGTCATTAAGCATTCTGAATAAATATGGCTGACCCATATTTCAGCTCCTTATTCATCTTCAGTTTAATCTATGACAGATTTGACCATATCCAGCATGCATGCATGTGCATGCATGCACACATACACTCAAATGACCAAAAACACATTTTCTGGATCCACAGCCTGCATTGGACTTATTTGTTTCCTATTTCCTGGATTGTTCGATGTTTGGACGGACAGCCATTAGTAATCACACAGGGGGTGTTTTTTTTTAGTTTGTTGTTTACTGAGGAGCTTGTGCTTCTTCTCTGTTTAAAATCGCCTTTATCTCACTTTGGATTCCCTGCGTTTCAGCTGAGAGATGAGAAACAAATTACCATGTACACCATACTACACAATGCACCTTTAAAGCCTAATTACATTGTGGTCAAGAAGGGTTCATCGAGAAGGTATTTTAATGCATCTTGAATGTTAATGTGATGTTTGAGAAGAGCAACCTATAAGCAGAGATGCACTCGAAACACAGTGTGCATATAAAATGTACATATATTTTCAACAGATGCTAAATTCTTGTCTTGGATTGTCAAACTATCTGCATTCTTCCCATGAGTCTCAATACGCCATTTTCTAATGACTCCAGTTGACCAGAACAATGTTAATTTTCTGCATATTATTTTGTAAATTGCAATATAAACAGTAGTGTAGACAACTCTAAACTGTCACATAGTATGCATTTCAGTACAACATATTGTACTTTGTAATAATGTGCTGTAAATGATACAGAACAAATCCATTTTTCTGGCCCTTGTTTCATTCTCTTTTACAGTAAATCCTGCAGCCCACAGTCATTTTCTCTTCACGTCACACTGTCTGTTCAAAAAAAAAAAACATAGCTGTGTGTTGAAAATGAAAATAGGCTAGCAAATGTCTTATTGATCTCTGTTCAGCCCTCGAACAGCCTCTGTCAGCACTAAATCTGGCCTGCTGTCGCTCTGACCCAAAGGCCAGTGATGGAGAAGGGGTTTAGTAGTAGGGTGTAGAGTAGAGGAGACCAACTTATGAGTATATTCATGAGGCAGAACCATACAAGCAGAATGACAAAACAGCATCACCCATGCCACTGCAACTCTGCAACTTTCTTGGTGTGAATATTTTGCTTCAGGGGGTATCTTTCAAATAAGACTTATAACTTCAGTCTACCTACAGTGAATCTGGCCATAGATCACAATGGCACAATGAACACAAAGGACCAGGTATTCAACAGTGCTGGCTCTCTCATAAAGGCCATCTAATCATCCTCGGTTTATTTGCCTACATTAACCCTTTTCTTCCATCATAAGATGATGCATGGTTGGCTTTGTGGCTCAAAATGGGTCTTGTGCATTACACCTGGGTATGAACTATGAAGTCCAATTGGTGTAGCACATTAGTCAGATACTAGACTGTTAGAACTAGACTTAAAATCATGATACTATCATTATATAACTATGTACATATGATTCCTCCAAAAATGCAGTAAGTTGTCAAGAAAAAAGTCAAAATAACTACTAAGTGGAACATTTTTTGCCTGCCTTGATTCAAACTGTGCTCCGGGCCTGGGAAAACAGTCTAATCCTCACTCTCACTTGCTGTATGCTGAATCTACCATTACATCCTAGGATTTGGCAACTTCGAGCAAAGCCAGTGCTGCTAATGGTGTCCATTTGCTGAAAAATGAAAGTGGTGTACAAGGAAAACCACTACAGGAGATCTAACAGCAATCAGCTAGACAACTATTTCCCCTGAGGGATGCAAGGGGAATGGAGAGTAAGTTAACTGCTGTTACTCCTGTAAGAAATAGTTCAGCATTTTCACATGTGTGCGTGTGTGCATGTGTGCGTGCGTGCGTGCATGCGTGCGTGCGTGCATGCGTGCGTGCGTGTGTGTGTATGTGTGCATGCAGAAATCCTAATTGATGGTTTAATGAAACTGTGGCAACTCCTCCCTGGGGGGGAGCGGGGGGGGACATAGGTACTGATGGATTGTATGGAAACTGACGCTAAGAGATAATACAAGAACACAGGAAGGCTGCTGTAGAAAAAGGCAGAGTTTCTGTGGTAACAGGATTCAATGCACTGGGATTGGAGTGGACCCGAATGTCCAGTTGATTTGGATACTGTAGACAGTGAGATGCTGTCGGATGATTGACTTTAGTCAGTTTTATTACATTTTGATACAGTTCAATGCTTGAAATATCTGCTTAATCACGAGATGTGAAAAATTGTAGTCTATATTACACAAATAAATAGAACAATATGTACAGCGTTGTTGATTGTCTTCAGCTGTGATGAGAACAAATGAGTGAATAGAATTTAAGCACTTATCTTTGTTTAAGCACCTACTGCATGAAATCCTTTGGTTCATTAAGACCCCCCCACCCCCAACACCCCCATGTTAGGCAAACACAATGTCCTGAGAAGACATTCTTTCCACTTATTGAACACTAGCAATGTTATAGGTGGATGCTTACTCTTTAGAACATCTCATGCTCCATACTTAACTATGTATAAACTACAGGTGTGCTTTGGTATACTGTTTATTTGTTCATTGTCCAACAATAGTATTTCATAAATGACAAAAATGTAAAAAAATGAGACAATCAAACATACATTCACGGTAGCTCCATTTTAAGGTATGCCCTCATTTTTGGTAAGGTCTCAGGGGAGGTGAAACTTGTAAATGTGATACACTTAATCACTGGACAGTGATCAGCTGAGATGCCTCAAACTGCCATTAGATAAGGGAAACACAATGGTCAAGGCTCCAGCTGCCTTGACACAGAATGATGGGGTGAAAGGATGCCCTATTGACCAAGCTGCCATCAGCTCGCTCAACCCAAGAAAAACTCAAATACCACCCCATCGGCCCTAGTGCATCGCAGCCCCTGTCACCTTCCATCACAAATGCCATCGGAAATTGAGATCGCTAACAATTTACACATGGTTGACATTTTAAGGGACAGCCATTGCAAAGGTCAAGCCAATGCTTGGGGGATGGCTTGGATAAAAAAAATAGGACTAGGAGAGAGCAAAAGGGAGATAGGGAGAGGGGGAGTGGGAGCTAGGCTGTTGGGAGCCAAATAACTAAAAACAAAAGTCAAAGTAGCTCAGCTACTCAGTCAAAATATGCCCCCACTCATCATACATCCACTACACATTGATATTAATCATTGGCAAAATTAGTTGAAGTTGTATTAACAAAACAGAACATTAGACAGCATCTATTGAGAACCTATTGACCAGATCAGCAACAGCAGGTAGGGTAAAAAATTCAACCAAACAGGGCACCAAACTCAATGGCTCAGTGGCACATAACTTACCACACACCTTAACTAGCAGTCACATGTCTGACAATCAATTTGATTCAGAATGAAAAGACTGCAGAATAAGTGTTGCCTTAAACATTTCAACCCACTGTCCCATCCCAGACTTCCTCCTTAGTCGAAAAGCCAAATATCAAATTTGTAGCATAAAAATTTTCAACAAAGGTAACTCATTTTCAATAGCTGACAGATCATGAGACAAGGAGCATCCTTCTGGGAGAGCAGAGGGACTGCAGAGCAAGCTGCTCAGTACATTGTGGCCTGTTGCATTGAGAGAGAGGACATGGATTGATAAGCCCTTAAGGTGTAAATAGGTTTTTCTTATGAGGTGGTTGTTGAATTGTTCCTATCCTGTCAAAAATCGGGTGACGAAAGAGCTTTTTGCTTCTCTATTGTTCAAAAAGTGCGCTGGCTCACCCAAGTTTACTTTTAAATTTTTTATGTTGCTAAAAACCAATTTAGGATGCCTGTCTAAATACCAAACTAACATCAAAATTCTGCATCGAAGACCTGATAAGGTCATGAGTATAATCTGTTCATAAATTATATACTTTAATTAGATTTCAGTATTGCACTATATCAGTTGATGGATTCTAATACCAGGTGGCTGCTTTTGAGACACCATAATAATAATAATAATAATAATAATAACAATAATAATAAAAGATGATAGCTTGAGAATGATTGATAAATTAAAAAAATATAGAAAATAGATGGCCTCTGGTTGTTTGTGACAGCTCAGCTCAGAGCATGTGAAAGTGAGACTGATGCTCCATTTCAAAGAAAGTGTTCTTTCTCCATTTGGGGCAGCCCGTCATGCAAGAGCTCAATAAAGCAGTGACGGAGAGCTGCGATTAATGCAGACGCCAATTGAATGGCGAAAAATGAATTCATGGGCACCCACACCGCCACGCTACGCCACACCACGCCGACTCTGAGGAGCATGCATGTATTTCACCCTGATGCATACATGTGTTTAGTGTAATAGCCAAACTATTCATCACTTCCCAGTGGGGCTCAAGGCACAATTACTTTCCTCTGCTTATTATACTCATATTCCACCATTCAATTATTTCATAATTCAGATGGCCCTCACACAGTGTTGATGGAATAATGGTGTAATCTAAACACAATTATCTACAAATAATACCTCTCACACTGATGTTTGTCTATTCTTTTTGAATAGTCATACCTACTAAGAGATCACATATTTCCCTATGTCACATTGAACAGATTAATTATATTAAAGTGCAAGCAAATTAAATGTGGACATTGTAATTAAAGAAATGATTTGCTTAATTATCTGTTTACAAACAAGGTGCCTATAAAAATAGCAGTTGCATTCCAAATAAGGAAAAAGAAGGAATGAGTTGCAGGAGTCACTCAAGGCTATTTGTAAATGTTGGGAGCTGGAAATTTGTATATGGGAAAACAGAAAGCTACAGCATAGATTTCCTGTCTTGTGATATGCCTATTAAATCCTCCATCATGGCCCCTTTGGAAATCAACCTGAATAATGAAACAGGAATCAAGAGATTCTACCGTTGTTGTGGAAGTTACGTAATATGATATAAACACTGGCATGTAGGT
The DNA here is from genome assembly GCA_019788955.1 of Albula glossodonta. Classification (NCBI taxonomy): domain Eukaryota; kingdom Metazoa; phylum Chordata; class Actinopteri; order Albuliformes; family Albulidae; genus Albula; species Albula glossodonta. Next base: position 8,344,381 of record JAFBMS010000020.1, on the reverse strand, counting down.
CAGTGTTTGCTAGAACAGCCTCACATGCACAGTGTCATATTTATGCAACATCAAAAAAGCCAATGATGTGCCCCTTTCATAACGTTCTTAAACCAGTGAGATGGTGCTTCTGAGGTCACAGGGCATCAAAAGGGTTTGTTACAGCAATGCAGCTGGGATTGGGTGGGGGGAATGGTTTGGACTGGAGTATAACACATGCATGCTGAATGTATTTCATCTGATATCTTGAGATGTTAACACTAGGGTATCCCACAGTGCCTTGCAGCCTGAGATCCAACCATATGTCCCTCTTCTATGGTAAGAGCAACTGAGGGAGAAACCGGGACACACTCAGTGTGAATGGTTTGTGTTCCTGAAACACATGACAGAAGATGTGAAAACCATGTCTCCCATTGACTTGCTTTATGTCTGTACTGCGATCCCACTGTGGTTTCAATATGGCTGCAGTGAGATCACTCTTAATGTTCTGAATTGCAATATTGCACTTGGATCCCACTTGGAGAAGCTTATTAAATCAATGACAGATATTACAAATTATGTAGTTTACACTGTGGGTAATTCTTACTTTTGTTGATCTGTTTATATTGTTTACAAATTTGCCATAATTGAACTCAGAGAACTCACAGCAGCATCAAAAGTTAAATATGGAAAAGGCACTGAATTAAACAACAAAAAGCATAAGCAGTTAATGACAGTAAAATCATTTAAGCAAAACGTAGCATAAAAATAAAATATTTTCATAATTCCATAAGTATATGCAGAAACTTCATGCAGTCATTTGCAGATAATTTTGAGTTTCTGCTGGAGTGAATAATTTGGACAGTTTGGAAAAAATTAGTTTACTAGAACAGGGATGGTTGACAAACCTGGACTATTTCTTGCCAGGAGGTGGGGGTGAGATCATAAAACCATTAGCATGGTGCCAGGGAATTCTTCTTCTGAAGTCAGAAGGGGATATCTTTACCAGCTTACTTTAATGCTTATGAAAATATAGCAGCAGCTCCAAACAACGACAGCATGAATACAGTATTTCTCTGTACAGACTGAGGGGGTATGAGGGTTAGGGGTAGGGGGGGCAAGAAGGAGGTGAGAGGAGGGGAGGAGGAAGCAATTCAATCGCACTTTAATTCTGTGCTCTGAGGCAGCAGGCAGCCACCAGGGGCCAGTGGGAATGGGAAGCCTGTATGTGCAGTTAAAAGCTTGTTGAACGAGTAATAGCTGTCACTGGTGATGATCTCCTGGAGGAGAAGCTTTCCTGCACGCAGACAAGGTTCTGCTTTATAGAGATGCTGTATCAGAAGCTAATGGCCTACAACCCCCACCTCAACTAACTTCACACAACAGTCATGTGACCTGCAGAACAGTGACAAATGCCTCACAATGCAGTCATGCATGCAGTGAGAGAGTAAACAGTAAAGTGAGCACATGAACTCTGGAGTGACTGAGTGAATTTTGTGCTGACCAAGGAAACCCTGAACTGACCAAATGGATTATGCAGTGGCTGAGCAGATTTTAAAGAGATGAAATAATCTATGTGGTATCTGGAATAACTTTGACTATCTACCTGCTGTGATTCAATTCAATGTTGCCCATTCCCTATTTGTTGCTATTCGATTGTGTGAGCCCACTCACCAGTTTTCAAGCTGGGGCTGACAGGGGACATTCATTGATGTATCTAATGACACCATTAATGAGGGTAAAATTATATTGGAAAAATGAGGATGTGGATTCCCTGTTCTCACATTACCCACAGTGATTGTAAATAGCTCTCAATATCAATATCACACCATAACTCAAACAATATCTATAGAAGAGAGGTGCAGCAGGGGAATGGCGGGGGGGGGGGGGGGGGGGGGGGTGTTTAAAAGCAATCCACCTCTCGTCCTGGAGGGTGGGGGGGGGGGGGGCAAGGAACTTTAATTACAACCAAAAGAGCTTTTGACTGCTACTGTATGTTTTTGCATATGTCAAAATCCCTCAGGGTGATGGTAGTGTTATGTCTCACATAATCACACACAAATTTATTATTAAATATAAATAACAGCCAAAGTCAATGGATTGTGTGTTCTAGACTATTCTACATTACTAGATTTGTATATCATGCATTTTGCATGAAGTGCTTCATGGTATGACATTTCTCTATGCATGCATAAAAAATAATCTTGATCAACACAATGACCTTAAGTAAAATAAGCAATCAGACCAAAAATGAAATAGAAAAAGTCCCACTGCTGCCTATAATCTCCTTTGTCTGGATTAGTTGAGTGTACACTCACTAGATCACCCAGAATCCTATGAGACAACAAGAGAGAATCTACTTATGATAAAAGAACAGATTAAGTCCGGTAGAACAGAATACATCAGGTCAGGCACTGTGGGTCAGAAGAATGAAGCGGCATGGGAACACAGAGAGGAATTGCTCTAAATCTGCGGGGGAGGAGATACTTTTTCAGCTAACAATTGGGTGGATTTGATTATTCCATTCACTGTGAAGGTAAAAATATGTTTGGTGGAAAATACCATAGTGCAGGAAAAAACAAAGAGAAGAAAATCAATATGTCTTTTAACATTCATATGCACAGCAGCACCAGACTATGAAATCAATGTCAATACAGCAAAGTGTTTGAGGAGTGGCTCTTCATTGCGTTCAAGGACGTTGAGTTTCTGTGGGCATTCACACAGACCATTCAAAATCAAGATAACCATTCAGGGTTTATGGGTACCAAGCTCTTCTGCTGTCTTTAAATGTGTATTGTTCCAACAGGATTTTTTCTTATCCTGATCTTGATTGGATGATGAGGAGAGAGTCCATAACACTCCAAGGCAGCAAGCATAATGTGTGATCATTATCAGACAATCCACACTCTCTAATTTCATTTCTCTAATAGCCATCCTTTCTCCACCATGCATAAATCTAATCAAAGTTGTAGCTGAAGTATACTAATTAGGCTGAATAATTTGAGGTGGTTCATCAACACAGGAATCTACCTCTGTACTGTAGTGGGAGGGATCTAGTCTTATTTCAGATTGCTGTTATATAGTGTGTAGTTTTTGTACTGGCTTTTGAATGTCGTGGATTCATATAATGGCATTAACGCATCACAACACAATGAATACTCCCTTACAAATTACATTTCTGCTCACAAAATAGCTTCTACACAATGTACATTTTTGCATGCAAACAGGGTTTTGATGTGCTAGGGGAAAAAAAAAAAATTGTTAGTGCAATTGTTAAGGTGAAGCTGCATGATGTGTCTGGGCCAGTCATATTTAGTGAACCAGTTTCTACATTCAGAATCCTTTGTATCACATTTATGTAAATGGGATGCACAACTGCGTTTTAAAAATTGAGCATTAATTATTAAATAAAACTGTGATATGTGGGTCGCTACTGAATCCCAGAAGATGCCTCATTTGCATCACTGAATTGGCTTTCAGTCATCTTCACATCATACAGCTTGGCTCAGTGGATTTGTTTAGCTGTGTTCTGTAAATCAAACCATCAAGTGTCAAAGAGGACATCCAGGGTATTTGTCTCTAAAACTGAAGAGATCAAATAACCTCATACTTTATTATTTCAGCCATTGTGCCATGGGAGCTTCACTAAATGGGGTTGGATAGGGATGTGGATGATGGGTGTGGGTGTGGGTGTGGGTTAGAGATGATTGTAGGGGAGTGGGAGGTTGGGGAAGTAGGGGTAATTACGGGTGTGAGTGAGTGTTGCTGATGAGTTGTAGGTTAATGATGTGTGAGGGGGATGGTGATGTGGGTAGACTCCCCTGGGAAGTTCAAGGCTGCATGGGCAGTTGAGGGCTAGGCTAAGTGGTGGATCACAGAAAGGGCACTTATTCTAAAGGTCCTGGCACAGAAATGAAGGAGTAATCAGAAGATATCACACGATACCACATGCTGGACAACCGGGGCAACTCCCAAAGAATGAATGGAGTTAGAGTACAGTTCAGTGAAAACATAAATCAGGTTCCAGAGAAAGTCCATGATCTGAATTCTGATCTTCTATTTAGCACAAACCACTAAAGGCAAGCTCTTAATTTATGCAAGCTTTCTCTGCACAAAGAGAAAGTAGGGGAATTAAAATTTCAGATTCAGCTTAAACAAGGGAATGGGTATTTGGCTTATTCACAAACTCAAATTATCAAGTTATCACTCGATAACTTGATCTAACATCAGCTGCAGAACTGGACAACAGTGAAAGAAGAATATGTATTTATGGATATTGTAGTAGCTGATGGGTGCTGACATGAGCACTTCTGCCGTTTCATGTATGTTTGCTCCATAGGTCCTGTAGGATCTTTTGTGCTGTGTATAAAAGGTCATAAATTGTAAACTATTAAATATACACAGTATACTAAGATTCCTGTTTGAACTTGTGATATAAAACCACCCAATGAAGAGAGAAGTCATTAGCACTGCATATTACATCTATCACGGTATGTAACAGACACAGGTAATCATGCTATGTTGCTATAAATAAATGTTGCTGACCAGGATGAAATGCAAAGGCCGCACACAGAGTGAGACAGATTATTCTGGGAGAAAAGTGACAATCAATCTGCTCTTGCTGTTCTGTATTCATGCCAGAAGTGGAGAAGATAAAGAGGTTTGCTCATGAATCAAGAAGCATCATTCCAGCAGCCACACCAGACAGAAATGGAGTCACTTGTCTTTGGGAGCTGTCACCTCCCCTAAGGACTGGTTGCCCATTGCGCCATATGATTGGCTCAAGTCACAGTCCAGTGACAGTCTCTGAACTCCCCAACCTGTCAGTTGTGATGTGTTTCACCCACATAAACCATCACCTGCCATTGTGTAACTAAACTAAGGACCTACTTATACGGTAAATAAATAAATATGTAACTTAATTTTATGGGGATTTTATGAAAGTGTGTTTCTACAAAAACTCTGGAATCTTAAATCTGGAATGATACCCAGAGGTTAATGGCTCCATGCCACAGATGAACTCATTTAAAATTCAACATACCTCAGAGCAGGTTTCAACCTGGTGACCTTGAAATTTGCAAAGACTGCAGCACCACTATTTCAGTATTTATACATTAGCACTGGTTCTCTGTACATGGATTAAACTTAGTCCGCGACAACAAGAACATTTAAAAAAAAAAATCTCTACTGAAAAAAGGTTTTAGTCTTAATCCATATCCAGGAAACCAGTCATGAGTTTAACAAAGTATAAGAAAACATATTCAGTAATTAAGAATTAATTAAGAAAAATAATACATGACACCCAGTTAGACTAATAATAAATATACAAGTACATGACCATCTGTGACTGGTCATGTAAACTTTCTGCAATTTTATTGGCTTTTATCAACTGGCCAATTTGCTTCACCAAAATACACTGTTTAAAAAAATCTGAGAGACTGCCGTACATTTCATTCAAATCACATGTGCAAATATATACATTGGTACCTGAGTTTGACAGTGTTTTACTGTGCATTTTTTTACTACGAATAACCAGCCCAGAGCTAACTGAAATCTCCTGGCCCAGTTTTTACTCACTCCTCATTCTCTGCCACTGGTCTGCTCATTTCAGGGAGGTGGTATCACTTTCATTTTCACATGGAGGTGTGTAATCTGCAAGACTAGTTACTATGGGTACCAACCAAAATATTGAAGTAGAGACATCTTTATCTGAGGAGTTGCAGGGAAAATTAAAAATGATCTGAGTCAACAGAGATGAGGACAAAAGGGCACGTGATGTAGCAGATACTTTAGGAGGGCCAAAGGACAGAGCAAAGACAAAGAGGATCACATCTTCATACTCCTCTCTCCTTCTGTGTACAAAATCAGCTTTTCCATCCCAGTGCTGACATCATCATATCTCTCCACTCACGCTATCTCTCTCTATAAATTATTAAGAATGCATGGTGGCACATGTGAGCCAGCACTGTGCTCTCTCTGTATAAAATATGTACTAGGGACTTTGTCTTTTATCACACATATTGTGTGGTGTGGCAACATCTACACTTTTAGAAAAAGAGGTGCTTTAGAGCACCTTTAAAGGTTTTTTATTTGTCCTGCTGGGGGAACCCTTAAAGGTTCATCTCAGATACAGATATCTTTAAAGGGTTCTTTATATAACCCTCAGAAAAAGGTTCTGCAAAGAACCTGTCAGTGAAATCCATATCAAAGAAGAACCTGTATGGGTTCCTCCAGCAGGGCAAGTGAAGAACCCTTTATAAACCTTTTTTTTTTTTAAGCTTAATGATCTGCATATCTCTTATCACTGAATAACAGTGACACTGACCTTACATGTACATGTATCTATGTATTTATATATAGTATATACATATATATTTGCAAATATGTGTGTACATATGTCAGTGCTTTTCACTTATAAACATATGTTTGGTTTTGAAACATTCCACAATGTATGTAAAAAGAGACAAAAAGGTTTTTCCATGGCGCATGTCATTACATATAATAATAATGGACTGTGACTAGCAATACATTCATGTTGTAGAGGCAGAGTGATTTTGATAATCTAATAATTATAATACACAAAGAAGGCTTTGAGATCCTTCTCCCCAAGAAATTTCACCATGATAATGATGAACAGCAGAGAGATGAATTTACACAAGTGAGCAAGGTCTACACACTGCAGAAAACTGGCACAAGCACAAACAGAGAACATTAGAAACTGAACTTCTGATAGAGAAGTTTCTCCAGAGAAGTCATTTCAGAGATGAAGAGCAGACACCACTGACAGGCAGCAACTGGCTTCATTTACTAGTTCAGACAACCACCATGTGGTCTGGAGGGAAAAACAAAAATCAATGTATAATCACATTATGGAATCTGTCACAAATGGAGAGTCATTTGCTTCTTGTCTCTGTGGAGACTTTCATGAGTAGAGGATTGTTGGATAAATCCTTCATCTGGGGGATGGGAATGAGGGTGGGGGGAAATGGGTCTTAATCAAGCATGCATCCTTAAGCAATGTTTCAAGTTTAGAGAGGTAGAAGGGGCACACCCTCTGAGGAGTGGCTGTCTCTGCACAGAGAGGGAAGATTGGAGAGTCACTGCTGATGTAAGCCTTTTACACAAAGCCTCTTCAGTCTGGAAGAAGGAGCATGCTGTGATGGTGGGAGTTTTTTGTGTGGAATATGAGCAGAAAGGCGATTGTTCAAAGTGCCCCTGCAATTGTATCCATCTCCTTTTTTTCTATGCAATTCTCACTCACTCCCTTCCACTTGTTTTATTTCTCACTCCTTTGCTCCGTCTCATCTCTCTTTTCGTCCTTCTCATGTTCACACTCTTTCTCTCAGCCTCCCTCCTACTCTTTTTCTCTCTCTCACTGAATGAGAAAATGCTCAAAGCTGGTAATGAAATTTGGAGCAGTGTGCCCCTTAGAGATCTGGCAACCTACCCTTCTCTCTCAACATCTCAATCCTGTTCTGATCACTAACACACACTGACCACACACACACACATGCACATATAGTAATTCACATAAACATATACACACACTCCCATCTTGTGAATGTCTGTGTCCAGTCAAAACCCTCTAATCTCCATACCTGTGCTAAGTGTCAATCTGTGTGCTTAAACTTGAAATGGGGGGGTACTTTTAATCAGGTGCTTGTTATTGAGCTGTCAGGAATTTAAATAGGGACAGAGTACCTCCTCAGCTGACTGTGGGCTCTGGAGGGCTAATGCCTTTCCAGTGCCTCACACCTCACACCTCACCACCTCACAACACTCAACCCCAACAATAATGTAAATGTACTTAAAAATAAAATAGTGTGAAAATACACAACTTACGAAAAATGAGAGGGGAAAGGGAAGTGTGTGAGGAGAGAGAGATGGTTATAAAGCTTTTTTAGCAATTTTATTTAATTTGCATATTAAAAGGGTAGTACCTGCAATGATTCCTGTATACAGTAATTCAGAGGCGATAACAGACAGTTTTACTGCCACTGTTAGTTTTTAAAGTAATAATAACCCAAATCTTGATGCAGAGTGTAGTGTTACGAACACAAATAAACATTCGTTGTATTGTCGTTGAAAGAATTTATTGGCAAACCTGATTACATGCGGGACATATTCGAATATGGCACGTTAGTCTCATGATACACTGGAACTCATTTCTGATATGAATAATGTCACACAGCATATCAATGCTCTAACAAAATAGTGCCATTACACACCGAGTTGCTGTGAAAAGATAAAGACAAAGCTTTATATTTGATTCAATCTGTAACTCAAAAACCGTGATATGATCCGAACCATAAGTTTTGTGATCTGTTTCACCCCTAATATGTTCCTGCTGTGGAATATTTATATATGATAAAACATATATACATCCTGCATATATTCCACAGCAGGATGTATATATGTTTTATCATATTTTACTTATTTTTCTCAAATCATTGTTCAATGATCACATGTGACAGATACATTATTTTTCTGTGACAGTCTGTTCCACTGTTCCTGTCCCACAGGACCTCTCTATTCCACTTTCCCAAGATTCCTTTCTCCCTCTCCTGATTTCCTCTGCCCTCCTGCTCTTTCCCTCCCTCACTTATTTTTCTCTCCCCTCTCTTCTCTCTCCCTCCCCCTCTTTCTGCAGTGCTGTCTGTTCAGCATGCCAATCAGGAGCGTGATGAGAAGGCTGTGGTCTGTATTCTACAGATGAGTCAAGCAGAGAAAAGACACGAAAGTAATGAGAGGGAGAGAGGGAAGGAGGGAAAGAAAGAATGAGACAGAAAATGAGGAAATTCAGGAGAGGGGGAAAGAGAGGGAGGTTGTGAGGTTGCTCTTTCTATAGGCCTGTAATACAAGAGTAGAAAACAGACATGAAAGTCCTGAATGTGGAAACAGAAGAAAGCAGCAGCTACACAGCGGTACTAGGCTCAGACAAAATCAATACTTTCTTCCCCAAGCTTGTTGTAGGTTACAACCAAGAGCTGGATGGGAAGTGGGTTTTCTTTTTTTGGTTTCTTTCTGTTTTTCATTGAAAATAAATGCACCTTACATGTGAAAAGCAGAGGACGCACATTGTGGCATATGTGTTTTCTCTCTGTAAAGAAAAGAGCATTTGCATCCTGCTTTACATCATTTTTACATCAGTTTTCTGATGGGGGAGTGGGTGGGGCCATGCTAATTCTCTACTTGTAAACGAGCATGTTTAATGAACGTTCATACTTAATTGCATGCTCGCCACAGCAGAAAAGCAGATGCAATGCCAGACTATTTATTAGTGTTTACGATGGAATCAGTCAAGTATCTGGGCTCGAATTCTCATCAGAAGCACACAGACACACACACACACATACACACACACATAGGTATGTGCAAGTGTGTGCTCAGATGCGCAGGTGTACGCAAACACACAAACACACATGCACAAGGGACACTAAATAATAAAAGCTGTGACTGACAGACAGAGAGGGCTTCTCTTCAGATGTTAGACTTGCTACTGAGCCCTTCTGTGGCCTTTCCTTTCCTTCACTACCTCTTTCTTCAACGCCAGGTACCCACTCCTCTCTCATAAATGTAGCATGTTCCTCCTGTGCTTTGCTGGTCTCCATCATTTCACCAACACTACTGGGAAGATGTCATGCCACTGAGGTCTGGGCATTTCTGTCTGAAACAGTGATATCTGACCCTTCACAAGACAGTGACTGTCAATGTGATTAAATATAAATCTGAATCCAAATGTGAATCTGACTGTAAATGCTAAATTTTATGAGATAAATCTCGAAATCATAATATATATATATATATATATATATAGGACTGTTAATTTAGAATAATTCTGAATCTGGGTCAGAATGTAGATCAAAGTCTAAGTGTTACGATGAATGGGACTCTGAATCTGAATAAGAGTTAAAGCGCGAATCCAAACCTCCAAAGGCCTTCTGGGGTCCCATTGCTGGAAAAAGCAAAGGCAGTGGAACATCCAAACTACAGGAAATAAAGCTTTGTAGATGTAGTACATTTAGAACAGATAGGGGGCTGTGTACTACAGCAGGTAATTTGTGTGAGTGGAGTGGGGGCTGTCCCACCAATGGCTCTTGCATTTGATTGTTCCCCACCCTCACCCAAATGTCTCAACTTTCCCAGTCCTCCTCTTTCTAAAAACCCCTCTTTTTGATTGAGGAATCCTATTGCCTGTGCAAAAGCAGCCTCTGCTGAAAGGCAATCATTAAATTATTGAATCGTTATGGTAATTAAAGTTTGATAGTAAGCCATTATAATCAGGCAGCTTGGCCAGTGTGCTGGATAGCAGTGGAGGGTGCAGGGTAGGGATGTGGATTGCATCTGGTACCTATACAGAGAATCCCCCATCTATGGAATATCTGTTATAACTGTGTGTGAATGTCTATTATCAGTACATATCCAGTTCAATATCACTGTTATTTTGTTCAATTGCTTAGAGGCTGCAGATGTTTCCTGCCTCCACGTGCTCAGAGAAGTGAGACTTCACACAGCCTGTGCTCTTCAGTCTGTAATGAACTGCAGCATAAAGAACTTCAGCCCAGCTCTCCAGCATCTACCTGTTTAATAAGGCTTCCTTCCTCCTTTCAAACCTCATTACATTATTCCAGAACATTTCATAGTGGCTTGGAGTTTATGTATCCAAAAAACACTGAACTCCTTTTTTTTTTTTAGTTTGCCCTTCTGAAAATACAATAAATAGTGCATACCCTTGCAGTGCCTACCTTTTATTTTCTCGTATGTAAAGTCACATTCATGATTCCCACAACTGTACCATATTGCTTCACATATATAATTTCACAACACTGGTGGTGGTATTTAATTGTCTAGAACATGGTTCAGAACAGACTGACTGATAAATGATTCTAAAAATGCATATGGGGTTGTCATTCAATCTCTGGGTATAGCATTTCCATTCTGCTTATGGGTCTTTTTATCAAGATTCCCTGCATGTTATTTCTCCTATTACATTCAGGAATTTGACTATGAGTAAAGCATGTTGACTGATGATTACCTGTTGAAATCTTTTGTTATCCCATTTGTACCAGGAGGGCAAAGGGAAAGTGAATTATTGGCTGTCACAAGGCAGCAATGGTCTGATAGAGTACATAGCACTCACACAGGCATTCCTCTGTGTGCTGAACACTTCACGACCAATCTGTTCTGTGCCCTGAATCTCTGGGATACTAGAGGTGTGCGGAAATGCTTGTGACTAACCCCAAACCCTCAAAAATGCGGTCACATCACTTCTCGTTATACCATGATCACACATGTGCACGAGCCCACAGACACAGCAGAGGTACACATTCAGCCATCTGTTCCCTGTTTAATCCACCCACACAAGACACACACAGTAGGCTCCCCCATTCATTAGTGACAGTGGGGCCCCCTGCAGACCTGGGGGACTGCCATCGAGAGTATGTTACACTGATTAGTGACACCCCCTACTGCCCACCTATGTGTCCGAAGTAGAAGTGGATGATCAATTAGCCCAGCCATTGGTATCAGCGAATAATATATTGAAGACATTGCATTTGATACTGAAATTTTTTTCACAACAGTTAGACCAAAATAGACATAGGGATGAGCTAAAAGTACAACCGTTATAACATGCTCTGACTACAAGCACTACAAGCTACAGCTCTGGAAAGGTTACACATCACACAGACTGACTACTATCTCAGGATTAGATGATTAGATGGAGGGAGAAAATAACAGTGGAGAGAGGGTCCTGGCAATGCAAGAAATGCTATGGAAGTTGCACTCCCTACCACATTTCTGTGGAGTAGTGTAAAGAAAGAAGGCCTTACAGAGGATTGGGTAAAACAATAGCTTTCTAGTTAGCACTCCTTTCATCCTGTTGAGAAAGCTCACCCACTTCACAGGAATGGTTGAGCATAGAGAAGGTCGTGCGGTAGCACGGCAATAGCTAAAAATGTTCAACTTGTGGCAGCGTATTTCTCAGCCCCTGGCAATAGCAGAGACAAAGGTCTTTTGTTCAGTGGAGCCTCTCATGGTCTGAACTACAAGAGACACTGTCTCACTTGCAAGATGTCAAATGCACCATGCTTATGTTCAGAGAAAAAGCCCTGAAGCCAAAATAAGTTCTTTAGATCAAACTCCTTTACTTAACTTCTTACTTTGTCTTATTTGATTTTCAGCAGCATAGCTGCTCACCATGCCACTACTGAAATGCTCTAAAATGACATGTGATGTGTTTCTCTGTTATTGCATTGCTAACAATAACAATGGGGAATTTATTAAAAATAAATTGTGTTTTCTAATATATTCTCCCAACAGTCCAAATTTGACCATTGGCTGACAAGGATTAAAAATACTTTTGGTATTAGTCCTAGAAATCCATATTGGTGTAGCCCTGGTTGAGGCACAGTCTGCAGTGGCACACAGAGACACAAACAAAAATTAACACATGCATGCATAAATATTCACACACACACACAAAGAAAGAAAGAAAGAAAAAAAGAAAGAAAGAAAGAAAGAAAGAAAGAAAGAAAGAAAGAAAGAAAGAAAGAAAGAAAGAAAGAAAGAAAGAAAGAAAGACAGACATACGTACACATTTACATGAATGCAAATGCTAATATACACAGCATTGTTGTATTAAAGTAAGCTCCCCTGTTCACTGGATCATTTCAACTCAGTTGCCACTTTGAAAATCACCCCTGATGCAGAGAGAAATAAAATGGCCTGTAACGGTGGCTGAATTAAACAGTAATTGGCTCTTAAAGCACAGCTCAGTGTTCCATAAACAGCAAATCCCAATTTTCAGCTCACCCAGTACAAGGCACTCCTTCTCTCTCTCTCTCTCTCTCTCTCTCTCTCATGCTCTCTTTCTCTCCCTCTCTCTCGCTCTCTCTCTCTCTCTCTTTCTTTCTCTCTTTCTCTCTACAGAGATAAGCAGTCCCATTACAGTTGCCATTACCAGCTCCAAAAACACACAGTATTATGGAGATATTCCTCCCTAATAGAACTAATCGGCACTTGGTCAGATGCCTCTGTTTTAAAGCCTTAATGAAATGTCCACATGAATGACATGCTCCCTCATTTCACATCCATTAAAACTGCAAAAAAAAAAAAAGGATTCATTCCATCCTGCATTGAGGGTCTTTTAAGATGAGTCACCAGGCATAAACACAATGATTACAAGGGCGAATGAACATCGAGGGGCCTGAGCAGAAGTGTCACACGTCAGCCAAGGGAAAACGACTGCCACCTGGATTGACAAAAGCACAAGACAAAAAAGTGTCTTTTCCCACACCTGAATAATGAGGGACTCTCTCGAAGGCATCTTTAAATCATGTGGTGATTCAGTTCAATGTTACCAACCACCCCCCCACCCCCCCACCCCCAACAAGCCAACGGGCCACTGCCAAAAGAAGTGACACTGGGGCACACGCAGCATAATCACAGGAAGCATTCACTTAGTTAGGTTTTGAAGATGCTCACAGTGTAATACATACTACATATTTTTAATATTTTTAATGTTCTGAACCCATCATCAGACAGATATAAAAACAGCACACACAGATCCCTGTCAGACCTGGCAGAAACCTTGGCAGTACATACTAACAAGGGTACATTCATACACAAAAATTTTACTCACTACTTTCAAACTGATCAGAATTTATGTAAGAAGCATTATATAGCTAGGACTGCTGAGAATGTAAAGTATAGATAAAGTATGCATCATTATGTATGATACAATGTACATCCCTCTAATGTACGCAAAGATGCATGAGGCCCATCATTCTTGGGAAGGTATGAAAACTGAATGTTCATTTTAAGTGCTGTAGACAGCATGCAAGTACACTGTTTGGAACATAGCCCTTGGTTTATCTCACAATTTCATCCCTACCCTCTTGAGAGATCTGGCTCAACAAACCAGCCATGGATGTCCATGAAGTCTGCTATTATCTTAACAATGGCAACACACTGTAACAGCATGGATTTAGGTCTGAAATGTTTTCAGAGAGCTGACAGTATCCAGCAAGGCTGGTGACGTTAACGTAACTCTAAACAGAATTAGGGATGAGACGCATTTCCAATTGGATTCTTTGGCTCATTTACACTCAAAGCTAGAGAGGGTAGACAAAATAATGGGAATACCTAATGAAAATGGACTTTTATCAATGAATTAAACATTAATTTCATCAAATAAATTAAAAAAGGACATGTGTTTCATATTGTTACTACAAATTATCCATACGTTTCTACTATACAAGATTGTTTTTCAAAGTAACACATTAATATGTGAGTTTATAAAGCACCATGGTGATCTGCCAGATTTTTAAAAATTCCCATCAGTCACAGAGACTGAAAAATAATTTATTGTGTCAAAAATGTTGGAAATCATGACAGCATAAGCTGAACAAAGAAAAACCGCAACAGCAAAGTGAAAGACTACTGACAGGGATAAATAGACACTTAACATGGTAGTTGTGAAAACCAGAAAACAACAGGCTCAAAGTTTAAAATATAAATGAATTTAGAGTTTTGTGACCTAGTCGCTACACAAACTGTATGTTGTGAACTTCACATAGCTGATATTTATGATAAGGCTGCCATCTGGAGACCACTTTTGCCCAAAGGCAATACACAGCAACAAATAATCTGGTGTAATGAGTGTGAAACCTAGACTTCTGAGAAGAAAGTAATATGGGTTTTTGAACATTTGAATTGATTTACGTTTGGAAAAAGCCTAAGGAACTCGTTAACCAAAATTGCCTCAACTCAGCTCTTAAACATGGTATTAGATCTATTATTATGCAGGCAGCCATCTTGTGGGAGTCATCGTTTCCAGTTATGTTTCTTCATAGAATTACGGCCAAGAAGTAAAATTTAAGATGACCAGATACATCATATGATGTGAGCATTGTTTTTGCAAGATGTTATTATAAGGCAATGTGACACACTGATATATGCAGGGGTAGTTTTGTTAGCACAAAACTAAAGTCAAACACTTTCCATGGCCTCTCCAGTTACGAGGTCTAAACATGCATATAGAAAGTTCTGAAATGTAAAGTGGGAAGTATATTTTCACTTGCCATCTCTCTATGAACTGGAGGCATTCAGTCTTAACAAATGGTTCAATATTCAACTTAAAGCAGTTCAAAAGAAGGCCTGGAGCTTTCCTGAAGGATGGCCACTTCATTATTCATTAAGAAATACAGTACTCAGATATTGTTTCCATTATTTTGTCTATGGCCATATTTATCAAGTTGGGATACATGATTTGACAACCTGCCTTTGAAAAGTAGGGAAGATGAAGATCAAGAAAATATTGCAAGTGGGAGAGAAAGAAAGAAACATTTGACCTTGGAAATGAATGTAATGGAAGGAGCTGAGGAACAGTGTGTGTGATTGAAATGTCTGTGTTTGAAATTGGAGGTGCCAGCAGAGAGGCCATGACACCTCTGCAGAAGACCACACTGCCTGTGTTAGGGACCCAGCCTGGTGGTCATGTACATTTCACCCAATAAATGCCTTGTACTTTTTCAGCTGTGCTGATTGGTATTGTATGCATGTTTTCATACACAGTAAGTACAGTATATGTGTCATAAAAATAAAACATGCCTGAATTAAAATTAACAAAAAATATTTAAACTGAAAGTAAACAAATCACAATAAGACATGTGAGAGGCCATTAAAACGTAGATCACATGAGTGCATGGGGCATAGAATATACATATTCATATAAAATAAACAAGAATTCAAACTATTACAATTATAATTGCACCATTTGAAAAATAAATGACATGTTTTGTATTTTTTCATGTGCATCTAAAACAGAATATGCATCTCAAATTGGCCTTCAGGTCAGGAGCTAGTATCCTGTACCCTGACTGGCCATTGGGGTAAGACCTGGACCTTTCTTAGAGAAGCATTATGAAAGAAAAAATAGCATATACATCATTACTGTGGTGATAGCTTGACATTAAGATAGGCACAAGAGGAGCAAATGAGCTTTAACTTGTTTTAAATTTTTTTTAGTGCCACAATTTAAGGAATGTAATGGCATTGTTAATTATCATACTTTTACAAACTAGCCCTCAAATATCCAGCTGTGCTATTTTTAAAAATGAAAAAATCAATTTTGAATATTAAAGCTGGCTTCTGAATGAGGTGAATCCTCTGTCCACTGAAGAAAGATAAGGCAGTCCCTCCAATGGTTTCTGTAAGGGGACTGGGGCAGTGGAAAAATTTCCTCCAGTCCACTCCTGTGTCCATTGTCCATCTGTACCACAGCCAGTTGAAACTCCATTTCAGGCAAGCACGGTGAATAATCAGTGCCTGGGGGCAGTGAAGCACGCCTACATCTCTGCCTGCCTACACAATGACATTTCACTCACACAGAACCCGGGTAGCCTAATGTGCGCACAATAGAATAATCTCCCAGATCCCTGGCCCATCAGAACATCACGCTTCGTTCAACATCCTTTCATCCCATCCTGCTAGGTGTTTATCCCTCACTCTGTCAGGTGTTTTTGTGTGTGTGTGTGTGTTTGTGTATGGGTGGGGGGGGGGGGGGGGGAATTAAAAAGAAAACAAAGCTGATTTTGCTTTATTTTCTATAATAGAGTTGTCTGCAGCAGCAATACATCGTAGGGCAAGGCCCTCTCCTCAAAACCCTGATCAGCTGGCAGTTCTGTGGCAGATAGCACCCCCCCCACCTCCACCTCACACTTCCCACTGTCAGCGCTCCAAATACACCACCAACCCCCCACCCCCAACAGGCCGCCTCATCACATCTAAAAATAGTTCCCAACGAAGGTGTTTGTCAGCACAGCCTTCACACCGCTCATAGCAAGTGAACAGTTGCTATAGCGTCACGGAAATAAAAACCTACTCCTATACCAGAGATGTTCTGTGAAAGTGATTACTTTTATTCTATTTACTGCCTTCTGCTGCCAAACATACAGAAAAATCTGTTTTTCCACAGACAGATGTACTGGTACTGGGGAATTGTTAAATTTAGTATCTAGTGCAGATTTCTATTCTGAGTTTATATCGATCAGTTATGGAACTGCCACTCCTGGTCCCCTGCCTGGTCCCCTGGTCACTTCACTCCATCACAAACAAACCTGCTCAGCACAAACACTTCATCACAAATAAACCTGCTCACAACTAACACTCAATCACAAACAAGTTGCCTACACCAAACAAACCATTAGAGGCCCAGAGAGCCAGGTAATGAGCAATAGAGGAAATCATACAGCTACAGGAGTTATATAAATAGACCGTATGCATACATACATACACACACAGAACAAGCACTGCGGAACATATATATATGGACAGAATCACTCACACACAAACACAATTCTTTGGGTGAAAAGGTTCAGTGGAAACAACAGTGGAAACAAGCATATGACTAATACCATGTTCTCTGAACTGCATTTGCCACTTTACAATGTATGGGTTTGCTTGAGTTCTGTAGCCTCTTTCTAAACACATCTTAACCTGAGCATAACACTTGGGGAAAAAAAATGGAAGAGGGCAGATTTTTGAACCCTTTTCATGGGACAGAGGTACTGATGACATGAAGCTAGGGTGTAGTGAGGTAAGGGGTAAGGGGCTGGGGGAGGGACAGCAGCCACATGCAAATGCTGTTAACGCTAAGAATGAACAAATCCACAGCACTGCAATAACTGGCAATGGCATTCAATGGCCAGGGAATATTTAGTAAGCAGATAATATTTCTTCAGCAAATTAATAAATAAATAAACAATAATCATGTGTTCACTGTCTAAAAATCCTTAATTGTGTATTAAGCGCTGCATTATCAAAGTGAATGAAGGCACATGTGGAGCAGCTGAAATGCCACTTTTTAAACTTTTAAACTCACCATAAATTCTTGCTTTATCCACAAATACACAGCATTATTTCCTTTTGTATACAGATAATTGAGTTTGTGTGTGAGAGAGAGAGAGAGGGAGAAAGAGAGAGAGAAAAACAGAAGCAGGGAAAACAAATCACTCCAATTTTCACTGCTAAGACTGTGGTGAAAATTATGCTGATACAGGAAATAAAGAATTAAATGCCGAATTACATTATAACATTTGAAATGGTTGTAGAGTTTAGATTCAGTGCCGAGTACATCAAAAGCCCAGGTAAATTCATACCAATAATATGAATTAAAATTCACGAGTTGCCACATATAAACATTGAAGGAACAAATTACACTAAGAGTTTGCTGGCATTATTTCTCAAGCCCAAACATGAAAATATATCTCTTTTAAAGCTACAGTAGGAAACAATGGAGAAAATTCCCCTAATAGTGCTTTTCTCTCTGAACCAGTCACACCTAAGTCCTCTCCAAGTTCTCAGCTACCCTCCTGATTCAAGTGCGCACGGGCACAATTTGTCTGAGAATGAGGAAAGCCTCTCATGGTGCTGTGCAGGTAATGAACATGACTGGCTCATTTTCTCCATGCTGAAAAGGAAAATACACAGCAAAGAGTGTTGTGTTCAGAACCAACTATCTTGCACAGGATCACACTGACCACTAGCTACCCATTTATAATGAAAATGTGACCATGTTTACATATAAAACTTTTAACTACTGCTTCTTCAAAATAAAATAAGGAAATGTAATTCTACATATACCACATAGCTCTGCTTGCTCTAAGTTCCATTATCAAGCCTATCCTTTTCCAGATGAGATATTTAAATTATATTACATCAAACATTTTAAGGAATAACTAACAAATAACTAAACGTGATGTATTTTATATGGATGTTTGTTGAATGTGTTTATAGTATGATAAACATGCAAACCCTCCCCTGAAGTTGTTTACTGTATCAAATGATAAAATAAACATTTTTTTTTCCAATATGATTATTTGACAAATGGTAGTTCTCTGATCCTAGAATCAAAAACATGTGGTGTTTAGATATTTCAGGGAAATTAGATGGCAATATAATAAAGCACTATTCAGGATATAAACCTAAAATAGAAAACCTCATTACTATTTTGGTTAAAATGCATACTGGATAATACAGTCATTGTGCATGCTGGGCAATATAGTCATTATACTCAAGTGTCCAATGAATCACTTCAAAATCATTGCTCATGAATATGCAATTCATGTAATATTTTACCATAATCTTCTCTCTGACAAGATTCTGAAGTCCACACTGATGACTCTGAAACACTTAAAAATTAGAGTCCCAAATTGCCTGAATCAATGAAGGCTTAGTTTTATTTTAAACATATAGACATCAAAACATTTTTTTTTAGCTGCACATAATCTACTGATAAACACATACTCCACTATTAAACTTGAGAGTAGTACAAAAGAGACAGATCTCATTTCAGACAGTTTCTGATATATGTCAGACAGGGCACTTACGTGACAGAAAAAAGAGTGCAAATATATGATATCACTTCTTCCAGAGCCTCCACCTTCTGTAAGCTCTGAAACAAAGATATTCAGGTACTGAAGGTAACAGAGTGGAGAGCAAGTACAGCTTCAGTAGCTAATGAGAATGTATCTATTGTGTAGGAAAGGGTGGTCTAAATGCAATGGAGCTGCTGATAGACATTTTTTAATGGGGTCTGAATGTGAGATTCAGCCTGTAACCCCAGCACTCCTCCATGTTTGATGATAACCACTGAGGAAAGATCCTGTTAGCGTGGCCATGCTGTATTAAAAAACGCTCCTGCATCAATAGTATGAAATCCACCCACACATGTCCTCAATCACACATTTAAACGTTTTCACATGGAATAGAGAGGGAACTATATTTCAGTAATCTGTATAGCTGTTACATATTTAAATGTGAAGAACTACATGTCTGAATATATTACAGTGATTGGTTGCAGTTCAGAGGGTGGGGCAGTGAGTGAGAAAGTGAATGAGCCAGAGAGTGAAAGAGGGAGAGAAGGGAAGATATAGGTTAGTCTGCAGTCTAATGCTATCATATTAAAATTTCTTTCTTTGTATCTTTAACACTGAGTCGGGTCTATAAATGGGTACAAGGTGGATGCATATAAATTCCACTTGAGCAACAGCATAATTTAGTACACTTTACCCTGGCGCCCCTATGGTTTCGGCTAATTCCACACTGTACATATTAGGGTAAATGACATATCTACATGGTAACACCGCTAGGGATTACACCATCAAATGAGACTGGTTATGAAGACCAATTTCCCTGTATGGTGGTGGAAGAGACTCAAAATGGAGTCACCAGTGAGGAAAGCCAGAGCAGCATCTTTAAAGGAGGTGGTGGTGGTGGTGGTGGTGGGGGGGGGGGGGGTTGTATCTGTCACAATGAAGATTAAGAAAAATATGCTGCACCTACATTATAGTGCCATTTATCACAATTTGATTTGTGTTCGTCTCACTCATTAACAGTTACTCGATCTCTGAGGTTTTTTTCTTGCTGACTGCTCTCTCTCCCTCTATCACTCTCTCTACCTCCCTCCCTCCCTGTCATCACACACATGGAAGTGAGGAATGTGATGCAGTGTTTCACAGCTGCAGTTTGTGGACGTGTGATGACAGCATTGCTATGAAAAACAGTTTTGCTGAACTCTGCATTGCTTTGTGTCTAACTGCTCTCTCTGAATCACTTACTGATATCTCTCTCTCTGTTTTTATCTGTTCTCTCTGAATCTCATACTACTCTCTCTCTCTCTGTTTTTATCTGTTCTCTCTAAATCTCTTCCTGCTCTCTCTGTGTTTTTATCTGTTCTCTATGTATATCTAACAGGTCTCTTTGTGTCTAACTGCTCTCTCTGAAACTCTTACTGCTCTCTCTCTCTCTTTTTATCTGTTTTCTCTCTATATCTAACAGTTCTCTTTGTGTCTAACTGCTCTCTCTGAAACTCTTACTGCTCTCTCTCTCTGTTTTTATCTGTTTTCTCTCTATAGCTAACAGTTCTCTTTGTGTCTAACTGCTCTCTCTGAATCTCTTACTGCTCTCTCTCTCACTCTCTCTCTCTCTCTGTTTTTATCTGTTTTCTCTCTATATCTAACAGTTCTCTTTGTGTCTAACTGCTCTCTCTGAATCTCTTACTGCTCTCTCTCTCTCTCTCTCTCTGTTTTTATCTGTTTTCTCTCTACAGTTCTCTTTGTGTCTAACTGCTCTCTCTGAATCTCTTACTGCTCTCTCTCTCTCTCTCTCTCTCTCTCTCTGTTTTTATCTGTTTTCTCTCTATATCTAAGAGTTCTCTTTGTGTCTAACTGCTCTCTCTGAATCTCTTACTGATCTCTCTATCTGTTTTTATCTGTTTTCTCTCTATATCTAAGAGTTCTCTTTGTGTCTAACTGCTCTCTCTGAATCGCTTACTGCTCTCTCTCTCTCTCTATTTTTATCTGTTTTCTCTCTATATCTAACAGTTCTCTTTGTGTCTAACTGCTATCCGTTTTTCTTGCGGCTTATCATGTTCCCGGGGCCCAAAGGATGCCCCTCTCACTGGAAATAGGATTCAGCGTCAGTACCAGCGCAGGGGAACCCTAGGGAGTCTTCACTGTGTTTCCTGTTTCCTCTGACTAATGCACTACCACTGCATGAATACTTTAGACTGTTTATAACTCCCACTGTCCAGGCGTGTTCTGCAGAACATCTCATTCCTTGTAGGCTGAAGCACGATACTGTCACATTGGCAAAAAAAAGGCCTAACCATACACACGCACTCACAGTCACAAAACCACATGTACTCACAAACACATTCTCCTCAGAAACACATAACAGCCTATCTCCTCTCTCTCTCTCTCATTCACTTTCTCCTTCTCTCTCTTTCTCTCTCACACACACACAGGACACTGTTCTAACAGCACTGGTACTTCTCTAGGAGAATCACATCTAATAAATTACCACCATCCCATTATCTACAGGAGCCCAAAGACACAGAACTTTGGTAATGTAACTTTTAACTGCAGTGAGAAAGATGGGCAGAGCCTTGAGGGACATAGCAGTTCATCTGTAATGCTGGCTGTGCTTCGGACTAGCTGTCTGAACAACATAGATGTCTTGCCCATAAATTGCAGCAACATGAGAATACACCCAAAGACAAACACTGTCTTTAATCAATCCGTTAAGATTTTTACCAGTAATAGGAGTGGTTTCATGATACAAACATGTGAAGCTGCCATATTCACTTATATCTAACAGAGATGAAGCAATCATTGTGGTTTGCTGTCGGGAAAAAAATTATTTGATTGGCTGAAAGAGGTTAGTGATTGAAAGCATATTGAAGGAATAGATGTATTATATATTTATATATTCATACATACAACAATTTGTCTCTGAAGAAAAAAAATGTACAATTTTTATATAATTTTTTTATAACCCCACCCAAGGAAGGAGAGGTTTATCTGCCTAATAGTCACATATTAGTGACTGAAGAGGAAACTAAAGAACAGCTGGTGGACACTTGTTACAGTTTCTACTATACATTTTAAAATAATACCATAGACATAATAGTATAAGAGTAAGAATTCAAATAGAATTCTTGGCCAATATTTTTACAGGCCACATTTTAAGGTCATAGCTTCACAACTTCTAAGATATGCTCAAGTTACAGTATAATGTCTGCTTTTCACTGAATGATTGTGTAAGTATTCAGTGAAGCACAAAGCATTCAGTTAAGCATTTATTACCATTAATTTTAAACAATCACAGACTCATAAATGTCTGATTGCATTGCTATTCTAAAATGCTTTTTATAAATATTAAGGCAAAAAAGTCATGACTGTCACTCAGTGGGTAGGAAGTAGCTATAATCTCGCTGTGTAACAACATGACTGAGACTTCTGAATAAGCTTTCTCTGCAATGATGGCTTTGATAAGACTTTGTGGAAGTGACTAGCATACAGAAGTATGGAGAGATGCAGTGACATGATCAAACAGAACAGAGAAAGTATATCATCCTTTGTTATGCTGAATATTAAGCGCATACACACACACACACACACACACACACACACACCATTATAATGTTCAAGTTTTTGTAATTGTTCCAATGACAGTACAACTGTCTTTTGAAGATTGAAAAGACAGGACAGAGTTTTTATTCATCCTAGACGATGCTGTCTTTGCTGTTTATTTTGCACAAACTCAAAGGAAATTCAATATATTACCAGTCCATTTCTGGATGTCAAATGTGCCTTGGCTCATCTGCTCCTGTATATAATACTTATTAGTCTCCTAGAATCCCTTGTCCCAGCCAGTCTGGGGCTTTTGGCTCCATGTGAAGAAGCCTTTATATGTTTTGAAAGAGACGAGATATATGTGTGTGCTGTCATTCAGGGTGCAGGTGGTGAATTAGGAACAATCGGCCGGTTAGACCAACAGACAGAGCAGTCATTCAGGGAGCTCAAAGTTGGACTACAGCCTAAACATCTGTGAGGAACAAAATCCTGCAGCAAATGAGGGATGACTAAAAACAGAATGCTTCCCATACTGATCAAACAGCTATGGGGGAACTTGTGGAGAGCTTTAATGGAGAGAGAAAACATTACTGACTTTCAGTTTCTGATGGGCAAGAAACTGTTGTGCCACAGTGCATGACAAATGCACAGTCCATGATATATATAGTACCAGTTTAAAAGAGAATAATGAAATGTGAAAGCGAAATCCAGATATATTGAGATGTCACATATATTTATAGCTAGTGCACATTATGTACTAACTACCATAAAAAAATCAAATATAGTTCAGGTGTTTTCTCCTTTTCCTCAAGATAATTTCAAGCATAAGCAGGTCTATAATTATTTGGATTGAAGTAAGAATAACAATTAATTCAGTGATTCACAATATGTTTTTAACAAATGCCTGTAAGAAAATATGTTAAGTGTTAAGATGACTCAAACTAGAACATGTACTGAAGGTGACACATTAAAGTTAATTAGCAGGTAGGCATGGCTCAGTACATTCAAGCCCCATTTTAGTGCTATTTGACTCTTCTGCTAATGAGATAAATTGCAGGAATCCATCATATGCAGCTGGTATGGTACATTGTAAGAAACAATGGGCAATGAGTAGTAAATGCAAAATGAAACATCCCTTGTCCCTGGACATACCTCTCCATGAATGTTTCTAAGATGCATGAATTTTGAACATTGGCTTTTCACTGTTGAGGCAGAGCATTACATTTTAAGAGCACATCTAGGTCATCATTGTTCTGAAACTGTGCAGAGATGCCTTTAAGCCCCTACCTGCCTTTGGATTCAAGTATAAAACAGGGGGCGAAGAACAACCAAATGCATCTCCCCACAGCCACAATATATTAATTCATTCATTCATTCTTTGGGAAATGGTGGGTCTGGGTGTTGGGTGGAAGGGACTGACCAAAACACAGCCATCTGTCAAGGACAGCATAACAACACAGATGTGAACATGAGGCAAGTTCAAACAATCATAAGCCTCTTAAGGTAGATTTCCATGCTATTCAAAATGACCCACAAATACTGAGTACTGCATTATTGTGTCTCTGTGCTGTACATGTACTGTGTGAACCTCAGCATGTTAAGCTGGCATGAATACATGCATTTACAGAGATGCATGAAGAAGAACATCATTAACAATGATGATGACTAATCTGGCCCTGTCCGATGATGCCTGTTGACCTGCTTCCCTATTGTGTGTGGAGGATTGCATGAGCTAAGTGGAGGAGATGGCCACCCCTGTAGTAGCCCTTCTCTGAGGCTGGGTCTGTTTTTCCCTGAGGCTTCATCAGGCTGTGAAACATGATGAATCTGCAAAGCTGCCAGCATGGGTCCTGAAGGGTGACCCTGCACTTTGGGGTGCAGTGAAATGGCGGTAATCATTACAGACAGTGCTACCATGTCAGGGGTGGGATGGCAAGGCATGTGAAAGGCTAAGGGCTCAGCCCAGGGGTCATCTAACTGACGGGAGCCTCCAGAAGGAAAGAGATGTCTCATTTTAAACTATATCTTTCCTGATCTGTGACTGAACTACAGCACAGTGATCTGGAGGACAGCCTGAATTTTCTGTTTGACACGACGGTCTGTCAATTTGAATGTGCATAAATGTGTTTCCTTTAAAAATGAGAAATGCATTTTAAAGTGTTTTAATGATGTGCCTTTTTTTTACCATCCTTTGGCTCCTGCGTGCAGGAGTATGTGAGTGCATGTGTGTGTTTGTGTGTGTGTGTGTGTGTGTGTGTGGTGTGTGTGTGTGTGTCTGTGTGTGTGTGTGTGTGTGTGTGTGTGTGTGAGGGACAGCAGGGTCAGGGTGGGGGAGAGGAGAGGGTGCTGGTGTCACAGCTGTTTATCTCTGCCTGCAGGGGCACATCTGGCCTCATCTGGACACACCCTGGGGCAGCCTCCACCAGCTGCAGTGGATTTAACTCAGCAGGACTTCAGTATCCAGCACACCTTCACTTACTTTACACACCTCCACAATGCTACAGTTGTCTACACCCCTACAGTACTGCACCCTCCTACACCTCCACACTGCTACACATTCCTACACCCCCATAGTGCTGCACTCTCCTACACACCTGATGCACTGCACTCCCTTTCACTGTACAGAGACCTCTATTTTGTTACTTCACACCCCTGTACCCAGATTCACTGCATACCCAATCAGGACAGTGATGATGTATGCCTCTCCTCCCTTTAAAATCATACATTCTTAATTTATCATTTCTATCACCAGTGGAAATGTTCCTGATTACACATCTATACATACACATGCACATTTGCTACAGTAACCATCCCAGAATTTTTCTAGGCAACTTGTTTAATTTATTTGAGAAACTTTCCCAGCTCTATTCCCTTCAAGTTAATGGTCAGGGTGAAAGGTAACTGTGTGTGGTAAGCTGAACACAGGTACACAAGATGATATAATTAGATACTGCAAATCTGTCACTATGGCAACTGAGAACAGATCAGCATCCTCTATTCTGGGTACCTCAACATACCAACCATGCACTGCATACAACCTGCTATATCATGATGTATACTACATACACCCCTTGTTACATATTCTTAAATATCCAAAATATAACAAATATTATAATCTGGCTATACATTATTTAATAGAAATATGACTCATGAAGACCAGCAATCAGTCAATTTTTATATACTTGCAACAGTAATTTAAATATAGCAAGTATGAATGTTAAACTGACAAGCATTAAATTGGTTGATATTTAAATTCATGCCACATTCCTTTGTGATGATGGTTTTTTGCCATGTATTGTCTGTGAGGGGTCCCCCTGAAGGCTCAGCCATGTTCCAACTTCAGCACTGGACAGCTCCACTGCAGTAGAACAGAGCCACGCTACATGTCTAATCACCCAGCTGAAGGAGGCAGTTTAAACGTGACATGCCATGGGAGCACCAGAGCACGCTTTAACAAGCTGCTATTTCCTTTGCCTTGTTCCAGACAGCACCCACCAGACAAGCCAAGGAGGACAGTAACCATGCGACATACATACTGGTAGGACAGTGTAACACTAGAGGAAGATGTGCAGACCTACTATAGAGAGGAAGTAAGAAGGTAGAGGAGCTTTACGCAATGTATGCAATAGAACTATAGCTGATCTACAGGAATGGAATAGAATTGTAAGCTTGTCACTGGTGAGAAATTGAACAAAATCTACTCTACAAGTGAGAAGCATGCTATAGGTTTGGGAATGAACATATAGCCCTGATACAAGTAAGACATGAAACAGAAGCCCTAAAACAGGTGATGAATGTAACTATAGCCATTCTAAAAGAGACAACCATATTTATTTCCCTACTACAGGTCCAAAATTGAACCAGAACCCAAATAAAAGTGAAAGTATTTTAGTATGGGGCTAAAATAGTAACTTTTGCCTCACTAATACTGGGTAGTTTGATGGAAGTATCATCACTATGAATTCTGAACTTCAGGTTGTCACACTGTCTTAATGTGACTTCTGGTCTAGGCCTGCAGAGTGGCATGCTGGCAATGCAGAACTGTGCTGTGCTGAGGAGGGTAGACCAGAGTTTTCAGGTTGCGACAGGCACAACTGGGCGGGAAGACAGAGTCAGTCACAGCCTTAGTCTGTAATTGGAAGGGGTGGAGGCAGATTCAGAGATATTTATCATTTCTCAGCAGAACAATTTCAAATAGATGCACTTTTTTATTGTGTAATAAAACTGTCAGCAGTGGCTGGGGGTGACTTAAAGTCTTATGTAAATCTGCACCACCCAGCCTCATGAATATGCAAGAAAATGCTACCGCTTCAGCTGTCTACAGAGAACTCTCTTGCTTCCACTGAGGTCAGAGAAATGGGTCACATGACACCCAGGGATGGGGTGGGTCACTGATTGTAAAAAAAAAAAAAAATCATTCTTGTTGTTGGAATTGTTGTTTCTCTCTTTCAGCCATGTCGTTTAACTGCTGAAACAGAGACTCTGCCTCTCATGTTTTCCTCCCTCCTCAGACTGCCCCCAAGATCATGTTTCAGGCCATTTCCAGCCCCGCCTAGCCCTCAGAAACCAGTCATCCATCTTCTCATGGCCTCTGGTCCCTAGCCCAATTCAAGAGATCCAGTCAGGCTCAAAAGATTCAGATGAAGGACGCTGCGCTGGACTGAGGAGCATTATCATGACCGGGGGGGGTGCTGGTCACTGAACCTGCCACCCAGCTGCACAACTCATTGCCAGGATTCTGTTCATCACTGTCTGAGCTGTGGGATTTCTCTTCCTTCCGCACTCCCCCGACTCAAGCGCAAGGCTGGGGGGAGAGAACATTACCCCTGCAAATAAAATCGAGTTGTTTGGTGGCGCAGAGGGAGCATATCTAATGTGACAGACCATTTGACCTGAAAGAGCTGAGGGGCACGGCTCCCAAGGCGACCATCAAACCGACCCGCCCTGCTCCCCTTCATTTAATCAGAGGGGCTTGTCCTACTCCTCCGTCACCCCTCCACGGGAAAAGTATGCATCTATCAAAACACCAGATACAGTCCTTGAAAACTGAAAGGAATACACAGGGATTAACAGATGAAGGAGGGGGTGATATTTCATCAAAATTCCATCTGTGTCTGAAACAGAGAGAGCACAGCTTGACACGACCCCTCAAATCTTCCTCTGACTTAATCTCTGTTATTCCCCTGCAAAGCTGCGAGAGGCCCGCACAGCACGCAGAGAGGAGACACAAAGGAGCCATCCAGAGCCAGGAAAGGAGACATCTTAGGAAAGGATGCACGTCTGTATAAGTAATGACAGAGGCATGACCCTTGCAACAAGATATCGACATATCAAGTGTGCACACTGCTTCGTGTTCCGAGTGTAAATTTCATAAAGATGCATTTGCTGTTTGTGACGGACCATGTTAGGAGTGAGGGGGAGGACACCCAAGGTGCATCAGAAACAAACATTCAAAGTGAGCCAGGGCCTAATGCAGCACGCAGTCCAAGCAAATAAGGAGAAGAGGAGCTGTCGCTTGGAAGATGGAAAACGCGTCCTTTTGATTTAAAACAAGACCACACGTTTTCACAGCCAGTGCTTAGCATACTGCATCACCTCTTGGGAGGAAAAACTGAAAGACTGATTTACCAGCCCTTCATTTGCCAGTTAACATGTATCCCACACATGCAAATCAATGGAAGCATGTGCATGCACACACACACACATACACACACACACAAACAGGAATGTATACGCATTCAGCTGTCATGAGATGAGTGATGACATTCAACTGACAGTTCCAAAGGGGAAAAGGAAAGCTGTGAATTTGAAAAACTTGGTGAGACAATTACACCTGACAATGCAAATGAGAAAACGGCAGCCTAGAGCTATTTTAACACCCACCATTAAAATAGCCAACAAGAACCAGGAACAGCAATACTATTTCACACACATCCAGCAGAAGTCAGCCACTGCAATGGAATTATGTCCACATACAACAAGAATCAGCCACAGCAATGCTGTTACACATGCAGCCAAGAGAAGCCACAGCAGCTTTATCATGCACACCTGTGCAAATGCAGCGCGAGTCATTATCCACTGTAGACCTTTGCACAAAATGAGCTGTTTTTCCTCTATCACCAAGACGCAGTAAGTGCCGCATGCTGCTTCCTGGACGCAGGGGCTATACATCACACACCCTGAAGCCTAAGAATAATTCCATCTGGCTTAGAATAGAGCACAAACCCAAACAAATGAGGACTCTGGGAGGTGTTTTGGATAAAGGTTAATGGGTGTGCAGCACAGAATGTGTGAGCTGCCCTGTGGGTAAATGGGTGTTAGAGGGTTCTGGAAGGATAGGATTTAATGCTTCACTGGCAGAAAGACAAGAGAGTAAGGCAGAATCAGGAGCATAGAATCCTGACCTAGTCCTGCCCAAGGTCTAACACAACACTTGTGGTTTTAATCGGTGTAGCCATTACATGGGTGTGGAATGGGCTGAACTGATAAGCCATTGAGGCATGGTTTTTCACATTTTTTTTTTTATTTTCCATACAATTTGGTATGAAACCCAGTGCTATAGACAGAGGAGGTGGAAACCACAGTGTTAATTGTGAGCCATGCAAGATGAAATTCCACACTCTGAGTCACATCAGCCAAAAACAAGAAAATTAATTTCCAGAGAAAGAGAAGACTGATCAAATATGTTCCCAATTTCAATGGCAGCTGTTACCAGGACAAAACAAGTCATCCCCTTTTCAGTTTAATAGGGAAAAACATCCCCCAGACCCCACACCATGATCTGATCAGATCCTCACTTATCTGTTCACTGCATGCGTATGTGTGAGAGAAAGAGTAGAACAGTACAATTCAGTTCTAGGTGCTAGGTGATCAGGATTTGCAGTGTCGTTGTGTTGTTCTGTCCTGTCGGCTTTGAGGTAATAAATGTTCCTCTTGCTGAGTGAAACAATCATGTACGCACCACAATTTTAAAGATGCTTTAGAGGCACACAAAAAAAATCACTTTCTAGCCTCCATGGGTCTTAGGCCAACTTTGTCTGAGCACACACTGCTGATCATTTATCTGAAGTCTAAACATGCATTCAATTTAAGGCTTCTCTGACAGTGTGTAACACCCAGAGGAGTCTGAATTAGATTCACATTGATATCACCACTGTAATTGCATAGCTATTCAATTGATTTTTGTTTATTTATTGTGATGCATGTGTACTGTGGGGCACAGCTGATCACTCCAAAACACTACATTGAGAAGACTGGCAGTTCACAAGTATATCACTGCACCACTCAGGGTATATTGTCAATTATTAATGGTGCATATCAAGTTATATGACAAGAGCGTATGCATAAAACTTATTCTCCAGAATGCCATGTTCTAATTTAGGTATTATGGAACGGCATCAAGGGACCCTGCCTTTATGAGATTAGTTCTGATTACACACCTGTCATGTGTCTCTCACTAATGCAACTGTAGCACTGTTTCCTCACTCACTCTCTGGTGAAAGCTCTAGTTACTGCTGAAACAAGAATAACAAGAACGTTTAATTACCCCAACCCATCAAAGCTATGTCCATGCTTTCTATGGTAACATTGTCACAGCACACCTCTGTCACCCCACCACCACATTAGTTGCATGTGAAGAAAGAGGTTTCTTGTGGGATGTGTTGTAGATTGGAGAGCGGATGGTAGACATATTGAACCACAAAAGAAGGCTGCACTTTCTGCACGGCTCTCCACCCTCTCCCACTGTGTGCACTGTCTGTTCCAGAGAACCGCGGCTGCCCCATTCATCAGCACTGTCTCACATGGGCTGAGAACGTGCGGGTGGGAGACAGGTGTTCCCTACTCTCCCGCTCAGCTCAGCCACTAAATTCACATCGTCATCACACACAGGCCTGAGCAGGCAACATTGTGTGATGTACCATGTCCAGTCCACCAGGATGAATGGGAAGGAAACCAGAGGACAATGTAAGGATGCTTACAGACAGAGTAAGACGACGAGGAGGGCATTTCTTACAGTCGCCATGGCAATGCTCCCTCATTCACAGTCTACAATCACTTCATGTGTAGAATTGGAACACAACTGGAACACAATTCTGGGCACGGCTTACATGGCGATAAATCAGGCCCACCTCCCGTTATTCCCAAATAATGATGTCTCAGAGCAATCGCCCTCTCATTGATGTCAGGCCCCTGACCAGGGATCTCCATTACAAGCAAGTGTTGCTGATGACTCGAGCACGGAGGTCTGTATGTGCTGGTATCATTTCCTATAATGGAAGCTTTCCGCTGCCAGCCTGCTGATGGATGAGGTAATGGAAGCATTGTAGGAATGAGTAGGATGTCAAACCAAAGGATATAAAGACATCTTTGAACACACATAAACTGAGAATAGTCACCTCACTGCCATTTGTGTGAACTTGTCTAGGCCTTTCTCCAGGAATGTAGAAACAGGATTGTTCAATATTATTAAAAAATAAAAGGACCAAAAATTGCTCAATCAAGTTGCAATGGTGAGACAAATCACTCTGGAGGAGTGCTATTTTAATAGGGGAAGGAACAAGAGCGGGTGGAATGGAGCGGGAAAGAGAAAGTGAGTGACAGATATGTAAAGCGAGAGCGGGAGAGAGAGGGAGAGAGAGAACAAAAAAAGGAATAGCTCCTCATTAAGAAATTGGCCATAAATTCCAATTAAAGACAGCGTGTGGGTGCAGAGCCCGCGTATGATTGCTGGTTGGACCAGCAGGGAAAGTCCATGGGCATCACTGCTGCATGGCTCCCCTCTCCATGGATACGGAGATGCAGAACTGGGAAAACCACAGGAGAGAAATCCCAGCAGCACAGCCAGGCAGCCTGGGGCAGGCCAGAGCCTGATTAATTACAGCTTGCTCTGCTAAAACAACCCTGCCCTACTGTGGGACACAGTGACCACACTCACACTGCACATCTGCACCACATGTCCAGCCCCAGTGTAGGGTACAACACCAAAAATACACCCACACATGATGCAGGTAGAGACCTGTGATTAACCACATAAGGGACAGTGTGAGAGGAAGACATGGAATTGCTAGGGGAGGGCAAAAATTGGGACGGCCAAAGCAAATAGAACTGCGGGAGGGGACAAGACATGCAGCTCACATCTGAGTTCACAGGTAAACACCCCGGTCAGTTCTGAGCTCACAGATAGCCTGCTGAACCATAAGTTCACTGATATAGATATTTAGTCAGCCAAGCCCTGAGCTCACAGATACACATCCCAACTCTGATGTTGACCATCCAAGTGTAGCTTAACTCTCTGCAACTCAACCCCCTGCCCTGATCCCCTTTCAGAAGGGTTAAACTCATAGAACGTGTTGAGAATCGATACATACCCCCTCCCATTTCAGGACAGCTAAACTGAAAGATAGTAACACTTTTCACTGCTTTGTTAAATTTCCAGAACCAATAAAACACCTCGTGTGGGGCTGCGTCTTTTTCCGGCTATAAAATATTATATAATGAATAGCATTAAAACCTTTATTATGAAACAATGAAACATAGTTCAGTATGCATGCTTTTAATGCAACTGTCTTTGATAACAGTGGTCATTTGAGGCATCGAACCGTAACAAAAATAATCCAGGTTTAATCCTAGGTGAGGGTCATCACCACTGAATCCATCATCATCATCATCATCATCATCATCAACATAAAAAATTCTCAGAGGGAGGAATCACCTTCATCTTCCATAATGTATGATATACAGAAACCATAAACAGCTCCATGCCACTTGGCTCACATTTTTTAGTTTGTATCATCTGTTTTCCTTACTTAGTTTACATTGTTTATTTTCTTGCCCAGGGTAAATAGTTAGCAACAATATTATTAATACCGATTGATATTTCATTGTATACACAAAATTCTCTGTAGTTAATATCCTGCAAAATGGAAATCTTGTCTTATCTACAAATCAATGATATACAAGAAGTTTGAGTCACAACTAATCACTGCATCGCACTGCTGCCCTTGTTTTTGTTACATTTTTACTGGCCTGTCCATTGCCAATAATCATTTTATGCTTACTGATCGTATTAAATTTTGAAGCACTGTCCCTTTAGAAACATAAACAGGTAAATGGAATACTTAAAAGATGCAAGCTCTGTCACCACCATGGAAGCTCCTGGCACTGGAGTGAATAAAAAACAAGGCCTTAAGCCTTTTGTGTCAAATGCGGGGAATGGACTCAATGGAAAAGCTTAATCTCGCCCCATGAGAAAAACCCTGAACAGTGGGGTGTAAATTGCAATCCTAGCAAAAAATAAAAAAAATAAAACACAACAAAAATGAATAGCATCTGGAGCTGTCACTGTGTTCAGAGCTGATCCTTGTGCACAGTGTTGGGCCTTGGTCTGTTTCCTGCCTGTGTTCAGCTGATAGAGGGCTGTTGTAATCTGATGAGCGATTCCTCTCTGCTCGGTGGTTAGCGTGGCCTCTGAGCAATCTTGTTCCTCAGCATCTGTGACTCTGGATTCCTATTGGCTGGAGGCCAGTGGCCAGTGGCCAGAAACCTGGCTATAAGAGATTCACAGTCATCATTTGTCACAGTGCTCTGCTCTTTGAAGGCACAACAGAGTAATGGGTTGCACACTGCTCTCGCTAGCAACTGCAGCGAAAACCAAACGTTTAGACATGTTCTCCTCCATGGTTGTTAAATGGTGTTCAGGTTGATTCACTCCCGCAGAGGGACATCACCGTGGTGAGCAAAATTACTGACCACTTAAAAACCTTCATTTCTATTGCCGACTTAAAACATGACAGGACGTATTAATGCCCTCACCTGACTAATTTAAATTGCCATAAATACAGGTCCTACCTGCTATTATATTTAGCATTTTGATGCTACTGTATTTTATGCAATTTTATAAAAATGTTAATCTGTCTTCTAAATATATGCCACAGATAAACTGATCGTAGTTAGTTTATGGAAAACATGTAGAGCAAGGTCAGTATATGCATGTATGTGTACTTCAGCATACTTCATAAAAACAACCCATGATGAACCAACATTTTCAATTATGATTCCCTGGTGAAATACACAAAAATGCAGATTACAGTAACAGACAATAATAACAATCCAAACAGTAAGCTTACCATAAATAACTGGTACATAAGCTCTGTGTTTCTTACCGTCTGCCTGAACTAGAGATGACTCAGACAGAAATTGTTCTTGGCTTGTTCTGTGTGTAGAACCATAGACTGTTTTTAATAATAAAAAAAGCTTCTGCCAAAAGCAACACATTTACATGGAGGCCAGAGTTCATAGCCATAAATTTCTCTTGAGTGAGGGAAACTGCAAAGGGTTATTCCAAGAATAAAAGGGTGAGCTTGTACTTTGCACTGTTTGAACAGCGAATCTCTGTGAGCTCAGGCCCATGCCACAAAAGAAGGCTCTTACTTCCCTTTCCAATCACAGTGCTATCACCTCACCATGCTATCATACGGCTTGGGTTATGAACCTCATTTAGCGCCGGTTTTCCAGTTCCATCAAGTATAAGTGAAGAGTAAGATGCAGAGATTTTCCAGGTAAGTATAAGCAGAAAATATGATGAGAATTACATTAACATTTTATTGAAATGCAATAACTAAACTTGAGCTCTCTCTTTCTCTCTATGAATGTGTGTGTGTGTGTGTGTGTGGGCTTAGCAGGGTGACATGCTATCAGCTGTATATACTGTCGCTCCTATCTGGTATGAACACTGGGTTCACCTTGTTCCACCTGTCTACATCCTTTCCCTAGTGCTCTATTTATAAAGCTCGGGACTTCTTGATAATTCTTTATAAGAGCTTCGTCAATTATTAAAATTCTCTTCTCCATATTGTACATGTTTCCCTTTCTATGTATTAATATTTCATATTTCAAGATTTCCCCCCCTTTGGACATTTCGTTGAGATAAATCAAAGTGACATTAAGCATAAGTGAGATGGCCACATGGTGGAATTAAACCTGAATGCTGGTGCAGTGTTCTAGTAATACTATGAAAAATATAACCCCGAAAAAATGACATAATTCTTACAGCAAATTAAAATCTTCAGCACTAATTTGCCTCCTCAAGTTATGAACCATTTATATTATCTGTTCCACTTTGATTCCATTTCCACAATCATCAATTCTAATGTAAATTGTGCAAAATATATACTTAATATGAAGGATTATTAAATGCTGTGGTGGACAAACAGCTATAGGTACACAGTATCTGCCACTGTTATGTATTATTATTTTCATAATCTTGGCCCCTTATTTGTAAATATTACCAATCAAACTTAACTAATCTGAAAAGAAACCCAGAGCATTTCACATCAGACTGCCGAAATGTTTAAACTTACATCAAATTAAATATTCAAAATATTAAAAGACTAGGAGATTTTGCCCACAGTGTTTAGACTTTCACAGACTTGTAAGGGGGACATTTCTGTGAGAAGTTCCCCTAGTGGGACAAACTTATGGTGGGAGGGGCTCTCAGGGAAAAGAGATCACAGAGGGAAGCCAAAATAAGTGGTCACAGGGGGAGGAACCCACGATAGGAGATGCTCAGTGACAGAGAAGGCCAATAAAGGTCTGAGTGGTTGTGATCCAAGGTTGATATCAGCAGACTTTGCCTTGTGTAAGACAGAAGGGAGTAAGCCATTGAACCCAACACACCATCACCATCAACACTACAGGACCCATTTTGTCACAGGATTTCACAGCAAGCTTTGTGTTGGATATCCACAGGGATGTCTCTGGTAGATTTGATAGGGTGCTCTGAATCCCACACCACCACTCTCACTTCCAGCACACAAGCCGTGTATGACAGTTAGCTGGGGACAGTGAACAGTGGAGTCAGTGAGACTTTGCCCTCTCTGTGAGAGTAGGATGTGTGCCACATGCTGGCTGCCCAAAAAACAACGAACCCTGTGCTTAATAGAGATTTGGAACAGGAGAGAATGCTGAAATTCCTGCAACTTATTATAGAAAGTCAACCTACATCCTCAAAACATCCTGTGTGTGTGTGTGTGTGTGTGTGTGTGTGTGTGTGTGTGCATGGAGTAGGGTGGGGGAGGGGACAACATTAATTATTGAGAAGCAAAAATAACTTATATAACACCTACAAAAAATGCCATGTGCCTAAGGGGATATGAGTCTACGGTATCTGAGCTGCAGCTTTTACCTCCTTCTTACTACTGTTTCAATTAATGCAAAAGCATCACTGTGCCCATATGGGGATGGGGGGGGGGGGTAAAATTAGGAAAGTGGGAGGGAGAGGAGAGGGAGGAGGTACAGGGGTAGCCCCTGGGTTGATTAGTAGGACAGTAGTATGTTCTTAATGGAAGCTGGGCTCCACCTCTTGAGCGATGGGAGATTAATCCAGATTTAGCTCACAGAGTAATCTGCCTGAGTGTTAGTGAATGATGCACAGTTACTGTCTGTCACCCTGATCCAATATTGCATCATTTGAAGCACTGGGGGCCGTCCCCTTTAAATTGCATTAGGAAATAGATCCCACCTAAGCATAAGGTCCCTTTGTCAGTACAGTGATTGATATGTGCATAGAAGCACTGATCCTGCATGCAGAGAGACCCTGTATGCTGAGGAAAGTCCCTGCTGCACTGCTCAGTCTCACTCCATAGGAAGGAGAAATGTTTGAAGTGCATAGAATTAACAATACTCTGGATACCAAGTGGGATTTCATTATGTTGTCCATTATGTTTGAGATGTCCCTCAGTCTCCTCTGCCATTAATGGGTCTGTCCCCTTGGCCCATTTGTGTTACAGCACAATGCTCAAATCCACCTGGCTACAATTAAAAGCAAATCAAAACTCAATGTGTTTTGCATGGGAGCATAAATCAATACCATACACAATTTTGTGAAGAGACCATGCAATAAGATGCGTTTAATATATGCCTGCTTTTGCCTGCTGTCACAGAAAATGGAAATCAAGGATAAGGCAAGAAAAATTAAGGAAAAGGACTGGCAATTGCCACGGGGGAAAGGAAGGAAAAGCCTCTAGGAAGGAAATTCCTCTCACCACGAGTCTGGAAAGACGTTATGTTCTTTTGTTACGGATATTAGGCATATTTGCATGCATCTAACAGCTGCCCTCCATTTGTGCAAGCGCTCATGTTAACTATACAAGCAGGACATATACATGGAAAAATAAGTACGTAAGTAATTAAGTAAGGAAGTAAATAAATAAATATAAATGCATGGCAGACTGCCCTTCCCGCATGCACGCATGCAACAGGCTTTGTGTCCCAACGTTATAGTTCCTATTTGCACCAGTAGAAAAAAAATAAAATAAAATATAAAAAATACATAATAATAACACATGCCGCTTGGGGTTGGTGTGGGTGGTAGTGTAGAGAGGGATTAGCCTTCAGTGGCGAGTTTAACTGACATTTTACGGGGGCTATCTATCACACTCTTAATGGATTTTCGGGAGCATTCGCTTGTAAGGTGACATTCATAAAATGGTTAATTAATAACCAAACACATGATTAATGGATGATGTTATTTTCTCTGGCAAAGAATTAATGCAGAATGTCGACTGTGCTTAATTATTCTCAAATAATCCTGAATTAAACACTCAAGAATTCCGGTCGCTTATACACAACACAATCTTAAAGACGAATTTTTCAATAAAACATTAACCTGTGTCTCAATATGTGCATATCATAAACCATTACAGAGCGACATGTTTACAGGTCAACTGTCCCCGTTATGCAACTATGATGTATAACTGAAATATAACCCAGTATGCATCAAGCAACATTTTAAACATGCATTTATTTTAAACTGGTACTTGACTATTGTATTGTATAACGACCCGAGAGGCTGGAGCTCGCGCAACCACAGTGTTCAGAGTCGGTTATCCATCAGAAACTAGCCCCGCAGGCCTTTCCCGTATCATATGCACACATCATGTCGGATATGGAAGTAAAAAAAATAACTGAACTCAAAGATCTGATCTAATGGACAACATTAAGCACTCGCTCGCTGATTGGAGCTCTGTCACAGGTACAAAGGTAACCGGCGAAAGTCATGACACCTAAAAAATGATATTCAGAAATATCGAGTTAAGATTCTGCGACCAGAGCCTTCACAATGTCAAACGAATAATATTGTACTAATTAATTAAAAATATATATGTTGGTAGTGGTTGTTCCCTGGAAGAATGCTAGCACTGCTTAATTGATGTTGTTGGCTGGGCTAATGTCAATGCAAGTGTTTCATTTCAGACTGGTTATGAATATCGATTGCTAACGCGACTAAAGCTGTTTCTTTGTGAATCGCACATAGGTACCTATAAAAGCTCATGATCAAATATGCACCTCGGAGCCAAATATATGTAGAAGAGTGGTCGCGAGCGCGCGCGTGTAGGCTGTAGCGTGTATGAAATGTTTATACAACTCAAAATCACCGTGCTTTCCCGTCCGATCATCCAGGCGGTACCAACATATCTCAAACCAGACTGACAGATTTCGGTGCTCTGGCTTTTGCATAGTGTATAGAGACAGTTCTTGTTTCATCTCGCCTCGATCCCCTGCTGTTCTCTCCAGATTAATGATGCGGCTGTAATAAGCAGCTACCTGCCCTTCTCACTGGCGAACGTTCTTTGCAATCCGCCCTGCAATATACCTGTAATGCGGAGTTCTCCTATCTTCATCTATCTTAATGGAATCTTCTCCCCGTCTCGCTGAAATCCCTACTCCCTAGCGGGAGGCGACGCAGCTGCCTTGACCCGCTTTCAATAATCTCGTATCATTTTATGTCAAACGTAAAATAGCTTTTCTATTTGGAGATATGTTCCAATTCAAGGTATGTCTTGCGAATATATTTGTGAACCAGTTTCATTTCAACGCATGCACGTTAAATAGCTGGAATGACAATGTATGGAATTCCGAAATGGTAACCGTTGCTAGTATAAAAATATCGTATAAAGGAAGAACATTGGCAGGGGCAGCCACTGTATACTTTGGACACACTTTCCAAATACATCAGAATAATATGAATTTGACTGAGTTCTTAAAGCTATTCGTAGCGTATTGTGTACCCCAAAAATAAGCACAAGAATTCTAGGGAACAGGACAGGCGTCTTTGAATAGACTATGTGTCACAAAACAATGGAGCTGTTGATTTTCATCCTGATGTGCACACAATTTTGTCTAAATATAAACCTCAGATCAGATAACAAGCAGATACAATAATATTTAATCTACAGGACCATGTGTATCTGTGTTCTCCTCAAGTGCTATCACCTAAATGGAGAGGTGTGATTACCTGTCTTGACGTGGACGTGGGAGCGCGTGGGCATCGCAGGAGGCCTCTGGGAGGTGTGCTCATGTGTCCACATTTGCGTGGCGTTGTACAGGATGGTGGGGTTGGAGGTTGAAGTGGTAGAGGTGGCTGCTGCTGCCGTGGAGGTGGTGGTGGTTGGGGGCAGGCCGCGGGTGGCACCCGTGCCAGCATGTCGGGTGGTGGTGCTGCGTGGGGTAACCTGGCTGCCAGATGCACCTGGCCCTCCCGCCCGAGTTCCGGCCCGAGTCCTGGCCCGCACTGGGGGGGTGGTGCTGCTGTGGGCAGTAGTGGTGGTAGTGGTCGTGGTAGTCGTACTGGTGGTGGTGTCTGGGATTTTGGGGATGGCACTGGGTTTGGATAGAAATATGGGGTCCTGCCCGATCCCCTTGGCGTCCACCAGGTCTGTGGGAACGTAGTCCTGAACAGAGCCCACCACAATCCACTTCAGCAGCATCAGGCTGAGCCCCAGGCCGATGAAGCCAATGAGGAGAGGCACCACACATAGCCAGGTCTGCTGGCGGGGCCACAGGGCGCAGCCGCCACAACGTAGGGGCCCCGGCTCTGGGGGTGAGGCCTGCTCCCTGCCCGTTGAGCCCCCGCCCCCCTCTGGCTCCTCCATTATCATCGCCCCTGTAACGGCCGCTCCAGAGATCTCGCTCATCCTGCTGGCTCAAGAAGGGTTAACCCCAGAACCAGGGACCGGATAGGCATGGGCAACACGGGACAGAGGGGCAGAATGAAATATACAGCATCTTTCTCACACACTGATATACACACACTCAAAAAGACATACACACAGACACAAATGCAAACCAAACACACACATGCGTGCACACACATACACACGCACACATACACACACACATAAACACACACACACACACAATGGGTTAGATGATAAATGGGGGATGGGGGGGTGAAAGATGTGCTGCCTCAGTTGTTCTCCAGGAGACCGGTCCAGACCTCCTTCAGAGCTAAAGTACAACAACAGAGGAATCCGAGGTATAAAAAAAAACAACCAGGAAAGAGGACTGAAGGTCTGGAATCAGGAGGTGTGTATCAGAGGGGGGAGACAAGCTGTAAATCCGTCTGTGCGAACACCCTGCCGCAGCGCCCGCTTGTCGCTACAGAACAAATCCAGCCATTGCTTTTCGTTTTTTCTTGATTTTTTTGTTTCCCCCTTGTTTGCCCAATTTGTTCGTACTCAGTATTCCAAACAGGGCTTTAGAAAAAAAAGAGAAGGATCATGGCTCCAGGTTCTCCTCTCCTGCTTGAGATTCTGGGTTCTATCCGCAGCTCACTTTCATCCGCTGAGTCAGCTTATTGCCCCAGAAATGCCCCCCCCCAACACACACTCACACACTCACACATGCATATACACACACTCATGCACTCACAGACCGACAGGAACAGAAAGGAGCTGGCGGGTCCCCCACTGCCAGCCAGAGGGCTCTACTGCATCCCACAGGGTTTAGAGCCAAACACAGAGACGTGCTGCGCTGCTGTAATCCAGCTGAGGTGGATCCAGCATTGGGATATGCTTAAAAAAACAGCGGAGAAAAATGGACTGGAAGGAAGTGGGGAGGGGGGTATCTTGGAAGAGGAAAAAGAGGGAGTTAAATCTGCCTCCTGCTGATCCCAATCCAGTTTTGGGACTCAAGTCTCCGAGGCTGTCAGCTCAAGTCCTGCTGTCTGTCTGTCTGTCTATCTGTCCAATGCTTGCTTTTGCGGTAGAGAGGGAAAAAAGCCCTGCTATCACTCCCCTTGCTACATTCCAGCACTGGGAGCAAGGGAACAAACCTGCAAGAGATGGAGGGAGAGAGCGGAAAATTTCATCAAGTGTAGCTCCGTATCCGGATGCTTCTGTCGGAGCTTGCCCCGAGGCACAGCCCAGACTCCTCCTGCTTGGGTGCTTTTCTTTTTTTTTAGCAGGGCTGAAAATCTCTTCACTCTTCTCTCTGCTGAACGCTCGTCCCTCCTGTACTGTCTCAGCCTGCGATGCAGCAGCCAGAGACACAACGGCTGGCCACTCCTGCCGAGCCGGGGGGGGGGGGGGGGGGGGGGGTGGAAGATCAAGCAGGGGAGAGAGAAACAGGGAGCGAGGAGGAGGGAGTGCATAAGCCAGCCAGTGAGTGTGTGTGAGAGAAAGAGAGAGAGAGAGAGAGAGAGGAAGGGAGAGCAACAGAGAGGGGGGAGAGAGAGGAAGGGAGGGGCGGGACTGCACCTGCTCCCTCCACCAGCACAGACAGAATTCTCCGCCTCCATCACAGAAAGAGAGGTGGGACAGAGCGACAGGGGAGGGGATAGAGAGAAAGCATGCAAGGACGGGTGGGGGGGAGAATGAGTGTGTGAGGTAGGCAACAGAGAGAGAGAGTGAAAGAGATAGAGGGGGAGGGAGGAGAGAGACAGACACTGATCCTAACCAAAGCACTGCAGTATCAGCAGCAGTAGAGAGAAGCAGACAGCCTGTTCCTCTCACAGCACTACAGACAGGGCAGAGCCACGATAACTATACCCCTCCCACTCACACAGGAGGACAGCTAAGACACCTGGGGGAGGGACATATTCATTGACTCCCCTCCCCCTCTCCGCCCCACCTGGGATATAGGGTGTGAGATATAAGGGGTATTCACTCATACAGGAGAAAGAAACTGAGAACTCTCACCATCAAAGAGACAACCCTCACCCTACCATAATAAAGTAGCCAATAGGAATCTTCTCACACAGACCCCCCTCCAAGGGACACAGACTGAATGTGCCCAAAGGGTACCACAGATGCAAGATCTGGGGTCACTTAAACTCAAGAAGGCTTGGCACCACACAGAAAAGAACACAGGCTGCCTTTCCTATCGTCAGATCATTAAATGAGCCCATCCACACAGATGGAAATGCTCAACTGCCCAACAAGATACAAACTTGGATGAGTACAATAATAAAAAACCTGTGGGTTAGTGTACAGAGACTGGGAAACATGTGGTCTTTTGATTCCAAGATGGGTCTAACTTGGCTCATTTATTATGTGGTCTTTTAATAACCACTTGCACTATTTATTTAACAGCACTTGGTTGTTTTGAAAGACATGTTCAAATGTTAATTTCAGTTATTTTTCATGGATATTCACCAAACGCATCACACAGCCACTGTGTAACCTATCCGCAAAGGCTTTCCAGGAATCCCACCTTTGGCATCTGCTGCTATCTCAGAAATGCACACTATACCGCTCGCTCACTAAGCTCATTAAGACCACATTACTCAAGCTGACAGCCCATCTGCCCATTACCTGTTTCTTCTGACCGACGCTTTACATACATATTGATCCTCTGAACTTGGCTCTTTGATTTTAGCAATGCTGGCCGCATTATTGCATTGGTACATCTGTGTCAGTCCAGACTTTAAGGATGCACCTCCATCCCTGGTACACGTCACCATATCAATACATTTAATATATAGGAGCATTCTGGTAGTGTCTGCATACTAAAAATATAGACCGTCTCATAAGTATTTTTGTTGTTCTGTTGCTATGTACTGCAAGTTGGCAAATTTTACCTTCAGATTTAACTTTCAGACATACGTAATCCTTGAATTCCTCTAAATTCCTCTCTGTCATTTCCTTCATCTGGGTGTCTTAGAAATGTGATGACATTAGGCTAGCAAAGAAATGTTTTCAAAGGTCAAATGATCCATGCTGTAGTCTGTGAAATGAATTATAAAATGAACATGTTCAAAGATGTGCACTCTGGTCAGCTCATAAAATGTTCTCAATCCAGGAATATAAGAGAGATGGAAGAAACTCTGTATGTCACCTTTTTGCCCATTTCCTGTTTTGTAACAGGAGGGTTTTGAAGTCAGTTGTCCGCTCTGCTTTTGCTTGGCACTAGAGATTGCAGTGGCAGTTCAGTGTAATGACCATGTGAGGATCCAGGGGGAGCACCTCTGTATGAGGCTACCAGCATTCCCGCACATCCACCAATTCAAGGACTTTTTTGTGCTGCTTGTATTGTCCCATTGCTTAAATTTATTGTTTTCAAGACATTGGCAGCACAGACAGTGAAACAAGCCCTACCCTCTTCATCACAGCTGACAATGTTCCAGCTCCACCTCTTCCATAAGCAGGAGCCAATCAGATAACACAATAATTACCAGGTATTAGAGATTCCACTCACAGCCATCTAAAACCCAGCACGTCTGGTTCCTAATCACTCTTGTTACTAACCTCATACTGCTCATTAATTGCTGACAGAATGGAGCATATTTGTACCTGTCTGATTTAGGACACATCAAGCTGCCAGTTTACATCAGTTTAATAATTAACAAACCCCAGAGTAACCCCCCTCCATTGGCTGTTCCAGTGCCTGATAGCATACCCCCCTCCATTCTGCCAATGCCCAAAACACAGAACTTCACACCCACTCACTGTCAACCGAACTACTAACACACCAAACAGGCACTTTTGAACCAACCCTCCACTGCTGCACGTCCATGTCTTTGGGCGAGGCTGGGCAGCACTCTGTTTGTTCTTTCAAGTGGAAACTCCTCCTGAATCAGCGCTTACAGCGTACATGTTCACTTGAGCAAGGAAACAAGCAGCCTTCCGTACGAAAGGTCACATTTAGTCATTTGTCAAAATTAGACTTAAAAACACACATCAGTGCCTGACAATCTTATTATTATCTTATGTTTTAGATATATTTTATATACTATGAAATTATTATGTATTAAATTTAAACAAAATACTGCAACTTGAATTTAAAATGGGGTGAATTTTTTCTTTGTTTTTTTTTTTTTTACTACTGTATACATTAAAAAAAAAACAAAAAACATACTAACATTCTGAAAATTTCAAAGTTGTGAGAATAACAATGAGGTCATAAT
This sequence comes from Albula glossodonta, assembly GCA_019788955.1. Classification (NCBI taxonomy): domain Eukaryota; kingdom Metazoa; phylum Chordata; class Actinopteri; order Albuliformes; family Albulidae; genus Albula; species Albula glossodonta. The sequence continues at coordinate 8,300,320 of JAFBMS010000020.1, read as the reverse complement.
ATTAACGTAGTAATGATAACAATCTATAATAAAAGTAATAGTTTCACGTGCTGTCTAATTTCTATCTACAGAAATACATATCAAAATACAATCAAACATGGAACTCTAAGGATAAAGAAAAGAATAAAAAAACTCACTCAAAAGATAATTGTGAATATTAAATAATTATAACAGAGGAAAATGAGGTCTACTCACAGATGAAAGCTCAAATTAATTCTATGAAGAAGCACTTAAGAATGTTGCCCATCTAATGTCATGACATCAACAGCTGCATGGTGAGGAGAAAATTGAAATTGATATTAAGAAACATAAACCCTTTCTGAACTAGATTTATTCTTTTTTTTTTTAAAGAAAATCAGTTTCCTGTTATCCAAAACTGGTACCTCCCTAACACACAAACCATAAAGATAATTTTAAGCATTCACACAGAGGTCTGTCTGCTGAATGGCAGTTAAATGCATCAGTATGTAAAACAAGTACCAAATAAATCTAGGTATGTTTTCCATTAATTTCTCATTACCATGATTTCATTCCCCACAACGAGAAACCCCAGGCTCCACCTCAGGTTTATATATAGAATTCCTGTCTTTTGCTAGCTTCTCCTGAAGAGTGGAGGGGGTATGGGAGCTGTAGCTGGGTAATTTGAGGCGAGCTGCTTGTGGATTCCGGCAGCAGGGGGTTGGGAAGGTAGCAGTCGCTGTCTCTGCAGGCATTAGACCTCTCTCCTACAATAAAATTCACAGTTGCTCATCTTCCATTTATAGAAACAGGGAAAGGTCCGGATTTTTTAGTGCAAAAGTTTTTAGGAGCAAACGTATATAACTCATGCATGGTAGAATAGACAATCTTGCTGCAGATCACACCAGACACATGCAATGATGAACATCAATAGAAAGCTGGTATGACCTGTTAAATCACTACTTTCTTTTCTTTTTTGTAAATGCTTGCCTATGAAATTGTTGTAGGTAAGGTATCGGGACATGACAATCTGTCAGATGTGGAATTCATGTCTAATGTGATTAATTAATTGATCAGGCTGTAAAATCAACAAATGCTGTAATCAGCAACATCAATTGATTGGATGATGCAATTAACTATTAACAGGCAAATGTGAGAAAACTAGGTCATTTTCAACATGAGTCATTTTGATTAAGTCACTTTGACTACAATATTGCTGCTGTTTTGTCATTAAAGGTAACTGCATGTGTTAGCAACATATAACTTTACAAGCACTTAATGTGATATAACTTCACAGAAATTAAAGAAAGGTTAAATAACCAATTCAAATGATGGGGAAATCACCCAATTTGTTAAATAGTCTGATAACCCTTGTTATTGTAATCACACAGACATATTTTGAAGCACTGTCCTCTGTCAAACAGGTAAGGGTGGCTTAATTGCTTTTCAAGCTAATCCATCCTTCCATTCATTCAGTCTTGAATTTTGAGGAGACCGGGGCCTATCCCCAGGGAGCAGGGAGACATCACCAGTCCATCACAAGGACAGACAGATAGTAATCACCAATTTACAGACAAACACAAACACACACACACATTCACACACACCTATGGAGAATTTGGCTAGTACATTCCATCTAACCTGCATTTCTTTTGACTGTTGGAAGAAACCGGAGGACCCAGGGAAAACACACATGAACATGGAGAGAACATGCAAGCCCCATAATGAAGGGGTCCAGTGATGGTAGGAATCAAATCTGGGTCCTTCTGACTGTGGAGCCACAGTGTCCACCATTGAACCACTGTGCTGCCACAGTGCTAAGCCTTCAATATGAAAATGCTACATGGTTTTTCTTTAATATGGCAGAAGAAAAGGGATAATGAAGAGAAAGATTAAAATATTAAAACAGAGAAAGGCAATTTTTTTCAAAGATATGTTGGATGCACACAATAGTTACTTTGTTGAGAGTCTCTTCAAAGAAAACATTACAAAATAAGCATGCCAACAAAATACATAGGACACTTAGGAGTCATTAGAATTTGTTATACATTTGGACACTCGAGTAATTTAATTACAGAAACTTAAAATGACTTTGATGATTTACCCAAGAATACATAATGAATTAGCTGAGATAAATCATGCAGCAAATCTCTTTAAAGAATATAGAAATCTATCAAGAAATTCATGATGGCATGAATTCATAACCTAATCCAGAATACTGCAGGGCTGTTCATTTAGCTTGCTACCTTAAAAAATGTCTAATCTATTAGTGACAGGTTAGAATCATTTCTGAGACAGTATCACAGGGAATGGTTAAAAACATTTTCACAGAATAAAACTGTGATTAAATCTATTCTCAGGAAGCTACAGAATGCACAACCTTAAAACAAGCTTAGATTTTCTGAAAGTACCACATGAGTGACTTATCTTCAAAATAAAATAGTAGCTGGTAAAGACATCTCAATGTACTTTTAGAACTGATAGAAGAATAGGATTATATAAGTAATGATAAGAGGGTTACTATCTGAGTTGATGTAGGTAAAATACAGTAGAACCACTCCATATGAAATTTAGCTGACATTTCCATTCATTTTGAATAATGACCTATCAAAGACCTTGACCAAGCTAACAGAAAGACAACTTACTAGAAGGTCACAGGTCAGTTTTAAGTACAAACTTTCATTAACACTCAATATTTTCATTACTGTCTAAATAAATATAGTGACTGAAAAGTATCTGTATTGTTGTTTTTGAGAAAGACTGTTTCTTTTGTCATTTAGACAATTTGCTGGAAAACCATATAAGTACATGGATTAGAGGCAATTTATCATCTTTATTTAAATGGTCCTTTTTCATGTTGTCAGTTCTCATTAAATACATGCTACATATTCATGGGAAGTGCATAATATTAATATGCATATAATTTACAAATGATTTGTAAAGTAACAGGTAAAAGTCTTTAAAGATGGTACATTCATCAAATTGCCTCAGCATTTTATTGACCTTTGCAATGACAAGGCAAAAAGTTCTCTTTTACTTGACAAATGTAAATTTAATGAGAGGACTTGAGGACAGGTTGAATTGCATGCTGACTCAACAATGGCTTTGCTAGATTATTAACGTGATGACTAGTTTAGCAGGACTTGTACTGGAGGCAGAAGACCTTGAATAGTTCAAGATCAGGCTGACTGAGCTTAGTACATACACAGTATCTGTTAAAAAGAAAACCCCTCAATGTCACAAGGAAGTGATTACAGCTGATTATGTTTTTCTATAATAACCAGATTCCTAAAACTTGTTCTCTTTATGCATGTAAATTGATTCTAATCTCAACTTAAATATTCAGATTTGTCCTTTATCTTTGATTGTGGGCACTTAAAAGGCTTTTGAGTGTTTACGTTTCAATGGAGACATTTATCTCCCCATGAATGTACTACTGCCCAGATTGCATATCCAGACTAGCTTAAAATCCTCTTCAAATGAATCAAACCCACTTACTCACTGTTTACTGAGTCCCTGAGCATTTCACCAATGTTTGCTCAACAGTAGAAAGATAATTCACTCACCCAGTTATTCCATTAACAAAGTGTTTTTAAAAGCAGATACATCATTATAAATATCAGGCAAAGACCCTAATGTGTCTCTGTAACATGATCACTACTGAATAGTTTCTTTGTGAAATACTTCCTCCTTTCTTGGCTGAAATGACAACTTCTTATATGTTGACTGTAGAGAGAAGACAGTTAAGCAGTGTATGCGTGTGTGTGTGTGTGTGTGTGTATGTGTGTGCTTGCGCGTGTGTGCGTGCGTGCGTGCGTGTGCGTGTTTGTGTGTGTGTGCATGTGTGTGCATGTTTGTGCGTGTGTGTGTGTGTGTGCAGGTAATACTGCTCATTTTGAGATAACTCAGACTGTTTTTGTGCAAGTCTGTTTGACTGTGTTGGCATGTGATTGAAATAACAAATGCCTCTTCCAGAGCTTCAAAGGGAATGTGATCATGGGCACATCCTAAGTCTGTGCTTCTACCCTGGACTGTGAGCTATGCAAGAATTCAAGGGAATCAGAGTGAGTCCACACCATATCATGCATATTGATTGCTCTCCTGAAGTTAGCCCTCAGCTATCTCTCTCCAACGTTCATGAGGGCATAGTGCATCTCAAGGACACAAAGGAGGATATTGCCTTGTAAATTCAATTTACTGTCTAATTTACTGTTTAATACAAGTACAATTGGTTCACATCCAGTATTCCAAGCAGACACAGAACCAGGGACAGGGTGGGTGGCAGGCAGAGATTTCTATTTGTTCAAAATTGTATTTTTCAGTGTAAAATTAAATTATGTGTGTAAATGTGGAAGGTGGGGGTGGTGGGGGGGGGGGGGGGGGGGTCATGCAGGGAAAGAAAGATACTTTTTTGTTTGTTTATATTATTATCTTTGTCTGTACTGCTGCAGAAACACATGTAAATAACACACTTATCCTAAAAAAAGTAAAATATGAATTTGAATTTGAAATGAGCCAAGCAGAGACAGAGAGAGAGTTAGTCAGAGAGAAAAAAAGGCAACATGTCAGGACTGAGAGAGCTCTGGCCTTGTGCAGTGCTGAGAGAGCATTACACAGCCAGTCTCCAGAGCTCTCTGTGTCACAGTCTTCACTCACCTCTCGGCCGCATCCATGGAAACAAGCACTGCTTCAGCCTTGCCTCTGTTTGAACATCTGCCTGAATGACTGCCTGCCTGTCTGTTTGTCAGTAAACACATATGTCTGTGTGCATGCTTGTCTTCCCTACTGTTAGCCTGTGTCTATCTGTCTCCTGTAGTGTCTAAGGGTCTTGTCATACCTGTCCATGCAATATTCGCCCAGAATTATCAGCCTTTAAAAGTCCGCTCTGCCTATGTGGCATTTCAGCACCGAGCCCTGTGAAAGCCTAACTGAATATGAGAGCTGTTGAGGAGAGATGGCGAGAGTAGAGTCGAGCTTAGACAGCTGGGCAAGTTCTTTATGGTTGCCCACGAAAAAGAGACAAATAAATGAAGCTTCAGGCCAACCATGATTTCTCTGCACAGCAAAATTCATGTAACTCTTTACTTCCGGCACAGCAAGAGCCAGTGTTATGCTAAGTGAACAAGACCCCCCCTCCCCCCCCCCAACCCCCAGCCCTCTGCCATCTATAGGGAACAGGGAGGAAACCCAGCCTTATCCACATATTCACAGCTAAAACAGGGGCAAACAACATCATTGCAGTGACTTATTACAACCAACAGGGGTCATCTTTTTCATTATGTGTTATTAGGGAAAATATCTTGGAGCAGTCATTTTTGTGGCACATTAACATAGTTAAAATGGTTAGATCAGAGGAAAAAAAATTGAAAGAGATTTTACAGAGCATATGTCATTTTCCAGATATATGTCCTTTAAAATAATTTTATTAATCTGTAAAGTCAGTAAAGACTATTTAATCTGCATTAATCAGCATGCTGTATTTGCGGTTTCCACATTCAATCATATGACACATAGAGCACTATTGCTTTGACTGTCAGGGAAGTGAGGATCAAACAAAGATAACAATTCTCAGAACCCAGCCTGTTTTGATGATTAAAGTCCTCATTTAATGTCTGGCACTCTGAATACCGAACACAAGTGTCACTAACTGCTAAAAATCCTCACCTAACTAACTATTAATAAGTCAAAATTGATTTAATAAATTTATTTTAATTGATAATTGTTTATTTGACAATTACAACACTAAAACAAGGACAAACACGAATATTTTGTATCATAGCTGAATGAAATGATGATTACCCTGTCAATTGCTTTACTCCATTGAGGAATGACAAAAGAGTCACTCGCAACTGCAGTTAAAACCCAAAAAGCAAAGTAAATCCCAATGTGCAAGAGTTCTGAAGTTGATGGTGGATAGACGGAGCTAGAGAACAGAGAGACTTGTGCCAAAGAAAAATAGACTGACTTAGTGATGAATATATGCCATACAGAAAAAGAGGAAAGATAATGTATTACTCTGAAAGTGACAATATACCTTTACCTACAGACTCAAATGATAAAATAATCTCATCTCAAACAAATTAATGTTAAAGCTACTCATTGACAAGCTTGGTCATCCCATTCTGAAACAGACCTCACAGGCCAGGGATCAGCCTGGTCATCAGTAGTCAGCAAGTAGGTCACTGGCCACTCACCAGCTCATCTCAGTCATCCCTTACAGGGAATGGATCAAAGCCATAGACCAGCTCAATTGTCCCTAACAGGTTCCTAGGGATTAAATTCCATCAACTGAGGAAACAGCCTTTACATGAACAGTTGACTTACTTACTACAATTATTCATTGTGTATACCTTGAATCTCTTATACCAATAAACAGGAAACAACATATCAATAATCAGTATGTTTCAGGATGTGATACATATGGACCTGTCAACAGTATGGATTTACAGAGCTAAGGGGAGGACCTTTAACCTTCATATGCATACAAAGATCAGGCAAAGTTCTATATCTGTTCAGAGGCCGAGTATCAGAAATATCCTGACACTTTCCACAAAAGAAAAAAAATAGTTTTACTCTTTGTTCAGAACAGTGCTTTAAGGGTCCATTTTGCTATTTTTTTTTTTAATTTTATTTTATTATTATTAATATCACTCTGAAAAAAATCACAAAAGTATTGGCGTTTGCTCAAACCTGATATTAGGTGACAAACTGGTATGTTTGTCAAAAGAATGGTATAAGGTGATCAACGTTTCACTTTCTCTCATGATAACGTATTTGTTTATTTACAATAAAACTTTACTTTTCATTGTAGAGCACTGAAACCATTAGTATGTTTCCATAAGCACATCAAGTGCCTTTCTTTAAGAGTGTTTTTTTTTTTCACTTGAGATTTGAACACACAACTTCCTGATTGCAGCTAAGCCACTGAACCATAATGGTTCTGCCACTCTAATCATCATGTATCTCCAGTAACTCCCAGCGGAATGGGTTTGTGTCAGGTGTAGGTGCTCCAAGCCTCTCATAGATTGGCAGGAAGGCCTGGAGCTGTCCTATGCTGTGAGAGACGGTCGATAGACACTTACAACTGAGCAGACAGCAGGACAGGATGTGGATCTGAGTTGTTAAAGTGTATGGAGATTAAATGCCCATCGCGGTGTGCTAGAGACAGGCTACATGTCCCACAGCAGACCTTTCCAAAGCCACAAACAGGATACCTGGTTAGTCAGGAAATATAACTCTCCTTTGCTGTGACCAACTGGCAGCCTGCTTTCACTGCAAACCAAGAGAGAGGCCGTTATCCCTTCCCCTTAGTAGTTTCTGGAATATTCACACAAGCCTGCTCCTCATCATTATTTTTTTTTCTTCTTCATGTAATTTCTTAGAAAGCCTTTCAAGTCACATAACGTGTTTAAATGAAAGTCGGAGAGTGCAGTGAGGGCACTTCCTCCTCTTTGATCTTTCAGAATGGACTTGGCCAACCTCCTGGGCTCAGAGAGGGGTGCATGATCTCAAGAGAGTAGGGTTTTAAAAACCAACAGCCATTTAAATACTTTCCAAATAGAAGGGAAGGGAGGCCTGCCACCCTCACACCTCCCCCATCCCAACAGTAATGTGCCTTGCAATAACCAGTCCTGAATAGCAGTCTTATTATTTAAAGGAAGGGCTGGGGCATCAGAAGCCTCTTTGGTGGGCATTATTTCAGGGCGACTGAGATATGGAGCATCAAGCGGGTGAGGGATGGGCTCAGTGAGATGAACATCGGTCTCCAAATAACTGTTGTTCACTTGTCTGAGCTATGGAGCACCTGCGAGCGGAACAGCTGCCCACAAGATGCTGATTTGCTGAGGGCTTCATTCACAAAATGTCCTGCAGCAATTATCAGAGGCAGAAAGGATAAAAAACTAAACCGGCTTGATGGAGCCGCCTGACTTCAGTCGGGCCAGTAAAAGCTGTTTTAAGATGTCAGTAGCCTGCTAAAAAATAATGGCCACACAGAAAATCATTTCACTGCCAGACAAAACTTTGGCAGGTCAGAGGGGCTTTAAATTGGGGCTTTAATTTCCCTCGATTCATCTAACAAGTTATACCCTGCTGTAGGTGGACCTCCAGTGCTCCTTGATCTGCCATTTTGCTTTTTCACCCATTTAACTACTGCAGCAAATACTACAAAACACAAACTGAATGTCAGAGTTTATTCAGATGTGTTGGAAAGAAAAAGAAAACCCCTGAACACAGCTGTTCTTAAATGTGACTGTTGTTCACAGAGAGAAAGAGAGAGAGAGAGAGAGAAAGAGACAGCAGGACTCCATACCATTGAGGCTGTCAGTTGTAATCCACACAAATAACCATTTTTACAACCCAGCAGCAATGTAATCCCAGGCTGTCTATAGGCATACACGGCATATAATACATTATACACAATATAACTCACTAGGGGCAACTCAGTTTTGAGGCTTATGAAAATGTAACATAGCACATGAGAAAGAGAAATACAGGTTGGCATACACACCTCATATATTCACACCATACACAAAAGCAGAGAGAATAAACTATTGCAAACCCAAAGGGATGAGTCGAAGTTGTTCTTCCTTTGCCTTAACAATCAAATAGTGGGCTGACTGAATTTAAGCCTGTCAGTGCTACCCCAAGTTAATACTTAGAATAGCCAATTATGCTGTGGACATTTCCAGAGCCCTCTAACAGAGGCACATCACCACATAAAGTGGGAAACAACTAAATACAACCGAAGCCATCATTATATCATCACACTCCCTGTATTTTGAAAAAGCTAGCGATAAGAATGGTCTGTCTTGATGTCAATGTAAAAGTTGCTGTCATAGTAACAAGGGCACTAACAGGAAAAACGAAAGAGGTATATGCCTCAAACCTCTCCGCTCATTGAAAATGCACAGCAATATCAGTCACTCCAGATTTTACTAGAAACAGGTTAGTGGGCTGATTGGATTTAAGTAGCACCCAGAATAGGCTAAACAGTGGTGTACTGGGAGTGGTTATTACTTCTCTTTCCTTCCCACAGAAAGGCTTTTATGAAAAGCTCCATTTCTTTTTCCCAGCCAATGAAAGTGGGTGTATGGGTGTGTCACACTGACCAGAATGGTCATGGTAGTCCTCACTGCCACCATGGGAGAAACAGAGACGGTGAGTGACAGTGAGACACAGAAATAGGTAGTGTTTGAGTTTTACTTTATCATCACATTAAAACAGCCAGGCTCACATTTTCATTCTGCTACTGAAGCTTGTGAACGAGGGATGTTGCTAGACTTTTAGCACTACTGGGGCACAGGCCCCCAATGCCCACATCCTCACACTTGTAATTTATGATACATTTTTAAAAAGTAGTAATTTTTCATGATCATTTACTGGGGCACAACAAATTATTACTGGGCACTTCCCCCAGTAAATAGGGCCTGGTGACACCCTGTTGTGAACAGAAACAACATGGTGCAAAAACGAATAAATACTCATAAATCACATACCAAAGAAAAGGCAAAGAGAAGCACAGCAAGAACAAAACAATACAAGTTAAAATAAGGACAGAAATCAATGACAGATTGAGAAAGAGAGAGCGAGACAGAGGATCATGAAGACCAGGGTTAGACCCCACCGTTTAGAAACACAGAAAAAGCATTATTGACTTAAATAAATGTGACTGACACATTTTTCTGATCTCAATGTTCTGTTTTAACACCCTCTGCATTCTCACCTTGGGGAATCTGAAGCCACTTTGGTTTGGTTTAGTAGAAAAGAAGAAGCAATTTTTGACACTGTAATATAATATAAGGCCCCCTTTATAGCATCATGTGCATATGACAAAAATCCTTTGCAAACAGAAACTATGGACTGTGATTCTACAATAATATTAACACATTGGAGAATAAAATAAGCCTCTATCCCTTTGTCCCTCCCCCATTAACCTCCAAACAGTTCTGTTTTTTCTCCTACAGCTACCCCATTATTTACATTCTTCAGCTCTCCTGTAAGTCATATATAATCACATTTTCCACCCTAAGCCCCCCTAGTCAAGAAATGATATTTGTGGACTTATTGCAGATAGATCATTTAACCTAGGATCTCTCACTTTCTAACTCTCTCTCACTCCTCTCTGTCTCTCTTTCTCTGTTCCCAGCACATCTTGCTTAAAAACTGAAGTATTTTCGTCCTCCCCTTAAACCACCTACCCACTGTCACTCAGCTGTGTTTAACCTGTCACTGAGTGCTTTTAAAATCTGCCACAAAAAGGCTCCTTTAAAAACAATACCACCACTTGTAATGGTCTGTTTGATGTCTACCTTTAAAACATCTTGGTTGATCCACAGAATCTGTCTTTTCTTTTGGGTCCTCTGAGGATATCTTGAGAAAAGTATTGAGACAGCTGACCCAGGACAGCACAGTGTTCTCCAGGTAGATATGACATAAGTGAGCATTGCTTCTTTTACAAACTGATTTTACTTGCAGTGGTCCTGTGGGGAGCATTCGAATGTCCATGCGAACACACACACACACACACACGTGTGTCTGTGGGTGTGTGTGTTCACTCATGTATCTGTGTGCACATTTGTGTGCTCCATTGCGGGAGATGAAATGAGCTCTTCTTGGTCACAGTCTAGTCTAGAGGAAAGCAGACAGGGCAATTTGCAGAGAATATTGATAGAGAGGAGGTGGAACTGCTGCTTTGATCTTAAATACCTGCTGGGCTGGGAGCTGCAGCTGTTGTGAATACTGAGTGAGTCACCTGCATGCTGATGGAGCACAGTATGTCACATCCCCCTGCAATTCCACGAGCAGCGTGGATTCACTGCATACCCCCAATCCCATTCTGCCTCAGCCCAATGCAATATTCACCCTCAATACACACGTTTACTCCTGTTACAGTGCCACAATACACTTTTAAGATTCATACTGAGCAACCCATCTAAAAATTTGGGTAAATAGGCCTCCCTTTACTCTCAGATTCATCATAGACTTCACAGGGCTACATCCTGAATACTTCATGAATTACATTTCTAAATATTAATAATTTATTATTTATTTTAACAGTGGTGTTTGAAGTTGGCCACCCCTGTGGAATGAATAATGCAGGTGTATGCTCAAAGGAGATCCTCCTTAATTTTGAGAAAGAGACTCAAAGGTTAGCACACCTGTCCCACCCTCTCGCCTTCTCAAACTCTGGCTGTCGCTGTCAGAATGAGCACTTTCCTCTTATCTGCCAGCTCACACACAGCCCGTTGAGGTCAATGTAACACTACTGATAATCAAAAAGAGAACACTTTTACTGAATCCTGCAATCTTATCTGTTGGTGAACATGATAGGCTGTTAAGAGGGGCATCATCTCTGGCAGAAAAAAAGTAAGTAATATGAAATAGAAACAGTTAAGACTGACCTTTGAACCTACCTTTCATTGACAAGTGGTTGAGTGGTTGCACAGTCCTGTAGTCATTCCGTAGCGGTATCTGAAGCCTGAATCAAGTCCTGTACACACACACACATGCAAATGCACATACGGTCATGCGCCCACACACACGCACACACACACACATGCAAATGCACATACGGTCATGCGCCCACACACACGCACACACACACACACATGCAAATGCACATACGGTCATGCGCCCACACACACACACGCACAAACACACACACACGCAAATGCACATACGGTCATGCGCGCACACACACACACACACATGCACTCTTACACATACAGTCATGCATGCACACACACGAACACACATGCACGCATGCACACACAGGCACGCACACGCACACACACACGCACAATCACACCTGTCCTGCAGATGGATGTATTTCCCTTTCATCTTTTCAGGAGCAGTTCTCTCTCCTGCACACAGCCATTGGAAGAATAAAACATGTAGGGCAAGCAGTCCTTGGAGTTAACAGGTGAAACTGTCACAATTTCCCTGCCACTTCTCTGTATTTCACACTTAACTATAGCCTACTTGTGTATGTGGTCAGTCTGTAGCAAGCCTGGGGTCTTTCTATTCCTTCTCATTTGATAAAAAGCAGTTCTAATCCATGTTCACTTCAGGAATGACTCACTGTACACTAAAGCCACACCACATCCCTGCGATCAAAAGATGGCTGGGCAAGTTACTGTGTTGGTCTGTTACTCTGTGACAGGGGTCCTCGCTCCTGGTCCTGGACAGCTCCAGGGTTTGCTGTTTTTTTTGTTACTTAGCACTGAATGACCCGTGATTACACAGCTCCCTCACCTCACCTGATTTCTTGGTTCTGAACTTGGTTCAAAAATCAGCATACACTGCCGTTCCTCAGGATTTGCAGTGAGGACTACTGATCTATGACATAATGAAACATGCAATTGCATTTTACAGTCATTAAATACAATAAACCATGTAATACTTGTTTCCAAAGTTCTGATGCCTTAAAAGGGATATGTTGTTAGGCAACTCAAGAAGTCAAGGTTAAGTGAGATCCACTATGCCAGGACCATTCAATCACTGAAGTCCACTAACACAGCGCCACATGAAATCCGTTACATAAGCAACAACTTTTTTGTACATGGTCATTTGTTAGCCCCCATTCCCAGCATAATTATGGTAACCAGTATAGACTGCAAGTCAGAGAAATCAAAGCAGCATCACTGCAGTCCTTTCATAGCTGTATCAGTTTGCAGGCAAACCACTGTCTGCCACTGAAAAAAAAAAAAAAAAAATTTGTAAAAAATAATCTACTGTGAATAAGCCATGTACTTTGCTTATACACCACACATTCACAAATATTCAAATGCTCTCTTCTCACAAGTACATTCACACATGCACATCCACCAAATAACATACATGGAGCTACACATCCTTCTAAACAAATACATGCAAGTATGCACACATACAGACATTTCATGAACCCACATAGCATGCACAGGTCCATACATATTTGAAATTCATATGCACGCACATATGTTCACACAGAATCAGTCCCATGCATGCATATGAACTTTCACATTCATGCACACACACATATGCACCATGATCACCTTCAGTGATCACGGACTGCAGACTATTCAGACTGAGTTATGGAGACAGAAATAGACTCAGCACCTCCTACAACACTGATGGAAGGATTACAGTGTCAGCTGGAGGCAATTCATTTGACTGGAATTGAAAAAAAAAACAAGTGTTGAATTTTATCAGTGTGTTTGTTTACTTAGCAACTGTCTGGTTAAGACTTGTAGAGTAGACTAAAATAACTTGTTAAAACCAGCACTATCAATACATTTCACAGTTGTGTGTGGGTGGACAGTCATATTAAATCCATTTTTGCATGTGCATGGGGGGGGAGGGGTTGAAGAGAAGAGTGTCTTAACGTGTATTAGAGGCCATACAGCAGATTATCAATTAAGGAGAAAGAAAAGACCTAGAAGGTAGTCATGGTGTACGTTACATTCTGGACCTGAAGAGGGATTTGTGGTGAGCAAAGTAATTGCAAAAACAGCTAAATTATGATCCGTGTTCATACTCTGGAGGGAAATTAAGACGGCCGCATTGTGGTGGAAATCATGTACCGCATATCAAGCCAGATGGGAAATTCCATGCTCTCTCCAGCAGCAGCATAAGGAAAATAGAAGGCTGTTTATAACAGTGTCCTAAAGTCCTGTTTGCCACAGGGTTTGTAAAGGGCATGCTGGTCAGTGAGAGTCCATGGAACAGAGTGTCAAAAAAGCCTCCCCACCCACATTCCAGTTCTAATATCAGAGTTACAGAACAGAAGCACATCATTTCCATCCCAGTAAATAGCATCAAGACCATTCTTACAATATGACACATATATGCTCAGACTGCAAGTCTCACTGGCAGATTTCCTGAGAGATGCTTCTTCAGTCAGTCTCCCTCTCTGTCTCTCACAAGCAAACATGCAAATAAACACTCATACACAAACACACACACGCACACTCTCACATTAATCATACTTCCCACTCCAAATTATGACAAAAAGTACACAGCAGCAGTAACTACAGAAAGGGGGAACTACACTCAGAGTTTCACTGACACTGACACCCCATTAACCCCTCTTTCCCCTAATATACACACATTAATATCAATGACAAAAGCAGATCTAAATGAGGACTTGTTTTCTCTTTTGAATGAAAATGTTACAAAAATGACAATCACAAACCATTGTGCATTCAAAGAGTTCGCTCATGTGCCAAAAACCATTAATATCATACCAAGGGAAGTGTAAAGAATAGCAACAAAGTGAACATTGGAGCAATGGCCACTGGCAGGGGAAGGCATCACATAATCCTGTGTGGCAAATGTGTAGCAGCAGAGAGGCCAGCTGGAGGCTGGGAATCTCTAAGTGGCCCTCACCAAGGCTCAGAGCCCTGTCCTGAAAACAGTCCTGCTGGTTACCATGACAGCTGTGCCTGCGCAGAGCTGCAGGCTTGTGTGCATATGTGCATGTGACTGCACACGTCTCATTTCCATGTTAACCAGGGTCAACCGGGGGATAACTGTCTCTCTAGGGCAAAGTGGAGACAGCCTGCTGTATTCACACACCATCCCTACTAGAAACCCCTGCAGATTGAAAAGAATGTGTCCTCGCTAATTGTCTGCTTAATTGCACAATTAACACATTAATTCATACAGCAGTTTTGGCAGAAGATAGGAAACTGACTCAATTCACTTTTGATCATTAACATTCAGTTATATATTATGATTACAGGGAACGTATGATTATATATACGTTCAAAGGGTACATCAATGTGTCAGACATTATGACTGTTCATGACTATTTAATAAACAAGCTTAAAATGTGCTTGAGGAACACATTTTAAGCTGTTGACCCAAAGCATTAGGGTAAGGCTGCTATCGCAGGTGCCATGACCTGGTGCTCAAGGTGATAGCTGAAACCATCTGCAGTTCCTTTGAAGGATCCAGGAACCTCCAACCACCAAAAAAGGCAATTTCATTTGTACAAGTGGGAGAGAAGCCCAAGCCTAACACCAGTTGAGGGGATTCTTAAACGATTGGCAGATGAAGGTGGACCTTGGAAGGCTCCTCTGTTATCCAGAGAACGTTGTAGAGACCACCCTGAACCCTGACATCGCCCTGTTCTCAGATTCATCAAAACAAGTGCTACTGCTCAAGCTGACCGTGCCTTGGGGGGAAAGAATGGAGGAAGTCAGCAAGAGGAAAAAGGCCAAATATGTTGACCAGAGGAGGGTCGCATCTAAATGTATGCCCATAGCAGTGGGCTGTAGAGGCCTTGTAGAATACTGGTCTGCAGGCGTCTGGGCATCGCTGGAGTGTACAACAGAAGAGCCATCAGAGCAACAACAGAGGCAGCTGAGAAATCCTCAACATGGCTCTGGATCAAGAGGGACTGTGATTGGAGACCAGCTTTCTGATTCACTCCTAAATTACCACATACAATCATATCATTTAAATGAAACCCTGTGATTGTCAGTGCAACTCAGTGGCTACTTAAAGGTCTAACAACCGATTTTTCACTTCATTGACAATTGACATCTGGTAAACAATGAAGACTCCCGCTGCAATCATATGTTTCTCTATATTTGCTTCATTTTCATTAGTTATCTAACTAGGCCAATCATAATAAGTTCAACATTAGGCATTAATAAAGGGAATTAGTTGTTTTTGAATAGGGGGTCAAATTGTCCTTTTCAATAACTTACAGTACATTACAAATTGATAAAAATGATCCCAACTGGGAACAAAAACCATTGTCCTTGAGTAACCAGCAAACAGTTAAGCTAGTCAGTTAGACATTTACATGATACACCCAAAACATAAGTAATAACTTATTATTACTTAAAGCACTGAAAATAATTAACATTTTTCATTGCCCTCCATGAATTCAACAACCTGGGTGAACCCATTGCTTTTATTTTCGTGAAGACTGCGGGTAGTTTTGTGAAGGTGGGTCGCCTTTGAGTTGGATAGGCAGGAAAAACATAGCTAACTATAAATAGTTCAGTAGAATGAATTATCAGACAGCATGAACGCGCTTAAGAGTTAATTGTGATGTAGCAAGTTGCATAAAGGTACAGACATTTGATCTTGGGCTTGGTGTCCAAGGGGGAAGCATAGCAGAAGTGACAGAGAAAAACAGAGGAAAGGAAGTAGACATGAAGGTGGAGATGGAGAGAAGGAGGGATGCTGGAAGCAGGGTGTGTGATGGGAGATAAGGTACATGGCAATTTAATACCTGTGGAGAAAGCTGACTTGGATGGACAGGTATTTGAATGAATGTTTGTCTGAAAATTCATATCCCAAGCTTTTGTTTCAACAAACTCCTTTTAAAATAAGCAAAAACACAAAAGAGATAAGACATCAACAGCTTGCATCTGACTGATTGAATCCTAAACATCAACATTGTTTTGAGTCATCCCTTTCAAAAAAGCTCAGATTTCACCTAATCATCTTAAAATCCCTTCTCTCATCAGCCATCAACAGAGGTAAAATACTGCAGAAAGGTGGTGAAATGTTGCAGAGAAGTAAGTTACTCCCTCAAAAATACTTGAGTAAGAGTAAAAAGAAAACCCCCAAGGCTGTAAAATAAAATATAATGGCAATATTAATTTGTCATTATAGAATCAGGAACATTGTCTCATTGTCTACATACAAAGAAGCTCAAAACAAGTTGTGTGCTTTTTAGGCTACAGTTGATAGGAGTATGGGTAATGTAATCCTCAGGATTACTTTAAAAGTTTAACATCACAGTCCTTAATTGTGTGAGTCAGTATGTGAGAGAGTAGAATGGAGGAGAGGAAAGCAAGAGGGAGAGAAGAGAGAAGTGGGAGGAGGAACTGGGGTGAAAGAGAGACTCCTTATGCTTAAAATAAAATGCATTCATAGAAGTGAAAAAAGCATACATTAAACTAAAAATTGATTTGGATTGTTTTCTCTGTGACATTTTGGCATTTCCTCAGAGAATACAGTTCATAATTATCTTCACCAGCCTAGCTCTCCCACTGCTGCATGAGAAAGACGGTACACTGAGCCTAACCACATTTATGAGAAACATTTTAAAGTGGATTAGTACTTCAGTGTTCTTTTTAGTGACAGCTCACCATGGGAATATTCTTTCTGGGTCAGAGACCAATTGCACACTGTTTATAGGCATCATTTGATCATGTGCCATGAAACTGAGAGTCAAGCTGGATATACATTTATGCATTACAAGCACTGTTTGGACTATCAAATTTGATTTGATTTCTCCCCCTCTCTTGGTTTTGGAGACACAATTTCTCCTTTGACACGTATCAATACTTCATTAATTATAGGGTACAGTGGTCAATTTCCCAGAGGGCAAAAAATAATGAACCATGCTAAATATTACCTATGTACTTTTGACAGAAAACTAGCTGTTTTTAACATTGACTAGCCAATACTGTCATCACGAGCGCCACACAATCAAACTAGAGATAGTAACACCAAACTGCCCTCATGCAAACCCTTTTTTTGTTTATTATGGGTTCATAGGTCAATGCTGTCATTTCCTTTTTTTCTTTCTACAAGCGTAGGTCCCATGCCCTCACAAATGGTACATTTATCGATAAAAGACATCTCAAAGGTAATCCATCTTCCTGCTAGTATGGCCAGCACCACATCCACTGTGGACCTTAAGCAAATTAAAACAAAATGCAATAAAAAATCCAATAAATCATGTCTGCCAATCAACATTTTATGTGTAATATGGCCGACCAGCAATTCTGATTGATTTCAGATTCAAGGATCAGGAGAATAGATCATATGGACAGAGAAGCATGTCTGGAGTGACTTTAGTAGAAGTCACTCTGATAGATTTCAATTTAAATTCTTTAAATTCTAAATTTGTAAATGATATTTAACTTGAGAGTTAGAGAGTGACTTACTAAGACGTTTCATGTTCTTATGTGCACTCATTGTGCCTCATTTATCAATATTTTCGTAAAATTGTGTGTAAATTGACATGTCAACAGATACGAAGTGACAAATTCTGCTGGATTTATCAAATCCAGCATTGGTTCGTATCCCTGTGCATATGTTGATAAATTCCAATCAATCATAAATGAGTAGCACATTCACAGAATTTTCAATTAGCATAACTCAACGCCCCTGAAATACCATATAAGGAGCTTGGAATCCCTTTGTTGGCAATGTAAAGAGATGGCAGAGAAAAGGAAAATTAAAAAAAAGTGTTTCTGATGGAGGAACTGAAGTTTTGTTAATGGAAGTAGAAACCAAAAAAAAACTTCAGTTGTGTAATAGTGTAAGTAGTGTCAGGGCCAGGGAAGACCACAGCCTGGCAAGAAATAACTGTTGTAGTAAATTTGGTGTCAAAAGTTCTGCGTACGCTGCAACAGGTTAAAAAAAACTGGTTCAACATGAAACTGGAGGATAATTTTGAGAGACTGGCTGGAATTACCGTGGAGGGTGACAGCAATCTGTTTTCCCTTGTCATTCACCCTCCAACTCTGAAGGTAAGTTTTAAAACATAACACACAGTGAACAATATTATAATTCAAAGTGCAGTGTGCTTGTATGTCTTATTCAATTAACCTTGACATTGTGAAGCAAAAAAAAGTACAAGCATGCACTTTGGTTTTCAGCACAAATGGAGTGTGTGCATAGTATCACAGAGGAAGACTGTCTTAGGAGCAGCAAGGAGGCTCACCACTGATTTTGACTGGCACTCACTGATTAGCAGAAAATTATTATGATAGCATTACCCCAATATGCACACTGTTGTATATATATATATATATATATACTATTGTAAATACATGCATGCAAGTGTACACATCTAAGGAGACACATAAGCACTCATAAAAGACACTGCAATCACACAAGCACATGCACACATGCACCAGCACACATATACCCACATGCATGTAAATCTTTCAGTAGTATTGTGATATTTTTTCACTGCTGGAAAGGCTTGAGATTCTGAGATTCAGAGACTCTAATTAGGAATAAAATTACCTGTTCTGTGATTATTGGTTGACTATGTTTCCCCCCTTATGCCTGGGAACTCTGCTCCAATTACTGTCAATATTCCTCAAAAGGCGTACACCCTCCTCCGAGCATGTGCCTCCCTCTCCCTGATTCTCTGGCTCCCATTATTCTCCACCTCACAAAGGCATTGTGATTCATATTCACGTGAGTGGCTCCTAACACTTCAGGACATGAATGCACTGACTTACTGTGACATTTCTGCCGTTTGCAATCCAGCACACAGCTATGTCACGAAGCAGCAGTCATTTCCATAAACTTACACACATGCCCACACACTTTCAAAGTGACCTGCTAAAAGCAGTGTGGAAATTCACAAAGAAACGGAGGAGCCCCACCATTTTATTTCAGATAAATAGAGAGAGAGAGAGAGAGAGAGAGAGAGAGAGAGAGAGGGAGAAAGAGACCTTAGGCGGGGTAGACCAATTTACATCTGAAACAAGATGCAATTAAAACAAAGACAATTTGTCTGTAAGCAATGAGTAATCAGCCAGGCTTCTGCCCGGCCACTCACCCACTGAGGCATGGACCCGACTGTACACACATGTCACTGTTTGAGAAACAGAAAATCATGTTTCACAACTCATCACATGCGCCCCACTAAACATAGACCACTCTCTGTAACACAAACACTAGACAGCTCTCAGGCACTGGCAAAACACTGTGTGCAATTCCTGTGAAAATAATACGACTTGATTGAGGCCAAGTCATGCACAGATACAAGATTGTTTTGGTTTTCTCAGCCACTGGTTGAAGTTGTTTGATTGCTGGTTCATACAGAGAGAACTGTCATCTGTTATTTTAGAAGAATAATAACTTTTTAGCTCACTGCTTTTTTGTTCACAGACTTAAAGGATATCCTATGAAGTTTAAGTTTCTGGGTGATATTGTGTCTTTAGGACAATATGGTAAAAAAAGCATATTGATCAGCACATATCATGCATTACCGGTCAATTGCACTTCATGAGAGAGAAAATTAGCTTTTTTATCAATGAAAAGTAATTATCTTTCTGTTGTTACTCCTGATAAATTGATAGTATTAGCAAATCCAGGAATTAGAGAACTATTTGCTTGCAATTTGTGAGCTAGTGCCCACTATTTCTCATTCAAAAATAATCCTAATTTTTAATAACTATCTCACTTTTATGAGCTAAATAGAGATATTCTTGCCATGTTCCTCTCAAGTAAGTCAATAAACCTGGAGTCAAGGGAACGAAAGGACAAAGTTGTTTCAATGGATGACTAAAATAACGACAGTAAATCAAATTGGTAAAATACTGCCGTATTAATGATTTCCTGGGACCACAATTATGGCAACTAAATCTGTATAGGTCAGTATTGCTGCTGTTTAGCTGTTTTTTTCTGCTTTGTTTGTGTGTTTTTGTGTGCTTGTGCTTTCTTTTCCTCATTTTCCCACTCTGCCCATGGTTTAATGTTTCCTTGATTATCTGGTTGTGTCATCAGATTCACCTGTTTGCTGACCCACCTGTTACCTGTTACGCTAAATAGTTTTTTTTTTTTGCATTTATACGCTTGTGTTTCTTTGTCCTGTATCAGTTTGTCTCAATAGATTTTCTTTGTTTCCCAACCCACTTATTTCTCTGTTTGTTTGCCTGCCTGTTGTGACTTTTGCCTGCTCTGTTTCTGGATTGTGTTTTTGCCTGATTGCCATGTTTTACTGGTTTTGAATTTTGCCTACCTGACTTGGGTTTTTTGGACTGTGATTCTATATCTTTGCCATGCCTTCCTGGTTTTGAACTTTGCCTGATTTACGTGTCCGATTTCTGATTTTGGCTACTTAATAAATGTTAATAAATGCATTAATTACATTTTTAAGGATGAACTGAAATAATAGCAATTTATCTTGAATGTTAACTTACTACCTAATGCAATGCCACAGTGATGAATAACAAAACATGTGATACCAGTTTCTAATGTAGAGCATAACATAATTATGCATATTATCTACTTGGCTATGTATGTGGCTGCTTACAAAAGATATGCCCTGAAGAGAAAGTGATTAAATTAGTTTTGTTATGTATGAAAAATGTTTTGAAAACATCTAAATATTTCCAGCACACACTCATATTTTTTTTTTTTTTTTAACCAACACTAATTTGACTTTAACTAGTAGCTCGTTAATATTCCCAAATACTATTCTTCAGCACTGTTGGAAACACCACTTCCAGACCGTTTCTTAAGAGGGAATAGACCCACTCTTTTTATAATTTTCTGTACTATTGTAAAGCTTTAAGTGGCTACATTTTTTTATGAATATGGGCCCTGGTTGGTTTCCAATATTCATTGATTCTGGAGGCTGCAGCGCTCACATTATCTTCTATCAATACTTTGTAGTCTCAGCGAAAGTAAGCCCTGTTGTGTCCAGAATCATCCCAGTATATTTATTGAGTATCACTCAAGCATAAAAAAATTGATAAACTGTTGATCAGCAAAGCAGAGGGCATGCAAGACTTACTTCAGAGCTTGTGTTGATTACATTTACATTTTTATTTTATTAATTTTAAATATCTAATTCAGAAAATACAGATTACCCATCTTCAGTTATACTCAAGAGACAGCTGATTTTGATGAATATGTGTGTTAAACTTGAGGTGCATTCAGAGAATTAAAAACGTGCTTCTTCTCCTGCCATTGCTGTTTGAAGCAAATGGTCCCACATTGGCTCAAGGGCCCAATGGGTCCATTTAGGTATCCTGCTAAATTCCCTTTAATAATTTTTAAACAATTTCCTCATTATCATTTATTGAGATTTAAGGAACCTTGCTTGTATAAACCTGTTCACTCACATGAGGATACTGTAATGTGAATTACTAAATATTTACTACAATAAAAATCCACAATATTGCATAGATACAACATATTTTTGACTTTCCATTTTTTTTCCATTTCTATGTACTAGTGTATTAGATAGCAGATGCCCAAAGTGCTCATTTTAAATAGCAAAGGCAGCAGTGTTGCAAAACAAGGTATGTGAATATAATCAAATGAAAATGACTGATGGCCATGTCCATTTTAAGTAGTTAACACATTTAGTTGTATTGAATATATATACCCACTGAATGTATCACTCATATTCTGAGCATGTCCACCTTAGGGACACTCTAAAGAACTGCGGCTTTCACTTTAAGCAGACCTACATTTCCAGCTGATTAAGTCATGATTGATTTCCCAAGAGCAGTTCCTCCTGTCATTGATTACCTTAGCTGTGTTGCAATCATAATGGGTTAATCTGAAGGCCAGACATATAGAAAATCATCAGTACTTTCTGAGCTATACATTCATCATAGTACACTGTGCCCAGAACTAATCTTTACACATATCTAGATAGCATATTCCTTTTTGTTAAATGTAGAAGAGTAAAAATGTGCTGCCATATATATATATATATACAGTATGTACAGTATATATATATATATATATATATATATGAACCAATTCACCCCAGGTTTTTTCCTATTTTCTTAACTGAATAATGTAAACAAGGAATGAAAGGCTGCCATGACTGTATCTTTGGGCAGAACACATGACCCAGCAAACTACCCATCAAGCAATTGCTACCAAACCAAGAATATCAGAAATTAGATGAGGGAAAAAAATACAGACAGGAGCTGGAAGCATCAGCAATGGCAGCAGTGACTTTCTGACAGAAGAATTTAATGGTGAGAGAAGTGATGTGGCCAGCACTGAAATGACAGCAAACATAACAGTATTCTTACTGTGTATGAATCATATTACCCATGTTGTTATACTAAAAAAAAAGTTGGCTAAAGATGATAAGGAACTTGGGGCCTCTGGGTGGCTCACAGGATAAATTGTTGCCTGATCGATACAGGGTAAGCCGGCCTAACCTGATCCGTTGGTCTCATCACAATAGTGCTTGGGCGCCTGCGGTGGCACGAACCAACTGTACACTGACTACATCTTCCTGTGACATAATAGGCAGTGCGCAGTTAGTGGTGCGACCGCAGCATGAAAAGAAGCAAGAGCATCGTCACGTGAATCAGAGCAGTCACACGCTCAGCTTCTCCTCCCCCAGCTGTCAGGGCAGGTGCTGCAGTGAGGCAAACCAGTTTGCCAGAACATTCAGGTTGGGAAAAATCGGGGGGGGGGGGGATGATAGGGAACAGTAACCCATAACAAGTTTAATCCACTGTTGCACTTCTATTTGCCCCATCCCAGAGACACCAAAAAAGCTCACAGTTATCGCAACAAACACACAAGCGACTTGTCTCTAGCATACAGTCATTAAACCCTTATTGGAGGTTATATCACTTGAACAAAGGAAAACACACAATGATTTTATGCTAATTTGTGAAGAACACCACTTAGTTATTTTTTTTCTCAATTACACTGGGTTTAAAAGAGTATCAACATTTGCAATATTGAGGCTCAGGAGTTAAGTAAGTCAAATAGGTAAACAGGACTGGGAAACCGAAGACACTTTTCTTTTCTACAGCATATGAAAATAAAAGTCAAAATGTTCCACAGGTCAAAGATACTGATTATAATGGCAGAAGGTGTTTGGTTGTGAATGGCTAAACAATAAAACTTGTCCGAGGCCATGAGTACCCTGACAGTGAGTCTGGTGGCTACAGACTATTACGATTTGGACACCATGTACTGCAATTAGCACATATTATTACTGGCAAGCAGTAATCAGCACCACCTGTGATTAGACAGCAGTATCAGGGAGCCCGCTGCCATTGACAGTGCTCTCTCCTTCACTACAGGTACTTTATTGTACTTGACTGATTGAGCACCCAATACCACATCACAGAATCAGTGAGGAAATATATAAAAAGGCTTGGTACCTTCAACCTGGCCAGGAAACACTGGTAGGTACTAAAATTAAAAGGGACAATAATTTTCACAAATTTTTTTTTGAGAGAAGTGTTATGCTAATGTATGAACAGTTGTACAAGAACACAATACAATAGTTTCCTTTAAATACAGTGCATTATCTATGTTTATTTCATAAAATATTTTAATTCATTTTCACCAATGGTGCTGATAATTCTGGAGTGGACCATATGTGTTATTTCCTTCCACTCACTTTTGTACAGAATTCCCACTCTCCTTTCACTCTGCTTTTACAAGTAAACTAGTTGGTTAGGCAGCTGTCAAGGGTGATTTCTCAAATAGGTTTTCTAGACATTGAGCTTGTTTTTAAAGACCTGGTGAAAAGCAGCATATTATTGTGATAAGCTGGCATCCATTTTACCCCTTTTATGTAAAGCAAACAGAACTGAAAAAAATGTCAAATTTTGGCAAACATGTTGTCAAAGATACCATAAAGGTATAAATAGTGCCATTGTTGCAGAGCTAATGGTGGTAAATATTAAAAAAGTGCAGCCAAAAATGGCAATTTCCCAGTTCAGTATAAAACACTCTGTTAACATTTAGTACTGCTTTAATTTCCGTGCCAAGAAGCTATATTTTAAGTGAGTGTAGGAGCTTACAGTTTAAGTTGGAGTGCTACAGAACATTTACTTGACCTATGGCATAACAATGCTTTTTAACACACATGATTATCCAAAATGCTTATATCCTGTGCAGCATTTCAGCCAAAAATTGCTCAACACTTGTCAGGTCAGTGGAGTGACTTGCAAACAATTTGAATGTTATAAAATTAAAACTAGTGGCTTACATAAGCAATGTGAAGTTGTTGTTAATCTCACCAGCAGTTGTGTGGAATTATCCCTGGATGGGTAGAGGGCGCTGTCTGGATTCATCCCGGGCTCTGCCAGCTCTGACCCTCCCTCAGCAGCTCCTGGGGGACCTCACTAGATGAGAGTTCTAATTCCAGCCCTTTGAAGTAGGAAGGAAATTAATTACAGCACTCGGATGGAGATGCTGGGAGAGAAAAAAGGAACAGTGGTGTAATCATAGATAATAATTGGGAGTGAAAAGGAGGGGAACAGCGGAAGGTGCGGTTGCTGATACAGAGTTAAATACACGCTCAGCAAAGACAGGAAATAGCACTTTTACACTGGGGCCTGTCTCAGATCAGACCCAAAAACAAGGCATGTCATGCAGTGCCTCCTGTCTGAGTCACAAGAGAGCTGTCCTCGGCATACCTTTAGCACACAACACACAGGTTAGTGAAAAACCTGAACACCCCAACAAACACCTCAGTACCACCCTTCTGTGCCTGAATGACACTCCACATACAGTGTAACGCCTTTCTCTTTTCATTCTTTCTCTTGCTCAATTACATGCGCTCTCATTTTCTTTCTCATCTCTCCCAAACTCTCCTTGCTTTGCTTGTGACTGAGGAAAGAAACCTATAGGCCCTATAAAAGTGTGGTAACAGTAGGGTTGACAGAGGGGGCACTGACTCATTATTCTTCATGTGTGTAGCACCGCTAAATGAGCAATTTTTGCCCACCTGCTGGTTCAAGCCATGCTGTGGGGCGTGGCAGATTAAGGCAATTCCCGGTGCTCTCATCTTGAAGCGTATCTTAATGGCTGTGAGCCTCTGTCCTCCCCACACATTGGGCTGTAATATGAGAGCACTCAAAGCTTATAATGCAGGTGAAACGGGGCGTGCATTCATGGCGGTTCCATCCGTAAAATCGGGTGGCTTACCATGCACATGGTGAAACAAGTGGGTACGACTGGAGCGAAACGCTGGAAATGAAGCTGAAAAAGCCGTTGAACCGGCACGACCAAATTACGTCCGCCAATAAAGACCTGATTTTCCAGATTTCCCTCCCAGACACTGCCATGTTTGTATCCAGTCAGACTGGATTAATGTGTTTAACTCTCAGTGAAAAAACAATGCAGAGTGGAGGATGCCCTTGCTCAGGCCACAGACACACCAGGGGGCAGTCTGTGTAAGGGTAAAGATGAGATATACAGTTCAGCAGCAGGTTGAACACAACCAGAACCTGCCTTGATATCTGGAGTGCATCCATGGAGACCAAACACCCAGGCTCCACTTTATACTACTCAGTCATTTACATAGAACTAGTTCTGGGTTTTGCTACATACCCCTGAACACACCCCTGCTCTGGACTTTGGTTCCTGCCCTGAGGTCAATGAGATCTCCACAGTGGAAAAGAATGAAATTAATGACAGACAGACAGACTGAGCCCTAAAGTACGACAGGTTAATGGGAAAGATGTGACTGCTGATGTAGCACATTCAACACTCCTTTGTCTCAAACGAAATCCAATGATAACAACAACAAAGACTGGAGCACTAGGAAAAAGAAAAGAATATGAAGTTATAATTTACAATGACAAACATTTTTGCAGATTACCTCCTATATTATGTTTATAGCTCAACTTTATTGTTTGATTACATGTTGTTTTCCCTGCTTGTTTATTTATTTGAGGACGGGCTGTAGTCTATATGTACACCAGGACACCCCCCCCCCCCCCCCCCCCCCCCCCCCCCCCCCCCCCACAAGTTATGAATTATCACTAATACTGGAAAAGCATCAAGCCCATGGATGTGGGTCAGTGTGGGTCCTCCATTCCTCTGTCCCATCATTCCTTTGAATTTGAGCTGTACAGAAAAATTCGCCTTGCGTGAACTCTTAGATCTATAGTCAGCTCTCTTCACTTTATATTCAGTCCATGGTAGGATGCTGGTCTCCTGAAGCAGAGTGTTACACTATGATTTTATGCAGAGTCTTGGGCTCTGATCAAATCCATTCTTGCCCTCTCACACAATGGATTCTGTCTTCTGAGTTTCAAAATGTTACACCTCAATCAAGCAGCTCCAGCAGAATAGCATTCTATGAACCCACATCTCATATTAAATAAATTGTGACAACTGTACACAATTCAAAACATTCAATAATTCAATAAAAGGACTGTGTAAAGGATTATCTCCTTTTCAGAATGTGTGAGAGCCAATGCACATTATGAGAAGATAATATTTTTCCAGCACACAGGTTAAAGTTTTAAAAGGAAGGAGGTGAAAAATAATTTTCTCATAACCATTTGGGCTTGCCACAGGGGCTTTGGGATGCTCACACACATAAAAGAAAAAGATGTATAATGTCACTTAAATTCTATTAAGTTGCTTGTCCAAAACATTGCTGCCGTTAAGGAAGTAGCCCGCTGAAAAAATAGCTCTCCTGGAAATAATGTTGCGATCACACTTTACTCATTCAACATCTCCCTGTAGAGCACACGGGGTGTTTAAACTAAGCTTCCTCATGACTGTGCCAAGTAATTAGCTTTCAGTGAGACTTATGACTATGTGGCACCTCAGACCAACCCCCCCCCCCCCCCTTTTTTAGGTCTCCATTACAGATGACTTTACTGGATGTGCTCTTCCCCATACAGCCTTGCCAAGCATCCCGAAAGGTTCATCCTCCAGTGCCTTCAATGAGCCTGTGCCTTCCTGGTTGATTAAACCATTGCATCTAAACATGAGATACTACAAAAAGCTCATTGTTTGTTAAAATAGGTCTCCTTTTTGTGGACCTCTCAATGTTTCTTTAACCCCCTCCCCTCCCTTCCATTTCATCACAGATATTACAATGCAGCTTATCATAAATACATTCAAGTTAATCGACATGGTTAACACAGATTAGTGTGTTGAAAGAATTATGCATTAAAAACCCAGTCAAATCTGTATCTACTAAAATGTACCACGGTGATGTTAAGTAAAAAAAAAAAAAGGTTTGTAGCATTTGTGTTGAACACAAAAATACACACAAACTCACATGCATGTACACACACACAAACCCACACACACAGCAACTGTTAAAATGATTAAAATAAAGCCATACGTTTATCATGTTTTATCGGTAGACCATCTATCTGATAGTATCCTGCATGAGTAGATTAACTCAAGAATCACTCTCTAAGGAAGTTAAAATTGAATTAATGTATGTGATTATCACAGTGACTCATGGCACTGAGATTTAATTAGGAATGAATTGTGCTCACTATAGATTATGGCTCAAATCTAAATCTGGCAAAATCCAATCATCCTACACGTATGTAATCCATCTGTCCCCCACACATAATCCTGTCCAAGTGGGCATAAAAGCCTACCTTTTAATTAACATACCCTTGAATAGGATTTACTTTCAATATGCTGTACATGAACAAAAATATCAGAAAGCTATTGTCACTTCTCATTGGTAGAATTCATTGATGATTTGCTTGTAGATGTTTCCACAGAAAGATCAGTACAGTTGTTAAAAAGGGTATTGAAAATTACAGACATCCTATCCATGCTAATCTCTCACCAGATATTTAGCTTCATATTCTTCATAATACAGATGATGTCTCCCTTAAATTGAAGCTGAAACACATATACTGCCTGCCTTTTTATATAATGATGGAATAGCTGGGATAATTGACAAGCAAGGCAACTAGCTGGTTTTGGTCTCACGTTTCCACAGCCAGGTAGGCTAGCTAAATGTGCATTTACAGGTAAAATGACAGCTGCAGTTCCTGCGAACGTCATTTTAGTTTTTTTCTACAAAATTTTGTCATTTCCCTCAGCTCAACCTATATTCTTTTTTTTTTTTTTTAAACATGACTGTTAAATATGTGTTATAAAGAATTTTCCTAAATAAATGTATTGGAGTAAAAGAAAAGTCAGTGTTTAAAAAGCATAACCCCAGCAGATACCCTACAAAAAAAAAAAAAAAAACAACTGCACATACATAAATATTAAAAAAGACTGATTCAAATGCATGATGACAGCTTTCATTCAATCATGCCCTTCATGTTGATGGACAGAAATCATGCTGAACCAGCACTTTAATTTTCTTTACATGAGTACATCCTCAGCAATCATGAATCAACAGTGCAACAGTGCTCAAAAAGGGTATGTGCCAGGCAGTGTTTGCCATTATAATTAGTATTAAAGTCTGGGTGAGTTCACAACATGTTTTGAAGGGGTGCCACATGCTGCCAAATGTTTTTCTCTGTTAATCATCTGACATGACACAGTGAGGCTTACTCCTAGCTACTACTTGTACCCTCTTGTACTAGCTCCAACCATCAAGGAGGAAACACTTGCATAGATCTAAAATTCCAGCTAAGCTATTCATATTCTCCCTGGAAAAAAAAGGTATAGCATCATTTTCCACATTTTACAAGTAGTTGATCCAGGGTATTTGAAATGTAAGCTATAATTAAAATCAGGTGCCAACCTTAAATCTGCAGATGAAAATGTTTGGATAAAGCAAATATCTTTGTTGAAACAATTTTCATCTATCTGACCATTTTTGTGGTTAAGGGTGCAGTATGTGTTGAGTGGAAATATTAATGTAGCATTCTCATTAATTAGAGTTAGCAACATGCCAACAGGTTGTCATATTCCTTCACAAAGTAAGTTAAATAATCTATGAATAAACAGTTTCATCTGGGTAATTTATTGGTTATAAAAAGGGGCATATAGCAAACTCTGTTTAAGACTATGGTGAAGTATATTTTATTCGTATACATATCATTACAGAGGACTATATTCTTTCATTGGTTGCCACATAAACTTGTAACTACAAAACCAGTGACATATATGTTAATAAAATGGTTTTGTTTACTGAATATATCTTTATATTTGTTAAATTCAGCTTGACAAATGGTTCTAGATGAATGTTTTTATCATTGAGAAGTTGTGGTGGCATTCAGAGAACCAGTTTGGTTGAACTGTATTTTTGTACAACTGTACATCTTGCTATGCATTACTCCTACATTGTATGTTTGATTCAGAATGAACACCCACTCATAGAGGTAAAATGTGCAGCCAGAAACATGTTTTCTAATCTGTAGTGAGAAATCAGAGACACTTCCTCTTATTTCACAACTCTGATTCTGCAAGATGTTGAGAAAGCACTCCTTTCAGACCACAGGCTAAGCTGAGCTGAAGAGCATGATTGGTAACACTGCATCCAGCAAATATGCAACTCTTCTGCGCTCTCACTTTTGGGCCCTTTGTTCCCAAGATAATGTTTCAGGAAAATTAAGAATAATCTACCAGAGAGAGTGGAGTAACAAAATGCTGGGATTACCCAACTACACAGACAGGGTTGAACCAATCATGCAGAGAGGGGTGTATGAACCATGCAGATAGGTGACTGGCCCAACACAGCGATGGGACGTTTACCAACCAAAGCGAATGGGGCTATGGTACCCACATAAAAAAGGGATAAACCAACAGCAATGTGAGGGGGTTGATCAACAATCCACAGAAATAATGTACCAACCACTCAGAGACGGGCGTGCCAACAACACAGAAAGAAAGGGTACTAACCAGGCATGGGGAGAAGAGGAAAGAACCGCTGATAAAAGAGCCAGCCGCCGTATCATCAATTAAGGCTGTGTTCTGCACCAGCACACAGACAGACACGCTAATAATATACATTAAACCGCACATGTTTTGGGAGGAAATTAATGTTCACTAATTCACATTCTGCCCAATCGTCAGGCATTTGCATACTTGGGAGGGCTGCTTTCCATGAAGCGGCACTGTGCTAAACAGATAAGGACATTAAACCCAGGCAGTGAAGGTTCTCTCTCTCCTCCTCTCCCTCCCTCTGTTCATTTATATTACCCGTCTTTTCATCTGCTGGCTGAACCGGGAATACGGGGATGGGGTATTAAACTTATCTCCACAATTACCACTGAACTCTGAGAATCATATCATTTCCCTGAGTAATATAGTGCCAGTTATGGAAATCTTGGAGAGTTATGCATATTCTCTCACATAATGACTTAGAGTGAGGGGACATGAATGCGTTATAAAGGATATCTTTATAAACCCAGCCCTGGTTAACCCTTAGAGGTCTGGAGACCATCCAGACTTTTACTGATGCTAAAAACAATGTGTGTGTGTGTGTATATGTGTAAAAGGGACTGGAGCAGGGGAGAGGGGGGTACTGAGGGATATGTATATATTGTTGGAATGAAATATGTATTGTGTGATATATTGCTTTGTTCCTCATGTAATTTGACAGGAATCATTATGTAAAGGCACATGCTGGAATCTCCCACCCTCTCTTTCCCCTTTATTCTGTTCTCCTGCTTGAGCTTATTTCATTCAACAACCCAAGGATGTGCTCTTGTTTCCAATTGCCAGAGAGAGCATCTCTCTACCCTGCTCCTCATTTGCCTCACTGGTTAAGAGGGTTTATTGTATATCACAGACCACTCAAGGTGGCAGTTTGTATTAGAACAGCCATGGAGAGAACAAGGATATTCTGCTTAATTCAGCCCTCCCCAAATGTTTCTTGTTCTTATGATTACTTTTTCATACATGCACCTCATATCCTTATATCCAAATATACCATGCAAAAAGTTACACTATATTTTAAATTAAATTAGAATGATGACAGGCATTTTTGCAAATAATTGCAAAATAATAAATGCTCAGGGACAACACTTAAATTGTACAGCTGGGAAGACCACTTAACCAGAGCAGCTCTGTACCATAAGTAACCATGGAAAAGTTAATAAACGGCATACTGAAGTGGAAAACTAGCAGCTGTATGTTCCAGTCTTTAGGACAGACCTCAGACGCTGCACTGTGGAGAAGCTACAGCCTGAATTTAATATGTATGAATAAAGCAGCCGAAGGGGCTGTAAAGGGTGAGTCTATCTGAAGAGTGTTCTGTGTTTGGTGTTGATGAAGGCTGTGCTTTGGCATTGGTCACATTAGTGGACAGTTTGAATGTTGTCCATATTTTTGTGGAAGCAAGCTTTTTATCTGGCCACCTGCATCATCTCAGGCCTGTTGTAATGAAATTTAGCAGTGAGACCCATTGGCTGGGGCCAATCAGCGTCCTCCTGCCTCTTTGAGTTGAGTGGCTAAGCTTGGTGAAGCAGCAGCTAATGACCAGCTCAAATGGCCTCTTCTGATAGTGATGCACGCAGAGACAGGGCTTTCTGTAGGTATGAACCCAAGCACCATGCTGCTCCGCACCAAAGCTATGTGCCATTATATCTGCCATGATTACTGCACTCTAATAAGGCAAAATCTTGCCTGGAAAAAAATTCCTGGGCTGGGTAAGGGCAGAGGGAGATGCATTTACAAGAAGGAAAAAACCAAGTCAGACTATTATTCACAACTCAACAACAGAATGAGTTGTGAATGAGGGCAATCTTTACTGAGGATTACAAGAAGACCGTGATATGTATCAGGCATGAGAACAATGAGGCCTATTTGTGAACTGCTAATTTGGTGCAAAGTTTGGCATTAGCCACCAATCTGCTGCAAAGAGCTGTGTTAACTACTGTTCTGCCACAAAGAGCTGTGTTAACCACAAATCTGCCATAGTGTAATTAGAGGGAGAGCTGTATCTAAATAACACTACACTTCATCAGGCCGCTGACAGATGAATGATTATGGGGTCAGCTGGTGAATCCCTGCCTGGCTGGGGAACCTTTTACAGAGGGAACAGAAGTGCTTTCCTCAGTTCTCTGTCTCCTCACCTGAAATCCTGAACCCTCTGAAAATCCACCACCCCACCCCCCCCAACACACATACACACACACACACACACACACACACTGTGGCAGCCGGTGCCGTGTGTTTCAGTCTGAACCAATTAAAGATTGATCCACCACAGTGGTAAGAAGACTCGGTTCTTTCGGGAGAGTCTCCTCTGCCATGTCTTTTTACTGCCCTGGCAGAAAAAGCTGCATTCAGAGGGAGGCAAAGCAGTTAATGTCCCTTTACTTGTCATCTGATTGTTGGAGAAGTACTGAGGTAAACTCCTGCTGCTAATGGATGTGATGGGATGAGATAGGGTAGTATTGATTTATTGGGAGAAAGGGAGGACATCTTGAGTGAGAAACTGTCCTGGAAGGGTGGGGAGGAACCAGGGACAATAGTAGGGCGGAGCATAATATGACTGACAGGAGCAACGGCTGCAGCCAGTTCTAGCATTTCCATCCTGACTAGAATACTGACCTCCAACTGTATCCACTCATCCTGACTAACCCAGTGTTTTGGCCTGCTGATGTGTGTCAGATTTTTTTTTTTTTTTTCACATCCACATCTTTTCTACTGACTGGCAAGCCTGAGTCCTGAGTTCCAGAGATCCAAGCAGCTCAAAAAAGCCTCAAATGACTGACGAGAGTGAATAGTATGTAACAAGACTATGTGTTTGTGTGTGTGACTGATTATGTGACACTGACATTGGAAACCATACAAAATTAAAAAAAAAACTCCAGTATGCAGAGTTGGCACATACAGCTCTTTGTGGTGATCTAGATGTAACAAGGAAAGGTTTGTCCTGAAATAATCTATAACACTTGAATTATGCATCATGAAGCCACACAATACTATAATAACCTTGTAATAACACCTGTCATTATCTGTCATTCAAGTATTTAACAACTTATGGTGAATGGCATGACACTGTTGTAAGGCATGACAAAGTAATTTCAGGGCCCCAGTCTGTTCATGTGTTATGAAGACCTTGAATGAGTTATAAGGGCACATTTACACTGTGAATAATGTATAGACAAGGCTTCCCATTAAAATTCCATCAGAGTGTCACTGAGAGACATTATGTACATTATACTCTTATTATACCACCATTTGCTTTTTTAACATTTTTAAGCACTGGATGTGTTGATGAGGTCATTATGATAAGCACAGCCCAGCCAGACCCTCGATGCGCAGTCAGCTTCCCTTCCAGTGGGGGAAGACTTGGACACAAACCACAATTCAGATGTAAATCAAGCAGACTTTGTTCTGTAACCTTGAGTGGCTCAAGAACAATGGTTCAATTTAGATACCTGAATCCTTTAGGGTTACTCAGAAATCAAATAACTCTCCCTGCTGCTGACAAGAAAATTGCCAGGCATACACAGTACTTTTTCACATTCCTCCCGCATCTCTCCTTCCTTTTTCACTTTCACCTGCTCTAACAGTTTTTAATAAAGGCTTATGGAAGCAGGGGAAACTCTACAGCACTTCTCTCTCCTCAGTCGTCTGTGATAATGCTCGTTTTTTACAAGGTCAAATCAAACCATTTCAGTT
Source organism: Albula glossodonta (assembly GCA_019788955.1). Lineage (NCBI taxonomy): Eukaryota > Metazoa > Chordata > Actinopteri > Albuliformes > Albulidae > Albula > Albula glossodonta. Next base: position 8,266,360 of record JAFBMS010000020.1, on the reverse strand, counting down.
GCTTACAGATTCATCTAGAAAATCCAATCCATCCCAACCCCATTTTCGCAATTCTCTCACAAATGTTCACACACGCACGCACGCACATGCACGCACGCACGCACACACACAACATTTCATATGAAAGAAAGTTACAAACTCAAAAGTGAATATGAGAATAAAGAATAGAACACTCTATGAAAGTTTCTTTTCATGAATGTTGAGACCATATGAAGCAAATCATATTTTCTATTTTCTGTCTTGAGTTGTAGAAACGTGTTTTTCTTGTTTTCTTGCCCACTGCTGGAAGTGCAATCAGCCTTTCCCCAGGCAGTATTCTAAAATGACATCACGCCTGCCTGACCAATGGCCCATGGCTGAGTATAATGGTAATACGCTCTGATGTGGTGCTACTAATGCAACACGAAACCTAACATCCCCCCCAACCCCAAGTGGCACACATTCACACCACTCCTTTGGGTGGCACACTTGCCAGCACCCTCCAGGTACCCCATCGGTACTTTCATCTTGTCATGAGCTTTGAAACCTTATACCCAGCTGATGTGAGTTCACTTTTAAATCTTTGCAAAATGCCTGTGTATATAAACAAACCAGCAAACTTTTCAAGCCATATGACTATGTAATGCTCTGGACCTAAACCTCTCCATCACCACTCTAATGTAAAATCCAATTTTTTTTTTTCAGAGACAGCCCCTCCCCCTTTCAAAGAACTGAGGAGCTTATACATATGGGTTCTGACTGGGAGAGGGACCACTGGCAGCATATTTAGTGGTAGTATGCAGTCACCTGAGGGACAGTGAACTAGCATTGACACAGGTAACATTTTCTACACAATATCTCAGTACAACAATGTTTACATTTTCTAGAGTTACTTCTCTCAGTTTTAATAATGTCTTTTTTGTAAATTGTACTGTTACCATTTTTATGCGCTTTTGCAATTCAATAGCAATCTGAGTTTGAGAGTCCTGGTAGAGGGAAGCAGCCGCACCATACCTCCATGGTGAATTAATCTAATGGCTTTAGAGGTAGTTAATTAGCAGACATGCCAATAGAGCTGAACACAGCCAAAAAGAGCTGCAGCAAACTGTGGGAGAGAAAGAGAGAGAGAGAGAGAGAGAGAGAGATACAGATACACAGAGAGAGAGGGGAGGAGGGGCAGGGCAATTGAGTTTTAGAGGGGTGGGTAATATTACAGCTAAGAAACAATACATTTAGCATTCACAGGTACAGTCTGTCATCCTCAACTCTGAGGTGCTTCAACTGTGGGGAAATAATGACAGAGCGTTGTATGTTGTTTCCCTTTCCACTAAAAGAAAATGTTCAATTATCTACAGCTTTGTCAATGACTCCAGACTGGTGCCATAGTTAATATGTATGTAACAAATATCTGTCGCTGACATACATGTTAAATTATGAAATAACTGATGTACCAAGTTTGAAAATGCCAGCTAATGTTCTTTCTATAGCATTATTTACCTGTATGTCACATATACTTAGTGTTTTGTGAAGTTACAAAGTTTCAGGCATTGTATATGATTTATACCAACACATACAGTATGTTGAGTTATTGGCAAATTGATAAATCCATCATAAAGATAAAAATTATTCCTTTTTCTTAGAACACATTATTAACTGACCAATTCATTCAACTAATGTGAGGAAAAGTCATCTTTTTAAAATTGCAGATGTCTCTGATTATGATTGCCATTGTGGCAAGTGTTGTCCCTCTTCCTGCCACCTGTTCATGTTGTCAATCTCCTGAGATAGATTTTAACATGCCATTTAATCATATATAAGACTTGTCTTTCCTGTGTTAGCTATGTTTGGAGAGTACAATAAGAGAAGACTATTATGTCCTTGGAAAGATGTGTTGTGTTTTTATACTGACTGAAATAAAAATATAAACATGTCTACATACTAAGACTTTCTTTTTTACTGATGAATTAATTATGCATGGGCCCAAAAGACCGAAATGGGGTCCACCCTCCTTTAAGCATTGGCCTGTGGAGTTGGCACACTGACAAACAGCTGGGTGTTGAACTTACATTTCATAGCAATTAAGCAAAGTTAGAGTTCTAGAATTTTCTCTCACATTACTGGCTGCTGTTTTTTACTTTCCATGGCATATGAGTATCTTATCTTGGGAGTAAGGTAAAAATTGTTTTGGTATGGTATATCTGCATGGTTTGTGTTTAATGATGTAGTGGAACCCATGTCTGTAGTTTTGAGTTTTTGAGTTTTTGTCTCATCTTTCTTATTTTCAACTGATTAATCATTTTGCAGATGAAAATGATGTATCTACTGTTTTGCTGGGATTTTATATATTGTGTTCCCAGTTTATGAGAACCTTTGGCACATATTAAAATTTTTGCACAATCAAAGTCACAGATATAATTTGTGATTGGAGCAAACAAACTATCTCAACAAATCATATGTTCTTTTAGATATTATGCATTTATTAGTCATATGGCTTAAAAAGCTTGCAGGTATGTTTATTCATACAGGTATTTTGCAAAGATTTAAAAGTGAACTCACATCAGCTGGGTCTGAGGGTTTAAAGCTAATGCCAAATTCCTCATGACCATGGTTTTCATCTGACAAAGTAGTTGTGAGCAAAATGGTATATGATATTTGTAGCTAGCTATTACTAATCCCGAGTATTATATCCTATTGCTATAGCAGCATATTCTAACAATATCTTCCGGAACAAATATCTTTTAGTAACATATATCATATATCGTTTAGTAACAAATATATTTTATTAGTCGTAATTGAATGAAATTAAATATCATTTAACATGTAATGTTTACTTGTGTAGAGCACTCAATTGCCAGAGCTCCACTACTGTTGCCTTTTAGAGCTGTGAGACTAAAGTAGACATAAATAGTGCTACTGCCCCACAATGGTACTGATTTACACAAGACAGTTACATCTCCTGCTTCTGCTCCATTTTAAATCCACATCAGTAAGAGTGTGAAGCTAGCAGGGCAGGCATGCTGTTCAACCCTGCTGGTAACAGAGAGGGTTTGTATATCACTGGTGCATCCTCCATTTTTATATTTCCAGTCATTCACTCTCTGCTGTTAATCTTTTTCTAATAGACAGAACGCGAGAGAACGAACATGGAGAGTGAAAGAAAGGAAGAGAAAAAGGGACTCTCTTTACTCCAGGACTACCATCCACCAATGGGTTCTCGGTCATTAGTTTGTGGAGGGAGGCAATGCTACATGGTACAGAACATTAGCATTAATTATGTAGTTACACAGAGAGTAATGAGACATGGGACGGAGGCATTGTACAGGGAAATAATGGCCCTGTTGGTTTGGTTGCCCTCGTCTTCTGTGTACAGCTGCATGTGAGGGAGCAGGAACTCAGAGCCTCTGGTTCTCAGAGAGCGTGTGGGGCTGCTGGAGCGTGGCTTTGCTGCACAGATGAATCGCAGTGATTTGTACGGATGAATAATGCATGCGTGGGAGCTCAGGGCCACCATGGTGCTGTTGCAGCAGAGCTGTCACTGTAGTGTGCGGTGTGATGTCGCTAATTGTGGCTACATCAGGGACACTCAGATCTGCGACACCAGATGGGTCTGACTGATACCTGCATTCCAAAATGACACCCCCATTCCAGAACGTACCATTGACACTGCAGAAGCTAGAGGTAATCTTGTAATGTTGAGATGTTTCACTCACTGTTATACAATCTAACATTGTTCTGGTTTATGGTATGAAAGAGTTTATGGTATGCAAGTTGCAAATTGAGAGGTAGGTAATCAATTCAGAGAAACATCTCTGAGAGAAAAGAAACAGAGATGCTTCTCCGAAGATGTAAATAACCATCTGAACAACCAATCATTTATAAGATGATAAATAATACAGACATTCTTTTCCTGACATTTTTGGACATGGCATGGATTTTCCAGTCTACACTCTGGCATTGCATTGGGAATTTCATGGGAAATTACAGTTTAAACAGCAATAGTCACTCTGGGCAATTTTGCTGTACAGGGCACATATTTGCTATAACTACTAAACCCTAAAGAAGGCCAAAACAAACATACACTATTGATTTGTCATTCCTCATAATTATGTAGCATCATGTCATTATTAGTCAACAATGTCTTTTTTTGGACTTCAGTTTCTGGATCAGTAAAATAAAAGATGTAAGCAATTGGTTCATTAATCAGTTTCTTCCATTCATATAAACAGAGCTAAAGTGTGTGACGATACGTTTGACCACTCTAAGAGGATATTGTGAATTGTGTGGTGCAGCATGAACGTGTTTGTGCAGCATGAACGACCTTTTTGTCTTGATGATGACTGACTCATTAGTGTGTTTTGTTTTACGCAAGCTGTGCTCAGCCAACACCTTCCTTCCTGCACTTCTTAGCCTCTGCCCTCACATCAGAGCTTTTTTGTATTAATCTCATTCTGTGTTTGGCTCTGGGAACAGCATTAACAGCTGCTGTAAGCTCTTGTCATGCAAGATGTTTTTTGTTTGTTACCCCTGTGGTGAAGCTTTCAAATAAAATGTTCTTTTGTGTCTTGATTTCTGAGATGATTAGCTTGATTTCACACTATGATAAATTTCTATTTTCCTGTTCTTCTCTGCTGTGATTGTATTATGTACCATCGCAGTGTCTTGCACAAAATGTATGGGTCTTGGTAAAACTGCTTTTGTTTTTCTCAACACCATATATGGTTACATGTAGGTGTTAATCGGGTAGGGTTGTTGTGCGCATTCACACACACACAATCATTTTGTGATGTATAATTTGAGAGATGTGTATGTACAGCATACACAATGTTTATGAATCTGGATTTTTTTTTTGTTGCACATGCAATTTTTTGGCTTAAGTAACTATTTAGTTGCAAAAGCATGTATGGTTTTTTAAACGAAGCCCCTACAACACACCCACATGACATGAGGGGACATATCCAGATATGTGAGTTAATCGATTTACTGTATTGTTCGTATCATTCTTTTATGCTGGATGTCAGGTTACAGAAGGGTGAAAATCTGATGATTAGTTTTTTTAATCTAAAAATGCATAGCTGATCATGTGAATATTTTACTCTCTTCATATGAGAATTGACAACCCTTTCACATAGTCCATAGTTCAATCTGGAAAATATGAGAGACAGGGAGAGAGGTCTGAGTGGTTGACTTCTGATAGTTGTTTTGGGTGTCCAGTGGTTGAGGTGGGGGAAGAAAGAGGGATTGAAATAACTAAGAATTACAGAGTGTGCAGAGAAGCGTCTCACCTTGTTACAGCCCGATTCATTTGAATACCTCTGTTTCCCCAGCAGCACCATGCAGTAATGTGCCCTGTCAGACCATCATAGGCCTGCCCCCTCTGGCAAGATAGCCAAGTGGAGTCACAGTCCTGTTCCGGTTATTCTGAACACTGTGTCCAACACCTCACCTTCACGACCCCCTGAGTCACCAGTTCTGCCTCTTTTTCTTATGTTTTAAAAACACCTATTCACCTCATTCTTATGAAGCCATTTGCACACCTGCATTTCTACCTCAGCATCCCTGGCCTAGTTCCACCTTTATCTTCCTAAAGCAGTCAGGTCCCAAGCCTCCTGCTGCCCCCCGTCACATTTAGGAGCATCTGGCTCCAACGCCCTCTCCCCAAGCTCTTGCACCTGATCCCATCTCCAGATTTGAATTCCCGTGACCTGGCCAGCACAGCTTTGCCCCCACTCCAGCTGAGCTTGAATCCCTCCAACACACACACACACACACACACATGCACGTGCACACACACACACACACACACACACATACACACACATCACATTTCCTGGTGTGCATCTGTCCTATACTGACCTGTCTGACCCATCACTTAGACCAAACGTAATACAATGTCTAAAACACCCAGTCCATACCAGATCATTTCACCTGTAACTGATCCCTTCACATCCTGTGTGTTTCCTGTCTGCAGGCCGGGATGCTGTGCATAAACATATGTTAAAAAGCCAGCATTCTCACTCAAATGCCAAATTGACTGAAACATTTAGATTCCAAAGGTCTCAAAAGTAACTGTACATGCATAATTCCTTCTTTTTTTTCCCTACATCATTGACATATTTGGTTTGGGCCTTCCCACTACCAAACTACCAAAGACAGATAGATCTCACTTGGCTTCCTCTCACAGTGTAAGGGTGGGCTTGAATTTGGCCAGGATTAGAGCTGTATTAGTCCCCCATGGCTAATCACAAAGACACCAACATGTTAACATGTAATGTTCAACATTATCAGCAGTCGTCAATGAGTGATGTGCTTCTCCACCGATCAGTGATAGCCCTTCCCTAGTAAGCTGTGTGGCTTGAAGTACACTTGATGTGCAGTGTAGTCTGCAGATGTGAATGACAAGCATGGTTAAAAAAAAAAGGAGGTCTGATCCCAGGCCACACTGAACCTCTTCACATAATCTGCTGAGTAACCTTTGAGCAATGAAGCACATTAATTCATATCAACTACTTCAAGTTTTTTTTTTTTTTTTTTTTTTACAAGATTAAAGAATGAATGATCGTAACTCAGTGTGTATCTGATAAAAAATGATTGGGTGAAACTAAAACTAAGTCTTGTCAATACTTTAGATTACAAGACTTAGGAAACCCCTAAACTCTCAAAAGTCTGGGGCAGCTGCAGAGATGCTGATAGGGTGAAAATCAATTACCAGGCCTGATCTATGTGATCGATACCAAGCACAGCATGACAAGAACAAGTACAGTGATACTGTCTGTAGTTTTTTTTATATTCAATTTATGTTTATTTATATTCAAGGCAAGGCCTTTTCTGTTAAATATGATGCCAAGCATAATTTTAGGATTACTTTAAACTGCTTATTCACATGCATCCATCTGTAGAGATGTTTGGTATCCCATTTAAACAAATTTAAATTGTAAACAAAAATGCAAACAGGAAAATGTTTCTTTGGGAACCAAAATTGGCCACTGTATTAGACTCGTGGGCTTTCACTAGACCTACAACAATCAGCTCATCAGCTCAGAACTTTAAACCTGCTCATTTCTGTGCCTCAGCTTCACACAAACAGACAGATTGCTAATTAAATAGGGAAAAAAGTAATGCAAAGCTGATTTCCCCTACCTTCCACCCACCACATTTTAGTTTTAGAGTGCAAAAACAAACAAACCAAAGAAAACATAAAATTGCACATCAATTACTGATTCATGACATGCAATTCCATCCAACCTATCCAGCCTATCCACTTATCACACAAAAACTTGAATTTGAAATATTCCAAAACTCACTTTCTTAAAATAAAACATTGTTTTAAGATTTTAATGACACACCTGAAAGGCAATCAAATTCTTAAAATACAAAACTAATGACTGCCAGTATAGATTCACATTTGAGGTTACCAGGTGAAAGCCAAAGTGTAGCATGGTATGGCCCACTATGTTTATTAGTAAATATTAATGTGCCCTCAAAATGTAAAATTCTTGGCTAAACAATAATAACATTAGTGTTGGGTATCAACTGAAAGAGATTCAAAAGTCAAATCTAAGTATTATAATAATATAATATCAACACTCTTTTTTGATAAATCTAGAACCTAAATATAAAAAGTAACAAGAAACCAAAAACTGCAGGGGGGCACCGTTCCTCTGCTTTTCCTTTTCTCCTCCAGGGTGTGTGTGTGTTTGGATCACTGTGGCCTTTTATACACCACAGGTAGCTTTTACTTCTATGTTCTACTTGTATGTTGTGTGATGGCACGTTTTTCTCAATAAAACAGCAAATCTATGATTTTATTACTGTTTCCTCTCTCCTAACTTTCCTTTATAAAGCAATGTAGTATATTAATTTTCAATACCACTGTGATGTTCATAAAAGCTGATTATGAAAATGATGATGTTGAAACAATAGCTTGTGTTTGTTCAGATTTGAATTTTTAAGAAAGCACCACTCTCGGTAAATGCTCGTTCACTTAATTATGTGTGGACCAGGAAGGAGGAAAGAGATTTTAAGTTGGAACTGGAACAGACCTTGTTCTTCAGTTTCTTCAGTGTATAGTCTGTACCGCTCTGTTCATCCCTCAGTTCCGCTCAGTCACTGTTCAAGTCCACTGCAGAGACACTGATGGCCACAACATTATATTGTTAGTATTTTCATTTACTTTTTCTAGCAATATTTTCATTTTTCTTGCTGTTTTGTTGTGGTTATGAATGATCCATTTCTAAACAGGAATGAGAATAAGCAACTGACTGGAAATTCGAATTTCATTCGTTTATTTTATTTATACCTCTGACATCCTTGTTCCTTTTATGTTAATATCTTTTTATATTTCTTATTTGTCAAGTTTGTGAACCAGGTCTGAAACATACAATCAGAATTTTGTCTTTGTCTAAGTGTTAACTGTAGAAACAATCAGCTTCTCATTTCCTATCAAGATAATCGTAATAATTAATATCTTTAATCAGTCATCATAGTAATAGTAAGCATTTAATTAAACTTAAAATTGTTTTACATGTTTGTAAATAGAGATGTTTTAGTGATTCACATCACTTGTGTTCGGTATTCAAATTGCTGGATGTTGATGGCGGCATTAATTTACAAAGCCACTGGATTCAGAAATTTGTTACTATCATTACATTCTCACTTCCCCATACATGCGAAATCATACTTATGTGTGAGGAATCAATGAATCATACTACAGTTTACATGTTTCATTCAGATGGTAATACACAAGCACTTTATGGCCAAATCAAGCAACAAAAGGACAAGGGTAACAACAAGCACCCAAGCAGAGTGGGTAGTAAACCTGTATACTTACACTATAGGTACAAACCTGATAGACCTCAGCAACAGTGTGAGTGAGTGAGAAATTGAATATCAAGCGCACAAACACTTGACACAATTCTCTTAGTGTCAATTAATATTGCAATAAAACAGAAGGAGCTTAAATAAAATAGATAAACAAAGCCCTGCAATTGTAACCATTCCAATGTTATTATGAATAGATTGGAGCTGAGGTAGGTTTTTAATGTCATTGAAGTTATAATATGAAAAATTACTATATTGTGTGCTTTTATTAGCAAACCTACATTGTTTGAATGCTTTTCTGGGGCTATCACTAAGGTACTCTCCAGATGTTGATTATGCCGGGGAAAAGTTCTGTCTTGCATTTTATCAACCAAGCACACAACTATGTGTCTTGATTCACTTCCTCTATGACTGTGGGATAACAAGACTTTCATCATAAATCTATTTGATTCCAGGTTCCTGATTTACATTTGTGTGACTTTATGTGTAGTACAGCTCAGTTTTTAGAGTGTTGTTTTTCGTATCTGAGACTTAGAGTTTTACAGTAGTTGTATGAATATTGCCTATGTGTTCCTGTAAGTCTATAGTGCATACTGTTGCACTGGGGGGTTGGGGGATGTTTATAAAAAGGGCAGTCCTTTCAACATATCCGTGCCTATTGACCTTTTCAATCCTATACACGACAACAACAAATCATTGCATTTTTGCATGTCCTTTTTTCTTTGTCTCTCATCTTATTTAGACTCACTTTAACTGGAACTGTTTACAGCCTTTTCATTGTTTTGTATTTTTAAACATTTAAATATTTTGCAATTTAATGATGTATGTATGCTTGATATATTTATGGTTTGCCTACACAACACAATGGAAACATTAAATTAATGAAGGATGAAAAAGGACTTGATTTTGCGGTAACTACTGTATATAACAATGTTAAAAAAGGGAAGAGGGAAAACTATTTGTGCCTGTATTGTAGGTGCATTCCTTACAGGACAGAAAATTAAGTCAAGAGGTCAAGGAAAGAATTTTGAAATTCATGATCCAGACAAATCAAATGTGCATCAAATTAAAGTGGTTACAAGTCAGTTTGTTGACAGGGATAGACTGACACTTAGCAGGACAGTTGCAAAAACATCACAGAACAATGAAAGTGAATCTACACCCCCATGACCCAGCTTAAAAAAAAAAAAAAAAGACTGCACATCATGATCCTCTCAGAGCTGATAGGTGTCAAAATGTCAACACTTGACAACCGTACTTAAAAGAAGGTGATGGTGGTGTGAGCAGCTGGGAAGAGGTGTTGCCATCTGTCTGGGAAATACCTCTAATAAGCTACAGCTCTCATCATTGCATTCCAATACATATTGTATGTAATGTGTAGCTGGCATTAAATTTGTTATACATTATTGTAAAAGCTGCCCTTCTCTGATGCTGAGGAGTTTAGAGGTCTACTCTAACACATCCCGTCATGCTCTATCAGTGCACAGCGCTTTTTCCACACCCGGCCAGAACAGATTGTTCAGCTCCCAGCCTCACTGTGGATTTAATGAAATTATTTTTGCTCTGTCAATGTTGCAATAAGATTTGTATTGACAATTCCTCTAAGCTCAGAATAGCCGTGTGTTTGCAACTATTTGAAAATCAATATCCAGCAGCAATATATTCAGTCAGTGACTTGGGTGATGGGCTGAAAAGGGAGTGGGTCTATGGAGTGGCCATGCCTGTGGCAGGGGTGGGGAGGCCACATCTCATTACACTGCTCTCAGGCGGAAGTCCTGTAAGATAAATAGACCAATATGCCTATAAATCAATGAAATTTCCGATAATTGAATTCCACCCATATGATCCACAATGACCCCGCTGAGCAACCTTGGTTCCCTGGGGAACTGTGGTCTTTTCTTTGCATCCTTATTGCTTGTTCATTTGGATGTTATTCATGATTGATACACTTACAATGCAGCCATGTCCAAAACAGGGACTCCATAGGGGTACACAACTTAGTTCAATACCAAAAGGGCCCATAAAATTCATCTGGGCATTTGAGAGACGAAGCAGCATAAAGTGAATGGTCATTAAAGTTCACCTATGTTTGGACAGAGCAGCCAGACTTCGTGGTGAAGAGTCTGTCCTGGGCCTTTATATAGTGTATGTTTCTGTGTGTGCACACAGGGGTTAGAGGTGTTTAAATATTTCCATAGGAAAACATTTAAAATCTTACTCTCCTATATGTTATACCATTGGATACTTTACATTGTAATCGTTTATTCCATCTGTAGTTTCACAAATCACAACATATACATATGTTGAGTCAATAGAATGCTGATTACGAGAGGACAGACTCAATAACTTGAGTTTTCAAGTGACTCAAGTGGGTGAGAAAAACAAAGGTTCCTCCCCTCCTTCAACCACATAATGAAACGTGTCTGTCAAGGTTTTGCTCCCTTGAATTCTTGGGTTATTTGATATTTCATGATTCCTTTGTTCTTTTATAATGATTGTGTCTTCAGAATTTAGTGTCTGGGTATTTGATCCCTCATCTGTAGATTAGATGTCAACTATTTTTGTTTTAGTGTGTCATCTTGTACAGATTTTCTCAATTTTAAATGAATCAAACTTATATCTTAAATAAGCTTGATCAACCAGTTGTTCTTTTGTATCAGGTCCTGCAATTTAATGAACAGAAGAAGATAGACTATGTTTGGGTGTAGCAGTCCAATAGTTGACAGGTTAATCTTTTTTCCTGGTAGAGGTAATTCTATATGTTTCATGTGGCCAATTAAAAAAGGGTCAATAAGCAATGAGATGAACAAGACTGTACACACTGTGGACTGCACACCAGTATCCTGTGATGATCCACCATAAACAGAATAAAATGTTGTTATACTCACACTTTGCTTCACTGCTCATTCTGGGAGGTTTAAGAATGAGAATTCTTTCAGTAGCATAAACAGATCTTTCAGGTGATTCACACTTAAAGGAGACGCTCCATTCCCCTAAACTCTGAAAGCTGTTCATGGCAAAGGTCAAGGACCTACAGCAACAATTTTCTCATAATTTTTCAAAGAATTAGCATTTTCATCTTTTCATTCTTTATTTATTGCTGCTGTACTGAATGAAAGTGCCAAAATCTTTTCTATGGCTTTCCAAATAGTAGCTTCCATCTGAATCATTGTAGGAAAACTCAAACTGTTCTTTCAGATGAGATGAGTACAGGATGGGCCTGAGTGTTAAGATGGGGAAAAAAATGAAAGTAAAAGGCCCTTAAATTTAGCTCTTTGTCTGAGGCATGAGCACATTCAGGAGACGAGCTGCACTCCATGTCTGCCACATTAAGAGGCTGATGAGAGCCTACACTGCCTGCTTTCATTGTACGGACACAGTGGGTTTGCACTACACAAAAGTCAAACATACTGTTTATTGAAAATGAATTTCTCTTGTTAGTGGTTCAAACGTGGAACCATCTCTCTCTACAAAGCAACATATACAAGGCCCACGCCCCCCCCCCCCCCACTCCAACGCCACTTGACAGTGAGTGTTGCAATACGCACAAACAGAAAAACAAATGATTACATGCACACACAACCCCCCCCCCCCCCCCCCAAAAAAAAACACACACACAAACACACACACACACACTCACACACACACACACACACTCACATACCTGTGGTCACTTTCATGTACACATGTGCACTCAAAACACAAACCCCCACCCCAACCTCCCCCTCCCTGACACAATCCCTACAAAACACATACAAACAAAAACACACACACACACACACACACACACACACATACACACACACACACTCTCTCTCTCTCTCTCCCTCTCTCTCACAGGACACGAAGAGGAATGGGATGCGTGTTGGTGCTGACAGGATGATAGTGCATTAGACTGTAGCTCTCAGTGCCTATCAGGGAGCCAATTTGTCAGCACAGTTCAGAGTCTGACAAAGGCCAGGTATCCAAGACCCAGCCCTGCTGCTGCCATCTCCACTCTCTCCCCCTGTCTATCACTCCATCTCTATCCTGCTTCACTGCTAAGACTGTCTACATCACAATACTTCCAAGGCAATTAACAATGGCAAATAAAATGTGTATAATACAAGCAGAATGAACACATCTGGAATAAAAATAAATACATTTCATTGAAAGGAAACTCAATGGCAGTTTATATTAACAATAACCTTCTATTATATATTCATTGGTAACAAAAACAACACAAATAATAAAAGCAATAATGATGATAATTAAAAAAAAAAAACAAATGACAAACTCTTAAATTGGTAATACTCCCTCAATGTACAATGGGAGGCCACACACCATACAAACAATAGTACACATTCACATTGTGCCATTGGTTAAATATGTGTAATTTTGAAATCCCAGTAACATAGCATCATATGTTGAAGAAAATGTATTCTTATGCCCTGGTGTTTTGGGCATTTTGTCAGAAAGCACAGCTCTGTCTCCATTGCCTCTTGATCACAGTGGGAGCACAGCCTGTATTCTCCACGCAGCCTCTACATGTCTCTACACTCAAGCTGTGCTTATAGAATCTGTAAATTCTCATGGTTTCTTGTTTTCTGACATCCTGCCATGATATATGTTATATGGCATATTTTTAGGGCCCAACTGCATTCAAGCGTATGTGGAATTATTTAATTCCAAAAAATGATGCTTTTTATGTTCTATGTAAGTTAGTCTAAAGCTCTGAAACAGTGAGCCACTGTGTTGAGACTGTGATTTGTTGTTGATATGGGGAGTATCTGTGTTCAGTATGAATGGGTGGAGTGGACCCTTTCCTGTGTTCAGTGTTTGGCACTGTGGGGCCTTGTGCTGACATTATGAGAGGCACTCTCTTCAATTAATTTGATGACTTCTTTTGATGTTTATTAGTAGAGGATATTGGCCTAATTCTGCTCTACATGCATTGTCTGAGTATTATTATTTTTTTAAACATGGAAGACAACTTTGCAGAATTCTACTTGCAGGGGCAATGTTTGTTCCATTCAACATACTCATGACATGTGAATGGGTCTCATAACAACAACATGTAATTGATACAACTGGTAATTTTACTAAATTCACCCAGATCCTGATTGGGATTTTGATTACCCATTTAACAGAACAGAAAACTCTTCCTGGTTCATCTTTTAGTTCATTCACAGCAAAGCAAAATGTTCAGTAGTCCACTAAATCTTACTTCTACATACAAGTAGTAGTAGTTTCCAATTTTGTAATGTTTCCTGCCTTTGAGTTATTCCCTGAGATCTGGACCAGTAATAGAATAGTGATAACTTTGTCTTTGGTTAAATGTCAGGCCCCAGCTCTGATGGGATTTCTCTAATTAAGAAAGACTAATTAAGAAAAGTACATGTTTATAATTTCTGTGTCACACAAAGTGGCACCAGGTAGTTTGGTAGTCCAATAACTGTGTCAGTTCATGTCTTCAAATATTGAGTAGGGTGAGACTCAAATGTGTCTCATACACCTACTCATAGGGTAAAAAAAACTGTTTGTGGTCTTCCAATTTTATTTGTACATTTAATATGAGCATCAGCTACATTAAAATAAAGATCCAGGTATGTTGAAGAATAATTCCTAATACTAAAAAAAGAGTGGAATGTTTACTGAAAACAAAGAGGTAGGTATTATTATTTGGTTGACATATTTTCAGCTAGGGCATCTTATCAAATGTGTTGTGTTTAAAAAAAAATCCAATTTGATTTGTACTAAAGACATTGTTCCCAATAATATGTATTCTTTATAAAATGGTACAAAAACTTTCCACAGAAATGCCTTGGTAGATGTTAGGGTCAAGTCTATCTTTACTTTTGAAAATTGTAGTTAGGCATCCTTGACTCCATTTTTCAGGGAAATGACCAACACTCAGCGCAAAACTGAATAGTTTTAGAATAGCAAATCTGAGTTGTAACCTGTCGTCTGTGTATATAAGCATTTCATTAATAACACTGTCTGCCGCACAGACTTGTTTTGAACAGCGAAGTCCTATATTTTGCAATGATGTTAGCCTCTGCAATTACATATTCCTGAAGAATCTGATTGTCTTTAAAAGCTTCAAAAAGTCTTTAAAAGTTAAGGTTGTTTATTTTTCTACATATTTTGTTATGTTCTAGGTTCTTCATTATTTGGCTAAAATAAATGTTCAATACTTTTTTCAAAAAATCAACATTTTAGATGATTAATTCATCATTGTGAATTTCATTAAGTGGTTCCAAATTGTCTGAGAAACTGTCTGATGATGATTCAATAAATTAAATTTGAGTGGAGGTTTTGTATTTTTGAATGGTTTTGGTGTCTGAAAATAATCTCTGGATAATGAAATCAAAATGTATGACTTTTGAGACCTGTCTTTATGGTTGGATGATTTCTGAATTTTTTTCTGATATTTCCCCAATCCTTCATTTTCTATCTCAGTGCTGTCTGATTTCAAAATTGTTGCCAAATTGTCCACCATATCATTTATATGCTGTACATACAATTCTACTCAATCTTTTTTGGATATGGGTTGACCAGAAAGGAATCCAAGCATAACTAGATTTCTGACTTGCCCATTGCTTTCTAGTATTCCTTTGTGTTGGTTTGGGCCCATCTATATAGTTGTTTAACATTGTACAACTAACCAGGAAGTGGGAAGTGAATTCCTTTTAAGATACACAGTCATTTGTCTGCAATCTCACTGTGAATGCTCTAAGAGATTAAATCTAAATCTGTAATTGAATAGTCTGCAAAGCTGAGCCAAGTGCTAGGCTGTAAGTATTACATACAAAGGTTTCTCTACTAAATCTGCCATTGACAATGTCCAGACCCACAGTACAGCAGAGCTAAAGTGTCTCGATTCTGCCCTTGTTTTGCCAAAGGGAATAAAGGTGAATGTGATTACTGCTGCAGATATGTTAGTCTCATTGTAGTCTGAAGTATAATTCTTCACCAGCAGTTAGGTCCCAACAGACCAGTGCCTTTCTCTGGGCCTGGAAATGACCGATTCAAGGCTCTTCTACACTTATTATACGGGGAAGGTTATTTGATTAAAATAAGGGGATTCTATTGGGGATATAAATTGCTCTCAGGTAAATATTATGTGTATTTGGGAATTTCATTATTCATTCCCCAGATATAAATGACTATCTCTTTAACTATGGTGTGTAGAATTCTGTGCCCCAGTAGTCTGTGGGACAACCAGTATCCTCATCTCCCCTGCATGATGTCTCCTGTGAAGTAAGAACATGAATTCATCTCATCTTTTAGACATTTTTCTCTTGACACCAAGTGTTAAAGAGCTCTAAGTTTCTTCCACACAGAAGTGTTGAAAGAGTATTATTACGATATTTTTTATGAACTTGTTTTCTTACTTTTTCTATACTTAATTGTTAAGTGTAAAGGCAGCCTGTGCATAAGTGGATGTACTTGGCTGTGGTTCCTACTGGATTATTGCTGTCTATCACACATCTTTGTCCCTTTCTCCTTGTCTAACACTCTGACTCACTCCATCACTCTCCATCTCCTCCCTGTCACTCCCTCTGTCTCTCCTTCTGTGACAGGGTGTGTCAGTAAGAGTGCATGAGAGAGTGTGAGAGGGGTGTCTAAGAGGCAGTATGTAAGGGTCAGGGTGGATTGGGAACTTTGTACAATACTTATCATTCGTTTCCAGTTCTGCCCACTGGCATGCCATCGCACTGTAATTCTGTTGTGCCCACTGGCTTGCCATCGCACTGTAATTCTGTTGTGCCCACTGGCATGCCATCACACTGTAATTATGTTGTGCCCACTGGCTTGCCATCGCACTGTAATTCTGTTGTGCCCACTGGCTTGCCATCGCACTGTAATTCTGTTGTGCCCACTGGCTTGCCATCGCACTGTAATTCTGTTGTGCCCACTGGCATGCCATCGCACTGTAATTCTGTTGTGCCCACTGGCTTGCCATCGCACTGTAATTCTGTTCTGCCCACTGGCATGCCATCGCACTGTAATTCTGTTGTGCCCACTGACATGCCATTGCACTGTAATTCTGTTCTGCCCACTGGCATGCCATCGCACTGTAATTCTGTTGTGCCCACTGGCTTGCCATCTCACTGTAATTCTGTTGTGCCCACTGGCATGCCATTGCACTGTAATCCTGTTCTGCCCACTGGCATGCCATCGCACTGTATTTCTGTTGTGCCCACAGACAAACACAATAAATGCCACATGAATGCACAAAACTGCATTGAGTAACGTATCACTTGTTTAGGGCTTGACGATCACCTGAGTTCTACAGTAATGACTCACCTCTGCTGCTGTTTCACTGAGGGCAGCATACTGGGGCAGTGAGTGGCAACAAGCAGATTCTATTTGGAGGTGTTGACAAATATTTCAACAACAGCCACTATTTGTACCACAAAAGCTCAAAATGTATAAAAATCAAAGAGGTTGATTATGAGCATGCAATTGAAAATGGGAGACTCTTCTTATGAGCAGTCTTCCTTTGGGAGGGCAGTCTGGTAAAAAGGAATATATTTAGAATGTTATGTCACAGCAGGTTTTGTAGGGCAAAATTGTCGGTAGGGAAGTGATCAGAATTTCATCTCCATAGTTTTTTATGTACTAGAGTTGTTTGCTTGGACAAAGTCTGAACACCGTTATGGTCACCACTAGCTTGTCAGACTTTGGGAATTGTGGTCATATATTGTTTGCAGGCACCATCACATGGATATTGAAACTCAAATGTACAACATGTTCCAATTAATTCTCTAGAATGTCACTGACCATATATACCCTTGGCCATGTAGCTCACATTATCCACAATAATCACCTCATATGCATTTAAACATTTTATGGTACCACCTGCCAGTGTGAAATAATCAGTATCTGCCAGAATGGCGTTCAATTCACCCATACAAAATCCTTGCAAAATAAACAAAATGTGCAGAATGCACTGGTCTTTAAGATCAGTAGACCTATCCATGATAACAGATGTTTGATGTTTGTTTTTTTTTTTTTTAATGCTGAATTCAAATAGATTAACATGATAGCAGGGACGTGAATAGCACTCCCTGTATGGCTGAGCAACTTCATGTGTTACTAGAGGCACATTAGCAATTAGACTGGATGCCATCAATGGCACTAGAATACTTCTTGTGAAACAGCACTGATTGAAACACTGCTAAAGGCATTTCTGTGCTAGATGGAAATGCATTTACTGACAAACAATCTGAGGTTCTATTGTAGTCACATACACACACAGTATAAAGTTACCTGTGGTATTGCTAAATGTTATGCATTTATGTAAAGTATCAGCATAGACACACTCAACAGGGTATCACATTGTTGTTTGACGTTGATGTTTTCCGAAGTTTAAAGCTACTGTAGGCAAATGTCAATGAGATACTTAAGCAGCACATTTAGAAATAGATGCCATACACATCATGCTATTTAGGTTCATAGGTCAGTATTTCAGAAGCACATTCAGTTCAAGGATGATGTGCATAGGGGCGATTTCCCAGCAGGAGAGCATCAGCTAATTGACAATTAGCATAGGAGCTGTAACACACAAACAGTAGAAGGCATGTACAACAAGACCGTTAGGAATGGCTGCTCTCTGCTTCAGTGCTTATGTGGAGGGAACAAACAAATCAAGCCTTCAAGAGTGCTTACTGTTGCAATGCAAACCAATTAAGGAAAAATAGCCAAACCCACTAAGCTCAATCACAGATGTGTTTTTTTTTCTGACACAAAGAGAGATAAGTAACAATAGCTGCATTCAGATCCTCCCTTTTTGAGCAGATGTGCAGCAATGACCTTCGTCTTTGAGTAAGCATGCAGCTTGCAAGTCACAAAGTATTCCCAGTGTTTTTGTGTCCAGTCACTGAGCTACAGGGTCCTTTATAGCCATGATATACATGGGATACTGCACTAAGAAGACAGATCATATTTATTTGATTATTTATACATACAGTGAATGTTCAGAGATATACACAAACTAGGACCTGGGGACTCTTGTCACTGGGAAATGTTTGATACTGTGAAGGTGACATCAAAACACATCAATTTAAAGATTGTGAATTCTTTATTTATTGGAATTGTTACTTTAATTTTCTAGATGTGTTATTCTGTGCATTCAATTTCACTTGTTTTTATTTGATTTATTTATCAATTATAAACGTATTAACCAACAAGCAGTTGGATTTCATGTCAATTATAACAGTGCATCACACTATAAGTACATGCATACCAAGTTGCCAAAAAATGTATTTATACTGTCTGTCTTGTGCTCTCAAAAACTAAAATTCTACTAACTGTGAACTGAGCCAGCAAAAATGAATATGTGTGAGTATTTTTAGGAAACAGAATGCTGTTAAGCAGGTAAAGCAATGGATACAGAGATGCACAGGTCAGACTGTGAGTATCCTATAAAGCTAGTCAGGATGAGTTCAGTAGAGTCAAAAAACTGAGTGAAGCACTGTTAATGGATAATTGCATGGCCCATTATACCTTTCCCTTGAAAACATATTAGTTTCAATGGACTTATAAGTCTGGGGAGGGGGAGGTTTTTTTGTTTTTAAGTGTAATTAGTTGTGACTTGACCTTTCCTGTTTTGTAAACTATGCTCATTTTGTGAATTGATTATCGGTGAACTACATATCTATGTTTTTTGAAAGGAAAATATGATAGTGTTTTTGGTTTAATACTTGGGTTTTTGAATTTAGGTCGTAATTGAAAAGGCATATTTAGAATGTCACTTCCAGGCTAGTATCACAGAGGCTGAGCCTTATATAATTTAAATATTTAATTTATAATGAGGATGTGTTCATTGCCAGCTTGGATACTATCAAGACAGCAGTAAAAAAAAGCCATGGTTGTGTGAACAGTCCGTTGTAATCACCAAACGTCTGCATGTTCTGATGTTCTAATATTATTTTACCTCCCAGTATTCCTGACCCCTATCACTGATCAATTACATCAGAGCCAGGGATCAAAATGATAAAGTCATTTCATTTATACTGAATCTCCAGCATGGGGATTAACAAAGAGCCCCTGGCTCTATCACAGCAAAGCTTAAGATGCACGTGCAGGCTGTATTAACACAAAATGTAATGTGTATGAGTAAAGTAACACTCAAATTAAACATCTATCCCATACATGTGGCAAAATGACTAATTCAAAATATTCACAGTTCAATGGTGTCCTTTTACAGTTGTCATGTTCCCATGGGCTGATTCTCAGCTATTTGTCACTATTATAATCATATAGAGCTAGCTAGTGTTGTAAGACACACCTTTTTTACATTCAGTATGTTTCTGGAAAAAACATATTGTTGTGGTTTGATCAAGAAAAAATGCTGTTCAAGAAGAAGTCTTCAAATACAAGTCAAATACATCAGCATCAAACTTCCTTTATCACCATAAGGGGACTGATTACCCTGCAGGAAAATTATTTGTCTAATTATAACATTAAATGTTACCAATTAAAAACAAATCATTACATTGAAGACCTGACTTCAATTGCACTGCCCAGGCATGTTAATGAGGCCCATTCTGCTTTCCTTTTGAATGTTCATTCATGGTCAGTGTAGCAAGAAAGCATTATCGACCCAAATTCAATCAACATTTGTCCTGAACTTTTACTTACACATAAATGTAAGTGTTATTTTTTTTTCTCCCCCTCCGAGAGGAGAAAAATGTCATTAATACTGTTTCCTAGCAACCAAACTGCATATATACAGGTGCATACACATGAAGATACAGATGAAAAATTAGATTAAGAAGGAATCAGCATAATCCATCCACAAAATAACAAGAAACAGTAGGATCTATAATTATCAGACAATGAGCAAGCTTCTACACACACACATCCAGGCAGGCATGCATACACACAGTATGCATAAACACACTGAAGATCTGACAATCAAGAAATGGTGCATAGCCAAGAGAAAGAGATGACAGACACTGGGTGTGCAAGAATAAAGTGATCTTAGAACTATTCAGAAATAGTTTTGGATGAAAGACTAGATAGGGTGAAGTGTGTAGAGTGAAGATAACATGAATGTAAATCATTAGCTTTCTGTGTGCCTGCAAACATGTGCAATGTCATACATCAACCACAGGTATTCAGTTATTTCTACCATTCATAAAAACAACCATGATTACCACCATGGTCATATGTCAACACCTGACAAAACAAGGAAATTGTAACACCAATCCACAGTCAAAAAAAGCAAACACTTCTGGCCTGAAATCTTTAAGTCCTTGAAGGTCCTGTAGTGCGTTCCACAAATAAAGCAGAGATAGGCCACGATAAATGCCCTTTTTATTTGCCTACTCTTTACTACTCACATAAAGAAAGACATTTGCTTGCGAGTACTGCTGCCAAGAAGAGCATAAAATTTTGTGAGCACCTTGATAAAAGCAAGATAGCGGAATGTAATGAAAGTAGAATTTCATTAAATCAGAGCTGTTTTTCAAGGTGCAAAAACACCACTCCTCCTTATCTACAAATTACATCAAACAGCAGCTTTTTGTGTCCATCTCCCTACCCCACACTTTTCTCTGCTCTAAACACTGTCGATGGTTTTTGTGGCGGTTGAGCAGATAACAGAAGGCCAATGACTGCACAATTATACTGCATTTTATTTCCTGGCTTCTTCTGCTACTAAATTATTTCAACTTCAAAGTGGCACTACTGCCACCATGAATTATGAGGCAAATCCGTACATACGGGGACACACAGATACAGGTGTAACTTTACAAAAGTCAACTGGTCATACAATCTGAAACAAAACTATAATTTATTAGCATGAATAGTCTCCCTTACTATGAAATGACCCTCACATCAGTTCATATCAAGATTAGCAGTGAAATTATTACTATTGGGAGATTTTTTACAATGCATTCATCAAGAATTCCATGATGATTGTAAAAAATGAGATGAAGGTAAATTAGTGTAGATGTTTCTCCCCCAAAGCTGTTGAAAACTCATCTGATTAATTGCCTTTTGTCTATGTCATTTGGCAATCTTTATTACTATTCATGCTTTGGTGACTGGTTTGAATAATTAGGTGTCTTACAGGTATCATCTTTGTATGTGTGCATGGCCAAGGCTGTCGGTTTAAATAGGACTTTAAATTTCTCTCCATGTGTCATTCTGGTCAGTGGAATCAGGGCCGCAAAATCCTCTCATCAGGTTACACAGGGTTGTTTGCTTAATCTGAATGCGTAATAGAATGAAGCTTCATAATATGATGTCAGTAACACATATATCTGGTCTTGGTTCTCATGTTGAGCTTTTATTCCTTTGGCCTCTGGTGTTCCAACCCAGTAAAACTGTGTTTGAGTTTTCATTGGTTCAGGAAGTTTGACCCTGGTTTGATAACAAAGACATTTGTTCTGTATTGTCGACACTAAAATGCAAATCCAACTATGAGTTATAGAAACTATTGCAAAAGACATTATTAAAGAAATTGCAGTCTGAACCTATTCTAGACACTACTGCATATCCACAAGAGAAAAGATGAAAGGAGTAGAGATGACGAGAGTGGATAAAGGAAAGTGTTCTGTTCTTTGTTCTTCAAAAGACCCTGGCAAAACAACCAACACAGATACATTAGTGTACTGTAAATACAATACAGTATTTAATTACCATTTATGATTAAGATTGTCAGAAGGGGAGGTGGTGGGCTGACTCAACTCCATAATCTGGCTGCACATTCGTTCATCCCTTTCAAGCAAGGAGGCATACATAGAGAGCTGTGGACCACAATGTCAGTGTCTTGCAAATGAAGAATGAGAGCACAAGACGATGTGGCACTGCAGTGGCATACTTGTAACTGCATTAGGGGGATAAAAACAGTGAGGTCAGTCAGGGACAGTCCTGAGACACCCACAGCTGCTATCAATGGTGACATCAGCTCTTTGCATTGGGGTTAGAGGGGACAGTGAGCTTTGACCAGGTGTCAAATGCAATGTACCATTGCCAGACAAATTCAGTAAAAAACACACTGATGAAACAATGCATTTATAATAAACCTCAGCAGTAAAAGACCTGGAAGACAGGGTTAAGATTACAGTCTATGTGAACACACTAAAATCAAGACAGCATGTGTTCCCTTACAGAAATGATTAGATCTGCCTGGTGTAAAAGCTGTTATATAAAGTGAAAAATACTTACTAGCAATATGGTGCTATTACAGCTTACTGACCTTAATATACTATACTCTTTTTTCAATAATAATCATAATAATAATAATAATAAACTACTGATGTAAACCTCATAGATTGATCAAGATTGCAATTGGCTGTTTCGATGTTTTAATCTCTACACAGAGATGCATTCTGAAAACAATTTCTCCCATTCACTCCCCATCATTGTCTACGGCAAACAGTACAGAAATTGTTCACATCTCCACATCTACTTAGTGGAAAAATAAGCTTCAACAGACATACACAGAACTAACACTGTTACCCTCCTGAAACATCCTTAATTCAGATATAGGGAGCAGATGCATTTGTCACTTGATTCAATTGTGAAAAGGAAAATAGTCCAGCACCCACCCAAAAATATACCTGTTGAGTGAGTGAGCCAGTGGGGACAGGAAAGGGAAGGAAAATGTGAGTGAGAGGATAGGAGAGGAGCCAGTGAGTAGTACAGTAGGAGGGTGAGGGGAGCAGAGGAGAGATCGGGAGGGCTTAGATAAGTTAGTAATCTGACTAATGGGTTCAGTTTTATCAACTCATCATCTTCAACACAGTGGATTTTGACAGATGATGAGGCAGCTTCCAGCAGTCTGAACGCCCACAGGGAAAGGATGGAGGTTTCAGCTGAACCGAGGCTCTATGGCTGTGCCAGGGCTTCATCAGAATACCGCCTGCATAGCACTCCCAGAACCTGTTACACACTGCACATTGCACTCACACACAAAATGTCCATATAATCTGATACACCAATCACATCCACAATGTCCTTGTAACTCAGTACACACATCAGTGCACAGTGTCACTATAAGCATCTTCACACATTGCATACACAACGTCCTTAGAGTGTGGTACACACATCATGTCGAAAATGTCATTATGACCCTGTACATAAATCCCATAGTCGCTGTATTATTATGGGAAACACATACTATGTACACAGCTTCCTCCATTAGCCTGGCCTGGCCTAACCTGGCCTTTCTACACCCAGGGACCAGACCCTTTGTGAGTGAAATTTCAGGTGATTATAAAGATTTCTCTCAGTTGATGAGATGGGAGACAGGGAGACACAGGGCCAGTGCAGCCTGCCTCAGAAAGCTGAGAGCTCATTCTCTGCTGAAATAAGATGGGAAAGGCTGTACAGAATGTTTAAATCACATAGGCCCCCAATTTAAATCCACACAGCCTAGTGAATCAACTGTGCCTGGAAAGGATGATGGCGCAATCAACAAAATTATACCAGGAAGGAAAACGGAAATTGATCCAGTGCACAGAGACCTTTGGAGAGAGTGACCATTACTGTTTGTGCATTTATGAACATCTAAGCCTGTTCAGCTCATTTGCTGTCTTCTCTCCTCCTTACCTCCCCCTTGCTTTCCCTTCCTTTTCTTGCTTTCTCCTCCTCCTCTCCTCCATACCACCATGTATCTTCTCTTCTCCTCCCCAGCCTTCCTCGCCTCCTCCTCTCCTACCTTTGTGGATGAATAAGGAGCAGGACCAGACTTAGATTCAGTTGAGTATCAGGAACTGAGAAAACAGAGAGGGTCCCATTCTACTCCATCAGAGTGTGTGAGATTCAGTGCATGGGATGGGGAGGGAGAGGAGAGCTGTTTTTCTGCTCCAGGGTCATGAAAGAAAGTGGGTAAAGAAGATGCAGAATGGAGCGAAATCAGTCATCTGTTCTATCCTTCACCTTTGGCATGCCCTCTATGCACACAACTGAAAAACTGCCCTCTGTACACTTTCTAATCCTTTCTAAATGTTGAGTAATTAAACATGCTTCACATCAAGCATTCAACATGGTGTGCTATCTATGCATGTGTTGTGTTTTATACATATGACCAGCTGACATTTCAGCACTCTAAGTTGATATAGTGATTGTATTACAATGTAAGTCATCCACACCTTATGACAGTACAGTGCTTTACAACAAATGCACTGATGTAAACCTAAAAGTAGCATTCTAATTTTATTCATAAAAAAAGCAAGGGACAGAAAAAATATCATACTTTGATTTAAAAAAAATAAAATTCTATCTTTTTTTCTCCTGCAAAGATTCCTTTTTTAAACTTTGCTTTTTTATGCATCTTTCTGGGTTAGATTGGGAGTCTAATCTCAACAGTCATGGGAACATATTCACTCCATCTGTGTAATGAGTGAAATCATGAAAGGTAATGGCAGCATTTAGTCAAGGACATTTTTCTACTACATTCAATACTGCCAGCTTGTGACTGAACTTACGACTAAGCAGTAGCCTATAGCTAAAGACTGCATGCTTTCCAATGGGTATTTTGCCAAAATAGTACACAAAAATAAACCAGGGAATTCATATAATTATTCAAGGTTAATGTTAGTAATTAGTTTGCATTACCCATGCTGTTTTCAAGCTATTAATTAGCATTAACTATTAACTTAAAGTAAAGCAGATGTGATGTTTCACTCATATCTGGTGATAATCCTTGGGATTTTATGTGTACATTTGAGTGAATTACAGACTTTCCTTATCCCTTGAGAATGACCTGCTGGAAACACAGACATGGGGGTAATATTTCTTAATCACATGACTTTACCAGGTAATTGTAGTTCAGTGGAAATATGGCAAAATACATGTATTGCATCACGGATGCTAAAAGATTTTTAAAGATGCAATTTCATTCGCCAGTAATTTCTCCTTTTTTGAGTAAAAGAAAATCCAGAAGAATATTCATACTCCAGAAGAGTCATAAAACCCCACTCCCTCTACTCATGGCAGAAGATGAGACGCAGGTGTCTGGATGAGCAAACTGATGGATATTTAGTGTAACCCAGGATGGACCACCATTTCCAGACTTACGTGGGTGTGCATCTGAAGCAAGAATAATCAAACCCCTGATGAGCTTAAGTCCCACACGTCTTTAGTTCCTCAAGCCAGGATTTGGCCTTTAAACGCATAGCTAAACATTTCATCTCTTATGTCAAAAGATATCAAATGTGTGTTTTACTTTCATACCAAAAAAGGGTTTGTTACAGTGCTCACTAACTAAACTAGTTTGGTTTCAGCACTCATGAGGAGAGACACATTTGTAATCATGTTTTGATCCTTCATCTGACATTAATTGTTGAGTGATTTACATTAACCCTGAGAGTCTATGCTGCTTTTCTTTTTTACAGCAGGACAGTAAGAGCACATGCTCCTTAGTGTGCCAGGCTCTGAGCCTACATACTTGGGCCACTATTTTTTTTTTTTCTTTCGCATAGTGTTATGGAACAGGATTTTCTGTTTAAGGGGCATTTCTCTTTCGTAATAGCTTAATCTCTGAAGTTTCCTTAACTATGCTGTGTCCCAGTAATCATAAAATGCATTGTCTTTCCTCCAGTACCTGTTGCAAATCTCCCCAGGTGTGTGATGCTAAAATGGAAGTCTTTTCACATTTCTGGGTGACATTCTTGTGCTCACATACAGGCAGATTAAGACAACTTCGCAGGTTCTGATACTGTCAAAAAGTAAAAAAACGTTAAAAATGAAAGATGAAGTATAATAATGCAAAAACAGGAACCGTATCAATAATTTGAAAAAAAAAAAAATAGGAAAAACTGTTTCCTAAAATGACTGTAAGTGAACTGTAATTTAGGATGAGTCCCGAATGAACTGGCACAAGATCCAGTTTGTTTAGGAGGCAGGGTGAACAGAAAAAGATATTACTTTGTATATGCTGATACACTAAATGCAAGGAAACTATAAAACTTAAGGTGTTACCATAGTCAAATAAATATGAAGTAAATATGATGTAAAATACAACCAATATACTATCAATGATTTAAAGCTAATGCATGTTCCAAATATGCTTTTCCTGTTTTTTTTTTGTTTTTTTTTGTAAACATTCGAATCATAAATGCCTGCCATTAAAGCCATTCACCCATTACCCATCTGTAATTGCTGGACTGATTGTGGCCACACTCTAAAACCTATTACAGTCAGATTCAAAAACTCACTAAAGAAGAATTTGTATGTGGTGGTTGTGAGAAAGGAGAAGCACAGAAAGAGAGATGCTCCTGTAGTGTGAAAAGTAATCAACAACAAAAGCAGTTCAACAGACACATTTCAGGTCCTGCCTGTATCTGATGATGACAAAGTACCAGTCTTACAGGCCTAAGAGCTCCACTTGCAGTACTGTATATCTGTAGCCTGAAGGACACTGAGTCACCTTTTTATTATTTTATACTAATTCTAAATTAGTAGGATAATTTTTGTTACTTAAATGGTATATTCATAATAATTATAAGCATACTAATCCTGTATGGTCATTCTTTATTGCAAATTTGCCTTGTAAATATGTATTGGCCTATTATGACAGGAAAGAGCAGGAGAATGAGGGAAACAGAAAGCGACAGTGTGAGTTTGTGAGACCCCATGGGATACTAACTGGGCACATTCTAATGACAGCAAGCCGCCATAAGTCCTTAAATAATGTAAAATATAACTGTTAATGTTTTATTATTGTTAATGGTTACTCAATATTATTTGCAACACATTAATTAAACTTTTTTTGCTTTCAGATTGCTGTTTCTGTGTTAACATTGATATTGCAGTTCATTAAATTGTCTTATGTTTTTGTGCAAATTTCAACGACAACTAATTTGATTTAGCAATATGTTACAATAGTCTTGTAAATAAGGCATAACTGAACTTGAATCTGAATGAGAGAAGGGGAGGAGAGAGAGAGAGAGAGAGAGAGAGAGAGAGAGAGAGAAACACCCCTCCTCTGGAGAGTTTTTACTACCACTACTTCCAACAGTAATTAGACTGAGGATCTCTCGCTGAGCATTTCGAGGCAGGGGGGAGCTGCACTCACAGTGAGATGTCCCTGGAGGTGTACAGAATAATCATCATAAAGACTGACACACTGAGAGTCACGTGGGACTGGAGTCCACGCCCTGAAGCTGCATAAAGCATCATGCATGTGATTAATAAGAGAGTTTGTGTATGAACCCACAGGGCACCCTCATCATACATCTCCCCTCCACACTCCAAAAAAATGCATTAAAAAAGACTTTGTTGAAGAAAACAGACCTAAAGCAAAATTATGAAATGATTTTTCCCACCCCTCATACAGAGACACAATGGTGCACTGATTAAAAGCTCATCGTCAGTCAGGATGAGAAGAATAAGTCGAAGCATGACCTTCAAATATTCTATTATCCTGCCCATTTCAAACTCTTCCCTGGAACAGACTATTAAAACCATTTTTTTTAACAACAACAGAAAAACCCAGCTGAAGCCCTTCTCTCTTTCTTTCTCTTCTCCTCATACTTGGAGCATTATTAAAAGCAGCCTGGTAAAGGTGAAACGAGCTGTGAGCAGAGAGAAAGAGAGTGAGGGAGAGAAATGAATGTTGATTAGATTAAGGAGTGGGAAAAGCAGGCAGATTCATGGTTTGGTAAATTATAATGCAGTCCAGTCAAACCCGAGTCAGCTCTCTCTTCCGCTTACTGCTATGTTTATGCCTGCCCTCCAAGGCCTTGTTTTTTATAGCTGTAAGGGAGGGCTTTTATGAAGTGAACTACAGTACCAGAACTCTAATTAGTCCAAATGTCACTATGCCTTGCCATGGCTGCGTTCCTGAGGGGAACTGGCTTGATAGCTGTTGGAAAGAGCTGTCCTGAATGGCTGCAGTGCTGGACTGGGGCTGGGGAAGTGTTAGTTAAATCAAATATTGCGCAGTTAAAAACCCTGTATTTTTATTTATTTTAAAGGAGGGAGGTGTTAATAAGGCGGTGTGTCGCATATGGATGCATTGGAGAGCCAAAGCATCCCTTATTTTTGTGTGTATATTAGGGGGCATGGGAGTACAAGTGTGAATCTAACTTCATGCCTTTGTGCCTGTGCTCCCACACTCCTCCTGGAGTGCTTCTGAAGGAGCCCTCTGCTGTGAGCAGTCACACATGCTCAGCAAGAGATCTGTGAGACAGAGCATACATAAACTCCCCTATAAAGAGCCTGCATTTTACAGAGGAGATTCAAAACCACTGAAGAGACATGAGAGGACCTTTCAGAATTCATTTAAAATGAAATGCATTTCAACAAGAAAAGGCACAACACAGACAAGTCTATCTGCACACATGCACACCTGAGGGGGCACTGCCAGGAACAATTCCATGACGTTTTGTGACAACCACAAAGTTATTCCCTTTTACATGTATTTACTCCTAGTGAGGTCAAATGTGCATTACATAAAACAGGTTAATGAGCAGCCCTGGGGTCGGACTCCAGGCTGACGGGCTTATTGTGGGGGACATCTGTGTATGCAGACCCAGTAAAAGATGATGGATGAGATCTCCAGCTTTGGATTCCTGAGCCCTGATCAATGGAGCTGTGGTTTGGGTCACGCACAAGCAAACACATCACACACGATTAAACACAAAGTGGGGAGGAGGGGGGAATGCTCATTTATTAGCCATTCTCCCTCCCTGCCTCTTCTCCCTGTGGAAAATACAGGTCAGGATTCACAAAGCCTGAATCCAGCCATGGCCGAGGAGTACAGTCTGTGCACATAACGAAAGCTGACAGAGAGCACCAATTAATGAGCAGGAAACATGCAGCCACCGGAGAACGGAGCCGTCGTGTTTTCATGACTGAGCTGCTGTCAGTGAAAACCTATTTTCTCTCCCGGGGAAGGCAGTTTTGCGGGAAAAGGTCAGGGTTCTGGCGGAATGTAATATTACTTGGTATCACGTCCTCTTTCGGCGGGACACGCAGCCTTTTCATAATGCCGGAACATTATCGTGGGTTTCATTAACTGCTCCTTCATCCTGACAGGACTACGATCCTCCTTGGGCTGGGGCTACCGCTGTTTTGTGACCAGCACCTGACATCCTCCCTTACATCACTAATCACCAGGGCCTCCTCAGCAACACCAATCACAAGCCCTCATCGATTGGGCCACAATGCACGGGAACGCTGTGCTTAGGCTTCAGGTGCAGGCACTCAGGCTGCTTGAACATGTAGAGAGAAGGAATGGCCCTTTTGTAGCCTTAAATTATCCATGAGTCATTACTCTGATGCTATGCACTTCTTCCATCTTTTGCATCTTATTCATTGTGTATATTTGGTGTGGAGCCATGGCCACCCCCATTTTTCCTGTATAACCCCCACTCCCCTTACCAATACATTTAGTGTGATAATGAGTAATAGTATATTCAATTGTCAAATACAAACATTTTCCAAAGTGAGACTTTCACAAGAAGTTAATTTCTAGCTATTCTCTGCAGGAAATAATGTTTCTGTTGGAGCTTTTCACCCAGGCAGCCAGTCAGATACAGCAGAGTGAGGGACACAGACACCGGCAGGGCTGGCTCCTCCAGTTACAGCTTTATGACACTCCATTTCACATGTCTACTGGACATGAACAAATCCACAAATACAAAACTTCTGGAATGATAACACATTTTTAACTACTGACATATTACGCTATCCCATAAAATTTCCATTTGAAACAATGATACCCTGCACGCACCAGTGAGAACCCTGGGTCATAAAATCAGAGCAGAAAAGCATTAGAAAATAGTTGCTGAAAATAGGTACAATTGCTGGCGGAGGATAGATAGGATACACAAGCACAAACACATACACACTGGAGGTAAAACGCCAGGTTATTAAAATAGAGGCAGGCAAGAAAAAAACTCTGTATGAGATCTGATTAAACATATGATATTGTCAATATAAACAGCTAGAGTAACAGAGCAAGTGAGGAGGAAGACAGCAAACTGCCATTCCCCCATTCCTGCTGATGTCAGGAACATTTTGGCTGTGTCACTATCCCAGTGTCTCTTTTTGCTCTCTCTCTTTCTCTCTCATGCCATCTCTAAATCTCACCATTGCTCTCTCTCTAATTCTCTCTTCTGCAAGTCTCTCTTGTTCTCTTTGTCCCCTTCTCTATCTCTCTGCACAACAGCGCCACCCCCAGGGCACCGTCTCCTCTATGCTGTTCCATGATTGTGACGTCCCCTGATTCCATCCCATCAGCCCCCACTCAGGGCCCATCTGAGGAGCTCAGATTACAGCAGAGCTCCCTCCCTGCACACCTGTCCCACTCAGCCCAGGAAACACAATCACAAGCAGCAGGATGGCTCGCTCTCCTACTTGCACTGGCTGGGTCATGAGAGAAATAATGTTCCAGGAAACAGGCAGAGATACATCTCTCCTTCAGCAGGGGAAATAAATGAAAATGTGTGCAGGCATGTCTCTGTATATATTGTGTGTGCGTGTGTCTCACAAACACAGTTTATTTTATAGATGGAGTGACTGTAGATTGCTGAGTATATGGCATGTGGCTGTGTGTGTGGGCATGTGTGAAATTCTCCCTGTAAAGAAAGGAGCTGCACAATGACACATCCACAGATCCCAGATGTTTAATAGGTGGTTGGGTGAATGAGAGTGGTACCATAATAAATAATAGGATTTCAGAAATGGTCATTTCTGAAATTCTGGCAGCAAACTTTATTTATCAGAAACTTCAATACCAATTCCAGGATCTTTAAAACCTGATTCCAAACCCCAGGAGAGAAACAGGTAAGTGATAAATACTTAGTCTGTGTCCTCCATTTCAAGCATTAGGGGCAAATTATTTAAATTAAGTCAAATTTGTTTCAAAAGTGAGACTTACACTGGCATTTAAATAATTATTCAGTGTGAAGAAAGTTTTATGATTTCTTTTTGTAAATCTCATTCACACACACAAATAGACACAAACCTCCATCAATACATGGCCATGCTTTTTTATCAGTTAACACTTTGTTTGATGGTGACCAGCTCTGTTAGCTTTCAGTCCTCTCATGAGACCATTTGCTCCGGAAGATATTGGAGGTGATTTAGCTGCTCCCCCTCCTTTCACCAAAGTCTCCCACTCCAGCTCATCCCCCAAATTGCTACTCCTTCCCTACCTCCCTTTTGCAACACCACCACCTCCCACCACTTCTCCTCCTCTCACACCTGCGTCCCCTCTCCCTGTGTGGTGTAGTGTTTCTGGGATGCTGAAGTAGAACTCTTGGCAGGTAATGTAAACCATGTCAAACACAGCATTTTTCATTTCATTTTAGCTAGAGGGGGAGGCAGGAGGGTGTCTGCACTCACAGCTTTATCTCTATATCTGCAGGAATAAAAGGAAAAATCCATCATATTACTCTCAATTTCATTATAAATGTCCATCCCTGTTATGTGTATGGTTAATTTAAAATAACATAAGAATAGAACAAGGCCCACACAAGAACACACATGCACCCACACGCAAACACTTGCATGCACGCAAACACATATGTGCAAACACACTGGCAGTATTGTAAGAGAGCAGATTTAGTTCGGTATGTTATTGACAGCAGGTGTAATTGGTGCCCCAGGCCCACACCACAGGAATTCTGTGGCTTTGTATTCTGTGCTGTGGTCTGTGTGAACGATCTCTGGCCTGCAGGCACCGCCACATACACCCTACGGCCACATGGACTGTTGTCTCTCTTTAACACACTCCAGGGTTTAAGGTGAGAGTGGTGAATGTGCTTTAGACAGCAATGTGTGTGTGTGTGTGCATTCATACAAGTGCAAACCATAGTATTGGTTGAGTCAGAGAAAAGACCAGGGTGTGGGTGACAAGGAACTTCCCTGTGTTTATGAGGCACAAACTTAGCCATAGCAGCAACCACAGTTCCATACAGAGCGTGTGCCACATAGCACCCAACACAGGCTTACATCATCCATAAAAAAAAAAAAGAGCACTACTCTATTGCTGGAAAGGGCATGAGAGGTGACCTTCTACACTTCAGGAAGGTTGCTTTTCCAACCCCAACTTCACACACACAAAGGCATACATGTAAATGCACATACACACAAACATTCACATACATCCCAGCTTTCAGATGACATTCTGCTGCAAGGAGGATCCATCCATCCAAAATATTAAAATCAGTGCTCCTCCCAAATATTTGACTGCTGCATTCATGGAGCAGATGGCCTTGGGTGAAAAATGCTGTTTAATTCCTGTATTATATATTCAAATATTGATCTCATCTAAACATAAGAGACAGGCTGCAGCAATTACTGCATGACAAAACACTGGATATCTGACATCTAACATTTTAAATAGGATTGGTCAGATGAATGCATCTGCCAGAAGGAAACATAAAAATCATTTATGCAATTGGCATTTCATCTGAGAAGAAAAAGTGTTGAAAAATCTGTTGTATATATATATATATCATTCATATTATGTGTAATATGTATAATAATATCATTCATGTGTGTTCCCCCTCTTTTCAAAATGCCACATATGAAAGGACCAAAGTTATGACCAAAGATCAGACCTAAAACTCTGCTCTGGGCAAGCTATGGATTAATGTGCCTCCATCTTTCAGAATCTCTACAAAAACCCATTTTAAATTGGTTAATTTGACATTAACATTTTTACTGTGACAGACCGCAAAAGTTATTCATGTCAGAGCTCCACCATCTTGATACAAGGCAACGTTCTTGCACACTCTCTCAGTGACCCTGTTGGAACACCACAGCTGTGTCATGCTCCTAGGGGGAAAGCTCTTATCACTTTATTAGCTGTGCCTCTCCTTATCAGCATTGTAGCATGTTGTTGCACTTCAGAAATGACTGAAAAGCTGGTCTGTCTGCCTGTGGTAGGGAATTGAGTATGTGTCCAACTGCAGAGTAAAATGGAGACTCATATTCTCTGCCTCACGCAAAGAAGTACAGGTGACCCTCCCACATTACGGCTTTCCACATCGTGGCTCCAATCTTTCGCGGGTCCATAATAATTAAGTTATGGGATAACTCCCTTTTAAAATACAATTGTCCCTTGAAACTGACAAACCAGTTGAGGATTAGACAGCACTAGACAACACTTGCTTGGCTTCGCTACGCTCACTTTGCTTGCCTAGAGGGGCTGAAAATTTTATGCGGTCTTTCCACATCGCAGGGGGGCTGAGCCCCTAACCCCCATGATGTGGGAAGGTCACCTGTACATAGTTTCACTGTACATCCCCTTGAAAATGTCTGGTCACAGGTAGAAGTAGAGTTTCCTTTGTACACGCCCTTTCCAGTCTCTTCCTCACGCAAAGAAGTACAGAAGAAGGACAGAGTTTTGCTGTCCACGCCCTTGCCAGTGTCTGGTTCACAGGAAAAAGTACAAAGTTTATCTGTGCATGTACTTGTCACCTCACTGTCTTGAAATAAAAACAACCTCATTCCAAATAGTGGGAGCATCTCAAGTGCATGTCATAAACATTTACCAGAGATGATCTGACACACAGGAATGTGTATGTGTGTTTAATGCACCCTGTGTATAATGTAGCAGGATTCAGTCAAGCAGAACAGACTGGTTCAGACAGCATGAAATGAATAAATAAAAAGCAAAAACGATTCTGTAATGGGCACAGAGTCAAACGGATGCTGGTGAGGGTGTGTGCATGGTACTGTGGGTGGGGTCACTAATCACACATGGACCCTTGCACATGTGCAGATGGAGATATGAAGCCCGCCCCCATTGGGCACAGCCCCACATTCAAATCAGTCCCAAAATGCCTGTGTGCTGGATTCACTCGCTTGGCACGTCTGCCTGCTGGCTGTTAATTGATGTCACATTTCCATATTGTGCACATTTGTGTAACAAATGCCATATTTTCTGGAAGAATAACAACAAGGAACAGGTAGCCTGTCACAGTTAGCCACAGCATGGTCTGCTGAGCAAATGTTCCAGTATCACTCCCACACTCAAACACATGCCCACATGAACACGAGCCTACATGTTTGTGTGTGTTTGTGTGAATGATAGAAAGTGTCTGTGATTTTCCTCAGTGTGTGTATATATATATATATATATATATATATATATATATATATATATATACACACACACTGAGTTAGGTTTAGTTACACTCAGTTACAATTCCAATGTACAAAATTTGAAAATGACCAAAAACAACTGGTCTTCATGTGGCTGATGCACAAAAAATACAGAAGGTTCAACCTTGCAACAGGATTCAGGCCACACCCTACAGGGCATGTGAGTAAATAACTGTACATGGCATGCTGTGGGGCTAGGACATGTCCTAGCCAGACAAAGCATGCCGGCAGAGTTACGTGGACAGAGAGAAAGTGTGTAGGTGAGGACCTCACCCTGCAGAGCGTATGGACTGGTGGTGTTGGTTGATGGTGGCAAGGTAGGGCCGCGATGCACATTTAATGAGCTGAGGGGGCATCGGCATGTCCTAGCCTATCACATCACAGCCACAATGCTGATAAGCTTCCTGCAAAGAGGAGACGACAGGTGAACTCTGAACACACCAATAACTCATCCAATCCACAGCCTCGTGCCATATCCATCTCCTGTCCCCCAATCCCCCCAAACCTCACCACACCCCCCATCACCTCCCTGACTCTACTGTACGTCAGCCTGGTAATAGTCACTCCATGTCCTGGAGGATGCGGATCATTCCATATTAAAAACTTCAAAAGGCTAAAGACAAAGAAACCAATTAATTAAGCCAATTAAGACAATAAGGGATTCAATTATGCTCATTATGAGCTCTGGCAGAGAGAACACAAAGGAGCCCCCTAGGCCCTGGGAGCTGAGAATTAAAAGTGAGCCGAAAATGACACTGGCGAGGCGGTCTAATGAAGCCACCGCCAGCACCTTTCAGAGCGGGAGGAATAATGACCCTGCCGTTCATCCGCTGCCCTGTCTCGCAGCTGTTTCCTCCTGATTACTCCATCAACATCCAGATTTATTCCACCCATTACGCAGGAAGCCTCTCGGACCTGCTATTCCAAATATACTCCTGATCCACAAAGTTATTGATCGCCCGGTTTCTGGGGAGAGGGAGTTTTGGAGGAATGGGGGGGGGGGGTGGGTTGCAGTGTTGCCACCGGGCATGGGGTGCATGATGGTGGAGAGGTGAGATGGGGGTGTCTAGACAGCAAAATTCGTCCTTACGTGATGAATGGAGAGTTTAACATCTTAAAATACCTTGCGATTCAGCGAGTGCGGGGCTCACTTGGCAGAGTTATTAGCGCTGTCTCCACCTCCACTGAGGAATAGAGGAATTATGGTGCCATTGCGGCAGCTGGTGAGATCTGCTGGCCAGGGTTTTAAATATAGCGCATTCTCACAAAGCCACAGGGGCTCTGGGCTTCCTCATCTGAATATAGCAGGGCATCAGTGTATGCTGTAATGACTGTAGCCTGCTACGTGGCATCGCCTGATTACACTCCTGGTTACTTGCTCTGCCAAAGGAGGGAGATTGCGCTCATAGATGGTAGCGGGATATGAGGAGTGAGCCCGTTAAGTAAAATAGGGTGAAGACAAAGTATTTAAAAGTGAAAAAGATCTA
This sequence comes from Albula glossodonta, assembly GCA_019788955.1. Taxonomy (NCBI): domain Eukaryota; kingdom Metazoa; phylum Chordata; class Actinopteri; order Albuliformes; family Albulidae; genus Albula; species Albula glossodonta. Next base: position 8,230,010 of record JAFBMS010000020.1, on the reverse strand, counting down.
TACTTTAACAGGTTCAAAATGTTAAATCAATAAAAACAGAAAACATACCACTCTTTGCTGACTCTCGACCATTTTAGCTCAGCCAGTAACTACCTGCTCCACTGATTCAGAGCTGTGCCTTACTGGAACAGCGACCACAGGGATCACTGGACCAAGCACAGGACCACCCAACAGAAACCCAATTTAAAGGCAGAGAACACAAACAGAGAACACAGAGAAAAACACAGACTATACTAGTTTGACCCAAAAAATGTATGAATGTTTGTACCACAGAGAATCTAACATACTAAGACAGTGTGTGTGTATGTGAGTGTAAGAGGGTCTGCATGTGTGTCTCTGTAAGCAATTGTAAATGAAAGTGTGTGCTCAATTGTATGCATGCGAGTAAGAGGCATGAGTCACCTGTGAAGAGGTGTGAGTTAATGATAAATTGTAGCTACTGCAACCTGATTTTAATAAATAACATTTGCCCAATATAGAGTTGGAGAGAGAGAACAGACCTGACCTTGCTCCAGTTCCGCAGAAAATAAGAAGCATAGTGACATCATAACATTACATTGGAGCCACGTCTCCAAAGGACAAAAAGGGAGACAGGCGGCCTTGGAGGGGTTCACAACAGTGGCGGGACAAAATCGATGGACGTGGATGGGGTGGGGGGGGTCAAAAAATATCATCTTTAAAAAAAAAACACCTTGTTTTTCTTCAGGCTTTCAATTCCTCAGGAACTGAAGTCACCTTCCCGATTATAGACATCTGAAATTGCACAGTTCTGTCAAAGGAGTAAAAGATTAAGTGCATGCTGTACTCTGTAAAAAAGTAGAGACCTACTGTGAAGAGGGATTTTAGCTAAACACAAAGTCTTGCCATAATTTTGAGGAAAAGTGAAGCCAGGTGTAGTAAAATATAATTTCTTATTGCAGAGTGTGCCGCTCGGTATATTTAATGGATGTAATAAAATATTGGAGCACAGAAAACTGTTTACTTACACCTCATAATCAATAAAAAAGTGAACCTGCACAAATAAGTAGCACTCTCCAATTCTCTCTCAGGCTAAAAGAGTTTAGAGACAGCTATCTCAGACTTGGCTGAAAACAGCCAGGAGGTTAAACAGGCTTTTCTTGTTTAGAAGTCTACGACCCTTACCCCTAAACACAGGATCACAAACATATTGGCAGTTATTATTCAGTAAAGACATTTTTAAACACAAATGAAATCATACACATCTGGTTATACTTTCCTTAACAATTGTGCTTTGAATCCTGTGAGGGGTCATCCTTCTCCATAAGAACATGGATGCTGATGGTCTACCCAGCCTCCCCTTCTTGCATATCAAGTACAAAGAGAAACAAAGCCAAAAACAAAAGAAATCGGGAGGGATATTGTGGAAAAAAAATAGGAATTGGTGAAGATCTGTTGAGTTTGTGTATACTTATAGAGAAAATCAGAATATCAAATGAAAGTAATGGTGTAAGGGGTTGCCTGTGAATTTCTTAGCTTAACTTACAGCTCCAGTAACTGAAGACTCAGAGCTGACTGATTTCTGTTACAAAGACGTGAAGCTCAAAATAAGACACTAGCAATATCTGGGTGTAAATGTGTGGATGTTTCCCTCCATAAATAGATCAGCTGAGAAGAGCAGACACAGGCAGACTCGTGACATGGGGCCTGCAGTAGGCAAACCTAGGTTGAGGCCATGTTTAAAAAAAGCCATGATGATTGGCTGATGATTAAAAAAGCCCATCCTCCGCTGTACTAAAGGAATCACTGTGCATCACATGCACAGCAGGAATGATCATGACATTGCATTCTAAAATGTATTCAAGAAAATGTGCACATACTAAAATACTCACATTGCACACATTATCGATACATAATCATTTCTAAGATACTCACAAGTTCATGTGTCATCAAACAAATCTTACCAAGAAACTTGGCAGGTATTTGTAGTACTTGTTTGGTATTTGTGTGTGTCTTGCTTGCAGGTCGTGAGTCATTTGCTGAGGCATAAAAACCTTACTCTGGCATGTCATTTTGTGTGTGTATGAGAGGTGTGTGTGTGTGTGTGTGTGTGTGTGTGTGTGTGTGTGTGCAATTATTCCTGGACTCCTATAAAAGGAGAGTGAGTGGAATAAATTGGGAGAGTATGAGGACATCCTCATAGCAGAGAGTAATTCCACATCTCACACACACATGCATGCACGATCACACACACACACAAACACACACACACACACAGACGCGCGCATGCACACACGTGCACACATGCATATGGGTGCACACACACACACACACACTCACACTCACACACACAAATGTGCTCACAAAATGTAACACAGTGGAGACATGAATTGTAATTTTACACAACATAACTGATGCAACACAACCTTTCTGACACATACAACACACAAGATAACAAAACTAATGCACAGCACACTTCTGACACAAGAAAAGACCCACATTGGTTGACAATATGCATTGCATTTAGATTACCTTATAAAGATTTTGTTTTCTGCCTTGTACGATCAGTAAATTTGGTTGCAGTGTAATCATTCGTAATCTCATCTGACTGACCAGCTGAAACATTCAACACATTACGTAATGTCAGAATGGACCCAGTGGATTATCCTCCCATTCAAAACACTGCATAGCTGACCACAGGCCTGCGAGCACAGATAAGAGAAACAGCCTCAAGAGGAATATGAAGGACAGCCATCTGAATTTTCAATTATTAATTCAATACATCCTCACTCATAATTCATAATTCTACTTTGCACACACAGGAGAAACTATCAAAAATAAGATGTTGCAATGAACTTCATTCTTCCCTTTAAAACTTAATTTCTATAATTTAAAAAAAGGAAAAGGAGAAGAAAGAAAATCTTAATGGGACCTGATGTTGAAAAAAATGACATTACCATTTGAAAATGAATATATAACTCCAGCATCGTTGGGAATTTATATAATGAGGAAAGTGTATTTATTTATTCATTCTGAGTTTAAAAAGCAGGCCGGCGGAGTCACTGTGTCCTTCCACTGAATGCAGAGCAGATTCAAAGGCAATGAAGAGAGTCCTGACCTTTAGAGACACACCTCAATATGATTGATCTCAAAGGTGCTAAAATACTCTTAAAATGTCTCTCTCTTTCTTTCCCTCTGCCCCTCTCAGGGGGAAATTGATATGTTAAAATGATGACAGGCAACTGGTATCGATCTAATACCCCATGACATCAATCACAGTCTCCATGTGGTATCACCGTACAGGTCCACATCATTGTGTCAGATAGAAGTCCATGCCTTGCCCATGGAATCTGCCAGGAGAAGCATCATTTCATTTTATCAGCACATTTTTTCCAGTTAAAAAAGGAAAAACCAGGTCAGAAACTTAAAGTTTTAGCAACACCCCAGTTTCCTTATTAAATATAAAAGATCCCCCTTTTTTGTATCTGTGGGTTGTTTGCTTGTGTTAATTAGTGTTTTCCAAAACAGTTTAGCTTTCTCCATAAGCCTTTGATCTGTGATTGGTGTCATGGAGAAAGAGGGAAGAGGAGGGAAGCCTAAAAAGAGGAAGTGAGGGAGGAAATGAGAGAATAGCGAAGAGATAAAAATAATAAATAGAAATAAAACAAGAGAGTTGGGCAAAAGGTGATGAGGAATTGTATGTGCGTGTGTGTGTGTGTGTGTGTGTGTGTGTGTGAGAGAGAGTGAGAGAGAGAGAGAGAGAGAGGGAGGGAGGGAGAGATGGCTGACAGGGGGAATGCTTTGTCTCCCGGACGTATTTCTGTGAGTCAGGCCTTGAGATGTGATCGTTCTGCCTCTGCCACTCTTTAAACATGGAGCAGCCTATAATAACCTGTCATGTAGCTCAGGATACACCTGTATGCCTGCCCTCCTTCCCTCTACCATACGCCTGTACCTCAGCTCACTGCCACGCTGCACTGAAAGAGCAGGCGGCAAACAAAGGAAACACACACCACACACATACACAGACATGGTGCAGAACGATGGTGTAATCACACGCATCCATCCACCCCCATGCTTCATGTGCTCTCTCTCTAAAACACACACAAACACACACACACACACACACACACACACACACACACACACACACACATTCAATGTTTGATTACAACTCAGTTCCTGTGATAATGCATAGAGGAGGAAGATAAATGAGGTGGGTAAGGGTGGGGTAAGGAAAGTTTTCAAAGTAAAGGAAGTGCCTTTAAAAGAGACAAAAGGCATGCTTCTTCCATTACCTCTCCCCCTGACTCTCTCAGAGACCAGGCCAAAAGGAAACTTAGAGTGATCAGAAGAAAGAAAAAGAAAAAGATGGAGAAAGGAATGTAGGTCACAGGGAAAAGGGGAAAGTCAAACAGTTGTGAGACAGCAGGAGAGGGAAGCACAATGTCCTGAAAACTATTCTAAAAAGGTCAGAAGTATTGACCGTTTATCATTGGTTTTCCTAAACTAAGTACACTGGGGTTACAAAAAATGTGTGCTGAAGGTAGGAACAACACACAGATGTTACCTCAGTCTAGTAATATACCTTTGTGAATGTCATTTGTGAACATCTCTAGTGCTCTGGGTATAAAATCGTGGGTTCTGTATTAAACATTTCTTTCATTCATAAAGCAGGACTCAGAGGCACTGTGTGACTACGGTGAAGAGAGGGTCTCCTTGCCTTGTGAACCTCACTGTCTGATACTGAGTGGCCTGCAGGGGGGTTGGGTTAGGAGTCAGAGGTGATGGGGTGGTGCAGTAGGGGGAAGGGAAGAAAATAAGGACACCTCTCTCCCTGCATTAATTTCCATCTCGTTAGATCTCCAGCCGGTGTGAATAAAGACAGCAGACTAATTAAGCATCAGGGGTGCTCGTGACCACAGCGGCATTACACCTCGTTAATCATAGAGGAGAGTCAGGAGCCAGAATGCAGCCCCACCCACCCGGACACAAAGGACAAACACAAGCATGGCTACACCTGCAATAGCTCCAACTCATCACAGTCATTCAACATAGACATAGCAGACACACTCAACACAGTCACTCTGTGCAGATTAAGTGCATGCTCAACACGATTGCTCAACATAACCATGTGCACTGAGCACTCACTCTACACAGCCACAGAAAACAGAATAATCACATGTTCATCAAAGTCAGTAAATCAGACACATCTGCAAAGCCTCATGCTCAGTGCAGTTATCCACATGTAATGGACACATACAAAACACAGCTACTCTCAACACTGCTATACAGCTATGCTTGCAGCAGTTCTCATTCATCACAGTCACTCAACAGAGACATATTGTAAATCTCTTCAACACAGTCACTAGACACAGATGTTAAAGCATTCAGACAACACAGACTGCAAAAAGCAATGCTAAACATACTGACAAAACACATGCACCTACACACATTTCTTAGTTAGTCAAACAGCAACCGTACACAAAAGACAGCTTAAGACTACTGGAGCATGGCTTCGCTCTTGATTGCTTTTAGAACAAAGGTGAGAGAAAGTGAATAAGAGAAAAAGTGGAGAGGAAGAGATTGGTGAGGCTACCTGACCTAGGTAGACCCCGGACACACACAAATGAGGTCCGACACCCATTGCCTTCTCAGAGGGGACAAGCAGGTCACATTCTGAGAAACAAAGCAACGGAATATTTGAATATTTAGAAGGCATAAATAAGGAGTGTTCAAGGTGAAATGCTGAAGCTACAGCAGGCCTTCACAGAGTACTCTCATGAGTGAGGTATTCCAGGAGAAAGAAATAAACTCTTCCTCTGTGTTTACACATGCCTCCTCTCATTCTTCTTCAACACTTTTGTAGTTGATCCTGCGTGGTAGTGCTCTGGCACCCTTTATGTTCCATGTTACATTAAAAGTTTCTATGTTTGTGTTGGAATCTTTGTTTTCTTCAACAAAACAAGGACCCAAATGGTATAGGAAGAAGTGTGTCCCAAATGGCATAGAGTCTCCCAAAGGGTGATCGAGAGAGGGGTCTGACGACTGAAAATCCTTCCCTAAAATTGGAGCTTCAGTCAACAGCCAATCTGAGCCCTCTATCTCTCCATTTCATTCCACTTCATCTCCTCTGAAGACTCATTGTACCTGTAGGTCTTTACCTTTTCATAGTAAATCCTGTCTGCTTCACTTTCATCTTCAGGACGGGGAGTTATCACTAAAGTGTTCTGTGCTAAGCTGCTATGGTCAGGTTATGGACATTTGAAAATATCAAACTTTACTTCAGCTTTTATGAAGCTCCAGGTCAAACCAGGCCCTTCCCCACTTTAAGGATAAAGTTTTTAGAGCAGATAGATGCGGACTGTTTATGTGGGTCCTGATTCTGCAGCACTTGTGTCTACTACACTACACTTCAGAATAAAGAAAAGTTTTTTTTCCCCCTCAGGGAATATTTCATAACACATGAAAAGCTTCAGTTCTTCTGCCACTAACACTGTAACGTTTGGGCCAATCAGTGTTTAAGACCCCATCCCTCTTTCTGACTGATCGGACCAGTGATGCTACCCTACAGCTGTGGAATTGCTCAAACCAAACACTTGACTTTTTCATTGTTTTTTTTTTGTTTTTTTTGCTGCCAGGTCTGGATATCAACCGGATGCCTCAGTGGGTCTGACATGGGCTGGAGGCTGGGTGGGAAAGCTGAGGTTCTGAAGACGCATGCCTGTGGTTCAAAGCTTTTCACTTCATAATCTGGAGAAAAAGCTTTAATCTCAAACAGTGCAATGTTTCTGCCTTCTTCAAAACACTCCATTCACTTGCATTGCATTCAGCTAAGAGGGGCAGTTGAAGCCCAAGTTGAGATGGGGGGGGGGGGGGGGGGGGGGGGGGGGGGGGGGGCGGCTGCGATGTGGGAGATTGTTTAAGAAAAGCTCCTAATCAGTGACAGGAAGTGTGTTAGTGAGGTGAAAGAGAGTGGGCATCATTTAACAAAGGTGAGCCGAATGAATTTGATCGTAAATCGTTCGCAAATGCATTTATGCAAAAAAATGTGGGACTTCATATTAACAATTTTCATATTAACAATTTGTTTGTTGGAACCGATGGTCTAATTTGTTCATATTCTGTATGTAAATGGAAAATAAACATGGCTGTAAAGCGTGTTTTTCATGTTTTTCCATTTCTTATCCCATTCAGTCATCTTTTATTGGATTAAAAATGAGTAGCACATTATTTGGTAGTAATATAGTAATATTATAACGGCTCACATTGTTATATAAAATCACTATTGGATTCAACATTAAAACAGGTGATGCTTCATTTGTGTAATCCTGATTCATCAAATTTACTCTTATTTGGAATTAATGAATTCCATAAAACTCATGAATGACATTTGCTATTAATAAGGAGCAGAAACCAATGCTAAGGTCTTAATTGCTATGGCTGACCTCACTCTATTAACTCCAAGAAAAACTTAAACAGTCAACACATCTGCAATACAGTGCAGAAATAGGACGGTCATCAAACATGATTGATGGGTGATTGATCCAAGATGAGGGAAAACAGATCATTGTCATCTTCCTTGGTAATTTCAGCCAACAACATCTCTCCAATAATTGTTGAACAATTTTCTTTTTACTTGTTGCAGCACATGCAGAACTTTTGACAACCAAATTTACTGCAACATTTATTTCTTGGCAGGCTTTGGTCTTCCCCGGCTCCGACACGCCACTACTTACACTACTGAACAAAGTTTTTTTTTTTTTTTTTGGATTCTACTGCCATTAACAATTAGCTGCTTCAGAAAAGTTTTTTTTTTCTGCCATCTGTTTACATTGCCAACAAAGGGATTCTAAGCTCCTTATATGGTATTTCAGCAGTATCAATTTATGTTAATCAAAAATTCTGTGAACGCACTTCTCATTTACAATTGATTGGTATTTATCAACATATGAATGGGGATACGAGCAAATGTTGTGTCTACGCATGCTTGTTAAATCCAGTGGAATTTGTTAGTTTGTATCCACTGACATAGACATTTACTCAAATTTGCACACAGTTTCACGAAAATATTGATAAATGAGGCCCAATGGGTCAGTTACAGGGAGCAGGAAGAGGGTATGGAAGAGGTGCATCAGTAACAGGAGGCCTGGAGAGGGTGAGAAGCACTATTTCAATGAGGCTGGGAGAGGACACATAGTGCTGCCGGTGGAAGGCTGATTGCTGGAGGATGTCACCACTGGGGAAGGTCATTACCTGGCTTGCTTCAGCGAGGCAGTTCTGCAATGCAGCTCGCTGTTTCCTTGAAAATGTGAAGATGTCTATCCCCCTATGCAGAGCACCACAGGTATCATTCACTCACACACTGACTCTCACTCACTTAGGCTCACTAACATTCAGCCTGACACTCGCTCAGTGAGTTTCTTTTATTCACTCAAACACTTCATGTGAAAATCTTCATGCGCATATGCGCATAGGCGCACACCTGTATGACACTCGCTCCACACAGAAGCTTGCCAAAAGTATGTATGTGTATGTGTGAGTAAAAAACTGTACCAGAAACACAGCCTCCTACACCAATTTATCTGCAAGTCACACCACTCAGTGAGTCATCACTTTGCGTCCATTACAAACTCAGCACTTAGGCAGATGCAGTCCTTCCCAATACAATAACTTTATAAGATTATCAAGCATCAAGGTGTATATACATATACTTTATATATTGATCATATTTTGCAACGTACAACAGTTATAAATGAGAAATGTGACTTTAAGACTTTAACATGTAAATATTTGCGACTGAACTGAGAATTTGAATAAAATAGCATGCACAAAATGCAGTGATCTGTGTACCGTATGTTAAGAGAGTGAAGGAGGAGATGAGAATACTGTTTTTATTCAAGCTATCTGTGCAGGATCAGACTGTCCTGATGTCACATGCATACGTTTAAATTATCATTGTGGTTACATTGTTTGCATGAGCTGTTCTATGCCCTGTAAATATTCAAAGTTTCTGAAAAAGACAGAGCTTTCCAAAAAGGGATCGCTATGCTCTCAAAGAACAGGAAAATCATGAAAATAAGTCCCTGCATTGAGCATATGTTTAACATGATGAAAGAAGGCAGCGGCCTGCAAAGAGAGTGACAGTCAAGCACAAACAAGCAGCTATGAGAGGGAGACATTTGGCGCATCATAGCTGAGACTAAAATAGCTTTCCTTGTAGAGTAAGTAGCCATTTGCCCTTCAATGTCGCATTTTAAGTATGTAATCAAGTCAGAAATAATTGAAAACGTGGAGAGAATGCAGAGGAGGCAGAGCATGGGAAGGAAAAATCAAGATCGACGTGACGACGCTCGTCAAAACTATGCCCCAGCCTCTGTCTTAATTAAGAGGAGCGGGTAGCCGAATAGTTTCTGTCACTTTCATAAAGATGTGAGGCCTGGGTGAAGTATCAGAAGCCTGAATTATATAACACAAACCAATGTATCTACCACATGCCACACCATGCAAAGCCTTGCAGGAACACAGAGCGCTGCACCTGGCCTACTGCCGACAGATCTATCACAATTAAAAAGTTTGAAAATAACCATGAAAACATGGGAGACAGAGCACAGAAGCAAACCTCAAAGATCAGGCAATATTCAAGCATTTCATTCATCAATTTTAGTTATATTAAGTGTTACAGTATGATAATTTCCCCTTTCCTTATCAACTGTGAAATATAATCTGGCACAAGAGGAACACATTCAGTTCTATGAATATATAAACCGATCGATATGCCCTCTCAGCAGTGGGCTTTTAATTGGTTTTAATCCCTGTACTGCAGGTGAGGGAATCATCACCTAAGGAGTGCCCATGTATAATGGAGCAGGGAAGGAGTGCAACTATGCCTTTATCAAGCACAGCACACAGAGTGCACAGTTATGCCGTTATCAAGCACAGCACACAGAGTGCACAGTTATGCCATTATCAAGCACAGCACACAGAGTGCACAGTTATTCCTTTATCAAGCAGAGTACACAGACTGCACAGTTATGCCGTTATCAAGCACAGCACACACAGTGCACAGTTATTCCTTTATCAAGCACAGCACACAGACTGCACAGTTATGCCCTTATCAAGCAGAGTACACAGACTGCACAGTGATGCCTTTATCAAACAGAGCACACAGACTGCACAGTTATGCCCTTATCAAGCAGAGTACACAGAGTGCACAGTTATGCCTTTATCAAGCAGAGTACACAGACTGCACAGTTATGCCTTTATCAAGCACAGCACACAGACTGCACAGTTATGCCGTTATCAAGCACAGCACACAGAGTGCACAGTTATTCCTTTATCAAGCACAGCACACAGACTGCACAGTTATGCCCTTATCAAGCAGAGTACACAGACTGCACAGTTATGCCTTTATCAAGCACAGCACACAGAGTGCACAGTTATGCCCTTATCAAGTAGAGCACACAGAGTGCACAGTTATGCCCTTATCAAGCAGAGCACACAGACTGCACAGTTATGCCTTTATCAAGCAGAGCACACAGACTGCACAGTTATGCCTTTATCAAGCACAGCACACACAGTGCACAGTTATTCCTTTATCAAGCACAGCACACAGACTGCACAGTTATGCCCTTATCAAGCAGAGCACACAGACTGCACAGTTATTCCTTTATCAAGCAGAGCACACAGACTGCACAGTTATTCCTTTATCAAGCAGAGCACACAGACTGCACAGTTATGCCTTTATCAAGCAGAGCACACAGACTGCACAGTTATGCCTTTATCAAGCACAGCACACAGAGTGCAAAGTTATGCCGTTATCAAGCACAGCACACAGAGTGCACAGTTATTCCTTTATCAAGCAGAGTACACAGACTGCACAGTTATGCCGTTATCAAGCACAGCACACACAGTGCACAGTTATTCCTTTATCAAGCACAGCACACAGACTGCACAGTTATGCCCTTATCAAGCAGAGTACACAGACTGCACAGTGATGCCTTTTTTCAAACAGAGCACACAGACTGCACAGTTATGCCCTTATTAAGCAGAGTACACAGAGTGCACAGTTATGCCTTTATCAAGCAGAGTACACAGACTGCACAGTTATGCCTTTATCAAGCACAGCACACAGACTGCACAGTTATGCCGTTTTCAAGCACAGCACACAGAGTGCACAGTTATTCCTTTATCAAGCACAGCACACAGACTGCACAGTTATGCCTTTATCAAGCACAGCACACAGACTGCACAGTTATGCCTTTATCAAGCACAGCACACAGAGTGCACAGTTATGCCCTTATCAAGTAGAGCACACAGAGTGCACAGTTATGCCCTTATCAAGCAGAGCACACAGACTGCACAGTTATGCCTTTATCAAGCAGAGCACACAGAGTGCACAGTTATGCCCTTATCAAGCAGAGCACACAGAGTGCACAGTTATGCCTTTATCAAGCAGAGCACACAGACTGCACAGTTATGCCTTTATCAAGCACAGCACACAGAGTGCACAGTTATGCCCTTATAAAGCAGAGTACACAGACTATACAGTTATGCCTTTATCAAGCACAGCACACGGAGTGCACAGTTATTCCTTTATCAAGCACAGCACACAGAGTGCACAGTTATGCCCTTATCAAGCAGAGTACACAGACTATACAGTTATGCCTTTATCAAGCACAGCACACGGAGTGCACAGTTATGCCTTTATCAAGCAGAGCACACAGACTGCACAGTTATTCCTTTATCAAGCAGAGCACACAGACTGCACAGTTATGCCTTTATCAAGTAGAGCACACAGACTGCACAGTTATTCCCTTATCAAGCAGAGCACACAGACTGCACAGTTATGCCTTTACCAAGCAGAGTACACAGACTGCACAGTTATGCCTTTATCAAGCACAGCACACGGAGTGCACAGTTATTCCTTTATCAAGCACAGCACACAGACTGCACAGTTATGCCCTTATCAAGCAGAGTACACAGACTGCACAGTGATGCCTTTATCAAACAGAGCACACAGACTGCACAGTTATGCCCTTATCAAGCAAAGTACAAAGAGTGCACAGTTATGCCTTTATCAAGCAGAGCACACAGACTGCACAGTTATTCCTTTATCAAGCACAGCACACAGACTGCACAGTTATGCCGTTATCAAGCACAGCACACAGAGTGCACAGTTATTCCTTTATCAAGCACAGCACACAGAATGCACAGTTATGCCCTTATCAAGCAGAGTACACAGACTGCACAGTTATGCCTTTATCAAGCACAGCACACAGAGTGCACAGTTATGCCCTTATCAAGTAGAGCACACAGAGTGCACAGTTATGCCCTTATCAAGCAGAGCACACAGACTGCACAGTTATGCCTTTATCAAGCAGAGCACACAGAGTGCACAGTTATGCCCTTATCAAGCAGAGCACACAGAGTGCACAGTTATGCCTTTATCAAGCAGAGTACACAGACTGCACAGTTATGCCTTTATCAAGCAGAGTACACAGAGCGCACAGTTATTCACTTATCAAGCAGAGCACACAGACTGCACAGTTATGCCTTTATCAAGCAGAGTACACAGACTGCACAGTAATGCCTTTATCAAGCACAGCACACGGAGTGCACAGTTATTCCTTTATCAAGCAGAGCACACAGACTGCACAGTTATTCCTTTATCAAGCACAGCACACAGACTGCACAGTTATTCCTTTATCAAGCACAGCACACAGAGTGCACAGTTATGCTCTTATCAAGCAGAGTACACAGACTGCACAGTTATGCCTTTATCAAGCACAGCACACGGAGTGCACAGTTATGCCTTTATCAAGCAGAGCACACAGACTGCACAGTTATTCCTTTATCAAGCAGAGCACACAGACTGCACAGTTATGCCTTTATCAAGCAGAGCACACAGAGTGCACAGTTATTCCTTTATCAAGCAGAGCACACAGACTGCACAGTTATGCCTTTATCAAGCACAGCACACAGAGTGCACAGTTATGCCTTTATCAAGTAGAGCACACAGACTGCACAGTTATTCACTTATCAAGCAGAGCACACAGACTGCACAGTTATGCCTTTATCAAGCAGAGTACACAGACTGCACAGTAATGCCTTTATCAAGCACAGCACACGGAGTGCACAGTTATGCCTTTATCAAGCAGAGCACACAGACTGCACAGTTATTCCTTTATCAAGCACAGCACACAGACTGCACAGTTATGCCTTTATCAAGCACAGCACACAGAGTGCACAGTTATGCTCTTATCAAGCAGAGTACACAGACTGCACAGTTATGCCTTTATCAAGCACAGCACACGGAGTGCACAGTTATTCCTTTATCAAGCAGAGCACACAGACTGCACAGTTATTCCTTTATCAAGCAGAGCACACAGACTGCACAGTTATGCCTTTATCAAGTAGAGCACACAGACTGCACAGTGATGCCTTTATCAAGCAAAGCAGTACAGGTCTGCACAGTCATGTAGGTGCAATAAAGGGCTCTTGACTGTGGCTTTAAAGGCCACAAATGCAACCACAAAAATAGTTTTTGACTTTTTGTGTTGTATGTGTTTGTGATGTCCCTGCTGAAAGTATATGAGAGTTCATTTGAGGAAGTTTGAGGAATTTAGGTACTCACCAAATTCTTCATACACATGGAATCAGGTCAATTTAAGGAGCACAAATTATCAATCTGATTTACAGTTTCAAACATCATATCACTTCTCCCTAGACAGTCAGTTAATAAAGACTGTGCATTATGTCCACAAACATTTATGCTACAGGTTGCTACAGGAAGCATGCTCACTGATGGGCCTTTTACACAGGAAGCCGAAACACACAGTTACAACTTGTGATTTATTCTTTTCAATTGGATGAACACATGTGTAAAAGCTGTAGGTGTTCAAATGATAATAATGTTCAAACTTTCATCATTTCATTTGATTACTTGGATGCAACTGATCATTCTCTGCTGAATTGAGCATAAAAATATCTTAATGATGCTGATTGTTAAATACTTATTCTTAGTACTATTAATAATCATTTATATTATAATGAAATAACTAACAGTATATAATAATAAATATAATCCATAATCTTTCTCTTCAAGCTTCATTGAAAAATGGAATATTAATCTTAGATGTATCCAGAAATAAAATAGTTCAACTATTTACTCACAAATTTGTAAAATAGAATTCATGTCAGTTTTTTAAGAATTTTAAAATAAGTATTCCACTATAACGACATCTTTGGAAGCGTCTTGCTGTGTGACATTAAAACTATCCACCTTCCCATGAGTGACAGCTTGCGCTAAGCGTGTCTATGAAGACAGATTAACGTTTTCTGGAATGCAGTTTTTGTTTAAAATAAACATTAGACACTGAGTATGTCAGAGGAAGCTCAGTGTTTAGATTAAATGAAACAATTAAATTACTATAAATATGTGGCTTGATTCAGTGTTCAGGTGGTTCATTAGCCACAGGCAGGTATAGTGGCACCAGCCACCACTGTTTTCAGTCTGAAAAACAATGAGCACAACTGAACTGTTGTCTCCAAGGCAGTTACCGCTGCATGAAGAGACAGGTTATACCCTTTAGACTGAATCCATCCCTGGGTTACAGCAAGGCGTTTTAAGCATAGTCCCATGAGATCCATGGCCACAGTTCACACTAGCAGGATATAAGATTAGCTTCTGGACCATTTCCTAAGAGGGCCATTAAATGCAGGAATTGATAACATACTGTTACCAGCACAATTCCAAAATATATGGAAGTTCAGATAATAATAACCGTCAAACTCAGAGCCTCACAACAAAGGAATTCCTGTCAGTATTTGGCATTTGGACATAATTTTTGCAGGGAACGGAATAAATTTTTCAGGGAATGTTTTGGTTTAAACATGGGTCTTTGCCTGGCGCTCTGCTGGTTGTTGATTAGATATGGAAAAATGCAGCAATGCTCTGTATGTGCAAATAAGGAAATCATTTATTTGCAGCTTCTTAAGTAATGGTATATTATGATTTGATTGACAAGCAAAAATTTTTTTTTTTAAGAATTATTTAAAATCAGTTTCTGTTTTCATATGCACCATAAATTAGTTTTGGTTGATGTATGTTAGGAATAAACTTACATGCTGTCAGGGAAATATTTATTTTGCAATAAGTGCTTAAATGCACTTTATCCAGAGGTTTTGCTCTTCAGTTTTAAGCTAGAAAAATGATAACCATCATCACTCAACCTGATGCACACAATAAACAATCAGGTACTGTGTAAATTTCCTTTTTGGAGTTTGAGTTAATTCAGGTATGCCCACCTTGTGCTGATAGCATTTTCTGACATGCACATGGGCTGTGTGAGTGTTGCTTACCCTTCTTTGGCCTTAGAGTCTCTCTCCAGGTAGTTCGAGTAAAAAATAAGCCAATATATATATATATATATATATATATAATAAGTCACACAAAAAGGTACGCCATCATGCTCACAGCCTGTTTTTACTTTGCATTTTACTGATAAATTCCTCAGAGGATTTTTTTTTTATGATTTTGAGGTAAATGGCAGTGCCTGCTAGTTGGAGACTTCTGAGGCCATAATCTATAATCTGGCAACCTGTCCACCAGACTCCAGGCTCCCCTCTATACCATACTGCCACCCACTGACCATCTTCAGCATTGCAATTACATTGTCTAAAACCAGTTTATAATATTTCCACTCTCGTGTAGCCTTGAGGTAAATGACTGACAAAGCTTTCTTGCAACTCATCAGAGCACTCTGTGGCAAATCTTTAATTACCACATGAACTCTCACACTAAAAGCATATCACACTACAACCCATAAATAATTGATGTGGAAAACAGTAATGAGAGGGAAATGAATGATTATTTCAGCACTGCAGTGCTTCTGTTGCATGCAGGACCTCAAACAAAATCTTTAAGCAGCAACACCATACGCAATCAGTTAGAGAATCACATTTAAAATAACTTCTTGAAGGCAAAGCAGAAAGCCAAGTACCCTGTCAAGTTTGGTAGGAATCTGAAAGAATAGGTATTATGAATATGTTGTGATGAGTAATGTCTCTCTTTCTGGCCTGGTTTAAGGCTCAAAATTTACACTCGTGAGAGAGTAGCAGCAGGTTGGTAAATTCAGCAGATTCACTGCAGCAGCTACATGCAAACTGTCGTTCTATGAACTGTGGTGGAGAAAGCAGCATGCACGTGCCGAGGCCTTTCCAATATGCCTGTGATAGCTTTGTCAATACTCACTAATGAAAGCCGTTTTATGAGTGTGTCAGCTATTCAGAACTAGGAGGGTTACTTTAATTTGAAGTAATGGCTATTTACTGATGGATTGATTTATTGATAAAGTGATTAGCACATTGTCTTGGCAGGAGCGATGGGCCATACAGAAGGCAGAGGGGTGCTGCTGGAAAGTTCAGTGGTCATTTCTCTCACCACATGCAACACTGAAGCAGATGCACAAAGGCAATATACACAAACACACACATTCAAACACATGCACAGCCCATAGAATGGTCACGGTTCAACACATGATTGCAGGTTGTTCTTGTGATCATTGTAAAATGCCACAAAACACATGAAAAAGTAAATGAGTTGATATATAACATGCAGATAACATATGATTAAACAAAATGTGCAGTATAGTAATTGTAACTTTAAATGTGCCTTGGAGGGGAGCATACATCCAGATACAGTGATGACATTACATTACTAAAGCATAGAGCTTAACAAGCATTTTAAAAATCTACATTACTAAAAAAAAAGTGTGTTAAACATTGTGACTTCAGTCTGAATTATGTTTCCAGCTTTGAAGCAGTTTCTGTGCTGAGCCCTGTGTGATTGGGGGATTTGGGACTATCCTCCAGCCCTGGAGGTCTGGGACTATGCAGTACGCACAGGATCAAAGCCAGAGCCAGCCCTAAAGAGACCATATGCTGCTCAGCATGGCTACTCGTCAGTTTGATGTCCCAGACCCTCCCTACTAATCGAATCAAATCTAAAGTGACAGAGACACTGAGAGGCAGGACAACACTGGGTTACAGAGATAGCCACAGCAGTTATCTCAATGACTCCGGGCCCTAATGGGAAAGAGCTATGCTAGCAGCCTAGGTGGTGGTACTGTTGAAAAATCAAAGGCATGCTTGAAGATGTGTGTGGGAAAGGGGTGGCTTTGTATGAACATGAGGGTAGGCATGCACATAGATATTAGAGACAGAAATGTGTCTGTGTGTTTGTGAGAAATAAAGTATCTGTGTATGGACGGCTGTTACAGAGGCAATAGAAGGCAAGTGTGGGTGTTAGTCTGGCTGGTTTGGTTACCTTCTTGGCTGGGTTCAGAAATGTACAGCAGATGCACTTCTCATTCAGCAGGGGCTATAACTAAATGAATGAGTGTGTCTGTGTATTCTGTGTTTATTAGTATATATGCCTGTGTGGGCCTGTCTGTGTTTGTGAGTGTGTATGTTTGAGTGGGCATGTATTTGTTATCAGTGTGTATATTTGAGTGGGCATGTATGTGTTATCAGTTTGTATATTTGAATGGGCATGTATGTGTTATCAGTGTGTATATTTGAGGGGGCATGTATGTGTTATCAGTGTGTATGTTTGGGTGGGCATGTCTGTGTTGTGTGTGTGCATGTTTGAGTGGGCATATCTGTGGTATGTGTTTGTGTGTGTGTGTGCATGTATGTTTGAGTGAACATGTATGTGTTTATCAGTGTGTATGTTTGGGTGGGCATGTCTGTGTTGTGTGTGTGTATGTTTGAGTGGGCATATCTGTGGTATGTGTTTGTGTGTGTGTGCATGTATGTTTGAGTGAACATGTATGTGTTTATCAGTGTGTATGTCTGAGTGGGCATGCCTGTGTTTGTGAATGTATATGCTTGAATGTACTTTGTTAGAGCATGCCAATAACCCTGCTGTGCTGCCTCTCCCAGACATTCTACACCAGATAAACTCTCCTATGCTCTGAGACAGAGACAGAGTAGGAGGATGGGATGTGTTAGGAGAGAGGAAGAGATATAAAGAGAAAAAGGGAAAGTTATGGAAAGAGGGGATGAAACTATAGACATAAAGAGAGAAATAGAGAGGAGAGGGAAAAGACTGGAAAGGACTGTGTGGATAGAGGAAGGCCTGGGCGTGATCTCAAATTAAACAGAGGAGACAGGAGATTTTATTGTTCCCTGTGAGCCACGTCTTGTTAAAAGCAACTTTCTATCCCTGACTTCAGGCAGAGGTACAACTCCTAACCTCTCAGTTTAGCAGCCTGTGACACAGGCCACACATCTCTCAGAACATAGCCACCTCCAAACCCTCTCTATCACAGGATTACAAGACACAACCTAAGCTAACACAGTGAAACCCATTGCCAAATAGTAAAGCCCATGATAAAACAGTCCTGACCAGTGAGCATTTTTTAGACAGCTGCAGTCATCCAGGCCACACACAGCCACATGGAAGGAGAAATTACTTGCTACACATTTTTGCATAAACCATATTAGCAGCAGGAGCACCATCTCCAATGGTGTCAACATGCATGCATGTCATAATTCTGCAACCTGTGTATCTCCCATCCATTCAAGTCTTACTGATTATAGGGAGAGGCACACAAGTCCCTGTCCTTTGGATGAGAAGTATTTGATTCTATTGTGCTGGCCAATCAGCATGCTTGTTAGTATTATGAGACTGGCTGAAATGATAGAGAAAAGAAAATGTACCTGATGCTGCAGCTTATGATCATGAGTAAGATGATGCTTGGAATGAGGAAACCCTGTCTGAGACCTCACATGACCAGTCTTTTACAATAATGATACTATCTGCCAGGTACTTAGGTCCATGAGAAATTATGCCAAAACATTACTTTTTTCAAAGAAGATGAATTGGCCAAAATCTTTCATTTATGACCCTCAGACAACGCTCTCAAACTTTTTGTACAGCTTGAATAGAATTATTTCTATGTTGGTTTGGACATAATCTAAATGTTTATTTTTTTTTTCTGTAACAATAATCACCATGTTCAAGATCCTGACAGCAGCACCAATGGGTGATAAGCATCTTTACAGAAACATCAGTCATTTCCCATTTACTTAAGCCAAGATTTTACTCAAAACTTAAATGGCATAATCATATTTTGTGATGACTGGCACAGGTATGACTATTACACATATAGGTATTTGCTAATAAAAGTGCCAGGAGTCCATCATATTACAGGAAAAAGTATGCTATACTTAACTGTGTTGTATGTACTGTTGAAGGTCACTCTGAATACAAGTTACTGATAAGCAAATGGATGTAAGGAACATGTTGCATTTTTCAACAGTATAACACCGGTGATTGCATGTTGAGGGAGTGAGGTGTTGGTTGGTATGTTGACTACAGGTTCCATTCCCAGAAGTCCTCCCCACAGGTCCAGTGGTCAACCCAATAGCTCCCAAGGGAGGATATGTTACAAGACCACAATGACTGAGGAGTGACATCATGCTGATGACAGAAACTTGGTAGGAGAAAAGGTGCATATTAGTGTTGTGTTTTGCTTAGGTAAAATAAGTGGGTGCCCTTGCACTCTTAGACCATGGGCTTACAGCCGTTCATTTTAATGTGTGTCATTAAACAATTCCTCCCTATAAATGACCCTATAGTTTTGTTCCAACATGCAGCACTAAAAATCAAAAGAAATTACATTTAAATGGGAAACTTAACAAGGAGGACTTTTTATTAAGTTTTAAAATTGCTGATCCTTGAAAAGCTAAAGGGAACTGAATTAAAAAAAAAACCACCCGTTTAAAACACACCTTCCCAGCACAGTGCTCATATTGAAATATGTATTTTGATAAGCCCGGTGAGCAGTGTGCTATTTTTGTATGATTTCTTCCCAGTACTCTGCCTCAACAAATTGCAAGAATATTCTACGACCCTCGTTCTCATCCAAATTAGAGCATTATGCATATTTTTTCTCACCTTGATAGCAACTGGCTATGTCTCTTTCTCAATGGCTAGTTTTTGAATGACGTAATGAAGGTTCACTGTGGCTGTCAGTGACCAGCATCGCAATATAAATTCTCACCAAAACCACCATCAAACTAATTCAGAGCAAAGATATATATTTTTAAATGCATGTTTTTATGTATGTATTATTTATATAATTTATAATGTATAGGGATCACTGAAACAAAAAAAAACATACACATACACATCATGCCGCTCACCCCAGCTGTACATTTCTAAAAAAAAAAATAGCACCCCCATGTTAGACTTCTTTGCCTTCAATTCATTTACACTATCCTGCTCATTTCTGCCCCTGACTACAGTAAACCATGCTTTTGAACAAACAGTTATTAAACCACCAAGATAAATGGTGCCCACAAGAAAGGCACACATTTACTGTAACAATCATCTTTTTCTCTCCAACTGACACATGTAATTTGTTCTCTTGCATTTCGTGGAAGCCCTGCAGAGAAGTTAATTGAGACACAAAAGTAATTTAATACGATGATAACAACTCAATCTGCAACGCTGAGTATCTGCTTGGAGATAGATCTTGCGTAGCCTCAGCACTCAGCACTACACCTGCAGAGTCTGGTAGGTTGGGGGAGGAGTGGTGGGGAGATGGGTGGGGTGGGGGGAAATGCAATGGAAATGTAAAACAAGCCATGATGACGCTACTGCGCAAGGCTTAGCTTGACACAAAACCCCACCCTGCAATCCTTGAAAGCTCTCTACTATACAGATCAAAACCCAGCGCTAAATAGAGTGATCCACTGCCAAAGTATAGATTAAATTGGTATTGGAACCACAGACATACTATTAATTTTTAAACACAACTGAATATTACCAATACAAAAAAAAAGAATTGCACAGAAACAAAAGAGATCAATAGGCCTTTTTGTTTGTAATGGCATGACTGAAGCATTAAAGTTGGATCAAGAGAGGATTGTAAGACAGTGTTTGCACACTACACAATTTTGCACATCTCCTCCATAGACATTTCCCTAACTAAGGTAATAAAAAATGCGCCCTTCTAAGGTGACTTATTTCAGTTGAATTGGAAAGCAGCCCCATATGTATCTTCAGCTGGGTAGAATATCAAATAAGTCTTGAATACCATAGAAATCTTTAAATTTGAACAAGATGTTGCCACTGGTTTGCTTAAGTAATGACACCAGGAAATGCTTGACACATATAGTAACTGAACTATTTAATGTAGTTATGGCAATCATACAATAGTTTATACAGTAAATGCATCAAATTATGTCATGTTTCCGTGACGCAATGACGTTTGGCAGGCTTTGCCA
The DNA here is from genome assembly GCA_019788955.1 of Albula glossodonta. Taxonomy (NCBI): domain Eukaryota; kingdom Metazoa; phylum Chordata; class Actinopteri; order Albuliformes; family Albulidae; genus Albula; species Albula glossodonta. Next base: position 8,208,752 of record JAFBMS010000020.1, on the reverse strand, counting down.
ACTGGGAAACATGATAGTGGAGCCTCACCAACACACTCATTGTGATTTGGGTTTACTAAACAAAATAGCTAGCTCACTGAAAAGATTATTGAAAACCATGCAACTTTTTTGTATTGTTGTCAGACTGTGACCCATCCTCTGTACACATCTGTACACTGCTCTTGTGTTATCAAATGCTGCCCCAAGCTCAAAGTGTTTCTTTGAAGGTAGGGCAACAGGCAGCAGACTGCTGATTAAGACATAGTCATGGAGTACGATTGTTAACTGTTGAGAGAGGGAGAGAGATAGAGAATTCATGAGTTATTATCATACAGACACCACAAAAGAGAGAGGAAGACTGAAATGGATGCATGCATCTCTTACCAAAGGTTTAAACATATTAACAGAGGGGTCCTGATTTGACAGCACTGGGAATTGAGATCCTGCGAAGAGGTGTCATGCTGCTGCTTGTGCTTCATTTCCCACAGTGCACTGCAGGTTTGTTGTGGGGCAGACAGCTGTCATTTGCCACTGGAGCAACATGTGTGAGGTGTACAGAATTTCTAAAAGGCCCAGATGCCAAGTCAGGCATGAGCTTGACAGAGCAAAGCTTGACCAGCCATCCACCTTGATCAAGAGATTTACTGCTAGCCAATGATATGAGTGTAACTGAATGACTACCAACAGCTCATTGATAGTACCTTTTATATCAGTTTTTATCTCACATTTGTACTTTTTTATTCAATCAAAATGGAAATCCTAATTGTGTCAGTGAGGCCATCCCTTTATTCCAATAAAAACTGTCATTCTGTGGCCAGTTGTGTGTTACCCGCATAAGACTCCCCATCAGAGCAGCATCTACAGACAAATAAAACTCCAAACTGCATGGTACATTGGTGTGCAGAGGAAAGGTGGTTTAAGATGGAATGCAACCTGAGAGGCTAGCCGTCAGTGATACCAAGAATGAAAGACTCACTTGGCTAGTTACTAGGCAAGGAACCAAATGAATTACATATCTAACTGGCAACCAATATTGGCAACCAATATTTTGTGTGAGCTGACTGTAAACTTGTTTTGTTGAAAAGCTGGTCAGGAAGAATTCAATAGCATAGTGGGAATTATTTCCTAAAAAAGCTGGATAGGGACACTTGGAACTAGATAGTCAATATTAGATGTACTGATACAGCATTCAGGTATTTCAGATTACGTTGCAAGCAAATGGATGGAAATGTTTCTCCCTCCTATTATCCATTATCAAAGACAATTGATCATTCATCTTACCCACTGATCAGGTGGGTAAGATGAATAAAATGAATAATTTCAAATAAATACATTTGAAAGTATGAAGCAAGAAGAGACATTTTTTTTTGTTTGTTTTGGGTTTGGGTTTGTCATTTATGTGAGAACAGCATCACAGCATCCACAGCCAAAGGTGCAGTATAAACAGTAAATAAAACAGCAGGCACTGGAGATGCTCTAGAGCAAAAGCTATTCTCTTGACTGACACCAACTCTGTGGACAATGCTACAGTAAGCACTGTCAAGTGTGAGAGTCCCTGAGAGTTCATACACACTGGGACTGGTCTCTGTATTCTGGTTCACAGAGCAGCTGAGGGGTTAATGGACAGGTCATGACCACCCACTGTTGGCGCATGCTCTGGTCTTTAGCCCTGGGCTATGGAGTAAATGTCTCTGTGGCATGGCTAATGGAGCAAAGCACCCAGCTGCAGGACTCACAGCTGCACCAGAAACAGCTCGGGAACCTTTACTGTGTCAGCCACCCAGAGGCCTCACAGCAGCCCTGCCTGCCTGCTCCATCTGCACTGCTATAGGGCCCAGATATTTGAGCTGCAGTGCTATGGATACTGCCAGTTTGAGCTACAGTTCTGTGTTTGCTCCAGTCTGTGTTTGAGCTGCATTCCTGTAGAGTACTATGGCACAGAGGATATATGTCAGTCTAAGACCAGTAAACACTACCTGCAAACATGAACACTGACATTTCAATACTCCCCAGTTACAGATCATAAATGACAGCAAGATAATGCTGCACACGACCTGCTCCACAATATGTTCAGACCCACACAAAACGCAAGGTCTATTTTAAAATACTGTGTGACATTGCTGAGCATGCATATGGATGTTGTTCAAAGTATTGCTTATTAGTAGTGTATTCTGGTTTAGTGACTATCTAAGGATATTAAATCTCTCAATGCTATAGAAAAAAGGAGAAACAGAAAGTGCGAGAGAGATGGGACTGGAGAAATGCTTTAACACATGATCATGTTTCTGTGTTGAGTATGTTGAACAGATTGTCATTCTAGCTGGAGCAAGTGGCAGGCAGGAAAGAAAATTAAGTGACCTCATTCTGGAAAGTGAGTACATTGTTTGCTTTTTGAACATTTACAGGAACTTTTTCTAGATTTAAATAATTGACACACAAAAATGTTGAATCTTTAAATGACATTAGTACAGTGATGGTACCAAGTGTTTAAATAAAACATTAGGACAGTGTTTATATCATGAGCTGAAACAGAGAAAATATGCAAAATATTGTCTACAGTGACCTATAAATACTTATGAAATATTGTCTAAAATATCCAATGTATAACAGACGATACAATTGTGCAAACCCAGCACCAGGAGGCCAGAGGTTTTTGGCAGACGGGCTGTAAAACAGCAGTAAAGAGAGTGACATTTTAAAATAATGGATGAACCAGAGAAAGATGCTAAATGAAGCAGGAGCAGAGACAAGCCTTGGTGTCAGGCAGCCAGCAGGGTTTTTATTTTTTCTTTCTTTGGCTTTGAAGAAAATGATGTCTGACACTAGACGCACTGCTGTCTTTTTCTACATTTGCTGCTTTTTCCAGAGAGTAAATGTCACACTTCAGGAACAGCTGCCAGAGGTTTGAGTCATACACTAATGTAAATGTGACTGAACTCAAAATTTAAATAAAAAATAAACACAGCAACATTCAATTATAAGCTCTTAAGAACACAATTAGATTTGCCGGCAAAAAATGACTGCACCAAAACAGGCATGCTGAAGCAGCTGCACTGAAGTCATAGTGATCGTTGGCTTATTTTTTCAAATGAGGAGAACAAGTGCAGGTATTTTTTTAGGCAGTATAGATGGAGAGCAAACGCTATAATCCTTTTAATCTTTGTTTAGCACAATTCAGTTTTTCATTTTGCACTGTCTGTGGTTGATTTACAGGTGTGCTAATTCAAATCAGTGCACTCATCAAGAGGGCTGCCATTGCACAGAGCAATTTGCTTATTTTGTCATGGTGCTGTATTGGCATAATACTACAAAAGCAAATGTGTCTCTCACATCTCCTTAAAAGTGATAGTCTTTCCTCCCCCAGCCCCCTGGTCTCTCGATAAATTTTGGTCTGCCTGTCTGTGTTTCACTTTCAGAAACCTGAATAACGATCCCTCCATTTTTAAAAGATCAGGCTGAGTGCTTCAGCATCCTATCAGAGATGGGATTACACACCCCTGGTCCAGAGAGATACAGGGCTATCTTCCTTCCTGCCTTAGCTAGACCCTCTTCATACACTCAGTAATAGATAAGCATATGCAATACTCAAGCTCACATTCAGCATGCAAAACAGGTGTGCATGCACTCCCATACACATTCAGTCACTCACAATAGACACACAAATACATGTGTGCATAGTCTTCACAGTCCAAAGCAGTGCTGCTCAAAACATAACAGGACATCTTCACACATCATGACAAACAGCAGTAATGTTTACTTTTTCTCATCATTTGCTTCTCTTACTTTCTTCTTTCCCTGCTACATATTTCTTCTTATTTCTCTTCATTCCCCAGTCTGTCTCACGCTCACTCACTGTCTTTATCTGCAGGGCAAATTCCCATTTACTTACAGGAGCTAACATCCCCTGAAACCACTCCACTCTCACCCTTTTATATTAAACTTCAATTTCCTTGTCCATACATTTTCTTTAAGCTTTTTAATGTTATTTCTGTCATTTATAATCAACCACACCTGTTCAATTCTCTCTCCCTTTCTTCCCTCTCTCCCCCTCCCAGATGAGTTTTACTGACAAACATTACAGTTGCCACATAGCACGGAATGAAAAGTGCACTCGCATTCAATAAGGCGACCTTTCTGATCACACTTAAAAGAAGAGTACAGCTCATTTAAACCTGTCATTTAAGGCTCCTTATATAAGCTGCTTCATAGATTTTAAGGATCCTTTGGTTGGTACAGGCATTGAAGGCACATGTTCATAGTGCAACTGGCTGACAGCAAGGTGCATATGTGCACCTAGCACCTCAGCACGGCTGCAGTATTCTTAGCTAAGCAGCTGCCCCCATAGTGTTTCACCTGTCCATTTAGATCTTTACGGCTCCAACATGGGAAGTAACTTCGTGACTCATTCAGAGGTGACATTCAAAGTTTTTATATCACTCTGTTCAGCTGTTCAGGTTTATTCCGTCTTAAGAAAGTGATCCATACAACACTGAAATACTTGCAAAAAGCCCATGCAAATTCCCAGTGGAAAAAAAAAGCTCATTTAGGTTCCATAGATTTAATATTTCTCAGTTTGGTCATCAAAATTATGATATGTCTTGTAATTTTGAAAGTGAATTTAGAAGCACACACATGTGTTATGTTAAACCCATAACTGTAACTTCTCATACTGAGAAGATGGTGACATACTAATTTTATTCACTTGCACTATGTAAAGGGTGCAAAAACTGAGGGTACCCCCCATGAGGTTGGAGGAACGTAATACGAAATATTTTTGATTTCATATATTTTAGTAACCATACAATAAATTCTGGATAATTGGTGAGGTGAAGGAGGGGACAGGAGCTGATTTGAAATAAAATGACCACACTAAATATAACTGGAATCATTTCTACTTCCAGATGAGGATTGAACATGAGGATTCAAACAAGCAAAAAAACAATGGTTTTCATGATTTTTTCAGTATTTTTTTTTCAGAACATAAATCAATGGAAACATTATTTCACTCTCAGGGATAGTTTTATACTTATCTGTTATCAAGCTTCATGAAGATTAATTCACAGCCATAATTTGCCACAAGGCATTTGCAAACCGTTGCCACAGACAGCAAAATGTTAAAACATAAGTTGGCGTGACACATTGATCATGATTGCGTAATTAAAAAAGAATACTTAAAAACAATCTGTGTAACACAAAAGATATTTGTATTTGTTACAATTAGCTGTGATTTATAGTTATATAGCAACACCTAAATATCTATCTTAAATCCACAGCTGTATCTCTGATTAGATTTCCAGATTAATGATGTTATTGTGCTGATCCATACTTAATTCATTACAAGCAGATCCGATAATGAAAGACAGTTCCAGTCTGAACCACCTCCAATATTGGAGGCACAAGTGTATGAGGATTTGTGAGATTTTTTTACAGAAAATTCCAAAACTGCACAGCTCAGAATTACGTACAATCACACTTCACATTGTAATCAAGATGGCAAGGAGATTTCAATGCCACCATATTGGTAACAACCTTTATATATGTAATAATTCAATACCACTGTATGCAATAAACACATGCAAAATTATAAGCACATTATGTAACCTGGTATGGTTTGTCACCAGTGTCACAGTGCTGAGTGCCAGGGGGACAGGGAAAAATCCTAACCAATCAGGAGCTGAGCAGAGAAATTAGAATGGGCTCTAATTAAACAGTGAACTCTTCTGTGTAAAAAAATAGTCATGTCAGCCATAATGCCTGTGTCAACCAAATAATCCATCAGTCAGTCAATATTCATTGTGTATTGTACTATCCACATACAGACTACATGCAGATAATCTCCAGAAGGAATCAAAAAGATTCCAAAAACACATTTAAGAGAAGAATTGGAATGACCTTACCAGACCTCAACAGGTCATGAAGTCGAGTTGGACCTGGGTTACCCCTCAGTGTCAGGGAGAACACTCAGGACCAGAATATCAAATGATGGCATGTCTTGACTCAATATTCAGAGCTGACACATGCTATTATTAAATTTTCAGTAAAACCTTTATTCACACAAGGATAAAGAGCACTTTGGTATGAGCCTGTTACGTCCAGGAGAAGATGGGATTTTAAAGGACGTACTTTTTATGGAGATAGTGCTCGGACGGAAGAATAGGCAGGGAAACAAGAATAGGGTGCTGAAGTGTATTTCAACAACAACAACACAAAAAACATGACAGTGTAAGGTACACAGTGATATCACTAATGACTCTATTATATACAATAATTTTTACAAGTATTTACAAACAAAAACCAGGGAAAACAACAAGGTCCAGAAGCACTGCCAAATAAAAAAAGAACAAAGCAAAACTCTTCTGGACAACAAAATGTAACACTAAATAACTATACACAAAATAAAATACCTGACAACAGTAACCAAAGACAAAAACCAAAATTTTCGTCTTACATTGGTTTTACATTGGTAAAATTACCATTTACAAATCAAAAATGTAAATATATCGAGTCAGTTTGGATATGTTTAAAAAAGCCAACAGTAATGTTTCCCTATGAATGTAAATTATCTGATTACTGTTTAAGTATGGCACTTATACTTGCCATACTTAAACAGTAATCAGATTATACAGTGTTGGTACATTCCCCGTTTTAGAATTTTCGATTGTAAAATATTCTGTGGGATGGTCTTTTAATCTGACTGGTTCTGAGCACAATGATGTCACACAAAAATATGAAAAGACTTCTGCGGTAGGATACATCAATGTATCCTTTGTTTGGAGGAAAGGAGGAAACTAGTGGAGGAGGCGAGATTTAGTTTCCTACCTTTTTGGAGCAGTGGAGGGAAGGAAGACATATAGTTCAGTTTGCGGTGCATGGAGGAAAGGATGGGAGGAAAGGAGGAAAGGAGGACTCCTTGCCCTGGAAAGTGATCTATGTGTGTGGTGGTGTGTTTGCATGTGCATGCACAAACATGTTAGTGTAATGCACAGTATAGCATGTACATACATAATAGTGTAGCATGTATTGTCTGCATTAATACCAGTTCACCACTTGTGCTTAACCTCTGGCACAAGTAGCATGTGTTAGTATGTCTGGATGAGCTGTAAAGCAGCCTGTTTTCTTCCTGTGTGGGATGGTAATCTTTTTATGCCCACTGCAAATCAATGTTTTCTCCCAAAGTACACATAGCATGAGATGAGCCTTTCAGATCCCATGGCTTGTTGGGTTTCAAGTGTTTAATTATGAAATGGCAGCATAAAGCTGCTTTTGTACTGAGAATTTTCCAGGAAGATCATGGTGTGAAAATGTGCCTTTTGAAAACGTATCTTCTAACACATACTTAGCGATAGAGAGTACTTAAAAGAAATACCATTGAATTAAATAGCCATAATTTGCAACAAAGACTTTTAAATCCATGGTAATTAAAATGTGGCAGCTGTGATATGTTGCAGCAGATACAAACTGAACACAAACTATTACACAATGATATCTTATCAACTACTGTGATGAACGTTGATGCTTGCATAAAAAGACCAGTTTTGAGGAATGAATGTACCTGCAGAGTAAATATTTATTATAGAGTAGAAGAGAAATAAATTTCTCTGGCACACTTTTCAGTTGAACTACAAGTTTTCACACCCTAGTCATTTTGCATAACTATTAAAAGGTTATTGATTCCAGGGAGCTACCAAGAGAGGAATGTCATACGAATCTAATAGTCACACAGGAAAATGATTTTTCATTTTCACATTAGCTTCATGTTTCATATCAACCAATGTTGTAAGGGAGCCTTTCTATAGTCCTTACTATAACAAATACAAGCTTGAGAGGAGTTACCTCAGCATCTGTCTCGGAGTATTGAACACCCCACCCTGAACAGAAGCATGGGAGATCGACAGAGGGAGCGCTAAAGATGTTTGCATGAGGCACAAAAATGTCAGGAGCTACAAGTAGCTGTCAATCACAGATATGTTACAATCTAAAGGTTGTGTTCCTTACATCAAAATAAAATTATTGGTTTAATTAAGTGAGTTATGGCCCCGGTAACTGTGAGGTTCCTGTAGCTCCAGTATTTTTTGAGCCAAGACATCTCCTGTGACCTCTATCAGCATTATTCCTGCATAAGCAGGTACCACTGCCATCTTAAATCAGCATGTCTATAAGCACTCCAACTACAGCCAACTAAATATTGATTCTGTTTTGGTTGCTTTACACCTTTAACAAACCCATTTCAAAAGTTCAGAATTATAAACACAATAAACAATTTTATAAAAGTGAATACTTTTCCAGTCACTTACTTAGAAATAGCTAGGGTCATCTAACACATGCAGGTATTTCTACTTAACATGAAACTGCAGGGAATATTACTCATCTGTATTTTGCCTTGGGTGATGTTGTATTGTGATTTGGAGGATACTTCCTCCTTTACTATCTGATCAGATAGCCATATGATTGTCTGTAAACCAACAGAAAAAGAATAATCTGTTTTGGTTACTTGACAGCAGCAGATTTCACCATCCCCTTTTTCCAAATGAAACTCACATGTATTCACTGTCCGGGCCTGTAGGTGATGCTGCAGCAGCCCTGAAGACCTCCCAGGCTTTGGTAGGTAGAGGGAGGTCTAACAATGCTAACAAAAAGAGCAGGTGCCTCCCTTCTTGTCTTTCCCCCAGCCTGCCCAGTTTCACAGCCCTGTACTATACTGACCTGCGGGTGTATGAAAATGTGTATAATGAAAATAATGTAAATATGACAACTAGGAATACATATATGAATAGTTTCCCCTGTCCTGTGAAGATAGCAATACTGAATGCTGGAGTCTTGTTTCATGTAAGTAGCTACATCACTTCTATGCATGACTAGGGATCAGCAGTCAGTATTGCATGTTTTTGATGGCTGATTTATCACTGTAGCTGATGGACCATTCATTATAGATGAGCATGAACTATAATCTGACAGGATAGAATGGGTGACATCATTTTCCAAAAGACAGAAACACAGCCAAAGGAAATAAACAGCAAAGAAAGCTCAAAGATATGACTCATAATCTGATATTTCAAAACTTCCTTGCATGTTTAGTGAACCTTGATGTGTGTGTCTGTGTACATTTAACGCAAGCCTACAAAATGTGCATTCTAAAAATGTAGGAAATTGTGGAATTATTTCTGCAGCTCATTAACTTAACTGGGGTCTATGCTGTCTGTATTATTTTTCTCCAGGTGATGATTGTGAAAACAGGATTGTTTAGAGAAATCATAAGTAGATAAATACAGAGTATGAATGCACATTTTTAACTAGAAATCAAACAAAGTGGACTGACATTAAAAAGCAAAGTTATGTAGTGCACCGTTTGACATATAACCTGACAGGACGGAAAAAATTTAATAAAAAGAAAAATCATAGATATTGGCGCAAAATTATTTTGATCTTGTTTGTCAGAGTTTTTGAGAAAAAGAAACACTGTGAACTCCTTTTAATAATTTGTGTCATTTTTCAATTGAACTTCTTTTAATGAACTCAATTTCTTTAAAATATAAAATCTAAATAATTAATTCCATAAATCTCTCCCCTTTTGCTTTTTGATCATTCATAATGAATGTGACTCACAATGAATAATTAACCCACTCATATTTTAAGTTACTGAATAGGTCCCTTTGGCCAGTGTGGTAGCTGGCTCCACTCTCTGTGTCCCTGACAGAATACTGCAGACTCTACAGGACAGGGGGAGGTAGGGGCTTCACCATGCAGAGATGTTGCTTTTGCTCCCTGTCATAAATGTCCACAAATCATCAGGGCTAAAGACACCATTGTCTGCATGGAGTACATGGTACACTCAAAAAATTAATTTCCCTGTGTATGTGTGTGTGTGTGTGTGTGTGTGTGTGGCAAAGTCAAGCATGACTGTCAATCAGCATAAACAAGTGTCTGAATGTTGAAACTTGTTGAAGTCAAACATATGCATGGACAAAACGTCTGCATAAAAAAAAAAAAAAAAAAAAAAAACAAATGTCCGTTAACCATTTATTGTGTCAAACAACTTTTGTCAAGTCCTCGATAATCAGAGCAGGGATCTGCTTATTTGTATTGCATGCAAACTCAATCTTTGCATGCAGCGCCACATCTTCCATCAATATGGCTGTTTACAACAGACATCTTTAAGATATAATTAAGGCTCACTGTTTTCAATTGTCACTGATTTCCCCAGAACAATTAGGTTAAAACCAAATTTCAATCAGATGTTATGGTTCAAATGCATCTCAATCCATTTTCAGTTTGTATGACATTCCTGTGATATGTTGTTAAACTGTACCCTCTTGTGGTGAAATGTATAATGCAAGAGAACACAATGTAGCTCAGGCTAACTTTTCAACTCCTCTCCTGAAATGCATTTTATCAATGTTCCATTAGCAAAGCTCGCACTGGAAAGTAATTTCAGTGTCTGAAGTAATTTCAGTGCAGTTTTCTCCCAGAAATGTGAGCTGTCATTATTATAAACCAATATGGCCTCTGCTATGTTTTTTTTTTTTTTCTACTTGTTTTGATTTACATTTCAAATAGAAAAACATTTAGAGGGCAATGTTGAAGGAAAACATGTTTCATAGTATTCATTTTGTGATTCAATACTACAATCTCTTTGCTTCATCGAAAATAATAGCAGGGGAAACTTGCCAGGGAGAGCAAATACATAAATGGAGCAGGGATAGATGATTGTAAGAAAAAAGGGAAGACAATTCTAGACTAATAATGTACCAAACATGCAAAACTTATTTTAGAGACAAAGCTGAAAATGAATGCATTTTGTGAGATTTACTCTGTCAGACATGTTTATTTATTTCACAACTGCTTACCCTCCTCCTACTGATTCCTGGATGAACTTTGCACTTCCCCCAAATTCCTGTAAATGAGACAGTTAAATTCCACACTTATCGGTGAAATCCCATTTGCAGGAGTATGAGCACTCTCTCACTCATGCATGCATACAAAGACACACACACAAACACACACACACACACACATTCAATATAAATGTGCCACTGTCCAGAGTAATCACAGTTTGGTAGGGAAGAATGTGCCAGAACACTATGAAAATGAAGAAAATAATCATAAGTGCTATTTGCTGTGTGTTACCTATCTGTAAGTATGCAACTTTATACATACATAGAAATTTATATATAGTATGAATGTGATCGTATATGTTATAATGAAGTCAGTATATGTGAAATATAATGATACCGAGTGAATTGGATATTAGCGCTACAGTGGCTCAGTTCTCCACATTAACTTCAAAACAGTAAAGAAGAAAAACAGGAAGTAATCTTCATCCAAATGCATCAGGTGGCAAAATGATGTTGTTGTCATCAGTGTATCATTGTTTATGTTTTAGGGAGGAAACATAGCTTGCTGTCTTAATTGACCAAGAGTGTGAGCAGTGACCTGGATGCAGTGCACAGAATATTTTTTTTTTAGAACAGAAAGGGAAAAAGGGGTATAGCCAACTTTTACTGACATGAATTGGACAAATTAATAACTAGGAAGTATAGAAGCAGAAAATACTAAGAGAGAGGGCAAGGCATGCTGTGATAGTTGCATTTTGTTTGTGTTGCAGTTTTCCTATCACCGGTATACTCTCAGCACAACTCCAGCACTACCATCTCCAACAGCAGCTGCTCCATGGAGCCCACGCTGTTTGAGCGTCTGTCCATGCAGCTGAAGGTACGTGGGGCATGCACCCCCCCTTCGCCTCAGTGCTCCATCAACTGACCAGGGCCGCTAAAAAATATGCATGTTTACAACACTCGTGATTTTCTCTAAAACCTTTTGTTAGCTTAAAAACGGCCATGGCCTTTGTTACTCAAGCATGGAACTTTTGTAATCTCTGTTTAAAGGCACAATCTAGAATTTCACCAAAATAAGCCATTGTTTCAGGGTGAAGGGACCCTGAAAATTGTGAATCTTGTTATATTAACAAAAGAGACATGAGCTACTGTTCCAGAAACAGCAATATGCTAAGAGAATGCAGTAGTGTGTAGTGTGTGACTCCAAGAATTCTAACATGAGACACAATAGAAAGAATCTGAATAGGGATCTTAAATGAGACAACCAAAAAATGCATACAACTGGTTCATTCCATGTTACATTACATTACATTAAAGGCATTTGTTAGATGCTCTTATCCAGAGCGACTTGCAAGGCAAAGTACATAAGAATGGTACAAAAAGTGCAAAGATAACGCTAGAGAGGGGTAAAGTCCCAAGTGCCAAAGGTGACTGAATAGATAAGGACTCCCCTACAGACTATCTAAAGAGAAATTTAGCAACAGCAGCCTAGGTTAAAAACAAATCACAGTTAAAAACAAGTGCAGATAAGTGCAGCGATATTACACAGAGCAAGGGAGGGGAGCGGTGCAGTCTGAAGAGATGAGTCTTCAGTCTGAGCTTGAAGGTGGCCATTCTGACCTCCACGGGAAGGTCATTCCACCACCGGGGGGCCAAGACAGACAGCAGACGAAACAGACGGACCATGTAAACAACATCTCATACTTGGTACACAGTGGATCACAATTTGGAAATACACATTGATTCTAGGTTTTTCCAGATAACTGTGCAATACAGTATGTTGCAATAAAAAAAAATCTATATAATTGGGTCACGAACAAAGAGTTATATCAAGGGCATCCATAAAATCTAGCCTTAATATTTTCAATCAGTGAATTATGAATTTTGAATTATTTATCAATGACCACATTTGAATGGTCTCATCAAGCCAATTCATTCAAGTACATTTCTTACTAAATTATCATTTTCCAGTTCTACATAATCGAAAATGAGAAAGCAAACAAATGGAGAGCAGTTGCAAGACTGAAAGGCTATGCAATCAATGAGGCTTGTTCATAGTGGCTAAATGATTTAAAAACAGTGAAACTAGAAAACTGAAAACCTTTAACAAAACACTGTGGGACAAATTCAGGCCTGTGCTGAAGTGCATTCTCTGCATAATTCTCCCAATCTCACAATGCTAAGGTATGTAGAAAAAGCACTCAACATTTCCCTGACAACATGACCTGTGTGTGTGTGTGTGTGTGTGTGTGTGTGTGTGTGTGTGTTTGTGTGTGTGTGTGTGTGTGTGTGTGTGTGCAAAGTCAAGCATGACTATCAATCAGCATAAACAAGTGTCTGAATGTTGAAACTTGTTGAAGTCAAACATATGCATGGACAAAACGTCTGCATAAAAAAAAAAAAAAAAAAAAAAAACAAATGTCCGTTAACCATTTACTGTGTCAAACAACTTTTGTCAAGTCCTTCATAATCAGAGCAGGGATCTGCTTATTTGTATTGCATGCAAACTCAATCTTTGCATGCAGCGCCACATCTTCTGTCAATATGGCTGTTTACAACAGACATCTTTAAGATATAATTAAGGCTCACTGTTTTCAATTGTCACTGATTTCCCCAGAACAATTAGGTTAAAACCAAATTTCAATCAGATGTTATGGTTCAAATGCATCTCAATCCATTTTCAGTTTGTATGACATTCCTGTGATATGTTGTTAAACTGTACCCTCTTGTGGTGAAATGTATAATGCAAGAGAACACAATGTAGCTCAGGCTAACTTTTCAACTCCTCTCCTGAAATGCATTTTATCAATGTTCCATTAGCAAAGCTCGCACTGGAAAGTAATTTCAGTGTCTGAAGTAATTTCAGTGCAGTTTTCTCCCATAAATGTGAGAAAAAATTCCACACTTATCGGTGAAATCCCATTTGCAGGAGTATGAGCATTCTCTCACTCATGCACTCATACAAAGACACGCGCGCGCACACACACACACATGCGTAAAATACAAATGTGCCACTGCCCACAGTTATCACAGTTTGGTATGCAAGAATGTGCCAGAACACCATGAAAATGAAGAAAATAATCATAAAGTGCCATGTGCTGTGTGTTACCTATCTGTAATTATGCAAATTTATACATAAATAGAAGTTTATATACAGTATGAATGTGATCATATACGTCATAATGAAGTTAGTATGTGAACAAATGTAACTGACTGGTTTTGAAGTGTAAGTGCAACTTAATGACTGCAAATGTTTAAATACTTTTTTGGTTATTTTGAGTTTCATCAAAATAACCAACCCTTGCCTTTATCACAATAGCACAGCAACTTTTGGAAATAAGTCATGTCCAAACCCTCCCAGCACCTTTTCAATTCCATAGAATTCCAACACAATGTGAATGTCAATGCACTAAAGACAGAACTGATATTTCCTCTTCAAAACCAATAGTTTGAGCCTTTATGGCTAAATTATGTGTTACTACAGGCTATAAAATATTGAAAACCAGTCAGATACATTTGTTTTATGTATTTCTAATATTTTCTTGTCAGAGAATTTTGAATAGACAGTGTATTGTTTATTGTTTTTTTTTTTTTTTTTAATTTGAGGGTGGCCCAAACTTCTGGCCTGTAGTGTATTACTCAAGTCACTGGTAGGAGGTACACGGACAGTTGTTGATGCACATGGATGACACTTTCTTGTTTCTTAAAGATCAAAGGGCCAAGGGAAACTATCTGTAAATCTCTTTTATTACATTTTAAAACACTTACCGAAAAAACGAATTCAATAAGTCACTGTAACACAATTGAATATGGGTAGGCAGCAAAGACCTGGAAATTACTATTACAATGTTAATTATTCCATTAACACAATATAGAAACCCTGTACATGTTCTAGTATATGGCTCAACTGCAAATGGTTACAGTTGTAAATGAAACTGAGGTACAACAATGTTGAGTGAGTAAAGTAGCTGGTGTGCTCCTAGGATGCTGTGGACTGCATAGAGACGCAAGCAAGCGAGTGGGGAGATAACGAGACTGCTTCACTACTGCTCTCCCTGGACAGAGCTACAAAAGTGCTGCAGAAACACCTGAAAAAAGGCAAGGACATGACCAATTCATCACTCTGTATCATTGCTACACACTCATAAGCAAATCTTAACTGTTGAATGCAGAGTTTGAATATTGATACGTGAGAGTGTTGAATTTCATGTGTGGTTAGACTTGTAAGCACTAGCAAAGTGAATGTGGATCATTTTTTTTTTGCTGGCAGCGTGTGCAGAGACTGCTCCCAAACAGTGCCCCGCACCTCAGGTCCCCAGTAAGGGAGGACTGGTGTGTGTCACAATTGGGCAGGGCCGCTACTGCAAGCCCATGTGCAATGAGGTAAACACAATAACACCCCAACACTGAACTACAGCACCATACCATGAAATAAACCCTCACACTAATACTACATCTATCCACTGGACACAACTGCGGCCTTTAGAAAAAAAGGAGACACCGTGGGAAAACATAACAAACACAGTTTGCTAAATCCCAGAATTAAACACTGAAATAAACAATACTTCTGTGCTCTCATACTTACTTTAGTCCAGAAAAAAATATCTGACAAATCTATGTCTAAACAATATTCAGTTAAAATGAGGATAACTGATCATACAAAATAACAGCCATGCACCTTCAGTATTCCACCTCACCCCCATTCATGCCAGCCTTCCTGACACAACAGCACCCCCTACAGTCCTGTTCCACTGCCAACCACCTACACAATGCTTTTCAGCAGCCTTGAATTCATTCATACATCTCAAGATCAAACATTATGGGCATGTTCAAATACAAACATAATTTAGGCTGCATGTATTTAAATCTGACAAAAAAGACATCCGGAGCCAGAACTAAGGGCTGAAGCCATTCATAATGATTAAGGATACTAACTCAGAAGCCTGTCTTACAACATGTCTACCAACTGTTTTCACACTTCCGTGTGGTGGGCTGACTGGAGGACATATCTGTGGAAATATCTCTAGTGGTCAGTTCCACACCTTAACCACTGAACAAAACCCATATACTTTATGTTAACTAAATGTTTTTTTTTTTTTTTTTTTCCAAAGCTCAGTGTCCCTATGTGTTGACAGGCTGTGAATAATATTCATGGGTTATAGTGTGCCAAAGTGTTTTTTGTCTCCCACCCTTTCTTGGGACCTGTAGGGGTTTGATTTTGACTTCCTCAGGAAGAGTCGGTTGTATGAAGCGTGCACTGCAGAAAGCAGTTACAGCTGGACTACACAATATGTGGGTGGAAATAGACTGGCCATTTGCAACAGTGAGTACCTCCTAACACCACCAGCCCTTGACTGGTGGTGAGTACTTTTCTTTTTTGAAAATGAAGCTATGTACAGTACTATTTTGAAAAGCTGTTTGTGGGGAAGCATCTTGTCCGTGTGACTTTTACAGAACTGCTCAGATTAAAATAACTGATTGCTTCTAAATTACATTAAGTAGTTTTAGTCCTGTCTACATAGGCCCTATATATATTGTGGAGATTGGTTTCATTCCGCTCCACTCGACATTTAGGCATTTCCATTTAGTTATAATTTCAGGAGCCTTGTGTAGTACACAGTATTGGTTTTTTCCAGTTTATCGACAGATTATATTCAAGACTAATCATAGGTGGCATCATAGTTTACAATGAGCTGCATAGTTTTGTACTTCTAATGTTATGCTCTCATTGGGCCTCATTCATCAATATTTTCGTAAAACTGTGTGTAAATTTATGCCTCAACGGCTTAGAACTAACGAATTCCGCCGGATTTATCAAACATGCGTAAACACAGCATTTGTTCGTATTCCGTGCGTATGTTGATAAATACCAATCAATCGTAAATGACAAGCGCGTTCACAAAATTTTCGATTAGCATAAATCCACGCCCCTGAAATACCATATAAGGAGCTTGAAATCACATTGCTGGCAATGTGAGGAGAAGGCAAAGAAAAGGCAGAAGAAAAAAACTGTTCTGAAGCGGCGAATGAAGTTTTGTTAATGGAAACAGAATAAAAAAAAATATTTTGTTCAGAAGTGTAAGTAGTTTAGTGTCGGGGCTGGGGAAAACCAAAGCTTGGCAAGAAATAACTGTTGCAGTAAATTTGGTGTCAAAAGTTCCGCCATAAACTGCAACAGGTTAAAGGAAAATGGTTCGACATGAAACTGGAGGCGAATTATTGGAGAGACGTCGTTAGCTGGAATTACCGTGGAGTGTGACCGGGATCTGATTTTCCCTGGTCTTGGATCAATCACTCTCCAATTCTGAAGGTAAATTTTTGTATACCAGCCTTATCGTTGCCATAAATCCTGGGGGGCAGCTGCACCCGGGCCCGCGAGGGGGCATGGTTGGCCAAAGTGGTAATGTCACATGCAATACATCGTTGGGACCATCATGTTTTCCCTAAATCAACTTGGAACGAATCCCTAGTTAAATAATTTGTTCAAATTAGAACTATTACATAATTAGGATCGTCCATAATAGTGTGCCCTCCCTTGCCTTTCCCTCCACTCTGCAGTCCCTCTCTAACGTCATTTTACCTTGTATAAAAATAACGACAACAATTGTACTAAGAACTAAGAACCGACATAGTAGCAGCAAGAGTACTAGAAGCAGTCAAAGAACAGCAGAACTTTCTGTTCAAAACCTGAAATTGTCATTGAAGATCATTATACCTGACCAGCATTGCAGTGTCATTATATCCAGAAAGTTATTTCAAAATGTCAAGTCCGGCAAAGTAGCTAACCGGCAAGCATGCTGTAGTCTGGATAATTTTTTCAACTACTTTAAAATTGCAGCGGCAGTTATAATTGTTGCTCAGTAACGTTAGCCACATTAACATTCCAATGTGAAGTCAATGGAGGCGTTTTTTTTGATTTGTAGTTTAAAAAGTATGAATCTATAGGTCAGAAAAATACAAGCAACCTGACCGGTATATTCACGCCAAGTTCGGTATGTCTACCTTGAAAACTGTTGGGGGAGATACGTCCGTAAGAACCATAAATAATAATATTAAGAAGAAGAAGTAAAGATTCTATAGAAGAACAGTAGTTTGCGCCTCCGGCAAGCAAGCTAATTAATTTTATTAATCAGTATTACACAAATAAAGCCGAATGACCTGTTTTAATGTCCATGTAATTTCAAATGTAATTTAATCCAATAGTGATTTTATATAACACTTTGAACCGTTATAATGTTACGATATTACTGCCAAATAATTTGCTACTCATTTTTAATCAAATAAAAAATGAGTGAATGGAAAAATAAAAGCAACCACACGAAAAACAAGCTTTACAGCCATGTTTTTCCATTTGTGCACACAATACGAACATTTTAGAGCACTCATGAAATTTCTTCGGATCCTACGAACAAACTGATATACGAAAACTTTGATAAATCCCACATTTTTTGCGTAAATGCATTTACGAACGATTTGCGATCAAATTCGTTCGGCTCAAGTTTGATAAATGAGGCCCATTGTGTGGTCATTACATATATCTATGGTCCTCACCACTAGGCCCAGAGTAGGCAAAATCAAATGAGTGTAGCTGCTGGGCCCTTAAGCAGGCCTTTGACCCCTCATCGCTCCCAGGGGTGACTGGCCCCTGCTTAGTCAAATCAGTTGTTAAGTCACTTTTGATCAAGGCATCCACTAAATAACTGGCATGTCGAATGATAATGCATCTAAGCCTTTATTGCTGTCGTTAATGCTCACCACAAAATGGATTTCACAGTACATCTACTGATCACATAGAGACAAGGTGCACTCCTGGTATAGCTGTGACAGTGCAGTTAGCACTGCAGTAAAGTGTCAGAAACAGCATCAGTGCAAACACATTATTACACATTATTATCATTATTATAATCATTATTATTATTATTATTATGAAACACACTGTGTCTCTACAGAGAACTCTGTTCAGATTGCTGGAGCAGACACTGCGTACTTCCCAAAGGATCAGGACTGCTTTCAAACCAAAAGCCAGAGTGAGTTGGAGAGGAAGGTCATCCAGGATTTTGTGTCTGAACTCCAAAACAAAGGCATCACCGGGAAGCCAGAGTACCAGTGCCTCATCTGTGGATGAAGACCAGGAAGGTGTGGGGAACACAACCTGCTGGAACTGGGAGAGCAGCTTTAACTTACAGAGGGATTCTGCCGCTCTGGAATAAGATCTTATGTTTGGTATCTTAGCAATGGTGTTGTAAACTTCTACAGTACAAGTCTACAAATTTCTGTGCTGCAATCTGGAACCTGGTTTCATGTTTGATATATATATATTTGTGTAATCATACTCTTTCTTGGTTTCCACATTTTCAGTCAAACGCTACTGTTGTAAGTGCTGTGATATGGAAACTTGTGCAGATACTCTTCTAGATAGCAGGTAAAATGACAAGCCTAACCACAAAAGATGATCTGTTGTCGTCATCAGAAATTCTTATGTTTTGATGCTCTATGCCCTGTTTATCCCTGAAAAGTTGCATTCTTGACTTTTACAAGCATAGCCCAGCATAATAAAAGAACCATCATAAATCAAGTATTATTTCATTTGGTAATTTTTGGCTTATATGCAAGGAGTACTCTGCATAATGGTCCACACCCTAGTTGCAGTCATGTTTTGAATAAAATGTTTACATGAACTTCAAACAAAAGTGTCCTCTATTCTCCAGCGAAGTTTATTCCATCTTAGCTGAATCTTCCAGCTAAGTTTATTGTCTGGGAGAAAAGCTCATTGCTTTCATTCCTGAAAGCAATATGTTACAGTAGTTTTTTTAGTTTGTCACAATGACAACCTAGAAAGTAAATCATGGAATTTTGAGCATTGGTATGCGTGTAGGCATAGTGCTAAAGGCGCACCATCAAATGCTGATGGCTAACTATTGGATTAGAGTGGTGGAATTCAAAGCAACAGAAAAAAGACTGTGATCAGTGTTATTGTTTTGATTGGCACTTTGCAGTTACTCTGGGAGGAATATGATATATGATAACTGAATGTTGTTAAGATTGGACTTTTTGCAACTTGCCTCACTTTCACAGTGCATCGTCACCATACTAGCCCATGAATCTAATGCATAAGTTAAGCAGTTAATAGTGAAGTTTAGTGGGTTCAAATGATCAGAGAAAGGTAGTGAAACTATAGCATAGCATGGTAGTACATTTCAATCTATTTATAAACAATAACCAAATACTTTTTCACAAAAGACATTGAAAACCTATGACATGCAAGCATCATCGTAAATTCAAGCCAACATGTTTATAATAAATAGTGTTTACTGTGCAGAGCAGCAAGCTGATTAGATAAAAAGAAAAAAGGGTTTTTTTGTCCCAGATTATTAGCTCTTAAATGACACTTCTGTACAGAAAACTCAGATGTGCTCCAATGCTGTCAATTCTACAGTCCAAGTGAATCTCACATTTTTTTGCCGTATGAGATGCCTTTTCCAGAACTGTGCGATCTTTGAGGCAACTGTCGTGGAAAGCTGCAGACACCAGGCCATAGAGTTCATACACACTCCTTTGGATGAACATACTCATCAGTGACAGTATGTCCTTGACTAAGCAAACTCTAGCAATGCTTCAGTAACCCTGCTGCATGAATAATAATAATTGTCAGGGGAAGCTATATTCAGTGACAGATATAATCCTCATTTAACATGATACATTGGTCATGTCTCACTAAGTGATTATACTCTATTAACTGTCTATTTCATAGTCATCTAGACAAGGAAAAATAAAACAACCATAAAGCTCATAGGGTCTATACAGTATGCACTCTAATGACTGTGAAAGCAGGGAACTTGGCAAACTCAGCCCAGTTAAATAGATTCAAGCTTGATACCAACAGCATGAATATAAATAGAAATCATTATATATAATCTTAATATATTTGGACTTGGCCTAATGTTCTTACATAACCATGATTTTTATTATCTGTGCCAGGGGATGTATGAAGAAAACAATTCTTGACATTCTCAGTTTTCAAATTATAACAGGAACAATACACTTGCAAGTACACACAACTCTCAACTCATATGAAATCCACCAATATGAAAATGATGAATCAGATAAAGGATCTTCCTTCAGCAAGCTATTAATATCTTTGACAATAGGGCAACACCACATAATGGTACTACTGAACTAAACACACAAGAATTAAGCACTGCAAGTAATCTCTGGTCTAAATTGGTCATTTTTTGTAGACCAGTGCCACACATTTCCTTCAAAAGGCAGCTGTCCTTTCACAGAGGTTCCTTTGAATGTTATTTTAATGTCAACATGCTGTCGGGTATGAGCGTATTCTTCTCTTCCCAGATCTAAGGCTGTGGGAACCTTGGAAAGTGTCCAGGCAATTATAACTGCATGTCGCCACGTTGTGTGCATGAGGTATGGACATTCAGTGTGGGGGCTGAGGGGGGGGGGGGGGGGGGGGGGGGGTTGGGGGGGGGGGCTGCTGCTGTCAGTCTTAAAAGATGATATTAATTCAAATAATAGCAAACAATCTATCTGCTGTTCCCCCAGTGTACTCCTCTGTAAACAAGGCTGATATTAAGCATTGTCCTTTTGTCACTGAACACCTTTGGGCCAGAGGGAGTGTGTATGTCATACCACATGATACGATATGATTCCCACCATTCTCCTGTGAAAAGAACACACAAAGGAAATTGGGAGCAAGAGCAAGATCAAATGTCTCCTTATCTGTATTAAGCAAAAATAATCTAAAATTTATAACACTGAGGTCTTTACTGTAGGAAGACATTTTATGAAAATCTACTTGTTGATGCAATAATCTTACCATAATCTTACAGGAGGAATTAAAGATACAGATTTTCCTATGTCAAAAATCATCATCATCATCATCATCATCATCATCATCATCCCTGTCTAATGGCTACTCCTCGTCAACTGGGTACCTGCGAGGTTTAGGAATTTCATTTAAAATACAAGTAATATGCATTTGATATTGAATCTGAGGTAAAAAGCACAGGCTGATTGCTATGTAAGAGGCAGAAGCTGCATGTATGGTCTCTTCAGCCCAGGTCTCTGGAAGTGTTTCCCTCAGTAACAGTAATACAGATAATTCTGAAAAACAGGGACCATAGTAATTCAGGTGTTTGAGGACTGCTCATTTTGATAAACAAACTTTGTTATGTAGAGTAACACCCCCTAGATGGCAGTCTGGTGTCAAATGTCTTCTGTCCATTTTTCTGTTTTCTTCACCCTATATTAAATATGACATACTAATCTTGTCAAAGCAAATATTTTACAGGTACTATTTTGTTCTGTTAATAAAGGAACAAAATTAGAAGGGCACACACAAATAGCATATGTGTTTTCCTATTTTCATATTTATGGTAAAACATGGTGTGGTAAAACAAATTTTCTCTAAGGACTTTCTGCCATTGCATTCAGAGAGAATTAAAATAAATCCTTTCTTAAATGCTTTTTTTTAATTGTGTTCTAAAAAGAGACTTCTTTTTTCACAGTTGCATATAGTTGCCTATCCAACTCTACCAGACATATATTGTAATGTTTTGATATAAATAATTTTTACACAATGCATATTATTAAACTTTGAGTAAAAATTAAAAAAAAAAAAACAAAAATTGAAAGCACCACAGCACATCTGGTGTTCTCTGATGTAAATTCTTCAGTGCAAATTTTGCTAATACTGGACCCTAAAGGCCCTCAGTCTTCGACTTTATTAAACTAAAAACACAGGGTACAAAACCATTCATTCAGAAAAAAAAAAAAAACAGAAATAATGGTATCAGTAAGAAATAATGGTAATATTGCATTACAAATTATATTAACAATTTGAGTGAATGGTTGTGTCTTGAATTTTCAGAATGTCTTAGTTTTCAGTATGTCCCCCTTTTGACAGGTTGCACTGGAGCTGGCATGGACTCCACAAGTCTGAGCTAATCGTGATGATAGGCTGCATGTTTCACATGATCTTTAAGTGCACACAATTGTCTTGGCTTTTAAGTGCCCCAATAAATGTTTGATGGGGTTTGACCATTTCTGCAAAGGGATTGACAGGGTCAGTGTCACATATTTGCTTAAATTTGACCATGATATTGTGCAGAATCTACAATAATTTTTCTTCATTTTAGATGTCATAACTTTTCTTTTTTTAAAATGGTTCAATATCCTGAAACTTTCTGATTATTTTCATGTTTAAAAAATGTCAGTGTGGTATCAGACTTTTGGACCCCACTGTATATAATCTTCAGACTTGAGTAATAGTCCTTTAACACAAGCCAAGTCCACTAAAGCATCTCAAATAATTTGTTGAAAGCATTTTAAGTATTGGTATAAAATGACAAGAACCAGAAGATGAAATGGCTTTTTAATAAACCACCAGGTGATTCTCCAGGAAACACATTTAGTGGTAAATTCAATACACACAGTCTCTGCTGCTCCTTCTCATGTCTCTAGAGCACAAACTTAATTACTGCCTTTAAAGGGACTGGATTTCTCACAACCTCCTACAAAGGAAACTATCATTGGAGGTTATTAACAGTCTTCTCACATCATGCAGTTCTCATTATGTTAACAAGGGTTTTTGTAATCTATGTGTTATGATAAATTTAGTAATTTCCATAGAATTTTAAACAATCAATATTAAAGTTAATGTGCATGGTGTTTAGAGTGTGTATTATGCCTGTGATTAATGGGAGCCCTGTAGGTGCAGGGGTGGTGGGCCAGCGGGCCTTGTGCAGGCAGCATCTTCAGCACATCCTGGAGCCTTCTTCCCCTGGTAATGAAGGAGATTTGTAGGTACTGTGCTCCAGAGAATATAGTCCTCCCCATGTAATTTAAGGCCTAGAGGGTCTTCGCTGGCTTCCTGTGACAGATTCTGTATTGATTTCCCTTTCAGTCAGCTCTTCATGTGCCAGAGGGTGTGTTTTCGTCTTAACGGATAATGCGGACGACAGATCAAAGTCTTAATTAAAGATATTGAGCTAATGTTGCATTATTTACACATCCTGGTAATAAAAGCGCCAAACTACCATTCAGCGCTTCTCAAACAGCGCTGTCAGATTTTTTAAGATCATGGGCTACTAGGGTACCCATAAATAACTAACAATTATAGCCGGATGTGCCCCTGACAGGCTTGATCAATTTAAGTAAAGTCTACTTTGCTAGCTTGCCAGTATCCCACAACTAATTCTCTGAGGTGACCACAGCACAGTTTAGGTTGATAATAAAATTATATCACCAAAACATAATGAAGTCAGTCTTGTTTAAAGCATATTCATCTGCTGCTTGTATTGTGGTTTGTAATTTGCACTGACCACAGAAATCAGGATGTAAAATAACTCCTCAAATTTTGTTCCAATACAAAAGACAACTATAAAACCTTTGCGGAGCATTTTTAACTTCCTAAAGTGCTGTGTTAAATTGAAGCTTCTGTTTTCTTGCTTATACTTGTAACAGAGGGGAAAAGCTGACACAGTTGGTATAGCAGGGACATTCTAACATTGGATACAGCTTGTGATTTTCATCTTTGTAAAATATCCAGGGGCTTCATTAAGCAAAGGTGCACAAGAATAAATTCCATCCTAAACTGTGTGTAGGAAAATGTATACACAAAATAAACAAATTGCCAAACACTTTATCAGCTGTGTTGTATGAACAGCTTCTCTCCCAAAACATGCTCAGAATAATCCCTACACATCATAACCAATTTACGCAAAAAGTGTTATCTTTCCCCTTATTTTGCCAAGTCTGTCTCACAGGTTACTGTTTTGTGGCCCAAGCCCACAGAGCAGGAGCGCTACAGCTCAAGTATATGTACTCATAGTGTAGGGGAAATTATCCAGGTATCTGGCCTGGAGGGAAAGAACAACTTAAGGTCAGCTCAGGCTCAGAATATTAATGCTTTAGCTATAACAGAAATATGGGATCCGATACAGCCTGTCTACAGGAATCTGCCTGATAGGCCATCAGGTCCCCTTCTTTTTATACCACACAAGAGCATATGGAATTAATCCACAATTTGGACTCAATTTAGAACTGTGATTATCTGCAGTCATGTTTTGGACTATAGTCTTCTTGAAGTCTTCATTGGTAGCCTTTTGACTGGGAATCTTGCTTCTGAGATGTTTTCTTCACATTTGAATTGAATGTTTTATTGATTATTGCTTTTTCGTGAGCTATCATCTCCTGCAATTGCTCTGTTGTGCCAAAACAGCATCATACATTATGCACCCTACATTCCAGACAGTGCTCAGAGGAGAGAATGTGCCAATCACTGAAGAGACAATCTATAACTAATGAAAAACAACTTCTTGAGGTACCTGCCATGTTGATGCATGTAATGTAACTGCAACTTAAGGAACCTGGAGAAACTCAAACCAACCCTAACTTCTGGCAAAACAAGGCCAAAAATGTCCCCCTGCTGGTTGGAGGAAGACACTGCTGAGTATCAAATTTGCTATTATGAGGCTGTGGTTCTGGAGTGTCAGCACGGTGGGACGGCACAAAGAGGTAAAAGGCACCAGAGTGTAGAGGCAAAGGGCTTGTAGCCCATTTTAATGACAAACTCAAAATGAAAGTACAGCAAAACGAGCCACAAAAAGCTTACCATTTAAAAAGTCACAGACAAAATAAATTTTAGCTAGCTGGAGCAGGCCAAACTGCGGCAGCAGGAAAGCTTCTTAGCCTGGCATTGGCCCTCGTCCATCTTAGCAGGATTCTGTGGAAATAAACAGAGACAGTTAGTTTTGCCCGAGAGTGAAGAAAGCAGTTCTCCTCATAAATATGAATGTGGCGGCTTTTGACTGCTGTTAATAAATCGGGAGTTAATCAGGAGTAGCAGCAGCTGGGCTTAATGAAGATGTTGTTTAGGTGTGTGTCATTGCTGACATTCCTTCTGCTTGTGCTGCTCTCCGGGGTCATGACGCTCTGGATGCATGCCCGCTGCTGTCCAGGGTGCTGATGGGTCTTCAATGGTGGTGGTTTGGGATGGCTACTACGGGCGGGGTAGTGATGTGTGTGGGTTCCTTGTTGCCAATTACCATCATATAAACTGGTGCTTTTGCCATGTGTGTGGTGGGGTTAAGACAAGTATGTGAATGTCAACTACAGAAGATGCTGCCATCATCCCCTATAGTGTTAGTAAGTTAGATTCCTGAATTAGGACCACTAAACTTCTACTTGGCACAGCAACTGTATTTATAGTTCAGGATAGCAGAATGACTCCTGTTTCATATGAATTAGTGTTCCTAAGGAAGTGATTATTCTGTAAATATATATAAAATATCTCACATATTGTTTTAGCTTATTTTTTTAGCTTGTTGAATGTGCCCTTGGTTGCAGCCACAAAATATAATTATTTTCCCCTGGTAATCCTCAGACACACTTAATTGGCCAATTAAAACACAAAAAAAGAGGTAGCCATGAAATATGGAGGTTATTCATAAAAGTTGGAAGAGATGGCTCATCGGGCTCACTATGCCATTAAATCTCTTTGTCAGTTTTCACAGTTAATTCATAAAATAATTAACCACCAGCAGTGCACTATTAACAGAGCAGTGATTCAGCTGGCAGTGGTACAATCAACCGGTGACAGCACTGTCCTAATTGTAGCTTGAATACTTCAAATGGCTTGGAAAAGGTTTCCATTTAAAATGCACCAGACTTTCTAGAACATTTTAGCAAACAAAAAGTTTTCTTCTGCTGAGCTCAGTGTATTAAAGAAGTCTGTGAAAACAAGGTACACGTACAAAAAAGGATAAATATGTTTGAATGTTTCACCACTATTTCCAGGAAAACTTCCTATGATACACTGCAGAGGCAGTAGCCGGATGAGACCAGGCTTGCAGATCACCCCTTCCCCTCTGTACTGCAGCAACACCACCTGCAATGTTTGCTATGATCAATGAGGGTACCAATGAGGATGACGTCTCCTTTACAGACAACAGATTTTCATTATGAATTGGTGACAGCAATGCTCTAAGTCCAAGTGCAAGTATTTTATAGAATATAGGAGTCAAAATTTAAAATGATTAACGCTGCAATGGTAATGCTATACTCTCCACTTTCGAGAACCACACAGGTTTAAAAAACACAATATACAAGCATGGTGGCCAATACATCTAAAAAGGTTTGTGCATTTGTCTGAGAACATAAACTACAAATGCATTTTTGAAACCATGTTTCAGTATTTTTTTTGTGTCATTGCAATTTGTCAATACTCATTTGCATCCTTTTTATTCATTTTTTCATGTCAGAAATTTGAAATTTTTATACTCATATTTACCATTATACTCATTTTCATTGCATATTATTCATCATGAATATTATAAGTATTCTGACTTTTTCTATATATATATTTATAAGCCAGTTATAACCATGATATGGAAAATAGTGGTAATTCCATGTCTTAGGCAGGAGTTATTTCTGCTCATATACGATACACAATCTTTTTGTGATTATCCATAGTTATATGCAAAGGCTGGACAAACTGTGAAAACGAAAATAACCGTGCCACCATACAGAGAGAAGTTAAGTATGATTATGAGCAGAAAAATGCCCAATCCACGCCCTATCCACTCCTCCCT
Organism: Albula glossodonta; assembly: GCA_019788955.1. Classification (NCBI taxonomy): domain Eukaryota; kingdom Metazoa; phylum Chordata; class Actinopteri; order Albuliformes; family Albulidae; genus Albula; species Albula glossodonta. The sequence continues at coordinate 8,181,334 of JAFBMS010000020.1, read as the reverse complement.
TGACACAACCCATGTGGTGACATTTCTAAGTGCCCCTTCTTGTGGAAATATTGAGCGTTATTTTTGTGTTTTTAAGTCTGAAAAAGCTCTGGTCCAAATTTAATTTCTAAGATAATGAAGCACACCTTATCATGCTAATTCCATTTCACAGTTTTTACACTCCAGACACTGACAGAACAGCAGCAGCTCTGAGCTGTTTAGTTATTCCCTGATGCTCTGTCCGCTGCATCTGACAGCAGTTTCATTTTTGATATGATCAATTTTTGCCAAGGGGTAACTGTTTACAAGTCACACAGATGATGAATGAAAAATATAATTTCACCACTCCACAGTGTTTGGATTCACACTGCTTATATCTTATAAATCTCATTTTGCGTGGGTTTTTTGAACAGTTTGCTTCAACAATGCCACGGAGCTGGGAAAAACAATAAGTCTCCAATTATTTATGCATCTATTCTTTTTTTATTATAATAAAACTTAAATACACACTGTGTACAGGAATACATCACAGCAATGGTTGGATGATATGAAAATAGCTGGAGGAAAAATGTAGGTGCTTTGGATAGCTATACGTTTCTAGGTTGTTCAGTTATTACAAACATTTTAGCAATTAAACTCCAAAGACTCCTCCAATTCACCAAGAAATACCCCCAAACACACACTTCCTCTCTAAAGGGGGTCACTCAGCTGTGAAAGGCAAATGTTACCATTCAACCAGCAATTACAAACCACCTAGCTTTTTAAAAAACAAGACAATTAATATTAGCTTATTAGGTTCAGTGGGACCGAACACGAGTGCTGGCCTCAACCTGAAAGGACAAATGGGCATTAAAATAGCAAGGGGTCTGTTCAGCTGATGATGTTTCAGGACCTGCTCTTAACACAATGGTAGCCTGCCCTTACAGGGGAACTGCACTGTTTTTAGACTTAAGTGCTATAGCCCCTTAATGTTTCTTCATGATTGAGAATCTTTTTCTGTTCACATTGTGCTACAAACAAACTGAATCCTATGCCTGTCCATTTAGGTCTCATTCCAGCTCCGCTTCCATTCACCAGCATAAAGAAAGTGAAATGCCCCTTTAAGATACTTACAGCTTTGACACACGTATAACCTTCCCTCAACACACTACCAACTCATTCTTAACACACACACACAGCAAGTCCTCAACACACTGATAGCCAACCTTAACTAAATACCCTGATCAAGGACATAAATATATTTTACAGTCTGAATGATTCATGAATAAAAACACATATGTTCTCAAACATTAAGTTTAAGATCACATAAACCAGACCGAAAACTCACCTCTGAAAACAATGCTGGTTTCCAATGATTCTAAACATACTGATGCCACAGCAACTACCACTGGGAACTCAAAATATGAACTGAAGACCCTCTTTTTAAAAGAGCTGACACTGGGTGGCAGTGTTACATGAGGAATGATTTATGTGAACCCTAATTTCATTAAAGAGCTCAGTGGATATGTGACAGAAACAAAGCAACATTTAAGGCAGCTTTGATATAGCGGTTTGCAAGCATTTTTTTCCCCTAACTCTCTTGATAGTCGAAGGTCCCTGTTATTCTGGAACAAGCCACAACTAAGAACAAAAACAATAACAACAGCTGTTGGCTCAGCTGTTTCACTTTCACATCTGTACTCTTTCATCATCCCCCAACACACCCACAAAATCTTCAATGCAACATATCCTTCAATTAGGGATACAAGAGAAAATTCACTGTATCAAACACATCAGATTTTTTTTTTTAATTTCATAAGGTGAAAAATATCAAATAATAAGATGCATTGATTGTGATGAACACACTTGTAAAGCTACAAATTCACAAAAAAAGTGATTGATGTAAGGGTTTGTGACAGTCAGAAACTGTTTGAGCCAACTGAAGATGAGTTCACATAAACTCAAGGTGAGTGATGAATGGGAATGGGAATGCTTATCAGATGATGAAACCCACCTTCTGTAGAAATGTCCGTGGACATAAAAGATAAATCCTGAACATTTAAATGCTGAAATTCATGCATCTAAGTGCCAAGTGTTAAATTACATTAATAATTTCACTGAATCCACAGCACTGGCTGCCCCTCCCTTCTCTGTCAACATGCTGCCTTAGCTTACCACCAATTACAGGTCACTGTATGACTGAATGGCATGGAATAATTGTCACAGAACAGTAGCAGATAATTGGACATCAAGAGCACTATGGGAATATTATAAACTAATTTGAAGAAAAAAATGATGTTTTCATCTTGCCTCACCACAAAAGGGGAGCTCAAGTGCAATTATAAATAAGGGAAGGGAGATAGATGGATCGTCACTCTGAAAATCTCCACTGCTAGCGAAATAACATGAAGTCAGTTCACTGTTAGCTTATGACACACCTGCATTTTCAATATAAAAGACAATAAAAATAAAGTTACAGGTCTCTAGCTGGAAGAGTCCACCATTGTTAATAATGCAAGTTCTGGCAGTTTTGTGCATTCACATTCCAAAATGGACTCCCGCCTCTCCCCTCATGGCACTATGTGTAACTATTCAACCAACTCACATGTGTGTACAGTTTGGGCAGAATTTATGGTCAAGAAACACAAGTAGTGGGTGAGTGTTCATGTAAGTTAACCTTTTTTAATGGCAGACTGATTTACACTGATTTACTATGGTCATGGACCTATATTTTAAATGCAATTCAGCATGCAGTTCAGTTTTTTTATTATTATTCAGTGTTGCTATTCTACATCTGTCAAACAGTATCAGGCAATGTTTTTGAAGAGTTAATGAGTCTTATCGTCAAGGCATAATTTAAGGACCTTCAAAAAATGTTTCTTACTGTAATGGTAATGTAATCCAGCGGAAATTAGCAATTGATTTTGTAGGCATTGCAATTGATCCATTCTCTCTCTTTTAATGAGGCTTTTTCAGGAGATGAAGTGTGTTCATCATAAAACAAAGCAGCACTTAACAGCACCAACTCGTATCACTGTCCCTGGACCCTGCATTGTAATCCTGAATTCCTGCAATCTGCAAACAGTTCTGCTCAAGAACATTTTTAGGATTTTACATTACACCACTTGCCATCAAATCTGAAACCACACAAACATAAATTCAACATCACATTGCTCTGCTGAGCTTCAACTGGATTTCAATTTCTTCCTGTTTCTTTTTAAAAACAATACTGATAGACATATCAGTGCAATGTGACAGCTATAGAGGCAGTCCTCTGCTCTTACTTACTCTGCTCTCCAAACGTCCTGATTTAGATACTTTTAAACACAGTTGTAGTGTGTTCAATATCCTATTTTTAAGGGCAATAATGCCAGTATTTACCCAGAAGAAACAACATTTAACTTGCAATCACTGTACAACATTACACATTTTACACATGTCTGCAGAGGCAAATACTATAACACCACCTTACCCTGTAGTAGTCCAAAACATACTGCAAAGTGCATACAGTGATAATAATGCAGGCACTCGGTTTAGAAAAGTCTCACAAAACCAAGCTTCAGAAATATTTAGTTGATTTGAATGTGGCCTCACATTGTCAAAAATCCCATTATTTGATGTATGTAAATTGTTTAATAGTACAGATTTACACTGCTCTTATGTAGGCTATGCAACACAGAGTGTTGTGTTCGCTTTTCACTTTTTTCAGCTTGGGTGCAAAAAGGTACACTTCTATTCAGTTTTTTCCCTACTGTTCTATGCTCCTAAGTAGGTCAGCCTCACTTGTCATCTCACCTTTACTTCCACTTCAGTCTTTGCTGTCTGTCTCCTCTGTTGCAGTCTTGATTCTTTTCTTGACGCTGTGTGACAGCTTCCTTTGCTGGAGGAACAAAAAAGTTTAAATCAATTGTGTGGCTTTTGAAGATATTTTCAGAGAATATCAAACACAGTCGCTACCTCTGAGAGACTTGGTAGATGACTTTGAATAAGAAAAATGAGTCCAACTTGTAGTTTTTACAAAGGGGGCTAGTTGCAGTTTCTGCACAGATATTATTTAATTTTTACTGTTTCTCATGTTCCTGCTGTGTATTTGCTTTGATTATCTTGTCCATGCCTTATACAATTATGTGCTTCATCTGAAATTGTATTATTAAGACACATTTAAAAAATCTTTTCATGACATTTACATTTAGCAGATTTTCTGTCTAACAGCAACTTATGAAAATGCCTACAAGCTAGCACACCCGGTAGAGTCAATACTAAGGTTTCAGTGCCACAACTAAATATAGTTATCAAATTAACCTTAAACATTCCATTAAATGCTCTGGTAGATGCCAGGGGAAATGTAAGTATGTACTGCAAGTCTCAGTATATCGTAACAGGTATATTACATGTTTAATGTTCTTTGTTAGATCAAGAACACATGAACTTTCAGTTTGCAGAAAATGAAGGGCAGCGATTCTACCAAACAAAAATTCATTCCACTATTGGGGTACCAGAGCAATAAAGGACATGACTGGGAAAAAGGACCCATTCAGGAAAGGAGGGCCAGCCAATCAGAGGATGTGAAGCAGTGTGGACAGAGGGAGCAGAGGCTGGATAATATATTGCAGGTAGGAGGGTGCAGTTCCTCTTACTGCCCTGAGGGCAAGGACAAGAGATGTATATTTTGACTGGGTTACTACTGGAAGCCAGTGGAAAGGGACAACGAGAGGCGAGATAAGTAATTCAATTGATTACAAGTTGAGCAGCTACATTCTCTACAAGTTGAAGAGGACTGGTGGCATATGCAGGGAGATAGGCAAGGAGAGAATGGTAGTAGTCTGGTCGGGGGAGCATATGAGCCTGGACAATAAGCTGGGTGGAAAAAAATGGACAGATTTTGTGACTACTACAGAGGGAAAAATAACACAACCATAATACAATGGTGATGCTTTACAAATAAGAGAACTCCTTGTCCAAAGCAATGCTATATTCTGGTACAGAGCATATCTAGCTGCCCTTTGTTCAGTCATGGTCACAGAACCTTGTGATGCATAAAACAAGTGAAATATTTTAACAGCATAACAACCAGAGCAGAATTCCACCGCACTACATTTTCAACAAGGATACACATGCAGTCTGCTGCTGTGGCCCAACTTTATCAAAATTGCCAGGTCAAATAAATGGCTGAGCTGATTAAATAAGGAAGGACGGCATTTGGGATGAAATCCCAAACTGGATCTGCCCCTGTTTTGAACCTCTGAATAAGCCAAAATACTATGGCTTGCTCCAAGTTAGAAACCGAAAAACAGAAAATAACAATGTAAAGACATTAACACTGCACAGAAGGCAAACACACATTTCAAAACAAAATGCTTACAAAACAAGTGAGTTTTTAACAGCTTCTTAAATCTGTCCACTGTCTCCGTGCTTTTTTTTATAACTAAGGGAAGACGTTCCAGAGAGCGGGAGCTACAACTGTGAAAGCTCAGTCACCCTTAGTTTTTAGTCTAGATTTTTGGACAGCCAGGAGGCCTTATTCAGAGAACCTGAGAGGTCTCAGTGATTTCACTGTGATCACAATACACAATAATTCAGATATGTATTTTATAAGTGATTAAGAGAATTTTAAAATCAATTCTGTAGTCAATGAGTAACCAAAATAGATTGGTCAACACTGTCATAATGTGTGACATACATTGTGTCTTGGTTAAATACCTAGCAGCCGTGTTTGGACCAACTGGAGCTGAGACACAGAGGAGCGACTTTGGGTGTTGAACAGTGCATTGCTAATAGGCTATAGGATTTAACATAATATCCCAAACAACATCTCATCAGGGTCATGTTTCAAAGTGTCCCATGACTCAATATGTGTTGTCAGAGATGCCTCAGAATGAAAGAATTCACCAGTCATATTCACATACTAACATGTGCAAAACATGCTACCATACATTTACAGGTGATCACAATAAGTTTTTTTTCTTTCCCTTTTTGTAGAAATAATTACAATTTGTTGCAATTCCATTTGCAATTAATTGGAAATTTGTAAAAAAAAATGTGTAAGTTTTTTTATTGAAAAATTCTGAGGAACAATGGATGTGTCACATAATTCATGTTCTCACTAACACTGCATAAAAAATATTATTGCATGAAAGCAAGAGGAAAGTAAAATCCTTTGTCCATTACACCTACGTCCCCCCCCCACCCCCCACACACGTGAGTGTGTGGGTTTGGGACACCTTGTTGTGAGTGTCCATCTCAGGCTGGGTCATGATTTAGAGTGAAGCCGGAGACAGAAATCAGATCACACCCCAAGAATCATGGGAAATGTTCTACTGCAGGTGAACCATCTACGTCTCCCTCCTCCCGCTATTCATCACAGGTCCCTTTCAAAGAGCTATTAGACCTGCCAGCGAGAGTATTGTTTGACGTCTGTAAGCACCGTCAGCAATCAATAACTTTAATTCAGTGCCATTTGCTCCTTTAAAATTTGTCACATCATTCTTTATTTTATCCAATTTCCTGAGCACTGTAGAAAGGATGGCTTTTGATCCAGTGCCATGAAGCACATTAAAGTGTGAACGCCTGCTCATTTAAATGGCCAGGAGTATATCATTCTGACATTCATTTGCAAAATTAATAGTAAATATTGATTGAAGATTTTCATAAAATCTAGATTTATGGCTATACACCTTCATGAGTTTGGCAATTTTCCATTCTGCTAAAATTCGCAGAGTCATCAAATTATTTATTCTGTGAGATTACTGTTAATTTCCCTCATGTTCATACATAACCTTACTCTATTAAAATTGACAGTCAGCTCATTATCAGAAAATATAGTGAATATTGAAATGTTTATTCAATATTCAAACATCTGTAGGTAAATTGTGTTTGATTTATATTCTGAGAATTTCTTCAATTGTATTTAGTTTTCTTTCTTTCAATGGTATGCATCCATAGCAGTTATTTAGATATTAACAGTATAGCTGTGACAAAAAGGTTTACCTTTTCCGTTGGGAAAATGAGTCTTTGAACAGGAACACAATAATTGGTTCTGAATTCAAGTACATGAGAATCACTGCACAAGCTTAACTGCACGATTTTGACAGAGAATGTGCAAATCAATATTGTGTGTTAAATTAAGTATCTTATACTATATAGCATTGCAGGCCTATATCTGTATTAAAAAAATACAAAGGTGTCCTATCTTCCTTCCTTTAAAATACAGATATTTTTTCTCAACTTTTATTAATGGTTTTTGCAATGCATATGTCTTGGAACAATCTTCTTAGGTCTAAATAGCCTACATTCTCAAGCACAGTATTTTTATACACTAGTCCGGGGAACGCATACACAGGAGGCATGCAAGAACATATGTTTGTTTCTTCAAAGACATATTAATTTACCGCAAACAGAAATGTAATCCATTTTCAATGTGCAAGTTACTTGTATTTTTTTTCATTACAGTATTATTTTCAGCATTGAGGAACGGCTGTAATACTTATCAAATCCGGAAGGTGGCTCTATCCTCCCACGTTTCTTTCAGATTAATTAATCAAACTTTGGTAAGTAACCCAAAATTAATAAGATACCATCCTTTTATGTACTTTAAAAACAAAGTTGTATCAGTGTTGTTAAAGTTGTTCCAGAACCTGTCAGGTAAATTATGCTTTAGTAAATGCAAAAAAAAAAAAAAAAAAAAGAAAGAAAAACAATTACTAAATCATGGGTACTTTCCTTCCAGGAGCAGGGCCTATTTTCTGAGCGCCTAAAATATAGTATACAGCACTACTCCAGCCGTTCATATTTTGCACGGTATAGGCAACTGTACTTATCCACAAAGTATGTGGATGTATTATATGTGAGCATATTCTACATTTTTTATGTCAAGTATATACCTCTCGTTAGTCCGCTAATTTTGGCGCATCTTACTAAAATATCCAAAATTCCATTGTAGCCATAATGCGGAAAAGTTATTTGAATTTATCTTGCCTTTGATTGAAATCCCGTTGATATTCCCAAACAAAACATAAGAAGTATCGAGTTAAAATTGAGTGAAATAAGCACAACGTTAAAAAAATATGAACTGCGTCCGATACGCCCACATCTGGCCTGGAAATCGTTTTAAAGAACAGCAGCAAGATAATGATTGTGGCAAAGGATTATCGACCCCAGCTGTTATAGAGTGTGATGTTTCAGGTTAATACTAAGGCAAAATAAAATAATGCTTCTTAATAACAAACAGTTATATGAAACTGGACTGATCATTCAGCCGATTCCAGTCTTCGTCCTGTTGTTTTTCAAGGCCTGTTTGATAGGCTACTACGCTCTGTCAATACTAATTTACAGATAGAAGTAAAACTTCCCGAAATCAAATTGCACACTGTAGGCTATTAGAGGCTGCAATAATACTGCAAGACTACGACATGTAAACAACCTAATGAAGCTTTTGGGTAGTTTGTAATCCCCCCCCCCCCCCCCCCCACCAACCTTACGAAGATTTCCCGACACAATTTCGGTCAAAAAAAATAGCTTGCTCATTCACAACTCGTTAAGTTACAGTTCACAGCCGTTTCAAAGGCTTTTATTTTGCCAAATAAGTAAGTGAACAAAACTCATCAGGACGCACAAATTTGCGAGGTTCAAATTTGCGAAGCGATATTTGTCATCAACCGATGTGTACATTGAGAAACTGAAAGCGCGCTGACTTGCTGCCGCCGCTTGTTTGAGGCTATAGTAGCTACAGTACAAGTGAGCGGACGCATCAGAGCGCGCTCAGAGGGGCGCAAGCATAGCAGTGAGCTGGAGTTTGGAGACCACTTGCGCTTTTATTTTTCTGCTCTTCGATGTTTTTCTCTCTGTCTTTGTGAATTATCCTTACGCGACAGACACGGGGACTGTCTATTTTTGGTTTCGGTTGATTTCTGCAACATTGGAGTACATTTTGGGGGAATGGTTTCTCCGTGAAGTCGCCTGGATGTTTACGTGGGACCACTTGCCTCTAATGCTTCAATGGATTTGAATGTGAAAGGAGCGGATTTGTCCGGGGAATCAAAACTATAAATCGCTTCAAGGCTCTAAAGGACAATATTGTAAGTAAACAAGGAAGGAAAACGCGATGATCCTCACAACTTTATTCGTCGTGTTTCCTCTACTGGGTGAGTTGAAATGCTCGTTTTCATCCCATTTTACCTTTCAATTCTCAAAATCGCTCAGAATCAGGAAACTAAAAAATGGTTCAGAATTAGTGGCATATAAGAACTCGTCAATCAATATCATCAATAAATTCGCAATAATTTAGTTTGTGAAGTCTCTGTTGCGCGAGCAAGTCAAACAATGTAAGAAGCTCACGTGGATTCAGTCGTGCAAGGATTTTACTCATAGTTTTGTGTCCCTGTGCCTTCCTTTATTTGTAAAAGTTATGTATTCATCCGAGCGGTTATATTTTGGACATGCTTTACCATTTCTGTTGTACCCTTCTAAAAATAACGTTTTAATAAATTTCGGAAATACCGACCCTTAACAGATTATTTGGGAAAATTGCATTTCTACTTGCTGGTAAATTTATGAAATAACTGATGAAATGTTCAATTGTCTGATGTGTCTACTTCCCAAGTATGGTATTAGATCACGCACTGCTATTATTATTATTATTATTATTACTATTACTATTATTATTAATAGATAACAAAAACAACATCGTGTATATTGTGAAATATAATAATTTATTAATCGTTCTGATGATAATAATAATGATAATAATAATAATAATGGTCTGGCTGTCATCGCTTGTTCTGATAATAATCGTCTCAATACAGATGTGCTGTTGTCTGCCGAGGAGAGCATGTTGTCCCGCACGGGCCGGCTGGACTGCGTGAAGGCGAGCGAACAGTGTCTGAAGGAGATGGGCTGCAGCACCAAGTATCGGACAATGAGGCAGTGTGTGGCGGGGAAAGAGGCCAACTTCAGCATGGTGGCTGGACCCGAAGCGCAGGACGAATGCCGAAGCGCCATGGACGCCATCAAGCAGAGCCCACTCTACAACTGCAGGTGTAAAAGGGGCATGAAGAAGGAAAAAAACTGCTTGCGAATTTATTGGGGAATTTATCAGACTTTACAAGGTACGCAACTGTTGTCATTTATTTGACCACGTTTGTACTATGTCGAGCAGTCAGTCCCATATGTCCCCAAACACCAACACTGAACATCCATTTCAGAAAATGATGTATTGATATGTGGCTAAATTCCAGGAAAAAAAGTTGAAGGTAAAGTATTAGGGTGCATTAATAAAATGTTCTGTTATAAACACCATCATGCTAGCAAGCTTGTGAAATTAATGGGCAAATTAATGACCCATGATGTTCAATATGAGGGAGCCACTTTTGTTTAAAAATGATGCTGAGTTTCAGTGTTCTCGTGGAACGACTGGATTGTTTAGTAGTCACATTAAAATTGTGATAAAGTGACGTTCTGCCTGAAATAGGATTCCTTTAAATTAATGACGCGTGAACCAATTTGGAAACTTGCTATTGCTAATCAGACTCCGGAGCCGTTATACAGGCGATGCCAGTGGGGCCGCGTGCCGTCCTGCTGAGCGAATGACCAGCATGTCTAATTATCCATTAATAACGCAGCGGTCTGATGAGAGAAATGTGAAGATGAACTGACATGGATAACATTAGCCTGTTTTGAAAACAATGCATAGTTGCGCGAAATGGGCTTCTGAAATTAAAAACGTTTCACATTTTGTCACCGCACTGTACGACAAATTGCATCCACCGGACTGCTTGTAATTAGGTCATTATTTGTATATATTAACATTGAAACTTGCGTTATGGAAACCTGGTCGTGTTCAATTCACATATCCCTACATTCGCAAACAATTAACATAATCTTGCTGTACCTTTTCAAATAGAATGCAATATCCAACGATTAAATGTATATTATTTTGCTTGTAATTGAGTAGCGGCTAGCACCTTTGATTTCATCACTAAAAGTGTTGTTTTCACTTGATGTTTTGTTACTCTCTGGCCACCAATAGATCAACCTCTGTATTTTTAAAAGAAATTATTATGAAAGCTATTCATTGAAATGTAGATCATAAACCAAGTTCCCTTAAACTTCATTTACCTAGCAACTTTTAGGAGGGTGTGCAAGAGTATGTTGAATGAGGTTATGCAGGAAGAAAGCAGATGGTTTTGGGTTTGTGGGACAATAGCAGAGCTTCACAGTCTGAACTCAGTCACTGGATGCTATTTCTTTAAAGACAAAATAAATTATTTTAGACTAAGATTAAATGATGTTAAAAATTTGTAGAGGAGGGAGGTGAGAAGGTTGAAGTACAACCTAACCCAAAGCTTATTGTACGTTTTAGCTTCTCACAGTCCAGCATCTCAGACAGGCAGATTTAGTGTATGTTCACAGTCAAAGATGAGTTAGCAATGTATCACAGCCAGGCCCTTCCAAGCTGGCTATAAACAGGAGGACCCAGGGAGAGGCACTAACCATCCCTCTTATCTCTCATTCAGGAAACGACTTGCTGGAGGATTCTCCCTACGAGCCAGTGAACAGCAGGCTCTCTGACATATTCCGGTTAGCCCCCATCATATCAGGTAAGAGTATCATGTTTCAGTTGGGGTGTCTTAAAAAAGGGAAAGATCAACATGTGACGAAGCAAGTCTGCTGGAGGACATAGGATTTGGTGTATTTGTGGGCCACATGGGGTAGGTTTGTGGGCGGGGGGGGGGGTGGTCCCAAAAGCATGCCTTACTTCAGTGTCATGATAGCTCATACAGTAGTTCAGGCTAGTTGTGTGCAGAATAAAATTTCTCTCTTTTCCTTTTGTTTTATTGTCCCCTACCCACTCTATCTCTCCCTTTGTTATTTTCCTGACGTCTCCTTGAAGTTAGAGTGCATGTTTCAGACGTCCCCATTGGAATGCATGTTTCCTTGAGGTGAGTCTGACCCCTGTCAGAACGGCATTGGTGCGCTCGCTGAGCACGCTGATGAGCTCAGAACTCAGACCGCTGAGACTGCGTTACCGTGGCGCAGTTGCACACCTGAAGGTGTGCACAGTCCCCGCACACTCCACTGCGTAATCTGGCAAATAAAGGAATTTGTTTTCCTGGCCCGTCCTGGAGAAGTGGCCCTTGCCTGTTGCCAAGTAACAGTGTCTCATAAAGTAGGATGCTGGCTGGGTCAGACTCACAGTATTAGTGATTTAATTGGGGGAGAGGAGGCTGGGTGGGGGTTGTGTTGTGCTGCTGCTTCTCTGGAGAGCCAGCTGCCATGTCTTTGCTCAGAGATTGCTTCAGAGGTGGAGAGACATTTGCTGCCTCTAGATGGCGATGTTATTCCCTGATTTGCGATCTGCCAGCCGTGTGCCTCGAGAACTCGGAGGGCTCTGATCTCAACCTCCCTCTAATGCCTGTTGTTAAGGGGGGGCTGTTAGCTTGTGCTGGGCAACAGGATGTGGGGTGGGGTGGAAGGGAGATAGTGATGCAGGACATCCAGAGTTTATGCCTTTTAAAAAGCAGAATTACCTCTCTGAGGTCAGTTCCTTAGATGGAACAGGTTGAGAGTTAGCTCTACATAAAATGTGCGTGAATTCTCAGCCAAGCACACCTATTTGCTTTTGATTTTAAAAGGGACTAGTGTTGGTGAGGAAGGACATCATTTAATTTACTGAGCTATACAGTTGATGTGGAGAACGTGTGTATGTAAGACACTAGCACTAGTGCCATACTGCCTATGCCTGCTTCTGCGTGTGGGAATAAAGAGTGAGTCACCCTCTCTGCAGCGAGGTATGTTTGTGGTGTTGTATCAGGACCTCTCTGTTCATCAAAAATAGGAAACAGGCACGTGTTTATCTGTATGACACTCACACAGTGTGTTTCCCAGGTGCCAGAAAGTGTTTCTGAATTCTGATTATGATGCTGTTCCTCTGGAATGGAACTTGGCAAAGATGTGCATTGTCCCGGTGGTTCTCCAGTTTAATTTGATAGTAGGCACTGCCAAGGTACTTCAAGGCTGTCAGATGGTATGTCCAGATAGAGAACTCTTTGACCAACCCGACAAAATTTTATTTCGAATCCTGACTGTACTACCTCTTTGAACAGAAGCATCTCTTGTAGCTCATCAGACACCTGTGGTCTGCCTGCACAAGCTGTGTAAGGAATGCAGCTCTGTGCAACACAGCTGGTGGACTGCAGAGTTTTTCCCTGTGTTTTGAGGGTCTTGCATACCAGCCTGTATACTCCAAAAGTAATTGGAGGAGTTGTGCTGTTGGGTAAGCTTACAAATGCAGAAAAAAGTCAAAATTAGGGCAGGAAGGCATGGTATGACTTCAGACTGAAATGTGTGTAAATTAGTGCTTAGATTACATTTACTGTAAAAACAGTCATTCAGAAAAAAATACATTTGTAACAAACTTTCAGTTGCAGTTCTGTCACGACTTGACAGTCATTTTCGGTCATTTTCTTTTTCATCTTTTTTTACTACAAGAAATACAAATGAAAGCAAATATGAAATGCTGAATTCTGCAATCAGTGCAACAATTTCAAATGCCGACTGTGTTTGCAGAGGGCTCAGATATCAGCCGCCCAAACATCTTATGCTCCTGTTATGGTGCACACTGGGAAATAGATGCTGGCGCATGGTATTTCAAATAACAGGCATTTTGAGACATTCATGTCTACTCAGAGCCTTGCATCCCCTATGAATTGAGCAGAGAAATTTATTGGACATGCTGAAATGTGAAGAGTTGCCTGGGCAACTGGGCACTGGGCAACTATTCTTGGTCTTGCCTCTAGTGAAATGTTATGGGTCAAAACTTGTAAAATGTATCTCCATTTGAACTTCGAGCCAACAGATCATCAATTCCTGCTTATCAGTCTGAATGTATGCCGTGGTGTCGATATAGAAGGCTTCAGACACTGTGAAAACAGGGTCACTGCAGGGGCTGCCATAACCTGTCTTGCTCACACACAGACATGGACAAATTCCCTGGGATTTAGAGGCCAATCCACAAGCCTCTGGAGCAAAGGACAACAAAGGGGGGATGTCCTGTAACAGAATTAATCTGTAATCAAGGTCCCTCTGTTGATTTAAATCATATAATCTCCTTTGACACTCCTACTCAGCTCTGTTATCCTCAGATTATGGGAATTCATCAGTGTGCTTTAACATTCTCAAACCTCCTGGCACATGTGAATCTGTCTAATGGACAGAGCTGGATGTAGAGTAAAAAGCAATGGCCACTAAACAGAGGTCAGTAGCAAAACAGGTAGCCAGCACTTTGGTTTCACAAACTGCCAAACTCACACATCCATAAACGTGAACCAAAAAGCTCTATAAAAAACAGAGCTGCAAGTCTAATGTGAATTGTTAACACTACCAGCACAGTGGGGTGAAGCTTAAACTTTTTTTTTGATTCTATCTCTGGGTAACTGAGATCTTATGATTTTAGGTTCAGAATGACAGACTTTGTTGTGCTGTCATGTATACAATGTCTATGTATTATTTCTGTATATTGTGGGTTGTTACCAGATCGCAAAATAGGATCACTAACATCCAAAATTTATGAACGATTCAACAAAAATAGTGTGGTTTTACAGGATACTGTGACCTCTGCAAGATGTAAAATATTACACAGTACAACATGTGTTACTGGTTCTGTACCCTCTATATGCTTTAAAACAGTTTCTTATCTATTGTGTGCATTTTCACATAGTCAACGGGCTTATATAAATCCCTTTAAACCAGAATGGCCTGTAAAACTAATTTCTTCTTATTAGTGAGATGTTGTCTTTGTGTCTTTAATCTCAGGATTAGTAAAACAAACACAGAACTATTTCCCTTTTAGTTTCCCGATCCTTCCTGTACCCATTTATGGCAGTATGTGAATGGGTGAAGTACATGTATGAGTGTGTGTGTTTATATGGCAGACATAGGACCTGAAATTATTTGAAATATTTAAATAACCCTCAAAAGTCATTTGTATTTTTTTTATCAGTGTTTAGTACATTTTTACCAGACTCATCCTTCATTGAAAATTCTCTGGGATCTGCAGGAGTGATTTACACATGAAGAGTGAGTGTGTGTGTGTATCTGTGGGTTTGAATGTGGTGCATGTCTTTGTGCTGCTCCCTTAGCCTTAACCCTTTCATTTAAAAGAGATTCAAAGTTTTAAACAGCACAACATAGAACAACTTTCAAAATGATATTGTGACTGAAACAGCCCCAACATCTCACATCATCCCTCCCCCTCCCCCATAACAAAGTCAACCATGGCAACCATGACACAAATGGTGTGTATGTGACTTTTTATCTCACGTTAACGTTTGAGAAACAATTCCACTCTCCTCTCCATTTACACATCCAGCAAAAGCAGTGATCCATATAAAAACAGCATTTCTCTGAAGTTCACGTGGACTTTGCATCACCATCAAACCATTAAACGCTCTTTGAGAGGACAACGCTCTGGCCAGAATGGATGAGTGCACAGCACAGCGCACTCCAACCACTGTTGCTGTTTCTGTGTCTTTCTCCATTTATATGATTTATTTTCCAGTCATTTATCAGTAGTTCAGAATCCACTGAGTATTTGGTGAGACGAAGGCATTTTGGGGACACGATCAAAAACTCAAAGAGTAAAAGTCTGGAGAGTCTAAAATCACAACAGACATGCCGAGATCCTGAAAAGGACAGATTGTGCCTTCAGTCAGGGCGAGAGCTTCAAAAGACACACACCTTTCAAATTCTGGCCATATCTTCACATAAAAGTGTGGTTTTGATTGTTCAGTAGGCAGATAAACCCCCTTTTAATGTCATCTACTGTTCGGAGCTCAGAGGAAAAAACTCTGATGGGTAATGTGACACCAGCATGTTGTGGCCATCCCTGTGAGCGTAAGAGATCGGGCCCAAGCTAAAAAAAAGGAATAAAAACATCAAACAATCCGGGAAAAGAGAGTATGAATAAAGATGAGTCTCCGTGTAATTGCGTCATTCTGCGATGCCTTTGCAATCCTTTTCCCAATAAACCGCCTGTCACACAAGCTGACAGTGTGTCAGTGTTCAGAGAGGTAATCTCTCGTCTAAAATAAATCTCCTCTCGTCGATGTTGGGGTTGGATTAAGCATTGGTAGAGTTATTAAATTGATTACATTACCTATTCCTCGCCATGTAATTCACCTGGCAAACTAGAAGATTATGTTTTTGCCTGGGTATTCAAATGCAATTATATTTTCATCAAAATTTCTTAGCATTTATGATTAAAAGTTTATCATGAGCACTGTTCTATAATTATGTATTGGTGTCAATGTTGTTATTAAAGATAACATAAATTTTATGAAATTAAAAAAAAAAAAAAATTCCATCAAAAATGAGCAAACAGAAAAATGTTCAATTGTCCACCTGTTTTCAACCCATGCCTATTCAAGTATACTTAATCATTAATGAAAAATTCAGGTAGTTTTCTGCACAGTGATTCTAACATGGCCGCAAACTGGCAATGGATGCAGACTGGCCGCTTGTGAGCCAGAGATTTGACGGCAATGCTGGCGCTTTCTCCGGACCACACAGCACTGTAAATCCCCCTGTAGACACGGGGCGGAGGGGTTGTCAGCATGGCTTAGGTCCCCCACACACTCCTCACAACATACCTCCCGCATCGAAGAAGAAGGGTGTGGGGGTTGATAAGCGTTGGGGTTTGTTGCGGCACCTGTCAAAGGTCTGTCTTCTGGGAAGAGCCCTATTTTTAATACTTAAATACAGTTGCATTTCTGCATTATATCAGCCCTACCTCTGCATTCTGTGATCATGAAAATACTCTCTTTTGCCGCCGGGGTTGTCAACGCTAAACTCCTTTTGCAATTCTTCAAGGCAGCTGTCTTTAAGCAGAGGAAAAAAAGGAGAAGTTTTACACCGTCCTTGTTTAGTAACGTCAATATTGCCTCAGCTGCAGACTCCAACTCTCTCCCATGTATCCAATTACTGTAACTCTTGGCAGAAAAAAAACTTCTCTTGCCCTTGTAAAATGTCACTTCTATTGCTTGTTAGATGAAGCAGCTGAATATTCTGCGGTTTGCGCTTTCTCAAATAGTGTCAATCATAGAACATGTAACAGCCTCTGAAGTACCAGTGTAAGACTAGTTTGTTTTGCATTTGTGCTTGCCTTTAAAGACTGAGCTCTGTACACAGCCTGAGACAAGATTGTCCTCCATTTAAGCTGTTTGCCACGCTAAAGACTCCGGAATCCTCTGCGAATGCATGGGCGTTAGGGGAAACGTCTCATCTGAAAGCTAATCAATACAGAGCCATGTTAGAATAGAAATCTGAGGACGTGCGTACAAGAAAATATTGATTTCTGTAAACAGAAAGCCCCTTTCCTACCAAACCTCTTCCTTTTGGGCAAATCAGAGGAGATGCGTTTTGTTCTTTAAGCCCAGGTATTTTGTTGCAAATAGCACAGAGCAGCCCGAGGAAAGGGCTGATGATTGTAATTCTACCGGGGCTCTCAGAAGAGTAAGATCATTATTCTATCCTACAACAGGATGCTCAGTATTGCTTGGACTAATTGGACAGCACTAATTACTTGGAGAAGGCAGAAAAGCTCCAACTTCACATTGTCTGCTGACACAGTGTATTGTCCTCTGCTATTGGAAACCAAGTCTGCACTTGTATCGTTGTCACAGCTAGAGCCAGGGCACTCAATTGACTGTGATAACCTGAAAAAGAGGAAATATGGAGAAATTATACCTGTGGCAGCATAGTGCAGCAGAAAAGGAATTAGACTCTGAGTCTGCTGGGTCAAATCCCAGGTGAGGTACTGCCATTGTGCACTTGAACATTGTATTAATCATTTCAGGAAAATATTCACCTGGATAAACTGGTTGTATGCAAAAAGGTAAGCAGTTTACAGGTGGCTCTGAATTAGGATGCCCGCTAAGCAAATCAATCATGTAATATGCAGCATAGATATGCCCTACAGCAAAGAGATGTGTTGACACTCTTTTGATATGCATTATCAACCTGGTAGAAAAAATAAAGTTAATTCTCTGGGGAGAGTAGAGGAAACACATTACACATTTGAACTGTGACCTTTGAGTTCAAGGCTCTGAGTGACAGGAGGAATCTGATGGAAGAGACAAGATTGGAGGCACCTGTTGTGCATCACTCTCCATCTTAGGTTCCATCCCCTTAGCCCCTAGTGTCCTTGTGCAGCCCTCATCTCTATCATTCGTTAAATGACAGAAACTTTCACTCATATGCTCTCAGTTCAACATCAAAGAGCAGGCTGTTTGTTTCTGCTGCGGCTCACTCCGAGAGCCACTGCACCACTGCTGCGATTCCTCATCTTTTTTTCTGCTTATAGTTCAGGCCCTGTTTACCGTTGCACTTCATCATTTATCTGTATGGTTTTTGTTCTTTTTCCTGATGAAAGTGGTACTTTACAGTCATCAAATAAGGCAGTGCCAGACTCTCAAGGAAGGATTGTCCATTATCACCACAGCTCAGTTACTGTTAATATATAAAAACCCATCTGATCCAATAGGGCCGTTACTGTGACCTTAGCTCTGAGGAGGAGACACCTGCCTCTGACACGGTTCAGTGTGTCTGCAGTACACAAGAGGGAGAGTGCACTGTAAAGGGAGGCATGGACACAAAGGGAGAGTCAAGAAAGATGGGGAAAGAGGGACCGAGTGAAGGAGAGAGAGAGGCAAAAGGGAGATATTTGGCAAGCTCACAGTCTGTTTTGAGTGCGTGACTTTCTCTCAAGGTCTGTTTGAAAGTTTCTGCAGCAGATGTGAGATGTGTTGAGATATGTTGGCGATGCATGCATGTCATGGTTACATACTTGTGCCACTGCAGCTGTTGCCTAACGGCAGGATTACACCCTGCATGGCAGCGTCGCTAGGGTATGTGTCTCCAGTGCTCCCTCCACGCCCACCCCCCCCCCCCCCCCCCCCCCACTCCAAGGCTTCTAAAGTCACTTAGTTAAAGGTGACCAGATCTGGCGTCTGCCTGTGGGCTTTGGGTCTAAGCAGCTAGAGTGATTCATCATTGTTAATAGACACCTCTGGCTGTGCCAAGCAGCGGCTGACAGGAGCATCAGCGCTGCGCTATTACTGCACTGCCCAGATGTGAGGGAATTTTTCACAGGCTCTGAAGCCAAAATTACAAACCGGTCCTATCTAACATTAGATTAATGCAGAGCTCCAACTGATTGAGTGTCAATACCCTAATGATCATAACTGACATCAAGGACTGGTGCAGGAAACTCATGTCTGCCACCTGTTTATGGTAACACTGCAACTTTCACACTGTGGGTCATAAAGAATTAGTCCTCAAGCAGTTGATTTAAAATACAATAAGGAGCAGATCACAGAAAATGTATTTGCTCATTATGTGGGTTATTGACTTGAAAAGTTTAGAAACCCTTGTAGTGGACCCACACAGGAATCACTCTAACTTGTTATATAAAATAGGGAGGTGGTGTGGATTAGTGATTAAGGTGTTGCACTAGTAATCTGTTCAGTTTTATTCACAGGCATGCCATTGCATTTGTCAGGAGAGCCTTTAACCTGCGTTCAGGCAGAAACAGCACTTTGAGTCATCCCAGATCTTAGTACAAGTAGGGTGCATGTAATGATTTAAACATACCTGCTGATGAAATCCAGCTTCAAATAAAAACCAGAATGCTGTGTATTTGGGAGGATGTTTTGGTTTTACGTTTAAATCACAGGTATGCCATTATACCTGTATATGAGCCACCTCACCTGAGCTGCTTCAGTGGAATATTCAGTTGTATGAAGTAATTATGTTCAAAATCCTTAATTATGTAGGTCATTCATTATGAGGGTGACTGCTAGGAAGTTTATGAAGAAGAGGAGGGAGAAGAAGGAGTGATGGAATGAAATGATAGAAATTGAAAACACAGTCTCTCTCACCATGGCATGGTGTGGAATAGGTGTCGCTTTGTTACAGCCTGCCTCTCTTTATGAGGACTTCGGTGTGAGAAAGCCTCCGATTGGTTAAGGCAGGCCTACTGCACTTCTGTTCTCCTGAGAATTCCCTGCCTCCCCCTCCCCTTTCTTAACATCAAAGTTTCCCTCTTGGAATTTCTTGGAAAAAACAAATAACATTTCTGATGTATCCCGCTGCTTTTGGCTTCATGCCACTTTACACTGAGAGACATTCTCTCTGTAACCTGCTGCAAACATGCTGTTTAAAAGGTTGCCTCTTTTTATTTATTTATTTTTTTGTTGTATAAAAAGCAGACACTTTTGCTGACAGTAAAGGGCTGTACATTGTGACAGTCAGCACAATTGTAGCATCAGTCAGAGAATCCATATTCATTCTTATTTTATTGGCAAAAGAGGTGTGGCTATTAAATTATGAGACTAATGCTCAAGAAAAACACATCTACTTCCAGCGATGCGTTACAGCGAACTGAAGGCACAAGGGGATTGAAACTTTCAGGGGTTGTTTATGCTTTCTCATTGGTCACTGTATACCATATGGTTTGCACATGTGCGCTATGGTTCGAATTACATAAGCCCAGTTTCGTTATTTAAAAGCCACACCTCGTATGTTGTTTATCACTTTTATGCAATGCAGGTCTACTGTTGCATGTTATACTATCAAAGTGTAATGTGTTTCATAGAAAGCAAGAATATGTATTATTCACTGACTGAGTGAATGACAGTCAACACTTTGCACTGTTTGAAGTAAAAAAGTTT
Source organism: Albula glossodonta (assembly GCA_019788955.1). Lineage (NCBI taxonomy): Eukaryota > Metazoa > Chordata > Actinopteri > Albuliformes > Albulidae > Albula > Albula glossodonta. The sequence goes on along the minus strand of JAFBMS010000020.1, from coordinate 8,160,653 downwards.
ATGGTGTGCAGAGAGCTTACACAATCCTGTTAATTAAACACAAACGGTGTTGTTTTGTCATTCTGTTTATGATTATAAACAGTAGATCTCCAGACAGTAGATTTATCTCTGGGTTATATAACTTCTCATGTGAGGTCATTGTTTTCAAACTGATACAGTGACTGATGTTTTGTGGAAACTTCCTTTGTTGCTCCAATGAGAATTGTTCTCAGAAAGTGAAGTGTCTGCTAGGTGAATAATTAATGAATGAAATCCACATGAAAATACTTTAATTAAAACCTGAATCATAAACAACAACTGGGAACCTCAACAATGAAAATAGGATAATGAAACAAAGGAGATGAGACATTGTGTAGAGGCAGAGCCTATGTATAATTATTTAACACATTACTGGATATCAGAAATGGTGTTTGCTCTGTATTCAGTATTAAAAGAGGTTCAGAGATGGAGTATAGGATGTGTTGTGTTTTTTAAGGTTTTAAAGTCAACTATGATGAGCCAGTGTATTCATGTAGATTTAAGTACTGTTAGATTTCATACGAGCTGTTGTTATGGATTTAAAGGATGCCGGAGAAGGTACATGAGATTTGCGTTCAGGGTTTTGATGGATTTTTAACTGTATTTCAATAGCTGTTTATTGCAGATCAGAGAAGGTATAGATGCTGCATTCAGAGTGGTGCTGGATAATCCTCTGCTCTCAGCACAGCAAGGTGCTTTCCCAACCTCTCCATACTCCCCCACCATCTCATAAATGGTGAAGTAGATCCTTTTTGCCCTCCTTAATTTCCACGCCTTCCTAATACCCTGTGCCCCTATGTTGCTTTTGCCTTGCTGCTACCCTCATTTCTGACCCTCACCCCCTTTCTAATGACATAGTATGGCAGATAGCATAGCACAGTGCAGGGGCACTGTTCCTTCTCACTCAGTCCTGAATGACACCATTTCTTGCAGAGGGAGGGCTGACCGCTGTCTGGAACAGCACAGGGCCCGCTGGTCGGGGTACAAAGAGCCGGGTTCGAGCAGTGGAGCCTCAAGACCCCAGTAGAAACAGGAGAGCGCACCCCAATTGGGCTATCTTGGGTAAATCATCCCTGCAGATCCCCTGAGCTTGGCTGGATCATGGCAGGAGAGTGGGAGAGAGAGAGAGAGAGAGAGAGGAACTGGGTGAAATTCATGTGTGCTTTGCTACAGCCTGCATTCAGCTGTTCAACAGGAATCATCTGCTTTTACTGGCTGCTGGATCAGATTTATTGGGCATTCATGTATATATTTAGAAAGTATTATGGCCACTTTCAAGAGATTTTCTGTCTGGGCTTCTCGTATTACAAGATTGAGATTGATAACCTTTCATTACTAAGAAAAACGCCTGTCCAGCATATTTTAGATTACGGCTGTTCTGGAGGGTGACAGTCCGGCGGGTTTACAGCTCTCTTAAAGCCCCTAATGCTTTCAACACTGCGGACAGAAGTGTAATTGGTTACAAAAGGAACATAAGACAACTTAATGAGTTAAGTGTGAACAAGCCTTTTAGCCCATCTAAACCTGTCATTTTACTTATAGCTACAGAGATGTATAAAGCATAGGTTTCATGTCCCAGATGCCTCTTCTGTTATCTGGTAAGCTGTTGTATGCACTAATCGCTCACTGTATAAAACTGGATAGCATCTGTCCAAACTTACCATTTGAACCAGTTAACACATATGACCACTCTATCAGCTTAGAAACATTTATACTCACTTCTACATAATTTAGCTTATCTGTAATAAAATAAATAAAACCTCTTGTTAAAAATAACGTAAAACTCCATGTAATTTTGCAGAGATCAAATAAATAGTCGTAGATTTAACAGGATTGTGCCATCGTTGCAAATAAAAAAGCAGAGGCAAACCGAGTATTCCTAAAAAGTTAGAGCTGAGACAGTTGAAGTTAAGAACCTGATCTGCATCTTTCCTTGTGTTGCACAACCCATTTTTATGTGCATGGTGATTTTTCATTGTGGAATCTTATTACCATAGTTCTCATTTTCATATTTTTAAATGTCATACTCATAACCTTTACCCATATGGATAATTTGTTCTGATCAATATGGACTCAAATGGTACCTCCTATATTTGAAATCATTTTTTTTGTCTCTCAACATAGGGCTTCTCTTATGTGCAGTCTTTGTTTTTCTTTGCCCCCGTATTTGTCCCTCTGTAATTTTGTGGCCTGGATTGTGACCCACAACTAGTCACTTTTCAAAATTATAACCAGCTCAAATAATTGTTGATTGTCTGCACAATTTACTGTAAATCATTTAGTGAACTGGATGCAATTTGTTGTCAAATTGTGGATGTCATTGAGTCACTAAAATCAAGGAAAAATGTAACATACAGGAACCAGTATTGCTGCGTTTCCCCAGAAGTTCAGAACCTCTATGATATTCTTATAGTGAGGTGCCAAGAACTGGATGCAATACTCAGTATGTGGACTGAGAAAATGAATCTCATATATATATATATATATATATATATATATGTATTGGTATTATACAGCTTTTTTTCACTCACCAGGAATTTGATATGTTTCTGTGAGATTGTGTGAAATCATATTTTTCTTAATGTTTTATAATACAAATTCATCCCCATGCATTAAATATTCTGTCAGGCACCATAGGGGCGTTTTGACTTATAATTCTTGGTTTTGTGATTTACACAGCACTGCTCTATTCCTTAATTCAGTATCTCCTGAGTATCTAACTTTAGTGATGTTTGTTACCTTTCCCCCAGTTTTCAATACATTTTTGATTATTTCTGATTACATCTGTCTTGTTTTAAGTGCACCTAACCTATTCTCTAACTTTGTCTTTTCTAATATAGGAAAAACACTTTCCATTAAGTGTATCTGGAGCTATTTTATTCCCAGTGTGGCTTTAGCCAACATAACTTATATTTTAACAGCTGTCACAAATTGAAAATGTGCAAATAACTTCTTTCTGTATTGTCTTTTCATATCTTATTTAAGGTTGCTTCTTTTGTTGTCAGTTGTTCCAGAGTGATTTACTCGTCTATCGTGGAGACTGCTACTCAGCCCTTTGCCCATAATTTTGGAATTTATTTACACGAAATGTGCATCAAAAATAATTGTAATCAAAGTAATTATAATTAGATGAAGGGGGTTATGTATATGGGTGTGACAGAAGCCTGCAAGCTCTGTTTTGGACACCAGCTGCAGTGTGATTATGACCAGTGTTTTGAGACCACTGTCATACAATCACAGAAGAGTTCTGACTGCTGTATTGCTGTCTACTACTATAATCTCTTACTATAATTTTGACTGCTACAATGACAGGATTTCAGGTTTGATTCTTCATTACAAAATGGGAACCATAATGTGCTATCTGAGAATATGACTCTCCTTCTATCATAGCTTCTGCTGCTAACAAGATTCAGACAGGCAAACATAAGAGAAATTGAATCTGCACTATGCAATGTAGTAATGTAATGATTCCCATGTTTGTCATTTTCAAGCCCTTTCATTTCACTTCGTAACTTGAGGTACAAGCATCCAGCACAGGCAATATAGCACATCATCACGCTGTTACCAAGCAGTGAGGATGACTGTGGAGAGAAGGAAAACGATTCATATTTCCAGACTGCTGTAGTTTGTTGTGACTCTAGAGATATGAAATAATGTGCAAATCTAGCGGCACATAAATAATGAAGTAATACATATATAAAGGCCACAGCTGTGATATAGAGTAATATATTAATACTGGGGAAAAAGGCAATATACTGTATGAAAAGGTGATATATGAATAAAGTGGCGATGAGACAGTGAGGCTACATCAGTCCCTTGATGGAGCTTCTGAGTGGCTAAGTTGGACTCATCATAAGCCAACAATAGCCAGGAATCTGCAGTGGTGGGAAAACAATTGGCTTAATCCTGCCAAGGGGAGGGTGGGTTTTAGTTTACCAAGTTACCTTACCTTAGGCTATTGCTGCATTAGCTCCCCCCAACAACACTGCAGACGCCCACAGTATCCCAGGTGTTGTCGATAAGAGATCTCCTCTAAACGGTACTAGTTCTCCTGTCACAGTCATTGGCCTGTTGGGTGGAAGATAACTGTGGGCCCATGGGTCAGTCCATCATAGGGCTGCACACACTCCAGCTCCAGTGCTGTTTCTGTGGAAGCAGGTCAGAGAGCCATTACTTGACAAGTGAAACAGTGAACAATAGCAATAACCTGCCATTTATATGACAGTGTTTAAATAGTGACAAAAGCAGTATGTGGATAAAATGATATATGTATTGAGACATATGAATACATTGATTCATTAATGCAGCAATGTAGAAATAAGTGCAGGCACAGGCCTGTGTGTTGCCTTGGGGACAGAGGTAAGGTGCTGATGAGGCACCTGCTTGATAGCGACTCTGTCGCTCTCTGATAGATTCTGCCTGCAGTCACGGCTGCAGAGCGCGGCATCGAGCCCCTGCAAATCCTGCGCAGGCAGCACTTCCTGCCAGGATGGGGAGAGTCTGGCAAATCTGCCGATCAAACCCTGCATCTTAAATAACATGTCACAACAACACTTTGCCTCGTTTTCACGACTGCACTTTTTGAAGAAGCGCAAAATGAAAGCATTAATGGACAATAAAGAGGCAGATATAGACAGTGGCGTCGTTATTCTTCTTTGAAAAGGAGCCCTACCAAACATATTTATCTTGATGAATAATTCAGAGCATCCAGCAGTCGGTAAGTAACTGGGTCCCATTTGGCCTTCGTGTTCTGTTCTGAGGTGCACTGAGAAGGTGCTGAGAGTGAGAGCATAATTTAGACTTCGGCCATGTGCCATCCCCCAAACAACCTCCAAAGAAACGCTGTCCAGGCACATGTCTGTGGAACATTAACCCTTTAGTAACTGCATGGGAGTTCAGTTCAACTCCCTTGTCATTTTTTCTTAAATCAGACATTGAGTCAAATTATATTAGTTACCTCTTAGATAATTTAGGTACATCTCTTATTTTCCTTATTTTGTTTGCAAGGATGAATGTTTAGGCTGGGAGGGCTAAAAGGAGACAAAGTGTCCGGAGTCCAGTATAATATAATTAATCTTTTCTCAGGCCTACCATAGCTCATTTTTATTATTGTCATTTCACATTTTATACCTAGCTTTATTTACTGTACTAATTGTCATTAAAAGCCATTACATTTATTACATTTATGTAGCCTTGAGACATGTGAACAATCCATAGCTGTGTTTGAATTATGCACAATACTAATATAGTGTTCAGTGAAATTCAACAGAGAAAAAAAAAACAATCAGCATAAATCCTCCCAGCAGTGACAGTGGAATTTTCACCAGATTTTATGAGGGTGATGTCTGTTAACTGTGGCACCAGCTGAATTGGTAACTGACAGGTTTGGTTGAGTGAACATAAGAATGTTAAATATGCTCCCTTTGCCCTGGGACTGGAAGCTTACTTTCCCAAAGCTGTTGGCAAACATGGAAGAGTGTGAAGCCCTCTGAGGAATGCACTTTCAAGTTAATTAAAACTCAAATCCCCCAAGAAGGTTTTTAGGCATTGTTGAAGCTAATATGAATGGGACTTAAAGGATGAAGCATTTCTTTGCCAAAACATCAATCACATTATTAAAAGTTATTCACAATTGTCTGAGATAATTACTCATTTAAAACAGTAATGTCTACTATAATGATTTGTAATTGACTATAAATGTCCACATGTTACCAGGAAGAAATGATAAATTGCATGTTTGGCAGTTTTGAAATAACCTCAAATAAGCACTGCATCAACAGTGTTCCTAAGCATACCAAAGATCTGTACAGACTCGATCTTGGAATTGAATTACTATTTTCTGTGCTTTGTCTAAATATTTGCCACACTTCTATAAACATTATATCAACAACAAGTAAATGAAAATATTAAGCAGTTTAAAAATATGTCTCCCATTATATTTGAAAGCTTATTTTTAGGGATGATAATCAAATTTATTTTGGCCTCATGGAAGAGGACCATCCTTTTTTGGACAGCTGCATTGACATTTAAGAAATCAGTCCTGAAGGGCATGGCTATTCCAACTATATCATTTAAAATCAGTTTAAATACCTAATTTCTTTATTGTTTGAGTTCTGAAGATGTCGGCAGTGATAGCACACAGGCATTATCTTGGTTTGAGCAGTAGTTCATGTGTTGTATGTATACTCACGGCTATGGGGGTTTAGTGTGCGTTTCAACCCCCCCACTCTATGTTCTTTTTGTTGCGGTTATGCTGTAAATTAATAAAGACATTTTTCACAGAAAAAGGGACAGAGTCCTTGGGATGTGGTTAAATAACAATAATGCACTCCAGGGTGGGTAGTGCTGTAGTGTGAGTTTATATTGGAATTAAAATGTAAAATAGCATTATAGAAAAAAAAGCCTAGAGCTTCACCTTCTGCAGGGGGTGAGTTTGGTATGAATATTCCAGGCTGTTTACTGTTCCGCAGGACTGTGTGCTCTGAGGCTTTCTGTCTTGTTCCATACCTTTCATGTGTTTGTTTAGTGCTCAGTCATTTGCATTCTGCACTTAAATACAGGATGAAAGAACTAAACAGGTCACCTAGTTTTGCAAAATGCCTGAAGGACTCCTTGGTGAAAGACCAGCCAAGCATGCATAATTCTATCCTCACTTCAGGTACTTGTGTGTGTATGTGTGTGAGAGTGTGTGTGTGTGTGTGTGTGTGTGTATATATATATATATATGAGAGTTTATTCTCAAGACCTTGAAACTTGTCTTTATCTGGATCATTGGGGAACCCAACTTGGCCACTACTTCCTGGGAGAGTTTATGTGCTTGTAAACCTTCTCTCTGCCTTTTCCATTCCAATGTATGTATGCTGAGGCTTGTCTTTAGTGCACTTAATGCTTATGTTCTCTTGTTTCTCATTTTCTGCTTGTTTCTTTGCCATTGTTTGACCAGCCCTTTACTGAGAACCTGACAACAGACAGCATTGGTTTAATCATAGCAGTGCAGTAATCCCACCTGTGTTGCATACTGGGAGTTGCATGTAGATGATGCAGTAGTAATATCTCTTCAATAGCCAGGAGTAGTTGACATTTGGGTCAGATCATGTAGAGTGAGTGAATGCTTTACTTCAGTCCAAGGTTAGTCGCAGTTTCCATAAAATAGTCTGTGCTTTCTGGTGTTGTTGTTGCCTGAGTGATCACAGCATGTAACTCATCAATATTTCAGTGTGTGCAATTCACACTCCTCCCCATTCTCCCCTCAAAGGGACAGTCAGTAACCTGGCTTGTCCAGGCATGGGGGGGTAGTCTTGTAGAAGCAGGGGTTTGTTGACACACGTACCTGTATCTGGTGTGTCAGTTCATCAGAGCCCAGGTCCTGGCCTGGAAGCATGAAGCACTCGTCCATTTAAATCATTTATAGCAGCACATTCAATTGACTGCATCTGGCATGCCAGCCTCTGCACTTTTCTGCTGACTGAACGGTGGGCCAAGCGATTTCCAACCAATGGCTCCCAACAGACCCTGACTGCATCCTTGGCACCAGTACAGAGTACAGTGCAGGGATTCAGAATCACAAATCACCAGTATAGCTAGCAGCAAAGTGATGCTGCATCACAGATCACCAGTACAGTGAACAGCAAGTGACGCTACATCAGAAAATCACCAGTATAGTGAACAGCAAACTGATGCTACATCACAAATCACCAGTATAGTGAACAGAAAAGTGATGCTGCATCAGAAATTCACCAGTATAGTGAACAGTAAAGTGATGCTACATCACAAATCAACGGCACCACAGGCAGTGCAGGACACAGACCCTTTTAAATACTTATATGTGGAGTAATCTTTTTCTGTAGTCCATGTGTGAAAATGGGAAGGAGAAGCTTCTTATATGACTCATATTTTATGGGGAATGAACTGATTTTGAAATAGGCCTAGTGTTGGAATATGCCGCACACTAATCTGAGCTATGGAACGGAATTGGGATTTTTCTTGCTGCTTTTGGGCTGGAAGCAGAGTTGCTATGTATTTTCACAACTTAGACACAACACCATGGCCTCTTGCTTAGCAGTAGATGTGAGGCCTGAAATATACAGCATCATTGGTTAAAGAGCCCATTTCAGTATTACAGGCACCAAGTGTTGTAACATTCACTGGAGGCTCTGTGAGGCCATGTAAGGCATGTAGCTATCCTGTTATAAACCAGATCCTTCTTATTATATTCAACAGGAACCGTGCAACTATTTTTATCTGTTCTGTCAACCTGGGATGTTAAATATACTAACAAACAAAGATATATGATTACACATATCTATTCATATGCAGTAATCCCAGGGTACTATACATTGCCCCTGCACGTCAGGCTGTTTTTCTGCACAGTAATTGTATGCATTTAACTGAACTGTATGTGAACATTTACAGTGCCAATAGCTGTAATAGTCACTACAAACACAAGATAAGGTGATGCAGGAGCATCTCTTCCTGGAGTCTTCTCTGTGTATGTGTGTGTCTGTGTCTGTGTGTATAAAATGCTCAATTTTGAATTTCTGCATCCTCTCACTCCAGGCTGTTTTTGTGGAAACACTTTTTTCCCCTAATTCAATCTCTTGAAGAAGCACCAAGATCTGGGCCTCCAGGCAATAAGCATATAGTCTGAGACGCAGTCGAAACGTCGGCCGCATATTATTAAAACATGTTTATATGAATATAGAAAGACATTTATAAAAGGCAACAGAACCTCTTACATAAAGTCATTTGATAGATGTAAAATGGCAAGAGACTGAAATGGAATGAGTTTTGCCGTCAGGGAAGTTATTTGGCTGTGCTTGGCGGTGTAAGAAAGCGGACCATTGCATTCTGGAGTGTCTGAGGAGTGGAGCATTAATAGCCAGTGTTTTGGTTGCTCTGTACAGTGTTCAATTAATGTCAGCTAAAATAAGAACAGACTGAATTTAGGCATTTATGGCGAAGAGGTTTACATAAAGGGATACTACTCATTGGACTGTGGGAGATACTGAGTGAGATACTGAGATTATTGAGTATATTATTGAGCAGGATTCTGTCTCCATAATAATTGATATGCTTCTTTTCTTAATTATCGTATTTCAAATTCTATGGAAAGTCAAGGCCAATGCAATTATGTTTGGTGGTCGTCATATGGTCACAGTAAAAACCTGAGTATCCACATACAACATTGCCCAGTTTTATTTGTATATCGGTGTGATCTCTACACAATAGAGCAACTGTTAAAATGACGATAGCTTTGCAAGGGTGATAGTTGTTACAAAAGAAATTGCTTTCATATTACATCACTTTATTTTCAAGTCACCTAATTTTTGTGATACATTTTGCTGCTGCTAAAGAATAAAATAGAAACAATTCAATATTAATGTGATTAGTGGAAGACAAAACAAAGAAATGTATATGAAGGGAGCCTACTTTAACTTTCACAGAAATTGCTGTCAGAGGAAATACAGATAAATATCTCAAGATTTCTTTATAGGAAGAGCTGAAACTTTATGTACAAATTTCTTGCATAGCTGGCAGTGTATATTTTTGGTAAAAAAAAAAAAACAGCTCTGCTGACAAACATGTAGCTGTGTTTTTGTATATTATATTTAACTGTACTATTCTAATAAACTATTAAAAAGACAAAAATAGTGTTGCATTAAATATTTATATACAGGGGGTCCTCGACTTATGAACGAGTTCCATTCCTATGGCATGTTGTAAGCCAATTTTCGACGTAAATCGGAATTTATACCTAAATTAACACCTTAAGTCACTCACACTGTACACACGACAGATGAAGGACACATAAAATACAGTAATTAAATGAAACATTCGTAAAAAAAGAGAAAAGAATTCCTTACCTTTATTTCCGTGGTCGCATTTACGAACCAAACCGTTTAGGTCGAAACTAGGTTTTTTAAATAATTTATGGGAGTGCGTCATAACCACGAAATGACGTAAGTCAAGACTGTCGTAACCTGAGGACCTCCTGTATTTATATAATATATCAACAAACAAATCCTCAAAGCTTCAACATATTCAGGTCAACCCTGCATACCATACAATCAAAAGCAAGAAATAAGTCCGTTAGGAAAACAGTTTCTTGACAGTGGCAAGAATAAAATGGTTCTTGTGATGCATATATCACAGATATGATATAGCTATTGGTAAAGTTACAGAACAAATGCTGGGGCTTTACTTTTCCAACCAGTTCAGTGAACTCTTACATAATCACTGTCTGCTCAGTTTAAGTCAAGTAAAATCAGGATGTTAGTTTGGCAGCAGTGGACTTAAAATAAAAAGGACTATTGGCACCCCAAATGAGTGTGTGTTAAGGTTTCTTTTTAACTACACACTGTAATATACTAGCATGTAACTTTTTCACCATATTTTAATTTCGAACCTGTGTGGCAACTGCACTATGAACAAAATGATATTCTGGAACAAATGGGGCTACAAGGAGACTATGAGAGCAGCCATTAAATGAACGTGCATTAATAACTCTTTTAGCCCTCTTTCCATGCACACACACTCATAACATACATCCACACAAGATACACATACCTATGTAGAGGTGCACACAATCACATAAAGCCACAGGCACATAGTCACAAATGCATGCATTTTAACATCCCTGCATGCATGCATGAAATAAATCTTCATGAATCTGACATGCAGACACATAGTACAAATACACTGTCAATAGAAATTGGCACATACAGGCTGTGTACAATCACTTATACTGATATGGACGCACAGGTGTATGCACATAAACATTCAGGACTTATGGAGAAGAACACACACACAGCGCAGTCCCTGGCTCTCTCCCATCAATGCAGTGTGTCACCCAATGAGAACGCTTCTGAGTGTAGCCGTGAAGGCCAACACTCCACATGAGTGTTTGACAAGAAAATTGAACTTGGCTGCTAACAAAATAAAACGATTAAGGTCTATGGGGAAGGGAAAAAAAATCTGTCAGACGCAGCATTTTCTGCAAGGCGAGAGTGCTGGTTTCATCTGACGGCTCTTTACAGCATAAGAGTATTGCCTATTTAATTGTGACAAGGAAAACGAAGAGGACAAAAAGACAGAGGTGGAGTATAGACAAGACTACAGTACAAGACTGCTGCGAGTTCCGCTACAGCGAGCAGTGAAACAACGGAGAAACAAACTCAAGCAGCCGTCCCATTACAGGGCAGGCAACTGACAAACTGGCTGAACAAGTCTCTGTAGAACTGACCAACCAGCTGCAGTGAAATACCTTACAAATAATCTCTGCTGTAAAATTGGGGTGAAACAAATGCAGAAATATACCAGGATCCCTAAAAATATTCCCCTCTCTGACAACAGTATGAATTAGCATTGATGGGAAAAAACAGAGCAATTACTGTCCATGTTATTTGATGATGCACTGTTGAGTTTGAGTATTGGGGGTGCTTTTTGTTTAGAGGTACCAGAATGTGTTCTAGCATAAAAACTGGATGATGTGTATGCTATTAAAGAAAGTCTATGCTTGTGAAAGTAGCATTACATCTTGATTACTGCGGCCTCCTTCAGGAATTGCCCTGTATCCTACAATGCAGTTTAAATTATTAGCACAGATAACCTCTGCCAAACCCAAACATCTCAAATAAAGTGTTGAGAGCAGTAAGTAAATGTGATAAAGTGGTCTTGAACTCTGTTGCTGAAGTCACAGGTATTGCTGGTTCTTAATTGTTACTTAGCACTTAATTGATCAAATGATAAGAAAAGAATTTGATTATAAAGTTAACATTGTCAGTAACGCTGCCTGATCATGTATTTTTTTTTAGTTATTTATTTTGTATGCATGTTTATTTTCTTTTCTGTTTCCCTGTCCATGTGCTTTTGTTTTCAATGTCCTTTGTGTTTGCCCCACGTTCTGTTTCATTGCTTGTTACTTAATTGCCTAATTGTTTCACCTGCCCCATTGTTCACCTGTGTCTCATTTGCTTGTTAATATGTGTATTTCTGCCCTATTCATTCTCTTGTCTGCTGTTTGTCACAATTTTGTTCTGTGTATACTGCAAGCCTTTCTTCTTTCCTCCATCCATCAATCCATCCTTCCTTCCTTCCTTCCTTCCTTCCTGTTTTGTGATTTTTGGATTTTAAATTTAGTCTGATTGCTGTGTCTTTCTGGTTTATTGACTCTGCTTGCCCGTTTTTAGCTGCTACCAGCAACTCTATAGCTCGTTCTTTCAGTTGGTTGGTTGGTTGGTCATTTGGTTGGTCCACAAAAATTTCCCCACCTTTTGCCGGCCACAGTGCTAGGAGACTGAAATTTGGCATGGAGGTCAAGTGTGTGTGTGTGTCTGTGTGTGTGTGTGTGTCTGTGTGTGTGTGTGTGTGTGTGTGTGTCTGTGTGTGTGTGTGTGTGCGCGCGCAGTGTTTCTGTTTATGCCAATTGGCTAAAAGGGGGTGTGGTAGTGGGAGTGGCCTGGTCACAGCTGTTACAAATTTGTGGTTGTTTGACTTTGTTCTCTGGACTGTGATTTTGTACCTTTGCCATGTCATTCTGGTTTTGACCTTTGCCTGGCTTTTTTTTCCCTGTTTGGCTGCCTTAATAAACTTGGGTTTATTATCACTCCTGTCTGCATCCGAGTCCTGATCATCCTGAGTTCTGACAAACATAATCTATATTATCTGTGATAGTTAAGGTAAAGGTTAGTTAACTACATTAGCTAACCTTAACTATTTTCTTGGGTCATTGTTAGTGAGTTTATCTGTCAAACAACAGCCAGAAAAATGCATTACTGTCCAGAGCTAGGGTTAAGGACCACAGCACTACAATAATTTATCTCTGAAGAAAAACTGGCATCAATGGACTGTGTGGTATTATTTTATTATGCCTGAAAATGAAATGTAAGATTGTGGAAAAAGTTCACCTGTGTGTGGCTTGAGCAGGGAATGAGTTTGTACCCATCCTTTGTATACAAACCTCCCAGTGCTTCCTCAGCAGTTGCAGACCTAAAACATGCTTGTTCCACTGCTGGTGGTACATCTGCCAGAGTTCTGTGTGGTGTGCAAAGGTGTACAGTTGCCTTTATTTTCTTTGCACTTGGTCAGAAAAATGATGCTCTGCAGAAAAGATGTTTACCATGGTAATGCCTGGAACAGTTTGGTACATTCTGGAAGATATGTTAATCAGCATTTCATTTGCATTTATCATATAGGGTTTACTAATTAGTCTTGGAGCCCTAGGGGTGCCCTGCCCGCAAGTGCAAGACCTAATTCTGCTGTCTGAATCAGCTGGGGGCCAACTAGTCCCCTGCGGCATACACAGACATCAGAGATTAGAAAAAACACACAGAAGGAAACCGGGTTTGCTGAAAAGCTAATAACACACTGTGTTTACTGACACGTGTGATATAAAAAGGCATTTCTATTTTTACCTTAATGTGGAATACAGTGATAGAAATCATTACTGAACATCTACAGCAGTCATCTAACATCTTGTCTAAAATCAAAGAGATCTTTTGGGAGTCCTGCTTTCATTTTGAACTAAACCATATAGTGCAGCCTTGCTGGAGGAAATCGCTTTATCAAATCTCTGTGATCTCATAATGAAATGCCCCACTTAGTTATTGTTGAACATTTCGAAGCCATACAGAAAAACTAAAACAGTTGACACCCTTTAGGCAGGTTGTAGGTGATCCTTTGTATGAACAGAGTCCTATTCAGCCATTTTTCAGATGGCTCCTTTCATTTTTAACAGAGAGCTGTTGCAACCAGGTAACTCTGTGAGGCATGTGTTCACACTGATTGGGTGGAGGTGACTTCAGATAATGAATATTCCCCACTACCTTATCAAATGGCCAGTCGTTGCAGGCTCTAAATCCATACCATATAGACTTTAAAGTTAGTCCTTTAGTCATATGAAGTGATACAAAATGCATAAAATCCCTCCTGTCTGAAAATTTCATAAATATTATTTATTAGGTACTGAGGTTCACATGTTCGTCTGTGTTCTAATTTGGAAGGTGAGATATCAGTTTCTGCACCAATAACCTTGTGGAAAAACTGATAGCTGGGAGAATGATTAATTGCAAATCATTAAGAAGAGTCAGATAGTTCCCTCACATTAAAACTTTATACTTCCGTATCTCAGGGAAAATGACTCTGATTATTAATCATTCTTAACCATTAAGACAGGGTCTGTATTTGACATTGCATCATTATTTGGTATTTTCTGGACCAAGACTTACTGCAGGAAATAAAATATCACATAATCATAGATAAAATTTTCATTACCGTTACTGTCCATAGATAATATGGGGGATGTGATGTTCAGAAATCAAACAGTGTGTGTATAGCCATTGGTTAAGGACACAATAAAAGACTATCATTGAGATAGTCAACAATAGTATTGTACAGAGCACTGGGTCTGATTTTTCTGAGGGAAGTGCAGAGACTCATCAGCTGTTGAGGAAAACACAGTGGCCAGACACAATTGACCTCATCCCACCAGGGATTTCAGTCAGCCAGGGTACCATAGTGTACAACTGCATTAACTCTTCTCAGGGACAGCCCGGGTCACACAGGCTACCAGTTGTCACAAGTGAGCGATGTACTTCGCCTCTGATCAGTGCTGGCTCCCTCCTGTTTCACTGAGTCGACTGTAGAGTTTAAAATAATAATATGAGCATGTAAACATGCTTACTAATGCTGAACACTGATAGTGAAACTGCAAAAATTTTGTTAGAGGCTTGATCTTGGTCCTCCTTTCGCAGCCATAGTCTGAAGATCTCAGTGTAGGAGCCGTGTGTAGCGTTGTGTGGGCTCTAGTAATATGAAACTGTTGTTTACTTTAGCAGATATACAGTTACACTTATTTCTTTATTTGGCATAGACCTCAATAGCATGCTTCTTTTAGGTATTTTTAATTGAAGAAAAAATGTAAGGTCACATGATATGTGGCACTAAACTTACTACGAACATACACATACTACGGACATTCTCCACACACACACACATACATACAGCACACAAGGCATTGATTTTTCACAGACCGATTTCAATTGTCAAGGACATTGCAAAGTGTTTCTGCTGGGGTGGAGTTGTGTGTGTTATTAGGAATAACGGCTGAAAGGGAGGCTGTAAGAATGTGAGGAGGATTCTGCTCTGCTGTCCGGAATCCTGATGGATTTAGTATGACGGTTGCCACTAACTGGCCCGCAGGCAGCAGGGCTGTATATGCATTTATAAGAGCTGTGTGGTAATTATTGAGAGTCACTTTGCAGATAAATGCTTTTGGTCTTGACGGAGTGTGTGTTACAGGAAAATGAAAACCTAAAGCTCTGTGACTTTGTGGTGCCAGCTGTAAATGCCATTCTACAGTCCTGTTTTTTACACTGCAGGAGGTCAGCTGGATACCGGGAGGTTAGAAAAGGCTCTGCACAATAGACAAAAACACACATGCACAGAAATACACTTACCCATACACACACAGGCACACCTACGAACGCAGACACACAGAAGATGCAGACAAACACACAGACACGCATTCAGGCACAGACACATACATGTACACAGACACGCAGGAACACATATGTACATGATCACAAACTCATACACACTAGCATTTAAAGAATTGCATGTGCACAAATGCACACAGGCTTGCACTTCTTGGAGAAATCTTAGAGAAATCAGTGTACAGCACTGCCTCCTCTTACATATGAGCGCAGCTTTTACAGCTAACGTAGGCCAGTTGAAATCCAAAGCCCCATGGTAAAAGACTGGCCTGCTGGCGATAGTAAAACAGCACATTTTCACAGGTTATTAAGCATTGATTTCTGTGGTATTAAGAAACACAACACTAAGCTTGTCAATGTGAAGCTGGCTCACTTATAGCAGCACATGCATGCACGTTGACACACATGCTATATATGCATGCACACATGCACGCGTACACATGTGTACATACAAACGCACACACACATTTGCTTACATAAGCATTCAGATTCAGGGACACACGTATACACACATACTTGCATATTGCACATGCTGACAGAATTCAAATTAGACAAGCTCATCATTCCACTCACTCAGATAAGATAGAAGACAAAAAAAATCAAATATCCTTAGGATCCATATTTAACATGTCTATGCAGGAGGGGAGCACACTGCTGGAAATGAAATTGGACTGATTTGAGGAATCCATGGCTACAGTGAGTGATTAGTGATTGGTTCACGTCTACAGTGTGAACATGGTAAAATAATGGCTACAGTGCATGATTTCCCGAACTCATGGCTCCTTGGCTATCATATATGATTACTGAGGTACACTTATGAATACTGATTAATTCATGGCTATTGGTATATGATTACTAATGTATGCAGTAGGGCAATATCATTCTCTTGTCATCATCACAATATCAACTTGCACAATAAACACATTGCATAAGACTGTGATAATTAAGTTTGAATAGGCCTACAGCTATAATACATGTAACAACATACCTGCATAGTACAACTTTGTTGGATTTTGTTTGTTTAATAATCTACATGGTTAGGTGCAGTGAACAGGAGGTAGGAGGAGCAGGGTATAAGTAGCTTCTTTAAATTGGTGTAGTATTTATTCAATAATAGGATGTTGGAAATATGTTCATTTTTAAATTCAGTAGGCTATTGATTGTTTGGGTGTATTTTAGCAGTGTACCAAAAGCAGAAGAGACACAGAACTGTGTACACTCCAGTGTCTATTTTTTGCAACTAACATCATCCTCACAATAGCCAGTGTTATTGCAAATTGCATATTTTCCTATCACATATTTTTTGTATGTTGTGTGACTTCTGGCCACAGCATACAATTACAGTGGTGTGCACTGTGATTGCATGTAGATTATTGGTTGTCGTGAGTGGTAAGGATGGAATTCAGAGATCCTGGCTAGGCGAGATAGTTCCTCTTGATTCTTGGAATTGGGGTCCATGAACTCTAAGCACCGCACAGCCCAACTGGACAATATCTCTATTCATTGTCTAAAGATGGCACAAATTATTCCCAAATAATACAAATGATTCTGCAGCAACATGGTGGAGGGTCCATGTTTCTCCAGACCATATTCGCTGGAAGATTATAAAAGAGGACAGTGAAAGACAATAATAAAAACCACAGAAAAATAACAGTTTTGCTCCCAGGGGCTGAAGCTATGACACCATTATGACACCATCACTCTGTCACCCCAGGTCATGCTCCAATCAGGTCAGCTCCTCTCTGTATTTTTCATTCGTTGAGTGAATCAATATTACAGCAGATCAGACATGGCTTTCTCTTGCTTGGAATGATTATTATGAGGAAAAGGAGAAGCTATTTTTTCTTCAAACATCATTTCAAATACACAATCTTAGACACATGAAATATTAAAGTCTTCCAGTGTTCAATCTACTGAAGCCAGGGTCAGTTTTGTTTACACTTCAGATAACACACAAAGTTCCTACTCCCTCTGCCTTGTGTGTTGTAAATGTACCTTTGTATGTGTCTGAGAGTATGCATGCACAAACACACACTCAAAGGGTACACTTGCATGCATTGCACACAGAGTACATATAATTATTATTATTATTATTTAATTAATGCACTTTGTGAGAAATACTTTAATGAAAAGAAATTAAAATCATCATCAGTTTAAGAAAAGAATTTACATATGTTTCATTATTTCTGAGTGTACTAAATCGTTTTCATTATGTACACAGATGACTTCAGCATCCGATTCCTTTGTCTTTCATTAATGCATGACTGCTTTGAATATTTATGCCTAAGAATCAAGCGATGTGTTGGCAATAGTTCAAAGAAAATGGAAATAGGAATTAAGGCACTGTTTCAATATTGTCTTTTATATTGAACAAATAAAGAATAAATAATCCACATGTGCTTTTCCTAAACAAAGAGCCTTAATAAGAATCTACAAAAACTAATAAAAGTGAACACACAACCTAAAAACTGCATTTAGTTTACAGGACAATGGACTCTTTTCATGACACACTGCAGTGACTGTATCATATGAGTAGTCCCATATATTTTCTTTCTGACCCATCCATGATGACAGTTCAAGTCAAACAGTGTCATGTCAGTAATCCTTTAATTAATTGTGATGTCACCTGATGAACTTGATCATATAACTAGCATGCAGAAGGAAGTCAGTCTCTGAATGACTGCTTTTCATTAGGCCTGTAATTTAAATACCTCCCCAAAGGAAATGGTTTTAATAACCATGCCGCAAATCATAAAACTTCTTAAGATGATTAATTAAGGCCTCTATGATGTGGAGAGGTCAGAGCACTGGATACCATAAGAGGACGTATTTCAAGCAACCTGCCCCTGCGTTGTCTGTTAAACACTCAGTAATACTACATCACAAGTATGCACTTAATGTATAAACAATGACAATAAAAGTACTGAACTGTGTTCAATGGGGCAGGCGCTTTCATTTCAAACATATGATAAGATTAGGAACAGATCATCTAGAAGCGCAATTGCATCAAAGAAAAACACCCCCCACCCTCATCTCACAAATCACACAATAATGTGTCAAAATACAAGCCAAGTAACAAATCAGATCAAAAAAGAGCATGTTTTGGAGGCCAGTGAGGATAAAAATGTAAAAACTATCATGAAAGCAGTCGGCAAAGAATAGGAGGCTTATTGAATGAATAAAGTACATTTCAGGTAAATTATTGACATGACAGGGAATTATTATCCAGACAAGTGTGTGTGAGTGTGTGGGTGAGTGTGTGAGTGTGTGTGTGTGTGTGTGTGTGTGTGTGTGTGTGTGTGTGTGTGTGAGTGTGAGTGTGTGTGAGTGTGTGTGTGTGTGTGTGTGTGTGTGTGTGTGTGTGTGTGTGTGTGTGAGTGTGAGTGTGTGTGTGTGTGTGAGTGTGTGTGTGTGTGAGTGTGTGTGCGTGTGTGTGTGTGTGAGTGTGCGTGCGTGCATGTGTGAGTGTGTGCGTGTGTGAGTGTGTGTGTGTATGAGTGTGTGTGAGTGTGCGTGTGTGCGTGCGTGAGTGTGTGTGTGTTTGTGTGTGCGTGTGTGTGTGTGTTTGTGTGTGTGTGCGTGTGTGAGACAGAGAGACAGAAGAGAGAGTCTCTGTGACTAAGTGGTTAATCAGTGGTGTAATTTGCCTAACTCACAGGTATGTCTCACTCTGCTTTGTTTGGGCTCATTAATCAGCTGTGACTGCGCTGAGTGCCTGCTGGGTCAGACACAGGCCGACCTGTTCCAGCCCTCATGCACATCAATCTTATCTGAAATTTAGGATAAACACATTAAACAGGGCTTTCAACCCCTCAAGCCGAACCCTGTCAGCTCGTCTCTGGGAGCACTTCCTGGTAACACTTCACGGTAATGCTGAGAGTTTCCTAATGCATAAATGTGTTTTTTACCAAAGGAAAGAAAATATCAGTTCCTCACAGATTCATTGTATATATGGATAATACCACAGTCCAGGTCTGTATATGGAATAAAAGCCTTACCTTGATGCTAGCTGGAATCGTCTACCATGCTGCCAGGTGCTTTGTTTTCTGGGTGGAGAGGAACTATGTTGGTTTACCTGTCTATCCAATTACTGTGAACAAATCCTGCATGACACCTACGATTGGTGAGGAACATCTGGGAAACATCCATAAAATGTTTCTCCATTTTCTCCATTCATCTGATATCTGGGGAAACTCCTTAATGCTGCACTTGTCACAGTAAATCTGCAGGATTTGTTTTAAAATGTAACAGGTTTCTAAACATTGCAGTGCAGACAAAGTTCTTTTATGGGGCTGTGATGGATTAAGCTATGCTTTTAGCATTAGCAGTGGAATGAATGTGCATGCTTTACCTCAAACAGATGACAAGGTCATTCTAACAGATGTGTGATAAGACCTCAGGCTTTACTAAGGAAACATGCCAAGATGTAGCTTATTTACAAGAGCAATTCAAGGGAGGAACGCATCCTTATATATGTTGCAGCTGTAGGGTTTGCACCTTAAGCCTTATGGTTAGAGGTGCCAGTCACAGACTGCTCACTGCCATGCTTTGCCTGGGGGCTAGATTCATACGACCTGTGAGCTCAGGTTGCAGGGCTCTGTGAGTACAGAATCAGTGATGGGAGTCACTGTCACAAAGTCCACAAAGTGATCAAGAGATCGGGTGAGGCTTAAAGGGACTGTCTTTTAATAGTCTTTCACCTGTCTAAAAGTCCCGGCTGGCATACATGAAAAAAACACACCTGTCAGTATGGACGCCATAAGCATGGCGTTTAAGTTTCCAAACCTTTGATGTGCTTCTCAAAAAGCTATGATTATGTCCATGATCTGCACAACACAAAGGTAGGACCCCCAGCCTGTTTGCACATCAGTGGTCTCAGCAGGGGGGATTTGCTTGCCAGATTCCCCTGATATTATCTAGTGGCCCAATCACCTCCCCAGGGAAATCCATATAAAAGAATTACTCTTCATCAATACTATAACCATATCTAGCAAAAGCTCTTCATTTTCAATAATGTTTATTGTTTGACATTGCAATAGCATTTAAAGTGATGCCATCTAAAGAGGTAGAAAAAGTACATCTAAATAGTTAACCAGTTGAAATAGTACATTTTTTTCTGAACCAGAACACCCACCTCCAACCGTGTCCCCACCAAAAAATGTAATTTTTCCTTTTTTCACTACACATGCTAATCCCACTGGTCCGAATTATATTGTCTTTACTTCACAATTAGTTCCATGAAATATGTAACATTCTCAATTACTGCAAGACATTTGTAACATCACTGTAACAAGAGTGACAAAATACCAGTATCCCAAAGCCCCTGAACTAGTTACTCATAGTTGTAGGTTTGGACACCTCTGGGTACTTTTCCATGAATTACCATTGAGACAGAAATACACCATTACAGAGCCTGCAGATGGGCTGTGGAAACAGTGAATGTGGAAGAAAAATGTGTCCTTACCACCATTAGAGTGACCGACGCTCCCAACTCGCTTAGAAATAAGAGCCCTGAGACATGACTCGGTCCAGGAAGTGATCTGTCTGGGCCTTTGGCACAGAAATGACCATCTGAAATCAATAACCTCAGAGGCTGGAGCAAAGTGTTCTTTCCTCTACAATCACTTGAACAGAATAAATCAATTATTAATTGTGTCTATAATGGAATTTTAGCTGAAAATTCATGGACAGTTTCAGATTCAGCTGTCACTTTAGGATGGAAGCCCTCATCAGGCATACTATTGGTTCAATTACAAAAAGATGCTTGTAATTCCAGGAGTCATTTACAAAATGAAGTCTGTGACACCTTTAGCTGCGATTAATAATCTTAGAAAAGAACTGATGACTAAGAGGCGTGGGAATATTTCTCTTGGCACTTACTCCTGAGTGCAGACATTCACTTGTTCCTTCTTTTCCTCATTCGTGAGAGCACCATGGTTAGATCATTGATCCAGGGAAGAGATTGAGGTCATTGGCTTCCATTCCCATGCAGTGATTGTATGAAGTCTTTCCTAATCATTCTCAGAGACGATGTGCATTTGCCAATGATCAAAACCTGAGTGAAGAACACAGCCTATGTGTATTGATGTGCTTCACATGATGCATGCCCACAGACACCTCTCACGTGCACGCACACACACACACACCCACACCCACACACACACACACACGCACACACACACACACACGCACACACATTGAACTCGAATTTAAAGTTACAGACATCAGTAAGCGATTCAAGACTTTAGTTATACAGCAATGACACTGGTCACTTAACTTTAAGCATGTATGGAAGTAGAGAAGCCCACCTTGAACCCCTCAGAAGATCTGGTAGGAAAAGCACTAAAAAAGCTAACTGATATGACCTCTATCAGTCACAAAATCTATGTGCCCATGTTTTTTTTTTATTGGGTTCCTATGTTTTTTCCTCAGCTGTTAGCAGTCAATCAAGATAATGCCTTGATGATTACTGAAATGATTACTGTATCCATTTTAGTTTATTGAGGTCTCATTCTTTTCCATACCTTTATTTATGAGAAGCAATACCACATGCTGTAACACAACATCTGTATACATTAAAATTGTGTGTTTAGACCCAGTAACAGTTTCTTTGGTGATTATGCTGGGAAGGATTGATGCATCTGTCCTGTCTTGTGTACAAGACTGTGAGTGGGAAGGGATACTGATGTGCAATAAAAAAACAGCATCAAAGAAAGTCAAAATTCTCTTCCCTGGAACTTAATATTTTAAAAAGTAAAGTGTTTTTGGAATTATTCTGGAAACATGCAGATCAGAGACTTATCTGTAGTAACTCTGTAGTAATAATGAGTGTTTTACTAGAAAGAAAATAAAACAGCTTGGGTATTGCAAAGAAATGAGATTTATAAAATGCAGAGCCATAGTACACTGCATAAGGCTCCCAATACAGTTTATGTGAAGGGTGTAGAAACAAGGGCAACGTTTTATCCTATCTCTGGTGGAAAATTGGAAATTAAAGGTGTCATTATCTGTAATGTCACAAATGTGATTGAGAGGCCTTTATGTCTTGCATACAGAGGAAAAACCTGCAGATGTCTCAAGACTTATATCAAGGAGCATCAACATTTGGCATTTTCAAACTGGAAATGAAAAATCAAGTTGTGTAAAATACAACATGTGCACTATGAACTACATCTGCATTGAGCACATGCATTGAACATGACGAGAAGGCAATACAGACAAACATTTTTCATGCACACTCCTCAGAAAATAGCACAGGTGGCTAAATGCAGATTTTGACACAAAAATGTATTGGTATAAACATTTATGAGGATATTTTAAGGTAGTCACATTTGACATTTACCTGAATATGAGTTGTGCTTAGACATGTCAGTCCTTTTTATGATGTCAGAGTAAAGTTTTTTTTATGTACATCAGCTTTGTAATTTTTTATATTTGTATAATTATATTTTATATATATATTATTATTATTTTTTGTCATTTTCATATATGTTTTCTGTACAGAATCCATGTACATGAAACTTTTTGCAGCCTTTTCATCTTTGAACAGCAGC
This sequence comes from Albula glossodonta, assembly GCA_019788955.1. Lineage (NCBI taxonomy): Eukaryota > Metazoa > Chordata > Actinopteri > Albuliformes > Albulidae > Albula > Albula glossodonta. The sequence continues at coordinate 8,137,591 of JAFBMS010000020.1, read as the reverse complement.
AGACTTGTGCAAACATGATTTGTGTGAGTCTGATTATTTTGTTAAATCTTAAAGAATCATAAATACTTGTTGACAAAACCAGCACTTCTCTTTACTGGACATAGGTAGAAATTCTGAAGGGATTGCAATTTTGTTCTTGCTTGTCATGCTTAAAATGAATAATATTGGAAACATTACACTTTGTGTAATAGGCCTGTCAATTTCCCCTCAATCATATACTGGAAAATATAATCTTATTTAATGTTTGTATCTTAAATCACTATAAATTGTTGGGTCATTTTTAGCGCAAATGCTGAAGCCAAACATGGTAAGAAGAAGGCTGCATAAATATTCAGTGTCCGTTTTTAAAATATAAAGCATTTCCAGACTAAATTGCCAGTAAATGCTGAGGCACTTGGCAAGTCTACTTTACATTAAGGAATCAGGGTTAGCCAACTAAAATATCAATTTTTACTAGAGAGGAAGAATGTGTCATATCAATTAAATTTCATGAGAAGGACAAGGGACACGATTCAAAGGTGAAAGGTGTTTTGAAGAGTGCAACTTAAAATATGCTTCTGTTTCTAATTCATATTTTTCAATTGGACATTGACATTTAAATTGCATGTCAATTGCGAACAGGCTTGGTATGTTGTTGTTGTGTGACATATATTCAAAGACATATTTTCAATCCAGCACCTACATTAAGGTTTATTGAATGTTTTTTAATCAAAGCCATTATAGCTAATTTTTATGAATTTATGAATGAAAACTTCTAGGACAACCACATCTCAAACTAAAATAATAACTATTGATGTTGAAACCCCAGCTGTGCTGAATATCTCTGAAAAAGCACTGTAAATTAGGGCAGTGTATTTGTGAATACTGGAAATTTCATGATGGGGAAAGGCAAGCTGAGAAGAACAAGGTATAAGTTGGGTTTAATTTCAGAGTGAGAATAAATAGTCCATAGTATGTTCATAATGTAATAATCCTCAAAGATTTTATAAAAAGGTTTTTTTTTTATTGTATCTGATTTGTATTTTACTCCTAATAATATATATTCATCACTATATTATTCAATGCTTTCTTATGATTATCTCCTGCATAGTGTTTTTTTTTTCTTAATGAAGCTGAATAGATGCATGGAAAGCCTCCCATTAAAAGATATATTTATTGTTGTGATATCTGAGGGAATGGTTTACAGATACTGTATGTAGTTGCATAGCTTATAGTGTCCAGCTTATAGGTCCTTGCACCATCAGGTTGGCATCATTTGGCCGACCTCGATGAAACAGCACCTTCAAACCCCTGTCTTTGCTCCTTCTATAAATTTGCCAACAAGGGGATCTTTATATTGCTATGTTTTCATCTCTCCAAAAATGAGTGCAGTCTTCTGAGAGCTCCAGAACCTGCTAGGACCAGCCATTTCTGCCATTTTGGTACCATGGTTTGCCATGAAATGATGTCAAAGCTCTTCAGATCTCTTGACACAAAGGACACAGAAAACATGTCCACAGGACATGTTTATATGTCAGAATAAAATATGGCATACTCAAAAAAAGTTATGTTGTATTGTGAAGTCAGCTTTGATTAAATTGCATATGCCCTCAAAGAGACAAAATGTGTTTGATTTCAACTAGCCCACAGTCATCACAGTTCACAAAGTAACAGGAATATGCAGCTTGTACACGTTTCTTTTAAAATCAAACTTTAGTATTTTATTTTTTCTTTTAAAATGTTAATTGCCTTTTGGCTAAGGCTCAATTAAAACAGTTTTCTGTTTCGATGGGACTTACCTAAATAAATAAAGAATGAAAGATAACCTACAATAATAATTATACAACTTAAAATATTCCTTGTACACTTCTATGGCCCTGATTGACTCATGTGCACCAATCTGGGGAGGGAAGAGTGAGGCATTTGAGAGTGATGCTCTGTTTTCAGTCAGTGAACATCATTCACTGTGTCAGAAGCACTGGACAGAAGCGAGATCAGTCAATTTGAGTTGGTGGTGATTTTTCTTTTTTTATAACTGCATTATTGCCATCTCAATATGAGGTTCTGCTCACCAATTCCACACGATGGGATCGATTCGCTCCCGGGACATTGATGGATGGTTCTGTTCTCCAGAGTGTCAGAAAGCTGGGATATCTATTCTTTATGCATCTGCGGATAAAACAACAGCATGCCATATGAACTCCCCTGTAAAATTCCATAATCAGACTCATCTGAAAGAGCTGTTGCCACACCATGTTTTTAGTGTAGAGGTGTGCGACTCTGCATTATGTCAGCCCCCACCTCTGTTTTTGATAAGTGGCAGTGCCAGGCAAGTGACGGAGGCCCTGAAAAAGAAGGAACTCACCATCTCCAGAAGAGTAGTTGGTTTCACCATGCTGATGCAACACTCAGACAATGAGATTAGAAGCAGGGGACCAGCCACTGAATGAGGGCAGCAGGGCTTTTCGAATAATTACAGGGGGGAAGTAATTCAGCTCTATGTGACCCTGGGACGTCAGTGAAGTCATTGGGTAATTTTATTAGGTAATGACCTCATGGCTGTGAGTTTGGTGTACAGGTACAGATCAGCTTTGCTTCAGGAGGGCCTCTGGGGGGGTGCTAGTAGGCTATGGGGGTTGGGGGGGGTGAAGGGGTGTTGAGTAGTGAGGGACCCTCAGCTCTCTGCATTCAGATCATCCCAAAAAGCCCTGTATCTCTCTCTCTTCCTCTTCTTTTCTTTTACTCTTCCCACTTTCTGATGTAGTTTGAATTGGGAGGCTCATGCCTCATCAGCCATTTTGTCCATGCAGTCCATTGCAAAGGCCTTCTCCCTCTGTCCTCATTCATACGTTCCTCTTTTCTTCCCCTTTTCTGCTTATCTATCTATCCCTCTTTCTCCATCTACCCTTCAGCCCCCCCCCCCCCTTTGTCATTTTTCTCTTTCTCCTCCATCCCACTAAATGATATGTGGTTGAGCTAGCTCACTCTGTTGCCTTATAAGGATTGTCCAGGTTTTTGGGGTCTCTGCCAGACATGTAGTGTTTTTCCCTTTTTTCTGCCAGAAATCACAGTGCAGGGGGCATGTTTCACTAAAAAGCTCTATATAACAGATGACCCAATTAAAAACCTAAGGCAGAGGCAACTGTGTTAGTGGTATACTTTAAATGTTAAAAGCATAGATCTGACAATGAATTTCATCAGTCAAAGGCCCTATTTACTGTGCTGAGTGAAGGGTACTATGAGCACGTAGCCTGGAGTGCACATACCAGTTTCCAAATCTCTTCAGTCGAGATCAGCTTCCTGAGTCAGGAACTTTCATCAAATTTAGAGAAAATTATTTTCTTAATTTGCAGGTGTGCTTGTGCAAAGACAGGCCTCAACTGGAGGATAAGAAAGACAAAGTGGGAAATTTGCATTAAATTGCATTTTGTTTTATTTATCTATTCTTTAAGATATTTTATTTGATTTACTCTTTACTAAAGCTTTACTTTATTAATTTTTGGTGTACAGTTGTTCCGTATACAAAGTGCTGCATTGTAAAGATTGATTTAGTTTGTGGTACTTCAAAGTATTCTGTTTGTGTTTGTTTCTGTAAGCCTTTGAATGAGTCGTGCCAGTAAAACATTTTTTAATTAAATTCAGTGAGAGAGAGGGAGGGTGAGAACAGAGAGAGAGAGATGTTCCAGCAGGTGAGAGGTAGGTCCCTGCTCTCTCCACATGTGTTTGATCTTTCTTCGAAGAGATAGCGAGGGACTTAGGCAAGAGAGAAAAGGAGAGAGGAATGGGAAGGTAGAGAGAGAGCAGAAATGGGTGAGGGAGTTGGGAAAAAAGAGAACAGAGAAAAGGATAGAGAAATGAGAGGTAGAGACAGAAAGTGGTAAAGAAAGACAGATAGAGGTTGATTGTGTCTGTGAGAGACAGTGAAAAGGAGAGAGTATACTGAGGCCATGAAAGGTGAACAGCAGGTCTCACTGAGGCCTTCCATCTGGAAAGCAAGAGTGAATTGGATGATAATATACAGAGGAGAGCCAGGCAATGTCAGGTTTTACAGATTACTCACTCAGAAGGAGATATCCTACTGCGGTGTGCCACCTTTGAAAGGTATGGGCAGAACTGTGGATATTCAACAGACCCAGGATCCAAATATCAAAAAAAAAAAAAAAACCTGATTCTATAACCAAAAAAGGACAGGCTGATAGTGTATATCATAACAGAAATTCAGACGTGTTTGCATGTGTTTGCATCAAATATGTTTGATGGTCCAACATAGAAACAGCATCCTCACACTCCAGTGAGTCACATGGGGTGCCTTTGAAGAGTAAATTACATTGAGATAATCTCATCATTATTCACTCAATTATTAATTCTTGGTGTTTTTGGACGCTTGTAACTTTGTGTTTGATGTGGCGTACGATGCAGACTCTTCATCCTCTTCAACAACAAAGCTTTGAATAATCATTTTGTTTTATATGGGATTTTTGGAAAAGATCATAGGATTAATTCTAAATTAATATTTCACCGGAACTACTACTGCTTCTCTGTCAGCTTGGATGAAAAAAGCACAATATTCATAACAATTCCATGAATTCTGAAGTATGTGTCTTCCTATTGTTGCCCTTTGATATTCAGTTCAGGGGTTCTGTTTTATGCTGATACTTGTGCTTTATGTTGTTTGATTTCAGCCTTTGAGTTTGTTAATTTTATTAGCTTTCTAATGTGCACCTAATGTTCTCAGAGGATGAATGTGGTGTGCTCCAACACAATCCATGATGCCCTGCTGTTTTCAACCTCAAAATGATATGTGCCAGGGAATGGCACTACCCATCAGTTTTAAACACCCCCTCTACCCAGGTAAAATGATGACCCAAAGAGAGAAATGCACTTTGCATTTCAGGAAATGACTCAAAATGGAAACACTGTAACATTAAATTGCTATTTAAATTTGTAATTAATGTTAAATTGCAATTGCCTACAGCACAACATACTAATTGCAGTAAGACTAAGTGTTTTAAGTGTTGCAGAGAGCTTGAGTTATTTCTGTTAATTTGTTAGTGGTTAATCAAATATCAGGTAATTGCTTACACTGGGCCATTTTGACATTGCAGTGCAGTATTAGCAGTTACTTATGTGCATCATACCTTTTAAAATAATATTTACAATTATGCAAAAAGATGTATAATTCATTACAGAACTGCTACATTATTTTTGGCACATAATTACAGAAGCCATGTATTTGCGTTTTTATTATACACCTGTGTGGCTAATACAAACAATGGAAAGGAACATCATGAATAGTAGTTAGAGTACTGAAGAAAGTAGTAAAACTACTGCTAGTGATGTGCTGCCACAAATATACAGCTCTGTTTTACTACACAGTCTGCAGCTGTTGCCATGTTAATTCCACTGCTTTTACATACTCCTTTTATTTGCATACTGTGGTTAAGTGGATAATGTCATATTCATTACTCCATTTTTCAGCAGTTGACTGTGCATGTTAGATACACTTGATAAAAAAAAAACAGAAAAGACCCAGAAGATCTGTGGAAGGCTGTGGATAGTTAGGAACATTGGTAGAGCTAGAAACTGCATGTCAGTGGTGCATGTAGACATGGAGGGAAATGTTTCTCATAAATTATACCAAAGAAGGACACTATGAATGGGAAGGTTGATAATCAACTCTTTGTCTTCTCTGAAGATGAAGGTGTGTTGAGGTTCAGTAGCATGCACTAACAATAAGATTAGGGGAGGAAACTGGATGTGCTTCTGACATAAAATTATTTATTTAGTAATTATAGAAACTGGTTGTTTCAATTCACTTATTTAAATGAAATGCTTTAAACAATTTGAAGGTTACAGTTTGATTTTGTGTTTGTTCTTGTGTACTTTAATGTCTAGTCAAACACATTATGTGTGCATGATGTACTCACATGCACACAATACAGTAATATTTAAGGCTATTAAACAGGAACATAAACCATTTCAATCACCATAATAATTTTTTATGTACATGCACAATTTTTTCACATGTACGTGTGTCTGTATGGCTTGTCATTGGAGAGGCTGACTCTATGTTAAGTACATCATATTTTTGGCGAACAGTACCATTTATGGATGAAAACCAGTATGCCATTTCAGTCATACGTCATCGTTGATCAGAGAGCGGATGTTTATGCATTACGTGAGGCACAGGGGTCGTATTTGCAGACATCATAAAAGGGCCCCTCTATCCTTCTTTTTCCCCAATGGGGGCTCCTGTTACAGCCTGATCTCTCAGCTGCTTGATAGGTAATGAAACCGCCGACAGAAGAAATTCATCACTCTGTAATGCAATATCCACAGAACAGTGTATGTCCGCAACCAGAGACTTGTCCCCAGGGTAAATGGGAACTTTTAAATGCAGCTTTTGCCATGTTGACTGCAGGAGCCCAAATTGGGGGGAGTGTGTGGGGAGGGGGTGGGGGTAAGGGGGTATATGCTGCAGGGATCAATTATGGTGGTTGTGTATTATCTGATTTGCTGTGCTGCCATGTGGGGTTATTGGATTGGGACACAGTTCAGAGAAACTGTGACATTATTAAGCTCTAGTGTGGGGAGCAGGAGAAGAAGCAAAAAAAAAAGCAAAAACAAAAAGAATAAAAAAAAAAACAACTCAGAGCTTCCTGCTCCATTCTTTCCCATGATGCCCTCTGTTCTATTTCTGCCTCCCCTGCACTTTTAGTTTCAGCCCATTATAGGGGCCCTCAGCGTCCCACCGTTTAGCGCTAATCAGGCCAAGTGGGAGTGAAACAACTGGCGCTTGAAGACCATGCTGAACGGCCATTACTGGGATGAGCAGGGGGACGTACACCTGTTTATGTTCTTTACTTAACGGCCCCTGAGCCATTTTAAATGCTGTGAGTTTTTTTTGTTTTGTTTTTATCACATCCAGGAGAGGCATCATCTGTGTACATATAATGTTGCTATCCAGTCAGTTTGAGCTAACAAATTGTACAGCAGGGTTGTGTAAACAGCTGCATGTGCCCACTGTGTGACCAGTGACTGTGTGTTTGTGTGACATGCGTGACTGGGCTAACCTATATATCCCTCTGGGCTGTCGGTCTGGTTTCAGGCCTTGTGTCTCACACACACATAGAGGGCCATAGAAGGTAAGTCCTAGGCCAAGACTTGGTGCACACTGAAGCACTGATGGGATAACACTGATGCACTAACATACAAACATAAAAAAAAAAAAACATTCCCAGTGCTAATCTTACCTCAATCACTCCTACCACAACTTTTTTTAATCTCATCATAAACATACTGTCTTCACGGTACTCTTAACCTCCCTGCCCTGTTGGAATAAAAAAAAAACAGGAATAAACATCAGGTCCTCAGTTGGAGGAAGAAATTGTTTGAAAATCTAAAATCTGATTGATTTTCTAGCTGTTTTTCACCAGTACACTGGCCCATTATTACTGTTCTCTCTAGTTTGATGGGTGTCAGCCCAGTTTTATTTATTAATGTATGGAGGTTAGAGATGGATCTGTGCATGATTTTACGGTTTGGCCTGTCCTCTCTGCTTCAGTGCCCATGCTGTGAAGATGACAGACATACTCTGAGACCCCATTCTTCCTCAGCTAAACACTCACATTTGTGAAGCTGTTCAAAAGCCACCAGATGGATATGAAAACTGGATTTATATTGGAATGGTTTTTTAATGGTTCCCTTCTGTTCATTTACAGTCATTATCTGTCTGTCTGTTGGGTATTTATACAAGGCAACTATTTCTTTGTCACCAGCTCTGGCACTATGGCCTGCGAATCTCAAGGAGAGAGGGTGAAATGGAGGCTGTCTCAGCTGCCGTGTTGAGCAAACTCAAATCGGGTGACAATTACTATCCAGATTTAATCAAATCCTTGACCCTCTACCGATCACAAATTACACAGCCTGAAAAAAGTGAAAATCTTTTGTGTTTATCAAAGGAGTGTGGGCTTCTGTTATAAGCACCTGCCATATAAGCAATTACTTTGTGATTTTGCCATTAACCTTTAGGTTAAGATTTTATTCAGATCTAATCTAGTCCTTCACAGCAGAGTTAAGAGGAGGAGGAAATAGAGCTCAGAGCCCTTATCAGAGTGGATAATTACATATTCCACTCTGCACCATATCACAAGGAGACACAGCTGCTCTCATGTACCCGATCAGCTGCTACAGCTGAAAACCCATCCTGCATGTCTGTCCCAAAATATTTCCACTCTGTTTTTTCCCTAAACAGTCCAGGCAATAGATGTAATTGTAACTGAAAATTAGCTACAGGTACAGAACACTTTTTATCAGTCTGGTAGTTTTTTTGACACCAAGGAGAATGGAAAGGGGCAAGGATGATGGGGCTCCCTCTATCTAGATGAACTGTGAGCTTGAAGGAGTGGCATCAGTCAGAAATGGTGTGGCTTTAAGCTTGCAGAAGTGGCAGTAATGTGAGGACGTAGCAGTAGTAATATGGGCGTGGGTGTTGTTCCAGAGGGCTCTGAGTTGTTTTATCCAGGGCAGAGTCCAGGCATAGAGCAGGGTACTGCCAGCCTGCTCTCATAAGACCCATCTGGCAGCTCCAGCGCCTCAGGTCAGGCACATGCATCCACAACGGCACATACTATACCCCAAACAAGGCCCTCCCATGAAGAACGCCTAGTGGGTCTTCCCAAACAATGACACCACATACACTCACGGGTGTCTTCACACGTAAAGTCATGCATCCACCTAGGTACACAAATGCACTCACATCCACGTACGCTTATCTGCACTCACATGTACATATACCCACAGGAGAACATTTTATAATGTTAGAGCAGTGCCCCTCATAACACTGTGTGTACAACCTTTCTCCATGCACACCACCCCTCTGAGGATGGCTGGATGCATTGCAGGAACGTTAGGATAGCGTCCGTGCTCATTTATTTTCCCTTTGACAGCTATAATGCCAGAGCATGTTATGGGGCTGTAGCAAATCTCCGTGAGTGGGTTGTCAGTAACGTTGAGGGCTTAGAGGGGGAAGCAGAGATGAGTTATGTTCTAATGGGAAGGCCCTGAGGACAGCAGGCACACGTGCCATTCTGCAGCACACCATAACCTCCATAAATCACCTTTATTATTAACCTTGATCATTTAAAACACAAGTTCATTTATGATCACTAATGTGGTACCAAATCTGGCCTTCAACTGAACCATCACCTTAGGAGCACAGTGTGCCAGTATATCATAGCACAAGAACTGGTATCTTTATCTTTTTACCTTGCAAATTATATATATGCACTATTACAATAATAGGTCCGTGTTTATAGTCACAGATTGAGTGGCAGAGGGTAAAAGAACAGAAGTAGGCTGGTACCTTGTCTTCCTTTGAGAGATATGAGTAGAATTAAATCACATTCCACCTTTGTTCAAAGACCTCTCTTTAGTGTCTTTTAATGAGTCCATATTACAGAGTATTTTATGGACTACAGCGATTTTTAAGTGCAATGTATTTGCTACCTTAACAGATTTAGTTGCACCGATCAAGCAATTGCAGTATGAATCAAAACAAACATTTTAACATGTTTTAAGGGCCTGCTCATGCTATTGATGAATATGTCACTGTTAGTTATATTATCAGGCAATTGGGATGTGGAAAGTATGCATTGAAAATAGCCGTTTATTATTATTTTATAATTATTGTTTGAATTAGGTAAAGTTACTCGTATAATATTGTTTTTAATGACTTCCATTTTCTGAAATGGATATGTAGTAGCAAAGAAGCAGATATATTATAGTGTCACCTGGGAAGAACTCTCAGTAACAGAGTGCACTGAAAACAATTAGATAAGGGATTCCCAAGCTCAGTCCAGGGGGACCCCTGTGTGTGAATGTGGCTCCAACCATAATTGCACCTCTTAAAGTACAACAATCCATTCGTTGTTTTTAATTATACACTTTAAATGTCTCACAACAGATGAATATATTGACTTTTAATCAGTCAGATAAGTGTTCATGCAATTTAACATTTTGCATTGATTTCAGTCTCTAAAAATCAGTCCACAATGCTGAATAGTGTAGTCACCTGATCATTGAAATATTCAGTGGGGTCTAAAAGTCTGAAAGCATGAGTGGAAGTGCATTCTTTTATAATGTAATTTATAAAATTTATATTATACAAACAATTTAAGTGAAAAGGTAAATCTTTGAAAAATTTAGATGACTTTCAGAATGTCTTAGTTGTTGGTATTTCCTCCTTTTGCTTTAATGACAGCATGCACTGCAGTTGGCATGGACTCCACAAGTTTATGCAAAACTTGATGATCCATGTTGTGCCATGGTCTTTAAGTGTCCAGAAACTTTCTTGGCCTTTAAGTGCCCCCATAAATGTTTGATGGGGTCTAAGGTTTTGTAAAAAGGAGTTAATGTGGTCAATGCTAAAATATGAAATAGTGCAGATTTTGAAAAATTCTTAAATACATTTCCTTAATAAATATTTATTAAAGGTCATAACTTGTAAAACATATCTTGTTTTACACTTTTAAAAATCCTAAACTTCCAGGATCACATGGAAAAAAAACTCAAAGAAAAAGTTCAACATGGTCTCAGACTTTTGGACCCCTATGTGTATTTGTGAAACATGACAAGCAAATGGAAGGGTACTAACTTTTTCACAACATGGACCTGTAGTCATAGTGTGTAGTAATATAGCTGAGATTAAAACTTCCAGCTGCTAGGACATGCAGCTGTACCATTAACAGAGGAACCAGTAATTTTGTCCATGGTTCATATCTGAAGACCTACTGAAATTGTGAAATCTTCCGCATGCACAGCTCATATTTGCAGACAGTACTGCTTTCTAAAGTTCACCCTGCAGGCACTGCATAGACCCGGAGATTTTGCCAACCTGCCCTATGGCCTTCCCACACTCTGGGAGACAGTAGTTTCTGTGACCTTTTGAAAGGGCACCCCCCCAAGCCCCCCCCCCCCGCAACAGGCAGAATGACATGAGTTCTGCAATCAAGGTGGCAGACCATGTGTCATGTGAGAGAGGTCACATCAGTGCTGCTGTGAGTCTTCTCTGCTGTGCTTTTATAGTGTATTCCGGACTGATAACCTGTAGGATAAATGACTTTATCAGTCTGCTCACGCGCTTTCACCTGCCTCAGCAGTACACTTTCCACCCTAGTTCCAGTTTTCTCACAATTGGATATTGGTGCTCATTAAAGAAAAATTGCTGGTGTTGTTACATTTTTCTGAAAAGTCTCCAGAAACGTTAATTAATTGGGTTTCTGTGAGAAAGTTGGCAATTAGGAGAACGTGACAGCTGAACGATCTGTGGCGCTGTGTTCTTTGATGACTCTAGTTTTTGGTCCAGTTAAGTTTTCATACCATGGGTAGGAATTACAATGAGCAGCACTGTTTGATTTAGGGAGGTCATATTAGTATTACCTATGCTCCTTAGACTCATGCATATTAAGTAAATGTACTCCTTCATCCCAAGTGGTGGGTGAAACCTTTGTCAACCTTATCTGCACAATTGTTTGCAGAACTTTCTTGGGAAGTGGCCATTTAGCTAATGATAATAGCTAACTTAGCTGGTGTAAAAATGGGGGTTCAGGGGGCCACTTTATGTTTTAATGTAGCCATGAGTCCCACATTTTGGCATCATGAATAAATCGGAGGAGACCTTGTATCTTGCTCACGGTCTCTCGATCTCATTGCTCTATAGTGACCTCTCCTGGTTGGCAAGGCACCAGAAGGAGTCATGAATTTATCATAATTTACATTCCCTTTCAGACATTTAGCAGAAAATCTTGTCTAGCATGACTTACAAAAGTACATACATTAGGCTAATATGCCAGGTAAAGATGATATCAAGTAGTACCACAACCAACAGAAATTATATTATCCCTATGTTTAAATGCTTTAGCAGGTGCTGAATAGTAAGCATCGGTAAATGTAAATGCTAGAATAACCTTTTATTCTCGTTCTGGGTGTGAATGGACAAGATGTAGCATGAACAGCTGTGTTTTCAGCTCTTAGTAGTAGAGAATGGGCAGAGATTCTGCTGCCCTTGTTGTGCTAGAAAGTTCATTTTCCATTGGGGGGGCAGGACTGGGAAGAGGTACCCATTCAGGATGGAAGGGCCAGCCAACCAGAGCATGTGGAGCAGAGTGGTCTAGCAGGAGTGTGAAACTTAATAATTGTTTGCTGGTAGGAGGGTGCAGTTTCTTTTTCTACCCCAAATGTACAGCACCAGAGATTTATATCTTACGCAGGCTACTAGTCAGTGGAAAGAGACAAGGAAAGGCATGACATGCATGTATTTTTATTGACTAGACACATGTTAAGCAGCCATATTCTGAATGAGTTGAAGAGCCTTGGTGGCACATGTAGGAAGACTGACAGGGAGTAGTCCAGTTGGGACAGCACAAGGGCCTGGACAATGAGCAGGGTAGCATTGTTTTGTGAATATTTCAGAGGAAGTAGGAACAGGACTGTTACAGTGGTGATGATTTTGATTTTGACTTGGTGTTCCTCCCATGGCATAGGCATAGGCTGTATGTGTGGAAAGAAGTGAAGGCTGGTCATTCCATGATTCAAAGTGTGCACAGCATATTCCCCTCCAATCTGTTGTTCCAGTGTGGCTCATAGAACAATAATTCAACTCATTCTGGGGAATTGGGACAGTGCTCACTCTGAGCAACAGCACCACAAAGCATGCAAACGGGCCAAAACTTTGTCTAAGGAGAGAAGAGGTGGATTAGCTGATTCCCCCGTTATAGTGTGCAAGAGCGACTCCTCTGGTCAGTTGGGTTCCTTCATTCCACCTGCGCAGCAAGTGTACTCCTCCAGCACAGTGACACTGCTGCTCAGCTGGTGGACTGCAGAGTGAAGAGAAACAGCTGCTGGCAGTATGTGCTGTGGAAGACACTGTGTGCTAGTTTGTGATCGCCTAACTTGACAGAGGATGTTGCAGCATTGAGATAGGCTAAAGAATATGACTTGCTGTCCTATATTGAGAAAAGAAAAAATCTGGGCTAGAAATAGTAAATTCTAATTTTATAAAGGATGAATACTGGGCCAGTCTTTTCTTTTTCCGGAATAAGTGTGTGCCTGGCTTCCATCTCAGCTAACTGTAGCATCAGCTTGGACCTAGAGAGGACCGACGGCGCTGTGTCAGCAAATTGACAGAGATACTGTGGTTGGCAAAATATCAACTATATCGATTAAAATCAAAAGCTGATGAACTGCATTTGTAAGAGATCAAATCCTGCTGAAAACTACCAGTAATAGTATTGCTCAAGCATAGATTACTCAAGCATACAATTGTGATAGTTATAATTGCTAAAATACTGAGGTTTATTTGTTATAATAAAATTTGCATGAAATCAATTGGCCAGAGTGGCTGGAGCAGGCCATCCTACCCAAGAGTATAACTCACATTCGTGAGTCAGAGCTTTACAGTTATATAAATGAACCTCAAGGAAGCATGATTAGCTAAATAAATGAAGACACAGAGGTATGCATATATAAAAGATCCCCATAGTCCAACACAAATTAAAAAAAGTGGTGGCAACAAGTTGCTTTTTTTATATTATTAAAATAAAAAACACAACTTATTTCAAAAATATAAACCCAGTTTTAGTCTCAGCTTTTTCACCGGGTACTGCAAATGTGGCTTAAAAGTGAGGGAGTCATCAATCAAAATACCCAGATTTTAATTAGTTAACAACCTCTATTTCACTTTCGTCAAGAGTGACAAAGAGGGGATATTTTGTGGCCTATTCCTAGAGCCAGTAAACAACATACGTTTGGTCTTATCTGCATTAGGAGCAAGTTTCAACTGAAGTAGGGTATTTTGGGCAACAGGAAAAGCATTTTGCAAGTATTCAATGGTAAAAGAGTTGACGCACAGCAGTATATAACAGTGGCATCAAAAATTAGCACCTGACTTGTTTTGACCCAGATTATGTATATAAATAGTGAATAAAAGTGGACCTAATACAGAGCCCTGTGGTACACCCTCGAATGCATATCTAATGCACTGAGACCTATTAGTAAGGTAGTTTGAGAGCCAAGCAACTGCTTGCTCTGAGAGTCCTGAGTTAAAAAGTGTAAGTTTTAAAACATCATGGTCAATTGTTTCAAAAGCTTTGGACAGATCAGTAAAGACTGATGCACAATGTTGTTTCTTGAAAAGTGCAAGAGAAATGTCATTTACCACCTTCAGTGCAGCTGCGATGGTACTATGTTTTTGACATGTTGATATAGCATTGGTGCATAAAAACTCCTTTAGTTGATCATTCACAAGAGCTTCAAGAGTTTTAGCCAGTACTGATAAATTACATATTGGCCTATAGTTTTTTTTTTTTTTTTTTTTTTTTTTTTAATATCTGGGTCACCACTTTTTAATAAAGGGTGAACAAAAGCAGATTCCCATATCCTAGGAATTTCCTTACTTTCCACTGTAGGATTAAAAAGATATGCAGGAGGCTCTGCTACAAAATCAGCTGCCAATTTCAAAAAGTAAGGATCAATAAGATCAGGTCCTGAGGGTTAACTAGGATCTAAAGTTTTTAGGGCTTTATGAACTTTGGGGACAGAGGAAGGTATGAAATGAAAAGACTAACCAGTATACACTGGAAGGTCAGCATGAGTTTCACAGATTCAGAACAATCAGAGTCAAACAGACAGCCAGAAGATATAAAATTCTTGTTAACACAATTATCCATTTTGTCATGAACAGCAATTGAATCATTCATAACAAAGGTAGGTACAGCTTGAGTTTTTTATGGTTTTCCAAAATCTCCGAGGATCTTTTAGATTTTCAGTGGGGACAGACAGATAATATTCTGATTTGGCTTTCTTAATAAAAGAGGAGCATTTGTTTCTAAGTTGTCTAAAAACAAGCCAATCAGTTGCAGAACCTTTTGTCCTTGCCTTAGCCTAAGCCAGTTTACGCTTATGAATAGTATCTGCTAGTTCAGAGGAAAACCAGGGGTTATCATGCGCCTTTACTCTGTATCTCCTGAATGGAGCATGCGTATTTATGATATGATGCATAAAACCATCATTAAAGAAAGTCCAGGCTGTCTCCACATCAGGGATCAGCTCTATTCTACCCCAATTAAAATGAAAAAAAAATCATGGCAAAACCCCTGTTTATGAAAATGTTTAAGATTCCTCTCACAAATGATGTGTGGTTGTAATTTAGGGACCTTAGTGTTCCTGCTAGCAGCAGCAACACAGTGGTCACTTAGGTCACTGCAAAAAACACCAACAGCTGAGAATTTATGAGGAACATCAGTCAGAATCAAGTCAACTAAGATGGACTTCTCTGGGCATTTAAGATTTGGACAAGTGGGTGAGTTAATCAACTGGGTAAGATTGATTGAATCATGAAAAGATTTGAAATCATCAGATACTGGCCTAAGCCATTCCCAGTTAAGATCACCAGATAAAACAATTTCAAAAATTTTGCTGTAATTTAGTCTGGATAAAGGGTGCATCAAAGACAATGCATCATGTAGGGCATTTGGAGGCCTAAAACACAACAGTTATACAGTGGCCCTCAGCAATTTCCACATTCACTGCTAGAAATTGTAATTGCTTGCAGATTGATTCAGACAGAACGACCCTGACATGAAATTTTGATTTCACATAACAAGCAACAGCGCCATCCTTCTTTGGTCTGTCAGCATGATAAGCATTGTATCCATCTATGTAAATATCATTATCAGTACCTGATTTTGTCAGCCAAGTGTCAGATATTACAACAATTTAGCACATATTCAAAGGATATCCATTTTGGATAACAAGCTGTGCACATTGTGATGAACCATATTTAGACCAAACAGAGATTTAAAATCAGATGGCATCTAAATACACTTCAACTCAGGGCCAGGGTTATGTTACACATTACCAGATATAAGTAATAGTAAAACAATCAACCATCTCTGTTTAGCAACATTACATGACAATTTCTTCATCATTTCATACATTAAATCTGAATGCGATCTGTCACTGGACGAAAAGTAGTTATTCATAGCCAGCAGGCTTTGAGGGTGGAGTAAGTCTCTGGGTAAATTCCATTATAAGTTCATGTCCTGTGCCTACCATTTTGGGGTTTGCACGGATTGTACAACAGCCAAGTGAATCCATAAGCAACGTCCAGCGGGCAATATAAATTGTTAGATGTACTCACCCAGGAACAATCGCTAGCTCATAAGTCCCACGCAGACAATGCGGAAAGTGAAGTCATGAGAAACGCCATTGCTTGTGTCCAGAGAATGTGTGTGTGTGTATGTGAGTGCACAAAAAGCAGAGAAGGCCGAAAGCAGAGAAGTGGAAATGGTGAGAGGGGAGGAGGAGATGCGATGTTTGGCCATGTGGAGAGGCAGGGCAGGTGGAGACAGAGGTGCAGGAAGTCTTCGCAACCCAGGAGAGTTGGAGAGTTAGATTCAGAAGATCTGAGCAGTTATATCCCAATTAGATAGTCCAGGAAAGAGATATCCTCATACTCTTCACAAAATAAAACAATGTTTGCAAATGCACTATGTAAATATTTTGCTTTACTTCAGTATGAATGTTTAAAAAAATAAATAAAAGACTTGTTACTAAAAACAGACGACACTGACGTGAACTGATATGATGATATGCTGCCATCTAGGATTCCGCAATGAAATACTATACAAATACAATGTTATACAAATTATGTTATGGCTCAGGAAACCCTGAATATAATTAACATTTTACTTTTTTAAAGAAAGATAATTTAGTGTGTTTGTAAACGTATATGTCACTGTACTTACTCTTGTGTGGGCAGGTGAGCCAGCGGTGACAAAGGAGAACAACTGTCTAAATGCGGCAAAGGCATGTAACCTGAACGATACATGCAAGAAGTACCGCTCAGCCTACATCAGCCCCTGTACCAGCCGTGTGTCTACTGCAGAGGTCTGCAACAAACGCAAGTGCCACAAGGCCCTGCGGCAGTTCTTTGACAAGGTCCCACCCAAACACAGCTACGGCATGCTTTTCTGCTCCTGCCCTCCATCTGACCAATCAGCTTGCACTGAACGTCGCCGCCAGACCATTGTTCCTGTCTGCTCCTACGAAGACAAGGAGACGCCCAACTGCCTGTCCCTGCAGGCATCCTGCAAGACCAACTACATTTGCAGGTGAGACTGCTTATACAAGTGTCCTATGAGAAAAGTATTCCTGTAGGTGAGTCTCTGTCTACAGGTGTCATGTAAAACCAGCTGCTCCTGCAGATGACATTGTCACTTTGAGCACTGACTTATGACAGGTAAGAGGAGATCATGGATATATTAATACATTCAGAGGTCGTCCCAATACTGGGCAGTCAGAGCATTCTTAAGTTTGGGTTAAGAATTGAATCTCTGGTAGAGACTGCTATCTCCACTTCAAGACAAAAAGGTTTATGGAAAGATGAATACCACACAAATTACTTTTTTGATTTTGATTTTCATGTTTTCTCCCTTTTGTCCCCACCCAATTTTACCTGCATATGTGACTCCTCTGAATCATTTAGCAATTAGCTCTCACTGTTTCTTACAGTTAATATGAGACACCATCCTCATATTGAGGTGCAGAGTTGACATATTGTTGTCAGTTCCTACAGATGGTTGAGATTAACTGATTTACCCACTGTTTTACCCTGGCAAGGCAGAGGACCAAAATGGACCTCAGGCCATATTAAGTTATATATCTTCTGGGCCTCAAACTTGAACAACTACACCAGAAATATGTACTTTCAGTCTGTGCACCACCTAAAAGCCCATGTTATTTAGATGTATGGATATCATTTCAAAAATTGGATCACAAGCCACACATTATGCACATTTTACTGAAATGTAAAAATGACCTCACAGCTATCGGAATTATACATGTCTCTTGTTGAGAACAGACCTATAGGATAGAACACAATCTGCTGGATTAGATTTGTTTTGTATGACAGAGATCTTTTTTTTTGTGTGTTCCTGCTGTCCTCAGACGTCTTGTTTGTTTAGAAACCCCCTGAATTTTCATTGGATAAATATTCATTCCCGCCAAAGAGAGTCAGGGAGGCCAGATAACTGCCTGTTAACCAGCCCTCCGGAGTTTCCAAATATATCTGACCTTAGAAATGCTTTGTTTGTTTAGAAGACTTATTTCTGCAGTCCTGTATTGGAGTTTAGTCTGCAGTGTGCTGTATAGTTTAGTCTTCTGTTAGAGGTACATTTTTATCTGTAGTGTGATGTATGTGAGTGAGAAGGAGATAACATGTGTCCATTGTTGTTCCTCCAGTGAGATCAAACTATCAGGCAGAGGTTCACCAAGCACTGCTCGTCACATTGAGGTCCACCCTCCTCACACTGGGCATCGTTCACAAAACGTTTCCTCAATTCTTTTTACTTTTAAAAAAGTTCAAAAAAGTGCCCAAAAATACCAGTGTGCCCAAAAATACCAATTCATGTAACATGCACAGAGCTTTGATTTTTATGCATGATCTATCAGATGATAAATGCCAGTTTTTCATGAAGGGGAAGTGCATGCCTGTTCATGTTGATTATTTGAAGAAATGCCCGAGCAATCCCATAATAGGCATGCTGACATCATCATCATGTGCTCGCCCCCGAAGACACTATTAGCTAAGATCCAAAAGCAGCAAGTACATCATGGCTAAGTGTTTGGTTTGGCTGCAAGCATGTTGGTCTTTATATATCATCATCAATAATTATTAATCAGTATTATATATCAATGAAATAAATGACACATGACACAAAATTGACTTACAATGACACATCATTGTAAGTCAATTTTGGAAATGAAGTCATTTATTAAACATTTAAAAATTGAATAGGCTAATACCTAACATTGTAGTTAGATAGTTCAAACACACATACATTTTGTTCATGTCAAAAAACTAATTCAAATTAGGAAAAAAGATAACAGCCTAAATGTTAGCAGAAATGATCATAATTACAGTTTACCATCAAATTTTTTACACATTTTTTCATGAATGTGGCCCATTTTCCTGGAAATTCCAGTACTCTAACTGTACAGAACTGTGTTGCCCTGTGTTATACTGTATGGTGCATGGATGTACATGGATATTTTTGATAAACACAAACATAGGCTAGTGGCAGAAGTCAAATTCACAGGCCCTAGATATCCGGCGAGATGACAGTTGACCGCTTAGCCTGCAAAATGGTTTGCCGGACTGACATCTTAAAAATGAGTAAGGAGTACTGCTGTTTGTTCTCTGATGTGCAGAATCAGATATATGGAAAACATCATTGACTTCACAAAGATGTTGGTGCCGTGAATAGTAAAGTTAGAAAAGATCCTGTGTCACTTTAGAGTGTTGCATTCTTTATCGTGAAGTAATGTTAGCATTAACATGGCAACTGAGAACAGATAATGTTTTGTTTTTTTTTGTTTTATGTTTGAAGAGACTTACTTTGGCTACTAAATAACTAGCTAGACGAACTACCGCTTAAAATGTCACAGGCTGTATACAATGTTTAGAATAAAGGTAAAAGTTTTGGGGATTTAATACCTTTTAAGGCATTGCCTAGCAAGCAAATTATCACTGCATCCTGGTTATGGAAATTAAGTGGCGAAAAATTTCCCACGAAGCTTTCTGCCACAGTTTCCTTTAATAAGGTTAAGTGGTTGCGAGAAGGCAGGTTGTCAACCAGACGTTTAGTGAAGCCAATCACGAATATTCAATTAATTACCATGCAGTTGCTCTGCAATGCAGTGCAACACAAAGGTAAATGGCTGTACTATACCACAATACTGCAAAAAGCAGCATTGCTCGCCAGTCTAATACTGTGTAGCTCTGTAATGCAACATAAAAATGTTATATAAGGCAGTGCAGTATTACGGCACAGAGGAGTTCCTGGGCGGTCGACAGTGTAACACATGCAGTGAGGACAGCTTGAACTAACTCAGGCTGACAGGACTTTCAGCCTTCGGAGGTGTTAACAAACCTTTCCCAAGCATATTAAATGAAGGCTCATAAAACAAACAAGCTGTAATTGCCTGGAAGAATATAACAGCAGACTGAATTTCTCCTCTCAGACATCAGAGAATCATCATCAATCCAGAGACAAATAACAGCTTAGCACTGAAGCAAACACCAAATAAATCATCATTTCAAATTTGGTTCGGCATTTCCAAAGAGAAAATGTAAAACCTCAATTAATGAAATTTTTAAACTGATGCAGACATTCCAATAACAGACTCTTTAAATGTCACCGTGGGAATCACTTTACAGACTTTATGACATTATGGTATATAAACATATATTCTGTTAGATTACATATGGTTAATGGAAGTGAATCAGACCTGATTTAAGAGGGGATGATAATGATTCGGCTGATTCGGAGACAGCTGCAGCCACTTCCAGAGCACAGCACTGTGGGATTGGATTGAAGCATTAGTGCAAATAAATGAAGTCTATTTGGACCTGGGCCCTGGGGTTCTCTACACAATTTCATGAAAATTCAACAGCAGCAGGGTAATTTTTGGCAGCAAGAGAGCCTTGTGCTTCCAGAGGTTTGCTGAGTTTTACAGAGATAGATTTTGAGACCAGAAGCTAAAAGTGTCCCTCCTCACACTCTTCTTAGGTTTTTCAGAAGTACCATTCAGTTTGCTTAATTTTTCTGTGTTTTTGTAATTGCTTGCTCAGGGCTACAGAGAGGATGAAGGTGATTATCCCTGTATCAATCATGATCCAGAAGTGGGCAGAACTATGCTATGCTCTGAGGCTCAGAGAGATGCTGATCTTTTAAATCAAATACCAGCTCTGACTGTAGACCCTGGGAGGACAGTGTCCCATGCTCACCACCAGGGCACCGTACACTGGATGCTGGGGTCTGTGAGTGGGTGTTTCATGGGGATCCAAGGTCAGGTCGTAGGGGTTCACTATTTCCATTTGTTGTGGTGTCTTTTTCAGGTCACGGCTCGCTGACTTTTTTGCAAACTGCCAGCCGGAGCCTCGCTCTCTGTCCGGCTGCCTGAAAGAGAACTACGCAGACTGCCTGCTCTCCTACTCTGGCCTTATCGGTGAGCCTTACCATAAATGTGCCTACTATTCTTGGGCCTGGACCCATGCTCTCATTCTTTTTTAAACTAACCACCCCGTGTATTATTTTACATTTATTTAAAGGTAGATAAAGGGAGAAATCAGTTCCAGTAGTCAATTATTAAGGAAAGTCTTGAGAGTTTTGATACTGTAGCAAATCTGCTTTTACCATCATATTTCTCAAACTGAGGGGATTCTTATTCACAAGATGAGGGGAGGGGGCAGTAAATGTATCTTTAAGAGGGGGTGAGTATTCAACATGTACTAATGTGTTTTAATGGCTCATTTTCTTAAATGTAATCCAAGGGGAGAGTGCTGAATGAAATAATTACTGCATTAATCAGCTACTTTGTCTGTCTTTTTCAGACACAGTCTGTGTAACCCCTTTTCTTATTTAGTTTAATTAGTTGATGAATTATAGCTTGATTATTTTGCTTTTTAGTTTGATATGAGAATTGTTCAGGGTGGTCTGGCTTCTTGCCCACCACTGTCCTTACAAACGTTACTGCTGAATATCAACCATATTCCTCCAATTGCCCCTGGTGTAACTGCTGAATTTCTCCAATATGACTTATTTTTTCTTTAAAGTAATTAGTAGTTAAACCTGACCATCATTCCTACTGTTCCACAAGTCATTGATGTTTTTCTTTTGTGCCACTCCTGTATTTCTGAGAATCAGTGGGCGGACCAAAAACATAATTTTAAATAAGGACACTAAGTGTGGTTTCAGATCCATTTAATTTCTGTTAGTCTTTTTTTCATGTATGAAATGAATCACCTACAGTGGGCTTGGGGTGGCATTCATAGGAGTGATGTAAGGGTAAGTGATTAGGGTGAGGGCAGTGCGTGCAGGGTGCAAGACTGAGCTGAAAATCCACCGTAGCCACATGTTGAAGTTAGGGTTGGTTATGGCTTCCATTATAGAAGTGAAATTTCAGCGTTCACATCAGCCATTTTAAGATATACTTCATTTCAGCTCAGCAGATCAATTAGCCTTCCCAGATGCCCCACCAAATGTAATTTTTGGGAAAGATTTGTTCAGCTGTTTTCATATTTGATGTCAAAAAAATCATTTACCCGTCTCATATAGTTTCTATAATTTGGGTCAGTATTACTACAAAATGTTGACTGATGAGCATTACATGAACTAATGCTTTTGAAAGGTGACATGTTTGTGTGTGGTACAATATTTTAATTATAATTATTCTGAAGTATGGCACCATAAAATAACCACAACATAGTGAAGAAGAAGTCAATATGCCAACATGATTAGAAATCCAGATATTCTTACTGCTAACGTTTTTAACAATTATTCCCATGCGTGTAACCTAACACTAGTGCGCAACTATTAATGATGCTAATACTAGCAGCACAGGAAGCAAAACACAAAGTCTGTCTTCATGTGCAGCTTGGCAGGCTAGTTGGGAGGGTGCCTAATACAGTGTGTTCAGTTGTTGAAATGTATTAACTATTGTATTAACAATTACAATTACAATTGCTGCGATTGCCAAGGCCACAATCAAAAATATTTAGCACTCAACTTTGAAACCCGCCGGCTACAGTCCTCCAAATATACTTGTCTACAGTATTTCAAACAATGTCAACTCACCACTGGGGTTGTTTTTGTTTCAAACGTTCTCTCAAAGAGCCCATTTCATACTTAAAGAGTGGTTCAGTGACCTCATGTGAGATGTACATAATCACACATCATCATGGCTTTTATACAATAGCAAAATGTAAATGTTTTACACAACATCAGACTATTCTTATTCAACTGTAAAAGTTACATTACTGTGGTTCTTCTTCCTGACCTACACAGAGAGTAGAATACTTATTATAAGACAATAGCAATGTATAAAAGTACTATGTTGGACATACAGTTTTTTTTTTTTTTTTTCATATTTATGGCAATCACTAATATAAATAGCATGCAGCACAACCCTGTTAAAGGTAGTAGAATAAATCGTACACAGTATTCTATGTGTCAGGATGAGTTTATGTTGCATGGAAAAAAGCAAAGGCTCATGTACCTCAAAGACAACACCAAAGAGTGCTGTCTTTAAGGTACACATGTTTCCATAACCTTTACATCAGTAGTCATGTATACAATGATTATTGAATTTAGAACCATGGGGTTATATTGAACATAAGGAATTGCAGTATTTTGAACATATAATTATATTACACTTTTATCAATGTGTTGAATTTGGAAGTACATGTAAACATCATTACGTGTAGCCTACAGATCACTATTAAGGGGGCCAACATGTATTCAAAACATGAATTACAGTCTTTGAGAGAAGGTTTGCCCCATGATGATTCCATGCTACCTACACCAACATAGGTAGAGCACTGTAGCAGAGGCAGGTTTCAAAGACAAGTGCTAAAATTCCGTCATAGTGCGGAGAGTTAAGAATTGAATGAATTTTGTGTCTTCTGCTGCTTTTGACAGACCCAAGTTTTGTACTTGAAGCATAGTTTCTTTATCATTAATTCTCTCACTGCCTCAGTGCTCTCCCTTTTTCGGGCCTCCTTGTTGTTCACTTCACTGCTACATTCCAGAGACAACCTGCCACATAGCCATAGCACTTTTAATTCATTATGATATAAAACAAAAGGGATCTTCCTGGACATGTGCCAAAAGAATGCAGTGCCCTGAATGCGTGTTTCAGAATGTAACAGCCTGGAAATGTTTACTTTTCCTCAGACACAGATCAGCTCTCACATTGACTTACTTGCTTTGGAATCATTCCACTAACATCATCTTCACCTTCCAAAGAGAGAGACAGATATCAGAGCCCGAGGAGTCTCTTATTCTATCAAATCTGCGATCCCCCTGCAGATCAGTAAGGTTCAGTCAAAGCAGCTGTACAGTACAGAGAAACCAGAGAGAGAGAAGTTTTACATTCAGAGAGAGAAGCCAGGTGCACAGAAAAAGCCATGTGTATAGAGAGAATCTGTGTGCACAACAAGAGGCCATGGGCACAGAGAGAGGTGGTGTGTATCGAGAGAAACCATGTGTGCAGTGAGATAAAACTGTGTAGAGTGAGCACAGCTTGGCCATTGAGAAAACAGAGACCACTAGAGCTGGCTGCCTAGAGAGGAGAGGACAGACTGTGTTCCTACTGCTTCCAGGGAGCAGTGGAAACAGAGCTGTACTTCTCACATGCTCCTTCTTAGAGAAGAGTGAGTGTATGGTATGGGCAGAACAACATACACTTTCATTCCGAAAACTGAGGGAGAGTAAGTGTATGTACAGAGTGGTTAACCTGGTGTCTGACTATAAAGGCGGGAGGAGAAAGAGCATGTGTTCAGAGAGATAAAGGAGATGTATAGAGAAAGGGGCTGGATGGACAGAAATAGCAGGTATACAGCGATGCTATACAGAAGGAGAGGTATTAGGTATATGTAAACATGAATTATTTGGGCTCTTCTCCACAGGTGACTTCATCAAGGGTTGATTGGAGATTTAAATCAAAGGGAAAAACATGTAACAACCCCATATGTGCAGCAACATGGTGTGTAAAGACATTGTCTTGCCTCTCTTCTTCAGGAACGGTGATGACCCCAAACTACCTGCGCTCACCTCACATCAGCGTATCGCCCTTCTGTGATTGCAGCAACAGTGGAAACAGCAAAGAGGAGTGCGAGACGTTCACCCAGTTCTTCACCGACAACAGCTGCCTGCGTAAGTCAGCTCCCCTCCCTGGCCAAAAACACTCACACACCCTGCATCCCCCTCTATGCCCCCTATGACTTGCCACTGTGTCCCATAAAGAAAGCTGATGACTGCAGACCACAGAGATAATGCTAAAAAGGCTCTGGGTTTTGAAGCCACAGATCGCAGTTCCATAGCTCTCCTATCAGTGATGAAACAGGGAAAAATGAGCTTTGTCTTTCAGGCCACATTCCTTATTACACTTATTTAATTAAACCACAAGTGATTATTAACAGTTTTTAATAATTCAGCACATTTCATCTTCACAGGAAGCAGGAGGTACACCCAAAAGTTTTTTACTAATTTTTGTGTTGTTTTTTTCTTCTTTTTTTCCTTTTATAATGGAGAAGAAGGAATGTACTGGGAAGCAGTGGGATCGGAGGATTTTGAAAGTGTTTATTTAAGTCTGAATAAGAGGAGTCAGTGTCACCTTGAAGTCTGATAACTTGCACTGCTTCTGTATGCTGTGGGACCTTCCCTGCACTGCAGCTGCATATGGTTAAAGAAATAAAGCAAGTTTTCTTGCAAAAAAGATAAAGTTGGAGTGCTGAGCCAAGACGCGTGGTTGATATGTGCACTCCAGGCTCTGGACGTAAATGAGGAAGACCGCTTCCTGCAAGGTTAAATCTGGTTAAACTGCAGCTGTCCCTCCTGGGGGGCTGAGGAGGAGCAGAGCACTCGGGCAGTAAGACGGGCAGCTCTGCGCTTAGGCCTTCCCCAGCCCTTCTGCTCTCATTACGACCCCCACGCGCTAACGAGCACTGACAGATCGGAGGCCTTGTTCCCAGACCTGTCAGCGCTCGCATGTCTCAGACACGAAGCCCCCTGTGTTCTGACTCATTGTGGGCCCAGGGAGGGCCCAGGCCAAAGACCCCCACCAGTTACAGCCAGAGCCAATGGTCTGATAGGAAGCCCCCCGCTTCACTATGGACTTGTCACACCCAGGCCTGCAGTGCTATGATCCTCTTTCAGAAATGGATAATCCATTCAAAAGAGCAAATATCTGCCTTTGCACTCCACAGGGTTCCTTCTCTGTGTAGTGGTGGGATGGTGGGGATGGTGAGCTCTCAAAACTGCTGTGTCTGAAGACAAAGAAAAAAATGGCATAAGGAAATACAAAGTGTAATTGAGTAATTCATAACGACAAAAAGAAAATCCTGCTCAAATTTCCCCATGCAAAGATAGGCATAATTAGGTGCAACTGAGGAACCCATAGCTGTCCCTTGAATTTGTAAATATTATCTGTTTTGAAATATGAAATCATTTTTGGTCAGAATTTCATGTGTTAGAGTCCTCAGAAACTCAGAAAAGGGCTGTAAAACTACACATTGTTGTAAAAAATAACATAAGGCCTCCGCTTAATAAGGAATATTGGAGTATAAGCTCAGTGCAGACATAGTGCATAACAAATCACTCTTGCCAATCTGTCATATTCCATTCAATTTGGCAAGAAAATCTGTAGTATCTTTAAGGAAAGAAGGTTGTTGATAGACCAAATCCTTAATGTACACGTATACCATCCTGCAAATCTGACCTCTACTGTGCCTTGCATTTACTGTACCCTGGGTTGATATAAAGGTCACGACAGCTATTTTTCTACAAAATAGTCTGTGATTATTAAACATAATGAAATGCAATTATATAGCATTGTTGAAGTATGAAAAGTAATGTGAGTGGTCAGGCCATGCAATTCTTTTTTTCCTCTCCCAGGGCCTTAGATCAAAGGCAACAAAAGAAACAAGTGGAGAAATTCTTAGAGGAGTGGGCAATTATGAATGACCTCCACAGTGGTGACAGTGTTCCATAATCACTGCTATTCAGCAAAGCCAAAGGTCATCAACCTCAGTGTCAAGGAAAATGGGCATCCTGGATAGAATAGACCTCTGTTTGGGGTCAGAGGGCACTGACTTCCAACAGAACACAGATTAATTACTACAACAGTAGTCCACACCCCCATTGTTATGTGTGAAACGCTCACTGCCATATCAAAATGGAAATTTTTAACCACCACCCATCTCTCCAAACCCATTCTGGCACAAAGCATTCCAGTTTATATGGTTTATTTTAATTGTTTATTTAAAGTGTCAGTTTTAATGACAGTACTACCTCTGGTTCAACAGTCTGGCCTTACACTGATTGTTCATGTGTAAAATGCTCAACCACAGCTAATAACATGGATGCTAATGATTTTGTCAAACTGTTGAGTACATCAGCAATTGTCAGATCTGTCCCCCACATTTTCTTGGTTTAATGGAACTTAATTTGTCAATGCCTCAGCTGCAGGGAGCATCAGAATGCAGTGTAATATTTACCAAATTGGTGTTTGTCAATCATCAAGGTCAAACCTTTAATATTTTCCTGCATATCAACAGTGAACAGGCAGATTTGTATTTGCTTACAGCTGTGCTTCATTACTGTGCAAACTCTGTATGCCTTGTGTTCTTTGTTGTGGACATGCATTGCATTTTTGTGAAAGTCCACATCCTTCCCACTCCTAATACCGTGCTCATATTGATCAGATGTTATTTATGTAGTGCTGGCAGAACGTGCAGCCATGTCTGTTACTAATGTGATGAATGAAGGTGAAATATGGCCATATTGTGTGCAGAGGAGATTTGTGAGATGGAAGGGGGCATGCACAGACTCTCACAGCACTCACAGAACAGCCCAGCATTTCACAAGCTCCATGTCTACAATGTAAGTGTGCCCCTATGCACCTACCCCTTTACCATGTATTGCTAGTAGAGGTGTGGTCTGTATGGGAGGGGCACACTTGGGCATGAAATCTGCCCTGTCTGTTGTAGAGTGCATAATGAAGGTGTGGTCTCTGACTGTCTGTTCAGTCATGGATGTGCCCCCATACTCATTGGCAGAGTGATAATAGCTGTACAGTCTCTGTAGTGTCTATGAGATGAGTAAATATAAGCACAGCCTCTGGCCTGCCATGTGCTGAGTAGATAAGGGACACGTGGTTTGCAATAGCTATGTTTGACAGAAATTTGGGTGCTACAATTACCTGGGGTTGTAATTTACCTGCAAACACTCAAGGTATACACATACTGCAGCAGCTACAGCTACACTTTCCTTCCTTCAGTGATAACACAAAGACACTCACTTTCTACACCGGCATCTGTAGATCTTCAGTGGTAAGATTAACAGTATGTTCTTCATATAAATTCAGAATAAAGTTTAAACATACAATCATTTTTCTTGTCACAAAAACATAGGACAAAGATTTTATGGTCCCAGAAGATTTTCTTTCTGTGGAGATCAGCAGAAAATTAATCTTGGTAAAAGAATAAAACTAGTATGAATTATTCCTGCACTGGGAGACTGGGAGGTGTGTCTGTACTTTATATGAGACCTAAAAGTTCCTGGCCAAATTGAGCTGACTATTAAAAAATATCCATGCAAATTTCCCTCTTTCATCGGTGCTTTCTGTATTTTAAACGGGTTCAATGACCCAAGGAGAAAGGGGTAATTATTCTCTGTGCGGCACCCACTGAAGGACCATCTATCTTTAGATCCCCTGGTCTGCTGCAGGTACACTGTGCACCCATTATGAGATACTGTAAACAGCCACAATATCAGCTCAACTTTACGGTTATTGCCTGCTAAGCTATTCATATCCCATAGCCAAAATAAAATGATGCTTTATTTTCAAACAATTAGATAATTTTCCCAGTTGTCCTTTGACAGCATGATGAAAGTTTTTTTACCAAACATATTCATTAAAGGAAAATAGAAACAGTGTTTTTAATTTTGAATTTTAATTCCTAAACAATACTCAGCCATTAGAGATTTTGTATCATTTACTAAGATCTCTCTGGGCCACTCAGTGTCCCTCGGTGTTTTGCGCTTTATACACACAAATACACACACATATCAGCATGCATGCAGCCACACACACATATACACATACACATGCGCGCATGCACACACGCATAACATAACTGGTCTGTCTCTTGTTCTCTCATCTCTCTTCCTCCCTCCCCTCTTTTTCTTTCATCTCTGATTCACTTTCTCTCCCCCTTTTTTTGTCTTTCCTCTTACATTCTAACTGTTCATGTCTCCCATGGCTCTGTACCCTGTGTGAGCAAGGTGTTTTTTTCTCTTTGCAGGCAATGCCATCCAAGCATTTGGAAACGGTACAGATGTAGGTGTGTGGCAGCCAGCACCCCCTGTGCTGACCACATCCTCCACCTCTGCCCCACCCCACAAAGCCAGGGACAGGTCACCCAACTCATTGGATGCCTCCACACACACCAACCACCTCAACACAGCTGATGGCTCTGTCTACCACTTCTGCGGGTCCTTGCAGGTGAGAGTCTGGTACTAGTCCTGCTATCTCTCTACCCCACCCACTATCATGCCCAGTGGCACCACTGTGAATTACCCAGCCTAGTTTCTCACCTACCCAATATTGCTCCCACTATATCATGACCATGTCCAATATCCTTGTCACTATCAAGTAAACCTCTCCTACTATCTCACTACACCATCCTGAACCACTACCACTACTTCACAACTCCACCGTCAACCACTTCCACTATCACTACACCACCCTGTTTCCTTTCCAATACTTAACTACTCCACCTTAAACCACACATCTCAATAACCTACCCTACTTCATTCACACTAATCTAAATATGCTCCAAAATGCCCACTATCCTGTTATTACCATATGCACTCACTCAGTCATTCACTCACTCACTCACTCACTCACTCACTCACTCACTCACTCACACACTCACTCACTCACTCACTCACTCACTCACTCACTCACTCACTCACTCACTCACTCACATGTCTCACTACTGCAGATAATACCCTACATTTGAATAGGAGCTGTCTTAGTTTGGAGACCAGAGAGTAAACCTCTGTAGTCAACAGAAGTAAATGAAGCTTAATCTCTAGTAGATTTGCTGAGAGGAGGCCACTGTCTATCAACGACCCACAGACCCACCTTCTGTGATTATACCTCTAATTCCAATGGAATTCCATGTGGCCAGTTCTAAATTCCAAATTATGGCTGTGTTTGGCTGTCCTTCAGTTGAGTTTGAAGGTGGGGTGGGGGTTTGACGGCAGGCCCCATGCTGATTTTGACTAGGCTGAGTGACATCTGGTAAACAGAAAATGTGTCTGTGTGTGTGTGTGCGCGCGCATATGTCTCAAAGCAGCAGCCACAGCTGTGAAAGGAACACACAGAAGGTCAGACTGAGGACAGGAGTGAGTTCCTCTCAGAACCCATCCCATTCCCACAGGGATGCTGGCTGAGAGAGCTGCCCTGTCAGTTGGGTCCACACACTCCTGCAGTCAAAAGAAGATCAAAGTCAGTCTATACATCAGATCAGAAACTCACAGTCACCTGGTCATACAGGCAGAACGTCAGAGCTGTTCACTCACCTGATCACAAAAATAATACATTAGATTCATACACTCACCTGTTTGTCCAGACAACAGAAGGTTAGAATCGTTCTTTACTGGGCCTAAATTCTCCAATAGAAAAAGTGCCTGGAGCCATTTTCCATATCTTAATGTGAGTAATACCCAAGACTAGGCTTGTTGCCCTTCTCTGCACTTTGCTTGAAAACTCCTATTCTGATAAATGGACACAGTACTGTAATGTGGGGTAATGCTGTAGAGAACAGAGTGACCTTCAGGCTCATTTATGAGCCAAGCTGAGTGGCAACATCAGGGCTTGCTCTTTGGGAGAAAAGTCCACAGTAGCTGTCATTAGCATGCTTGTCTTCACAGAAACCTGCTCCCAGGAAGTCACCAGTCAATAACCACCCTGTGAGCTTCAGTTTGTATTGCATTTAAATGCAAATATGATAGACTGTGAAGATTGATTTTCATTAGAAACACTGGCCAGCTCAGGGGACATGCAGCATACTGTCTGTTAAACAGAGATCGTGCCGTGAGGTTGTGAGAGCTTGTTTAGAAAACCGCTGACAGGAAATTTAAGTGTAACAAGTGCAGTTCAAACACACATTTATAGACAGCAGATCTGAATGGTTCAGAATCCCTCAGTACATGGCTTTCCTTTTTACATTTAATGTGTCTTTTTTCTATGCTTTCACTCTCTTTCTTTTGGTTCACTTAACCCTATATATGTATAGTATGTTTGTGTGTGTAGATTTATACCTGAATTATTATTAATGCATGAAAGATTGATTATACCTCTCCTCTCCAGAACTATTTACAAGATGTCAAAATTGATTTTAGTAATTACTTCTAAAGGAAAAACATCTATGCATAAGCACAGATAAATCAGACTGACTGGGCAAGAATTCAAGTCTCAGATTAGTTAGCACTCATGTCTAGGTTGCTAGACAAAATGAAGCTGATGACTGTGTGTTTCTGATAGCTCTATGTGTGTGGAAAGCAGGTGGCAGTGAAAGGTTTTCTCTAATGACATGCTCCGGGGACGTGGCTGTCTGATTGGACAAGATGTCCGATCTTCATTTCAATCAGTCACTGTGTTTCTTGTTCAAAAGACACTGAAAACTAATAGCAAAGGTACACTGATTATTTCATTGGGACAGTTTTTGTGAATCTAAAATTAATAAATATATTAAATTCTTTTTAATTTTATTTATTTTTATATTGTTTTAGATTTAATTATAAAACACATTATATTTGCATTCATAAAAAATGCTGTGCACTGTGCTCCTTATTTTCAGAGAGATTTATTGCTTGCTGAGTTTTGCTCCAAATGCTGTAATCAGGGTGTCAACAAAAATGTGTTTGTATTACATGTTGAAAACTCATTACTGGAATTAAACAGTGATTTAGCACAAGTGATAGAGGTTGCAGAATAAAAAAAAAACATATGAAGTTAAAGTTGTAAGTAGATATAAAAACATTTTTTACAATTTAAATGTGTTAAGAATTGCATGTGGTGTTTAAACTTGCAATGCTTACATTATAGAATACATAGGTGTTGATAAAATCTGAGGGAAAGACATAATCAGCTAAATCAACTCAGGCCAGAAGCAGATACACCTGAATTCTTATGTAAGTACATTAGCTAAAGGCGCAAGGGTAAATAAGAGAGCTCTGAATGACTTCACTGCAAATTTAAACACAGAGAATGAACAGCAAGTTTCATCAAGAACACCCAGTCACAAGAAGTGTTCAGAGCATAAATTGATTGACTTTCACGTGGAAGAATGGTGCCACAGATAATAGCAGCATGGCATATGCAAGCTGTTCAGGCAGGACATTGGACCCAATTCCTTATTTAGTCACTCCACTTTTGTCTTCTGCCTCTATTGTATGTCCTTCAATTTTTAATAGATACAAGGTTTTAAAATAAATACCTCAGACTTCAACTCATTAAAACAAAAATAAAATGAGGTTTCCTTAAAAAATAATTTAATCAAGCTTAAAATGTGCCCACTGTAACAAAAAAAAAAAAAATCAAATTGTGTGAGAGGAAAAACATGGGTTAGATTTTGATAGAAAGCAAAATTCATTCAGAATCTCCAGAAGCAGAGCACAGCTTTCACCAAATTGGTGTTAATCTACATTTGGGTGGCACACAATAAAACCAAGTAAGGTGCAAAATGCTGACATCAAGGGTCATTGGATAATAATGATTTCTTAATCATTATAATAATGGAGATATTTAATTTTGCAAACACATCTATATACTCTTTCAATGAGTAAACCATACTAAATGACTTTGATGGTAAAAACCCCAAAGAGTATTGTGCATGTGCTTTTGATGCTATAACTGATCATTTGATTTGACTGCACCTTTACTCACTGATATCAATTGGATACCAAGGGGTCAGTCCTAAAAATGATAAATCCAGTTGTGTTTCCATTTTTCTGAGACAGGGTTTAAAAACAACAGAGGGAGAGTTTTTATAGGGGAAAGTGGTGAGAAAGAGAAAGCTTTGATGTCTGACCACAGGCTAAAATCTGAACTCTGATCTGTGTTTTCATTTAACAGGCTTTGGCCTTATGGCCAGTCTGTCTCATTTATTAGAATGAGGTTGGATTGTGGACCATATGAAAGGCTGAGAGAAAGGACCATAGTAACAACTTTGTTGAGAGCAGAAAGTCTTTTAATATTTCAGCTTACTCTTCTATGAAGTGCACTAGCCCATATAATGCTACTCTGTAGTGTGCTGTTCTCTCCTGTGAATTATACTAGCGCTGGTCACTCTACTGTGAAATATACTAGCCCAGATCACTCCACTGTGAAGTGCTCTAGCTCATGTCACTCCACAGTGAAGTGCACTAGCCCAAATCATTTTACTTTGTGGATACATTAGGTACTCCAGGTGCCCTCCTGCTCCCTGCAGAAAAGCAGAAATGAAAATATGAGGTTAAAACAAGACTGTACATCTGCACCTGTTCTTAAAGCGAAGGTCTGCAACAGTAAAGTCAGTAAAACTGTGTTTTAAACAGTTGATTGTTTCTATTCTGCTTGTTGAGACTTGATGCTGACACTTTGTTTTTACAATAACAGCTGCACAACAGCAGGTTCACATAATTACACAGGTAATTAGTCCACATGAACGGTAATGGGTCTGTCATTGAGCTTCGTTCTATTCGCTGCCTTCTGTTCACGCAAACACACAGGCGTGCGCAGACAGCTACACAGCCGTGACATTCATGCACATGCATGATCACATACACAGACAAACGTACACGCTGTCGTGCTGTGCGGAGGGTACCACGCTGACCTGGGAACAGACATGCTGCACTGAGCTGATATCATAGTGGTCCATTCAGCCGCATTTTCTATTTTCCACCAACCAAGAAAACAATTAGATAAATGCTGTTGTGCCTCATATTAAAGGAATCTGATTGTATCACCGATGCTATCCATAAGTTTAACACAACTATTCATCACATTGGCTTAATAGTGATAATATGATTTATTACCTGGCAGTTTTTCTGTAAGAAAAGGACCTCCTGGCTCAGAATGAATCATGTTTTTTGGAAACTTATTCCACAGAAATGCTTCTCTTCTCCTTTTCATTTTGTGGCGAGTTTATAATGTTCTAAACTCACTGTGGAATCACTTTATCATGCCGCCCGTCTCCTCTCTCTGTCTGTGGGGAAA
Organism: Albula glossodonta; assembly: GCA_019788955.1. NCBI lineage: Eukaryota > Metazoa > Chordata > Actinopteri > Albuliformes > Albulidae > Albula > Albula glossodonta. The sequence goes on along the minus strand of JAFBMS010000020.1, from coordinate 8,103,721 downwards.
AGCAAGCAGCCCACAAACTCAGCGCAGGATCATTTATCACACTGTCAAACCAGCCCCTCCACTGGCCCCCAACCCCCAACCTCCATTCATTTGCTTGCTCGCTCGCACGCACGCGCACAGCATGCACATAGCACACACCCACTGCTCCCATCGTCAGTCAACTGCCTGCTCCCACACTCACGCCCTCGTTTTCACTGCCCTGTCTGCTAGCTCTCACCCACACCCTCACCTCACTTAACCAACACCCTCCCACCCAGTCTCCAAGCTTGTTCACACACCCTCACATACAAACACACACACTCAGAAAGATAAGCATGCAATGATACAAAAAATGGGAATTCATTATCATTGAAAGGTATATAGGGAATAGTGATAGTTCTCTGACACAAGGCAGCATTATATCATATTGTCTGTCATTTTATGGCCAGAAAAGAGTTCCCAGACTAAATGAAAGAACAGGAAGTGATTTATGTTTAATCCTTGGTCTCAAAAGTGGCATTAAACACAATAAAGCCAGGTGAAAATAAAGCCATCACATCACACAGAGAAGGACAATTGTTCCACAGAATACTAGAAACCACAAGCAATCTGTAATGCCAGAGTTGCTAAACCATGGAACTGTGCCTTGTATATGTTCCCTACTACAGCTCCAAATAAATTGAAATTTAAGGTGGTGGTAGTGCAATGCAAATGATACCAGAAAAAGATCAAGCATAATTTAGTGTCCACATATTCCATATGAACACATGTGAGGCCTAGGGTTGGCCAGAAAATTATTTTCTGTTTATCTTGCAACTACTGTTCAGCAAGTGTCTTGATAGTACATAAAATACATTTTTTATGTAAAGACAACGCATGAAAACCAGCAATGTGAAGCTCATGGAAAGTGCTTGGTTACACATGCCAGGCACACGCCAAGCCAATTGCTTATAAAGAATTTTATAAATGCCTGGGCCTGAGCCGTGATCTTCCCTAAATTTCTATTGTGTCATTCGCACAACACAAAGTGATGGATTATTTTCATAACCCGCGCTTTATTTACATAAAACACATTAAGTATGTGTCAACCTATTTTCTCACTGAGAAACGTTTTGAAAATATTCTCCAGAAGATAGCAAACCAACAGCAGTTAGCTGTCAGCATCTTGGGCTGTAGGAGACTGCTGCTAATCCCCACCTGAAACCAGAGAGGCTTGTGTCAAATATAGCTGTCCTTTTTGTTTTGGGGAAATAAAAACTAAATGATTTATATGTGAAAAGGTTGCCAGTAAAGTGTCCATGAGAGCACACTTCAAGCCATTACCGGTGACCTTGTCCAACAAGAGCCTCACACAGTTTGGTTACACTGGGAGAAATACGCTGACCCTGAGCTCTGGGCAGTGCAGCTGGGCTCTTGTTATGGGGATATCAGCAATGCAACTTCTACCCACCAGCCGTCTCTCCCTCATGCACACACACACACACAGCCACATGGGCTTTCTGTTTTATATTTATTTACCTTTTTTCTTTGTAGGCTCAGAAGCTGAAATCCAATGTGTCTGTGGACGCGGTGCTGTGTGTGGTAAGCTAGAAGTTTATTCTTTCCCTTTACAACATAATAACTTCAAAAAATCATCTTAGGCTTTTCAGTCATAAACCTTTATCATTCACACATGTTAACAATGAAAACCAAAGACACACATACATCTGAAGGATCTTTCACTTAGTCATAGATAAATAAAAATCAATGATCATGAACTTGAACTAATCATAAACACTCTAGATGAAAATGAATATGATGTCAAAACCCATTTGGATTCTTGTGCAGCTAAGTTAAGAGAGTTAGCTGAGTTAAGAGAAGAGGACATGTCTGTAAGTGTGGCAGCAATGTGAGTGTGGTTTAGATGTGTGAGTTAGAGACTTTGATGAGATTACCTGGATGTGGATATGGGTTTCATTCTCAGAAACATTGGTTGGTTTTAGTTGCATTTGAACATGATCTGCACAGATATGACCGCCTGGATGTGAATGTGGTTTTCATGTAAGAGAAGCAGGTGAGGTGACCCAGATGTAAGCAATGTTTTTACTGTTAGACTCAGGTGCATTTACCTGCTCTTTCCTCCTTTCTTCCTGGCTGAAGTTGGCAAACACCAGAATGACGTCTCCCAGTTTGTGGGTCTGGCAGGCCGCTTTCTGTGCCTTATCTACTGCCATTTAAAGTTCAGTAAATGTCACCACATAATAAATCAACATCACTCTATCAAGTGACATTTAGTATTGTAGAGATAAAGTCCAAAGAGCTATAGAAGTGATGACCCTTTCCCACTCTCCAGCAAAAGCCGTCTCATTACTGTATTCAACATTTTCTTTTGAAATTTTGAAAGCAATGTTTATAGATTAGTAACATATGAGTTCTGAACATATTATATTTTAAATTTAATCCAGGCTTCTGTCCGACTCTTGTGTGTTCTACATTTTTAAAGCCTAAGCCCTCCAAGTTTGTTCTACTCTTACTTAGGCTTGGTTGTTGTTGGTGCTGTGTTCACAGGATCCGCAGATCGATGACCCCAGTCCCTCAAACGCGATCTCCAGGAACTGCTCCTGGCAGACGGCTTCCCCTGGCCTGTGCTCTTTGCTGCTTGCACTGGTCGCAGTGCTGTACTGCGTCCCAGAGGCTCTCCTCTCCTTACGGCTCTTGTAGCTGCTTTAGCCTCACACATGGACAGACATAAATTTGTACAGAATTTCTTTCTGTTCCCAGTCGCCTGTTGTACTCCTTCATTTATAGTTTTATTTTCACTGATTCTCTGGTTTTAGAGGCTATGTGGAAGCTGTGTGCTAAAGTGGTCTCTGTGTAGCTGGATTTACTGTTTCTCTTTGGAGTTTTATTTTTTGTTGTTGAAGGAAACACTCCTTCTGTGTTTAGCGCTAAAGTGAATATTTGATGTGTTGCTACATTCCAACACACAATGGCCGCTGGACGTGTGGAGTGGCGGGAAGGCATCTGAAAACATGATGTGGGTTATGGGGTTAGGGAACTGGCCAAAAATGCTTAGATCAAGTAAGAAGGTATGGGAATGAAGGAGGCAATGTTTTAGTGTTGAGAAACCTTGTCTGTGGTGTGTGTGTGTTATCAAACAATATCCATCTTTTCCAACCTGATGACAGGTGAGGATGGGGATGAAGGTGGATGGGTATAACAGGGCAGGGCTTGTGAAAGGTCAGCTGGGTCCTTCACTCTGTCCTTATGGCTCTGCAGATATTCATATTTGACCTGATTTAACACTCTACTTTTATTAATCACGTAAGGTGTTTAAAACAATCCTGCTGCTAATGAATCATGCCCAGGCAACATGTCCTCCACATCTGCCGATACATATCAAGACTGGCTCATGGCACATCATGTATGCAAGTTCAGATGAGAACACAACCACTAACATCCTCACAGTCCACTCAAATACATTCATACATTCTCACATTTGCACATTGGTACTTACCCTTGACTTTGATAACATTTCATTCCTGTCACAAGAGTCAGGAACTAGGAGTCAGTAACTGTTACTGGCTATTTAGCTTGTCACAGGTAGATGTTATCTCACAGATGTAAGCATTATGGATGTAATTTTTGTTGTTGGAGAATTAGGAGTTAAATTGAATTATTCTATTCAGAACAGTGAGATCATTGTCTGTAATGATGATGCATTTAAGCTAATTTTCTATCTGCTATTGGAAATGTTCTCAAACCTATAATTCTCTGTAAAGACCAAGGAAAAAGGATGAAACCAGGCCTGTAAAGTGTTCCTGTGTGGCTCTGCTAACTTTCCATTATGCACCACATCAGATGTAGCCAGGCATGGATTCCTATAATGAACACTTTTTTAGAATGTGTCTCTATAATTGCACATAAACACATAATAAAGCCTGACTGGCATTTGTCTTTGTGTTTTCTGCACAATAAAATTCAAAATTAGTGTAACTCTGGAAAAAGAGCTTTGGACTTTGGCGTTTTACATCGAGATCCAGTGGAAAAAATAAAATTTTATTTTATTTCATTTGTTGGCATTTTTTGTATGTCTGATGTATGTTGACCCAGAAAATTACTTACAAAGTAATTCCTACTACATGGTAATATGTAACTCAAAGAAATAGTGTGAGGCAAAACAAGTTTTGAAATGGTGAAAATATGATCAATAACTGCCCACAATGAACACCCATCACCCTTTCGCCCCACACATGTCGCATGTGCTGTGAATAACGTCGCCATCACACACATCTTGATTGTTTAAACTGTGCTGCTTTTGTTTCTGTGGCTTTTAAGAAATGTGTATATTACTTCATGTTACCCAGCTACCTACTTTGTTCCTTTATATTTACAGGGCATTATATGATATAACGTGTGTGCTTAATTAATGCCGATGGGGAAAACCATCTCAGTGTTGTTGCTAATGAGAACACAGTTTGTGTGACTGGGATTCAGTATTTTCTTGAGAAATCTATATAGATAATTCAATCGGGCTTAACAATTTGTCTGTGATGACAGATAAGAAGTTGCATTCTTTTTGACAACATGTCATATTTTTTCTCGAGTACAAATTATTCATGAAATAAACTGAGTTAAAACATTTTTTCATGACTGTAGCTGTCCCACTATGTCTTAAACCTAAATATTGTACCATATTTCCATTTTGGGATATTGCCAACATCACATTAATTTTCATTATGGTAAATATCCAGTTATTTTTCTATTTCTTACAATGATGCATTTATTTATTGTATTAATCTCTCCCATGCAGTCATGGAGCACAGAATTGTACATGGATAGTTATATGAATATTGCATGGAGAACAATTAATGCAAAAAAACAATGAGAAGTGTTTCTATAGACAATTAAAGCAGACATTTTTTAGTGGGCAGCTACATGAGCTGTTTTAATTGCTATGTTTTTGACAGGGGTTGTGGGATTTTGATGGGGTGACTGCGGTGGAAGCGGTGGGATCACTGAGACCGCTAGAGGGTCTTTGGGTGGGGGTACGTGTTTGATATGGAGGTGGGAGTGTTTGGCCCAGTGGGGAGGGTAAGTATGCTATAAGAGCAGGGATGAAGGAATTTAAGAAAAAGCAGCAGGTCAAATCATTCAATATTTATATCTCTCCATCTGCATTGATTTGATTGTAAAAGAGGTAAAGAAAAGAATCTAAAATGTTTATACTTGTAAAACAAATTAAAAGATACTTCAGCTATTGGCCATATTACTTCTTAGCTTGTGAAAATGTACAATCTATTCTGTAAAAACTATCATTAAAATGTTGACTCATCCGACACCAGGGTCCTGTTGTCTTTCTTCTGAATTTGAACTGTGTATTTGTGAGTATGAGACTTGCACATTGTGCGAGAGATATGCAGTTTTTATTGTACATTTTGGCTTAAATTATTTCATTTTGTCCTTAGGTGCTAAATTACAGTGAAACTTGGGAAAAAGATAACTAAAAATAGATCTGAAGACATGCAATCCTCAAAATGGTAAACACACACAAATATGTTTTCATAATAAGCAATTAGAATCTATATATACCAGTGGTGTTCACTCCTGGTCCTGGACAGGCATATATGGAGAGTGTATGTTACTTTTTGTCATTACTCACCATTTACTGAGCGAGAAAAACAACTGATTACACACCTCACCTATCTCATCTCACCTGGTTTCTTTAGCCTGAACTTGCTGTGGAATTTCAGGTGAAAACAAAAACCAGCATGTACTGTGGCATGAGGAACACTAAGATATATAGAACTATATTCCATCTACAAATGGTACTGCAGACACAATGCCTAATCAGCCTCAGATTGAGTAATGCCACTTACATGGCTCTTATTGAATAACACAGCAAGCTCAGCTTTTCTCTGATGTGTACAGGAAACCAAATACAAAGAAACATCATGAGATTTTTATTATAAAGCATTCTTTCCCCTGCTGTAAAACAGGTCAGCACTCAATAGAAAAGTGACAACAAAGACAACATTTGCACCGGGAGTTGGCCTCGTCCTGAGGCATCATCATGTCATATAAAGGCTAATTTCTTCAACTGATCTGCAAAGCAGTGAGAAAATGAGCACAGACCAGGTTGGCTATGGGCACACAATTCCCAGAGTCGCCTTGCACTGTCAGAGAGGCAGCAAGCCCTCTCTCTCAAAGACATGACATACTGTAGTGCGACAGCAATCGCCCACACCCGCACAAACAACTGCTATGTTCACAGCTTCCCTGTCATCCAATTCTCTGTCAACTGGGTCAGCTTTATCACAGTTAAATACACTGTAATGTATATTATAATGCTGCTAAAAACTCAAAACTGCACCAAGGGGGCAAATATATTAATATATTTCTTCTGTTACAAATTGATGTATAAGCTCAATATACCACTGGTATACATACATACATTTAGCACCTGATGATGTCTATGGTTTAGAGACTTCAAGCTGTCATTGCTTGCAAATGACACGCAACCAACTACTATGTATGACTACTTTACTAAACATAACATTAATATGTCCCAAGCTTCATGGTACCATGAAATGAACAGGCTGGTTCAAAAAGTATTGTAATTTCTACATGGTGAAATCAAACTGTATAACAAATATACAGTCAAATTAAAAAGATGAGTCGTTGTCCCAAACAAATGGAGGGCACCGTTTACAGCTCACAGTTACTACAACCAACAATGAATAGGATTACATTTCATCATTCCCTCAGATGTGATGTGGGCCTATGTGAAGCCAACAGCTTAAGCATTTGTAAAAGCCAGAGGAGCACATCCTGACTGCAGTGTTTGAAAAATACTATTTCAAATAGTAATTTCTAAATAACTAATTTGCAGAGATCCCATGGTGAGAGGGAGTTAAATGTTCAGTGTGAGTTCAGCATTCACCTATGTAGCTCAAAAGTTCTATTGAAAAGAACAAACAGGTTCACAAGCTAAAGGACACTTCATGACCACGTAAGACTTTAGGGGAATTAAGGGAAGACAAATCTGACAAAGCAATCATCATCAATGAACATATGTTTGACTGCTGCAGATAGCCAGGCTACCACAATAGGTCAGACATGGAAATATTAAGTTACAGATATATGATTATTCTGGAACTTCAGAGATGCAAAGCTCAAAGTCAGTGTTTGCTGTAAACCCAAACAGAGCACTCTAATTACTTTTCAATTTCAAACCTGATTCAAAAATTTAAACATTAGACAAAACATCACGCTTCAAATTCATATAAAAAAAAAAAATTGTTACTAAATAATACAATTAAAAATTGCATACTTGCTTGAAAACACAACAAGCTAATATAGCAGTTTTTGTACTAAACTGTTGTATGTGGCAAACCACTATTCACAAGTTAGCTAGACTGGAAAACAGCTTAACATGGAAATAAACAATGAAACTAGCAATGTAGCTTATTGTAATAATAAATCAAGATTCTAGTATCTTATTATTTTTCTTTATCATCTCAAAATAATGATCATTAACCTAAATCAAATCATGAAGAAGGTAAAATCTCCTTACATAACTAGCGCACATGTGGATCTAATGAAAAGCTGCCAGCTATCAAAGGAGTGGTAAAATTCAATAAATATAGAGGTACTTACTTACATACTGCATAATAAAACACTCTTTTCAAATGCAATATTTAATGAATACAAACCTAATGTGTCTCTTTGCCATTTATATTTATAGTTTGGATCATTTTCATATTTAACTTAACAGGAAACTGTAGATACAGGTGCATACTTTTTTGTTAATGTAAATGAAGGTTTATGGCTATAAAATTAGAATGGCAAATATAAAACAATCCAGGCAATATGGTTAAAAAGTGCCCTTTGCCCCAAACAATGTGTCTGAAAACAGGAGGGGATAAAGTAGACTCAGGGCAATAATTGCTCTCTGAAAGTGTGAAGATCATTGGCCCGCGGGCCCAGAGAAAAAGGCCATGCATGTGAAGTGTGCTCACTGTGCAATAAGAGGAAATCACATCTAATTAACAGCACCTCTGCCCTTTCTGTGCCTGGCACTCGGAGAGACTGTTTGGAGAGAGCAGACTGCAGAAACGCCTGCTGAGCCTGACCTTTGAGTTCTCACAGATCAGACCCTGTTTGTGGATTATTACATCATAGTTTTCTATTTCATATCTCAAATCACAACTAAAAGGTCATGGGCACTTTAAAAAGACCAGATTGTACTTTTTTAGTTGTTGATGTTTTATGACTTTTCCCAACTTTGGTTTCAAGAAGGGCACAAGTAACAACACGACAACAGGAACAAATGATAAAGGATCAAACTGGCCCTGTAATGCTGAGGCCCAATGAGAATAAAAGCAACCAAACAAACAAACAAACCCAAACCCTTTATTGGTAGCTGGCTGTAAGCAGGCCAGATTCCCATTTACAAATGCTGGAGTCATTTGAACAAGCTTTTAGAGATCTCTGAGTAATACTCTAAAAGGGATAATATATAACATCTACATTCTATAGCATGGTGGAGTTTATTGCACAATTTCTAATAAAACAAAAATAGTGCAAAACTGAAAATGTCTGGAAAGAGAGATACAAAACAGTATTACTGTCAAAAACATGCAGTGTGCAATCCTGAAATTATAGCCCTCTGGCAAAATTGAACTGTTAAAAAAGAGATTGAGCATTAGTCCTTATGAATGTGTGGAATTGGATTTTTGATAGAATATGACAGAAGTGCTTCCCTACAATGGAATAGTGAGACAGAATGAGTTTCCTAATGACAGAGAAAATCCCTCCCTGCCTTAAAAGAAATAAGATGGTATGGTGAAGATTGAAGGACAATGTTAACGTTCACTGGATGTGTTTGGATTTGTAAACAATAATAAGAAATATAAGTTTACATTGAAAGTATACTATAATATGCAGGAAGTAAACACAATAATAGGACCTTGTAGAAATTAAATAAAATAAATCAGACCATAGAACTTATTTTCCCTATCACTCAGAAAGTAAAGTTTTGTGCTCATTGTATTAGGTAATATGAACTGTTGCATACTGGGCTTAGTTGAAAGTGGAACATTAAGTAACTTGGCTGTTGTTTGATCTCTTAGTATCTATTACATCTGTTGCATGTATATATACAGTCATGGCCAAAAATATTGGCACCCCTGCACTTTTTCAGGTAATGCACCATTTCTCCCAGAAAAGTATTGCAATTAAAAATGCTTTGGTATTCACATGTTTATTTATTTTGGTTGTATTGGAACAACACAAAAAAGCAGAGAAAAAGCCAAATCTGATATCATTCCACACAAAACTCCAAAAATGGGCTGGACAAAATTATATATATATATATATATATACACACACACACATACACACACACTCACTGGTTGTGGAATGTATTGTACAGCAGAAATATATCAGATAGTTAATAATTTGTATTGACATTAATATGAAAATGTCAAATATAACTAAATTTAGTTATTTAGTTATATTCCTACTTCTGTTGGTCTTTCCCTTATCCCCTATTCATCTATTCCCTGTATCCTGCACATGCATGTGTTTGCATATGCAGACATGTGTATTTGACCCACTTTGAACCTGGCAAATAGCTGCACCTTACATGTTGCCACAGGAAACATTAACAAGTTCCCCCCTTCCTTATGACAGTCCTGTGGTGGGGTCTTCCTTACTATAAAACATTGAAAGCCACAAGGCTTTGACAGCAGTGATCTACACTAGCAACTAGCAACAAGGGGTATTGTGACCTGGTATTTCTGTTCTGTGGGGGGTTGCAGACACCCTCAAGGACAGTGAGGCCTTGACCACACTTAGAGCCAGGCTGCTGGACCCCAAGCCTAATCTGCAGTGCAATGCAATCATTTACCCCCCCCCCCCCCCCCCCCCCCCCCCCCCCCACGACCATCGGCACCACTAAATCATGTCACTATTACTTTTAATGAGCACCCATCTCATGCGTGTCCAATCCAGCCCTCAGGGGAGGAGATGGACTCTGCCAGTCTTCCTGGCACATGAGCAGACTGGGGACCGACTGCCTCTGCTTGCCCCCCTGCAAAGACAGCTCCTGCCTCAAGATCAGAAACACAACACACCAGCACACAGAAGCTAGACCATCCCTCACAAGAAGGGCAAAATTCACTGCCACATGCATTGGACAAACAATGATAGACTACCATGACACAATGGGCCAAGTCAAACAAGCTTTAAGAGCATATGCAATTCAATATGTCAATATTCAATCAATATGTCATTTAGTCTCTGTTGCATAATGAAACCATTCCAAAACATTTGAAAGCAAGTCTGTCTCCAATGACATAAAGTACCCAAAATAACCAATGTAAAACTGTAAAGTCTGTTTTGATCGAAGAGATTATGCGCTTAAATAGTCTGTGTTTTCTTGGTTTCCAGCCACTGTGCAACACATCTCTACTGACATTGAGCAATATAAGACAACACAATACACAATGCACACACTGAGCAGCACAACAGAACACACACCATAAATCATAATATACAATGCAACGTCATCCAATCCTTACGTATTATCTTGGAACTTGAGTAAACCCTTCCTTTGCATGAATACTTTATCACTTCCATAAAATAATTCCAACACCCATTCAATCAATTTCCTCATCATACTCCTTTACCCATGACTGTGAATGCCTGACAGATTCCATGACGCAGTATGATGAAGATGCAAAACACGCGCACAATGATGCACTGACATGATGCGTTTTGGTCCTGGGGAGGACAAGCACATGACTGAGCAACAGGAAATGGGTCACGATGATGCCATTTTTCCAACACAACCCACAGTCTCCACTACAGGATGGAATATTTGTAAGCAGCACCGGGGCAACAAGAGAGAAAACAGGATGCCTTTTTCAGGGCTTAGAATGCCAGCCGCGCCCTGTGAATGACCTCTAAACCCACAGCATGACCCCAGCGATGATCGTCTCACAGCCGTCGGTCACAAGCTGAACTGGTGCTTTCAGAATCTGTCAGGGGCCGCTTTTCCCCCCTGGTCCCTGGTGGCTGTCACAAAACATGATCACTGGAAAAAGGAGGGCCTCAGTACATGACTCAGAGACCCTCATTAAGAGAACGATGACCCCACAACTCCCCAAAGATCCCCTGCTGTATGAGACGCAAGGTGAGGACAGGGCTGCCATTGTTCTGCCCTGAGAACAGTCTGGAACGTGGTCAGAACGGGGGGTGGTCACTGTGGGTCTGGACATTGTTACATCTCATATGGCACTCACTCACTGAGATACACTTTTGTAGTTCGATCAGATTTCCCCTCTTTCTGTGATCCTTAGACATCAATGATAAATGGGAATGAATGAAACTGAATGATTGAAACTGTGTCCATCATTTGACCAAGGTTAGAGGTCCTCTGATTTTCACACAGCACAAAACTGAATTTCGGTGACATCAATTTATATACTGTAACTAAAAGTAAAGAAATGAAAAGCCATTTAGCAGAGGGGAAGCAGTGTACTGAGGAGTTTCATGATAAACAACAGCCAATCAAAATGCTGCAGAAGTGCAGGATGAGCTGGAAAGGTGAAACTCGTGGTCTTTTATCAATGTGTTATTTTGTCAAAAGTGGTTAACGGTTTTATGGAAGAGATGGAAGGAAAAAAAAAATGTGTGTTTCAGTCTGAAGGCCTCCCTGTCCCATGCAGCTCTTCTCTGAGGATAAGGCCAAGGCCACCCTGTCCCAATAAACCCACATCGCACCCCATTCTCTCCTGTCGGCTCACCTCACACAGTCTCAGGCTGAAAACACCTGTGTGACTCTTTTTCCCAGAGGAAAAAAACTCACTGCCTCTCTGCTTTTCTGTCATTAGTGGGGGCACAGATGCCACAAACTCTAGGTCTCCTCTATCTCCAGCTCCCTTTTCTGTTCCTCTCTGTGTACATTCTAGTCTCTGAGTAAATCTGCTTGGTATCTTACCTGTGACTAGAATTTCTACCAACAGCAATCCCACACTAATCAGTGCAAATTAATATCTCAAAATAACAGCAAAATAAATGCTTTGTACTGTAAATATACTACATAGAAGATTCCTCTAAAGATGTTGACACAGGTGAGATTGGGAACAAGAACAGCTGGAAATGAATAGAAACACATAAGAAACAGTATGTGCTGCAGAAGAACTGAATAACAATGAATAATGATTACCTGTAGAGCTGTTAAATTAGGCATGCTGTGACACACATTAATCACAATTCAGCACTCAGCCCCCTAATGCCACAGAAACACATTTCTCAGGTCTGTCTGATGGACAGGGATTGGCACTTTTGTTCCTAAATTCTCTTGAAATATGAGCATAAGTGAGATTCCGTTCCCCAGCTCACTGATTCCCTCCCCCCTAAGCTCTCACATTCCAAACAATTAATAAAATACACTGAGCTGTCAATCAGACGCCTGCCGCCACCTCCGCAGTAAATCACACTCTCATTAATGTCTCATCCCCAGCAGAGCCATTTACAGAGTCACAGAGCTGGGCCCACCGAGGAGAGGCAGCAGCAGCCAGCGTCTCTCTCTCTCTCTCTCATTCTCTCTCTCAGTCCTACGGCTTGTTCCCCCATAAAACACCTCACACTGCATGATCAATGTGGCCCGGAACAGAGGAGCCAGCCCCTGCCCAAGGCTCCAGCGCCACAGCTTGTGCCAGAGTAATGGTGGGGCTGGAGAAAGAGGCAGGCCCCAATAATGCACCCTTTCCTAGAGAACAAAAGCCACTGTAGTCCCTGCTCAAGGTAAAACCCAGATCTGCAGACAACATCCATTAGTAAGGAGCAAAGACAACAATAAATATAAATTTGAGGTGCAAGGAGAAATGGGAAGGGAAAAACTGATGTAAGGGTCCACATTGAAATATACCTGAATAAATATGCTTATTCTCACATTTACACACACACGTGCGCACCCACACAAACACACACACACACACAATCACCCAAAAAATCATAAAGAGGACCCCCTGTGGTGTCTGCCATAAACAGAAACATGCTAATTCGGCCCAGGCTGGGCTTTGATGTTTCCCCAAGTCTAAGGCAAATGGTGCTTTTTCTTCAGACAGGAAAATAAAATGCATACACCTGTCCTGACATACAACAACTACAAATGCAATTACAAAATCATAAAGGTTCTCACATCACTGATGTTTAGACCAATATTGTTATTATCACATTTTCAATATATATATTTCATTATTTGATGTCCATTTTCTAAAACTAATGTGAAAATGAATCAAAATAATTCTGTTTATATGTCTAATGAACGTGCTTGCAAAGTGAAAATAACTGAGACGCAGTGGGAAATGCCCAGACTGCCGAGCTGGACTGTGACCACACATGTGCCTGAGGCTGGAGGGGAGGCTTCCCACTGGTGGGAACTACTGGATCACAGCCCAATCAGAGGAGGGAGAGAGAGTGAAAGCAAGAGTAAGGGAGAAAGGGGCTGTGTGACTGATGTGGGTTCTGCTCTACCAGAAGTCTGGGACTGTAGCAGCTCTACAGATGGAGGCCTTGGGAGAGATGGAGCTCAGGGGGAAATGAGGTAACTGTGACAAACGAGTGTTCCTGTCCATGTCACATCCATCAGACCACAGGGGGAGAGCGAGTCCAATGCAGCAGCAGCAGTGTTTACCTTGTCCTCTCTGAGAGAGTATCCACTGGCTGTGCTCTGAGAATGTATTAACCTGCTCTACTAAGACTAGTCAGTTAACTGACTAGAATCTAGGCCAGGTTTAGAAAGGTTAACCTGGTTTACTGTGGTTCACAGGTTTTACATAGTGAACTCTGAGACAGCATGACCCAATCACATTTGGAGAATGTTTCTGTTTCTCATTCATTAACCTGTGTCATTCAGATATACCCACACCACATAAATTCAAGACAAATTGTTGGTTTTGTTAACCTGGTTTACCGTATCTATTCCAATACAGAGAGAAACTAGTTCAGTCAAACTGAGTGCTACACTGGTATATACGTATTATAAAGCAATATTACTGGAGACCAGTAAACTTCAGGTGAGTGAATCACCATCACATTAAGATTAACAGTCCACTCAAGATAACGCCAGCTGCTAAAAGTTACATAACCAACACTGAGTACGATATTAGGAATTCTACATTCATTTGCATGATACTGTTCAAAAGGTTAGACCACTCTGAACTTCTCATGCATTTCAGTGTGAAGAATGCTGCCAACAGCATCTCTGTTTGCCACAATTCATTTAAACAGCTGCCTGCAATAAGCAAACTAATGAATAAAGTCATTGAAAATCAGAGACAAGATTTGCCCCATTGATTTCCTCTTGGGGAAAAGTCCTTCAGACACCTGCAGTTTTGCATTGCTCTGGACAGTTGAGTGCCTTTCCCTCATTATGTTGTTCTCTCATTTGATTCTCTCCTCCACAAAGGAACTGTTCAAAATGTACTGAGCAAGAAGTTCATTAACCACTTTAGTATTCTTACTTTGAGTTAAACTCATTTAATTCCCTGGATGCCTGAATGTTTCTAAACCAGCTGTCCATCTTCATGTAACTGAGGTTTGTGTTTAGACACCCTGTTTTTATTTCATATTTGTATCTATAATAAGACTACAGCAAAGTACATCTTCACACAGAGACCACTTATTCAAGAGCACTGCTTTGAGGTGGACACAAGATTTACCTAAGGGACTGTACTACACACAGAATAGCTACACTGTATAACTTTATATACAGTGACTGCATGTACATGAATGTGTAAACACACATACATATACAGTGACTGCATGTGCACAAATGTGTAAACACACATAAGGGGGAACAAGACCAGTGGAGGGAGTGTGATGCTTGGGGCAGTGTTCTGCTGGGATCTCGGGTCTGGGCATTCATGCGGAAGTCAGTTTGATACGTGTCACCTACCTAAACATCTTTAGCTCTTTCTGCAAGAAAGGCCTCTTTCAGCAGGATCATGTGCACTGCCACACTGCAAACAATGGTTTGATGAACATGAGAAAGAGTTCGAAGGTGTTGCCCTGGCCCCGATATTCCCAAGATCTCAATCTGATTGAGCATCTGTGGGATGTACTGGAAGAAGTCCGATCAGCAGGGGCTCCACCTCACAACTTACAGGACTTAAAGGATCTGCTGTGACCGCCTTAGATACCACAGGGCACCTTCAGAGGTCTGTTTTGAGGTACATGGAGGACCAACAGCATATTTGTATATGTATGTATGTATGCACTCTGAACATGAATACATTATGTACTACACACACTTTGTATATGAGAACAGGAAAGTTAAAGTATACATTTTGTTTTGGAAATCAGCTTCAAATTAAGGTAAAATAAAACATATGCTTCGATACACAGACCTTTCTCTTTATTACAATATTAAGAATCAAATTTTCAATTTTTTTTTCTTTACATTTGAACATCACATATGCCCAACAAAGAAATAATGTGTACTGTCCCTTTCTCATACAAATGCGTGTAAAATAGTAAAGATGTAGAATTCACCTGATAAAAACATTTCAGAATTCTTATATTTATACATTTTAGTGTACATACACAAGTGTGGCCATTTCACACATTACATTTCAAGACAACATACAAAATAAAACAGAACAAAAACACCATAACAGAGCAGCTGTTAAAAAAGCCCTCACAACCCCAAATACATGAATTTGTTACAAACTACGAAATACTCCTCCAATCAGTGCAACAGATTATAAAACACTCTGAACTGGTGGTAAAGGCAGATGGCTTCATTACAGATTATTTCATTTATTTCAGGACAGGGGGATGAAGGAAAAACCCTTTAGTACAGGTGAAATCAATACAGGTGGGTGGCATGTGCAGAACAGGGCATTAAATGTCATTTCAAAATGCTTAAAAACAATTGCTGGTGTTTTATGTTTGTCAGTTTTGGTGCATACATGTAAATAATCACCCGCATTCAAACACTGACCTCTACAGTAATGACCTAAACACAGTCATAAATAGCAGTGGCAAGACACAAAGAGGGACCATCATCAAGAGACAGGTGTAAAGTACAGTGTGAAACCGTGTGTGTGTGGGGGAGAGAGAGAGAGAGAGAGAGAGAGAGAGATTTGAAAAGAGAGACAGTAAAAAAGAGACAGAAAGAGGGGACTGACAGTAAAAAGGAAGAATAGGAGAGAGGCAGGGAATGGATACTGAGATAGCCATAAAGACTGAGAAACAGGAGGAGATGTAGAGGGAGAGAGAAAGGGCAAACAATTGAAGGAATAAAGTCGGCGTATCTCTATGTTCCTGTGCCATCCACAGACAAGCTGTTCCAAAGCCTTGGGGCTGATGGCGAGTATGAGTTATTCATTCAGATGACTGGGCTATGCCGATACTGATCAGCTGGCTTGCATGTCTCCTAGCTGTGACAGCTCTCTGTCAGCTTCCTACCTGAAAGAACAAATAATACAAAGGACTTGGGGGGGATCTAAGGGCTGCTGGTCAAAAGATCTGTTTCCCAAGCTGAATACAGGAAACCCAAACTTCCCAGCTCAGGAATAGTAATCATCATTCCTAACAGGATACCTGGAGAGTGCCATTCCAACATGATTCGCATAACATCAAATTAAACTTGCCTGGCACCATTGTGTGACTACAAATATACTTACGTTTAATTATAATAAAAACAATGAAAGGAACCATATGCTGATCTCTAACTAGATCTTGCAGGAAGTGTAATTTTAGAATGTCCAGCATGTGTTTGAATTCAAAGCAGAGATTTTTGAGATTTAGCCCAAATTCTAAACATATTCTAAACATACAACTATGGCCTGCACCCTTCAACCCTTCCATGCATTTTAAATATTGTGCAGTTGGACCCCTGAAACCTGTCAATCAGACAAAAGCAGAGCTATGAACTGTACATGGATACTTGTGTGTTAGCCATGTGTGGTGCTGATGCAATATGGCAAGTAGCGATTAGCAGACTCTTCATGAACCAGCTGGAAAACACATACGGATATTCCAGATGAATGAGTCCGCTGATACTTTTTACTCACAATGACAACAAATAAAACATATAAATGTAGACATACATCAAGTACTACTTCATTACAAGTGATTTGAATGAACCGACCCATCTCTCTATATTGTACAACCAGAAAAAGGAAAGGAAAAGAGAAATTTCCGGTTTTCAACTCTGATGTACACTGTAGATTTATGATATTTACACTGGGACAATGATTTCCAAAACAGAAAAGAAAAACAGATATTAAAGCAAAGTATGGAATTGCACTGGAACATAAAAACAAAAAAACCTTCTATCATATATTAATAAAAATCAAGAACATCCAAAAAAAGTCGAATACATTGATGTCTTCATCTCCTTCACATTTGATATGAAAAATATCCGGTACTCACACGTAGTGGTTTATTTGTTGCCCCCAGTGGCTGTTGCATGCACTGTGGGAATCATTTGTTCACTGAGCTGCAGAGCTTTGTTTTCATGAGGCCAAGCAAACCAAATGATTTTAACACTGTACTTCAGATGATTTGATCACTCAGCCATAATAACTACAACATTAAGAGTTCCACAAAACCAGATCAATGTCCTCAAAATTAAACTCCACTCATTCAAAACTGGAGTTGTTTCAAAATTACCCCTGTCTGTCCAGGAATAAGTGATGTCATCAGAGTGGGACAGCAATAATAATAATAATAATAATAATAATAATAATAATAATAATAATAATAATAATAATATCATTCCACAACAGAGGAATATCTCAACAAGGTGTGAGTGTCCCTGGTTTTAACTACACACCTCAAGTCACTGAATTAATACATTTTTTTCATTATAAAAAAACATGCTTTTCTGATTCCTGTACAACACGCACACAGACACACTCACACTCACAAAATCTCTCTCACTCGCTCACACTCTCTCTTTCTCTCTCAAACACACACACACACACACACGCACGCACAAACAGAACCTGATTCATCTCCTGTTTGTCTGTTTATAGACGCAAGTGTCTTTCAGGTCCCTACAGCACCTCCAGCTGGCCTCTTTGCAATATTAACCTCCATTTTAGTGGAGATCTGTCCTCACTGTGATAAACAGGTATTTAATGGAGACCTCTCACACAGCTCTGGGCGAAGCTTGCATGCTGCGTGTAAAGGAGGTGCAGGCTGCGAATTATGAACAGCAGGAAATTGTGGGTATGTAAGGTACCTTTTCATGGGCTAAATTTAAAACAGATGTTGCAGTGTGACTCTGTTGCTACTGCTACACAAAGCCACATGAGGACAGAGCCAATCAAAAAGCATACATGGGGCATCCACAGGGCACAGAGGGGGCATTAGTGGTTCAAACGCATGTCCCCTGGTGTGGCACTGGGTGCTGTTTGCGGTTCTTCAGTCCTAGGCTTCTCTCTTTGAAGTCTAATGGTTTCTGTGGTGAGGTATCGATGAGGGCACTGCCGATGGCCATACCTGTGGAGAAAAGGAGAAACACACAGGTAGAGTGAACTTCAAAAGAGAGGAGACTCAGCTGAGAACACAGCACTAAGATGCCCGTGCTCTGCTTTCTTGGGAGGGGGCTTGGGGGGCATCAAGTATTGAAAGCTTGTTTCTTCTGTCGGTCCATACTTCAATCAAAGTTCCCCTGGATATGATGCAT
This sequence comes from Albula glossodonta, assembly GCA_019788955.1. NCBI lineage: Eukaryota > Metazoa > Chordata > Actinopteri > Albuliformes > Albulidae > Albula > Albula glossodonta. The sequence goes on along the minus strand of JAFBMS010000020.1, from coordinate 8,085,048 downwards.
GAGGTGAAATGATGGCCCTGTGCTTGTATGTGTGTGTGCGTGTACTTGTGCGTGAAGTTTCTCTATGCAAGTGTGTTTGCTGGAATATACTTGCATTCATTTGAGTACATGCTTGTACAGTAAGAGTCTCACAATGAGGTGATATCCAAGTGTAAATTATTCAGTAGGGCTGGGGAGAAAAGCAATACTGTTAATTAAAAAAAATACATTTCCATATAGTCTTCCCACTATATGTGCCTAACCTACAGGCCTAAACCTACTTTCCAGAATACTGGCTACAAGCAAATCCTTTTGCCAATGGTTCCAAATACCCTGGCCAAAAGCTCATTGTTTCTAGACAATGTGGACCCCAAGTGTCAGAATGTTTTTATACCTGGTTAAAGGCAGATTAAAAGCTGTGAAACTGGAGCAGTGCTGGGGACTGGAGTAGGTCTTTGTCTTGCTCTCCGAGCCAGAGTAAGAGGTGGTAAAAAGGTATAATCCCAGCCTCCAGCTGAGGTGTGAGGCAGGAACAGTAACCTTTTGGCCTGCTTGGTAGCCCACCAACCCAAGGCAGCCACTGTTTCCCGTGTGATCAGACAATCCCCACAGAAAGTGCAAAGGCTTTACAAATATGCATAATTTCTGTATGTCTGTAACAGGTTCTAGTGATGAACTACAGAATACTTCTGTGCTGTTTTTCATTTTATTCTACAACATGCAACAGTAAACATATAGTGGAAAAAAAGCTGCATAATACATCCAGAATCAAATTCTTATTTGTGTTAGGTTAAATAAAAACTGCATAGAAATGGATGCTATACCCAATCCTCTCTTTTTCTCATCTTTATGGGTGGTTGCAGGGTCAATGACAAATATTAGATGAGGTGATCCAACACTGTTGCAGTCCACAGCTGACATCACACACACACACACACACACCCGCACACATTCGCACACACACACACACAGAAATACACACACACATGCACACGCGCACAGATAAATACACACACACAAACACACACACACACACACACACACACACACGAGAACTCACAAGTAAATGTATTCATCAAACATTGAATTTTATATTGTTTCATTCCAGCCTTATGTCAGTTGGCACAATGACAATTGGCACTGAATAAGCAGTAAGGCATCATGGGTACTGAGGTGTGCCAGTCAGCTGAGTTCTGTTAAAAGCAGGCTACTCCTGCGATCATTCCCCTGGCTGTCTCACAAATCATTTTAAATCCACTTCCTTTGCTGTCTTGGCCATTGCTGCTCATTACCAAAGCAATACAATTAACTAAAGGAACAATTCACTGCTCAAGAACTGACCGTCAAAAGGAATTTAATTTACTGCGAAAGTATGACGGCAACAATTTGTTGAACAATGTGAAATCCAATGAGAAGCTCTCAACTTTTGTGGGCGGGTTCTTGTATTTTGGGAGAGGATAAGAAGTAGGGGTGTGTAAGTGTCTGTCAGGCATGGTACACTTATTATTATACATGTGGGCTGGTGTTACAAGAATGACAGTTTTATAAAAAAAAAAAATAAAGAAATAAAACATTTGTCTTTGGAATGACAGTGGGCTTGCAGTAATATAGTTCTTCTGTGAAAAACAGGTCAAACAGGTCAAAACACGCTAGATTAACACACAGGTTACTAAATTAAATAATTCCAGACCTTAAAAAAGTCAATCAGCAACACTAAAAGATTTGTGAACAAAAAACAGTCTTCTGGATGAACACATCTGTCCTTCTGTGCCACAATTAATGATGACGTTAAATAATCAAATTAGCGCGCAGGAGATTTCTGAACCAACGCGGGGTCTTCGTTAACAGAACATTAAACTCGTTTTTTAATGAGACTCTGTCAGGTGAGCTGGCGAGATGATTAACTGTGTTGCACTGGGGAAAACAGCACGGCTAATTAAAGTAATGTCTGTCTGACTTTAGAGCGGGGGTTCTATTCTGCCTTGGCAACTCGTGGGTGACTCCACCTGGGTAAACCCACAGCGCACCCACAATGAGCCTACAACGCTGCAGCAACATGATAAAACTCCGACTTGGTTCTTGTGTGCCTGCTGCGCAGCTGGTGGATCTTAAATCAGTGGTACAGGGGAGAAACATCCATCACGCGAAATCAAATGCAGTTTAATCAGCCGCTACTACAGCAACACCAAAGCATGCGTGCACATAGTCAAGCTGCAGACATTCTCTTCCAACATCAGTTGTCAAGCTCGTCATTTTTTTTCTACAATATTTTTTTTTTCAATTTAAGGAAACAACAGGAATGAAGTCATAGTAACGTCACAACACACCGATTAATTTTCAACCTCACCTGAGCTACTCTAGTAATGTTTATTCACGACACATGAATTCAACAGTGCGATTAATAGTAATAAATCAGTCATCAATTCCTCAGTCCTTTGAAGAAATGATTAGTATTGTAGGACTTCAGCATTATTAGCCATTATACATACTTGGCTACCCATGACCCTGTCACTGGTTCACTGCTTTTCCTTCCTTGGACCACTTTTGATAGGTAATGACCACTGCAGACTGGCAACACCCCACAAGAGCTGCAGTTTTGGAGATGCTCTGACCCAGTCGTCTAGCCATCACAATTTGACCCTTGTCAAAGTTGCTCAAATCCTTTCACTTGCCCATTTTTCCTGCTTCTAACACATCGACTTTGAGGACAAAATGTTTACTTCTGCCTAACATATCCACCCACTGACAGGTGCCATGATAACAAGATAATCAGTGTTATTCACTTCACCTATCAGTGGTCATAATGTTATGGCTGATTGGTGTATATGTTATATAACTAATGACAAAGTCCTATGGCCAAGTACCAATTGTTTCTATAGAAGAGAAAAGAAATGGATGAATATAAAAGATAGGGTATCATATACCATAATCATACCTAGCTGCCTGACACCTACAATTGAGAAAGTCAATGAGCCAATCATGTCATGAAGGGCCACTTGAGGTTTGTTGGAGGTAAGGTGTTGAGGAAACATATTGTAAATAGTATGCACATTTTTATAGCAATTTCTAGCAGAAATAACATGGCTTGCTTCTCGCTCTCTGGCTTGCTTCAAGTGTTCAGATTGGAACAAACAGTGAAGCATTGTGTAGCTGGGTTTTGAAGCGTAATGACAAGGCTTTGACGTTATTATGACTTGTAGCAATGTGCATATTTTTGTGTCAGAGGCTATAATGGAAAGAGGTTAACTGAGTGTCAGGATTAAATACTTCTTAGAGATGTTCAATCTTACCATTCTAATAATGTGAATCTATAGCATATTACATATAGTATGGCATACCATATAATACATGCATCAAAATGTAAAATGAAAGTGTAAAGAATAGTGGTAAACCCAAATGCACTGGAAACCAGAATAAATGTGAGATCACAAACCATAGAGAACTGCCAGCCCTACATTTTGTTTTTGTCCATAGACAGGAGGAATAACCAGATGCTTCAGTGATTATAAAAGCAGTCTCCACTCCATCCAGTTCAGTTTCTAGTTTTTTGCTGACCAATCAAGATTTTTCCATTAGCATTTAAAGGGTCTTACACCTTTGCAAGATAAAGTGAAATCTAGAATCTTGGCTTCAATGTTACAATTTCATATTCGCAGTACAGTGTTAACAGAGAATTTTCACATTCAGTGATTACAACATATTTCTCTCCATGATGAAATGAAAAAAAAAATTAAATGTGTTTCCCAAAAGTTGAGTGTTTCCAGTCAGGCAGTTAACTTTTATATAGGCCGTGTATCCTGTAATTTTAGAATGAGACACTGAATAATATTATAGTAATATTATAGAGAGACACTGAATGCGGTGGGAATCAAGCTAGACTGCACTAATCTATACTGTGAATACATGATGTTTTGCATGGTACAATCTGCTCCTAAATTTTTATATGGTAGAAACGATATGAATAAAATATGCATTAAAAATACAAACAGTGTGCAGCTCAACATTCTACACTATAATGTTTACCCAGCATTTATACCATGATCTTCATTCATTTCAAGTCATTTGTGCGTGTGTGCATGTGCATGTGCATGTGCAGAGAGAGAGAGAGAGAGAGAGAGACAGACAGGAAGAGAGCATATCTAGACTGTGTTGTCAGGATGATCCTTCTTGTGCACTGACTCAGATTGTTCAGTAATTCAAATACAAACATCAGAACCAGAAAACAAGCTTAGTGCTATACCAGCACATAGCCCACCAAATAAACAAACAAATATTTGTTTGATTGCATGTCTTTTTCCAAAATGTGTAAAGGCTTGTTATAAGGACACTGCCATTACTTTAGAACAGAAACAATGGTGCTAACATGATTCGTTAACTGTATGCCACATCAAACTTGATTGGTTTACACCCTTAGAACTACCCACCTTTTACTATTCAGGTAGAAATAGCAATTATAACAGCCCACCATTCAACATGCATAGCTCAACACAGCAGTTAGTTACTGTGGATTTCATTATAATAACTTGCAAAATCAGCTTCAGAATATCTACCAAAAGGAAACTAAGAACAGCTATTTAAAATGGCCTGAATAGAAATTTCAGATTCATCCTCCTCTCAGTCACTCACACAGACACACTCATGAGTACACACACACTCAGAGTCAAGCCCACCTGTGCAGTCTCACACACACAAACTCATGCTCACTCCATTTTGGCTCAGAAATACATACATAAAATGTTCACAATTGTCCTCACTTTTCTCATATATTCAAACAGCAGGCCCAGCTGAGCTGACATACTGTAAGCTAATGTACAGAGCCAGGATGAATAACAGTGAGTGCCTGTGATGGAGAAGGTCTTACAGTGTGAGTGCTAAACTGGTCTGATAAAGATAGCTTAATTAGTATGCAGGTTAAGAGACACTTTCCACCACAAGCCTCTTCCCTTCCCCACAACTCTTCCTCCTCCTCCTCCACCTCCTCATCCTACAACTTGGCCAGTGCCTCACTACCAGTTGGTTACCACATTACTGGGATGAAAACATAGGGCTGGGGGGGATGGGGGAAATGTTTGCGTTTGTCATTTCAGCTGAGATGTTTCTCAAACTCTGCAGCTACAGCACTGCTACAACTCCACAGGAATATCACATTAGCCTGCAGCTAGTGGTTTGATTCGCATAAGCCTGGGAAGCTGATTTGGTGCTGCAGTCCAACAGTAAGATGAGGTTATAGTACTGCATAATGCTCCACTAAGACTATTTCCGCACCACTCTTGGGGGCTTCTCAGGTAAAGGGGATCATGGTGCTGTACTGCTCTACGTGCATTGAAATACAATGAAGGCTAGGCAACAAAAAAAATACATCGAAAAAGTTGGTACAGTGGCCCCATGCCAGCATAAATCAGAGTAAGATAAATCTCTGGAGTTCAAGGAAACATCTGATGTCTCTGATTTCTGACTATATAATATGATAGACTCCACATTGTCCTGCCATAAATTTTACGGCTAAAACAACAATGGAAAAATGCATCAACATCCACTGCCATCAGTTGTTAAGTGAATAAGTAAGTTGCAGTTTATAAATTAGATCTAGTGATATACTATGTATTTTAGTTAACATAATATAGCAGTCTGCCACCAATTCATCATGGAAATTCCTGAAAACAACAGAACCTATTGTGTTGTTCACCTATTACTGATCAAGCACACTGAGAAAAAAAAAACAAAAACATCTACAGTGAGAATATTCATTCATACAGCACAATATTCATCAACATGATATCCCCGAAATCCAAATGAGTCAATGGCATTTTCACAGCTCAAGGGCAAGTCCATCTCAGTGCAGATTCACAAACACACCCATTTCTATACCCTGATAGTTACACATCTAAATAATTAACCAATGAGACAGAGAGAGAGACATATACAGATAGAGACAGAGGCTATGCAGATGGGGTTGGGAGGGAGAACAAGGAACAGGACAACTGTGGTGAGGGGAAATCTATGGGAGTGAAAGGTGATCCTGAACTAGAGGTAATGTGATTCGTGCACTGGGTTTATCAGCAACTATAGACTGAGACAAACTGGAGGACGCCCAACTTCCTGATTGATCCTGTTGCACTAAACATAGACTGAGTAGGTTGAGACTGCGGTAGGCAAGGCAATGCTGAGACTGGGGCTCTGATGACAGAAACACAAGGAAGAACTGCCCTGCCACCCAAAATAACCACACCCATCAAACCCAAAATGTTTCACCTTCTTACCAAAAGCAGTATAGTAAGAGACCAAGACCATGTCTTTTTACCTGGACAAGCTATTAAATGACTGATTAGTTAAACTGTCTTTGGATAAAGGTAAATGTACCTGGTACTTTTTAAATGGAGTTTCGGCAATTTATGAAGAAATATTAGTAAATGCAATTAGGTTTGAAGCTTTGTGCAGTGTTTAAGTTCATTTGTGTTTGTGAAGTCACCTGTCCCAGTTGTGGAAGAGAATTTCCCTTCCACTTAGATATAAAAGAATTAATGAGAATTGTGTGGGGCACTGGGAGAGTTAAGTGTTTGCAATCTAAGGAGGAAAAGAGATCCTGTAATGATGGCCTCTAGTTGGAATACATGTTATGTGTTTGAGGCACTGTGTGAAGAACTATTAATTTATTTCAGTTATTGTAAATTGCCACATTATGCTATTTGTTTGAATAAGTATAAGATGACATGCAACTGAAAGCCAAAGGAGTGATGTAGAAAGGGTACTCCTCAAAAAATGATTTTGAGAAGTGTTATTCTGAAGATCTTGACTCTATCCTATACACCCCATTTCACCCATTTCATTTTAGATTCCTGGACAGGGCAGCTCCTCCCATTTGTTTCTTAACAGTGATTGATTAAATTAAAATATATTGCATGAAGTCTCGCACATGCATTACATAACATACAGGGAAGACCCAGCAAACCACTGAGTAAGCTCAGAGACAGGCCCAGTCAAGACATAAACACTCTATGGTAACCATACATATCATCTGAAAGGTATTGTTAAAGTCATTTGAACTGAGCAGCTACACTGACCAACAGAAACTGTTTTCATGTTTGCATCGTAAATAGAGGATCTAAAGTAGTGAATAGCCTTACATTATTATTTCTGCTGTTTTTCAGATAAGTAGTATTATATCCAGTGATGTTAAACATGCAAACGAAAAAGTGAACTGCATTACTTGCAACACTGCAGATCCAGTAAGGAGTGCAGCATTGTAGGATCATTCTGTATCCCTCTTACCACGCTCTGCCTATGGTAGAAGAATACATGAGTACAAGGAAGACTGACTAAGATGGAGAGGTTCTGGGGAGGAGAAGCTATTTGGCAGACGGTGTAGGTAGGGGGAAGTGACATCACAATGCTGGATTTTGTGGTTGTGACAGATAGAAGGTCATTAGGAGGCCTTCCTGACCCCTGTCTGACTTCTGGATGTGTTATATCCTCCTTCTTCCCTTTGCCCCCTCCCCCTCAGCCCCCTAGATATAAAGCATTTCTTTAAAATTCTGCTTGAAGTCTGCTGTGCACTCTCTTTGAGCTCCCTGATTTCCCCCGTGAAAAGTAGACTGTTGTTCTGAGGAGTGCATATGGGCTCTTAGGAGATACACTCAGGTGGGTCCAGGCCCCTTCTTACAGAGAAGGAGGGCTCTCTAACTGAAAGGATCCATAAATTTGACTTTTTTCCAATTACCCCTATTCTAAGGTCCTGCTTCTAAAAAGCTTGCAGGTTTTTAAAAATGCAGACTGTGTCAGTCTTCCTGGAGAGATCAACGAGCTATAACAACACAGAGCTTGGAACAGCAAATATTAATTTTGTTTCGGTCAGTATTATTAATTCATAAGCCCAGAAACTACATATGAAATGCTTGGCTGTGACTACACCATTGTTCAGAGTTAGGTTCGGGTTTTAAACTAAATCTAAACTTAAGGAAGAGTTCATTGACTAAGTATGATTTGTACCACCATGACCTTAATGATGATAATGACCTCCAGCACACTCTCATACATTCATAAAAAACCCATGCCTGCAGCCTCGTACCTATGACTGAATCAAAGCCATGCTGATATTCAGTATAACAGCATTCCCTCTCGTGTGATATTGCTTAAATAAGTGGTGCAGTTGCTTGTATCTATAAACAACTGCACAACTGGGTTACAAGTAGTAGCTACAAATTTTTATATTTGGTAGCTTAGTTCATGTTGTTTATAGACTTGTTATTACAGGCTTACAGATGGTGAAACTGCTGAATCAGGAAATGGACAACTTGCCTTTGCTAAAATAACCATGCATTCTGCTCTGTATTAAAACATTTTTACAAGATAATGTCCAGCCACTGAAGCTCCTGGACAGCTGGGTCATACAGCAAGGCAATGCTCCAAAACACAAAAGTAAATCTAAATCAAAATGGATAAAGAACAAGGAACGTTCTGGAATGACCAAGCAAATACTCTAGCCCCACTGTGGCAAAACTCACAACAAGCAGTTTGCGCTTGTTTTAAACCACAAATGTCACTGGGTTGAAGCGGTTCTGCATAGCCGGTGGGGGGCGGGGGGGCATTCCCCCATTGTGCTGTGAGACGGTGATCAACATCTCCAGGAAATTAGCTATGGAGAATAAAGGCCTCACTATACTCCAGCTGAAGGCAAACTTTTTTGCCTCCAAGTCAATGTCTGCACAAGTTAGTTGCTTTAATACTTTGAGTAATGTCATTCTAAACTTTCTACGCCATGTCTGTTTGAGTTGTAGTTTGCATCCCAAAGTATATTTAACACCATGTTGCCACTAGATTAATATATTTTGCTCACTTCTTCAGCTGATGATTTAAATTTGTTAGAAATATTACAACTTCAAGAATTAAAGACATGAACACAAAGAAGATGACTGCTCAACAGGGAAAGAAAAACAGAGTGGAAATTCATGATCCTTGACAGACCAATGCACTGGATGATAAGGAGAAGCACTTTCTTTCTAAGGTCTGCGAGACAATTGGATGACCTTATGACCTGTTTGACTCAATTAATAAATCTTCCAGTCTGATGGCTAAACTTGCTGTTTCATGCAAAACCCTCCCACTGCCACTAGTTGACCAATCAATATGGAGTGCGCCAGGATGAAATGCTAGCCTTAGCACAACCAGGTAATAAAAACCTAAAGTGTCCCAGTCAAAGACAAAATGTCATCAGATGAAATCATAATACATGCACAAACCAAGCATCTTAATTTTGTTTGGAGTAATAATTGAAACATAAGGGAGTAATCACTTTTTTATGCAAGGCCACTGGACACTGAATTATTTCCTTCAATATGTAAATTCAATATGTTGTTCACACAGATTCCATTTCATTTAATATTATGTTTTGTTTGAAATTGTAAGGCATTCATTGTAATCTATTCAATTATGACATGTCAAAGCACTACTTTGACACTCAGGGACAACATCACTGCACCACATCAGTATTTTTAGCATTATTTTAACCCGATAAAATCATAAGGAGTACATCAGTCTACACTTCTTACATTAATGTACACTGTTGATAAATTATTAGTGAAGATGGTCAATGAAAGAAAACTCACTCTCAGGGAATTTGAGGGAGAACAAGGGGGATTTGTACAGTTAACAAGCAAAGCAAAAAGAAGAAAATGGACAAAAGGCTGGATGTGTTTGGACCATTTGTAGAGGGACAGCACCCAGAAAAAACAGCCGTTAGAACTTCAAACACTCTTCTTATACGCCTTGTGCAACACTCACAGGAAGAGGTCAAAAGAATGGGGGACTCACCAGAAGAAATGAAAGAGACCAAGAAAAATAAAAATAACCAGCTCATCAAAGATTCCTCTTCAAGAGAATCCACAGAGATAGAGGAAGATAGAAAAAGAGGAGTGAGAGAGAGGGTAGGGTGGGAAAGTGAGAGAGTATGCGCTGTCAGTGCCTGAGGTGACTTCACTCAGACACACAGAGATCAATGGTAAAATACTGTTGCTCCACTCAGTTTCTCTCCAGGGGAAAGAGGGAAACTCTAATTCACAGTATAGTTCCTCTCTTTCTCTCAAGGTTGGTATTCAGATAGCTCACACACTAACTGTGAGACACAAACTCGCACATTAGATAGTAATCTTTACTTTTCCCATCATCTTCACAGCCACACAGGGATCACCAAGGGCCCACTGTCACAGAGTCTAGGAAGAGGTTGCTCAGGTACCAAAGATGTTTTCAGCTGATGGGACAGTTTAACATCAAGTGCATATCTACAAGGGAAATTTCCATTTCAGGAGAAATAACAAGATGCACACAACTCAGTATGTCAGCTAGCTAGCTGCATGGCTGCAGACTTCAGAGCAGAAGGCTATTGCTATTGAAAATCACAGACCAAATTCATTCAAATATGCTTTAGGCTATGCTGAATTATTATAGTCATGAACAGATTGCTTTCCAAAATAAATACATAATATTGGTATATAAGGGATAATATTTGGAAACTGTTATTATCTGTCAATGATTAATCACTGATGCATCACCAAAAGCTACCTTCAGCTTTTGGCACACCTCAAGTGCAGCTGTGCATCCTGCAGCTGTGCTAGTACTGCATAAGGATAAGGTCTAACAACGGGCTTAGTCATTCCGGGGAGAGGAATGACTGGGTCATACTGGACAAGCTGGTTAAACTCATCAGTCTCAATAGTCTCTATTGACATCACCTGGTCAACTGGGCATCTGCATGCTCATGAAGTGAGCATTTATTGACACCATTTCCCTCTTACATAGGTGTACTGCTGTCACATCTGCAGTGTGAAAAAAGTGAAGGCTAGTTGCCATGTAAATCAAAGGATTAATGCATGACTACAACCATAGTTCAACTCAGCTAGAAAAAAAACATCTACTTTTTGAGAAAAACAAAAAAAACATTGTTCTGCCTGTGCTCTGAAGTGGTTTTCCTAATTCATCAACAAATCCTGAAACAAACTAATTTATCCTCCTCCCTTTCTCCCAGCACACAGACAGACAGACAGACAGACAGAGACTACCGACAGCTTGCTCTTTCAATATACAATTATCAAGGTAAACACACTCAGCTGTCATGCTGCACAAAGACAATAATTAGTGGAGCAGATCCCATACTGTGGCATTTTTCAAATTGCCCAGATGGCTGCCTCTGCCAGGAGAGAAAATGCCCTGAAACACTCTACAACAGAGGAGATGGTATGGTTTATATATTATTATAATCATTGGAATAGTGGATAGAATAGAATTGTTTGTTAAAAAGGGTCTCGGTTATGTGATTAATGTATTTGTGCTTCCATCAGTTGAAGCACAATAAGCACTGCTGGCTTTTCTCTGTGCGGACCTGGCTGCATATTGATAGGAGGCACAGAGTTAGTAATGATGTCAGCACTGTCCTAACTGTTCAAACACTAAAGCATATTTAATCTATAACCCAACTTTAACTGGCCATGTCCTCTCTAAGTCCAGCAGTAACCGATCTTCCCTTTTGTCTCTCTCTTTTTGTCTCTCCTTGTCCTCCTCTGTTACTTTTCCTTACCTTTTGCTCTCAGTGATTCTTGCCTTAACTGATCCAATACTCCTCAACCACCCCTCTCTTCCTCATCACTGTATCTCACATGGATTTGTTCTACAGAATAAAACCATGTGGCGAGTGGTGAGTGATATCACACTGTGAAGCTGATTGTGAATATCCACACTCAGTGGCTGGTACATTTCCTTTACTTATGGGAAGTACAGTGCCACTGATCTCCCTGTACTTTCAAATTAAACCAAAAAAAGTAGATGTCTCAACTTTTTTGAAAATAATAAAAGAGCACAATCTGTCCTTTCTGGACAGCCAGATCTCCTGGTGTGTAACTATGTCAAAGGCCAGGCTCTTTAAACAGTCCTTAAACAGTATTAAAACAGTACTTGACTTTTCACCATGGCCATTTTTTCTACTAAAGCAGTAATCGAGGGCTAGATACAGCAGGTTTAAATATCTGGTTGTAACTCAATGATTGTGAACAATCAGATTACAGTTTAATTTGTTTGATATAAAAACAGCTTGTCTGCACCGCAAGACATACAGGGGCAATTTAAAATATTTCAACTAAATGTTAATTGCTGCTTATCAGGTTCTATTTCATCATAGTATAAAATGATTTTTATAATTTTCTCTTTATTTACTGCTGATTTGAAGCTGACTGCTGAGGCTATTTTTATTGCTGAAATGACTTGTACATTTCTTAAATGTTTGCTGCTCTGTTATGAACTTTCTATCAATAGATTCAGATCTTTTCTGAAATATAACTATTCTTGTCTCATCACTTCACATCTACTTTCAGGGTCCAGATCTGACAGTTTTTTTTCTAAAGGACACAGGCTTTGTTACTTCTACTCAGACCAAGGACTGTAAATTCATGCCCTTTAGACTGCTTGTTGATGTACATATTTAAGGACACTCAAAACAGACCTGTTTCACTCTGTGGCCAGTGGAAAAAAGCTCTGGAATTATGTTTCTAATATTGATTCCAGCCTGATTTCCTATATTGGTACTTTACTTATATAGTGGTGCATTTTTGCACTATACTCTGTGTGGCTCTCTCCTCCTTAACCAAACTGACCTTCTCTTTCTCTGTGAGTTTTTTCCTTACTAATCTTCCTACACACTCTGTGAGAATGCAGCCACCTATCAGACCAATCACAGGGTTCTTCCTCTCAGGGCCTCTCCTCAGAGGCTTACATAGGCTGTTTAACCTTCTGCTCCTGAGCACCACCTCCCCCCTGAGATGAGGCTGGGACAATTGCCCCTATTTGTGAAGCTCCTGGGGGTACCATTTCTCTCCTATGTATAGCATAGCTAAGGGAAGTGATAATTCTATGCCTTACATGGGGTTTCAGACTAAGAGCAGGATCCCATTCATAATCTTGACTGTGTGATTCCCTTTTGTGGAGATAATAAGGCCTTTCAAACATTTTCTCTGCTGGTCCATCATTCCTCTCTGCCTTGTCTTATTCCCACATAGCGGTCTTCTCTTGACATCCAAATCCTGCCGCCTTGCCAAGTCCTTCATTAGTTTTCTATCACAGCCTCCATGATGCAGGAGCTTTTACACCTGCTCGTATTTCAGGCATTTCATAACACCAACATTATGAGCTCTGTCTCTCCACACTTGAGATTGTTGATATGAGCTAATAGTGATAAACTGTGAAGACTTTTCCAAACTGTCAAAAATATCAACTGTGCATATTAGTAGGGTTATCACAGTTCTCATCAGATAATATCACACTGCATTTAGCTTATATTTAAATGTCAAACATTGTTTGTAGAGCATGCTGACCTAATCCTTACAATGGCAAAATAATCAGATTGAAAAATCGATCACAGACTGAAATAATTCCACAGATCCTCATCCCCTTGTTTCAAAATAAACCAACACTGAAGAGCCCATCCAATTGCAGATGTCCACATACAGATGGTATTTCACTCTCCAAATTGAACTGCCAGGCAGAAATAGATTCTACGTCTGATAACTGACTGTTTTGTCTGGGTGGGAGGGGAATAGCAGGATGGGAGTTTTGAAGACTTCATGGCATTATAAAAGAATATACTTGACGCCACCCTCTGAAACCACTTTCCTCCCCGACATGCAGATCCTCAGTTACCTCACACCATTCCGAGTGGTGTTTCTATCCAATCCTCGTAAAGAAAACAGGATGGCATTACCAAAAACAATATGTGAGGTATTTTTTTTTAAAAAACTTGCAGTTAAAAAAAATCTTATTACTTAAGCCAGAGCTTCAATCAGAATGAAAGCATTGGAAAATGAATGGTCTCTTGTTCCTGACAAAACATCTCCTTACCATACACAGGTCACTGTCACTGCCTACAAATTTAATTTCATGCTCATACTCACTACTTTCACATACCTTGTACCTCACTGACCAACGGACATGAAAGAAGTTTGACAGACCTATCAGCCAGAAAAAAAATCCTGACAACTGTGGAAACCTTACAGACATATAGTTTTGCCTGCTTACCAAGACTTAAAATTATGTACAAATAACAGGTTGAGGATTTAACTTGATGCTTTAAAGCAATGCATATGACTGGCAATGAACTGCCACAAAGCATTATTACACTGTTTTGATGACTTGAGGGAACCTGTAAAGAAACCAAAGGCTCTTTACTTCCTGGCATTTGTGATTATATTATACCTGTCAATCACTGGAAGCTGACTGTTGTGGAAGACATTGCTGACTGAGCAGAATGGGGAGTATCCAGGTGTTTGGCAGATGGGGGACTGAACCCCAATTACAGGCCGGGGGAGCACAGATGCTAGCCTGGGGGATGGGGGGGGGGGGCTGTAGCAAAGGGAGGACGCAGCTGAGTTAAGAGATGGAGAGGTTCCTTACCAGACTGGCCTGGGGGGGGCACACCTGATGATGCCCGGGGGAGGCTCAAGAAGACAGTGAGTACAGCCGCTCTGCTCCCGGAACATGGCTCTGTAGCAATAGGTTTAGGGGCGCCCTGCAGAGAAATTCAGAGTGGGGTGAGGGGATGGTTTGTTAATCAATGTGATGGGACAGCTGCAGCAGGCATGCAAATGATGGATTAAGCATCACAATCCCAGACACTCTCCCTCTTGATATACATGCACCATCCTGCCACACACACATGAACCTCACGCACACACAAATACACAAAAACTGCATTCAAGTCTGTGTCTCGTTTTTGCACAAGAACATCGGCATTGTCCTCAGCCCAGTCATTTATTAAGGTTGTGAGTCTATTAGTGACTCATGTCACATGATAGGAAAAGACCTTTATAAATGCAACAACAAACTGGTCATGTTTCAGAAAACAGCAAAGGCAAGATGCAGTCAGGGCAGAATACAGATGAGTGTATTGTGTGTGGTGATATTTTAGTGACAATGCTCTTTAAGACTATTCTAAATTCACTACACACTGCTTTTATGACTCTTCAAACAAAACACAGACCTTCACTTCAAAATTTCTGACACAAACATCAGTAACAGGACATAGTTTTGGATTTTCAAGAGTTCCTATTGTTTTTTTTTTCAGACATGGATTCATATTTGTCATGAATAAAGGGAAAATGAAGCATTTATTTCCTTAAATGAACATTTAGCCCCACCAAAAGTTCTTCTAGGAAAAGGGACATAATGCAAGTTGGTGATAGTGATGATGGGGAGTCAAACTGACCCCCAAATGGATAAATAATCAGTTCCATTCTTTATTGCTCTCCTAAGTGCAGAAGTGTAAAGGTGCACTTAAATCAGCTCTGAAGTGTACAGTCTTTAGAAAAACACCACTCTTCACTAAGCAGAGAAATAGAAAAATATTCCTCTAAAATGCTCCTTTAAAACTAGGCCTTTCCGGTTTGCCTCGCTCCTTAATGTGTCTCTGGAAAAAGCAGCACAAGGTTGTTTTCATTTCCCTGTCACAATTTCAAAGCTTTTTCAGTTCCTTGTCGGGTGCTAATGGATTGAAGTGGCCATCACAGAGGTCCTGACTGGGAGGATTGAAGGAAGAATGACTTGAAGACGGACTGTACTTCCCCTACAATGCCTCTCAAACTAATGAATAGATATGGCTGACATAGAACAGAAATGCAACATTTTCATGTCACCAGGTCCAGGTGAGGTCTTGGATGATGATAACGCTGCAACCTGTCTCCACACTGCCAATAAGGTCATAATCAGAGATCCCCTTTCATTCCTGCAGGAACTGCAGAGGACCACACAGAATGGGCTTCACTAAAATTTCAAAAGGGGTTCAGAAATATTGCTTTATCTGGGTTTGAGATCAGGGCCCACAGTTTACTCATACATGGTTTACCCTCTTCATGCACAGAACAAGATTAGAGTCATCCACCAATAACTGCATTAAACCAGCTCTGAGGTCACATTAAAAAACCTGATTAAAGATTTTTTACCTGTACATCATTTAGTATAACATAGTTATATAAGTAAACTTTATTACCATGTTTATTTGTTTACAGTATTATTATTAGTGGTAAAAGCTGAGAAACAATATAAAAAATGTTCCTTTCAGCCTGGCTTTATAGGATTGATCTGCTTCTGGCCAGTATCAGGAAGGGGACAGAGGGAGCTTGGCTGTTCAGACTGGTTAACCCTTTGTATGTATTTTTAGGCCTATAGTCAGAGTGACAGGGGCTGAACCCAGAGCAGGGCAAGCTCTGAGCCCTGCAGCATCAAGCGTGCTCCTCTGACACAGGGTGATGGATGGAGTGGCCGTTCTGCTTCGCTACAGCTCATCTATGCCATCACCCACCAGTCCCCCCCCCCACCCCCCTCTTCCTCACCGCCGCCCCCTGGAGGTGACCCTTGTTTACATCCATATCCCACCTCCCCGCCTGCCTGACAGGGCTTTGGGAAGGAACCGATTCACATCAAAGCCCATGTCGCACACCTGCAGCCAGGGTGGCAGAGAGCCGTCAGACACTTGTGTGGAAATAACCGTCACCTGCAGTGCCACAGACAGGGAAAAATACTGGCAATATCCTGAAACAGCTACCAAAACTATACTTCCTTAAAAACCTAAACTCTGAAATTAACTGTAAAATACAATGATGGCCAAACACACAAAAAAGGTATGCAAATCTTTTTTTAAAAAATCACACTTTCATTCTTGTTAAAAAAGATTTCGGTGAGAAAAACCATGTCAATAATCTGCTCTACTGATCATCCTGAATGCAGTTTCAAACACAAAAAAAACAAAAAAAGTTGAAACAAAAAGAAAAACACAACACTGCCCATCGAAAGGGAAGAAAAGAGAGAAACAGAGGGAAGAACTCCTTTATAAAGTGGATGGAACAAGCATTTCAGCAAAGGGCCAACAGGCAGCCACACACTTCTCACAGAATAAAGGAGTCGCGTCAAACAAGCGTCTGTGCATTTAATGAGCTCTCACAGGGCATTGAAAATCCTAGCACACCTGCAAGACTTCAGATAAACACATGGTTTCCTGGAGGGTGCTGCTGGTGTGGCCACCTCCACTGTGAATGTGGTCGCAACTGCATGGGTCTGCAGGAAAATACCCATTTCTGATTTCAGATTGGGCCACATATGATCGGTCGACACACTCTGTACTCCAGGTGTGAATACAACTTTGTGTTCTTCTTGCCATTTGAACCATGAGTGTCCCTCCAAACCTTTGTACAATACATTCACTGAATGATCAGAGATGGTATGAATAATTACTCTGTGTGTGGATACTACGAAGAAATAATAATGAGGGTGTTAATCCCCATGTCCTGGTCATACAATATTTTGCTAATTACATCTTCACCCTCTAAAACTGGGTGGCTACACAATACTGACATGTTTTGACTCTGTGTGATTGTCACTACAATAGACATCTGATTTTTCAGGTAGCCTAACTGATTAAACAAAAGCGAAATGCAATTGGAATAATAACATTTCAGTTTCTTTACAGAGGCCTTCCTAATGTTGAAGGTGGGCATGCCAACATTTTTCTTTGCTAATGCATTGCTAAAATTTTATGTTAAAACATTTTTGCACAATTTTAAATTCAAAGCACACTGACAGGATAGTTTTACGCAAATGGATGTGTAATCGGTGCTTTTTTTCATCCTCAGACAAGAGGGCCGCCTCACGAGGACACCAAATCAGACTGAAACTAATTACACAGTGTGCTCTGCTTTGCCAATTTAAAGTGCATTTCTTCTGCCACATCTAACGACAAGGTTATCAGATCACAATTAGCCAGGCTTTACCAGTACCGATCTGGGGGTGAAATAAGATTATAATCAATTAAAATGTCTGTGGCTTTAAAGGGGTCTGAATGTGTATGAAAGCTGCAGTCAGATTAATTTCAAAGGAGCACTGTTGGATGATTTGACTGACACACCACTATGTCACAGAACAAAGATACAACCCTTAATATAAGCATCACAACCACAAAAGAAAAAAAAAAAACTTTGATTCTACTGACACAAGATTTCCTTTCTTCTTTGCTGCAATGAAACCTGGAGAGCACATGGCTTGTGGGTTATTGACTATTTTTGAACCTGATATCAGATATCCCTGGAGAGACATGAGGAACAGGAGGTCATGTGACCGCAGGGGTCACATGGCCGGACCTTGTTTACACTGGTCCTGTCGAGAGGATGAGAGGGAGATGGACACTGTTTGCTGGTCAGTGTCCCAACAGTCCTGCTGAGACCTGACTTCTAGCTCTGTTCTTATGACTGAGTACAGCCCCACTGGTAACAGACACACTCTCCTTCCACACATTTCTTTGTGAATATTCATAAAGTGTACCAGAAACTACTATAACCAACTGTAATCTCTAAGAGTAAGGGCGGAATACAGCAGTCAACCATTTTGGTGCCTATAGAAAATCTGTAGCTTCATTTTATCACTATCTCTGTGGAGGGGTCAGTGTTGGCATGAGAAAGCAGACTCAAAGTTAGATCAGAGCCTCTCTTTGTACTGAAAGAGTCCTTTATAGAGCTCCTATGCAGCTATCTCTTTCTACCCTATAGCTCAACTAGTCACTGCCCAGCAACTGTGCGTCTGGCAAATTTGCCTGTATAACACAATACAAGAGGTATATTCACATCCCATCTCTCCTAGTGGCAACAGGAAGCAAACAGTGCACCATATTACAGCCTGACCCCTGAGCACAAGTATGTCCATAAACTGATTCACCTTAGCAAATGAAGACACCAGTAAAGACATGCAACCTTTATTGATTTCTGTGGGCAAAAAGAAAAAAAAAATAAAGAGAAGACGAGGGGACCGCATAACTATTAGAGTTTTTTAAATGAACCTCAAACATCAAAATAACCAACCATTTTCAAGAAGCAATTAAGACACAACACCGCCAAGCAACCTCAACAGAGTTTCTGATCATTACCAACATGGAAGCAATCAGGTTCTCAATTCCTTCCCCTTAGCAGCAATGCTGTAATCTACAGCAACCACATTTAATCTTATAGACCGCGACACAGGCCTCTGCGCCTCATATTAGTTTTGCTTTATAGGACTATTAGCTATTATAATGGGATTACACTTCTGCAGCACATCAATAAGCCTGGATGGGTCCCTTCAAACATTTTAATTCAAATAAACCTGGAAATTTTACCTGCTAAAGCTTCTTCTGAGAGTTAACCAAACCAAAAATGTTCACCCAGCTAATGTTCACAGCAGACTGAGGCACTGAGAATGTGCATATTCCTCCTAATGCTCCCTCTTCAGTCAGAGGCTCCCCAGTCATATGAAAGGTTAGTAACACAGGGACGTGTTAGAGGCATTGGTTATTGGTGTTAATAGGAAAACAGTAGTGGGACTGAGGCAGGTCTGAGACGAGGCTGTAATGCACTGCCTAAGCTGGTATCTGTGCGGATGGGGGTGGGTATACCAGACAGCAGTGACCACAAGGAACAAGCTGCTCCCTCAGGAGGGTGGGGTGGGGAAGGTTCCTGTTAATATCAGGGATCACTTTTCAGCACCATTAAGTCCTCCTGCTCGATGACAGCCCTGACCTGGCCTCTGATCCTGCATGCATACACACCACACACGCACAGTCTCATTCACCAGAGAAATTTCCTCCAGGAAACGAGTGGTTAATGGACCTGACCCTCCCCAATTTCCTGCCTGGATTAATTTATCCACCCAGCACTCAATTATATAGAGCCAGACACCCCAAAACACTCACTCTCTCTGTCTCACACAGCCACATAAACATGTGCACATGCACATGCACATGCACATGCACATGCACATACACACACACACACACACACACAAACCACACTCAAAATAAACCATAAAAAGTGTGATTTTAATAAGATCAATCAAGAAAGAAACAGACTAGAAGACCACCAGCAGGGAACTGATTTGACGATCCAAATATTTTATCAGCTTAATTCTGATATTCATTAATAGGTCATTATAAAAACTAAACCTTCAAGACACTGGATTGCAACAGTGGTAAAGAGGAAATGGGAATGATGGACTACCAGTGAGGATTAATATCAAAATAAAGCAGCGATCTGCGCTCTGAGAGTGGGGACTCTGTCCAAATTAATTAGGAGAAGCACCGCAAAAGTATAAATCACCGGTGCCGGGTGGGGGGAGGGAAATCTCTGGACAATTTGTGGACATTTAAAGTGGGGTCTGCAGAGACACATTGGCTCGCCACTGGCTTGGGCCTTTCACTGTCAGCTTGATTACTTTCTGTTATTTGACATAATTGATTTAATAATGAGGGCTACAATTCAATAGCAGGCCAGGAAGGAGTGGGGATGGGAAAGGGGAGGGGATACCTGTTGATGGGAGGAAAAACAATAACCACAGTCTTTGACTGTGATAGAAAAGACTGCCTATTCATTATACAGTGCATTACATAGGGAGTCAGACTTAGGCGGACCTGTGAAAATAGTGAAAAAACAGTCATTTCCAGCAGAGCAATGCTTCTACGGCAACCAAATGAACATTTTTCTCCATCATGATGAAGAAGTGCAAGTGAGTGTAGCGGTGTGTGGCTGCCCTCTGCTCAGCTCTGCATTGTGTAGTAAATGATCAGTCCTCAGAAGTGTCTTTAGCATCTGTGGTTCATTGTCACCACAATGACTATGATAACCCTGATACACAAAGGTGGCTGTCAGAACTCTTGCAGTTACAGTTACAGAAATACCATACGCACGCCGGGATAATGTCAGCAGACTGGGACATTTTATATAAAGATGACATGTACCTGATACACAAAGGCAACCGTCAGAACTCTCGCAGTTACAGTTACGGAAACAACATACACACTAAAACCAAAAAGAAAATGATTAGCAACAGCTTGTGATGGCAATGTAGCTAGCCGCATATAAAGCTGAGATAAAAGCTACAGTCAGCTGAATGGTTACACAGAATGCTAACTAGATACTGCAGTGTAATAAGATATAAATTACCCAAAATTCATTCAATGGGAAACAAATATTACACAGATAGCTTACCACAATATATTTTGCATATGAACATATTATTAAATACAGTTATTCATTTAATCTAACAATTTAGGACATTTTATGAAGGTGCTTCCAAACTACGCTTCCTACTTCTGGGATAGTGTCAGCAGACTGGAAAGAGAGTTAGGGGGCTTACTGCATCTGTCTGCTGGGGGTCATGAGGACATCCCAGCGGGAAGCGAGGAACACAATAGGGTCATGGCAAGGGGACTCACAACACTCTCTGTTACATGAGCTCAGAGAAACAATGCCTACATGCACCAGAGCAGGGTCTTCCCAGCTTGCTCACATGAAATGAAAAACTCAAACCCAGGTGCAAATAGGCTCCCTGCTTTCTTATCACAGCAGAAAGGGGTCTGCAAAACTGTGACTGACCAAAGGAAAACCAGCCAGAGCCTTCCAGCCTCAGGTTCTACATGGGTAAGTACAGTGATTACAAATTTGCAAATGGACTCAATTGCTACATTTTCACTAAGGGAAAATCTCTTCCCACTGTGTGACTGTGACTGTGATTTGCTCCAAGCTTAAATAAAAATGCTTTTTGGGAGATGGAGCCTGCTGGAAGGTCAGAGGAGGAGGAGTCCTTGCGTTTGCTGTGTTGGGGTGATTTTGGTTTGGTGCTCTGCTTCTCATCAGAAGTGGAGAGAGGGGCTCTTAAATGGCATTTCCTATGACAGGCCATTCATGCAAGCACTGCTTTCTGATGCTGTTTTTCACTAACGCTAACTGGATGCAGCATTATCTGAGCAATAGCTGTCCCTTTGAAAAGAAAAGTGGCTGTTGCTGAAGCTCTTAAATGTTTTTCAAAGTGATGGCTAAATTGTCTCTTGGGCGATGGCACAGGGTGGTGGTTTTCGTTATTTCCAACCTTTTAGCCATTTTCACATGTGTATTTTGCTTGTGACTGGGAGTAACCGCACACTGACAGCCTTACGTGCATATGAAGCTTTCCGAAGGAAAAAACCCTGAAAGAATCATATTGGGTCTTCAGAATACTGCAGAACAAATGCTCTGTGTGCATACTTAAAACACTTTAATACTTCTTAACACAGCCTAATATAAATGCAACACTTCAGAATGCCCAATAACACAAATGCAATATATTAAGAATAACCTGTAACATAAATTCAACACTTCAAAACATTCCATAATTCAAATGCTGTACTTTAAAACAGACTGGAACACAAATGTACTGTTTCATTGTTTTCATACCATTTTGCACTGCCAGTAGTGACTGAGACACAGATGAATGAAGTGTGATGGAACATAAATAAAAAAGCACACAGATGCATCTCACAACTAGTCATTTTGTGTGGGCGTTTGTCTGGAAAAGGGAGATAGAGGTGATATTGATCCTCTCAAATATTACTAATGTGAAAAACAAACATGACAAATGTGAGAGAAAAAAAATGCTTGAGTAGTTTTAGACTGATTCAGTTTTTTTTATCTGACACTATAATGCATAAATACAAAACGGTCACACATTAAG
This sequence comes from Albula glossodonta, assembly GCA_019788955.1. Classification (NCBI taxonomy): domain Eukaryota; kingdom Metazoa; phylum Chordata; class Actinopteri; order Albuliformes; family Albulidae; genus Albula; species Albula glossodonta. Next base: position 8,062,536 of record JAFBMS010000020.1, on the reverse strand, counting down.
GGGTGAAAGAGCGAGGGTGACGGAGAGGGAGAAAGCAAGTCACCAAGTTTTACAGAATCTAGGGGGCAGGTCTTATTGAAACACAATGCAAGTTCCTTTGTTAGGTTCATATGGCCAGGTATATCACAGCACGTCCACATTTAAATATGTTTCTTTTCAAATTTCATATTTTATGTTTTTCTGTACAAGGCAGGACTTGATTTGCAGTCCTCTCAGTTTAACAAATTTAGATACACATGCACACACACACACACAAAGTATGTGTAAGTGCATTCAAGCTTCCAATATTTCAATGATACTAATACAATGTATGCAGATAAAACAATAAGAAGAAAAACGCTCATCTGTATGCAGCAGGGAAAACATGATATGTATCCTGTGTTCATGTAGCACAACTAGACCTTTGAAGAACCTAATCATATGATTTACACCAGCAAAACAATATATAACTCACATTACAGCATGGCACCGTTACAAAGCGGCCCTTAATGAGAAACAACATTTACTCAACCAGTAATACAAATTAATGCCCCTTAATCCATTTTAAGTGAGTGTGGAATAAACATGTTGGTGGCCCCCTTGTTTTCGATGCCATCTAACTCTGTGTTAATATCACACTCATAAAACCGCAGTCATAAATCACCCCAGGACAGCAAAAGAAGGGGTTTTAAATATGAAGTGACAGTTAGGGAGAGGAGAGCTGTGAAAGTGGGACCTTTGACACTGTATTCAGCTGGTCTTTTCAAGTGGCTATTAGAAGCAAACAATTATACATGAAGCCTAAGACGAGCAAAGCCTGGGGAATTAACAGGCCATAAATCTCACGGCTTGCTGAGGAGTGAGGAGGCAGGAGAAGGGATTGAGGCTGGGCTATACTGCCCCACAACACAAGGGACAGCACGACAACCCAGAAGGTAGATCTGGGGGCTCTAGTGGGAAGCCTATAGTGATGAAATGGCTGTACAGGAACAGTGGCTTGCCTGCTGCTGTCTCGGGCCCAATATCTGCAGGGACTGCAGGGGAACCAGAGTTCCTGTGCAATTTCATAAACATACACGCACACATCCATGCACACACACACACACACACACACACACACACACACACACACTTTCATCAAGCTGAAAATCACAAACATACATACATTTAAATCATGTTAAAGATCACAAACATCCACAACCACACAAACATGCGTGCATTCTCAAACATGTCAAAAACTCACCATGTCACAAAGCTACCCTACCCCCTCCCATGTCAATCTAACCATATTCATAGACCTTTGTGCATTTACAATTACTTCTGCTCGCCAGAGAGAGACAGGAAATATATTTTAATTATATCTCCTGCTGTATGTTTGACCTCCTTTTATCTAACCTATTTACCCGAGTTCAGTAAACCTGAAAGAAAATATTTTAACAAGCAGCTCTAAATATTGTAACAGCGCATTAAAATAAATTAACTTCTTTCTCTCAGTTCTTGTGCTGGGCTTCAGGGGAGACCCATATGACAAAGAGGCTGTGTGGGAGGGGGTCTCTGTATGAATGTGTGTGCCTATGTGAATGTGTGGATGAGTGCATATGTGTGTGTGTGTGTGTGTGTGAGAGAGAGAGAGAGAGAGAGAGAGAGAGAGAGAGTGTGTGTGTGTGTGTTTTGGGCATGGGGGAGTGGCCACAGGGCAGTGACTTAGATTGAGGCTAATTCAGAGCTTTGCACCCTGTGACAGTGTGGGCCCTCCAAAGAGAGACACATTATTTATGCTTTCTCTGAGAGGCAATCTGTGGCAGGAGAAATTGGGAGGGAGAGAAGTGAAAAGCAATGGAGAGGGAGAGGGAGGGAAAATGAGAGAATGCAGGGTTACTACCAAGCACAGGGCTGTCAGAAACCTCAGGGTTCTCTATTATTCTCAAACAACAGTCCTTCCCTCCTTTTATATTCTTTTACATTTTTAATTCTGTAGACATGGCAACACACCTCTCTCCCCCTCTCTCTCTCTCTCGGCCTTCATCCTCCAAGTGGAATAAAGAATAAGAAGGCATTTGGACCTGGTTTCCTCTCCTCCCAGAATGGAGAGGGCCGTTGACTCACTGTGTATCTGAGGAGGTTTCAATGTTCACACACTGTCATTGAAAATTCTCTGAAGTCAATAGACTGCTCTTAATTCCACTGGACTTCACTGACTGGATGACCCCAACAGTATGGCTAATCATGCAAAATATTACATTTTAAATGCATAACTATGACAAACCAGACAGAATAAGATTATGCACAGGTAAGTCAGCAAGAGAGAGTGAGGATATGTGTGTGTGCGAAATTTCAGAATTTTAATATGAATGTGATTGAAAGGTAGGGAGAAGAGGAGAGAGAGACAGAGAGGCAGAGGGGAGAGAGAGAGAGAGAGAGAGAGAGAAATCATTGAACAGAGGTGAAATTAATTGTTTGGGGGGGTGGGGGTGTCACCATCAGTTCTTTTCCTCAACAGTAATCACCATCATTAAAACACATTATTTGAGAGGCCCCGGTTATTTTTTCATTTTATGAAAGACACATAAATTAATTTAAGTGCAGATTGTGTGGCGCACTTTTCCATAGCAGTTAAAGTGACAGCCGCAGGCAAGCTCTGTGGAGGTCAATCTCACACAATTCAGCCAGCCTGTGAGGAATTTAAAACAGGAGACAGGCTCCACACAGAGACGGCCAGCTTCGTCTGTGTCATTTCAATGAGAACAGCAGGGAGATAATTACTCTAATCTGAAGAGGATCTCACTGTCTCAGTGCAAGTTGGAAAGAAGAGTGACTGTATCCAGAAGGTATAGATGAAGTTTTACTTGATTCCAAATAACTATGATAGTAAAGCACACTTCTGTGCGAACTTGTGTGTTTCATCTAAAAGACCATTTGTCATTGGTGGTCCTCCTTCTGGCTTTTGAGCTGCTGTTGAGCAATTTTGAGGAAATTGAATCTCATGGAGACTTTGGACTCAAAATAAAATCTATCTAAGAATGAAAGATTTGGGAGATTACTCTTACATATCTGTAATATGACAGACAGGACACTGAACACACAATGTTGTTCTGAGCAGGAGATGGGAAGTGTGTTGTGAACAGGGTATATATGTGAGTGTATTACAGAGGGGACAGGTGTGTAGGTCAATGTGTGGGCTCACTCAAAAATAGAAAACATACAGCTGACACCCACTATTTATGACATCAGAACTCTGTTAGAGGCACTTTTTTGTACTACTTTATCAGTTGATTGGGTTATGTTACTACATATCATTGTTATAAATATTCACCTGTTTCAGATAGAGCTTTTGTTTACAGGCCTCTAAATTTCAGTACCTTTACTTGCACACAACTATTCTGTAAGACAGTAGGCTGAGAAAAGTTTTCATAGTGAGTGTATATCTTACATGTACTGTCATATTTCAGTTATACACACTGATTTATTAACTGTGGCCTAACATTTAAATGAACATTTTGTCTTATTAAAAACCTCTGTGCAAAGAACATAGTATGTGACATTCTCACGCACCAAGCGGCAACCTCACAAACTCCTAAACATTAACTGCAAATGTGTTTCCTATTTTGGCTGCTTAAAGTACATATACCTCTATTAGTTTTATTTTTCAGCTGTGTTTCCAATCTTAGTTTGTAAACATGCCCTATGTATGACGGCCAAACATTCTTTCCAAGAGCTGATTAAAGTGCGATGACTTCACTCTAGGAAAATTACAGCAAACTTCAGATGAAAGGACTTGCATTCTTTTTATATTTACTTATGATGCAGATTTCATATACACCTGGTTAATATCAGTCATGACAAAGCAATAAGACATGAACAGCACAGAGCACATTCCCCTGAATCAGTGAAACTGTATACTTGACTTCTTTCATGTTCCATCTGAGAGATTTGGAATGTTCACTAAAACCTGTCAGCACGTTCTGAGACACAGCACAAATCTATCTGTGCTTACATACCTGTCAGCACACTCTAAAGCACAGCCCGTCTTTCTGTGCTTTCACACCTGTCAACACAAAAGACTGCATGTATGCCGATGAAGGGGAGCTTCACATGATATTATCTGCAATTACTATCAGATAAGTCTGTTTGTATGTGTGTGTGTGTGTGTGTGTGTGTGTGTTTGTGTGTGAGAGAGAGAGTGAGTGAGAAAGGAAGCACACAAACAGACCTAGCAGCATTTCTTTGCCTGTGTGCTCTGCACTGCTGTGCTTTTGTGACATTTGACTTCATGGACTTCAGCCTGGACTCCATCTGCACAGGCGTAGCCATCAAACATGCCAACACATACGGCCGGGACTCTGTCTGCGCAGACGCAGCCATTAGACATGCCAACATGCACAGCCGGGACTCCATCTGCGCACATGCTATCATTACCCAAATCGCAGATAAAAAATGTGTCTGACTGGCAGAGCACGGTCTCTCTGAACATCCATGCTAATCTGTGCACCGTAAAGTGAACACTATTACTGAACCAGAAGGCAAGCATATTCCGTTCTCGTCCATGACAATACATTAATCATCCCTCTAATGCTTTATGGAAGCAAACCTTTTTACTTCAAGCAGTGGAGTGTATATTTCACTTATTCTGTGCTTTCAGAAGTAAAGATTAATGCACTCCCAGGGACTGCGATGTGTAAAAAGGTTTAGTGGATGAAGAACAGGCCCCACGCACTGGAAGTTACACACCCCATCATTTCCAAAATGTTTTGCTTGAAATTCACTATTGATTTTTTTGATGGGAGAGATATTGATTAGAAACTGAGGAGAATCTAAAAAATACCAAATATTGAAAAAAAGAGAATAATCCTGATGGAAAAGGTCTACATTTAATGACAAATTCAAGGACTGATTCAAATCCACCTCCGTACAGTTTAGAAGAGAGGTGAACTTAACTGCTCTAACTGCAGCTACAAGTGTAGAGCAACCATAAGACTTCTCTCTGTGGATTACACACTGGTGCATGGATCAACTGGTGATTCCATGTTGTAAAAGACATCTGCAAGTAAACAAAGCAATTACATACAACACTGGATTTAAGAGGGCAGCGGGTTTCCCAGCTCCATGTCCCTACCACATGTGCCCAAACACAGGAATGCCACTTGGATTTATCCCTGCAGCAATTACACCTGCTGCTGAATGCCTCCCAGCCTTTTCTCTCTAAATCTCTGACAGTTTTCAATTACGTCTCATAAGCAATCTTCTGAAATCCAATTCTGTCAGCATCCTGTAACAGCACTGAAATGGAGAGGCTCAATCAATTGACTCTTCTTTTTCTCTGTCTCTTTGGTTCCATACTGTCAAAATTTGAGGCCTATGAAGGCCTGACTTGGGCTGAAGTGGGCTATGATGGAGCTGCAGGGGGCTGTATTGGGGCTAAAGAGGGCTGAGGAGGACAAAGGAGGGCAGTAATTTGGCTAAGAACCAACAGTTCACTACAGAGTCCAAAAAGATGACTCAGAGAGTTCCACCTAGATGCAGGATCCATACAGTAAACTACAGGTATAGCACAGGGGAGTCACAATGCACACAACTGACAAATACAATATGCTAGAGAGAAAATAATCTAAAATAGAATATAAAATACTATCAATGAGAATATATGCCAAATTAAGACTGAGAGCTGAGAAATGACATGACAATCCTCTGGCCTACATGCTCATTACTGCATTGTGAAAGAGTGCGCACTGAAATACAATACACCAGTAAAAACTGAGAGATCCAATTACTTTCCCAGAGTCTTATCTCCAAAAACAGTAACAATTCCACAGAGTGGTTCAACACCTTTGATCAGATTGTTAATCATTCCTCAAACGTTAATCAAGGCATATCACTATCAAAATGTGAGGATTTAAAAAAAAAAAATTGTTGCCATTTTCTTTAAACAAGATTGACACAGAAACCAGATTCTTGTTATATTATGAACCACTGCCTTTTACTGTGTCACAGTGCTGAAGCACAAAGCTTTAATTGTTTGATATTATACCTCCTAGTCATTTGACAGAAACAGTCTTACAGAACTTGTTACTTGTTTTTTTATTTTTTTTTATTTTACCTGACAGAACATTTTAAGGGTGAGTGATGTGATATATGTGACTTCCTAACTGAGATATGCATGCTGATATCACAACTGAAACAGATCCTATTTATAAAATAGTTCTATATGCTCTGACAATAAATAACTATAGACAAATTAGAGATGCCATTTTGTTGCAAAGGCTTTCAAGAAAATTGTCAACCAAGGAGTTTGGCAAAAAAAAAAAAAAAAAAAAAAACACCTTGTTTGCAAATGCTTAATCTGGTTTTCAGCCAAATGATAGCACAGAAATGACCCTTGTCAGAGTAACAGATGACTTTGTAATGAAGGCAGACTGCAGTCAAACTTCAATTTAGGTCCTTGATCTGAGAGCAGGGTTTGATACTGTTGATCACTCTGTTAATCAATTCTTTAACAACAGTGGCAGGACTCAGTGATGAGATGCTAAACTGATTTGGTTCCAATCACTCAGTTCAGCAGTGCTCAGCCCCATTTGGGAAGTGTGTGCCCTTCTCTGAAGAATTTCTCCTGTAGTATTGCTCAGCTATGTTTTACATTTATAAACCACCTCTTTCAAACAGCCTCAGAAACTATTTCCACTGCAATGATGATTTAACTATTTTATCTGTCAGTCAAACCTAATGAATATCAGTTTTACACAAATTGCTCATGGATATTAAAAATGTGGATGCCCCAAAGCTCCCTCCTGTTAAATTCTGAACAAAGATTTATTGCAAGACCCTCAGAAAATGGCTACTCACATCACATAAATCTTGGTAGGATAACTCCAAACGTTAACCCACAGTGAATTATGACTATAGTATAATACTATACAGTGTATGACAGAGAAAGGACTCACACTGCACATATAGCACACTGTAGAGAAGACTCACATGGTGCACACTGCACCAGGATGTGTAGCATAGGTCAACCATTGTGGAAAGGGACAAATCTCAGCAGCTGGATTAGTGACCTCTCAGCCATTTAATCACCAGTGATTCAGGAAGCAGTGTGATGGCAGCTCGCATGCTTGTGGCCTGCGTTAAGCGGTCAAGCAGCCTGACAAAATGTACATCATGCAGTGTCTCACCCACCCACACTGTGTGGACAGTTGTCAGGAAGAAAAGAAATGCTGAGAGTCTGCAAAATTCTATTCCTCCCTCTTTCCCTGTGCCCTTTTTTGATCTGGAGATGGTCAAAATGCCACAATTACGCTTTATCAGAAGATTCTTCAAAAGCAATTTCATCACAGAATGCTGGATGAAAGCGTCTTTGTAGTAGAGAAACTTCCCCCTCCCCCAACCCCAACCCCACAGACACACACACACACACACACACACCCTGAGGCCATGACCACCACACTGCAGTCTGAACTGCAGCCATGAGAGAAAAGCTTGTTCGAGCCCTTTGCTGTGGTAATCGGCCCTGCTCATGGTTCCACATCCATGGCATGAGTGCCAGGGGTGCACACTTGTAACGCTGCAATTCAATGTGCTGAAGTTCACACAACATCAAAACAGCTGTTCTTCTGGAGTCAAAAAATATACTGTTGCATCTGTCCTCATAATCCACTACAGTGGCATTACGTCACTAAATGTCATTGCTGTTGCCTTTCTGCCTGCAAAGTCTGGTTCAGCTCATCTTTCCAAACCAGACCTCACAACACTGCTCAGCACACATTTAATGAAACTAACTTCTAATGCACCCAAAACACTTCCAATAAACACGCCAATTCTAAAATCATTTTGACACTATATAGTATATATCACACTGCATTGTATACATATATACAATATATATACTATTCACTTATACTATCTATACTATACTATCTAACCTATACCCATTACACACTAAGAAAACTACTCCTATGAAAAATACAAAATAAAAATAATAATAACAATGATAACAAAAAAACAACCTGATTTAGCTTTAGGACAGCTAAAGTATGAGATGAACGGTGGCAGTGACAATATGTCCTTGTCGCTCTGGGATTTGACCTCTCCTCCCACAGAGGGATGGGTCACCTCGCCCCTCCCTGCCTCCACAGCTCATGGTCCACAACCATGTTCATGACCAAGCCTTGACCCACACCTACCTCCCCTTAGCCCATCCACTGGAAACAGTATCAGTAAAAGGAGATGAGCTATCGACTGTTCTCCGCCCGCACCATTAACAAGGCAGCTTCAATTATTCAGTGAGCCTTGTACTTGCACATGTCTTGGTGCTAATCGGGGTAACACTGTCAGACAAAGACACGTCCACATATTGTGTTTCATGAGGCAGTGCATCCAGCTCTGTCTGTTACGCTGCTGAGATTTGCTATTGTACGTGCAAGATCTATTATGCCCTCATACATTAATTAAAGGCAGGAAAAATGGTGTATTCACCACTCTGCCTTAATGTGAATCTGTAGACGAGACAGCGGGAGACCGCCGGACCGCCAGCGTATGAGTTTATGGAGCATGTCTGTGGCTCTGTGGTGCTCTCCCATGCGTTAGGAGATTATTAAACTACAGTCTCTAATAAATAACTGCAATCCTCAGATCCAGAGATTGATATAAACATGGAAGAACTTCATCTCAATGGGCAATAACACAGTCTGTATTTGTCTGTTTCTGTGTGTGTATGAGTGTGTATGTATAGTTATTGTTTTCTGATTGGAAATGCACTGCACTTAAATTTTGATTTGGTATATTTGTGCAGACTGGTGCTTCATCAGTGGTGAAATATGCCTGAGTGTAAACAGAGAACATTGGCTGGGTCATCCTTTAGCTGTCCCTCTGACAGACTCATCCATCACACGGTCAGCTCTCAGAGCACATCCATATGCTGTGCACCAGCTGTACAACGGAGCCTGACATCTGCCAGCTTCAGACAGCTGTGTGGGTCACCCACACCGACCTCGAACTCCCATACAACCTCACAGCACAGACTCAAGTCAGGAAGCAGACAGGGAGTCAGTGCACAAACAGGATTCATAGGATAGATATGAGAGTCAAATCAGATGGGGGGGGGGGGGGGGGTCACAAACAAGCAGAACTAGGAAACATCTAAAACAATCAAATAAGGGAGTCACAGATACAGAATAGACAGAGGTGTCTCGTCAGACTGGACAGTGTGAAGAGTTGAGCCACTCAAAGACAAATTAATTACTTTTAAAATGCAATCTGTTCTATAAAACTCCTGGGGAAAAAACACTAGATTTGGATTATTAGGAAATTTCATTTCACCTCTCATTAAAACAGACCAAGCTTTCCACTACTCAGTAAAAGTATAAATCTGAGTATAAATAACATGAATCTATTTTCCTATATATTCATTCTCTATACATCCATTATCATATTACCAGACAGAGCTTCATTTCAAAACAGCATGTATGTAACAAAGAGAGGCTCCTGCTGCATCAGTGTTCTGCACTGCAGTGCAAGTGAAGATGTTCCGTACAGACGCAGAGGAGAAGCCCATTAAAGTCACTGGCTGCTCAGCAGTTCTACTTGCTGCAGGTAAAGCAGGGACTCACTTTCTATAGGGACCACTATGTTTGACAAGCTTAGACTTGCAGATTCACAGTTTTCCGTTAGTAGTGGAGAAACCCCTGAGAGCTGTGGGCAGACATGAGACTGACTGGGAGCTGTTGTCAAGTTGCAGTTGAAGTGACAGAGATATGGTTGAGTCATGGTCAGTGAGTGGGAGTTGTGGTCAGATAGGCAAAATGAAGGGATTCTTGGACCCTTGGGTTTGGTTGCCAAAGTCACCACAGAAATGATTCTATGGGCTGTGCAGTTCTTTCTCTGTAAATATTAGTGATTGAGCTCACCTACAGCTTATGTTATGGTCCCACAATGCAGCTGTGATGTAAAGCAGCAGCAATTATGGAGCATGCTCAGTTACCATGACTGTGCTGTCCTTCTGCACTTCCACTCCCACAGAGTCTGAAAGCACCAACCCCAGTTCACTCTCTGTTACCACAGTCCATCATTTCAAAAGTACTGCACACCATTATAACAAAATGATGCAACATCACACCCCATTAAACAGAAATCACACAAGATTAAGCATTATACCCACAAATCACCAAATGACACACAATCACACAAAATTGTGTGCAATTACACAATAAACCTTTTACTGTACACAGGTCTTTGAAAAATATCTTATGTAGCAAATCTGAATACAGGAAAATTTATTAAAGTTGATCAAGTAGCTACACTTGATAAACAGTCCATCAAATTAAAGTCCATTGATTTTATATTTACGTATTGTTCTATACATCAAAATTATTCATAAACCAATAGTAATATCCAGGCAAAGAGTATTAATCCTGATGATTTTTTATGTCGCTGTTCCTTCTTTCCATTGAAGGCTACCGTCTCTCAGATGCTCAGCTGCTGAGAACTACAGAAAGCAGATCCAATTCACATCCAGCCTTTTACGATCCTCCCTCATCCCCATCTCTGCTTTATACGCCCGAGAAATACCACATTAATCAAAGGTCACTATTTGCTTTGCTGGGAGAGGGGCATTTCCAGATAAAGTAAATGTACTGGGAAAGAATGGAAAAAATAGAAAATTAATGATTGCGACACGGCGCTCATGGAGACGAGCTGTGCTTTCAGGCCTCTGTGGCATCTGTTTGCTCAGCTGAAGCCACTCGTTCGATGAACATTAAAAAAAGAGCACAGTCCAGACGTAATTCTGACAGCAGAGGCAGCAGGTGCTGATGGCGCTGTCGTATTTGAACCCCTTTAGGGCGGCAGTCCAGTTCTAAGGGCAGTCGGGTTTGGCTGAGGACAGCATTGGTCAATAGAGAGTGCAGTAAATTACACAACAAAGAAATATGTCCTATGCCATATTCAAAACCACACAATTCTCTATGCCATAATTTCAACTGGTGCTGGAGAGAAAAATGAGAAACAGAGACCCCTTTGTGCTGTGGTAGCCGGATACATAACACACACGCACGCGCACAGTGCCAGCGGATATGTAAATGGGACCCTGTATTGCTGCCAACTGGTTTGTGTAGTCTATATTTCAGCTGAAATTCACTGTGTGTGCTTATAGCTCCTGAAATACTCTTTTCTCCCAGATTTGAAATGGCCAATTGTGCCTCTTGAGCTGAAGCATCTGCAGTCTTTTGAAGCACTTGCCTGCAAACCAGTGATTATTTTCCACACTACAGGCAACACTGTCGTACTAGAGAGCTTGCGGCAATTGGAGGAGAGGTATATCTCTCACTGATAACAACTGGTACAGTGGCCTGAGGGCATCGAGCATTTTGTTGGCAGGATCTAATTTAGCATTAACTTGAGGAACCAACTTAAACCCTCCTTTCCCTTGGTGGGGCAAGACAAATTTAGCTCCACCATTGCAAAGACCCAGTTGTAGTACATAATCAACTGTCAACGCTCAAACATGCAATGGCCTTAGTACTGGACCTGTACTTGTGGAGAGCATCTTCACCCACCAAGAAACACAACATCCTCAATAATATAAACAGTAATTATATGGCAGGAGTGCAAAAATCGAAAAACCTTCACTTGAGCAAGCTAACATTAAAGTATTAATGTCTCATTACCATGAGTACAGTGTTGAATCAAATGTAGAAATACATGTTAATAGCTCCCAGCACTGTGCCATGAAGTTCAATTGCGTGTAATTGGTAAAGATTCAAGGACCATAGAAGGATAATTTTTAGTGATCGCATTAAAGATTGGATTACAGGCCATAAAATTGGGCCCTCTGTAAAACACATGTCCAAATGCAAGGCATGCTGCCGCGCATACACATGCATGTATGCACACTCACTGACTCACTCACACAGACATGTTCATGACAGATGTTTGTGTATGTGCATGTGTGTGCGCTGTGGAAAAAATACTCATTGTTGAATTGTAAGTATCAACCTTTGGAGGATATAGACTTCAGGGATCACAACCAAGTAGAAAAAGGAATCATTGTTTCCCTCCTTTTTGCCCCATTCAAACTATATGATGCTGCAAACCCCAACTATGGCAGACCTGCTCTATGCACTGATGAGGAAGCAGCCTCACACTGCAGATGAGACTCCAGTCACCTGTTTACTATGCTGGAACACTAAGTGCATTTACAAACCAAAAGCTGCAAGGAATGTTGCTAAAGAGTATTGAGATAGATTTTAACTGGCTCACCTACTATTTAACTAGTTTACCTACTGTTTGTTTACACAAAGGCTGAGCAAATTGTTGCTTTGCCATTACCTGGACATAGGTGGTAAACATGTTGTGGTAAAAAGTTCCCATCTTAGGACATACAGTTCCCAGTACCATGAGAAGACCAGCAACTGTACATTTTAATATTTGGAACCGGACATTCAGGTCTCCCCAAAGGAAAAGTAAATTAGCTGGAGTGATCCTGGCCCCACTCTATGATTACTTGTCAAATACATCCAAAGGCTGTCAAAGGCTGCAGTTCGTTGTATCCTTACACTCAGTATTAAAATGTATTTGTATGTGCAAACAGATACACAGGACAAAAGGTCTTACTATCAAGAACACTTTCATAACCTGCAAAATATTCAAACTTGAGTGTGTGTGGATGAGAAGGAAAGAGACAATGAAGGAGCATGTGCATGGTGCATATGTCTGTGTGAGTGTATATGTGTGTTTATCGTTCCGTGTTTAAGCTGTGCTTTTTCTCAGCAAGATAAAGGAGTGGGGGAGGGATTGATAATCCACAATCAGCCTAAGGTTTTCTTACAGGTGTAATAAATATTCTTTATCTCCATGCCAACAGTTTCATTACCCTCACAGGGGCATTAAATCCAGGAGATTGGAAAATAAATACATGACATTAAAACATTAGATATGAAATTGATTCATTTCTTTTTTTTTTAAAATAGCATTATGAAAACACAGATGAGAGTAATTCAGCTATGGAGAAAAAAGGGAGTGGTGTCTGGGAACTGTGCAGAGGAGGTTTGTGTGGTGGACTCCTTATGCTCTCTGTGCTGATCCTCCCGAGCTGATATTTCCTGGGTGCAGTTCTTTATGCAGTAATGTAATAGCCTGGGTCAGGAGGCTGGTAGCATGAGCTTTAATACCCAGTGTAAATATTTCTGCTCAGTATTAAAGCTCTGCCTAGCAGCTATTCCTTTAAAGATGATAGCTGTGGTGGCCACTCTCCCCCACCTGGACACAAGGCTATCAGAAAAGACGCAGGGAGTCAGGGTTAAACACCTTCATCTGCTATCAGAGGGAACCCAGGCCTATGGTGTTCCAGACCAGCTTCGTTTCAGGCCACTTCTACCCTGACTTCGTTTCAGGTCACTTCTACCCTGACTGCTGTTCACCAGCAATGACTCTCACACACCGTAGTGGGAAATTACTGACATTGGTGAACTGACATATCCGTCCAATATTCATACACACACACACACACACACACACACACACACACACACACACACACACACACACACACAGGCATGCACACACAAAGACCACAACCAGACCATTAACAACCATAGTCATAATTGTGATAGAACACAAACGAAGGACAGAGGGTCCCTGGCCTCCTTCCACATCTCATTGCGGTGACAGCTCAAATATAGCAAACCTAAGACAAACAACTTTTCAGTTTCTAACCTATGGGCTTTCAAATTCAAAGTCACTCATGCATTTATTCCCCAAAAGAAACAAAGAAAGGCAAAAAGGTGAACTTGTATTTGTTTTTGTGTAAAAAAAAGAAATAAAAAATAAAAAAGCATCTCTGATCTTAGAGAGGTGAGACTCCCTTTCCACTTCTGCCTCCCCCATCCCTCTACCTCTCTCTTTTTCCCCTTTGAGAGACCCCCGTCTCCACGGAGACTGAGCGGGTGCAGCAACACTGCAAGGTCATGTCCCACCCCTTAAATCACCTCCCCATAATTGAACACTGAAACAATAGCAAAGCACTCATCTGCTCCAGCTGGGCTCAATATTCAGGCCAAATTAAAGAGCTTTAAACACGGCGGTCACCAGAGACTGGGGCTGACAATGCGCCGTCCGCGCCCTCGTCAGTCTCCAGCTGACAGCTGGGTGACAGTGATAGGAGCGGGCGCAGGACGGTGGACGTGTGGACGGACTCTAAATCAGGCAGTCAGCGCTCCCGCGCTCGTCTCAAATGTCCCTGGGAGACAGCAGCTGAGAAACTTTTCTTTTTCCCCATGCTCATGCCTAAGGATGTGCTCACCACTCCCCAACAGAGAGAGAGGAATGCCAGGGGGCCTCTGTGCTGTGGCTGTGACTGACTGGGTAAAGCTACAGTCTGATCTGACACACCTGAGATCCCTCAACCCCTCAGGATGTCAGCTGTTAAAATCTCAAACTAGCCAATGCCTGAAATGAGTGACCAGCCCTCCTCATCGCCAGCCTGTCCACACCCATTGGTCGGGAACAGCTACACCCACTGAATGAACGTAGCCACGTGCACAGAAGTGGCCTAGCTTTACCAAGTGAACAAGTCCAGGCACACCTTGCTATGCATATCTGTACCTAACACTGCAGGGTGATCTTTACAATACAATACAACACTACAATTCAGTACAGTTTCAGCTTGAAACATCAACTATTCAAATTTGAATACTTACTACACTTCAATGCATGTACATCAGAAATGAATACACCTGAACCTCAGCGTGTGTGTGTGTGTGTGTGTGAGAGACAGAGTGAGAGAGAGTGTGCGTGTGTGAGAGAGAAAGTAAGTGTGAATTTGTGTGTCTGTGTTTATGAGAGTGTATGTGTATGAGAGAGAGAGAGCATCACTGCCCATTCCCAGTTCATCTACTGTTGCACAGTCAGCATAATTACTGCCAATCACACATATTTACAGGGATTAGATGATTATACAAATAAATCCAGATTTACATACATCTGTTACCAATATTTTTGTTTGCGACAAATGATTTACACCTTGTCAAGCTTATCCAAATCCAAGTTTTGGAAATCTATGTTTCTTTCATTTCCAAAGGCAAATAATTCATACTTTACTTTTGTAGGACGAAGCTAATTATAAGTCCCTTTGAAGTTTCTGGAAAATATCTTTCACAAAGAAAAGAGTATTAGGAAAATACTTGAAGCTGAAAATCTGCTGCCAGTTGTATGAGTTTACCTGCCTTGGCTTCAAAACAAAGCAGACTGTATGCCAGGCCTCAGAATATAAAAGCAAAGCTTGGAGAGACCATCTGGGAGAGACTATGAGCAGGCCTGAGAAAGACCCAGAACAAATCTGGAAGACAATAAGGAAACCCGAAAGCCTCTTCTGACTTGTTACTTTTTTGTTGAACTTATTGAATTTACATACTCAGCTTTAACCATAACACGCATATACCAACTGGCTTCAATCCTATTTAATCAAAACTGGCATGGACATTAAAAGAACATAATAAAAGTAAGCAGCAATGTTTTTTTTTACTATTTAAATAAGGAAAATAAAAATGAGTTCAATAAAGTCTTAAGTATGACTGTTTTCAGACGATGTATAATCTCAGTATAGGGCAAATGAGAATTGGTCAATAGTTTTTAAATTTCCATAACAAAACAGTGAAATTGAATAAAATCACAGCTATCACTTCACTCAAAAAAGCATATCCAGCAATAATTCTGTAATTATTAAATTCAAGTTTCATCTAGCTTTGATGCTAAGTTAGTGATAAGAAATTATATTTTAATAAGCAGATATAACATTTCCTATACAGAATGACCTTTCAATTAATTAAAACAGTATCAGCCTTCTCACCTAAAATACAGTTGGATGGAGCTGTCTCAAAGACCATCAACATAACAGATTTGGCAAAGAAGTGAAATGCATATTTAACCACCAAGCCAAAACTTCCACTTATTGCCCAAACTGTGCATGAAATATGATGACTCTATTCACTCCCCTTACAAATAGCAGATTAATGATGTTGTCATTTATTATACAATTATGCTAAACAGAGTCTGTAAAGCAGCAGCAGATGTTGTGTAATTAACCTTTCTGAAAAGAAATGTTTTTGAATTTTCTGTTCTTCACCTTCACTCTCTTCCTCCAAAATGGGAAAAAAGACCAAGTCAGTTCTCAGAGTAAAAATGAAATATGTCATTCTTTTCAGAGTTTGTTTAGACAGGGAAGAAAAAGACAAGACACACACAAAAACTGAAGAAAAATGATGTGAGCACCTTGAAATACTTCATTTCTCTCCTCCCAGAGAGTACATGAGTGGAAGCCTTAAGAAGGCCAGTGGAATTTCATGAGGGAAAGCGTTCTGTGGGACAAAGCTCAGAACAGATGAAAGTTAAATATTAAGAGGGGACAAGTTTCAATGGAACAGATTCTGGCACAGATGAAATAGAGAAATAAAAGGAGCAGGTGTCTAAAACAAATCTCAGAAAGGATGCAGGAATGGGTGTGATCTGGGTGCACTTGCCCTATCACTTTGCAATCAGTTTTATCTTTCTGAGGGATGCACAGACTGAAACCACAGTCATTACAAAAAATTTCAGTTAGTGTGTGATTTATTCAATTTTACAGTGCAGGGCTGTATGGCTATATGGATATTTTGTGTGAACTACCACTTTTCATATTTGCGTTTGCACAAATGCACATGCATACAAATGAAGAAGCATGCAACCCAAAGCAGAGCCATATACAAACACAGCAAATGTACTTAAATACTGATCTGAAACTGATCAACAGGCTCGGGGACCACATACACATGCACACACGCAAGCAAGCACACATTCTGTTACAGAAGAGGTATGAGAAGGAGAGATCAAATAAACATCACAAAACAAGGTTCTTTATACAAGTACAGAGTGTACAGGACAACAATAAGAAAACCCCATGGAGCTAGTGTTCCCTTACTCGCATTCGCATGGCTGTACACACAAATAAGGACAAAATGTCAGGTTTGGTTTTGTGGATTTTGGGGTCTGAACAGTGATAGAAACTGTACTGAACAAAAAGCTCAAACCACTAGGGGAAAATATATTTACAGTTTCCTCTTATTACTCAGTCATGACAATCCCTTCTATACTTTTTCCAACTACAGCACTGTTCTATGAGAAATACTGGCTTCAAACTAAGGGGTGGATTCACTAAGAATTAACTGTGACTGTCTCTGTGACTCAGTTGTGCCCACAATAAGAGTAAATGGAGGAGCTATTCACTACACTTGTACAGATGTACAATGTGTACCATAGCAAAAGCCTGGGAAAGGATGAGGCATGGGTAATTCAAAACAAACACAGGAGAGAAATACAGCAGAAGAGAATTTGATTTTAATCCAGTACAGAAAATATTATTGCATATTTCTATGTTATGGGGATAACACAATGCCAGGGGATAAGAATCAAGCATAGAATTCAATAATGAGAAAAGAATACTTCACTAAGAAGGAAGAATAAAGACACACAAAGGGAAGATGAAACAACAAGAAGTGCCTCAAATATTGACCTTAATGGCAATTTCTTGGTAAAGCATTACAAACAGGCAGGAGTGGCCGGTGACAGAGCATCACGTGAATGCTGAGCAGGGGTGATTGGATCGAGTTACAGGACAAGCAGTGCGTGCTTGTCCTGTAAATAGTCCCAATTTTTCTTCTCTCAAGCACTGTACTTACAGTACTTTCCCTGGTTACATTAAGCGATGTCAGTCACATACAGAGTTAAAAATAACAGAACAAATTCATAATAATAAGTAATCGTATTTATACACATGGTTATAATTCTACACATGTGTACTCCAGCACTGGACTATTAAGCCACTTAACTAAATCAGCTGCACATTGTTCAACCAGAAAATGCTGCACCACATTCATAGCAATGATTTGTCCTCCGCATCTCAAAACTCTTCAGTAGTTTTTCAACTCAATGGTTTTTAAATTCAATGACAGCTGTTGAAGAGATTCTCACATGGAAATAAACCTCTTGTTCTGAATTGAAGCCTATTGAAACAGGATTTTCTCCAAGGAAAACACTCATTGGGTCAGACACTCATGAGAGCAAGAGTGAAAGTTTAAGACCACTGCAAACTCTATACAAGTATACATGTATTTCTTTTTCAAAAGATGTTTTTGAGTTTGCCTTGCAGCCCCCTGGCAGCTGCAGGCTTTAATGACAAAGAGGGATGAATGTGTGCTATCCAGGCATCATCAGGGTGTGAGACCAGGCTAGCCGTTTGCACTGAGAGCCCCCCACACTTATACTAATGGATTCTCTGGTGCCTGTCTTTGCTTCGCTTGTCATACAATTAGACATCACAACTCGTCACATCGTTTATTAATGTCACAACCAGCACACTACTCAGCTGCACACGTGAGGGGCGACAGTGCCACTTGCCGCAGGTGAGCTCACCACAACAGAAATGGGGCCAGTTATATAAATATGCAAAAAAAAAAAAAAAAAAAAACAAGAAAAACTGAGAAGCACAGGCGTGTGGGTACCCACCTCTGCTAGGCCCTGCAGTGGCTCTGTCTGCTCACCGCCCCCTCCCACCTCCAGAGCCACATCGATGGAGGCGAATGGACGGCTCGCCATCTGCTGCCGCTCTCTCATGAGTTGCTGTGGGAGAGAGGGGGGGGAGGGAGAGAGGGAGAGAGAGAGAAACTTCATTAATGAGGATGTGGCAGCCGCGAAAAGCTATGCCACTAAGGCCTATGCTCTCTTTATCATCATATTCTCTAGACGCCCCAAAGAAAACAAACATAAACAATACAACAACGGCAAAAAAACCAGAGGGAGAAACGACAAAAGCAGCGAAACAAAAGCTTGCCGCACTGCATGAGCCAAACTCTTGCGGCACGAACAGGCTAGCCTGTACGCCAGGAAGCCTGCGACCTCATCCGGAACCAGGGAGGGTTGGTCACGGCTGGATGGAGCAAAGGTCCGATAACCTGCAGACAAAGGGCCAGGCTGGGTCGTGCTCAGCACCGAGGGTCCATGACAGCGTAGTGGCAAGGCACAGACCCTGCAAACAGCACTCATGAACTAAGATTTGCTCTGGCTTTAAAGTGCTGAGGTCCCTCTTTCTCTGAACCCCAGTGCTGGAGAGAAAGGCATTATCACGGAGCTGTAAACTGGCTATATGCTACACCTGTGCAATGGGCTGTATGATCATAAATTCCTGACATTACTCATTCCCCTCTGATTCACAATTTCTGCTCTGTAGGTATAAAAACAGACAAAACGTTATACATTTTCATCACATGTAAGCACAAAATGATTCATACTTTAGATCAGTGCTGTGGTTTTTTTGTGATGCACACAAAGTGGTGCGCACAAGCCGATCCCAAAAGCGCAACAGCTAAATGTCAGATCGGAGCACAGAGGCAGTGGTGACGTTAGCACGTTGCACTCTGCTAACCCTTTTTTAGAGTGAATCATGGTGCGGTGTTCCATTGTTGGGGCTGTTAGAGTGACCTCTACCTCTCTGCTCCCCTCTGGCTGACATGAAGGCGTTGAGAGCTGGTCAAGGTGAGGTGGCCAAAGGCCATAAGGTGATTAATGTGTCTGGACAATAAAAAAACAGTAATAATAAAAAAACTGATGGACGGTCACAGTGCCCTCCCAGACAGTGCACATGTTTCTCTTTGAGCGTGTGTTTTTATTTTTTTCCCCAACAGAGTGTACAATTCCACAATAACTGCATAGCTTCTCTCAAGAGAAAATGGTTTCTCTCAGAGTGCATGGTACACTGCTCCTACTTACCATAAGATCACATATGGGGATGGTTTTTGAGGAAAGATGAATACAGGATATGGCAATAGCTCACTGACGACAGCAGGAAAGGGACTGATTTTAGCACACCTCACCTGAAGCAGATGCCCAAGGGCTCCTAATGTCAGAGTAAATACCAATAGAGTCCAATTAATCTGTTACCAATTGCTCAATGCCCTGTGCCCTGACACAACTGAATGCAGATAATATTTAATATGTCATATTCATATTCATATTCAACTCAAATTCAAGAACGTCTATACTGTTCTTTTTTTATCACAGCATGGCAAAAACTTAAATTGTAAGTAGCATATTATTCCAATTACTTACTTTTTTTCCTCTCATTCTGAAATTGAGCAGAACAAAAAAACAGACAGCCTACTAAAATACAAACAGACTGACTAGAAGAGAACCCGGTATAAGGACTTAATAAGCACAGAATACAATAAACTACACAATGCATGAGAATTCCAAAATGCTGCTGTACAATGAGAGGTGTGAATGTGTCTGGTTTAAGGATGTCTGCAGATTAAGACCTGTGTGAGCCTGTGATCACTTTTTTGAGGCATTCCCTGGGGTGAAAACACAGCCCTATTTGAGGGGTTTGTGAGTGTATTAGAGTGGATCAATAGCAGAACCGAGGATGCAATTATGTACTGCAGCATGTAACTCCTGCGGCTCTCAGCGTCCTGCTCCACTCTTTAATGTGAGTCTGGCTGATCTGGCCAATTCCAGCAAACGCCACTTTGCTGCATTCTGCATTCACTCAGGGTGAGAGAGGGGAAAATGTCACTCAATGGGTTCAGCAGTTTTAGGGTTTAGGGTTGATGCTCCTAACTGGAAACACAGTGTTACCATCTGAGACTGTGACTTTACAGATAAGCTAAACATGAGGAATTGAAATGGGATTTTAAACATTTAACTAATTTAAAATGTAACTTATTTATTTCAATGGATAAATCCAGATTATTTTTTTTACCCCCCACCCCCCTTTCCTTACCCGAACGCAACCTTACTTTGGATTCATGCAGCAACCTGCTCCTAATGACTAAGGAGGACACAGCTGAAACACGTCATTTTTTGATTCCCATGACAACAAGAAATGGTTTCTTTCTATACTTCAGACGGATTACCGATAACCTGTTGTGTTTTTGCAGGATTATGAGGTGACCAACAATGAGAATTAACCGTTTTAACCTATATGTTTCCCCAGCAAAGCTGGTCCAACTTTGGCATTGTCAGTGTGGACCTATGGTCATGGCTGGTAAAAGTGTGGTTGGGACTCAAACATCCAGGTGCAGGGCTCCTGTCTGATTTCCAAGAGAACATATTCTGTGTGTGCTATGACCCAGAAAATGTCAAAAATTTTGAGGGTTCATTTCTAAACAGTGTTCAGCAAAAAAACACCACAAGTTCCCATGTCTGACATCAGCACACAGTTAATAAACGATGTGGCAATATGACCATTAAGGGGATTCTTTCTAGAATGGTCATTCTGTAAGTCTATACATTATCATATTCTCCATTCCAGTTACAATGAGTTGGGCCTAATTACGGCCAAAGGACAGGGCAGCAGGCTGTGTAGTCCCTGGGATGTGCTGAGTGTGTGTCTGTGTGTGTGTTTGACAGTGAGGGAGAGAGACCAAGCAAGGAGAAAGATAAAGATGGTAAAGTAATAAGGAAGAGAGAAAAATATGCACAAACAGGACTTCTACGAGCAAACTGTGATAAATACGGAACAGCACACCTTGTACTTTTACTAAAGGAGTTACTGAAAATGCCATGTGACCAAGGACCACAATAAATACAGGCTGCCAATTGTAGAAAAAAAACTGACATTTACAAGACACAATTTAATAGGCATGTTTCACTTATCAATTTCACTGTGATAATTATAATAATAAGTAGTGAAAAGTCTTCATGCCAACATACCCAATTATCTATGTCATTCAAGGGTTTTACAAATGCAGTGTTCATGTGACACCTCAAGGATTATGCAGGGTACGAGAAGGAATACGTGCATATTCATTTCCCATATTTACTCTAGCATTCATGAGCTGGATCTTAAATATCATGAACGCATCCATCTAAATAAAAGCAATTGCAGCCATTCTCATGGGACTGTGGGTCTGAATTTCCCATAGTTGTCTAAGGGTTTTCTCCACTCCTACAATTCCTTCTACAATGTGCACAATGCTTAGATGGCATTCCTTGTTTTTAAATAATTATTCATCAACAATGCAATTACTATGATCAATATTCAAGTGAAAATTACACATGTCAATAAGCTGCAGGGTGCACCCCTATTATGAAATGATAGTCCAAATTGACAATAAATTTGGCCACAGGAATTTGCACACTGCCACAACATCAGCTAACCAAACCTAATATTCCAGTTGACAGCTGCACTTAAGAAATTATTGAAATAGCAGCATAAGCACACAATCAGACAATCAAACAAACTCAGACACATCCTCAAAACATCATTACAACATAATACACCATCACCAAACAAATTTACCATTTGTTTCCATTGCTTTGTTTGCATTTCCTGGTTATATTTATATTATTTGAAACCTTAACTAATGGTATGGTCATTTAATCATGGTTTCTGTTAAATTACACTGAATTTTGTTGGTATTGGTTGGATACCAACAACCAAGGGTCACATTTTTTGACAAAAACAAATGGCGAATAAACATGTCTAACTGATTCAGTTACCAACCAGGGTTATAGACTCTACAGTTATTTGTATTTGCTTTTTTTTTTTTTTGGTTGGTCAAAGCTAGAGTAGTGTGAAAGAAGATTTAGAAATATCCTTCAATCACCAGCAGAGTGTGCCCCATTATGATTGTACAAACAGCATCCCAGCCAACAGTGAAACAGCACATCTTAAAGTCTCACATTTCTTCTGCACAGGGTATAGACCCTGTAGAGAATGTAGATATCTCCCAGAAGTCACTTTATTAAACTTAAGTTGGTGTGCATATCTGATTTAATTTACAGGGCTACATTAGCTAAATAAAACTATCATAGTTCAGTATAGTCAGTAGTTCAGTGTAGCATTGCTACATGCTTTTAGTGTTAAAGTTAGTATGTAGTACATGGTTCAGATCAATCAAGCTGTACAGTACAAACACCTGCATTTCATAATTTCATCTATCTGTGCACTAAGAAGAGGTACAGCTGCAGCATTCCACTGTTCAGATTGTATATTTGAACAGACAAGCAACAATCCAAAAGACGTTTGAGTTTGTACCGCATGAGTGTCCATTGTTAGCATTGACAAAGAATTGCGGAAATGTACATCTACTTTGGATGAATACACAGAAAAGCACAGCAGGTGCTATGGGATAGTCCTTTGAGTCACACAGCCTGTCTGCAGATATTGCGCTCACCAGGGCTGACAAAAGTGCTTTCAGGACTCTGTGGAACACTGTTTTCATATTCCAGCTTCAACATACTGTTTCCCCTTGAACGGGTTGCATTAGGATTATCACTGCTCCTCACACAGGCAGATGACAATATGGACCGTCACTCCTCCTCCTTATATCAGACCCCACCCCCCACAGGGGTCCAGTAAAGCAGTCATTCACTCAATTAATCATTTATTATCTCCTTATTAAATGTCGGAGCTCAGCTGAGCTCGGCAGTTTGGTGATATGATTGTTGTGGGTTTTCAAATGAAGGCCTTTAAAAGGCCTCCCATCAGGCCTGGACTTGCAGAAAGACCAGTCCCCAGTGAGTCTGCTTCAGTAGTGCCCCGGTAACATGCTGGTCCCTACGGTGACTGTGTGTGGTAGAAGAAATACAGCAATACTCATGGTTTAAAATGCAGAGTTCTGTTAATTACCATCTGACGTCTGCTGCCATATCCCCTGGGGGGTTTGATTAGAGGGGGCATTGGAGTGTGAGCAGATATTACATATTAACCCCATCACACGTTTGCACATGTCACACCGAAACAGTTTTTTAAGACATACACTGTGCATTTAACATTGTGTTTTACAGTTTTAGTGGGCTGAGAAGTCCTAATGAAAAATATCCATTTTAATGCACATTAAACCATCCAATCCATACACCCTACCACTCAAACTGTCCTTCAAATAGAATAACTCAGACATGGAACATACACCCTACACACACAATCCTTATTTCAATGAGTAAAAGGTTTGCTCTTGGTGTCTTATGCATGTACATGTGAGCCACATATGTACACCATAGATATGTGGGGCAAATGCAAGACAGCATCCTGTGCCATAAAGAAGCCTCACTGTAGAAGAAATTAACTTAAAATAAAATGTTAATAAAATATTTGCCCCAGACAATCACAGGTCATTACAGCCTAGCATTGTAATGCAAAGTGAGGTCTAACTTTATAACAGACGAAAAATGAAAACTGAGCCAAATACCTGTAGAGAGCCTACTTTTCACCCTCAACCCCTAATTTCACCAGCTATTGTTACACCTCCAATAATTGATGCTAATAACAATGAAATAAGTTGTGCCTGTGTCATACATGACTGGTTTTTATGGAGTAACTCTGAGAGAGGTAATCCATAGACCCTGATTCAAGAGGACAAACCCTGGAAAGCATTACCTCATTCATATTGAATAGACAAGAAAACACAATGCTGATTGACAACCATGAGAAAACTGCACTGATGATCAATCACAGATAGCTGAGTAAGAGCTGCTACTCATAGTTTCTGACAGGAATTTAGAATCATTATAATGGACTCTGTGTTGAGCAGAGCACAAACATAGGAATGCATACCACACAATACAAACACTGAGAACAGATGCAGGGAGGAGCTTGGGGTACCACACAAACATAAAGGATGTGTTGTCATGAAAGTCATGAAACTACTGTCATGAGCCACTACAACAACACAGCAAAAGCTCTGCAATCAGCTGCTGAGTTCCTCTCACTAATTGACTCCTCAACCGCTGCCACGGTGATAGAAACACTGCTCCCTTCCCAGAATGCCATTCATCTCCACTCTCTCTGACAGGAAGCAAGCCCAGAAAGGCCTCATGCTGATCCCTCACTATTGTCAAGAAATAGGATCCAATTACAGCGGATCCTCTACAGCTCTGCGGGCCGCACCTCTGAGACCAGACCCCTGACTGAGACTAACAGCGGAGAAAGACCAGAGAGGGAGAGAGGTGGAGGGGCATTGCAGACTCACAGCCAAGTTGCAGGATGGGGGGTGGAGGTGGCAGTCGGGGTGGGGGTGTTAAGCGGCAAGCTGACAGAGCACATACATCAGGACCACGTTCACACCGCTGGGAAAGAGGGGGGAGAAAGTGGGACGATTTAGAGATCATCAATCGTTCCACATCAAATTAGCCCCCATCATCTTCTGGCCCCGACAGGCCTAATCCATCCTCATTCACCCTGGAGGGGACGGCCAGGATGGACAGCCAGGCCAGCATGCGAGCGCAAGTGACCGCATCCATGACCATGACCGTGACCATGACCGCAGGAGAGACCGGCTGGCTGCACTCTAGGTCTTTATTTCAGTGCAGTAATGGGCTTTATCTCTCTCTCTAGGACTGCCTTTTGTTGACAGCCAAAAAGCACCATCTGCAATTTTTTACTGAAGCACAGCCCTTCAGCACTGATGTTTGTTTAAACTGTTGATCGCATATATTGGCATTCAATCCTCAGCAGAGGAAAATTAAGAGCAGATTCCCAACAGCTGGGGTCTGGTCTTCGCCGATGAAGCGGCAAAGTCATTAGCTCCTATAGATGAGAGAGGCTTGACTCAAATTGTCCTACAGTGTATCATTACAGGTATTCTTTGATGGACATTGCTCACTTCACTGTGGACACTCAAAGACCACATAGACTGGGTGAAGGAGACCACTATATTACAGACTTAATGCAATTTCCTAAAAAACACAGACCACTGGCCACTCCCACTGGGCCCTCCCATCTCAGTCTAGTCTCCCCCTCACTCTGTGACAGTAGGCCTCTTCTCCAGGGATCACAGACTCTAATTGTTTCCTAATGTGCCACTGAGTCAACATTAATGCTATTATAAAGCGTGATCTGTGACCCCTCGTTAACATTTATACAGCTGGTTGCCTGGATATGGCCTTTCAGCAGCAGTCAATTAAAACACACAAAGCAGTGCTGTCACCACCAGCTCTGCCACCTCGTCACTGTCACACCCCCCACACCATCCTGCCCCCCATCTCCAGCCCAAAACGGCGTCTTGTCCAGATCAATTACCACACTTGGCGGTGGTGTCTGTACTAAGAGCCCAGGGGCTGATGGGAAAAGACAGGCGACCTGACAGAGGTGGATTGTGGGTAAATGCCCCATCACACATCTCACGATCCAATTCAGCCTGAATCACAGTGACAGCAGCACAGTGTAATTAGATCAGGTGGCAAAGAAAGGAACGAGTCTGTCTAATTCCAGCACTAACCCACTCAGAATTTAAATCGTCATTCAACTATGACGATTGACAAAGCAGCAAAAAGACGATATGGCATGCCTAAATCATAAACATCATTTGGGATGATCTCTATTTTCACATTTTTTTCACATAGATCTTCACCAAAGTCTCAATATATGAACCTTTAGATTCAGTAACTACTGGAATCTCCTTGACCAGCAAACTTAACCTCCATAGCTGTTGGTCAGACTTTGGCATTTGCTTTGAGCAATTATTATGAGATTACATGGTGACTTTCAAGAGCTGCATTGGATGAAGTTTCCGACATGTCCTACTCACAACATTTAAATAGAGTTTGGGTCCCAAATGTCATTGGGAAAATCCTAAACAGAGGCTAAGAATCAAAGGAAAGATTGTTTGAGTTTTTCCATTACGCAGGTTTATACTTTAGGAGGTTATACTTTAAGACATTTCAGTTGAAATTACAGACCATTGCAAAGGGATTCACAGACTTTCAAGCAGCACAGCACATCCAAGAGGACAGGCTTAACTTCTCTAAGAGAGACATCACTACTGTAGTAAGGACACTTTCAGAGAACCACACCTTATTACACTGTAAATTACCAAATAGTTAGGTTTCTGTTTTTGGTACATTCCACACCTTTATGTATTTATAACTAGGGCAGTATATGTAACTACTGCATTGTTTAATGTAACTGCTGCAAATGCCAGTGGAATGTGAATGATAAAGTATTTATTTATTTATTTATTTATTTACCCTTTCACATTTGTCCCTTGACCCACATAAACCACAAAACAAAACAGTGAACCACTGCAGAGCTGGACAATTTCAGTACAGTAACAGGGAGATTTTTACAGCTTAATGACTGCACTCTCCTGTGGTAAAAAGCTATGTCCTGCAACTTTAATGATACAGTCACTGAAGTTGGCTTACCCATTGCCTCATTTCTCTCACAATACAGTTTGAATTAGAGGCAGTGCCAAATGCAAACCTGCAGGTGGCCAGCAATGTTATTCCACAGAGGGCAAGGCCTTATTCCAATTAAGAGATATAAGCCTACCACATCAACCCACCAAGACCAGAGTGAGCGTAAAATATGAATCAGCAGAAATAAAACAGCTCTGAGCTCCTATTTTAACATCTTTTTAACAAGAAGGCTTCAGAATCAATCCACAATCAATAGTAATCTCAAACCTATGCAGTAAGGTGAGGTCCTCGTCCAGCTTTACCCCGCGGGAGGAAGGGAGGGGGGTTGTTTGATGTGAAAGTGATATAGACCAAAGGCATAGCCGCTCAGAAGAGATCGGACCCTACCTAATTGCGTCTGCCACAACATCTTCGACCAGAGGTGGGAAAAAAGCAAAGCCACCGTTAAAACAATTATAATTCTTAGAGGGCTCATTAATGCAAAAATAAACAAACATTCTGGAGCGTGGCCTTGAGTCATTAGCACAGCCAATTAAACTGATCAGTTTTAGCCAGCCAGCACTTTGTGATAATGATAGAGCTGAGACAGAGTTCCTGTGTTGCTGTGTGGTTTTTACATTGCTGGAACGAGAAACGTGCAGCTGATGCAGGAACACTGTGGAGCCGCAGTTACAGGCCTGTCTTCACACACGGATATAATGAGGCTCAAATTGTCAGGGTTACATGGACACCGCCTCTGCCCTTTAATGACAGCGTGTGTGTCTACTGTTGCAGATCCCTTCCTCTTGTTTAATAGGGTGGCGGGGAATTCTTGAGTAATGAGAGCCAGATTAAAACCTCTGTGGCTGCCATGTACACACACACACACAGACACACAGACACAGACACACACACATTCCCATACACAATCTGATGTACGAAGAAATGCATGAGTGCACACATACACGCACACGTGCGCACACATACATACACGCACGCACGCATGCACGCAGGCACACACGCACGCACGCACGCACGCACGCACACACACAGAAAACATTCATCATATTACCATGTCAACCAATGATTCTGTTGTATCCCAAATGTTCTAAATTGTAGCAAATCTGAATGAGTTGCTTATTGTTATCTTCTTTTCACAAACATTCATGAGCACTTTTGTTTAGTGTACTGTTTTGTGTCTGTTTGGCATTAGTTTTCCCCCACACTGGCTCTATAATGTCTCCTTGAGACATCCTACTGAAGCCTGAGCTTTGCAGAATTTCTCTTAGCATAATTGTATCTCCTAATACTCTGTAAAATTGTAGGGTCAAGTCTATGCACCCCTGGTGTGTAGCTGCCATAATGTGCTGCAGTTTGTGAGCCGACAGCACCATACTTTATCAGTGAAAGCCTACAATCCCTTGGCCTCCTGTGGACAACTCTGTACAAGACAGAGCAGGAGAGTTCTTTTGGCTGTTCATTACTTTCATTCATCCTCACACAGGTAAACCCTAAAGACCAGGCCATACAGGAACCTATCCCATATAGGTCCCCGGTGACAAGACATTTATTGAATGAACAAGAACAATATCATTAATCCACATTATATCAAAACACAGACTGAGATGTGTTCAGATGCAGAATTATCTTCCCAGCCAATGTGAAACAACTGAATGTACAACACAAGTGCAAAACATACATTCAGCCCCTCAATGTGACCTAACAGTGGGTCCTGAACCAGTTTGGGGAGCCCAACAAAGAACCTCTTAAGGGAAGTGAAGCTCATTCAGCCCTAAACTGATGCTATTAATCAATGATCCATTTATTTCTTAACTAAGGATACAGGCTCATTAATACTCAGATAATAATTGATGATGATGATGCTTGAGGTTTCAAAAGTTACATGTGAAGTAGGGGCTGCCAGACAAAAATAGCAGATTACAACAGTAGCAAATAAGTGATGCTAATTAAGAGCACGAGGGATGCTGACAACCAAAAACTTTGCACAATAAAGCTCATCCTCCATGCTCATCAGATCCTATCACTGGCCTACCCTGCGGCCATAGTGTGTGGAACCACTCAGCAGATATCAAATGAAAATTATCATGAGAACATCTACATTGTTAAAGTTCCTTCTTGCTGCAAACAGCACCTCGGGTATGAATAAACACAGCAGTGTGCATTTCTGGTGAATTTCTCATTTAAATATTGTAGATAAATAAATACCCTGTATTTCAACGTCACGTAAAATGCAGTAAAAATACTATAGGGAAGGGATATTTCATAGTGTCCAGGACTGTCACGGTGGAAAGGACTGACATAGCCAACTACAGTAGTGAGACTTCCAAACTTGCAAACCTGAACTCAAACTGCTGCTTCCCCAAAAGGCTTGCCTGATTACAGCATTCTGGTTAAGTTATGTGGTGGAATGCATCCTTTTCCACTATCTCGGATGATGAGCTTATTATCTCTGGATTCCCGGACTGGCCATTCAACTTCGCATTGCTATGCCATTCAATTTTGCATTGTATTACACCACAATTGGAATAATTAATACAACTACGTGGATGACTTTTATTAATAAGAAATATTATTGATTAGAAGTGCTTGTTCCATCTCAATTTGCTTTGAACAAATGGGCTCTAAGGACACCCACAATAAATAATATATTTAAGAAGTGCTAACTCAGTCGTCAGTTTTCTTGAACAGGAAGTGCTGATTGTGAAGTAAAGAAAAATGGACAAAACTGTATTCTTCACTTCCACATGCAATCATGAAGCACATTCCCTTTAAAACAAACAAAACATTTGGTGAATACAAAAAGCTCTTGAGGAATAATTAAGAGAAACAGAGGGTGGAATATCCTCACTCAAAGTGCATTTCATAATTAGGCTGAAACACTCTCTCTGATCCTAATGAGAGTGGGTCTTAAGCACTCTACTGAACTAGTAGGTTGCCCCTGGTACAGGAAGAGGAAGTACTGCAAGTGTTTAGCTAAACCAAAGACTGATCCCATACCAGCTTTCATTGCTCGGGTCTGGTCACTCATGAAGGGAAACCCACATGTCAGCTGGCAGCCACGGCAAGAGAGCGGCTAATTAATCCAGGGAGAAATGAGGGTTCATTAAACCTCAGACAGGCCTGCACTTTGTTCTCTTCACCTGATCAAAGACAGCCAGTCGACAAAAAATTGCCCAGTGAAAATTATACATTCAATTAGTGCATCTGAGGGGAATAAGAGCTCTCTGCCCTGAGTGTCAGAGTGTTGGATTTACTCCATTACAATCTCAATGTGTCTGCATTGTTGTGCTATGATCCAGATGAGCACAAGACTAACACTAATGCTACTGGATCAGAATTTGGCTGCAGGTAAACAGGTGGTGCAAGGCAGGTGTAGCACATCAGATGGAGTAGGGCTGGTGTAGCAGTGTCAAACAAGTGATATAAGGCAGGTGTAGTAAGGCAGAAAGAGATTCAAAAGGATATGGAGCAGAAGGTGGAGGCAGAGGGAGGGTTAAAGGATGAGGCAGGGAATATGACATGAGGGAGAGAAGAGGGGATGGGAGTGAAAGGGAAAAAGAATATCACCAACCACTCTGGGATTAATCTGAAGACCCTTATGAAAGAGGGACAACTCTTTAGTATTCAGTCATTTTATGTTGCCGACAATTCAGCTGATTTCACAGCAGCCAGAAGCACCCAAGGTCGGAATTATTATCCCTGGTGATGAATTATCATATCTAAAGGCTCAAAACAACCTCTCACCTATTACCTCTCTTTACTTAAAAGACTAGCCTTTTGGGCTTTCTACATATTCCACAAATAGGCCAGCTCCACCTGTCAGTCAGGAGTTTTTATATTAGTTAAAGAAAGATTTGGGATTATAAAGTGTTTTTGCTTAGGTGTGATGCCATACATGATGAAACCCTTATTTGCATTTGAAGTTTAGTCAGGTATGTATATATGTACATAATTGTGTATGTATCTATGCATGCATTTCTGCATGTGGACAAAATAATAGAAATCTTAGGAATTAAAAGTAAATTGCAATTAAGGAGTCTACACTTATGAATAATATTAAAGCTGATACTAACATTGAAAGTCTATATTGCAATAAATGTCATTAAATTGCTGGCACCTGAATGAATGGATGGGTACATGTGTATGTACATGCTGGACACACATGCTTGCAGGCAGGATGCAGCAACATTCTTCCACAAGAAAGTCAATAAGCTCATTACGTACTGCATGTTTTACATTTTTAAGTGTGTAGCTGAATCAATTACATTTGTACACATCTTGCATGTTTTCACTGTGTCCATTTATCTATCTTGAGCTAAAAGTCCAAATTCCTACCCAAATTGTTCCTGTCTTCTGGACCTGATGTCTTAGTAACAGCTAGTGACAGACAGGGCAATGGCTTCTGTGTGGCATTGTTGTCATGCTCATCAAGCCATGAGGAGCGCATGCATGCTTTGAGAGTATGGGACCCCATACAGAATATGACACCCCCCCAGAATAAAATGAGTGAGCTCAGAAACCACAATTAATAAGCTAAGGATCCACACAAGTGAGCATGATAGGGCTGCCCAACGAAAGACAACGAGTCGAATTATCTGTTGGAGACCCGTCAGTTGACTGAGATCCTTCAAGTTGAGCAGTGGTTTTTTTTTTTTCTTTTTCTTTTTTTTGTCAGCCAGCGTTCATTACCAAAACAGGGGCACTTGCTACAAAATCCACTTGACAACATGAGCTGGTGGTTAACTGGTGAGAGATGCTGAAACCTGGAAAGGTGGAGTGTTTGGTAAACTAAGCCAGCATTACTAAAATTATGGGTGACAGACAATTGAAGTGAACAATTTAAGTGAAATTTAAGTGAATTTATTTTAATTAATTTATTTAAAATTTTCAGGACAGGACTATTGTTTTTATTTTCATCTGAAATAACTCCAATTTTAAATAATATGTCAAAAATATGTTCCCATGACTCTGTTGCATTTGATTTTGTTAATTTGGTTGAAATCATTACTGAAACTCATGCAAACAGATTTTCTGATTGCCAGATATAGTATGCCAGTCTATATGAAAAAAAGGGACGAATAGCCAAATCTTCATATTGAACAGCCAAATCCGATTGGAGTCAGGTACGGCACTAGAGTATGATATTTAATGGGTAGGAATTTGGACTTTTAACTCAAGTTAGATTAATGTATTTCAGAGGTACATGGTACCCATCCATTCATCTATGAACCTGTCTAAGTCAGAACTGAACTGGAATTTTGAATTTTACAGCTAGTAGAATGATTTTACAGAGTGCAATTGCACAGACATCCACAGAGTCACCAGCTGACCTTAAAATAAACCCACAGAGCAGGCAGACAGAGAGATAAGTGCACAGAACTGTTGAACTCCATTAGAAGATTATTGTTGAAATTGGTGTCTAGTCTTGGTTTGGCCTGGCTGGTGATTAGTCTGTGGACTGAAAGAGGCTTTTGGCAGAGGAATAAGTAAAGCTGTTTTTGTGTGGTCATGATGAGGCTGCAAAGGGCTTGTGGTCAGTGCTTTCTGGAGTGAATAAGGCAAGTGGTATATTCAGTGCAGCCCAGTGTGTCCAAGGTTGAGAATTGAGCAAATGTTTTGTAATTTATATGAACATTGCTTGGATTTTCTGTGTTGTAATAACAATACATGAATTTGATAAGAGACAAGCAGTCTCATATTTCTCTGCAGAGCAGAAGAAAAGTATATTAGTATTTTTAAAATGGTGAATTTGAAGTGTTATTACTATGCATGCAAAGCAGACTGAAGTCTGTATGGTGGAGTGTCGGAGGCAGCATATCATGATGCAACAAAATTAAGAGGATTAGAGTTTGAGTCCTGCACGACTTGAGTATCTGAAACCTCTTCAAACTGCACCTCCTGAGGAGTTTCTGCTTTCCATTGTGCTGCTTAATGGGGTAGATTCTGGAACTTGGATTAGTGCATAGCAGGACCAATTACACCATACCTCTGGTGATGCCATTCTCCTTAACTCACTGTGCGCCTTCTCTCTCCCACCAAAACACAGACTGAGGAAGACCACATTGCCAAATAACTATGTGCAGGCCATGGTCCCATGGACAGACCATGCGGAAACTGTATTTCCACACAGGGAAACAACACTAAGACTGCATCTGAGAGACTTTCACAGAGATGTCACAAGACCGTATTCCCACAGACTGGACTGAGATTGAATGAGAGAGTCTATGAATGAGAGGAGGCACACCCACAGAAACTAAAGTGGAACCAAACTTCCACAGAGAAACCATAGAGAGACCTGTTCAACCATAGACAGACCACACTCTCTGTGGGGAAAGTGACAAAACAGTGTAGTTTGTTCATCAAGAAAGGAAAAAGAGGATGAGGGACAATCCACCTTTACTTATATCATTAATATTCAGCACAGTTAAATTCTCCTGGCTAATGAATGTAGGCAGTCACAAACGGCTGCCCAAAGCCACCCACTATAGCCCAGCACTGCCTGCTTGCCGTATTTGTGACTGCATGAACACAACCTCACAACCATAAACACATATACAAGTACACAGTTCCAAACACAAATACAGCCAATTCTCTAGGGGAAACAGGGAGGGAATTTTCAAAACCGGAATTTCAACTGATTGTTATGCTGCCACCAAGTGAACAATTGGTCTGAAATTTGCTGCTTGGCCATTTTGCTCATTCATCTACCATGAACACAATGTAATCAAAACAAGCAAGCAGTCCAGATCCCCACCAATAATAAAAAAAAAATAACTGTGTAACTCCCACCTGCAGTGCTTGCCGCCCTAACAAACTATATATACAACTATACAATATACAAGAACCATTACTACAAAACTGCCATAGCCACAAAAGTCTTTGGTAGCCAGGAGATAAATATCCATCATAACAACATGTTTAATTTAGTCACAATTTCTCCCCTCAAATCTGGACCTCCATCAGTTTGCCCATGTTTGCTGTACCGGAGCAGAGGAGGTTGGCTGCAAAGAGGTTTCTGAGGTTTCTGATTCTGAGATGTCCCCGACTGTAAAACTCCAGCTTAATAAGAAAGAAGAGGAAGTGACTAGGGCAAGACCAAATCAGAGCTGGCTCTCTCACTCTCTTTTCCCTCTTTATCTCACCACAGCTGCTCCTGTGTCCAAGTCGAGGTCACAGTGCAGAGAGGGGGATTGTGGGACAGAAGGCAGAGCTGATGTCCTGCCTTGTTGTGGCCTCTGCCAAATGGTGCTTGGAGACAGCCATGTTTGTTTGCTCCCTCTCTGGTTGTGTGACACCGGTCTGCTGCAACATCCTGCCGAGCAGAGAGGCCTAGGACAACAGCACGGGCTGGCTGGGGATGGCAGGGTGCCTGGGTCACCTGTCAGGAGGACCAAGCTGTGTAATATGTCTTCCTCTCTTAACCTAATAGAAGAACAGTGCTGTGGCTGTTCTGTACTAGAGGAGGGGGGTATAGCTTATTAATGCATGCAAGGCAGCTGCCTGGGTCAGACCAGGTCAGAGCAGGTCAGAACCGGCGATACTGGGTCATTTGTAGTGACGGAAAGACCTTCTTCACATGCTGTTTAAACAGACCTTAAACAAAGAGGAAAGCAGGTTGTTCAGTGTGAGTGTGTGAGGTATATATGATGACTGATTGCATATTTCAATGTGCGCATGATGAGGTGGGGGGTATGTTTATACATGTTTCCATGAGAATGGCTATTTGTATGTATGCGTGAATGTGTGATGTTGTGGACTGCTCTTCATGTTACTGTCTGAAGGAAAAGTCTGATCTTTTAGAGCACTTCAACTTCTCTCTGTACAGCCCACAGGGGAACTCACCAATTCTTGCTCTCCAAATAACTCTGCAAACAAACCAAGAGACACTCATGCACACCCCATCTTCCCTGCACCACCCTGGCCATGCGCCACCTGCTTGTTTTCTAATTTAATTTTCCAAACCTGTTGTGGAACGCCTGTAAACGGCAGTGTAGCATGGCCTCCACCTCCACGCTGGCTGTTCTCCAGTTTCCCGTGACCCATCTCTGCACATTTCTCCTCCACAGCGGATTAAAACAGATGGTTCTGCTTCCAAGCTAAATTACATTAGGTGCAGAGGGGGTGAATCTCTGACCGGTGTTTACATTAAGAGTATAGAGCAGACAGCTGGCTGTGAGAGAGAGATAGCACTGAGGAACCTCTTTCAACAACTTCTGAATATCAAGTCAGACTCTCACTTAAAAAAAAAAAAAAAAAAACATACACACACACAATCTGTCAGACACACAAATGGTCTCTCGCTCACAAATGTACACAGACTCCTACAAATGGTGTTGTGTGCTCAAAACACACAGCACACAGGTACACATTTGCTGTGTCACACTGGTGTACTGTACCTAATCAGTTGGCGGTTCTTGTTGCAGCTCGATGTTTGACAATGTGAGTGTTTGTTCTGAAACTGCAATTTCTTTGCAGTGGTTAGAATATCCGTCCAGGAATCGCATTCACACCATGAGTGGTGTCAGAAACATGTTTTAACCAAAGCGGCACGATGGAACAGGGAGGCAGATTTCAATCTCCTACCATCCAAGCAGCCTCAGTCTAATACAATAGTATCACCATAACAATTTCTCTCCTCACAGCCAAGTGACTGCAGTTTGACCGGTTGGTACACAAATACGGAATTGCTTATGGCTGACCTTTGGTTAAAATACTCATGTTTGACCCTCTTTTCAAGTTCAATGGATTTCTTTTTGTTCAGTGTTCTTTCTATGCTAGGCCATTTCTCATTTGAGGTGGAAGATAATTTATGCCTTTACTGCCACTGTGGCTACTGCTGTAGCCATTTCTTCAAAAGGGAAAGAGACCATGTTAATCGGTGCAACCGCATGCTACAAAAACCAAACAAGAAGGCAGCATGAATTCACCATCACACATTGGGCATTTACCAGCTGCATTCTTTCACATAGAGTTCTTCATCAGCATTGAGTTGACCATTTCAATTATAGAAAAAGAAATGTAGGCAATGGTAGTGCATCTCATACGTTTCCCTGATTTTACACCACATTTTTTTGTATTGTATATGTTATGTAGCATTTATCATGATTTTATCTGTTTTTCTTTAATTTTGTTTTTATTTTCTTTCTAATTAAGATTTCAGTTTTTTCCAATGTTTTTAAAGGAATGTAAAACTTGTTTATGATAAAGTCAAAAGAATGGCCGAACACACCTGTACATATGAGCCTACCACAAAGGAATCTTGATTGTTTAGGGAAGTTGAATAGTTATCAAAGAAAAGGACTGTGTGGTTACTCTTACATAGGAAAGTTTGAAACTTTTAAAACAAAGTATAAACTGTTCCAGTAAATTACACTGTCACCTTCCCCAATTCAAATTCAAATAAGCAATACAGTAATAAAAATGGTTAGCCTTACACAACATGATTAGCTGCCTAGGGTATGGCAACAAGCCATTGCCTGAGGGACAACAAGTAAGCAGTTAGCACTGTAAACCAGTAATCACTTTGTCCAGAAAAGTAATTTGTTGTTTTTGCCATTATCATTAATAGTATTGATGCTGTGATTAAAATCTTAACTGTTACTCAAATTATTTATTCCACTATCGATTTTCTTTTACATGATTTGTCTGTTGCTGTACAAGTGTGATGCTTATTTAAGTCTGTATTTATGGGGCATATAGGAAAAAAGTAGAGCCAGAGAGAGACAGGGAGAGAGATTACAAGGTGTATTAGAACTACCCCAAAATTAATATGGTGAGTGTGATCATGGGTTGTGACAGAACCACTTGCTTTTGACAGCAGGTTACAATACCAATGATCCTCTCCCCATTACCCCTGTGAAAGACAGGAGGAATTGTTATTTGAAACATCAATTACAACATTGCTTTAACTCAGTCCCTACCCATAAACCACAGAGCGGCTAACTTGACACAGAGAGGTAACCTGACAAAACTGAATATCATCATTGATAATAATAATGACTATCATAGTAATTGCTTCAATGCTAATCATGCTATTGATCACAATTATTCCTTGGGATAAGTTCATTAAGACACCACACTAATTGATTGCAGTATAATGCTCATTAAATCTCCACAAGGTCACATTTGGCAAATTAACTGCCACAATTGTATGGCACAAATCTATAAGAGCATTAGGGGCAATAAATGATTTACTCCTTTTTTTAGATGGATGATTTTCCACATAAAAGTTGATTGTTTGGGTGGAGGGCAGAGCCTTAAACGGCAAAAGTCAATCATTGCCAAGTACTAAAATCTGACATTCATGACAACAGCTCTGTAGGGGGCGCTCTATCCTATCAACCACATACAGACACTGCCTTAAGGCTTCACTATACTCCAGCTGGAGGCAATCTTTGGTCACCTATGTGATGTCCTCCAAGCTCTGCAGGGATCTTAAGAGAAAAAAGAGCACTGGTTTGCTTAGTAATCACAAAGGTCCTCATAGGCATAATGACACCAACAGATGACAAATATTCTTCACAAGGGAGGTGTTGGTGTTTCAGTGTCTACTGTGAGCAGAAGACTTCGCAAACAGAAATACATCATCTCAAGTTCAAGCAAATGCCTCCAAACTCACCCCAGTCAGAAAATGATCCCAAACACATTCCGAAAGCAACAGAGGAGTAAAAAACAGTAACATTCTTGACTGGCCAAGTTAGTCACCCAATCTGAAGCCAATTGAACATGCATTTCACATTCTGAAAAGACAACTAGCCCGCAAAAACAAACAGGAGATGAAAATGACTGCAGTACAGGCTTGGCAGAGCACCATCAGAGAAGATGCATAGAATTACTGCAATGCTATAATTTCAACATGGTGGAATCAAAATGTGTAAAAATAGTGTTTCATAAAATGTAAGTATGTGCACATCAATTGCATAATTATTGTTGATTTCAAATCTAAAATTGTAGAGTACAGAGACTAATCAAGAAAATATGTCTTTGGTTGGCAGCCCTGGGCTCTTTAAGCTTTGCCAAACTGGCCATCCTGTTACATGATCCTGCATGTTGTGATCACTCTGGCAATCAGTTGTTGTTTGTTTAGGCTGCTAGTCAATGGTTCTGTGAATCTCAGCTGAATCTGTTATTTAGTGGTTCAATGTGTCTGGGATGGCTGTTAGTCAGTGGGCTGCTTATGTTGTAGGCCAGTGATTCTATGTGCCCGTGCAGTCTTCTACAGTCTGTGATTCCATGTGTCAGTGCTGGCTCTTTCTGTCAGTAGTTTTATATGTGTATGTGTTTTGATGCAGTCACGTAAGTGAGGAGAGAGTAATAAATCGAGAGTGAACTGTGGAGTGATGAGCAGCACATCTGTACATTGTGGAAAATGGGTTTCCTCGACCTTCTTACAGAAGAAAAAGGTCAAAGCAATTTCACAACAGCAACTTTCTTCTGTAATAAAACAAGGTTTTGCCAAACTTGCTGGGACATTTGTAAAGAGTGGCTGTCATAGACAGAATGGGGGAAATGGGGATTTGTCGTCTAAATTCAGTGCCGTTCCTTCCTGTCTTCTCTGAAGATATACTGCTTCAGTCAAACATCTCTCCACAGCAGACAGGGGGCCTGTTTTTAAGCTTCCTTTTTGTGTTTAAGACCATGAGATGTATTGTAATAGGATATATATTGATACTTTTTGTAATATGTACTTTTTTCGATGGAGTGCCTACCAGCTCAATACAGTTAATCATTGCAGCTTCTTCTTGAAATATCCCCTCAGTGAAAAACACATTTTTTACCGGCCCATCCACCTACATCAGGCGGGTCGATAATGCAGAGGGCTGCACAGCACATCGCTCACCGAGCCTGTCCTGTCAATACCAGCCCCACGGTCTGACCTGGCAAGCAACCACACCACACTCATCAACACAAACTGACGTCTGTCAATCACAGCCGCTGCCAATCAAAGCACCTCACCATCAGAATGAAACACAAACATACATATAAGCTCCTGTAACTGACACCTAACCTTGGAATAGTCCTCTGCAACACCCCCCCCCCCAGTCTAACCCATTAAGCAGGACAAAAACTCAGAAAATGAAGGAATGCTGAAACAGGACTTAGCCAGAGCTAAGTAATGCCACTCACTGGCTCAGTTCTTTTACAGACAGAAAGGCTATGTTACATCAGTAATATATGAAAGAATGCACTGAGTCATCTGGGATATCTATGCTGATCGAAGCTGTTGCTTGAGTAAAGTTCTGAAAGTTTCATATCAACAATAACTGCAATTATTAATGAACAAAAACTCTTCATTCTAATGAATAAACAAAAAAGTACATCTCTCTGCATCATTAGGTCAAATGCAATTAAAACTGCAACAGATATGAGCATTTGATTAAAAGTGTATGCTGGTCCTTTCGATCCTCTTCCGCAGCATGTACATAGCTACAAGATGGGGGGAAAAAAGGAAAACTTAGAGTTAATGTAGCTCAGAGCATTAATGGCAGGAATAAGGAAATGCTTTGTGATTTAATTAAGAAGCTTCCCTCTGGTGCAGAAATAAGAGATGCATTGTCCCTGTGACTTGGGATCTAGGCCCTATAAGTTACAGAATTCAAACTCACGGCGTCGGTTTCATACCGCTCTGCACTCATGACGATGGCCTCTCGGCTGCAACAATTAATTAAACCTTTTCCTGTGGATAATTTAAGAAAAAGACCAGAGAGAGTGTAGCTCATGAGCCCAGCATACAGCATAGTATACAAGGATCCACGACCTGTTCTAAAGAGGTCAGTGATCAATTTGTCTCATCGAACTGAAGTACTGTGATTGGCTTCGATTGATTGCCGGGCGTGTGGCAGAGGGGAAGAGGTAGCACTGGTGGAACAGGTCTAGACTCAGTGAGGACGGCTGCTCTGCCCTTGTGTGCTGTAATTCTCAGGAAATTACCACACAGCAAACTTCCAACCGAAGGGTGCAAGTGGCAAGAAAGCTCTTTTTTAAGCAGCTGGATCATTTTATTCAGGAAATGAGTGGCGGAGAGCCGCGCTTTACTCCAGCTCACAGCTGCCAGCATGAAGGACAACAGAACGATCGTCATCTCTGTGGGGAAATGAGAAATGGCCTGGAGCACTGCAGCTGATTCTGTGCCCGCTCCTCCTCATGCAGTTCTCTCCCATATTTCATCTCTTTCATGTATGACAGCATAATGGCTCCTGATGAGCTGTTCCTGTTCCTGTAGCTACTGTTGAGGGGATGAGCGATCCTGAGTGGGATCCAGGTCGAGATGTTGCATTTGGCGTCTTCCCTACATGTGACCCTGAAATCGCTCCACCTGATTCAGTAAATAAGCCAATGAGCTACCAGTGAGTTCACAAACCAAAAATAGTAAAGTTATTCTCACACAGACAGAATTTTATTTTATTTTCTCAAATGAGTTACCTTATTTGATCTCAGTGTGCTATATGTTTTGTAATACAGTGGGATGACTTTATATTTCTCTGTATTGTTTATGCTGAGCTGTGGAGATGCATATCACTCTTAAAGGATGATGAACTTGAAATCAAGACTGAATCTAACTTGCAGACTGAGTGATCATCTGTGACACTCTGATGTTGTACCCATATCATCATAATTCAAAGATAACATAAAACTAATGAGAGATAGCTGGTCTACAACACTAGCTGTTATAAATGGGTACTTAAGTATCAAAATACTCAACACAAACATTTTTGCTAGGTATATATCATAAGTACTGCACAAATATACTGTGTCATATACTAGCTGTGTTATTCTTTGGTATCTTTAATTTCATTTACCAGGAGATAATAACACCAGTAAAATGATGTAAGATTACACAATTTGACAGTCTAAAAAGCAAGCATTGCTCCAGCCCTGAAATCAGATGCACCGCACTTGTCCAACTGCTGTAAGAGTAGGAAGGCAGAAATACCCCAGGTTCTCTAAAAGCTAAAACAGAGCAGCCAGAAAAAAAAAAAAAAAAACACCACTTCCCTTTTTTCTGGTTCTTAAATAGCACTCAGTGGACCTTCAGTGCATGGCTAAAATGCTCAATATGTTACATTTAAGAATCATTACTCTACAAAGTGGTTTTAGCAGTGTATTTCCTTTAAACAACGTGAGATGTAATATCATGGACAATTAAACTTTTGCCATAGAGGTCCAGCTATATTAAGAGTCCAATCAGTTACGCCACATCTGAGACTTTAGTGTCTGCCTTTTACAGAGGAGGGGAGTGCTCCATGTGAACTCTTTCAGTCAAATACAGAACAGAACAGGCTGAGTTGACCTCATCTACCATCTCCCCACATAAGCAACCTGCTGAAATCTCACCCCAAAAACAAAACAACCCCACCCAAAACTTACAATCACAAAATGGGCTCTGTGGAGTGGAACAGATTAGACAGTATATTAGTACATCATCTTAAATGACTGACAAAATCATTTGTCCAAAACTGTTTTTTGTTTTTGCTTTTGAAGGGGTGTGGGGGATGTAATCTTTCATAAAATCTACATGATAGAACTGATTATTTTCAATATGGACAAGTGGTTTATAAAACAGACACTACCAATAATTTATAAAACAATTGTGGAAAATCTGCCACTACTTCATCAGGAGAGAGCAGTGTGTAGTGGATGTGCTCACAGCTTCTTCATAGTTGATATATGTTTGGGGGAAATGTTGGATTGTCTTATCTCTTTTCATTTGGCATTTACAATCTTATCAACTAGCAAGCTGACTTTACTTATCATTTTATTCTTTGTATTATTATGTACTTTACTTTTGGAACCCAGAAG
This sequence comes from Albula glossodonta, assembly GCA_019788955.1. Classification (NCBI taxonomy): domain Eukaryota; kingdom Metazoa; phylum Chordata; class Actinopteri; order Albuliformes; family Albulidae; genus Albula; species Albula glossodonta. The sequence continues at coordinate 8,020,608 of JAFBMS010000020.1, read as the reverse complement.
GAAGGAGGTGAGGGAAGAGAGAGTGGGTGGTTTTAAATATTTATGTTCTTAAAATGCTTGGCAGTACTGAATAACTCCCGTCACGCTAATAAAGCCTGTTTGAATCATTTGAATCCTTTCAATCCAATGAGGCAGTGAGAGAAAAACAGGATGTTTGCTGTGCATTACAGCCTTCCTCAGGTTTGCAGGGACAGGTTACATGATTCAACATCTCTGAATATGGAAAATTGGTTCAAGGCAGCAAATAAATATGCACATTTTTTCAAGACATTGGTTTACATGTTTATCCAGTGTTTTGCATAATAATCAAGGTTTGATGAAAACATCTCCATACTGCTGCATTATATTTATACTCCATAAATGGGACAGATCCCACTAATGATCACACAGCATAAGACACCACACTTCCCTGATGTGCTCACAAAGGGAGTATTGCTGCCTGATATATCCAAATATAACCTCTACAGTCACCCAGCATGACTTTCCTCTGAAACCAAATCAGATGGCATCATCATATGCACAGTACAAATGTGGAGTAAGAGCAATTTTAAGTATTGAATTCATACTAAAAACCCAGGGTTTGGTAAATAAAAAAAAATGGATGCATTGCCAGAAAACTTATATGATATACACTCAAGAACTTATCTGAAACTGCTCATGTTCTAAAACAAGGAGGAAAGGTGAACACTGATCACTCATCAAACATTCTGAACAGCAGTTCAGGCTGATTACCATTACCATTACCAATCAGTTCAGGCTGATTACCATTACCATTACCTATCAGTACAGGCTGATTACCATTCGGGCCAAATCAAACAGCAGTACAGGCGAACTACCATCAGGCCAAAACAAACAGCAGTACAGGTGGATTACCATCAGGCCAAAACAAACAGCTGTACAGGCTGTTTACCATTTGGGCCAAAATGAGCAGCAGTACAGGCTGATTACCATTCAGGTCAAAACGAACAGCAATACAGGCGAATTACCATCAGGCCAAAACAAACAGCAGTACAGGTGGATTACCATCAGGCCAAAACAAACAGCAGTACAGGCTGTTCACCATTCGGGCCAAAACAAACAGCAGTACAGGCGGATTACCATCAGGCCAAAACAAACAGCAGTACAGGCTGATTACCATTCGGGCCAAAACAAACAGCAGTACAGGCTGATTACCATTACCATTACCAATCAGTTCAGGCTGATTACCATTACCATTACCAATCAGTACAGGCTGATTACCATTCGGGCCAAATCAAACAGCAGTACAGGCGAATTACCATCAGGCCAAAACACACAGCTGGACAGGCTGTTTACCATTCAGGCCAAAACGAACAGCAGTACAGGCTGTTTACCATTCAGGCCAAAACGAACAGCAGTACAGGCTGATTACCATCAGGCCAAAACGAACAGCTGTACAGCCTGATTACCATCGGGCAAAAACGAACAGCTGTACAGGCTGATTACCATTCGGGCCAAAACGAACAGCAGTACAGGCTGATTACCACCGGGCCAAAACGAACAGCAGTACAGGCTGATTACCATCAGGCCAAAACGAACAGCAGTACAGGCTGATTACCATCAGGCCAAAACAAACAGCAGTACAGGCTGATTACCATTCGGGCCAAAACAAACAGCAGTACAGGCATTAGCACATCATATTCATGAAGGGAGAAAAATGAATCTTTAACCTAAAAGTGCTTTACAGTGCTTAATTGGTAACAATCTTGTAAGAATTGCAATTATTGTGATTAAGCTGACACACATACACACACGCATGCACACTCCTTATGCAACAAGTAACATGGACTCCCCATTGCTGCACGATTATGACTGATTAAGTGAGCTTGACACCAATAACAGCATTTATTATCTACAGCTACTTACAGACCACTGGTCTGGATCGATGGGGAAAACCTCTACATGTACTACGCCCATGGGAAACAGACACAGACACTCTCACTCTCTTGCTATCTGACAGGCCAGAGGGTACAGAGGCTGATGTCCAGCCCCTGTGATACCTGCTCCATGACCTTGTGCTCCTGAAATGAAGCCAGATCAAATGGGAATGCTCCAAAGTGGTGCTTGTTCTTGCCCCTCACAATCCATTAATTATTCCCCACACTTGTCAGTCCTGACAGCATAGATTTTAGTCATATCCAAGGGTAACTTGGGGAGGGGACCACATAGATTTGAGTCACAGTCACATCCAAGGGCATGGATAATAATAATAATAATAATAATAATCATCATCATCATCATCATAAGCACTTCAAAAACTTTGAAATGACAGTGAAGGCGGTTTTTTAAAACCACTATAGGACATCTCTACTAATTTCAGGCCTTGGAATTACTTTTAGTGATTATATTGCTTTTACAATAGAAAGAATGCATAGGGTTGAGTCTCCTGAACTCAACAAAGTGCCCACATTGGATATAGGATATCAGACACCATACATATTATGAAAAAAGTAGTAAAATAAATGGATGGAGAGTTTGGTATTGCTGCAGGTAGCAAAACATTGTTTTTCAAAATTGCCTCTTAAGTGTCTCACAGGGAAAAGCTCCTCTTAGCATAAACAACTGCCAGAAAACCTGAAATAAACTATTTAAAAACTAGTGGGTTTCAATACAGAAATCTCCATACCAATATAAGATGGTCTTAGTTTTGCTTATTGTAGTGTGAAAGGTAAATACCGCATCAGTAATTAGCTGGTATTTAGGGGTCATCTGTTGTTGAAGTGAAAGTTGACCCAAGGGTAAAGCTACTTTTTTGGGAGACTGGAAATTGCTTATGTGCTTAGGGTCCTTCAATGTGAAAGTGGTTTTCAGTCAGCTTGGGCTCCAAGGCTCTCTACTCTCCAGACCAAAGAGCAGGGTGCAAGCCATCTTTGGATAAAGCTATCCAATTAGAGGCTGCTCTGCTGTACCAGCTAATCACCTATTCACAAACCCCCTATCTGCATGGTCCCTGGGTGGGAGACCGTGTGCTTGTCCCTTGAGGCCAGGCCCTGTTCAGCTTGGCTCAGCTTGGCCTGGTTAGCTGCTCCACACAGCAAAGGCAAAGTGAGACTCCACAGTGCCTGGAGAGCCCTCCCCCCACCACCCCAACAGAGACGGTGAAGCTGACTGCTGACCCAGAGATGGACTGCAGAACATTGGTCCACAGCTGCAAACTGACCAGGGGAAAAAAATCATGCTCTGCAGCTGAAACTTTGAGGACAACTTCAAAGAAAAAATAGAGGGCAATTTTCTAACAAGCTGTTTTTGTTTTTCATCCGGAGAATCCAACCAACTGCTGTGGTGGTGCTCGCGGAAAGGAGAGAGAGGTGCCACTGCTCTAAATTGGCCAGAGAGACAGCATTTGAGCATTTACAGATCTGACATTATGATTGCTTTAGTGCCAGTAAGAACAAGTGGTCTCTAGTCACAGCCCTCTATCACATCCCTTTGTCTCCACAGAAGCATCTGCCAGGGACATGAAACAAACTTAGAAACATGTCTGCAAAATCAGGAAAGAGGAAAATAAGGCATTTCTGCCTGCATATGCTGGACAACATATTTACTACTCTATATTTTACACCTAAGAGATACTTCCTTATATTATAATAAAATATTGCCCAAAGGGTTCTCAATTCAATTCATATATGTTTTTTTCTGGGACAACGAAAGGTAAGAAAACATTCTAAATCAAATACTACATCAAATAAATTTGCTCTAACTACTATGGTTTGTGATAGCCATTTCTTTTTAGCTGGCTTCCCTTTTACTGAATATACAGTGTGCAAAAAATGTTTCTATCACTTTCATTCACATCAAGAAGATGTTAATGGCTTGCACTCAATTTTCAATTCTAACAAAGTGTTAATTGAGTTACTCTCATCAAAAACCAGAAAATACCAACACCTTAGAAGAAAAGTGATCAAATATTAACACTATATCTCAAGTCACACAATAGAATAATGAGGCTGTTTCTGACTGGCATGTTTACTCGAGTGAGAGCCTTCTCTCTGAGGCCCTAAGAAAGAGACAGCAGTGTCAGCTCTGTGCTTTGATCTCTTCCTTCATATAAAAGAGTAATACAGGCCTAACGACACACTCAGAACAGATAGATTCTCTGGAGGCCAGAGTGCCCCCTCTCTCTTCAATACCAGTGCAGGCAGGCCGACTGCAGAGGGGGCAAAATCTTGCACGGTGGAATGCTGAATCACTTCAAAGAGGAGAGGAGACGGAGAGACAAGGGGGTATGTCTCACACCGCAAACTTCAGGAAATGCTGAGAACAATAAATCTTTAGCGGAGATCTGCTGAGATCCAATAGAGTGTATTAAATAATGGATTTTACAAGCACACAGGGCCGAGCTACACAGCTCCCAGTAGAGGCCTGGGAACAAGGGAACCGCCCTGGGGCATGATTCAGCAGGAGGTCCTGCCCCCTGCTGTCAGCCAATGAGGGAGGGGCTGGTTTGGAGATGCAGATATGACAGGAGGTCTTGTTCTGCCTGTGTGTTTGTTTATAGCAGTGGTCTCAGAGCTGAGCCGCCATGTTGGAGCAGTTGTGGCAGTGCTATTGTTTTAAAGTAGCAGATCCAGCATTGCTCTTTAACAACAGAATTCTCTCTGCTGCTGTTTTAAACCAGTAGCTTCACTTCAGGTACTTTCAGTCATATTCTCAGTGCTGTTGTGTTAGACCAGCGGTTTCAGCGCTATTCTTCTAAAGATTTAAAGTCAGCTTCTGAGCTCCTTCAGTTACGTCTTTACAAATCAATAAAAATCTACGATGAAACACTGCTATCTGAGACCAGAAAACCAATTTAGTTTTATTGGAAAACTCCAAAATAGCATTATACACACCTCTCAATGTTAGCTGTGTTTTGTGGGTTACTGCAATGCAGTTTTACTTAAGAAGTGAATGTCAATCAAACAAAAAATATATATTCCTGAAATATAAGCCTCCATCACCTGTACTTAGACATGCTATGTACCCTCAGATCAGACTCTTTTAGAAGGTAGAGAGTGTCCTCCAGATTAAAGCCACATATTGAGTGTGTGCTTATTTTTTTCCTCAGTTTCACTCACCTGATACCAACTTCTCCTGCACTGCTCTCCTCTGCTCCCACCTGTGGAGCTGTACAAGTCTAGAGAGATGGGGTCTGTGTCTTAAGGAATAGTGGAGGTGTGCCAGACAGAGGAGGTTGCATAAGTGGGTGGTGTTTGAAGAGGTCCCTCTGAGAGGAAGTGTGTGTCTGAAGGATGAGTGCACTGTTAAATGCTGATCAGAGAGTCTGTCTTGTCAGTAGTTGTAATTGCATGTCTGTGGTGCGGGAAAGACTCCAGAACAGTCAAATGCACAGGCAGCTCAGTAAAAGCATAAAAGCAGAGCAAAAGATATACAGGCATGAGGCAGTGATGGGGAGAGGGCTGACCTGGACTGGTCTACCGCTGACCCTGAAAGATGAAGATCTACAGAACAGGAAGTCCCAGTTCAAAGATCTGCTTCACCTCTTAATTTATCTTTAACTCTGGGATAGGAACAGTACTGGCTTTCTTATCATGTCCACCTCCTTTCTCTACCTCTCGCTGTTTCTTGCAGGATTCAACTGTCACCAGCTTAGGTTAAAGACATACCTGTCTCTCATTTTTACCTGCAGGATGACCTGAATCACATCAATATGACCTGTGAGACTGTTGTCTCCCATTGTGGGCTGAATGCAATGCCTTTCGGTGCCGACAGGAAGAGACACCTGTTCTTATGTAACCACCATGGTGTTACACGGTGGACATAACTCTCACTGCTACCTTTGTCTAAAGGGCATACTTCCAGCAGAGATGTGGGTCTTGAATTAGCATCACCATCGTTCCTCTTCATTTCCAAGCATAACAGGACAATGTGCTTTATAGATAAGGATGTGTATGGGGAAACAACCTTAAACTTAGTCTCTGGCCAGTACATTCTTGCTGCTGTGAGTTGCGAGAACACCAGGAAACAGTGATGGGGTCGCTGGGTCCCTGACTGCGCTCCTTATAACCTCACCGAGGCAATGATGTTACGGTCTTGTCTGACATGCAGGAACAAAACGCCGATTCACTCGCCTGAATGAGCCATCTTAATCCAGTTAGGATACGCATTCATGTAAAATTAGGCTGTGCATTCCCCATCTGAGACCAGAACTGAGAGCTTTTTAATTTCTGTTGCCTGTGGGTGTATGAGATTTAAATCAGCTAACAGTCCAATCTAAAGATTTCAAATTTAGTCTTCAGGCTGCTCCAGTTCTGAGGAACAAGGGTGACTGTAAGACAGAAAGAGAATGTGTGTGCGTGCGTGTACACACCAGTAAAATACACAACAGCCCGTACCATAATGCCTGATACATAAATACAGAGCAGCCCATACCACAGGGCTGCGCTAAAACAATAGGAGTGTCTTCCCATAGAGCAGAGATTAACATGTTCCTAACATTAAGAATGGACATAATTAATCAGGTCACACTATGTATATGAGCTCTCAGATTTTACTTCTTGAAACAAATTGCAGAGTTATATAAAGAGCTCGCATAATGTCCTATGATTGTGACAATACAATGGGTTAAATCACAGCCTGACACATTTTTGATTTGAGCAGCAGATGGGAGAGGGGTGAATGTGGAAAAAGCCACTCTGCTTTTGTTCCCTAGCCACATCACACAATCACATTTTAATGAAGTGCCTTTCCTCTGCACAAAGGCAGCCATCACGCTACCTCCAGGATCACGCCCTCCTTGTCCGATCTCCCACCTGCTTTCACTCCACAAACTTTCTCTCACATTCTAACCTCTCGCTGTAGTCTGACTGCTATTGTTCTGCCTGTGTAGCAGACAGCATGAGGCTGGACACACAACCTGTGAGCTGCTTGTGTGTGTGTGCACCATTACATACCAGCATACATACATTTTGCAGAAAAAAATGCTACCGCAAATATACATGCATGGCCACATACTATACACAGTAAATGTCAGAAATTAAAACCCAAAAAAACATTCACAAATACTAGCATCCCAGACATCGGCTTTGATACATGTATATGTATTTGCAGTTATGCAGTGATTTGGGAACATTGTAGAAGAAATCCAGATCAGCTCACAGAGAGGTGACGTCTGATGTAATCGTGCCTCCATTTCAAAGACATGCCATTATAACCCCATTTTCAGCATTATGGTACCAAACAATAGCATGATTAATAGGAGTACCTCCATAGAGAAGAGAACCACTTTCATGTAATATGATGGTAGTGGGGAAGTACTGAAGAGGGAGGTGACAGAACTGTCAGAATTTTAAAAAGGAGCAGCAGAACACCAGCTGGTTCCATTAGATGAGATGCCCACACTCTTTGTTTACCTCTACGATAGGCAAAGCCATGTACAGAGTGCTCATTCAGGCTTTTGATACCTCGACTGTGCAATCCCTCAAATGGAAAAAAGGGACGACATGAGTGGCTCAGAGCTGAGCAGATGGGCCAGGCCTAGTTTCCTATGAAGTGACCATCCTCTAATCTTCCACCTGGCTCCCAGAAGATGCTGGGAAATGCCACAGAGCTCAATCACATGGCAAAACTCTGTAGCTTAAGCAGGAAGAGTTGGGAAGTTTGGGGTAGAATAAGTGGCAAAGGGATGTGGGGGGTGTAGCTGTGGGTCAATAAGGGCAGAGTGGTTGGAGGGTTAAGCTGAGATGGGTTGGCATTTACAGGACAGAGGATGAGGTGTATGCGCAAAGAAGAGACAGTTCATTTATCTCTCTACCTATGGTGTCTTATGCCCTGCCCCCTCACCATAAGTGACCTATCAGCACACGACTGGAAACAGGCAAGCAGATGGAACACATGAGTAGGAAGAACAACCAATAAGATAACCACAACAGCCTCTCTTTAGCCTCCACATTTGCATCATAGGCCTCACCTAAGGGCTGGACAAAGCCATCCTGCCATGCGTTCACACATGGGAACAACAGTCATGTGGGAAAATATGTTATTAAAAATATAATAAGAAAAACAAACATTGTCTGGAGGAATTTACTGCTGTCTTGATTTCCTCCAAATTTACAGTGTTCTTTGAAACAGGGCTCATTTTCATATTTCCAATCTGCATGCTAAACAAACACACATAATTTTAGCAACAGTGTTCACTATTTCCCTCCCCAGACAGTTCTATGTGCAACTCGCTAATCAGAGGGAAGAGAAATATTAGCCAGGGGATTGCTGGGATGTGCAGCAGCGTAAATTGGATATTTGCAAATAAAACAACGGCTGTTTTCCTTATAAGTGGAAGTGACAGAGAGAAGGAAAGAAACATTTATAAAGCTGATATCTACTGTTTTCATAGCTGCAGTCAGAGGTATTCACAACCTTTATTAGTTCTGTCCCAAAGGAAACATTAAAAGATCTGATTGTGATGATGATGGCACCTGTGAACATTTACTCACACCTGTTAGCATACATGTGCATACACACAAACACTGAGGAAAAAAACCCTATTTATAAACACCATAAAAGAAACACTCCAACCATTACCTCAACCAAACTTGCACATGCATATGTTAGAAACCATAAGGGTAACCCAAGCCAAGCTCCCAATGGTCCCTTTCAACAGTACAAAGACAAAGCATCTCTCCAACTTCCACATTGCTCTCAGTTAAGAGCTGCAACCAATATTCAGTTTGCAAGAGTGAGGGGAAAAATTACCTTGACAATGTTCAGTAACAGAATTCATTTGTTGCTCTTGCCGAGTTACAATGCTGTCACTCTGTAGAGATGAAAGAAAGCGATACGAACATAGGATGGCATATTTCACTGGAAACAGAAGCCTACAGCCAGCTTGAGCCATCAATCATGTTGACAATGAGGATCAGATCTCCAGCATGGAGCAGCAGAATTATTACAGAAGGTGTATGTCTCATTCCCCCCGCATAGCCTGCAGCACTTTCCTAAAATAAAATAAACAGACAAATACACAAATAAAAGCTGTCCCCCAACTATGCCACATTGCTGGAAGCAAGCATCCAGCGCATTTCACTTAAAGCCGTAAATATTCTGTTTGAGGCATCTTTGAAGATTGATGTCGGGGTACAGCACCCTTTGAGGAGTGTGTGATTGCAAGGACCATCATAGTAATCAGACCGATGCTAATGAGAGCAGTCAGCTGCTCCATGCAGATAGCAGGACTCATTAACATTAGGCAGCCCTGAACACAGCTCTGTGTCTGAACACACACAGATCTTCATCATATTAATGCTTGATGAGTGTGTGTGCTTTTTTCTTCTCCAAGAGTTTAATCCAGTCCATGTCAGTTTTATTTTAAGTTGACTTTGAAAGGGGTCCACAAAGAGCAGTATGGTTAAATGATAATCAATGCTGCATGGAAATGGCTTGTTTACTAAAAGGTCAAAGGTCAAAGTAGCCGGGTTAATCAAATGAAGTGTGTCTCATTATTGTTCATCAATATTCATGAAAAGGAAACCAGCCATGATTTTCCCACAAGGAGACATCCAATCAAAAGGTTAAAAGTCCCTCAGACAAAAACCCAATTCTCTTGCAAACTAAAACATGCTTCCTAAACACAGCTATTGTCTGTATATATACAGTACAGACCAACATTATTGGGCCACCTGTGAGTTTTTTAAACTTTAGGTGATCACCAATTTACCAGTGTGATAAAATAATTCATATGTGGGTAAAAAATAAAGATTCTTTTATTCAATGGCATATTTATATAGTTTGGTTTCACCATGTAGAAACAACAGAATGTGTTATACATAGCCCCTCCCCCTTGTAAGTTGCAATGTCTTGTCACTCACTCTGATACAGGTGAGTCTCATCTGTCCACAACACCCTTTTCCAGAACTGTGCAGGCACTCGTAAGTACTTCTGCAACCTGGCCATCCTGTTTGTGAGGATAACTATTACTCTGCATCTTGCAATGTAGCCTCAATACTGTTTTGTCTTCTGTAGCCAGTAGTCACTGACACATACACACCTACCACAGGAAGAGTGCTTTTGATCTGTAAGACAGGTGTTTGGAGGTTTTTCATCATTCTTCATTTGAGGGTGTTTTGGGGTTTATCTTTGTCATCCTGTGGATGGCAATCAAAAGTCTGGACTAAGAAATGACCACCTGATCTTATTTATACTAAACATTATGTTGCCCTAAAATGGGGGGGGGGGGGGGGGGGGCTTTGCATAAAACACGCCCCAATTTCTTGTCGGTGAAACCACTAGTATTAACATACCCTTATACACACACACACACACACATATATACACATAAATGCATATACACACACCTAATACTTTTGGCCTATACTGAATATTGAAAAATGTGTATTTTTCCACTTTTTTCTTCCAGGAGCAGAACTCACTTAAAAGCTGAGTGCAGAAAGCGCCACAATGGGTCTGTTCACCCTCTGAAGATGTGATTCACCCCCCCATGCTGGGCCATTTCTGATACTAATGAACAGCTTTGCTGATCAGTCATGATGTAATGTAACATGCAATCTAATTAAAGTGTAATGTAATAGCCTTTCATTTGTAATATATTTTAGTGAGTCTAATTAGTAATGTAACAAAATGGCCAGAAACCACAGCAAGGTTACCTCATGGGTGCACATTCTTTCATCAAAAGATGAAAAGCAGTACTTTTTACACTGATAATAAAAATCAGATCATAGATTTAAATGATTTTGAAAACAGAGGCCTGTGGCCACCACACCCCATCTCTCTGTTTAGAATAGCTTTTTAAAAAAAAGTAATAAGAACAGAAAATTGAGAGCAGTAAAATGTTTGTCTTATTCCTGCGGTTATATTAAACAATAAATAATGATTAAAAAATGCCTTTGTGTGAGACCCATTATATTATTTAGAGTTTTTACACACTTACTCTAATTTTAATTACTGTTTTCTTATATTAAATTACCATTTATTAACTCAATACATTACATGTTCCAGTTTAAATATACAGTACAAAAAAGACTGGTAAATGTGCTATTACTCAAAATTTTTGGATAGAGAAACTGTTCATGTGGAGATGACAGAGAATGAATTGAAAAGATTAAACCACTCTTTACCTTTAATGAAAAGAAAGCAATAATCAAAAAAATAGCTGTGTCATGTAGTGATTAGGGACAGCTACAGATTCAAGTACTTAACTTGGGTGCTGTAGGTTTAAGTAGCCTAGTACTGATTGTTTGAAATATCAAGGTGTATGAATGCTTGGCATGACAAAGTGTAAGGTATGCAAGTCACTCTGTAGAAGTGCCAATGGCATCTGGTAAACAAATAAACAGCAAAAAAGAGTCAAATAAACAAAGTTTTTTGTGAGACAAGAGCCGAATTTAACGAGGTTAGTTGTCAAAAATAAAAGACTGTTTCCTGGTCCTCAGGGATGCGACCCTATTAGGCGAATCAAAGGAAGGCTCTGTAAGAGTATTAGAATTTCAAAGTAGTTTTGATTGTTTGATCTCACATCCAAAATTATTGTTGCAAAGTCATTAACATAAACCAACTTCAAAATATACAGCCTGCTGCTGGTTCCAAACCATAATTAACTGGCCTGGTAAGACAAGGGATCTTACCATTCACAGCCAAGGGATGTGCATCTAGAGGTCTAAAGCCAAAAACCGACTGTATCAAACTTCATATGGTAAACAAGTGCACAAATCACAAAATTCAACCAAATCACCAGATGTTTTTTTTTTCCCTGCAAGTGAACAGCAATCTTCAAACAAGAGAAATACAAAAGCCTTTCTTAACAATTTATATTGGCCTTGTTTTTGTCTTCCTTCTTCATAGCTTCCAGAAAACATCCAATAGATATGCAGAATTATTCACAGGTCTGCATAACTCAAACTTCTAACGATTACAAACACTTAGGGAGGTCTTTACTGCCAAGACATACCTTCCAATCCTTTTTAATGACCAAAGGCCAAGAGAGGAACAAGAAGAAGAAACAAACAAAAGAATCTGAGTAATTAAACTTGCCAGGAACACAATTCTACAGAGATAATTGAAATTACAAATTATGTGTGTTTGGCAGTATTGACTTTAATTCAGGTTCATACTATGGCAATTTATCTGTATAATAATCATTTAGGTTTTGTGCATACCAAAAAAGCTACAATATGCAGTGTAATTGATTTGTATGATTAATTTTGGGGTTGCAGAATGAGTGATTAACTATAGGTCCCTGAGAGGGCTCTGCTGTAAATTACTGAACAGGTTTAGCTATGTAAGCACTTAGCCATGCCCTGAAGAACAACATCATGGGAGATTGCCATATAAGGCAGGAAAAGAGATGATGACTGGAGACAAAGTGTGCTTTTTAATATACATGAAGAAATAAAATTACCTTGGGATGATGATAGAGGTGATAGAACTTATATACTCTTCTCTCTACTCTGTTTTCTGTCTGCAATGCTTAAAACTACCAACACAAATATCCCACTGCCACCTCTGTATATACATACACACATACTCACCATTTGCCTATGTAATAAACTATATCAATTATAACTAAACCTCACATCCAAAGAGCATGACTTGAATATAAAACTTAGCTACTATGAAAATGTTGGTGAGTAAATGAGTAAAACAAAGTGTGAAATGTAAAGCTGTGAGTGCTGCAGGTGAAAGTCACCCTAAATCAGGGTGTCTGCCCTGTCAAACTGACATGTGTTGATGCTTTTACTCTTGATGCTTGATGCTCTTCCTACATCTAAGCTTGATTTCCTAATTGGCTCTATCAGAATGGCATTTTAAACTCTGTTTTTGTGAATGATATATAACAGCTGGACATTTGTGCACCAAAGCAAATAACCCTTTCACAGCAGTGCATTTTACGTGCAGGTAAGGATGTGCATGAGCGATAAAGTCATTTGACCAATGAAGCCAGGGTAACTGCTCGGAATGAACACTGAAGCTGCTACTCCTCTGTGAGCAGCACTCGATATTCTAGTTCTGAAAATGAGATGTTAGAGTGCTTCACAAGGAGCTTCCCATTTGTGCCATGTTCACAGGGGAACCTGGGCAATCAATCAAACACAGTCCTGGTCATTACAATGTAACAAAACCACTCTCATCTTAAAAAGGCTCATACAAAAGGCCATTTAAAACACAAGCTCTGTCCTGCAAAGTAGTGACAGAAAAGAATGACATTTAAGTCACAGGCCAGCAACCTTGCAACAGCCCCTAATGAGTTTACATGGGACAGAATAAAATCTTAATTTCATAGGTGTCCATTGCTGTAAAACTTTTATTGTCATGGACAAAGTGGTTACCAGCAGTTTCTGGACCTTCTAACTATGTCAATGCCATCTTGCAAGAGCAAAAAGCTACATTTTCTGTTTTTTTAAACAATCTGCCATGAATATTTCCTTCAGAATCAGAAACCATCACTGACTCTAATTCCATCTACTGTTCGTTTAGTATCAACTGATATTGTTTCACGGAGTGTCCTCTGCTGTTTGTGCCAAATTTCTGAACCTGTTTAACATTTCATTCTGAAATCACCAAAACACTCAACAACATGACCCTGAAAAATCACAAAGAATCTCTGTCATATTTAGCCCCAAGCAAAAACGAGACAATTCATAGCTAAACTTCTAACAATTACCACAAATTAAGAGATAAAGTCAGACTTACATAATACATTACATAAAGGCTTATGAATGTCATGCATAAATGACACCCATATTAAGATAAAATGTCGGATTGGAAGATAAGACTGACTCAGAGAAGCTGATCTGAGATCATTTACACATACAGTTATGACTGTGGCAATGTCTTCCTCCAGATGAACTCAAGTGGAAAGAGGTATCCACAAGCTCTCTATCTCTCTCTCTCTTGGGCTCATATTTGCTAAAGGTTAACATGCAAACAAACAGGAGTCTTGCTGAGTTCTACACTGCAGTTTTCCCTGATGAAAAATTCTGTGGGATCACCAGATATTATGTCTGCTGTAATCTGAATTAAAGTGCTTCTGATTATTGTATTGATTTTAAAACACAGCAATGACTCCAACACTCATTTCAGATGCACATTTGCTTTCACTTTTATTGCAGCATTTTGTGCTGGCTAGGAGAGAACGGGGGCATCTGTTTGGGCTTAAGTGATGCATTACTCTGTTCAGCTCTACTTTATATGGCTCTGTCAGAGGTAATTGGTTCATGAAGATCTGTAATTAAAGGAATGAGTGTGTTTATCAGCAGTCTGCTCGTTAGGATAAAGCCATTTCACAGAGTCGCTGACATTTACACTCATTTCACCGGCAAAGAGACAGAGACGTCCACCTCTCTCACGCGTTGCTGCGTGTGCAGTGCGCGTAGGTGTGACATGCAGCACATAGGTGTACACAGGGAGAAGTGTGTGCAGTGCAAGGCATGTGCAGTGTACTATGGAGAGATGCACAGTTGGTTGTGTGGAGTTTTTGCTCAGGAGTTGGGAAAAGAGACTTTGTATGTACATTACACATTTGTGTGGTAGGGAGCTGAAGAGGAGGGTTTACACTTACTCGCTGTGTATGAGTAAACAAACCATTTGTTTACACACAACGAATCTTTGTTGAAGAATATTCTCTGTGTGTGTGTGGGGAAGTGAGGGGTTAAGCTTTTTTTACAGAGGGGGCTTTTGTTTAAGAGACATTGACATACCTCCCTCCGTCGTGATGCCCAACAGGTCTGTTTGATCTTCCACACCACCGCAGCGACCAATAGCAGTGACAGGAAACAGCTATAGGATGAGAAAGAACGGTCAATAAAGTAACAGTCATCATAAAATCCACACTGCTGCAGTGACTAGAAAGGGGAACATAAGGAATTACATAAATAAAGGAGGTAACAGTGATGTAACAAGAGACCTATGCTGTAACAAAGAGTATGGGCCATCAATACTGTAACAGCAGACATTGATGTCAGTACTGTTATATGGGTACAAATAAGTGCACCAGTATTACACTGTGCTTCACCATGAAATCCACATTTTGTCATCTTTTCATAACAAGCTGGTACAGAGCAGCCTTTCAACTGAAGTACTTGTTAGTCAATAAAACTGAGTTGTTGTCAGTCTTTTGAAGGAAGTGAATTTGAGAAGTTTCAGCATTTTCAGTCGAGACAAGCAGCCTCTTTGTGAGTTCATGAACAATATAGAAACAACCCACATCCAGGAAATGCTGTCAGACCTAAATTACTGACATTTAGAATCTGACCTTCAGTGAACTTATGCCTACGAAACAGCTGTATGACAGAAGGATTTAACACGAATGAATCTAGAAATAAAATGAGACAGATAATTTGCAGATAGAACCATGTAAAACAATTTCAACTTGTATAAATGGTGATTTTCTTACTGCAATTTCTTGAGAATAAATTATGGAAGAAGCTGTTTAATTGATTTAAAAGGACTCGAATCCAGAAATATTCTGTCTGGACAAAGGATGAATATTTCTGGATCTGCTCATATTTGAAAACATTCACTATGAAATGCTTTTTGTCAATCCAATAATGCTGTGTAAATAAAGACTCCAATCCAGCACCCCACCACCCCCCCCCCCCCCCTTCTCCATACCTGGATATCTGCCACCCAAAATGACACAGTGTTCTATCTCACTGCCTGGATTGGGCCTACACTCATCACCCAAGAACAAAAACTTAAATAAATCCTAAATACCACTTCAATAAAACACATCTTGATATGTTGTAAATGAGATAATAATTTCTACTCTTAGCTTCCTGGAATAAAACAAATATATCTTCTGAAGATACTCAAAGGCCTGATTAATGTGTTTCTGCTGTATATCACATCCTGAAGTTTTAAATCCATCAACCAAACATTTCAGTGGAGGTACCTTTCTTTCTCATCAACACACACATACACACACACACTCATGCACACAAGAATGTCCACAAACTCTACAGTACATAATACATCTCTTTCTGACTTTCTCATGAATACAAACATACATTGTACAGCCTCTCTCTCTCTCTCTCTCTCTCTCTCTCTTTCTCACACACACACACACACACACACACACACACTGTACAGTCTCTCTCGCTTCTTAACACACACACTCCCTCTATCTCTCTACAATTCACATATGAAATGCCAAGCCCTTTCTCCCAAGCCCCCAGCCACCCCCTGGGTTTGTTTGTATAATATTAATAATTAATTCTGAATCACGCTGCATGTACGGATGACACATTGGGACCGGATACAGTTTGAGCCAAGATTTCACATCACATTGCCACTGAATGTCTTCAGTTAATTACCCCATAAATATATTATGAACACTGTCACCCCACATGTAAATATTCAACAGGAGAACCCACACAAATACACAGGCAGAAATCATATGCAGTGAAAGCATTGAAATGTGTGAAATCTTTACCATGTATGCATCCAAAATGTTGTGCATCTACAATAGAGGGTGTCATTTTTACATGACCTGCACATCTGGCACCAAGACTGTACAAGGAACTCCAAAAGAGATGCCTGGCAAACATATAGTTACTAGGTGCCACCATAAAAATAATGATTTCAGAATCTCAAGTTACATTTCAGTGTAGTAGTATTCAAATTAAATTAGACTAAACACAGGAAATGAAATTCAAAAACACACAAAAATGTGGAATCAATTCACTGTACATTATATAATACTGTACAAAAGCAACATACACTACACTCCCCTTTATAACAGGCTAAGCTGAGATTTTTTTTTCTGCAAAAGCTTAACTGTTGATGAAATAACTAGCCTTCCGACTGTAGATGCACAGCTGTACATTAGTAAAAACCATAATTGCAGCCTCCCATAAACTAGCCACAGCTGTACAGTACAATTTGCTTTTCTTTCAATTAATTAAAATGTTAAGGAATTAATAACATTATGTATAACTTTATTAATAAAAGGTCCATTGGTCTGTACCGAGGAGCTGATTGACCAGGCCCCTTTGTGGAGGGGGTCAGGCAGTACCACATTAGGAAACAGCACAGTGTAAAAAGCAGAACCACACTCTGCCCTAATCCTGGGCCAACAGACCCGCATTAGGCCCATGCTCGGGAGCTGACCAGGAAGCGGTATTCTTCCATGTGTAAATATTTACATGTGGATCCATTTGATAAGTCACTCAATCAGGTGGAGACGGCTCTCTAATGCTAACAGACCTCCGAAATCCCATTCTGTTTTGGCATGATACCGACTGAAAATAAGAGCAGCTGCTAAATCTCTCAGCCGATCGGGACAGTGGCAGTGCCTGTGGAAATCCCCCTTCAGATCTCCCTCTCATCCTATGTGGTTTCTGATGGTAAACAAGGAAGGACAGGTCATTCTTAATCCCCTGCAAAGCACATAGTGTGCTGTCTGCCAAATGAATTCTGCCTCTCATAATGTAATTCCTGTGAAATGTGCTTAAACCAAATTCACAAGAGGAGGAGGCAGAAGGAGCAAGGATTTGCGGGCCTGTTGGAGTCATGCAGGTGTGTAATACCAAAGATAGGTGATCAAGTGCTCAGTTACAATCTTGATCCTGCTTTGAAATCTTCTAAAACCATT
The DNA here is from genome assembly GCA_019788955.1 of Albula glossodonta. Taxonomy (NCBI): domain Eukaryota; kingdom Metazoa; phylum Chordata; class Actinopteri; order Albuliformes; family Albulidae; genus Albula; species Albula glossodonta. The sequence continues at coordinate 8,003,048 of JAFBMS010000020.1, read as the reverse complement.
TCAATGCATTTGTTAAAACCCAACCATGTTCTGTGATGTAAGAGTGTTACAGAGAGACAGGTGGCCAGAAATGTTGGTGAAGTTGGGAATGGTGGCTCTGACAGCGGGACAGAAAGACAGAGGTAAAGACAGGGAATGAGCACAATAAGACAAGAAGAATCAATGTCTGACATTACAGTCTAATATCTTTCGAGAAAAGGTGAATTCCACATGGGCATAGAGTTAGAGTATCACCATCATATCCATATGGATGGGAGTTTGTGAATTGTATAGTTTACCAGATGGTTAATGAGCAGAGCTGTTGCTTCTGCAGCTGTAATGAGAAACTGAGATAAAATGGACATTACATGTGGAAAGAAGTAAATGAATTGTAGACCATTTCTGAAGTAACATGAGTTCACAAAATTAATAATTTTCCATCTCCAGAATTAAAGAGGAAGGAGTGGGAGTAACTGTGTGTACCTACACATTCAGATGGAGTTACTGTGTTTGCCTGTGTAGGTGACGGTCATGTTTTGCTTACACAACAAAACTGCTGGGGAAAAAAGTGTCCCCCCCTAACGGTACCAGACTGGATCCAGGATTTTAACTGCATGGTTATTGAGCCCATCGTATTTCTGCTGTACTGTCCCTGTTTCTACAGTCAAACTCAGACACTATACGATAGGGTATTTTAAAATGGGCCAGTTCACATTTTCGCACAAGGTCTATTAATTACAACCAAGCAATTAATCCATGTACTGGTTTACCACACTAATGGGGAGCTAAGCATGCTAATTGCTGTGATTATGAGTGTATTCAGCATAAGAGACCATGAAAGCCGATTTAGTTCCAAAAACGATTCATCACAGCTTGGCTCATCAGTAAGAACCAAGTTCAACCGCCCTCTCACCTTGATGATGAGGAATCAGTGGGAGGGACACCATCTGGGATCACATGTTTTGATCAGGTTTTGCATACAAGAGCTACCCTCATGGGACATGATTTTTGAAAATTTCAAGTCGCCAAGGATGAACAATAAGGAAAGCAGGTGAACAAAAACTGGCTTGGGATTGAATTCAGCTGTGAGTTTGTCAAGGCAAAAAATCAACATTGCCGAGGAGAACTGTCAACTGACTCCAAGCCTGTGTCTATTTAAATTAAATATTTTTTAATTGTTCAAAAGTCCTGCACTAACATGCTTGCAGTAGCAAAACTGGAAACAAACATCATCGCCATTTTACTAGCGAATAGTTTTACACTGAGCAACTTTCAGTGAAAAAATATAAAGCTACTTTTAGTCACACCTGTGTTGTGACCCTGGGCATCGTTGTGAGGGATGTTTATCTGACTAATTATAATCAGAGTTAAGTGTGAATTTTAACTATGCAGACATGGATGTCTTGAACACAGAGGGGAGGGGGGAAGGGTTGTGGGGACATCATTTCAGGGAAAGTAAGGTGATTTCACCTGAACAGCAAGAGACATGACATACATGTACCCAGTGCAGAAGAATCTCTCAGAGCACATTTGGTCCGAAAGCCAAACAGCATGGCTGCAAGCATGATGCAGAGATTATTGGGGGAAGGGAGGGTAACTACATCTCAGTGTGAATAACTCTACACTATTCCAAAACCTAGATAAGTTGTAGCTCTCCAGGACTAGGACTGGCCAGGCTCTGGTTTTGGGTCTCAGCCAATAAGAGCTAACCATGATGCACCTCCCACTCATAGGTCATCTCCACTTGGAAAAAAACGCTGGAGTGTTCCTCAGGTCTAGACAGGGGCAGAGTAATTGGGCTAAAATGAACAGCAGTGTCACCAATTAGCATGAGGACTGCTGACGCATATCAGCTTTTTAATTCTATTTCTTCTACTCATTTAGAAAACTTCTTTAAAAGAGGAGAGTGACTCAAAATGAGCCTTCAAAGAAAACAGTTTAAAATAGCTTTTTGAAGCTAATGAGGTTTTTCAACTGGAATACTTGAGCATTTCATGGGCTGATATGATTTTCAATTAGCACTTAATGTTTTAAATCCACAGGGAAATACACTTTCCTCAAAGCCATCAGAGACAGTAGTGAAATACACATTTATTAAGAGTGTTTCACAACTGAGAAAAAAAAAAAACTAAGAAACTGGTGCCTTCTTCCTTCAACACATCACTCCATTAGGTAAAGCAAGTCAATGTTTACAGCCAAATCAACTGAAGCCGTTAGAACCCTCCAATCTTCCAACAGAAACAAAAATGACTGGTTCATATTAGTAACTTAAACTGGCAGCCAGTTTGGTCAAAGGTGTCCAATACTTTGAACTTTACCCCAAGACATGGAATTAAAGGATCTACCACACTTCAACAGATTATAGGATCCACCAATAACCCATCAGGCTTTGCTTGATAACAAAATGTACTCAACATAACATTAATACATCTCACTGGGTTACAGGACACAACCCCTCAGCACTCAATATGGCCCAGGACTGTTATAGTATCCACCAGAAGTCAGATTGCAGAATTACATCAGGTCTTTGGTTCAGACCTATGGGTCTTATGGTTATAAACTGTATCATTAATAACTAATGCAAACTGAGAGCACAGTGAAAACTCAACATGGTAAAAACAAAAAACCAGAAAAAGAAAAACTGGAGGGAGAGAGAGAGATAAAACATTCTTTCCCTTTAGCACAATGTGCTCACTCTCTCCTTATTCTAGGACAGAAAGGCCTCATGGGGCAATCTGACATTTCTATCACAACTCAAGTTTTATTTTCTCTCGTGTGACTTCAGGCCTTGGCTCCACAAACCCAGATAATTAAACAGATCCTGTGGAATCACCCAGCCCGACACCAGCGCCCTTTTAATGTGAAAATATTGGCAGCTCTGTAAACATTCCCCAAGCTAACACTGAGTATGATATTGGGCAAACTGGGTCATGTTTCGGACTAGAGGGATGTGATCCAATGACCCCTCAGGACATTCTGCACAATTTTGCTCATCAATGACTTAATGAGTCTTCATATGAGGAAGAAACGTATGTTTGTGACTCCAGCAGTTTCTCAGTCTGGGAAGAGGCCAGTGTTATTAACTTTGCTGTATAGATTGCTTTCAACATTATTGTTTGTGGGGCCATCAAGGGTTTCAGCATTTGAATTCAACAGCACAGAAATTAAATCCAATATTTTCTGGGGTGGAAAGTCCAGGTCAGTGGTAAAATTCTTCTTTTTTAGGAGGAATAAAAAAGAAACAGCCAATGGGATTCAACAATTGGTATCCTGAATGCCAATTAAAAGTTATGTGTGCTCAATTTTCAGGCAGCATGGTGTTTACTCTGAATGCAGGTGCAGTTTAACTGCATTATGTAGCTGCAGTTTTTCACATAATGCATGTTCATAATGGAGACAGCGTTCAATTTTCTGAGATTTTTACAACATGATACAGTACAGTCTAGGGTCCTGATGGTACTATAATGAATGTCAATGATTGAACAACATAGAGTACTATAGCCTCAAATAGATCTACAGCAGCAGGCTGTTAAACCATTTGGGGAAATACATTTTTCTCTTGAGTTTATCAAAGTAGTGTAAAAAAGGTCATCTGGGGCATTTTTTTCAGATTCAGACTGAGCGAAAAGATGGTTTCTTCCTTTCATGTCGGGCATTTGATAATATGAAGGGATGCCAGAGTAACAGGGGCAGGGTCTGAAGGGATGCCAGAGTAACAGGGGCAGGGTCTGAAGGGATGCCTGAGTAACAGGGGCAGGGTCTGAAGGGATGGCAAAGTAACAGGGGCAGGGTCTGAAGGGATGCCAGAGTAACAGGGGCAGGGTCTGAAGGGATGCCAGAGTAACAGGGGCAGGGTCTGAAGGGATGCCTGAGTAACAGGGGCAGGGTCTGAAGGGATGGCAGAGTAACAGGGGCAGGGTCTGAAGGGATGGCAGGGCAGGGCCACACCAAGCTCCTGTGAATACAGTATATTGCGTTTAATTACCTGGGTTCTGTTTGAGTGTGGTGTTTGGGGGAATATGGTCTCTGTTTCTACAGTAGCTGGGTGTTGTATCTCTGTGGCAGTTGTAAAATCTGGTTTCTGTTTTGTTTTGGTGTTTAAGATATGCTTTTGTGAAAGATTTTTTCTTTGTTAAGACTGAGTGCAGTGCAAAGAGAGCAGCACTGGGGAAATCCTCCATTGGCAGTTCAGTGAGAGGGTCAGAGACATCTGCAGGCCAGATGGCACCCCAGCTTAGTGTCCATGCTAATGGTGCCAACATACCAACAAGGCAACAGGGCATTGTGGGAACAATGAGAGCACAAACCTGAAGCAGCACATACATGCAGGCACAAAGGCACATGTTCAAATCTTCAAAAACATACTGGCAACTTTGCAGAGATACACACAAATACACAAGCACAGACATGTACACATGGAATTACAAACACACGTGTGCACTCAGGCAGTGACACACAGGCAAACGCATACAGACAGGTGCATGCATGTACACAAACACACACACACTCACAAGCCCACACATGAACATATAACTCAAGGGCTTTTACTGTGATACAGCCACTGATTACTGAGGAGACCATTGTATGCTCTGCTCTGCCAGTAATGTTTTGGGCTCGCAGGCTATTTCTTTCATCATAGACACTGATGAGCACTAGCATATGGGGGAAGATGATAGCAGTGCTGTCAGATTCCAAGGTCATGGAAACATGGACGACCCCTTGATGGAGCACTTTATTTCTTCAGTAGACAATGAAAAATTTTATAGTATGTCAATACTAAACAAGGGAGAGAGATATAGACAAAGAATAGAGCTGATGTTCACTAAATTATGTTTAATCCACTCACTCCCTAAATTGTAAGAGTGTAGTGTAAAGAAAATGCAGTAATGATGAAATGCACAGGCAAAGTATTAACACTTTGCCATAACATACACCATATAGTAAATGAGGTATAAATACACATCCTTCTACTCACAGCGTTCGAGGCATATTTTTTCCTGCACAGTATCTGATGAGGCATGAGGCTTAAATCCTGTATTCTCCACCTCCATCTCTGAATGCCAGGCACAATCACATCACAGTGCCCCCTGCCTGCAGGGCAGCTCATTACACACAGTGTCATGGCTCTCTTGCCCAGCACTTCAGCTCTCATCCTGTCAACAGAAGTCCAGCCACAGCACACTGCTTGCAAAAATCTCTTTGTCCGTCTGACCGTCCATCTTATTAGTAAGTATTGAGGGTGTGTGTACATTCAATCCTACATATGTTGGATGTAATAAAGGTGAATCTCACATACATGTACACACACACACACACACACACACACACACATTCTCTCACTTTCATAGACATAACAGCATCACATGCACACACAAAGATGCAGACATCAAACCCCAAACTTAAACTTTCTAACAAAATGGGATATGGAGCATCCATTAAACAGGCAAGGTAATCACTTTGGGCAATGACATAGTTGGTTTTGAACAATAAAATTATGTATACAGTATCTCAGTGTTCTGGCCTTGAAGCGACCTGAAACATCTCCTCCTTACACCCTTTAACCCATCTACCCTGGGCTCATCAGACATGCTAGTGATTGTTTTCCACACAGCATCCTTTCCACTGTAACACCCGCTTCTTAATTTTAAAAAATTAAAAAATTGCCAACTTTTTTCCCCAAAATTTCAGGTGAATTTTTGACCATTAATGATGTCCAGAGATTGCAGGACATTGTGAGGTGAGTGTGAGAGGAAATGGTGCAGTAAATGGCAATTATCACCAATACTGACAACAATCGTCATATTGTTAATCTGTTTAACAATATGACAATAATCAACAAGTGATTTTTTAATGTGGAATACACTGAAAAGCAGAAGCACGTCAGGTATGGTATGAAAATATTATTATATTATGGTGGTATTGTGCTATATGAAGGTAATCAAAACTCCATGTACTGAAAAAAACACAAAATCTTCACAACATTGTGTCTGTTATCTAACACACACCGTGAAAATTAAGGATACTATTGTCCACAGGGAAAACTGAATCACAAAGCTGGGTTCACCTACCATGCGAATTGATCAAAAATTGATTCAGCGGTGAACAAACTGCGTTTAGCATGCATTTACATTTTAAAGAGATTTAATCCTGTAACAGTGAGCAATGATATCACAGCCACATTACCTTTTTCATCACAAAGTTAGCAACCACCTTCCTCAGTGTTAGCCCTCTGAACAATGACAATTACCAATTGCACAGCCAATTTATATGACTTGGAAGTAGTATTCCAATACCACACTGTTACCTTTTAAGTCTTTAAAAGGTCATCTCTACTGTGGGATTATTCTTCCCCAGATATAATATAGTTTTACTGGCTACTATGGTGATGACAAGCAAGTCTGGCAATAGGAGAGATGTTAAAAGAGTATTCGAAGATATGCAGCCTTGCAAAATAACCAATCTGAATACAGTGAGAAAGGTTTTGTTACATGAATATTAACAAAGCCAGGTGGGCAGGGTGATATGGTTTTTTTTTTTCAAGGGCAGCAATATGCTGACATATTAAATGAGGCTGAGGCTAAGTTTAAATGACACTAAAAACTCTAAATACTTTTTCTGACAACTTACCTAAAGAAGGTCACAAAGAACTGGACCAGGTCCATGATGCTGTTGTGCTGAGAGAATGCAATCTGTAAAAACAGAGGAGGATTACTGAGAAATTCAAATGCAACTAACACATGAAAGAAAACAAATAAAAATATAAAATATAAAAGCAAGAATAAAAGCACAGAACACAAGGTTTCTATTTCCTCCTATTAACAACAGTCATTGCACAACATAACCAGCTCATATCTGTTGCAGTTTGCCACATAAACCCATATATTGTGAACACAATGTTATAGATTTGATAAACAAAGGCTTTTTCATGAGCTTGACAGAAAGACATGAAAAAGGGAATACCCTGTCAAGGAATTAGAAAATTATAAAACCGATTAGTGAGTTAAGGGTATCAGGGCAAATGTAACCATTAAAGTAAAAACACTGTCATTTGATACATGTGTGATATTTGATGCCAAATATTTTTTAAAAAATAGACAAATTATTCATGGTAATATGCTCTATTTTGTGGCAAGAGTTTGACCATTAAAACAGAGTTACACAAATCTTGTGATATAAGCCAGGGCAGGAGTAAAAAAAAGTGACAACTTATATTCATAGAAAGGCCCTTATCTCCTAGAGTACAAAAGGACCAAATTATGTGGCTAGTTCTAGAACTTCACCACACGTTTGGAAAATTAAATCTTAAGTAAACATGCCTTAAAAATCACTATGGTTCCTATGGCATAAAATAAGACAAAGACAGCTTGCATTTCAGTAATATTCCTTACTTTTAATTTAGTAAGGAGTCTTCCCTACTAGCCCACCACCACCTCTTTCAGCAGCAACTAAGTTTTAGCAGGTCTCCCATCCAAATTCCTACAAAGCCCATATCTCCTTCACTTCAGCACTTTGATATAAGAAAGGTACAGGGTGGCATGGCTGGCAATTCCATTATAAGAACATGACAAACACCTCAGCACTCCTGCTTGAAGTTCTCTCCTAGGTCATGACCAGGAAGACCCTGAGTGAACAGCACAGAGCCAGGGAGAGAGAAGAGCATGAGTGGAAAAAGAGGGAGTGAGACAATTACAAAGAACAATTTTTTGAAAAAAAAAAAAAAAAACAAACAAGGGAGGGAGAGGGAGCGAGTGACCAACCCATCGATTCCCCAAAACCCAACCAATCACACATCCAGAAAAACACCCTCGCTCATATCAACTAAAACAGATGCATACAACCATATCCATACCCACACATGCCCTTGAACCAACACTCACTGCAGGACACAACCAATCCTTTTTAGGCCAAAGCCCATGGTCCTCTAGGGGAAAAATATAACCACAAAACAACAATCAGTCATTCAGATGCAGTACCCAAATACATACAGTCATTATAAAAACTGCACAAACCAAGGAAATGTTTTGAAAAATTACTACATTTTATAGATACATTTTGTTTTCCCCCATCCATATTGCATATTCAAGGGCCATAGTTGCAACAAACATGTAATCATAACATTTTGTTGTTCATTAAATATTTCAATAATGACCAGACGTTCCACAAAAACTGTGCTCCTTTGTTTCCAAAACCAGGATTAAAACAACTGTTGTCCTCTGTTGTCCAGAAGACCAGTTTCAGTATGACTCTACGACCCTGAACTCTGCTTTCAGAGTAAAGCAAGTACAAATGTTATGTAACCTTTTTCAGACTGAATGCATTTTACAACTCTGTTAGCATTAAATTTCTTTCCATCTTTCTGTTTCCAGACAAGCATCTTTTATCAGCTTTTTCCTGATTGTTCAGCATTGATTTGTTTGCCTAACACACACTGTTATCCTGGATGACTAACCATTCATGCTATTTTGCATACTAGACATCTAGTCACCAGTGTACACTGCTGGACTGCTTTGGAGATAGATCTGAGTAAGACAGCTTGATTCTAGATTAGAACTGATATCTATGATATGAAAGCTATGAAAGATCTGTATTTGTAAAATATAATGTGGAAAAACATATTTTGTATCTTTTACAATGGGGAATGGCAGAATGTCAGAGTAAAACTGAACTAGCTAAACAGGTAATTCAGAGCATCTGTGGTTTCACTCAAGCATTCGAAAGCTTGAGTCTGTCTGCTTGAATTGGTTAAAAAAATTCCATTCAGTGGCCACTTGAAAATCAGCACTGCTTTTTTGGAGGGATGTCACCGGACATTAAGACTTCAGGAACTTGACTTGAGACGTGTGTCTTTCAGATGATGGGACGTTTTTTTTTTTTTTTCTTGATGTGTTCGCTTCATCCAATACTGCACATTCACACACAGAACCAAACACCTCCCGCACCACCGCTAAACTCTCTCCCTTCAGGTAATCCTCCACAGAAGGCCTCGTCTCCAAAGTAAAGATGTTCAGAATAATTGGATTATAGAGTGTGCATAATTGATTTCCCAGCCTTCCCCTGCAGCCTCTAGCGTAGCTCAACCTATTAGCGGAACCTATATTTATATTTCCACATAAAAGAGAAAGTAGATCCACGTGATGTCTCTGTGAATGCTGCTTGGTAAAACAAACCATTTTTTTAAGGTCACTCTGAAACTACTAAAAACAAAACCTGTCCCCACTAAACATAAAAAGATAAACCCTTTAGAAATTATTTATTGTTCACACATAGTGAGGGAACATGGGTGGGTTGAGTAGGGCTTTCTTCTTTCACATAGATGCCCAGGGAGAGGGATGTTTAAAAATGGAGTATTTCCACAGGGACCTACACAAACATTATATTGTGATATGAAGACAGCAGTGCCGGTGTGTGCCTCAGCGCTCTTCCCAGCATTGCCTCTGCCTCTGCTGTTGCTACTGCTGGAGACCCTTCGATTTACAGCAGCTGCAGAGAGGAGGGCTGGAGTAATCAATAGCGTAGCCGGCCAGCATCTTCAGCCTAAGAGCACTGCTGCGGTCCTCGCTCACAGATATGCACACACAAATAAGTCACATAACTCTGCCTCTCCTCAGTCTGGTCACTTTGCCATAAAGATTTCTTCAATCACAAAAGGCTTTTTTTTTTGAAAAGTCAGCATTGCCCCCCCCCCCCCCCCATCTCCACAACTCTGCGTAGCTTTGCACAAATTCCGGCACATTCTCGAGTCCATTAAGGGTACTCTGACAGAAAATAAAAGTACCACAAACTGCAAGCACTATGATTTCTTCTGTTTTATTTTTTATAGTGTTGAACCTTTTAAGAAACATTTAATAAGTGAATAATGAGCAGAGGGCAGCACAGTTCCATGTCTTTGTGTGTCTCACATGAAAGTAAAGTGAAGAGGGTTAGAGTCTGCACCCACAGCAGCACAATTGCATTGAGATTGTACAGACACTACAACACCACAGCACATTTACAGCTCTATTGCATCTCTTAAACATGGAAACCGACAACCAAGTTGTCAGCACACTAAACCTCTGCTTTTCAACAGCATTATTACAGCCAATGTTTGCTCTACCACTCCCTATTACACTCCAGTGCATTAAAACCCACATTACATCTCTTCAATATTACTACGACTTACTATGCTGTCACACATCATAACTGAGAAACAGGCAGCAGTGCAAGAAAGGACACATGTAAAACAGCGTCTTCTACAGAATGCTCATTAGCATTACTTAGCATATTCATAGGGGACCCTAATGGCTAAAGAAAGCTACAGGCAAAGCCTGGTGGCCAGAGGGCAACCTGCAGTCCAACAACTACCCCCTCATCTCTTCACACCACAATCATCACCAGCTCAGACTATTCACCCCCGCCAAATAAACACACATGCAGCTACAGACACATGCACATGAGCCATGCAACCAAGCCCCAAACAAAGGCCCTCACCCATACACACACTCACTCACTCACTCTCTCTCTCTCTCTAACATACACAAACACACACACACGATACCAGCCCATACCACTATACAGACCCTAAACCCCTCACTAACAGTCACAACATAGCCAACAACATAGTTTTCCCCATGCATGTGATCTCTGCCTTACATATGCAAGCATCTGTGTCCTCCCTCAAATATGGCAGTAGCTGAACAAAGCAAGAAATCCTGGGGCAACACAGACAGGGGCCACATAGCTACACAGCCAGGGGACACAGGACTACACAGCTAGGGCCAACAGAGCCAGGGGGCAAAGGGTTACACACAGACAGGGGTCTCAAAACCAGGGACTAATTCTGAAGAACTAGATATTGTGAGATGTATTTTCCCATTTTTATCATTTTACTCACCACAGCACTGAAAAACCACAGTATTCCCCTTTTATCTGCATTTAATTCAGTAGTCTTTTCAAGGTTTACAAAATCACATTTTTCAAAATCACATATACAGTGGTTACACTGGGCAGAGTGATTCTTATACATTCCTCTCTTGGAAATCTACAAAAATTTTGACAGATGAATTTGTAGCTGGATTCAAAGGCCAAAGTTAATCTAACATGTCCTTGTAGCTGTATTGATTGACCAGCTGAACCTGTTGAATCTGTCAAGAGTTTCAGTAACAAAACTTGGTTTATCACTTGCCTCTTCAGCAAAAGTAAATTGTCCTAAGTGATTGTCCTAAGCCTTTGGCTACAGTGAATCTGAATGACCTATTTCATTGATAAATGACTGACTGTAAAATGTAAATAATGTCACCGCTCAAGTTATGTTGCACTCCTTAAAAAACATTGGGACGCACTGCTGTACTGTGCTGGAGAAGGAATAAATATCTGTACTGTCCTCCCAAATGTCAATGTTAAAGTTTTGTGACAGCAAGGAAAACCTATTCAGATTTTTAAAACATATTTATCACTTGAAAAGGCTCTTTTAAAAAGTCAATGTTTTAAAAGTGCGAATAAAATTTTTATGAAAGTGACAGCCGTGCACAATACAGAGGTTGTGTATTGAGAGGCAAGGGAGGAAGTATCTGACTGACACTAACTGACCCCCCCTTCCCCCAAACCCCCAAATCTCTGAACTCTGATGCCACAGATGAACCTCAGAGCTCATCCATCTCCACTTCCCAGAAACCACCATTACCACTTTATTGGAAACTTTTATCTCTGGAAGAGATTTCACCGCTCTGGATTTCCATTAATATGTCTGAAAATAGCCTTCATCTCCTTGTTAATGTGCACATCCTGATCAGTGTTTGGGGACTGTCTACATGTTGTCTTCATTCCACGCTGTTCAGGTGGAAGTCAGCACATCGAGCACAGGTGAATCATGTGAAACAATGAGAGTGGGCTGCAGAGGAGTGAAAAGTCAGGCAAGTGGTGATTAAGGGCACATTACCTGCACAGAATGGCAATTCAAATAATTAACCTGTAATTTCACAAATGGGAAAGAAAGCTGCAGCATACACGCACATTCACACGGGCATACATTCACACTAAAACAATGCCTTTATGTGCTACTAACCATATCTTACCATCACTCACAGTATGTAAAGGGCTCTCAGGTTATTCACTCTGTTCTGGGGACAGAAGTGAAACATTCCCCTCATACACTAACCAGCCACCACAGATAAGAGCGTAGCTGCAGGGATATGCCCCCAGATTGTGTTCCTCACTCCCCTGGATCTACGAGCACTTAGCTCCCCTCTCCTGTTACCAGCAGGAAGGGAGATATCTGTTCTGATAGGCCAGGCATCAAACACAAATTTACTCTGCCATATTTGATGTTTCACATTACCTTTCGTTCAATAAAAGACATTTTGTCGCTCAAGCACATAAATATGAGCGAAGACTGAAACACAGGACGCCGAGTATGTCGGCAATTAAATTACAAGAGATGTCTGATTTAATGATGTCCGCTGTGCGGGTAAATAAGTGCCCATGAGTGGGTGAATCTAATAAAGTGTGATTACTGTACGCTAAGAGAGTCAGAGAACTACACTGCCCATTCTATAGAAATCTGTGTAATACACAAGAATCAGTCTCAGGTGCAAGGAAACAAAGGGATGTTTCAGGGAGAACATTATTTCTGATGCTGTGCTTACAGCTGGGTGTTAGAAGGAGGAGGGGAAGATATTAGACCCCCACTCTCTCCTCACCACACACGCACGCACGCACGCACGCGCACACGCACACGCACACGTACACACGTACACACACACACACACACAGACCTGCCCCCTTAAAGTTCCTGAATAGTAGGGAAAAAGTCAATTTACAGAATGCATGGATATTGACCTGCAGACGTCTGGAGCCAGCTTCACACAAAATGCTGTCTCTCTCACACACTGACATACGTAATGTGACTTTATAAAGGCGTATAAGGAAGAGGGACTGAAGATGGAATCTTCTCAGAGAGAATCAAGCTTCCACCAATCAAACTTGTAAATCCCATATTGGATTGGATATACAAGACCAAGGTGGGATTGGGTTGGTGGCATCTACGCATTTCTCTAAGATAACAGCATAATCCAAAAAAAAGTTTAAGAGAGAACACTGTGCGCCATTCACACAACCAACTGAGCTCAAAGGTGGATCCAAGCACTGTGGATGGAAACTTATGATCTACTTGAACTAATAAAGTTTATGGGTACTGAAGACAGACTTGGTTGGTTGAATTGAAATTACCGTAAACAAACTTATTAAAAGGTAGAAATATACAGTTTAGAGGTGTGTGGCGCTGCGAGAGGTGGAGGAAGGAGCAAGCTCCTCAGCTCCTCCCATTGTACTGCTGTCAGTCTCCTGGTTTCCTCCCTCAGCCTGGAGAAGTAACTGGAGCTGCAACAGCAGAGGCCTCACTAACAGGCAGGCTCACCTGCCAGTGATTCCTAATCAACTCAGCTGTGAGCACTTGCCTTCAATTAGGCCACCTATTTAAGCACAGCCTAAGAGGCTGAAGGGGAGACTTTTTGGGACTGCTGGACTTTTTGTGTTTGGATGGCTGTGCTGTTTTTGTGTTTTGCCCTGTGTTGTATTGAGCCCCTTTGTTGGTGTTTTCTTTTCCCCTAAAAGGGGATAATAAATGGCCTTTGGCCCTTTCAGTTGAACTTTTTGTTGTGTTTTACCTTCCACTCACCACCCGGAACAGTGGCCACACCTGCCACTTTGTCACAGGTGTTTTAAATTGCTATAATTACTTGATCACCACAGCAGCTGGACTACGTTTACACAGTGTAGAGAAAAAGACTGGAACAATGGCATTTTGCTAGAGCGTGATGTCACCACTGCTTTTCAAATCAAGGTGCAAGGTCACAACGTCGGACTGGATCTAAATCTGTTCCGCAAGGGCAGGCAATTACAACTCGGCACATTTCCCTACAACCAGTCTCCTGCACCAGAGTGATGTCATCAGGCTTAAGGCGGGACACTCAGAGGAATGATGGGTCAGCAGCTGTCACTCAGACGGGTCATTCCCCAAGAGCAATCCACCAAAATGTTCTCTGTTAGGGAGCAGCATGGTATGTTGCTGCAGTTCTCTGCTTGTAGTGCTTAGGCAATTAAAAAATCAGTAACATGGAGGAGAGGGGTGCACAGCACTACAACATACCCTCTCTGAATTTTTGCTTGCTATTCCCTTCAGTGTGTATCCTCATGCTCTCCTTCAAATGCTCTCCAACTGAGAGGCAGAACTATTCATTTTCATTTTTTCATAACACGTTATTGACCTGCAGAGCTTACAGCTGTGTGCTTGCGTACAAATGTGTAAAAAAATGGATGTTTGTGTCGTTTATGATCTGATTAAAACCCAGAGGAGCAAACAGCTGGCATATCTTTCTCTTCTTAACGGCCGTTTTTGACACCACTTCTGTCACTGTCAGAATCAAGAGTGGTAGCCTAAGAATCTCCACAATCACCACAAACATGAGGCAAACAATCCAGACTCTGAGGGGTGAGCCTATGACTAGTCTGGGGTGACCTAAAAATGCTATGATCCTGGACAGCTTTAACTAGCCACTAACCCCAATTTCAGGGGGAAAGACATTGTCATGTTCTATAAACTCGGATCCCACCATCCATAACCGATTACAAGCTTAGCTGAGCTCTACCATTACCCCGTTTAAAAAGGGCACTGGATCAGATGGCATGAAGCATTACCTTGGTAACTGGTAGAGAACTCGATCATCTCATGTCTACCATCACAATAGTAACCTCTGACAACACCATTACCAGAATAGCACTGGATTAATTCTAACAGATGTGCACTGGATCCAGTGACCTTTATCATTACCAAGGTAACCAGAAAGTTGATAATATATTTACATAAATTTACAAGTTTACAAGGATTTACAAGGTTTGACTGGATTGTATATGTTTTAATAAATATATTCAATATTTCAATCATCGAGATTGCACTCATTTTAAATAATTCTTAAACTAAAGTGATTTTCATCTGGGCACGTAAACACTCCACAGGGATCGAGCAAGCCATTAACACATCTGTGACAATGCTGCAGAGCTGCTCTACAGGGCGTCTCTAACAAGCATCCCCAATTAACTCAAGCACCGAAGAATGAGAGCCTGGTACCCACCTAAACCTGAATCCACCAACTTATGTCAAGCGAATTTGTTATCCTGTGTGTATCCTATCCTGTGTGTGTATATGCATGTGTGCATGTGTGCATAGGCATGTATGCATTCACAAAACAGTTAAATTCTAATCACTAAAATTTATAAATGAAATATGGGTGTTAAATTAATTAAAAACTTTTGTTGCCAATGCAATTAACATACTGTAAATTATTTTATGGTTGAATTGCACTTGCATACAATAAAGCAGCTGTAACAATTACCCACCAAGGTCATCCATCAGACTTATGACGCTTCCCTTGGAGAAAATTTTCAAGCCACAAATGCAACTTGCATTTGACTGCATTTCTTTGTCATTCTTAGCAGTTAATGAGATTGATGGTTTTTTACTCAGGCTTAGTGTGTGCATGCGTGTGCAGAAGTGCCTGTGCTTTTGGAAGCACTGGGAGAGCAGCAGCAAAGAAGGGAGGAGCAGGTCTGGGATGATAAATACGCTCAGAGCCCTCATCTAGACAGTAATCTCCTCTCTGTCGTCACACGCACACAGCACACCTCAGTGTGGGCGTGCACCTTTCAGCTTCAAGGCTGTGAGGGGCCAAATCTCATCCATCTATCTGCAGTTAAATCTGCAGCCTGCTGCGAAGTAGACAAATTGTTTAAAAAAAAGGAAGCATCACATTTTTCCAAGAGTTCATGGTCTTGGGCAGAGCTTTTCCTCACCACATTACTCAGAACACAGAAAAGCAGCTCAAGCCATCAAGAACCGTTACAATGTGAGTTTTGCAGTTAATAAGTATCCCTCCCTGATTAACAAACACATGATGCTGCAGTCACTAGTAGGATGAGAGAAAAGTTTGCAGGCTATGATTCCCTAACGACAAAACAGATTAAGGATCTGCAATAGTGGCAACATATTCGTAAAGTGAGTCCGATTGTGTCCATTCTTGGGAACATATTTACTTATAAAGCAAAACAACAATTTCCAGGGGTAATAATTGTCTTGTATCTTTTTTCTTCAAAAGCATCATGATATTCTAAGATTTGCTCAAGCTATATGGAGTAAAACAAATTTTATATAAGTATACCACCATTGTTCTGAAGACTATTTAGCCAAACATCAATATTTTGTTTAACTGTATATCACCGTCATTATTATCACCACATCCACACAAGGTCAAAAACAGTGGCAGACCAGCCGTCTCTGTGTTCATGAGATCCGGATCATGTGTCTATGGGAAGCAACACATCATTGCAATTAAAATCTCACATTTCCTCAGTCTATATGGAGGTTTGGGATTAGGACAGTATCTGGAAACTTAGAGACTTCTGGTCAATAAATAGGGCATCAGAACACAGGAATCCTTTAAAAAAACAATTATGTACAAAGGTCTGGAGAAATGTTATTTATTACTCATGTTTTTTTTTTTATTGCAATTACCCACCACCATCACCATTCTCAAAAGATTTGGGAAGCAATACAAATAAAGTATTCCTTTGTGTCCCAAGAAAGAATGGGTATATTTTGTCAGCACATCAAGAACCCAACCACAGACAAAGGATAAAAAAGTTATTTCAAAGTCTGAGTGTATGATCAGCAGTTCAAAGATGCTACAGAAATTGGTCAAAGAGGCTTTGGTTGCTGAGGGATCTCAAGCATGAGTTTGACTATGTCTGTTAGGTATGTGAGCTAGTGTGCGCCAGGCTCGCTGCGACACCCTGCCCAGGCCCGTTTCAAAGTGTGCCTTCCCCTTGCCATCACCGCCATACATAACAGAGGCAGAGAGTGACAGAGCTCCACTTCCTCCACTTCACTTTCAATTAAACCGAATGTTTTTCGGTCATCCCCTCCACTGCTTTTCATCACACTTTACTGCGATATCCCATGCATCTGTCAATTTAATATATTACCACTTAATTCTAGTTTAATTTTATGGATCATAAGATTAAATCATGAATATGTTGTATGACTGTTACAGTTTTAAAGCTCTGCTATTTAAATTATCGATAGACAATGAAAACTCATGGATCATTAAATATGATTTTTCTTTGTAAAATAAATGTTATAATGGTTTGTACTTGGTTTCATATTATGCCTTAAAGGAATAGAGACAATTCTCTATTCTAGAAATGCTAGAAATATCTAAGATTTATACTTTAAAGTGCTACAGATCAGATGATTTAAAAACACAATTACGTTTGTTGCAGTCCTTCAGACATAATCATAGATGTCTACACAGCTTTTCGTGTTTAATCCCAATTAAAGAATAACAATTTTTCTACTACATTAAAATCCCCAGTTCAGGACATCACCTAATACTTTTATGTACGAATATAAAATGTATTTATGAAATAAATAAAGATTGGCACAATTTCATAAAATTGAACAAAAAGTCCAGCAATAAACAAACGCTTGAACTGCAGAAGAAAAATGCTGAGAATCATACTATTTGGTAATAATAAAATAAAAGTTCACAATGGCAATAAAGTCTTTCTTACTACACATACCATGCAACAAGAAGGTCAGCCCTAAGCTGTTTTTTCCCAGCACCATATCCACTGTGAACAACAGGATAGCTGCTTAATGATGTGGCTTCACTCACCTGAATCTTGATTGGCCAGGAGAAATTGCTGACATAGACATAAAAGGTTATGTTGGGATTGGAGCGGAAGCTGAACTTGTCATAGGAGAAGCTGTCTCTGTAGTCCTTTATGTTGGTCTTGGAGATGATAGGGACTTCTTCACCTGATATAGTCCCAGCTGCAAAGACAGGACACTGGGTCAAGGGTCAAAAGTCAAAGAGCAAGATCAATGTGGCCATTACTGTTTGTAATCATATGTACATTCATGTCTCAAACATTTAATAAAATGTTGCAGTGTGATAAGAATAAATAAAAAATATAATTCTGATATAATTGAAGGACAGCTCATAAATGTTTCAATTTGAATACCCATCAGAGTATTTATTTTCAGTATCTATACAAGGGAAAAACACCTTATAAATGTTCTTGCCATTTTGAACCTGAAATAGTTTTCAAACAAAGCTCTTTAACAATATGACTGGGCACTGACAAAAATGTTGTCTGTTTTATAAATTAAAAATGTATACCAGTACAGAGATTGACACTGCATGACTAACGATTACTCTCTATCAGAGCCAATTTGAAATACGCATTGTTCTAAACACACAGTCAGTGTTCCAGATTTTTATTTCTATTGGCATTTATGAAACAAAAATGTATAAACCCCAGCACTGAATGGTGCTACATGCGAAAATTTATCTTAATTAAAATCACAACACTTCAGAATGCCCCAGTGCTGAAATCCCAAGCTACTGCCCCAGCCTTTGTCAAAAGCTGTATTCTCACAGGGGAATATATATTTTTGCAAAATGGGTCTGTCTGGCCCAAAATATTAATGGCAGTGTCTTGTTTGGATGACATGGCCAATGTGGAGAAATGAGTCAATCTCAAATTAAATATAAAAAATAAAATACACAAATATCATAACCCATTAAATGTCATGGGGACTGATCAAATAATTAAAATAGCAGATGTGTCTATTAAAGAATGTATGAGACAGCATGTACAGGATTACCATTAGACACCATTAATGAGATCAATGATTTCTAGGTGGAATAAGAGTGTATCACAGCATGGTCTACAGCACTGCAGCTGCATTGAAATACTATTACACAAGTGGACAATGTACGGCTGAAACTGCATGTAATCCAGACTGTGGGTGTGCAGCTGAATCTTAGGGGATTTGTGGCTGACACAGAGAAATGAAATGACAGCCCACACAGCCTCCATCCCACTTCACATCTCCTGCTGACAACAAGACCCGGATTTGCAGTTGCAGTGCATTTTGGGTATGCAAAATATCACCACTATGACTATACACATGTGATACTGCCTACTGACTTATAGGCAGGTCATACATACACTCTGGTTTTTGAAATTCCTTTACCTGTGGAGCCTATGGACCAAGTAATGTTGAGGTTGAAGTTGTTTGATGCGTTGATGGACATGTCTAGGTTCTTATTGGTCTGGAAAGAAGTAATATTTTACATCGCCATTATTACCAATGTCCACATACATAACAGATTTCCCTAAAGTCAACTTCAAAGCAGCAATATTAATACAATCATGCAGATATGCTTGACCTAATGCAAAAGCAAATGACACACAATAAAATTAAAGTAAGCTGAAGAAAGTATTTTCTGTCACCCTAAAATGACATACTTTGTCTTTGACAAATGTATTCATCAATTTCTGTCTTCACAGAATGTTTTCAACTGTATACCTCAACTTTTAATAAAAGGACAACCCATTCCCATTTCATTTCCAATGCTCACATACAGACCAGAGATAAGGAATAAGAATTGAAATGTTACTTCAGTGCAAAAGGGAGAGAGATTAGAATCATCCATCCCTGAAATGTTCAGATAGTTTATGGCTGCAGTGAATTACCTGTAGAGTCTCACTACCATCAGCCTTGGTTACAGGGCAAGTAAATATTAGGAGACCATGGGCTCTGGTTTCACTGACTGCAATCTAATGACCGGTTCTGTTCAGGTGTGAAGGTGATTGTACCTTTTTCATCAGGTGTACATGTGAGTGTACATCTCTGTTCAGGAGTGGAAATAATATTCTATTCAGAGGGACAGCTTACTGCTCTATTCAAATGTAAGGGTGAGGGCTCTGTTCTGTCCAGGTGTGAGGGTGAGGGCTCTGCTCTGTCCAGGTGTGAGGGTGAGGGAACCTGTTCTGTCCAGATGTGAGGTTGAGGGAACCTGTTCTGTACAGGTGTGAGGGTGAGGGAACCTGTTCTGTACAGATGTGAGGGTGAGGGAACCTGTTCTGTCCAGATGTGAGGTTGAGGGAACCTGTTCTGTACAGATGTGAGGGTGAGGGAACCTGTTCTGTCCAGATGTGAGGTTGAGGGAACCTGTTCTGTACAGGTGTGAGGGTGAGGGAACCTGTTCTGTCCAGATGTGAGGTTGAGGGAACCTGTTCTGTACAGGTGTGAGGGTGAGGGAACCTGTTCTGTACAGGTGTGAGGGTGAGGGAACCTGTTCTGTCCAGATGTGAGGTTGAGGGAACCTGTTCTGTATAGGTGTGAGGGTGAGGGAACCCGTTCTGTACAGGTGTGAGGGTGAGGGAACCTGTTCTGTCAAGATGTGAGGTTGAGGGAACCTGTTCTGTACAGGTGTGAGGGTGAGGGAACCTGTTCTGTCCAGATGTGAGGTTGAGGGAACCTGTTCTGTACAGGTGTGAGGGTGAGGGTACCTGTTCTGTACAGGTGTGAGGGTGAGGGAACCTGTTCTGTCCAGATGTGAGGTTGAGGGAACCTGTTCTGTATAGGTGTGAGGGTGAGGGAACCTGTTCTGTACAGGTGTGAGGGTGAGGGAACCTGTTCTGTACAGGTGTGAGGGTGAGGGAACCTGTTCTGTCCAGGTGTGAGGTTGAGGGAACCTGTTCTCTTTGGGCATGAGGGTGAGCATACCTGTTCAGGTGTGGCCATGAAATTAATGGCAGTGTAGTGATGGTCATCTTCTTGCAAGAGGCTGAAGGTGAACTGGTAATCAATCAGAAGATTATCTGTAGGGATATTAAACCCAGTTAGATAAAAATAGAGCATCGTGCATGAGACACATCCAACAGCAAACAAAGACACTTTGTTTGTTTGCTATTGGGGGTGGGGATCACATCAAATCAAAAAACATGTTTTAAGGAAAAACTGTGCATTTCCAATTCACTTGAACCTGAAAACACATTGGTTAAGAATCATCCAGGGGACTCACACAATAAGGCAGGGTTGTAATGTGGGTGACATTTATAAGAGAGAACCCATTAGTTTCAGCTGTCACATGTAATCTGACACCATGTGCAATGACAAACAATTTTATATTATCCCATTAACACACCTGCTTGAAACATAAACATAAACCTTACTAAACTAAAACTACAAATGATTTTTTGAGTGAGTGAATTGGTCTTGGACTCAGAGAAAGAGGGTACCCATGATCAGAACAAAAACAGGCAAGTGATTAATCAAAAGAAGAGAATCTGGACCCTAGACATGGTTTGTGAAGTTCCCACAATGTGATAGCACTTATTGGACTTTAAAGTTCTATAACCCAGTTAAAGTTTCCTTGCCATTATGGGTTGAAAGTGTTCACTATTTCCTGATTGACCACAGCAAGGAACCAGTGTTTAATAGAAGTTACATGTATATTTACACAGCAGGAAAATCATTATCTACCATTTCAGATTTAGACAAAACCCACCTGCCAAGTTCACAGAAGATTTAATTGACTCCTCTCCATGTACATTCCACCCGTAACCGAGACCAATGGAAATTATGTTTGACAAATAGCTATGTTTTGTTCTGTCGCTCCACAGAGTCAGTGAAATTAGTGCAGATCAGATCAAAGCCATCGTCTCTCTTGCTCAAGGCACACGTTCACACTCTGTTTATCCCATAAGCTTTTCAGCAAACTTCACAGAGTTCCTAACATTCTGTGAGGGGACAAAGCATTAGAACAAATTCAAAGCACAGACTTATGAGGTCTGTGTATTGGTCTTTGTATTTGGTACATATTAATACTTGGAGCAATTCAGCACTCACAGTCCTCCAATTTATTGTGTGTGTGTGTGTGTGTGTGTGGGTGTTTGTCCATTCATGAGGTTTTACAGAAGGCTAGACTGTGCGCTCAAACTACAGATGATCTTCATAGCATGAACTCCATTATTCTATTATGTTTGATTTTACGCATGTTATGAAATAAGGCACTTCAGACAGTGGATTTAATCTCTAAATTGAATCTTTCAACAGATAAAGCTGAAATCGCTTCGAGTTCTTCAATTCTGCACACAATTTATATTTGAATCTTCCAGTTCAATCTGAATCAAAACTTTCTTTTCATAATTACATACATTAAATGAATAAAATGCACAAAAATTGAGGGCTTTTTTCGCATTCAATAATTCTGTTTTTTTTTTTGTTACATTTTTGCTTTTTTTTGGTAGAAGTTGTATTTCTGTAGATATGTAATGTTTGCACTTCATTGGGTTTACAACAAGACCAGGGTGTGCCAAGGCTGTTTTTGATGCAAAATTAATTCATAACTAGCAAATTCAATACAATAGAAACTGCACTTCGTCCCAATAGGCTGTATGGGGGCCACATATTCATGAAGGGACGAACAGCCTGAGGTTTAAGCACCGGGAAGCATTGTGTAAGTCCTGCCCATGCCAGTTAAACTGTGGAAATGCAACAGGCCCTGATATAGCTTGGCACGCTGTGCTTTAGCCTGGCTGAGGAAACAGGGCTAATGACAGAAGAATGACAGGTTGTGGCAGAGGGGTATCCACTGGTAAACTTGTGGATCAAAGGATTCATTTCTCATTGGATCTGAACATGTACCTTGGTTTAAAATGTAAAAAAAAAAAAAAAATGTACCACTTTTTACATTTTCATAAATTTAGCCATGTGACTCATGTTAGCAAATCATAAACCCAAATCTGCAAGTATTTCAACATCATTCAGCATTGACTTATCCAATACAATACAATAATACAATGCACACTGGCAGCTAAGAGTTAATGACTTCAGTATTCAGTTTATTGGGATTATGTACACATAGACCTCCCCAGCCAGAGTGGCATATTGGTAGATCAGTCACCAGACATGTGGAGTGCTTTGAGATATCATCTACTGAAATTGCTGCCAGACAATTCATAATACCAATTATTTTTCTCATTTCATATTTGAGACACTTTCTACAAGGCACAGATAGCAGAGAATGATACTCAGAAAGACAGAGCATGGAAAGGTGGTGATTACATCTGGTAGTTTGTGAAACTGTACATGCCAGGAAGAAGCAGGTTTGCAGATGTAAGAAAATGTATGTGGGTGGAGAAAAAAAAAAAAAAAAAAGATAGCCATGTTTCACTTTCCTATTACCAATGCAGTCTCATCATGTCTTTCTCCTAAGCACACAATATGGGCTACCCTTCAGAAATTATTTTCATATGCAGTTATAGAGAGTATTTAGCAGCATGCTGTGAAGGAATATTTTTGTTCATATAATTACCTGTGCTCCCTGTAAACTCATTCATATTCATACTGAAATACATTTATTAAACATCTTTTCTCAGCAGTTCTCTAAATGTTTTACTGGTCACATAGGCACAACACAACACAATGTTCTCCCGTCCTAAGTGACAAAAGTACAGCTGCTATATGGTGCTATTCCCAACACTCTTTAAGACTGTTCAGCAATATTAGGATTAGGGTCAGTGCATATCCCGTGTGTCGCTTTATCACTATGTAGCATAGTTACTTCCATTCCAAAGGGATAAATGTGGGTTCATCCACATGAGAGGTGTGCACATGTCAAATTAAAAAGATTTGATGGTGTCTAGAGATGTGTTATTTGGAGGACAGTATTAGAAGTTTGACAGTTATAGCATTAAACAGAGAATCCAGTGTTTTATGTCACCCCTGTTGTTTTTGCAACCACCTACTTGTGGAGCAGAATGTTGCTCAATATAGAAGAACTCACCAAAATCTGCAATATGGAACACATCTTTGTCACACTATGCACCAGAGGATTAATAGTGTCCACTGTCTTCAATTTTTAATACAACGATTGAGTCATTGTATAAAGTCAATCTACTAACAGAAATTAGAAAACTGAACCCAACTCCATCCTACTTAAGGTTACCTTGATGGTAACCTTAAGTAGGATGGGTGGGCTAGGAAGTATATTTCATGGTGACATGATTGAATGCAACATATTAACTTTTTTGTTTGTAACAATTAACACAAAGTCAACTTGTTGCCCTGCCCTTTAGTTTTTTTTTTTTTTTTTAAAAACCACCACCATCGCTGTACATACATAACAGGTATACTCATCCCCTTTAGTGACTCGGTGGTTAGCTTTTGTAATCACATTTAGCACAAAAATAAATTGGGGTAGAAGGGGTTTAGTTCTAATGAGCATGGCCATATCTCAATGAATAATCTATAGTCAAGACAGGCACTTCATAAATGCACGTCTAATTTGGGAGATAGAGAGAGACTTTTTTTCAATTTAAACCAGCTTTGCCTGAAAAACTAGGTTTGGAACTGATATCTTATAATGTATGCACAAAAGAAAATTAAAGGATTCTCAGCAGTTTATCCTCAAAATGAGAACAGTGATTTTAAACTGCAATTCATGAAAGTATTACTAATTAAGAGGCAGTAGGTGTGGGGAAAAAAGCTTTTTAATTTTTGTCTTCAAAAGGCCAGTTGCACACAGTCCCTTACAATAACCAACTAAAAGGTGTTCCAGCAGGACATCTCTGGCTATAAACTCGTAATTCTGGAACACATCTCACCATTTTTAATTGAATCATGAATGTTTATATTTTTTTATTTTATCTTCTGACAAAGGACAGTGGCTCCTATTATTCCACATGATTCACATTATATATGCAATCCCTTACTCTGTTTTTAATTAAATTCAGTGTGCAGCAAACCTTTTGTTGAGTGTTATTTTAAATCTGATATGCTGATTGATTGAGAATGAGACGAATGCTTTCTATGTTAGTCAGGGACATTCTTGTCATTTCCCATTCTTCCTTCAGTCTCGTCACTCTGTACTGCGAGAGTGCCACCTAGTGCCCTCCCACAATGCACTGCTTTACTTGCTGACAGCATTTGCTGGAAACATCTGAGCACCAGACTAGCAGCAAGTTCTGGGACTTTCCTGGCCTCTTCCTCGCTTTCCTCACTGATGAGAAATATACCCAAATCTCCCAGAAGCCCTTCCTTGTCTATTTTCAAGAATGGGTGGAGAAGCCACCTTTTTCTGATTGCCCTTTGACATAAAATTGTAGATGGAATACAATTTGCATCTGAAGGTCAGAACTAACTCAGAACTGACTTACAGCTGGTAATACGAAAACGTGTGATGCTCCCCTTGAACCCAGCCCTTTTTAGAACACCCAGAGCTTTCAGAGGAGGGGACTTCCCTGTGTGAGACTCTCTGAAAAAGATCTATAGCGCTGACTCAAAGTCCTGATCTCCATTCTCCCTAAGGATAAATCCATCACCCATTGAGCATACTGCTCTGTTCCCACATTTGAGCGCTACAGATCAGTGCCCAGCTTACATTGCATTGTGTATTTATTGTGAGCTAGATCAACACTCCTGTGGTATATGGGTTTAAGAGCATGGTCGGTGCCCAGGACCCTGGAGTCTCTTTTAATCACATCAGTTCAGATGCTTTACAATCCTAAACTATGGGTTCCTCCAGTTTACCCAATTTTAAATCATGGAGTATTCCAAGAGTCACAATTCTATGTAGAAAAAAATAATCTTTTTATTCCACTACAGGTAACCAAGTACAGTTTCTTATATTCACCAAATGCAAAAAGGGGTCTGTTTCACGATCGATGGGTTTTTCATGCTTTTATTCTGCAGTCCTGAGATACACATATGAGTATACTCACACTCTCATGCAACAGCATTCATGTGACTGTTAAACTCTCAATCTCAAACTATCTCCTACCATATTCAAAGCAACTTACAAAGGACAACATAGGTGTATCCACCTGATATATATGAGCAATAGTGCCATGCCTTAGCTCACCACATTTCCAGACAATCAAGCACATAGTATCAGAAAGCACAAATTCCTGTTGGTTGTGCCACATCTAAGTTATAAAACAACTCATCCATGCAATCTGCACATTCCAGGAAAATATATTAAACCAATATTACAATCAAGAAAAAAAAAATAGGTTAAAAGTGAGTGCACTAACTCTCATCCAGCATGTGACTGTTTCACTCTAACTATTCGCCTACTATTACAATGTCAATATACTCATGTACCAATACTGCTGATCTCTGCCTGAGGCAAATAACAAATCCTGGAGAATTGTAGATTTCTACGTTACCTCCTACCATCTGTACATCTGTCCCAAAAGCCTAACAATCCTGAGGGTAATCTGTCTCATATGAGTGCTGGAAGTAAATTCTTCTAAGGGAATGATTTATGACTCTGCATTCCTGACAAGTATATTTCCTCTCTCCTAATAGTAAAATGATAATCATTTGGAATAGGAATTAAAACAGTGTGCATTTTAAAATTCAGTGGGTTTTGCCTGACATTGAGCATATGGCTTGAGCAAGGCGATGGGATACTCACAATAGCATGTTCCCCGGAGAGGGTTGCCAAGGTAACGGTTTTCAGAGTCGCATCTGCAATTTACAAAAAAAAAAAAAAGAAACCATTTTTAAGGGCATTATCAATCACGCTCATTCATTAAATCCTACATAAACATTTATTAATGGCAGTCTCTGTGAGTGTTCCAAATATTTTTTCTCCAAACCAAAATGATGTCTCTTCACTGGCACTGCCCATCAAAAAAGCAGGAGATGTGTTTCATTCAGACTAAACAGAGTGAGACACATAAAATCAACCAGTGCTTATGGAGAGAAAATTATACACCACTGTGTACAGCACTTTTATTCTCTATGAAAGTGCTGGTGCACTGAGTTCTTCAATACATAGCACTTGACAAACCGATGCATTACTCATTCAAATCCTCCCAACCAACTGTCCTAATCATTGTTTGGCTGCACAGTTGACAAGTTTCTTCCAGTAAATATGGTCACGGGAAAGGTTTGAAATATGATTTGGTGGATGCTAGTTGCTTTTGGTCCCCATCATGCTTTGAAAGTGTGAGATGTAGGCTGTCCGCTGGTGCCCAGGTTCCAGGGCATCTTTTTCCATGTGGCGAAATGGTCAGGGCATATCTCTTGGCAGGGTCTTCTTCTGGAAGTGCATGATGAGTCTCAAAAATCTCACCTATTTTAACCACTGTATCAAGGGTGTGGCATAGCATGTTCTTCTCTCCTGGTCAGTCATCCCATTTGCTAATTTGGTTTACATTAAAAATGCACAATTATCACAAATATAAATGTCATTCTACTGAATTCAGAGAAGAAATATAGAAAACAAACAAGACTCATTTTAAAAATTTCAAAACAATGTGATTGTCATACATTCAGTTACATAACAAATCATTAGAATTTTGATTGAATTCAGTTTTTCTTAGCCACTTATTGTCAAAACCACTCCAATATGATTGCTGAATACAAAATTGCTTAAAAAACCCAAACTAGAAACACAATGGTCACGATGGTAAAGGAGAAAAAGATATACAGCGCATACTTCACATACGTAGACAAATATAGTTTTATGAGTATGTAGTAGCTATATCACGTGTATCCTGAACTTTCTGATTGAGACTGCAGGGCTGATTCTCACAGAGGGCTCAGGGAATAGGCATTATTGTGTAGTGCATTTGTTTCTAATGATTATTGGCCTCTTGAATTAATCTGCAGCACAGTACATGACAAGCAGATTAAAGTGCATCAGGAGGAATGCGGAATGTTCTCCTGTGGTCTTCGCCAACCCACAGAACACTTAACACTCAGACACCAGGGGAAGCCATTTGTGTCAAACTTAAGCAGATTATAAATTGTTTTGAAGGGGGGTAGAGAGATAGAGAGGGAAAAGAGAAAACCTTTTAACTGCACTGTGACTTTCACAAAGGACCACAAATATGAGGCAAAACACTGAAGCAAGGAGAGCCCCTGAGACTGGTTAATCTGCGATTAGACACCACACATCGACACACAATAAGCACTCGAAGGCCTACCTCTCCTCAGCACCAAGGAAGAGGAAGATGTTCATGGAAGCAACCAAATATCGCAGGATGTGACATCACAACAGTCAAACCAAAAGGTCAGCATGCGGATGGGGGGAGGGCTGGAAATAGTTTAGCAGCAATTGTGCCATTTGGTGTGCTTTATTTCTATGCAAACAAAGTGGCACTCGCAAGAGAAGGGAATGTGATTCCTATGCAACAAATGTACAGCTTCAGTTTCCAAAGTAATGATTGAACTTGTATTTCACCAACACTTAACCTGATAAAAGGCATAACCTGTTAAAATGAAGTGTATATCAGTAAAACAAACAGCCACAAATTAAGCTTGAGCATGGTCACATTTTTGAAAACAAGACTTTTGTTCATCATTCAGGCCTACTTAAGTCCAGAGAAGTATCATTATGTTTTTATAATATTATTGGAGAGTAGAATGTTGATATTATCATAATTATCATGCACTGGTATGAAAAATCCTGAAAAATGTCTTCTAAATTTTACATTTACAATAAACTAGTAAAGTGCAAAGTTATTAACTTATGGTACCACATTGTGTCATTGTGTTCATAACATATAATTAACAACTCTCACTGATAATTAATGTTGGTAATGAAGCAGGATGTATCTAGGGTCATTGTCTCATGTGAGTTCAACAGTGTCCAGGATGGGAGCTAAACTTATAAACATTCAGCTATAGGACAGGAAAACTAATACTATTTCCTTTGGCTGGTTATCCCTTTTATTTATGCTTATTTTCTTATGTCTAGGATGACAAAATACTCAACACCAACCTACATTACTTCCCATGCTACCCACCCACACCACATTTTTCTAGACACCCTCTACACCCACCCTCATCACTTAACTACTTCAACACTCTCAATGCACACTTTTGGACAAATTGTTGCCTCATGACCTTCAGCAGAGGAAGACCACACAACTCGCTGGTGAATGCACGGAGCCAAAACAAATGACTGAGACAGAACGCTCAAAATTGTTTATTTGTTAGCAATTCCTCAGTGCACTGACTCTCTGTTCAGGGAACATTTCCCTCGCACAGCATATACCTTTGTGATTCAGCTGGGTAGAGGTGGAGGTGGTGGGTGAAAAGGCCATGCTTGTTTGTTTACTCATGTTTGGAGTGCATTTTTTGTGTACACGCTGTGCTAATCCCTGCGCGGGCCTTGGCTGACAGAATACACAAACCAAGGGCTTCTCTTTCCTCTCTCATTCAAGCAAAAAAATTAAAGATGGTTAACAGGACTCTTCGCATCAATTAGAAATGCCAGCTGGCTTTAAATCCAGACATATTAATGAACAAAAAAAAACAACAATGACAAAGCAATCAGAGACACTGGCAAAAATGATTTATAACAAAATTCACAGTATGTTTTAACTGTACTTTATTATTTTAATTTTTTATTAACTTTATTAAAATGAAGCCTTACTTTATTTCCAAAATTCTTCCTTTGAGAAGCCAAAAAAATTGTACTGTATTTCCTTTAAACCCTCCAATCATATTTATCCATACAGTACATCAATCTGTAAATTCAGAGTTATTCAGAGGGTAATACATTTGTAGAGGGTCTTTCAGCCTTCATATATACATTTGTGTGATGTCCTTTGTGTTTTATGGGTCATGTGACAGGAATGTACCTTAAAGTCTCAAATAAGATAAGGCAAATCACTCTGAACATGGAGCCACTGAACAAAGAATTTATTTGCTTTTAGCTGTTCAATGTTCAATGTATTTCATTCTTCCAAGCGGTTCTCTCTCTCTCTCTCTCTCTCTCTCTCTCTCTCTCATACACAGACACCAGTAAGAACAGGATTAAAGAGAATCTGTCACTCTGCATGGCAGGTGTCAACAAAAAAGAGGGAATTCAAATTCTCCTGCTTCCACTTTGCCAGAAATATCCTGTGTTTTGCATCTCCCTGTTCTGTCCACACCACCAACTGTATGGAAGTGACCTCTGACCCCAGCACCACTGAAATTTTATATATAACTATTTGTTAGTCAATTACCAGCATCTACTCAACTTTTCAGGTTGAGCAAAATTATTTTGTTCTTAACACCTCCCAATTTCTGTTATGTACCTTTTTCAGATTAAAGTACTGGTGACAAAACTAGTAGACAACGAGCAAACAAGAAAACAATGCTGTAACACATGATGCATCTGAACACATTTCTTGTGCGAGTTGATGTTTACTTTGTTTGCCTGATCAAATAAAGGCGATGGGAATTGTTTATGCCTGGCCCTGTAGGCGGGCTGAATCAGGAGGGGAAGCGTGTGGTGTGTACTGCATTTCCCCAGCTTCTGTTCACCCAGTAATCAATCTAACAGTCAGAGTCGTACCATACACTCAGCTCTCAGGCCCTGACAAGCAATCTGCTGCAGACAGCCATGTGGAACGAGGTTTGTTGTGCTTCCGTATGCCTCCTCTCCTAGTCACGTCCATGGATCTGTTGGTGTCAAACTCCCAGACAAATCCTTCCCGACAAATTTAACAAGGGAGAGCTTTGCTTTTCCGCCACGGAACTGAAATGAGGTAGTGCTCGCTTTCACTCACAACTTTAAACCGGCGCGGCGTCTCCTGCCAGGTGCCTGGCTCCGAGGCCGATGGGCAGCTGGCCTCATTATCCCAACGAGGAGGCAGGTATGCTGTGCAGCAAGGGGAAAGATAAACAGACCAGACTTTTGGGGGGAGCTCCTCCTTTCTTTTTCACAGGGCATTTATGGGGCCAGGGTTTATTCTCGGAGGGAACAAACATCAACAGCAGCATGGGTTTGTTCTTAGAGAAGGAACATTCATGAGAGAGGATTCTTTCTGATGGAAAGGTTTGTACAGTGAGAGGACTTAATCATTTGAGGGGAGGAGCACATCACACAGAGAATGTATTCCAATAATATGTGACTGTAAAGGAGGAGGAGTTAACTCTGAGGGAAGGAGCATATGCAGGGTAAGGAAAAGATGGCAATGTTTCCATACATGGAAACTCAAGTTCCTCAACATAAAGTTGCTATCATTAGTTATAAAGAAATTATATCATGCTGTTAGTAAAACATTCACACAGCTGATACCAGAAGTTGAGACCAGAAGTAAAAACAAAGGTAGAAAACTGGGAAAGACAAAGAGCAGTAAAGCCCACAATGCCTCCTGCCCCCAGCAGATGGTACATAAATACATAAAGGAGATTCAAACAAAGAATGATATAATTTCACACCTCACATGCTGGGCTCCAAAATGTAAAGGGATCGAGTCAATGGATCAGTGCATCAGAGGATGATGCCAAGTCAATCTTGTGGAGTCTCATAGAGACAGAAAATTAAATATAAACCTGAGCTTATAAAATGTTTGAATATAAGTGTTCATTTAATAATGAAACCTTCACAAACGCTGTTTAACCTTCACATCTTTTATGCCTTATTCCTAACCACAGAGTGTCTCTCAGCATATTCAGAATGGCGTATCAATCATTTAAATGGAAACCAATAATCCTGTAATGGACAACCATTATCATTATCTCAAAAATGCACTGATAACACCAGATGACTGTTTAAAATCCTCCATTGGTTAGCATGTGACCTTCACAAAGATATTAGAGGCCATACTAATGTAGGAACTGTTGCAGCTCAGAACTGCATAATGACGCATTCAGTTCAACTAATTCAGTTGCAACCTGTTGTTACATTAAATTTATTTTTTTCCCCCGGATATAAACATGAGCACCCTTTCCAGTGTGAGTGTTTTCTCCAACATAAAACAATAAATAAGCATTCTCTACAGCTTCAGTTATGCAACATAAGTGTTCTCTCCAATGGAAAACAACATTCACAGTCCTCCTGCCTCCCTCCCTCCGCCCTCCTTGTTGAAATGGTGTCAGTGGTTGGAGTATTTTAACCATGTTTAATGGGTCTGACAAATAGGCACACAGAATCCACAGGGTACGCTCTCTGTCTGCAAAGATTTCCATCCTCTGTCTCATTTCAGCCCCTGGCCTTTAACTTCATCATCTCTACTGCACTGTCTCTTCCAAGTCATCCAGGCTGCTCTGTCCATCTCTTCTCCAGATCCTACCTGTTCTATTACCTCTCCTCACTTTCTTAGCATAACTTCTCTCCATCCTTGCCATCATTCCTTCTCTTTGTACTCCATTTCTCCATCCACCTAATAACTCCACAGCAAAATTCGAGGAAGAGTGTATAACAGATGAAATGAGTGTGGTGGTCCTGATTTCAGATTACAGACCTATACAGACAACATGAGCTTTGACATAGACTTACATCTAAGGACAAACAGTGGACAACGCCTGGAAGAGTTTTATGAAATTACATATGCTTGACATTTCACAAACAAACTTTTGAGACAGAGGCATTCCATTTCCTAGCTTACTCACGTATGGTAACCTGCCTCGCTAACAGTTAATGGAGTGAACAGCTCTCTGCTCTGCTATTAATGGCTTTTGCAGTACACCTCTCTGCTCTTAATGGAGTCTTCATTAAAAGCACTCCAGGTCTATACACCTGTTGTACAGAGAGGGGAGCTTAATATAACCAGGATGAAATCACTTATTAATAATCAATATAATAAACAACAGATCTGGATGCTATACTGTGATTTTTTCATCAGACTTGATGTCTTTTGTAAGTTTTGCCTGAAAAGTCCTTTAGTAGAATATGTGAAGCATTAAAAGAGATGCCAAGTTCAGAAATTGATGTTGGAATTGACTGTAAAGCCAAGCTGCACTCAAAGATAATCTGTCAGTTGGCTGTGTAAGAGTCGGTTATGATTAATAAAATGTTTAACTGAAGTGAAGGACAACATGTTCCTTCTGCCAGCAAGTGACAAATACCACTGCATCAATACTGCATTCCAAAACCACAACCAAAAATATTCCATCTCTAATCTCTTTGGCTCAGAGCATGCTCAGTTCAATAATCTCTGTGCCAGGAGAAAAGAACCAATGAGAGATGGGATGCAGTGTGTAGAGATTAGGGGCAGTGCGTAGAGGTCAGGTGTGTTTGTGTGTGTGTCTGCATGTGTCTGCGTGTGCGTGTGTGTATGTGTGTGTGTGTGTGCGTGCGTGTGTGTGTGTGTGGAAGGGGGATGGTGCATTGCCGAGGTCAGAAGTGAAACATATTTATGATTCTGATTTGATGATTCATCATGATTCATGGCGAATAGTTCATCTGTTTACACTGTTCTCTCACATATACTGTGAACAGAACATCTATTCTAAACTGAGGACATATGCAACGATACCGTCTGAGTCAATTTCCCATCTGTTCAATCACTACACCATTACATCTCACTTTTGCTTGTGCTTCTCAATATTGTATCCCTGCTTCTGTAACCCATATTATTTTTTCATGCAGTTCTAGAAAATACCTTTTTTAACAACAGTGTTTGACCCGTTGAGTAAAAATCAAAAAAGGCATTTCACAAACAAAACTGCCTGCTACTTTTATGAAAATGGTGAAAAATGCAGGACTTATATCCATTTGAAACAACATCTACAAAAATATCAAATCTGAGATGACGTACTGTATTCGTCGTGGGAAAACACTTGTGTATCAGCAGAATGTTCTTTTCCTGTTATATAAGCACTGAGCCAGGCTGTGATTAGTGAAATGAGGTATGAAAACACGTGGGAATTTGACTCCAGTTGAAGGGGAGTGGCAAGTAGGATCACATCCTCCCTTTGACACTCCATTCAATCTGTGACTGGGGTCAAAGTTCATGCCCACTAGTGCTGCTCCTTGAGCCAACATAGACATATAAATGCACATATACCTGTACTCACATGCGCATGCTACTGATTGTGCTGAAAAGCACTTTGCTGGAGTGCATATTCTGAGGGTTCAGCTCTTTTGTGAGGCCCATGATGCCCGGCCACTGCTGCCGCTGTCAGGGCTCTGTCCTGCCCCCTTATAGGGTATTAAACACATTGAGCCCACCTCTTCAAAGCCTCCCAAACACACACAGCAATGCTAACTCTTCAGCAGCCAGTAAAACACTACAGCCATATTTAGAGGAAGTGACATCAGACGTAATGGGTCAAAGCTGTACATTATGCCAGAGGGGTTGGTCGAGGACATTTCTAAAGGTTTAGTTGAGTCTTGTGATTTATTGACACACAGCACACAATATAAAACATGACATTGACTTACATTCACAATGTAATATTCTATCTTTCTCAAAATACAGGTTTCTCTACTGCCTCACTGGTTAAACCAGGTTTTATGGCATATGAACTGGTTAAAATAGATACCTATATTTAGACATACAGTTAAGGTCAAAATTATTAGCCCCCCTTATGAAATCAAATAAAACTCTTTCCTTCCAATGACATGGGCCATAACTTTAAGTGTTTATAGTTTGTGTATGTCCGCAAGAACAAAGACAACATCTGCATAAGGTCAAATGAACATTTTTATTGGTTTGCTGAACTGAAACAAGAAAAAAGCAAAAAATGCAATGGTCAAAATTATTAGCCCTCTGACAACTAATAGTCAATAGTGTAGCCTTTCTGATGCAAAACTGAGAACAACCGCTTCTGGTAGTTTTTAATTAAGTTGGCACATGTCTCCTGAGGGATTTTAGCCCATTCTTCCTTGGCAAATTGTTCAAGATCATGCAAATTGCTTGGTCTCCGAGCATGGACACGAACTTTGAGCTCCCTCCACAGATTCTCGATGGGATTGAGATCAGGGCTCTGAGAGGGCCACTCCAGAACCTTGATTTTGGTGTCTTTCAAAAAGTTTTTGACTAACTTTGATGTATGTTTTGGGTCATTGTCTTGTTGGAAGACCCAGCGACGACCTAACCCTAGACTGGCTGCAGATGTCTTGATGTTAGCCTTCAAAATATCCACATAGTCCTCTTTTTTCATGGTCCCATGCACCCGAACAAGGTTTCCCGTCCCTGAGGCAGCAAAACAGCCCCACAGCATTATGTTACCACCACTGTGCTTCACTGTGGGGACAGTGTTTTTAGGGTTGAAGGCCTCGCCCTTCCTTCGCCAAACAAAAGCAGCATCCATATGCCCAAACAGCTCAAGTTTGGTTTCATCAGACCAAAGGACAGACTTCCAAAACTCACTCTTATGTTTCAGATTGTCTCTGGCAAACTTCAGTCTGGCTTTAATGTGCCTCGGTGAGAGCAATGGGGTTTTTCTTAGACGATGACCACGAAGTCCACCACGATGAAGAACCCTCACAACAGTCTTGCGTGAAACATCAAGTCCAGAGAAAGCCAGTTCAGCAACAATCATCTTTGCAGAGGTCTGGGGATTCTTATTGACATCTCTGATTATTTTTGGCTGCAAAGTTTTGGAAATCTTGCATTTTCTACCTCGGCCAGGTTTATTTTTAACAGACTTTGTTTCTTTGTACTTTGCAATTATGCAACGCACAGCTGTTCTAGAAACCATGAAATGCTTGGAAATGGCAGTATATCCTTCCCCCTGAAGATGAAGATCCACTATCTTCTGTCTGAGGTCCAGACTGATTTCTTTGCTTTTTGGCATGATAATATTGCTTCTTACAAAGATTATAGAGCAACCCTGGAGTATCCCTTTCATTCAAGTGGTCAAATGATACTAACTCTGCTTCTTGAAGTCACTTCAATAAGGTTCAGTGCTAATTGATTGCTCAGGTGTGTTTTCAAACCTAATTGACTGCTCAGGTGTGGTTTCAAACCCAGTTAATTTGTTTTTAAAGCACAAAATCACATGGGGGCTAATAATTATGACCATTGCATTTTTTGCTTTTTTCTTGTTTCAGTTCAGCAAACCAATAAAAATGTTAATTTGACCTTATGCAGATGTTGTCTTTGTTCTTGCGGACACACACAAACTATAAACACTTAAAGTTATGGCCCATGTCAGTGGAAGGAAAGAGTTTTATTTGATTTCATAAGGGGGGCTAATAATTTTGACCTTAACTGTACATCTGAACTTGAAATGCACCATCATATAACTATTGGAAAACATACATGTAATATCTCTTGACTGAGAATGATGACTCATAGCTTACTATGGCCAAAAACAACAGTGGTCAGAGCTAATCAAGTGTGTTCATACTACTAACAGTGATTTGGGTTGGATAAACATGGTTAAAATCATATTGGTCTTGATTGATTAAATGTGGCAACACTCACAGTGATTAAGGTTACCTAGTGTAGTTACAATCACAGTAGTCCTGGTTGATTTAGTGTGGTCATACAGTGATTAGGGTTAGCTTAGTGTGGTTAAAATCACAGTGGTCATGGCTGGTTTAGTGTACTATACTCACAGTGATCATGGTTAGCTTAGTGTGGTCAAAATCACAGTGGTCATGGCTGGTTTAGTGTAGTCATACTCACAGCTGGCACTGGTCTCCTTTGATGCCTTTAGTTGTGCAGTAACATTTTCCAGTCAGGACCTGGCAGACATTTGCATGGCCATTACATTTACATGCTGCAGGAAGGAGAGTGAGGGAGGGAGAGTGTAGGATAAAAGGAGAGATGGAGAGAAGGAGAGAGTGAGGGGGTGAGAAATGGTCAGCAAGCATAAAAACAATGTTCTATAAACACACTGCAAGTCATTAGGCAAACACAGCCTTATTGGGAGAGCCAGAACTCTAAATTACAGCACCATCACTGCATGAACACAAATTCTAATCAACCACAGCCTAGGTTCATTAAAGAGGGCTTCTTCATCCCAAATAAATTGCCGGGGATGGAAACATGCAACAATGAACTGCACTGAAGCGCCAAATTGAAAGCTCAGCTGCACATTTTTTGTGGAATAAAAACCATGACTCTAATATCCAACATCAACACAGCGCTACACTGAAGAACAGACTTGAATATGCTTGCACTTCATTAAAACATGCGAGGATTGCATATTTGGCCATGGAAGGTTTAGTGAACAGTTTAACCTTTAATTGCAAGAAACTACACAAATGTTGGCAAAGCAGTGCAAGCAGTAGGAGAACCTAGGAGCCATATGCATGACTCTCCAAACCATTATTTTTCCTGAAATAGTACACTGGGTGGCGAGAGAGCTGCCTAATCTAGTGACCCACCCCTGAATCCACCCACACTTAACACTCTGAGCATCCTGTTTGCCCTTCTGGCCTGTATCATGACTCAGGAACTCTGAACAGAACTGGAAACAGCACTGAGATCTACCCATTTATAACTGTACAAAAGACAGAATAGTGCAGTCATGTTTAAGTCCTGTACATTACACAATCACAATATTTAGAAAACTGCAAGCTAAACAATCACACATTGCACATGTAACTATGTGGAGTATGCGGTCCATTTGGAAATAAATTCTAACAGGGGGTCTTAGATTAGATATAACATGTCTACTTGACGTGTCTAATGGGACATGACTTCGTCTCTGGGGTCTCTTATTGGACATGGGAGCCAGAATGTTTTACTGTAGGTGGAGACCAACACTGGCCCACCACTCAGACATTGCAGAGAGAAGATCCTTCAGCAGCATGGCCTACTTTCTGAAAATAAAAAGGCGTAAGGATGGTGCAACATGGACAAGCACTGAAAGGCACTTGTTTGCTTTTCATCAGCAGAGAGATTCCACGCACTGCCGTCCTTTGTGCATTCACTTATATTCCCACATGCTTGTCTTCTCACAAAACCAAATAGCCAAATCTGAAAAAGAAATGTGTTGCTTTTTTCTCTTTGATCAAGCTTTGCCAAACACATTAGGAGGGCTGACATCCTCCTCCCCCAAATACACAGAGTACGTGCTCTCAGATAAACACTGTTATGCACATTACAAATAATTCCACAGTGAACCGGTTTCTGTCCAAATCAACACAGCAAAAGTTCTTTCAGTCCCTGAGCCAAGATTTGTCCCTAACATATCCTGAATCCTGCTCCCACACACAGACATTGTAATTCTTCATCTGAGACCACAATTAAACATAAGCCATAAATAACCCCCACCACACACACAGCCATCAACAAACAAAACGCCTTATCCTTCTGAAGACACTCATGTTCACACATTGATCTGTTTCACATCATGCATATACTCACACTCAAACTTACATATAGGTAATCACATACACAGATCCCTCACTCTCACAAAAAGTGCTCGCACTGCATACAGT
This sequence comes from Albula glossodonta, assembly GCA_019788955.1. NCBI lineage: Eukaryota > Metazoa > Chordata > Actinopteri > Albuliformes > Albulidae > Albula > Albula glossodonta. The sequence goes on along the minus strand of JAFBMS010000020.1, from coordinate 7,965,108 downwards.
CTGGCTCTTTTAATTTTTCATTTTTTAATTAACACACACTCACACGTACACACCTCTCTTTTTTTTTAACAAAAACACAACGTATTCTTATCTCCTCATTCAGTACAACCTATAGACATTACAATTTTACAGCAAGATTTTTAGACCATACAAAAATTACACAAACAGGCAGCAGCTAAAAGGACAAAACTTTAAAATGCAGTCACTTGATAGGGTGGAAGTGACTACCAATGCTCTTTGGATTTAGGTACTGTAATCCTGGAAGACAACCCATCCAACATGAAAGAAACGATGCAACATGGGATAAAGACGTTATCTCAATAATCACCTTTAGGTGGTGTTTAGCATTAAAATTGATGTCTAAGGAGCTGAGTGAATCCAAAGCTTACCAGGAAAATGCACCCCTCACCATTTTTGAGCTGCAAGAGTCTTTCATTGTTGAAGCCATGTACTCAGTCCTGCAGGCCTTTTCAAATGTGCACCAGCCCACTTGTTGAGGACATGCTGAAGGGTAATTGATCTGACCATGCTTCATTCTTCCACTGCTCTTCAACCACTTCCAGCACTCTTTGCTCTTATTGTAGTCTCAAACATGCGAGGGCAGATGTAATGAGTCAAATGTTCATTGCAACTCAACTATGGTACCCTGCTATTGACTTACCAATCATGGTGAAACTATCCGATTATGTTCCAAGTTTAAATTTGCAGTGAGCTGTACCTTTTTAGCCTTGCACCTTGAATTACCATACAGACTTAACAATCCAGGTATATGCATTACAGACCACAGCTGCAATTTGTTTATGATATCTTTCTTATCCTTTGACACTTCCTGTATCTCATTTGACACTGTTCCTTGTAAATAAAAGCAAACAAAATGTCTTCATTACTATAAATCTTGTCAAAATGACCCTGCAATCAACCCTCTTGTAAAGTAACCAGTGTATCTTTTCTAGCTAAACTAGCCTGAAAATGTATGTAATGAATGTTACAGGAACTACACCTGTTGTAAAGCGTATCCACACATTCCATGAAAAGACACATAGATACACACACTCTGACAATACCCAACACACTTACTGCCAAGAACATTCAAACAAACTGCAAATGCCATGACACACAAAGAGACACATCCGTGCACACGCACACACTCGCACAACCCACCTCATACAAACACAGGTACACTCAAACTCAGTCACATAAATCCATACATACTGTGAAAAAAATCATCCTTAACACACCATTACACACATACTATACACATATGTGTGTCATACTATACACACACCAACTATTAAATTTCCCAACACATGAACACAGACTTGCCTACACCGCACGCACGCACACACATACACACAGTATCAGCAGGGATAGAAATAAGCTTAATTGTGTTGTGGAGTGGCAGAACTCCAGGGGGAGAGCTGGGCTGCTGGATGATTTATAGCTAAATTAGGATCCACAGAATGTACTCAGACAATAGAAGTGGAGCATCTCAGATCTGCAGCTGCTGCTTCAGCATTTACAACATGGACCTGTGGGCTCCACACAACTTTCTCAAACTACAGAGAGTCCTCTGCAGCCCCTCTTTCCCATTGTATCACTAACACATAATCACACACCCAGAAAATAGAACATCAGGCTCAAATACGTAGGCTCCACTCCTCAACTGTGTGGTCTTCAAACAGCCAATTAGTTGTGGAGCAGCTGAACAATTCAGTGTCTGAGTACAAGAGAGAATTCTGTTTCTCAGATGTGCACATGCATGCAGACAAATACATACTCACATAAAATACATGCATGCACGCACGCACACACACACACACACACACACACACAAACAGCAAGGGGGTTAAACGGAAAATTGATGTTAATTACCACACTTTAGAGACGATATAATTATAATACATGTTTTTGCTGAGATGGATTTTATGGATTTGCAATTTCTAAACCCTGAGAGCATCATTACCTGCCATCTGTGTCATAAAACTCATAAACTGAGTGTCTCTCCTGCAGGGATAGAGGGAGACAGGGAGGGAGGAAAGACAGTGAGGAGGGAGGGGATGGAAGAAGGAGGTAGAAAGATGATAGAGGATAAAAGAGAGAAAGAGAGGGATAAAGAGACAGTGAGGGGCTCTGATTTGAGGAGGGTGTATAAAGGCAGATGTAGCCATGATCTCACACATTGCAGCTGAGCAGAAGTCTTGTTTTAAGATTAGTTTGGAGGTACAGCAGAGTATTCATAAGCTGGACATGCTCTTGAAAGGACAAGACAACCGTTAACTTTCAAAAAAATGCATACGAAATTACCTGCATTCAGTGACTATAGCCACAGGAACAGAATTGTAAAGTCATTTATATTATCAGTAGAAAACATTGCATGGGAGAAAAATTGTGGCATAATCGTTCTTTGAAAGTGTCTGATTAAATGCTAATGAAACTTGGAATACGTCTGTCGTTTCCGTGATTATTTCCTGGAGTTTTTTCCCTTATTAAATGCTCCTTGACAATTTTATTAGCTTCCATATAGCTAAAAAAATATGAGCCCGAACACTTTGCATTGTTCTTTGAAGTAAAAAGTGCAAGGATCATTATAAGCCAAGTAAAATGATATTCGCATGTATGAGCAGTAGTATAGTGGAAACTGAGATGGTACAGTGCCACACTTCTGCTGACAGAGCGGAATTCCTGTCCATCGCTGGGATTTGATATAAATCACATTTCCCATTTGTTGCAATGCCTCCCATGAGATCTATGTTCCTATGTTTCCCAGGGAAACAAGCTTGTGTTGCACCCCTTATACTTTTGCTTCTCCATCCTGCCATGTTTGTTCCATCTTTGTCTCACATGCTAAGATGTTATGAATTTGTAAGTGATATTCTCATAAAATAAAGGCTAATACATGCTGTGTGGTTTCACCACAAGTTTTTCTAAATTTTACTGTAATATTCTTGTAGACTAAGAGCTTATTAAAGCTGTATGGTTTTCCAAGAAATTCCAGCAGTCAGAGACACACTGGCAAGGTTGGCAAGAATCAAGATTGGAAGATAATATTATGTGTACAAATGTGATTAGTACACCCATCTGAGGTGTTTCCACAGGAACACTGGAAACCCTCTATATGAAATGCCTTGTGTTGTAATGTTATATCACACAAACTGATTCTTTTGATCTTGATTCTAAGTTAGCTTATTCCAAATGTGATGAAAGTTTCAGAGTGCTTGTTAAATATGGAGGCTTGGAGTATATTGACCTGTGTAAACATACATAGACCTGTCCCCCTAAAAGAAGTCCATCTTGACTAATATCCCCCACGGGGGTGCTGTCTGATGCACATGCAACCACAGGCCACCGCAGAGCTACATCTGCTCCTGCCCTCATTAACTCTGAACAAATGTGTTAATAAATGAGCCATTATTTGCGGCACTGTAAGGGACACTGAGGTTATCGGTCAATCATTAACAAAGCAGTTTTCTAAGAACTGTCGCTCTAAAAACATTGGTACAGTTGTACTAGAAAATGAACATTTAACTGCACTGTGCCAGGGTTCAGTTTCAGTACTACCTGTAAAAATGCACAATAAATGCCTAGTGAAGCTTCTAAGACAGAAACACTCCCCTCTGTGTTTACATCAAACAAAATTGATTTTTGACACCCTAGAATGAGGGATAGTAGACACTAGAAGAGGAAAAAATAAGAAACAGTGCGCACAAAAAGCCAGATCAGAGCGGAGGGTGGAAAATCTAATATGTGGTAGTGTATATTATTAAAGGTAAAAACAGTGATGGTATAACTATGAGGACTGAGAAAAGTAGGGAAAACATAGGCTCCCATACACTAAAAAAACAAAACAGAGTTACTGACCCATAGCCTGGGACAAAAGGGTTCTAAGGCAGGAAGTTAGGGGTCATCAGGGGTCAGAGCCCATGGAAAGACAGTGTGGAGATGGGGAGAGAAGCTGGCCGGGCCATGCTTAAGCATTATCAATAGGCAGTGCTGTGCACTGACCATGTGAGGTGCAATCATATTGCCTGTGGACAGCAGCAATTTCAAACCAACTGGGAGAGAGAACAGTGATTCTTGAAAAAACTTAGTTTGAGGAGAAGTCGCGCACCCCATCCTCCTCATGTCTGGGAGCCTGGGTTTAATTAGCAGACATAGCCACGCCTACCCCAGTCCACATGGGCCGGTCGGATCAGCAACGGCACCCCCAGACAGGTGATAAATTAAGAGAGGGGACAGAGCAGATGTCTTGGGGCGCCCTGTTGTTGTTTGGTATTCATTGCAATGGCACCCTCCCCCCAAACCCGCCAATGTGGCAATTAACTGTGATTAAGAGCAATAAATCTGTCCCATTACTGTGCCTCCACCTGAGATGCACTGTACATGTGCCTCTCCCCCACAGGCTGGCCCACAATACTGCTGACACGCGAGCACCAGCCCCCTCACTTTCAGCCCCTCGCCATCCACCTGCTCTGTCCATTTATGCTTTTGTAATGCAGCCAAAAGTGACAAGATGAATGAATATTTCATGAAAAATAGGTTTCTTGGGAGCAACAGCACTTTATTTACTTATTTATTTATTTCATTAGGTACTATTTTTTTAAACCCACAAGCCTGAGATGCATTTGTATTCTGCTCAGTTTGGATGTCTCCCTGTGTTACAGAAGTGATATATGTTCTACTCATTAACCAGCAGCAACAGAGACCTCTGAAAATCCTCACATCATAAACTGAGAACATCAATCTGAGCTGATTACCATCTCAGCCAAAATATGACTGACTGACTATTTGCATTGTTGAAAGAACATTAAAATTAAGTACTGCAATATAAAAAGATCTCTCTTGTATTCAGGACGACACATTCGTTAAGAACTGAAATGATGTTCAGCAAAGCCCCAGTGATTGGTGGACCAGCAATATTTCGCTGAGTAAAGGTGTTGAGCAGGGATCTGAGAGAGAAAGCTGAGATACAATACTGTTTGTAAAGTGAGACTATATGTCGGGAAAGAAAGGCATTAAGCCACAGCGATTCTCTAGAGGATATATAGGGATTTGTGCCCCTGGTTTCTGCGGAGTGCAGGTGTGTGTTTGGCCCTGGGCACAGTTCCAGCACTGTGTGGAACAGCCAGCTTTTGTCTCCTAGAGAACCCAGGTTTGGAGTTTGTTTGCCCTGGCATCAAACTGTAGGTGCAAAGGCAATAAAAAACCTGGGGGGGAGAGATTAATGAGTGTGTGTGCGTGTGTGTGTGTGTGTGTGTGTGTGTGTGTGTGTGTGCGTGTGTTTTCTTTATTTCAGTATCACCCTTGTGGAACTCCACAAATCCTACCAATCTGTCTGTAGCACAACAGCATCTGTGTACATATGTACAGAGAAAAAACAGATTTACCAGCTTTTAAGATGGTTTAAAATAACTAAATAGTTGCAACATTTGTTCCATCAAAAACAAAGGCAAGTTACATCAAAAACAGATTTCTTTATAGGTTTTTGTGAGGAAAGATAACAAAAATTCAGAGCTGACATGGAAAATGCTTTATTGCCCTTCAGTTCATCTGGAATACAAGGATAGAATGATTTTCTAAACAATATTACCATAGAACCTGCAGATAAATGCTTTGTGTGTGTGTGTGTGGGTTTGGCCATGAATTACTGAATTTTGAAGAATAATTGCACTCTTCTGTGTTCTCTAAAGAAAACAACCTTCAATCTTATGGCAATCAAGATTCCCCAAAATACATGAGAAGCACAGACAAAGCCTGTCAAAATGTCAATTCTTTCAACAGAATTCTTCCACCAACAGAACCTAATCCCACTGAAAATAGATGATATTTCCACAGTGTTGACACTCAGCACCATACAGGTTGCACTGTCTCAGACAGTTTTTTCTCTCAGATGTTGGGCTGGAAGGTGCGAGATCATGAGCCACATCCGCAAACAATCTACATTTGTCTGTGATTCAGCAGTCCCACATCCAACTTTGGCTCGTTCATCAGCCGGGATCACTATTGCATTCCTCATCCTTCAGAAGTGACCAATCCCACTGTTTGGTTTTCACGCAATGTTTTTCACCTGCCAGGTGTTCACCCCCATTCCTAATGGAGCCAAAGGGTAGAGGCCACTGTAGGAGGGCTGATGTGTACAAACCCTATGATACACAGGCTTGTAAAATCACTCCTTATCCTCCTTTTTGTGTGGAAATGGAAAGGTGGTTTTACAGTTGCCAGGGATAAAAGGGATGGATTAATCGACCCAGGAGAGTGGATAAGCGCACAGATCTTGTGGCTTGTTTGCCTCCGTAAGCAATCCTGATTACATCAATTTCTACAATCAACATCTGTGAGCTTTTCCCGTCTCCAACCCCACTGCTGTACCATGCACTTTCTTCCACCTAGGATTTTCAGCGTGCGTGTGTGTGTGTGTCTGTCTCTGTGTGAGCAAAGGAGAGAGGATGTGAGTAAGAGAAAGTCACAGAGCATGTGTTTCTGTATGTACATATTAGCAAGATGATGTGTATGAGAAAGCGTGTGTCAGAGAGTTTCAGTGAAGAAGTGTATGACAGGGTGTGAGCAAGTAAGGGGGGAGAGAGAAAAGGTGGGTATGAGCATGTGTGTGTATTTGAGTGAAAGGGTGTGTGTGTGTGTGTTTGTGTGTGGGTGGTTCGTGTACATTTTATCTGAGCCGTTGCTATACTTTAATCCCTTTGTATTTAATCCCTTCAGTAACTGATACTGGCATGTGACAGTAGCTATCCCTCATCTACAGGAAACAATGTTAGATATAGCTGAGCCACACTTAGATTTCAATATTTAAAGGATCCGCATACACCTTCTTAACATGTGGAAGGATCTGGTACATAGACTAATTAGTGCAATCTGAAAGGCTTAGTGGGTGACAAAGGTGTATGTTATACATAGATATACTATATGCCATATAAATAAAGCCATATCATCTCAATAACATCTCTGGCCATTGTTATCTATAACACGCAAACATGAGCAAGGGCCTAACCAAAGACATGAAAAACTGATAAATTGGTTTCCAGCTGTTCACAACCACTCCAGTGTGCCAATGGAAACTCCTACAGAGAGCATGATGAATCCATATCTGTCAGGTCTGATCAGGATGGACTCCACTACATATCACAGCAAGGTCTCTGTAAGAAATCTGACTGGGTTGTATAATCTGCTTGTGGCCTCTGATTCAGGGAGAGGAGACTTCATTTCTGGAATGACGTTCTGATCGCAGGTACACCAGCTAGCAGACATACACTGATGACAAATGCACTTCCTCATCAGAGTGAGACTGTATGACTGTGACACCTGGGTACATTCACACACATGCATGTACACAAACATACAAAGAAAAACATGAATGCACACTCTCACTGACATATGGACAAACATGCATTGTCACTCTTATACACAAGTTTACACACACACACACACACACACACACTTACACACACTTACACACACACAGTGAAGAGAGGTGTGGGGCAGTGCCAGAACTTTGGCCTATCAGGTAAAAAGCTGATGCACAGGAGTTAGCAAACCCCTTCATCCCTTTAACAGATATGTTTGCCTAATCCTTCGTACTCAATGAAGGAACAGAAGTCAGTACAGCTGCAGGACTTAGACACTCGTGCCATTTCATTTGCACCGCAGCTCCATTCACACACCCGCCTGACACACCCTTATCACCTTACGTCCTTCAAGAGGCTTGGTGACAGTCTGTCGTCCTTTCCTACAGGAGCTTCCACACTTCTGAATGTTTGTGATAAAGGAAGCAGTGGAGTAACAGTGGGGAATGTAAGCGGGAGAGAGGAAAACACCCCTAACACACAGACACACACATAGATGCACAGACTCACACCATTGCACAGATGAACAGACACTCGGATAAACCCTTTTTCAGTCACTCATGCTAATAGCTAACAGACGAACACACACTCAGTCGATTTCACACTTCTCATTGTCTACTCTCACACACACATACACATACATGTACATACTTACATTCTCGCACGCAGACACAAACACACAGACGCAGTCATACATGAGCTTGAAAGATTCTGAGTTTTTAATGGAAATCTCCAGTCCCCAGCAGGGGAGTCTGGAAGCCATGAATATTCTAATTGCTCTGCTCCACAACAAGCTTCACATAGGCCTTCTACACTTTCCTCAGGTACTGCATGAGAGGAAGCTGCCTCAATTTGGCCAGACCGGGCGCTCTGACTGGCAAGGGCCCCCCGGAGGCCTCCAGCTGCCTCTCCCAGTGAGGCACGCACTGCTGCCGCTCCCCAACCCTCTGCGTCTGTGTGTCTGTCCACATTAACATCTACCGTTTAATCCAGACAATGGAGAACAACACCGTATGGGAGTCATTCAAAAAACATTACCATCAGGCTGTATCTCTATCTACCACCTTTTTTCCCCTCTACTTACAGAAAAGTCAAAAAGTTACATTTGGGATATGAATTTCCGTTTATGTGAAAAAAGTAAATGTTTATTTTCAATTCTGACCTTGTTTTCCATTTTCTAAAAGGGAGGGGGAAAGTGTGATGCATTTAGGAGAAAGATATACAGGGTTTGTGAGGTGGGTGCTTTTGTGTACTCTTATTTTCTCCTCACTATATTTAGAGCATTTAAAAACAGGAAATGGTTCACCACAGACCTGCCCTAAAACAACTACAAGGGAGTCTCTCAGTATTATTTGACTGATCCCAGGAATTATGTCTGAACACCACAATATCATATTAATAATCCTGTTATGGACCTCTGCGGTACAGATGCCCATATGAATGGTACTAATAGGACATTGAGTTTCCATGAATCCCATGACAGTTATCAATCACTCAAATGTTTTAACCAATTACATTACTTTGCTTTTTCCAGCAAAAAACAGAGATAGGTCTCAAGGATTGAGTCACTGATGACATTTGCTACTTTAGCTCCACCTGTTCTTGGATTCATGAAACTCTTTCACAGATAAATGGCACAAGTGACAAGTCTTGTCAGGTGTAAAAACTAAGGACTTTCAAAAAATTTTCAGCGAACAGGCATTCCATAGCAACTGGGCAAACTGCTGGCCAACTACTTAATTTAAAAAACTCCACAAGGTGAACCTGTCAGCGCTGATGGGTTTAGAGGTTTTATCTCGCTTAAGTAAATGTCATGTCTGTAAAGAAGCTCATACCATCTACCTCCATTTGTACAAGGTCAGTCTTGAAAACCATCAAACGCAATTCCATGACAGGTTAAAAATACCATGGGACATCCATCTTTCTAAAATTTAGCTGTATGGCATTTGTTTTCAAGGACAGCTTTGTTTTGCAACATTTCAATCCAATGAGTTACTGACTCATTGTCTCTATTTTTGCAAACATCAAGCACACAATGACATCTGCCCTGCAGAACAGTTATGTGACAGATTTTCCCAAATTTGCGATAGATCAGTGCACTGCCTGTTTTTGTTTCTTGGTGGCATTTGAGTGTGAAGTAGATTTTTTTCAGAGCCATAGACAGCTAGCTAGAGGTTACATAGAAGGTGCAATATACAAGCAGTCAGCAAGGTACTTGGGAATAGGGAAACATATCTAATGAGGTAGGGTATGATGGCTTTTAAACCGATAAACCCGTAAATTACTACAAGGTAGGTGATATCAATTAATCTGTAGTGAAGTTAATGCTATTGGATTCTTGGTGTTGCAAGGTCGTGAGCTGACGGTTGTGGGGTGTGAGACTGTGCGGGTTACAGTGGGTGGAGGGGATTGTATGTGTGTTTCCCTGGCCTGAGGGAGGGGAGGTGTGAGTCTGTTACACTGATGTGAGTGCAGATGGTGGGGTGTGGGTGGTGTGCGCCGTCCCTGGCCCTGGAAGGAGCCAGAGGGTCACATCTATCACATCAGCTCTGAAAGGCCATAGACACCACAGGCCTTCACTCAACCTCTGGAAATAATAGTGATTACGAGTGATTTACTATCACAGGGAATATGGGGAAAGGGCTTGTGTCAGGTGGAGAATAATGATATTCACCACACTCTGCCTCTCCCCTTCCTTGTCTCCATCTCTAGAGAGAAGTCTCTCAACATGCAGCGATTCAGCGCTCTTCGACACAACACAAAAGAGGGCTAAAGCACACTGAATTAAAAAGTGCTAAAAAAACTAATAAAAATCAAAACCCACAGAGGAGCAGCTTTTTCCAACAATTATGACAGACTGCAGGTAATGTCATATGGAGGGCATACTGAACCCCAATGCACTCTTTTTGCTACCAGACATATAGGCAAAATTTCATAGTACCACAATCTGAATATTTGAAATCTTCCCACTGCAGTAAATATTAGCACATACTTCAGAGCACTTGAACTCAATACACAGACTCCTGTACTCACCTTGACACCGTCCTCCGTTGGTGGGGTCTCCATAGTAACCAGGCATGCAGGTCTGACAGTGCTGTCCAGTGGTCAGGTTCTTGCAGTGTTCACAAATGCTACCATTCACACAGATGCTGTGACCATTACACTGGCAGGCTGGAGCACAAAAACAAGCAGTTTATCAGGTATCAGTGCCTCAGCAAAGCTATATTCAGATATGTTGATGAATGGAAAGACAAAGCCAGAGTGTATGTGGATGCGTGAATCCATGCTGTTCGTATGTGTGTGTATGCATGTGCCGTATGTGTGTAAGTGTATGTATGTTTGTATGTGTGAGTTCATGCTTTGTATGTGTGTGCTGGATGTGTATGTAGTGAAAGGGTGAAAGAGCACATTTGTTCATGTATGTAAGGAGTGTATGTGCATGTACTCACCAGGGCAGGTGATGAAGGCCCAGTCGTACCCTCGCTCTCGGGGGCACAGTCCGGGCTCCAGCAGCATGTCTGGGCTCTGTTTGGATGCCGTGCTCCTCATGGGCCCCCGGTGTGACCCCTCCATACACTGACCCCTCCCAGTGTTACTAGGGTCACTGCACCAACCACAATCTGGCTGCTCCAGGCACTGCACACACGTGCGCAGACCAGAGCAGTTCTGGGCTGCACAGGGGGAGAGAACAGGGAGAGGAGGCTCACTGCATGCTCATTAGATCTGAGATTTCCAGTGTCCAGGCACCTGTCCTCAACACAAGCTGAATAGGACATTACCACAGAGCACTACAGGGCCAGCCCCATAGCTGCATTCATTCATGAGTGTGGGAGTAACACTAGTCCTCAAAGAGGGGTTTGAGTTTTACAGAACAGGTATCCATGCGATCATTGATGAGTCTGCTGTGTGCAACGGCAGTTTCTTTTCAATTTTATATTCATACAGAACTCAGTATATCTTAAGATTCATCCAACTTTTGTATTAGCCACTACAGGTCGTGGCAAATCTACTGAAGATCAAGATCAGAGAGAATTCCTTCATCTTCTCTGATGCACCAAGGTAGTTTGACTGACAGCTACCCCAAGGATACAGTTGTCTCTAGGAAGTTTCAGAATTGCAGTGACAGTTTTTCTTTAAAAACAGGTTAAGATGAACATGCAGTGAGGTGCACAACCAAACAAACTTTAAATGTGACCATCCATGGCACTCATTTACACACTTTAGGGTCCTGTCCTGTTGTGGTAGAAGTGTATCCACTGCTTTTCTTTATTCATTTTTCACCGCGATTTACACAGCCAGATTCTATAAGAATGCATGAAGGCCATGTCCTGTACCTGTAGTATTGTTTATCCATACAGTTGTAAGTTTTACATATCACCATTCCTAAGTGAATTTTGTGTATATTGCTTGTGGCAATTCATGTTTAAGCACTTTTCTTATGTAGTAATTCATGTTCATAAACTCTTAGTCTTAAGTTATACATGTTTACATAGCTCTGCTCTCTTGTAAAAGTAAACATTTGTTCATAAACAAGGCTATATGGTAGTTATGCATATTCACAAGGTTCAGCTCCCTGTTAATGTGTGTTTACTTTGTGTTATTCTGCAGTAATGCATTCTCAAAGGGTGACATTCTCTAGTAATGCACATTTCCGCTCTCAGCTCTGTAGTCACCCTTTTTACGCAGTGCGGTTCCTCTATTCCGTGTGGCACAGCTAGTCTTAATCAACTTTGCAAAGTTTCCTCTTTCTCTTAAAATTTGAGCAGCATCACAATTCATTTTCACTTTCCATGGCTTTCAGAAACAGTCTTATTTTATAATTACAAACACAGTGGGTCCTGTTCTCTCTCAGCATGACAGAAATATTTATGAAACTGAGTTAATGCTTCCCCACATGCACTCCTGCTCTATTTGTTACAGTTTTCCACATTTATTTACTTCAGCATGAACAGAGGGACAAAGAGGCTGCACTACAGCAACCCACGCAGCATGAAAAGCTCCAGAACAAGTTTTACTCAGTTTATCTGCACACAGCACAGCCTACTGAACACTACACAACTGCCTTGAAACTGTTGTGAATGTGTGTTCAAGTGAGAGAGAATGAGAAAGACTAAAGTAAAAAATTAACAATCTGTGTTAAAATGTGGGTGTATGGATACGACGGGGACAGAGAAAATTTGCTTGCATGTGTGTGTGAGTGTGAGTGTACATGTTGAAGCATGCATAGACATGTTTATGGATGTGTCCACTTTTCCTTTGTGAAAAGAACAGGCTGTTGTTTGTATTTCGCTCACACTGCATTCCCTGGTATTGTGTGATTAAATCTCGGCCTGCCTGCAGTCGACAGGCTGTGAGGATGAATGTATGGAGGTGTCATTAAGGTTAATGTGGCTGAACACTCCCGTGGTGTTCTGGGCTCAGGGACAGTCTATTGCTTGGGATCTGCTCTAAATGGGCAGTGCCCTTGTCAGCTGGCAACAGATGGAGGATTCAGAAATGCACATGATAGCCTGACAGTTAGGCATGGTGCACCTGTGTCAAACTAAACGCAAATCATGATTTGATACCAACAAGACTATTCAAAACCTGTCGCTCTTTTGCTGAGAGGCACTTCGCATCCAACTACACCTGATTTATTTATAATGTAAGTCTCAAAAAGTATGTGTGATGTGATTATACAATGTGTTATACATACACATTTAGTGAGGGGGTTTCCATTGACTGTCTTTCGGTGTGCAGTGTACTCAACTTGATAAAGAATGAAGTGTAAAGTGAATGAAATGGCTTGCAAATGCCATTCCTCAACAGTGTCCTAAAAACAACCCACATGAAACAATGAAACCAGAAGAGAAAGGATGGACAGATCTGACTTGTTCTACCAACACCCACTGCTTCTATATCAAATTAAAATAACAAACATATTACCTCTTATTCTCTGAATATTCACAAATTGGCAATGAAACGTCTTGCAATCTATCACAAGTATGTTTTGCCTGACTGTAAAAAAATGAAAAAGTAAAACAAAGATTGTATGGTAGCTGCCACGGACAGATTGCATAGCGAAAGGAAAGTGGGGGTGGGGAAGAGGCAGAAGCAATTTCAGGCTACCCACAGAGAACAGGAAACAGGCACTGTTCTAATTACATTTTAAAATGTGACCTTCAATCTGACGGTCCCATCTCAGAAGCTGCTGGAGTCACACTGCATTAGCAGGACACCCTCCCACAGCTGCCAAAGTCACAAAGTGTGCCCGCTTTCAGCATAAACATGTCCCATGGCTAGCAGAGGGAGAGGGCTTTCAATCTCTACTGAGCCTCCTGCACCACTCTCTCAACAAATAAAAACATCTAATCAACTGCCATCAGGACTGTTACAGATAGACAGCCTTCCAAAGATGAACCTAAATAAATTTACTGACAATCCTTTGTACACTGTACCCGAGTGCCAAATATGTGCATTTGATTGTGAGGTTGTGCCAAAATCCTCAGTACAGTCGACCCCCGCTTCTTCGGACTTCACTTCCCCGGACTTTCAATTGTCCGGACAACGTCCGGGGTCCGGACGATTGTCCGATGCGGCCGTGTCTGTCCGAAGAATTGCAACTTTGACCGATAGTTTTACTCTCTCATGTATACTGTATATGCATATTGTACCATATTGTAGCCTAGGAGTATGTGTGCAAGACAATATAGGCTGTTTACTGTACAGTACTGTACAGTACTCAATTTTCAAAGTCCGGACTTTTTCAATGTCCGGACATGGCCCAGTCTGTATTAGTCCGAACAAACGAGGGTTGTCTGTATTGTGAGCTTTGGTGTTTATTTACTGTGAAATGACATGGCTTTAGCCTCTCTGGAGCACAAATGATGTCAATTTGCCTCAGGAGCTTTATTTATTTATTTTTTAAATCAGCAAGGCAACCCTGCTTGGAATCACTGGTAAACCACAAGACAAGCTTCCCTTCCCTACCCTCCCCATCCCCAAACCACTAAACCCTTGCTCTGGCTTAGTAGTACCATAGCTAGGAACCTCTTTAACCATGAATAGTTTGATTAGACACAGTGTCTCAGCAGTGAAAAAGCGATGGGTTCTGTGAAAGGCTCTGGACCAGCTTTCAGCACACGTGACAGTGAGTACATTTACACAAGTGCCCCAGATGCCTCTTTGTGACTGTCTGTTTCTCAGTCATGATAGATGTTACTTGCTGTTATGCTTGCACTTTGTAGTAGACATTTATTCTTTATTGTAGCCTGCTTATGCTGTCCTACAGGGCTCGTGAGGGCAAAAAGGCACTGATGTCATTTCTGACAGAAAAATACTCATAAATGTCATGCATTCCATTCAAAGCTACAGATTACATCCTAATGCCAAACACACACACTGAGTACAGCCATACAGTAGGATAGTGGAAAATTTGTATAATTTTTTTTTTATTATTATTAAACCATACATATTGTAAGAGGGTCAGGGGATATGCTTAAACCACTCAAGAGATAACGATGGCTTTATGCATGCTGTCATGCCTATTATCACAGTTGTATTTATAGGAAGCTTAATGTAATCGGAAATATTATAGTGCTTTTATTCCAGAGGCAACTTCTCTGTGTTGAATAAATAAATTGAAAGTTGATATTTAATCTAATTGCATTTTTGAAGCATATGAACACACAGTGAAAGCATTCACACATTACAAAATAAAACCATTGACAATGCCAGTCAGAATATGTAAAATCTGAAATAAAACCATGAGAGGCTTCTCATGCAGGCAGAAAAGATGCTGTGACAATATGCATTGTCAAAACCCACTGAGGTCCTCTCTGTAGCCTAATAAATCGACACTCTGCAGTATCTATGTGAAAATTCATGAACCAACAGTCTCACAGGTGGATCCAAGCTTTTTTTTTTTTTTTTTTTTTTAAAATGGAAGGAAGCACAAGCAGTGTTTTCTTTCCATTTGGTCAGACAGGCGTCAATACAGTATGGATTTTCTGGAAAAAAATGTCTTTGCTACAACTGCTGCAGCACAATACCTGCCTGCATTCACTGATTTTGGTTGTCTTGTTGGTATTTTGAAACCTGATTGAAAACAAAGATTAAAAGGTCACATTACAGGCACCATCAGCTTCCTACTACCCTTGGGGGGTCAACACTGGCCAAAACAAAAAACAGACCACAGACCAACATCCTCCTCTTTGGGACCTGCAGCATATTCTGGAGTGGAAGATATAGCTTTCTTACAATTCCTACCTAAACGGAGGAAACATATAACTCAACACTCAATAGCAGTTCAATATATTTAGTTACCAGGTGTCTCATCCTATAAGAACACTGCCTGGTTTCAACAAGCTGATTCAGATCAGATACAGGTCTCAAATTGGTAGACCAGAATTGCGTAAGGTGCAGGTGTCATGACAAATCAAAGGGATTTTATAGACTTACACACACAGTCTCCAGTCTGCCACTCCAGGCACTGCCCGTAGGGAAAGGAGATGACGTAGGCATTGGAGTCGACACAGCGCTTGGTGCTGCTACACCACATGCACTCCATGGCCTGGCTGGTGCAGTTTCCACAGGAGTTGCGGAGGGAGCAGGGTGTCTTGCATGGTCGGGCATTCTGATTGGGGCTCACTGTTGGTGAGAAACAAGGTTTCAATAAAATTCCAAAAATTTCAACATAGCAAATAATCTGAATTTAATATACTTCTTACCTGTTGCCCTGAAGTTAAAAGAAATTGATTGCAGCCATTTATACTCATTTGAGCTAAAGCCTTCACCAGAAAGATTTTGCCAAAACACATTGTTTACAGTATCTAAACGGTCTGCAAATTCCAAATCTTTTCCATAGATTAGGACTTGTTTTTACTAAGATAAGCTGGGAAACTCTGTTCACAGACAGGCTCACAAGCCATCTCTCAGACCAACACAGAAACTTCTTTTCTCATGGCTTCATAGGGCTTGCTCAGCAGACAGTGTTTTATTGATTTCCCCATCCATCCCTCTTCTGCCAGGCTCCTTATAAGGCTTGATTTGTTACTGTAATACTACATACTTGCTGCAGGTATTGAGTAGTCTGCTCAAGGATACAACAGCAATGGACCAACTGGGATTCAAACTAGCAACCTCTCTGACACAAGTCAACTTATATTACCACGAAGCCACAGTGTTTAAAGGTCATATGTTGTCTGTAACTGGCCTATCGGAGACAGCAGAAACTGAAATCTGTCTACACAGAGAATTTCCACAGAAACCATAATAGCTCATGGTGGACCAGGAGTCACTGAGATTTCCAGTATCAAAGCACTACTCCTTATGTGTGTTTTTGAAGTACAACCAAAAACAAGTACATGCTACTTTTATCCATGTAATCAGCCTCTCCACAAGCTTTCCCAAGAGACTCAACAGAAAAAGCCTACACTCTTGCTTCCTGCAATGGCAGTGATGAACCTTTACTATCATTTTCAAAGCAGATGTGAAACCAATCACATATTGCTCTTCCCATCAGATGAATGTGGATATATGTTAAGTCCACAAATCTTTCAAAAACAGGCACACCAGTGGAGGTCACAGAAGTGTGATGAGGCTGCAGGGTTTAACCAACATCATTGTGAATTAACTTTTGCAAGGCTTACAAAATTGTGGATCTTATAGCCAGTAATAAATAGTGTGGCTAGGATTCTTGCTCCCAGCTGTGGGACTCATAACCACACTGCAAACATATGCTTTTAATTAATCATTTTTGGGCCCTCAGAAGAAAACTAATTTTGTCTTTATATAATCATCACCTCCATAAGTGTGGCTTTGTTGTGGAAGTATGCTTTGTTTCATGGTAGGTCTGGTATTTGGATGTTGGATTGTCAGGATGGGAGTGGAGTGTTGAAGTGTTAGGGTGGGTTCTGTTTTGTATATCATTCAAGTGTGACTCACCAACAGGTTTCTCACAGATAAGTCCCTCAGTTGTGGCAGTGCAGGGGTTGGCCTTCAGGCCTGACACCTCGGCCCGGTCCAGATATGCACAGAATCCAGAGTCACTGGGCTCACTCGGGAGCCACTGCAGGGAGGTGTTCGTGAAGGGGGAGGAGTCTTCCCATCCCCAATATGACACATTAATCTTTCTCAACCCCACCCATGGAGAGATCCTCTGAAGGAGGTGTGGAAACATAGGAAGAGGATCAAAAACAGAAGTTTGTTTCACAGGATTCACATGGAAATAAACTATCCGGATGAAGAATGCATTGCTGGTGTGTCACTCTGGCAGTTGCCAAAACACTACCACTTACCGAAGATGAAATAACACATCAGATTGGAGTACTTCTGAGCAACTGGCTCATTGCAAATTATCTGATTTTTTTAAATTAGCTAGTGTGAGTCACATGTATCACACCTGTCAAAACAAATTTGTGTAAACTGCTACAAAATGAATTAAATAAAATTAAGATTTATCATGAACCTGTTAGCTGCCTATTCAACTTCATATTGAATGTACCTTAGCTTTTAACATCCAAAGACATTTTGTTATTTCAGTGCTTGCAAAGTTGAGTTTTTTCAAAACTATTAAACCAAGCAAACAAATAATTCACAAAGTAATTTATGCCTGTCCTCATCCACTCAAAAGGACCTATGATGGAAATAACATGGCACCGGCCCAGATGTCAACCACTAAAGTACTAACCTTTTCCTGCAGCTCGTACCTCTGCAGCTCCTCCAGCACAAAGTCCACCTGCTTGGTGGTGGTAAGTGAGGCAATGTTGCCTCCTAGGTTCTTGCAGTAATGTTGGGCATTGTCATAGCTTTCACGGCTGGAGTTTATTCGCAGACAGGCCTCCCCAATGTGGTTCCAACCATCTCCACAGAGGTGAGCTATGGAAGAGACACAGGACTCAAGTGAGACCTAGCATCACACCAGTGAAGGTTTCACTGTATTATTTTATATGGTTACTGTGTATTTTCTTTATGTATATTTGTACAAATATTTGTTTCCACTACTTTCAGCAAATAGACATCAGGTTTTAAAACATATTTTCACACACAGGATTATTGGCCAGTAATCCATCCATTCTGTGGCTTGACCGCTATGTTTCTATATCGTAAAACAATTGTTCATACATGGTGAAATAAGTCAAAAAATAATAAACACAAAGGTAGTTTTACATCATTTCAGTCATGTAGAGGCAAATATTTAGTTTTGCTAGGATTATCGCCCATCATTTCCAGTGAAGGTGGTCTACTTACATTCCATTCTGGTTTGGTTCCAGACCGAAGTATTTACTCTGTATTCACAAACACATGTGTTCCTCTTCCTGAGTGGTGGTATTCCACACTACTTTCCACTTTCACATGAAATTAATCATACCATCTCCCCACAGAGACGCATTTCAGAGAACGTGCAATCAGTGTCCAATGTCACCAACGGAAAGGGTTTTTATTTTTTCACCCAGTAGCAAGAATTGGACTCCAGTTCACCCAACCCACAATTCAATAAACAGACCTGATTAAACTGATGCATCCAGTTGCTGTAGTACTATAATCCCATGCTTTCTTTTCTCCTCACAGCCAAACTTTCTAGGCTGTAATTTGTGAGTCAGCCATGCCTCAACTTTCATAAACAACGAGTAAACAATTATAATTGGCCTACTTCTTTGCTTCATGTTGGAAAAGGCTTTTTTCGAGGATGGTTCCTGTTAGAGAATGAAATCTGGAGCACATAGCTGCGGTAAACCTATTCCTGAGATATAAAAAAACACCATTTCCCACTGGCAAGATTACAGGAACATTAAATAATGCATCAAACGTGGCATCATTTCTTCAAGCATTCAACTCGCCAGCGTTGGACACAAACAGGTGGTCTCCTATGAGAAGGAGGGGAATTTTTCTTTTATTTTAATTTTTTTATTACTTGACCAACACCATGCTGGTGTTGAAACATTCTTACCGATTGGGATGGCAGGATAATTTGGGGGGCAGATATGCGGTTCACCTTGACACAAGTTGGAGAGGTAGGGCCAGCGTCTCTAAAATTCAAAGACTTTGTCGCTTTATGGGGGTTTCCAACAGAAACGATCACAATGGTCACAGACTCTCCATATTTCCTCCTCCTTATTCATTTTCCTGACAATAACATTATCATTACTGCTTTAGTTAAAGAATATATATTAGCTGTTATTATTGATTTATACCAAGTAATAACATCCTCTCTTCAGACCTACTTCATCTATTCATTTTATCCAGTTGCAGGACATGAAGGTGACATCTTTACTTTCAACCTATTGGATATGCATGTGACAGTTTTGCAGCCAATGGAATATGCAGAATGAAAATTTACATTTCTAAAATGTTTTATATATAGTGACACATTTGGATAATGGATCATATTGTTCTGTTATTTACACTGCTAACACGACTGCAAGATAGCAATAACAAAAAGTATTTCACCTTTAACCATAAAAATTTTGCTTAAAATTAAACTAATGAAGTGCAGGTAGCAAGTGATTGTGATTGGTACTTAGTCTACTATGCTGGATTTCTACGCAGCAGCTGGGGTATACAGCTTCTGTCTGCTCACTGCTTTAGGTGACAAGTGAAATGAATGGAATCACACTGACACTGCAAACAGACTTTTTTCAATAACCACATGACTTATTCTTGATACTCCACAACTTTATCCAAAATCCTTCCGCTAAACTTCGAATTTACTTAACAATTACTGTATATCAGTTATCAGTTATGGTAGTAGAATTCAAAGCTTGCAGATTGTTTTACAGATGGCTTTTTTAAACTAAATACATTTTGTTGAAATTACTAGGAATACCTGAGGAATTGACAATACCGAGCTAAAATATTTCAGTGTTACTCCTCAGTCAGCCACAGAATGAATAATGATTTGGTGAAGGGATCACCAACTCAGTGGCCCTGCCCTCTTCTCACCTGGGAGGGCGTTGCATTCCTGCTGCTGTGGATCCCATTGGCAGTTGAGGTTGAGGGAGCAGCTCTTGCAGTTGGCTGACTTTGCACACACCTGCTCACTTCTCACATGACACCGGGTGTAATTATTCACAGCCTGCAGGGGGTGCACAAGAGCATTAAGTGGAACAAGAAACTGGGTTTACCCTTTTTTTAAGGTCAAAAACAGACAGCGTTTATGCTCTTCAGAAGTAAAGTAATCCAAACAAACTTTTCCAGTAGTGCTTTACAGACTATTTGAAATTTTATGTGTACGTGTTTTAGTACAGGCTATACAACAGACACTAAAATATACAAACATTTCCAAACTTGTGTATGCCATGTTTCCAAGCAGACATCTGTCTTTCTGACAAAATGGATGTTGGCGGAGCGAGGGGCTGTGGGACTCTGTGCTGCTGGAACAGTTCCGGGTTTAACTGGAGGCACAAACAGGACGCAGTGACTGCAGATATATTATTGAAATCCATTTGTATGAGTGCAATATACATGCTAAATAAAAGACACTTTTTTCCCAGGATTCTCACAGATTTTAAAAAAAACCTTTGCTGCTGTTTCTCCATCGCTGTCTGAATCATACAGTACAAACTGCCCCCACTCTTACTGAGGGATAAACTCTATATTCCTGTGTCCAATGCACTGGGTCAATGACCTCTTGGTCAAGGCAGAGTGTTGCCCAGAAGCATTGCGGGTAAGTTTCATATGTGGGTGGGAACTAATCAATACCTCTGTATTGTCAGACTAGTAGGCCTCTAGCAGTAAGTTAACATTTTGGAAACCTGTGCTGTAAAGTACCCCCTCCCCGCCCTACTCACTGTGCAGTTGCTGGTAGCCGAGATACACTTCTTCTCCTCACACCACTTGCAGCCGTTGGTGTTTGAGGTGCAGCTGGAGCAGTCTGAGTAGCGGAAACACAGTTCGTCTGATGCAGCTAGGGGTGAGGGGAGAGCGGCAGGAGAAAGAAAAAACAAGGGAGAGCTGTACTGTTTAATCTGGCCCCCCATAAGACTGCAGCATATGGTGCTTTATCACCCTAATGGTCCTGCTGCCATTATTATGCACAGTCCGAAGGCCAATTCTCTATTTACATCCTTATCTCATCTGTCTATCAAACAAAACAAGCATCTCTCAAATGTCACTTTCCTGTTGTGTGTCTTTGTGAAGGTTCAGAGATAAAACGCATTTTCAACTACAGGGAGAGGACAGAATCACAGAATACATTCACTGCTTCCTAGCACAAAGGCAGGCTGGTGACAGACTATGGTTATGAGATTAATCTTGGATAATCGGCCTGTTAATTCATTACTTAATTACAGTTAAATCCACCTTTGGTACCACTCGAACATTGGCATTAATTACAGTCATTACCATAGCTCAATTTTGCTGAAGGATTATTGTAAATACAATACATCCGTTTACACAATTCTGTGGGTTTAAATGCAATGCAATTATAATAACAAGAGACTCTTGCGACACAAAAACTGACTTTTCGTTCTCAAAGTGACCTGTTAGTGTCAAACAATTACTCTTCTAAAAAGATCTTAACCTGGGCAAAGACATTAAAGAAAGCTAATTTTTTCTCTGTCTTACAATTTATTTTCTTACAATTTATGTTGCATCCTGTAAAAACAGACTCTAGAGCAACTGCAAACAAGTAATTACAAGTTCGAGCAGACTTTTGGTGTTTTTGGGTATGAAACTGCTGTCATTAGGAAGCCATTCCCAGACACTCTGCAGTGACAACATAGTTCTACTTGAACAGTTACACCTGGAACCCAAGTTGCCAATTTCATTTATGTAGTCTTTCAAATACCATGAGCTTAGGGTAGGGATTGCAGTAAGAACATTATTTGCATGTGATTTTAAATGTCTTCACAGCTTTAACAGTCAGTGGATGTTGCACCTTATTATATCAATGCGTTGAATGGAAGTCACTGTACTTCAGAACACAGAGCAATGGTTCCTCTGTGCTTCCTGCCATCTCCTATCTATTGTCCAGGTTCTAAATGCACAAAAGCTTGAAATATATGCAGATTGTTCTGTGTTTCTCTATGTGATGCAGACTTTCAAATGGAGATCAAAAGCCCAGACTGAACCAAAATGGCCTCTCACACTGTAATAAATAAGCCCCACTGCATCTTTGTCCTGAAGGAGAGAATGGCCTGCTGCAGCTTTTGTTCTCCACAGATCTACATTTTTTCAAGCATGCTGTCTTCCTGCCCTGTACTGAGCACAGTGGAATCTCCCATCATGCACTTCTCTCTCCTGCAGCTGATAGGCCTCTCTGGTGTACCTAATTTAATTTGTAAATCCGCACACTACATGACCAGGAAGTATGACCAACAAAACTGCTCAAAATGAAATGAGCATAACTGTCTGCTGCAATGGTGTACAGTGAAATAAAATAAAAAATAAATTAATAAAACATGAATGTGGACAATCTTCTGTTCATATTAAATCACTATGGCTACGGCTATGGCCATTTTTGAATTATCAAAGGAGGATTCCCAAACACTTATTTTCTCACTGATTTGGCATAGTATTTTCTCTAAAGACTGACTGGTCAGTGAAATTGTGGTCATTGTTCTCAGCTCTGATTGGCTGATCGTTACTACTCCATCCTAAAATCAGATTGGTGACTGCTGTCTGCTGGAAGACACAGAACTGGAAAACAGCAAACTTTGTTTACTAACATTTACTGCATCCAGGGGTTTAACCCAAACATGCTGCTGGCACTTAAACTCCCATATTGTGAATTCTGAGCATAACATTTCTGGAAATAACTAATTGTATGGAGAAAATGGAACTCATCAATTATTTAATATCATAGGTTATATCAAATAAAATCTGTTTGATAACCAAAGCAAACAAGGGGAGCCCAGTAGACACAATGACAAGGTCAACAGTGACAAGAATAAAAAAATAAAAAACTCTGAGGGTTTCTGAGTAACACAGAGTGGCGGAGAGACTTACGGGACCTAGGGGGGCAGAATGTGGCAGGGGTCTGGCCATTGCTGTGAGCGGGGTCCCAGGGGACACACTGGCCCCTGCTCCACAGGCATCGGACCCCAGGGCCTGCATTCAAACAGGCCCTCTCTTGCCTGAAGGCCTCACAGCTCGGGGGCCAGTACACCAGCACATCATTCAGCAGGACGCTGGAGAACCCCCCAAACACGTACATTGACCTGGGGAATAACACAGCAACCACCCACTTACACACACGAAAGTGCACTTCAGGGATCTGTGGGGTGACACTGTACATTCATACACCACAGATACGTGCAACATCTGTCAAACTTGAACCCTGACAATGATGTTATCTAACATGATGTCATTATCTTGCATAGAATGGTGAAAAAAAAGCAAATATCACTCGTAGAATATCTGGGAGTCATACTGTTTGAGTGAAGGAGGCCCTAAAATCACAAGACCGTAGTGAACATCGCATGTCATTACCTCTAGGTGAGTGAGCACCTGCGAAAGAGACTCACCCATTGCTGACGACTGCTGTATGGCCAAAGCGATTCAAATCACGGTGCAAGTTTGGTTTGGGCAAGACTTTCCACTCATCACATGCTATAAAGTTAAAACAAAAGTAACACACATGTCACACAATGGGAATTGTTTGCTGTGCAGTCATGCTGATGCAGACACTTACTGCAGTTTATGAACTGTCCTTGGTGAGCACAATGGATATGTTATAGCTGATAACAAGCAGGCTACTATATTCAGGCCAGATGTAGCTGTTGCCATGAATTAAAGTGGAAGATCATTCTAGAAGGTGCCGATTTCATTTCCCATCCCATGACTAGCACCACACGTCCAACAGTTGTCACCATAGAGACGCACTGTCCACCTCCCTGCCACAATTTTCTGTAGGACATTCTTTCTATAGACCGTTTTGAGTCCATCCTCCAGTGTTCGTGGGTGTTCTTTTATGCATTTTTACACACTTAACATCATGAGTAATCTCCACTGATCCCGTTTGAGGTATTTCACTGTTTTTAAATTCAGAGGTGTAAAACTACCCCTTTGACCTTTAATATGGATTATATGACATGGTTAATATGTAACCGTTACATCATTTTAATGAGAGACGGTTGGAGTTTCTGCAGATAGTGAGAGAAGTGGAGAAATGTTGAAGGTGGAGATGATTGTAGACACTGGTGAATAGAGATAGGGAGTGGTAACAAGGGTGGAGCTGCCTGCAGAGGTGGGCCAGGTGAAGCCCACTGTCAGCGTTTGTGTGTGTGCAGATTGATAAGGGTAGCTGTGGGAGGGGTGAACTCTGGTGACAGACAGACAGGGACAGAGCCGGTAATGTGAGCTCTTTGGCATGTGTTCTTTCCAGCCCACCCAATTAGTGCTGCGTTCCCCATTACATGCTTCATAACTGTATAATTATCCCTGCTTCGGATCAATTAGCCCGCCATTGAGGAACCGTCTGTGCTAATTTCCTGCTCCGGATTGGATTACAGTACACCCGGACCAGGGCAGTGGGCCTTGGTACTGCAGCTCGGTAGGTCCTCACAGCAATACAACAGAATCCAGCTAAAACCTGCAGGAGCTCAGTGTGACTAGAATCAGTGACACTGGGAATCCCAGACTACGACAGCCAAGAAATTTCAGCCCACAGCACCAACAGTGAAGATCCATTACACTCACACTCCCCTCCAACCTGAATACCCCCACAGACACACACATATATATACAAACAAACCACATGTGAGCAAATATACATACAATGCCCATACTGCTATGCACACATTGACACACATGTCCATTCACATACATGTGCAAACACGCAAATCGCACACACAGACATGTATCGTAGCATGAACATGAATGTACTCACATGTGCATACGCACATGTACAAACACAGACCCTTTCTTTCACAGAAGTCTATGAAACCCTCATACAAAATATAAACACCATGGTAAGTAGATGTCTGGGAAGCAAAAGCAAACAGTGACGGCGTCAGGATGAATATCAACGTTTCATACTCTGCTATTAATTGTGACGGGTCCTGTGTGTGCCAGAGGCAGGCAGTGATTAGCAGGCTTTGTGTTTGCAGAGCAGAGTGCTGTGGGTTTTACTGTGACATGACACCCTCATCAAACCGCAGCCACAGCCCAAACAAAAGGGACACATTTATGACTTAAGTGCCTCCAAAAAAATAAATAAATCATAAAATATTAATCCTCCACAGCTGCCATTATAAAATTGTGAGGCTGGACAGCGAGCCCATAATGTGATTTTAATCTCAGGCTCCTAAAACCTGGGGCCTCACCACAAACACAAGGAGAAAACCATAATAAGTTTAACACTCGTGCTGGAGGAGACAATACTACCTTACAAATACTCGCTCAAAGGTGACACTATTTAAACAGTTATGACAGCCTTATGTTTATCTATAAATAACACAAATTTATTAAAGACAGCAACAATTAGTTAAGTTCCGGTGCACCCTCCTCTTTGTTTTCAATTAGAATCATAAAAATCATTACCAAGAGGCAGGGATCTGAGGCAGTTCTCAGGGTTTTGAAAGAATTAGTCAGGACTTAGACCCTCTTCATCAGTATTAAATCAGGACTTAGAACTGTGGAGGGACCAGATCTGAGGACATCTCTGAGGCCCATCAGAAACTATCATTTAAGAATCAGGACACGAAACTGCCAGTGTGAAAAAAACCTCTCCGGTACGGTAAATACAGGCTTTTGAAGGTGACATTGTCAGTGATCGACTACTCCATCCTGTGTCCTAAGTCTCTCCACTTCTGTTTGAAAGGAGATGTCTATAAAACACAGCTGACAGGATAACCCTTGCAATTCATAGTGAACATTTCAATGTTCCTACTAAATTCATGCAGGGAAAACAGAAAAAATACATTAAAACAATTAAAAGCAGACCAGTTAGAATATACTCAATTAAGTACTGAATTAGACTGAATAACTGTACAGCTGTTCTCTGCTCAAACATTCAAAGGACCCCCACCCTGATCAGCCTTGTTATTTGGATGCAAGTGAGCTCCTGATCCCCTGATATAATTTGTTGTGTATTTGCTGTGTATGATTTTTGAAAGATTATGTTTACGATTCAATTTCAGTGCTTTGCATTGGCTCACAACCAAAACATCTGGCATGGTATTAATATGTAAATGCATCTGATCATACCAGCATTAAGGACTCATCACATGAATGTTAGTTGGGCATAAAATGTGCAGTCATGTTGCAAATGAGTCTTCAAAGAGCTCTATTAATCAAGTCCCCCTGCATCACCAAAAGATATAAAAAATGCCACTTACAAGTTTAATTCATCAAATATTGAAGTGCGAACAGTTTAAATCCATTAAATTTTTTTTTGTTTAGCCAAATCAGTCCAAGTGGAAAAGAACCCTTTGGACTGACATCAGAAAACCATAGCAATGGACTTGAAAGGGGCACAGGTGAACTCCCAGCATGCTTGACTCTATGCCAGAGATGGTTGTGAGAGGGCAGTAGCACTGGATGAGTACTATGAATAACTGCCCAACCCAGTCTAATCTGAGGGCATCCAATACTCCAGCTGCTCTCTGACCTGAATTACCCAGGCAGATGAATTCCTCATGACAGTCTGGAAAACTATTTTGGGAGGAAATTCCCGGGACAAGAAGGATACCTCTTTCTAAGGGATGTGAAAAACATTGGCTTTGTTTCTATCAAACAAAAGCTTACGGAGGGAGGTGAGCTGGCTTCTGGCAGCATGAAAAGGCCATTAGCTAGATGAACGGGATCGACCCTGCAATCAACAGCAGGTTGTGTATCAGAACGCAAACTCATCGTTTTGTTTCCCCTCAGAGGGGTCAAAGACAAAATGACATCACCTTCCCCCACAAATGTGCATGAACACAAAATCCGCTTCACTGCACAAGTTTAGCATCTAAACCCCTCTACTGTAACTGTACAGTATCAATACCCAGTAACAAAATTGTGTGGGTGTGGACATGTAAAACAAACATTCAAATGTATGGATAGGAACATAATAAATTAATGTATGCAGAATCTGTTATACTAGTGTTATTATTGATGCAGTCTTGTAAAGTTATGACTAATTGTTGTGCATTTCAATTGAAATACAGAGCGAGAGAGAGAAGAGATTTCTTTCACAAAACTATAAGAGGAGTACCGAACTCTTGAAGTTGGTGTGTGTGATGCATACAAATACCAGGGTCCTATCACAGCATACCAGATCAGCAGTCCAGAGTTACAGTTCATGGCATCTGGTTATGTTATGGAGACCCACCGTCCAGCCCAAGCCAGTGTTCTGACTGCACCTTAAACACAATGTTTTTATTGTGATATCTCCATGCAGCTTCTGCTGGGGACAATCTAATCAAGAAGACAGAGGGAGCTCCCCCTTCAGGAATCCAATCAAAGTAAAAATATGTTTTCCTTGCCCCTGTTTTCACCTGGAATCCACACACATTCAAACACCACAAACACACAATGCAGAAAATATGAACATTTACAGAACACAGAGTCATAAACAGCCTTAACACATTTATTCACAACCATCAATAGACTTAGATAAGCCCATTGTTGCTTTGTGCATGATATGTTAATGTTAATCAATGCACGGTTAATGTTATGGCATTGTCTTTACTGTCACCAAGAGCAAAAACTTGCCAAAGTCTCACTAGGTGACACATGAACCTTGAACAAAAATGCTCCATAAAATTTTGGGGTAGGGTTACATTTATTAAGGGGACTGTTAGGATTGTATCACGGGCTAAGCATGAATAGCAACCCTCCCCTCCTCCCCCCCTTACCTAACAGGGAGACCACCTGATGGATATCACAGCCCCCAATTTCATTTCCTCACAGGATATTGGCTCGACTCCCATTACCACCCCAGCAACAGAAGTGGATCAGAATAATGCAATCGTAGTAAGACAGAGAGACAGAGACAAAGAGAGAGGGGAAAGAGAGAGAGATGGGGTAGGAAAGAGAGAGAGAGTGCGAGAACACAGAGCAAGAGTGAGTGAGGAAGATAAATAAATCACAGTGCTCTAATGTGAGATTTAATGAAAAGTGTTTTCTTATTACACTGCTTTCAGCTACTTTGTCTGATGATTATATAAAACACCCTGCATTAAAGATGGAGGTACTAATGTCTTTCAGGGCCAGATGTACATTTTTAATTAGAGTTCATTTTCCTGGAATCTAATTACAAGTATGAGGGGAAAAGAATTAAACGCAAATGAAATCTGCTTCTATGTCGACCCAAATTTAATATTCCGTCGCAAACACAAAAAGCTAATAACTTCAAGTCCCTCCAAGGTTAGAAGAGGAAAAAAAAACACAAAGCAACAAAAACAAATTAAAGCTCTCACAGCTCTGCACTCACACTGGAGTGTCAGAAGTATATGGCAATCATGGAAATGGTGTAGCTTCAACAGGTAGCACTGGCTCTTTTTATGCCTTGGAAGACACAAACAAGAGCACTCAAGATCAGCCAACGGCCTGGATGTATTATATAAGATTCATTTAGTACATCTGAGAAAGAAAGTCAGTAAAGAAAGAACCTGTGGCTACAAGAAAACTTTCATTAACTGAGTCACAACAAGAAGAAGGCCACCCAGCTCAACTCCAAATCTAATTCTGTCTAATGGCGACAGGCCTCCTAATTATTCCTGCTCTGTGTTATTTTTATTTGATAATTTATGTTAAGCTATAAAATGCTATGCATACATCGACACAGAAGTGCAGATTAAATATAGCACACCCTGTACATTATATGATTTCAGGAATCTGTTCGATACAAATGTTCATTTGTTCAGAAATTTTATTTTCTGGATAATTTAGTAATGATAGCAACACATCTTCAAAGACACAGAGGATGTCAGATATCAAAAAGCTGTGATTCCATCCAAAGCACCTCGGCCCCAGCAATGGGGCACCCAGCAGCCGATCATTACATTCAGCCAACAGTCAATCCCCATGTTGTCCAGAGGACTTTGGAGACATCTAAATACATTCATTTTGTGTGAATGGCTTGCTGTTTATTTTTTGTGGAGCTCTGACTGCTCTGTGATGCTGCAATTTGGGTTGACTGAGCTATAGTCGCTGTTTCACACAGGCCATAAGGTTGGAGGTTGTGTAAAATAGATACAGGCAAGGGCAAAGAAACTCATAAACATATGGCTACAAAGTATGTTTTATGAATTGCCCCTATAACCTTTTCAATAAATCTAGCGCATGTCTTCAACAACTTCATTCTGAATCATAAAGGATTAATGTATTAATTATTCTTAAATCATGTAACATTTTTCTTAGACAAATGATGAAAGAAGCAGCTCACAGACATTTTCATCTTGTGAGGCTAAAAATTAAATTACAAAACATGGCAATAATTAAGAGGTAGACATTAGTCATAACTAAGTTAACGTTTTACTCAAAAACATGTTTAAAGTCTATAGAATTCCCTTAAGCTGAAGAACTTTCAAAGCCAAAAGCAGGCATTCCTGTATGCTTGTTTGTAGAAATGTTTCAATTCATACAAACATTGCAACCTAGATCAACAATACCAAGAGACAACCAACAGCGTTCACTTTCTTTCATTTTCATGTCAGCATGCAACACTAGGTGGACTCTGAAAGGATGGCTTACTACTATAGTCAAAAAGAACAAAATTCTCAGCAAAACAGCTGAGCAAGCTCTGGTTCCACCCTCTGTCAGTAACAGTTCTGTACCTTCCACTATGCACGCCATGACCTTTGAAACATTTCGTGACATTTCTCACTCTGTAAGACAGGTAAGGTAAGACATGTACAGTGGTTTAGAGGCAGACTGTGGGTGTCCACCTGACCAGCAGGGGTCAGTGAAGAGTGATGAGACAGGGACATCATCGCTGACTGAATTCCTGCCATTCTACTCTGGGGCCTGTGATGCATCACCCTACAGGGGTGCCAGCCACAGCTAGCATGAACATGGTCCAAAATTCAATACCAGCCAGTGGGGCTGATTTACACATTAGAATATTCCCTTAACTGAATGAGCTATATCAAAGGCTTTTTAGTGTTTGTATTGTTTTTGTTTGAATGAATTGCAATTGTGAAAATTACTAGCAGTTTTGATTGAATATAAGCCACTGACAAATTCAATTTGTCAACAACAAATGCTGTTCAATACTAAGGCTGTCAATCATTTAAAAAAATGTATCACACGATTTTCTGCTAATGTGATTAATACCACTTCTGTAATTTATATAAATATTCATCCAAAAGAAAGGATTTTTACATTTGAAGTCAAATCAACCATTAAATCAATGCAGAATCAGCACCAAGGAAGTATATCAAAACAAGTGATTGTTTAATAGCATATATTTTTACTGTGAACACAAACATTCCTGTGATCTACAGTAAGTGCCATTATATTTAAATGGCATAGCTAACTGCACTGATTACCCTTTTTTTCCTAGAGGGCCATCAGACATCTTGAAATAAAAAGCTCTGCCCAGAAGTCAGGACTGTCTTTATTTTTCTCCATCTCAGCCAGCAGGGCGTGGATGTGCTTAAACATTGTGTATGTGCATGCTATTTCATCATAATTAATTGCACTACTTTTTTATTAAAGTATTAAACATTTCAAAGTCATCACAAAAGTTAATGTGTTAATTTTGACAGGCCTATTTAGCACATCTTGAATATGTGAGTTTTCAATTTCAAAACCATTTAAATATGGTGTAAAAAATGTGGCAATTCAACCTGAAATTATCCTTTCCAGGGAGGGAGGGAGGGAGAGAAAGAGAGAGAGAGAGCAAGGCCTTGAAAAGTAAATTTTCCCTTGAAAAAAGGGAATCTCTATTGCATGGGAAATTGTACCATAAAATCATTATGGTGCCTCCAGGGCATCTAATCCAACTAAAACACTGCCCTTTGGCACAGCGGCTGGAATCTGTTCTTGGCCATGCTTGTATTGACTGTGGCTGGTAGATATATGCGGTGATACACAACTGTCCTCAGTGTCACCCAGGGAGGCAGAGCTTTAGTTGGCAGGAATTCCCTGTGTTGCTGTCCCTCTGGTGAGTCTTTGCTTGCTGTATATGTCTTATGGCACAATTGCTGTTCAACTCTGTGTATCTTACATGTGTTTTGTGACAACTATCTGCATAAGCTTCAAAGTGAAATGAGGTAGAGGATGTGGGAGTATGAGGGCAAATCTACAGTACAGAACGAAAAAGGTATACCAAATGTGGAATAAGGGAAAATCTTCATGAACATCATTATCAACTCTTTATAATGCTTTAATAATGTTAATTTCAATAAAAATAGAGCACAGCACAGCATTAAGCCCTAGTGTTTTATCATAAAGGGATGATCAGCAAGGGTTGTGAGTGCAAGGGGAACAGACCTATGTCGTAGGCCAGGAAGTCAGAGGAGAAGCACTTGGCACCATTGCTGAGGGACGTGTCGTTGTGGGTATTTCCTCCAAAGACCAGCATTACCCCGCTGATAAGCACGGCTGAGTGGAGGTACCTGGCGAGTCCACTCTCCCGCAAAATCGTCCTGCAGAAACAGACAGTGCCATTGAATCAGGCTGTAGAGTGAGGCAGACCTCTCTCTAGAGAAAGGGACCCTGTAGCTGTGATTATGGGCGTGCTTGAATCTAGGACTGTGGTGTCTGTAATAATGGCTGTGTGCAGGAGAGGAATTGTGCACAGTGCCTGAAATTTGGGCTGCTAATGAATCCATAATCATGGCTACGTGTTTGTCCCACTGTTATTGTAGCTGTGCGTGTGTGTAGTCACGGCAGTCTATGTGTCTGTAATCATATCTCTGCATGTTGTCGTATAGCATGACTGCAGTCATGGGGTCAGTCCCCAGGTGCAGGCAGCTGGTCTCTAGGGAAACTTGAGATGAGCTTCACCAGGATGAGCGTTTTGGGGGAGGCAGGGGTGGGAAGGGAGGGGGCAGGTATTATGGGTAATCTGAGAGGCACACTTGGTCTGAAGGGCAGACTCACCACATTGCTGGACACAGACACACGCAGACAGCATCAATAACATGCATTCCAGGGCCAGTCTCACGGAGGCCTGGGGCTTCATGGCCACCGTGAGAAAAATACATTCAGTGAGAGTGACCCACCCCTGACCCTGATGGCCCGTCTTCTAATTACAGGCACACTGTCACAGCATTCTGTAAATGAAGCCTGGTCAACATGAGGGCCCCTGCGCCCTGCTCTATCGCCACTGCCCTTGAGTCAGGGTGTAATTCCCTAACTCTACCATTCCTGCAGACCCCTCAGCACAGAGCATGGGACGCCTGCCCTCCCTCCGCAGCTCTCACTGCCCAGCTGCCGAGTGGGAGGCAGTCAGGGCCTTGCAGTGAGAAGCAGCATAAATCACAGAGCAGGCATACAGCATTACACCGCTACAGGGCCACTGACAGCTGATACAACAGAGCCCTGCACCACAGTCTGCTATGGGTCACACTGCCAGCTCAACACCACTCTAGTGCTACCTCCTCATAGGGATAAACTGGTCAGTCTGCTCCTCCGGTCTATTGTGTGCATGTGTGTATGTGTTAACATTACTCCAGATGTTCATCACAGGAGATAAACCACCTGTAAAACATTGTGTATGTACTCGTGTGTGTGACAGACAGTGTGCATGCACGCATTTTACTATCTGTACAATATATTACATATGCAGCGAGAGATGTTATTTCTATGTGTTAGAGTGTTTGTGTATATTTAATGTGAGTAACGCAGTGTGTAAGAGGCAGTTTGATCAAATGTTCTGCATCAGTGCTGCACTGACAGGACAGCTCGGCGCTGAGCCGCCTTTATGCTGAGCGCTGTTAAAAACGCTCAAGTCACCACAGACAACAGCAGATCTGAAAGCAGCTGTCAGAGAGTGTTTCTGTGCGCAGCGAGGCTGCGTGGAGGCAAAACCCCTGACAGTCTCTCCGTTCACAAACGTTCATGTCTGAGCCCGACTCTGTGCGTATACGGGACGCAGACATGCCGTTCCGCAGGGATCGTCCACCCGCCCCGGTTAAACACTGTCAGGTTTAATAGCCGCACCGCCTCACGAACAAGACGACCTTCCACTGCGCCAGTGTTGTTTGTGTAATGAGCCAGAAGCTGGCTTTTGGACCTCAGAGAGCGATTCTGCTTCATAAACATGGCACGCTAGCAGTTTGGATTCAATTCGTTACTCATTAATACAGCTTTAATAACTGCTGTTTTCCTCCAATGTTGGCTTGTGTCTAAGGAAACCTCATAATATGAAGCATACAAAAGTTGAAAAGAAATCTCATCAAATATCTTGAACACAATATTCGGAAAACTTGAAAAGTTTAAAATGCTCTGTGCTTAGAAATAGGGAAGATCTTCCTTCACACACTGTGTTGTTGGGGAACAGGTGTTAAAAGCTGGGAGACAGCAGACCAGGGTGTTTCCAGGTGAACAGACCAACCCCAGTGCATACTCACCATGTACGTGACCGCACCTCATAGCGATACAGGTCATCCACCAGGCCATACTTGTTGGCAGGCAGGGCCTTGTAGCCTCCGTGAACATACACAGACCTGGTCATATGGTCATACACGCTGCTGTGACCGTACCCTCCCTGGACGATGGCACCATTTGTCTCTGGAACCAGCCATGTGTTCGTCCCTGCGGGGAGCACAAATATTAGTACACAGACATGTCAACAAATACAACCACATGATAATATTTCAAACAAAGATATATACATTCACACAAACTCACATAGAAATACACATGCAACCTACAGCATCAGCTATGTATAAAATTACGTACAAACACAGATCTGTGCATCTTTTTGCTGTGAGCCTTTTGACTGGGACCAGCTGAATCTCCTCTCTATAAGTGAATGTGTTGATGATGCGGTCAGACAGGATGGTCAGAGAGTCCAGGCAGAAAAAATGGTCATGTACCTGAGCTCGAGCTGTGCAGGCTCTGAAGTACAGCAGGCCACACTCAGAGGAAAAGATGCTGGGACACTACACCCTGAATCTCTGACACTCCAGGAATAGAGGGGCCCAGAGAGGAGCACAGGCCCATTTATCACTGTCCAAGACCAGCCTGCTCCAGTCACACCTCTCCCTAATGACCCAAAAAGCCGCCTGCATGACCCAGAGGTACTGTGTGCCTCATGCACGGCTCATGTCCAGCACCAGCTCCACCAGGACATCTACTCTGACTTTGGACCAAAGGCAAAAACTCTGCACACTGATGTTTACAGCCCAATCACAGAGCCCATGGAGTTCTGCTCCTGTGCTCTCAGCCGGAGCAATTCAGATTTCCTCCAGCCCATAAACTACAAGCAAATCAAAATCTGATCACCCCTAAAACTGAAAACTAAAATCTGATCTTCCCTGAAAGCACCCCAAAAACTGACAAACAAAATGTAATCACCGCGAAAACCACAAAACAAGGTCTGATTACTTCTACAATTACAAAACTATATTTGATTACTCAATGAGTGACCATGTTTATCAACAATAAATCGATATGTTAATCAGTAATGAGTGACCATGGCATCAATAATGATAATCAATAATAACTGTGGCAAATAATGACAGTGTACTTTTGTGTTGCAGGTGTGTGGGTATGGTTTGAACTGATGTGAGAAGTGCATGGGTGTGGTTTGAACTGATATGAGAGGTGTGTGGGTGTGGTTTGCACTGATGTGAGAGGTGTGTGGGTATGGTTTGCACTGATGTGAGAGGTGTGCGGGTGTGGTTAGTAGTAATGCCTGAGGTGTATGGGTATGGTCTTCCTTGATGAGGTTAGATGATGAAGCCGTTACATGTCCATGATGGTCAGAAGTGCACTCAGATTCTAAAACAGGTTTTTTCTTGTTAACAATTCAGTGAAAATACACACTGAAACATGTATTCACACATACACACAGGCATTCACAAACGAAGGTTGCTTACTGCATTGAAGGACTTGTTTAGATAGTTCAAATGAAGGAGGGTTGAGGTTATTTTAGTTCTTTTTTTCCTTTAGCACAATGTCCACAGATTTTCCAGGAGAGGTTGCATCTCAGCCCCTGTCACGCAGAGCCTGCAGGGGGCACTCCTGGGCCCTCGGCATTATGACTGCTCATTAGGGTGAAGTAAACCTCTCCTCCAAGGCACACACTTCACCGAACGTACAGCACATTTTTTGTTCTTCTATTTATAGCTGAGAGGGGATTCTGATCGCTCTTTACCTCACTCGGCCCTGCACTCGGCCTGCAGCAGAACTCCAGAGAGTGTGCTGACAAACAGCCTGAGTGGCCCCGAGGAGCCCAGGGGCAGTACTACAGCGCCATCTACTGGCTACTACTTCAGAGAAACACACAAAGCTTCACCCTCAAAGAGACTAATTGGTTTCGTGATGTGCAATGACAACTTTAATAAACAATGCACATGACACATTATTCGAAAACCACTGCAAGCACTGTGCATGCTGCATCCCCATGTGACTCCATGTACATAAGAGGGCTTTCACAAAACACATCAGTTCTGACACACACTTATGCTCTCCTGCTGTAATAGACAGACTCTCTAACAGATCTGCACAATTAGATAAACTTACTGAGGTTGTACTCCTGCACATTGCTGACATAACTGTAGATGGAGGAGTAGCCAAACAAGGTAACCATGATGACTTCTCCGTTGTCAAGCTCCACAATATGGGCGGAGTGCCCCTCCACAGCGAAGAGCTGGCCGTGCACAAGGATGCTGGGGTAGCGCTGGGACCAGGAGCGGCTGGGGAGGCTGAAGACCCACAGCTCGTCTGTCACATTATTGGCACCACCCTCCAGTTTACCTCCGAACATGTAAATCTCATCCTGCAGAAAGACAGGCAGGGGAACTGAGACAGGCACCTGTGTGTGAGGGAATGAGTGATTTCTGAAAAGAAAAATAAAGGAATCCATGTACCACTGCTTGATAATGCCTAAAATGGTAATGCATATATATATCAATACCTTATCCATTACTGAATTCCAGTAGATCAAAATCCATGGTGATAAATGACATTCCCCTAGAATAGATTTGTCTATACCTTTGCCTAAACTTGTAATTACTGATTCAAAACCATATACGTAAAAACTGTGCACATGCATGTGTGAACATGTGTGTGGTTATCTGTTTGTGACAGAAGGGAGGGAGAGAGGGGGAGGAAATAAAGGACATGCATGTGAGAGAGGGAATTATATATGTGTGAAGCACAGGTGCAGGAGAGGGGTATATGCAGGATAAAGGGGACAACAGGCAACAGATGTATAAAGGGGACAAACAGGGAACAGACATAAAAGGGGACACACAAGTTACAGAGAGAGAAAAACGTGTGACACGTGTGAGGAAAGAGGGGTGGTGTACACTGCAAAGCCATAATTTTGCTCCTGCCACTCCTGGCTTTTAGCTGTAGGATGTTGTATATTACTTTATGACATAATTACCCACAGGCTACTATTTCATCTAAACTGTACATGCAAAACCAGCCCTTTAAAAGCCTGGCACAGGCAAACCATCACTCAAAGTAAAGCAACATAATTGTCAGTCAAACATCAGCATAAAATGTAGTATTAGTATATTTTCTCAAGTTATCAATAAACTGCCAATGAAAACCATGTATTTTTAAAGCCCATGAGGCTTTGTTCTCTAACATGTAATGGATAATTTCATGTTTTGTAACAGAGATTATGAGGTGAGGTGATGCAACTGTCTCTCCAGCTCTGCTGTTGAATGCACAGGAAAACCGCTCTGTCTCACTGACCCAGATACAACAGATAACCATGCATTTCACAGCATATAACCATCACTCCACTAAAACTCAGGACGCTCTCAGCACTGGGAGGATGGAGGGTGACTAATGCGATCGCTTTTTAACACTTCAGCAGTGACTGGTGCGCTGGAGATCATGGGGGGATGAGCGGATAGAGTCACTGTCTGCTGGAGAGATCATTTAGCAGCAATGATCATCAACTGCAGGGGCTCTCAAACTGCAGGGTCATCGGAGGGGTGGAGAGGGTCTGTGTGACACACGCCTCCCACAGTTATTCACACAAACACCACCCAACATGCCACCACAAACATGTATATGAAATTACATATTCATGAATGTGAAATCTGAAAGTTTGACAGAGCCCTAATTTATGAGTGGATTTCCTTCAGTGCCAAAGAATGACTGTGCTTGAGTACAGGGGTGGTCGCAAATGACAGCAATGGAGTACAGATGTGGCCTTAGGTAGCTTTTTGTGCCAGGCTTACATTTCTCCACGATAAGCCTGAGGATGGCAGTGTAGTTCAGAGTGATATATTTTTTCACTTTCAGGATATTAAGATTTAACCAATAATCTCCTACCATTAAGATTAACGCAGAGACAGTATGTCGAATTGAAGGTGTAATTAAAAAAAGTAATTCAACAAAAACCTAACTCTCTAGAAGCATGTGCAAAATATGTGACGCTTCCACATCCACCCCTCTGGAAACCTGACCAGTGCCTAAGCTGAGTCCTGGTCAGGCAATGGCTGCTACCTGTTCCAAGACAGCAAGGCAAGTATATTGAGACTTTGTGCAATCTGGCTATCAGGGTTTCAAAAGTTTGCCGTATGTGCCAAGGGGTAAATGTAGGTGTGGCTTCACATCACTGCACTGAC
Organism: Albula glossodonta; assembly: GCA_019788955.1. Classification (NCBI taxonomy): domain Eukaryota; kingdom Metazoa; phylum Chordata; class Actinopteri; order Albuliformes; family Albulidae; genus Albula; species Albula glossodonta. The sequence continues at coordinate 7,927,136 of JAFBMS010000020.1, read as the reverse complement.
ACACAGGTATGGTGTCAGCTGTGCCTTTGGGATGAGAGTCACCTCCAAGCCCTTCTGTAGCACTGCACTGGCAATCGGGACAGGGACCGAGTGCCCACAGCAACCATTTTTTTGAGGGAGAACACAATGTGACCCTTGACAAACACACAGCCTGGGACGGTATGACCCATGGTTCTGCAGCTCTCGCACAGTGATCTCACCACATATGAGATGCAGTGGGAGTTAATGTGTGTTCTGTGCGTTCAGCTGCCTCCATTTTCTCTGACAGGAAATTAACCCCCCCCCCCCCCCCCAAATCAAAGTCATCAGCTCCTTAATCTCAGCCAGCCCCCACAGTTGAGATTTAGTAGATTTGTAGGAAATCATATATGAACCGTATTCGCAGCTACTATATATATTTACATTACATGTATGGTGATTGTGGGATGCTATTAATTTTTTTAGATTATTTTAAAAAGGAAATTGTTGCAAATGTAATGCAGCTGCTTACATAAACACTAATCTGAATACATGTGTAACACAAGGCTTTGGATAATAGAGTCCATTAAGTCCACTGGTGCATCAGCAGGGCTCTTTCCTGCAGAACAAAAACAGTGAGTGAGCACAGCTTTGATTTACTGCAGAGGCAGACGGTTATTCCGCAGAATAAAACTATTAAGAGAGACCGGAGACTCCCTACACAGACACTTGAAGGGAAAAATGGAGTTGGCCGCATTCTCTGGATTTAGCTGAAGAGAGACGCTGTGAGGAGGTGGTCCTCTGGCCTCCCTGCGGTGGAGGAGATTAAATGCTAAGCCAGTGTTTTGAGCTCCTAAAACACACACACACACACACACACACACACACACACACACACACACACACACACACACACACACACACACACACACGTGTATGCATAAAAAAATGCAAGCACATGCACTCAGAGACATGTGTGCGAAAACACACACACGTGCACACACACACACACACACACACACACACACACACACACACACACACACACACACACACACGCACACACATACACACACACATGATGGGAGCCCTGCAATCCTGGTCAAGAGCTCTTCAAATCTTCCTAATCTCTTCCTTTCCTGTCTGCATGAATTCTGAAAAATGATGAGAAATGCACTTATTCAGACTTTCAAATCACTTCTCCTTTTCACCCCAAACTCTGCGGTTTCCTATCAGGCAGAGGAGCACCAGAGGGAAAGTGACAAACACACAGCTACCCAGCAGTGCCACCTGCTGTCCAAATGCTGCCCTGTCTGCCCAATAACAAACCCCTATTATTTTTGTCAGCAGTGATTAAAAGAACTGTGGGTTTAGCTAATGCAGTGGCTGTTATTGTTTATCTTGAATCTCTGACATCTGGAGATATTATCATGCTTTTCCACCCCTAAACCTTACTGAATTAATCCTTAGTATCTGATGGACATCAACTGGCTTCAGAATTATTCCCTATAATCCTGATTTAATAAAATACTCATTTTATAATGTAGATTTTGTATTAAATTTAAGAGGAATTTATCTTTATGTAGCAAAGAGAATATGTTTTGTACAAACCTGTGATCAGAAGTTTTCAGAAGAGAGACCAATTTCACCTCATTTTTTCCATAACTGCCATTTAATTGTTCATGGTAAGAAATGCAAACTAGTTTACCTGAATAAGTATAACGAATAGAACAGTTGGCTCATGTTAAGCATGATTAAACATGATATGAAAACATGTCTTCTTTGTGTTTTGGATGATTTTCCATACTGCTGTATATATTTGCTTGCAATCAAAGAGATGCAAAGTACTTATTAATTGCAATTTATCTATTATATAAAATAGTTTACTGAATATATTCTATGTGTACATTTATCTATTAACTATGTATTTGTTTATTTTGTTGCATATTGGAAAACAGATACAGGAGACGTTTTAGCTGTGCATTTCAGTTACATGTTATATTTTCATCTGAAAATCCACTTATTTTTTATGTACTACAATATAATGTCATATTTAGGGGCTTATTTGATCAATTTGATACTCATCACAAACAGTATAATCACGAAATACCTTAAATTAGATGTTTACTGGTGGATTTAACATTAGAGAGAGCTTTCTTTTCAACTAGCGAAAATCATTTTACCTCACAGGAAAGGGAATACCAAATTCCTAATGTAATGATAATGTTCTCCATTACACAAACTAGTTCTGATAATGATTTAATGGCTCTTGGGTAGAATCAAAACTGTCCAACACATGCTTGGTTTAAAATGTTAAACAATAACCCAAATCACCACGTTTGAATCCTTATCTTTTATTATTTTCCCCAATTTCTCCCAATTTCTCCCCCACCCCCATTAAATCCCAACTGGTGGATTTCCACTGACAACATACATTGACTCTGCCTTGACACTGTAAATCTATTTTACTCCCCCATATCCTCAACACAAAGCAGCATGACTGATCTTTTTGTGGCAGGAGTCAGATCGATATAGCAACATAAAAGTGATCTGAGCGCAGGTGTTCAAAGGTATCCTACATTCAGGGCAGTAGCGGTAGGCACTCAGTGTTAAACTCCAGTCAAAAAAGGCTCCTTACTCCCAGGACAACTCTCAAGAAAAGAGGATATGTTAGACATTGGAGTGTGTGAGATATGGGTGAAGTGTAATGTGGAGTTTGTGAGGGGTAGGTGAGGTTTGGGTGTTAGGTTTAAGGTCCCGTATAAAGACAGTTCATTTAGCATTATGGCCAGCATCCCTAACTATCCACAAAGTTTTAAAATGTTAAACTTACGTTTGACCTTTATATAAGCATAATACACTAGACACATGAAACACAGGTTTGGTCATGAGTAGCTTCCTCACTAAAGGCATTTGCCATGCAAGCTATGAGTGACCAAATTCATCACACAGTTTTACATTTATTTATAAGGTTGGCTGACTGAGAGCTCAATTCTCCCTTGCTACCTGGGGAATCAAATTGAGCAGAAATAGCAAGGGATTGTGAAACCAATATAGGGAATTATCAGGAGGCCATAAATAGACAGCCCAGTTTTTCTGGCTATAACAACCCTGCCTTTTTGTTAAAGTGGCCAGCTTTAATAATTATAGTGAGTCAGGGCCTGCAAAGTATCTCAAGTCACCCAGAGAATCTCAAATCTCTATGACATTAAGAAAAGTGAACCTCTCAGTTCCCTTCAGCAGTTAATCTGACTTTTCAACACTTTTCACATGCATCCTATTTGTCCCATAACCCCCTTGTTTCATCATAGTCTCACACTACAACATTTATCAGCAATAAGATTTCACATTAGGTCAAAAATGTATGCTAGCAGCTCCACACTGCCCCCTGGTGACTGACAGCACTTACATGGGAAAAACAGATTCTTCCTCTCGTGTCTGAAGCAGTCTGGCCTGTTCCTGAATCAGTTTCTTTTACTTAGACTGACTTATAATTTCAACAGCAATTCTAACTTCATAAACATCTCAATGGTTCACTTTCTAAAAGCACTCTCACTGAAAAAAGACTAGAACATATCTAATTACTGGGTAAATTCCAATATGATACTTGAATAGTTTTTCTGTACAAAAACAAAAAACTTTACATTCAGGTTAATTATTTTGAGACTGATCGTGATCCTATATCACAAATAAAGGAGCTTTCTATGCAGCTTCAGCATGTCAAACAAAATAAAAACCTGACAGTTCGCAGAGAGCCTGCAATGGTGCAGCTCTTAAACTCAGGTCAGGGAAACCTAGTTGCCTGTCTGCATCATGTCTGTTTGAACCTTGACCTTATTTTTAGTTTTTTTTTTTTTTTTTTTTTCATGAAACTATGATGTCAAAATAGAATCAGAGATTTCAAAATGCACATTTCCTTCACATATGAATAATGTCTAAGTATTCACGAATTCCTGCAAGAAATGCAAGAGATAAGAAATGTTAAAGTGGCATATTGCCATAAAAGGCTTTTATTACCAAAGAGCTCAACTAACTGTAATTTCCAGACACCCCCTCCTCAGTATGCCAGTAATACTTCATTTCTCTGGACCTGCACAAAAACAAAACCTAACATTTTCCATTACAGAATCACTGAGAGCCCTATAAACGCCCTTAACACAGCCTAGGGTGCCATAGTGGGGGCAGTGGGCTATGTTTGCTCTGAAAGTAGGCCAATGAAAGTCAGCCTATGAAACAACAGTACCATCACAACATTCATTCATCCTCCTGTACTGTTCCTTCCAGTGGATGTGAGGGGAGGAAATCCTCTTAACCAAAATCTAGCCAACTCCCCCCCCCCCTCCTTTTTGCCAGCAGGAGTCCTGAAAGACTAAAATATAGTTGCTGAATTACATCCACTCCATCGCCACACAAGAGCTGGGATAAAGCTCTTCCTCCTCCCTTCATTAACACCACTACAGCAGGGTGAATCATACACATCACCATCTGTCTTTGATCAGTCCACCTCACTGGGGGAATTAGAGAGATTCAAAGGCAAAAGGAGATAAAATGAAAGCAAAGACTGCGATTTCTTATCCTTTTTTCAAACTGTCATATGAAAAAAGAATTAATTCCATGAATTAATATAAGCTGTGATCAGGTACAACATGAATATGCTTCATGAAAATGTAATGAAATGACTCAACTGGGCCAAATGCAAATCATTAATAATAAACTGACAAAAACTAAACCATCCTTGTGTCAACTAAAATGATCTATTAAGAAAAACATTATTAAGAAAATTTTCAATCCAGCAGCAAAGGTGAGATTCTGCAGGTCCACAACCAGGCTGAGTTCCTTTAATGAAAAATTTTACATGTCTGTAAAGCATAGTGCCACAATGAAGGTAGGGAAATATATAAAGGGTTATTGACTATTTTAGATAAAGTTAAAAAAACAACAAAACAAAAACAAAAAAATACCTTAGAATGGTTCCTAGGAATGTTATCCCTTCATTAAACATCTCTGCATTCATAGCAGAAGCAGAGCATTGAGGAATACAACGTTATATACCTGATAGAGGGCCAAGGAGTGGCCGTATCGAGGCAGAGGCCCACTGTTGATTGGCACCACATTCCAGATGCTGCTCTCAAGATTATAGCTGCAGAGGAAACAGAGACAGCTGCGGTGAGGTTGGGGGTAAATCCACACATCCCAACAACATTTAGGATTAAGCTACAGGAAGACAGAATGATGCTCTGCTGAGCCACTCACTCTGTACCTAAAACAGGGGAATAACTCAATTTCACAGACAGAGACACCAAGAAAGATACACACAATGAGTGAGACAAACAAACCTAGAACCTCAGAGATACTCAGGTTGGTAGAAATGCACTCAATGAGATGTGATTACAAAGAAATTCACAGAGATACTCACAGGGACAGCTAGATTCATATGGAGAGTGAAAATCTCAGAGACATTCATAAACACCTCAAGGCTTACAAAGAGAGAGAATTAAACAATCAGAATAATTCAACACTCACAGAGATTCTCAAACAGGAAGACAGACAGATCACAACAGTGAGAAAACCAAAACCATGAGAGAGCAGGACCCTGAAAAGTGAAACACAGGCAACGGAGGCCTTGCTTCAAGTTGTTGATAATTTCATAAATCCAAAGATCCATGAGGATGGTTTTATACACATTGGGCTAAGACATCATTTGTATTTGCATAACATACACTTTAATGCAATTCTGGAGCCAGCTGTATATGAGGGTGTATTTGCACTGTATTTGAGGGTGTATTCTTGGCCTTTTGACTCAGCCTTAAGCATGTGGAGCAGTGCATGCATAAATCAGGAATTTGGCAACAATTAAATGATATTTTAAGTGAGCTTACAATTTCCTTTATAATTTTTAAAAAGCAGATCAACGTATTAAATGAATGAAGAGAATATATCTCTTAACCAATGCATCCGTTCTCCCTCACCTCTGTGACACATCAGGTAACACCATCAGGATGGGAAAGGACAGAATTCAGCTGCCAAACACACTCACTTGAGCACCATTTGGAAAGAGCTGTAATTGAAGGTGTAGCCCCCGATCACCCACATCAACTTCCCATGCACCACGGCCTTATGGGATGCGCGGCCCACTGTGGGGCTGAAGGGCTTCATGTTGGGCAAGACCCAGAAGGACTCCATGGATGGCACTGTTAGAGAGCAGTCTGGACCTGCACACAGGAATGGAAGAGAGGAGAGGAAGAGAGGGACATAGGGAGAGATGACAAGTGACATATGTTAAACCCGGTACTGAAAGGGGTGTGATTTTCGATCTAATGGAATGGTTACTGATCCAGAAGCACACACCACCTGAAGTGATAAATAATTGCATCCTCATTCTGTTGTGTTATTAATCAGCAGATGCTGCTAGCTGCTGATCAAATATGACACAGCACAGAGTAACATCTGCTATTCATACCACTCTAAGTCAGTGAATGAGGTTTCATGAAACAAAAATTAAGATAAAGGTAACATTTGGTAACAACAAAATCAGAAATATAAATCATGGTGTAATCAATAAACTTGTATCTATCTTATATTTATCAGTGATGAACAACAGGGTTTTTACTCGTAAATGCAACTCTCAACAAATGGGTATTGAATCATACAGAACCACTATGTAGAAAATCCAAGAATTCCAATTGGTCCAAACTTAACGTCTCTATTATTATCACTGAAAAAGTAACAATGGTTTCCTCCCAAAATCTTCTGATGGAAGCTGAATCAATGGAAACCATGAGACTAAAAGTGGTCATTAATGAGAAAAATTGCATCTCAAAAAACACAATGGATATATTCAATGGATATATCCAACATTTTCAAGACTCAATGACCATGTATCATTAATTGTATCATTAATTCATCAAATATGATCTATGTGGAAGGTCTGCATCACTGTTTCAGTCAACATTAACCGGCCCATAGTAGCAGTTAACTTAGTTTAAAAGAGCAAAGACAATCCAGGCATGTCCACTAGTACTGTGATACAATAAGTGCACATGCAGTAAGATAAAGTATAGCAGTAAAGTTATTTAACACAGGAAATTGGGTGTTTATTAACAATGTAATTCAAAGTCAGGGAAAACTGAATATCATAATACCTAGAAAAAATACTGACAAAACCAGCACCTAAACCAATTACAGCCCTACTTGTAAACTAAATAAATTAAAATGTAATAAATATCTAAAAGTGAATTATTAATCATTCCTTGTGTAGCACAGTGAAATATAGAATGTATAAGCTTATCTGCCTGAAAGAAAGTCCTACAGTGAGAATATGGTACATATTGTCTTGGCATGCATAGACATTTCTGACACAATGAGGCTTGAGGATAAATCATCCCAAAAGACAGAAAAAGTATCTCATTAAGAGCCATTATCAGTTTGGTATAATTCAAGGGTTGCAGCTGTGGTCAGAATGAAAACAGACACACGTAAGGGTCCCCCAGTGTGAGTTTAAAGGATACTACTTCAAGGGGTCATGAAACTTCACTCAGTCTACATTAGTCAGACAAGGATGTCTGAACAAGGAGAACATATCCAGACAATTGTGTTATTAATTTCTTTCTCTGTGAATACAGTCAGTGGATGTACAGTTGAGAAGATATTTTTGCATCAAAGTTGAATTCATCATGACAAATGTGTTATAATATAAGGAACAATCAGCGGTGTAGAGTCTGAAAACCCTTTAGCCATCTGCTATATTGATGATATACTAGGGCCCATGTGACTTACTGCTTTTATAAAAAGGTGACTGCACATTTAAAAAAAAAAATGAACAGCGCTGTGTATTACAAATGTTGAATGTTTTACTAATAATAACCATTAGATTCCATCCTTCCACTATATCAGATCCCAAATGTGTGGGGCTAGATAAGTGAATTGTGGGAAAGACAAGTGAATTACTATGTGGACTTAAAGTATCAGACTGAAAAGTGTTTCAGACACCATTTCATCTTTATCCACTTTACTAAGGCAATTCACTGTTTGGATGTTGGTGTTGTAGCTATGTGAAAGCTTTCTCTTGACCATAAGTTAGCAAGCTACTTTAACAACCATAGGCTTTCCACATTGCTACGAAAGGGATAAAAATGACTAAATTTTGGGTAAACTATCACTTTAAGGACAGTAGATGACTGTGATCATTTCTGTTCACCACTGGGTGGCACACTTGGCATGCATAACCACTCTAAGTAGTGCCCAGTGTATCGCACAGACGCAAACCTTTAGTAAACCGCCAAGGCGATACTAGTGAGGCGTGTGGTCAATGCATTCCTCCCTGAAGAACAAATACAGGGCAATCATTTTCAACATATCATTCCAGGGCTCAGGTTGTAGGTGTGAAAGGTCTGCCTTAAGTTTTGAGTTATTAGGGAGGTTTAGATGTGTTGCATTTACACGGATGTCAAAATAGCAGGCACAGTTGAATTCGAACAAAATCACACACTCTCCCTCTGTTTTTCCAAAAAACACACACAGACAGCCTGTGGTGTGTTGGGTCCATAGGACATGAAGCCCACCTTGCCAGCTGTCATTGCAGACACACAGCTTCTCGCCAGTGAGATCGCAGTAACCACGGTCGGGGCTGCCGCAATTGTTCCTGCAGTAAGGGATGTCACAGGCCTCCCCCTTCCAGTACTTATCACACTCACAGTACACCCTGCTGGATATGGAGTTCCCTGTGCTGCACTTTCCATGGCCAGAGCAGTTGTTTGGGCAGGAATTGATCCTGCAGGTTCACAAAACATAGATTTAGAGGGGTGGGGGGGGGGGGGTGCGAGACGTCAATTCAGCCAAGAATGGCAGTACGACAATGATGATGCTCAGCAGATGAAGACAATGACAATAGTGATAATGGTGGAAACAGCATTCTGATTAACAGGTGTCGTTCTAGAAGAGGGTGAGGCCCGTCAGACAGCACTTCTACATGCTTCCAACAGCAAGATTGTGCTGCCATGGCAACCATTGTTCTCCTCTGAATGTGAGACTCTAAGCAGTAGGAGACATGTTTGCAAGGGTTATGCATACCTGCACATTTCTACACCTTCTAATTTATTCAGCACATGCAAATTTACATTTTAATTATTTGCATTTATTCATTTCATGAAGGGCTTTATCCAAAATGACATTCAATTCCATTATGGCAAACAGCAACAGGAAGTGAAAGGGTAATGCCATGGAAAAACTAAAAGTGCCAGAACAAAGAGAACAGTAACTAGATTTCAAGTAAAACTGATGCCCCATAAGAGGGAAAAAGTGACATGAATTGTTTAAAAAATTGAATGAATACTGAAAGAACAATGCTCTTACGTAGCAACAGATCAATACATTGCAACAATACAAAATGAAGACAGACTGACAGACAGAAAGAATGGCAAACAGAGGACTATGTAGAAGCTGAAGTACTATTCAAATATCCCTACAGGGACGTCCATTTCTCATTCATGGCTGATCGGGAGTTCCACCCCACACCCTGCACCAGAGTGACAGAGCACAGCAGAGAGGTGGACATGCCATCTGCACATCACCACACAATGAGGTTTTATATACTGGATGAAATATCAGCTGGAACAAGGTCAATTAATTGATGGATTTGTATTTATGCAATACCTTTCATCTCATAACAGTATTCACTTGCAAACCTGTCTTTCTATTCAATTACACAGGCCTGTCGAACTACGTCCATCGCTGTATAATACTCACCTGTATGCCTGTCTGTGACTGCTTGAATGTATTGTCCACATGCCTGTAAAATTATACACACCTCTCGTCTACATTGGTACTGGATGTGCGCTACTTAGAGGAACAAGGGCATTGTTGCTTCGTGATTTTTGACATGCTTTCGATGTATCACTAACATTTGTGTATTAATGGTTTTTTATGTACATGCAACTGATAGCTACAACAGAGCAGCCTTGGTTTTAAAACACCTTAAAATACTGCTTACCCCACTGAAATGTCTGAAGGGCATGACGGTATGAAAAGAATGGGTATTAACCAAGCCTAACTGACACTCAGTTATTATAATCTGGTTACTCACGAGTAGAAGATGCTGAATCCTGTCAGGTTGTACGCAGCATCGCTGAAGAAGTGCAAGAGGGCATAGCCTGAGGTGGTGACAACCTCTGGCACCGTCTCATTTCCTCTGACCTCGGGAACGATGAGACCACTGTGCAACCACAAATTTGCGAGTCGCACGCACGCACACACACGCACACACACACACACACACACACATACACACACACACACACACACACACAGACACACACAGACACGCATTAGTAAAGCACTGGAATTATAACTGCCAGAAGCATGGAACTGTGTGAAAACAGGGCTCAGAATCACTGGCATGTTCATCCAGGTCAGTTAGACCAGTAGATTACCACAGCAGCACAGCTCTGTTGTGAAAACAACTTCTCAGTCTTATTTATCTCACTTAGCCTGGACCAGGGATAGTGGTTTGAAGGGCTGTGGGTGTGGATGCTGGGGGCACTACTCACATTGATGATCACATTGATCTGAGGTTCACACTTCAAAAAAAGTAATCAAACTGCCCTTATCAAGAAGCTGATACTTCTTCTAAGTGACAGTAAAACTGTACGTGGAAAAACTCTATTTGCATATGACTTTGTGGCTATCATGAATCTGCCAGTAGCTTGTTTGGAACTTTGGGCTGTTCACATTTTTTCTTCTCCTACACTGGAATTTTGGATTCATGAAGTCACAGCCTCCCATCAATGTTACACAAGACAAATGTACAAGTTCAGCCATGAACTTCTAGATTTTCAAATTGAAAAAGGTTGGGCACCTGTTCTATTACAATATAGAGTGAACTCAAGTCCTTTCAGGAGATATCAGTCTTGAAATATATATTATTCAAATTGCACATGACAACAAGGACTTAAATTGTATGATGATGAGGCAATTAAACACAAATGAAAGATAAGTGAATTACTGGCTCAACACATCACCAAACACCATGGGGACTTTCACAAATTGATCAAACATTGAATAGCTGAGAACAATTAGAAGCATTTGAATTTGTAACACCCAAGCTAATTAGAGCCAAGATGAAAGTAGCAATGTCTCTGTCTTATCAATTCAACACACTTAAGTGCAAAAATGAACTCTTTCATGTTGACTGTTTGTACTCAAAATGTTTCTGTTCAGCTGACAGATTGCCTAGTTGACTGATTCACGTCATCTGTACAGATGGACAGGCAGACTGACTGACTGACTAAACCGCATGCACTTAAAATAAAAAAAACCCTAGACGAGGGACCAACTGCTTCATAAAGTATGCATTCCTTCAAATTCAAATAACCTTGAAAATCCTTGAAAATAAAACCAAAAAGATATGCAATGAGTAAAAATAATCATGACAAAAACATGACACAAGCTAATCTATCCTGAGGATAGGGTAATGCCACAGCTGCCCGATATCCCTTGGGCCATGGAACTGTGCAGGCCATGGCACTTTGGGTCCCTCACCCCATACAATTCATTATTTTCATCATACACATTCTCTTCTGGTCATGGAACAGGTATTTCAAGCTGCTTTAATCACTGAGAACCACACAGAGTCAAACACTGAGGTTAACAGAGTTAAATGGTAAAACTCACCTGAACACAGCAATTAAAGGTGCGTATATGGAGTCGCCATCATAAACATACATATGATCCCAGCTACACTCTGTGGCAAAGTGGTTAAATCTCAACCGCAGAACAGCATTTGGGCTACAAAAAAGAGCAAAAATTCTTTAACCAATCACAAACCTAAGAGCTGAAAGCCTTGCTTTTGTGTTGTAATGAAATCATGATATTTAAGGGTGTGTATCAGCTCAGAATGTCCCTTTTCATCAGAGATAACAGTAACAGCTGATTATCAGTCTGCAACCCTCTTGAAGGGTATGGAAAAGGCCATTATCAGGTCACCACCCTCGACAATCCAGCAAACAACAACCTCATTAACAATATTGTGAGTTTGGGTTTTGTGCACATATGTGTAGATGCATGCTCACTTGATTATAATTTGTTTTGAATAACCTCTTTATGCAGCCAAAACCTCCCACACAATGGACAGACTGACCATTTAGTCATCTAGCTTTTGAGTTAACTCTAAACAAAATTGTTTCTTAACACATGGCTGCTTAAATATAGCTTATTTGGTCTCAACACATACCCACTAAGTTCCTTGATGTACTGCCATCTAAATCCAAGTTGTGGCTATGAAATTGTCATGAGAGAGTGTGTGTGTACAAAAGAGGCAGAGAGGAGGAGGAGGAGGAGGAGGAGGAGGAGAGGTGACTCACTATCCCTCAATGAGCCAAGTACATTTGGTCTTGTACTTGTAGTTGATTGGTCCATCTGTGAGGTAGCCTGAAGGCTCTGTCAGTCTGTGGAGAGAGAATGAGAGCATATTCAACACTGCAGAAGCAGAGAGCTCTCCCATTATAAACACTAATCTCCATTATGGTAAATTCACATTAACACATCACCATAGAGAGACTGCAACATAACAGAGAAAATCATTTCACATTGTCCAATAATGTAGCTAAATTTAACCCTGTAAGTTGTTAAAAGTGAAGTCATTTGGCCTCAATTAATTTGGTCTCTTGGCACATTTGTTTGGAGAAGTATTTACATCTAAGTAAACCAGTGCAAATAAAACATATTTTGGGAAATGTTTTTGGATAAAATGTTGAGGTGTAAACTATGTACTATGTATTAACTTACAACATAATTTAAATTACAGGGTATACAAGAAGTATTATTAAACTACAAAGGAAAGAAAACCATTTCAGAAGATAAAATTAGAACTGATCATGAGAATGAGAAGATCATTCTGCTGGCTAAGGCTAGGTAACTGCCCACGATCCATTTCTTTTCATTCTGAGTGATAACAGCAGGCAGAACATCCTGCCAAGTCTTAGGTATGACTCACGTTTCAAACAAAATTTAGCTTGCAGTTATTCATTTATCATGGGACAATTTCATTGTGCTTCAAAATCATAATAATGCTGTTTATAATACATGAGTTATTCTACGTTATTGTTTTGCATTCGTGGGTTGGGGGGAGGGCATAAATGGATCAGCTAGGTGACAAACCAGATTCAGAGCCTGGATGGTACAAACCATGGAGTGACATAAGACAGAAAACCACACTGAGCAGGCAAGCATGTACGAGAAGGAGAAAGGGTTGCATGGCAACAGCAGAGCAGTCTTGGCAGCATAGAAGACTAAACTGACTGCAGTGGAAAGCAATTATTATTTTTTTAAACACACAGCACAAACCACTGATCAGTATGGGTAGTCTATGACTGAACCCCAAAAACTCCTAGGCTAGGGCAAATATTGTATCCAACCTGTTTACAGACACCAGTATGGAGACATAGCTGATACTTGCTCTCTTTCCATGAGAAGACCTCATAAATATGATAATACGCAAGCTGCAGATTTCATCACAAGATTTGCATTGTATTGCCGCATGATCATTCCTATTGGCACATGCATCACTTTTACAAAGAGTGGCACATAAGAAGATCTGGGTATCACTGACAATTCTAGTTAAAGGGATTTACAGAGTGTCTCTCTCTACACAGATGGATAGAAAATACATGGGCAGGTTCAGAGGATTACAGAAATACCATCCAGACCTTAAAAGATTAAAAATCCGCTATTCCACACTGACATTACCCAAAAGCGGACTTGTGATGTAATTTATATAAATAGTCACTTTATATAACATGTGCACGCGCTGGCTGGTGGAAGTGTGTGGAGTGGGTGTCCAGCAGGGACAGTGACTGCTGATCTGCAGAGGGAGTACAGAGAGTGAGAGAGCTCATGCAGTCTGTCCTAAGACACTGGCAGCTTTGAGACCTCTGGCAGTATTGACATAGCTAGGTTGACTAAGCAATGCTCTTGGCCCGGCATGGACCCATGTTAAACGCATCGCTTTAATGAACACTGACATCAGATCAGACGCACTCAGCGCTGTCTTTACTGAAACAATTAAGCACAGCCAGCACCAACACTGCGATGGCTTTTAAAGGAAATCATTCACGGTGACATTGGCTGCCCTCACACAGCCGCCCTAGTGACCCACCACTCGCTCAGGAATACCGCATGTGTCCACAGAGCTGATCTGTTCTGACACCGTTAAAAAATCAAGAAGGGAAAAACATCCAGCATTAATTCCACATTGTAACGAGATTAAACAACAAGAGAAAACAAAGAGCTCTATTCTTGGCAGAAATTTATGGTTGAGTAAGAACTGAGATCACCTCCTTTTAGGCAATAATTGAGCATTTGAATGTGGACACAAGGCAGCTTGTCATGAGTATGACAGAGAATGTTCATGCACGGTCAGATGAGCAGATGTGGGAGGAGCACAGACACCAGGTCAGGGGTCAGAGGTCAGAGACATGTTTACTTCCACTACATGTATGGCCAAGAGTAAGAGTCAGGCAAGGACACGTTTACAGCATCCTTCACTTCCTCTCTGCCTGCCTCCCCAAACAACTGCACACATGTGACTCACAAAGGCTGTGGCACACAATCTTGAGTGTTGTACATTGAGGCTGCACGATATAAGGAATATATGCACTGTGTGATAACAGTGTTGAATGTTGCAATAACGATATGCCCTCTAATAAATGGGAACTGAGATGTTCACAATTCTATCTTCCTTCTACTTTCAGTATACTGCTAAAATAGACCCAGACAACAAAAATCCTATTGAATTAAAAAATTAAAAGAAATTATTTCCAACCTTTTGTTAAACAATTTGATAAATACATTTTCAAGTGCCATTTTCCTACTCTTTTCTTCCATATTATTTCTCTGCTTCTCCAACCTCGTTTCCCCTTCTCCTCATAAAACTTTTCTTTTCTACTCTACCCCAGTTAAAAGTGCTCACCATCAGGACTGATAAAAGACAAACTCTAAACAGCAGTAGCTACAAGCGCATGTTGTTACATATACTATACCTATAGACCAAGTTGAAATCAGATACTGCAGTCTTTTGCAATGTGTTTATTGCAGTTCATTAAGTTGATATCATGATGATGCTAAAAATTTGAAAACTTTGCAACCCTACGATATGCCCACAAGTCCATAAATACCTGCATGTCTGCAACATGACAATTAATCTCTATTCAGCTGAAATCCTGTAACACACCTACACATTCACATAAAACTGCGACAACATATCCCCTGACAACAGCATAGATGTAGCACACCATCTCATCTACATGCAGGTGCAACATGGATGCATTCACACACAACTGCATGCATGCCAGCGTGTCCCCAAACAACCATATTCTGAGGCGCAGACACTGGCGACTTACATTCATGGCTACTGAGGTTTAAGCAGAGGCTGTTCATCTACATGAGACAAACGACTGAGCAGTACTCATGTGTGTAGGGGGGAGTGTAAAGTGAGACAGGGGTGAAACAGAGACAGAGGAGGAGTGACCCTGCAGGGGAAGACCCGCTCATCTGGCGAGCAGTGGGGGAAGATGGGGGATTTAGGCCCAGAGGACCAGTGCAACGTGACATCCCCTGATGATTAAAAGGCAACAGATTGTGCGGCTGCCTCGGCTCCTGTTGAACGTCAGATACACAGAACAGCCGGAATCGGGCCTGGGACACGCGGAGTGATCACAGCGATGGGGCTGCAGGCCACGTGAGAGGAGGGAGAGTGGGACGACAAGCCACTGTTCCATCTAACCGCTCCCAGATCAGAGATAATCCTCTGGATTTCAGCAGAAACGTTCATTACTCTGCTATGGGCCTACGCCCACTGCACTGCACAGCTGTGTGGACCCAATGCCAGGTCTCTGTAGCATGACACACAACTCTTCAAAACACAAGCAAACCTGAGCACATTGATCATTACATTTCAGTGGTGTGTACACTTGCACAGCCTTTTGGCTTGTAACATCATTATGAAATACTGAGAATGTGTTAAATATGAAAAGCAGACATTGACAATTACTTGTTTAATATGCAAACTATGACAAGGGATTGAATTTTTGCTGCAACTCTCATACACACACATGTCCAGCATAATGGAAAAAGAGGTAGAGAGCTAAAAAGAGCAACAACTGAGGACCCACCTTGGTGATTCACATGAACTATTCTGTGCGAGAAAGCTTGTGAAATATAAAGTTGCAGCATTGCATTATTTGGCCAATTAATCTGGGAATGATTACCTGGTCTGTTTGAGACAGCCACGTTGGGATCTCCCTGCTTTGTTATCCTATATAAACCTCCTTGCTATACTTCAGAAAAGTCAATCAATGAGAATGCTGAACACGGAATGCTACAGTAAGCCATGTTCCCTGAATTGATTATTTTATTGCTTGAGTTTTTCATGGGATGATTGCAGCTTGACAATTGTGTGCAGTTTTGAAGTCCATTAGCATTTCAAAAATGTAATCCAGAGAAGCACACAGCCTTAGGAAGGCTCTGTAGAGGCCGACTGATGAGTGCTGGATGCATCAAACTCATTTTACCGGTTTTAATCCCCTGAGCAATCACACTGCAAAGAGGATAAAGAGGATAGCGCATCTTCAAATCAGAAGAACTCGTCAGAATAAGACTGAATATGCTTCCCATGCTCACAGTCAATATGAAATATTACATTCTGAATCAGACATTATTTATTTTCATTGTTGTAAAGAAAACTTTTTTTCTTTCTCCATTTTTCATAAATGTGGTAGTTTGAATCAAGCCTGCTTCAGAAGTTGTATAGTATTATAAATGTTCCATGGCTCTTTGATTAATGCATTTTTTATTTACTGTGTTAACGTGTCAATGTTTTTCTTCTCATACAAACAAACACATAATACATATGTGCATAGTGTGCATTCAATCTATCAGACATTATGTATAAATAACTACTGTATATACACATAAATGACATACTAATATAAAAAACTAATTTTACTAAGTTTACGCACTGAGATATAAGGACCCCTCTACAAACAAGCCTTAACCAGAAAGAATATAAAGAACAGCAGGTTGAACAGACAATTAAAGTACAAACAGGAAAATCAAATTAGTCCATCATACGCAAAGTACGCAATATCAGGATATGTCAATCAATGGAAGCAAACTAATGCAAGTGAAAGCAAACTGCTGTATAATAAGGGTACAGCACAGAGTCACAGTGGTCCTTTACATCAATCTGAAATGTGTCAGTGGTGCAAGACTCAAGTTTACACTTTGGGTCATTCCATGCCAACTCACCCAGAATTCAGAACTTTTCCCAGTTCATGTCATGGATTTTCTGAAAAAAAAAAATGTAAATGCTTCTGTTAAATTCATGGGACCTTGCAAAATCCTTTGGCCCACGGAGCTAAATTTCACAATTTTTGTAATTTTTTGTATGTGTATTCTAGGCCTAACCAATTGCTTATTTTTCACTGGATTGAGCTGAAATTTCTTCTGAACATCCAAGAAACCTTAAGGACAATTTTCAACATGAATTCATGCAAATAGTTGTTGCTGAATGTTTTACAAAAATCTACTTAATAAAAATAAATCATTCAAAATCATTTTTTACCCGAACAAAGAATCTTTAATGTTCAAAAATTTATATTTCCACTAGTTTTCACTTTCTTGCAGCCCCATTTTGATTCTGTGTCGTATTCATGTAGTTCCATCAGAGAGTTTAGAACTAGAAGCTATTTGGTCCTACATAAAAAAAATTGAGTGCCACAGATCTTTGGAGCTGAAAAAACTTTAAGACATTTTGACTGTATATTTTTCCACAAAGGATTATTTTTATTTCCTTGAAACTTTTTTACCAGAAAGTATTCCTGTACAAATATTAATATTAATATTAATTGCAGATACATACAAAAACTAAAGATGTTATATTACTCCATCATTTAACAATTTTTTGAATATAGCTAATTTTTCATACTTTTCACTGGCTGTAATTTTACATTCAGTAGTTTTATTTCATAGGTAGATATTTGCACTATGTTGACTTCAAGGTTTTCTATCTCAGTGTGATACCTACTGAGTCTGTTTTTCATTGGGTCAAACACATTTGTAATTTACAGCTTGTAAAGGCTTGGCTTGTTGCATATTGGATGATGTCATCTTGTTTCATGTGTCTAGACAAAATATTAATCTAATTCACCAGTTAATCTTTTCACATGAATTTTTTCAAGAAAATCCATGACATGAATTGGGAGGTCCAAGGTGAGTTGGTATGGGATAACCCTTTTATTCTACAAATCGTTCCAGTAGTATGGGCACCATATGGCAAAAGGACTGCTTCTCATGCACAACTAATGGCATCTACAGTTTGCTTAAAAGCTATTCTCTCACAGAGACCATGATACAGCTAAACGGAGGCATGGAACACGCAATAAAGAGTGATCACTGAGACTACCATCACAGAGAGCAGTACCATCAACATGCCAAAGTCAGCACAGGACAGTAAATAACAGGTTTTTATTTATTTTGGAATAGTGTGGGAGGCAGCAGTATAGAAGGACATGGGTTATAGAAGGTAAATCAACTGCTTCAATTATTTACCACCTGCCCATGAATATTTCATGCACCTTCGCTGGTGAGGAGAGCAGTAGAGAGGACAGAAGAGGGAAAAAAAAATCAGACCAACATGCTGATCCCCCACCCCCACCCCCACCCCCGAGCTCCAGATGACAGCGTATGACGACTGGGACATGGGAGGACGACTGCCCATCTGCTGACATCACAGCTCCAGTGTCAAAATACTCGCAGGCTCTGACACGTCCCCAGTCTCCAGCCTGCTGTCTGCTCAGAGCTCCAGGCCTTCATCTCCATTACTCACTACCTATTTAGTGGTAAGAGACAATTTTACAGCTCACATTGGAGTATAAAGAGATGCCTGTTGAGTATTAAAAGCCATATATTTACCATTTGAATCTGGGAATGTAGAGTCTTTTTTATAGTTCAGACTGAAATATGAACCAAAATGTAGCGTTTACTGCTCTCACTGGAGTATATGGAGACATATTTACAGTTACTATTGAGTACTAAGAGACAAATGTGCAATTCATATTGGAGTACAGTCATTTTTATACAGTTATTAAATATGGTATAAACCAGCATATAACAGAATATAAGCATAATTATAGCTATTCTTGGAGTAACAGCCCTATATTTAAAGTTCACTTCTGTGTATGATGGCCTGTAGTTGCAGTACATGTAGGGAGTATTTACATACATTTACAAATTTAACTGTATCAGTGTCCTACAGGTTCACCAGCTCATCAGGAAATTAACTGATATCAACTGGCTCCAAAGTTAATAAAAAAGGAGGCAACAGAACACATTTTGGTGTATTTATTCCTTTCACTGCCACCTCAAGGTGAATTCCTTTCTCCTCTCATCTGATGGATGGCAGAGCACCTGTGCCTTTCACCTGGGAGGACTGTGGCCTGTTTGAACAGGATCAAAGGACTTGGCACAAAGTGTGCCATAAAAATTCAATCAGTACAGAAAGACTCAGAGGAGAGCTGGACTTTGTGTGTCATAGTCCTGCTAATATATTCAGCCATTGTTGTAAGAGAACTTGAAAGATAAGCAATATGCATATCAGAGTTACTGTTAATGCTATTTCCACAGTAATGATTCTCTCTCCACACAGGGCTCCTGGATCCACTGACCTATTTGACCACCTCCCCAAATATCCTGCATTAACAGTAGTAAATAAAGAGGGGTTTTCACCAGATACAGAACCAGAGGCCAAGTAGATTCAGATTCAAGAAAGAGGCAAGTGCTGTAACAGGCCTGACACAGACACAGATGCAAAACTGAGATAAACATTAGATAAACATTACCGAGAGGGTTTGAGGAATTACCACTACAACGGATTGGCTCCCATGTCCTGTATAAAGCAGAGCCTCAGTTTGGAAGCATTGAGCAGCAGCAGGTATAGAGTGGCACGTGTCTATTGTGAGCAGTGTGAGCGTGGCAGTGTCGTATTGATGCCGTGACAATGCTGTTTGCCACTGACAGCCCTGCAATGCCTGTTTGTCATGTGCTAAGAGTATCATCACAGCGATGGGTCAAAACCCTTTCCTGTAATCACATTCTACACATAAGCCATCGCCCCCCTGATCCCCCACCCCGTAACAAGAGTCAAGCGCTGGCTCAGTGCCATCACCTGCTGGGTCCTCATCATAACTGATGCCAACTGATCATTCTCAGTTATGACGAAAATGAACGCCCCCCACAGGGTGCCCATTCCCCTTAATACCATCTGTCCACTGCCCCTTGTGTGATGTTCTGCCACATAACCTGCATGGAGAGGTGTGAAATGTGAGGTAAAAAAATAGAACGGTTTGAATGTATGCCACCTGCAGGGCTCAATCATTTTTAATAAAAAAAGAACATAACATCAGAGGATTGTGACAGGAGAACCCCCAGTCACAGCAGGCCAGGTTTATACCAGCCATGCTGTCATCTACTGGTCAAGCTTGAGTACACTAGCCACATAAGTACCAATTCATTCACGATTTACACCTAGTTTGTTCCACCAAGGTTTACACAACACTTGCCCTCACCCACTAACAAAATGTTCACACCTGCCACACACTCAGTCACGACAAGGTTTATTCCAGGTTTATGTCAGCCTTGATCACATGCTGATTTACTAATCTGACTTACACATGCAAGCATACAAAACATGAATGTACTCATGCACGAACCCTAGGAAAGGAGGGATCTCATGAAACATTGAAAGCAGGCATGCTGTCAGAGCATGACCTGTGTTCTTATGGGGAAATTCAATTGTGTTTTGCACATTCTGGAACAAGGGAAAAACACAGTGACCTGCAGAGACAAGAGAATGAAAGCGAGATCTGCATATGTTTAGAGAGGACGATTTTTCCATATTTACTTTTCCGTACTACACTCAATGTATTTCCATCCTTATTTCCTTAAAGATACAGAACACAGCCATTGCACAGAGGCCTGGCACATTTTTAATTTAGCAAAAAGGAACCAATCAATATCATTTCCTCAATTTCCCAATTGATATTAATGTATTCTGATATACATGCGGCTGAGAGAAGAAGTGGTCACTGAATGTAGTACATACAGCAGCTACGTCAGAGCATCTCAGCCTTTAAAACAGGAATTCCTCTGTCTCTGTACTTGGGGCCCTGGAACAGAACTGAGTAAGAGAGGGTCACATTCTGCTGCTGCCTGTAAATATTCTCTGCACTGTGCTGAGGTCACAGAAAAAGGGATGAACATGGAGATCCGTATACCCCATCATATGTGGAATCATACTCAATCAAGGGGCAGTCCTGGGATGCACTAGCATGTATCCAATCACAGCCAGAGAAACTGTGCTGACATGCCATGACTGGGGAAGACACCAACAGCATACACCTACACTCAAAGCCAATCACACTCATGTCACCTTGAGAAAACACTACTAATCTGTAGAAGGTAACATTTGAACCACTTGCAAAGTTTGAAAGTTAGACGAGTAGGAGATGAAAAATGGAAAAATTCTGAGAAGCACCTGAAACTCACCAAACTGTACACGCAATCACTTATTCCTTTGCAATTTAGATACCACCATTACCAAGTCGGCATCGCATCAAAATACATGAGTGCTGACATATTGCCCCGAAAGACAACCTGTCTTCAGCTGCACTGAGCATGACCATGCGGTGACTGCTCCCAAAAATTTCCATGCTGGAGTTCAGACCAAGCCAAACATATGTGGCAAGTTTCATCCCTATTGGTGAAGTCAACAATGGAAAAAATTCTATAAAAATGGTCCAAGAACAAAGCTGGAAGCCTTAAATACACAGTGCAGAGACATGCCTTTGATTTGTTTACACAGAGAATTTGGCATATGACCCTTCATAGGACACACAAAACCTAGTGCTAACATTGAGATTGCAGCTCCCTCACAAATTACTGATGCTTGTGTGTGAGGAAGCAGGTGCTAAATAAAGTGGTACACCCACTACACCACCCTCAACAGAAAAAGAAGCTTTGCACCTGCAAAATGCACTACATTGTCCAGTACTTAACACTCAATACCTAATATAATACAGTCCACAAATTCTGAATATGCAATATACAATAAAACATAGTCCACAGATTCTGAATATTCAACATACAGCAACATATACAGCCAAGACATAAATAACATGCAAGACACAGCATAAAACTGCCAACATATTCATAGTAAACAACACACAATATAAAACACAGTTCACCAATTATTAATAGTCAATACACACTATGATACATTGTCCACATACATATAATATCCAACATAATATTAAGCATGTCTTAATATACATGTATATAATATACAATATAATTATGATATTGTGTAATATTGGATGTATATTGTGTAATATATATATATATATATATATATATATATATATATATATAATATGTGGTGTGGTGTTATTTTTTTTATTTTTGGCTTCTTTGGTTAGGAAACGTTGCCGTGTGGCATTGTCAACAGGCAGCAGGAAGCTCAGAGCTGGCCCTATCTACAGCTTGGCCTGAGGAAGTCATACCAGAGAAATGATTAAACCCTGATGTCATTCAATCAGCTCCAGGAACTCGCCCATAAAGTCACATATGCAGACACAGAAACATTAGCATGCATGAACGTGCGCGCACACGCATGCACGCACACACGCACGCATGCACCCATCTAAAACTCCCAACTAAACTGCATGCCAGTCACAAATACTGAACACATGAATGGACAAAAGCACTGCAGAAGAAAACAACAAGATGAGAACAGACAATATGACCATCTCTGCAAGAAAATGTTACTACTTTTTAACCACAAAAACATTCAATTAGATTTAAAGTCACTCATTTGAAAGCAAAAACTCATTCAGTTTACCAGGGTTCTCCTTGGAACCAGGGCACAAGGACAGCCGTTGTTAATATAAAACATTGTTTTTTCCATGTGTATCTCTAACTGAGGGACTCAAGGGGAGATGGGGAGGGAAATGTGGTCATGAGAGGCAGTAGAGCCCTCCCATTGTGTTGTGTGGCTGTGGGACACGGTGCAGCATGTGTGCTTCATTAAAGTCATTGTGTTTGGACTTCAAATGCTTTTCATGAACAACCATGTTTTCTTTTCCCCCAATGGCATGCCAGCACAGATCAATATCCACTGTCGTCATTTTCCATCGCAGCTGAATTCTGCGCCACTCACCCAGGCCATTGTCCCCAGGACCAAATGACCCCAGCTTGCTCCATGCTTTAGCACTGAGAGCTGTGGCCCTGTGAACGTTTACAACGTTTGGTTTTGCAAACTGACTTAGCAAACTGACTTCAAAACCCATAAACTCAATGGAGGGGGTCAACCAGAGAATTGTATCACCCAGTGGCAAATCCATAAACTGTTTCTGAGTAGGAGTGATGTTTCAGGATGAGCTTTGCGTTACGTTCATGAAGCTTATGGTTTGGATATGGACAACAGAAAGCTGATCCAAGATGAGCTCCACTGCTGTCTTTATATATGAGCCTGGGGATGCACTCCATAGTGTTTCAAAACCAATGAAAACGACACTGGTGTTCTGCTGCCCTGGTAAACTAACTTAGTTCCAGGTCACAACATCTTTCTCATACACATATCTGTTCACAACATTTTTTTTTTAATCGTCTGTGATTTTAGCTGGTAACTTCAAATGCAGCTTGAGACTTGAAACATTTAACTATGTAATAACTGAAATAGGACATTTCTTCACCAAACATTTAGTAAGACGAGTGCAGAAATGCACAATTGAATTTTTTTTCCAGAGTTGGCCTGACTGAAATGTTTTGTTGATTGGAATTAATCAAGGATGTCAAAGGCCGTATGTATTCCACCCCCCTTTGGCTCCATACAAAATACAATTTCCAGTTTGAGTAATTCCACTGTCCCTGAATCACCCCCTGCAAACCTAGGCCAGAGTTTAAAGGCTTTAAACTGGAATTATTATTTACAACAGAGGAATCAATTTACTTTTTTCCTGTTATAACACTAGACAACAGTGGTGGGACTACCACGGCCACAGCTGTGCCTTTATGCCACCTTCCCTGCATCCCTTACATTACTCCAGCATCTAAACCACAATATGTCTACTTTATCAGAGATCTGCCCTCGAAGACAGAAGTTAATCCTGTCTATAAATCATTGCTATGGACAGTGCAGTCCGACCTTGGCTTGCCTGATTCATGATTTGGGTTAACGATCAAGAGCAGCTGCCGGTTTGAAGATTGTGGTGTAAATTTTAGGGTTATTCAAAATAAAAGAAAAGACATGTTATACAAATTTATGAACGTAAATTGTTGTAGAATGTCAGCTTTATTTTTGTTTTTGCTTGAGGATTGAACAATGTAATTATAATGCTCAGGGTATTGCATAAGTTTGACAAGTGTTTTTGTAACTGAGATAAGTACTGAAGAACTGGCTACATTTAAGAGTCAAATCCCACTTGTGGCTATTTGATATGCTCAAAGCCAGTAAATTTTGGTGATTTTTCACTAAACCAAGAACACATCAATGGATCCATGATATTGTTAAAAAAAAACATTTCTTAGGACATGTACAATTTTAAATTATGACAGTGTGTGTTGACTTGGACTGCCCCTTAAATTTGATCAAAATCATGTGTTAGCAGCAAACACACTTGCTCAATACTTTTCAACATAATTGGACTACATCATATCTAAATGTGTTGCTCTTGTGTAAGAATTGTATGAATAAAAAAATAAACCTGGTCACTCTTTATTAATATAAATAAGAAATTACTATTCAAAGTGTCAGCACGTTAGTATAACCTACCTTTTTTGAAACCAATATTTTTTTCTCAATGTGGTGATGCCCTTTCAGAATACTGTTTAAAGTTGTGTTACTGAAATAATTCACCTAGGGCAAACCCTGCTGCAAAGATAAATTTTTTATTATTTTACCATAGATACTTAAATGCACTCAAATGACAGATTATCCCATTCTAGGCAATAAATGCATATTTTTCAGCAGCACATAAAAAAGGATATTTCTCACTTACCACATATGCTTAATGTATTACCTGCCAAACAATGAATGTGTTATTATACCACTCCATCATATTTGTAGAAATCTTGCCATTTGGCCGAATGTAATAGTTATGATGACCAGAATATCCTTCATCCTTAATATGTAATGCTGAAAATGCCTCCCCATGCGACATTTCAAAAACAAAAAGAGTGACCCTTGGATCTGTAGTGATAAGTGCTAGTTGATTATTTGAGCATCCTGTTGAGTAAATAAAACTTCCATTCAATTCAAAAGTGGATGAAACTAAGTTTCCCAGCTTCTGTAATAATGTGCATCCTATTTTTAAAAACATGTATCGTGTTCTGTGTCTTATGGGTATAAGTGTGAGAGAGGATGAGTTTGACAGGTACAGAAAAAGAGAGAGGTAAGAGTGATTATATATTGCAACAAAAGTGTACTGTACAAAGAAAAGAGCAGTAATGGTTATTGTCTGTCTTAAGTGAAAATATTCTGAATAGATCATGTGTGTATGCACTCTGCTCCTAAATATTATTGAAGAGATGCTGCAGTACTGGACAGTGCCGTGTTTGAGAGCCAGTGTTTTGCGACAGACAGTGTACTTCTGAACAGCTGTTGTGCTGAAATGGCAATATTAGAACTAAATCATTTTGATGCAGGAAGCACACAGAAAATGCAGACTGGGTTTCATACATGGATGGGTACAGAAAGCTCTGCTTGGCAGTGACACCCAACCTCATCGCCATGGGAATGAGTTAGAAGGTAAGTGGGAAACCTCACTGCCAAACCCTGAG
The DNA here is from genome assembly GCA_019788955.1 of Albula glossodonta. Taxonomy (NCBI): domain Eukaryota; kingdom Metazoa; phylum Chordata; class Actinopteri; order Albuliformes; family Albulidae; genus Albula; species Albula glossodonta. Next base: position 7,901,294 of record JAFBMS010000020.1, on the reverse strand, counting down.
AGACAGAACTGTTACCCGTGCCCCTCAGGAATGCAAGGGATTCTGGGATTGCTCACCCAAGAACCCAGAGAGAGACACAGTGGTTATAACCTTCCCTGAGGGATAAAAGGGATTCTGGGATTACTCAAACAGCAAGCATCAAACCAACAGACTAAAAGAGGCAAAAGACATTTTGGACAACAACAGTCTCAGTACATTCACATTGAGGGACAACATGTTTAGTCAGTTGTTCTGCCCAGTCCCAAAGTAAACATGAACAGGTCTAACTGCATTCATATTTATATATTCCTCAAAAGGAATTAAATATAGAATGCCTAAAAATATTTAAGTTAATGCATTAGGCAATTGCTTTTGTTCCAATACTATGGGCAAATACACAGAATACACAGTAAAACGAATTAACAAGCACTACTTATATGTATATGCATGTATGTGTACTGTCCATAGGTCTGTGTTCCTATGTGCACATGGCATGTTGTGTATGCATGGCTGTACACATGTATATTTATGTATGTATGTGTCAGTGTGCACTGCAGGGTAAAAAAATAAAACAGCCATTTTTCCTCAGAGTACAGGAGTACATGTTTCCAAAATGACAGCTGCAAAAAAATATAACTGAAGATGAATGAACCTGACCACTAATTTCAATAACCCACAGTCATATCCAAACCTATCTGGAAAAATGGCAGAGTAACCCTGAATGTTTCTGTCACACAAAGTGTATATTACCAGGCAAAACCCTGGCAGATGAGTCTAATTACATCTAATTAAGGGTACATTCATGGATAGAAGTTGCTGAAGCACAGAATGTGTACAGATCCTCTCCAGTGTTGGTATGCATGGTAATCATAGTACAGGCCTACGCTTACAGTGCAAATGCTTACAATGCAATACGTAAAAACCAAGACCCACAGCAAGGATTTACCTCATAGATCACAATAAACAGCAGTGCTCTGTTCAAAGATTATATTTGAAAACAAAAATAATACTGATGCAGTTGTATATTTTAGAAGCAAAGACTGGGATGTAGTGAAGACTGTCATTTCAAAATGTGCGAAATACCTCATCTACCACCTGGAGACCAACTTAAAAACCAGGTAGAACTACATGCAAAATTACATAGGAATATTGTAATTTTTGCACTTGTTTTAGTGAAAGGAGCATATACATTTCCATTTTCCCTTAAGAAGCCAAGCCCCAATCTCCAAATTTGTTCATCTTTGTCATTTTTCATTCAGTTTTTTTTTTTAGTTCTCCAAATTTAATTTTGAAGCGGTCAGCCAAAGAGGTCAAATACTTTCCAGATGGTAATTTGTTTCATTATTTTAGCCTAGGCAAACAAATTGCTGCAGTGAACATGGACAAGTAACCAAAAAATGGCCATATAGCGAGGGTTACCAAAAGGTCAGTTTATGTATAATTTTTCATTTATGTCTTCATAATTATAAACAATAGTTAAACCAATTTCTACTCAATTAAAACCATTAAGGGAGGTTGAAAATTTGAATAGGAGTTATTAAAACCATGCCCTTGTCAAATCTCATTTCATTCAGCCATGTTCATTACTAACAGACTGGAACAGACATTCCTTTGGTCATCAATACTGCACCTTGCTCAGGACTGTTTGGACTTTCGCACTCACACCTTTTATGGTTCTCCCAAGGTCAGGGGGAAATGATCAATGATGTACAGGTGATATTTAATCTTAACTACCCAATCAAAATAAGGCATGGCTCTTCCTGTGTGCACTCTGACAGACATAAATTCAGCTTTGCACTTCCATTTTTAGACACATGTACAAGATGTGCCTTTCTGTTATCTATACTCTTGTTTTCCATTTTTGCCACAACAGAAATCAAAATGCACATTAAAACATACATGTTATTTTTAAGACGTATGGTCTAATATTCTTAATAGTACACACCCACTCAAATAATGTAGTGAAGCTGCTTACAAAACTGCAATGAACACAAAGAAACGTTAAAGTAACATGCGATTACACACAAACAACCACACACACACGCACGCACACACACACCTGAGAGCATGAGGTAGTGGAAGAAGAAAGTGGGAGTAGTGTACACTGCTGACAGTCTCATAAGCCTTTTGAATAACTGGGGATTTGGCTTAAAAATAAATTTTGTTTCATGTAATATGCAATATACTTTTTTTAAGCATCTCCAAACAAATGAAACCTATCAACTAAATGTAGTTTTCTGCAAGTCAGTAAATATACAGTAACCAAATATAAAGCTGTACAACTAGAGACTGTGTGTGAGAGTGTACATGAATAGAGTGATGATAATGACAATGGTAGATGGGTTTGGAGTGCACAAGGAGTGTGACAGAAAGTAGACAGTGAGTGGAATGAGACAGAATAGAGAGTAAAGATGAAATGGAAGTAGAGACTTGTGATACTATGTCATAAATATATATTTTTTTTATTTTACTTCTGTCTTGGGATTTTGTACATAGTGGATTGAGTTTCCAACTTCCAGTAAATATTCAATATTCAGAAAATATAAGAATCAAAACATAAATTCAACAGGAGAGTATATTGTAGTTACAGAAGCAGTGCCTGGGTGACAAAACAGTCTCCCTAGTTCTTTCTGAATTCACTACAGTCCGTTTAAATCACCTGAACAGTTTCAATAATGTGACTGGCCACTGCAAATGAATATTTCCATCTCCATAACACACTCCTGTCACAGTGGAAGCTCAACCCAATAAGACAGGATCAATGCCACAAAAGGTCCCCAGATGATTAAATCAATAGACAAGCACCACAAGCAGAACCCTACCTGCCCTGTGCTCATGGGGAACCTGCAGTTCTGTGCAGCTCACCTCAGGAGAGATCATACAGTGAATGCTGAACAATATCACTTGTAGAAGTTCCGTAAGGCCCAGTCATATAAAAAAGCCCCACTTAAACGCAACAAGTTTGCAATGAAGAGACCCTACAGTCAATGGATCACCGGATTTTACTTTACTTTCCATTTCCATAAAACCCTGTTGTCCACTGCAGCTGGGAGAAACAGAGATTATGAAAGAAAAGCTGCCTGTCTGACAGCAGGCCAGTATTCTCTTCCCTGTAGAAGTCTGCTCCCAAAAGATCTCCCCTCGAGACACACACTATCCCCTCTCATCAATATAATTAGTTTGGGAGAGTAGGACAAGACTGATTCATGTGTTTGTTTCTGTATAGCGTTATCTAAAGTTTCTTGTGTTTCAGTGTCTTTATCTCCATCTTTTCTAATGCAGTACACCATATTTCTCACAGGTGATTCAGACTCAGAGCCTAAAATGATGTCCAGTCTTATCAGAGTAGGGTCAGACTGAGTGCAAACACACCCTATAAACACATGCCAGGATTTCACCTTACCTTTGTCCACCACTGAAAGGTCAATATCACAGCAACATGTAATAGCACCGATAATGATTAAGATTGTAAACAGTCACATTTATTGTTCATTCATTAAAAAAGCTGTACAACATCTTTAATTAGCAATATGTTTCATGATAGCTATTTAGTTATGAGCCAGGTAATGAGCCAGTTATGAGTGAGCCAGTTATGGCTCATTCACTCCCATGTGAATATCTATCATTGGGGAATTATTGCTTGAAAATAGTGGTGTTTTAAAGTTGTAGGCTTTTAAAAACATGTTAATGACAGTAAATATGAGTTAATGGATTTTTTGCTTTTCTGGTCATCATCTGGAGTGATGGAAATGGGCAAATAGGAAGGAAAATGGGAATAAAGCTGAAATTGGAACACTAGCTCACATTCCATAGCACATTCTGAACAGCACATCCAAAGCTATCACAGTCAAAATAAAACTGATTCATGAGAGATGAGCACTTTCAGGTCTTCATAGCTCACTTGAATTTAATGCTGGCTTACTGATAAGTGATAAGGTTGAACACCAAGGAAAAGCAAAGGCAATCAAACAAATAAGGAAAGCATACCTTGTGGATTAACAAATTATATGTCAAGCTTCAAAATTCACACCAGATAAACTGATTGCTAATGACAGTTATCTTCTACGGGAAAAAAAAATGTCAAATGAGAAAACATTTTACAGACAGGAGAAAATGACCATCAAATTTTAGGTCTTCAGCTCAGTGTTCTGGGCTCTTTTTGCCTCTAGTATGCCAACATCAAGTAAATGATGCCAAAGACCAACCAATGCTATACGTGTGCATAAATACACCTGGATGAGATGAGCAAGACTATCTTGACAAACCTCCTGTTTTAGAGTTAACTTTCCTCTGAGTGGGTGGATCCATTGGGATTGCATGGGTGGGTGTAACATGTCCTCCTCAGATTACATGAAAGTGCCCATCTCCCAATGAACGGACATTCATGTCTGGAGTGATCAGCAGGATACAGTTTGCACCTTTTCACATCATACCATATTCTGTATTGTGTATAACATTACAGTACAATTGTCTCGAAGAACGATGAGTTCAGCTCGTGTTCTTTTGTTAAACCCACTGACAAGCCTACGCATATACATACATATATTACCTTATTAACACTACTTTAGTCGTGACAATATCGAGCAAATGACCTGCTAAAACTAGAGAACGACAAGTACATTTTACCCTTAGTTACATCAAAACACACATTGTACTGGGAACGCGTTGGAAAAGGGATGTACCACGAAAAATCATTTTTGTAAATGACAGACTGGAAAGTTACTCATTTCGGACGTATAATGAACAGTTTCGTATTTTGGGTTTGCCATATCTACCCATAGGCTACAAAAGAGGGGCAAAATGGAAGCATTGGCATAACAACGATTTCAGACCATCAGAACAATTACAGACTCGTCAGTTTTTTTTTTTTTTTTTTTTTTTTTTTTCTTGCGACTGTCATCAAATAATTAAATATAACTATCTGTATGATATCACGGTGGAGGACCTGTTTATATATACAGTGTGCTAAATTATTGGACCGCCGGGGGGGGTCGAACAAAAGGACTGAGTCAAGGCTCTGAAGTCTGTGCGTATTCCCGACTCTCTTCGCGTACGGCAAAAACAGAATGATGCCGAGCTGAAACACAACACAGGAAAATAGTTCCCAAAACAGTGGCCTTGTAGTCACAGTCATGTTTCTCTTGAGTGGGCTGACAGAGCAAGCTACAGTGCAACAATCCACAAGCTCTAGCTTCACTGTAAGTACATCAATCAAGAAACCAGATGGAACCGTTACATTGTAACATTTAAAGAAACAATACTTACTTGAATCTTCCTTGACAGTGTTGACACAGATCCCCGACCCATCCTTTGTCACAGATGCATGTCCCATTGTAGCACCTTCCAGAAAAGCAGTTTTTATCACAGGATTTAGCAGGGGAACCTTCGGTGTAAAGCACCAGGTAGAAAACGATGATGAACAGTAAATATCTGTTGATATCCTGAGATCCACAATGGGAATGTCTCCTCCATTTAGAAAAAAGAACGTATCTTTTTGATGAAATATTACGATCCATAGTAAAGGATGATATGTTTGATGAACGACCCTATCGTTTCCTCAGTTCTGGCAATATTTATGTTTTGTTTTAATCTATGCACGCCGATGTGTGGAAATGAGACTTGTTTTGACTGAGACACGTGACAGGTTCCGAATTAATAACAACAACAATAATTATAATGTGATGTAAAACGTGGGTGAATTTTGCATATCATTTACATTTTTTAAAATCCGAGAGAGAAAGAGTAAAACACAGTTCAAATTCACTTTTGGATTCATGGCTAAAGAGAGGGGAACTACAAAAGGAATACTGCCTGCTACCTCCTGCAGACAGACCGGAAAAGCACCCTACAGCGAACAGTCGCACATACCTCAAGGGGAAAACAGCGTAGCCAATGATCACTTTGTATTTTTAGAATCATTTCAAACACATTGTTTATCTATAGATGTTTATGTATGTTATTTCTCTTCGTACAACTGCTCTATTGAAAACAGCTAAGCAGCCATTTTACAGCGCATACATTTAATTAACCTCTTATTTAGCATATATACAGAACGGTGTGGTTTAACGTTAGCTAAAGCAAACTTTAAATCGGCCTTCTCATGCAAAAACAGCAGCACCGCAAAATGAACGATTCCGTGTTGAAATTTTATCTCCAAAAATCTGGTAGGGTCGCATTAGTCTGCAACATGGATGTAGCGGGGATAACGTGTTGTTCCCAGCTTCGTAGGATACAACAAACCGGATAAATATCAGGAGTATCACATATTTCTCCGCTTCTTTTAACGATGACCCAACTGCATAACATAAACACCGGAAGACGCAGTCCTCAATTGGCTGAATTTTCGTTTAATCCACACAGTGGGGGGGAAAACGTCTATGATACATCAATGAGTTCCATCCCTCAACTCTCTCCACAGTACGGCGTTTGTACTGCTGCTTCTCCAAGAGAAAGTCCTGCACTTCCAGCTGGGCATGTGCGAGCCAGACTCCCTCATTTAAAGAGACAGTGCCGTGCACGAGGGTCAGTCGATCCTAAGGCTGTGGTATAAATTAAAATAACAATGTTTTTCACACTACCACATAATTTGTATACGCATGTTAATATGCTCACAATTGTCATAAACAGTTTTTATCCAGCAAAGTCTCCATTCTACTATCATGTTGTATCTTGAGTTTCTAGATACAACATATCCACAGTAAAGGGTTTCTACCAAGATGTCAATATTCCCTTTTTACCACTGTTAATAAACAACCAGAGAAATGATTTTACTTCCACATAAAAGTGTGTTATAAAAATAAAAGTGGAAAAGTTGGTATTCTACTGTTGGGGTCTGGTATGGCCTGGATTCTCAGTATTCCTTGTTGCCTGCTAAAATGAAAATGCATCTGAGATTTGAACCTGTGTCTGTGTTGTTTGATGATGAACTTTGGACAGCCACAGTTTTGGTGAGCATTGAGACATGGATGACAGTTTGAAGAAAGCACACAAACCTGTTTTGTTTTTGTCTTGCAAATTGTTAAAGGTCAAGCAAATTAAAAAGTAATGGAAAAGTCTAACATAAAATAAATAATTGGTGAGAAACTGGTTGGTATATGGATTCACTTTTTAAGTACTACTTACCAAACAGATTTGGAAAAAAATAACATATTGTTTTCCATCATTGCTGTCTATGGAAAGAATGTGTTTTGCTGAAAGCATGTTTTCAGACTGAAGGAAAGTGAGTAAACAGTGTCGATAAGAAACTGTAGAAAACAGAAAATGAAAGGACAGTTTCCTGCCTGAACTAGTTTCTGCACAGAGCACACAGGACGTATCATTTTGGTGCCTTGTGACAAATGTTGTAATTCCAAAGTTGGAGTTGCCTCAGCCCCATGGGGGAGCTGGACAGATGTTTCCTGTTCAGTGGGGTAAATGGGGCGGTGCTTGCCCCTCCCAATCTTCAAATGGACAAACAGATTAGCCGGTGTTCAGCTTGATATCCCTGCCCCTACTGTATTATTTCTGTATTATTATGACATCACAGAACAGCCTGCCAATCAGGCATGCAGTGGTGAACTCATCATTTAACAGGTATTTTTCATCCATTTGGTTTGGTTGTGTTTTGGCTTAATTCATAGCCTTCATTGAGTTTTACTTAACCTCATCTGTATATAAACTGGTGATTGGATGACTTATTGTTTTGGCTCAGGGTTCCTTTTCTGACACAGGGAAGGGAGGAAGTAATTGTGCAGCATGCTTTATGTTTCACAATCTCCCAGTCTGTTGTCAGAGTAGCCTCCCTCTCTTGTTCATCCAAGAAACAGGAATTCCCAAGATATTGCAGGTCTTGTGCAGAGTAACTGTGATGATACAGTCTCTGCTCTGTTCATATACATAAGGGACTCTAATAATCACATGGCAATCTAGGAAAGGAGTAGGGAGGAACATACATACCACACATTAATACTCTTGATTCAATCGGAAATCAACCCCAAAACCCCTGGGAAATGTCTGCAAATATCATGACTGGCTCTCTTACTGCAAAGCTATGAATGAAGTTCTTATGGATATTTCCTCAGGAATGTGGTACAAGAACAAAACAGAGCCATGTTTCAGGGACCTACAGTAGTGCAACACTATGTAATGTAGGCACAGCTTATGACTCACTGGACAGCCAGAAAACCCAGGGATACTGTGTTTTCACAGACAACAGAGAATGCTGCTAGACTGCTACTGCTGAGCACAAAGGGGGGGGGGGGGGTGTTCACCCTCACCCCCATAAATCATGCCAGTTAGGAGACAATCATAAATAAGGAATAACACTTTGCAAATACGTTACATCAAATAAAGATGCGTGTGTCACACAACACTACATTAACCATTCTTACTACATGTAATACCCTCTCATTAGTGATTGTGTAGCTAGGAAGAACATTTACACCTGTCAGGGGATGCCACTTGATCTCAAATACAGGAACACCCTATACATCACAAATTTATGTTACTTTGTTACATTGATACACTATTATATTGATGCCAAAGATCCAAGATTAGGCTCTACCATAACTTCACACAACAGCAGAGGTTGGGGGAAACATACTCTATACACAGAAACATAAAATGGAACAATATAAACACAGAGAAAGCTTGATGATTTGATGATGAGAAAAGTGAGGCTGCTTGCAATGGCCGGCTTTTTCCATTGCAGAACTGATTGTTTTAAACCTCCACTTCAACCATATCTTCATTTTGTTTTTGAACCACCACTATCACAATATGCTACCAGTCTGTTTTTATACCCTTGACATATAGACACTATTATTCAACTGCAAAAGTGTTCAAGTATACCTTTAAAGAAGAGGAGTATGTGTGTCCCACAACAGCTTTGTGTCCTTGTAAGGAAACCCATGGAACACTTTTTTGGTGAATTGTTCTGTATTTATCCTTCATTGTTGTTTGGGCCTTCTGGGAGAGGAGTGTGTTTTTTCATTTATCTTACAGTGATAATGAGGCCCACCTAACATATTCATATGTCACGGGCACTCTGCAACCAATGCAGGAAATTTCATTTTCTCTCTCTGCGTTATATCATATCTGTACAGTGGGGGGCGTTACAGTCACTTTCATCTGTAAGGTTAAAAACATGGATGCTCACCATGTTTTTATGCATTCATGTTGAACTCTGTGTAAACTCTGCCTCTGTGTGTTCATGTTCAATTCAATACTCTTTTATTTACTCACATGATTGAAGTGTTATGAGCTTCAGAGGTTTTTTTTTTTTTTAGAATTATGTTTTACTTGCTCCAGTAAAATGGTAGTTTAATATTGTTGGAAGTAGAGTTTTCAGCAGACAAGTTCAAATGGAGGAGGGATCTGTCTTTAAGTGCAGGGATGACAGGGATATGTGGCCTTGTGAAAACAGCCACTACATATCAATGAATCTGTGTATGTTTCTAGATGTGAAATATCCTCATTGACAATATCTCATTTACTATTTAGAAGATTTGGTCAAATCCCATTTGATCCCTGTTTGAAACAGCATCCCAAATTATAATGTAATAAGAAATATGGCCTCTACAGTATTCATAGTAATTCATGCCTCTATGTATCTGGCTACTTCTTGGGCAGTTATTATCACGGGGCACCTGAATTTGTCTGCACTAACTGCTGATTTACCGACTGTGCTGCTGAACTAATGGGCTATGGTGTGAAATGAGTGCTTGCTCAATATAGTACTCATACACCTTATTTGGGCCCTACGTTTGATAACCACCCAGACATATCACTTATACTGCATCCCAGGGAGAGGTATGGCTCTTTGTGGTTTGTGTATTTCAAAAGTATGAAACTGTGCAAATTCTACCTGCCAAATAGCCTATATTTTTTTTCTTTAATTTATATGGATATTTTTATGGGTCAAATATCTGTACCATATCCCTCTGTTTTATGAAAATAGGATGAATTTAATTCCTATTCAGCCTTTAATTAAAGAAAGTCATGGCACATAGTAGTCTCATCCATCTCACGACCAGGAGCTTGAAATGTACAGTTTGTAGCTTGGAGATATTTGTGTCATCCCTGAGATATTATCCCTCAGCAGAACTCTGCAGGGAGTAGTGAAGGTGACCCACTTAACGAGTGCATGCATTTATGGTCTGCCCCTTTTAAAAAGAAGCAGAACATATGTTCAAATATGGAATTAAAATATGTAAAAAAAAAAAAAATAGCACATAATTGGTTGCAGCTTTGGTAAGGGAGGGAGGGATCAATTCAATCAGATGATCATACCCTACTGATCACCAACAATCACTTCCCATCGGCCAAGGTTCCACTTCCTCCGGTTCAGAAGTGTATTACCTCAGCTTCAGGACTGTTCAATGGAAAGAGGTGGTGCCTGAAAGAATGTGTTTTGAAGACTCTCATAAACCAATGGAGGGGTTTGCGCAGATGAACTTGGCTTCCAAACGCAACTGCACATTCCAAATGGGGTAAAAAGAAATGCACAGCACATTGATTTCTTCATTCAAACAGTTACTTCATTTTGTGACCCACCTTAACACTTGACCCACCTTCATACCCAGCAGTGGGTCCTGAATCACTGAATTTTACCAAATCGTGGCAACACCCATCCATGACGGAGGTCTATTATTTTCTCTACACTTCTTATCCGAACCATTACTTAAATACAATTTACACTTCTTTATTGTACACCAAACTTAAATATGAATATTGAAACAAATTATTCTGTTGAACTGCTCATTCAATGACAAAAGTAATCATTCCGATTTTCTGTCCAGGTCATAGTTTTCATATGGAAATTGCTTGAGATGGGTCAGGCAATCTAGAAAGAAGAACACATACACACAACACAGCAATAACAATGAAATGAAGGGAAACAAAAAAAAACTGATTAATATTGATATTCACATGCATGTATAAAAATGATTAATTTACAATTTACAATTTAAATGATTAATTTACAATTTAAAAATGATTGATTTCCTTTCCAGGTGACATTTTTGATGTGTAAGGAAAACTCTAAGCCATGTGATATCATTATAGTGTAAAGCAATGTACAAAGAAAATGTAAGGCATCGTATGTTGGTCGTCTTCATACAACCAGAGTTTGAAAGTACACTTATATTTTCAACGTGTAATTTGTCCTATGCAAGTGATCTTATCATTACATAAGTTACATTCTCATATGTTCAGTGTGTAAGACACCTTATGCAAGTTATATGTGCAAGCTACACTCTTGTATTCCTGTGTCAGCTACGCTCTCATATGTTCAGTGTGTAAGACACACTCTTACCCAGCACCCACTGCTCAGACAGATTCCTGGCCCCCTGGGGTTTCTTGCCTTTGTAAGTACCAATGCAGAGGCCTGCCTGCCGTGCGGTCTTGCACACTGTGCCCCCGCACAGTTGGATTAGCTCCATCAGGCTGTGCGTGGGTGGCTGGGACTGAGGTGACACAAACATGGCTGGCTGTTTGGAGAACAGATCCTGCTGGTGCTCTCCTGCTGACAGGTGCTGCTGAAGGCGGCAGATCTGGGACAGTTGAGAAATAAACACAGCATAAACAGCAAAAGACATACCAATATGTGTTGACAACAGGACATTGCAATTATTTAGAATTGACAGGTACCTTGATTCAAAATAGTAATTTCACAACAAAAATTTAATTACTGTTCTAAAAAAAACCCCTGATAACCATAGCAACAAGCTGTCCTGACAGATAACACTAGATGTTAAAGAACAAAAATTATGCATTTGAAAATGGCAGGAAGAGTATCCAGAACTGCATCGAGGCAGGACTTAAACACTCTCAGGGCTTCTGCCTCCACTACAAACTCAATTGATCATTATAATACTAAAGTGTTAACTGGTTCAAATTTTGCAATGTAATATGATTATTACATTATGTTAAAGTATATGGTGTTAAAGTGTATCCCTTTTACTTAATGTAGAATACAAGTAGTAACAGATTTTCCCTGTAAAATTAGCAGGCGTGGTCTTTGATAAATGTAGAGATGAAGTATCTTGTTAACTTGTGTTGTTACAGGTGACACCCAGAAGAGGGTGCAGCTTTTACAGTAAACAGGAGCAATGTTTTCATACATAAGATAAAGCCATTTCAGGAAGAGATACTGAGATCTGTTTACCATGCAATATCTTTGGTAAGCTGGTGTTTTATACTCCCAGAGGACCAACAAAATTCAAACCCTGAAAAATAAACTAAAGCGAGTACACACTGTAAAAGTTCTTGCTGAGTCGAAGTCAACTGCTGTAGATGAAAATGTAAATATTTACTCAATTGAATTTAGCTTCTGATTAAACAAACTAATATTGTGGTCAGGAAATATAAATTCCACTACCATATTCTCAAAGCAACATGTTCTCTAAAATGTACTTAAGTTTTCTAAGCAACGACATACAACAATTCAGTAAGGTGAACTAGGTTTACTTGCGTGTCTGTCAGAATGTGCCTTAAATGTTGCTTACTACGGAGTCTGTCTATAGGGAATTACCCAGAGGTGGATTGAGGACTGCATGTGAGTGTTTGCATTTTGCTACAGGTAAGATACCATGCTGACAATCTGAGAGGAGTAAATTAAGATGACTATTATATCTACCGGCTTTTTTTGTTCAAATTCAACGTGTTGAGACAGTTACACTAATGCAAGCTTTGTTCAATGTGCAGTTTTTCAGTTAGTTTGCTAGACAAGCTAAGTTAGCTAGCAAATTATCCATATTTGCATTGTTTGTGTAATGTATGAGAAGGAAGGGATAGTTGTAGCTAATGAAAAGAGAGATGTAGGAGGAGGAGGAGGAAGAGGAGGAGGAGAGCAGCCAAAATGCTGCTGTGGGACAGCCAGCTTGGGCAGAAGCAACCGGTGAGATTGACAGCAAACACAGAGAGATGGAGAAGCAGGGAAGGTCAGAAAAGTTGATTTCTCAGGAAAAGGGGCCTCATTTCTATTCTTCTGTGCCTTGTAGACAGGACATCAACAAGCAGCAAGCAGCAAGCACAGAGGCACTGGGTTTGATCCAGAGTGGCTGAACATGCCTCAGTTTAAGACTTTGCCGTACCACACACAGCATGGTACATTTAATATCTGCATAATTTGTGCTATCATGAATAAAAAATCCTGTTTCTATGTCTCTTTTTTCCAATTTTTTGTTATTTCTTGTTATTGTTATATGTTGTCTTATTGTGTTATGTCATGTCCTGTGTATATAATTATAAGGAAAAAAAAAGATCACAAAAAAGACAAAAATAATCAGACTATTCAGCAAATCTGATAAATGATTGCTTTACTTTTTATGAATGTTTTGACGACTGTGCAAGTACCACAAGCCTGCAACTAAGAAAGGCCGCGCAGAGGGCTTTTGTTGAGGTTGGAGTGGTTAAACACAGAAAAGATTACTTAGAACAGCACATCACTATGGAGCGCCACCAGGACAGCATCAGGGTCCAGGCATTGCTTGCATCTGGTAGGTTCCAATTTCAACAGCAGGTATATAGTAATATTACTTTTGTATATTAAAATAATTTTTTAATCAGTTTTTTTTTTTTTTTTTTTCATTTCCAGGCATCTCAGTGATGGACCCCTTTGAGCTTCATTAAGAATGAAGTGGCCCACCACACAATCTACCCAAAGCTTTTGAGCCTGGCAGAGCTTCAAGGATGTGACTACTTCAGAAAATTAAAGGTAAAGGTCACCTAGGCATTATTTAAGATTAAATTCAATCTTTACATAAATAAATAAACATTTTAACAAATTAAAAAGTCCTTTCCTTTCCTTTACCCAATGTCAAGATTAACCAGAGGAATAATTATAGGTCTCATTGTGTCATTGATGACATTCTCCTCAAGTCATTGAGGAGCCGATTCTCCTTGAGATCAAATCATCACAGGCAATTAGCCTGGAAGTCAATGGGCACAGATGTGTCTATGTCCAGGCAACTTGATTTGCATGTCTAGTATGGGAACATTTGTTTTGTTTGATGTCAGAATCCCATAAACCTGGGTCCTGTTAATGAACTGCGAGTGTGTTAATGAACTGTGGGTGCGTCTCCTTCCACTGGCACATGCACACACCCCCCATATGCATCAATTTGATAATTCTGGCTTTTGATACAATGAGAAATTAAGTTAAACTATCATGTTAGTTTCTAGTTGCCCTTCATTAAATAAAATGGTGTATCCAATAATGTCATAAATGTTTATTATACTTGAAAACTATTGCAATGTAAAAATATCCATGCAGCATGCTGCCTTGATTTTTTAAATTTGGTTCCACACTTCAGTTTTTACTGTGCAAAGGGATTCATAACTTTGAAATAATTTCACCTTGTTTACATTAACTGAGTTGCTGGAATTTTCCAGCGGACAGAGACCAGAAACAAACAAGGGGGCTTGTAAGAGATTAACATCACCAGTTGCAAGGCTGCTTCTCACGGAAGACAAACAGCAGACAGACTGAATGAAGGGCTAACTGAAAGGCTACAGGGATGTTGGTGTTCACAGGAGACAAAAGGTCTGTATGTATAACAGCAGAATGAATTGACCACACTTGGCCCATGTCCGAGACTTATGCAGAACACTAAAAAGTGAACACATCAGCTCAGAGAAAGAAGAGCAGTATGTTTCACGAGTAAGTTGAGAGATAGGCAACAAGAAATAAGAAAAAAAACATCTTCAGAACAATCACAATTCTCCAGCAAAAAGACTCAAAAGATGTGAATCTCAAATCCATAGTCAATTAACAGCTCTGATAATACAAACCCAGATCACCATTCAGTTAATAGCTTGGATCTGTTTTCAATTAACAGCCTATTAAAACCTACCTCATGAAGAGTTCAGAGTTTAACATTTTTATTAGTTTGTCCTTTCTCAGAATATTTTGTATATTAATCTTGCATATTTATGCTTTTGAATTTCAAAGAGAATGAAAACATGGTTTTGTGTGTCTTTGAATATATTAATATTATTGTCATCAAGTTTCACATTTATATTGTTGATAATACACTGAAAGAGATATGACATGATGTCCTGTTTTATACTTTTTTAAACGAGACTTTAAAATATCCACTGCTTTGAGCCTGCAGAAGTGACAACAGTAAACTATATATTGAAATAGAGAGTCCTCAGTACGACCATTTTTGGCCATCTTGATGAACATGCTTAGCACTACCAGGATGAATGTAATGCTGACTCTTTTCCTTGCAGCACAGAAATACGATAAAATAATCTACATCGTAACAACTATAGCTCCTCATAAAGTATTATTGTAATGTGCCTCTATCTCAGAGGTATTTCTGTTAAACTGATAGTCATATACATACATATGGATACATATCTGATTTAACTAGGAGAAATTGAAAGTTGATATGACAGTTGTCTGTTGACAGAAGAAAAAGCTTTCAAGAAACATAAAGTTTGATATGCATCAGAGAGGGAATATAGTTCTCAGTACGGACTGAAAGATGCTGAGTCCATTTAATCGTCAAACACTATTTATCTTTACATCTCACAGTCAAGATAATGTCAAGCTGACAGGCAGCACCATAATGTAGATACAAGCATTCACATGCCTCTTCCAGCCTGTCCCATAGCAATCAACAATTATCACAATTTCAAAGCTCCAAGCAATACTGCCTACAAATAGAGAGTAGATCAGCATGCGGTGATCAAAAGCAAAGCACATGAAGTCTTCAATGGGACCATACCAGTGAGGTATTTTTGTAATTTTTCAGTTTCATACTGTGTCAAACAGCACAGCAAACACCTGCTCAGAAAAATGTTATTATGACTTGAGGAAGGGGGAATGAAAAAAGTTGGGTTAATTCCGTTGAAAATAGGTGATGGGGTCATTTCCTTCCTCCCCCCGTTCTTCCTCCAGCGTTAAATGACCTGTACAAACAATGCATCCGTCGCATCTGACGGGTAGTGAGTCAGTCAAAGCACCTTCTAACGTTTTGCATTTTCAATGACACGGCTCTTCCTCTGTGGCCATGAACACCAAACACGCTGTCGGCCCCCCAGGACTGATGACATCACTGCATTTCCTTCAGCAGTGATTCACAGCTGAGTATCCCTGTGAGTGCGTGTCCATTTACATGCATGTGTGTGTATGCGCCAGGGAGTCCAGGATGTGTATTAGACAACATGTTTTATTGGTTTTGTAGATGCTAACCTAAACCATAACATGATTAATTTGGAGACAACAAGGAGACACATTCTTGATTGTCTCTTTCTAATAAATGAAACATTTTTTGTGATTAATGTTTGAACAGTTAACAAATGCTAAACAATACTGGAATGTATGTGTGTAGGATGTGTGACATGAATTTGAACTAGCCAATTGTTTATGTAATATGAAAATAACATTCTGTAAATATGGAAATACAAATTAAATTCATATGTTTAGAATGATATGATGATTATGATGCTCATATCGTCACTGTGTGCATGACCTGACAAGCATGCTACATGCATTATAAAGCCATATCATGAATCAGCTGGTCTCTTTCCTGACTGCATGCCAGGAGTCAAAGCAACTAAAAAACAATCTTTACTCCTCTGTTCTTTTTTAGAGTCCTTTTGAGTCAAAATTCATAGGGAAACATAGGGTACCATGTCCCCTTCAAGATATACTTGTCCTTTTCAAACAATTCTGACCAATCAAGTCTTTAATCAAGTTATTGTATAATTCCTTTTAACATGTAAAAATATGATTTAAAAGTAAATATTCATCTGATATTGGTATGAATATGAAGTTCTTAATCCAGTGTAAAACTGGTAAATGAAGGATACAATGCAGGAACAGAGTTCTTTCACTATATGAAACTAGCTTGTCTCATATTTTTCTTCAAAAAAACAAAGGGTATAGTGTATGTGTTTCTGGTAAAGACATGAAAATCAGAACATCTAAATAAATATGTGACATGGAAAATGTACTGGTAAACATCAGGATATGAAACTTAATTTATGTGGCCTATATTGGCAAACTGCATAGTGCTGCAGAATGTATCATGTAGTCTTGTTACTGCATTAATAGAGGTATTATTCTTTTATGCATATACTGGCAACAACAACAGAATATAACTGATAAACTAGAAAGTTTGATGATTTACACTAGATTGTTTTTGTCATCAGACTGGCTTCAGAAAGGATAACAAAATGTATTGACACTGCTACCATTTACAGGTGAAGTCCACTGCACTGATAATATGTTTCAACCAAATATTGTAGGGGAAGCTGATAAAATAAAATTGTAGCATGTGTTTTGAAAATGTAATAATGGCAAATAAGAGAATGTACCAATGCTTCAGGTTTTGTTCAACGAATGTTTGCCATTGAATATTTTTGTGGAATATATATTTTTAAAAATAAAAAAACCTTTCATAGTGTACACTATCATATGAACTTCAGCATTGTAGGAAGCGATAAACGAGCAGAGAGAGCAGTGGGTAGAGGCTCATGGCTGTGAAAAACCCCTGGGTTCAAGACAAAACATCCTCTTTGCAGATTTATTTCCTGCACAACATACCTGTTTTTTCCCCTTTTGTGAGGTAAAATAGAGCTTATTTCACACTCTGGAATAAGAGAGAAAAACAGTTTCCCAAGCTTGATTACTCATCAGAATTGCCAGGACTTGCCTGTCAGAGAATGCACAAACATGCTTAATTCCCCTCTACATAATTCTTACTTGAATTTTGCACAAAAAAGTAAAATATGTTATGACAACACAATTGGTTTTAGTTGATTGCATGTTACAACAACATGATCTATAATACCTTCTCAATTTTGTGTAGTTGCAGAGGACAAGTGTGACACCTCATGAATCCATATGGAGTCTCCAATCACTCTCCTCTGTTAGTGAAGGAGATGGGATTTTTGCCTGAATTGCATTATATTCTCCATACAGTTTCCTGACTCCTTTACTATAGTGCTTTTTAATGTACTTACTCAAGGTGTATTGCAGTAATTATCAGCTATAACCACACATGTTCCAATTGTAACCATCAAATCTGTGTGAGATTGAACTTTAGTTTATTGCTGTAAAAAGATTCAACCTAATACATTCTGCCCTATTTACATCAATCTTTGGTGAGTTGTTTTCTTGTTTTCTTTGTAATACATGCCAGCACTGAGACTAGACTTAGGTAGCCAGAGTCACATAACTGTTCATTTTAATTAAAACTTTTCTACAATTTCTCTGCTTGCTTTTTTAAAATAATATATTACTCTCATCAGCTATGATGACCTATACCTACTACTCTGCCTTTTTCATTTAATTTACATCGTATAGCCCAAAAGAAGAAACAAGTATATTTCCAAGGATATAAGTATATCATTATGACATTATATTATCCCTGCTTTAAGGACATACTTTTCTCTCAAAATACTTTTGCAAGTTGCTTATACACAACTTATTTCAGGTGAAAGGAAATAATTCATTATTCCTAAAATAACTTCCCACGCCGAACCGCACCGCCATGTATAGTTACCATATGTTGGTACTATGAAGATAATTTCAAAATCATACAGCGCATGTACGCGTGATGGTTAAACCACCAAGAAACACTCAACGTTATATTTGATCGATGTAGAACATGCTAAATTTGTACGTATTCACAAGCGCTGCTGTTTAAGGTTGCGAAGAGTAAGTGTCAATTTCAATTAATGAAAAAATAAAACCAAAAAAAATCATAATTTGTTAGAGACATGTTCATGCAAAATGTATACTCGTGCCAGACCACTGAAGCAGCAATTATCATGGGACGAGGAAACAAATTCCCGGTGAGGAAACGAATTTGACACATTGGGCTGTCGGTGGCGTTAAGGGTGTTCAGAGTGAGAGCATAATCCTTAAGACCTGCACACAAATGATTGAGCCGCGAAAATGAGGAGACAATAAGAAAAGTTCTCCCCCTTTTGTGCAGGTGCTAAATAACTTGGTTCTGTGTCGTTAAAATGTGAAAGTTGTGGAGTTGAAGTTAAACCTCTCCCGAGTATCTGTTCCTTTATTTTTTCCTTCCTCCCTGCGCGCTGGCGCGAGTCCCGATCCTGCCGGACTCGCTGGGGTGCCAGGATGTTGGGGACACAGCCGTGACCTGATACACATCCTCTCAAATCAAAGGTGGGAAGCAAGAAGAACAGCCCGGTCTGGCTCCAAGGTTTCTACAGTAACCGCACAGGTATTTTAAAAACGTGCATAAGAGCAGAGAAAAGAGAACGGTTTGCATTTCCTGCACGTAATACCAAAATCCAAGCCCCGCTGTAGCAGGCGCGCTTTGATCCTGAACAAATGTTTTGATGCTCATTGTCCCCCTGTTGCAAATGATTCAATGATGAGGTTCCTGCAATCCAAAAAAATGAATCCACAGGAAACAGACAAAATAAACAGGGCATACTTAGAATACAATTAGGTCTATGTGAATGTAGGAGTGCATTTTAAGATTCTCTATTAATAGACATATATGTATCTTATGAAGAGTGCAAAGCAACACCACTACAAAGCTTTGCTTGATCAGTGAACCTGTATCCTGGTTGGATTTAGGACTTCAGTGTCTGGATAAAGAAAAACACTCACACACATACATACACACACTAATACAAGCATTGCCGATGAGGATTAATATTGAGCAGAATCTGTTCAACCTTTAATTGGTGTACATGCTTTTAATGAAGGGCACTGAGCTCACCGGCTCCACAGGCAAGACTATGCTGCTCTTGCAGCTGAGCCATGTACACAATGGCCAGCCCTCAACAGTAACAAGATGTGGGAGGTGGAGCCTGATGACCACATGATTCCATCTTCAGCGAATCACAGTGGTGGCTGTAGTAGCAACAGAAACTGAGGGGTCTCAATAAAAAAGGAGGGCCATCAGTGACTGGAAAACCACCAGCGTGGTGAAACAATCACCTCTTCTCCGTGCTCTTCACTGTTCTTCTGATGTTAAGAAACTGAGTTGCAAAACTAAAGAGTTTTTTTTTCCCACCTTGTATTTTAAAGAGAAAAATAGAGGCTTACTGGCTGCTACTTAACAAAAACTTCATTTTAATTTTCAAGGAACAAAAAGCTACATTTTTGTGCCAATATTTATTCAAAATCTTTTTGACAAATTCTTTAAAAAAAAAAAAAAAAAAAAGCTATGTTGCATGCTTGTTTGCTGGTATTGGGCTGCTGCACCATGTTTGCAGCAGGGCTCAGGGAGGGCAGGGATGTGACAGGGAAGAGGGAGTACCGTATCCAGAATGGCCCGTGCACCTACACCTTCCTACTGCCAGAGCAGGAGTGCTACGACCCCAGCGGCCCCTCATCCACCTCCTTCCAGAGGGACGACCCTACTGAGCACAACGAGTCAGTCCAGAGGCTGGAGCAGCTGGAGGTCATCACGGAGAACAACACCCAGTGGCTCCACAAGGTAAAGCGTCTCAACCTGATTTTTTATTTCATTGTGTACCTTTGTACTCCAATGTACGTTTTCATTATAGGTGTTTGTATTTTCTGTGTGTGCACTATGCTAATTATGACTGTGAATGTTTATGCCACTTGCCACCTGTGATGTTCCTTCAAGGAAAAATGAAGTTTGAATTTTGGGGTTCACATGCTCTTTAGAGACCCCACTGTTCTTCATTGTGACTGCTGGGCTGCTCAGGCATGACAGTATTATAGCCACTTGTTCCAAGTAGGAGAGAAGGAGGGAGTCAGTGGGAGGAGTGTTTGATGCAGTGAAGCAGCTCATACAGTTATGCAGAATCTATGTCCACAATCTAAACTTCATCATTCTAGGACAAGTCAGCGGAGTTTCAATAATATAGTTTTAAAAGATCATCATAACGCATAACCATGTTTTTTGTGACAATTTTAATAACTTAGTTTTGTACTTAGTATTACATGTATTACATCTAAAAATAATTTCCAAATCTTATGCTCCATAATTGTTTTGTAATTATTTTAGAGACATGTCAAATTGATACAGTTGAAATCAAATCAACTGAAAATCAATGCTTTGCCACTGCCACAACCTATGTGTACCCACTGTTAACATTGCTTGTTTTCATTCTGATAAACAATACCAGTGAGGCTTTCATTTTATTCATGACAAATAATGTCAAAACTGAAAATAATGTCCAAAGGATTTTTCTGAGGGTGTTTATCCTAAAAAAGTCTGTGGGCATTTTAATGTATATTTATGGAATAACAAATGTAATAATATATAAGTCTACATGTAAATATGATATACAGTATCTTTCTCCAAAGCACCTTGCAATCCACCTCAGTTCTACTCATGACCCACCAGTGGGTTTATACCCACAATTAGGGAGCTGCTTCTCTAGTCTACAGATACATTTGCAGCTTAGTAGCACTGCGGCCACTGCAAGCAGTTCACACTGTAGGTTTGACATGCATGTTTTGCACCAGGATGGAGATTCAGGCTTGAAGGTGGCCCTCCAGGCATGTAAAATAAGTTGGACAGGCTTGAGACAGTCCTGCCCTGTGCTCTGAGCCTTGGATGCCACATATTATCCCAGCTTATCCCACAAATTTTCAGTTGCTAAAATCTGTATGCACAGCACTGCTGATTCATTTTATTTTGGGGAGAAATACATTCTCTTTTAATCAGGGTAGAGATATGGGCTTCTTTGAAGTGGTGTGAGATAGGTCCTGGGAGTGTGCATGATGCTTCAGGCTGGCAGCTGCAAGCACTCACATCATCATCAACTACTACAGGTGTAATACAGCACTGGCAACCTACTGTTTCTGCCTTTAGCTAACGTGGACCTCCCTATCAATACATCTGTGGTGTAAAGTAATTAATATCATATTACTTAATGTCTGATCCTCATTGGATATCATCCACCAGTAACAACACTTTGTTGTATGCTAAATAAAAAAAAAAAAAAGATTTTACCCAAAATTAGAAACATTTTGCAGGTGCACCATGTGACTCCTATTCATTAGGTATAGCTAAATTTTGCTGCCTTTGTATGGCTATTACAGGGTCATTGTCTACTCTAAAGCCAGAGAACTATCTATCCCATACAAAACAGGAATTATCATGGTCTTTGTTATTTGAATGTTATTGTTGTCTTGTGAGAGTTTAAACATGACTTCATGTTAATACATGGAAATCATTTGATTTTACAGGTGCAATGTTTAGGCATTTTGCACTGATCATACTGTTTATCAGTATATCACTGGTATATGTGAATTAAATGTTATTCCTGTTGAATGTGAGTTTAACCACTTGACATCACATGTTAAGTCATGGGTGTCACTTTATTTTAAAGTTGAAACAATAACAATATCTATTTTTTTACAATGTGGCCTCCAGACAACCTTTATTTAGTCTTAATGTTTGATTCACAAATAATGTTTATTTCACCTGGTTGCTGACTTTGCCAAAATACTATTGATTGAGGGGCATGAATGAGGGGCATGTGCTGATTGAATGCAGGTCTGTGTGAATGAGTTCCTTCAGAAAGCACTGGTGAGTACTGGACCTCTGTTGGTTTAATATGGGCCCCTGCACTGATGTCACATTGGATCCCTCACAGTTCAACAACTGATGATGAACAGCTTTGCAACTTGTCATTTCATGTAGGAAATCCGGAAGTACGAAAATTAAAATGGCAAGAGCAATTGGGAAGAAGTATTACAATGACATTCTCATTTATATGCTGTGATTGGCTATAACATTTCACTCTAGAAAATGCAGTTAAAAGGCCGAGACGTTTAGCACTAGTGTGCAAGCTTACTGTGGCCCAGCCATCAAGAATTATGTACATAAAAGTTACTTTGGTGGAGACAAAAGAATGCAAATACATATGAAGATCTTTTAGGTAGGGGGGTTATTTGTTGTATTTCATCCCTTACATATACAGAGTGTTGGCAAATTGCCTTTACAGGTTTTACCATTTACTTGTACATTTACATTTTATTAAGTTGTTGCACAAAATGTCTCAAGAGTCCTAGGAGACCACTGGGGAACAGCTGGTAAGATGAATAAGACTACTGACTACTGACTGTTGGCTGTCAAACAAACACAAAACATACTTAACAGCAGCACATCCTTGTAAAACCTGAATAAATTTAAACAAATAAAAACATTCATACAAAACACAAACCTAAGAAAAACCCAGGTTCCCTGGTGTGTGTAAAAAAGGGGTCACATGATGTGTGTTTTCCACAGTTTTAGAATAACTGAAAGCTTGTTGTTGTTGTTGCATTTTTGTCCTGTTGCTCCCTTGCTTCCTGTTTTTCCTTAGGAAGTTTTCTTCTGCTTAGGGTTGGCATGTTTTCTGGACGTAGCCTGTGGATGTGCATAATGTGTGCATCTGTGGTGTGATCTGTCACAAACGATGGCAATATGTCCATTAAATCCTAGAAATTATATTTCACTGGCGGAACAGTACAATTTTACTTTACAGAAGATTGACTGATGTGGCACCCACAAAAAATCTATTTCCAAATTATTTAATAATGACAAATATAAATAATTGTGTTATGGCCCCTAAATTCGAACTATGTGTGTGTGCTGTACCTGTATCAGTGTAAAATTTTGTGACAGGACAATGGAGGGCCAGTGAACAACATAAGATCCAATGAGTTCCACACTGTATTCTGTTATATGTGTTTTGTGTTTCATCCCCCTTTGTCAGAATGATTTTGGTGTACTAGGATGTGATCGTTGCTCTTCTCTTTCCAGACATATGTGGTTACTGTAAGTGTACAATTATTGCATAAATGTCTTATAACAGTGGCTATGAGCACATGATGTGTGACATGAAAACCTGGATTTGAGGTGGTCTTGTTATAACCAAGCAATGACTGAGTTCACAGTCATGAGGCAAACCTGTAACTATTTGTAACTATATGTATTTGTAAATAACTATGCCTGCAAACCCTACAATGTTGAAAGAAGCTCATAAGCTCTTTGGAAAAAGCTCAACATTAGAAATTGAGTGCATAAAAATATTCTATTCCAATGACAAACTTATTCTACTGTGTGTAGTTGTACCGTTAAGGTTTTAACTTCTAGCCAGTGTAAAACACATCCGTTACAGTATAGGAAGTTTTGCGTGAGAGCGAAAATGACGTGTCTGTTCTTTTGTCACGCTTCAGATTGAATGGGGGGACAGTCAGTGTATTTCTCATGACATCCTCTGGAATTTGGGACTGGAGTAAACAACTGATTAATTCATTAGCCATCAATGGAATGCTCCGCTTGTGTTTTCCAGTGACATGCATTTCCACCCACGTGCCTTTACTTCCAAGAAAACAAACAAAATTATGATCCAAAAAGGAAGACAAACAAAATTAGACCTGATTGCAACAGCTGCTGGTTTCACAACCCACCACTGTCACCATGGGAAAATACATTCTGAGGGCTGTATGTTTAACTTCCAAAAGTGTTCCTTGCTTTACAGGGCACAATCACACATAGCTGTTGGGACGGTAATTAATACTGTTGCCTCCGCTTAATTTAGGTAGCCTGGCAGCCAGGAAAACATCCGTTTAATGTCAGGTTCCTGTTGAATCAGTGTGCGCTAATATACATGTGGATACAGTGCTGGCACACACTTCCCATAATTATACAGTGCAAATATGTATGTACATACTCATATGTGGACTCACTCATGTAAACACAAAAGACCACCATTTGATGTATAGCATTTCCTTGTAATTTTTTTGAAGAGCTAAAGATAAGCACAGAAATACATGATAATTCCCAGAACTTTTATGGAACACAATGCAACTTCATTTCCCGTCATGTTCCCATAGACCTACATTCAGATCATTTTGTGTTTCCAAGAATCCATGAGAGAAGGAAAAAACAAGTGGAAAGTACAGAACCTACCATAAACTTGAGCTAACATCATAGTAAAGACAACAGGCAAATGTGGTGCTTTCCGCATGTATTCTAAATCTCAACATTCCTTTTCAACACATCACTTTCTGATTAAATTGCACATGCGATCTAAATGAAGTGACTGCTGTTTTGTCCATTAAATTAACTTCCAAAGACAATTAACTTCCAAACAAAATTTTTCATCAAGTTAAAAGATTCTGATAGAATATTGAATTGATTATCCCCCTAAACCCATCATTATCGAATACCAAGTAAGTGGGTACAGGGTAGCCAATGTATTTATGTCCAGGTTGTTTTGCTGAGGCACTGAAAAGTGCGCACTTTCATGTAATACCATGCAGTTACTTTTTCCTCCTGTTCGTTCTGTTGGTTAGAGTACTTTGTGGAACCAAAGTCAGGAAATTGAATCTAATTATGTGATATACACCAGCACATCATTGTTATTAAACTAAACAGACCAGCAAACTAGAGGGCAGCTAATACACCCAATTCGGCTGTTCAATCAAATAAAATTATAGTGGATTCTGGGTGGAGCACGCTTGTCCCTCTTTTCATGGTAGGAGCCCATAAATAGCCAATATTCACACACAACTTGGCTGTCATGTGACAGTTTACCTGAATTTGTCCAATTTGAATGGACCTCGAGTCTAGAGTCACATTTGGAAAATTTATTTCACCCTGTCTTTTGGCATTTCAGCTTCTTTATTTCATACTTTTAACTGAATCAGCTGATATCCCCAAATTGCCATAGAATTTTGCCATGTTATACATTTAGAATATAGAAGGGTTTAATGATACAACCCGACATGAAACACTATGATGTGCCCAATTCCACTCTGCCAACCCCTCTAAATGACCGGATGCCCTTTGGCCTGTTTCTGCCATAGCTGGAGAGCTACATTCAAGAGAACATGAGGCATGAGATGGCCCAGATCCAGCAGACCACAGCGAGCAACCACACGGCAGCCATGATGGAGATTGAGACCAGCCTGTTGAGTCAGACTGCCGAACAGACACGCAAGCTGACAAGCGTAGAGGCTCAAGTAAGGCTGACCACTACCCTTCATGCCCTGCCCTGCTCGGGACTGAAAATGAAGATAAGAACTTGAAAAATTTTCAAACAGCTTGCAACTTGCTTCATAGCACTGTAGTTGCAGCATAGGATAAACAACAAATTGATGTCTATGATTCTGTCTTTGTGCACAAAGTCATTTTATAAGTTATATTATTTCCTCTTAGAGTTTGCACCATTTAAAAGTTAAGGCTAGCAATCCTCCAAGGTGATTAAACTTTCTCTTGCTTCTTTAGGTTATGAATCAAACAACTCGGCTTGAGCTTCAGCTTCTTCAGAATTCTGTTTCAACTAATAAATTGGAAAAGCAGATTCTTCTCCAAACAAATGATATAGACAAACTGAGTGAAAAGAACAAGTAAGTAAATTCAGGGCATTTACCCCATCTATTTTGTGAGCATCTTAGGGCTCAGGTTCAGAGTTGTATGCAACTAGCAACCGCAATGAGTGGTTGACTAATTATGATGCATGTGGGTGTGATCTGTTCAAATCCAATGGAATATTTTAACATTGTGGATTAAATGGTAAAAAAAAGGTTTAAGTACATATTTATGTATTAAATAGACAAGTGTCAGTTGTATTTCGAAATGAAAAGTATTCAAGTCCATCTCTACCATAGCTTTATAGCTAATGTTTGAATATAGCTAAATGTTTGAATATTTCACTCCATATTGAATTTTATTTATAATTATTCCTCACAAATGTCTTATTTTCCATTCATATCCAAATGCTCATATACAATCCATTCAGGATGCATTTATTTTCATGTCTAAAGTCATATATGTATTTATTGCATTCATGAACATATCCAAATGTATTTATATCTGTATCCAATGAATTGTAGGTTCCTAGAGAAGCGGTTGGAGGAGATGGAAGAGCAGCGGCAGATGGACCTGAAAGCCCTGAAGGAGGAGAGAGCACAGATGCAGCAGCTGGTTCTCCGGCAGACCACTGTCATCAAGCAGCTGGAGCAGCAGCTCAACTGTGCCTCTTCCAACAACTCGGCCCTGCAGCGCCAGCAGCAGGAGCTGCTCCAGACAGTCAACAACCTCATCTCCAGCATTGCTGTCCCCACCGGTGAGTCTCCACCTGCCCTTAGCCTGACCTCACACACCCAACAACCCCAATAAGGACTTTCTGTGACAGCTAAGTGCTTTGGTTTTCCATGGAACTGCTTGAGCTTTTAGACCTCCAATCTTTTATGGGCCATCGTAACTAAGTAAAGAATAGACCATTCACAAAAGCTTTACCCTATGCATAAAAATGAAAGTTATAATTAATTAACCACAATGTTAAATAAAATATTTGATACTGCGTTCTGTGTTTCTTAACTATATATTGTGCTTTGACAGTGAAAATGTCACTCATGACACAAGAGCCTATGACAGGGTACACAGACTGCGCTGCGGTATTTAAGTCAGGAAAATCACAGAGTGGAATCTACTCATTGAACCTTCCAAACAGCACAGATCAGATAAAGGTAGGATTCAAAGCATTTCTGCAAACAGGTCAACATGCTGCAAATGAAAAGTAATAAATGGTTGTTAGAGGGCACACACCCACTTTGCTCCAATGCATGTAAAAATGTAATGCTCAAATGTGCTCCATTTCTTCTTTTCTTTCTTTAAAAGTGCCATTTATCCTGCTCCTGTCTAATTAATTACCATACCACAGTATTTACCATATTGATTCTAAAGTCATATTGATAGTTGATTCTGATTAAAACAGACAATTTGTTCAATAACTGTGCCCCTGCTAAGAGAGGTGAACTCATTATTAGACCTCTTTCACTGTTTGCATATGTACATATTTTAACATGCTACATTCCCAGCTGTTATACACAATAATAGCATTTCATTTTCAAAATGCTGACTTAATGGAGCCTACCCTACTTTTAAAAAGAATCAAAATTGCCACCAGAGAGTGAAATGCAGCATGTATTGTGTCTTTGGTTAGACTGAACTCTTTGTTTTATGGTCTAAGTTCCTCTCTTTGTTTTCAGGCTTACTGTGACATGGACACCCTGGGAGGCGGGTGGACAGTAATACAAAAACGTTTCAATGGTCAAGTTGATTTTCACCGGACATGGAATGAGTACAAAATGGTAATGCATGTTGCTATATGCATACTTGTCTTCACTTAAACTTAAAGATCTTAAACTGAAACTGCATTCCTCCAATGGCATCCTTACGCTCCACCATAGTGCATCTTGCTTACAGGCAGAATATCAAGAGTAACTGTGTTTCATGACTTCAAAATAAACTCAGAGTACAAGCAATCTTCCTTAATATAGCCATGTGATCACGACTTTAAAATTAATAATTGAAATATTTTGTGATGGTTAAATGGGACTATTCTTCTTTTACCAGGGCTTTGGTGATCTTGCAGCTGAACACTGGCTTGGTAATGAGTTTGTCTCTCAACTGACAAACCAGAAGCCTTATGTCTTGAGAATTCAGCTGAAAGACTGGGAGGGAAATGAGGGCTTCTCACAGTATGACCAGT
The DNA here is from genome assembly GCA_019788955.1 of Albula glossodonta. Lineage (NCBI taxonomy): Eukaryota > Metazoa > Chordata > Actinopteri > Albuliformes > Albulidae > Albula > Albula glossodonta. The sequence continues at coordinate 7,872,866 of JAFBMS010000020.1, read as the reverse complement.
TCATTCTTGGCAGCGAGAAAGAAAATTATAGGTGAGCTATGCTTAAAGTACTTATATACGATGCCTTTTTTAACAGACAAAATTGGCACACATATCTGACAAGTTTCATTTGTAAATTCAATATGTAAAGCATGGGTAGTTTTGTTCATTCTAGAAAATGACATGCTTTCAATGTTGTAATATTGCACATTCTGGCATCTTACCCTGACAGCACCATTGCCTACTATGCCCTTCACATCCCGTCAGACCTAACACAGAGCAGCAGCTGCCTCCTGTCTGCCTGTGTTGCAGAATTTCTCTGCTGCTAGAACAGCATCTGCCTCCCTAGACACACAGGATGTGCAAGTCTGCAAACTCAAGAATTAATAAGGATGTTGCAGCAATTGAGCAGTCCTACACATACAATACAACAGGCTTCCAAAGATTCAGATATTAATATTGAATTAAAAAATGTATGCATAAAGAGGGCTAAATGGGAGCACAGGCTAAGCTCAGGGCACCTGCAGGCTGGACCCTGCAGTCTCAGGTTTGACTATGTCAGTATCTGACTATGACCGTATCATTTTTTTCCCTATATTCCCCCACCCTGAACTCTGAGCTAAATTTTTTTAGGCTCATTCAGAAGCCCTCTCCCACCCACTTCAGGAGGAGGCAGCCATAACTCCTCTGATTCAAATAATGACAAGCTTGCTTTGACATGTCATAAATATACAGGCAATTACATGTTAGACAAAGTCAGCATATACTCAGCTTGTACTTCCACAAGGTGCCTGATCAACCAGTGGCTGGTAGACAGCAATGAGACCTCTGATCTTAAATCCTATGTTTCGCTGGTGAAAAAATCCAAGTACCGTTTTCAGTAATCCAGCTTTCTCTTGCATGAGTTCATTCAAGCCATGCATTACGTTCCCAGCAACTATCGCGGCATGCATTTCATCCAGTTGCACTTCAACAGCATTGTGTAACCAGTGAAATGTATTCTACTAAATGGACAGATTGATCAACTATGCTACTGACAAGTGCATACACTTCCAGCTGCAGTAAAACTTAAGCACTTTGAGCCAAAATAGGTCATAAAAATTAAACATGTGTACCACAAGTTGGACAGTTAGCTTTTCAGGGAGGGTCCTGCAATGGTATGCTTTCGTAAGGAAATAGTATATATTACAAAATATATTCGATAATATATTTGGCACTTTTAATAATAATACTTTGAAATTATGTAATTTTCCTGGCAAATCTTTATGAGCTCTGCCTTTTCTTTACATTTACTGCTTAAGTAATTCAGAATTTCTTCCTTAAATCGTGTCTGTTCTTTTTAATGAAACAGGATACAGCTTAAAGGCTACAGTGGAACAGCAGGCAAAATCAGCAGCCTTGGTCAGCCTGGAAGTGGTTTCAGTACAAAAGATGTAGACAATGACAAATGTGTTTGCAAATGTTCACAACTCACAACAGGAGGTAAGTGCAATTTCAGTAACTCATCAGTCTCCTAGTTCTACCTTTTAACACATTTATTTGGAAGACCATTGCTGCCCACAATGGTTCACACGCTTGTTTAGTACACTCAGTCAACAATCAAGCTTCCGTGTTCCAGAACATGGAATTTCCCCCTGAAACACATAAAGCTGAAAAGGACCTTGCATTTTTTTTCAGCTGGGTCAGGGTTTTTGAGTAAAGGAAGTCATACGCACATCCAATAATTAATACAGGTGCAGCATAGAAAAACAAAATAACAAGGGAAAAAAGGGATGCATCCATGCACATTTAAATACTCCCAAGTGATTTATTTTGAACATATTTTTTTTAAACCTACATTACCTCTATCAACTTGCTGCAGCAATGCACTATGCCAAGAAAAACAGACAGGTCTGCATGTCATATGCTGTTGATATGCTGTTGTCCAAACCATTTTGATGGTGGTCAAAAAGGATTTGACACAGTGAAAAATTGTAGATTTATATGAAGAAAGTATAGTAACTGTAGCAATTGGTGGTATGGTGTATGGAATTCCTTCAAAATGAAAGTGCAAAACCATCTGCTACCTACAGAACATGAGAGTAAGATGTGGAGGAATTATTTTATACAGTTACATCCTGTCTAAATCCAATCATTTCTCTAATCTCAGCTGTTACATAACATATCAATCCAAGTGTTACTGCTCTCTTCCAGTTGGCAATACTTTAAAATGATTTCTGATCAGTTATGTAACAGCTAGCCATGATATTTACATAAAAGTTAATGTACTGACATAGGAAAAATGTGTAACTAACATCTGTAACACCTGATGAGCTTGCAATTCAGACTGTTCTAGAAGTGTAATCAGCATACTGAGATGTTTTACTAATATATCACAATACTGAAATGGGGAGAGAAACACCCACAGTGTGTATGATAAGCAGCTCTTGAATATTTGTTTAAGCTGGCTTTTAGCTTCTTGTAAGAACAAGAATTACATTTCTATTTAAAATGCCCCAGAGCCACATACAATTGCTAGCTGACCCATTTTTTCATGTTTTTTTCTATTCTCCCTTTGCAGGGTGGTGGTTTGATGCCTGTGGGCCTTCCAACTTGAATGGAATGTATTACCAACTAGGCCTGAACACAAACCGCTTTAATGGAATCAAGTGGTACTATTGGAAGGGCTCGGGCTACTCATTAAAAGCCACTGAGATGATGATAAGACCAGTTGACTTCTGAGGTCACGATGGCACCCAAGTCTTCCTTCTCCTAACATTTTATATTCAAATGCTGTTGTTTGAACATCGATAGCTTTACTCCTACATCTCTTCTAAAACCGTCACTGCTTCAAGGTGGCAGATTGATAGCTTTACTCCTCAGTTTCTTCTAAAGTGGTCACTGCTTCTAGGAGGCATGGTGAAGATGAGAAACTTTCTTGTGACATTCACATGAACTCAGAAAGACAGGTTCGAGGACTACATGAACCAGCCGAGACTGCAGATTTTACACTTGTAATGTTCTACTATTTATTAAAAATGAGACCTTTTATCAGAAAATATACTGATAAGCAATCCATAGGATATTGCGTGGCTACAATAACTGTCAAGAGAAGCCAAAGTAGCATTTTTTAATGTGGTAAAGAGGTTTATAGGCTTTATAAAGCTTTATAAAGTTTCTCTGGAGACCATTCATGTTTTGTTGTGTAGCATATGTATGGCCTTAAAGGTTAAGAAAAATATTGTTGTATATATTTAGAATTTACTGTTGCAACTATTTATTTACACAGCCTACTTATGCTGTGTAATGTATATTTTACACAATGTATATGTCTCCATTGTGAACTGCTCTGTTGCAAATGAAGATATCAACAACCACGTATGCAGGTCTGTATTAAGGTTTAAATGCATAGCAGAAATAATTTTAGATTTACAGGCCAATACATACAAAATGCCCCTCAAAATTAAGTTAAACAGTACCATTTATTTTGCTTTTTGCACTAAAATATACTTGTATGGGTGGAGTAGATGTCTTTTGTCTATGGAATCTCATTTATCCACCAGGTTCTCATTACAAATGTGATGAGATGAGGTATTAAACCTGTATTGGTTCTTCATTTGTCAATGATATAGAATGAATTTATGTCTATCACTGTGTCACATCCCAGTGCCTCTAACTAATTCAAATTCTGGCTATTTATTTAATGTATGTTTGAGCTGTCAGTGAATAAATATTTTCCCATGTCACTTTGATAGTCACTCACACTTTTATATTTTTCTATTCTTAACTGCAGTCCACACATTTCCACCATTTCTAACTACAATCAAGGTATCACCAGTTGAATCTCAGTTGGTAAAATCACACCAGTGTGGCAAAGGAGTTCCTCACACAAAACCCAAAGGGCCAGCTGTTAAGCATGGAGCTTATTCTGTACTTATTTGTCAGCAATAATTTTATAACACAACAAACACACATATACACACACAACAATTTCTAGGCACAGCACCAACTATTATTTATTGTGTTCATCCTTGCATATTGTTCCTTGTCTATATCAGCATTATTACAACAGGACTAGAAACTTATTTTATCCCGTTTTAATAACCTATTAATAACCCTGTGTATATTACAAAACATACTTAACATCATATTTTACATAGCAATAACCATAAATACTCTATTTACAGAATATACTTAAATATTTCAGCAGATAATTAAACAGAACTCAGAACAGTCAGAGAGAAAAACAAATCCAATCCCAATTTCACTACACCTGGCATTATTTGAATGAATGAAACAGACCCTCTGCTGAATATCTCAGTGGTTACTGTTTGAAAATGTAACCCTGAGCCACAATGGGTACCCTTAAGTATGTATTGGTTTGAGTGACACAGCTACTACTGCTGCACTACTACAATAAATGATACATTTCATCTGGTTGCATAATGAAATGGTTGGGAATAGGTAACGAGCTTAACGTCAAACCTGATTTGTTGTGCCAAACTGTAATGGCATAACAGTTTAACCAAATTGTACAGACTCCTCGACAGTGTCAATATTCCAACTTTCAGGAACACCGCCAAAACAAGTGTGTCATCCAGACAAGTTTTTCTGAGTGACCTAATACTACATGCAGAATAAACAGGAAACACACTTGCACAGTCATCAGCCTTTTTTGCTTCTTGTCAGGAAGTTACACAAAGGGCTACCTTAAACTGAAGCCTTAGCCAGCTCCAGGCTTATAGGAGACTTTCAGAGACCTTGCCATTGTGTTAGAAAAAGGAGGCCCCTGAAAGGCCGACATATCCTTTTACAATGTGTGGTCATTTGTTTGAAAAGTGTATTTGCCTATTTAGTTGTAATGAGGTTCCACTTGAAGGTGGCCCCTCTGAGGGAGAAACGGAAATCATTTGATGGCCCACAAAAGCATGTGTGTGTATGTGTGTGGGTCTGTGTGCGTGCATATGTGAGTGTTTTGTCCCTCAGCTTGATGGCCTGGAAGCTGATCATTTGCAGCGGAAAGGGGAAGGTAGCGTGTTTTTGAAACCCTGACTGCCACACTGACCACACTGAACAGATGCAGGAAGGTGATGAATTCACCTTCCGCTCAAAGAGGTCATTTCCACAGCTGACAGAGGAAATTAATGATGACCAAATAAAATGAAAATTAATGAAGGGCAATCATTTTATGTAGATTTCCGAAGCAGTTCATTTTTATGTGGAATGCTCTGAAAGCCATAATTACAACTTGTGGAAGAAAATGATATTTAACTATAAACATCTCTGGACATTTTCTATATGCTTATGAACATTTCAATATATGTTGTGCAGTTTAAACTGGTCATTACATTATTTTTAGACTAAGAACATAAACTGCAGTTCTCAAATGTCGATGACTGTCCCACATCCCACAACTTGTTAGATTATAATTAACTCTGAGGAAAAATGTGCATTTTAAGTGATTATATAGACACAATACATTGATACAAGCATACAGAACAGGTCCGTGTCATAATCGCTAACTGTAGAAAGTCACTGAGAGCACCACGCTATTGACAGTATGACTTCAGTGCATGCCACCAAAACCTGCAGCACTCCTATTTGACCAGTAAAGTTATCACATAAAATATAAGGTATTTTGAAATCAGCATCTGTAGTATTTGTAAGTTCTTATGTACTCACGGTAGCAGCTGGGAAATGATCAGACAGTTCATAGGGTTCCTCAGACATCCACCGCTTGTGCTCCAAACAGCTCAAAATCTGCCAAAAGGAAAAACACAAAGAGTTTGAACACAGACCAGTCAGCCTCACAAACTCAATACTGGACATAATTTTTTTACAGCACAGTAGGGTGCATAACATGAACATGAAATTGAATTGATTCGCTGCACACTTATGGTTTAAAATATGACAATGAGGTAAGTATAACCAATCTAGCATGAGACAAAGCACCAATGTCTATGTGCAGTGTTAACTGTACAAATAATAAAAATACATATTTATTTATTATGGCATTCTTTTTATTGGATGGTCACAATGATCTCGACAGAGTTTTTGAATGGAAAGTTGGAAAGCTGAAAAGGCATTGCTTGCAACGTCCAACAAGGCAGAGAAGGCTTGAATGAAGCTACCGAGGCATAAACTGAGCAAGAACAAGAGGACCAGTGAACTCAATCAACCTCTGCATTATTCAATACCAACGCTTTGCTTTATCAGTCACTCCAAGCAGTCTATGCCAAATGGCTTAGCACACATCTCCACATAGAGAAATGCATATGCTGTATGGGCAGGAGATTTCAGTCACTGGTCTCTGCTTATGTGCGTACCCACTCAAAGGACAGGATCCAGCATCCCCGTGCAATACCCAGGAGGACATTAAGGGTACGTCTGGGTCGTCCTGTCACCACGTGAGTGGTGCTGTCTCCCACCTTATCAGCCAGACAGAACCTGCCCAAGCTGCTCACAGCCTGGATCACCATGTGCTGCCTGCTGCCAGATCATGAAAAGTGAATTGTAAATTTGTTGCTCCTGATTATAACTCATTACCATTGTACTTCATACTGATACAGATATTACAGTATATATAGTACAGTATAATGTATGAGTGATTAAAAACCTGATAACTTTGCTAACAAAGTAAATTTAAATGAAAAAGCTAACCGTCCAATTAAATGTGCAGGAGGTCCTCGGGTTACGACGGTCTCGATTTACGACGGTTTCATGGTTACGACGCACTCCCATAAATTACTTAAAAAACCTAGTTTCGACCTAAGCGGTTTGGTTCATAAATACGACCAAAGAAATAAAGATAAGAAACTGTTCTCTCTTTTTTTCATTGTTTCATTTAATTACTGTATTTTACATGTCCTGCATGTGTTGTGTGTTCAGTGTGAGTGACTTAAGATGTCAATTTATAATTTAGGTATAAAATCCGATTTAACGTCGAAAATCGGTTTAGGACAAGTCGTAGGAATGGAACTCGTTCGTAAGTCGAGGACCCCCCTGTATATACATTTCACATGTATACATTATGCTAAGACAGTAGGAGCTTGTAATAATTTATCAATGAGTAGCTATATATTTTTATGGTGTGCCTGACGTCATGTGTCGCATCAATCACTAACACAGAATACAACAAATTCATCATCACATTATGCTGTACATCAATTATTGCAATTCCAGACCCATCAATAACGAACAACTTCAGGAAATTGAAAATACTTACTCAATGGACATACTTGTCATTACTAATGTTTTCTTTGTCTGGGAAAAATAGATATATGCATATAAGCAACATTGACAGAACAAGTTATCACTGAATTTCCCTCAATATATTGGGACGAAAAGAGGAAATGTTAGCCACGGCTGCAAGGATATGGGTGAAGGCAAACAGGATGTTTCAAAACACTATCATCTTCATCCCAGTCCAATATAATCAAAAACAGTCCTGTGGGTGCAAATAAAATTATACGGAAGGACAACAGCTGTTTGCTGACTTTGCTTTCCTTTTTTTAGATCGAATGTTCGGGTCCCAGATAATCAGTTCACACAATACACATACAACTATCCTTTATGTGCTATAGATTACAATGAGAAATCTGCTGTATATTGGTTGCTCTAAGAAATCAGAAAAGGGGGGAAATATCATTGTTTAGAGTAACTATCAAAGTGAAGGGTGAACAAATAACTCTTGGTTTAGCATCAAGAAGAGACAGGTGGCTCAATGTAATACGACGGAGTTACCTTTCCAGCAAAAAATGCAACCAATATTGCATATACTCAACTCATTTCATTAAAGATGTTTTATAAATTCACTGTTAAGCCACCTCTCCAAACTCATATACGCTTCATTAATATTATAATTGGCTGTTAGCTACCTTGGTAGGTAGTTAAGCACTAACTTTGACTAATTCGCTACCTTTGCAGTGTAACTAACACTGTGTGAACAGAAATGATGAAACCTTAACCACCTACCCCAACCTAATGTAATAAATATATTTAACAGCATCATTAACTTTTCATTTTAAAGATTTTCTAGGAGTGACAGGTTAATTATATTTTATATCCTGACAGGATGCTTTCTGTAAAAATCAGGTCACCAGTATTTTACCTATACTGGCCAGACAGGTGGAAAGCAATACGACAGAAGCCAGAGAATGGGTGAAAAGAAAGCTTTAAGGTTAATGTACTCTGTTTTTAATGGATTAAGCTTTATTGTCTAATACATTTTTAATTGCTGGAGTACTTTAATATTGTAGCAACTGCTTGGCCAACTTTGTGTGTTCTTACTACAGTAATTACACAAACATGCTACAGTTGGACACAATGCACTATATAACTAGCATCCACTGCAGTATAACAGGACTTCAGCAATTAACTTGACAGCACCTTCCTTGTTTTTTTCAATAGATTGTAATAAAAAGTACATACAAAGCAATGTTAAAACCAACATGCGGCAGGATGTTAATGTCGTTTCTGCATAATATTTCCTGATAATGCTCACACAACATCTGGTCAAAATTCAATGCACCATTTTAGACTGTATTGTACGCCCTCTTGTGACAATTTTATGCTTCATTTTTCACACAGCTGGTGCTGTAGCAAAAGGCAATGCAATATCCATAACAGAAAAGTATAATGTAACCCTCGTGGTCAGGTTGAAAGAATTAAATGAATACTTTCCAATCGTTTTTTTTTTTTTTTAAATTAATGTTAACAGTGAATGCAGTATTATTGTAAATGCAAGGTTGAATTTTTAAATTATTATTCTTTTAGACTGTCAATATTCAGTAACTCATTCTGAATTAAGATATATGCAGACATAACAATTTTCATGGAATTACACAATTCAGATTTCAATAACCAAAGTAATACATTCATTTACAATGCAGTTTCCACCTTGTTAAGCTTATCTACTCTTTAACAAAACCCACAATGACAGTTAGGAAACTGTAATGAACTGTCACCCAGTTTCTGGTACTTTCACCGGCCGGACTCTAGGTGATTAGTAAACTTGAATCAATGTGCAAAATAATTTAAGGTTTTCTTTTTTTCCACTAAAACAAACTTACAAATAGGACAGAGAATAACCCACCTGGATAGGGGAAAAAAAACAATGCAAGCACTTAGAACAAGGGGAGAAGCCACATACATAGCAGATCCATGTAGGCTGTCGGTGACATAAGTTCTATTATCCAGACATGCTTCTCCATGTGTGTACGCTTTTGTGGGGGCTAAATGTTGGATAAAACGTTACTGCATGTTGTAGGCTTAACTATGAAGGAACAGTTAAGGGGACACCACTACAACTGTACAACAGGTGCACGCTCTGTAAAACAGCAACACGCTCGTTGCAAACAGGAAGACCACACCATGAAAACATAACAGCATAACAACAGAGATGCAATTTTTTTTTTTTTTTTTTAAATCAGTGGGAGAGAAACATTTACTTCTACAAAATCCAATGCATCATAAATTCACTTCAAACTACTGGTAAGAATAATCTGAATATCCTTCATGAGCAGAGTAAACTGACCCCAGTTTACATATGCTATTATTTTTACCCGAATTTTTACCAGAGCTGTAAAGTTGAAACCTGTTGATGTTATTGCCAGAAAAAATTACATACATTTCATAGCTATATGCCCAAGATAATTGATTACATTTCACCTTAAATAAGGGGAGACATTAACTTGTACAAAACATTTAAAAAGGAAACAAGACACAAAAGCCTTGAATACAGGAAGATATACCAAGCCAAAGCTACATATCTTTGACAATTCAAAAACTAATTAAACCATTATGAATTTTGTTACCTTTCCATTTCTGTTCATCTTCACTGCTCCTACACACTTCTACACCAGATTCTGAAATCAACTTACAACTACTCACTAAGCCAACCCCCCCCCCATGCACTCATCCACAAAACAAAAAATCAGATAAAGACAACAAACAACAGGTGCACAGACTCAAACTGGCACAGACAAACAAGCCAGAGTTTTGTTTCCTTGGGCTTAGGTATTTTGTAAGGGTGTGCTAACCTCACTACACTTGTATTCATACCGTTGCTCTGACACTGGAAATCCAATGACGAAAGGATCAGAAAAGATTGAAGCTGGCTTAAATGCTTCATTTACTGAGAGAGGCAACCTGAGATTGAAGACCACACAGAAGCATCAAAATGGCTGCCAATCCCTTTGCTGCATTTCTGCTGATAGGAAGAATGGTGCTCTTGTAAAGATACATGTTGAAATGAAAACTTGAGACAAGAGCATGTGTTATTTTGGTGTTACCAGTCTTGCATAAGTAGTTTTTCCACTTATGAGAAAAGTTATTTTATTTTTATGAGAGCTGAAACAAAATACAAATTGCAAGCATGTCACACACATAGATCTATCTCTCCCAAAATCAAAAATTCAGAGGTTATCTTTGTAGATGTATTTCAGAGGAAAAATACATCTCTCATATGATTCCTTGTCTTTCACATTACAACTACATAAAAAAGAAAATTAAAATACATTCAAGTATCAAGGCTCAGCTAATGCCAGGCCCAGAGCAACAGTTTCACAATAACATAACACTGGTCACCCGAAAATGATTTTTGAAAGAGAGCAGCAACTTCACAGTCCAATCCACAGAATTTGTAGAGATTATAAATGTAGGCAATATGTTGATATTAAATATGAGTTAAATGATACTGATAGTCCAATGAAATGAATCATAGAGAAATTGAATGTTTTCTACTTCTTGCTGAGGTGTGCATAATTTGAGACAATATAAAATTACACATTATTTCTCTTTTCAAGTATGCATAATTGCTGCCAGAAGGTCCAACCAATTCTCAGAAAAAAAGTCTAAGATCACATTTGTAATTGGATTCACAAAGTGATTGCATTTTTGTGGTTGAATGTAAAAGAAATTTCAGTGTGGAATGCACTTTCTTCTTAGTAGATGTTACAAGTTATGCTACAATGTTACAGAATTTGAAAAGCAAAACCAGTTGTATCAAGCTTTGAAAGGGCTATGTGCATGTATTTATTCCAACCAATTAAGGTACCCTTACTTTTGTTTAGTCTCTAGTTACAGAAAAAGTAATACAATTGCAAATGTGATCTTGAATATATGAACTATAAACTTCATTTGAATACTGCAATGTTTTAATGTCCATAAAAAAATACTTCCTTGTATAACTGTATAAACTTAAGCCATGGAATTTTAAGTAAAATGCTTACCAGAATCCAGAAATAAAAAGAATACTGTACCCCTTCCAAATTTGTTAAAACCCACACTTAACATCCTAGATTCTCAATCACTACACTGAAAGGCTGTCAGCTATGAGTACACTGTGTTCACTGACCATTCCACCACATCAACACCATACAGATTGTCCACCATTGTTTCCTTTTTCATTTTGATTCAGGGCAGGGGTCCCCAACCCTGGTCCTGGAGGGCTGGTGTGTAGTTTTTTTTTGTTCTCACCTTTAAAATATGCAAACAGGTCAGACATAAGAAATCAGGTGAGGAGTTAATTATGTAATTAACTGATAAGGAAAATCACCAGACTGTGATTCTCCATGACTAGGGTCAGGGACCCCTGCTTCATTGTCTATTCAGTCTCCTCTGGCTCAGGTCAGCATCGACATTCTCCTCTAGGCCCTTGCAGCATCAGCACCTTCAGTTTCACTGGTACCCCTTTTCCTCTTTCGCACTTTGGTATCATGCTCAATCGGAGGCAGGGATGTGGGCTCTGACAACAGCCTGAAGAGAGGCCGTCGCCTCTTTCCGCAGTCAGGGTTGTTGGCCTGCGAAAAATAGTTCTCAAAAACCCCATCGTCCTCAGACAGGGAGACCCTCTGGGATTTAATGGTACTCTTTGATTCAGGTGTCAGCAAAACACTCCTTCTTCGACAAAAGGCTTCAAGGGGTGAGGCTGATTCGTTTCTGTATTCATTCCGTGCTCTGCCTGCAACAGTGGCTTCTTTGGTAAAAGAATCACTTGAAGACATAGAAAGGCATGCAGATTTACTGCCCACACTGAAAGGGAACATAGTTTTTGATGTTAAGGTTGGGCCATCACCACCATTTTCATTCATATTTGCAAGATTCTTTTGTTCCACCGGAGATCTCACATTTCTCCATCCGCTAAATAGTTCCATGATACAAGAGCTTTGTGTTGCCTTTTCATCAGCTTCACTACTTTTGAAAGACGATTTCTTTGGCTTTTTGATATCTCGACTGTGAAGTCTGACCAGAGATTGAGAGATACCATGTCCACCAAACGAAACATCCTGGCTTCTGACATCATTACTCTTGACAGATGAGCTGTAGGGCTTACAGGTTCTTCTCCTTTTGCCTTCACCATGGAGCCCTTTAGGACTAGCAGTTTCAACCATTTTTTTCTTTGCTTGATTATTGTTTAGCAGCAACTTTGGGTGCTTCTCAGCAGTTTTGAACAGAAATTCAGCAGAATTAATTTTACTTTCAATGCTGGTTCCTCCGGTACCTGAATCAGAAGTGGGTGTTTTGGCACATTGATGATTCTGCACTTTACTTTCTCTGACTTCAGAGCAGCTATTAAAGACACTAAAAGACACATCCACATCACTGGAATCATCATCTTCAGAGTTTGCATCTGCAAAATCAAGAAATAAAATATGGTAAGTGCAATTATCTGTTTAAACTTTTGTAGGAGCATATAATTATAATCAAGGAAGAACACTCAACCAAATTATCTCACTAGAGTTAGCTTTCTGTGTCAAATACTAAATGAAACTGAACTGAGAAAAATAGTGTCAAATAAAATCAAGTGGTATATTAATATGATAAAACACAATGAGCATACAGTTAGTCCTATATTTACTGAGTTACTCTATGAATATAGTCATGCAGGAGGTAAAAAATTAAGACCACAAAATACACTTTATTATTGGCCACTATCCCTTTCCACAACTCAACCACAATGGCACTGGATGGTATGTTCCTTACATTTGAAATATGGGTGGTTTAAAAAAAAAAAAATTACAGCAGTATAAGATTTAAAGGATTTGTTGTTCTCAAAATGCAGCCACATCTGAAGTATAACACACAGTCTGCTACCATTCTGATTAAACAATTTTGGCTATTTCAGCTGCTGTCCAGCAATATGGTGCATCATGCTGCATGCCATGTGAAATGGTTATTAGCTTTACTTTAACTGAAAAAATGGAGGTTAGCCTTACTTTAACTGAAAAAAACTGAGTAAGGATCATCTACAAACAATAAGACTCAAATTGGTTTCAAGCTTACCTGCCCGTGAGAGACTTTCCCTCTTTTCTTTCATGATTTTCAGGCGCTGTGCCATGTCACTCGCCCTCTTGGACAGAGGGCTGTAAACAATGCCAATTTCTTCATTGATGATGAATGGTGATGTATCTGAAGCTGCAAAACACAAATAATTTCCAAGTTAGAGAATAATGGCATGAGCCAGGTTCCTCTTGATGAAATATGCCACCAGAGAGAGGGCTCATTTAAGCAGATTCCCCTTACAGCAGGGTGAGGAAAGCACCAGGCCCTTGACCATTCGGTCCAGCTTCCTTTTCATGGACTTGTCATTCTCAGGTGTTCTCTCTGGGATATCCCTTGGCTGCATGCATCGATGCTTTAACAAAAAAAAAAAAAAAAATGGCATTTTAAATACATGTAAATTACAAAACCTTTCAGGGAAGTGGTTAGTTTAAAAAAAAAAAACCTGGAAGGATAGATAGGATTGACTTGAGAATTTCGATTACAGTAATATGTAAAAATTAAGGACATTTTGTGATTCAAGTAAAACCTATCATGAAAAGGCAAGGAAATGTACTATTTTTACCCTGACCCAACAAATGAAATGCAATCCTCACTACAGAACTACCAATTTTCAGCAGGTTTGTTTCACCTCCTCTGTCATTTCCAGTTACACACTTATCAGGCACATAGTAATTCCAGAACTGACCAACTAACATGGTGCAAAGAAGACTCCATGCTTTAAAATGTTATGAGCTGGCTTGCATATCCAAACCTAGCATCCCTTAGTTCACGGCATAAAACAAGACATTTTCATTATTGATTCACCACAAATCTTGGCTGCCAGACAGAGCATTACTTTCAGCCACCCATCACGCTCTACAAAGAGAAAATCTAAATTTTTCCTTTCTCAAATTTGGGCTTACTTTGCAATGCTTCTACACCAAAATCACATGGGCTGTGACATGTTTCAAAGCCGGGTTGAAATACAGTGCATTAAGAAAACATAGCATTGAAGTTTTGTTAGATCAAGCTCACATTGTAAAATTAAACTCCCCAAAGAAATTAGAAGTGAAAACCTTGTATTTCCCACTTCAATGTTTAAGATTAGCTTTTGATTCTATGCCTAATACTTTGTTTGAATGGGCACATAATGTTTTTAGGCCAATTTTGCAGCATTTTTAAGTTTTTCCTAATGAAGAGCACCCCCTAGAGGCCAGATTTACAAACACCCAAATCTTAGGAACCATTGATCCAATTTAAAAATATATATATTTTCCATTTTCGTTACGAGGTTAGAAAGTGTGTCGAGATTTTTCCTCTTCTGACAGTATGCCCAATATGGCCAGTCACTCTGGGAATGGGGCATTTTGTCAGCAGGCATGTTCATATCTCATTACCATCCAAAAGCAACCCCTGCTGGACCTACAGTTTTCCGACAAATTGTTGCACATGAACCATCTTCCTCAGAATAATATCTGTGAACTTGTACAACATCATGTGAAAGGCTGACGTCATGTTCGGAGAACAGCATATGCTTGTCTGTGCTTTCCTGCATATACAGCGGATGTTATTGCAATGGGTGGAGCTTAAGACATGACTGGGTGATCAAGAAGTGGAAAAAGGGGTGAAAAGGCCAACCAAACAATTTTCATTGTTAATTTGATGAATCTTGGCAACATGGAACCACAACATCATTGGGAGCCTACTGTTCGTTTGTTGAGAGCTGGATTTCTGTTGTTTTCCTCATTTATCGCAGGGCATAACTCTTCATCAATGTGTTCAGCAGAATCTTGACACCTGTAAAAATAAATAAACCCACATCTGATAAATCCTCAGTACTTTGTTATCATTATTCACAGAATTACTCATTACAGACCACCACAATTAAATGGAATTGATGGAATTAAGGTACATTTTGTTTCTGTATTGGCATACTGCGAAATTTACCTGGACACCCAGAGAACTGACACTAGCTTTACTCCATTCTTCTTGGCTTTGTTCCAAGTGGACTGACGACCATTTTTGAACACCACATGAGTTACATGTTTATCAAAGGTTTTTGATACCTATATTTGGGCACAAAATAAAAAGATACTGATTAAAATGATTTTCATTCACCTCTAAGACTCAAAATGTGAGTTTGCAGTTTTCGGATGGTGGTTGCAGCACTTGCTTATTGTTACACATTTATATTTAGTAACCCCACATATTTTGGAGAACAGCATTAAATCTGTGAATATGTAGCCTTACCTCTGCACCCATTTCTTGCAATTGCTGAATGAAAGATTTAGAGTAGTTCTCTGTTCTACTGGATGACCAGACATCAACAAAAGCAACAACATCTACAAGAAAGCAATAAAGATAAAAGATATAAAAAGAGGGTAGCAGTGAACCTACATAATCTTTTTGTAAGCAAATTTAAAGTAACTGTTTTGATAACTTTTAATTTCCCTATATTTACACCTCATAACACAGACCAACTTACTTTATACTTAAAGGGATACAGTCAACAGACATGACATTCTGAAAACTATGAAGACTTTTCAAACGTGAAGGTGTGTCAAAAACTTAAATCTGTTGGTGGTCTTGATTCCTGTTCATGTACAAATAACAAGATGACGTAACACTGTTTAGGCCAATTTTCCCTTCTTTAAAGCTATTAATAAAACCAATTAAACGTACACCCAAATTTTAAATCAGCACAACTACTCATTATATTATTACAATACCTTTCAGTGTGTCAGAAACTTTGTTTAAGGTCATCTTGCAGCAAAATTCACACACTGCCCCGTTTCAAAGCCTGCAAAAAAAGATTTGTGGTATAGTAACGTTACTGCTAATCCACAGTATGCAAACCATCCAGCTTGCCACCTAGTTAGTTATCAAAACAAAGCTAACGATATAACACTACACTGTTAACTTCATAGCGGACTACAGCAAATATTTTCCGTTTATCTGGCAAGGACCATGTGAAATTTTTCACATACATTTCACAAATTGAGATATGCACCACACCAGAGTTAGCTATCTACAGCTAATGTCCCATCACAGTCCCCATTTGGCAGGTCATACCAACATGTACAACATACAATCCTTACAACGTGGAGTTGATAACAGTATCCAGACAAAAGCTAATATACAAAAGTAAACATATATTTAACTATACAAAAAACATGGCGTCCTTCAACTACGTTAACTGGCTGTAGTTTGTGGCATCACCTAGCTATGGCAATACCGCCACGTTTTTGCTTAGGCAACTAAAATTACCTGGCTAAGTATCAGTTCAAAATTGGATAATTTATCTAACGTTGAACTATCTATGTGAATGTGTAGTTTACATGAGCTAACCTTACTAACCTAAACAACACAGAAAGACGTATACTGCATGGTACACAGTCTCGTACATCGTAACATATAGATAGCTTTAATAATGCTGATAGCTTGAAGTCGACCACTACGAGTTTTCGGGTGAGTCGTGCATACACACAATTAACGTTTATTAGCATACAACATATATCACTAATTTTAATACCTTAAAGTCAAATAGGCCAACAGTTACCTTACACACAAAGTCCTCCTCATGCCTGCAAAATGAGCGGGGTTTCAGTTTCAATGATGGAGAAAGTACGTTCCAAGTCGTCATTGGTCGGTGCGATTCACCTTAGGGTTGCCAGATAAACTAGATTTCATCCTGATTGGGGGAAAAACCATGAAATCTGTGTCCTTTAGAAAATCAGAACCGTTTCATTTAACAAAGCTTATTTTATTAAAAAAGGATCACACTTGCAGTGGGGTTTTCTAACAAATAAACACATGGTAAAAAAAAAAAAATAATAATAATAGTTCATCTTGGAGTTTAATTGTCATTGCTATATTCAAAAAACATTTGATTTTTTTTTTTTTTTTTTTTTTTCAGTTTTGAGAAAAATCCAAAAATTTAACATGACCATCACCACATTACCAGCCTACTTAGACAACACTGGTTGCCTGATCGCATGAAATGGCATCATGAGACGAGAATAATCTTTGTTTTCCTAGGCGGACTTTAAGGATTATAAATCATATTTAAATGCTTTAACTAATCTCAAAGCTAGTGCTCATGTACTTGCTGGATAAACTGATGTGGACAGGTGTTGATCTAGCTGCAGCACTGCTCAAAGCCGATGTGCCTATTTTGGCAGAGGTAGAGAACTTCGTGCATTTGTTTTAATTGTGCACTAAAACAGATGCCATGGAATGATTACTTTAATGCTATTACCAAGACTGCCAGCAATTATGCAGTCCTGGTTTCTTTCGGACGTTTGCTCTACCATTGGGTGCCAGTACAAAAAAAGCATCATAACTATACATGGAGAGGGTTCCTTTCACTGTCCTTAGGGCAAACACCAAGGGTTTACACTTGATTCATGCTGTTACAGGCAGCCAGTTGCGATGAGACGTGGTTTGACATGAGCACACTACGGAAGATGGAAAACAAGCCATGCAGCAGCATTCTGTGTTCACTTCAGCGGTTTAGTAGCGCAGACATGGAGGATGGAGCTGAAAGTTTCCACAATAATCTATTGTTGGTACACCTGTATAATTTAGGTGGTGTGCAAGGGGCATAGTCGTCCGATTTTTTACGGAACGTATACACCTGACTCACTGCCGCAACAACGGGAAAGAAAGAGGGCTGGCCATCTTGGGTTAATCCTGTGCTTCTTCCACTACAGGTGTTCTGAGTAAGTACTGCTGTGTCATCAAGATTAATCGATCAACTAGTACAAATTAAATATTTGTTTCTGGGCCAGTTGTATAAGGTTTTGGCGACCAACGGGTTAATTAGTACCCTGGGTACGTATGATATTTTCTTTCCTAAGACACATATGAACATTTAATATAGTCTTAACTGTAATAACAGTATTCCTGGAATGTCCTTTACCCATCATGTGTTATCAACGTTTTTCAGAGACACGCTGATAGCATTACCAAGTTTACTAAAATGGCTATGAATCAAGGGATCATTCAGTTTACAAACAGGAACACAGAGCGAGAGTTGGGTGATTTTGAATTTTATTTTTAATACTTTCCAAAATACATTCAAACACCCATGAACATGTATAATAGCATAAAAGCAAACTGTTAAAAACAAATATCAAATATCACCCAACTTCCCACAGTCCCTCAGGTCCATCAGGTCTGATGTATAGATGTGTTTGTTTCCCCACTTTTACAAGACACAGTCTTGGCCATGCAATTCCAAAAATGTAGGAGGATATTTATCATTAATGTGTTAAAAAATTTTGTCATTGTTATGGAGCATACCAATTTCAGAAAATGATGTTGTGAAAACTGAGTTTCATTATACAGCCAAAACAGTAAGAGTCGGGAGCAGTAACAGAACTATAAAATATAAATATATGTAAAATAACCGATACAATTTTCTGCCATTCGCAACATTTCTTGGATGCCAGCAATCTCATTCTTTGCAATGCTACAGCAGTTTGATGTTAAACCCAATCACTTATCAGCTTAGATCTTGCATGTCTTAGAAGTTTTAAAATAGGTACAGAAAAATATTTCACTGGATGTGTTTATTTTCATTATCACATTGTACTAGAACATGAATACATCTCTCAATTTAAACAGCTAAAATAAAACTACACAAGTTGCACTTTATAAAATGCCTGATACAGAATACATTACAAGCTGGCTACATTTAAAACAAAAATGGAACTTACCAAAAATTACTATAACATAGATAATTACCCAACTAAACATGTAGGTTATTATTTTACCAAACTATTTATGTATTGAGTTATGTAATTATACAATAATATGTAATTTGTACTAACACCTACACAAAGAAGTCTTGCGATATTTTACTCAGTCTTGAATCATGTCCCTTGGAAGAAATAGGTTATATTGGACATCATTGGCAGATTAAAGTTTACGGCTTTTAACACATGTGAAATTCCATATTACACAACTGAATATAATAAATAAGCAGTCAACAATGGCTTCTTTGCACAAACTGTGGCAATGGTGTGACGAATCGAAGTTAGAAATGCTTTGAAATATTTTACATTTATGAAAATTAACTAGGTGTGAAAGTCATCTTTGAACACTATCATATCTATAAGTAATGTCGGGGTGGAAACTAATATTTTAAATAATATCATCAGAATATCATATTTCATAATTTCTGAATTTCCTCAAAAGACCAGATGGAGTGTCTGTGGCCCACCGAAAATGCAGATGGGAGTAGTTCTCACCTGTAAAAGAAGAGAGAGGGTTTTAGGAAAAGTAAATGGAACAAGTGCCCTGTCTTAAAGTAAAATTGCAATACCATTTCAATCACAATATCGTCCTATGGCATACATTTGCATGCAGTAGCCAGTTGTAATTATAGCTGTGTGTGAAAGAACACTACAGCTAGCAGCCATTACTGTACTTCACACAATTGAATTTTATATCAACTGTAAAAAAAAAAAAAAAAAACATATTCAGACTAATTGTATTCAATAACAAATAACGACTCACTTGGAATGTTTACTGTGTCAGAAAACTGTGTGTCTGCAGATGGAATTTTGTCAGTATGACCAACTGTATCCTGTGGGTCGAGTAGGGACATGCCTTTCGAATCCTCCAGCATTGGCTCCTTTGTCTTCACAGCCCAATGCATTGACTGAGACATACACACCAATCACAGGTTATCAATCATTTTCACTTCACATTCTTGTTTATATTTCTTATTATGACCCACTAGCGCTACTTGTCTTGCCCCACACAACTTTAGTCTTACCCTGCGCTCACACCAGCAGCGACTTTGTTGCTCTATGTTGCTGTTGCCTAGCTGTCACTTGGAGCCAGCTTGTGGGCGTTGCTAACGTAGTTTTGAGGAAGTGGGCTACAAATGTATTGACAGGAGATGCAATTCAATTTTTGAAAAAAAAAATTTATATATATATATATATATAAATAAATATTATAAATATATCTTTGCTATACTCATCGTGGAGTTGTATGGTTGTATTTTCTTAAAGGCTGGCCGAATAATATATTGCCCAATATATGTGTGAACCCACAAATCAGGTTCATTCCTGCTGAAAAATATGTTTTGGAGGGAATTCATTTTCCTGTAAATAGTGTGATCTTGCTTCAAACACTACCGTTTCATCATGGACTGGAAACTGGCATTCATAATCACTGATATCCATGCATGGAGACAACGCTGCTGGAGATCTGCTGGTGATTTTTATCTGAACGGTTTAATTTTAGCTAATTCACTTATAAAAAAGTAAGTCCTGCTCATAATCATTCACCTATGCACTGTTCATGAAGAATTTTAGCTAGCATCACTGACAACTGCTTAAATTTGCTATTCACTTAAACCTCACCATTCCCTGCAATCTTGGAGATCTACCTCCATGCATCTTTTTTTTTTATTAACATCCCTGTAAATGGACAGGGATGCATCACACAGGACAGGAAAGCCAACAACAGATTCCTCCATGTTGGCTATATGTGGGAACTAAAATGCTAATATAGGAACTAAAGTTTAAGAAAATGTTTCACAGCGAAAGAATGTAAGAGGAAAACATCTGCCCTCTGATTGGCTGTCGCTCGACTCTGTCGCTGCTCATTTGCATAAAGTTGAACTCAACTTTTTTTGTTGCCAAATTGCAGCAATTTTGGTGCCAGAGGACTCGCCACGCAATGTCGCTCGGTGTAGCACAGCGACCATTGGAAATGAATGACTTCCGGCCGCTTTGTCACTTGTTGTCACTGCCAGTGAGAGCGTAGGGTTACTTGGTGAATTTTTTGGTGGCTGATTAGCTTGTTGTATTAATTTAAATGCAGCCTGAGAAAATAAAATGGATTAAAAAAGCTAATGCTTGATTTATTCATTGTCAAGTGTCTGGCAATACATTCCACTGCTCCGACTAACCTTTGAAACAAACAGAAAGTTAATCTCAAGGTCGTAAACCACTTCACAAGTGAAGCCTCAACCAGTGGTGTCAACATAACCAGCACTTTTTCCCTCACACAAAAAAAAACACTGGTTGTTCGATGCATTTTGAAAAATGATTTGTCCTTTATCTGAATGATTAAATACTTACAGTTTTAACAGAGTCACCAAGGGCTTGCCAGTCACGGAATGGCATAGCTATTTTACTGCATCTCCAAAAATTGTACTTCTTCCTACTGTCATCATTGGTCAATATCTCTTTGGCCTCCTGTAATTTCTGAAAGTCCTCAACTAAACAAAAAAGATAACAAAAAATCAAGTTTTTAAGGTCAGACTTAAGATGATGAAGAAATGTGCACTGAATTCAATTGTGCTTTGGAACAATGTCATAGTGAAACCTTTATGAGTGGTTTTCCATGTGAGAGGACATGGAAACCTATGGTCAGCATTTTTAAACCATATAGCAGAGACACAATATTGGAAATGTCATATGGGATTATTTCATGGTTTAATGGACATAGTGGCTTTTTAAATTTTTTCCTTACAAGGACATTTTGCCACATTTGGGGTTTTGAGTAGGTTGGATTTGAAATGGATTCCCAATACCCCTTCAGGTAATTGCTTCTGAATTGTGGCAAACTCCATCTTCACAGCTCTTAAGAGTTCAGTATAAAAAATTAGGGAGTTTTTTCAGGTTCCTAACTGTTCCAGAGTCCAATGGTTCCCTTCAGTTTATGGGAGAGAATTACCATTACCTGCCTTGGGGTTACCAGGATTCTTATCTGGATGGCACTCCAGAGCTCTCACTTTGTACTCAGCAAGGATCTGTTCAGACTGTGTAATAAATAGAAAACAAGCCATGATTAAGGTGACAACGTATTATGTCTCAATGCATTACTGATGTAAATTTATGGCATATGCTTCCTTAGAACTGACGTAGTCCTTTCCTGTTCAAATTAAGCCAACATCAGCCAACAAACACCGGGGCAACAATCACACCAGTTAATTTTTGAGACTGTCCACACTATCGGCCTTTGGGTATTAAACATCAGGAAGGTCCTTAATCAGAACTGTTTGCACAAATCATGGAAATGTGTGTAGCAGTGGTTGGGATGCTGATTATCTACTTTTTTAAAAAATATTTCTTAAAATATCAGTGTCACAATATTAATGCAGGAAGACAAAGGACCATCTGTTCTCTTTTATCCTTATGATACACCAGTTAAATAATCTTTTCAGGGTTTCAATATTCAATCATCAATTCAATATTTAAACTCAACACCAAAACTCTCTCTGAACAGCAATGTCCTCCATGACATTGTCTTGAAAACTCCAGAATTATCCCTACACATCTTACACATTTTTTATGTAATTTTTTATTTGGACAAGGTTGTTTTTATTGAGACATGAATCCATTAATGCAGTCAACTTGGAAAGTGTTACAGATCACTGATCTGTCAAGGTATAACTAGTAAGGCATACCTGACAGCTCTAAAAATAGATCTGGAAAGGAAGATGAAAGCCAACAAAGAAATTCAATTGGATGGTGGCTGAATTGATCTGAGTCAATACAAAACCAAAAACACACCTGTTCTCCCTGCCACCCTACAGTGCTGCTGGTCATCTCATGTTTCTCATGAAGGAATAAATGTTTTACTCATAGCATTTTTGAACATTATCGGTATACTGAAAAAAAAAAAAAAAAAACATACTCAGTTTTTCACCACAGCAACCATCAATAGTCTGAGAAATTAACTCCGAGAAGATGGGCTTGTTAAACCATTTAAGTAATCAATAATTAATGTAATTTTTACAATGTTTTAACAAATGTTTATGTTTTGAGTATCAGAGGATTGACTGAAATTGAATGGTTGTTATTTCAGATTCTCTTTTTCCTTATCACTGTTAGGACCAATTATGGTCCAAATCTGACTCATAGTTTTTGAAATATGAAGACTTGTAGAAAACATGTCTCGTCAATATTTTCATATACAATTCGGAAAAATCATCTTTGAAATCACCATGTCTCATCTGGCAAAGTGTCACAAAAATCTGTGACAAGTGGTGTGAAAATATTCTCTCCTTAGGTGACAAGATAAGGAATGAGCCAATTTGTACTTCTTAACTGATTTCAAAGAAATTTTACAGGCAACTTTGACAATGCAAAAAATCTGAAATGTAATGCCAAGGAAATATATGGCATGTTAAGGTAATAAATCAGTTACCTTATACTTCCTGCAGCACTAAAGCATTGACTGAATCAAGGCATGGGTCTCACATAGGCCTGTTGTCCCCATAAACCCTCACATCCTAGCCTAGCCTACATTCCTGCAAATTTCTCAAAGTTCTTTTTTCCACAAATTCAGGCCTTTCCCAAGGCCTAAAAGTGAACTTGATTATATTCAGAGACGTTTGTGATTTAATTGGTATTTTGACGGAATATTTTCTCCACAACATTTCACTGCTGTAGGTCAATTTGACCAAAAAGAAAACCTTATTTCCGAGATCCACAGCTTAAGATTAACAACTTATAATTTGAATTCTTCATAAACAATTCAATTTAAATAGTTGTAATTCAAGCAATTTGCCGTTCTTTTCAGTGTGTCCTTTCATTTCTGATTGTAAGAGATAGTAATTTGAACCAGTTACAATTGTTATTCTTGATTTAGTGGATTTTAATTTTAACAGTCTCACTTGTTCGAGTCTGAAAGAGGAATTATTGATAAAGAATTTATGCTACCAAGGCCTAGATAAAATGTCCAATTCCAGTTTCCGTTTCAGTTAAAATATCTTGACAGCAAGAACTCGAATTGTAAAATTGACCATGATATCAAAATTAAGTCGAAGAAAAGCTTAAATGCCTCATCATACACTTGCAGGGGTAGCCTACATCATGCAGAAGATTGCCAGAAGTGAATCTCTTTCTGCTGAAAATAACACAGGGTCACGGATAGCCCTCTTGCATCACAACGATGACATGAGGGTAAATTCACAAAATGATTTCATTAGCTCAGACTACATTAATGTACGGCGCGTACGGGTTATAACTCAAGGCACGGCCACCGCAGTAGCGATTTATAACCGTTATGTTCATAGCCTACGTTCAACATCAATTCAATGGAAAAAGCTGTTGCTGTCGACAACTAGGCTGAAACAATCAACGCAGAATCAAAAGCACATTTATCGTGAATAATTTTCGCTGGTGGCGTAAAATAAAAGTTCAACAACCCAGACATGGTACACAGAATTGTACGGTTTACAAAAACATAGGTAGCCACGAATCGACAACAACAAAAGCAGATTCAAAAAATATTACGCATGGAAAGATAACAGATACTGCACTGTTAACTTGACAAATCCTTTAACAACTGAACTCCTGAAGAACAGGACTTCTGAAGGTAATTAAATATGCCGACTGAGTATGACATGTAATCAACAATAACGCATGCATGCATTAGCTTAGCAAACTTGCTGACACATGTTGCGCTTCCGTTTTTTCAACGTAGGCGATGACATTATTAGAAAACTGCTTGGCTATCATAACTTGTACTGTAACTAGCTGATACCATTGCGCACATATCGGTAATTACAGCGCTGTTTTCCCAATTGCTCAAAACTTTATCTGTATTTGTCGATCTATTATGTTGTAGTCAAATACAAATGCCAAATACTTGCTAGCTTAACTGAACTACTTATTTTATAAATCTTACCGAAGACAACTCGTCACATCCAAGCAAACCGTAATAATCTTCCAAGTCTTCTGCTTTACAATTTAATATTGCGTCCATCTCCACTCGAAGAATAGCCTAATCCTCTATTAAAGGCCGACAAGAGATGACTCAGATGTCGCAGACTATCCTATCTCGCAGCAAACCAGCTGGCTCCAGACTGACAAACTCACTGCACGACGAGGTTGAAAAAGGGTGGAATATTTTTTTCAGCTGGTACAAGCCATAACGCCAGTCGTGTTAGTGGTCGGCAGTTGCACAAAATGGTCCAATAGAATGATCCACCTGTAGTCCCAAGGACTGGTCCCAGGCAGTAACGTGCCCAATGGTGCATTCAGGATGCTTTGCGAAGTGCTATCCAGATTAAGTATGAAAGATCTAGCGCAGAAATATGTTCGAATAATCAATTTAATAATTGGGGGACCAGCAGCATAAAATTTACCTTTTCTTCTTCTTCGTCTTCTTCTTCTTGTTATTATTATTATTATGAGTAATCATCTTCTTCTTCTTCTGGCATTGAAGTCTATGGCAGCCCCTAGAACCGTATGGTAAAAAGTTTTGAAATTTGGCACACTGATTGGGGACAGTCCTGATTCTTTTCACCAAGCTACAGTCTGTGCCTCGAGCACCCTAGCACGACCAGTGGTTCAAAGTTGGAGGTGCGTTTGCGCAGGAAACTTTTGAACAGTATGCCCGATTGACGCACCCCGTGACGTCACTTCCGCCACATTGGATTTTTTTTTCCGCCATATTGGATTTTATGAAAAAGTTTAAAAATACTTTACAGAACACAAATTGTGTCTAGTCCTCCCCAAAATTGTCACGGGTGATCTTCAGACCACCCTCACAAAAGTTGTGAGATGGATTGTTGATTTTCGAAACTGTTTGTCCGTTACAGCCAATTGAAATCGTTGGCGAAGCTGGCAAACAGGAAGTGAGGTCATATCTCAGCAATTCTTTGATGTATCAATAACATACTTGGGATGTGGACTTTGGACCCCTTCCTGAGGATGTGCCAAAAAATTGATGCCATTTGACCTCTGGGGGCGCTGCAATAAGCAAAAACACATTCTCCCTAATAACTGTTGATGTGTTTGCCTTCTAAAAGTGATCCTTACGTGCAGTAATGCCTTTGGAGATCCCAAGACCTGCCATCAATTAGGTTGACATCATGTCAACCTAATTGATGGCAGGCCTTGGGTGATGCGGCTCCAAAATTGGCCAAATCAAAGGCAAACGACCCAAGCAGGACGTGAGCTCATATCTCAGTTACACTCAATCATTGGTCAATTGACATAAAACGTACTATCAGTGCTTGCAGCCACACTTTTAACATGATCAGATAAACTCACCGTGGTGACTGCCCTGCTGGCCCCTCATTGCTGCTTGCAGCCATATTTCTTTTAATTATTATGCTCTTCTTGATTCTTTGATCCTCAGTAGGCCTTAGCAACATGTACGTCTGAAGCTTCCCATTTATTTTCTTATATGGAGATTATGTGAACTTGACATATAAATCTGCAGTCAGGAACTCGGAAACACCAGAATTATCATCCTAATTAAATTGTATTAATTTCAAATGTGAAGTATATATCTGAAACATGATTATACCTATGAACATCTAATCCTGGAAGATTCACTGTCATACTTTTTCCATGTGGACATATTATGACTTTGTAATGGTTTGTATATGTTATCATATCAGAGTATGGGGACACCATGAGGAAATGCATATTTGCACCCAACAGTACATTGGATCTTGTAAAATGACATAATTCGTTCTCTGCAATAAGACCTTGCAAAACAAGCATGGCTTTCATGAAATGGACACACGTACTGTAACAGATCCAGCATCATGTTTTTCCATTGCTCAGGGTTCCAGGTTATACCTCTGAGCAATAGCCTTGTATACAAAGAGGTACCAAATCGCAGTCATGCCATAAAATCCATCTCAGATAAACTCACAATGTACAATTTTTGTTGAGACAATCACAGAGGTGTTGATTTATTTGTGTGATCTTAATTCTGTGTTTATATGTCAAGGGTTTGGACATTTTGGACAGGTGAAGGGAGGAAAAATAAATAAATAAACACATACATACATACATACATACATATATACAACATGAGCAGCGTGGAATTTGTGTCATATAAATTGTTACCAGAGAAGTTTACTCCAACATAAGAAAGGGCTTTAGGGGTAAGTACGATAATAATATATTTCAATAAACAGTAAAATTGAGAAAATAATAAAAATATAAACGACAGTAAGAGGTTGAGATTTTGAATATCAGGGTAGCAAAAATATGTAATGATATTAAGAACATTTTCTACAGATGACAAGTCATAGTGGCCATGTTTTCATAAAAAGTATGACATCTGTCGTCTCTGCCACATTGGGGTGGGAGAGAATAAGCTATTTGATTGACACACTTACTCTAGCTGAGAAGGGTTGAAACCACAGTATGAAAAGATAATTTTCTTATAAAATAGTTCACAAAATAGTCTTAGGGTGCCATGTCACATGTTGTGTCTGGTAAAGACTTGAGAAGGAAAAGACAGGGAGACAATTCAATATTTATTCAGCTGCACTGAGAATAGACAGCTAAAAAGTTTTAATTCATATGCAGTACCAAAATAAATGCATAAAACTAACTGGAGCAGATTCACAGTTTTTGCAAACATAACAGTGTTTTTGCAAGTAATAGGAAAACATGATTTAAATGCACAAGAGCAATATAGAACTTAAAAATAATGTATAGTTAACCTACATTATGTTGATCTTTGTTTGGGGAAAATGACTGTTGGTAGATATTTCTGAGCAAAACTTAGTATTTATATTCGTGGACAAGTTATTTTCAGATAGTTATGAGAACAATCTCAATCGTTTGAAAGGATGCCATAGACTTCTGAAAGGATACTAAAATGGTAACTACTTACTATATCATACAAATGGTATCACATTTTTACTACCATATTGTTATTAGTGATACTTTAATATATTCACACTAGATCACTAATTTAACGGAAACTTATAAAACTAGTAAGCCTTTTTCTTTGTCCCATTTTCTTACCCTTCATTTATTTTCTCAGCGTTTTTTGTTTTACCAACTTATTGTAAGTTGCAAGGAACTAGTGTATTTTCATGCTCACTCTTCTTTATTAGCTGTTAACATGCATTCAATGATCATCTATTCAAACGCTTTTACATGTACATGTTTGATGAGCAGAACCGCTTATTTAGCGATTACATTAATACCTCATTGAAAATGCTCGTATAATTAAAATGTATCATGGTTATTGGGTCTGCGGAAAGTCATCAGCGATCTGAATCTTATGAACAAAAAGATCCAGGGGCTTATCTTAGCAATGACACAGCAATAGAAGGGCAATATGTATTTTGTACTATCGGTAACCCTGTAGGCTGAGCTCAATATTCCTGGGAATACTGTAGTCCCGCGACCCATTGTGAATACATGCACGATTGCAGACAAACGTAGCCGACCACATGACACATTTTGTTGTGGTTGACGTCAATGACTGATCGAGGTGTTGTGTGGGCCAACACCACTGGTGCAGACAGAGTCACGTGCTCCGTTTAAATCTCCCAGCTGTCGAGAACGGAAGAATTCTATGGTTGAGCCTTGGCGATAACTTGTGTCTGAGCTAAAGATGGCGGACCGAGAGAATATGCTCCTGGATTCCAGTCCCATGGTCTCTGAAACAGGAGAACCACTGTCGAAAAAGGCCAAACTAGGCGTGACGTTGGGATGTGAGATGAAAACCTTTCAGACAGAGCAAGGAACGTGTCGAAACGAATCGGATGAGGTTAGGTCGGCAGGGACAACTGAACGATTAGAAGAGGAGAGGAAGGTTAAGGCGGTGGCGGTGGGACAGGCCACGGCTCCATCAGGCGGAGACAATGAACTGTTGGTCTCACAGCTTGGTGGAGAGCCGCTGAATCAGGAAGAGAATGCGCTGGTCGACGAACCTAAAACTGCTGCAGAGCTACCAGGTATTTAGCTTGCAAGCTAGCGAGCTACCATAGCTAGTTAGCATACGAGATAAAGCGCGGACGATGTGGGAATGTAATGTTAGCTAGCTGTGGTAGATATGTTGGTGTTACGACGACTGTCGTGTTGGTTTGTTGTGGAGGAGAAAACTCAGCTTGGCTTGCTATTTAACTAGTTGATCGTGAATTTCTAAACTTAATTTATTAACAAGCAGTCTTCAGAGATTAATTGCCTCCTAACGCCAAGTTTCTTTTCATAATGTAAGTTCGGCACTTGGCGCCTGCTAGCAGTCCTGGCTATTCCTCTGTTTACTGCCTAACGTTGTCACCAGGTTTTATTAGCAGGGTAGCTTGCTAGCTACATTTTTAGGTAATTATAACATGTTTACTACCTAACTTTAGTTTAATCCCATTCTCACTGCATTGGTTGAGAATGTTAGCACTCAATTAAGTTATTGAAAACTAGTTTTTGACTAGGAAGATAATTATTTGAAACATACCAGGTAGCGTTATTTAGTCGTACGCACAAATGATCATTTTGGAATATGTTAGCTTCCTGGAAAGCTTGCCAGTTTGCAAGAAAGTGATTTTTGATTGCTAGCTATCAAACGTTATTCTGTACTTTAATTGTTACGTAGCTACCACTAGTAGTTAGCTATGCATTTGAAGTAGGATATGAATGAAAGACACGATTAGTAGCACATTAACAAATCACAGAATGTTTTTATTTTATGGTTTATTACCATATGGATTATGACTTAAAATGAAAATTAAACCCTAGATGAAGGTGTTCCTCCGAATGGCTGTCACCCTCACAACTGTGATGAGGATGACGAAGACGACGATGATGATGATGATGATGATGACGACGATGATGTTGATGGTGAGGATGATAATGACGACAGATCTTCACAAGCAAGTTCAAGTGATTGGACACCTCAGCCACAAATTGGTATGGACGAACTTTAAGGAGCGTGTTTAATGATAGTTACCACTCTATTTATGGTATAAATTATTCTGAATAGGTAAATAATACCAAATAAGATGTGAATATGACTAAATGATTTCTAATGCCATTTCAAATATGACATTCTTTTCACAAGAATTCCCCTAAATTTTTTTTTTTTGTAAACAAATAATCCTTGTCATCTTCCAGGCTCTTACAGTTTTATTCAGCAACACATCATGAGAGAAACAGACCCTCGAACGATTTTGAAAGACCTCCTTCCAGAAACTGTGCTTCCTCCTGACCTGGATGACATGACCCTCTGGCAGATAATTATCAACATCTCAGAACCTCCTAAAAGAAAGAAGCGTAAAGATCTCAACACTTTGGAGGATGTGGTCAGGTTGCTGCATGAATCTAAAAGGATTCTGGTTTTAACAGGTGCTGGGGTAAGTAATTATTCAGGTTATTCTTATTGAACATTTTGACTGTATGCTCACAGTTCCATCCATTTCTGAGTGTGAAGCTGCCATTCTATTGTATTTTTTGTTGAATGCATAGTAATTTTTTCTAAAAATGCATTGTGTAACATGAAATGGAGAGCTTCAAGGCACTCATGGGTATGTCTTCAATTGCAGGTGTCTGTATCGTGTGGAATACCCGACTTTCGTTCCCGAGATGGTATATATGCAAGACTTGCTAAAGATTTCCCCGATCTTCCTGACCCTCAAGCAATGTTTGATATTGAGTACTTCAGAAGAGACCCAAGACCCTTTTTCAAATTTGCAAAGGTTTGTGGCTAAAATAATTTGAATAATCTTTCAGAAAGTGCTTTATGTCTGGTCACATGATTTAGTCGACAGAAATGCTTTATTTCCCATTTTAAAAAGTGGCAGTGTATAGTTGTCAGCTATGAAAAACTGTGACAAGGATCTTCATAACAAACAAAAATGATTAAATCCTTACTACAAGATTATTTTGTATAAGAAATTCCATTGTCAACTTCATGTTTAAAAATGAGCAGTTACAATGTTTTATTGTCAGGTGCAAGATTTGACTCCATTTACACCTGGCACTTAGTATGACCCTATCTGGATTGACATTAGAGAGCATCATCCCTCACAGTATGCTGATGAGCTTTCAAATGCCTCCCCGGAAACTGCAGGGCTTATCATGAGATTCCTCTTCTTATGCAAGTTATATGTGGATTGGCAAAGCTGCCGCGTTTATACTTGGGAACAAGACTTCCACAACACGTGTCAAAAAACCAGGGGCACCTTGGACAATCAGAATTTCAGCCCTGCATGTATTTACCCATGCCTTTACATGTGTGAAATTGCAATCTGTGTACAGTACCAGTCGCTCAAGGTAGATTGTAATACCAGGTGGATATGGGGCCATTGAGATTTTTAATTTCATGGAGAACCACTGCCTAGACTGTGCATAAATATTACATATAAAATGGTCACAATTCAACATTTTCCACACAGGAAATCTACCCAGGGCAATTTCAGCCATCACCATGCCACAAATTCATTTCAATGCTGGACAAGGAGGGGAAACTGCTCAGAAACTACACACAGAACATTGACACTCTTGAGCAGGTGGCGGGTGTGCGGAGGATCATACAATGTCATGGTGAGTGGTGCTGGTCTAACAGCCAGTTTTATCCTGTGTTTTATCAGATTGTTTTGTTTGTGTTTTTGTTTGATTGTTTGTGGTTCATTTTTAACCGTTGTATCCAAATGCATTGCAGGCTCTTTTGCCACTGCATCCTGCCTCATATGCAAGTACAAAGTTGACTGTGAAGCTATAAGACAAGACATCTTTAATCAGGTATGGCCTTAGGTAAACAAATATACAATAGGTACATTTTTCACATCCAATTCACAACATCAAATTTTTAAAATCCTTTAGCACATGTTAAAAATTTTCACATGCAATTTCAGTGACAGCCTCTTCGTGTCTTTGTACAAGCAAAACGGTTTTGTATGGAATAAATGCTTTAATAAAGCAGACCCATAGTGATTCAGTAGTTCAGGTCATCTGTTGAGTTCTGAAACACTCACTGCATACTTTTTTCCACTCACTAAGCATATTGTATAAACACAGTTGAGGGCTAGTGAGTAAATTGGCGTGTTATTTTGTAATATATATTTTTATTGGAAGTATGGTAGGTACATCTGTTTCAGCCAGGGAGCTGTTATTTTGTCATGGTTGCACTAAAGCCTGTTGATCTGTGAAAAATACTTTTGCAGGTTGTACCACACTGTCCGAGGTGTCCTGACTTCCCATTGGCAATCATGAAGCCTGATATAGTCTTCTTTGGAGAGAACCTGCCAGAACAGTTTCATAGGGCAATGAAACGGGACAAAGATGAAGTTGATCTCCTCATTGTCGTTGGATCCTCTCTTAAAGTGCGACCAGTGGCACTTATACCAAGTAAGTTTATAAATAGGCAGAACTCTTAATCGGTTTATAAAGATTTAAGTCTCAGTATTCTTCAGAGGTTTGCCCAAAACATAATTAACCACTTTATTCCACTGATTATCAGTGCTAGGGCTGAAAGATAAGGACATAAATAGTTTATGTATTTTTCTACATATTGTGATTTGAACTGCAGTATGATAAACATTTGGATCAATACTCAACAATTAATTTTGACATAGTTAAAATGATCATTTTCAAGAAATCAAATGTTATTTTGGTATGGGTAAGAGATTAAGGTAATCAGTCTAAAAGTATGAAGTAGTAAGTCTAATATATACCAGTGGGGAAAGGGACATAAAAGCAAATGTCAGTGAGATAAATCTACTTTCTGAATTGATCGAACTCACTTAACTGTGTAAATGAATGCTCCTGAATATCTAGAGACGAGGTAGGTCCTTGGGGGGTCCTAACATGGGTCCTTAGGATCATGCATGGGAACCCCTGGCTCAGTGTCTTCTGTGAAAGATTTATGTGAGTAATTGTTTTTTTCTAGGCTCTATTCCACATGAAGTGCCTCAGATCCTGATCAACCGAGAGCAGCTTCCACACCTCAACTTCGACGTGGAGCTTCTGGGAGATTGCGATGTCATCATTAATGAGCTCTGCCACAGGTTGGGTGGGGAGTACAAACAGCTATGCTACAACCCTTTAAGACTGAATGAGATCACAGAAAAACCGCCTCGGCCTCAGAGAGACCCTGTGGTGGACCCTTGCTGTGACCCCACTCCCAACGCTCCTGAGCCCTCTGAGGTGCAAACAGGGGAGTCGAAGCTGGCCTCCAACGAACCCACAGATCAGACTGAAGTGTCTTCAAAGGTGGCCCCCACAGCAGAGGAAGCTACAGACAGTTGTCTGAATGCAAGGACTCAGTCACCTGATCATGAGGAAAGCGAAAGTATGGACCTTCAGGGTGCAGACTCTAGGACAGATGAGGCCTTGAGACTGAAGGACAGAAACCCTAAAACAGAAGGGCATAGAAGATGTTGGATGAGTCGCGTAAGCAGGAGTCCAATCAGCAAGCGCCTTGAATGTAAGTTATGTTCAATACTTCTTTTCATCATATTTACAGCCCCCTCCAGCTAATTTTCCATCTGGTTTACTTGAAACAATGCGCCAAAGAAATGCAGTTGAATGGTAATGTAGTATTTCATGGGACTAATTAAAAAAGGAATTCCCCCTCATTTTCTCAATAACCAGTGCTGAGATTACCTTTAAGTATCTCAAATTACTGATTACCTGCATGTAACTTGTCATCAGCTGGTGTAGCTCTGGAACATAATTTGGTTACTTTGTGTTACTTTTGTGTTACTTTCTGCAAGAACACAATGAAACAAAATGTGTAAATCATATAAAAGATGGGGTTTTTTTCACCAACATGAATGTCATATAAATGTATGCCACTGTGCCTCTCTAGGAAGCTTGCTGGCTGGATTTAACAAGAAAAAGTTGAATGTAGTTGATTAGTTATCATATTATCACTTCTGTAAAACTAGTTAACATCTAATGTGTCCTTGAATCACCTGGCCACAATCAGAATCTTAACACCAGCTAAACTGTAATTGTTTCCTGACTGAAAAAAGCTTTGCTAGCAGAACAGTGACAAAAACATAATTTTTTTAGCTAATGACCTAGTTAAGTGAACATAGCCAGCAGCTAAGACATCTGAAAGCTCAATTTTACCTTCATATGTTTATACACATTCTATGTTGAGTCTTTGGATGTTGACAACAGATGCACTGCTCGTAGGCGTGTCTTGTACTGCAGGGTTACATTTTTGTATTATTTTTGAATAACTGTTTTTGAGCATTGTGATGGAAATCTGTGTCCATAATCTGAATACACAGGTAAATTAGATTGTGCTCATGTTTTTCCTGCTTTAATGTCAGATATAGAAAACGTAAGATATATGAGGCTCCAAAAAAAGAAAAACCCCTCTTCACTTGCAGGCGATTTTTTTTTTTTTTTGGTTCTGTGCCCTGTTTAAGAACTGATATCTGAAGAATGACTAATCCATTGAGGCAACTTTTTTGCATTTACTCATTGAGTATATATAGATGTGTAAAAATCTGCAAAAATTCTGTATGTTTTCTGTAAATTCTTTTTTTTTTTTTTTTTTTTTTTTTTTTTTGAAGTGGTCACTTCCCACACCATTGCTTGATTCGAATTGGATTGACCCAATAAGAATTTTGAAGCATTTGAGGCATCATGGTAGTTTTTCTTAAATTTGTGCGTACCTACCTAATGGAAGTTTTTAATTTTATCTTCAATTTCTGATTAGATTTTCTCCTAATGTGGCGGTTATCAGCTTTGACATTTCATTCTACTTGCATTGAGATACATCTCTCTGTTTCCAGCCTGTCAATACCTATTTCAAGCACCAAATCACTACATCTTCCATGGGGCAGAGGTGTACTCAGACTCGGAAGATGAGACGTCAAGCTCGTGTGGGAGTGGGAGTGAGGGGTCCTGCTGCAGCCCCGGCAGGCTTGGGGAGGAGGACAGCGAAATGGATGAGCTGTATGCCGCTGCAGATGAGAGGGAAGCCAGAGTGGAGGGCCTGAGAGACCCCCTGCCGCTGAAACAAGCCAATGAGGACCCACCACCCATGGGACAGACAGACAATACAGCTGAGAGTGTCCCAAATGCTGCACAGATTTGAACCCCTATACATCATGATACCATCTTTTTAGCTATAACATGTCTACAAGCACTAAAAAAAAGGCAAGACTTAAATACATTGGCAACGAAGAAGAATTACTTTCTGAATATACAAATGCATATACAAATGCTGATGCAATGCCTTCTGACCCTGGACTGCATGACTGATTTGAAGCCTTTCTGTGATTTTGGAGGTGTGGGTTATCAGGATTTATGTCACTTGTGTGTCAGCAGTGTGAGCACGTGGCCTGCGGGGGGAAGTTATACGCTGCCACTGTCACCTGACCTTAAAGGACCTTTGGGACCAAATTGCAACAACCGCTCTAAAGCAGAGCCCTGCAAGTCTGTGACAGCTGTGGACTGTTGTAGAAACAATGTGTACATTGGTACCGCCGGAATACTCTCCAGATGCTGCTCAGCAGCATGTGGAGGTGTGAAACTGTCATTAAAGCTAAAGGAGATCTAAATTAATGGTTTGTGGTATGTATTTATCCTAATTTAGGTTTTTTTTTTTTTTTTTTTTTTTTTTAAGATCAAGCAATTACCTTTCATGCAAGTATTTCTACTTGCCTCTGAAATTTATGTATGTATGTATGAACACGCACGCACATATACACACACACACACACACACACCTCACCTTGTTTAGAAGTTACCTAAATTGGTTGGTCACATACCCCACATTATATTGTACACACAGCAGGTGCAGTCATCCAAAAGATTGGATGTTATTTGCCGAAAATTTCATTGAATATGTTTTACCTGGTTATATTTGGTTTCTGAATTTAAACACTGCCATTCAGTTAGTTATAGGATAAAAAAGGGAATAACAAACATAGACCAAAGAACATTTTTTCTACATTGGTTGAAAATGACTTTATGTTCTCATTAATCTTCTTTTTTTTATTTCTCTCCATGTCTGCAACACACAGTAAACAAAAACACTGGCATTCTTTCCTTGAAGATTATCGGCAGCTACTTTTTAAGGTAGAGCTAGTATTGTTATTTTTGTATTTTGTAATACCTAAGGCATACTCTACAAGAGTAGGTGATGGTTTTCAAGAAAAAAAAAACAAAAAAGAACTGTAGCTCTGAGTGTGAAAATATTTTAAGCCTTGTACATGTATTCAATAAGCTGTCAGTGATGCAAAAGCACTTTGATGTTTCAAGAAAAATTCTTCCTGTGGAAATGGTAAAGATTGCCATTTTGGGCAAAATGCATCAAGAACAACTTGTTATAATTAGTACAATTACATGCCTCGTTTCTAATGGTGAATATATGGCTCTGTGATTCTGAATTGGCTTTACTGAGGTTAAAACACAAAATCTGTGCAGGGACTGCCAGGACAAAATGATCAATTAAAATTTTAAACTTGAAACTTCAAAGGTTTCACCCTTAACCTAACAATAATTATACCAGTATACCACATTAGACATTGAAGTATATCCCAAATACTGCTTCAATTCTGAGAACATGGAAAAATTGGTCGTGAAAATGTTTGCATTAGAAGTATCCCATCAATATTAACTTTCACTATTAATGGGAGGCATTACCATATTTTGTTCAGTCAGGGTAATCCTGTTCATTGAACAAATACAAACGTTTCAGGAAAGCAACTGCAATTGGCAATGGCAGGAGCAGAAAAAATGGCGTCTGATGTGGGTTTGTGGTGGGGTATTCATCGCTTCATGATCCTTTTCATTTGATTCTCAAAAACTTTCCAACTGAGCGTGACTTTTTCATATTTGTATACTGTACTTAATTTTACCAAAGAATAAGAAGGCTCTCGGTAGTATATTTTTAACAGATACAGATGAGTGCAAAGCAGTGATGGGAAGAGAAAGAAGTTCAGAAAACTCAAAATGGGAGGAGCTATTACAAGCACTCACTGATGTGGACCACTTTTTGTGTGCTGTGGAAAGCATTGTTTTGGTTAAAACTATTCAGTCATAGCTTGCTATAGTTCCACCCATAATGGAGTTCATATTCATATATTTCTGCATTCTCCTGCATCTCAGAATAGGCTCTGGATATAAGACCAAGTGTTTGCTGCAGTTTGTTTAATTTATTATGTTAACACTGTTATTCCACTGCTGTCATTTGTCTAAGGTCTCATTGAGACAATGGAAGTGGTGGGTGAAATCAATTCAATGTCAATGTATGTGTAGTTATTTTTTGTAGTAGTAGTTACAAATTGTAGATATTGTTTTAGAAGGCTTTTAAGAGTATTGTTCACATTTACAATGTCCCCCTCTGAGCAGTGACTTCAGTTATTAAAGCAACCCACCCAAATGAAAACATTAGTGTTTCATTTCTGTTGAGTTTTGTGTTTTTAACAGCATTTCCTCCATACATGTCAAACAGTTTTAGATACACATTTGGGGATTATAGCATGGAGACAGGTTGTTTTTTGTCAGTTCATTTTATTGAGAAGATTCAAAATTACATTTTATTTATACAGCTCATGGATTTCAAAGTTTCTGCTCTGTTCCCTGCATCATAGTAGAGAATCAGTTTCACTAGTGTGATGTTACATGGTCTGGTTGCCAATTTGTAGAATGTGGTTACAAATATTGTTTGTTCTGTACATTGCCAGTATTTGCTTTTTTTGATGTATTGGTGACCTGTTTCACTGCAGTCATTATAAATGTCTTCTGTTGTTGCTCTGAGTTTATTGAAAACATAGCATACAGGGATACATCCCTACCCCAATTCAGAAGGTAAATATAATTTACCTAAATTGACAAAATGCCTATGCCTCTGCACTTGTGTAGCTTTGGATGTTTTCCACAATGCTAGCCTTTCTAAGAATCTTTGGCTTGGTTTCCAGCTGTGGTGCAAAAGAGAATATACAAATGGATGTACCTTGATGTGCATTATGGAAATGGTTGTCAAATATACTGGTAGATACATAGTTTGTTTGATGTTTAATATGTAGTGATCAGAGTTTATGATTCAATGATTTTGAGCAGGCAAACCAACACATCTGAACAGCACCAGGTTATTTGCATTCATAGTTACAGAAATTAATGGTTAACCTTCTTACTAAGTATCAGTTATATGGATTAAATTAGCAAGTATGTAGTACTCATGTAGATGGATCTTGGTGTTATCTGAAAAATCCTGTAACAAATGCAAATATTATACACTTGTATGCCTTATTTTATTCATCTATTTATGATACTGGTTGAAAAAGAATGATTGCCTACACAACTATGCCAAACTATGAAGGTACAGGGCTTTTAAAAAAGCATGACCTTGAGTTTGGCTTTCTTATTTAAACAAAAATAACCAGCAACCTAAATGTTATACAGAATATGAAAATAACAGAATATTGGGAGAGAAAATGGAAGACAAAACAGTAAGGCAGTAATAGGCAACAAATGAGAAATAACTGCAAAGGAGCTGGTAGAGAAGAACATATTTGAGCAGTTTCATGCCCCCCTTCTGTCCTGATCTTTTATCTGTCTCCAGTATTTTAAACCTTGGCCACATTTTTTGGGTTAGACCAGTTGTCAAAAGTTAACATGTATGAGATGTGAGATTTTCTGCCCCTCTGAATTTTTGAAAAACATCTACAACCCAAATACTGTGGGGTGTTTCTTTGGTCTGCTTTATAATAAAAAAAGGATAATGCTCAAGAAGTCCAAAATACAGTTGTCATCATTAGTAAGAGACCACACCATTGGCAATACTTCAATGGTCAATTCATGACTTGTCTGCTGCATTAGATGGCACAGCAATTATGTGCTAGTGTGTTACTGGTCCATTTAATGCAGGGCATTAGTAGGAAAGCATTATCAGAAAAATGCCAAGCTTCCTTAAATGTAAATGAATAAAAGAATCTTACACATTTTTATTTAACTTTTAGTAAATTGTTTTATTTTCCAAAGGTGGCCTAATGCATTTTGAATTTGTACATTTAAGATTCTTGTTTGCTTCA
The DNA here is from genome assembly GCA_019788955.1 of Albula glossodonta. Lineage (NCBI taxonomy): Eukaryota > Metazoa > Chordata > Actinopteri > Albuliformes > Albulidae > Albula > Albula glossodonta. The sequence goes on along the minus strand of JAFBMS010000020.1, from coordinate 7,833,916 downwards.
CTTTTGCTGTATTAAAAGTAGGTCTTTGCATTATTAGTAGCATGATGCTACAGGGATGTATCTTTTGCAACTGTTGAATCAGCTGTAATAAGACGATGCTCCTTTGTGTTGTATGCATGTCTTCATATTAAAGATTGTATACCTGTAATCACTAGCTGATAGCATAACATCTTTTTTGCAAAAAAAAGGACACCATGGCAATGTTTTCTAGTTTTATATGTAGATTTTCCAAAAATGACATGGATGTTTTTCCTCAAAGCAGACCCTTGTCTCCAACATTATTTTTATCTTATCCTTTCTCATTGTCATTTGTACTTCTGTCGTTGAACTTCAGCAAGAATACTGATTTTATATCTTGGGGACACTCTACTCTAGAACTCTTGAATTATTACAGTTAATGTATTATGTATACCAGTATCAATTGAGGAAAAATGTATAAATGTAATGCAATAAAGTGTCCAGATATTCTCTCATTGATGGCCTCATAATTATATTGTTCATGAACTAAGTTAATGATTATGGCAGATGTCTTCAATACACTGAGCACTTTTCAGAAAACATAGCTGTCTTACTTTGTGGCTTTCTCCTTTGCATGACCTTATTTAGATTAACTTAAAACACCTACTCCTGCTGCTGGGATGTTTAGGAAAGAAATTTGGGTTAAGAACCTACTTAAGAGTACATGAACAGTGTCTTACATGCTGTGACTTGAACCTGCAACCTCTGATTTTAGAATGCTGCATTCCTTGTCCAGGAAACTGCATTGCTCTATCGCCAAACATAATTACCAATGACTAGCTATTAGACTACAAGTTGCTGAGAGGTTTTTGTTGCTCATTTACCGTATGGAAATTGCTCATAACATGGCACATGGAAAGTTAGCAGCATTTTGGTTGACCCCTTTGCTACAGAGTGAGGTTAAAACAATTGAATATATGCAAGTCGGAAATGTCAATCTTTTACCCTGCAGACTACCTCTCAATCCAGTTTATCGAAGTCTTTTTACTGGTATACGATCATATACTCGGCTATGATGCAGTCCGTTAGACAGTGTAGCCATCATTTGTAGAAGTCCACAATAACCACCTAAGTTTAAAAAAAAAAACAAAAAGTATGTGGTTATTGTGGGCTTCTACAAATGATCACCACGGTGAAATGTTCTACCAAGAATGCATCTTCACCTGCTGAACTGGGTTATATGGGGAACATGGAGTCATTTACTGGTCCTATTGATACGGAGTCCAGTTGTAAATACGAACTTTTTTTTATTACGTTGACATTCACTCATTGGTCAACGTTTGGTCGACTTGGCTTTATGAATGGCTATTACTTAATGTCAATCAAATGTTGGTTTTGGATAGTTTGAGGTTATTTCCGTAGGGCATCAGGACAGTTTCGGTTTGACCTCAGTCTGTTCAGCAAGAGTTGAGTCATGGCAAGCAGAATGTTTCTCCGGATTCCCCGCTCTGCCCTCCGATTATTGACTTTTAATCCGGTTCTGAGAGCAACAGCTCAGCGTACTATTGGGACTGTAAAGGGTAAGATATAAAATACTAAACTGGCGCTATTGGAAGCTATCTATTTATAGTAGTCAGTGTAAACCGAAGGAAAACTGCGCGCTTCTATTAATTTCAAACTCGTCTAAAGATATCTACCTGTCGAAGGAGATAGTGAAATCGGTATATTGATGTTTGGTTTGGGTGGTCAGAGTACGACAAACGCACTGGGAATGATCGTACCCTCTATTTCTCCCTATACAGAGACGTTATTTCGTGACGCAGGCAATAAAATGTATACATTTTTTTCTGTATCATATATTAACTTACTAAGATTTGAAAACGTACACCGGTTTTCATTATTTGTAACATTGCACATTATGTGAAATGTCGAAGTCAATCAAGGTCATGGGGAGTCCATTCCAGTGTCAGGCCGTTCTCAGGGACCCACCTTTTCTGGCAGATGTTCAATGCAGGTTCTGAGCCAGACTTGGTCTTTGACAGCACGCTATGAAATAGCCTTAAGTTGTATAAAGCGGATTGCCGGTATAATATGATTTGCAACATTTGCCTATTCATGACAATTTGATAACTCTTGGCTTCCCTATAACAGAAAGCAGACTACGCGCGAGTTCTAGATTTTGCGACTTCATATATATATATATATATATATATATATATATATATATATATATATATATATATATATATATATATATATATATCCTGTATACATATATTTTTTTAATCTTTTAACCACACAACTTCCTTGTCCTACAGTCTGTATTTATTTAATTGTATACAAGTCATTAGGGCTCCCGATTCCTTATTGGTATATTACAAGATATCCGTTCATATACATTAGTAATACTACAAAACTTAATAAGAAATCGGTCATTAAAAAATGTCATTAATACCTCCACCACATGAAAATCATGCTGTTCTCAGGAATTCCAACCGATGATGAGCAGGCGACTGGGCTCGAGCGCCTGACTTTACAAGCTTTGAAGAAGGGACAGGTAATAACGAGAAAATGCCTTTGGAAATCTTTTTGACAACCTAGTAACAAACTAGGGTAGGAACAGCCTAATACTGGCATTAATTTCGCTGTCTTCATTTGACACAGGATCCATTCAGCATTCTAAAGCCTAAGAAGTATGCTGGAACTAAGGAGGATCCTCACATTGTGCCTTGCATTGGCAACAAAAGATTGGTGGGCTGCCTGTGTAAGCATTTCATAAATTTTTTTTTTTAAATCATAGAGGTAATTAAAATTGTTTTTGTAATCAGGTGACCTCAGTTTGTTTGAAACTGTTGAGAATTAGCTACAAAACATTCCCTTGTAATTCCAGGTGAAGAGGACAATACATCTATTGTATGGTTCTGGCTTCATGAGGGTAATTCCCAGCGATGTCCATCCTGTGGCTCCCACTACAAACTGCTTCATCACCAGCTCCCGCACTAAAAGCAGGACAGGAGTTTCTATCATGACCACCTCTACCTGTTTTCAGAGCATGATTTCATCCTGGTTATATACATATGACTAGGAATACCACTGCTTTATCAATACTAATATCAATAAAATACCTAATATAAAAAAACCGATATACCAATGCACATGCATGTGTCTGTATATTTGTGAATATACAGTGAAATTCAAGAATTGTTGACTCACATTTTGGAAATTGTATGGGGAAAACATCTTTACACCATTTTGCAGTAGCTCAGTAGGTGTAAGAGACGTCTAGTAAGGGAGTCCTCGCTGCAAAAAGCCCAAGAGAAGGACCTGATACCTGATCCAGTTCTGCCCGGGCCGTGTTTTCATTGGTCTGTGAAACTCCTGCCAGTCGTTTGATCCCTGGACTTTGGAGCATAGTGGCAGAAGCATGGAAGTGAAAGGAACTTCCCTTACAAAAAAGAAAAAGCAGTATTACTGCTGTGTATACTACTGCGGTTGAAACGCAGTATTTTGGATGCAATAGAACTGCAGTTATACTTCATTGTACTGTAGTTTTATTGCATGAAACTGCAGTTATACTGCATCGTATTGCACTGAATTTCAGTTGTACTACATTGTACTGCAGTTGTGTCGCACTAAACTGCAGTTATACTGCATTGTACTGCAGTTTTACTAAACGTAACGTTAAGCGATGTCGAGGAAACAGTAATGGCATTTATTTAAAACTAGATAGTTCCACAAGAAACTCGGTTTGCTTGCAGTGTATGTTTAAAACTATATGTACTGGATGTTTTAATATACAAATAATATATTTATTAACCATATGGGGGTTGTAGTATATTTAAATGGTAATGTTAAATGTGAATACAAATATTTGGCAAGTACATTTTAAAATGTTTCAACAGCTATAGCAGTATGAAGCAAATTTTTTTAAGTCTTTGATAGGTGGCCATGGTGTAGGCCGGACTATACACTCCGACTACCTGTACGTTAATTATCCCTTATTTAAAGCATTTATCAACACTAACTCTAGCATCATAAATAACCTGAACTGAGTGATCACTACTGTCAATATTTTAAAAACAAAGTAGGCTAACAGGAGAAGGGGAAAAACGGAGGTTTCACAGACTAATGAAAACAGGACATAGGCGGAGGTGGATCAGGTCCGTCTCCACCCTCTGGATTTTTGGTTCTGCTTGGATATTGTACCATTATTTTATTTGTTTATTTTTTTAAACATCTGACACACGATGACACAATCAAGGGGCATATTCATAATGACCACAAATGTATCATGCATCCATTTGAAGGTAGATTGTACCATTCAGATTTTTTTGCTAATCAGGGCAAAATACTGCAAAGATCTATATTAATCACCTTACTAGATAAAGGTTTGAGTAAGCAAGCTAGATGGCTAGCCATAATTTAGTTCAGCCAAACAGCAGCCTGCAACAACAATGCTTTTAATCTTACCTTTCAACACCACTCTATCTGCAAATAACTCAAACAAAAACTACTGTTCAAATTCTTTAAAAGGTCAGCCTATGGCACCTCATGTGTCTTCATATAACTGAGTGATCTCTTTTGGTCAGTTCCCAGTTTAATAATACAGTATACAAAAAGTACACAGCTGAGAGCAGCTTTTCTTATTTTGAGGGCAATGCAAAAATTGGCAGTGTACTGAAGCATCAGAAAACACTTCACCTTTGTGTAGCACATAGACATCACTGAAGGAATCATCAGTTCAGGTAACCCCAAAGTTTCTGAACTGCAGACAAACTCCTGTACAGACTGATTTTATTATCATATAAATTCATATATGCAGCATTTACCAATGTTTAACATCACTAAACACAAAACCTGAAAGCATTACAGGTGAGAATACCTGTCCTAAAAAAATGGTGAGCCCTTACATCAAGAACTCCTCACTGACAACATATAAACAGCTGTAAATATTTATTTGTCAAGAGAGTTAATGACAATCAGTAGAATCTATTCAATGTCCCTTTTTTTAAAATAGAAGATAAAAGGAGACATTTTTTCTAATTGTGTTTATGTCCTATCACTGTGGATACATCCATTGAAAGACAGGAGAGAAATGCAAGATTTTGAAGAGTATTTAAGCATTTACAATGAAAAATGTGAAAATATTAGTTTTACTACTTTATTTCTTTGATGGGTGGGTAGCTTTCAATATTGAAAAAAAAAACATTAAAAATTAATCTATAAATGAAAAAAAAAATACTAAATAGAAACAAGTAGTTGCTGACCTACTATATCAATTCTTGCCTTATTTTTGAGAACCCTGAATTGATCTCTCCCTGGTGATTGCCTCTGAACAGATACATTGGGATTATTGCATTGTAGTTTTATCTGGGTTTGCTCATAAATCAGAAAAGCATGTCTTGTTTCTCATCTTTTGGCACAATTTAGGCACATCAGCCAGGAAAACTGTAAATGTTCAGATCAAAAAAATCAGTTAGCCGGAACTTGTTGATATTTTTCAATACATTATTATACAAGACTGAAGCCTTGATAGTGATCGATAGCCTGTATGAGCTTGCTCTGGAGTATGTCTTTGCTGCTGTACTTTGGAAGATCCAGCAGGTTAAAGCAGGTGTGTGCCACAGGCAGGTACTCGTCTCCTCCTCCTGTGGACTGGATTACTAGCCTGAGACTCTTCATGCCCAGAATGGGAATACGGTCACTTCCAGTGAGAAACACTGCACATGGGGCAGAATTAACACGTTAAGTCACATGCCATAACATACATGTGGCACTGCAAGATTCAGAAACAAAGATGAGCACATCAACATTCTTCTCAGGTGGCATGTGCAGCTGACAGACAATGAGGTGAGGAAACCATGCTTACACAGAAATTGTTTCTTCTTTTCCAAAGGGAGCTCATGGAACACCTCCCAGAAGCATTTTATTGTGGGATGTTCAGGCCAGTACTCGCCTTTGTACTCAGTGCCCTGTAATACAAAAACATAAATAGTAAAGCACTTTATATTTAGTATGCATAAATGGGTACTTCATCGGATTGGTAAATACGAATTGGGTAACTAGGGATCTCTTATGGATATAGAAATTATTTTAACTCTGGTGCCTGCTGTGGATGCAAAGGACAAAAGCATTTTGCTTAAGACTAATGCTTCCAAGGGGAAAACAACAATACGGACTTGGTAGATGTTGCACTATAGTTTCTACAAAACAACAAACTACCAGCTTTGAGGAGTGAACAGGTTTTAGGGAAATGTGAGGTCTCAAAGGTCACTAAGCTAACTGTAAATGTGGCTGTGTACCCTGGCAGTTGGGAAGAATGTGTGCTGCAGTTCTACTCAGTTATTCCTTGATTAAAAACCAAAAAAAATGTTCTACTGTTTCATACACAGTTTGGCAAAGAACTGTGATACAATTCCTTTTGAATTCAGGAAATGAAATTGACCAGTCTGCAAGGTCTGTTTCCCACCATTTCCAGCTCTTTCCAGTCATAGTTGGTGTTTCCAATGACCATTGCTTGCAGTTCATTGGGTTGGAACAGCTCAAGAACTTTCCCTCCACACACTTTATGGAATCCAGCATAGAAAGCTTCAAACAGAGCTGCCACGGATACGTTGAAAATGTAGTCGACATATGCATTTACAAAATCCTGCCTGAAAAAAAGGCAGTATACAGTTCAGTTTGTGGGTATAACATTGAATAGAAATTACCTTGAATCTATACAATAGTACAAAGCATATGACCCATTGCACTCAACATTTTGGCAGAATAAAAGATACTGGGAGAGACAGAAATGTTGCATATGTTCATTTAGAGAGTATTCACAAATTTCATTAACACATGGAGTATGAGAATCAGTACCTGTTTGAGTTATTAACACAGGTATTCGCACCATTTGGAATGAGTTCTAGAACTTCGGTTGCACCAAAGTTTTCCACTGTGATCTGAAATAAAGTTCACATATTTGTAGAAATGTTTTTTTTTTTTTTTTAACACTATGCAACACATCAAAACACAACTTGGAGCCATCTTTAGAAATTGACTTCCAGCCTGTGTCAAATATAGGTGAATGAAACAATAGTTGATTGATATAAAATGATTCAGACAATTTTCTTTAGCATGCTATGAGAAAAAACTGAGGTAAAAGGTCAAGGTTGTTTTGTCACACAGCCAAATACATTAAAAGTCTTGCATCTAGATTATTTGAAAAATCTTAACGCTGTTCTTTCATCCACCTGGATACATTTTAAAACCTGATAGAACAAAAAATTATGATCATTATTCATGACAGAAAACAGAAAATGATGGTGTTCTTTTCTGTAAGAATTAGACATTAACAGTTTCACTCTGATCTTTCAAACTCACAGTAAAGTTCAAACAGAAAGTGTCTTCCACATCGTCTTCTGTGTAATCCAGCAGAAGCTGCAAATTCCTGCCCAGGCAAAAGATATAAAACAGCATCCTGATATATACAAAATTACAACAGCATGATGTTAAGTCCAATTTGAAAAAAACTGATGAACAAAAAAAGTCTTGCTTTAAATTCAAAAAAGCCAAACATGCACTGTAAAAACTATTTATCAAAGATGTAACCAGAAACAGACAATAAACAATTCAAGAGCTATTAAAATCTGCAGTTACAAATGTTTTAACATCAGTCTCTCACATTTAAACTGCAGTACCTTTTAATCTGACTTCATTAACAACTGTGTTAAAGTGCAGTAAGACATGACTGATGGTATAAGACATGTAGTTTTACTAAGATCATCACTTAAATGAGAACCAAGTGCAAAAGGAATCACATTCATTTGTATGGGTGTGTTTTGTCATGTACCTTAAAATAAAATTGGGTCCGCGTGTTGTACTATATTTTAGGGACGTAAAATGCATTTGCTTGCAGTTGTACAGAAAAGCTTATTAGGTGTCCTGGAAGAACATGTAAACCTAATTTGGAAACCTTACAATGAACACTTATGTACTTTGCTTAGACATTGCATAAATAAAAAGAAATGACAGAAAAGCATATTGCCCAATTTATTGCTATTGAGTTTATATTGTGAATGTACATCTATGTTTACAAATAAATAGTAAGTCCACCAGTTATGCTGAGTATATGAATAATACATACCTTCCCACATCAGGCATCAGCTCGCTTAAATCATCCAATGTCGGCCGCCTCTTCAGGAGCTTTTTGTAAAGAGCTACAGGGAAGTTCAGCTCCACGATTGTCATGTTATAAATGGCCAATCCACAGACGAGTCCAATCAGGTGGTACAAATCAATGTCTTCAAATGTCTACCAGGAGAAATTACATTGTTGAATAATATGAATGTAACATTTCACAAAGAATCTTCAAAGCAAGTTTCCCTGCAAAGTCTTTAATCCAGTACACAGTTCCAATGAATAGGCTTCAGGGATCACATTGACGAGAAAATGGTTGCAATACTATCAGCAGCAAGCAAGAAGACAGTCACTCTAGTTAAAAACACAGATACCTGATTACTACACTGAACCGTGCTTACAATTTCACAAAATTGTTTAATATACCTCACATCATCATTTGAGATGTGCAAATTTTACCTTACAGTTTGCATTATTATAACTATAGGTTCATTTTTTACACTTATTTTTTTAATCACGTTTTTTTAAAGTATGTGAGTGTTTTTGCACTTACAGATCAAACTGTATCAACAAACACTCTTCTATTCTTCATTTAATCATAGATGAGGAAACAGCATATGCTGTGTGTTTAAAAAAGGGTTGTTTTTTTGCTAACTTTTGGCAAACTTAAAATACCACAATGGCTTTTACCTTGTCTGCAAACCAAATTAGCCTGGATTCTTCATAGTATCTAAACATTCCATATTTAGGATCAAGGAGCTCTCTCATGATTAGTAGGAAGAACTCTTTTCGGACACCTCCTGCATCCACAGCTTCCTCCCCCACAAAAATCACCTGAACAGAGAGCAAAAAATCTATTGTAGCTGCAAGCAGTGATCTCAGGGCCTGACTACTTATGGATGAAATAAAAAAAACTGCCATACAAGTCATACTCGATACTGCATAGCTATAAAGAAATAGTAAATTTATACATTTTTTAGTAACAGACAAAGATGTATGACTAATAATTTTTTGTTTTCCATAGTTGTACTTTTTTACCAATTAAGTATCATAGCAGTCCAAAATAGTGTAAAGGTAAAGCACTGAAGTTTATGTCATACAAGTTACTAAAATGATTCAGTGCATATATTCATGAGGAAATGTTTATTTTGCTGATCTGCACTTTTTACAAAATGACATAAATATTACACAATAAATAATTTCTAATGCACTAATCAGAATTTTGCCAAATGCAATTTTTTGAACGAGTTTTAAGCAGAGAGAATAATTTCAATGTCTTCACTGCTATCAATTAATTGAGTTGAAAAACCTACGTAGATGAGAACAAAATGATCTGCAACCTTCATTCTGAAATGTGCATGCTTTAAACTGTCAGTCAACAATGGCAGAGTCTGCAAGCAAGAGAGCTACAATTCTTTCTACATCTCCATTCGTATGCAGAAAATAGAATGAAAGGTGTGTCAGGTATAACTAGTGACAAATGTTGGCGCATATATGGAGGACATTTAAACTGCTAATGAAATTTAAGACACATCTGGCAATATTTCTTTTGAAAAGATAAGGATAAATCTATCTACAGTACTTGTGAAACATGGGCATCACTGAATTTTTTCAACACTGAATGTAAAAGAACTGAAAATAAGCTGAAATCCTACAAGAAGAGCACGAAAACATTGTGCTTAAGCCCTGCTGCAAACACCTTCAGGGGCTTTTTGTAGTCAACATTCTTGGATTTTCTTAGGACTTCAACGGTGTCCTCCACGAGGTTGTCCCTCCTGACAATAAGCATCAGGCAAGGGTTGACGGACTCCACCACAGGCATGAAGAGCGATGAGAAGTTCTGCCTCTGTGCCTGGTCTACTGCCATCTTACAACAGGAGAAAAAAACCAATAGGGATATACCCTTAATACTCTTCATAAAAGCTCTAGTTTCTATACATTTGATTGTTTATACAGGTGCTGTATACTGTGGCAACAGGTGTGAGTAAAGCTCTAGATAAAGAGGATAAGATGGTAAAAAGAGGAGCAATTCACCTTAACTACCCTCAAAATGTACATCTGTACATGGTATGGCTACAAAAGAAATTTTTAGCACTGAAATGATTTAAAGCAAGTATGTACTCATCCAATTGATTGAGATGATTAAAGGACCAAACAAGATTAGGAATTTTCCCCAAGCCCATCTGCTGTCCTAAGTACCAAAACCATACCAATCTTACTGTAGTCCTAGTCATAAATACGTATGATGGTATTATAGGGCTGCACGATATCACGGGTATGACAATATTATAATTTTCATTTTTATGATAAATAATAATTTAACCACAATAAATATGCATTTAGCTTGATGTGTCTTTAAATGTGCTTAGTAGCTTACTTCACAAGATCTAGTCTATTGCCTCACGAGAATTGCACAGGTGGGGTATGTGGTCGCACGGAAGTTGACGTGCTGGTGAAAATAGAGAGCGGGACAAGGGAAGCTGCAGATGGCAACGTTAATGATGTTATCCCATAAAGAAAGCTACATCCGGTAAACACATCAGTCGGCTTACTGACTGATGTGTCTGAAAATTTCTATTTGTATTTGTTGAAAGTCGGCTGCATGTCATTCAGACTTGAGACTGCAAATTTTATCGGGATATGGTATCGTTATTACCAAAATGTCTTAATGTATCGTGATAACATTTTTAAAGGCTTATCGTGTAGCCCTATGGTATTAGCTTAAAAACTGCTCAAAGTCATCATGATATTTGCATTTTCCAACTAGTCTGCACACCCCTATATTCTCACCTGCATCTGTAGAATAGCATCAGTCTGAAGCAATGTTGTCTTTGCTTGGGCATCGAATACAAATGGGTATCTGCACATGGTGACTGGACAGTCTGGAACCTGAAGATAGAAACAAAAGCTTTCAAAAAAAAAGAAAAATTTCTTCAATTTATCATTGTTGTAAAATGCATTAAAATATTTGTGCAAATTTTCTTCTGCCTTTGTAAAAAACAAAGATATTTGTTTATTACGGTTTCTGTAAATTCAATGAAAGCCATACATGCCAAATAGAAAAACACAAAACCTGATATGTGATAGTCATATTGGGTGTTTGATTTGATGGGCTGTTTAATGACTTTAAACATGAACTTTCTAAACCTGTAGCTTAACTATTTCAGTTAATCTGTTACTTCAGGTATACTGTTATCAATATATTCTCCTGCTTCCTGTCCAGAACTATCATTCACATCAGATATCAACTGCCTCACATCACATATCAGCAGTGTAATGGCATTACAAGACTCACAGGCCTTTTGAAATGAATTGCAATGAAATCTTCATTGGCCAACATAAGAATATATTCTTCCTAATTTTGATTTGGTAAGACCAAGATGACCAGTCTTTCCACAGAAATACACCAACGTGATCATTTACAATTAGAAAATGGGTCATATATAAAAATGGGGTGACAGGATACTACTTACAAACAAACAGGAAATGTATGACATACTGTCACAAAAGAGAACACTGCTTCACATCTGAATTGGTTGGGGTGAATGCATGTTTCACAAATGTTCACCTACTTTGCATAATTATAGACTTACCACAGAAAACATCTGCTGTTGAATCCAGTTAATGTAGTCATTTCTGATGTCTATGAGATCATCCAACTCATGAATGTAGAATCTGTCATACTGCAGGATATGCCCGGCTCTTTCATTCACCTGGAGCGCAAAAAAAGCTAAATAGTGTGCATGCAGCATGCATACGAATGTTCTTTTCCTACCAGGCAGGTAAAATGGAGGTACTCAAAGCCAGCATAAATAACTGGGGTAAAAGTTTTAATATAAGAAAACTTTAACATCTTTAATTACACCAGACAGCAACGTGCAATTTGAATAGAATTTTTTTTTTCAGATCAGACATACAAAAGCACTTCCTAAACAAGCAGTAATTCTGGTGTTTAAAAACTAAGCTGAAATGTTTTAACCCAGTTTACGGTAAACATATGGCGAACACTCACTATGTGTAGAATCTCCAGGAACTTCAGTGCAGTGTGAAGAAAGCTGGTGAGTGTTCTCTGTTCTGAATGTGGGATGCCGATCTTCTGCATCCTCAGCAGATTCACCACCACTTCCTTGTACAGATCCACAATTCTTAGGAAGACAGGAGGCTCAAGCTTTGACCACCAATTTTCTGAAGATAAGAAACCATTCTTAACAAGCTTATTCATGAAGCTAACATTAATTGATAAACAAAGCCACTGGTTTCATGCAAGATCTTTTAATTTTACCCACTTTCCTTTTAATACAGACAGATTATCTTGCATTATGCAGCGCAACTACATCTAAACTTAAAAGATCAAATGCAAGTGAGAGGGCAGAAAAATATAGCATCTGTAGCTGGGTAATTTATATTAAACTTAAAGCACATTCTGCTTCTAAAATCTGTATTTTTTTAGGAGAGTCAGATTTTCAACTTTTTGACAAATATATTTCATGTAACTCTTAAATCTTAAATTATTTAAAATCTTTTCAATATTTCAAGCATAATTGTCGTCACATCACCAGACACTGCCATTTGCTAAATTTGACCTAAATACGATGTGTAAGAACAAATGAGCAGCTTCTATTAGGAATGCAATGGCAACTATTTCTTTGGTCGGTCTAATCAGGGGGTAGTTGTATGAATGCATGACTTGGCATGTCTGTAGAGAGAATCACCAGGCACGCACATACAAAAGACAGAACTGATTATTTAAAACATGGTATCCAGCTGATGTACCACACATGTGAGTGTATGGGCCATTTATGTGTTCATTGTCTTTTCATTTTGTTTTTTTTTTTTAATGTAACAATGGAAGTGCCTCTACTCAGCAATAGGCTGTGTGTATGATGAATATTATCATACTTAACATACTGTCAACACTATAGGTTTCAATAGAATCTCTACATATGCACAGTCGGTCACAGCTTTCTCATCTTCATAGCTTTAACATATCATTAGGTTGTCATATTATGCTTGTGTCTATACTTCTCATAGTGTGCCCAGTGCCAGCCAGAAGCAGATGGGCTTCCCCTCTGAGCCAGGTTTGTTTTACTCATTTCGAGAATTTTCCTATTTACTAACACCACACTATAAGATATTCCTTTTGAAAAATCAACAAACAACAAAACAACATTTTCTCATGAATTTTTGAGAGGTCGAGGTCATATGAAACTTCCAATGCTTCTACTGTATTTCAGACAAGGAACACTTCTGTGATGAAAAGAATCAATGCAGCCTTCCTGACTAATTTGGTAAATGTGCAAATGGTACATGATTTTACACACCACACATGAAATTACACACCTAGGACTTTCAATGGTGCTCCTTTCAAACTGGTGACAGCCTTCCCAAACGGGATCGCAAGAGTGAGGAATGTGTTGGGGTCGTGGAAGAGCGGACATTCAGGCAATGTGAGGTAGAGACGCAGGGCTTCTATGTCAGGAGGAGAGCTGCTCAGTCTGGGGATCAGGTTCTTCTCCAAACTGGCAGCAATCTGCAATAAACATGGCAGATATGCAATGAATGTCCTGAAATGTAGACTATACTGAAAAAGGGATGTCATCAATGAACAAAGAATCAATAATGAAAACACTACATGACTTGAGTACCAAATTTACTTTCTGCTAGGACTCTAACAGTTTGCAAACATTAAAATGGTCAATTTACTCAATTTATGTTAGGCCAAATGACAGTCCTCCTAATGCTATGAGCAATTGTGCACTGCTGTGACGGGCTGCTGGCTACTGTTAGCATTGGCACAATCAGGATTACACACTAAAGGGCTAATCCACATACTGGAACCAAATGTCTTGGCAGGATGAGCAACACAGCAACCTGCTTATCCTCAAATCTCTTGCATAATCCCCATACACATGGCACAGTCCCACAAAACTCACCTGCTGTGTGATGTATGGGGTATCAGGTTGGACCAATTTATGAAACAAGAGGCGTGCTGCGTTGATGTCTACCCCTGAGCATTTGCTACTTGTGTTGTAGTGATCTGGATGGCTGGAAAACAATTAATGTTTTGATTTCATTTTAGTGAAACTGTTAGAGTGAAACAATTTTATCACCATGATGCTCTCAACTGTTTGAAGCAAATGATTAAACATTTTGATACAATATACACCGGATTGTCCAGAATGTCATTTCGAATTTCAGCTCATCACATATAAATCTCAGGAAGGAAAGGGAAAAAAGGCTATGAAGGAGGCCACATTCTTATCAGGGCAACATCCTTCTGTCAATTCTAAGCACAGACAAATTTTTTGTCATAGAAATTAATTAACTTAATTAAATTATTTAATTGTGGTTTTGATCATTGAAAATACAATTTAAGGAAACTATACATCCATACCTTAGTAATGTCAAATCTAAAAACCAATACATAAAAAAGACATAAAAAAGTAACATCGTTATATGCAAGTTTTTAATGCAAAGTCTTCGCGCAAAGAGAATTTTAAGAGTGTGCCTGTGTACATCAGTCACAGCAAATTATTTTATTTCAAAGGGATAAATTGTCAAAAACCAAGACAACCTACTTCAAACACGGAATAGACAGATATAAAATTTAATTTGATGCGTTGTAAGTTGATTCACTCGTTGCTAACGTATTTTATGAAAAAGAAATTGTATGCCACAAGTGTATTTTGAGCCCAGCTTTGCAAGAGTCATTCAGCCCTGTAGGCTTGAAATCCTTCCAGAATTTAGTCTTTAATCCAAGCAGCTTTGAAGAGAAAATGGATTACAATATTGAGGTGAACACATAACTGAGTTACACACAGACTTTTTTTCCCCTCCTTAAACAACAAAAAAGACTTCAGAGGACCTATCATTATGCTGAAAAGACACGTAAGTGGACACCTGCTTACTCAGGACTGAATTTTTGATGAGTAGAAAGAATTTAAATGTACAAAATAAGGGGACATTATGCAAAACATGCCAGTGGTACAATTACCTTTCAGACAAAAAGCTGCCATTGAGACAACTTGCAGATGAAAACACGACATCGATCTCACTAAATGGACAAAAAATAACACAGTTTTATTCACTAGCAGGTCACACTGCCAAATATTGAAATACACTTCTGCAGAACTGTTGATAATAGTAAAACCAAGATAAACAATATAAAACTTACTGTATGTACCATTTGTAATATAAAACACGTAGGCCTACAGCCAATACATCTAGTAATTGTAAAAGTAAATACTTCAAAAAGAGGTCCAAAAATAAAATAAAAATGTTGATAAATCTCAGAATTGACTTTCATCAAGAAATTGTATTCATTAAAAAGGAATTGATTTGCATGTAAATTGCTATTACTTGCTAATATGATTTATATATATTATATAAATATGCTGTAAATTCTGAACTATCATAAAGCGTATTTTGGGGATGGGAATAGCTGATTAGGTACAGTTTTTTTTTCTTTTTGTTAAATGAGCCTATGTGTTGTCTTAAATTCATTCAATGTTGTGTGTTTTATGTGAACAGAAAAAAAGTGATGTACTTGGCAATCTCCTGTGGAAGTCTCCCTTGTGCATGACACAACCACCTCTGAATAACATTTTGATTCAGAGTATAAATGTGTTTGCTCGGGTCAGGGGCTCGGACATCATCTGGAGGTAGTGAATTCTGAAAGAATATACAAAAACTTTAAAATGTTAAAATTAACTGAACAACTAAAATATGAATCAATTGATTCTAATCTCCTTTAGCTGTAGACAACTTTAATTACTTTATTATTGTATTTAACACTTGCCACACAAGAGTGTTAAAACATGAAGACACAGCAATGCTTGATTTAAAATTGGTTCAACTGAAACACTTGCAACAACAAAAATACATACAGTATGTTAGCTGATTTCAGCCCAGCTGAACAGAGTTACCAATTAAAACTCTTATATGCAGTGATGCTTCCAAATCTTAAATCTACTATACCTGTGAAAAGGAGTAATGAGCAAAGCTCTGGTCTCCACCAGCGAATATTCTCTTCACACAGACACACTGGTCTGAATCTTAAAAAGGAGGAAGGTAAAAACCTCTCATTCAATGAATATACCAAGTTTCAAACCAAGTTATCATTTGCAAATGAATTACTACAATCTGTGGTTAAAACTGATCTATTTTTAATGCTGGCTCAGGTAATAAGAGACGACAATAAACTGGATTTACATATACCCTTTTTTGGAATGCAGTTTCATAGCTCCTGAAAATTATACTCAAATATGCAAATCAAAATAAAAAGCTAGGGATTCTCACCAGCTTTTGATACATCTGAAAACAAGTTCTTCATAGTGAAAGACTTACAGCACCACTGTCCATCCCATTCAAAATAACAAGTTCACCTGTACTGAAGCAACTGGGACCATTCTGTGTCATCCAGGTGCCTTTTACTGGAGCTGGACTCTTCCTGTTGCATGTAGAACGAGTTCCAAGCTGCCCATTTCCACCAAGTCCAAAGGAGTCAATCTTTCCAGAGGAAGGGATGAACGCTAACGTGTGCTGCCTTATTGAATTCCAAAAATATATACAACATTAGAACAATTCTCACCGATCTAAAAGTACTGCATATGTAATCTAACAGTTTGTTCAATGCTTTTTGCTTTGTAAAATGACTAATACTTAGCTTTTCCGTTAATGCTTTGTTTTATTGTGAAGCACAAGACATTGTGGACTCTTGTGCGAAATGTGTCACATTTCACTACTTCTGTTCAAAACAGCATGTGCAAGTCAGGAAAACGTTTTTAAGTATTACAGTGAGTTGCCTCCAGATGCCTTTACGCTGTAAAAACGGTCTTTCTATAATCAAAGAGTGAACCCTGTGATTGGGTATTTGAGTCCTGGTCACAGAACTCCCAGCTATGGCCGAAGGTTTACATTGGAGGGGAAAAAATGGCCTGGCCTTTCCGGGGAATGATAGTGGCTGACTAGTTCTGTTGGTCTTGTTGCTTTCTAGCAGCCATGCCTGCTCAGGCTGGAGAATGAAGTTTTGATTCATGAAAAAACACTGATTGCTATACATTATAATCAATAGTAAGAACAAAACTGTAACTTAACTGCCACTAGGGATAATTCAAAAATGAAAATGACTGCTACTAGAGTGACTTTAATTGTAGATGAAATTACAGATTTGTAATCTACAGAATTGTAGATTAAAATGTAGTATGAAATTTCCAAAAAATTTAAAAAAATGGTTGTCATAGCATTTATAAAACAATAAAAGGTCCTGAGAGTGTCATATGAATGCACTGCTGCCTCTCCAGTGAGTGCTCCAATGCTGCTTCAGAAATGACTCAGTCCTGTGTTTGGGTTTTAATTATCTAGCCCATTTTTATTCTTCTGTTGGTTTGCATATGTAGAGTACTCATCCTTTGGTCAGTGTTTAGTTACTGACGCACAAAGGTACCATTCATATGCGTGTGACCATTTGGATAAATTCATGATTCATAGACTACATCTTCAGCAAGGTAGCATTTAAAAACCTTTCAATATTCAACATAATGAATTGCTCATAGTTCTCTTTCATGGACTGATTACTCACTGACCACTTAATCAGTACAGCATTACAAAATGTATAAAAGACTATGCTAATGCAAATTGCATAGATTCATTTTAGGTACATGACATCATACAATCAATGCACTTACAGATACTCTATTTCTCAACCACATGAGCATAGTTGTCAAGAAAAATGTATATATATATATGAAATGAAGAGGTTCAGCACAGCAACACATTTCTTTTACATATTTGTAGAATTCAAACAAGAAATTGCCTTGAAAAAAAATGAAATGAAATGAAATGACATAAAAATTAAATTTGATTTGAAATGAACTATCACAGGTTGAACATGAAATGGAAGAGAAAGGATCAAATTTGGATAAATAAATGAGCTGTCACACTTACCTTCCACAAGCAATCTGTGTTACTACATTTCCCATGAGCTCAAATACCTTCCGAGGGTTAATCTCATGGTTTGTACTGTTATGTCCCAACTGCCCATACCCTCCAGCTCCAAATGTAAACACTCCACCCTCCTGCATCAAATAAAGTTATAATTTACAGTAAAAATGTAATTCTAGTAAAGAAATATGAAATTGATATTTATTTAATGGACAAACTAATTGAACATTCAGCAACTACTACAATATGGCCTTTTCACAGCCAAGTAGGGAGAATTTTGCTGTACAAAAAATTAATAGGCCTAGCTTGGTAGGATAAACTGAATGGATAGTAGTTGCATTGGCCAGAATAAAACAGACTTCCTTGCACGGAATATAAAAAAACAATTACACTTCCATGCTCACATGAAAAATTGAGCATATACAGCTACTTTAAGTAAAAATAAAAGAATATAAGAGCAGATCAATTCTACTTGTAACAGAACTTTTGCTACTGCTGAACGCTATGCTTAACACATAGGACACTGTTCTGTTACATTCCAGGCCCACAAAAATGCATGAGTATTAGCAGAAAGATCAAATGTAAAATCTCATCTTGCTGCTTACAAAATATAATGGTATACATACCTTTGTTAGAGCTGCTGTGTGATCTTCTCCACAACAAATGTACACTACCCTCTGAGATCTCAGAGATTTCAGAAGGACAGGGAAATGTCGGTCTGGAAGACAAGATGTGAATTTAAAGGAACAATTACCCCTGCATGTAACTTTGCACATAAAGAAATGTTGTCAGTGGGGGAAAAAAAATCCTGTACCATGCAATACTGCATTTGCTACAGTTATTCCTTTATCCTTTTGGTACCCACAATATACAGCAAAAAGTAAGTATATGCTACCTTCAACATAGCTGCAGATGATATGTAATAGGGAAAATGAATATAATGCATTTTGTTCCATGCAGTACAATATAGGATGTCTTTGCCTTACCATTATTGTCATTAAGGCCAAGCTGGCCAAATTTGTTGCTCCCCCAGCCAAATACTGCTCCAGACAAGGTGAGGGCAAAGCTATGGGCACCACCTGCTGTTATTTGTGCAAATGGGATCCCCAGTAGTGACTGAATAACATGGGGAGAGGTAACGCTTTTACTATCAGATCCTAGTCCCAGCTGTCCATATTTATTCTGTCCCCAAGAGTATATTTTTCCACCTATAAAAAATAAAAATACTGTTAACAAATCTGAAGAGGATACAGACAATGGCAACATGACTGTTTCTCTACAATCTAACAAAATAATTATTACAAATGAAATAATTCAATTATTAGAATTCAATTTAGTCGTGCAGGCCAGGTCCTCTAGACTAGATGTTTTAGGTTCTTGGCCAAGCCCATCACTCATTGACGAGGATGAAGGAACGCGGACAATAGGATGGCCATGTTACGGTTGGAATACATTTCAGTTTCACACAGTAAGATTTTCAAGACAGTACTTTGATTTAAGTATGCAATACAGATAGGGTATAAAAAATCTAGTCTGTCCTGCCTAGAAAATGTTCAAAAATCTCAGTTTAAGCTTTTTTGCAAGGAGTCCAACATTAATTTGCTGTACGGAGTAGATTTGCTTGACTGTAAAGCTAGTAATCAACGGAAAGCATACCAGCTAGCTTGTTGAATGACAAGTTCTGCAAGTTTAACCAGCTGATGAGTCTTGAAAAAAGATGGTCAGTGCTTGGCCATCTACTTTTGAAAACATATCTATTCTCCAAAAGGCATTTATATAAACAAATATAACAGGTTTGCATGCTGTACCAGTAATAAATCCCTCTTTTTACATGAGCTCTATCCGTAGATTATCAAAAACATATACTGTATTATTTTACCTCTGGACAAAGCAAGGGAGTGGTGGAACCCACAGGTCACCTGGGCGATCTGAACATCTGATAAACTCTTGATGTTTCTGATGTTGGGCAGGAAAAAATTGCATTGGTAAGGACACTAGCATTTTAAGCATTCCACCACGAGCTTCTGCTCCCTATTCTAAAAGGCTGCTTGTTAGTACTGGTTTCAGGATGTCTCCTCTGACTCCCCCTCGAAAAAATGATAACCAAATGTTTGTTAAAACGTAAAAGATATAAAGGTTGCACCGGAAATTGCATTGTTTTGCAGATGGCTTTAATTATTACAAAGGAAATCTTTACTTTCCAAACTATACAAGTTCAAAAATAATACAAAAAAACATTTCAGGCTGAATTTTATATTTCTTCAGATATAAGGAAAGATGCAACAGAATACAGGGAAAGAAAATACAAGAAGTACAATGGTGAGAAAAGACCCTTTGCCCCAGCTATGCTCTACATTTTCCTAATAGTCCGCTGTTTCAAGCCTGGAATAACCAAATGTCCCTGAAGAGTATCTAGTTGCAGTAATCAATGCCATGCATTATAAACTCTCTGGAAAACATTTCCCTGTGCCCAATGAAACTGAATATACAATAATGCATAACAATTTATACCCATGTCCTCTTGTTGACACTGACAGAATGCAAGCTTGTATCGGTGTTTAAAAAGACTAGCTCTTGCTCCCTTTCGCAACTGTTCTGAAGCTACCCTACAAATTCGTATTGTAACCTAATAAGTGGGCTTCCCTTTTTGCAATTCATACTCCATTACAAATGATTCTAAACAGAAAATAGTCTAAGCTCATTCATTGTGTTCAATTCAAATCATCATAAAAAACATAAAACTCAGTCAGGTTACACCTTTCCACTTGTTAGAGGTACAATTTGTCATTCCAACAGCACAGCAGTGCCCTACAACAACACAGTGCTCAAATGTCAACATAGTTGTCAACCCAATGGGATGTTGTGACAGGACCTGAAAACAAGCAAGCAGTTCATGCCTGAATACCCATGCATGTCAGAGTTAAAGCAGTTTTGCATAGAGGAGTCGGTCAAAATTCTTACTACACTACTGCTGCAAGAAGCTGATCAATAACCATAGGAGGTTGTTGCTTGTAGTCATTGCTGCTCAAGGGGATGCAACTACTGATTGACTCTAAGGGGGTGATTAGGGTAAAGGGCGTTTCTAAGTTTTTTTTATACATGACAACACAAAAATGTTAGTCAGATCCAATCAACTGTTGTCTTCCCACTCCTCACTACCATGTCCACCCAACTGGGTGGTAACAAGAATGAAATTACAACAAAATAACTGCTAAATTATGTTTATGCAGGAATACCAGTAATGTAAGAAAATGGTTCTTCAAGACTGTAACAATGTCAACTAAATGGAGACTTGGCAGGGGGGACTAAACCAAAAAACGACTGTTAAAAAAAGGGGTTAAGAAAAGGAGAACACCTTAATTCTTTTAATTCCATTTTTATTTCACAATATTTCAGTTTCAACTCAAATCTCCCATGTTAGGGTTTTCCTCAAATAAATAAAAACCTCCCTCTTTGGTGGTTTTACTTTACTGAATGCAAATTTTGTATAAAAAAAAAAAACACACACACACACAAATGATAATACAAACATGAACAAAGAATATTACCTGGAGCTGAGTTCCTACCCTTGTACTATTCTCAGCTACAAATGAACCACAAACAGATGAGCTTATAGACAAGGGCTGTAATGCTTAAGAAACTGAAACCGACATTCATTAGCCCATGGTTGTTCACAGTTTGTACAACTTGAACTGTATTTAGGATTTCTGATTCTATCACCCCCGACTGGTTTCGCCTACAGAGCTGTGTCAAGGAACTATTAATTATTTTTCAAAGCATGTTTGTGTTACATTATTTTTTGGGAATAATTGGCCCAGCCTTGCAGGAGAATGACAGTGCTGTTAACCTCTTCACTCTCTAACGGCCATGCCTGGTCAGACTGGGCACCTGAAAATGCACGAAAGAGAACATGGTGGCCTTGTAATCCTCTGACAACATGGCAGTATGTGAATCGTGGCGTGTCAGCAATGCATGAGGCAGCGATGGTTGTCGTCACGTGAATCTGAGAAGTCACATGCTTGGCCTCCTCCTACTGAAGTCAGCAGGCAGAGTTGCTGCAGGAGATAAGCTAGTTCAGTTCACTTTGGGGTGGGGAAAAGGAGGACAAACATCAATCTAAAAACATATAAAGAAAAAAACGCACAAAGAGCAACACAAGGCTGTACCTGGGGACACGGATGCAATCCTCCACACTTGTAAGGCCCAGCTGTCCATCAGAGCCAAGACCCCAGGCAAACACCTGTCCCTTGTCATTCAGGGCCAGCGTGTGGGCCTCTCCACAGGACACACCCACAATGTTCTGAGCATCTAGGGCTCCTACCTGTTCTAAAGAGAGACAAAACCAGCCTTATGTCACACACAAACACACCCACACAAATGTTGGTCACCGGCCTTGACTCATGTAAAATATGTGTAAAGTTGTTATAAGTAACCCCCTACCACAATAAACAGTAACACAATGGTAAACTGAAGGCAAAGCTACAACAACCTGCCATTCAGTTCAGATTATTTTTATTGGTGTCAAACAATCATGCAGGAAACATTTTAAACACAAAATTACACACAAAAATGTGATGGTTCTGGGCACTATCCACTGTTTTCTGATGTTTTATACACCACACGATTAATCGAAAACATAATTGGCAGATTAAACAATAATGAAAATAGTTGTTGCAGCTCTTGCTGAAACTCATTCAAACTTAAGAATCTGATGAATGCAGCAGTCATTTAGACTTCTAGATAGGCAGTAGGCTGTATACACATAGCTTAGTATGTGTCAATTAATTATGCTTTACAATAAAGCACCCTAACTTAAAACCTTCCATACTATCAGATATTAACAGCAATGCTGACTGAATATCAGTGACTGATAATATATGATATTGATATTGTACTAATGCACAGGTTATATAACGTGTGAAAACTATATAAATGTATACCAAATAAAAATGTACAATGACAAAAAGTAATTCATGTGGACTTCTGTGATTACCTGGTTTTTTCCGGGACTTCTCATGCCCCAGCTGGCCAAGGTCATTGCAGCCACAGGTGTACACAGTACCATCCCCTAGCAGAAAAGCTGTGTGCCGGAGGCCACAGCCAACATCACAGACCTTCTTCCCATTGAAGAAAGGGCAGTTCCTTGGTTCTACCACAATCTCTTCATCAATTCCACCCAAACCAAGCTGACCAAAAGAGGCATTTCCCCAACATAGCATGGCCACTGGCCTCACCCTAATGCTTCCTGCCCTCCTGGCTGTAGATGCTCAATGGGATTGCAGCTCCTGTGAGCTAAGAAAATGACAAGGCATTCAGAATTTAAAAATGGGACCGCTTGGTGCCATATGTAGTAAAACCCCCTTCTTGGTGTTTGTGTGTTTGTGTGTGTGTACATATTCATACGGATATGATATCATCGGCATCAATTCAATGAAGATTAACTAACCTGTTAGTTTGAAAAACATTTTTGTTTTCACTCAACCCATAACCCTGAAAAGATGAGTGATGTTTTCCCCCATAAACATTTGACATGGCCTCTGAATCTTGGAGATATGCTACAGCATCAAGAATGATTTTTAAAAAATGAGAAGGAACAAAACCTAAACCCACAAGCTGCTACACTCACTGAATGAATAAATAAATTGATCTCATGTGGGCTGGTCAATCATGAGTTTTTGTGGAGCAGGTTTACAACAATTAACATACTTCATTTCAGGTTGGGAGAAAAAGGGTAAACAACATATTTAAATAAGTGACAGATTGGAGAATGAAAGCTGACAGAATAAAATAAGTTAATCAATTTTAAAGCAAGGTATAAATACATAAATACAACTTTGTATGAAGTCTTAATATTAACACATATAATATCATGTTTTTCTACAATTGCACTGTATGAATACTTACTAAATATATAACCAAATATTAGACAGTACGTTTCAACAAATTGATAGACTATCTATAGTCTCTTAGTTGGAAAAAGGTTGGAAGGTGCAGGTGGTGGTGGTGGTGGTGGTGGTGGTGGTGGTGGGGGGGGGGCGGGGGGCGGGGGCTGGGCGGTGCTTTCCTTGAGGCATGGGAGGGAAGATGATACTGTCAAAATTTTGAATGTTTTTGAATAACCTACGAGTTTCACATGGAAGATCCGACCCCACAGTATTGACATGATGAATTACCTGCCGTACTGGTTTGATGTAGGCTACTGCTCTCTAATTCTGAGCATGACACATGACTTAATCTAACCTTTGTATGTTACAATTTGAATGTTCAAAAATGAATGGAACAAAATGAATTCTTAAGTAATCGTAGCAGTGATGATGGCCTTTTCCAATGCTGTGTTTAATTTCATTGAGCTGGGAGATGGTAGATGGAAGGCTAAACATCTTCGCAATATTGATCACAAACAAATGAAAACCTATGAAGGTGTTGAAAAACTCCCTGAAGAGTTTTACGTTAAGTGCATTGGATACTGACTAGAGCCGTGCTCTTACTGGACTTTTAAGCCATTTTTAACCAGCAGGTGATACATATGCTTTGTAGAACGATCAAAACCGATCGGGGGTGTGTCTGCATACGCTTATGTGCTAGAGGCAACTTCTTGATGGAGTTTTCATTTTCTTACTGTATTTTCATCCCAACTAGGAAAAATACCACGAAAAAAGTGATCGCTCAAACGTTAGTTCGTACGTGCTAAATTCTGACTCATGAGTTAGCTGCCTAAAATTGTCAGAGTAGTGTGTCAGTGCTTAGAGCTAGCTTGCTAACTTCAGCTCACTAAACAAGAACGTGAAAACGCCCAACTGCAGCGAACCGTTGGCAATGCATGGCCAAATACAGTTAAGAGATTCCAGCAACGACAGGAACTGTATAGCTGATTAACTTGCTAAAGATGTTATTATTTACTGGCTAGCTAGTTTGGTACTTCTCATTTTTTTAAATAAAAATCCCATAACATCAAACCAACTTTATTTAAAACATAAACACGACTACAGCCTGTTTAATGTTATTTTGTTACGCAGCCAAGATTAGCGATATGTAAATAGGTTACAAAATTCAGCAGGGTGACTGCTGCTTATTACATTGCTAACGATGCTACCACTGCTTTGTTACACTTTACAGTTCACTAACGGTGCTAGCTACCTTTCAAAAACAGTTAAGTTACAATCCGGTAGAACGGACGCCAATTTACAGACAACACAGGCAGTTTGTCAATATCTCTTATTTTCGTTGGCCAGCTGTACAGTTTTCTTGGGATCTACAGACACAGAGAGCGAATGGTTAGCTATTTTGCTAATTGATAGATTTTGCCATGTCACTCTTATTTTGACATAGCACTTCGTTCGCCAAATGGTTAGCCTGCTATCCACCATACGTCAAATATGTGTACACATGAGTTCAGGGTCTCTTACCTGTTGCTGTTCGCTTGTGGCTTCTAATCTTTGGCACCACGCCGTTGCTAACTGGCTAGTTATTCTTTCTTTCACCGTAGTTAAAGATAGGCTAGCTTGCTAGCATTCAGCTGTCCATCATCTGATCTTTCCACCCGCAAATGTTTCAGATACCCGTTTGTTACGAGCTAGCTGTATTAACGAAACTACCTAACTCAGCAGTAGAAGTGGCCAGTCGATTCCACGACATTCTAGAAGCTTGGCTTATTAGCTAGAGCTACTTAGTCGAACCGTTATAAGTCAGTAGAGCTAGCTACCTCACGCTGGTCCGGATGTGACGACATGGTAGACCATGGTGTCAAAGTACACAGGTCCGCTTCCAGAAAAAAAAAAAAACTTAGATCCGCTTCCCCAGCAGCACGCAGAGCTAGGGAAATAATCCAATAAACCAATGTTATATATCAAAATAAAAGCCCCCGACGAATTAAATAATTACTGTGAGAATCGTTACTCGAGTGGAATTATACGAAAATAACTGAGGTTTAAAATTGGGTAATTGAACGCATTAATAAAAATGATATTTAAAGTTGCTCCTTGTTATTTACAAAACGATTGAGAGAAAATGGTAATCAGTATATAGTGGATGGCAATGATGATTATTAATATTTGTATCCCAACATTGTATATTGTTTTGGATACTAGGGATGTTAGGGATACTAATATTCTCAGACCAACATTTATTGACGTGGTACAGTTTTTTCTTTGTATGAAAAAATGTGCCATTCAGTCCAGTGCATGCAATTTCCACATATGGAGACAATTAAATACCAGGACCATGCATGACACATTTCTCATTTGAAACTCACTTGTTTTGGTTACTATATAATCTTAGAGTAACCTTAACCCTACTTTTATTGATGTGGTAGAGTATTTTTCATTGTATAGTTTAATATCTAAATTATGCACTGTCTGGTGTGTGCTTTTTGCCTATATTATGCCAATTAAATGCCAGAAACATTTCTTAAGACACACTGCCCCAATCAAACTGTCTTGTTTTGGATAATATGGACATTCCTGAATATTCCCAACCCCATGTACAATGACACATGTAATGCAGCTTCCTTTTCTAATGTCTGAATTGGACTGTGGATTGCTCCAGTTATGTATTTTGCATTTATGAATACACCACATCTTTCATTTTAAATGTGGACAAATGAGTGAGAAGCATCATTTTTGTTGCTATAATTAATTGTTTTTTTCTTTATTGCAAGTTGTACATTTTTGAATAGGACTCTTATTGTGATAGTATTGCTCCAGAAGTACTTTTCCTAGTGCTGCTTGCAGAACATGGATTGAGTAGGGTGGAGGAGGTTAGATTAAAATCAGTTTGGCCATTGTAATATTTAACTCTTGTTTGTTCACTGACAGTTGAAAACAATGGACCGAGTCACAACAAAATTCTGATTATTGTACCATACCATTCCAAAGTATTTTTGGATCCTGGGGCATGCTTGTTTTTCTTCATGAAGAACAGGTTGTACCAAAGGCAAGTTTAATTAAAGACAATAAGATTGAATCAATCTAGAGCATGCACCAAAAGGGCATTAAAAATATTACCATTATGAAAATAATAATCATTAGTTCAAACCTAATCTTCATTATAATCCATTTAAATGTTTTTGTTAGAAACTAATTTACATTAATTAAAACAGAAAACTGAAAAATACAGTTATCATTAAACAGGAAAACTGTATCTAAAATAATGATGCAAGGAGCAAGTTTTCCATTTGTTGTTTACTTTATTGTAGATGACTAAAAATTTCACATTTTGTTTCATGGAAATATTGCTTAAAGTGAATTGATAAAATGTAAATTGCTACTGTTTTGCCTATATGTTAATATGATATGATCAAAAGTTAAGAACCCAATATTATCTGAGGGAATCTGAGTGGGCAGGACTTATAGCCTAACAATTGTTTGTAATGATATCAAAACTAGTGCTTTGACTAGACTTTAGTGTGTGACAGTGTGTGTGAGACATTTCTGTGTGCATAAAACAACCAATATTTGACAGCAAATTGTCCATTGTGCATCTATTGTTATATATACATTCATATTATATGTTTATGCAGTCATGATGCAAATTATCTAGTGTCATACACTTCCTTTTTACAAAACTGGATCACTCATGTTCAATGTTTGAAGTCTAACCTGCTATTATAACACCAACGTCTTTCATGATATTGCTTACAAAAAAGTAAACTCGCAAGCAGCATTGTTTTATTGTCTCTCAAGAGTCTTTGATTACATTAACTTTACAAGGCATTTAAGGGGAAATGTTTATGGTTTGCTGAATACTTACTCAGTTGTACAAGACCACCAAAACATTATCTGCATATTCTTTTCCACCCTGTAGTATCTGGATACAAATAAATACTGTATTAGCTTAATTAATTGTTTAATGATGTGACTTCATCAACCTAGAATATTTATTTTTGTTTGTGTTTATTTTCTCTAACCACTTTCCAATCAGTAAAGAGAACATGAGATTGAATGTTGGTGCATTCTGAATTTGAATGTAGAACGTGACCCATGTCCAGTCCATTTGGCTGCTGGCAGTCAATTTCTAGTTCAAAGCCATGTGGAGGCCTGTTTTTCTTTGATTCCTTTTAGCCAGTCGAGTAGTTTCAAGTCAGTGTTGATATTTCATTAGACTACTTTCTGTTGTTTTTGCTCTACAGGCACAGATGGACGTGTCATAAGAGCTTTGATCCATCAAGAATAAAAAAAAATCTCTGTGAGAACCAGATCCTCTGAGGGGTCAATGAATTATTTTCAGAAATAGGGAATGCACTCCAAACAGTGAAAACATTTAGTTCTTTTATATCTTTATATCTATTTAGTATTTTTAGACATTAGTTAAAAGGTCATCGATAGCCTTGTACGACTTGTGCAGGACAAGTCTTTACATCCTCAACTTATGGTTACAATAGAACATGAGAGATATATGCACACACCAGGTACAATGGTCATTTGTGTCTTTGCCAGGCTCAGTCAAAGAACCTATAGCAGACAATACAAAAACCAAAAACAAAACCTTGAGCTCACAGAAATAGAACAAACTTTAAATTTTAATGGAAAAATGAAATAAAATATGTGTACATTACAGAGAAACAGGAAGCTATGAATCAATAAAAGCACTAGACAGAAGGATACAGACCAGATTAGAGTATATAGGCCTTTAAAGGGTAGAAGTTGTAAATGTTAAGTGGGTGGATTCTGATCAAGCAACATGTTAAAATGGCATGTTTTATTGTAGCCTACATGACCAGGAGTACCACTGTTTTTTGCTTTGTACCATACAAAACTCATTGCATTGTAGACTTCAATGTGACAAAACTAAGAAAACAGGAGGAGTCTTATTTTATTCTATGAAAGTGTGATGCATTTACATATGTAAATAAAAGATAAAATTCAAATAAGAAAGATAAAGACTTAAAGGTAAGACTAGATATTTTTCACTATTTCTCATAGCTAGCCAGCTGAATTACTTTTCTTTTTAATTTTAACTTTTACAATAGTTTCTGTCCACTTGCCTACTAAATAATTTTCCTCAGAAATAGTTCTGTTTCTCGTGAAAACATTGCTGCAGACAACAAGGCAATCCTGAGACAGGTTACAACGGCAAGTTTGGAAGGGCAAAACAATTTATGATATATGATATTTGAAAACAGGCTTGTTAGTACGTGCCCATTACAAATTCCTAACGTCATACAAAATAAAGCAGTAAATTATGTTATAAGGACACCATAACAGCATGTAAGGATATTTTATAAAGAGGACAACAGTGTCTCTGTGTATAAAACATCAGAGCCTTCATATAAAAACTGGTTTGCCTTCATACATATGCATTTGCAAATACATTGTGAATGCAAACATAACTGTGTTGACAAGAGAGGACAGAAAATATGTAAGTGGATCCATGCTGATCACACTGTAATGACACCTAATGCAATCAATAAAAAGATGAAAAAATGGAGCTGCTTAATATTTGATGCTCCAAGCTATAAACTATAAACCACACTATCGCCATTGACTCACAAAAAACAACAGCTATAGTGCTGTACCAGGTACACACCAGGTACACACACACACACGCTCATACACAGGTAAGAAAGATGTGAGAAGTAATTTTTCTCCCAAATACCAATCCCCCAGGTACAGACAGTTGTGATTCAGCTTGCAAGAAAAAAGTTTTTTTAAGGAATCAGTACAATAGTGGAGATGAGATGTCTTCCACAGGGTGTAGGAAATGTGGAAATGGTAAATGATTTCTGGAAGAGAATGCAGCATGGGGCTTAGTTTTTAACACTTGCCCAGGGATACCATCTGGACCTGGCGTTATGCTGGGTTTATTTTTCCTGAGCTCAAATGCAATGTGGTTTATAGTTATTGTGGGTTCATTTGGGACTGAAACAAGACTGGAGCCAGACACTAACTTTAATTGCATGTCACATTCTGTTACACAGTCATGGATATCAAAGCTGGTGGAAAAACACATTCGGCAAAAAACGATCAGCAGTAGTTGCAGCAGAGGGATTGTTGACATAACTTGCCTGTTTTCTCCACTTGTTGAGACAGCTCAAAGGTTTAGACACTGCCCCTTTTTTCAATAATTCTTCACATCATCTCTAAGCCACACCCACTATAGCCAAATATCAACACTTCTTAAATGAAAAATGTTTTGGATTCCCACATATGTGACCGATAACATCTGAGTCATCCTTTGCAGGAAATACAGAAACAGTTGTCTTTGCATTAAGTGGCCATCTTGGACATATTGAACATAATTATTTTTCATGTCGAACTCTTTCAAGGACAAAATCCTAGAAAATCAGACCACATTTTCTTCACACAATTGTGTCTCTATATTCTGAATGATTCGTTTCCATGTCATTGCATATGATGGCCACACCCTGATTCCTTTGAAATTAAGCATTTGGTGTTTAAAGTGTTATGGGCACTGTACTCAAATGAACATTCCTCTTATTACAAAAATGAAAATGTTTGAAATCTACAAAGAATACACAGAAGCTCAATGCCTCACAGTCTCTTTCCTGGAGCACCCTCATGTGCTCAGTCTTTTTTCAGACTTAATTGTAATCCCTGAGGTATGTAGAGCCATTGTACGTTTTTATTAGACATTTGTAAATATCCCATATTGATTTAAGAACTTATTCATTTAAAAGTTCTAATACACATAGTCTTTTACATTTTGTAGTGTTGAGTGTCACGTGACTTTACATTTTGTGTGAAATTTCATGTTCAATTGATTTAGTAATGAACCTTTAACTGAAATCAGTGTAAAAGTCAATTTGTAAGTACAAACACCTAATCACAGAGAACCAGATGTACACACAAACTAAAATTTCAAATATAAGGAAAATGGAAATGACAAACCAAACATTAATTTCTCACCAGTTTCAGCACAACATTATTTAATTGAGACACATTTTCAACAATTTTACTTAATCGAGAGACTGGCTGAAATGAAAACTAGCATACAGAGAAGTGCACTAGGAGCAAGATTGAAAATCCCTGCTGTACGTAATAGCTAAATTTTGAATTGATGCCTGCCTTTAGTTTTGATGCCCATGTCCCATTGATTTGGTAGCATGTAGTCTAATGCACCAGTACAAACTTTTTTGACACACACTAACCATTACATAGCACTGGTATTTTGAATGAAGGCTGACAGTTTGGTTATGAATTTTTCTCTTTGTCTGCCACATAAATGGCCACTACCATGACTATATTGTGCAGTGATCATATCTTGAACAATAGTTGGTTCATGTACAGATCTTATAATCTATACTTCAAATCACTACCATTTGATAATTGCTGGGGAGTGCTTTTGCTCACATAGTCTATGAGCCACGTCACATATGTTAAATGTATGTGTTCATATGTGAAAGCCATTTCCATAACCTGTCACTTGCACCAGCTATCCAACTGTGACACAGATGCATAAGGAATGGAATGGAATGGAACTTACATGATTTATGCACTATATCCCAATTGAAAATGTCAGAGGCACATAACTTGCTACCTATGCTGCAGCACATTCCCTATCATTATAGTGCACAGCCATTCATATCTGCTTGTTTGAAAACTGCTATTTCTCTTCTACTGCCACTCAAATAACCTTTTCATAAGTATTGCATAACATGGCATCACTTCAAGTTCATCAGAATTCAGGACCGGCAATTTGTTATGTCATTGCCTTGAGAACTGCACAT
The DNA here is from genome assembly GCA_019788955.1 of Albula glossodonta. Taxonomy (NCBI): domain Eukaryota; kingdom Metazoa; phylum Chordata; class Actinopteri; order Albuliformes; family Albulidae; genus Albula; species Albula glossodonta. The sequence continues at coordinate 7,802,211 of JAFBMS010000020.1, read as the reverse complement.
GGAAAATATATGATAGACTGTCTGAAGGCTTTTTTTGCACTTATCTTTTATTTGCAGAGCCTTTGAATCCTGCATATAGGTCCAAAATGTGACACCTCTTTGTTGTGTCAATTCAGACATGTTGGTTGTGTCATGGCCATATCACAAATTGAAAATATACTCAGTCAGTTCCTCATAAATACCACTGTCTACACCTACAATGTGGCTCAGATCTCTAGATGTCAATTGCACAATAGCATCTATTACATGTGTCTACTTTATATAGATACAATGGCATTACCTGGTCCATTCTGTGTTTCCTTTGTTTAAACATTCCACATTAAATTTTACTTGTAAAAATGTAGTCACAATATCTATCTTCATATTTTTACATATGTTTTATCATAAATAAGCCATATGGATTAATATAAAAATTCTTCCAACCTACAATTTAGTGTAATAATAATATATTTTCTAAATCTTTCATTTCTTTTCGTTTGAAATACACAAAAACGTCTTGCACCACAACTTGTATGCATTTTATGTATTATGATGCAAGTAATGATACAGTACTGAAATGAATGTCATTTTCTAAATTTCTCTTCCACAGCTTTATCTCATGTCTGATTTTGGGTTGGGTGGTGGTGGGGTTGTGGGGGGGGGGGGGGGGGGGGGTTGATGGGGGGGGGGGGGGGGGGGGGGGGGTGTGGGGGGGGCGGGGGGCGCTGTATACGTTTGATCATCAAAGCACGCTGTGAAATGCTCGTTCCATAGCACTTTGGCTAGAATGGTGTTAATTTTCTCTTAATGTATTGCTTGAGCACTCGGCAAATTTCAGTTTCTGTGCACAGATTATTTTTGTTCTGTTTGTAACTTTTTCAGACATGCTTTTTATTACATTTAGTTTGATGACATGTTAATGTAATTTTATCTGGTCAGTACAGTTCCATGTAGTTTGGTAGGCGAGGATCATTTTCAATGACAATACATAAGAAAGTCTTTCAAAAACACGTCTGTCACAGTAGTCATGAATACTTGCGCTAGATGGCAGAAGAGTCACGTTTTAGTTTTAAATCTCCATGCGCTGTCCAATGTACTTGGTGCAGTTCATACCGTAGGAATGCTGGACAAATCATTTTTGCCTTGGAGATTCTTCTGATATTAAATCTTTACATGAGAACAGTTTGTGGGAATATGTTTTGACAAATGTTTTAATGTTGTTTGTTGGCTTATTTCGTAATCAACCCTTTTCGTGTTCACGTTCCCTTACCATTTTACATATGGAACGATTACTGAGTGATCCGATGACGATTAAATTATTCCACGTTTTGTATACTGGTTAATTTTAATTCAGCGGTAAATTCCACATGCACATTGACGCGGACCAGTGGGTCTGGAAGTGGTGACATTGAGCTTGTTGATTCGGTGTGGTGTCTATTTCTAAATATAACGAGGCATCCCCCCAAATCTGGCAACAAGACACACATTAATGAAACCGCTGTCAACAAAAATGTGGGATTTCATCGGTGACCCATTCCAAAAGTGGGGGAAACACGCCGATAAACACTGACATACGGATAATGAAATGGAAATAATATGCCAGTATTCCTCACGAATGCAAACAGAACGCACACATTCAACGGAAAACCTGTCTCTTATGAATATGCCTACATTAGATAAATTCGCATGCATCTTACCAAAATGCTGTGTTTTTTTAATGCAATAAAGCTGTTAAATTTGGTTAATCGTCCTAGCTAGAGTTTACGCGCACAAGGAGAATGATCGATACAGATAGAGATTTTCTATGTTTGGAAACTGCTTTCATCGGTCATTACGCCTTAATCATATAATTTAACGATTGATTATATGTATGATTAGTATGCTATGCTTTTGCACCTGTATGTGGGCTTGCTGGAATGGGTGATACTGGTCCCGAAGTTGCAGTGCTCTCTGATTGCTTTACATTTCCCCTGTATCCTATGTGATGGTTGAGTCCAGATCCTTCTGCTGGCTATGGGCTGTCTCTTCTCTCCCCTCTCCTACTCTCTCCCACACATTCAGTCTCTCTTCTTGGATCAAGGAAGGCTCTTTGGGTCTCAGCTGTACAATCTCTTATCTCTGCAGTAGCCCTTCTTGATGATATGAGAGCTAATCTAGGCGAATCCCTTCACCATAGGCGTCACATCTTTTTTCCGAGGCTGGATCTCTATGCATTTTTGTGATCGCTGAAAATAAAGCCCAAGAAAATCCGTGGCTGCCTGGAATAACTGCGGACATGACTAAGATGGGAAAATTAAAACATCTATTGCTTATTTTCACAGGTCTGATTACCGCAGTTTACGGTAAGTTTGAAGCATTTTAATTATTTGGTTTTGACGCCTTTTTTACTCTTGGGATTGCGACTGTACGGAATGTCTGGTGTGGTACGCACAGTCGCAGGGAAAATCAATTTAGTTTGTTTTTACCTGTCTTCAAAACTTGCATCTACTTAGAAACATGGACGACCATTTGGCCATAACGGTTTAGACTGACATTGCCGTTCGTCAGTTCAAGTTGTCTTGATTTCATTTTAAGGACGTCATTTGTTTCAGCACTGGCCTTTGAATGGCTGATACATATGCATTTATGTGAAATATGAATGTCAGCCTCATTCTTATTACATTTCAGATGAGACCGCTCTACATTGATGAATTTAATATATTCTGTAAGAGCAGTATATATGAAGACTCTGTAATTCGAAGAGACGTTCCCTGACTGAAAACAACGAAATGATTATAACTGTATTGCGGAGCCTAAAATGTTGATATTCCATTATTTGTGTCCAAGTCTTCAGCTACTGCAGACGCTGTACATAACCCTCTATAAAACATACATTCCTTCAATTTTGTGTTATAAATTTTAACTTGGATCCCTAAGATTTCGAGCGGCAGCTGTCGAATACAGTGGCTTGGTTTATTTCATGTTCCATGCAACAGGAAAGTTGGGCAGAATGTTATCCTTCAGACGTGTTTAGACGTATATAAACAACTTTAGTCAGAATGTGTCAGTGTTTTTGTTTTGGCGTTTTCATTATCATGGTCATTAGTAGTTCTTCAACTAAATGTGTGGGCACTGTAGGCCCCGTAGAAAGAGCATTGTAGGTTGTATTGCCTACATTGGCTGAATACTAAAAAGACTGATTGCCACATAACGATGGACATTGAGTGAATATTTAGTTTAAATGTCTTTATCAAATCAGAATAGGTGGTTAAGTAAAGCTTGCTGTCCACCCCGCAACAGGCATTATGAAATTACAGAAATCGTCCTCTCTTCTCAATTTGCAAGATGTCTGATTGCTGTCTGGAGAGCACCTTGACTTTTAGACAAGAAATTTCCTCTTCGATTTTAATTAATGTTGGCCTGCGACTGAAACATATTCCAAGTTCTGCATATGCATGCCAGGGGAAGATGTAATCACGACAGTGTAATAAAGCCAAAAATAGGCTGGAGGGGGCAATATAACGACACATAGGCACCATTACAAGGGTATTTACCTCAACATAATGTACTGACTATTGGTATCACTCTAATGTTTTTGCCTGTGTGACAGTGGATGATGGCACACAGTATTTTGGACTAGGCTTTAAGAGGATACCATAGCAAAAAGATTGCATGATCTGTCTACTTGGGAATGGCTGATGCTGCAAATGAAAAGGTATTTTTACATGAAAAGCAACAATGTACGCAAGCAACAACTTGCGATCTATCCTAATCTGTAGATCATTTCCAGACAATTCAGTCTGATAGACAGAATGTTTTTTTTTTCCAATTCATTGTGTCTGAGTGAAACTAAATCATACTGCTGTCAATGTTAAGTACCTTGATTTGAGATTATATAATGGCAGAGGTTAAATATTTCAATTGGATGCAGTTGTGAATGAAATTGCCTCATTTCACATTAAGTTGACGCTGTAAGCATTGGAATGTATATATTAGGGGAGGAGAGCCAGGACTCCATTGATAACAGCTTTGCTGTTTGGACTGTTACAGTTCTACAGTATGCCTTTGTTCGCCTTCATTAATGTTGTGACATATTTATTTATTCATCCATTTTGTTTCACCTTTTGACCACCTTCACTCCCGTGCAGTACTTTTAAGAATGTGAAGTGCCACTATAAACCATTATTCAGAGACTAGCTTTAAATTTACATTGTGCTCATCTATTTAAAGGACACGGTTTCCAATGGAATTAGTGATGCTTTAGGCATTTCTACTGGTTCCCGAGCTTGTGAAAGAATCATTAGTTTTGTCACAGCTGTGCCATCAGAGTTAATGACAATGACTGCTGCTATTCCTTGTTCAAAGGCATGTGGGGAGTTTGGGGGGACAAGCTTCAATTAATCTCGTTTTATCAGCCAGCATGTTACAAATCTACAGAAATATTCCATTATGCCTCATAACACACTTTCACCATTCAGCAAAAAGGTCATCCACTTTTCTTCCACAGAGAACAACACCAGTGCAGTAAGCAAACTAGAGAGTTGCAAATGTTTAATTATTCAAATAGATGAACAGTGGTGCTATTTGGTGAATTCTTTTTGTCTGTAAGCATTTGTTCAAAATATTCATGTTTATAGTTCAGCCATGGTTTACTTGTGAACCATGCATGTACTAGAGTATGGGGAAATTACAGACTGGTACATATAACAGTATCTCTATCCACCAGGAGTTCAAAATATTTGGATTTCCTAGTCAGTTGCATCCAGATCTAAAATGCAAGATATGCAAGTCATCTGTCCATTATCATGCCTAAAGCATGTTTACCTGAAATTTTGAATATTATACAGTTCTTACAGATATTGCCCATTCTTATTAACAATTCTGATTATTTGTAATGTACTGTATAGCAAATAAACAAGCTGACTTTAAATAAACCAGAATTCAACCAATTTGGGGAACAACTGGCTATTGCTGGGCCAGAATGATAGCCTACCACATATGTCATTGTGGTAACTTAATTTAACAATGTAATGCCAGCAATGACCTACAACTTTAATAGTTCAAGGGAACTATAACATGCCAATTAAATGCCTTGGGGTTGATTCCAAGTTCCAAGACATCACATATCCATCAGACTGTAAGTACAAGCTAATCATGCAAAATGGTGCATGGGCACACTTGGACGCAATCACACATTTTGTGGAGGGTGGAATTGAGTACAATTATAGTAACAGTCCTAGTGGTCAAACAAGGTTTTCCTTGTTTAATTATAAAGTAGACTTAAATAAGTTCAAATGTTGCCTTCTTCATAAGTACATATAAATTAAACAGGAGAAGGAAGGGATTATTCTAATAAGCGTAACTGCCACTTGTGGCATAAATTGGACTCATTAAGCAAATCATTTTATTTAAGGACACCCTAATTTTTTACTATCATTTTGATAATGATTATGCCTGATTTATTCTTTATTATTGTAACAGTGAGTGCATTGAAATGTTGTTCATCATGAATGTGTGCTCTGATACTTTACCTGGTATTTTATAAAACTGAGGAAACTTTCTCATTGCCAAGGCAATTGTATCAGAAAAAGTTAGCTCTGATGTTGCAGTGACTGAAAAAATTGACATTTGGACATTGAAGAGCTCCCTGGAAAATGTTGTTACACATTGTAACACTTAAGGTTTGCATTTTTGCACATGCATTCAACATTAGTTAAAACATAAAAACATAGAACATGGACCATTATCAATGTATATCAAACATGTATAATAAATGCAGAGTATTTCTGCATTTATTATAAAAATGTTTTATTTTTGAAACTGTCCATTTGGTCATACCGTATACAAACTATAACTACAGACTCAAATGGAAAAGTATGCATAAATGTGATAATGAAAGCAGGTTCATTTTATTTCCATACTCTGAACAGGTGTAGCTTTATATAGTCTCCTAGGCTAAATTGAGTGTGTTTCTACATAGCAATTTATTGTTAAAGTCTCCACATTTGGTGGAGACAACCATATTCCAATTCATTTAATATCAGTAGCTTTTTTATCAAATGTACTGACTATACTGTAGGATTATCACATAACAGTCTCTGGTTTTAGTTTCTTTTCAAAGTCTGATATCCTGCAGATCTTCTGCAATCTCAGAATTTATCCAACATCTGCTGAACCACAGGGGGCACTTGAGCAGGAATATGACATGAATTGGGCTGTAGATCATGGAACTCTAAAATGTATTCTTTTCTTTTGCACGAGTGGAAACCTGGGTATTACCAGTGTCCACAGACTGAACACAATGGATGCAGGAATAGGGGGTCATGGAGATTGATCAGAGTGTATTGTCCCTCTCACTTTGATGATGCTGAATAAATGAGGGCTGTGGTTGAAGAAAACCTTGTTATATCAGGATTACCTTCAAGCTACACCATTATACTACAATTTTAGTGTCACGGGAACTGGCTAGCAGTAATATCGTATTTTTGAGCTCTGGATTGGTTGCTGTCAGTTTTTAAGAAGCATATCGTAGTGTTGTCATTTAGAATGATAGTTAAGTATTTGTTATGTTCTTGTCTACGTATATCAGATGGCTGTTACTAATGTTAGCATGTCACAGTAATTATAATCTATTCAATGTATATGGTAAAAAGATTACTGAATGAAGGGAATTATTGTTCATTTTATGAATATACTTCCAATGACCTATAAATAAGTTGCCATTTTTGGGACTCATGTAATAGCTGTGACTTGTGTTTACTTAATCAAACAAAGGTGTTGTTAGATACTATCATTCCTGTATTGGCAAGAAACTGACCACCCTTGTACAAGATTGTCCAGGAGAAGGCCATGTCAGGCATCTTTAGGATCAGTACCTCTCTCTGAATAAACATGTAGTGTCGTAAAACATGAATGATATAGTGGCCAAATTGCCTGTAATTGGTTGAGAATGAAAGCATCTGAGAATATCTTGATAGTATAACTTGTCCCTTGAATACATGCCATTATTAATGTGATTCCGGGGTTGCCCCAGAATGTTTTTACATGGTGGCACATCATGTCCTCTTAACTGGGTTGTGCATTTGTGATATTTTGCATGCATTACCAAAGTCTGTTGCATTGGGTGATTTGTGCATTAAAACTTGCCAGTTGAACCAAAACACTTTTGTTTTAATGTATTTTGCTTTTAGTATGTATGTTGCTGAATCAGTTGCCATATTTCAGTTGCTAGTTTTACATCTTGGTAACGCAAACATAACATAGTTGCAGAGTGCAATAACATGTTGTAGGGAGAACTCTGGTGTTGTATGATGTTTGAGGTCAGGTATAATGATCTTAAATGTCTATTTCAGGTTTTGAACATAAAGTTCTGCTGTTCTTTGACTGCTTCTAGTACTTCTGATGCTACTACTTCAGTGCTTACTGTACCTACTAAAAGTTTTAATATACTAATAATAAGTATATTAGTATATTAAATCTTCTAGTAGGTAGCCTATACACTCTTCAAGCCCTCGGCAAGCAAACAGAGTTTCTTTTGGAACTCTATATCTAGTTCTTGTTTGGAATTTTACATGAATTCTATAAAACACGTTAACGAAGTTTGATGAAATTAAGGAGCAGAAACCATTGCTAAGGTCTTCATTGCTATGGCTGACCTCGCTCTGTTATCTCCAAGAAAAACTGAAGCAGTCAACACGTCCCCGAAACAGTGCAGAAATAAGACCGTCATAATACATTTATGTTGTTATTTAATAAACATACGCTCTTATGCGATTGGACTAATATAGCCAGCTGATTGGGCCATTCACTGAGAAATTTGCAATCTAATTTTCTCCTTTGTTTGTTTGAAAAATAAATCTAATACAATTCTTGTTATTTTTATATGAGGTAAAATGACGTTAGAGTTTGCGTTTGAAAAGGAGAGGGTCTGCAGAGTGTAGGAAAAGGCAAGGGAGGGCTATTATGGAGGATCCTAAATACATAATAGTTCTAATTTGAACAAATTATTTCACTTGGGATTCGTTTCAAGTTTATTTAGGAAAAACATGATGGTCCCAATAATGTATCGCATGTGTCATTACCACTTTGGCCAACCATGCCCCCTCAAAGGCCTGGGTGCAGCTGCCCCCCAGGATTTATGGCAACAATAAGGCTGCCATACAAAAATTTACCTTCAGAATTGGAGGGTGATTGATCCAAGACCAGGGGAAACAGATCGTGGTCACCCTCCAGCTTCATGTCGAACCATTTTCTTTTTACCTGTTGCAGCGCACGCGGAACTTTTGACACCGAATTTACTGCAACAGTTATTTCTTGCCAGACTTTGGTCTTCCCCGGCCCCAACACTAAACTACTTACATTTCTGAACAAAGTATTTTTTAAAAATTCTATTTCCATTCACAAAACTTCAGTCGCCGCTTCAGAAGTTTTTTTTCTTTTGCCTTTTCTCTGCCATCTCTTTACATTGCCAACAATGCAATTTCGAGCTCCTTATATGGTATTTCAGGGGCGTTTACTTATGGTAATCGAAAATTTTGTGAACGTGCTTCTCATTTACAATTTATTGGTATTTATCAGCATATGCATGAAATATGAACAAATGCTGTGTTTATGTGTGTTTGTTAAATCCGGCGGAATTTGTTAGTTCGTTTCTGTTGACGCGTAAATTTACTCACAGTTTTACGAAAATATTGATAAATGATGTCCATTATTTGAAAGGCCGAACGCAGTGCTACATACACTCTTCTAACATTCAGAGTTTGGATGGAATGGCCTATTCTTAACTTTACATTACATTATACATTATAGGCATTTAACAGATGGTCTTATCCAGAGTGACTTGTCTTGTCATCAAACTCTTGCCATGCCTGAGCAAATTGACATTTGCTAAGAAGAACATTTAGATTTTCATGCTGAAAATGTGCCGGATTAAGTTAACTGGTCAATTTGGCTAATTTGCTGCCAAGCTCCCCACACAGTAATCCAAGTATGTCAGACTAAAAATCTGAACTGATTCCTATATTGCCTGCATCACAGCACTGTCTCGGAAGTATTCACGATTTTTTTCCTGAAGTACATGAACTGGATGGAAAAATGTTTCTGCAATTCTTTGTAAGGCTCTGTACAAATTGCATTGCATTTTCCACTGTCAGTCACTTTTTGTTACCTTTTTCATTTTGAGTTGGCTTTTTCACATTTTCCCCCATGTTTTTGATGGGAAACTTCACAAATTCGTGTGTTACTGCTATCCCACTTGTAGGCCCACAGGGGGCACTGTAGCTGAGCATGTTCACTTCTTCTATCACTCCTTCTATACACTTGCCAGCAAGATGACAAGTGTATTATACACAACAGCCCACACAGTGTACCACAGGGATTAAGATGGAAGGCATGTTATTTAGGATTTTCCCAGCACTTAAACATAAGCAAACCTCTTTTCTCAAGTGTTTCTCTCAAATGGAATTGATAATTGTACCAGTCTCCTGTTACCGTTGTGCCATTCGCACCCAAACAGAGGAACAATGTACATAAACTTCAACATATTCTTCTGTGAGCCAGGGATTATATTTCACAATACAAATCACATGACATACAACAACAGACTTTGCACCAGTCAGAAAAGAGATGCATTTCATATAGATTATAACTTGTCAGCTGGGTGTCCTGATGGGTAGCTAGTAGCTGCATTGCATGCAATAAAATTAAAATCCCTGGTTAATTTAAAGCCATCCTAGCCCTGTGGAATGGTGTATTGGCATTGTGAAATCCCTGGCCAGTTATTATGCTGTAGTTATGTTGTTTCCTTGACAAATGGCAAGTTAAAGAAGTTGTGAAATTTTAACCACTTGAATGTACATCTGTCAGTGGCATTCTGGAAATGAAACCCCTCTCCATCTGTCTGCTATGCATTGGTGTGTGAAAGAGCATTGCTGTATTCTCATTCTGTTGATATTGCATTCATTTTTAATTCTTTTTAAATGGATAGAAGTCACTGAATCCTCCGCAGATATTGTAAATTATTTCTAACTAAATGTTGCCCCATGAGAATTCCATGCTGAGGAGAAGTTAGTGGAAATTATGCATTGTACTGAAAAGTATCGCTGAGGCAGGCCTTGAGCAGATTGCAGGAAAATGACTTTACATGAGTGACTTTTGAAAGTGGTAAGAGGGGGATTACGGTCTGAATATAAATCAAACTGGGAGGGGCATGCGGTGAGTCAGGAAAACGATAATGAAAGAGGATCAGGCACAATGCTGTTGGTGTAGCTTACTCAACCTCACATCCCATCTTGAGTGAGTAAGCATGACCGGTTTGGGCATGACAGTCACCACCACTTCCACTTTTCATAAGCATATTGTCTGGGGACTGAAAAGACAGTATTAATAGCATTAAGTTGCTGTACACCAATGCAAACCTACAAAGAATTCTGGGTAGACGAGGCATGCCTCCAGCTAGATCTAAATAAGCAAGGTAGTTGAATGTACACATTTGATATGAAGCAGCATTAGTCTCTGTATTAAGTAGGCTTCAGTAAAGCATTGTTTTTTGTCTCTGAAACAGAAGATAAGTCATCACAATCCATGTTTCTTTGTCCTGATCACTATCCATCTAGTCTAATATCTGAATGGGGTAGTGTTACTGAATAATTTATCCCTTCCTGTGTGCTGGGTAACCTTGCATTTACCTCCTCCCCTGCTTTAACTGGCTAGCTGGCCCTGTTTGATCAGCTACTCAATGACTCACAACCCTGGCCTTCCATGTGTTGTGTTTGTTTGTATTGTCATCAACAGGGGACAGTGGCTCCTGGCTGGCTGGATATATTGTGTCTGTATTTTTATTTTTTTCCTGAGGTTTAATTGAGAGGTTGTTATTGAGCTTGAGTACACTGCAGTGTGTGGAATGATTATTTTCAGAGGATGTTTTGGTTTAATTTCTTTTAACCAAAAGTATGAATCCCATTATGGGCAGCAGAGAAAACTAGCTAGCTAAAATTTTCATACAAGACAACATCTGGAAATGCAAATATTTTATGTAGTGGTATTATGATATCAGTTTTGCTACCTAAAATTTGCTAAAATTAACATCTGCAATTATGCTTTAGAGAATCTTATAAATCCTACTATATCATAACAGGATGCAAATGAGATCCTGTCAGGAGCTTTATGTGGAGTTTCGATACTCACAAAAGTTGTATGATATCTCATTTTCAAGCTAAAATAATCAAAGTTGTTGAAATTTTTGTTCAGTAGTTGTGTGTATACATATGTATATGTATGGTTGCAGTCAACATTGTTCTTACAGGTAATTATCTGGCACAGTGTAAACTCTGTGATATAAGGTGATGTCATCATAGATAGCCTCGCCATTTTTCACTGAAGAATAAGGGCAACTCTGAGACACTGTTCCTTGGACATACCTTTGTCTTTAATTTGTACTTCTGTGAATTCAGAATTAACCATAATTATTGAGATTATTGGTGTTTAAGGATTAGTGTAAAAACAGGTTTGATTCAAATGCGTGTTTTATATTTTGTGTCAGCGTTTATTTAATTTAGAAAAAAAAATAAAAATGCATCTACTGTATGATCTGTGAAGTAAGCAATTAGATAAATAAAGTGTCATGTTAAAGATGGTAACAGCGGTATGTCTGAAAAGGGCTAAAATTAGAACAGCTTCCCTTCTGCCTGTTTTGGACGGGATTATGCATGACAATGGAGACAGCATGCCATTTGGGGATGCATAGAATTTATCACTGATTTTTTATCTTGGAATCACTGGAGCATTGGAAATAACCTGACAAGCTGTACGATTTAAAAAAAATATGACTCACTGGCCAAATCACTGCGGCCAACCAGGCATCCTGCTGAAATAACTAACTAAACAAAAAATACCTGCAAAATATTTTCTGACTGGATGCACTAAAATTAGAATTAGATAATAAACTGTGGAACTGCTGTTTCAATATGCAGTATAAAGAATTAAGCATCCTGGATCAGGACTACCCAAGAATTGCCCGGTAGCTAAGTCAATCTATGTCACTAAACAGGTCAACACGAGGTAGCAAGTCCATGGTGAGAGTTCTTTGGAAAAGCCAGTGTGTTGGGTAGAAATCACTGCTGTGAACATGTTTAGCTGAAAAGGGGCAGAAAATCCCATCCCTACATGTTACTTATGTCAAAACTTATGATGCAGCAGGGAGCAAGGCCAAGGTTGACTTTGAAGCCAACATGCGATTTTGTGTGAGAGATGATCATTTGGCATTGGCTATGTGTGTTAGTAATGGTCATAAAAAAGCTTATTGCTGACAGCACAGCCATTTGGAGTGGGACAGTTTGGGCCCTTGAATGGTTTACATCAGGTGGCAAGACTTTGTCTCCCTCCTTGAGACAAAGGCCTTCTAGATGAGGAAATAAATGCTGCAAATCCTAAACAGAGAAATGAATGAAATGCAGTCCTTGGATCTTGTGAGTCTTGAAGTGGTAAAAAAGGTACAATAAACTGAAATCATGAAATTTCTAGGCCATTGATATAACAAAAGAGATAAGTGTGTGTGAGTGTTTGTATACTTGCACCTCCGTAACTGTAGAAAACATATGGCAACACATTTGTGAAGGTCTGTTTATGTTGATGTTAAAAAAGGAAACACACATTCTACACATGCAGCTTAAGTCAACCTGGATGTATTGTAGGTTTAAATGCACCAAAAGATGAATCTTATTTTCTCTTGAGAATTTCCATTTGACTATCACGCTAGAACAGCGGTAACAAATAATTGAAAAAATGCTTGTTTCGTACCTTAAATCTTTTCCCCTTTTATTCTAAAATGGAAATAGTGCCTCCAACTTAACCTAGTGTGCAGTTTTCTTCTTTGTGTTGTTGCCATATTAACCACTTCACCAGTTGTCAAATGTTGTCAGATGTATTGAGGATGGCAGTGTAGTGTACTTGGGCAAAAGAACGATTATACTGGTCTTACAATTCTTATTATTTTAAAACACAGAAATTGAAAAACTGAAACACAGCAAGTGGTAACATCGTCTAAAATGCATTTGAAATTTTCTTAAATAATTCATAAGAAATTATTTTGTGTTGTTTTCAGTGCTTTCCCAATCAGTGCCTGTCAAGTTAATGCTTATGATAATGCCTTTTCTTCCTTAATATTTATTTGAAATGTATTTATTTGAATACATTTAAATATATTGATTGACGGAAACTTGTTTTCCTATAGCTAGATTAAGTGCAATTCTCAGGAGAATATAGATCTTTGGTAATTGCAATCTTTCTCCAGAAACCAATTAACAGCTTACTTAGATTACAGCTTCCTTTTAAAAACTTAGACTGAAAGGCTACAATGGCTGTGTTGGGCTGGACAGGTATCTGGAATTTTATGTTAGTCATAGCATGTTGGACAGGTGTAGTCTCTTCATGTTAAGCACCTTATTGGATAGGTTGATGGTTGTTTCATACATTGTCTGAGTCCCTATCTACCCTCCTAGCTCTTAAATTGGCATAATTTATATGTGTAAGTGTTAATAGCATTCCATTTCATTGCAAGTCTACTGGCTAATTTTGAAATGTTGAATTTGAATGTATAATCCCTCTGACTATGTAGTGTTAGCAACAGCATCTCATTTAAGCCATAACAGGCAATGCAGATATTAAATTTAAATGTTCTTTGAATTTGCTGCACAATTTTTCAGATATTGAGTATGATTACACCCATCACACATTAGCCCTAAACTACTATGGATCTTAGTATTTTATGAGGCTAAATAAGGAGAGTTTCAGATTAAAAAGAAAGGTCATTTGTTTTATCTTTTTGAACCACTGTCATAATCAACAAATCTGAACAATAGAAACACATGAATATTTGGGATGGAGGGGAAAATGTTCTCCTACTTATAACAAAGTGAAGGGAAATCCTGATAATGCAAACAATGAGAGTACCAAAGAACATAAACCTATTGTTTAACACACCAGTTGCAGTCATGTCTAGGACATTGTAATGATCTGTCATAGTTGAACTGATGGTTTAATTTCAGCAATTTCTAAATTAAATTCACAACTGCTTGAGAATGGTCACAAGCTTATTACAAATGCGTGTGAGATGCAAGATTGAAATCTTAGGTATGCTGTCATTTGGGACAGTGCCATTGGGTGCCAGGAGTTAACACAATGATTGAAAAAATTGTCACTAACCCCATTTGTAACAACATGGCCATGTAAGATATGAAGGATGGCAGGCATTTGTTCTATGCTGAATAAGAGTTAGATTAGACCGTCTGAAGTCAGCAGAGTGCAAAATAATTTGAAATGATCTTAGGTTCTTAGTTACTAGCAATCATCAAGGCATAGGTATCTGTTGTTCTATTTAATTCAGTAAAATTGAATGTTTTCTATCAAGTCATTGTACTATTTGAGCTATTCTATGTAGTATGCTCCGTTTAGCTGCAAATTTGTGTTGTACATGCTGGGGTTTAGCAGATACTATTTGAAGAGATCATTTGAAAGTGGAGGGCCAACATTACTGCCAAAGGTTCATTATTCACACATAGATGAGGCTAATTATGCACGCACATTCCGCAATTCTTTAAATAACTGCCTTGAATTAATCCAAAGACATGAACATTAATTGCGTAGATTGAGCACCTGCATGTATCGGTTGAAGGGTTTGTAGGTCAGAACACACTGACAGCCTTGTTTCACATATAATTGTAGTCTTATCTGTGTTGATTGCTGGTCATTAACTATTTCTAATCTGGATGGCACCCATGGATGAAGTGGCAGCTGTGGCTGACTTAGACCTTCCGCTGCTCACTCAGAAATACACTGGCATCCCATGGGCCCTTGAAAACCTTGGAAGTGCTTGACTTTGAACATGGAAAATTCAAGGTTTAGAAACTGCTCATATTTTGAGCAGAGTGCTTAAATGGGCATGGTATTTCACTTGGTTTATATGCATTTTAGAAAAAAAAAACACTGTGGCAGCCAAAATGTAGTTAAATTGTTTAGAAAACTATTGTTAATTTGACAATATCTGGATCAATATTCTGCTTTTCAGATCATGTAGTTTCTCTGATAAACCCATCTGAAAGTTTGAGTTAAAGTCTTGTCAATGGTTTACAGTAAGGCAAATATTAAAAATAAGGTGCATGAACATTTTAAGCTAACCTTGAAGGTCCTGTGAAATCCTACAAAATTAGCTGTACTGTAGGAAGCTGGAAATGCAGCTTGAATAAACAATGGTGGAAAAAAAAACACTTTGGTGTAAATCAAACCTGCTTTTTGCAAACTGCAGAAAACTCTGTAATAAGTAAATGCCTAATTCTCAAATGACATGGCACCAAGACACAACATTATACATTTCTTTACATGATGCATCTCCTGAAAAAGATCTATTTTGATTTTAAACTCAATTATAAATGATAATTTTGGTGATTGCTCAACATGACAAACTGTTTTCTGACACGTGGATTAAGTCAAAGTAACAGGCTAATTTTATTAAGTCAAAACTGTAATATCTACAATGCTTATGTTTTATTGTGTAAAAGTTTCCTTTATGATGACATGAGTTTGTATTGAATTCCCAGACAAATGCCGTCTTATTCAACACTGAACATAATGACTGTAAATGTTGTGTTTCTGGAATTAATTTGTTTTTGTGAATTTATCCAGAACTGCACTTAAGTGCATTTTCTGCTGAAGACTCTCACTCTTGCCATGATGAGTTACATGAGAAATTCAGTGTATGTCTGAATTTTAGTCTTTTTATGCCCCTCAGACTGCAACACTATGTTTGATATAATGTTGAGGTTTGTCAATCAAAAAGAAAATGATGCTTCATTTAAATATTCAAAGATTCACGTCAACAATTGGAAGATCAAAATGTAGCTGTATAAAACTGGATTTTATGTAGCCTAAAGCTGGTGTCATAATACTCCTCTTTAAGGGTTGAATTCGCATGACAAGTTACTTAAGAGCAAGCTACCACATTAATGGGTGTTCAATGGGAGCCACATTTCTTCATAAGAACTTCCATATGCCTCTGTACAAATACAGGTATTTACAGTCACTAAAGCAATTCAGTAGCAACTAAACTGTGGTGATGTCCAATCCACTCCAACCATAATGGGTATACTGTAGTTGCTGATGAGTAGGTCAAAGTTACAATGGCCAAACATGAGAAAGTTTCAATGGCCATGAGAAGGTGAGAACTGTTTTGCAATAGAATTCTGTGATTGACAGAATACAGTGAATGCCTATCTGAAGTTGAAGTCTTCTATGCCACTGGCTCTTCTACATTCTCAATTAATCCATCTGAACTGCCTCCTGCATGCCGGCATTAATGCAGTTTTATAATTGCTTGGCTTGGTCTTCAATTCCAAAGAAATATCTCCCAATTTCCCCCTTGCTCATTTTATTTTTAGCACTGAGACAAGGAGAGCCACCCAATCAGCAGAATGTTATGAGTACATGATGGAGATACACAAATCAGTAGCTGGAGACATTAAAATGCACTTGTTTTCCTTGCTTTCCATTGTAGGATTTTGGAGAGAATGGATTTGGACAATCAAAAGAATTTAATTTATTTTGGACTTTCAGTGTACTGAACTACCAGTGATAAAACAAATCTAGCCCTGCGTTCAAATGGAAGGAAGACAGAGTGTCTTCACACCCATACAGTTTCTGTCATATTTGTAAAAGTTCCTGGTATTCAAAGAGCTGATGCTGACTTGGATCAAGTCAATATTTGTCATCAACTAAAAATATGAGAAAGCTCCACCATCATCAGAATGAACTAAAATGTGCTTGCTAAAAATGATAAGTTAATGACTGCTGTGGCTCAAAGTTAAGGACAAATGCTGAATGGATCCATGCCTGTCTAAAGTAAAGCATTAGCCTTGTTGTTTTTGCCCTGATTTGTACCTTTTGAATCTTATTCCTACTGAAACTGGAGTTCATAGTCCCTGAAAATGTAATGTCATACATAGTAATGTATCAAGTGCATCAAGCAAGTAAAAGACTTGCTAATATAATATAACAGTCAATTTCTCTTGGCCTTTCCTAACAAGCAGTGAATTAATAAAACATTTTCTAGAATTATCTTTCTTTATTTCTAATCATCTTGTGGGCGAGCACCACTGACCAGTGGGTGGCACCATGTGGCTGGCAAACTGTTGGGGAGTTCAGAGGTTGTGACACATGAAACACCTCCCTGAGGCTGAAACCTGTGAGCTGAATTCAGGTAATAATAATAATTATTATTATTCAATCACATAATACAGAAAATCACCATTGTTACGACAGTTGATGATATGTATCATTGGGTTGAAGACATTTGTATTCAATGTAGTCATAGATGGAAGCCACCAGGCAATTTCACTGAAACTTCGAAATAGTCTGCAAAAGAAAAACTGATTTATCTATATATTACAGCTGTGACACAGTGATCCTGCTTAGAAATTTCCTGAACAGATGGCATGACATTCTTTCTCCAGCTAGTTTCATGTGCTCTTATGTCACCACTCTTCATTTCATGAAGGACTGGACTTTAAATCGATGGACTTTAAAATCCTAAAAGAGAAGCAACAATTAACATACTCTCTGATGGGCTATGATGAGTTGGTTCATAACCAATACAGGGGTTACTGAAATCTATCGATGATGGCAAATAGTATAGTTGCCAAGAAGGCAAAAAAACATACTTTCATCCATATTTGAAACAGTATATTTATACATTCTAATTTGCATATTTAATAATTTATAAACATGAAGGATGTGCTTACCTTGTGGTTTTTCAAGACTGTAAGAGTTTTACCATTTAATTTCTACCATTTTATTTTCTTACCATGCATAATTAACTACATATGATTCTGACTTACCCCCCCCATAACGTCAAAGAAAAACATCAAGGAATTTAATGGTTATACAATCTTAATTATTAATTGACTTAAATGCAAAAAAAAAAAAATACAGGATAAATTTATGCCAAGGCAAAGATATAATGTGAAGTATGGAAAATTAGTTTTTTGCAGAACAGTCAAACTGAGGCACTGATAAAGATGACAAGCATAAAGAAATAATGCCATGTCTAACTCAGTGTTACCAGAAGTTTTGACTTCAATAAGACAGCATTTGCACAACATTAAGAAGCTTTGCAAAAAAAAAATAATTAGGTCAGTTTAAACTTTATACATTTTGGATACATCTTGAATACTTTTTGAAACTTGTTATAGATAGTGATTGCAATCAGGATTTAAAAGTTGTCCACATTCATGGTGCTGCAAAGCTTGCTGTGAATCCTATTGCTATATTCATATGCTATTTTCAACCATGACTCAGACATTAGAGGAAGAAAATAAAAGTGTGTTCACAAAACCACTCCTGTAGAAACATATGTAGCCCTACATGAGAAAGGCTCCTGTAAGAATGTCACATTTGGATCACACTGACAGATCCATTTATACCTTCATTCCACATGTGAGCCATATGAAAAGGGATTGTCACCTTGGATTGCCTTACAATATTGCAAGATATTAATATATAAGCTAGTCAATATAAGATAAGTGGGCCAAGCTGAATTTTTCATTAACCTCAGTGCCCCTATTTTAACTGTATTGTAAGGCACATATTTACTGTTATCTGAGCTTGTGGTCTCTTTTATTTGTTAGCCATTCATTTTTTGTTACGAGTTCGGCATATTAGGGTTGCCTCAGAATTTGAAAGTTAAACTGTTGTCTCATATCTAAAGTTCTGAGTAAATTGTGTAATTATGTGTAACTTCAGCGATTGTGCAACAGCCTATTGCTATGGTAGTCTGTCATGAAGCCCCACATATGCAGGCAGACTACCGTTGAGCATTTATGCCTTCTGTAGTCCTCCTGTTTTCAATACAAATTTTTCTTTTACAACTTGTCTGGGACTTCCATATGTCCTTCCATAAGAAAGTGAAAGCACTAAACATTTCATTTCACAGGTATTTATGCTAGGTGTTATATTGGTGCAGTGCAATTTAAATTCAGTTTGCAGTTTGTTGTTACTAGAATCAAATATGGGCAGTGTTAGAGAGTTCATATTCATGCTAGTTTCTAGTTATTATTATAGTTTGAACACACCTATGTTAGTGGGAGAAGCAAGGCCGCTGGTGTTTGTGTAGTGTCTGTGCAATAAACACATTCTCACTGCAGTATCCGCCGTACGTGATGAAAGTTACTGCAAGAGCATCACTGCAGACTAAGGCAGGGGTGCATTAGGATTATCTTCTGAAGAGATAGATTGACTCTTTCCAAAAAGAGGTTTACTGTGACTCCTGTTGATTCACTCTCATCTCAGGTAGCCAAAAACATTAGCTCACTCTTCACATTTACTTTCACATGAATCATTTTACTTAAACTTTCATTAAACAGGCCTCCTGCATAACTGGCATCCTTCTAGTTCTTGCCCATGTTTCTGTTTCATAATAATGGAAAGCATTTATATATTCCTTTTCAGTCCATGATCTGAAATTGATTTACACTGAATATGTGAAACTCACCTCAACCAGCACCTATGTACCATGTAAAGCTAGTAAAATAGGATTCACTTATGGTCCATGGTGGTCTCAAGCTGTTTCTTCAAGTGATTTGGACTATATTTTAAAGATCAGCTGTATCCATTTTTAGGACTAAATCTACCCATAATAAAATACTGCAGTATGATGAGTACAAATGCAGACATGCAGGCTCACTGAAGCCACTATCAGTGTGAATTTGACTACCAATTTAACATTACTTGTTATGCAAAGTAGGTAATCACTCAGACACACCATATTCTTGTGATTGGTGGCACATGCATTGCAAAATGAAATGGACAGTCAATTATGTGGTCAAAATCATGATACATTTAGAATTTTGAAGAAAAGAAACAGGATTACTAAAAAACACACTTTAAAATGAATTAGCTTTCCATTTCAAATATTACAGCTGAAGAAAGCTAGCATGCACAGCAGAGGCATGCCAGTATAAAAATTTTAATATCCACAGGCAAAGGAAAATACAATCCACTGGCACACATGACTGTACTGCAGCTTTAGTAGTCTATTCAGTCCGAGTAAGAGTTACACTAGATTTCCAAACAGAAAGTACGAGGATAAAAGTTAGAAAATAGATTAATGTGATTTATGGACAAAATAAGAAAGAAATATGATCAGTGTTATAACATTGATATATACAGGGCAATACATAGATAAAAATTAATTAAAACAAAACAAAATCATACACTGGAAAATCAGAGCAAAACATTAGTACCTGCTATTTCCCTGTTCTTGACAATGTATTGTAACATTGTTTCAGTATATTAGTCCATTATAGTTGAGTTTTTATGGTTAACAGGTTATCCAGCATGCATTTGAAGCTCTGTGTTCTGCTCAAGCAAATAAATATTTGATATTAATGGCACATATTTTACCTGTCAAAGCACGAACTCGCCTGAGTAATCGAACCAAACAGCATAGGACTCAAATTCATCTACATACTGTTTAGATCTATGATCTATGTGACATGATTTACAGTTAACAGAAAAGGTTTAAAGGCAAGCACACAAGAACAACATTAGAATTCTCAACTGAGGATTTATTGTGGTTCTTCATTGTGCTGTATTTGCACAAATATGTATTGTGCTCAAAAATCAATCCTGAAAGGTCGTAAAACTTCCGCATAAATATGAGGCTTGCACATAATATTGGCTTTAGTACATTTGGCAGAATATTTAATGGTCCTTGATTCCCTCCAGTTTTATTGCATTCAACATAATTGTATATATGAGTGTGAAGAAGCATACCATGTATCATTTTCAAAGGTCTGTGATATCTCCACCCCTCAGAAACAACTCTTGTAAAGATAATATTCTCATTGTCAATACTGACCTGGCCAAGAGTTCTGAGAACTACTAGGACCTGTGACAGATATGATAACAATATGATAACACTTGTATGGATGTTCAATACTACAGATGATTATAGATGAATAATATGGATGATTATATAATGTAAAAAATGTTTTGCATGGGCACAGAATGTTTTCCTTTTTGAAAGTATTTGCAGTCAAGTTGAACCTTGTTGAATAAGCTTCAGTCCTGAGTGGGATGGCAGGTTGCAGGAAGGGTGGCTGGTGTGGAGCATTGAAATGAAAGGTGAGGAGCAGGAATAGCTTGACAGTTGACTTCAGATGACACTAGGCCTCTGTGGAGGCAAAACCAAGGGCAAAACCTTTTATTGAAAGAGAAACTGCTCAAAATATGAAAAAAGAAAAAAAAAGCAGAGCTTGGGGTGAGAAACTGACAGGCATAGTCACATGAAAGGACATGGAGAATGAAAGGGAATTTTAAAGGAACTATAAGCAAGTAGTTAACTTGAAGTCTGACTCTGAAAAGTCACACTTTTGTGATGCAAAATCATGGATTTATGCCACTGCAGATCTTTGGAAGTGTTTAGAGCTCATTTCGAATGCAAAGGAGATGAGGTTATTTACTGACGATTGGAGGGTCCTGTGATGAATTTCTCTCTTTCCAGCTAATAATTTGGTTCTCTTCATAGCAAAATGTATGGGAGTAAGTAATTTCCTGGGGTGGATTAAGTTCTGAGAATGAAATGACCTTCCTGTTTGAATGTTCCACAAAACAAACAACCCCTTTACCTCATTTTAAGAACCTCCTTTAGATGCCCAAGCAGTAAAGGTGTATAGGGACTAAAGTGAGCAAGGTGATCACTGTAAGCTCAAATCGTTTGTAGATAGTATGCAAATGCCATACTCATTAGGTGTAGGTCAATTTTGTATCAAATATATTGTTTAAAGACTGTTATCCATATTACATAAGTATGCAAGATTTTACTGTATACCATGACCAATAGAAGAGCAAAATGTTCCTTAAAACTTTCAGTGTTTCTTATGACATAAGAATGATCTTCTTGGGGGGTGCTAGACTGATTTATATGGAATTTGGCATGCATGACCTTTACATTGCCCTTTTCTCAAGACTCTTCAGACATTTATAGTGGGCATCAAACAATGCTGTCTATAAACCAATTACATTTCTGCAAAATTTCCTGGCCAAATGATTGTGTAAACTCACCCTAATGTTTTTAGGAATAAATGAAGTGAATTGTATTGGCACTGTAAATGATGGTGATTGTAAGTGTGTCACATGACATTTTTTGGGATAGTTTACATGGATCTGATGCAGTATAAATTTTGAACATTGTACATATTTACCCTTTTCCTTTTCACCTATATGTTTATGAAACATGTTTAAACTGCGTATTAACAAAGTAACACTCAAAACAAGGTTAATAAACACAGGAGAAGCCTTTTGACCCATAACTGTCTCACTGTTGCATTCACTGCTCATAACTATATTTAGTCTTCTGGTCAAAACTGGGTTCAAAGTCTATTGTTCTTGTAATGTATTTTTAGGTGTTCGGACTGGAACCCTATTGTTCCTGTTACTTGTTTTTATTCTTCTTTCAATAACTCATTTGTGTTTCATCTGACCTAGATGAGACTTTGAGTTCCTATCTTGCATACTGCGCTGATGTGCATAATTTTATTTAATCACAGTGGTCAAGCTTTGCCCACACACAATATGGCAGAAAAATCTTACAGTGCTATTAAAAGATGTTGTAGCAGCACAAATGAAGATTGCCTGTGTCACCATCTTGCCATCTGGAACCATTCCATAGCTTTTCCAGGGCACCTCACCTCACTTTCACCTTAGCAAAGACATTCGTAATGCAGCGTGACTTGGTTAGGCATATCAGAGATGGCCGCTGGCCGGGTGACAAGCCGGGTGACATATGGCCAACATTTCACACATCTTCATAACATGGTATTCAAGATGCCACTTTGATAGCAAAACAGAGATATACTGCCTTACATGATTTGGGGGTGCATTTTTAGTGTGGCATATACCATGTTTCCCCGAAAATAAGACAGGGCTTATATTCATTTTCACTCCAAATGACGCACTAGGGCTTATATTCAGGAGAGATCTTGTACAAATGTACAACAATCTACATTTACTCAAACTGTAAAACAATTTAAGCTGCATTGCATTTGCAAGGGCAAATGCTTGAATATCAGCCCTGCGAACAACCAAAGCCTTTCCTCTCCTTTCAGCAACCCATTCACAGATGACGTCTTCCAGCTCAGAAAATAATGGCTGCCGACCTGATCCACACTTGTGTTTCTTAGCATTTCCCTCGTCCACCTGTTGACTGAGTTTATCGTAGTCTACTCGCCATTTTCGAACCATTCGGAGATCCAAATTCTTCTCTTTGCAGAAAGCAGTAAGATTCTTGCCTCGGGATGCTTCCACGATTCCTTTCTTGTACTCGATGGAATAACTCTTTCTTCTTGCACTCATCTTGTCTTGGGGTCTAATGACTTGAGCAAATTTTCCCACATTCTGTCTCTGATTGTGACATCACTGGATCTCCCGAACGCAGTACTTGCCTATATACAGATGGATTTTTGGTAAATTACCCCGAAACTCTGGCATTTAAGGGAATATTATTTGAAAACCCCTTTTTGCTGAAGGTGTTAACTAGGGCTTATTTTAGGGATAAGGTTTATATTACAATCATCTGGAAAAATCATGCTAGGTCTTATTTTCTGGTTAGGACTTATTTTCGGGGGAACACGGTATAAAGATTTACATGGAAACTTATTCTCCTGATCTGTGTCATGTGTCCTCTTCATTTGCATATGGTATGTGGTACATGCCTATTTCTATTACCTAAAAAACAGTATGAGACATTATATTAGTTTGGCCTGGGAACCTATGAGAATGTGCTTTCTCATACTTGCAAAAATCTTGGCATATTCACTGGTTATTGTGCTGCTGTTATGGTACATATGTGGTCGCCAAGATATTTCTCTACATGTGTGAATTATACAGTGTGTGACTCAGTGCAACACCCAGTGCAGGGTTATAAAAGAGGATACATCTCAGCAGGTGGTCCACCCTCAGTTATATGAGACCAGGGGGCAATGAAACAGGAAGGGGAAGAGGCACAAGAAAAGGATCCAATCCTCAGTACTTCTATGTGGTAATCCATTTACCCACAACCCACTAGAGGCAAGTACACTGGCCTGCTCGGCACACATTATGACAACAGCCATGCAGGTCTCCAGAGCGCAAGAGCACTGCTGAGCAGATGACTCGAACAGAGGGACATAGTGGTGGAAGCTGAGAGGTTATTAGCTTCATTAGTAGTACAATAGGAAGTGCTCACCCAAAAGAACACTGTTGTGCTAGACCCCCCAAATATGACCCACTTTGGCCTCCCTCTGTTTGTGTGTAGCCACCTGAGCAGAAGGTTTTACTGTTGCCTGCAGGAGTAGGTGCTTTTTAATGGAGAGGTTTATTTTTAACTTTTATTTTCAATAGGTTGTATAGTTTCTTTTCTTTTAATGATTATCTTTTTGTATCTCTGATAAGATGATAAGAATGCAGGTATGACATTTACCTGTTTGCCTTGTGTACTGTTTTATATAATTGTGTCTGGCTTTTTGCCATTTAACTTGTCACATAGAACATACAAGAATCATACAACCAATAGATTAAATCTTTCTTTCAACCAGTATGTTTAGTGGTCATTATGCTTTTTTCATATTTTTTTTCCAAATGACAGACTTTAGCAAGACTCTGAAGACATGTCCCTTTATCTCAGTATGATAGTATTGTGTGGTTTTTATCAATGAAAATGATAATAATGATATATTTTAATGTGATAATATTGTAGTTACATTTTACAATTTTGGATATGTTTTTCAGTAACTGAAAAATCTGTTGACCATGACCCAGTCATGACCTACCTCTTATTAAAATATATGTTCTTGTATAAAGCTATGTTTTTGCTTACATTAAGACACCTTAATTTGCATTAAACAGTCTACTATTTGGTTGCTCTGGGGTGAAAATAAAATTCAAAGGGGGGCACTACTGTACAGTATTTTTTCATAGTTTTTATCAATTCAGCCCTTCTCATGATCCACAGTTTTTGCCTTGGGCACCCAAGAGCATCTGTTCATAGTACATGACCTGGCAACCTAAGGCATGCAGTAGCCATATTAGCCAACTCTCACTACCGGTGTGTGACACCCTGCCTTCTTACATACTTGTTTTGTACATTTTCCCCCATGTGAATACATTTTTATCCATTACATTTTAACCATTAAGTTTAATGACCACACGTGTGGAAACTGTCATTTGCTATGTTTCACACTGCTGATTGTCATGAATCACATGTGGTCTATGCTATCAAAGGACTAAATAATCAACATAATTTTAGTTCACAAACCTGCAGAAGCCTGGCTGGTTAGGGAATGGCACTAGCAAGGTATAAAACACATGTGCCTACCATAGGTGTAGCAGGTTTATCCACTATTTATTTTGGGTGAGGCTGACCTAATTGTTGCCTCACCAATGTTAACCTCTGGAAACAATTTGAAAAGGTCTCCCGGTTGCAAAATGGACAGCTGCACAACGAACATATGCCTTGCCTGCAAACACCACCATATTGTCACATGCAATATGGATCACTTTCATTTTCCTGTAAGGACTACGTTTGTCTCTAAACAGAAGCAGAATTGTACATGGTAGCATAATGAGAGCATACCTTGTTTTGCTTGATTGTTCTTTTTTTTATTTTTTTGCAGTGATTTGGGTGATTCATACAATATGTAATATAGTACAGGAACACTAAACACAGAATCATCAGTTACATTACACAAATACTGCACTGTACAGTGTGTAATATATAGTGAGGAGTGAGATATTACAAAACATCTTTTGGAATGAGGGACTGATTGAAAAAAAAAATATATATATTAGATGTAGCTTATTGATATAAAATTCCATATAAAAATAATTCAATACACCTGGCAAAAAAGTATACTATCTCAGTGCTAGTTGAAAGTTCAGTTGTCTCATTGATCTTATTTTTTATTTCTGTCTCTAAAATCAGTTTTTCCTAAAACCTCTACTCTGGAAGGTGGAGGAAGAGGTGTAAGTGGGACTGAAAAATCTCCCTCCAAGGCATCCATTATCTGGTCTCTTCTGTTGTCTTCTCTGCCTAAACCTAAGGGTTTCAACAGGATATATCTGTACAATTGCTCAAAACTCAGACATGCCATTTTGCAGTGGATTACTATTACAAGAGAATGTAACCAAAAATGAATGCTCTCTGGCCCAGAGTTCTTACAGGTGAAATGTAGGAAAACTGCATTGCATTGGACTAAACACAAGGGTGTGTTTTGGGAATTGTAACAACATGTCTTTTGTCCTTTCAACATCTGACATATGAAATTTCACATTCCAGTTATCCAGTGTGTGGTACTGGGAATCTGAATAGTGGTTTGGTATCCATGCTTACCCATGTGAAAAGAGAGGTCTGTTGTCATAACAAATGCATATAGGTGCAGTGACCATTCCGTGGTGACAATGGACAAGTGGATGAGTTGTTCATTATATCAGTGTGGCAAATGAGCTCCAACACAATTATAATAAGCCTTTGTAAAGTAAAGAAGACAAAACATGTTGCCAGAATTAAATCTGTCTTTTATCTTGGGAGTTAGGTAAGCCTCCAGGGTGCTACTTAACATGCAATATAGTAATTATATAATTAATTTCCTACACCAGCCATCCACAGACAATGTATTTAACATTGAATTGTGGCTGTATTTCATACATACACACACACACACACACAGGCATCATTTACACTGGGGACATGTCTCCACCACTTTTTGAAAACCTTGAGTTAGTTGAACCCGTCGTTGTCCCCACCACTTTTCAAAACAAACTGATGCCCATGTATATACAGTATTTTAAACCAATACCAAAATCTATTTACATTTTTACTTTTAATCTATGTGATGGTGCATTTCCTGATGAGTATGTTTAAATAATAAATTGACAAGATGCAACCACTGATGATGGTTTAGCGTTTGGTAACATACGTACTGAGCCCTGCATTACCTGAATTGCATGTGGCTAATGAATATATTCAAATATCAGCATACACATGTTCAGATGTGCTATAATAACATGAGTATGTTCTCATAACAAATAGACAAGTTGAACATAATAATGATGACTGACTTCTAAGACCCAAGATGTTCTGGTGTATCCAAGATTTTTTTTTAGTTTTGAGTCTCTTCTCTTACACTCCCACCACCCCCTCCTGCAGTAACTCAGAAATGCATGTTCTGGCATGCTCTTTAAAATCATCAGGAGTCTGAGTTAATGTGGGCGAATTCTGAAAAAAATGTTTCCTCTCTTAATGCTCTTGCTAGAGTGCTAGTGTTAGGTGTTAGAGCATCCCTCTTTGGTTTTGCTTTGTCAATGAACCAACTAACTGTGAACTGAACCTTGTGTTTCTGTCACATGTAACGTAAATGTCGTCCCAACCTTTGTACAGATCCACAAGTTTGGGATCTGTGTGTGTGTGTATATATACACACACACACACACACACATATATATGTAGCCTCCAAAACTAAAGCACAGTCTTCATGAAGCCGTTTTTACTGACAGCCTAATGAAGGCATTGGTATTGGCTCATGCCATTGGGCCTTTTTGTTGTGGAGTTTGCTCACAATTTACTGTTGTATCTATTTTAATGCTCTGGTGGAATCTCACAACCCTCAAAATGATTTTTGATGACCCCTAACACACACAGGATATTGAGGTAGCGTTGTACTTTTCCTTTTTATTGGGTAACCATATTATTTACAAAATATTCTCATTCCCCTCCCCTAGCACCAACCGGTGACCAATGTGAACGCCTCTCCCTCATGTCCCCTATTTGTGGTTTGTAATGTTCTGAATTCCACTGTCCAAGTCATTAGGGAGTTCTCCTCTTGTTCTCACTGACTCACGCTGCTGGTTCCTTTTACTGACGCTTGCAATGCTCACATCCTCTTGATGAGTGTCAGCTAGTCATGATTCATCTTTATCTCCGAGCAGAATGCAGAGCGAGTCCCAGACAGCATGATACGTGTTTAACCTCAGATTACACCTCTTGTCCGTCTGTTTATTCACACCACTACATTCAAAATGAAGATGTCTCCTTTTGACTTACAGAAAAGAAGGTACAAGAAGACCATGTTGTCATGATGTCACCAGGCTTCTCACCCAGTGAAGTCTTTAAGTGGTTGGCCAGAACTGCATATGCACTCCAAATGGCAGCTAAAATGACAGCATGCTCAGTGACAGCAAGAGCTTTGAAATAGTTTACTGTTACTCTTTAGTTTGTTCTAATTTCAATATCAAAGGGCTTATTTTGACAGCAAGATTGTATATTATCAGTAGCAGTCAACACATGTTAATGCATGTAAAGCCTCTGCCTCATAACATGTTTTGTTATTATGTGAATTGGGAGGGTTTAGGGCGTTTATTACAGATTCTACTGCCCAGTGTTCAGTTCCCATTTGAGGTCAGAGAAATTGGGTTTTCTGTATCTATTTTATTCATTAAAATTCCCTAAAACATTATTACTCCTTTGTTTTAAAAATATACACACTCGCTAGACCAACCTGCAGTTGTTTCCACACCAACAACTGAAGCTAAGCAGGCTTGGGTATTTTTTGTACTAAGAAAAATGTAGTTGCTGATGAAAATTCTGTTGCTGTTGAGCAGCCAGATTTTTATGATTTATGTTTTTTTTTTTTAATGCAGACACATTCACATTCAGCAGGCTAGCTGTTTGTGCTTTGTGTAATACGACTAATCATTAGCATTTAGTTATCTAGCCAGGTAGCAGAATGTAGTGTTTTCTTCCCCTAACCAAGATGGACAGCAACCATGGGGTAACACTCATAATACTTTGGTATGTACTGGCATTGTGGTTTGTCATTATAATACATTGATACATCAGTGATTTTAATGAATCTTTACAGTTAATTTTTTTATAAATAAAGTTTACTGCAGTCTTACGGATGTACAGTTTTATGTGCATAGATGTGACTGATTGTACTGTTTGTTCAAGATTGTGATGCCAAGCTTTTTAATTTATGTATCTCCCCAGTGAAAGCTGACAAAAACCCTCCTCGAAGGCAATTCCCTCTGAGTAAGCAACGCTTCATTTTTATGATGAAAAGTTTAAATCTTTTTTTGGCACAAGCACCCAAGGATTATTTTGCAAGGTTCTTTTTTCATATTATTTCTTATCTGGAGCTTGCATTGATTACTTCTTTTGGTCTTAAGCTCCTTGGTGTCTCTGGGAAAAATGTCCTTGAAAATGTGTGCATGCTGTGGGAAATAAAGATTGTTTCAGTGAATAAGACTTTGTCCAGAAAGTATGCTTATGGACTCAGTGTGGTGCTGCTAGGTAGGAAGATGAAATGTAAACATGTGTGAAGTGGAGGTCTGGTGCCTGACATTTGTACAGTAAGTGCCAATTAGTCAAGGAGGTAGCGAGGATGTACTGACATGCTCATTTGCTGTAGAAGGTGCTGAAGTGGTCTACAAGGTGTGGAGAGGGTCTAACAGATCTGGCAGCTTCCAGGGACCCTCACAAACATAACAGAGTACTAAATGGAAGTACTAAAATGGAAATAAATAATTCATCTTGACTTTCAAATAAAATTGAAAGTAAACGTTGTTAGGTTTACAGATTTTCAATATTGTGATCATTACAATTATTGAAGTATTATATATCACTAAATGCCTTTCTACGTAGATCCATGATATGAATACGTAAATTCTAAGACATTTCATTCACCAATGAATTAACTGGCCAATGCATTTAAGCCTGTGGAGGGTGGTGGATACAAGGTGTCGAACATGAAACATTATATTCAACAGGGTGTCTTCAGCTGGATCATCACTTTAGGTGGCCTAAAGGTTAAAATTGTGGGAAACCTTGGCCATAGTTGCAGCCACTTCAGAAATGACTCAGCCTCCACAAATGTGAGTAATTTTAAGCTGGGACAGTGTACTCACATATCTACATCATACCTGTGAAAAAGACTTAATGAATAATGATGTAAGTAATGGAGTCATGGAGGTCATTTTATTTTCAAATGTAGCCTTTCTGCCTTCATATCAGCTATATTGTTACTGTTCATTATTTTCTCGTTTATAGTGTTTCAGATATCAGATCACATTTTTAGCTTTCATTTGAACCTAAAGAAATCTACCTTTATATACACAGTTTTTTTTGCCACATGCTGCACATTTTCTTCTGTTTTGTTGCATTTTTTTTATTGCATTGCAATATAGGTCAAATATAACTGGGTCTAGGAGTCATGGTTGGGAAAATTAATAGTACAGATTGATTATGGTTAATATCAAAATTCACATGATTGTATTCAACTGTAGTTAATTACCTACTAATTAATACAGTAGGTGCCCTATTGTTATCTTGAATTTAATAATACTTAATGACATTTTATAATACTTTAATCATGTGCAGTATCTTACTGGTGGTGGTTAAACTGATTATAGGCCCACTGCCAAACCTAGTATTTGGTACCTTACCAACCAAGCAAAGTTGTAATGTTTTTCTGTGACTGGTAATTGCATTTTTCATGCATTTATTTAACATTTAAAACAATTGCTGGCACCATAGTCTCTTTGGGATATAGACATGAGATGACCATTGGTCATAATGCACAACTGCTCTGGCTGTCTGATATTTTCACACAAATGTCATTAAAGAGTATGATAGTCTTCTTCTATTTAATTTCACATTTGGCAGATCCATTGAGTGTTTGTGTTCAATGGACTGCACCATTACATAGTTAAGGTTATTGCTGTCTCTCTAGATGTGCAGTAGACTCATCTAAAATTTTTTTGTTGAAACTGAAGTAGCAGCACTGTTGCTAAATAATTGTATCATAACAAATACTTTCTAACAAAACCCAAATATGGTTATTTTACCTTAGACTGTACATTTGACTATATTCAAGTTATTTTAAGGGAAAAAATGTAAAGACAAAAAAAAAAACAAATGCAAGTTGGCTATTAATCTCACCTGTCAGTATGGAACTAATGGCAATTCAGCCAATTTGGCTGAAAAGCCAGAGCTGGCAGCATTTTTGCATATGAGACAGGAAAAGACTGGGATGCCAACAAATCAAAGCATTTCACAGATTTAAGGATGTATTTTAGAACAATGCCATTAAATGCATAGTTATTTAATACTTTATAAACTATATAAGTTCTATAAAATGATTGAAAGTAAACCTGACCAGTGGACACGAGGTACATTTATGTAAGACATCTCTTCAAGATATGCATATGAGACCAGTTACTGGGTAAAAATAAAATTTGTCTGTCAATAAATATACAGAAGATGCTTTCTTAACAAAAACTGTAAAACAACAATCCAGTGATAAATACAGTAGGGAAAGAGGTTTTAGATATATGAATGTCTGGGTGCATGTTTAGACTATACATTAATGAGAATGACATTATTTGTGGTGTGAAGGTACAGAGCTAATCTTCTTCACATACAGTATGGAAAACACATTCATGACAGCAGCTGTTACTCCACTGTGCAGCTCATTGTGACCATGACTTGAAAGAAGCAGTTGCTAACTGAAATGTGTGCAAACTGCTGAGCGGATTTAAGGGAGAAACATGACACTTCTTTCAATTATATTATCCCCACTTCAGCATATTTTTGTGTTTTTGGAGCCTTTTCATGGAGAACTGCTTCCTAATCAAAAGCTTTTCTGAACAGGAATTAGAGATTTTGTTAAAATTGCAGGTGTTTCATAATGACCTTCCCTCTGTAACGCTGTTTTAAGATCAGACATCAAATGACTGGCTTTTCCATGTTGTTTTCAAGTGCATAAAAAATCAAAGGATCAGATGTGAACAACATAACCATTATAATTGTGTAATTACCACTGTCTCAGCCAGATTATCGGTGCTTTGTGTACAAACACAAGCTCTAAACAGGAATGTCTCCAAATCACAGGGTACACACACCCGTTTATATTTTTTTAAAATGGTGTGTGGATTTTCAGCCTTTAACAAACAAAGTATCTGTAGAAAGTATGCTGCTGGCCTATACTGGATACAAATGTGCTAACATATTGATTAATACTGACTTTATTTGAGGAAATATATACAAACATATTTCAATGTAGAGTAGATTCTCTATATACGTATATATACGTATATATATATATATATAGTAAGTAATTAACACTGAGATAGTTTTCTGGGTATGTCTTCAGCAGTTAATTCTGCGTTGTTTACTTAGGTTAAATGGTCCAGTCTTTAAGAACTAGATTGAATGTAAAGTTGTTCAACCTGGATGCCACTTTGAACTGCAGTAACGTGTCAATCTGACAACACCATACATTGTGGGGGGAAAAAAACATTGTAAATAAATAAAAATATATTCTTGTTAGTTACTGATGTGAACCTATTTGGAAGCACTATGTGTGCTATTAGCCATGTTATTGGCACATTGGCCATGCTGGCTTAATAGTGTTACCCAGTTAAATGGCAAGGTATTTGTAGAACTGGCCATCAGAAAGGATGATGTCGTCAGTAGGAGGTGAATGATGGGGTTCTGGTTAATTAGATCAGATAGAAGCTGCCGCAGATTCATAAATCAGGTGGACAGATGGGCAGGTCACTCTTAGATGAATCATTACCTTGTGCACAGGTTAGTAAGTGGCAGTGCTTCTTAAGCCACAAATAAGCTGTTGTGTCTTTGACTGACAAAGCAGTGCCTTTACACAACAATAAATAGTACGAATATATCCCATCCTAATATTCCTTTTGATAAATGTGGGCAATTAATGGCCAGTTAATTTCTAAAACCAAATGTCCTCACAGGAAGCTCAGATATGGGATCCTATAATCGTAATGTGTACAGCATTAAGGACCTGATATAGCTCAGCACTAGTGCAGAAACCAATGTTTTGGTAAAGCCTTTCTTAAGGGACCACTGGGAAGAGAACAAGAGGGACGGTTATGTTATTGCATCATGTTTGCATATGACATATCAACCTAAGTTAACCATTCAATTATTTAGCTTTTTAATTGTTAAGGGAGCATTTCACTTTGGTGACACTCATTTGGTGACATGTCATTTTCTTACCTGTTGTGTCTTTATGTGAAATGACAGGTTTTACATGGATGGGGTTCTTTATCTGTGCTAGAGGCACGGTTTTCAGGTTGTTTTGTGAATTGAATGGAACTAAATCTGCAGTCAGTGGTAAACAAATCTGAACTGAGAAGCTGCTGCAAGGACTCCCAATGCTGAAGGCCTAAGCCTCAGCCCTCCACATAGGCTTTAACACATGTACCACTTTTTTAGTTGTCAGTTCTAGCTAATGTATAACAATATGAAACATTTTATTTTCACCACGCATAATATGTTTCTCTCTATCTATCTAATGTCGAAAAGGCACAAACATTTAGTGAAACAGAACTTTAGTTGATGATAATCAGAGAAAAAATATTTATTTACTCCATGAATTAAACATTTTGACATTATCAACCAGTAACATTGGTCATGGTGTTTAATATAAAGTCAAGGGCATCAAATGCCTCAGATGATGCCGTATCCTTCCATAAAATCATCCAAGAACATCCACCGAAAATTTACAATTTGTTCTTGCTGTCTTGGACCCCTGTAAAGATAAAAACATGCCCAGGAACACATAAATAAATGCATAAACATACACACATACACGCAAGCACACATGCGCACACACACACACACACACACCAACACACTCACACAGGACTTGCATGGTGATACATGCCTTTTTCAGCAATGATGCCAGATACAAGTTAATGAACAGCAAGTGGCCCTGGTGTAATTAACAAAGACATCCACACCAGTCTGCACATGCTGGCTTCCTCAGTATCATCTGCTAATATGAAAAAATATTTCAATTCACCAGTGACTGTGGGGAAGGCTGCTGTCCTGCTGCGTGACTGCTAAATGAAAGAAAACAAGTTGCATGTCTGTGTGCTTGAAATTTGCCTTGGGATGACTCCAGGGAAATACGTAATTCCCAGCACAGGTACCACGCTGTCCATTGAAACTCAACATCCTTTAATTAAATCCCAGACCTTCCTTGGGGAACCTTACATTAAAATAGAAGAGAATTTTTGATACAACGACAGGCTCTGAATTTCTAGTTCTTATTTAAGTCCTATCCATTAGCTTGTTAATTAGCTTTGGGTGAAAGACAAATTCACAATCACAATACTGGATACATCCTGGAGATAATACCACCAAGGACAGAAATCTCTTGGCTCCAGGCAGCGATCATTCTTGGCTTTTACAGTTGCTTTGTTCTGGAAATTCAGCAATGAGCAAACCTGCAGAATTAAGAATCACGTCAATGAAGCACCTTAAAATTACTCCAGGATTATTCTCTTTCTTACTATTTCTCAGAATTATTAATGAAATGCACATTCATTCCTACACTTTTCAAGTGGAATGTTTAGGCAATTTCTCTGAAGATGAGCTTGACAATTTCTATGCTATATTGGGTATATAATTTCTATGCTATATATTACATTTAAAGAGCAAATCTATCATGGCCTGAAATTACTAAAAATGCTAAATGCCAAAATACTAAAATACAAAGCCAAACGTAGGGTGCTGGGTGACAAGTGGCTGCTGAGACTCTGGTTTCCTGGGTATGGATGTACCCTATTGAATCCTGACTGTACAAACACAAATAAGCATTCAAAATGGTAAACAATTGAAAAAAACTGGGGAAAAAGCCAGGCATGAGGAGACAGGAGACCCAGAGCCAGGGAGAACATGTCCTTGAACTGCTAACTCAATTTAGCATTTTCCAGCTGCAGGTCAACCCCTAATTAATGGAGGACAGAATTAGCAAGGTTTCAGAAACAGAAGCATCAACACTTGTGTCAGAGACAGAGAGTCCCCCTAAATCCCCATGACTCATTTGTGGTGTTGGAAGCCAAATGCTGCCATAGAAGGAAGCAGTGCCTTACTAATGAAGTAGCTACTTACTTTTGAAATAACTGCTTTTTTATTATATCTTTCATTATATATATATATATATCAGCTTTTGCATTGGCCTTCCACAATTAAGTGCAGTATTTGGATGTGTTGAAATGTAGTTTTACAAGTGTCACATATATTTTCAATTGAAGATTGTCATGGTGGAGACAAATATGTTATTTGGCTGTAAGCTTATTTTGACCAATGGAATTTCTTCATTTTTGAGAACAGGTCAGATTCGTCTTGGCGAAAAAGTAATTTTACTGAACCTAGCTAAGTCTGATTGCATTGTATTTTTATGGCAGCTTCACAGTTTTGACTGAATCAAGGCCAATATCTGATTTGTTTAATGCTTCAGTTTTCTGTGTATTGTGCTTTGAATATCATATTATTAAATCATATAAGAACAGTATGGTGATGTTGATAAAGATTAAGGAATATTTAATGAGAAGAACAGAACATTGAGCTCATCTAAGCTTATTATTTGAGAAATGTCAGACTCTACTTGATTCTCATGTCTCGATGCAATTGTAATGTCTGTGGCCTATATTCCTCTACTGATCCAAGTGAAACTGTCACCAAGGTCATGGTTAATAGAAAAATATGTATAAAGGAGAGGAAAGCCAAAGACATTTTGAGGAAAGCCAAAGACATTTTAGACCTCAAAAATAATTGCTAGGTTCAAACTTTGATAGCCATTGATAGACAGCTAAAAAGAAAGAAATCATACTTGTATTATTAAAAGTACTGAGGAAATATCGTTAGCACATGCTCATTTCAGTGTAAAAGTTTTTAACAGACTGTTTTTAACAGTTATCAATTGAAAGGGAGACACTTACTTCCTCAGTATATTCACATTAATCCAGGTAATGAAATAATGAATGAAGCTAATGATTGTATTCGTCATTTGTTAAGCTTTAGCTCAGCAGCGTCTGTATGTTTTGGCTGAAAATGAGTGTGAAGTTAATTCATGTGTTATTTATAGGTGCACTTAAAGAGAAGGCAGTGATGTTAAAAGGTTTTCCCCCACTATCCTAAACATTAAAATGTATTAAAACGTCAGAAGGAAATCCAAGATAAAGACCTACTGTTACACTAAGTCAGCGGTTTCCAAACTTGGTCATAGGGACCAGGAGTGTGTGTTGTCATTTGTTACAGCTCCAGATCAAGTAATGTGTTTAAGTTGCTTGTCCTTAACACAGCACAGGTTTAGATTGCTGTCATTTGCTATGCCATCCCACATTTTCCACAATTTGTTTTGTTTCAATGACCCAGGCGTAAAACCGTTCAGCAGCTAGGCCTGTAAAGACCTCACCTTCTAGCATATAATTGAATTATTTAAAACATTTTAAATGGTTCCAAGGGAATACGTTGTGCAGCACATTACGGAAGATGGAAGCATGAGTTGATGTGATTGATTAATAATCCTGGTATGTTAATATGAGGTATTCATTCTTAATGGATTTCATACATATTACTGACATAGTATGGCATTAAGAGGGGAATATCATCTTTCAGCTGACATTGTAAGTGGCATTGTAAGAACAATTAGCAGCTTGTTACAAATGAGAGGCTGAATCGCGGTGTGAACGAAAACCTGTATACACGGTTAGCCCCCAGGACTGAGTTTGGAAACCACTTCTGTAATTGACCAAAAAACATATCACCCTTTTAAAACATACAACATAGCATCAATTTCTCCATGGTGATTCAGGCTGATAGTGTGTGTCTTATTCTTATTCAGAACTTTCTGGAAGATATTTTGTGCGACAGTGACCTGTATTGAGGATTGTATTGAATATTCTGTCATTTATATTTCCTGGTATTACACAAAGGTAATTAAAAACATTGTAATGCCATAAATACAAGCTCTTCTGTTTTCTTTTGTTACTATTTCATGAGGAAATGATTAATTTTGTGTGACTGGAAAAGAGTTAATAGATTGAATTGTCTTTCTAAATCACATTACATAGAAGGCACTTGTACACAATGGATGTTTGTTCCCTGGCAAATAACAACACACATGTTATTACACAAGCTACATTTGAAAATTAGATGCAAAGAAACATGCTCTTCTGTATATCTCTTGAATAATTAAGATGTATTTCCTACCACCCATTCTTGAGTCCCATGAATTAACTTACAGTTTACACAACTGGTTATAAACTGATATTGCAAGATCTCCTGCTCATAGCATACGGGATACAGTGAAATTTAGTTCTGTTTCTGTATAACATGCTGAACATTAAGAGTATCTATGCAAATTCCCCAAGTTCCCATGGGGTGGGCTGAGACTTATCCATTTCTATAGCCCTGTTATTTTTTCCACAGTGCTTTCATGTAAATTTTTTTGAGATTTTGCGTATTTTGTAAGATTTTTTTTTCTTCAGGGCAAAACATGTTTGTATTTATTCAAATTATCAAGGAATTTCTCATCATTTATTTAATTGAAAGAACTAACAGGAAAATCACTGATATTTGGAACACTTCTTGGGTATCATATTGCAAACATAACCAAAAGTACCTTGATATATATATATATATATATATATATATGACTATGCAAATCAGTGTGGAAAAAATATCCTTTTTATGCTTTTCTGCATATTGTATTACTGTATTGTTCCAAGACCTGGCAACCTCTTCTGGAAAGATCTTACCCATACTTGAACTTTTCAACTTGACTATGCTCCACATAACCTTGAAGTGTATTACTAGGTCATGGTATACTGGCTACAACTGACTAATTACAAACTACCAGATAATATATGGGATATAGTTTTGGAATTTGTTTATTCATAATGAATCAAAATTACTTCAACTTCCACAGCCACTATGACACCGGTGTAAAAGCCAGTTTTTGCAGGGCTGCTAGCTGCATGTATACTAGTGACTGTTCCAGTTTATTTATTGACTTAATTATTCCAAATAGTAAATTAGCTGTATACATTTACATTAATGAATTTCCTAAAATACACTGCTCCATCTAAGTACTGCAGCATATTTGCATCTTCCAGTGTGATGCATTGCTTTATCAAATGAGTCCTGAGCAGGCCAATGATCAATTGCTGTAAGTATTTTGCAGCCCTTTTGCTTTCTAATGTAAGCTAAGTGAGTGAATGAAGGGCACAGTGCAGTTTCTATGGCTGCTACTTTCAGTAAACTCAATGAATTATTCAGAGGATTCAAAAATTAAGAACAGATGTTGGAGGCGAAGTTGGAAGGAAAGTGTTGCTTGCACCATGTTAAAAAGACACTTTTTTTTTACAGAAATTAGTAGCTATTTTTGGATTTGGGCATACTCATTGTTTCAGAAAAATAGGTAAGACGTGCCAAATTTCACATCTCTCTCTGTTGCTAATTCATGATTAACACATACATTCCCCTCTAACTGACAAGCTCATTTTCACCTGAATGTACTTATTGGCCTATAACATTCATCAGGGCCTATTTGGTAGAATTGCTGAGGTTTCAGATAGGGAAAAGGATTATTAATGGTTTCTTGTACTCATTGATGCTTTTAGAGTTAATTAGAACCAGTTCTAGGAAAATATGAATGCCAGATATGCAAATCAGATTTAAAGGTGTCAGAGAAATCACGGGAAGTAAGGAGGTAGTGACAAATATCTCACTTGTCAAGTTGTCCCGGTTTCTGCTGTCAGCTGAACGAATAGCACATAAAATCATCTGATATATTTTTACAATGAGTCACTATGTCATCTACTCGATTGATGAGACAAGCTCAAAAAGCAATCAGAGCATCTCTTAATTATTTAATGTACATATACTGTCACCTGAATAAATTAGGGTTAAAGGATACATTTCTTTTATTGGCATAAAAATACAATATGGCAGCACTTATTATAATTACAAAAGGCTACTCAAGACCTGTCCTACACATTAGCATTGCTCTTCATGTGGCTGAATACCTAAAGCATTTGTGTAGCAGTAACATTTTACTTGAACATTATAAAGCCCACATAACACTATCTCAAGCATCACATATCACCTGTAATAAACTGTTATGATAGTGTCTTACTGCACTGCTCCTGAAAAATAATTTAACAAGGCCAGTATATATTATATGTACTGATATAGCTGTGGTTATGTCAAAACTTTAGCATGTGGCATCACTTGCTATTTTATTATTTGTCATACTGAATTTCCATGCATGCACTATCATTGGTTATGTTAAACTATGCATATGAATTCCTTGTTTGATACATACAATATGCAGTTGATATTTATATAATATTCCTGTAAATTCAACTAGCGATTCATGACTCTGTATAATTTGCAAATGGTAAATGTGTTTTTACATTTTTAATGAGCTGTCATCTCCTACTACTAAGAGTCTAAAGATTAGACAGCCATGGTGCATTGTGTTTAAAAGAGGTGAAATGGGCTGCTCTCTTAAAACATACTGTCATCTCAAATAACATTCTCTTCTCATCTGCTCAGTTTTAGGACTGTAAATTTGATTCTTCATTTTAAAAAGGATGTACAGGGTTTTAGGACAGGCAACATTGTTTTTGTGGTTAATCTTTTATAAAAATGTAGTTGACTTTTATGTCAACACATACATT
The DNA here is from genome assembly GCA_019788955.1 of Albula glossodonta. NCBI lineage: Eukaryota > Metazoa > Chordata > Actinopteri > Albuliformes > Albulidae > Albula > Albula glossodonta. The sequence continues at coordinate 7,762,671 of JAFBMS010000020.1, read as the reverse complement.
TGTTGTCAGAAACTCTTCAGTTAAAAGGGCACTTGTGCATTTTTTGTATTTCCCCTCTTTTTGTACTTAATTTTCACATAATGTTCACTTTGAATGTGCCACACACTTTACTGTCCCTGTCAAGATGTATTGTATCTTAGCTGATCTTGTTCACCGTAATGTTTGTCATTTTCACACTCTTGTGTGTGGAGACAGACTCAGGTCTGTTGCTGCCAATGTAATCCAGCGGCTACATAAACATGTGCAGCCCCTAAATGTTGAATATTTCACATTCTGTTACATAAGGGCACTTACGATATGATAAGGGGTTACCATGATAATTTAAAACATAATTATTTTGAATTATTCATGCAAAGGCCAGCACAGAGTCATTCGTTTTCAGGGTTTTAACGTTTGTATATTCATTTACTCTCATTTTCACTGCAGAGATTAAAAAGGTGGACTGTGATATTTTAAATAGTGCTAAATGCCTAGGTGTCACATTGACAACACTAACAATTGTGTGGAATTGCAGTAGGCCTGAAATTATAAATATTTTCTATGTAATAATTTATCCTGCTTAGAGACTGGACATTTTGTTTTCCAGTATGACCCCTCATCTATTACTGGATAGTGACACTATTGGCTGTCTAGATAACCCTCTTTTAAGACTGGGAGAGCATTTAAAATAGATAGGAAAAGCTGAAAAATATTTCTGAATGTTGAAAAATGTGAATTTTTCACATAGTAAAACCATTTGAAGATATGTTTTTTTTTTTTTAGTATTTGTGAAAAACTAAACAAATGTAAACCACTTTAAGGACATGCTATAGGAGTTCAGTATATATATATATAGTCATACTGAATTTTGATACCACTTAGGCACAGTATGTGTTGCTACTTGCCTGGTCAGTGATGTGATCCATATTGTGTTGTTCCCTGATCCTTTGTACGGCTCTATAAGAAGGATAGGTTTATAAATTACTGATCATCAATCGAGGACAACACAACATCCACCATGCTGTGTGCTTCAGTGTACCTTGCTTCAGCTGTTCTTTGAAGCACTGTAGATGTCTACAAATGGATCAAATTAAACCCCTGTGGTCTAATCCCACGTCCATATGGTCCTGCCTCAGTCCAGGCTATATTTTAGACCTGGTACCTTGCCTCATTTCCCATTATGATTCAGTTTTAAAGTGGTTCTTAATGATTTCTGCTGTGGTTCTGCAGGAAACTCCTCTCAGAAAACTACCTTTCTGCTCGTAACCCCCTGCTAAAAATCAGGATATACTGATTGTAGTACCCTGGCAGTTTTGATTACTGTGTGAATATTCCTTCACATATCCCAGGTATCACTCACCTAATTTGGACTAGAGTTTTAGTGTCCTGAGCCTGGCTGTGTGCTTTGGAACTTTGTGCACATTTTTAAAATGCTTCCTTTACCTTTATTCTCCAGATTTGGAATGCTCAGTCATGTTCACCAGCAGCACTCATTGCTGTTATCCCTTGTTGTCAATTTGAGTGCAGACATGAATACGCTCTCCTTCAACACATGTTGTCAACCACCACTTTTCACACCGCTGTCCACAAATTGAGCTCAAACAGACATTAGTGGGAGGAAGACACTTCACATGCAGCTTTGTGTAGATAGACTGTGGGTGCCCGATTGACAGGTAGGGGTCTCTGGTGAGCAATGAAACAAGGACCTGCCTGCCAATGACACAGCTGGGACTCAAACCAGACTTTGGAGAACATCCACAAACTGAAATAGCACATTAACAGGGCAAGCCATGCGGCAGCCCCCACACAGTATTTGTTGCTGTGTGCCAGTACGCACTGTGTGCACCATCAATGCCTGAGGTTTTTTCAACCCTTAATTATCCATTTATGGAGCTGAACTGAATTTTACCATTTCTAACACTCATATGCCTGGCAATATTTAGTAAACCATTTTGTATTCTGACAGCTAAAATTAAATCAAAGATTCTGTGCAATTTGTATAGTGTTGTATATTGTACATCTGTAGCATATAGCATTACTTTTGCTTGAAGAATTCCATAAATAGACATAGCATCATTTTGTGTATACCATGGTGTCAAACCCTGCAGGCAACCTGTCCAGTTTGAGTTTGTGTTTCTCTCGGGGAACTGATGCAAAAAATTCAAACAAACATAATAATTTATGTTTATAAATTGTGGTATTTCTTATTGTCCTTTTTTTAGCATTGCTCAGTTAGCATTGTTTTACATTTGTGTAACATATGTTTATTTTGTGCACTCAGTCATGCAGAGCCAGGCCTATTCTCCAAGAGTGTTTTATTTTATAAAAAAGTGTAGAGCAGCTGTGTTAGAGTGTTTATTTAAATATATTCACTCTGGCTCTCTCTGATGCACAGGAGGAGGGAAAATGTGGGATACACCACCCACCGCAAGATCTCCTGGTCGCATTTCATCACTAATGTCTTCAGCAACTGCTCTGGCATAAAACATGCATTTTGTTCTGTGTCAAGTATACTGCCCTGGAAAATAAATTTGGATCCCCTGTTTAATGTCAGTATTGTAATAGTTTAATAGTTTAATTTAGTACTGTTTGCTGGAGTTGCCAGACGTCCACTTCACAGTTTTCTCTTTAAGACAATATGACTTATTGTAGCCCTTGGTTTCTCTAAATCAAAATATTTTTTGTTAAGCTCTTGATAGGCTAATCAGAGTGGTCAACAGAAATATTGTGGTCCCTGTTATGGGATTCTCCCACTCTCACCCTCACAGGGTCAGGCATACATAAGCAATCGAGTGAGATGAGACTGGAATGGCTTGCGTCCAGAAGTATCTTCATGTCAGGTGCACATTTCATGCAATGATACCCCTGGAGAATTAATTCATAGGGTTGGCTTCATCTTTATCAAAAATGAAGACATTTCCCATGTAAGAAAATTGCCTCTAGCATAATATAGGAGAGAAATTGGTTATAGAGAACTAAATAGAAATTGCTTTCATTAAGACACCAAACATTTTTTGAAAGAAAAATAAACACAAATGGAAGGGGTGTCCTTCTATGAGGCGGATTCCTCTTAGATTGATAAATTACAGGTCCAGTCCTGTTGTCAGAATTTTTTAAAGATTGAAAACACCTTGTCCTAGAAGAGGAAATACCATTTTACTTATTTATAAATAATACTTATTATAAATATATTATAAATATATATTATTATAAATTAATTTGTACAATACAGGAATGCAGAGGTGGAGCATTGGATTCTGGGTATTACTCTAGATTCATTTTTAATTGTTGGAGGTTGGATGAAAACACAAATGCGAGTTAATGAGAAACACTACAGTTTCAAATGGATCAAAATACATTTGAGTTACTGTGATGGCAGGTTAAAAGAACACACAATTGAAAACACAAAACTTTGAACAAAAAAAACTGGATCTGTATCATTGTCTTTGTGTAATTGCATGAATCAGGAAAGAATAAAGTGATATTATGTTGCCTTGATTCTTTCCAGTCTTTTTTGTACTGCAGAGTAGTAGATTGTAGTAATTTGCAGTTTCATACTGCCATGATAGTACAAGTTAGAGGCAAACCTTTTGTACTGTTAAAAGACAGCAACATTTGCCAGGAAGATTCAAATCTGTACTGATTAATTTTTAGATCTAAACAACAATGCTCGTACTGTGGGTGCAGGTTTCTTTCCCTGGCATACGCTCACATAAAAAGGAATGTTCAATTTGGTACTTAAAAGAATTTCTTCCCTTAGCTATTTCTGATTTGTTGCTTAACTCAAACTTCTTCTGTATATATTTTTTTCTGTCAAAGAGATTAACTTAATTAGCAAAGACTGCGCTCAGCCAACTGCACTTCTGTGCTGATTTCTACAATTGCTGCTGATTTACATTGAACCAAACACTGTGGCAACATCTTGAAAAAGCTAATCTAATTTTTTTTTTCGTTTGATTTGCCCACAGTAATTCCCACAAACTCAGACTGAGCTAAAAATCCCATTATTGCATAGTTATGGCAAAACTTTTATCTTTGATGCACAATTTTCTTGGAGGAAATTATTGTAGAGAGCAAGGTAATGCAGGGCCATGATAACAACCTTGATGGAAAAGCCTAGCTGATTTTGCAAAGTACAAACAAAGACAAACAAACTAGCAATCACTCATATATACCTAAAAGAAAACTCACAAAATGGCATATGTGGTCCAAATTTCTTTGATTGAATATTTGATGTAACATACATGTGTTTTTAGTATTTTTTAAATGTATTTCTGTGGTCGAAAATGATACAGTAGGTTTCTGCTTCATTTGTTTAACTTTGGCAAATGAACTGGAATACCATTGACACCAACACCATTCCCACCTTAATTTCTTTACAGCTTTGAAAGGAATGTACAATGACAGACTTATGGGTCATTCCATAACAGCTCACGTAGGACCTCCCAGTTCATGCCATATTTAAGTGTTAAATGATGGAGTAATATAACATCTTCACATTTTATATGCATCTGCAATGAATATTAACACTTCCCCATAAAAGTTTCAAGGAAATTAATATAATCCTCCTTGGGAAAATATACAGTCAAAATATCTTAAAAAGTGGGTTTTTCAGCTCCGAAGCTATATTTAGCAAGATCTGTGGCACTCATTTTTTTTTATGCAGGACCAACTAACTTCTAGATGTGGTAGAACTATATTAATGCTACACAGAATCACAATTTTGTTGCAAGAAATGACTAGTGGAGATTAACTAATTTTAAAAATTAAAGATTCTTTATTTGGGTAAAACTTGTTTTTATTTTTATTAATTTGATTACTGTAAAACATTTAACAATAACTATTTACATGACTACATATTGTTATTTATCCATAGGGTTTCTTGGTTCAGTACAAATTTCAACCCAATCCAGTTAAAAATAAGCAATTGATGAGGCTTAGAATACACATACAAAGAATCTCAAAATGATGAAATTTAGCTCTGAGGGTCAAACTTTTAAAACTTTTTAAAATTAATTAATAAAAAAGTATTTGGAGTAGAGCTATATGATTTGTCAGGGTCCCATGCATTTAATAGAAGTTTTTACAAGAATTTTATTTGAGAAAATCCATGCCATGAACTGGGAAAAGTTCTGAATCCTGGGTGACTTGGCATGGAATGACCCTTATGTAAAGCAATGCCCAGTTCTACAATAAGTCTCATGTCATATTGTCCTAACACGTGTTCTTATCATAAGTGAGTCTGTAAATGAGCCTTGAAATATAACAACCACATGCCTATAGCTCAATCTATTCTAAAGCACAGTCTGGTAAAAGTTTATGAGAAATGTGGTTCAGAAGTGATTCATTAATTTTCATTGAATATTCAACCAAATGTCAGGCTGTAGACATCGGTGTACACAGGTCGCACAGATGGTCCATGTTTGTGTATTTTTCCCTTTATTCATGAATTCAGCTTATTCATTGTATTTAAAGATTGCCAATATATCATGAGTACATTATGGATATTTCCATGAAATAGAGTGAGGCAGATGGTAAAAAATGTCTTTCTGACACTGTGAAGTTCAATATAGTATGGGTCAGCAAGAAAGTCATTGGCTCTGAGTTTAATATTCCAGCTGAAATTATTATGAGTCTAATTTAGTAGCCTTTAATACACAGGGCTGGTTGGAGCCCTGACCTTGAGACATAATTACAAATCTATGGCATTTATTTCTTCAGAGTTGGCAGGTGTAAGATTCCTCTGCCAATGCTTCATCTCATGGATGATTATTGTGTAGTAATTTCAAAATGTCTTCTGTATCTTGTTTCACAGCCCAGAATTAATTTCATATGTCCAACTAAACTGGGTTTCAATAACCCAAGCATGTCAAAGCATTCCATAGCAAATATTGAGATAAAATATGATATATTATATGATATATAAAAAAGTATAACAAATTATAGAAATTCAATGAGATCATTGAAAGATTATACTTGACAGGAATCAGAGATTGAGTGAACTGTGCTAAATAGACAAAGAGATATTAACGGGATCTTCAGAATGCATCAGAATGAAACATTAGGCAAAACATCAACCGGATGCCTGAACTGTAAACATCTCTGGCATTCTGATCCATGACTGCCTTGTATAAATGTCACAAACTGACAGATGTTATGATCCAAATGGCCCATTCACATTTACATTGGTCATTGCTTCTTTTTTTGATGATACACACTTGTGGTTTTTATCTATTAATCCACTAACATTTCTATTTAGGGTAAAAAAATGTTTGCAGAATAAAAATATTGACATTGAACAATAATGGAATAATTATTGAAATAATTTAGTTTCTAAAACTTTAATAAAGTTTTCAAAGAAATTCATAATATGTTGCTGTACATAAATTACTTTAAGATAAAGCTGTATGCTCTGGTAAAATATTAAAATGTAAATGAAGAGCTTGTGCGATCAAAGCTTATTTATATTTTGTATTCCCAGATATTATCAAAGTATTTGCATTCGAGACCATGCTGGCATTTTGAAATTTAACGCTCTCATGAGATGAATCTTTTAATGCCCATTTGTGAGTACAATATTTTTTATGTGATATTTGATTGCTTTGTGATTCACAGTGCTCATATAAATATGGTAATGAAGTGACTAATGTTGATTTTTCTTTGCGGTTTTTTGCATTGTTAAGGAGACGTTTATGTGGTCTTAAGGCATTTTGCAATCATTTACATTTTATATACAGTGCATGGCAGTGACACACTCTCCACAGATTCATGCAGTTATTTTTCTTGTTTTCCATTTCTTTGCTATCTGTTTAAGAGATGAAATGTCACAAACACACAACCCCTGAACATGGATAACAATTTGACTGAATTAGAAAAAAAACTTCTCAGGAGCTTGTTTTCATGTTGACCTCCAATACAAATCATAAATTACCACAGATCACTTGATGAGAATTCATGCTTGGACAAGCTATTAAGTCAGTTTGCACTGCTCTCTTGGGGTGACTGTGTTCTGTGTGCCCTTTCAGTTTTTCAGTTTAAGACCACAGAGAGAAAAGTAGCTGTGTCTCCTACATTGTTCAACATAGCAATAATCCTCAAGTTAATTAGCCTCCTCCCCTTGACAGATTGGCACCATGGGGCTCTCTCCCACCTTTCATGTCGTCTAATTGCTCATTCATATTTTTCTGGGAAAATGGGGAGTACCTTTTATTAATGGATTTTTTTTTTTGTTTGAAATGATTTTAACATGAGTGACATGTCTAATAAGCACCCTGGTAAACTTAATTACTCATTCTTTCATGGGAATTCTAGGCCTCTGTAAATGCTTACTGTCTTATGGAAACACACTGTCAAGCTAACATTAGGTGGGGGTGGGGGGCAGTTTATGCATGATAGGAAAATAGGAAATGGACACAAAGATATCCATAGTCTTTCCTGTATTATCGAGCATGACATTAAAGATCCATAATACAGCCTTTTACAATTATTAACACTGTCCTTTCAGAAGGAGCAAAACTAACAGTGTAAGTATACTGGAGGCAACATTCACAACTCCTCTGTCTTATCTTGTTACAGAGTGTGTGTGTCTTTACATATAGAATTTCTGAACGCTGCAGGAATTGTGATTTGCTTTTGTGCCTGCTTGGTGTGGACAAACCTAAACCACCAATGCGATCCAAAACCAATTCCTTTGTAGAGATTTTACAACATTTTTGAACTGTGGGAGTGCCATGTCATTCTGTGCTGCAGCTAAGCTTCACAAGTTCTCCAGAAGCTTGGAGAGAACCCCTGTTAGCAGACATCTCTGCAGGCAGCTGACACATCTGATCACTTACATAAGTGGCATGTACGTCAGGGGCTGACTCACACAGTCACACTCTGGTAAGACAAGGTGGCAATCGGTTAGCACTAGGCATGCTCAGAGAGAGGGCTCTTCATTTGTCAAGCTTCAAACAATTCATTATTCAGGGGCAAGAAACAGTATCAGTTATTTGCATTACTATATCTAAAATATGTTAAATCTAATATCACTGCATAGATCAGAAGACAGACAATGTAAAACACAAGATTAGAAGTATAAGACATCAAAAAGTGTCAGTGAAAAATGCGGCGTCTGCATTTAAGCAACTGGCGCAAGTATTATGGTCTGCAGTTGGTTAAACACATTGGTTTAACAATCCTGTGAACAAAAATAGAATCCCGGATAGCATGCTTGTTGCATGGTTTATTGATGTGTTATATTCGTTTTTATAACTCACACACTCCTCCAGGTGAGAAGGTGGCTGACAAAGAAACACAAGTGGCCTAGAAGCTACTATTGAAAACTAAAATTGTGGTCAAGGTGCAGGAAATAATTAATCCCTGCACTAATTTTAGGTGACATGATAGGAGTGTAATGCTGCCTCAAAATTACAGACTTGTATCGTTCGCTATTAGGGAAATATAAAAAGTTAGAAGCTCTGACTATCATTCAATTTTGTACTTGAGGATTATCTGAGCAAAATATATATATATTTTTTTTTTGGCTCTTCTGAAATTAGTTTTGTCTTTCATTTTAGAGAGATAGAAATTTTGATGTCAGCTGACTGATCTTTCTCTGAGGAAGCAGGAGAGGGGGAGTTACGGTACTTTCAGCCTCACTCATAGTACAAGGAAAAGCATTATGGACATAATTCAAGCTCAAATATTTCTGTCAACACAGAGCAGAAAAATAAATGAAAAAGTTCTGCCTATGAAAAATGCTCAATTCCATTGTCACTTGAAAATTAAAATACGGAATGAACTGTGCTGTGCATCCAGCTAGCTAGGTAGTCATAAATGAGCCATGTTGCCAGCTAAATAAATGCCTTTTTTCATTATAGTTCAGGTCTTTAACACTGACAGACATTATGACTGATTGACAGCTAGTAGTTACTACATAACAGCCTAGCTAGAATAAAGAGCAAGAGCTGAAGAAATGAGATATAGTGTCTGTAGCAAAGTCTTGCTATGGGTCTGGGCTACAGTTGAATATCAATTACTGACCTGCTGACTCCCTGTTACACACAGGATGAGCTGAGGTCATCAGACACAGGCGCTGTGTATACCCAAATGTATTTAAAGACCAAGGGGTTGGGCTTTTGCTGTGCTGGTGAATACCCCGCCAGAAGATTTTACAGCCCATCTCCGTCAGGATTGAAATGTCTTCTTTAAAAAAAAAAAAAAAATGTGCTTCTTATTCTTTTTAAGATCATGCATTATTGTAAGTTGATTTTATGTTATTTGTTTTTATTGGTCCAACTTTTAAAGTGAAAAAGCCTTGTGTGTACTATGAATACCCTTTCACTGCTTTAAAAGTACTGCATAAATAATCTTTTTGCATCATTATTATTTGAATATTGTCACTGAATCTCCCACTGTAACAGGGTGTAGACATGCTGATGTTGCTTTATTTTCCATTCTATGAACCGGAGGGGCTTGGAGGACTGGGGAGGGGTGGTACCTTGCGGCTTTTCCCCTCCATATTCTGCCATCCAGAATCTGTTTATCAGGTTACTGGTGAAAAGGTCAGCATGCAGAGAGGAAACTCAAACAAAAAAACACCAGCATCAATGGATCATTCACCCAAATTTCAGAGTGGGAGCCATGGCCTGGCAGCTGTCGTCCTTTTTATATAATGACGGTACCTCCTATGAGGCCAAACTGGAATGTTCCTCAGTGGGCACAGTGCATGAGCCTGAGCTGACCCACTTCCATCCCGAATAACAATGCTCTATAGTGCTCTGAGCTGCATTTCCATGCTGCCAGCCCAGTGTTTGGAGAGGGGAATACAAATATTTCTGTCCTCTTAAACCCACTTAAATCTAAATTATGATTTTTCTGTATGGTACTGCAGAGCACTACAAGAAAAAAAAAACTCATACCTGTGACTAATTCTTAATTCAGATTGCACCTCCAGATGTAAAAGGCAAATGTTGTAACCCAGTGCACCACTTCGGCAGGCATTACATCAAAATTAATGGAGCTGTCACAGCTATATTTAGCAATATGGCAGTGCTATGATTTTGATTTAATTCAGGCCATAGTCTCATCAGTTTTCTCCTCTATTTTTCTCTCAATGAATATTAGGAGTGAGGTGTAGTCTCACCAGGACATATTTAACAGCTGTTCCCAAAGTGATTGTTCTTGTTGAATGTGAAAGTGATTTCCTTCTTCACACACCATGCCGCAATTGTCAATGACATGTATTTTGAGAGCCCCCATAACCTTTCACTTTTACATTTAAAAAATAACATGGGGATGAGTATTTTTTGAGACTCCCCAGCTGTTAGTATGGTGTTCTATATTATCTTCAAAACTGTGGGAGGGAGCAAAAAAGAGTGGCTGGGCATGGTCATTTAAAGCTGCATGACATCTTATCCCAGTAATTACCACATGCTGTCTTCAGAATGACAAATTATTCATCCCACATATGGCTTTTAAGAATAATTCACCAAAGGATGGGATATTGTGGATATAAAATGTATTGATCATGTGCATCATCAACTCAAGACATTCATCAGTTTCAAGTCTCACAGATGAAAGCATGCAAGTCTATGTAAATATTTTCAACTTATAGCATGCTTGTGCTTAATTTAAAAATTGAGTGCTCCGGAGTGGATGCATCGGTAAGACAGCTTCCAGTGGGTGCAGAATTGAGCACCTGCCTAGGGCCCGGGAACCAAATAATCTGGCCCTGCTGCCACCCTTAATGGGTGCAACATCTCAGCTGTGAGGCTAAATCTTCTGAAATACTGCTCAGAGGTCTTATGCAGGGACAGTGAGCTGAATTGTAAGTGCCTATTTGGTTGTTGCAGCAATGTTGTGGACAGTTGCACTGCTAGAAATGTGAGGGAAATGCTGTGCATTAATGGATCCTTCTGTCTGTATTCATTACTATATGCTGCGCTGCACACAAGGTTGGGAAAAATACGCAGTAAATGTACAAAATAAAAAATAATAATAAAAAAATGTAAAAAAAAAAATCTGGAAAATACTGTCAAAACAATTTTAGTTGAAAATAGAAAAATAAGGCCTGCATGAACATAGTGTCACAGTTTGATTATTTCAGACCATCCAAACAACAAAATAAAAGATAAAATCTGAAGTCATGATTTAGATAAGAACGTAACAGGCGACCTTTCACACAACTACACAGCTGTAATTAAACTAGAATGGCATTCTTTAACCACGGCTCCCTATTTTCTTTAAATTCGAAGGCCAACCTGTGACTGTAGCTAGATAGCAAGCTGGGAGGGTTTTGCACGCATTGCAATTTATTTGTGCACTATCATATGAATGACCCAAAAGATTGCTTCTGACACTGGGGACCTCTAGAGCATGTTCTAAATGTACATTTTCCCCACTGTTGGAAGTGTTTTGAAACCACAGACTAAGCTCAGGAATACAAAGTGTATCTACCCTTGCAATGACTAGCTATTTATCCAGACTTAATTTTCTTTTGTTCATTTCATGAATGTGTGCATGTGAATTCTCACCCCTACTCCCACCCCTGGTCTTGTTCATGATTACAGCCATGCCACTGACAACCACAGTCTCACAGCATTATATGGGAACCAATCTGAGACTGCTGGGTGGCCCATTCCGTTAAGATACTGCTCAAGTGTATGAAAAATTGCATCAGAAAACAACAGTCAGTAGTGGTGTGTTTTTCATTTAGGAATTGATATAATTTGGGCTGGTGCGACCACATGTATGTGCTGAGTTGCGTTGGTTTGCTGTGTGTGAAACTCGTGGTGTAATTTGTGGTTGCACGAGTCAAAACACTCCTCTGTGTCTTTTGAGAAAAAAAAAAAAAAAACTTCAGCATTTATCTATTGCACTCACGCTTCTTTTTGTGACAGGCAGTTTTTTTATGCATTGCACATTTTTAGTTATACACCAATTATAAAAGTAAGGAAATTGCTTTTGTAAACTCTTTTAAAGTCCTTGAAAATCAATTAATTCGTCCAAGTCATAATCATTATGCCACTTCTTAAAAGGACTGCAGAGCAGTCACCACCCACCTCTTTGACCTTGGAGTTTGAAACTGAAAGCTTATTCCATCAGGGGTTGATCTAATGGGCAATTAAGAGCTGTCAGTGAATACAACTTGCACAGGTGGGAAATTTGTGTAGAAAACAGGAACTATTGCGTATAATTTGATAACTGGAAGATGAGAGATGACAGCTTCAACTGCATAACAGCACACTGCAAAACAATGACACATAGAATTAATAACTGGATGAACATTTTTTAGTTAAAATGTGAAATGGTTATATACTGCATGACTGTTGATAACAGTTTTGTGCCAGCCCACGTAGAATAGTGCAAGCCCACGGTTTGGGAGACTACAGTGGCCTGCAGTGCTCCTTGAGTCAGATGAAAGAAATGCTATTAGTTTCCATGGAGACAATCTCCTTGTCTTCCAAATCCACATTTGTAATACAAAGCAGTGCGTTGTTATGTACATATTAGAATGCAACCCTGATATTATATTAGACATGTTGTGAGACCTCCGTCAAGCGGTGTTATTATTTGGAGTGATTTCTTCTCAATCATTTATGACCCCAGTGCCTCTGCTGCATGATTCAATCACGGGCTGCTTCCTCGGCACCAGCACCCTGCTTTAGTCATGTTACAGCACTGTGACAATGCATTGGTCAGAGTGCTGTTGGCCTAGCCCGTACTCACAGAGGACCTGAAATCATTTGATTTATCTGTGTAGGATTCTGGCTGAGGGAGGGCAGTATTGCAGGGTTGCACTGGTAATTGAATTTGTAACTCGGTGTAGATGCTGGAGAACGTAATGAGGAAGGCCTTGAAGCTTTCAGTGGGAAGGGAAGGAGGAGGTGGTGGAATTGATATGAATGCTCTTGATGTTTCTGAAATATATACAGTGCTGTATGTTTGTGCTCCCACGTACAGTAAAAAGCAAACAATGAAGATTATACAACACAAGACTTTGTGCTTCATCTGTTTTTCTTGGCTGGTTGCTATGTTTTTCAGACAATCTATTCTTGTGTATATTTCATATATAATTTATGATATAAAGAATGTGAATGTAGATTTATTTGTAAATTAACTATAACTTTTCAGGAGTTATACTTGTATAAAAACTTTGGTTTTTACTTTCCTTTTGCAAACCTGTCATTAATATGTAATAAAAAAGAGCACATGCAATACAATGTAACTTTATCATCCCTCGTGGGAAGACTCATTAGGCTTTTGTGCACTCAGTGCAGAGGTAATGTGTCACGTCTGTACTTACTTACTTTTAACAGAAGTATATATGAGCAGAGGAAAACAACATATTGACAGAAGAACCAAAAGGAGTGGACCCAGTGCACAGAAGATCTATGTAAGCTATATCAACTGTGTGCTTGTGTATGTATGTGGCCAACTAAGGCCTGCCACCAAATTCCCTAATTTTCTTTGCGAAGCAATACAGTGCTTCATACACTTTGGTCTGTATTTAATGTAACATGTTTCTACAGATCAATACCTTAATTAGAATATAAATCATGAAATACTCTTGGTCATCATGTGTGCTGCCAAACTAAGTATGACATTTCCACAGACAATTCAAGTGGAGGAGTTTACTCCTATTATGCATCCCATTAACTGCTGACATGCTTGTTCATGCCCTTAATAGTCCAACAACAAGAAGGAATGCTTTTTCATTCTTAATAAAAGGAAACAGTAAATCACTAAGATTTATACAACTCTGCTACATCATGTTCAATTTTGTATTCCATTTTCCTTAGTTTGGTGTGACATTTGAAAAATAATGTGCTTGAAATGAATGAAATTAGTAAATCAATATACAGCCCCATCTTTTGCTGTTACGGCTGGAACCTGTTGTGCACACTTGCCCAGGCTCGTAATAATTTACACTACTACTATCACCACTACCATGAGTAGTAGTAGTGCTGTTCTCACTAGTGTTACTAATGCTGCTTGTGCTACCACCACTTGTTGTTGTTATTACTAGACATTGCAGATAATATAACATATTATTTATTACCTCATTTTAGATTTATACAGTGGGGTCCAAAAGTCTGAGGCCACTAATGGAAGTGCATTCTTTTATAATGTAGTACAAAATTTCTTATTACAAATTATACTAACAATTTGAGTGAAAAGGTTATTCTTTGAAAAATGTACATGAATTTCAGAATGTCTTATTTATTGGTATTTCCTCCTTTTGCTTTAATGACAGCGTGCACTGCAGTTGGCATGGACTCCGCAAGTTTGTGCATAACTTGATGATCCATGTTATGCCGTGGTCTTTAAGTGTTCAAAAACTTTCTTGGCCTTTAAGTGCCCCCATAAATGTTTGATGGGTCTGACCTTTTGTAAAACTATTTCTATTGGTTGTTTCTAACTTGTGTGTTTTACAAGTTATGACCTGTAATGAATATTTATTTAAACAAATTTATGAAAGAGATATTTTAAATTCTGCACTATTTCTGGGTCATATTTCATCATCTTATCAAAGAAATGTATTTATATATTGTTTTACAGTCTCAAAATCCTAAAAGTTTCTTTTTATTTCCAGGATTACATGGAATTTGTTTTAAAAAAAGTTCATTGTGGTCTCAGACTTTTGGACCCTACTGTATATTCAGTAAAAATATGGCCTCACCAACTCTGACTTCAGTAATCTGGGAACACTGGTAATGTAAAATCTGGAGAACCATTCTAATTAGTTTAAGGGCATATCCTGGTCTGTGTGACAACAAAGATAAATTCTAAGTCTCCAATGCAATATAACATACTAAGTGAACATGATGTTATAATGTGAAATCAGTATGACTGAACTGTATATGCCTTTAGAGAGACTTAATATATTTGATAGAAGTGACCCCTCAGCAACTGTATGTCATTCCTTCCCTAGGGTTACTGAGTAGGTGACAAACATTATTGTTATTATTCTTAAAAACAATGTTTAAAACTATTTCTTATGTACTGTGAGAAAGAACATCTTACAATTTCTTATGTACCATGATGGTCTTTATTGAAAGAGGTACATGAATATATGAGGTTTCTTCTCTGCTCAGACCTCACCAACAGAAAAGTTTAATTTGCTCAGGATTGGATCACTATAATTTAGACCAGTAAGCCAGAATGTGGTTTGTCTGCAAAGCTGCAAAATTCACTATGGTACATGATGTCAAGAATGTCACTGTTTTGAAACAATACAGGTGATATAAAGCCTGATTGGCCTTTTGGTTGTACTAGTTTTGTCACACCACCACTAAGGTGTTTTTCTATTTTCGCTTTTCTCACAATTTTTAATGGCCACCGTTATTCACAAGCTATGTCACTGCTATAACCTTTGCTGTCAATTCAGGGAATCACAGACTCTTCTCCACATTATGTCACCTGCTATCTAATAAGTGAGCTCCCCCGCCACATAAATTTCACAAGTCCAGGTCTGTCTTTAATTTAATACAATATACTACATACACATGTAGTAATTATACTGACTATGACAGGCAAAACTCTCTGAAAAAGAGGTCCTGAAAAAGAGGTGCAGTGTTGACTGCAGTAACTTTGTATTCAAAATAATTCAACACAGTCAAATGTCCTGTACTTGAAAACAACTTTCATATTGTTGTTTGTATGGTTTGCTAAGAATGGTAAGATGGTGGGTTTTGTAATGATAAATTAGTTATTCATTGTATACATTGCATATATATCAGGAGTACCTGTTAAATATGAAGCAGACATTTTGAAATAATAAACTTGTTGATTTTATGGTACAAAACACATAAAAAGCTATTGCAATGATGTGAACTGACTCACCCCTTAAATATTCTCTGTAAAGTTAGGTAGAAACTGCATATATTGTTCTCACAAATTAGGCAACACAGTACATTATTCAAACTAATTAGGTAAGATATGACAAATTGTTTTTGAAATAAATATTGAATGTACACCAACTGTTGCCTTGTAGAACCTATGACAGGTAAAAATACAGAAAGGTATTAAAATTAAACTTTTATTTTAAATGTTTTAAAATAATGCTATTTTGTACAATCCTTTCTGAGAGCTGGCACAGTTACATTCTTATGGAAGTTATTTCTTGATGGTGATAACTGAAATGGATGGCAACTGAATAGAAGCAGTCAATGCATGACGAATTGAGCATTTGTTTGATAGTGCCATGCCTTCCTATTTTAACAATTCCACAGGAATACTGTGGCCTGTAGATGGCACTTTTGATGATGCATTCTATTGCGGCCATCTTTTTCTGGATAATGGGAATTTATTATTTTCTTGATAGTGATACCTATTTATTGCAGTTATTTTTTTACTCTTGGAAACTATGAGCAGAAAAGAATTGTGAACTGTGATTTACAAGGTGGGCCTGATCCCAAGATGCACTACTGATTGTGATGCTGGTTTACCTGTACTTCTGTGGGCATGCAGTGAGGGAAATAGTCACGGGCTCTCTGGGCTCAGAGGGATGTAGGACACGATTGCTTGTGTGGGTTGTGTGCAAAGCAACAACTCAAAATCCTGTGTTTCAGCAGAGATTGCATACTAACACAATTTGGGTGTTTGACTTAATTAGTTCAATAATTAAATATTCTCCGCATCTTTGAGAAGAAGGTAGAATCTTCATTGGACTGAACTTAGTTAGCAAAAGTAAACTCAGCTCAAATAAACTGTGGGTCCTCCTTGAAATTCCTGTGGAATTATCATCTGGGAAAACATTCACTGAATTGATTGTTCAACTTATTATTCAACTTATGAGACTCTTTGCTTGTTAATCTGCTTTAACGAGGACATCTACCAACCAGGGTCATTACTTACCAAATTAAAATATGTTACTTTGAAACATAAGTTAGTTCACAAGGAAAAGTATTCTCTGCTCAAGCTTTGAACCCCAATCTCAAGAACTAAAGGACCACACTAGAGCTACTTGTACAAAATGAGCTTCATGTTGAGAATGTTTACACCAAACTGGTTTAATTATTTGTGGTGTAACTTGTTGGGCAGCCCAAAAATTTGTGTTCTGAAAGAATTCTGAGTTCAAATCTCCCACCACAACTGATTTTATTTACTTGATAATATACACAAAATATAAAACATTTGAAAACAGGGTTTGTTATTGTCACACTGATACTGATACATATAACCATGCTAAATCAAGTGTCAAATGTCAGAAGTCATCAAATGTGTTTCACTATGGATTTATAATTTTCAAGAATCAGATTTTTTTTTTTTCAAATACACACGTTGCCAATTGGGAAAGTGCCAGTATCCCCCCCCCCCCCCCCCCCCGCCTTGAGTGAGCAGTCCTGAGTGCCTGTGGACATACCAGGGCTATGAACTATTTCTGGAGTTATGTGAATTAATGATGGTTGGTCAAAATGGGTATGGTTGATTATTACGATGCTCTTAGCCCTGAGAACACCTTGGAAAACTCACCCAAGTTTAGATCACTTATGAAATCAGTTCTAATCCAAAAAAACTGACATACAAAAAAAATTAATGTTCCATATCCACTTTATGCAATCTATGGTCACGGGCAAGGTAGGAGCCTACGGCACCGGGTGAAAGTCTGAGAAACAGCCTGCAGAGGTCATCGGTCAATCGCAGGGCCAGACAAACAAACGAACACATACACACATCTATGGCCAGTTTGGCAACCCCAAAACTATATCCAACGATTACAGAACATGCAAAGGCACAGCCATGGTATGACTCAAACATGCCAACTTCTTGCAGGGAAGACACAGTGCTAACTACTGTGCTGCCAGAAAACCTATGGCCCCTGCATAATTCCATTTGTTGTAGTCTGACGACAGTAACTGTTCGTATATTAGGGTAAATTTTGGCAGTCTGTGATCCAATCACTTGGTACAGCAGCTGTTAAAGCCCTCAGAAACCAGGTGTGTGGACTCTGTAGCCTATCACTGATTTAAATTAATCAATTAAGTGCTGAAATCAAAAACCAGCAGACACCGAGGCCCTCCAGAACCTGAGTCTGACAATACTCACTAAGACCCAAAATGGATCAGAGAACTTTTTGCCAATAGGAATCTCTTTTATGCAAATATACATAAACAAGGACTTGGCCAAATCAAATAATTTTTCCAAAACACGACAGCATGTACTTTCCGCCAATTAATTACATTTTCAGCATAAAATTTGTATGTTTGGCTTAGTCAATTAAATAAAGTTTGAGAAAAATCTGATTGCAGTGTGCAGTTGCTGGAACATCATCTCATTCATATCAAATGGCCTGATGTCCCAAAATAACAGCTACCATAATTTAATTGATCAACACCCTTAATCAATTGATTGTTTGTTTCCAACAAAATGGTAATAGAATTCATTATTGGAAAATTACATGTGATCCTTATTAATAATAGGAGTTAATGTGAGAGTGGATACATCAGGTAATTCAAGTGAATGAATCACCTTTTAACAGCTTTAATAGCCAAGCTGTTATTAATTAAAAGGTAATACAAGTGAATGCACAGCTCTTAAGTGAATGAACAACCTTAATTTGCTATCACAAAAAACATACAGAGGGGTCCCCAAGGCTGAGTTTGAAGCCTTGACTCTGAGTATATGACTCTGCTGTGTACAACCTACAGCCAACAATTATCCATTATTAGTTTTAAAATAGGAAAACTATTAAATTAATTCTAAATAACATATTTTATAATTGAATATGCAATGGTGTTGTTCCAATTTCATTTTTTTAATCAACCAAAAATGTGCAGCATATTTTGAGATGCTTCCTGAAAGATATGCCAGGTATAGATGCATGGTGGGTAAGAGACGTAGAGCTGCAATTTTTTTCAGTATTGGCAGAGGTTTGTCTCTTAAGTTTGAAGTTTAGGCAGTACACAATGTTAGAAGGCCTATCCAATAGGTGGTGACTACACTAACAAGATGATTAGCACCGTGCACATGGGCAATTGACAATTGGATCTTGATCTTAATCCTGGTAATTCGAAAGGTTTCATTTACATCTCCTGCTGGTTCCCACCTAAAGACCCACTGAAAGTGACCTGGTAAGGTTTATTTCTTTGTGTTTAAAAACTAAATCTTTCATGAGTCCTTAAAAAAAAAAATTCTATCACTTTTCAAGCCTACAGGTTTGTTTCTGTCTAAAATGTCTTCCAATACGTTTGAAATTACTTGTTTCAAATCTTCATTCCTAAAGTAATTGAGGTAAACAAATGAAGCTGTTCATATGATCAGGCCCAGTGTCTAAAAATTACTTGTCAGTGATAATTCTCTTGTAAAGATCTTCTTTTACATTTTTGGACGCTTGTCTATCCGATATGCTTAGACAGACAAGGCAGAGGAAAGCTCATAAGACACCTTTCCACAATCCACAGCACTGAGTCCAGCTTTAACTGAATGTGTTGCAGCATGGTCACGTTTGTCAGGTGTTTATAGTTATCACTACGCACACACATATGTATATATGTGTGTGTGTGTATATACATATATATATGTGTGTATATGTATATATGTATATATATGTATCATGTATACAGAACACACGGGAATATTCTTTCAAGTAAAACTCCCAAGTTCTCAATTCTGAGCACAAAATATTGTGTAGTCAAAGAGTATCAAGTCTCACAACACATCAAACACATAAACACTACTGCTGGAATTGAGAATTTGTCACTTTTAAATGAGGAACTGTGACATTTCATCATACACCTCTCACATGTGTAGACATCACAAAACTATCACACTCGCATCTATTAGAGAATAACTGAAATTCTGTACTGAGGCAGAAACAACCCTGAATGAATAAGAATGATTTATGTCTTGAAGCATACAGTTGGATCTACTCATGCAATGGCATGGGAAGTGGATTTCTCACCTTGTTCAACTACTTTGATGTCTCAAAATAGTCTGTAAACTAAGTGTTTGGTTGAAGGTCCCTGTAAGGTGAACTAAACATTGTGCAATGAGACTCCTGATGAGAGAGTATGTGTAAGCCAGATATTTTCTTCCAAGATTCCCAATGAGGAGTGCACAAATACACCAAATATTGTGTTAAGCCATACTCCATTTAGTGTCATAAGACTCCTAAAGAGAAGAGTTTCCAAATCTCTTACACATGGTTTATCAAGGCACTGTGACTGTGGTTGAAGACTCCCATTTAATGAAGGTTTTGAAACTTTCAAGAAGAGTATAAAAACACATGTGGTGTTTTAAGACTTTTATTGATTTGATTTTTGATTCATTTTGGAGAGTTTCAATGCACCAATGATTTTGTGCAGCGAAACACCAGCTGGTGTTTCAGATCACTTCGGTGCAAATGACTTGATTCCCCATTAACAGAATTTGAAACATGTGATGGCCAATGTGCAGATACTCTTCCACTTTTTTCAACTCGCCAAAAGAATAGTGTTTGGAAACCATTTTGTGGTGGCAGCATAGTTGCCACCTGGTTCAGTGTTTCAAGACACTTTTTTTTTGACAGTGTAACCTCATAATCACATTTTCCCACTTGCTAGTACCTCATGTCCCTGTCCATGTCCTGCACATTGATGTGTGGAGGCTGTCATGGGAATGATTCATGCCAGCCCATCAGGTAAAATAACCATGCAGGTCCTAATGAGTGTAACAGAGCCTGAGCAGCCTCAGAACATAGTAGCTGCTGGCAGTATGAGAGTCACATAGAGAAAGTGAAGCAAGCCTTCATGTGCATTTAAAATTGAAATGTTTAGAAAACATTTCATTTTTTATTTAAAAAAATGATTTATTTAGCCTGTTTATGTCTCCATCGTTGTGCTTGTTGTCAGGGAGTTTACTAAAGGGAGCTGTGTTATGAAGGGGATACCAAGCAAAAGCACATCCAAGGGAAGCTACTGATTGGCGTCAGCAGTTCTTTTACTGCTAATTGCTTGTTATGGGGCAGCTGCAGTCGTCCCCTTTTGTTATGTGTTTGTTTGTGGTTTGGCATCACCACAGTCTGGTCTTGACATCCCTGAGGGTAGCTCCCAGCAACAAATGAACATTTGACTTGTTTTGGTCACGTAAAACCCAGTTGAATATCCTGTGATAATTTTTCAAATGTGTATTCTCTCTCAGTCCCTTAAGCGAATTTCTCACAGATCTCTAGAGAAGCCTAGATTATGACAGGATTACCTTTTGGAGCACCAAATAGTCTTAATCCATTTACTTTGGAGTTGTTTAAAATACAATCCATTCTCACAGTTTGGAACTTTATGACCACTCTCAAAATACTCAGTACCAGCTATACCCCACACTCCTATGATTCCAAATTGTGATGAGGATGTTAAGATTCCTGATATTAAAAATAGATTTGAGCTACCATGTTTTTCAGTCAAGAGCAAACTCTTTTGTGACATTATACTGAGCAATAAAAACCAATCACTTTGATAGGTGAAATGGATGTAGGCAGTGGCTTTGTGTGAATCCTGTATGCCTGTAATCAATATTTAATTCTGTACAATAATACATTCACTGTACACTACGCAACTTGAGGGGTGGTTTAGATTCTATCGCATTGACATGACATAACTGCTTGCTAATCACCAGTATCCAAGTCTATGCAGGAAAGAAACAGGAAATGTAACATCCATCTGTACACCAAGAACGTGATGACTAAGTGCCTTGTACCTTTGTGTAATTCTTGTGTCTGTGTTATATAGTTTAGTATGTAGTTTATTTTTATCCTCTACATTAACATAATACAATTTTCAAATCGGAATGAAACGTGTGAGCTTAAGGTAACATGATAATATTTATTTTCTTCAATAAAATAATGATTGTAGATATAGTCCTATGCTCTTTCTAAACATGTTACCGAGCCTCTGGATTAATTGGAGCTATACTAATTGGCGCATCTAAAAAATTAAACATTTGTTCTCAAATCTAACCAATGACTTGACCCTCGGTATTTAAGACAATCGATCACACATACACTTGTACATGTAAGCATATGAAATAAACAAGCATGGAAGGGTACACATTTTACAATTCAAATATATACAGGGGGTCCTCGGGTTACGACGGTCTCGAGTTACGTTGTGTCGTGGTTACGACGCAGTCTCATAAATTATTTAAAAAAACGTAGTTTCGACCTAAGCGGTTTGGTTTGTAAATACGACCACAGAAATAAAGATAAAAAATTGTTCTCTTTTTTTTTATTGCTGTTTCATTTAATTACTGTATTTTATATGTCCTTCGTGTGTTTTGTGTACAGTGTGAGTAACTTAAGGTGTTAACTTAGGTATAATTTAGGTATAAATTCCGACTTACGTCGAAAATCGACTTACGACAAGTCGTAGGAACGGAACTTGTTTGTAAGTCAACGACCCCCTGTATTCCTAATATTCATTCTATCAACCACCACCATGGAAATGCTGGGAAAGTTCACAATTCACATACAAGCTTTATTTTATGTATTGAAATGGATGGATGAAGATATAAACAGAAGTAGCAATTTTTTATCATTTTTGTTACCTGACTTGATGGCACAGTGGTATTGCACCACAGTGTAGCAGAAAGTGATTTGTGTTTGATGCTCACTGTGAAGTTCCATCAAAAAGCACATGTATGTGGCCAGATTTGCTTGCCTCTTTTATTAGTGCATACCTGTTTACTCAATTATTTGCCCTGTATGTATCCTTTATCAAAGGGAAGGAAACCCATTCTTAGTGCAATGCAATTTTCCAAAGGACTTATGAAAGTGTAACTGACATTTGTATTCCACTTATGTACTGTGACAGAGCTACCAGTCTGATTTTAAATAAAAAAAAAAAAAAAACCATGCCAAACCAACGTCTGCTGAAAATGGCGTCTGCTTATGCCATTGAGTTTGAATAATGTGGCATGTTATACTGCTTGCCCATTTAACATCAGCTCCATCTGTTGAAAGCATCAAAGTCTTATTTAGGCCAATCAGTTTCTTTTTGACCAATCACCCTGGGCAGCTGCTGCAGGAAATTGACACTGTAAGCTGGAGAATGCATGGTCTGTTTAATAATGAAGTGATTGAATGCTGCTCAAGATGTGTATGATGGTCCATTTTTCACATGCACTATGGATATCCAAAAATCTATAAAAGGTTGTTTTCTTGGAATGAAGCAAAGTAATACCTCTGGCAAAAAGGAAAAAAAACTGAACCAGTGGATGTCACAATGTGTGACTTCAGTAAAGGACGAAACAAAATGCATTACAGCACAGTCTACAACATGGGAAGATACAAATAGTTTGCAATATAGCCCTTGGCTTTTCATCAAATAGCTTTCTTGAAAATCAGAAAACAGGCCAAAGCGAATGTTTTGTTAAGTACTCCATATATCATTGAGCTTGTGAACCAAAGAAATGTGATTTCAGGTACAGTAAGCATCTGATGATGGGCCATAGGAGCAATGCGTAATGCCATTGCCCGACCCGGGAAAGAACAGACCTGTCACTTTAACTTGCATCTCACGTAAAACTCTGGAGTCTATTTAGGACGAATTAGAATTATTCCTTGAAAATAACAGTGTCTTAAGGGACAGCCACCGTGGTATTTTCATTGAGAGGTCATGACTGACAAACCTCCTGGGCTTTTTCAAGAAACTTAGAGTGCTTTAACTTGAACCATGCTACATATTATATTGGTACTTTTAAAAATCATTTTACAAAGAACCACATAAGGGGCTTATTGTGAAGATGAAATCCACAGGAATTAAATGACATGTATTTCAAGCATGCTTTTGATTAATATGACCCCAGAACATAGATAAATACAGTTATATGTAATTTATGGTTTTGTGCTGGTTCCCCATTTACTTTCTTACAAATAATAATAATGATGAATTATCTTATAATAAATAACCCACTTCTTCTATACCACTACACCACACTTACTCTGAGGGGGTCTCAGGCTCAGAGTCTATGAATAGCTGCTTTGTTATAATTTGTACAGTGTAAAGCTCTACACAAATAAAATTTAACAGAATTTCATGCATATTTTACTATCCTGCTAGACATGCTTTAGGACAGACTTGTAAATATCCTTGATTTACAAATGACAAATGTCTGGTGGTTTTAGTTATCAGTAATATCATTTTATTGTGTGCATGCTCTATGCAACTGGATTCACATAAACCTGGACACCCATCTCACTCGATCTTTTGTCTGTTTCAAGGATGTTATTCATTAGCAAATGTGTCACTGCATATGCATACTAGTTTAGCATGCTTTGAGATGTGGACTGTGGGCAACCAGAATGGGTAGCCTTAGTGTAGAGTTATTCACTGGTGTGATATTATCCCCCCCCCCCCCCCCCCCAGTAAAACATGGTTCATCCATGACCATAATTTTATCTGATGATTGGTCTCAGATTCAGTGGGGTGTCACAAGGAGGGCTGCCTACATAATTGAAAATAGAAGGATTTGCTAGCTTCATTTGCCAGAGACATCTCAGGTACACTATTAAGACAGTCATTCTCCCTGGAGACGACGTATGTGGTGTGTGGCTGCCCAGTCTTTGGATTAATTCCAGGATTATAATTAACGCTGTTTTTGAGTGTGTACTGACACCACCTGGGTCAGATGTATTAAAAAGGTAAAGGGGGAAAATAAACAGTCATGCATGAATATCCAGTGGCTCTCATTTCCAGGGAGAATGGTCAGCAGTGTAATTAAGTCATTACAGGCCTGCTCATACAGTTCTGCATCATGTGGGTTATCACTGAAAACATCCAGAGGGACATGTCATTTCACACACTAAAAACTGTGTATCATTCCAAACTAGCAAAGCAAATGACAGGCCTGATTGAGCTCATTTTATATATATATATATATATATATATATATATATATATAATTTCACATTCCCTTATATAATTCTCATATAACACTATTTGTTTTTGTAGTTCTATATATATATACTGTATATTTTTTTCTTCTTTTAACAGGAAAGATACTGACCAGTTGTGCTTATTGTAATAAAAGTATAAATCTATTCTTTGGGTAACACATTTATGGTTTGGAGACCTTATTTTGACCTTGATGCAGCTGATTTAAAACAGTACATTATATTTGTTTGGGAATTAAACTTCCTCTGGTACATTCTAGTATAGCATGAGCAGTTTTTCTGAGACTCACAACATGAACTGTAAGCCTTTTAAAATGGAACAGTCAGGTTGTACTCTTTCCCAAGGGCTTTTTTGCCCTTGTGAACTAATCTTCAGGGGAATTTTGGAACATTGCCCGGGAAAATTTATCAGAATGTGGTTAAAAATATTTTGTGGCAAGACAGACAAATATTCAATAACTATACTTGTTTTGGGGTTGCTGTGGAAGTCACTGAGGTCTACACCATGCCTCTTTCATAGACGGAGTAATGATGGGAAGTACTGAAATAGTTTTTCATGTTTTGATAAGTAGTAAGGGATGCCAAATAACCTTACCATGTTACAGTCAACCTCAATCTTTATTTTGTGTTTAAGCATTGGCTTAACTATTGTCCGCTTCCAGTACCTTTTTTTAGTCGCACATAAAAACACTATTTTAGGCTAATGCTACCCAAGGTCTGAGTTGCACCAGCTACTCATATGTGCAAGTTTGTTCATGTGTAAAATCTCCTCTAAATCCTTATTCATTTGTAGTTTGTCTGTCACTAGAGCAGAATTAAATTTGGTTATGCCATTCAAACGTAAGCACTCAATAACAGGTGCTATGTTGTGTGTGCACAAAAGTATTTGCATGTCTTATTTCACCCTATGGTCACAGTTTTACACGTGTTTTGGTGTATAATTCAACTACCAGTGAAGAGTTGGCCATTTAAAGAAATTCATGCACTTATTATTGGTTCAGCATGGTAATTAATTCCAGACAGCATCAGTTCAGAAATCAGGGCGTTAACTAAAATGGCTAATTTTACAGTAGTTTTGTAAATGAAGACAATGCTCTTAATTCATGTTTGCTAACTGCATAACTATTTTGAAAGGTTGCATTACTTGTACGATAACATGTGCATGCTGGCTACACACTATGAAGTAATACGAGCTAATATTTGTATTAAATGAAGTTAATAACTTGTTCAAGAACTGTGTGTGTTTGATATTCTAAGTTGAAAAGGCACTATTTATATAGGTGAAACACAGTGTCTACTGACATCCATGGCAGTTCTCAAATTGCATTTAGCAGATACTGAGATAATACAGAAATTATCACACTTTTGGTTTCATCACAAATTTAGTCCTGTTCATTTCCACCCCAGTTTGACGGCACATTCTGAGATCTTCAAACCAGATGAGTACAAAAATGATCATATGCTTCAATAAAAGTAATTTATTAAATTGTGTACATCAGTTTATTTGTTTAGAAACTGAAAAAGAAATGCACAAATTAATCAAATTAATTGGTTTCCACCCCACCAGGGACTAAAAAATCAACCAGGCACAAATACTAATACCTAATAGGTTGCTGTTCAAATCATAGTTTGGTTGCAGCTGGGTGGTATCTGTGAATTATGAAAAATGCATCACCCTTGAAGAAAATGATTCACTGATATATTTCTTGGAATAAAATATGACTGTGACAGAGACATAGAAAGAAAAGCTGTACTTCACATTTATAGAAGAGATGTAGTACTTTTTGGAAATTGCATGTCCACTGTTACCCATTCCAAAAAATAATTTGTGAAAAACTATAAGTTTTTGAAGGAATATGAATTTATATTTTGTTTAAGACACTCCACTGCATAACTGTAAGTCCTTTTTGCCTTTTCTCTGTTTTCAGAGACTGTAGAATGCCCATCTGTATTCACAAACCATGCTTCTCCTCTGTCCGTTGTGGAGATCACATGCTTGTTTGTGTTCTCCTGAGCTGTACGATGTCAGCCATTGCCTCTCTTCACACAATTGTCTAATTGAGTTTGCATGACGATGCTTATGTGCAGCTTATGTGATTGACCAGAAGGGGTCACTGGTGAGTGATGAGACACAGGCATCCTTCCTTCTCTGGGCAGCTGGGTGCCTGCAGGTTTATGAGCTGAATATATATTTATTGATTTAGCATTCATCAAACAGCATAGGCAAATTGTACAGAATCCTTTTAGGACATCATCATGCATCCATTCTCTATATGTTTTATGAATAGTTATTTTTGAAATTTATTCATATTTCCTTTTGGTATGTGTAGCTAGATCAGGCTGATTGTGTAGGAATAAAACATCAGCCTGTTTTTTCAAATGCAAGTCCAAAATGTAAGGACAGTTTGTCAGAGATCCTTACAATTTGACAACATCAGTTTAAAGTATATGTAAAAGGAGACTTTTAACATGTTCTAATCTGCATTTATATGTATCCATGTGAATGTAGGACTATAGAAAAAAGCCAAAGAATATATAAAGGCTGTCCCTTTATACTGTACAGTGTATTTAATAAAAAGTGTTATTTTATTAACACTTTGTTACATATTACTTTATCTTAGCTATTCATGCCCTGGATTGAAAGTATTTTATGGTGTATTCAAGGTCAATGTATCAGCTACAATGTTGCACTCAATGATAAGAATCATATGCCTGTATTGCCAGTTTAAATGGAACAAACTTTATAAGCTGGAAGGTGATCAAGTTCTCTTCTTTGTTATTGCTGATTTTTTGACACTTAGGAGAAGACCTCTTCACATTATGGCCATAATAGTAACATCAGCCATAACATACACTAGTGTAAAAACACAGTCTTTTTCCTGAGGCCGCCTGAAACATTATTTTAAATACAAAATGTGGTACATCATGGTGGGGAGGGATTCTAAAATGTTAATATAAGCAGCTGGTTGAGTTTGAAACACCCGGTCACCACTGTAGTGTTATTCACCAGCCATTGATGGCATGAGTGAGATTGATTGGATCCCCAGCAGTCAGGCTGAGGAGTTTGGGGAGGGAATATGTGCCATGGTTCATTGTGTACATAATGAACCTCTCACGGTGATGTCAGCCCCTGTTAACAGTATCCATGCTCCCACAGCCTGAGAACCCGTCCTCACATAAACAGAGAGTTTCTGGAGATCAATGCAAAGATTTATATCTGCAGATGTTATCGAACCAGTGATTCAAATACTAGAGATTCTCGTTACAACAACAATAGCAGTCACATATTACAGATATATTGAGGTCTCAGAGTTTCTAAAACAACTACAGGTGCAAATCAAGCAACAATTTATAGTCTGCATATGAGAGCAGTGTTGTTTTGTTGCATATTAGCATTGTTATGGTTGCATTAGCATTTGTCCATCCATTGGCTAGCACAGCATTGTCTTTACATGATCAGAACAACTTGATATGACATGACAAAAGATATGACATGATAAAACAGCCCAAAGAATCTGCTTAGCCAAGCTGTAATTGTGCTGTGAATGAATAAATTAGCTCACCCCAACACAGCTGCCAGTTCAACAAAAGTGTGTTTTGTACTCATCCTGTTTCTGCTTTTAGAGTATTTTTATGACCAGATTTTATAAATTCATTGTATCAAAGTTATTAATAATTTATCTACAAGATAGTTACTGACAATCAGTCTGACAAGTGAAGTGAGAGCCAAAGAGACCAACATACTCCATGCCCCTGTGGCTCATGAAATATATGAACACTCCACACTGTCTGTATTGGTGCCCCAGTGCTTCTACATTCAAAACTCAAAATACTGTATCTTGAGTTACAGCACAATGACAGCATTTTTTTTTTCTTTTATCAATGACATTTGCAGAAGCCAGAACTCCTCTAATCTCCATGAAGCAAACACATGCCAAATCACCAACTAGTTAAAAGCTTTCATGTTAATTTTCCATGAACTTATTTCCTTTTATGTGGTGTACAAAACAAAGCTACAGCTTGAACAGGAACTTTTGTAATGAAAATTAAGTTGGGTTATATGGAACTACCACATGCTGTATCCGGAAGATTAGCAAGTTTAAAGAAGTCCACCTATGCACCAAATGTAAATAATTGCCTTTCATGGAAATTTTTTCCATTACCCTGTCAATTTGACAGACCCATTTTCTGTACTCTAGCTATTGACATTTCAGCTGTTAATCATCATCATGTCACATTAAAGGACATTTGTTAGACGCTGTTATCGAGAGCGACTTAAAAGGCAAAGTGCATAAGAATGGTACAAAAAGTGAAAAGATAACCCTAGAGAGGGGTAAAGTCCCAAGTGCCAAAGGTGATCGAATAGATTAGGACTCCCCTACCAACTATCTAAAGAGAAAGTAAACAACAGCTTGAAAAGCTTAGTTGTTCCAGCTTGAAAGCTACAGGAAGAGATATATTCAGAAAATTTGATTGGAATAATAGAAGAAAAGACAAGCTTCTTTGAAAAGCCAACATACTGTTATTTCTGTTCTTTTTTATTCCCCTCCAATTTTATAAACATATGTCGTCCACAGTTTGCAAGCTAGATCTACCAAACTTGGCCAGTAGCTTCAGACAGCTGCAACTTGCAATTTCAAGTTTTTTGAATAACAACTCAAGTTGCACTATCTGAAGCTACAGGCCAAGTCTAGTCGACCTAGCTTAATCAAAAGATTATAGTTTCCAAATTTTGAAATGCTATATCAAGCAGTTAAGAGTCACATAAGTTGAAAACATGGCATAAAACATGAAGTTTGTTCCTTATCAAGAGTTTATGTTTTCTTTAAGTCTACTAGTAATTTGAATAACAGTATTTGTGTATTGTTAATAACATACACAAAAATCAATTTCATTTCATAGTCTTACTAATGCAGGTTGAGGAAAACCGATAATCCTGACAATGAATGCAATTCAATAGCTAGTCCAAGTTTTTGACTCTAGCAGCTTAACTTCTTCATATAGAATGCCTGACAGGCATAGATAGATTGAATGGATTGCATACTTGGCTCACAACTCTTAAGTTTATCTCCTGTAGTTTCATTCTTCAGTCAAAATTGACAACCATATGGTAAAGTAGTGAGTGGATTCAAGGCATTCCTTGACAAGTTTGTGATGTAAGGAAAACAAGCTGTTATAAGTAAATACCAAAATAAAAACGCATATGAAAGCTATGCACAAAAGTATGTGTAACCACAAGCATTTTTGTAGCCTTTGAATTTCATGTGTATTAGATACCAAAAACAACAGAATTAAGTGTCTAACATTACAGGAAATCCTGGTTAAAAAATTGTACTGTGCATTGTTACTCCTTGAAATGTTTAATCTAAAATGAAAGGTGCTGTAAATATGTTTGATTTGTCTACAGGCCCCAACATCTTTCTCACTTTTTTGTGTGCCATTCCCATCATAGAAAAACCCTGCTATATTTTGTGACAATGGTCATGCTGTTGTGCTTAGAGCAGCTGTCTGTAGAGATCTGCTCAGTGAGTACGCTGCCACAGGCACACTGTCCAGGTAAGTGCTCAGCAAAAGGCAACTGTCATCCCAGTCACACCATATTTTACATGTTTCCCAAAGGTCACTGCTACCAATGTACTGTCTCCAGCTTATATTAAGGAGACTTCCCATTTATGGCCTATAAATAGGTCACCCCTTCAAGCGAGAACAGGGGGAACAGTGGATTGATAATACAAAAATTATGGATTTTTTTTTAAGCCAAGGGTATTGTACAGATATTTGATTTAGTCAGTCTGGATAGCTACAGGACACCAACAGAATGAACATTGTAATGTTTTTGCGGTTATTGTTATTGAGCAAAAGATTTCTGTGCATAAAATGTGCCTTTTGAGGGTTCTGGTAATGAATCTGGTCCTGCTTTTTCCAGGCAAGATTTTGTGTTATATGTACATTCTTAAATGATTTAATTGAGGTTCACAAAATGCTTGGAATCCATTGGTTTTAAGTTCCCCATTTCAACTTTAATTTCAGCTTCGTTACCAAAAAACCAGAAATGTTAACACCTTCATTACAGTGTAGCTATGCTGCACTTAAAATACACTCCTTTGGAGCACTTTGTTATTTTGAATCACAGGTTGGCTAAAAAAATCACCATGTGAAAGTCAAAACAGAAAGAAAGGAAATTGCAAATGCTTTTTTGTCTCAATTCAAGTGTGAATGCTTAGGTGTCATTTTGACTACATTATGTGTATGTGCTGTCATTGTGAACCAGGCTTCCAGGCAAGTCCTGAGCCAAGACATCATTTTCTGTACTCCAGCTTGAGTCCTTCTGCATGTATGCATGTCACATGCCATTTGAGTCACCATGTAAAATGCCATAAGCCACTGTCTCTAATCCCCTCCCTAGTCTCTGTCACTGGAAACAATGGCATAAATTGAAGGAGGAAATAACAACATACTTATTGAAAATTTCCCCAACCTAATACAGCTTCTCAAAGTTAAATGTATATGTTCAAAATTATGAAATTAAATTCATGATTATAAATTCACACTGTGTAGAGCACGAGGAAAAATAAATCTGCATAATGCAGTCAAATTAAACAGTGCATCCCTTCGAGAGGCAAAATACCTACTGTAAGTGTAATTTTATCCCAGAGACATCCTATGTGATCTGCATGTTATATAGCTTTTTCACCATAGATATGCTCTCACACTGTAGTAAGTGCCTGTGAAATGTAAGTGCTGAGTATCTGTTAGTGTGTCACACCCACACAAAAACACATTTTCTGTTGCCAAGCAGCAAGCCTTTAATGTCTGAAAGATAGGGAAATGGCATTACACTATTGGATGGCTCCCAAAGGTAGACTTCATTTTGTAAAAGAAAATGAAATGAGTCATAAGTCACATAGCTTAAATGTCAGAGTACAATTCAAACACAGCCAAAGCCAGGGTCTTCAAATTTAGTGTCTAAAAATAGGGGAGTTTACTGTGAACTGTGGCAAGTGTTTCTACTACACATGTTGCCATTTCTTCTGCAGCATTCTTTACTAGATTAGTAAAACAGAAAACATTCAAAAGCGCATGAAAAATTATGGTAGGAGAAACTGTCATGCTATGATATTCTCCCCTGCATATTATTAAATACTACTCTTGAAACTGAAGCTATGAAGTGTTAAAAGATCCAGAAAACATCCCATAATGTAGACTACTTCTCTAATAATTTGACATTGATTAGGAAAGCACTCAAATCAAACCACTTCAGAACCAAATTTTCGAGGATAAATCTGTACACATTTCCTCAGCCAAAAAATACAATTCTCCATTCCTTCCACTCCAAAATGGAACAGATTTATTTGATTTGTAAAGCAGTCCACCATTAAAATGTTTCAATATTTCTTTATGGGGACGACAGTTTTTGAATTGCAATACTTTTTCTTATAGTTTGAATGTTTACAAACATGACTTCACAAGTTCATTGATTGCAGACCAGAATAATTGCTTCATCAACATATGAATTTTCCCCTCAGCTTTTGCCACAAGCTGGCATCCTTTAACACTACTGTCCTACTACTCTTCAGTGCTGGAACCTCCAAGGCCTTTGACAGCAAATTTAGCAAGAGGGCTTGTACAGTCAAACAGTTAAACAGCCAAAGATCTACATGCTGTGTTAATGTATAGTTAAAAGGATTTATTGCTCTGAAAGGATAAAATTTGTCTCGGGTTCACACTGCTTGCAGTTTGGCTGTTATAAACAACGTCATCAGGGTTGCAGTTGATGTGTGCGCTGGCCTTGGAGAAGATGGCTTTGACCATTTGTCTTGCATAGAATGGCCTGCTTTGTCCCTAGTTTAAGCCTGCCTTGAGTAATGGTTTTGAATCATGCTCTGTTTATCCTCACTTCTAAGTTCTGGAAGAAAGGATGTTTTGTGGGATGACCTGATATTAAAGAGAAAAAAAAACAATGCTGTGACTAGTGTTGGCTGGCTAAATATTAGAACAACAGGTAATGTCATCAGGGAATTTTAATATTTTAAAAGCCTAAATTAGAATATTCTCTGAATGTGAATATTTGAATATTTGTTCTTTTCAAAACACAAGTGTGAAGCACTGAATACAATTTCAGACACAGTTAGAAAAAATGGAGCAGTCAATAACTCAACCAACCTTAAACGTTTGTCATAAGTTTGTTGTAGGTTTTCCTCAGGTGAAAGACAGCCAAAACTTTGGTAAAATAAAATAAAATTTTAAGCACTCCTGTTCTTGTTGTTTCCTTTGTCTTTGACTCTTAGTATACAGATGCCCAACATCTGTAAAATTAATGCTTTTCCTATGTCAGAGGCCTTCAGTTTTTAAATGTCTTTTTGTTTAAAGTTCTTCAAGAGGTTTTCAAGTCTTAATCGGGGGTTAGAAACAAAAATATCAGCTGCTAAGGGAATTATGGGAAGCCCAATTTTCTACCTGCTCTTTAATGTATGACTGATGTACAAACTATTCCTAGCTCTACACACATATATTTACCCTTTAAAAGTGCCTTTTGAGTATCACCACTTTGTACATGTTCTAATACTTTGAATGGATGGAAATCACAATTGAATGCTCTTTTCTGCTATGCTCCTCAATAAAGCAACATTAAGATGCATTTTATACTTTCAAATTTTCACACTGCAGAATATTGTTGCTTGTCCTGCGAATGCAATTCACTGCTTTTTGTGTTGTATTACTATATGAATAGGGCAAATTCACTAAATATGAGATATGTGAGATATACCGTTATTGCGAATGAAAGATGGTTTTGTGCTCAGTGATGCACAGCTGAAAGCTTTGTCAGAGTCTAGAGTTATGGAAGTCAAAGACAAAGACACATACCGTTTGGAAGAAAGTCATGAAAGAACTATACCTTTTGATATTCCATCCTCTGTGAGACAGCTGTCAGTAAACACAATAGGATGTCACAAGGGTCAGTGGGAGAAGACAGAGCTGCAGTCAGGCTGAAGCAGCACAGTGGGATAGCTAAACAGTAATAGAGAATCTGGCAGAGAAAACCATGGGGAAAGGGATGAAATTGATGGATCTTGGGGATCAGAAAACAGGGAAATGTGAGAGATGAGGTGGTCAATATTAAATGGGTCAGTAATACAGAAGGATCTCTCCAGGCATGACCTATGCAAGACAGAAGGGCAAAATATCCCATTTCATGCAAGTTCTGTTCATGGACTGATGCCAAACCTGATGGATTCTGCTTTGCTAGGGGTTAAGAGATAATAATGGCTCTTGACCATCTCTTGTAAGACCATGTTTTGTAAGCCATCAGTGAGAAACTAGGTCAAGATATATGCCACATTGTGAGGAAGAAAGAAATGAATATGAAATTACCGGCAGTCTTTAACTGAAAACAATGTTTACATGTATATCATAGTAAAATCTAAAACCAAAATCAAATTCTGTTGTAAAGTATTAGAAGGTTTTTTTTTGTTGTTTTCCTAGCCTGTCCAGTCTCAACAGAGCTGGTAAATGCGTTGAGGGAAAAGGGTATGTGAAACCGTGGAGTGCACAGCCATTGAGCATGCAGTAATGGGAAAGGAGATACAGGATTATCTGCAAGCAAAAAATAGACATTTCCCCTTAGTATTAATGGGCCCATAACTGAATAGAGTAATTTAGGTGTGAAAGCAAGAATTGCTAAACCACCCTCTCGCAAGATGCTTTTCTGCCTGTGAATGCTGGAAACTGTCTTTTATGTAATGTGTTTCCAAATTTAGATATATTATGGTTGGTATGTGGGAGAAGAACATTGTAAAGTAGGTGCTGTAAAAAACTGCAGCTTATGCGTAGGAGACTGTGCAAAAGAAACATAGTTTCCTATGGTTTTGTCTGTATTTTTTATACTGTCTGTAAGCTAGAAAAAACTGCTTTTTAAAAATTCATCCATGACACCATGCATAATTAGTCAATTTAAAATATATAAATATGTTACAGAATGTTAATTTCTGCAGTTATGTATTGTGGTTTTGATCACCATAGTATGGACTTTACAAATGTGCAGCACAGTGATGACTGTGGGGAATAGTGCCTCAGAAATTATACTTTACTTTCATAAGGGTTCCATGGGGCTGCAAATGCACATTTCATTTTTCAGAATGTACTTAAGAGGCCATGATTTGGTAAGTTTGAGTTTTATTCTCGCAGACTCATGCTGGAACTTGTGCTTGTCCATTCAGCTACAGAATGCTTCCTGGTTCGTCTTTGAGATGCCTGCATTAATACACATGCTATCGGAGTGTTGGAGGGGCTTCATTTGCCTTTATAGCTCGTAGCTTTAACTTTTCCTTTTTCACTCCCCCTTAGCATTGGGTGGCCAAGAAATCCATCTCCTCATGATCCCCTGGCAAAAGTAACCAGAGTTGATATGGACACTGTTATTACTATGGTGGCAAGTGTTACTCCTGCAGAGATGTGTCTCCTTTCCACCCCTCATATTTTTTAACCTGTGATATGTAAAAGCTCTCCCTTTTCTGTGAGTCCTCATTTCTGAGTGTAGGGGAAGCACAGTGAATGGTACACTGGACAATTGTGTTTTTTTAAAGTCAGGCACATGTCTGGTCGCTTCTTGTTTGAGAGATAAATGCTTTTTAATGAGATCATATGTTTGTGTTAGAATTATGTCACCGTTGAGCTCCTTTCACCATGGTGTTGGATTTCTGCCTTTAACTTGACTTCTCTCAAGCTCCTATTTGAATAAGAAATGAGCACCCACTGGACCATGGTTCCTTTCACATTTTTTCTCCATTGAGGTGGCTGCTGCTTGCACGCTAGAGTCTGAACTCTTTACAATACTTAGGTACCTGCGATGCGATTAAGTGACATTTAAAATGGTCATTCCGATTGAGGTTTTGTGTGTCACAATGTAATGCAACATTTTTACTTGCACATCTGACGGCCCAATGAAGAGGTTATTAGAGTTTACCTCGTTACATTTGCAGTAAATATGTTGTCTAGGCCTTGCAGTGTGTTGGGTGTGTGTGATGCGGTAGCTGGTAGCCTTTGTGCATTTCTGGTGGGTCTGTAGTCAGCATAGATGGAGTGATGTGCTGTGGCTCAGCATTCACCTATGCTTGCCAGTTCTCCTGCCTCTCCGCTTTTAGTACCATTGACTGAAGTTATACAATACATCTAGTATGCATACTTTTTAAGTGCACATGCTTGTAATGTTTGGTCTGTTTGGGCCGGTTAGTGTGAAAGTCCGTTGAGCCCGTTGATATTGTCTGAGTGCTACCGTTCCCTCAGTGGGAGTCTGCGTAAGTGTGCAGCAAGACAGAGCCCACTTGGGGCCTCTTGCATTGAAGAAAACTTTTCCAGCATATTGTGACTTCTGCCACATGACTGATAATTATGTTGTGTCCTGCAGTGTTGCAGTTGCATATTCC
Source organism: Albula glossodonta (assembly GCA_019788955.1). NCBI lineage: Eukaryota > Metazoa > Chordata > Actinopteri > Albuliformes > Albulidae > Albula > Albula glossodonta. The sequence continues at coordinate 7,726,419 of JAFBMS010000020.1, read as the reverse complement.
CTCTTTCTCCTACTTTTCTTGAGCTGTGCTATAAACAAATGTCTTAATTACAACAATTGATAAACCCTACTGTCCAATGGGTGTCGCCGCATAGTTGCTGTTTGTTGGGTGGGACTCTGTCTCCTTGCTTCTTGAGGAAGAGGCACAACTAACACATGGGCGGTGCTTACTGAAGAGCCAAGTTTACACAGACTGAAATACAGAACTTGTAGTTTGTTTAAATACAGCAATAAAGCAGACCATCTCCTCACCACCAGATGGCAGTGTGAAGGTCTCCTGGTTCTGCTCCAGAGCAGGGTTGCCAAACTATTTTCACAACCCCAACCCAAGGTGCAGTAGCCTGCTTGCCACAGCAAAAAAACATGACATTGCATGGCTGACAGACAAGCCAATTTATTCAAAGTGAAAATAAAACACTGAGATACCAACTGGGCTCTAAAAATAAACTAGTCTCTATGGAAACACAATTATGGTCATCTCTGCAGAGGAATGAGTCCATCTTTCTATTTTTACAGGAGCTGCATGTCTTCTGTTGATATGATTTTATGAAAAAGATAAAAGGCACCAGAAAATCAGTCTTAAATGCCAAAATCAATCACAGTTCATCTAATTTCATTGAAAAAGCCAAATGCTGGCATTAATGGTCAGGAGACTAATTACAGACATGGAACCATACCTCATCTGTGCTCTGAGCAGCCAGGCCTGGAAGTGTGCATTTTCCTAGGCTGCTGATGAAGCGGCTGTTGACCGGCTAAGTGCAGCTGCATCTGTTCTGTGAAAGGGCCTAATGCTGTCCATGGTCCTGTATCCCTCCCAACCTACGAGGCTGTGCTGGTACTGACTGCATGGTGGGGGAGACCAGGGCAAGGCCCTTCTCGCCCCCGCACTACCCCTCCCGCCATCCCAGATGGTTGTGACACCTGATATTGCTGAAGTCTGCCAAGCCACAATGACAATCCCACACTGCACTTCAATTCTGCATCCACAAGCAGCACTGTGCTTAGGTTAGATACATTATGTATTTCTTTATTTTTAACAGGTCAAGTCTCCCAGCTTATAATATACATCTTACTGATTTATGCAGCTGACTGCTTTTACTGAACTGCTTTCCCTCATAAAACAGAAAGCAAGTATGAAAACCTCCAACCAGCAAACCTCCTGGTTACAAGTGTATCTCCTTGTCTGGCTCTCCAAACTGATCATTATTCATGGCAGTAGGGTTCCAGTATACAGGAAGAAGCTGGTATGTGAAAATGGGCCTTATCCACACCCCCTCTCGCTCACCTGCCCCTGTGGGAGAAAAAAACACAGCAAGCCTGGCAGGGACGGACGCGTGAGATAGCTGAGCTTATTACTCTACTCCCTGTTATTACTCCACTCCCCGTGCATGTTGCATTCCTGCAGTGGGATCTCATGGTTGAGTTTGTGCCTCTTTTTGCTTTTCACAGTATTTAGAGCACAGCTGTTTCACACCTCTCCAGAGGGCTGTGATGGGGGTAGAGGAAAAAGGAAACACCATTTACCCCCATCCATAAGAAACTGGTGTTCCTGCACCTGATGGCAGATGTATGAGACAGACTCACTGTATTCTTCTGTCTCCTCTCAGAGGCGAACCATCAGGGCCCTGCAGAGAGGGCCTAAGATATTCTAAAAAATAATATTTTAGAAGTCATCAGTTCTCATTTTATATTATCAATTCATAATTTGACAATCAACATCTAAACAAAATGTTTTTGAGGAAATAAACCCTTCAAACCTGCCTAGTCAGTTTGTGTTGGAATGTGAAGGGTTAAAGGAAAGTCTCTCTATGAGAATTTTTACACCTCTGCAGTTGCTGGGAGGAAAATGCTATGTGTTCAGCTGTATTAATGGTGGTCTAGCTATAAATTTACTGAGGGCCGAGCAATAGCAATTCAGTGAGAGACTAATTTCAAATGACAGTAAAATTGACCAATCATATCTTCTCTCTAAATGGATGGGTTTTGTTATCGCTAACTTTATGACAAGTTCCACCCACTGTGGGGGACATGAATCACAAGCTAGTGGGGAAAAGAAATGCTGATAAAATAGCTAGCTATTCTGTTTGTTTATGATGGAAGCCATGAGTAATGTAACCGCTAGTGAGGAAGACATTGTTGCAAATTTATTATCCACGCCATTTTGAAGGTGAACTTTTAATGAAAGCTGGAGTTGCATAATAACCGTTTTCCCAAATAAACCATAATATTTATATTAATATATATATATATATATATATATATATATATATTAATGTCTGTTTCTTGGCTGTATGCGCACTGTCATGATGTGTAGCCTCACATTAAATTTTGTTGGTTTTGTTGTGGTAGGAGGGAGTGGCTGTCTGTGTTTTTCACCCCGGCCTGTGAAGTTCACACACAGCTTGTGTGATGATGCAATTATTTGTAAGGAGGATTTTCATTTTGCTTAAGAAATTAGCTGTTTTTTGTTTTGGTGATAACTCTCACTCTCTCCATGCTGTTTGCTCGTTGCATTGCTAAGGCTGGGAATTGTCATAGGTAACGTTTGCAGTGCTCTAGGAGAGGACACAGTAAGCAAGGTTGATTTGCTTTTTTTTTCCCCCGATGAGGGAAGGGGGGTCAGACGGCCAAGGTTTAAGAGTCACGGTTCGCTACTGTCTCCTCTGACTCTGTTATTTTCCATAACTCACTTGATCATAATATAATATATAATTAAAAATGCTTTTTGGAAATGTGATGTACCTGTAACAGCTTGCAATGTTCTTTTGTTCTCTTTTTGGCTTTATATAAATCAAGATCATTATTTAATTAGGGGTTAGTTTAGCCCCAAATAACAAAATATAAATTGGTTTTGACTCCTGTAATTGTACCCTCAATTTGGTCAGTTTAAACCAAACTGGTCAGTTTAAACCAAATTAAGTTTTTCATGTAGAGGAAGCAATTCCACACCATTTAAAATAACTTTGGCTTATTAGCTTGCTGCAATTCAATCCTTTCTGAGGATATAGAACCCTACTTCTGCTTCTAAGCTCTGAAGTTCATGCACAGGTTTCACCATGTCTGAATTTTTATTTATTTATTTATTTTTTTTTACCAAGCTAAATGTAAAAAAAAAAAAAAAAAAAACTTTTGAATGACACAGGCTGCCATTCCTAGATAACAGGATAATGAATAGCACACAATAGACACATGTATTTTTATCTGTGCTGGTGAATCCATTTTAAATGCCATTGTTAATGTAATCAATTATATAATGGCAATGACAATTAAAGTATAATTAAATGAGTAGCAAGTAAAGTTATACTGTTATGTTCAGTACAGCATGTTGAGATCAATGCGTTTCAAAAGCATTCTGAAATTCTTTTTTGATGTGTCTACATTGGTTTTCATTTCTGTCTTCAGAACAGGGGCAATTGGAAATTGTAATGTCAACAGAAATGTAATAATGAAAGTGAGAACTTAATTTTGAAATAAAAAAGCACACACAGTACAAGAGGAATATTCTGAAAGAAATATTAGTTTGAAAGAAGTTTTACCAGCTTTTTGAAGCCTCTTTCAAATCAAGTCATTTTGTTTGTTATACTCCAGTAATTGTTCAGTTGGTCCCACTTGACTCCACTTCTTAGAAACTGTGAGCATCACCAAAAGATGGTTCTCTCAATGGTATTTTCTGCATCCGATGTGACAGACAGTCACACACAAAAAAAAAATCTGATTACTTTTCTTTACTTTCATTATTGGCAGTTCTTGGAATGTCATGCTTAGTCAAAATATTTCATTCAGTATATACATAAAGAACTGGTTTTTAACAGATATTCACTCCTGTTTCTTTATGTGATGGAGAATTTCAAGTAACCTGTAACTTAGGTCAGCTGAGTGAAACTTGTGCTTTTATGTGTCTGTGTATATATATTCAGTATATTCAGTACATTCATTGAATGTACTTGGAATGAGTTTGTTGTGATGTGGCAAGTTATATAACAGTAGAAACATTTCATCTTGGGCTTGGTTTCCAAGGGGGCAGCATCATACCTCACAATTTTGGATGAGGTGAACCCCCCACCAGACCAGTAGAAAAGAGAGAGAAATACAGAAGAAAGGAAGTGTGTGTGTGTGTGTGTGTGTGTGTGTGTGTGTGTGTATATATATATATATATACATATTGTTTGTTAAAACAAATTTGGGTAAAGTATTTTCAGACTAGCCCGATTCAATCCCAATCCGGTTTTCTCTGCAGGTATTAAATTGTCACGTACCTTATCTCCCATCAGGCACACTGCTTCTGGCATCCCTCTCCCTCCTCATCTTCACCTTCATGTGTACTTCCTTTCTTCTGTATTTCTCTTTCTCTTCTACCGGTCTGGTGGGGGGTTCACCTCACCCAAAACTGTGAGGTAAATGTATATAACACAAACACACACACGCACAATGCAAGATATGAGCAGGAGGACAATATATGAATACCTCCTGCTCATATAGTCCATGAGGGAAGAATATACTTTTCGATGAATATGACCTCGTCATTGGTTATGGAGCCACTCAGGTTTCAATCATCAGCCATTTAAGACTTCAAATATATTAGTGCAATTTGTGAGAGATGCATCTGTCATCCATTACACTCATTCTACATTACTAATGTAGAAGTACCCTGAGAAATCCTGGCTAGCTCAGTCCCATTCTGCCCTTTATGAGACAAATGCTTGAAAAAATGTCCTCATTGACATGTTGTAAACCTTGATGACATCTTGTAAAGCACATTTCCTTAGTGGCATCTTGTGAAATATGTGCTCAGATTCACAACATGGTGCACAGTGTCTATGGACTGTAATGGGAGATTCTGTTCATTTCAGCTTTTAAGCAGAAACAACATGGCTGTCACAAGCTAATTAAACAGCAGAATAGCCATATTATGCAAACAAGTGCCTCTCATTCATGTATGCCAAATGTGGCAGACTGAGGCATGGTTCCTTTCATGTCATGGTGAGCCAAATCTCAACAAAGTTAATTGAAGAACATGGCTGGTACAGCAAAAGCATTTCATTACTGCTCTACCCATTTCATGGTTTTCTACTAATAACTCAAAATGTACCATTGATTAGTTTAACTCATAGACATAAAATTTAGCACAGAGAATCTGTCTGCCTTTCATCAGGTTAAGTCATTTCAAGTCCCTCTCCTGAACAATGTGTTTGCCTTGAGCCAATAAAATTACAGGAATACATGAAAGTCCATAAATCATACATCTTTTCTCCCTGTTGTATTAAATCTGTATGAACAATGAGAGTAATACTGCTGTATTTTATAATATGCAATTGTGTAATTCAATTCCAGATTATAGGTCCAATCGATGCCAAATCTATTGCACTGACATTGCCCTGTTCCATAATTGTGTGACTAATATGAATTATGCTCATTTAAAAAATGTGGCCCCAACAGCCAACAGTATAATATCCTGATTTTACCACCCAATTGTGGTGTGCAAAATACTCAACAATCATCTCCTCACACAGGGATTGAAATGAACCTTAGGCTGCCATTTATCCTATTATACAAGCCCATTCATTATACATCTTGATGACAATGTCATCCAAACAAATTTCTTTGTTTATAAATCCATAATTCTTGATAATAAGATAATAAATCTGTCATTGGTTGCTGTTGAATTAAAAAGTAACTATTGAAGGTGTCTGATTAGCTGTGCACACATTATACCCTTTGCTTTCCACCAAACATTTTCATCATGTTAGGGTGTTATTTATTCTGGGCCTGTACAACATTTTGGCTAATTCACATTCAATAGATGATTTTTAGCATTGAAAATTGTAACTTTTGTAATATCAAAAAAATATTATATTAGCAAAAAAAAAAAAAAAAATCATTCATTTTTCGGTTAGCTATGAATACCTGCTGCTTATATCTTGCATTGTGTATCGATCTTCTATGTTTAGAAACCAATGGTTAAATAGTTCATTTCATGAATGCTATTCTAGCTAGCCCAGTGCATGCATTGACACAGCATGGGGATTTTCATTTCATTGCAGTCATTTAGCTGATGCCTTTATCCAAAGTGACTTACAGCTGATTGGGCCAACCAGGGACTAATCCCCCCCTGGTTGGCCCAATCAGGCAATGTGGGGTTAAGGGCCTTGCTCAAGGGCCAAACAGCAATGGTGTTCTTGCTGTGGCAAGACTGGGGCTTGAACCACCAACCTCAGGGGTCCCAGTCATGTACTTTGGCCAGTAGAATATAGGCTGCCCCATGGTGTCTGCAGCTGTTTTCTAGCATGCACACCATGTGCACCATTAAGGATGGAGTGTATGAAACTGAGCTGCAGTTTAATGTTTCACAATGGCTGGTGGTCAGCAAGCTGTTTTGTATTCTGGCACCTGATTGGTTGGAACTCAATCCAAATACAAGTACAGGGAACAACTTGGGCATACAACACAGCTTTTTCTCAAAGATTTCCACCAACTTTATTATCATTAGCATAAGCATCATTTTGTGAGTGCTATAACAACAAATCCTGCAGGCAGCCCTGACAGAGGATATCATTACAGTCACTATCATTCCTCTTCAGCAGCAGCCATGCCTGGAAATGACTGCATAATGATTGCTAACATTCATTTGATGAATATTCAGGGTGACATGGATATTATATTTGCCATTATAAACTGTTGCATGTTGTCACTACTCTTCTGTTTCAACTATTCATTGTTTCATCTCATTTTGCTGTCTTATACATTGGTTATAAATCGTCAAAAAATTATAATTCCGGTCAATTATTGTATAAATAACTCACAGGAAAATATCAAGCTATTTAAACTTTATAGATTGCATTTGTGAGATGACAGGGCAGCTGTAGTTTGATATTCAGGGGTGCTAGGCCACCTCATCGAGAAAACCCTCAATGCTTTAAATCAGGGGTGTCAAAGTGCAGTCCTGGAGGGCCGCAGTGGTAGCTGGTTTTTGGTGTGTTTTAGCACTTAATTGATTAATTAAAATGACTGGTTGGCTAAAGAGTCCACACACCTGGTTTCCAAGGCGTAAAATGGCTGCCAATCGAAAGGAAAGAACAAAAACCTGCAGACACTGCGGCTCTCCAGGACTGGAGTTTGACACCCCTGCTTTAAATATCTTGAATGACTATCACCAAATCAGAAAATTAACTCCACTAAGTTACCAATTTGATGAGCTTGTGGTAGGAACCGAAAAACATGGTTTTATAGGACTATGATTAATATTGACAAATGTTTTTTTGCAAAAAATAGACTTTAATATGTCCACCCTTTTTAATTAGCCACATCAATAGCTGCAGTTAGGGAATGAGCAGTGCAATCATACATCTTTATTTTGCACAAATTCCATGAATGTCATCTGATGGACTAGGGAAGGTCTGTATTTAAATGTGCTGACAATGAGGACAATGAAAAGAATTGTGTGGACATCTGAATTCTTCAGTGACATTCTACATGTTGTTGACTGTTCAGGAAACAGGAACAGCAGACAGGCACAATTCAATTTCATTGTCCATACTCATGGAACTGTCCATGTATTGACATGCATTTTGTAGAAACAACATTTTGTAGCCTGGCGTTTTGTAACTTGGCTTTTAATATTCGCAGTTAAAGGTACGCGTCCAAAATTTCCCCAAATTTCAAACTAACTGTAAATAAAATGCACATTTTACTATTTATTTTAGAAATATATACAGATATAAAAGTAATTAATTAATGCCTCAGCATACAAAGTGAGCAGAGTAGTCATAATGAGTTAACAGCCAATTTTCTGAATTGAATGCATGCATTTCAGAATCTTCATCAACATTAGGTGAGACAAATGGAAAGATAAAGAAAAGCCTAGGATAGACTGCAGGTCTGTGATTCATACATTTATGTAGCATTGTTGAGATAGATGACTCAGTAACAGTGTAAATTTTAAATGAATGTATTTTCTAGCCATTGAAACCAATACACATTTTAATCATCATTTGTGTGAGAAGACACAGGGTTGGTCACAACGGGACTGATGGGATACTAACATAATGCAAAGTAACATTTTGGCCTGGATTCAAGGCAATTTTATTCTCAACTTTAACTTAATGAGTGCATGTTTTACATGTTCAGCCTCTTGCAAAGTTTACTACAGCTAACTGATGAACTGAATCTGCCAGCTTTTGAGCAGTCAGTTGGTAAGTGCACTTCAAGCAAGCACAGTTCACAAGAGAAAAGGAAAGCAATCATTCCCTAATTTGCTTTGGGTGTTTGCATTGTTTTTGCCAGGGTCTGTGTGCAAAGATTTTTTTTCTGACTGAAGCAACAGCAAACATCCAATGCATTCAACGATCAGTCCAAATGTTAGGGTAAGAGGGTGGATCTGGTGGTCCTTGTTTCTGAAATGTTCGTTCAGCACAACTGCTCATCTCCCAAAGTAAGAAGAGCTTCTAATTTTGCATTATAGCTTGTTTCTAGAACTCCATTTTTGAAGACAAGTTAGATAAATCCATTCAAAGGTTCTAGCTCGCTATAACATTTTGTTGGCCTAGTTGTTTCTAGGGCTGCCCCATGAAAGTCGATGACCTGTCAGTCAACTGAGATTCTTCAAATCGAGCAGTGTTTTTTTTTTTTTTCTCAGTCAGTGTGCAACATTTAACATTTCAATGAAGAATTATAAATAAGGGGAATCATAAATATATTTTTATATTCTAGCAGGGCTAGCTGGCGCACATTCTAAAAAAATCCATGTGACAACATGGGCTGGTGGTTAACTGATGAGAGAAGCTGAAACTTGAGGTGGAGTGGTTGGTAAACTAGGCAGCGTTATTCAAACTATGGGTCGCAGACCAGCGCTGGTCTGTGGTGAGGAGGCTGCCAGTCTGCAGCACACTGTCGTTCATTTGTTAGATCAACAAGTTAGTTTTTAATGAATTTAATTTAAAATTTTCATGCCTGCGGTTTTTATTTTCATCTGAAAACACTTCCAATCTTAAATAATTTCATTTGTTAATTTATTCTTGTTTTGACTTATTTTTTTTAGCTTTTACATTTAAAGAAAAATAAAGAAGTAGACCTATCCTGTTGAAGAAGAGATTTTAGTTATTTCATAGTGGTAATGCTGTGAATTTATTTGAAACGGCTGCTGTTTTTATTTTCATCTAAAAATAATTCCAATCTTAAATAATTTTTAAAGTGAAATACAAAGTAAGCTATAAGAGCTTGACTTAAACAGAAATACATGTGTGCTGCCTGTCTCATTATTCTGACCAATCCATATGGTAGCCCAACATTATATGTTGGTAATTCAAATAGGCCGCAGTTCAAATCTTGCATCATATGCAGCTGTCAAAAATATTGCATCATATGCAGCTGCTCAAAAATATTTTCCCATGACTCTGTTGAATTTGATTATTAATGTGATAGATATCATCACTGAAACTCATGCCAATGGATTTTTTGATTGCCAGACAGTCTATATGAAAAAAATAACAAATAGTTGAATCTCCATATTGAACAGCCAAATCCGATTCGACTGAAAAAATTCAGAGTTGGGTACAGCATTCATTGTTTGTGGCTTAGCTAGCCCTTTGTCCTCAAATGATTGCTACAAATATCAGCTGAATGTGTATTCAGAGACTAGCTAGCCATATCCTTGCAAAAGTTCAAATGATATTGTTGCTAATCTAAATGTTGGACACCTTGGTAACTATTGACTACATGATTTTGTGGTTTTAGTTATTTGTATCATTTCTGATCTTAACATGTATACCTGATTTTAAAAATGTGTTAGTGTCTAATTGGAGTACCTCTTTGTGAACCCAAACCATCAACAAAGTTCACTTGTGTAGGTGTTCAGAGATGTATATCATTTGAGTACATATAATTGATTTCTGATTCAGAAAAAGTGATTAATTTTTGATGAAAATGCTACTTATATGTCTTTCACCACAGTGGCAATGATTTCAACTGATTCATTTTCAGTCGAAAGGAATGAAATATATGGGGTGTCAAGGCTGACATTAATTTGTGATAAAGAAACTGGGATGTGTATTTATCTACTCATTTAAATATAAAAGCTGCTGGGTTCTTTTGAAGTAGCTCTGAGTGGTGACACAGGCAGGAGATGGAAACTCCCACATATTCATTAAAAATAAATCCATAAATTGGCACTAACACTGAAAAATCACAATATTTCTTTTTATAAACCACCAATATAAAATTTTCAAAAAATGTCAGAGCATTGCTATGTTGGATCATTAGATCGCCTGACAGCATTTTCTATGCATTATGTGCAGAATCTTATAATGGCATGTTTCTAGGGCATTGTCATTATATAGTGGAGTGAAATCAAGAAGATTGATCTTGCTTGTTTTTTGTTTTTTTCTTTCAGTTGCTAAACCTTGAATAGTGCATTTAAAAATGTTGACAGAGGTTATGTTGCTCACAGTGCCACCGTCGGTTGTGTATTACAGAAGTGGAGAAGTGACTGATTTGTTTGCAGTGAGGCTCATTTGCTGTTGGTATCTGTGTGGATGAAAGCTACACCTAATCTAAGGACCCCCATGAAGTATCACTAAGCACAGGGTTCACTTGGCTGCTTTTGACCCTTTATCTTCTCCAACAGCGTAAAAGGCATGGCTTCAGTTTTGAGGTTTTTCTGAGATATGGGGACCAGGGCATTTGTATGGATGGCACAGCACGGAGTGGCATTAAAACCAGACGGGCCATCTTGAAAGATTATATTCTCAGACCACAATAGGAGAGAAACTGTAAATCTGTCCTCAGATGCCTCAGCTGATGCTTTTTCAAGGGTAGTTTCAAGGACATCATTTGTCATTTGTGTTTTTGTGTTAGGTCTTTGGATACAAACATGTTTCTAAACATGGAATCAAACTGAAATTAATGCAGAGACTAACTCTCCCTCTAGGAGTAATTCAGCAATGAAACGCATTGTGACAGGCATGAATAACTCTTGACTTTGTGCTGTTCTACCATATAGGGTGTCGGCTGTATTCAGGCATTTCAGAACTTTTAATTCTTCTGCAACAGTCGAGATAAATTGTGATTCCGACTTACAGGCAACGGATGAATAATGGCAAATATGCTGAAGACTCCAAATTTTTATTCATGAGTCCCATGGTGAGTTCTGATCTGAATAGACAGCCCTTTAAATTGCCTCTATGAACTGTTTATGCGTTTATGCAATATAGATTAGAAATATATATTTCAGCTCACACTTTTATACAATGTGTTGTATATTTGTGATGCATTTAATCTTAACAAAACTAAATTCACATACTATGTGAGAATATATGTCTTGAAAGAATAGAAAAAAGAATGAATTGAATGATATTTAAGCTATATGATAAATAAATAAATTTTAGGACAGTGGGGTAGTATCAACTAAAACTAAAGCCTACAGTGGTATTTTTGTCCTCACATTGTCCTCCAATAGAAATGGTAAATATTAGCAGTGGGTTTCCTGAAGAAAAGAACCTGTTAAAATGTCCTTTGCAATCCCTTTTACAATAATGTGGGTTTCCTAAACATGTTCGAAAAATTTCTCTTTAGCTCACTGTTAAATTCACAGTAAAGAATATCTTTCAGTTTCCTCTTGTAGCTGTCTGCCCCAGCAGCACAAACAGTATGCATCTAATGATTACAGGCTACAGTAGGTTAAAAAGGATTGTAGCATCATAGTTTGTTCACTTCAGCTTATTGGGCCTCATTCTTGGAACAGGCATATGAGCAAATTTGATTGAAAATTGTGCTTGCACACCTTTCTACATTCATCTCAGCAATAATCATGTTTCTCTTTTTTTTCTTGGTTCAATCAAAATCCACGAGTGTTAGAAAAGGCATCTATGCTGAAGATGTTTCTTCTTAGAATGCTTTATTGTTGATACAAAGTTGGTTTAAGTAGTTACAGACCACACATTAACACCAAAATGTTTATCAATGCAAAACATATTTTACTTATTTTGGCTGTCACATTCATAAAGTTTGGTTTAATTGATAATTGTAAGGGTACAAATTGCAGTGAATGTGGTTTTTATTGTTGGGGACACCACCTACTGGCAGCAGTGTGACTGCTGCTATAGAAATAGTTGTGCTCACACAGTTGGCCTTGAAATAAAAATAGGCAGATGTAACATACTTTGATTTGATCATTTATAATTTGGCAAATATATGATTTGGCAAAATAGGCTTCAAGTCTTGTTAAAAAGGCAGAGAAATATGATTGCTTTTTTACTTAAAATGAAAATGGTAAATTGGGTAAATATGTAAAAATCACTGCTGTACAGACAGTAAGGGGAATCTTACTGTGTGGATTATCATCATTGTTGATATGACAGATGTAGGGTGAACATGACTGACAGTGGTATGTATGAATTTTTGAAGTTAAACAAAGACATGAAATTCAGAAGTGTCAAAGAGACATCTTCCTTAGGATCTTAACAAATGCATACTGCCCCAGAGTTAAACTTTATATACCAAAATGAGATGCTTTAGCCAAGCAGATGTTAAGTGCTTGAGAGAAACTCCACAGAAATTCCATGTAATACCACCAAATTCAGTACCTGTCCATTTGAGTATAACACAATGAAATCAAAACATAGAATGACATCATTGTTTAAAAATGGTTTATACTCAAAGACCACACCAATAATCCCAAATGCCAAGCTTTAAAAAGCTTATATAAAGGTTAGAGGATGTGTTCTGACCCAAAGAATAGCTACTGAGGAGATGTCAGCAAATCCGGTTATAACAATAAATGGATAGATCCAAACGGGTCAGGCATTCTCAAGAGAACAAAACACTAACACCTAAACCAGTGACCAGTGGGCTTGTTTAAAAAGTCAGCAATACTAAATGTCAGAGATCTGCAGAGACCCTAGTTTCAGCACCATATGCTCTCTCAACAACATTTATTCATTTCATGCTTTACCCAATACACAGGTAAAGAAATAAATTGCATACTTAAAATTATTGTAATTTTCAGGATTATTTTTGATCTCTATACCCAAAGAGTGTCAGAGTATAGAAGCAATATCTGGCTATTGTGAGGACACTATTTCAACCCGCCAATGTTTGCATAACCTAAAAATATAAACTTGGAAAAGTGTGATGACATTCCTCACTTAATTGTATTCTGCCTTTTGGTGTGTAATATTTTAATGCCAGCAAGCAAACATTCTTCAGAGAATATTTCTATTTTTTGCTTTTATTTCTCTGTCTTTACTGTACTTATTTGTATATACTTACTTATTATATATACAAATCTTCACAAACACAGTACATAATACTAGATAAAAACTTTGGTGCAGTCCATCAAAGCATAAGTAACCTGTACAAATAATTCTGCATTTGAATTCACTATCACAACTATCATATTATCCAATATATGTATGTTTTTTGCTGCTGCCTGCTTCACCAAATACATTTGATTCCTTATATAGACATATGGCAACACATGCCAAAAAAGTTTTTCACCTGAAGTGAATGTATTTTCTGCCAGAAGTTATGTGGATAGAAAATAAGAAAACAAGAGGTCATAAAGAAAACAGAGGACAAAACATCATAAAGAAAGGCAGTTAGTGCCATATGGTCCAATTATAGTTACCTTATTAAGCTACATATAATAATTCCTCTTGAAATGTAAGTAAACTTCATGGTGATAGATCAGACCATAGAGACTTATAAACAATTTTAAACGATTGAATGGTAATCTTGTCAGCTACTGTACAATATTGGAGACAAATAATGCATGTCTTTTGAAAAAACAATTACATGTTAGGAATTTCCATGGAGATCTTCTCAAGAAAAAGTTATTTCCAAGGCCAAGTGTGTCATAAGTATTATTTTCTAAAATATATAAAAATGGAATTGAACATGTACTAATTATATCATAATTACTGTTATAATTGTTGTTCCTTTGTTGTTTCCTTCTGAACTTCCAGCTGTTATATGAGATGAGCTGTCAGTCTTAAGTTTGAGTTTAATGAGCATGCCAAAACCAAATTAAAGAGACTTGTTTGAAAGCTTGTTTTTTAAATAAACTCATAGAGGATGTGTGTATCAATAGCACAGACTAGTGAAGAGGCAACCTTCTGTGGAGCATCCAGTCATATCAATGAAACAGACCCAATCTCTGGATTTCCCTTCATCACTCGCGGCTGTTCAGTCGCATGAAACAAACCACATCAATCAAGCACCTGACAGCCCGGCCCAAGTGGGGGTGGAACTGACAGTGAAATAACAGCTGGCTTGACACCGAGTGATTGCTCACCTCCCAACTCCAGCCCGGGGGACCTAACATACAAAGAAATAATGGAAAAAAACAACACAAAAATTATTAAAGGAGAACTCCAAGCTCATTTGAATTTTTGTGATGTATCCTTATGTATCTTTGTATCTGCAGCCATACCACTATGTACTCCTGTCATGGCAAATGGAGGAAGCTAAGCAAGCTTCGGTAGAATTTGAATGGGAGACCTCATGGGAAAGAGGTTGCTGCTGGAAATGGTGTTGCTGGTGTCATGGTGTTTGGCCTTCCCCCCTGGATAAAATACATCATACCCTCAGTATAATGCCTGGGCACTGAGCTGTAGAAGGTACTTTGTATGACTTGTTAAACTGTACAGACTTTACTGCTGGTGATATCTTTGGTGTCCTGGTGATATCTTTGGCATAATCAAATTCTTGAAGCTACCTGGCTCTCTACACCTGGCTGCCGATTGATCCCCTGCATCTAACTGGCTACACCATGTCGTGTAATCAATTCTAATTCATTTTCATAAATAGTCTACAAATGTAATGTAATTTTAACTTTTCTGCTCAAAGGTTTCATGCTCATTCATCCCCAAATGCTGCAGTGTATGTAATATTTTTCATGCTATCTTAGCATAATACTTCTCCCACTTTATCACCCCTTCATTATTATGTTATATGTAATTAATGATGTGCAGTGAAGGACACCAGAGTTATGGTCTCTGTCTAAAATGTTGCATTTATATTGGGAATGGATAAGTGTTTGATATATTTTGTCATAACAAGGACTTGCAACAGTTCAAACAGTTCATGTTCAAAACAAGGGAGAGGCACAAACTGAAAAGATAACTAAAGAATTAAGAATTAAAGTTCTTTAATACTTTATTCTTTCCAGTTGATCTCTCTCCCTGGTTTTCCACTTAGAAGTTTCTCTTTTAATCATAGTCTATGAGAATTGTATAGTATGACAGTTGTATCAACTGAATTACTCAGCTATATACAGTGGTCGATTTGTAAAAAATAAATCAAGGGGGATGGTCAATCTCGGAGTGGAAGGATCATGGTATATGCCTACATTTTTATATATTCATGCAGAATCATAAGAAACAAATACAAAATGTAACTGTGACTTGTATTATTAATACAAAAACTGTCCAATTATTTACAATATCATTTTATTTATATACAGGTTGAGCATCCCTAATCTGAAATTCCTAAATCTGAAATGCTCCAAAATCTGAAACATTTTGAGCGCCATCATGACTTCTTGGTTGCTGTAACGGCTCTATAACATCTTCCTGAGGGCAGTTTTATGAATTCTTTAAAAAGGGGATGAAAAGGATCAGACACAATTTGTTGGGCTTTTTGTTTCGCCTTGTTTGTAATTCTGGGCTGTCTGTTTTTGTTCTTAGCCCCCAGGTGCCCATACCGTGTACACATATTAAAAATTACACTTTCAAGTTCAAACAATAAGTTTATAATAGAGTTCAGAAATCCTGATCAGAGAACGGAACATAGTGGATGTAACTTATTTAACCCATATATTACCTTGCCAGATACATTAGCTGAAATACAGTATTGTACGTATATGGTATCTTGGCTATTTAGTTAATACAGGTAAACTACACTACAGTATCCCATATAACTTTTCTAAGTATGTATATAATATGGTGTTTGTGTTCACTCAACGTCCAAATTACATAACAACCTATTTCACAGAAAATATTATGGACTTTAAGCAATGTATACCTGTGTGGTTTTGAAAAAAATAAAGAAAAAATATAAGTAAATATGAAAATTACGCTTGGTTGTGTGTCTGCCAGTGCTAATGGCTGTGTGTTTATGTTAGTAACCATCAGACAATATCCCGGCATTATGTACATCTTCTACATGCTACATGTGTACTTCTAGCTACATGCTAACATACATCCGACTTATGTCCATTTCAAGATACAACCAGTCAGCCAGAACTGAACTCAGACAGACGTTGGGGAAAAGCTGTACGTGCAAATATTCCAAAATCCGAAAAAATCCTAAAAATTTCTGGTTCCAGGCATTTTGGATAAGGGATACTCAACCTGTAATAACAATGATATTACAAGCACTGGATTTCAACTAACCTCTACACGATCACAACTGCATACAAGTTACTGCTTAATATACCTTTTACATTCAATACGTCACCCTCTCATTGGAATCTAAAATCTGTCATTTATTTCAAGAAAATAAATACATTAGATAGGTCACATGTTTGTTAACTCACAAGTGAACAGGTCAATTGCCAAGCAATATATACAACATGTTCATGAAAACATGAACATGTTATTATCTTTGACGATCTCACTCAATATTAAACATTGGCTGAGCTGTTGCAAAAGTTTTGTTACATAAGGGACATATTATGTATTAATAACACATGAGACTGGTTATGATCTCACCTGTCGTTTCCTTCTGCGTTAAAAAAAAAAAAAAAAAAACATCTCAGGTACTGCTTCACTGTTCGCTTAGCCATTTTAAGCTGTACCATCTGCAATTCTCACCTAAAGCAAAACTCATGGTGAAGTTGCATTATTCAATGAGACATATGCATTTGCAGGGTCCAATCAAATAAGCAATAAATAATCAAAAGCCACAACGGCACAGAGGATACAAAACAACACAAACTGGAGCAGAAATAATGTAAGATTAGCATTTAATATTGCTAAGGTCTCGTCTTTTCATGATTAGGTGATAAATAGCATAGCTACTTCCATTAAAGCAAAGGGGATGGGAAGGGAGAAGACAATTTTACAAGGGGGATGTCTGTGGTCAAGATTTTTTCCAGGGGGGATGGCATCCCCCTACATCCCCCCTCAGCTAGAGCCCTGGCTGTGTATCCTTGCAATTCTCACCTAACAAAAAAAAAAAGAAAAAAATATAGCACAATAATATAATATAGCACAGCTTAATAACTCAGAGTGCATTTTTTTTTTTTTTTGAATTTGTATGCTAAACGTATACATTGTCAAGTCTTGGTATGGGACATCGCTAGGCAATCTCTGTTCTGAGATTAACAGGAGCACATCTGAAATTATAATAGTTTTCCCTTGATGCATCAGAAACGTATTTAGATATTAGGGAATATCTGTAATGAGCTCGGGTGTTGTTTATGTAAAGTACATTTAGGGCCTTACCTCGCACTTTCAACAATTTTAATTTATGCCTGATTTTAATTCATTGCACTTCTGCCCTCGAAATAGCATAATTCATTGTGCCCACAATCGCAGCACAATGCAATCTTGCATACAACTCAAAGCAACTGTGCTGAAGACGTCTTTTCACAGTTGTTATTGCAATTTTCAGGGTGCAATATTTTATAGATAGTGATTCGCCCCTAGGCAAGTACACAACAGACATACATACCACTTCTTACATACAAAAGGGTGTGTACAGACTGTCAAAATAAGGCGCTCGGGCTCTATTAGGCCACATACAAGAGGGTATGCTACTTTATTTTGGAATTAAAGAAAATATTCTGAAGGATATACTTGCTTGTCTCCAATACAATGTAACGGACCAAAGAAAGTTATCCTTGAAATGTACAATTTTTAGTGAATCCAGTGCAGTGACAGGTTTGTCACTGCCTGTACCTTTAGTTTCAGTGTAGTCCTTTTTATTTTAAAATGATGCTTAATGTTGGTGCAATGATCAAAAACTGTGTGACTGAATCTAGTGCAGGATGTATATAATGCAAGATCAACATAATCGCATGTGTGAGATACAGACAAATTACATACATTAATGGGGCACTTAGTATAAACAGGAGGAGTTTGCATCATTTATGTAATTACAGTCATACAGTTTGGAGTGGCATGTGCATGATAAATACATATATCTTGGAAGATTTTAGTGGGAAACTGCACATCTTCGGGCAGTAATTTAAGGTTGAAAAGCGTACTCCATGAAATTGAATGTCATAGCTGCTCAACTGTAATCTAAGGCTTGTTTTTAATCAAAAACTCTACAGGATAAATACTAATGATAAATACAATTACATCAAACACAATTTTTTTCCATCACAGATTATTTTCCATCACAATGTATGTGCTTTTTCCTTAGCTGCAGAGTTATGATACATGATGCTGATCTCACTGTGAGTAAGAAAAGTAAGAGACTGCACATCTGTTCAACATAATGTTGCTAGATCATGCCAGCCCATGTTCTAAAAATGAGCTGGTATTTTCTATGAATCAGTTACTTTGTGATGAACATTAGTACCCTGCTATGCTAACTATTTCTCTCCTCAGTAGTGTTCACACACTCTCTTAGGTACAGGGCAAAAAGATTACAAATGGTCTTAAATGTGACATTTACAACTGATGGATTTCCATTATGTTTCTTAACTCACTCTGAAACTGATTGTCATCATCGGTCAAAAGGCAATATTCCAATGAATGGACTGATTAACCCACTATGGCACTTTAATAAACAGAAATAAGTGCAAGAATATTTCTTAACAATTCTTAATATTTTTTTTTTAATTGAGGGAGCCTTTACCAAAAGACCCTATTGCTGGTTTGCATGCCTGCTACCCAAATGGTGTGATATCCCTTTTCCCCTTTTAAAAATGGCACTTTGCCAAAATCAGCATCAACATTGCTGGTTTGCATGTGCATTGCACGGCTGGTGTGATGCCATTTTGCCCCTTTTCAAAGTTGAGTGGAGCACTTCACCAAAAGTGGCTGTGATGATGGTGCCAATCACCCCTCTGGATTGGTTGTCTTGGCCATTGGTTAGGCCCTGTTGTAAATGTCTAAGAGTGGCACTTTTACACACGAAACATACAGGGCAAGGTGGTTGCCCCTCCTGCAACCTCATTCCTGTGCACAAAACTGATGTTCCCGGCAAGCCATTCATTTTTGGCTGCAGTTGCAGGGAGGTATGGAGCAAAGCTTTTTTTTAACTTCTTGTAGAATTATATTGAAATGTATAATAATAATAATAATTATTATTATTATTATCTAAAACTGCATTACTGTCAAGGCAAAGGGCAAACACAATCACCATCAAATCATAATAAGTATGATAAATCTGACTCTTTTTTTCTACAAACAATCTACCATATGATAACACTGGCATTGAACATAATCCCAATCCATTCTGGAATTTTTTTCTTACCAAAAAAAGCTTCAGGACTCAGCTGGCCTGTTGCTCTGGCACTAGTTTCAGTGAGCTGGCACTACAGATCATTCCCATCTAGTCATGTGTCCTCAACAAACCATCTGTAACCACACAGCCATTGCTGTCAGTATGCCTTTGTGTACCTGCTGTAGTACTGTTGAAACTATTGTTGACGAGAACAATCAAAGCAATCTGCATCTATACTTTTAGAGAAGCACACTTCTGGGTATGTATAGATTCACAGTCTGTTCTGATTGAACTGCATATGGTCATATAGAGGCTACTTTCAGTTGATTGAGCCCTACCCTTTTTCTCTTTAAAAGCAATTAAATGAAAACAGGCTTTACATGAGTGTGTTATGTTTAGTAGGGAAAGGGAAACTTGTGTTTTGGTATGTGTTCTGTTAATTCTGAACTAGGACAACATACACCCTCAAAGAAATTCCTTGTGTTTGATTGAATCTAGCCCATTGTGCCTTATTTCATGTGTTTAAACATTATTAGTATTAAGTCCAATTCTATTATTAAAATTTGTGTATACAGGCTACAGTATTGCAAGACAATGGTTACCTACATAAGGCCCATTTCATTGTTGTAATAATGTGTATATGACCTGCCCCAGGAAAGCTTGACTTATAAGAAACTGAAAATTGTATTTTCCTGATGCATGTTCTCCCTTGCACATCAGTATCTCAGGTGATGAGTAAGCATGCCAGTTTACCATACATTAATCATGAGCTTGTAATACTAATGGGACTGAATGGATGTGACACAGTAAGTGTGACAGCAAATACCATGAGTCAGGTGTCCTTTGCATTATTCTGCAGAAAAGAACGGTAGTAACGGACAGCTAGGTTAGCACTGTGTAAACAGAAAAGATTTATACTGCAAAAACAAAAAATGTCATTCATGGTGACAAAAAGTTGAGTGATACACTATAAAAATGTAATTAAAAAGGTTTTGGTTCCAGCACCAAAGGAAGATGATACTCATAATCACAGGTGCCCCTTTTTGGCACTATATAAAATCATTAATGAACCTAAACAAACCATTTAGCACTCGAGAATTGTGACTGGCTATCCTACAGCTCCATTTAGGGCAATATACCAACACAGTCCCCCTATAATTACAAGCAAAGCCCCCTTTTAGAGCACTGTAATGTCTGTTGAATTCATGCTGCAAATTCAACCTACATACTTAAAGGCAATGGCCATGCATGGTAGTAAACCTGACAGAAGAAACTGATGCTAACTGATTTTTAGTGATGCAAAGAGTGACACATGGATATTTCATGGCTACATTGGCCAGCCTCACCAGAGACGAGAGGTTGCCAGCCTGGTATTACAGCAAGGTCATGTCTAGTTTCAAAGGAAAGAAATAATTACCTGACATGTGCTTTGTACATATGTCTAGCATGTTTCTGGTCAAAGATTTAGCTGTGTTCAAAAATGCTACATAATAGTCATAAATAATGTGAATGAAAATAACGCTACACTCCCAGCATAATGGCCAAACCTGCTGGTTCACTGGAGCATTTAACAGAGGAGCTTTTCCTTGCCAAGCTTACCCCCTGTATCGTTAGCCTAACATTGTTGTTGGTGTCAGTGTCATTTACCTTCTACCGTGACATTTACATACACGGTATCGTTGGATGGATTACTGAGATCAGCCTCGATCCCGTTCAGCCTACCTTTCCAACTGCCATGGGACCTGGAAATTAATTTTATGCATGGCTCATTTTTAAAGTGAAGGAAAATAATGAGTTCGGCAGCTTTGATACCTCAGATTCTTATGGATGCTCTGTTGTCATTTTCTGCAGCTGTGTACTAGAATGTCAAGTGATGATTTGAAATTAATAAGAAAATAAGGGCAGATGCTTTCCTCTCCTGCGTTACATGAAGAGGAAACCAAAGCTCAATTGTTTATGGTGGTTATGAATTATTTAGTATTGATAGTGCTATCAATGAGATGGTTCTTCTTTAGAGAGAGAGAGAGAGAGAGAGACAGAGAGAGAGAGAGATTACATATGAAATACATCTTGATGTGGGTGAAAGCATTAGTTATTCACATATTTTCCATACAAATCTATTGTTTGTGCCTGATTGACACCATGTGAAAGTGAAAGAAAATGCAGAGCTTTGGAGATTTCACAATAATTTAAATTCTTTTCCCCATCTGCTGTATTGTTAATATTCTTGGTATTTTAGTCTGTGGCATCACTCACTTGCATAGTTTCATTCCAGAATTATAGAGAAGCTGATGTAACCATGGAAACGTAGGATTAAGGCAGCCTGTGCTGCAACTTTATTCATATGGAGCAGAAATTAACTCAGATTTCATACAGCCTTTATTATCATTAGATATGTTACAAATATAGGTACAGTACATGCAGTCTAATGGTTGTCTTGATCACATATAACTCTTTATCACATATAAATCAGTATTGAAGTGCATAATTATATATTATCTACCCTGGGATTCATTTTAAGAGTCGTGCCATGTATGCAGATCTGTTTGTTTGATAAACCATACTCTTGGGTCCACTGAGAATCTCTGAATGTTTTCTGTTATTACATATTGCTTCATTTGTCTTGAGGTTTGGGACAGACAGTGCCTAACCAGGACTCAGGTCATCACATGTGCAGTCTTTGTTCTAGACAAAGACCTGCGGCAACCCAATAAAAGTCAAGCAGAAGAGGCACTAGAATTCTGAAGTTATCAAGTCTGTCCTTGTGACAACAACTCAAAATATGTCTTTCAGTACATGGACCAAGAATACATTAGCATGTCGGATTTCGGCCTCTCGTACCTTGTTGCCTTGGAATAACTATCAACAAAGAAATCTGGAGACAGCATCGATCCTGGCTCAGATGTGTTTTAATTAATTCGTTTTGAGCTGTTTTTTTGTCTTTAGTATCTCTAACAACTTGTGACAAGGTTGTCTCCTGACCCTGATGTGCAATAACATGAATGAAACAAAGAGATGTCATGAAGGATTGTGCTCTTCATTGAAAGAGCAAAGACAGAGCCTCACCTGTCTTCGTTTAGGAAGTGTCCTCTTCACTAAAAAATCCAATTATACTTGGCTTTCCATACAATGCTGAGGAAATATTGACACGGTCAGGCTTAACTGTATACTCAGAGGCCTAGGCAACACTGGGCCTGCAACTCAGAGTGAGTTATGTTTAAGACTTGATATGATAATAAACTGCATTTATTAATCACATGCATTGTATACCTCACAGTAAATGTGTTGATTTGCAGTTTCTGTGCCTGTTCCTTTGTTGTTTTTTGGTCAGATGATATCTTTGAGTTTATCTTTGCTGTGCTCACAGCAGGAAAATATCTGTAAGGTGTGAAATACATTGATTTCCACCTTTCATTTCACATTTCATTGCGGGTTGAGGGTGGATGGGTGAGCTGGATGTGGTTCTGGTGAGCGGGGGAGGAGAGATGCTGACTGGAAGGAAAGATGAATAATTCTTTTTAACAACATACTGTGCAGAATACTCAGAAGTGCCTTTTATTGACCTGCACAGGATTTAAGCAACTGGGTGTGTGAGCATTGCATTGGTCTTTATTTCATGAGGGTTCTGCTTTTTAGCAATGGCTTTTTAGGAATAGCTTGCTAACTGGTTAGTGAGTCAGTTAAAGCAGATAACTTTAACATTGAGTCCAGACAAACTAATAATATTTACCAGTGTTTGCTACCAAGCTTATACACACCTAATAGCTAATATTGTCGTAGTAGAAATTCCCAACTTGCATGTTCTCAAAACACTTTACATTATCTATGGTCAGGCTCTTGGTCTCTGTGCTACACCTGATGGTATTTGGGAGCAGGGCAAAAACTAAACAGGAGTAATGAACTAATGCTAAATACAGTAATAAATTAATCTGAAATAAGACATGTTTTGCTGAGTCCCTTGAAAGCTGGATTTACTGAAATGCATTTTTTTTTTTTTTACTTTTTTCAATACAGTAGTAGATTGTTTTTCTTCCAATACAGTATTTGGTTAACTTGGTCAGGTTCTACATAGTTATTTCATATATAGGCATTGTTTCCAATGAACTGTTAACTGTCAGTAAAGGCAATCAGAGAGACAGCTATCTAGATAGCTTGCTCAGTAACTAGTTAGCTAGCTCAGTAACTAGTCAGCTAGCTTAGCAGACAAGCTATCCAGCGAAGGCATGTAACATTGCAAGGCAAACGATAGCGAATGAAAAAAGAGATGCTCATCTATGGGCATCGAAATGGTAGACTGTTTTGCCAGCCAATACACAAGATATAAAATGGCTAGTGAGGCTATCATTCTACATCGCTGATTAAAAAAAAAACATCCTCCATTTACATATGAACCGAAAACCTCTACCTTCATTTTTCTCTTGCACGTTAACTAAGGGGCATCTTTAATCACAGATGGCTAAGTGATAAGCTACTTGAGAGGTGAAGTCTGAAGTGACTGCAGAGACTCTCTTGGATGTGTTGGCTTCAGAGCAAACTGTTATTATATGCTAAAGAATGGTGTAATGATGTAAATTGTTTAGGTTTTTTTCAATTATTTTAAGTTATTTATTCACATACAGCCAAAAAAAAAAAACACTGTGACTTGACAGGTTGAGAGATATGACATATTTTAACAATATTAGGATAATAATAATAATAATAATAATAATAATAAGTATGGATCATTAATTGGGATTCATTTTCCTTATTGCTTACCAAATAAAGGGACACTAATGCTCTCACAATTACTATTTTCCTACTTTCCTTGGGTTTCTCGAAAGTTCTTGTGGTGAATAACTTCCATGGATGTTATAGAACTTGATACTTGATCCAAGACACAATGCACAAAATTTTGGTTTCTGGTGTGTTTTTGTTTTTCTCCAAGAACATTTTAATAGGATAAGCCTTGACCTTGTGAGAGATTTCTCTAACATCCTTGTGTCATTTGTATAGCTGTCTTGCAGGTATTTTAAAAAATGCTGTTTTGTCCTTGGGACATGTACAGGGATCGTGTCATAATTTTCAAAGTGTTAGCCTGTATTTAAATGGCTTGTCAAGCTTGGTTTATCTGTGTCTCCAGAATGCACTACCTGTGTCAGACTGTCACTCAAGGTAAAATGTTCAATATTTTATACACAGAGAAATTCTTTGTGATATAAAAGGTACTCTGAAGTGAAATGGAGTTATTTTTAAACAGTATAGCCAAAATTGTTTCTGTAACATAAATGAATTGGCAAAGGATATTAAATTCAGAGCTTTATGTATCATTACAGTACTTCTGTTTATCATATATCTCGTTTTGCAGATTAGCCTGCTCTGAACCCTTTCATTACATGTCCCATGTATTTCTCAGTTTAAAGAGGTGTTCAAGGGCTTAAGTCCAAGCTATTAAAGAGTGGAGTTCAGTTCATAAATATAATCTTAAAATCATTGCACCCCCCCCACCAGGATGTAGCATTGACTGAAGTGTCCTACTTTATCATCTTTCTTTAAGCTAGTGAGAAATCTTTAAGTAGAGCCATATTATAGGCACAATACAAATCCCTGACTTCAGTTATGTAATTAGTTGCATAATGCTATGCTGTAATGTTTCATTGTTCAGAATAGGTGTGGTTGTGTCATTATTATTCACTTATTGTGGTTTAAGTGTTATGTAGCATTTTGCTGAAATAATAAGATATAAATGCATATTTTCTGAGAAACCAAGATTGATATGTAACATATGAAGTGACACAGGAAGTTTAAGAAGGAAAATGTGTTTGAATTTTTTTTCATCAAATGTTTGGTCATGAAAAGAGGGAGATTAGATTTGAATTCTGCTGCAGTACTGCTGTAGTGTGTGTTCTTCGATAGCTAAACACTTGATTAAATCAAGGCCTACATCTGACCACAGAGGAGTGTGAATGTGTGTCCTTTCAATATAACAATTTTATAGACCTAAAATAGAGAATGCATTTTCAAAGTATTTAAAAGTTAAATATACTAATTATTTCAAAATAAAACATAATAAAACGGTTTTTTTTTTTCAAAATTTTTGAAACAAATGACAGTATTATTTCATAACCCTAATGTATTGTTGGATTGAAATGTCATATATTTCAATATACTACCATGTGTTCATTAAATGTATACATAATGACTCATCTTATGGTAAAGTCTGATAACCCAAAATGTAAATCACCTCAGTCAGTCTTCACGTCAGAAAAAAAGACAACAGTTATCTTTATTGGATCTTTATTATACTACAATTTTCTCTAAAAAGAGACATTGTATTTCTGCATGGTCTATTAGAATATCCTTTGTGATATGTGGAACAGAAAGGCATTCTCTCGAGGATGTGGTTTACCATAGTTGTGAGGCATGAGATGTACGTGGGCTCTTGTAAATACACTGGACAGGTCTGCAGGTCAGCCACAGTAGATGGTCTTCTGGCTGCTCACATGTGTTGCACAGTGAAAGATGACTTCTGGGCAGAGGTTAGCACTGGTTACTCTTTGCTTTTACCTACTGGTATGTCCATCTGAGAATAAAAGACACTAGGGAGGAAGCAGATGTAGTTGCTTGGCTCAAAAGCCCCCTCACTCTCTTTTCATTCAAGTGAAAAACTGATTTGGATGGGGTGCAACCTGGTGAGATCTAACAATACAATATGTTACTGTATGAGTATTAAACATATTCCTTAAAATAGCATATATTTTGCCCAAAATATGAATTACCAATATTTGCAGAGGATAGAGTAGCTGTCAGATATGTTGGTAGCATCTTTCCGAATGTTGGCAAATACCACTAAATCCCTGTCAGTGAATTCTATTATTCTATGCCTTCACTTTAAAAATCTGTCATAATGTTATGAAAACTATTGTATAATATTCAATTAAGAGCATTGCTAGACTCATTCTAATGGTTTGAGGAGCA
This sequence comes from Albula glossodonta, assembly GCA_019788955.1. NCBI lineage: Eukaryota > Metazoa > Chordata > Actinopteri > Albuliformes > Albulidae > Albula > Albula glossodonta. The sequence goes on along the minus strand of JAFBMS010000020.1, from coordinate 7,700,074 downwards.
GATCTTATAACAAAGCAGGAAAAAAGCAAAGAAACTATTGACATAATTTTGTGAGGGTTTTTGTACTGGGAAAGAAAAGATTATGTTTTTGAATGGTGGGTCTGTTTTAATTTTAATTCAATACATGGTAAATGGTTCTAAGGTAGCTCTGTATGTATATGTAGGACACATGACACTTCTGAATTATTCTGAAAAGTAACTCCCCATCATTTACTCACTATATTCATGAAACTTATGGCTGCATCACATCTCTAACATATTCAGGGACATATTGCAATGGCACATGGGAAATACATGTAGGGGAGGGTCGGAAAATGTACTTTTATGGTCATACTTTTACTAATGTCAATTTCCAGACTTGAAACTTTATGCAAGACCATGTTCAATGGTCTTGCATAATGGCCATGTTATGACCATGGGATGTCATATATTGCTAAAAAATATCAGGTTGAGATGTCAGTAAATCATAGAACAATAAGTAGTCTCATTTTTTACATATAAATATTCACTGTCATTAACCAACAATCAACCTATGATTGGAAATTATTTTTATGAGCAAAACATATGTGAGTATGTTTCAGAGAAACAGAAACCTATCAACTCAGAAAAGTGAGAACACAGTAAGCTTGAGGGATAGTACTACTTCTAGCACTGTTTAGGAATGTATTAATCTTTTAAGGTTTCATAAGTGCATGCTTTATTGTGCCGTTCATTGCTTTGTGTTTTTTTTTTTTTGTGTTTTTCCAATAAGCCCTTAGAGATGCAAAACAATGGAAGGAAAAGCATTTTCAACTTTTATTATCAATGGAAAGCAGAATAATTGTAGTTCCAACACCTTCACTCAAAGCATATTTAGTGTAATTTGTGTTTTTGGGTTATCTCAGTTATCAACCTTCTATGATTTATGCTTTTATAGTTAGGGGACACAATTAAGTTTTAATACAGACTGAATATTTTAAGGTGCTCATTTATATCCTCCATCATGCAGTTTTAACATCCTGTTTGGATTGAGTTGTTGTGCAAAGATTTTGTTTCCATTTTTAATTAAGAAGCAGGAGACAAACAGTGTGCGAATATTGCCTTTCATCACAGGGTACAAAGCTTTGGAAATGCAATTTAAATAAACTTTAATTGGCGGTGTGCTTTGCTTAATGTACGTGAGGAGCGCTGAACTTTGATAATTGTTACATGTATTAAAAGATCACTTACAGGTTGGTCTGGTCTCAATTTTATTTTTATTGCTGTTATGACCCCCCCCCCCCCCCCTTCTTGCAACCTCAGAAAAAATACATTCATAATAAGATCAGATGCAGAAACTTATTGGTAATTGCCCAAAATATTTTTTAGGTGCACAAGGTTTGATGTTTTTGCCTATTGGATCAGAACCAATTAAAAATAAAACAAACACAAATATAATGAGAAAATTCGAATGGAAGCAGCACTTGACAAAACATCAAGGCAGATAACAAAGCTGAATGCTCAATTTCAAGCAACAGCAACAAAAGCAAGGTTTACAAGGTTTCCATAGTCAAGTCCAGAGCTGTTTATTCTTACCCTTGGAGAGCTACAGGACATGCAGGTCCTCTTAGCCACTTAGTACTGAATTGACCAATTAAAGCAGCTGATTATACTCTTAACTCACCTCACTAGATTATTTCCATCTGAAGTGGTGCCTGCTTTTGAGGTGAAAACAAAAGCTAGCCACCCTGGCACTCTCCGGTAGGAAGGCTGAAAATCACTGATTCACTGGTCGTATAGATTCTCTCACACCTAAAGACAACATGTTTCAGTAGGTAGCAAGCAAATGGTCCTGGATTTAATGATGGAAAAAATATTGTGGCACTACAAATGGGTGGAGCTATCATTACACGGCCAAGTTAGACCAATAATTGTGTTTTGCTGTGGACAGTAAAACTTTGAGATTAGCTCATATGAGTCAGTGACTAACAGCATGTTGTGTTTACACATATTATGGGGTTCATGCAATCTTGTTTAACTATCAGTACCTTGAGTATCTAGCAGCGATGCTCCATCCAAGCTTGAGTGCAAAGTATGATCACTTTCAGAGCTTGAAAGATTAAATGCTGAGCACCATCAGTACATTATGATGACTTGCATTCATAAAACTCACTAGCTAGACATGCAGTTTCCTGTACATTTTACTCTCAACAGAAACATATCTAATTTAAATATCTACACAATATTTACAGATTTGTGCCATTATAAAGGTTAAATATTGTACTTTGAAACTTTTTTTATAGTTCCAAATTTGGATGGTGTGCTAATTGCTACAACCACATGCTTTTCCTGCAACAACCGGCAACATTAAACTTAATTTCATTCTGGACTCCACAAGTTGAGTCTGAGTAAGCAGGGGTCAGAGGAAGACACTTGGTGCAGGCAGAATGTGGGAACCCAAGTCCCCAGCAGTGTCTTGAAGAGCAAACAAAAGGTTGATATCTCCACTGATAGAATATCTCACTTCCTGGAGGCCAGTGATGTTGAGGCAAATTATGCATCTGTCACAGGCTGAAATTGGAACTCATTGACACACTACAACAGTGCCGTAGCTGGATGAGACACCCAGAAGTCCCAATGCTTAATGTTATTAGACTTTTCTATTTCCTGGAATAAGGAATATGCACACCACAGTTGGTTTTTGTTATCTTTGACCTTCTCATCCTTTTCCTTGGTCATTTGGGGAATAAAGGCCCCCAGCAATATCAGAAGATTGCTTTTCTTTCATAAAACTTCAATCGATCATTTTCACCTCCTATGTATTTATTGCTGTATTTTGACTTACAAAGAACAAAATCTGCAATTGCAACTTCTGCTTCATCCTTGGTAGAAGCACTATATTATTATTGCTGCAGCTGCTTTTGTTGTTGCTGTGGTTGTGGTTGTGGTTGTTGTTGTTGTTGTTGTCAACATATTTTGCAGTTTGTTCCTTTTTTCAAATTAACATATTGCATCTGAACTCTGAGCAGATAACAGACTAGGGTTTTAGTCTGTGGTATCAACATTTATGATGTATCCTTGGTTTTGAAAATGCAATACTATGGCCAGTTATGCATTCTTCTGTGGATCAGTACTGCCTCAGGCTGCCCTTGTGCAAGAGTGACAGTGAACAGTGGGGGGTGATACAGCCATGTAGGAACCTTAAGATTTTCTGTACAGGAGGTATCAATGATATTGTAAGAGATGGTAGCTGTGTAATGAGGTTAGGTAAAATATGGTAAAATGGTATCTCTGTACATGAAAATGAGGACAAAAGAATCTAATCTCAATTAACTGATTTTTTTTCACAATTTCTTTTATTGCAGGTTTGTTGAAATTCCAGTGCTAATTTTGTCTTATGTTAAATTTCATTGTAATAACAATGGTGCAATAGGTGTCAGGTGTATTTCCTCTTCTCTACCTGACACGATCTCACCTTCATCAGAAAGCAGACACACCTGCTCAGCCCTAAAATGTGCCACAGGTCTGAATGCCTGTGTTTTTGAAAATGTAGTCTTTTTGTCCTGAACTTTTCTGGAGCAAAACATGACGGTCATTGACAAGACAAAGGAATCAATTATGCAAAAAAAAAAGCTTTACAGATCCTGTAACTGAATCAGTAGAGTGCTCATTTGCTATGTCATGACATATATGAACAAATAAAAAAATCTATAAAGAAACAGAAAATAACTGCTGAGGAGATAATCTTCCAAGTAATGCATTTACAAATAGTTATTTTCCTCAGAAAATGTGATATTTCATACTGGTAATGTGAAAATATTCACAGTGAATTTCGTTTCTGAATGAATCTCATTTTTAATTTGTGTTAATGCAGTACACTTTGCCAGGTCAGTCCTCAATATATTCAAGTTATACTGTTATAATTTGCTTGGTCTTAGTGTCTGTTTTCAGAATTTACAGTCAGAGTACATAAATTGGCTAATAAAACATGGTCACGTGGGCCTTTCCAACAAATTTGGCCAAGACATGGTGCATTACTCATCCAGCAACAGCAGTTGCAGGCTTTTAACAATTTAGAATCTTTCATCTTGCCAATAGTTTCTATGTCAGCCTTCCTCTGGTATGTGTGAAGATTGATGAGGGAGGGTTGAAGTTATGGATGATAGGACACAGAGCAAAAAAATGTTTAAAATAGTGATGAAGAAAACACCAATATCCGAGGAGTGCATTTTTGACTCACTGATGCGTTTGGTAAGTTACTGTTGCAAGGAAGAATATGACATCTGCATCAGTCCATGTTAATATTAGCCAGTACATTATTTTAGACAATTTCTCCACTAGTGATTAACCCAGTGTAATGCAGGTCACCACTGTGCATTCAAACAACGTAAAACGTATTATGTGTATTTTGGTACCAGATGTGTATTGGTTGCAGAGAGCAAGCATGATGACCTGAATAAACCAGTAACCACAAATATTGTTTTATGTAGATAAGCTTTTTTTCTAACATCTAAAAATCATATTGCTGTGACATAGTTATTTACTGGTGACAGAAAAGAAATTCTTAACTGTTTCTCAATTAAACCAATATGTGGGTGTCTCAGGAGAATTTAAGCCCTTTTAACCATTTTTAACCTTTTCTCTATGAAATGTTTATCTTTGGCATTCATTTTGGGGTGTGGGGGGGGGTGGGTCATGGGATGCATAGCTGTGTTAATTAATGATACAAAACCAGGAGACACTGTGCAGTAGTTAAAATCCTCTACAATACCATTCCATCAACAAAAATCACATTTTCCTTTGTCTCAGAGACATTTTTGAGTTGCTTGTTTTACAAAAGTATTGAATGTGGCTGGTGTGTGTGTGTGTGTGTGTATGTTTGTGTGCACGCACATGCGTGCAGATGGCTATTCATGGATATGAAAAGTGAAGGAAAACTGTCCCATTTCATAACCAGAAGAAACAAACTACAATGCACAATGGACTTAGGAAATGTTTTACAGACATCCACTGACTTTCTTTGTGAATTACAGTGATTCACATTATCATACATATGAAAATATAACACATGAAAGTAAGTACACAGAGCAGGGCATTTGGCTCATTAAAGACTTCAATATTTTAAAGTGGATCAAATAAGAGACAGGTTTGACATTTTATTCAGTTTTTAAGTGATTTTTATTCAGTGTTTAATTGACTGAATTGTAGATGAGCAATCATGTCAACTGTATCCTGAATTATTTGGTACAATAACTATTCTCCAAAACTGGAATGTTTTCATCATATGCAAATCATAAAACAAAACAAAAATACAAACTGCAACCAGCTCCAATGCTCTTGAAGCAATTTTATTACTTCAGCTAGGTAGTGCTAAAAGAGCTGTGGAGTTTAACTGGCTGCATCCTCAATATTATGGTTGAACAAAAGAAGCTACAGGCAATTTTACTTCATTTTAAAAGGTCCCTCAAAAGTTTCATCCATATATTAGGGATAGGAAATAAGGGAATTTCATTCATTTCCCAAATGTACCCAGCCTTTTTATTTAACATTAGTGCATTAACTTCTGATATGTTTTCTTTTAGCTTACATTGACCACCAGCATCAAACTAGTAAAGACAATTGAAAGAGAATGGTAAAATGTCTCTTATCTTACTGAAAATACACATTGGTGGTACACTATTAACACCGCCTTGCTTTGGACAGGGCCAGTATGGACTCAGAACTCTGTACACGTGACATTTTATCAGTAAATGTAATTGCGTTGAACTTCCAGCAGGTATCAGGTAGAATCCATGTCTGATCTTAACCTTTTGCTTTGATGCGTAAATTCATTTTTTGCTTCAGTGGATAATACCTTAGTACTGTGATTAATCATTCAACAGTTTTCTTTGTTGTAAAACCACAAGATCTGACTTGCTATCTGCAATTCTCATTCAAAAAAAAAAAAAAACAAAAAACCTGAAAACTGCTTTTCTTTTTTTATTATTATTTTAACCCATTTTGCTCTTGGGGGTAATTACATGTTGGAGTCCACAATTTCATTAACATGTTATAAGTATTTAGGAATTTACATCCTGAGAAAAAATATCCCTGCCTTAAAATATACCAAAATATATAACTGTTGAAATAGGACATCATGCATTTTGTTGGAGTGGTCACTGACTTGTGTGTTGTAAGTGTCCATAACATTACTTTTAGGGGAATGCTCTCAACTACAATTACATGAGCAAATTTAACGAAAGACAGAGGAGAAAAAGCTGTAATCCCAAAAACAACAGAAAAGTAAAGCCATGCAGGTTAAGGCTGGGGTGGCAGTAGCCAACAAAAACTAAAGGTAAACCACAGTATGCCATAGCAATAGCTGCATTTAAACGATAACAATAATGAGTAAGTTTGATGTGATATTCAAACATTTTGCTACATGTGCAGAAAGCAGTGTTGGCTCTGTCTGATTGGTGCAAGCTTTTCTGATGCCATACAGCATGTTAGCAGACTCAGCTGGCTGTCAGCTGATGTAGACTGACTGACATTTTCTGCCTGATTTAATGAGTCAAACTTATTTAATGAGTCATATGAAAATGTATATTTAATATTACTATTTATATGTAATATTAAAATATATTTATATAATTTAAATTTAATGCCTCCTATTTGTTCAGGAATTGAGGGAGATTGCTATTTAATATTGTGTAGAAGCTTGTACAGTTGTGATCCGACAATAATTTCTGATGTTTTGTGTGCTTTTGTTGTTCATAATTTTTGAGACTGAGGCAAAGGATGGCAGGGAATGATTTCCATGTTCCAAGTAGACCCTAGTAGCTAAACAAGATCATACCGCTTGGAGCTGGAACTACAAACACTGCCTGAATATGATACTTTACACAGGATAAGCATACTTACTTCTTCCTGGACATCTTACCTGGGCTCAGGGCCAACCCATTACCATATCTGGAGTTGGCCAGCATTCTATTGGCCTTGGGTCAGGTTGTCATGGAAACGTGTCCCGTTTGCTTCAGGTGCAGCTGACCTACAGATGAGATGGATGAAAAGACACTGATTTCAATACATTCTTCTATATACTACCACGAAGGTTCCTAAATGATGATGATTTATATTATTTTCACTATTTACAATGATAATTACATCGATCACATCCATCCACAAACACCAAAAAGCAGAATATAAACATTGAAACAATTAAATAAATGTGTTGAAAAACAAGCAGGAGCAAGACAATATCATCTGTAATTATGAAATTCAATAAATACTCAGGGGACTCTGCCTATTCATGATAAATGGAAAACTTAAATAATAAATACTGATTAGCTGTCCATTATGTGCTTATATCATTCAATCCCTTGTTAGGGTACTTCATATTTTCATGTAAAGGCAATTGGCTAATTTAATGCTTAAGGAATCTGTCTGACCTGTCTATCATCTGAAACAAATGGTGGTTGCCATCGTGATCCAGTCGACTCTGTCGCTGTGTAGTCTGCTGATGTGTGTGCACTTGAGTCAGAACACAGAGGAGACCATAAAAAAGCACAGACTGTCTGTCTTCTTAAATGTTTCATAATCAGCCATGGGCTGATTATCAGTTCTAGTTAATTCTGGTGTTGATGACAGTATTGTGTGCAATGCAGCTGCATCATTCCACCAGTTTATGAGCTGATATCTTGTAATATTTTTTGTTTGCTTTTAGTCCCTTTCCATAAATATACTGCCTCATTTACTTTTCTGGGACTAAATATCCAGCAATGTTTCTGAGCTGCATTTCATTTCCTAAACACCTGCTGCTCTCAATCTCAGTCCATAAGCAAAACCCTTCATTTAGGATAATGTCAGGCCAGCACCAGGCATCCTTCCGCTTTCCTCTCTGTTTCTAAGTTAGTGACACAGACTCCTTTAACATGACATGGACTCATTTATGCTGACCCAGAAACATTTCCCCTCCTGTACTTTTTAGCAGTGACAGGCAAAACTTATTTATTCATGGACTCTCTGATTTACCTCAAGCATCTTGGAAACCTTGAGTTCATTCATTGTAGAGAGTTGATGGTATCGGTGAAAAAGGTTTTTTTTTTTTCTTTATTAATAAAAAGCTTGTATTTGCTTGGAAAGTGTCACTTTTTGTGATATGTATACCTGGTCCTGTCAAGGTCACCGTGGTGATTATCAAAGTCTAAACTAAGCTTTTCTCTCTCAAGCATTTTCCTATTCATGGGCTGTGAAAAAAGGTATCACTTATTCTCTCTATCAATAATTCTTTGGCTGTTGCAATGGCTTTTTGTACAGGCTGGGTTTATCAAAGGCTTCTTTCCTGCCTATTTATCTCTGTAATGTCACTATGGTTTTATTTGTTAATTCATTCACTTGAAATAACAAAGTAAAAGAAATATATCTTTTTTGTTCTTCACTCAGAAGCTTTAAAGAACTATACATGGTTTTGCATTCTTCCCTGAATGATTGATGTGGGTAAAGATGTATTCACCAAATACAGACTGCATGCAGGTCACACAATCATGCAGGTTGAGAATCTGGTTTTGTCTTTAGCTGCGTATGCTGAGCGGGAAGGCGGGGGACTTATATCCACACCTGGTAAGACAGTTTGGCCAGGCTTCCTCCAGTTACTGCAGTGTTACCTCCTCCCTGGTACCAACCCTCCTGGCTGTTGTCAGTGAGTAATATGATTCTCCTGTAGTACATATTGATTGAATCCAACAATGGGTGTCTGATCTTAAACTTACATATCGGTCACTAAGACAATTTTTATATTATTCTCTTAGCTCTTTGCTAATGTCAACATGAGTGACCAGTGACTGAAAACTAAAATTTGGTTATTTCATTTTAGCAGTTGTGATGTATATTAATATTGCAGAAATATTGAAACAATGACATAAATTTTGCACAGTATTTCCTTACATAACCAGGTACAGTATGTAGCACAACAGGTAGCAGTGTGTGTATGTGTGTGTGTACTGTTACATATCATTGGAATAATCTATGTGATGCTGTGAAAACATGCCATGCTAATACTACAAACTCCAGCAGGATGAGTGAATGATTCAAGTTTTAAATTCAGTAAATAAAAAAAGTCAACAGTGTGTTCAATACAGTCAATACAGTTGTCTGTATTGAACATACTGTTGTTTGTATGGATTTCAAATGAAAGTACAACATATAGGTACACATCTAATATGCACTATCATAGAAATCAAAATCCTTGTGAAAAAAACAAACAAAAACTCTTTACTATTTAATGCTTTTCTTCATCTCCAATATTAGCACCCCGGTATGAATGCAAAAATGAACGGTAATGAATGTTAATACACAGATAGACTCCTGCGACCACTCAAATTCTAAACTGAAGTGGTTGGCCTTACAGAACAAAAACATTAAGTCTGCAGATGGCTTGGGTGCTGAACCCCATACGAATGTGGCATCATCTGTTTGCATCCTGTGCTTCTTTCATAAACATTTTGTTTGTTCAATGAGTGTCAACAATTTGCAGATATACTATGTCCCATCTGCAGTTCTGTCAAGTGTTTTTCCACAAGCATGTTTTGCATAAATTGCCTGTTTTGTTTTAGAGGCAACCTTTTACAATGTAGATTTCTGTACAACTCTACATTTATCAGGTGTTGGATATTGGATATGCAGCAAAATAGTATTTAAATACTGCTTTATACTCATAAGACTGCCCAGTCTGCATGTTTGTAATAATTTCTCTGAAGTGCATGCATACCTGTCTGAAGGATGTGATATATGGCACCTTTCACTCCTGTAATAAACTTGAATGATTAGATCTTTTTTCTGTAAATACATCATTACAAGGTGCCCTCAATAACCTTTACTACCTAATACTGTGTGGAGCAATTTATTTGCCCTCAAGCATTTAATGCAGAGGAAATTAAATGCCTGTCAAAACTTGTGCCTTGTGTTGAAGATGATTTCTTATGGAAAATTTGATAATGACATGTACTTTGATCCATGTGAAGTTAGTGATGAATGGATGACTATAATGCATTAAAACCAATAGGAATCCATACAGAAACTTAAAAATGCAAGCACACCCTGTCTATGTAAATTTCTTGTTGAAGAGTAATTGAATGAAGGCTTGTTGGTCTTTTCACACAAATCAGCAAAATGTGAGGAACGTTTTACAGAATTATCTCTTTACATCAATGATTAGACAGCCCTTTTGAGTGCATGGTTAATTAAGCTATGTGGAAGGTACAAGACAGTATGGACTCCTCAGATTGAGTTTATGTTCTACTGTGATTAGGCCCTACATATTTCTGTTCACAATGTAACTCATTTGTGGTCTGATAGGAGACTAAATATGTTATACATATTAGTCAGGACATGATTACATGCTATTAAAAATAATCATGAAGCATCAACCATGAACCACATAGCATCTGCGCGCCCATAGCCTCTGGAGCACACATTATGGCCAAGTATATTAGAAAGAAAAGTATACATATTCTACAAATCTTCTTGAAGTTAATATTCATATCAAACCATATATTTCAATTTCAAAATAGAGAGACTAGCTACATTCTTTCACTTACTGCTTTTCCCATTTTTGTAAATACAGTACATTGAAAAGAGTGTTCTGCCTTATAGATCTCTGACACAACAAAAAGTCATTATTTTCTCTAGGCCACTGAGCCATAAAATGTCTAGTCTGGTCTGAATCATATTTGTGACATTCAGGGTAAAATTGATAGCTGTCTGCTATACCTAAAAACACTAAAAAGGCTTTTAAAATATGTGATCTTGTTTTTTCCCATACTTCCATTAATTAGTATACATATAAACTGATATTTATTAAGAATATGTACCACACCCTGTTTTGGCAGTTTAATGCAGTTTTTTGTTAAAGGACATACAGAGATAAGAGATGTAAAAAATGAATTCATTTTATTCCATAGCCTAATTTGACTCATGAACTAAATCGTACGCAAGGAACAATTCATATAACTCACCATGAGATTATTTTAATTACATGTAAAGGCACAGATGGAATAATATCTAATGTTAAATGGCAAATTGTGCAACATTAATTATTCAATAGTAAAGAAAGATGATCTTGTGATAATTAGCATTACAATACAACTACAATGTACTATTTTGTGTTGGTTGTAAATCTGATATTTAACACAGACCCTTTGTTATGATATTATATCTTTCAGTCATAAGATAATGCACACACAGATTGCCGATAGGATTGCTAGTTGATGAGGAGATTGTTATGTAGTGTTTGCTGGTCACAGACTGTAATGTGTAAGCTGGTAGTGATGACAATGCGGAACTCTGCTGTGTATGTGTTGAGTGACGGGCAGTCTGCCTTCATCAGCTGTGCCGGAAGAGTGCAGCTCTCTGGTGAACTGCACAGCTTAGCTGGTGAGCCATGGAGTTAAAACAAGCTGGCGGCTGGCTGCAACCGTTTCATTTCAGAGGAGAGAGCGTGTGTTTGTCTGAGCTCCTGAGACATGGTGAAGGGTATTACAGAGATGGGAAGAGCTCCTCGTAACAATTCCACATTTGCAAAAAGAAAAAGAGAAAATCAGGACAACAATTTGTTTATTGAGAGCTGCACTTTACATGCATATGAAGTTAAATGAAGTATGACAAGGCTTTATGTACGTAGACTTGATTACTAGCGTGCCTCCTGTTTATGCTCAGCCAGGTCTGGCTCATAAGCGTGATAGACTGGCTGCATGCTTTGATCACACAGAACATGCAGCTCCTGTAAGTGCTTGTTTCATTTTTATGGAAGAGTCTGCATTTATGTGTAACCCAACATTTTTACATTATAGACAGAAGATAAAATGGAGATTTATAAAACAGGAAATTAACTTTATTGTGTTATGTGTTTACATTTCCACACAGTGCTTACTATCCATACTAGACATCTTGGAAGTATGTGCAGTTATGTGTGTTAAATTTGTGTAATGTTAGAATAGCCATGTTTAACCTTTTTAACATGCAACAGCAGTATATATAAAGGATATCAACTTCGGATGTAAGGGACTGTCCTAGAAAAATAGATGGTTAGTTGATCAGATTGAGAGAGTCATATTAAGAAATTTGAATACCATGTTTTCCTTTGACAATCATCAGTGAATTAAAGCCTTTTCTTTGAACTCATCAGTGAATTTTCAGTGTGATGTCACTGCCCTGGGGAGCGGATATAAGCACCATGAGGTGCAAATGCATCTGCACAAGCATTGTTGTCAAGCAGTTGCCATGGAAGTGTGGAAATTGCTCCACTAGCATACTGCCCCATGGGAACATAACTCAAGTGTCCCAGATGTGTAGGGGAACACAAGAAAACAGAATCAGTCTACTGCTCAGATCAGCAATAAATCTACGTTGGTTAATTTGGATAACACATTAAGTTTTGGTCCGTATTCTACTGACCAACCGATCCTGCACACCAAGAATGTCAGAGATCAAATAAATGACCAAAGGAAAACATAATTTTTATGGTCATGGAAATGTAAGCTTTTGATAGTATGAACAAGGTGGTTGTAAAAATGAAGTACAAATTAAAACAACACAGGACAAGTGAACAGCACCCAGGCACTCAAACCGGGCAGAGCTGATTGTTTGCAAGAGGAGTACCCCATTTGTATAAAATTTTGAATCACTACATTTAGGACAGCAGAGAGAGTTTTGAAACAGTGTGTTAAAGGACATCACATGTAAAGACATGATCACTCTTATAAAACTGTCCTATTATCTGGACCTTGTTCACTTATCGGGCATGTACAAACCAATCAGACATGCGGCATGCATGCTTCATTGTTGGAAAAGTGACTGCATGAATATACAAATGATTGAATGCATGAGAAAATATGATGTCTTTTTTTGCCTGTAAAGGCATGAACAATAATCTGCCACTGACCACAGCCAGCATGTAATATCCATCAACCGAAGAAAAGAAATTGACAGTCATAATTTGACATAAAATAGAGCTTCAGCCAGAGACGTGGGCATGGCGCACAGGCAGCAGTGCAGGAACGTGGGCAGGCAGTGAAACTGTATATCCCTTTATATAGCTTTGTAAATTTAAATCCACTGTGAGGCACTGCTGTTATGCACTTGACTGTACTCTGCCTCTGTTGATACACAGAATGTCGGTCTGTGTAACTGGCTTTGCATGTGATCAGGAGCAGAGGAGCAGAGTCAAGCTATGTTCTTACACTTTTATATATCATCACATTCTCATCATTACATATTTATGAATTAAAAAACTAAAAAAAATTGTAATGCTACAAATACAAACTATAGTAAATTGTTTTGCTGTTTTACTACCAGAGAGGGGCGATTAGTCAATCATTTTAGTTTGATCCCTGTGTCCTTACTATGCCCTAGCATTTGTGTGTGGCCAAACATACATTTATGTATGTATGAGATGCTGTCTCAATGACAGGGTATTACATAGTTTCATCATTAAATATTAAAAGTATTGCTGAATTCTAAAGCCACAAGCTCTGCAAATTACCTGGGCAATTTCATTGTGGTCCAGCAATTGTATATTGACATAATGAACATATCTATATCTATTGAAACATGAAGACATGCTGCATTTTCCTCCAATGTCTCATGGGGGCACAAACCGTTTATCATCAGAGATTAGTAATAGGTCATTATACTGTCTAGTATAAAGCTCTTTTTGTAAATCATTTTGGCCATTTAACAAGACTGATTACAACATTAAGACTGAATGCATAAAAAGGAAATGAATTACTGCCCTGATGGCCCGGCAGCTTAATATTGACACGGTACAATACTTTGGTACTAGCATATCCTCTCTCTATCTCTTTTGTACTACAAGAACGCAGAGCTAGCAGGGGATAATGACAGCTTTTGTCAGTAATGCTATTCCTTTTCAAGTTAACTTAAAAGAGATTCAAAGTCAAAAATAAAATCAATAACATGTAATTTATTTATATTAATATAGTGCCTTTAACAATTATGGGATTTTTTTCTCACAGCACTGCACAGATGTTGAACTATAAACACAACTGAAGACATAACACATACAACTAAAAATTATACGAAATAAAATAAGAATGCTATGATACTAGACAGTACAATTTCAGAGACTTCAGTAACAAGCAATAAAACTGTTGACTAAAAATCCTGGCTGAGCTGACATGGCTGAACACCTTGCGGTAATGTAGTAGTACTGTTCTTAGAGTATACACCATAGACAGGACAACAATTATTCTGCAAGTATGACATAAAGAAAGGAAATATGAAAAATATAAATAGATGTGTTATAACAATGACAGACAAGCACTTTTACTAGAGACCTAAATGACAACAAAAAAATTAAGGACCAATTCTAAAGCACATTAAGATTCAATCTGCATTTTTAATACTCCATGATGAAATGAAATTCAATTAATGAAACACCCATCTCATTAAATTATAGTAGTAAATTATTAAGGAGCAATAGGGTGATTAAAAGACCTGTCCTACTCTCAGAAATATACATTTAGGGGTCTATTTTCAGTGTCAGTTTGTATTCTGACCTTGAACCTTTTACACGTGCTTAGGAGACTTTGGGGTGGAGATTCATAGACATTGGGGCATTTCTTATTAAAATACCCTCAAGGTGGATTCAGACTCTGACTTAGGCAGATTTTCAGGGTGCGTATCTTTCATGCATTACAACCCTGTATTAAGTCATGCACTCCTATCGATCAGGCTTTGATATTACATTTTTTTTTCAGTGTTACCGTATTGTATGGAGTAGGATAACTGCTGAAATCTTTAAAATTATTTCTGGATAACAGTTGCACGTAAAAGTATTGCCCTTACCAACACCAACAATTGAGTTGTTGAATTTGAAATTCATTAACGCTTTTGGAGTGTTGTGCTTTTTTAACTCAACAGATCCATGGGCAATAACTCACAGACCTCAAGACTTACCATAAGCCAGTGCAGATGTAATCATCAGGTCAAGTAAAACTAACTCTAGAGCAAATTCATTATTCACCTGAGATACTCAATACATTATAAAATATGATATCAAGCAATGTTTATCGTTCAACGGTAAATAATGCTGTAAAAATTGTACTCCGGTTAATTAAACCTTCATTGTTTATCAAACCTCAGTGATTTTACATACGCCATTCACCTAAAATCTAATGAAACATTATGCTAACCTAAAGTAAGAAGCTGAGATGACACTCAGTTTAATGAAGGAAGCTGACACAAAACAGAAATGCAATGGGGTTACCTACGTTTTTCAGTTAAAACACCAGCAACTTTGCAGTGCAAATATATATCGCCTCCCTGTACTATAGTTAAAACTGCAGTCTCCCGCAGCAGGCATTCAGTATGATAAACATGTTGTTTACCTTGTATTTATCAAATTCCAAGACAGGCAGTTTATTTCACGTGAAAACCTAACCATGCTCTTTCCATCTTGACCAGTTTTAAAGACTGTCAGGAGATGTTGTGGCTGTTATGCTGCCATTCATGTTTTATCTTATCCAAGTTCCCCACTGCCACGCTCTGATTTGCCAAAAAAATGACCCGGGTGTTCTTGGCAGGACAGAGTGAATACACAAAATGGGTACCTGGTTTAACTCAAATGAATGAATATAATCTTTTAGTGTGACTAACTGATGTTTATTTTATGTTGGGATAGATTGACTGGACAGACTTAGAGGCTGATTATAGCTAAATATGAAAAATTCAAAATATGAGTGGGCACTGTGTTCACCTTATACGGGGTTGCCACCTTTGGGTACCTGGCTGGAGTGAGGTTTTGATGCCATGGACTTAATAAATCACGCACATATATTCAGACTCAATTCACCATCAGGGTTTACAACGATATGCAGCTTGCACATGTGGCAGGCTTAGGTCTAGGATTTAAGGATAAAAGCCTGACTATGCCACCCTGGGACAGGAAATTCACATCACAGCACTTTGATGTTAGAATGTTTATAGATAGATATGCAGGGGTTGCCAAAATAATAAACATCATGTACATTTTAGTAAACAGAAGTGGTAAGAAAACAAAAGACAGTGCACAGCAAACAAATATGATACCAAATATGTTACCACTACATTACTGCACTATACCTGATGCCATTGCATAGACGTTGAGTTTCCAGCAACATTTCTATCAAAGCTTGCTAGTTAACCCTAAACAGTTAGCTAGCTACTCATTCAATATCTCTCTTTCACCATCAGGAAGGAACAGCGGACCGATTTACACTTGTTCCTTGCAAGCCCCGTTATGTCATTCTAAAAGGATGAATAACAGCCGTCTTAATACAAGTCAATTGTTCAGCTTAAACTTGGAGCATGAATTTACCGTACATTTTGGCCTAGACATCCATGATCTTCTGCTATCAAGGCACCAAACACACACAGGTAAACCACTAATGTGAGTGAGAGGAGAGCTGAAACTTGATTGGTGGGGAACCTTGATGCGATCCAGTTGAGGATCTGTGGCTGTTTTCATGATTCACTATGTTGTGGTGATGGAAAATTCAAGACGCTGAAGACCTTTTCAGCACGTTTTCCATATCAGTAATGGAAGGACAATGATGCCATGTCATATGGCATGATATTTGCCTGGGTGATGTGAGAGTGTGAGACAGTGCCTGAAAGTGTGTGCCTCACACCAGAAGTGTGAAAGCTGGCAACCCTGCCTTACATTCGATATCCAACATTGCAGATACTAGTATTCCAACTAGTATCTGTTCTTGACAAGTCATTTCTCAGTATATTTTAACCTGACCATAAGCCAGGTTAGAATATGAATAAATCTTTCCACATAACTATTTCCGGCCAAAAAACGCTGAGCACCTCTGTTCTATTATTGTAAGTGCTTTTAACAAATGGTATTCTAAGGAGACCTTCACATAAGGGGCAAGTAAACAACAATTTTGTCTGCATGATTTATTTAGGTTGAACACCCCTGAAAGTACTGTGCTTATGCTATGTTTTGCACAATGCTCTCAAAACTCATTCCCAAATCCCCAGTTAAACCTGTTAATTGTATGTTGAAAGGTTACATAATATCACTTAACAATGGCTGTGATGCTAGTAACTTGGTAGCATTAATGCTCCTTACCTGAGGTTTTTGTATGCACCTTGCAATTCACTCTAGATAAGAACATCTGATAAATTAGTGATTCTAAATGTAACAACTCCTTTCACTGACTCACTCATAAACCCCCCAGTTTCCCATAGAAAAGTGTTGTCAGTGGCTCTCTCAACCTATGTGGGAGTTTATATTTGTTCTTGTATTTTTTGTGTTTTTTCAGGCGTTAAAGGAAAAAAAATAAAACCTTCTTGTTTGTAGCTAATAACAGTCAACAATTCAAATGCAAGTCTCTCACTGCTGTCAGCAGGATTTTAACGTTACTTCATGTTATGCAATGCTCAAATTCTGCAACCAATGTAATGATCTGCAATTTTGTAATAATGTCCATCATTTACCCTGCAACTTACCAAGGTAGGTTGCTGTATAGCTAATCCTCATGACCTAAAATTTAAGTAGCTGTAGAAAAAAAGCATAATAGTAAAATTACCATTATCCTAATTTTCTGGAAAAAAGTATAGCACATACCACAGTAAATCAAACCTAAGGTAGTGGGCTTGTCAGCCAATATTTCGCTGAACTTTGAGAAACCATTGTACAGTTAACAATACACTGTTAATGTGTAAAACCCAAAACTGATTTTTTAAAACACATAAATACAGTTTAGATTTTTATGTTGGTGAACACTTTCTATCGATAAATTTTGAGCTGGCATAAAAAATTGAAGCAAAAATTATGATGACATAGCAGAAATATTGAACTTTTGTATTCTTTAAAGTAAATTCGAATCTGGAAAAAGCTTCATGTACCTACTACTCTTGTAATTAACCAACTTTTGCTTCTCAAAGAATATGTAGCACATGTTTCTTATAATTTTTTTGTAAGTTTCTTATATTCAGTCAGCTGACTTAACCTAGCGACAAAAACTTTATTTGAAATGCAAATGTGTTGTTTGTTAATTTATTCTGTGGAATTCCTATTATCTGAATTATTAATAAAAAAATAATGGTTTGCTAAAGAATATGCAGTGTGGAATTATCTGAAGAAATATTAAAACCTGTAATGTCTTAAAGCTGTCTATGCTATATTAGCTGCTCTGACCTGTGAAATAGATATAATGGATATCTGCACTTGTCTGTTACTAGGGTTATGTATATTCACTATTTTACTGTAGTCTAGTCTATGGCATTTTTCCAAAGAGTAGATGATTTGGTGATATTGAACCAAATTAAATATGCCCATGTCCAAAATTATTTATAAATAATTTATTATATAATAAATACAATACCTTAATAATTTATTGTATCCTAAATGTGATTGATGTTGATGTTTTTTTTAAATAATAATAATAGTGATAAAATCATAGTTTAGTATTGCCAACATTCATTGATATATTGCAGTTGATGATTATGAAAAGCAGAGTTTCACTTATTACCAAATAAATCTGGCACATAACAAGATAAATATGTAACAGCTGAGATAATGGTCTTTTTCACTTTCAGATCTACCTTGGCAAAATTTTCACTCACATGACTTGTTTTGACATGCTTCATAGTTTAGTGAGGATATTGACAACCAAGGTGATTTTGCAGTTCTAAAACATTAACTTTTGTTCCCCACAAATGAACTGAAGGCACTTCAGGTAATGCACTCTAGTCTGAGTCTACATCCGCAGTGTTTACACTATTAAGATATTGGCAACAGTCATGATAATATGGGGCTGGTTAAAATTTCAATTCAAGTGTACATATCATTGCTGTACAATTGCTATTGCTTTCCCACAGTGCTCTAATTCTTCTGATTTTTGCATGCCTCTACCACATCAGTCTCCACCTCATTGGTTCTTCTTTTCTGTAACTAATGGAAGATTTTACATTTTTTACTCCTTGCCTATCATTTAATGTGGCCATATATTTTCAGTGTTCCTCAGCAGGGAGCACATAGGAAAGCAAAGCCTTCCACCTAAATTTATGTAACAACCCTTGCATGTCAATACTCAGCTGAATAGAGTTTAGTTTCCCAACCAACTGAGCTCAACTACACTTATTTTAAATACATATAAAACCTTTTTTTTCTCTTATCTGTGTTTTCAAAATTGCACCACCATGCCTGTTAGCATTAGACACATATACATGTGTCTTTACAAAAACACAGCACACACTGAACTGGTTAATAATTATGACTGAAATGAGATTTCTTTCCTTACATAACTGCAATGACCAACCTGATTTTGTGGCTGCACTGGGAAACACAGAACATTTCTGTCATCTGGTCTGGCTTTGCGTAGAAATCAGTCTTGACATCTACATTAGCAAACTTCACAGTGGGGACTGTATGGAATTCAAATGAGCTGGTTGTGCTTAGGAATGCAAATTTCCTCAGTCATGTGCAAGAGGACTGGGAAAAGTGTAAAAAAGGGAAAACTCTTGCTGTCTTCACACTTTCCTAGCAGAAAGTACCTGTTGCATGCATTTCATTCTGGTTTAAGATTACAGAGACATTGTATTAGATGTAATCCCAGTTCCTAAAATTGTTCTGCACTGCAATACTCTTCTGGCTCAGGGGACAGAGCAGAAAGAGATAGTCAGGTACATCGGCTCAGCAATTTTCTGTTCTGAGATGATATTTCTACATGGAGGGAAACGATTCTATATATGAAGCACAAACATTCAAAAGATTCTTTTATAAATAGCTACTGAACGTCCCCACAATGACACTATGTCTGAAAACTAACACAGCACTAAAGATGCACAAAGTCAATGTAATGACCAAAAATAGAATTGCCAATTACATTAAAACAAACACATGTTGTATAAATAGCAACTTTACTTGAACACATAACTGAATGCGCCATAAAACAAAAATGGCTGTTAAAAAATGGACCTTAACAACCTATTCTTTTTAATATAGGTAACTCCTTCTTGAGAAGACACTTCTGAATCTGTCCTTATCTCTGGGTCATGGTTGTCAGATGAAACTCAGTTTAGTGCAAGGAAAAGCATTAAGACAGCCTACCCCATTTCAACCCATGTTGTTTTGACTTGTACTTACAGTGCACCACAGCCTGGAACCCACTGTATGATTTTTGAAAATTGTAAGAAACAGTTATACAAGTCTCCCTGTCAGACTCTATGGATTAACTGCAATTTCTATGTTCAGAATCACTAAAATTACTATGGAAATTACTACATGATTCTGACCCATGGGCTTCCACCAAGAAAACCTTTTTTCCGCAGACAAAAGAAACATTGCAGGTACAATTTTTAAAAACTCTGTGTTGTGCACCCCAAGTTGCAAGGCACAATTTTAAGTAATCCAGCAGATAATGTCTTTACAGTGATGTCTGCACAAGCTACCAAGCCTTGTGTATTTATTATGTATTTACATATATTTATTTTTTATATTGTTCATCTCTGTTCATATCTTTCAAAACTATGGATAAGGAACAGATATAATGTAGATACAATACTTCTGTATTCTTTATAAACATTATGTTTTATAAACACAGAATCTTTTAATGACAACACTGTAATGTAGCATTGAAGTTATTTTGGAGATGCCATCCTTGGAAAGCAAGTTGCAGCCATTACAATAAGACAATGTTTTTTCGTAGATTGCCTAATAAAGTCTGTAACTTTCTGCTTTTCACGTGTGACACTTTTCAAGCAATAGCTCCAATATCTCTACGGTTACTTCATCATAAAGCTCACATTAATTAAGAAGCTACATATGTATGCATTGAACTGGAAGTAAATTTTCCTTAAAATTAAAGTACCTGTAAAATATTTAGAGATAAACTTAGACCTATATGGAACTATGACCTAAAAACCTAGGTAAATACTATTGTATTTAGCAAACCAGAAATTACCAGAGTTGAGTAAGTATGGTTCTAAAAATGAAGGAATGGTGGTGATGTAATTTCCAGATATCAAAATAAAACCACAAAATAAAACCACATCTCTACCTGTGAATTTGACCCTAATACTTAATATAATTACACAATAGTTATGCATGTATACAGCAGTATTTATGCATATGTTAAATGCATTCATTATCCTCATCAAGATGAAAATTCCATCTCCTATGCATATTTAACTGTGCTATCCAGCACTGTGAGATTGTAAAGGATTTGGTGTGCCCAGGATGAGTGGATAAGACAGCAGATGGTTGTTCATTACATTGTTTTTGCAAGGGTGAAAAGCACACTGACCCATCTAATACCTGATTCTGCAATGTTGGTTTTGAGCATTAGTTAACCCACTTCTTTTAGCAGTTTCACTGTTTCAGCTGTCATTTACCAGGCCCATGTTTTTGTTGGGTTTCTTTTTTGTACTGTATCACAGATGCCATTTTTGTTGAATCCATATTTTCTTACGAAGGCAGTGTGTGTGTGTGTGTGTGTGTGTGTGTGTGTGTGTGTGTTTGCCCTGCCATCGGCTGGCAGCAGGTACAATGTGATTCCTGCCTTTCACAATGATACATTAATGGACGCATTTACCAATAAGAAGCAGTCTTTTTGAACCCTCTTAAGCAAGGCTTTTATTTTGAAATGCATTATCATGCACCATAGCCAGTGGCAACTACTTGATTTAAAACAGACAAATGTATGTAAAGTGATCATTTTTCACTTGACCTTTGCTTTTGTTTTCTGCTTAATATACTTGTTTTGCCAAAATGGATGCTAGTCATGTGATTTTCACTTCTGTTTGGAGACCAGCCCTTGCAATGGACTAATTTGTCTACCTGCTTCCTTTCAAATACAGAGTGGGCATAGTGGTTGTTTTTGACTTTGCTGTGTTTTGAGAGTGTCTCATTAGACTATATACTGTAAATAAAGCAGCTCTAGGATGTGATAGTTAATGGACATTCTTTGTTTTTGTTCTTAGGTCAAACATGTGGCGGGTTGGTGCAGGGCCTCAATGGGACAATAGAGAGCCCTGGCTTTCCTCATGGTTACCCCAACTATGCCAATTGCACCTGGATCATAGTCACAGGAGAACGCAACAGGATACAGCTGTCATTTCACACCTTCGCTTTGGAGGAGGACTTTGACATTGTCTCCATCTATGATGGCCAACCTCAACCAGGCAACTTGAAAATGAGGTAAAGTACATGTGGTTTCATTTACTTCTGTTTGAGTTCCCTCACATGTTGTAAATGTATTCTTGCAACCAAGAGTCGAAAAGTTGTTGTGTAGGGGTTCTTTCCACTAAATCTGGACTGCATTTGAAGTACTTTAGTTCAAAGGCTTACTTTATGAAGAAATACTCTGTGCTGCCATATATTACTTGAGGAAACAACCCATTTGAGTCCTGAAATGAATAATTATGTATGCTTTTGCAATACATTTATGAACCTAAAAAAACAGAAATGAGTGTGGGAACTCTCTTAACTGTGTTTCTACCTTGTGGATGTGTATAGCAGTTCAGGTGAGATAATCATACAAGATCAAATGTCATATTTGACTGGTTGTATGGTGTGCTTTTGGAATATTTGCACTATCCTGTTTACTGAAGTTAGGTTCAGTGAAGTTAAGGTGAAGGTCAAGAAGAACCTCTCAATTGTCAGATTGAGTCTGATTGCTCAATCGCATTTTTTGCTAATTCGAAATACTTTCATTAAATTGTAAGACAATTCCAATAACTATGTCAATAATGGTTTAATCTCTGGAGAAATTATAGAAGTTCAGTCATCTATTGTGACTGTATGACCATATTACTGCAAAAGACTTTTGTTTATATAAAAAGTACTACACCTTTACTATCTTTGCAGAGTTCTTCTGTCATGTTTGAAGTGTCCTGCCTCAGTAGAAAAGGGGACATATTCCATTAAAGGGCCGATTGAATACTGCCGGTGCCTGGCTACAAAGATTTTTTTTGTTGCCAAGGCAGCATTTACAGCTTCCAACAAAAACAGATTATCTGATGCAACAGTGGGCATCATGTGCAACAGAGACCTGTAATCAATGAATAACAGCAAACTGCTGAGACTCCAAAGTCACAATGAAACTCCTCTTTCAATGATACTTCCATGCAATATGGAGAAACATGCATATTGGTATGATGAGGAGAATTTTCCTTCAATCTTGCAGGTGAGCTGCAGGGAAAAAAAAGAAATTACAAGTAAATAAAATCCATAAGGATTTGTAGTGTAATACAATGTAATCTATTTTTTCCCTTTGTCTTGATTGTAAATTGCAAATTTTACTACTGCCTGTATTTGTACAAGTTACGCTCATATACAAAACATGCACTCTTCACACCTGAAAAAAAAATCAGCACAACAAATTAATGATATCAGAATGTCACAGTGAGCAATGAGTCACAATTAGTCTTTTCCCATCATATTTTTTCCTATAATGTCCATCATGTACATTTGTTCATATAACTTGGACCAGTGTCTTAGGGGGAGGAGTTACAAACTATAACTACAGTATACTTGTTGTTAACTAAGAACCTGAAGCATGGCTAGCTATCTTTAGCCAAGTAAGCAGGTAATTACAGAGCCAGCCAGATAAAAGTCATGAATGGCATAAGTTACTGGCAAACCAGTTTCAACTTGGTAGTAAATGTAAGTGACCTAGTGTTAGTAGGAAAGCTGGATGGGCATCGGCTTTAATGAAACATCATGTAGCTAGCTTGGCAATTAGCCAGTCAGGTATTTATACACATGCTGGTCTCTCAGAATTAGTGCAGCAATTTGCTAAATGGGCTTGTAACCACAATGTGGCCACCAAAACTACTACGGACTATTATTCTCACATAGGCCTATAATGTATCTAAATAAATAAAAAATATGTTGGTTGACCACAGGTTTCCAAAATGAGAAAGCAGAAGTTTGTGTTTGAAATTTGAAAATAGGGTATTTAATTTGAGAGGCATTGGCGGTTCATGGACTTCAATAGTAGTGGGGCAGTCACAACCACAACAAAAGTTAGCTTAGTGGTGAATGCGTCCAACCCCTCGACCTGCAGCTGTAAGACAGCTGTATGGGTGTAGGTCGGGTTAGATGATGAACCAGACAAAGTGCGGGGGACACATCCCCCATGGCTGCAACACCCGTGCTTTTACCCCCGTCAGTAAATAAATGTGGGAATAAAACCATGTGTTTATGAGTATAAATGTAATTATACAGGATGAGAGGGATCTTATGTCAGAATTCACAAAACAATATACAATGAAATCTCACCACGCCAAAAATTGGTGGATGTGTTTTGGGAATTACCACTATACATGAATGATTAAACTGAGAAAACTGTGTTGAATATCTCAGATGCATATCTCAGCCAATTGCTGTATATGATTGTTTGGAAAGTATGAAAAATAAAAAAAGTAGAGATTCATTAACTTAGACTAGACAGCACCATCCAATGGAAATGCAATTTTTTTTTCTGAAAATGTAATTGGGTTTTTGTATACAAATTTTGTGCAGAAGTACATTTAGTACAGCACATTGCAGGAAGGCATTCAAGCTTAAATGTCCAATAAGAGTGAGAGGCATGCTTCAGCTCACTATTTAAGAAATATGTGGGACACATGTCTAAGCATTTAAAATTGGCTTAGACATTGCTGATATGTTCTCCCTGCTCAAGAAGTCTGTTTCTGGGGAACAAATTTAATATTCAATGCATATCCCCTGTGCTGTTTATACATAAAATAAGCCATTCTCTCTGAGTTTCATGCATCTTCCATCTCATTAATTTTGTATTTGCAGGCTTTTTGCATAATCTTAATGAACTTTTTATTGCCATTTGTAAATAGTCTAGGGAAGCCTGCTATGATGTGCTTTAAAAAGCCTACAATAAACATACTTAAACTGTAGGAAAATTTGATGCAGCTATGAATTTCAAAAGCCAAAACCCATGTATTAGTGAAATTATCTCCAGGTTGTCTTCATAATGTATCTCATAAAAGAATAATTATTATGAATATGTTATTGTAATGTAGTTCACGACATGTAATGCATTCATGTATTCATGTGTCACTTTGTTTTTAATTGGCCTTAAAATGTTGTTTTCATTCATTGGTACTGTTCATTATTTTAATATTCTTCTGTTTTTACCCAACCTATGACTGTATCAGACTGTGAAAGCACAAATAATGGATATGATATGACTACAACATGAGTAAGGCACACCCACCTAAAGAAGAAGTACTTATTAAATGTAATACAAATTTACAGAAGTTTTTGTCAAAGTGGACTGAGAGGGGAGGAGGTGAGGCCAGTTGCTTACTTTTCTTGACATTTGTTTCACTGACTTTTATGGCTGCTCCTTTAAATCTACCTGCCTTCAAATTCCATAACACTAAAATGTTTTGTTTGATTGATAAGGATTTGTTATTATGACAATAATATTCTGTATTTATGGTAATTAAACACAATAAAACCCAAGAGGACTGATAAAACTGTTCCAGTGATGAACAGCTCTCAAGTGGGCAACTGTGGCACTGCAACAAAGAAATTCTACATTCTACCTTTCCTCCTTTATCTCAGTCTCATGCCCCCCCCCCCCGACTTCCCCCCACTTTCCCTCCATTTCCTGATACATATCTCCTTCCCTGTGGTTTTGAAATACACACACCACATGCTGGGATCAGTGTCAAAAACTCACATGTTGCATGGCAGTGCTGTACCAGATCTACCAGTCAAGTTCACTTAGCAGCACAGACCACTGTTCTCACTTTGAAGTGTAAGGTGTAAGGCGAAAGTATTTACTTGTAATGTTAGTTTTATACATTCACTGAGTCATATGTCTGCAAGGTGTAAATAATTAGTTTCATTTACACCTTGCAGACATATGACTCAGTGAATGTATACAGCGAATTTGGCGTACATCATGCATACATCAGAGGTACCGTGCATGGAGAAAGAAAGAGCGACATGTAGGCATCAGGGAGTTGAAGAAATACAACTGAAATTTTCCAGGTGGCTGAGCTGAGTTTTGACAGTGTAACACTGAAAATGATTTTGCCCAGCAATTTGTATTGCAGCACTCATGAGAATTCAAGCTACTTTTCTAAAAATGTATCAAGTAACCTGTGAGGCATCAAGCTCAGTACTCATAAACCAGTTAATGTTTGGGCCACCACTGATTGGAGGCTACAAATGAAGGCATTGCTTACATCGGATAGTTTTCCTTCAGATATCCTAAATTAAAACATTCATTAGTCAGCAGTAATGTCAAAGTCATTATAAATATGCATTATACATATAATATGCACAATACATATATATATTTTTTAAATGAAGACAGTTAAACATTATATCTTTGATTGAAGGTAGTATAGAAAAAAACAGAATGTTTTTAGTTGATTGAACAATTTCAAATTCAATTGCTGTTAAAATTGTAGCACATTTTAAATTAAAATGTTTAATCAATCGTTACTTCAATTATTGAGACCAGATATGTTTTTTTTCTTCTTGTGTGTGTGAGAGAACTATCTCTGTCCTGAACATTTACTATAAAATTATACTTATTGCATGGCACAATCTTTAGAATGTTAAAAATTTAGTTGGAAAATGACAGTATTTTGCTAGGTTTAGCTCACTGTAACCATCTGGCTGTCCAGTGAGTTAGGAAGACACTGTCATCACCAGTCATTCTCTGAGTTAGCAGCCTGGATGGCAAAAGCTACTGTCTTTCACAATGTTTCAAAAGCTGAAACAGCTTTTGAACAGGTTTCAGCTTTTGAAACATTGTGAAAGACAGTAGCAAGCTGCCTGAGACTGTGAGGGTCTAGCAGGATTACATGGAATAACGAGCTCACTTAGATATGGCTGTGGCAGCTCTTTTATAGCATTTAGCTATGGAGTAAGGGTATGCGCTGTATGTAAGGGTATAGATGCTGAGAGGTTAGAAGGGTCGCTCAAAAAGGTCATAGAGTATCTTGCTATTATTTGTTTTAGATCTTGGGCCTGCATTTTAAACTAATTGGAGAGTGTACAAAGCCAAGTTTAGACTGGCCACAAATGCACACTTGCAGTAATCAGGCCAGGAGACTCAGGCTTGTACAAGCTTTTTCCAGAACCTTTAAGACACAGGAAACATCTTTGTTTGACCGGAAAAACACAAAAGGTATATATGTTTCCATTGAAATTCCCAAGGTAGCTAAGGGTCTAATTCTTTATTTTCTGTTTGACTCAGGGTCACCTCAGGATATAAGTTCAGAGGCAGGTGAAATCCTGTGTGCCTGCACACCTCTGTCACCCCTGGTTAGCAGCCTGTCAGACATAGGTGATATTTCTCTGACTTCACCATCACCTCAATTTCAGGGCCTGCCCAAGCGACTGTGTACATGAAAAAGAAAGAAAGAAAAAAAAAACATATATATGTTATTTATATAGGTCCAAAAGTGACACACTGACATTTTTTTTTCAAATTTCTCTTCATGTAATTCTGGAAATAAACAGAAAATTTTAGGATTTTGAAACATTAAAAACTATGAAGAGTTATGATGTTTAAAATGAAGGAGAAATTGTCAAGATTCTGCACTATTTCTAGGTCAAATGTAAACAAATGTGTGACACTGACCATGTTAATTCCTTTGTAAAAATGGTCAGACCCTATCAAACATGTGTGGGAGCACTTAAAGGCCAAGAAAGTTTTAGGCTCTTGAGGACCAATACTATCATTAATGCAGAAGGGGGACACACCAAAAACTAAAACATTCTGAAATTCATGTAATGATTCATGTCATGATTCTACTTTTCCCTTATATTAAGTTGTTAATATAATTTGCAGTGAAAAATATTGTTTTAAGTTATAAAAGAATGCAAAATAGAAGCACTTCCATTAGTCTTTTTGAACCCACTTATATATACACATATTCAAAGTCATCAATGCCTAGTGATGCA
Organism: Albula glossodonta; assembly: GCA_019788955.1. NCBI lineage: Eukaryota > Metazoa > Chordata > Actinopteri > Albuliformes > Albulidae > Albula > Albula glossodonta. The sequence continues at coordinate 7,672,176 of JAFBMS010000020.1, read as the reverse complement.
TATTAAAGTCACAATGAGATTTTCAACTTATTTAGCAAGTAAGATCTAACAAACTACAAATGTGGGATGTGGACCCTAATGTTCAGTGAGCGACCATTTGTAAATGGAACATATTTATTCTTTGGTTCATTAAGTGGTCATGACAGTGGCAGTGTGCAGAGCTCTATGAAGTAATTTTTGTTTAGTTATTAGGCTGCAAGTGAGAGAATGCTCCTGTCTGCCTGTGCAGGTCTTAATGTAGCAGGGGTTTCAGTAATAATAATAATAATAATAATAATAATAATAATAATAATAATAATAATAATGTTTTTAAAAATGATAAAAATTGTGCTTTACAAGGTAAATTGAATCAATTGAAACTAAAACATAACTCAGATATGCAAAAGCAACATATGCAAACAAAAGGGTTTTGAAAATACTGTAGAAGGGCAGATATTTAGCGAGAGCCACATTCCAATGGTCCATGGTGATTGTTTTTGTCTGTGTTTTTCAAAACATTTCAGTAGTTACAACTTCAGAGGTACAGTTTCAGCTTTGTAAGGACTGTGAACTGGCCACTCCTGTGATCTCATTCTGAAAACTGACCAAATACTGAAAACTGACCAGTCATCACCTCTGTGCATTGTAGGAAATGAGCATGTAACCAGGATGATTTGGGTTCAAATCCTGAGTTCCTCCCTGATACAATACAGTGGGAGAGGAATCTTGAAATTCTGTGGTAAAGATCAAGCAGAATCAATTCTATAGTGTCAGACCTGGCTATGTGCGACAAGCCCTGGAGCTCATTCTTACAGCTGACCAAACAAACTGTGTCATCACCTCTGCAGGATGCATCGTTGTTTTAGCAGTGGAATGGCTTACATTAGTTGTGCCTCTTGTTCTTTAAAATGTTGATGTAAAAAGTAATAAATTTGCCACTAGGCTGGAGCGTCTCCAGATTGCTCGCCTCTTCAGTGCTGACTTTGCAAATGCATAAATAAATGATTTCCCCAACACTGGGTGGAACCTGTGCAAGATCTGTGCCACTCTTTTAATTGCCTCTGTCATATTCTGTGTACAGTGTCTTGGAACAAGAAAAACAGTGCTGTAAAAATGAAACAAAAACACTATTGAGTATAGTTTAATGTGATATTGAGCTTTATATTGACTTGACACACACACAAAAAAAGAATAATTTTAACCATTTGCAAAAAAGAAAAACAAATGTACCCACTGTTTACCAGGTTCCACTGTACTTACATAACCTGAATCACACGTGCATAAATCATATAGTATAATAGAGTAATGGCGGTCCAACTTTTATGAACAGGCAGTTATACATTGCAAAACTCATGTTATTGTGAGGCATTGTGTCAGGGCAAGGACATAGTAAAGAGTTCCCCCATTCAAATCACTTCAGCAAATAGGGAATCTGAGCACTCAAAGTGTTGTACCTATTATTGCAATATTTCTCATAGTGACATATTGACAGTTAGGAATGAAGTACAAAGGTATAAGGGGTGTGATCTTAGACCAGTGCTTCCCAAACTCACTGTGTATGCAGGTTTTCCCTCAAACTGCATATCAACCTCTCAGTAGCAACAAGCTGTTAATTGCTCGTATCAATTGCAGGATGATTCACCCTCTTAATAATGAATGAATGGCCCATATTCAATACCAGATTTATTCTACCAATCACATTGACTAATTTCCTCTTCTGCAATGTGCTGAACTGATTCCCTTAGAGACATTTAAAATGTTTGAATGAATTAAATTACAGACTGGAAAGTGAAGTTCCTACAGGCCTGACAGCCTGAAATGACACCTGGGTCACTGAAATAAAACAACTTGTGGAACATGTAGAGTTAAATGACAGAGCAGATACCAACAAGCCAAACCTGCATTGTGTTAAAATTTCTGAAGGAAAAAGGAATGTGGCACAACACATGTCTTTGCAATCATTAATTGATTAAGAGACTGGCTATAACAAAACCCAGCATACACAGTGGGTCCTCAGGCCCAGCTTTGGGAGCCACTACCTGAGACCATTGGCTGGAATTGTATCCTGAATTGTTATCTTCAGAAGTAAACTATGCAATTTTTTTTCACCTATTGGGCTTCTTTTCCAGCTGCAGTTACCATGGCTATCCATCCTGTATTAGATCACTATAGGCAGCAAGTTAGTGTGATCTCCATGGCTTATTTTACAGAGAAAAATTTCCACTGCTCTATGCCAAATATTACAGATATCTGCAGCTTTCTTATCCTTGAAGGTGACTGAATAAAGATGTTTGCTCCCTTTTGCTTCAAACTCCATGCCCCAAGGGTGTATTACTAAACAAGCAGAAGTGTAGCAGTTGGGCTAGCAGATTAGGTGCTGTTTGTAAATAAAAGGTTTAGGCACTTCCAATCATCCTCTGGAGATTAGAAAATCAGACCTACCCCCCTCGTCTGGTTGCATTTAAAGCATACATGCACATAACAGCTATTTCAAGTTATCCATTTAATATTTCATAAAATACTTCCATTACAGCAGAAAACAGTGGCAGTGAAGGGTTACTGAAAGGAAAATGTAAAACAAGCAAAAGAAGTGGAAAAAAGAAATAAACAAAACATTCCATGGCGCAAAGTTTTGTTTACTGCACCTAAAACTTAAAAAAGAACAGAATGTAAAATTTGGCATACATGTATAAAATATAAAATAAATGTACTTACAGGACCCAGTCAAAACAAGAATTAAAACTGTTACAAATTAAAACAAGAATTAAAGTTGAAGCATAACATTTTGTTGTGAGTTCAAGTATATATACAGAAAGTGAATTGAAAATGGAGCTTAGGAAGGGCAGTTCGGTGGCTCACTCAGTGAATGAACATGGTTTAGTGCAGTGACAAGCCATGTGAATGGATATTGGAGTCATCCCAGCCGTTTCATTAGCAGTTATGGTCAGAGGTCCACAATGGAGAGAACACAAATGGCTTAGCTTAGCCCTTTCAACATAAGAGCCAAGTAGGTCCTTTCATTAGTCTCATCATTCTTCAGCAGTTACTCTTGGTACCTGAGCCGACTATATTTTGAATTTGTGTCCCTCAATGGCATAGAAAATAAGCAATTAGTGGAATAATTGCAGCGCAAAGAATATTGAACGTGGTCACAGGGCAGCCACTCTGGAAGATCCCTATAGTAGGACTGATAAGTTATGAAAAATGAGGGGAAGGATCATTTGTGTATAAAATATTCATTAAAAAACAACTAAAGAGAAGTTTAGACTACAATCTTGCCTTGCTTTGGTTTTTTGTTGTTTTTATTTGCAGGGGTTCAAAATATTGTGCCTACACATGTTTTTGTATTCCAGTAATATATTTAATTATAAAACTGTGAAACTTTTTTTTTCAAGTGCTTCATTTTAACTGACATTGATCCATTTAAAAAAATATATATAGACATTGCGTTTTCTAGATTTTTATTTTAAGACAATTCTTTTCATAGCAGGCATGCTGACATATAACTGGTTGCAGTGTGCTGACTGTGCAAGGCCAGGCAGTGGACTGATATCAGTTTTGAACACATCATTGTGTGGACGTTAGGCTCAACCTCTTATGAAGAAAATGCTTATAGTCCTCTCAATCAGCCCAACACTCCATTCAAAGTTCTGTTAAATCCCACTGTGCCTTTTTTTACACATCAACTATCAAATCTGATGCCAGAACTATGCTTTTAGACAACTGAACCCCACTGGCAGTATCACCTGTGTGAGACTTGATCTTCACTATGAAGCGAAAAATGATATCCTTTTGAGGATACTTTGCTATTTCTTTTTTGTAAAATTTTAAAGTGTTATCATGGGACTGGCAATGCAGGCTGCATCAGCTTACTGCAGGAAAATAATCACTATTGGGGCTGCAGTGACTATCAGAAAGAAGGCAAATGCAGTCCTAGATGTTAAAAAATAATGCCAAAGAGGAGGTGAAGAGGAATATTACACAGCCAGAATAATTACATTATGAATATGAATAACACTGGGACATACACAGAAGTATGCCTCTTGCCATCGCTTAGCTGAGGATTTGCATAACAAAGCAATTTATGCTTTTAAACTGGTCTGTTGGTCCACTTTTCATGGAGATGTTGCATCAAGATTTGTTGTATGAACATATATTAAAAGCTATTAAACTGTCTTTATGGTTTGTGGTAGTATTACAGTTTATGATAAGAGAAGCAGTTTATGCTTCAACAGTAATTTATATGACCAAACATTGTATCATGCACCTCTATATGGTAGATGATTGAAGGAACTGTATTCATATGGTTAACCAATGGAGTGTATCATTATATGTGCAGAGTGTAATTGATCACTTGGAAGGTGCTGCAATCTGAGGGAGGTGTTCATATCACCATCCTTCCTGGGTCCATTTTTCACAACCTGCACTCACACCTCACTGGCCACAATCACATCAGCACTGAACCATCACACCCTGCCAGACCTGACCACTACCTCAGTGTCACCTGTCCTGTTGCAGAAAAAAATGTAACCTGGACAGAAATGTATATATTCATAATCTTGATGTATTACAATGTCACAGAATGTTAGATTGGCAACATATGTGTCACTGAATTGATCATTTTGTAACAAAATATGTCTGTCTGAATATAATTTGATCTTAAAATGAAATTATGCATAGTAACTTATCCAATTAAACTACTATGTTTTTTTTTTGACACAAATGCACTGCAAAACAAAGTGGGTACTCAGACTGGTGCAGGTCTGTAATGGAGATTAAATGAATCCAGCATCTGTATGATGCTGTAAAACAGATCCAATTAGAAAATAATAATAATAATAATAATAATAATAATAATAATAATAATAATAATAATAATAATAATAATACTGAACAATGGTTGTAATGCTTTTTCCATCAGTGATCACAACAGTAGCTTCAGCTATGTGCATCCTCTTCAAACATTTGATTGGTGAAGCACATCATCAAAAGTCAGTCTGTCAAGCAATGCTGATATCAAGAAGAATCCCTGTTACAGCAGTTTTAGCCATATGCCATCCACAAACTAAACAAGCACTGCCCCAACACAATGTTAGCACAGAAGACCTCCTCCCTCTGGGGGCCCAGTGGTTACCTTACATGTGCTGGATCAGGATGACCAGATCACTTCATTTTTTATTGGTGTGGAAAACAACCTTTTGGCTGAAAAGCAACTGTTTTTTGGCTGCAGTGACACTATGTCGAATCTGTGTGTGTCAGGCAGTCCATCCAGTGATTAGCATAGAGTTCTGGTTTGCCAGAGGTTGCAGGAGCTTTGGCTGGGAATGACCCCTTCAGTGGTATGCCCCCAGGTTCTTTGGCACTACCACATGAGCAAGGGGGATAAAATGTGAATTGAGAAACAGACCTTACACTTGAACTGTATGTCAGTTCATCTTGTGGGTGAGACCATCTTACACACTTACATGCTGGCCTTTTCTTCAGTCTCCTTTTGACCTTGTCCATTATTGGGCTGTATGCCACTGTGTTACTGTCCTCAAAAATTTTAAGACCCAAAAAAATTACATAGTGTCTTTGCTGCCCTGGGGCTTGTCAGTCTCTTCACCCTTAGAATCATCACCTGTGTCCTCTTTCCATAAAGTCAGCAATTTCATAGGATCCATCTTTGTCATGCATATACCATTTATTTTTTACTGAAGCTTGCAGTCAACCACCTCTGCCTGACTGTTTCAAAGATGCCCTGTTGTGCTGTGCATAAAGTCTCTAAAGGGTCATTCTAACCACCTCCTGGAACTTTACCAATTCATTAGTACAGAAGAGGTCAGCCAGTTAGACCTTAGCATCAATAATCTTGTTTTGAAAGTGCTCAACCAGCTGACAATAATTTTATATGAAGTCATCCAGAAATGCCTTCATCCAGAAATGCAGTCACTCCACACCTCACACATTGAATTGGACACACATTTCGTTCCCCTACCTCATTTGAAATGTTCCCTCAAGCTATTTATGCTACCGCACTGACAGGACAGAATCACAAAGCCTACATAGCAAAGAACTTTGTTGTGTGAACAATCAGAGGCACAAAAGAAGACAGCAATGACAGCAATTACTTAGCAAGCTGGCTGCATAAACAAACAAACATACAAACAAACTAATAAGTAAATAAAAATAAATAAAAAATAAAACTCTGGACATTTGAGAAGGACTGAACTGCTCCGCTATTATTGCATCTGTGCTTGGCAGTTAAGGTGAATTCTACTATTATAAGCAGCGAAGTGGTTCTAAATGCACATCCCAAGAAAGTCATGAATTGACTCTTACACTATCACTAATTGCACAGATATTGCTCTTTAGAGGCATCTCCAGGATTTAAAACCTGCCCTTGAATTCTATGACAAGGATAAGGACACTTATTGATTGAATATAATCCCGTTTTTGCATACAGTTTTACGCTAGTTTGTTTATGAGTTATCAAACATTGAATAGGTGCATAATTGTTGTCCCTTGTGGCAGTTTGATGGAACAACCACAAATAATGCGCTGTAAAAGCCAATTTGTTAACACAAGATAATCGTTATTGTATAATACATGGAATGCTTTGTTAAACACATGTATATACACAGAGTAAATGCAATCTGACTAGACACATCCATAGCAACCTATCATCTGAAACATCAGTTAATCCAGAACATGACTGACGTGTTCCTTTTTTAAATTATAGCAATGCTTTAAAACAGCATAGTATTGAAATTCTTCATGAGAATTATTGAAACACAGGACACTTAGTTCTAATGCTACTCATTTTTCAAGCACATTTTTGGTAAACCCCAAGGATTTACAAGTATTTCTACCCTACCGCTGAGATATTGTGCTGTGTGTGCATGGGTACGTGTGTGTGTGATGCAAGAGAGAGAGAGAGAGAGAGAGAGCGAGAGAGAGAGAGAGAGAGAGAGCAGCTGGGGAAGTGACTCCAGCCATACTTCCTTGAGGAGAGAAATGAAACCAATGTTCATTGTTGTATAACTTTTGAAAACCCCAGGGCCAGGCAGAAATTGAACAGTGTAAAAATAATTAGAACACCAGGTGTGAGCACAGTGAGTCTGAGCCAGGGAGTGCTGACAAAACCATGCAGCTGTCTCTTCCTCACATTGCATTCAAACTCAATTTCCAGTTTGCTCTGTCACCTCTCTCCCTGTCTGCCCGCCACGGACCCACAAGCAACCCTTTAACAACAGGGGAGAAGAATCTCTTCTGAATCACAAACCAAAGCAAAGCAAAACCACACAGCCCCCCTCCTTTTTGATTGCATATTAGTGACAACTACAACATGACCCATGAGGGTTTACATAACCTTATGGAAAAGATAGAGAAGTCATTGAAAAATATATTTTCACAGAATAATGAGTCTCTGCTTATGCCTCGTTATTTTAGTGCTACTTTGGAAGCAGTGCTTATGGTTGGAATTCAAATTATTTTGCAGGTAGCTTTTGTGAAATGCACACACATAATGTGAATAAGTACACTGAGACAAATACGGTTCAATTCAAAATAAAACAAACATTAGATGGTAGCTGACAGACACACGCTAGAAGAAACTCAGAAGGAGTGAAGAAAACAGAGCAGGTGTGTCAGGCCAGTCAGGGTGTAGAGAGGCAGTGAAAAGAGACAGAGAAAAACAACCTGAAATTCATTGTCAACAGTTACAGTCTTTAGGATGTTTTCACAACCTTCATCTTGACCAATCTGCATTGTCCTTTGACATTTTCAGACATTTTATGACATTAATTCTCAATATTCATTTAACATATTGGAATGGATGATAGTCAGATGACAGACATACAAGTGTTTTTTGTTTGCAGATTGCATACACTGTGCACTTTTTATATTGTTTTAGTATCAGGATCACTCCAAGCCCAGCACCACTGCACACAACCGCATCTGCATTCTCCTCCTTAGATGGGTGTCTAACTGTAGCTGCCATTTCAAAAACATTGAATGATGCTGTTTCTACAGAGTTATTCTGTTTAATACCCTTGTTTCCATATCTTGCAGATATGATTAGGATATGGTGCCGTATGGGAAAAATATTTAAAGATTAAACATTTTAACTGACATTCTGACTTCAAAACACACATCCTAGCAGTAATGTCTTCACAATAAAAACAAAACAGAATAAAACAAAATAAAAACATCTCAACAGCCAGCTCAGAATATATATATATATATTTTTTTTTACAGATTTCTCTCTTTTTTTATATATTCAGGTATAGTCCTGAATGTTTGCATTTAATAAGAGCTATTAGGAAAGGTGCTGAGGTAGGAATTGTGGATACTGCTCATAATCTGGACCAGAGGAAAAGTAAGCCATTTTTATTCAGCATGAACTGCTGAATTAATTCCTGGGTTTAATGACTGGTCTGTCAGCTTTGATGTGGACAAGTTGATCACAAGATATTGGCATCGATCTTTGGGATTGGAGAGGACAGAGGATTGGAGAGTGACTACTACAGCGTGCTTGCTGACAGCTGGGCCTAATTTTTCACAAATAAACAATTCCATCATTTATTACAGTTTACTGTTATTTAACATTAGAAATATCATTCATTTCAGAAGTGTAGTTTCAACATTCAGTACATTAAATCTGTATGGCTAGGATTAAATTAACCCCTGTCATCATTTGAAATACTCTAAAATGCCATGCTGCATCTCATAATTAGTTTTATTGATTACATTTAATCATTCGTTCAACACATATGAATATATAAAAATTGGATATAAATATTGAATTAAATCAAACATAACAAACTGTAATTTGTACAAATAATTTTACAGAAATACTCTTCTCCAGATTCATTTTACACAAGTCTATAAATCATTGAGATGGATAGGACTGTGCTATATGTGTATATACAGCCATGCAGTACCATTTACAATGACTGTGCCGGCCAGATGGACAAATTCAAGGTGAACAGAAGCAGTGCCCAATGAAGAATAAGTGGCATTTCAATCTGCCCCTATATGGCATACAGATTACAGATTGCAGAATACAAATTGCAAAAACATTATTGAGCTGAGTGATTTATGACACACAGTATCACTCTGGTGACACAAACAGCAGTGCAAATTCAGATCGATTCACCAAGAATTTTTGGGTTGTACAGAAGGCAACTTGGTTTGAGCCTGCAGAGTTAGCAAACCATCTCTGACAAAGTAGCAAGCCAGCAAAACAATGTCATTTTATGTGGTATGAAAGGGCTTTTCATCAATATTGAGGAGCTTTGATTGCACACAATGCTTTTTTTGTTTATGTAAAATTACAATGTGAAAAGGTGTGTCTTTTAAAAAAGTACTCATTTTATAAAATCTAACCTTTCTGCTATTATTGTCAAAAAAGTTCTGAAGCTATTAAGTTTTTAGATGTTTCACTTCAGGTGACAGAGACACAGTGCTTTCATGCTACGTATTGTATCTTCCACTGTAATTGTCTTTAAATATTAATAAACACTGAGACATAGCTCAGCAAAGATCAATATTGGCTACACAGAAAATTTTCAGTGGAAACTGATTTGTGCCCTCTTTTTATTAGGGTTTTAAGACCCAGGATGGGCATTCTTAAGATGAAAATCGACCACTTAGGCTACAAGAGCACTAAATCTTGAATCTAGTAAAGAGGTTATACACAATTGAATTGCTATGAATGTTATCAAAGACTGTGTGTGATCTGTATGGAGAGGAATATTACAGTATTCCTTTAACTTACAGTTCTGTTAATGATATTGCATTTCATTTTTAAAACTGGGAGCGTGCTCTGTTGTATAACTGTGAAAGGCTTTCTATAAAAGCTACCTACATTTTGATGTTATGGGGGAAAATACCTGGTCATTATGATTGTTTAATGAAGGTATTTGCTGTTTATGGTACATCAAAACAAAAAAGAAAACCCAGATACAAGTCTGTATCTGTGTGAATAATCATAGGAATTTCTACAATGTTTTAAAATGCTTTCCTTGCAAAACCATCTACCTCACTCAATTTACTGTATATGAAAAAAAAAATATGACTGAAATATAACACTCATTACAGCCTCCAATCTTTCATTCCAATGATCAGAGGCTCCAATTTATGAAGTCTTGCAACATCCTGCTACATGTGATCCCCAGTTTATAGTATCCAGAGATTTTACATGACCAGTGTGCTGAAAAGCCATTGCATGCATTGCTGGCTTCCAATTTGCCCCAGGTCATGCTGTTATATTGCTGTACAGTATTAATATAACTTCCTTTGACTTAAACTCAATACATATTGCTATATATCCCAGGATTCTAGTTGCCCATTTTAATGTTTCAGCACATTGTCTCAGTAGACTTTGGTCAACTCTTTCACTTCAAGTCTTATTTAATATTGTGCACTCTCAGCTTCCACATTGCACACAGGAAAATACACTTTAGATTTATGCTGAACATATTTACAAGTGCGTCATTTCAGTGTGGTTATATTTCATTTATGTGGTTATATCTCCATTCCATGTAGTATTCATTTTAATCAATTTAAATCTGTTTTCTGCTATACAGTACTGGATTTTGTTCAATAGCAAAACCTGGACACACAATTCTGTTTCTGTTGACCAAAATCATTATTGGGATTTCTGGATGTGAACCCTGTGACCTGATACATCTAGTCACTGAATCCACTACCTTCATTCCACTCACTTTGTATCAATAAAAATCACAATCTGAATCCTGCAGAACTACTATTTCTCCCCTCACTCGATGTCCTCTCAGGAAAACTGAACCATACAGTAACACCCAGTACAAATGCTGAGCACAGTGACTCATACAAAAAAGATGCCATCTTACAAATACCAATTTAGGGCATCTGTTGAGTGTGCCTCAAGAGCAAAATGCATAATATTGGTTTTCTAGATGCCAGTTTATACCTTTGGCATATCTGTGCAAATGTGATAATATCTGTATTTTTGTACTTCTTCTGCATACATTTAGTCTCCTCTGGGTTGAACTCACCAAAACTCATTTGCTCAATTTCTGACATAGAAGAGTATGACGGTGCTCCATACAACATTTACGATTCCAACTGCTAAAGCTGAGGTGCTGCAGCCCCAGTCAGCCCTTCGCCTTTCAGCACACTGCTATCTCTTTCATTTTCAAATGTATGTTGCTATGTGTGTCACCACAGATACTCCCCCTCTCCATTCTTTACTCTCCTCCCACTGTTGAGCCTCTCAGTATTGTAAATGGCTGAAAAAAGGCTGAAACTGAGGGTGTTTCAGTTACCCTCAGAGTGATACATTTTCACATTTATGTTATTAAAATATTTTCCATGTTCATCTCTGCAGATCAAAATGTTTGTGTTATGCCCCTCTGTTCAATGAGCCTTATAAATACCCTCATTAAATTCCTTATTTTGGCACAAAATATTCACATTGCGAATGTGTAAAACTGATGCAGATTTATTTTGGTCATTTATGAATTGTTTTGCTTTGTGTGACTCCATGTATATCCTGGCTTTGACAAAAATAATTCTACTTATATCCCAGGTTTGACCAAAAGGATACCAATAGTTAAATTTTTATCAAGATCTTGGTAGTTTTTCACTGCTCCTATGTCATTCTCTTTCTCATGATATCAGTGTAATTTCATGATGGTCAGCGGTTTGACAGTAGTTAGTTGCAGGGGATCAACAATACCACAAATTGTGAGCAATTGGTCACTTAAGACTTGCATCATGGACATGATAGAAAATGGTCTCTCATTATAGTTAGAGTCCTTAATGAATGCACTCATCTAAGATGCTAAATAATGAATAAATAATAAAGAATATAGAAAATAAAAATAATAAATAAAATATAAATAAAATCATAAATACAGTAGTATGTTTTAATGGCAGTGAATATTGAAACTTCCATGACTGCAATGACATAAATCAAAGAGAAGTACTGTTGTTTTGACTTCAGATTTTCTGCATTGTTTGCTTTGTCAGACACAGTTTTAATGTATTATATTTTTGTCTATGATTCTGGAAGTTTAAGAGTGATTAGGGCATTCAGGATTTGTGGCCACATTAGAGCATAAAAATGAATTCTTAAATGCAGTAAAAGCAAAGCTTCACTGCTATTCTGCAATCTGGATTAAGTTAGAAGTTAAACTGTATAAAATCTAAACTACATTTTATTAGGTCAAGAGTAGGAAAGAATGTCTTCAGGAGATTAAAGGATGAGATGCTTTTAATATACAGTTCAAACATACAGCAAACTTGTGTTATTTTTTATTCATAACTACTATAATTTAAGGATATTTTCCCTTGGTAAAACCAACCATGTAGATTAATCTAATCGACAACCAAAATATGGTGATTTTGTAATTAAAATTATGGAGTCATTCACTGTTTCATTATAATTTCTACTGAAATCTTTCCTGCAGCTTGTGTGCCTTACTAGGGCAGGGGAACCTAATGATATGGCTGGCCTATTGGATTTGAAAGCAATCTGTGAGGTTGTAATTATCATTATTACTGCCTTCTGACTATTATTTTGAAAGATAAAGTGAGAATAGCTGTGGCAGGATTTATAACTGCACCAGAAAAGGAAGAGTGTAAGAACTGGAAATAGTTTTCATTGACATAGTGCATAACTATGTATCTCTTAATAGTAACAGTAAATATTGAATGCATACACACACACACACACACATATACACACACATACAGTGTGCACGTAGATATGCACACACACACACACACACACACACACACAAAATAGATACATTTCTGTTTGGCAGAGGGACCAAGACACCAGCTTAAATTATTGGTCATGCATGTACCCTAGTGCCAATTCTGCTATGACTCAAGAGAGCAGACATATGGAGGTAGATAATACCTATTACATGGCCAATAGGGTCAGCAGAGAGCAGTGGGAATAAAGGAGGCAGGGCATCTATAAAACTACCTGAGAATCTATGGAACCTCCAAGTACCCCTTTTTGCAGCTCAGTGCCAAGTGACTCCAGGGAACCACACAAATGAGCTCTGTCCAGTAAACCATGGGGCTGTCACATGAGAATAACTACTAAAGGGGTAAACAATAGTTTCTATGCCAGAGCTCCTTAACCCTGGTTCTGGAGAGCTACAGGGTCTAGTAAATTTTATTTTCAACTTAAAATCAGCAGCTAATTCAGAACTAAGCAAGTATTTAAGATGAGTGAAGTATGTAATCAGCTGCTGTAATTGCTCAGTGAAGTGCTGAGTAGCTGGAAGAACTCAGCAGTGACTGTGATTCTCATGACTCTCTAGAAGCAGGGTGGGAGACTCCTGCTTTAAGCTGGCCCCTCCAAGTTGAACTAAATCAAGAGGGGTTTGAAAAGCTGGCTAACACTGTTCTGTGAAATAACCCCCAATCCTCTGCACACGGGTTAGGCTCATGGCTCAGCAGGGCACTGGGCTTAGTGCACAACCACAGGGACTGCAGTGCTAATTAAAACTGCAGGGAGCAGACAGGGCTCACCGACTATTTGAATTGCTGAGGTGTCTGACTAGGACCCTACAACTCAGCATAGTTACCTTAGAGTCTATGTTTTTGTGGAACTTGGCGGTGAGAAGCACTCGATGTATCCAGTCTAAGCAGCATGCATGGGCAGATCAGAGCCATTTTGATAAGACAGGTTCCTGACAGCTCCTGAAGCACAGATTCCCACCATAAACCTGCCTACCAAAACATGCTAACCCATGATGACTAGAGAGCTTGTAGAGCAAACTAAAATGTAAAAGATGACATCCATGTTGTATGAGAATAAAAAGCCAGCGTGGCAATTTGTAATGAAGACTACAAGGCCTATATCTCACAGAAACTCACCACTATCTGGAAGGTATTAGGAAGATTTTCCCCATGCGTGCCATTTAGTTCCAAGCTCTAGGCCCTAGGCCCCAGTACAAGGCCTTAGGTCCCAGGCCTCAGGACCCAGGCCCCACACCTTAGACCGTAGACCTCACACCACAAGTCTCTGCCCCCTGGGTCCAGGTCCCAAGCTCCAGGCCAGGATGCTGTAGCTGATGGATGAAACAAGTCAGCCAACTGCAGCAATAAATGCCTTTGTGGAATACATCTTTGAAAAAAAAACAAACAAACAAAAAAAACAGCTCTTCACCATGAGCACCATAAATCCTTGTGTAGAGCCAGGCAAACTGGCATGACATGGCAGGTGTGACTTCCTCTCTCTGCCCCTGAAGAGCACATGGACACTCATAAACAGGCATGGTCCTGCATTTATGATCTTGCAGGAGTAGCCATTTGGTTGCCATGAGCCCTGTCCACAGCAGTCAGAGCAGAGGGGTAATGATCATCTGGTTTTTAACATGCACTGTGAGTTGGGCATTATTTTATGTGTTATGTTCATTTCAGTCCTTTTTTAACCTTTACTTTTGACTATGAAATGCATTCCTGTTTTTTGAAGTATGGTGCCTTGCTGTTTTAGGGCCATTTTGTTAGAGCTAAACAGATGTACCAAGGCACACACACTTGTGTTGAAACTTAGAATGAGAGAGTGATGCAAGCATAAATAAAAATCATTGCCTAAGACATCTCTTCATTCTTTATTGCACTTGCATGTGAGTATGACATGGAATGGATCAACTGTTTTGTGATGTGAATTGGCACAGAATATTCTTTAGCATGTACAGAAAAGACTGTATGAGACATACACACATACACACATACTATGTGAAACCCTGGTCTCCTACCTGATTAAGAAATGGAATACAGGCTAAGCCTGAATGCAGTGCTGCATATTTTTTCTCAGAGTGATAGTTCTTTGATCTGAATCCTGACCCTTTAATTAGCCTCTACATTTCGAGGCCTTTAGTTTGTGGTGCAGCTGTGGTGCACTCAGAAAGCTAAATATTACAGTATTTGAGTTAAGTTGTTTTAAGCTTTTAATCATTCATGTGTTGCTAATAAGTCACATTTTGGTTGATGCAGGAAGCAGCCTTTTTTTAATTCGACCCCACAGCAGGAGTGACCCACATTTGATTCTTACCATGGCTGAGCCCTTTTTGTGTGGAGTTTGCATGTTCTTTCCATGTTCATTTGGGTTTTCTCCAGGTTCTCTGGTTTCCTCCCTAAAAGACAGACTGGATTTGCCAAACTGCCTGTCGGTGTGTGTGTTTGTGTGTGTATATGTGTGTGTGTGTGTGTATGTGTTTGTGGTCCAGTGAGAGATTGGTGACCAGTCCATGTGTCTTCCTGCCTTTTGCCCAGTGTTTGCTGGGATAGGCTCCAGCTCTCATAAGATGGGTATAGAAAATGGACTGATGAATTATGTGACATTGCTCCACATGTTTTTCCCAATGTCTTATTCTCAGGAGGCATTTCTTCATCATGTAGCCTGTAGATATGTGTGATGTTTCTAATATTATTTTACAACATGATCAGCCAGCTAGTTAACAGTTGTCATAGCTAACCTTATGCCTGAGGTATCTTCATTAAAATTCATTTCCTAAAAAATGTTTCCTTTTCAAATGTTTGACTCCTTATAATATGCAGGACATTGTGATATGCTGGTTCATTTTTCCAGAATTGCAAAGAAAACTATGCTATTTTTCATTTTTAATGTCAAATTCCAAACTTTAGACGTTTTCTCATGTTTTTTTACTGGTCTCCTTTTTCAATATGCTCTTTAATGAAGTTAGTCAATTAACTCGTAAACAAATAATAATTTCAGCCCTAAGGATCACACAGTCACATGTCTGTTCCATACATTCACCACAGAAAGATTGGAGAATTTACATAAATTGAAAATGTGTTATTAACACGATGATAGGCAACATATGGTAAATTAAGTAACATTATGGAGATTTTTATTCAAACATCTAATGAAAAGAAAAGAGTACTCAAATATTGTGGTTCTACAAAATATAGAAAACAGCAATTAATATTTATGGGATTAGTTAAGAGCAACAAATATATGTTAAGGCGATTATGAAAGCAAAATAAATATGTGAGAGAAGAGGATTATGAAACTGGCTGAAATCGAACTCAGTGACAGCATAATATTTTAAGGCACCATAGTTAGTGTCACCAAAGGGTCACCACTGACAAATGAATAGAGAGCAACCTGTAATCAAAAAGCATTCCTAAGTGTAATTCAAAAACCCCCATGGAGAAAAAAAGCAAATGGTACATTTTACTGTGAAAGGGAAAGAAAATGACTCTAATGTAAAATATAAATATTATATCAACAAAAATGCACATTAAAATAAATTCAACAAGCACTTTGCTACAAATCTATGTCCAGTTCTTGTTAATGGTTTCTCAAGGAGTACTGCCAATCTGAAGTCACCAGGACACAACTGGCTTGACACCTTTTTCCTTAAACCATTTTCATTTAACTGTGGAAGTGAGCCTTTCCCCCTCAAAGTTATTAAAAACAATAGAGTTCCTTCATACAATAGATATGTAGCCTTAAAATGGTTCAGGTATCTTTTAAATTGTAAATGTTGAGACACAACCAGGTATCAAATGGGTCTGAGGAATCTCTGGTACCTTCCAAAGCAGGGTTATCTTGTCTGCAGGTGGTGCTTAAATTGAAAAAGGAACTATTGCCTATCACACTATTAAGCTTGGTTAGATGCACTATTAATTGTATTTAAGGTGAATGAACTGATGCATTGCTTGACAAATGTATATCAATTTAATAAGTCAGTTTAAAATCCTACTCAAAACAATAGAATTCAATCATGGGTGTTTCTTCCACATTTTGATCAAACATGTGCCAGCATTAAAGTTCAGTATTTCCATCCACATATTTGTTTGTGCTGCTGGAAGGTGATATTCTCACATACTTCTGAAATTGTGTGATTATTCCAAATTCGAACTCAATCTGTACTAATCAGATCTGGTCTTTGATTTGCAAACTGGAGACCCTTTGATCCTAGCTCACATGCAGAACATTCTACAAAGCTAAAAAAAACCTATAGAGTAGACCTTTTGTGAGATATCATGATAAATTTGTGCCTTTCATCTTTTTGTAATTTATTAACCAAGACTAATCAAAATCTGTATTCTTCTAGTTGTGTTATGCAGTTTTTTACACTCATCTTTTTGAAAAAGACTTCTGATTCAGAAGTTCATACCAACATGCAACATTGCAGCTATATGTGAACTCAATCAACTGAAGAACCATGCTATATAAGCAGGGTCCAAAATATCCAAATATCCATGTCATGATGTGGAGAAATATTATGCTGCACAATTTCATCACTAGCTAGAGAGAAATTGTTGTTTTTAATATATTAGATGTGTAATTCCAATACAATTACAGACAGGCTGCCTCTATTACATGTTTATAAATCAGGTTGGTAACCAAGGGGACTCACAATGTAATTTTTAATTGTTTTTGTGTATTTTGGGACCTATGTCAGTCCTGGGTCAAATAATTAAAGCTTTCATTTACACATTTTTAAAGCCTTGCATGTTACTCACAAATTCAATATAGACATCTATTTTCAACAATATTCAGGACAAAGTTATTTTGTATGGCTTCATTTTTGTAAGCACCATGCTTCCACATTTTACCAGCATGCAAAGAGTTGAAGTATTTTCAGCATGTTTGCATTCACACCAACTACAACCACAAATGGCTATTCAAAGCAAAGATTTTTCCAATCACCTTAGCTTTAAGGCATTTTATTGTTTCCCATTATCAAATGTAACATCTGTTGCAGATGAATTTTTACAGTAGGGTTTTTTGTGCTTTTGTGACTTTAAAGAGTTATCACATATTGTGGAAATGTTTTAATATTTAGAGTTACATGTAGGTCAAATACACATTTCTGTTATTTCAGATATTACAGAATACAAAATAATCAGCAATTGCTGGCATTACTAGCACCCTGAATTAATGTAGGACATCAGATTGATGTGACTGGTTCACAGATGTTATTGATTGTAGCAATCTATTATCTAGATGTCATTTACTGTTTCTACATATTCTCTATTTTTGTAGTGACATCACAGTTGCACATGACATTAAAAAAATATTGTAGTAATTTTTGAGATCCTTTTTCTGGTAAATTAATGAGTAAGAGGTGCTAGCTGAGTTGTTTATTCAGTATTTGGTCAAGAGATTAGTTAAATACTCTTTGCAGTTTTTACTGCAGTAATTACTAATTGGTCATAAAGCTTAATATTACTGAGAATATAAGTTGGGGTGTGTATGTGTATTGAGCCTTTGGAAGATAAATAAGCTGTTTCACTGATACACCTATACATTTTCCTTGAGGCACTATGTGTTCTATTGTGACATGAGATGACTCCAAAATGGATGAATCAGCAAAATGACTGAGAAGTCTGCAGCGATCATTAACATTATCAGGGGCTACTCTGCAGCTGAGACCAGTACAGCACTGATACCATTCATTTCTCTGGTGTTCTATATCATATATTCTCACCACCTTTCTCCCCAATTTAGAATCAGTAGTTATGCCTGCCAAATTGTCACTGTGCCTCCTGTCCTGCACCCATACAAGGTATGTTTTGGCTGTACAATCCCTTGATACATGCATCTGTGATGTAGTGACTGTTTTCCAGACATACAGCACAGTTACCAAATTTGTAAGCTTAAGAACTGCTGGTTGGGGGGAAAATCAAATGTATACTATTTTCACATATTTGAATTATGTCTAACAAGCAGAACAACACATAATCAAGAGTGGAAACCACAAAACAGGGCTTTATTAGAGGTGATGTAGAGTTGCTGGAAATAAAATGTCAACTCCACCAAAGCCGATTGGGGCATGTTCATAAGATAGAATTGAATATGCCCATAAACATATCTTATGTTGGCTAGCCCATGTTTTGTACTATAGCTTCCTACAATGTAGAAAAGTGGGGGTTAAGCCAACTGTATGTTAAGGCACTATTGAGGACAGTATTCCCTAATATGTTAAAGTGGACTTTCTAACACAAATGGCAACACAAATTTAACATGTCACATTGACCAGTGGTTGCCTAGAACTGTTGGGTCAACCACTCATGATCTGAAAATGAGACAATGATACTGTAACCCTGAGATGCCTGTGTGCTCTCAGCTGATTGATCAGGGCTGTGTAATATCTGAGCAGCTCCACTGCATTCTCCAGGGTAGTGGCAGGATCTGAAGAGATGAAGATGAAGATGATACAGGCCCTATTCTTTCTCTTTCAACTTTTTAGAGGCTTTTGTTGCATCTAAGGCTGGTGGAGTGTTTGTTTTAATGTATTATTCTGTTTTAAGGTTTGTTGAAAATGTCCAAAGTGTAATAAAAGTGTAGGAATGGGAGTGACCTATCTGAAACATATGTCACTCCCATAAGTTATGTCCGGCCTCCAATGACATGAATAATATGCCAAGGCTGAGTCCACTAGGCATTAAGGAAAGTGTAAAAATAAATGAGTGAACATTTTAGTAAATTGTTACAGGTGAAATATCTTTGCATTAATGAGGATCTAAAGTTCATTACATACTTGTCCTGTATCCTGTACACTTGTGTCCCCGACCCCCCCCACCCCCCCCCCCCCCCCCCACCCCCCCCCCACCCCCCCCCCCCAAGGACAATTGCAGTTTATACCATCCTCTGGGCCTCTTTTATCAACCATGCCTGGAAATCCCCCTGGGCATGGAGGAGGACTCATTGTCAATTAGGTGACATCAGATCTGACTACTGACTAATAGCTTTGAATCAGGGATGGACTTCATATTCCAGTTGATTTATCATCATCACCTGTGTCTAATCTCAGAACAGACCCATATCTCTGGCCTTGAAGTCAGGCCTCATACTTATGATTAGACCTGCAGTTCTCCAGAGGTGAACATTTGCATGCAGACTATTAAATCTGTACACACACACAAACACAGTGTGTGTTTGTGTGTACTCACACACAAACACACACTCAAACACCTTTCAAATACATCCAGCTTTTATAAATTTTGATTAAATTGTGGCTCAGTAATAAAAATCGTATGTTAAATTAATGACATAGTGTGAAAACATCGTTGTAAGTGTTTTTCACTGTACATGCATGTACAAAGAAATAGGAGTACATGTATGAATTGTGCCACTAGCACACCCAAAGTTTTCAAGAGTGAGCAGCATTATCTCAAGAGGTAAGAGAAAAGTAAAATGGCAACTAATGCATTTTCTTTGTACTCAGTCTTCATTAGAAACACTGCTACAATGTTATCAATTCCCCTTTCTACTAACATTTTGCAACAGCTAATATTGGGTGAGCCTTCTTTCTTCAGCCTTCTCTGGCTCTCCCTTTTTGAGAAAAAGCAAAGTTAATTGTGGATTAGGTTTGTTATCGGAAATAACTTATTATAATTACTTTGGATTAAGGTCAAATTTTCTTTACTCAAAGGTCAACTCCCTCTGCTTTGAAGGGAAAAAGTAATTGTCTTTATATGTTTTAAAATCAAATGAACAGGAAATGTAAGCAATGCTGAATGGTACCACTGTCTTAATTTGTCATGTCAGCTTCTGTTTGGCTTTATTGCAAAGACAAGCATTTTCACAAAAAGTACACATATTAAATTCTTAAACACCTGAACAGTGAATAAAAAGAAACATTAGCAGAACTTTCTTATATTATATTCTTATTTTAGAGATTTTTATATTGTTGTAAAGCTAATATATTATAGATGAGAAAAAAAACTGTGATTACCAAAGGGAAGTAATGGGTCTACCTACAGAAATAATATGAATTAACCTGATGAAATGGTTGTCAAATGACTTGATCTGCGAGTGTATTTGTTAGAAGTGTTTTATCGTACATCCGGGTGTGATCCTGAATCCAGTCAGGACCATAACCAGGACCTGCACAGGTTAACATGTAGTTGGGTAGATTATCACCGGTTCCTCCATATTTGATCTTTATGGTGCTGCATGTTGACTTAAACCAGAAAATGTAAGAAAATATAATCAGTAAGTTGCTACTTTCATATTAAGTTCTTAGTAGTGAATCAGTCCATAGTAGTAGCTGAGCCACATAATAAAAAGATCAGTGAATCTGCAGACAATGTAAGGGGAAAAAAAACAAATATGTAAACTCCTACTCCCACTTATTGGGCAAACAGTGTTTCTGGGTTCTATGAATACATGATCCTTTACCATATGTCAACTGCATTCGTTGATAGTCAGAAAATGCCCATAAATTCAACAATGTTGACACAATGCATGTTTATTTAATATTACATTTATTGTAGTCAAACTAAATGTGGAATTGCACCAGAATGGAGAACACTGGGAATTTGGCCAGGAGAATGGCAGCCACTAGTTTACATAATTTATAAGTGGCCTCCTCTGATCATTCAGGCCATTTTAGCTAACAAATACAAGAACGAAAATGGTTGCACTGCTAAAACCAGTTAGTGCATGTTACTGCTAATCTAGTTAGAAAGTAATCAGAAAGATGAGTCTCTGTCTACACAGTTCTAAGCAAGATAAGTCTGGAGACCTATGTCACAGATGGAGAGGCTTGATAGACCAGGCAAAGAATTACAGGAATTGTAATTAAATGCTTTTGATATCAAGCTTATTGAGGAGGAAATGACTCCTGTGACTCTAGCAGAGGGTTTGATATTTCACTGTTTTCTTGATGCAAAGGGAAACATATCCAGGGGCAAACGGTGTACACTGCTGGCAAGGACAATTCCAATCAATGGTCAACCAACCATATGATACTGACTGGTCAGGACTCAGTGGCATTGTGCAGGCTAGAGTCACGTCCCTTTGAATCAAGCAAAGCCCATGCTGGAAGATGTACAGTTGCAGGCAAAATGTAACTTTGCCCTGGGCAGTGGTTGTGCACAGTGGAGAAGGTCTCAAGTAAGACATCTCTACCACATCCCCACTGATTTTATCAGACACGTCTGAATTTTATGAAGGTTCTCTGAAACAGGTATTTTAACTTTATGTATCTCAAGTTATGCGTGGTGAATGGGACACATGACACGATTTGTCAACCAGCATTCTTACATCCTTAGTTTAGCTATTGATAGAAGTATTTCTCCTTCTGGTATTTGTTTAATCTACAGGTTTGGGGCACAGAAGTGGATAGAATCCAAACATGTTTGCAGCTTTGCACTGTGTGTGGATGTTATATGAACAGCTGTAAGAGATGAATACCTGGTTTTGGCAATGGACTTCCCACTATAGAATTAGAGCTGCTTTGCTATCAGAAGTTAATGCACCACATAAGTTCATTATTGCTCAGGGAACATTTGCAGGTTTTCTCAATAGGACATCATTTCCAGTTGCCTCTACCAGTCATGGTGTTTTTGTTACTTGGTCACAAATTTCACCTGGTTCATGGGAGGTGACTTCAAAGTGACCTGTGCAGTAAGCTGGGCGTTTTGCGTTTGTAAAATGGATGAAATGCTCATTTTCATGCACTTGAAATAATACCTATCCAGTTGGCAGAGTAAATGTTGATGTGCAAGAAAATCACAAATTAAATCACATTTAATTGTGCATGTGTAATTTAAATGTGATTTATCAAGGTAAGTAACACCTGCAGCATACTTCATTGCATCTATCATGGAATGTCTGGAAAAAGCTGGAATAGTTTCATTTAAATACATTGACCTGGACCTATAGAAATGTTTTGGATCTTAGGGGTCATTCCCAGAAGCAAAGATAACTAAAATTACAACTATAACTTTCTAATGCAGCATTAACACTGCAATTGTAACTGAGCAAAACCAGTTGTAATGAACATCTTAGACAGTTGTCCCATGGTGATTTTTACACCGTTCTAACCAAATTTTTTATTTTGTGAACCCACACCTCCCAATACCTGTTGTTATTTCTCAGCTGAGCCAGATACAGTAGATACTTTTCTCATCTGTGAGGGAACGAGAGACAAAAGTAATGTAGACATGTTCAGCTATTGATCACAGTGATCACAGGGTGTAGGTGTTTTTAATGTTGACTGCTGTGTGTATATTAATACTAAATGGTGTCGATGCAAGGTAATTAGTTATAATTGCTCTTACAGGCAGGAAAGTTTGTCTCAACCCACCCAGAGCAAGACACAAAATTCTGTTCAATATCAACACTGAGTGGCAAAGGCACATGATACCTGGCAAGCAATGTATTCAAGGCTGACCTTGGACCTGCGAGCAATGTTGCACCGAGCCTCTCTCGCATAATAGACTGACAGATCTGAATTTTAAACTGTGGTGTTATTGACAATTCATCCCCTTGAATAGAACCTCAAATTTCTCTTTGTGAAATGTTGCTTTCCTCTTACTCTTTATAAGGTGACTTCCCAATGGATTTGAAACATCTCTTAAATAAGACTGTATGAATTCTTCCAATAAGCTGCAGCTGTGTTTATTTACATAAAGTAATACGACGTACCCTATTAAAACTGAAAACATGTGGGACTGCAGTTTTTTTATCCCTGATACCTTTACTGTACCCTGAAAAGCAGTAATGCAGAGTGTTCCTGTAACATAATTGTACACCTTTCAATTTTCAATTTCAAATGTTTTATCTGTCTTAAATTTGATTTCAGCAGTACTTGTGTAGTATATGTGTACTAAATATGTGTACTATAGCTCCTGATGCAATGCAAATTTCAGTGGATCAGTGCAGCTGCTGTTACATTTTTAACACAGAACACAGCCTATCATTATGTTGGTTGAAACTATTGTTATGTTCTGTCAAGCTAGGGAAATTAAAGGGAAAGCTGATACTATTTCTTGAGGCATGCTGGTGAGGTGAATGCAGAAAGCCTGAAGCATGTGGGATTAAAATGCTTCAAGCCTGTGGCACTAATGGTGGCCAGAGTGTAAACTGAGAAGTTGGGGCGGGGGTGGGTGTGTGTGTGTGGGGGGGTGGGTATGGCTTCGGGCACATCAAAGAGTCCATATGTATTACATGAATTATGATAGATTGTGCATGCCAATGGGTTAGAGAAGGATTTCACAGGTGTAGTACAACCTCAGAGAATGCCCCTGGTGGTGTATAACTCTGAAAATGATAAAAAAATAAATAAAATTAGTAGACATACAAACATACAACATACAAAATGCAATATCAAATTTGGTGCATTTGGTTTATTGCTGGAGTTTTTGCATGAGTTAACTATCTATATGTCATAGAATGCTGCCTCCAGATTATTAATTTGTCAGATGACCAGTGTTTTCATATCAAAATGTTGTACTCTATGTAAAGTTAAGACTTACAGAGAGACTGTTAGACTTAGACTGAGTTAATGCTTTTCTGAGTCAACCATTCCAGACAGGAAACTATCACAGAAAGGGTGTAATGTTACAATATTTGAGCCTTAATGGGGATCTACTGTACATTGATCTCTACTTCTATTTGGACATATACACCAAAATCAAATTATACTGTACCTGGCATAGTGATTTTGGGCAGAAAGCAGATAATCCATGGCTGCCCATTCATATTTCCAGGCTTGACAATAAAATCCATGTCCAAGATGTAATGAGAAACCACTCATGGGATGACATCCTGTGGGGCATTTCAAAATCCAGTTGGACCAACATGAAAGAGTTGATCAAAATGTGTAGTTCACGATTTTATTTCAGTACTTTAAGGCATAAAGGTTTAAAATGATCAGAACATAATGATCAAATTATAGCAAAGAAAAAGGTCTGTAGTATGCACCTTAGGAGAGTGTAATTTTATTGCAGATGTGCTCATTTAAATTAGCAAAAGGTGTTAATGTTAGTAATTTTATGTTAGAAATTAAGTATGTCTAACTTAGGAGGTATATCTCATTTCTTGACAAGGTCCTGTACCTTTTTTGTATTGAAAAAACTGCTCAGCTGTCCAACAAGTTCAGAGATTCTCAGGCTTTTTATAGCTGTGCTGGTTGACAAAGATAGCAAGTTTTAATGCAGAGGAGAAGCTTTCTGAAGCTGTTATTAAATTGGCAGGGTATGAGAGAAATAAGCAATGGCTGTCTTTGATTGCACTGATAGATGATAAATGTTCACATTGTTTTAGGCTTAATGCCAAAGACCTCCTAAATCTGTCTTTGTGTTCGTAATAGAATTGTCTGGTTTAAAGAAATGGGATTGATGTCTTCTGTCTTCATAAGATTTGGTATTCTGCCTTAAAGCAAGGTCCAGCTGAATGCAAAAAAAGCCCATTGAAGTTGTTTTGATGTTGTATAAATGGCTCACTGTTTTCATACTTGAAACAGGCAAGTTTGTGCTCTATGATGTGCTAGATGCCCAGGGTGCTTCTGTCTGTGATAAAAAGTAATTTGACTGCTGTATGTCAAGAACTTGTCCTGCATAATTTTTATATTGAAATCATGCCTTGAGATTAAAGTGTGATACAACAAGCACCGAGTTGGGGGAGGTCAATGCTTTTATTGTAAATGCATAATTATGTAGACTATGTCTATTTTGCCTATAGTGCCTTGGGTATCCTGCTTCTTCAGTATACTGGCTAATAGTTTTGGCATAGACTCTTGCTGTTGCTCAGAGATTCAGCTATTTCCATTATGCTTTACATTCCAGTCATTTAGCAGGTGCTCTTATACACAGAAATAAACAAAACACCAATGCAAGTTGTCTATGTTGCTCCAAGTTATAATATAACTTATGCATACAAACTCATGAATATGAACAATACATTTCGTAATAAGAAAACTAACCAAATCCAAAATCATATTACCAAAATCCAGGGGTTCCAGTCTGTTGTAGTTCCAGTCATGTCTTTCTTCAGTACTGTCCTATTACAACCAAACATGAGAAGAGAGATATAAACTAGCTGTAGACCCAATGAGAAGCCTATAATCTTTGATATACATATACATTAGATATTCAGTACTGCTAGCAGTTGCTAATAAAACTAGCACAATGATTGATAGGCTAAGGAGATGACGTGTCACAACAGCTTGGTTGTTGAAGATTTTCAGTTATATTCAGGCAGTCAGAAGCAGAAGGGAATAGTCTGAGTTTCATGGCAGACAGTCAATTAATGTCGCAAGGCGGCACATTAACGTTAACAAGATGTTAGCAGAGAATAAATCAAAAATATTTTAATGTATATATATTTTTAGTCAACAGTCATTGTTATTGTGATTGTATGCAAGTCGTGGGTAGGCTGATTCATGACATTATTACAACATTAGTTGGAATTAGTTGTTCAGTTAATGTTATAATGGAGTCACATATGCAATGCATAGTCTCTATAAAGATTAAAATAGTACTGTTAACTTGTAAAAATATTATTTTTTTAAATCTGTCTGTCATATTTTTGTCATTTCTTATGTAAGATTTACGTGATATTAATGATTGTGTGCGCATATGAAAAGAGACTACAGAGGGGGAGAGTTTGATAAGGGCATATTACTGTATAGAGGACTGTAAATACACAGAAGTTCACATCAGCCAGAGTAATTCATTGCCATGCCCTTCTCCTTACCCTCCAGGGCCCAGGTGCAGGTAATCCCACAGGGAGGTACACTAATACTCATTGCTTATCTGCCATGTGGAAACATACTGGAGGCCCCTTCAGTTAAACACTGTGGAGAGGACAAATGGGTATCTCACATTACAATTGGGTTTGACTTTTTTTTTTTCATTTTTTCATTGAGATCAAATATACAGATATATGTTAGTTCAAAATGTGAGGTTTTTTTAGTATTTGAACAACATTAGAAATCATTTACTGGACATTTATAAATGCTGAATGAAAAAAGTATGGATTTTCATTAATCTAAGTGCAGGTTCCTGATCAGAAAGGATTTTTTTCCTTGGACTGTAAATACATTTTTTTCCATCTTGTTTGTAACATGCCACAATAGCATAGTTACTGACATTTGTCACTCTTGAAAGCACCACCACATTCTACATAAAACATGAGTTCTAGGACACGTTTGTTATGCTGTACTACTTTCAGTTCAAAATGAAATGGCTATTCCCCTAGAGTAACATGCTGTGTATTGATCTCAGATCTGAATTAGGCTTTTCAAAGAGCTACCCTCTAAAGCAAAATTATGACAGAAATGGATATGTGTGTTCAGAAAAAAAATATTATATATTGTTCATTCAAAGACTTTCTGACCAGCAGGATCACAAACAGTGTTCTAATTAGTGCAATGTCCAGTGACAGCATGGATGAATTTAATTTAAATTTTGACTAGATGTTAAGTGACAGACACTGAACACCTCTGTGGAGGATGGAGAGATTACAAAAACATTCACGAACAGAACTTGCGTTCTGTTTTCAACCCTCTCCTTTAAAAATGTTTCTATTTGAACTCTTCAAAACATTTACTATTCTTTTCATTACGTGTTCTTCTTTATCTTCTTGGATACATAAAATAGGGTACACCATCCAAATATTCTCCTGCCAGGTTCTGCTTCATTTATTGGGGAAAAACGACAGTTATGCTCAACTTGAAACTGGGCAACATGCAGAGTACCAGATGAGCTTCAGTGAGACCAAACATTTCGGATATGGTTAGGAATGCAGTAGTGGCTTTCATGAGGCCGTATGAACCAGTTTAAAGTGGCTGTTTTGTTCTTTGAGCTGTCAGTCCAGTATTTGTTTGTAAATAATTTTTGTGAAGCCATACCTCGGTACATTTGTTTTTTTTTTTTTCAGAAAAGCTATCACTGAATCATAATGACTCTAAAGAGTAAGAAATATGATGAAGTGGGAAGTAATTAAAAATATGTAAACTAATCATAATCAGTAAAGCCCAGTTTAACAATTTGTCACATCACCTTAACAGACTACTCAATAAAATTTTATTAATGTAGCGGTAATTGTATCTAGAAACTACTATTGAAATATCATTGAAGATTGTTCAGCAATATACATATTTCATACAGAATTAATACATATATATCAGCAGCTCTGAGAAATGAATTGAAATTAAATGGTCAATAATTAGTACTAATTTAACTACTAATTGATAAGTTTCAGGTGCCACAACAGGGCAACTGTAAACCTCTATTATTAGATAAGGTAGCTGCATCAGCAGCGTTCCTCTGGACAATTAAATCTGAGGATATAATTCCCAGTCACAGACAGCACAGTGCATACATAGTAAAGTAAGTAAAAGTAGTAATATAAGAGTCATTCTCTGGCTCTTTCTTTAAGACATGTAAATGCATCGGGGATTTTTATCATAGATAATATTTATTAGATAATAATGTATGATTAACAAGCTTCTGCCAATACTGTCTATTCTCAGTTGATATAAAGAAGCATGCATGCCCCCCCCCCCCCCCCCCCCCCCCCACACACACACACACACACACACACCGTTTGGTATTTGCACAAGGCTGAGCAATAGGTGAGGTATGCATAGCAACAGTGCAAATGAATTGAACTTTTCAAAGATCTGATTTAAAGTATGGTGACAGACATGAAAATGAACTGTGCTGCAGTGATTATATCTGTGATGTCTATTAGCTCTATTTTTACTGCAGCACATGCTGGTGAGATATTCTTATTTTAGCAAGGGCTTTGGTTATGCTGAAAAAATGCTTTAAAGCTGTTCACCCACTCAACAGCAAAAATGTACTTGCATTCAATAAATGTCCATTTAAATCAACTGGATGGACCCTTCCACAGTTATATTCATTTTAAACAGAAGTATAGCAAAACACTCACATTTTCCCATCATGCCATTACATCGACATACATGTTAGTGTTCTAATATGTTAAGGTGTGTCATATTCAATAAATTAGTGGAATTACAAATGTAGAGGATCATCAAAAAGTAATGTTCCCTAGTAACACTTCAATGTTAATCAAAAAGAGGCAACTAGGGTAAAATATTAGTCAGCTGTGAGAAGAGGGTAACAATCTCTAAGCCGCCCACCGTTTCCTTACTTAATTTATCAGAAATATGCTAAATTGGTATTCCTACCTAAGGTTTTGATACAACCTGTAGTCTCGTCTTTACATGAACTGTCAGCATAGACAATGAACATTGTGGCTAATGTTAAATATTTATGGAAGCAAATTTTTCCATCACAAAAAAATTCCATTATTTTGTATACCCTGTGTACTGGTAACACAAAAATGTGAAACATATTTATAGTTAATTACCCATTAGTTTGACAGCCATGGATATCAATTCCCACTAAATAAATGACTGCCCTTACAACTGATTTGATGAATAAGGCGAATGAATAAGTTCTTACTTTGCAATAGTCTGACCAAATGGGGTCAAACCATCTCCAAATAACATGGGTTCCATTAGCAAGCAGTGAGTACAGTATTTCTGTCCAGTTCAGAAGCATTGCCTGCCATCATCAATGAAAATCAAATAGGGCATCTTTTTTATATAAAAGTAAATGCCACCATTTCAAGTAGGTACCTCAAAAAAGGGTGGCATCTTCACATGTCGGAAAGATGACAATGCTGTCATAGTGGCTTGCTAAAATGTAAATAATTTATAAAAGGGGAGGGAAAGCACTTTTTCCTAGTCCTCTCACATTGGGATATTAAAAAAATTGGCTTTGAGAATCTTCTTTTTTATAAAGTGAGGTTTTGCTTTTAGGATATTTAAACATTTTCTTTGATGTTTGTATGTTAGCATTGCTTTTGTGGTTTTGATATTTTGTCTTTTGATCATTCAAGTAACTTTTAAAGATATTGTATGTTGTCCCCTGGTGATATGACTTTATTATATAATTTTTCATTAGAGGCAGATGCCACATTATGTAACCAAAATATCAAATCAAAGCAAGCCCGTTTCTCACTTTTACTTTAGAGAGGGAAAAACAGGAATGAAAATGTGACAGAAAAAGACAAAGGGCCAAATAATATTGGAGTTGAGTCCATTATTCCTGCTCAAGCATGATCACTGAGGTGATTTACATTCATTACTCAAGCATATCATATCCTATCTTGTTCACTAGCTTTTCTAAATCTCATCCCGGCTTTGTGGGTTTGTTTGCATGTCATTTTGAAGAGTGGCTGTTGAAAGACATTTTTCCTGACAGCCACAATGTTTTGTAGAACTCTTCATGATACGCAGTGTGACTTTAGGATGAAGTGCCCCGAAAGTAATTCATCTACCCAACATGATTATCAGGTTATCATCCTGTTCAAAACACATGAGACTTTATTGATACAGTGTGATTAGAATAATTTTCAGGTATAAATCAAGGTAGATAATCTGGGTGAGTGAATGAATGAATGAACAATGTGATTGCTTTTGAGTATTTGTTTTTCAAGGGATCTTCACAAATGCATTCCTGTCAGAGTGTTATATTGGTTCAGACCCTTTTGCAAATAAGTGGAAGTCAGAAATATGGAACAGCATGTCACATAACCAAGATGAATTATCTCCAGCCTGTTGAATAAATAGCTCTTTGGAAATAATGCACATGTCCATCTCTCTGTACATATTCTTTAAGTAATTATTTAGATACTGTACTCACTGTACTCATAGGCTCCTCCTATGGCTGACATGCTTCTTTTGTGGGCTTGGATTTTTTTCTTCACCTCCAGTTTCATGTTAAACCATTTTCTTTTAACCTGCTGCAACATACGCTGACCTATTGACACAGAATTTACTGCAACAGTAATTTCTTGCCAGGCTTTGGTCTTCCCCGGCCCTGACACTCCCCTACATACACTTCTGAACAAAAATATTTTTTTGGATTCTACTTCATATAACAAAAGTTAAATCACCGCTTCAGAAATGTTTTTTTTTTTCCTTTTGCTTTTTCTCTGCCATCTCTTTACATTGCCAACAAAGGAATTACAAGCTCATTGTATGGTATTTCAGGGGCGTCGATTTATGGTAATCGAAAAGTCTGTGAACGATTGATAGGTGTTTATCAACTTATGAACGGGGGTACGAAGAAGCGCTGTGTCTATGTGTGTTTGATAAATCTGGTGGAATTTGTTAGCTCATATCCGTTGACGCATAAATTTACACACAGTTTTACGAAAATAATAAGAAATGAGGCCAATTCTTTAAGTTGTTCAGTTACAGCTGCAAATGAGAATGTTATTCAGGTTAAATACGACTGAAATATATGTGTGTTAGTCTATGTAACCATTTTTATAAAAGGAGTTAATGTAGATTTACAATGGAGTGCAATTACAAACAAGGATAATCCATACACTTTTGCTACCCACTTTCCAAAGGAGGATATGGGGCAGCAGCTATAAAGACAACTCCCCTTGGTCAACTCTACCCTGCAGTCAAACGCCTCTAAGAAAAAAAAACACCCAGCAGTGACACATCAGTCAGTCATTAGCAGATTGTCTGTATGAATGTAACATGTTGTATCCCTTTTCACATGTTACACTCCCCTTAATAACAATTCAGCCAACTCAATATAACCAGCTACATAGATGGAATAACGGATACCTACGCTGTACAAACAGCAGGACACCCCTGTAACTTTATTAACTTTTCTTTGCTGAAAGAAGCAGACAACTGAACGAAAGCATCTGTGTTAGATACAGATATGTTTTCTACCATCCAATAACGAAATCTGGCAACACTGCGAGCCTTGGGAATGATCTATAAATATAAAATTGTTTTTATGGTTATTTAAAAGATACATATTTTAATAAAAATTGTCTCTTTGCAGTAAAAACGAAACAATTTTGTCCACTAAATGTATGGAGAGCCAAAAAAGTGTTTCTAATGGGGGTGTTGATTCCAGTCCAGTGTTCTTGTAATATTATTGTTTGTAGTTTTACATATGCATGTTCGTTTATTTATTTATTTATTTACATCCCCTAATAAATAACATAGCCAAAAACCTGGCATCCTGGCATAAGCACATGAGCTATAGCTATTCTCCCTTCCCAGAAATTGCACTCAGGCACTCCTGTCCTCAGAGATCCCACCTTGTCTTTATGGGGGACTCCCAAACACCAATTCTGCAGGTGAGACACCTGTTAAGTGTGAAGTCAATCTGCTGCACTGACAAAAAGAAAAGAAAAAAACCCTGACAGCCTGGTTACCTGTAAAAACCTCTGTCATCTTCTGTACTTAGGGACAATCCTCCCTCCTGCATGAACTCATTTGTGGCTGCATGGTAGGGTGCTAAAGTAACTAACACAGCACATTGCCCTTTCACTAAAGGATTTCATTTTAATTCTTCCCTCATAAAAAAGGTGACTTGAACAGATAAGACTGCCTGGGGAAAAGTATGGGTAATTAACACCCCTGTATGTGCACAGTGTTCATGGCAAAGGTGCCATGCGTCCCTTGGAATACATACAGCCCACACTGAAACGATCCACTGTCTGTCAGAAATAGGCTGGCATACTTGCATACTACTACTAATAAAAATAATAATACTTGTTTAAATCTGATTATAATTTTTCTTCATTTGGTCTGTACATGTACCTATCAGATTTTCTTTGTATTTTCATAAAAGAAAAGTTCCTAAATAAAGTTATTCCCAAAATGTCTCTGTTCAAAACAACACTTTCCAAGTGCCAAGAAAGATGTGTACCTTTTTTTGTAAAAATCAGCTTGGAATGGGGGGGTGTAAGATGTGCAGATGTTTTTGCGTTTGGCACATAAGGACCACCATGGTTCGATAATGTAATGGATGACTGGAACCATACCCAGGAGGTAGACAAAATAATGGTAACACTACACCATCAATGAATCTTTATTAGCTGATAATTAGTTAAGACTTCAGAAGGTAATGAGGCTATGACAGGTGTTTGATTGTGAACTGGTGTTCATAAAGTCATTTAGCAATGATAATAGGAGCGTGATCATCTTGGAATATAGGAACATCTTGAGGAAATAATGTTTACAGCATTGTCAGCACCTGTTTGCCTAAAATGACTTTATATTCAGACCCAATGACTATATTCTCTGCGAAGTGTTTATATCTATCAGTGACCTTCAATTTGCAACCACGTTCCCTCTTACTTGAAAAGAAGTGCCATGATTTTCAAAACTTTGACCCTTGACACATTAAAGGGAGATTTTACTTTGGTAAATCACCCTGTATTCTGTATATATATAGAATGAACTGAATGCCAGTTTATTTTGGCCTCATCCTAACTTCTGTTAACAATTCAATTCACTTCCATTCATTCAATCCTTTCAAGTGTACCTGTAGCAATATATCAACCCCACTGACACGGATCTGGTTATGGTTGTTTTTTTGCAGTTAACCAGAAGGCTTCACTTTGAACCCATTCAGATTACTGGTGTTTGTGGATTACTGAGTTACAGATTACTTAGATTCCACTGTAGTTTGGTTTTGTGTCAGCCCACAGATAAAAAGAATACTATGAATACTATTCTTTGAGCACTTTGTGTTTTTCTATATAAAGTAGTTAGAGAGGGTTGAGAATTGGCCTTGGTATTTCTTCTTTCCCAAACTTCTTATGATTTCTTTCCCTTTTTATTGCTTTGATAAAGTTCAACAATTTTTATTCATGTATTTATTTGGCTTCTGACTCTGTGTCATGCCAGGCCTTACAGTCAACATCTGGAATTCTATCAGTCAGAAAGTTGTTCCCTCTTGACTGACTCTCAAGGTATTCGGCTTTTGTAGTCAGTCCATCTAGTACATTTTGAAAATATGCACATTCCTCTGAGATTCTCTTCCTTTTTCACATTGAACATGTTCTCCTCCCTTGAATCACCCAGGTTTCAGTAAGCTGCAAACCAGACTTGATGCAGTTCACATTTTAGACAATGTTATCAGTCCTGCAGGTTGTGGAATGTATGGATATCTGCAAGAAAGATTGACATTTCATATTTTATTTTTTATACAAGTTGTATGCCATTTGAAATTTGATTTGATTGATGTCACTGAAACATGATCACTCTTTTGAGCATCTTAATTCTTAAATGGCTGCATATCGTTTTGAAAATTAAATGATATACTTTCAAAAATAAAACAAATAGATATTCACAAACAACTGTGTTCACCTGTGTGCTGTTTCAGGATTGTTGAGTTGAAAAATGAGCTGAAGTTAGAGGTGTTTGTCCATCTTTATGTCCAGACACTCCTGTTTGACAGTGGAGCGGGTCTGGGGCAGAGCAGCGATCATGCCTGCCACACAGACTGATGGCGATAGATAGAGCTTGGCAGCAGTGCATCATGGACTTGTTAAGGGGTCTAGGCACTTTAAGTAATGTGGAAAGGCTGACTGTCGGGTAGGGGAAATTGTGTGATTACCAGAAGATTCTCCATCCTCTTCTCTTCACTTAGTGACGTGGAGTTCCTTTTTTAGAATTCACAAAAAATACTGTGATGCTTGTGGACCTTACATTTTGACTATAACAGCAAATAATAGGTCATTACTAGGCAAAAACACCGGCTTCTCGTGATCACGATTCATAGCTAAACCAGCCCCCAGTTGTGAAGCCGATAATGAGTACAAACAGAGTGTTTTTCATGGAGGGATTTCCCTACCTCTGGTTTTATCATTCCCACCTCTGCTTCAACAGATTTCACCCTCAATGGGGCTGTGATTCACCCCTTTCTCTGTCATTCTCAACTGTTGGATATTTCGGTAGCCTTGAAAAAGGAAACGTGTATGCTGCATTTTACTTTTTCTAAAAGAGACAGTGTCACTATCGTGCTTCTTCCATTGGCACAAGGTGACTTGGATCATGAACTTATGGAGTACTTAATCTATATATACTGTACATTCATTGGTAATGGTTAAAAATTTCAGCACCAAAAGGTACTCATCAAATAAATTGCCTGAAAATGGCTGTTTATAGATAGCTACTGCTTGCTCGATCATCAAAACAACCTCCTGACATTTCCTGTTCCCAGCTTTTCTTAATTACTAACAAAGCTTAGCATGGTTTACTTTGTGCAGGTTTTTCTTTTTTTTGTATAAATTCATCATTGAATAATCAGAATAATGGCAGTCAGGTAGTCATGGATATGTTATGGCACATGTTCTCATGCAAATGGCAATACAGATTTGAGAGTGGTCACCAGTATGTAGGTCAAAGAACATTTAGTAAGTCAAACACGTATATCAAACATATAGTTGATGTTGAGCATTCTTAATTGTGTTTAACAGTATGCAAATATTATAAAATAAATTCCTGCTTAGAGTAAAGGCATTATGTTATCACAAATTCAAAATATTCCAGAATATTTGCTGAAATAGCAACATTTTATCACAGGTCTTATCATGCAATCTGCTGTGCAAGACATTAACCCCACTTCCACAGAATTGTGGCCTTATCGTTGCCTTTTCTAAATGAAGGTCATTCGGCCACTGGAATGCTTATTTGTTCAGCAAAACACAAATATCCATTTTAAAGAAACTCAATTCTGCCGGCAAAAAGACAGGGAAAAAATCTACCTCTTTCTCTAACTTTCAACACATTCATATGCCAAGTAAATCCATATGCTCTAATTAAACATATCTATGCTAGTAACCAAGAAGAAAACAGGTATACATGTTCATTTGTACTTTTGGTTAGAATTTGAATTATGTATGCTTTCTTTGCCATCTACTTTTCAAGATCTCAACATGGTTTGCTGAGGTGAGCCACTTTGAATTATTTCCTTGGTTTTGCTACTGTGAAGTGACCAGCAACAAATTAAGTGATGTAAACATGTTTTTGTTTGCATCTGATTGCTAGCTTCATCATAAAAGCTGACGCAACTTGATTTTGACTACAATTGAGAAACCAGTGGAAAAATATTTGCAGTAATCCAAAATATTCAATATGATAAGAATGTGATTTTGACCATATGACACTGTGCTTTAAATGAAGTGCACTTAAGCTGAGCATGTTGAAATGGGAAACAATTACATAAAGCAGGACCAGAAACCTGCACTGGAAAGGATGTACAACTGTTGAACATGTTGTAACAGGATACTTAAACTGGAGTCCAACTAAGTATGCTTATGGTTCTTTGATCTGGTTCCTTTGTGTCATACAATTCTTTGTTTAGTATTCATAACATAATTAAGATGTTGTCCAGGGCAGAATCCACATATCATGTTGCTAGTTTGATGATGGAAGCATGCTAATGTTTGTGTTTGGAAGTGATTGACCTTGTGTCACTGAGTTAAGTGTACTCAGAGGCTGAATTGCTGTGGTTGGGATTAAAATCGGCATTGTGTAAACTGTGTTGCACAAGCGGGTGCTCTGACATGTTGGAGCATGTCATTCAGAAGAAAGTAAAATCACTAAGAACATCGTAAAATCATTGGTACAAACCATTGTTCATTTGTCTGTTTTTCAAAACCCATTGCAGCTAAATACTGCACATCTCTCTTATGTTCACAAGTACCCAGGACCACTCGTACCTCATACTGCATTGTTTCAAACTTAATTGGCCCATAGAAGTAAATTACGACATGCATGGTTCTGGCCTTTGTAAGGAGGTGCTTGTTGTGGGGTTATGCTGTTCAGCCTTCACAATACAGACATTTTATAATAATTCACTCTGTGTCAGAAGAAAAACACCACTGATTTTAATATTAAGAGTGGATATAAGTCAATGAAATCATAAGTTCAAGATACTGCACAGCAACCTTCACAAAATGTTTATGTGTCTCTTTAGCTTTACTGTTTTATCAGGTAAAATGTATTTGACCCCATTTTTTAAAGATCTGTGTTTTTAAAGTGCTTGCCTGACCAGAGAGGCATTGTCCCCTGACAACTGCCTGATGACTCTTTGCCTTATTCTTTAATTCATCATCCTGTCATCTTCATTTTTGTTTATTTTTTTGTTTCTAAAGTCTTTCTCTATCATACCCTCCACAAAAAGGAGGCTTAGGAAAGTGCAGTGATATCAGTATTTCAACTCTGATTTACTTTGTTTGGCTCTTGTGTCTGTAGCACGAGTTTCAGGACCACTGATAAAACATGCTACCATGCAGAGTTTGATTTTATCTTCCTTATCCACCCATCACAGTCCATGCCTGAAGGTTACAAAAATTCTCAATGCTTTTTGAGGAAAGGAGTAAGAGATGCCTGATAATGAGCCTGCTTTCATCTCGCTCCGTCATGTCTTTATAGTTTTGGACAGGCTGTTAAGTCTTCTCACAGATCTATTTGAATAATTCTTGAACTAATCTTTGCCACATCTTTTTGTGCATATGAAAACTGGTCAAAAGTGAAAACAAACATTTATTCAAACCAGAGGATGTAGATTTGTTTTTAAATATCTCCAAATCTGGAAGATATGTATTTAATCTCCTGATTCATCTTGGGTAAAAGTCTCTTGATTTTTTTTTTATATGTTCTATTCTTACCATTTTGTTATAATCTGAACTTTTAACAAGTAGTGTACATCATTACTGTGATTAGAGTTAAGTGACTACCATTTGCTCAGATAGTCTTATATCTTGAAGAACACTTGAGAATGATCATTCTTGTTATTTCAGTTTTATACTGTTGCCTGTGGGTATCTGGCATTTCATTGAGTGGACCTAATTCATAGCCCAGTCATAGTCATAGATTGAACCAGTCTTAAATGTGTGCCACTTAGGCTGTATATCTAGCCAATGTGTCTCCACATTACATTATCTATACATATAATTTAACAAACATCATAGGAAAAGACAACATGATTTACTGTAAAAAATTGTTATGCTACATTTGATTTGTCTCCTGAGGAAAACAAGCTAAAAGGGAGTCCTCTTATCTCCTGAAAAACGTGACAAAAGTTCTCCTTTCACGTGTTTCAGTAATACATTAGATGAACTGATTTGAAATGTATTAAAGGGCTTTATTTGTGGTGCATATTTAATCAAGAAATATGAGCCATGCTCTATTACTTAGATGGTTCTGTTTTTATAGTTGAAACACACTGAAATACACTGAAATACACATCAATGGATATTAGTATTCACTAGGACCCATTGATTCAGTACAGTTCATTTACTATGATGCTATAGATAAACCACTGCCTATGGTAAATTTCATTAGGAGTACACTATGGTCAGGGAATATGATTATATGATGTAGTGCTTCTAATGAAAGTATATTTTCATGTGTCTGTACTTAAGAGGGTATGATTTTTATATTATTATGGGAGTGATACACCTTGTGTAAAAACAGTGTTCTGGGACTGTGCCTGTTCATTCTGAAAGGTACAACAAAATCAAAGTGTTTGTAGGCCATGTAATTTACATTCCCAGTGTTGCTGAATGGGGTAACAAGATCAAAGCTGTTTATCGAATGCTGGTCATCCCTCTGTGACTGGGAAAGATATGCATTTAAAGAATTTGCTTATTAATTAGGTGAGGGCAAATGATGATTTGGATGGTTTGACACTGGGCTGTATTACGCATACACATGAATATGTATTACTAGTTTAATTTTAATATAATATCTAACATGTTGCATTTCAGCAGATGGCGGCACACTACATTTTCAGTTAAATCAGTACAGAGTCAGAATACATGAATTGTTTTACCTTGAGTTTATTTGACAGTAAAGGCACTTTTGCTGCGTTTTTTTTTTTTTTTTTTTGAGTGTGACTTCCAAATTGTCATTTTTCTGACTGCTACTGTATGGAGCTCAAGATGGATCCAGGAAAAGTCTAAATTCTATCATTTCTTGAATTACTGAATCTCAAACAATCTACTTGTCTTGCAAGTTCATCTCCTCTTACCATATACATGACTTTTTGTAAGTATACTACTGGAAGAACACAAGAAAAGCCAGTCTCATTGTTTGAGTATGTGACTGTATGTTTACACATGCATTGGTCATATAGCTCTCTGCTCAGTTCCATTCATTATCAGCTTCATAATACATTTGTGAGTACTCGAAGTTGCAGGACCTCATCTCTCTCATTCAAGTTTTCCAACCTTTATTTGTATAATGTTGCTTTCTGTATGATTTACCCTTTCTTTGCTAAATGTACAGTGTTGCCAAATAAGTTAAACAAAGAAGTGGAATAAACATGAGCAACATTGAGTGAAATTGACAAACAAATAGCTGTTTACACAATGAATATTTAAGTCAAAACAAACGCATTCTTTCATATTGTAAGTGGTTGCAGTGGCACACATACATAGTGGTAAGCAGGGTTGGGTAGTAATGGATTACATGTTATTGGGATTACGTAATCAAATTACAAAAAATAAGTAACTGTAATCAGCCCAGCTACCGCTGGGCTACTTCTGTCGCATGGAAGTACCATCTATGCAAGAATTGTGTCAAACAGTACAGAGTCTACGGATGAGAGCCACAAAAGGACATTCGAGTGCACAAAACAAACCCCAGACTCAGACGTTGCAAGAGGCTTTTGCCCACGGCACACTTACATATACAGGTATGCAATGTTTAACGTCCATGACGCATTTTGTGAAATAGGATGTTATGTGATTTGGATGGGTTAAGTAGGTCAATACTTTACAATACTGTGTGCATAATATAATAATAAATTGGACGTTATGCTGTGCATACCTGTATCAGTATTTTGTTACATGCTTAATTGAAACTTTGCACAAAGGTTCTCAATAAAAGGAGAAAAATAATCAAATATGAGTAAGTACCTTTTATTTGTTGAGTATATACATTTCTAAATGTAATAAGACATAGGATTTCCCATGTGGTCATTTTATATAAACTATTTATTCATTTAATTACAGAAATTGTGCTATATTGTGATATGTATTGTTATCGGGATAAGAAATAATCTATATTGGGATATGAGATTTTGGTCATATCGCACAGCCCTAGCTTTAGCTTGGGTATGGAATTTTCTTTCCACCATTTTCACCACAGTGCTCAACAGCTCATTTGCGTCTGCCACAGTAGTATGGTTGATATTGGTAGAAATGGCTTTGCTTATTAGCTAACATACAATACTGAGCAAATTATGGATATAGGATCTCGAAAATATAGATCTTGCCATGCATTACCCAATAGGATTGTATAGAGTTGAAGCACTCCTGATGCCAGCTGTAGTCTACTGTACTGTGTGCAATTTTCAGTTATTTTCCTCTAGAAATAGAATGTTGATCACTCATTTCCACTGTGGTTAGCTAGCTAGCTAAACTGAACATATGACAAGTTGATTTTATCAAATTTTTGTGGCAGTGTCTATTTTTGTAGTATAAGGTGCAGTATTTTCAATGTTTGATCGAAGTAATCCAAAGGTAATCAAATAGTATTCAGATTAGATTATTTATTTTTTAATCCAATGGATTACGTTACTAATTACAAAAATTGCCATGTAATTTGTAATCAGTAACTGACTACATTTCAAAGTAATCTGACCCAACCCTGGTGGTAAGGTGATACAAATGAAAAATATAACTTCACACATATGATATTACAAACCTGCAAAGTACAGTGAGCACAGCCTGAGCTGGCCTCCCTCTGTCCTCCTTACGATGCAAGCAGTGAGAGCAGCAGAGATGAGAGATGATATCATGGTCTGAGATGGCGCATACTTATAGAGGTATGGGAATTTAGCTGAGAACTCTAGGGGGTTATGGTTAGACCGGTGGTGAAGGAAAAACCTGTCTAAGGTTTCACACATGAGAGGCAGGGAAAGGTTTATGTGATGGAGGAGGGAAGTTTAGAAGCAGGTGATGGTAAGTCCTCACAGGGCTAACTCAGAAGAGGGCTCTGTATGTGTGGCTGAGTGAGAATACATGATGAAACATTGAGTCTGACGGGAATGGGAGGTCATGCTGTCAGTGCAGTCTAAGTGATGGTAGGGAAGAGGGCACATTCAATACAGTCTCTATGAACTTGAAAAACAGTGGCTGGCAAGGCCTGTGGTTTGAAAACCCTCAGCAGAGCAACTCTTGTTACACTGAATCATTTGCTGCCAACATTTTGCTACCTTTAACTGCTTTTTTATGTTCACACTGAGTGGTCTTACAAATAAATGTTGCAACTTGATAGTTAAATTATTTGTTTTTTCTCCTTGGATCATTAATTGCTCAGGTTTCCATTTGTCAAAATGACTGCTTGGAGTGTCCAAGTGAAAACAACTGGAAAACTCAAAAGTGTAACACTTAAGGAACGTCTTAATCGATTAAGTATTGCCTTACAGCTGAAATGTAATGCAAATGTAATGAAATGTTTGCTTTTTCAGTTATCCCATTGATGCAAAATAATGCATAGTTTCATATGGCCACCCTTTGGAGGACTGTAAATTAATCCTCCGATCACTTGTATGAGGATCAAATCTATGTGAACTGAGGGTGCATTCCTCTCAAAAACCAATTACTTAGAAGTAATTCAATTTCATATAACCACTGTTCTGGTAAATTGGACTAGGATGTGGGTCTCACCAGCATTACCCATTACTGTGAAAACTTGTTTTGACTCTGCATGGGGTAGAAATTAACATAAAGCACAAGCAATGGCAAAGCAGAATAAAAGAAAAAAAGATTAAGGACTGCCTGCCGAAGGCATGGCAATAATGGCAATGGCTCAATTTGTATTTCAAAATATTTGAAATTCAGCAAACTTTACTAACCCTGATTTGCTGTAACTGTTTTAATCATTTCACACAGTGCCATCAATTGTTTAAATGTTTCAAATAGTAAAGATGCCTATTTATCACTGCTGGTTTCCTCTTTCCAGTGCTTCTAAATCTATGTGTGCATGCGTGGGTATGTGTATGTCCATTTCAGTTTGTGTATGTGTGAATGTAGGTTTAATGATGGGGTAGACATTAGAATAACAAACTTTGCCAGGACATCAGCGTTGTCGCAGACAGTAAATTTTAGGCTGAAATGTTTTAATTATTTGACTGGTGTTGTTCTCCATGCCATCCGTCTGCAGTGTGATTGCTTTGTGTTTTGTCTCCATGTTTTCACTGCGTGTACAGACAGGATGCAGTTTGAGTCTCGGTATCTTGCCAGACTGGAAATATCTGATACAAGGTAGTGCTTGGTGGGTGTGCAGATGCACACAGATCTCAAAAAAGTGTATAACTGGGCAGGGAAATTTAAAATAACATTAACTAAATATCTTTCATACAGGGAAACTGGCTTATTGAACTTCTCATCTTTATCTCTTTATAGTATTGAGATAGTACAGAACAATAAAGAATCTTGCATTTGAAAGAAAACTTAAAGGGAGGGAATGGGTGTAAGCTAATTAATTGTACACTGTACACACACAATCAGTAAGAATCTGGTTGGGAAGGAACTTCTGTGACCTTAACATTTACAAGGTTCAAACAGACAAGAGGAGAATGATTTCTCCCAATGCAATTAAAATCTGAATTCCTAATGATAAAATTATTGGGTTAAGAAATTGGGTTAAGAAAAAAATCATTTGAGAGGGATGATTATTCTGTTGCTGATACTACAAAACCCTAGTCAGTCAACTGTGAATTGTGTTAAACTGATATCCACAGACACATGGCTCTGACAAAACAGTGGACAAAACAGCAGTCACAGGCAAACAATACATAAATTTGCTTTCACTTTACATGTTGTTAGAAACATGCATAGAGTCTCAAACTTGCATGATTGCTTCACAAATCATCCTTCACTAAGAAATGTCAGCTCCCCCCCCCCACCCTTTCATTTTTCTTAATAAAAAAAAAAATCTTGAAGAGGTGTGCAAGGCACCGTTTTCACAGAACTGAGTTCTGTTTCAGGGAGCAGAGCCTGTGCCTGCCTGTAGTGATTGATGCACTGCACAGTGAGCCAAAGAGAGCCAAGGTTCGCTGGGCCATGTGATGGATTTACCAATATACTCTGCCTCTGCTGCTCAAGCAGACCAACTTCTTCTCACCTTTGCAGAAAGATGAGCATTACACCTGCAGTCTAGTTCATATGGTGCCAAGATATGCTTCCTAACTATGCCACGAAAGTATTGGTATGCTAAATCAAACAAGTTCATGAGTTCCAAAAAAAAAGAAGAAAACATACAAATCACATCATACCACAGATTAAGCCACAGAAAATGACATAAAGGGAAATGTTCCATTCACAGTAGCTTGATAGCAGCTCACTCAGGGTGAGGATAGTTAAGATGTCAGGGGATGAATGGGTAGTTGGTTATGTTAAGATACAGTGCATAGATGGATTGAACAGTTAAGTATTAAATCCAGACTCCTTTTGCAATCTGTGACCAGCTGCCTCATGGGGCTATGTCTAATTAGCAATTTCCCTGGGATAGAGGGATTCAACTAGTGAAATTATCAGTGTCGCTTTGCTCACTAGCGACTCCTGCTGGTCAGTCAAGTGCCCAAGGGTGCACATGAAGTGTCTTCATCCAAATTATACCTGAGGACTGCAATGAGAAATGAAGCAGCAATTGTCGTCACATGTTTTGGAAGAGTATGGGTGTTTGAATGAGCTCTC
The DNA here is from genome assembly GCA_019788955.1 of Albula glossodonta. NCBI lineage: Eukaryota > Metazoa > Chordata > Actinopteri > Albuliformes > Albulidae > Albula > Albula glossodonta. The sequence goes on along the minus strand of JAFBMS010000020.1, from coordinate 7,628,924 downwards.
CAAATTTTACAGTGGAGATTGCAGTAAGTAATGGCATGAGAATATGACTGGGCTTTCAAAATGGGGAGAAACATGATCAGATGGTTGTCAATAGTTTTTCCTCATGGCCAAACTGAAGGCTGCATTTGAGCAAGAGACCTATTGAGCTTGAAAATGAGCTCTGAAGTCATCAATCATAGTTTTGGAATGCATTTCCCATTTGCTTTGTCTTTAAGTTCTTCTGTATTAAGCAAATTATTTCGTTTTAGCCACACATTCACAATTTCACAATTTAGGACTTCATTAATTCACCAGTGGTCTGTAATTTAATCAATGAAAATATTTGAACCTCATACATAATGGAATTTGACATCTTATTGTACATCTAAAGGAATCATTTTCTGTAGATTATGAAATTGAAAGTGTGATTAAGATTCAACATAAACAGGGTCCCCCAGGACCAAGGTTGAGTACTTCTGCTTTAAATAACCATATAAAATCTAACCTGATTAAATAGAAAACTAGAGTTCCTACATAACATTTCCTTCCAGACATAAATATAAAATCAATGACAATATTTGACTGGTTTATGTAACACTGGTTTATTCTGAAAACAAGAACACAAGATCACAAAGTGAAAAAAGGTTTTGTTTTCTGAAATCTATAGCCAGGCAATGCAAGTTTCAGGATGATAAATTGGCAGCATGTCAACACAGCTGGTTCAGCAGCACAATTACTATTGATTACTTTTGATGAAAGATGAATGCGTTGACTATTCACTTTTTAAACTTTGGCTGACTGCCTTTAATGCGATCACTGAAATGCATTACTCCAGTCACAAAATAATAGAAATGTTAATTTACTATCAATTCATGTACATGTGGTTACCACTTGGAATAAACTGCTGAAAGAATAAAACATAATGAAAAGGTGGTACCAAAATAGCATACACAATTGGCAAGATTATTATTATGGGATTTATTAGGGGTGTGCTGACCTACTTAAAGGCTTTGAGGTCACACCTTACAATGAGTCAAAAAGCCTACATAATGCTATCATAAGCATGCTATATATATATAAAGGTTCTATTGTGTACAGGGCACTATCTTGGCTGGAACCCAATAAAATGAACTTCATCTTTTTAAGGGCATATGCTCCTCTATTTTAGAATGAAAAGAACACAATCAAAGGACATGTCTGTTTGTGTCCAATACAATATAAAATATTTGAATGAACTTATATAATAATGCAAAGTGCATGTTCTCTTGAATATACTTAGTCCATTTGAATGAGTCTAGCCCCAAGTGTGTTTGATAGGGTCCCAGTTTAAGTGTATTTCATTGAATCCCAGTCAGTGTTTCTCCATTATTCTTTTTTATCTTTGAATCTTTATGTGTGTAAGAAGGACTACAGGAGTCAATCCATGGATAAAATATCACACAAGGTTCTTATTAATGAGATATGCAAGTACTATTTTTGCTCAGCTCATAATAAAGAGGAAAAGAGACCCTACTGAATAGTGGTGGAAAAACAACATGTCCTGGGAAGGAGAGATTCCCTGATGCTACAGGCACAAGGTCATCAAGGAGAGAGGGAGCTGGGGATTGAGGAAATAATGATGCATCTCTCTTTGGAAGATGAAGATCAGAGGGGGTCATCTGCAGAGATATGGATTTCACCATACATAAAGTAAACTATACCACTGAAAACTAGCACATTGGAGAAAGATAATGCATTTGAATACTTTGGGTAATTTTAGTTAGCCAAATAGAAATTACTTATAGTCTATAGTTTGTGCCCTGCAAGAAATGTCTTGCTGTCATTCTTTGACTGTTCAGCAGTGTAAGACATGTGGCGGTCAAAGTGTTAAAATCATTATATTGGAAATAGTTTCACCAAAATGTTATGTGTCAACAGGTTGAGTGGTCTACAGATCCCTGCCAGGACTGTGACATCATCTCAGCTTTGCACAGGTCAATAAATCAGTTCATATTGTGGATGGGTTGACATTTACTGAGTCTGCCTCTTTCCTGTACAGTAAGTAAGAAGAGAGAATGATTGCTGTAAGGGGATGGATTCAGTTATTTATGCTCTTCATATATTGATTTATGCTTTGTATGAATTCTGCTGTTATTTATTTGGTGATATATCTGGCTGGAGAATTCCAAACAATTTCAGATGGCATATGGCCTCTCAGAGGAAGGTGGGGCCAGTTTTTTCCTCTTTCTGTGGAAAGTAGGTAGAATATCAACTAAATGAAGAGAAAAGCTTGTTTACTTTCAATAAATGGGATGTAAGTCTCTATTCAGCATGTTGTATGCATGTAACACGTACATACAATGTGCAAGAGATGTGTTCTTGCACATTGTATGTATTTGTTACATGCATACAACATGCATACAATGTGCAAGAGATGTGTTCTTATTTTCATAAAAATAATTTTGTACTGAGATTAATAAAAAATGCAATCAATCAAAGTAAGAATAGCATTTAAGTCTTAAAATGTAAGACTTAAGAACTAGGCACACTTATATTAAGCAACTTTATATTTGTTGTGTGTTTCCATTTTTTGTTTGTGACTTGTATGTACAATCTCTCTTTTTGAAGAGGAGAACAAATATATACTTTTTAGAATGTATGAGTAGGTTTTACATACACATCAACATTTCAATAATATCCACCAAGGTAGAGCGTTGAAGTTATTCACGAATCACCATATTCCATTGGGAATACTCATTAAGAGGTGTATTTATATTAACTTATATTAAAATGTAGGCAAAAGGATGTACAATGGACTGTTGGGTGTCTTAAAATCTGGTCCTACCTATTCCATTACTGCCTGAGTCAGACAGACCCCTGTAGCTAGCATTACCAGCACCCTGGGAGCGAGGGTTGGCTCTCCTCAAAGTGCAAGATTAATTCCTCCTGCTTTTCTGCATCTGTGTCACAGCTAAGCATGCATTCTGCTCTTCCAGAGCAATGACTGTGCAGTTCAGCCATTGGGCTGCAGTGAAAGGGGGGAGAATTGGCAGAAAGTGCTTTGGAGAATGGAACACACCTGTTTGTTCTCTCTCAATTTAGTGGATGAGGTTGCCTATAAATATATTTTGAGATTATGCTGTAAACTGGAAGACAAGAAACAGTCAAGGATTTAAATATTATTAATGTGTTAGTAGATGGAAAAAATACTTGATGTTAAGCAGTCTGAGGATAAAAATACTATTTCATTGAAGATGGATAAACTTAAAAGTGTATAACAACATGACATTTGCATATCACCTTATTTTATTGACAGTCTTAATGGATGGTATATTCTGGTAACACAAAAAAAAATTTAGACATTAGCATTTTCATCCAGAATGTTACATGGTCTCTGTAGATATTTGCAATCAATGAATCCAGACAGGGTATCCTGCTGTTATCAGATTTTAATCCAAGCCCAGATCTGATGCAGAGATCACTATACCTAAAAACAAGCAAGTTTGTGTCAGGACTAGAGCCCTGATTTCTAATGTGCTAGAAAGTGCAGCTGGTTATCCATCTGAAATCAGCTCTTCATCTCTGTAGCTGCTGTAATAGAAAAAGGAATGTGATATGGGCGGTTAACTTGACAGAGAAGAATTGTAGATTTGATGCAATCCAACCAATTAATCGGTTGTGTAGGTGACAGATGAGGATATTATACAAAGAGGAAATGTTCATCATACAAAAATAGGTGCACTTTATTTTTTAAGCAAATATCTGATAAATTATAGTACCACAATATTAATCTATTACAGGTAGCTGTTCTAACCAATTTAGTGTAATATGCAAATATACTTCTCAACACTTGCTCGGTGCAAACAAACTTTTTCTGCAACTGGTGAGCTAAAGTATAGTTATGTTAATTGGCTCATGATTTCAAGGGATAAGAACCACAGGTGTATCACATCAGTCACATCCATCATTGACTGTCCATTTAGACATATTTTAATGATGTTACTGCATGGTCTTTGTTGTGTTTAGTGGGTGTCCAAATCCATTTTCACTAGTTACATGACTGGTAACTTGAGTGCACACAGCTTATTGAGATCACAATAAGCACATTTGAGAGACATCTATGAAAAAATAAACAAATTTGTATCCCTATGCCCTTGCCCCAAACATAGTTTGTCACTGAAAAGGAGAGCTTGTGTTCATAAAGTCAACTTTAAAAAAATAACGAGCTATTGAAATTCACCTTACACCTGGGCTGATTACAGCATACAATGAAATAAGGTTTAAAGCAACATGGCAATACAACTAATACTTCCAGTCTGTGAAGGAACAAAATATTTTAAACTGCCACTGTCATGTCAGACAGTACAAACATAAATCCCTTTCTTGTTGCAACCAATTTAATACAAGTCATTAATTTGATTCTCTCATTAGTACTGTCATCAGTATTAAGGAAGGTTGTGATTATTTTTCATTAAAATAAAAATAAAATTTGAAATGGTTTATACATCCTCATATACACAATTCCTGACAGAAAAACAACAGATATTTTACAAATGGCACATTTCAGATTCACTTGTGCTGGTGTGGGTTGTGTTTTCCATGCATCCATGTATGCTGGTAGAGTATCTCAGTAGTTCTATTAAAATCACTAAAAAACCAATGTGATATTACTTTATTCATGGTTTGATTGGTGGTAATTCAACAACTTTGAACTGAATGAAAATACCAGTATGCCAGCAATGCACTTAACCACATCTCATAATAGCACAAACTTTTCCAAACTGGACCAATTTTTTTGATTTTCAGAATGCTGTCAAAGGAAAAAATAACAAGTGCTTTAGTGTGATACTAGCAAATCAACTTTCGTTGGAGCTATCATAACCTAGTGGCTCATTTAAGTCCCACTGAGTCTGCCAGCTGTTTATCACAATGACATTTGCTTGAATATAGGGGCTAAATTTATGGTTATTCATAACACATTATTGTAGATGCTTCCAATGTATGCTATACTTAAAAAATAAGCTTGTCTGCACAATACATCTAGGTTTCCTAGTTTACCAATCAAACCATACTTTTCAAATAATTTTTCACATAATCTTATGGTTTACAAGTGAAGAAATCATTTACAATTGGTTCTTTTCATTATAAAATAGAATGGGCGACATCCTCAAAAGACTCATTTAAAAACAACATCAGTTCTAATTTTGAACTGATTCTGAGAGACTAAGCCCATTTGATTCGGTCCTTTCCCAAGTGTTTGTATCCTGGCCAAAATTTTAAGCAATGTAATATGTATGAAACTATTGTAGGAGTAATTATCTGTATTTGTTATTAAAACAATAGCATGTAGCAGACCCTTTGCAGAAGGTATGCAGCGGAACATTGCATGCCACTAGATGGAGACCTCATTCATACTAATCTGAACAGTATGCCAACAAATCTCACATGTGATGACTGTGCGCAGAATTGGGGACAGCCAATCAGAAATGGCAACCATCAGCATTTGTTGAAATTCTACTGGAAGTTATTTTTCATGATGGACACATTAATCAGATATGAACAAAGGACATAGATGTATAACACTTCTTGCCCGTTTCAGTTGTAGAAGAGGCACCGATCATCTAAAACCTTTTTATCTCAGACTAAAAACAGGAATTGCTGATGGAAGACATGTTGTACTTCAGGTCTGCCAATCACAATAGAAAGACTTTTCATGGTAGTCTTTGGTAACATAATTTCAAGGAGTAAAACTTGACAGCTAAAATGTCATTAATACATCTGATGGCAAGACATCAGCTGATACTGTATGTGAACTATATATGTATCTGCCATTTCCAGCTATCTGATGTATGCGTATATCAGCTGTTAGGCTATATTCATTGGTGGAGTTTGAATTATGTTGAATATACTCTTTCTTGAAATGCAGATAACACTTCCATGTGGTTAATGTAAAAAAACAGCTTTAAAACTTGTAAGTTGTTAAGTAATTTCAAATCATTAATTATGCATTTATTAATCATTATATGCTAATCCATGTGTTCGTAAACCTTAGTAAATTACCTTGTCTATGGCTTGAGGCTAGTTGATCTTGGTGACCTCTGTCTGCCTTCTAGATACCTTAGCCAGTCTATAACATGCCTAGAAAGCTGATCTGAGTGATGGTTCACTTGCCAAAAGTGATCAGTTGTAGTCAAACTAGCATCAAGCAACATAAAGTGGTTAAATGATACTGAAGTAATATTTATGAGACATGAGAAAAATCATTTATAATGAACCATAAATTATGTTAATATTTGTATAATAATAAAAATGAACACATTACATACTGCACAAAAATGCTGAGTGGTTTTTGTGCACAGAGCCAGCATGAAAAGCCCGGAATGAGGTTTAAGGACTTTGGATCTTATTGAGATGTACAGTATGCTACTTTTCTGACAAAGCACTTGGGGAGTTGCTAATGTTCATATTCTAGAATGACTGATGTCAACTGTGGCTCCCGGCAACAAAACTATTCAGACTGATTGTAATTATGCTGACCACAATGGCCTCAGTGGAGACACTTAATAGATTTAAATGTGCAGTTACACACCAAAGGCTCAGCTGTCTTTGTTGTTATTCTCCATTGAGAATGAGAGGCAGCAAAGAGCGGCTGAATTTCTTTATATTGAGACAAAGACATGGTGACAACTGGGGTTTCTCTACAATTAATTGTATAATGAATACATTTATCTCCATATATGTTGACTCCATATATCTTCACAGAAGGCTTTTGCTGCCTTTTTGATACACAATGAATCGGTACATGATATAACATAATTGATATACTGTATTTTATGAAGCCAATAGTTTTCTGGCTTGTAAACATTTAGGGAGTTTCCAGCAATCATTATTGTATAGTTACCTACAGTTATCTACTACATTCTTGTCACAGATGTGCCTGGTTCCCCCCAGGCTACAAGCTCTTATCAGGCCCCCTCTATTACTGCGTGGTAGTGATGTGAAAGTCAAGTTTCATTGACCCATAAAGGATGTGGAGACCATTAGGTATCAATAGACGACCATTTTTGAACCAATAAAAAGTTTTTTGTGACAGCAAAATGCATGCCTGGTTAAAATCATTGAGTCTCTGGTAGTATATGCTAGCTCTAACCATTTTTTTTGCATGACCATCCTGTCGATGCAACTGTGAATGGCCTGCTCTGTGTAAAAAATATTGACTTGCAGGCAGTTTGATTTGAAGGTTGCATGATTTCAACTGCAGCACGTCTTGCACAGACGTGGATGGCTGAGCGGTGACTCAAAAGGCAGAATATTTCTGATTCCAAACTGAAGCAGAAGAATACAATTCATTTAAAGTTTTAATGGCCTATTTTTTGGGGGTATTTCTAATACTAACTAGCAAAAGATTGTCATGAGGGTGTTTTGGTTTGAGGCTGTGCCAGAATTTAAATAATAATTTTTGTAAAAAGTAATATGTATTTTTGTATGCAATAATTCAAGCATTTTACAGAGGCAGCAGCAAATTTTATATCCATACATTCTGTACTATATTGGATTTCACAAGTCCTTTAAACTCTGAAACTTCATAGTATAAGAATCACACTTTTCATCTGTTTGTCCACAAATTACTACACTGTTGCTTATATCAACAAATGCCAGTAAATGTGCTTTCAAAATCTAAATGGATTGGATTATACATATAAAATAGCGGTGTAATCAACAAGAGTTTTCTTTGCATGCTTGTAAAATTAGCTATGGACCAATGTAGATATTCCATTATAAAATACATAACCCACTCCTTATTACTGCCAGTACTTATTTAAAAATGTGTGGAGGGAAATATTTTCCACCATTCAATAATATGAGATCATTGCAGTGTTGAATTAAATAACATGCTCCAATAAAGCATTTGTGCTTTTTAGTTTCCATCAATGGCCATGAACTGCTTTTAATCATATTTGTCTCCATTACTCCCATTGAGTGATTTAGGTATTTTGTTTGGCCTCTGACAGAATTAATTTACTCAGTTATTAAAGTTGACTTCAGAACAAACTGAATATTTGACAATTCCATTATGTACATATGTGTTGGCATTGAACTGTCTTTTTATCCAGCCTTAAGTTTTTTCTGGAAAATGAAATGTTTTGTTACCTAAGAGCTGATATGATATATGATATCAGTAACAAATTAAAGTCTAGTGAGGATTGTTAATTGTTATTACATTATTTCAACAGGACTATCAATGTGAATGCGCCAACAATATCCTGACATGACATCATATTTGATCATTTTGCCATCATGCCAAATTTCTTAAACAAGATATGTACACATACAGTAATATAGTTTGTGTCAGATATCAAGAGGTAAGATGTACATTATCAAATATTATGTTGTTCTGTTTCAGTGCAAGCACTTCAATAATCACTATCCTGTCCTCATGACTGCTGTTATCAGCTATCCCAATCACACAGTTGTCAGGTGGGGCATTCTCTTGGCATGTGGGGCATGTATCTGTATGACTTTGGCTTGCAGAACGGAAAAAAAGATGGGTGTTTGATCTTGAAAGCCTAATTTGCTCTTCTCTATATGTACACAGAGACTACAATGTTTCTGTTATCACCTTAAATCATGCATAAAATCAGTGTTGTGTTATATACACTTCAGTCTCTTAAGTAATGATAGTACGTTGCTGGTGTTCAGGCAACGCTCACTCATCCACACACATTGACAGAGAGCAGGGCCCACTAACATAGGATCTGTTAGACTCCACTACATTTCTATTTTTTTCCTATATGTAAACTAGAAGTAAAGAAGGCATCTTGGGAATATCTAAGGGTGGAAATTTATGGCACAGTAGTGGTTTAATAGTCTGCACAATATGCCATGAAATAGCTGGTCTTAGCAAAACTCAAAGGTATACTGGTTATATGAGATATCTTGATTGGGGATGCTTATGGAAAAAGAAAAAAACTTGATGAATATGTTGAGCTGCCAGTTCCCCATGGAAGTATTGTACAGTACTGTGGAATATAGTAAAACACTGTATAACAGACAGAAAAGAATAATAGGCCATCAATGTGATGATATTGTAAGAGTCATCCAGTTCAACATTATCTCGAAGACAGTCTATACCATGACAAAGGAGTAAACTCCCCTGATCACTCTTCCTACCTGTCTGTTTTAAAGGCTGACAGACATATAGCACCACTTATGTCTTATAAAACATATTTTATAAATATGTTTATTGAGATATTATTCACCCAAAACATGTATTTCATTTTCCTTCAAAGCAGACTGGAGGAGATAAGCTGGGTAATATTGACCTTGTTTAGATTCATAAGGACACAGGTTACTTTGGGACGATATTAGGGTTCATTTGGGAGCAGTGAAACTTTGTATTTCCATTCCTGACCTTCTGTTATAGCCCAAATATAAATGGAAATTTTACTACACCCCAAACACCACATTCTTCTATTTCACAGTCCTTGGGGAAATATCAAATTATGATAATGAAGAGGTCTTTGAATGTATTTTCCTTGGAGGCACCGAAGAAACAGGAACATATAATAGATCATTCAAAATCATACACTTTTTTGTAAACAACAAGAAAAAAACATGACTCTACATATTTGCTATTTTCATTTCAACTCAATAAAACAATGAGAAGTTGAGAGTTGAAAGATAAATAAATAACCAGAAAAAAAGATGGGTTTTTCTGAGTGGCACATTGCGTGAACCAGGCCAGTTTTCATTAGTTTTATCCTTGCCATATTGTTGCCTGAAGGCCCTGGAATGTCAGTTCTAAAATCTTTGAGATTTTCCTGGGGAGTTTCAAAATTCATCTTACCCTTTAGCAGAGCTTAACACTGGCTCTGTTCCAGAGGCCTGACAATGTCTTTTGGTCTTCTTTAGCCACAGTCCACTGTCCTATGTGATCTTCTGTTCTGTCAAGCCAGCGCAACAGAAAACATTTTTTATTGTTTTCAACTGATTAAAAAATGAACCTGCAGTTCATGAGTGTCTACTTGCACAACCTTATTGCATGATAGATATGACACGACCTGTTTAAAAGTAGGACCAGTCTCATGCAGGAGTTGAAGAGGAATATATACACAGTAAACTTTAAGAAGAACAGACATAATTACATATTATTATTAAGACTGTGACCGCGCCTGCCCACTCCTGCAAAGACTGTGACCGCGCCTGCTCGCTCCTGCAAAGACTGTGACCGCGCCTGCTCGCTCCTGCAAAGACTGTGACCGCGCCTGCTCGCTCCTGCAAAGACTGTGACCGCGCCTGCCCGCTCCCGCAAAGACTGTGACCGCACCTGCCCGCTCCCGCAAAGACTGTGACCGCGCCTGCTCGCTCCTGCAAAGATTTTAACCGTGCCTGTCCATGCCAGCCTGACATGATTTTCTATTGAAATAGTAGGCTACTTGCTCCCATCCTGACAAGAAAAGGATTAGACACACATGTTGCCAAGGACACCATTTTTTTTTATTACAGACAGCCCCCGACTTACAATGGGATGTCGTTCCAATACACCCATCGTAAGTGGAAATGCATTAAATACACCTAATACACCTAACCTACCAAGCATCATAGCCTCACCTAGGCTACCTTAAATGTGCTTAGAACACTTACATTAGCTTACAGTTGGGCAAATCCATTAACACAAAGCCTATTTTATAATATAGTGTTGAATATCTCATGAAATTTATTGAAAACTGTACTGAAAGTTACGTTATCGCACATTGTAAAGTCTAAAAATCGTAAGTCAAACCATTGTAACACACAACTGTCTTACCAACTTAACAAGGCACAACAAGGTTCAGGTTAGCCACAGGAGCACTAAGTAAAAACAGAAGCATTTAGCCTTTTGAATGTGCTCTCAAGTTTTTGTGAGGTAATTTGATTTGTTTCAACCTAAGAAAAAAACAAGACAAAACCAGCCGAACACTTAAAAAGTTGAAATTATTCTAAATTACCATGCAAACCCACCCATATCAGCCTAAAAACATCGTATCAATCCCAATCCCATTGCACAACTCTACACTACATTTTCCCACTACATAATTTAATACTAAAAAAGGAATCTTACTTCAAATAACAGATTACAGCTCCACCTCAACCAGTCATAAAATTAGAAAAAAAAAAAAAAATCAAAATTTCCATTAAAATGCATGCCATGGTTCTTTATAAGAATATCTTAATGTTGAATTACACTTACATTTTTTAGACGTTCAAGGGAGACCTGGAGGGGTAATTGTTCAATGCTTGCTACACCTGCATATGGAAAAGTTTCAACTTTACCTTGTTTGTTCTTGGAACAAACTACCTTAAAAACCTGGGTTGATTTCATTGATTATGTCTCTTAAATGGAGAAGTGCTCAAGATGAATTAACATCATTTATTGATCCCATACCCTCTATTAAATGTAATGCTGAGTTCAGCAATTAAAGAGTCAGTTTTCCAATGACCAGAATTTTCAGTTTTTTTTATAATGTGCTTCACTAAACAATAATGTAGTGGAAATTCATAACATCTTTTATGCCTCAGGCATGCATAGCCTAACCATAGAAATGTGTGTGACAGCCAGTGCTGTAGGTAGATTACTTAAAGCTTTGGATAATTATGTCAAGGTAGATTTTTTTTCTCACTGTTACAGCCAGTGGTTACAGTGATAAGTATTACATGATATAAGTGTCAGTGAGAGCTTTGCTAAATGTCAGTCCCAAGGTCATCATTTTTCATACATATAATTAGATCTGTCCTTGTAGCTACATAAATAATGATAAAACAGGCCACATTTTGTTCATGTGACGAAGAACAGCTTTGAGCAGTGCATCATAAAAAGGACAGCTCTTTGTTTATTTCAGGCTTTTATTTTAATGGATTTAAACTTCAATACAAGGTATCAATGTAAACCAATCAGCGCAGAGAAAACATTTTCTGACCATTATGTTTTTTGGTGGGGAATGTGCCATTTTACAGGAAGAATTAGCATTATTCATGCTTCAATATGGGTCCTCCAACATCTCAGCCCTGCATGGGCTGGACCTGGCAGAATAAGCTATATCAGAATAAGATTTGCTGTGTAATAAACCATTAAAAGAGCTGCTCCTCTGTCAGAATACCCCCCTCTGTGGATATACTGCAAATAGTTAACTATTTCATTTGAAATCAAGTGTCAGTCTATCTCTGTGAGTGAACTTTGGCTTATGACCTCTGCTCCTGATCCTGATTCCTGATCCAGTTTTTCCTGTTTTTTCCCCATATACCATTCAATATTGGTAATTAGTGTTGACATCAACATGGAATATGTAGACAGAAAAAGACAAAAAAAGAGTGGTACAACATTCAAAATGAAAAAAAAAGAGAAAAATTAGTCATTATGAATTAAACTAAATTGCTATGACATTTCTGTCTACATGTTCAATATTGATGTCAACATTGAGTGGCCGTTCACATTGAATGTAGTGGATACAGATTGCAGTAGTTGATGAGGGCTCAATCCTTGATCATCAGAATCTGCCCTTCAAATTTCAGTGTAAAAGATGTGTATCCTTAGCGAAGGTTAGGATCGTACTCATATTCAGGTGGCTGTGGTCATTTTTTTTCTGGTGAAAATTGACCCTCCTGTGCAGTTGTGATGTCAGCACTTATAAATAAGCTCAGAGGAGTACCACTGAAGTTAGACAAAAAGTGATGAAAACTTTATGTTTTTTACTTTGATACCCTGAGAACTCATTGTATCAGGTTTCATAAGCAATCTGAGCACACAATTCTGAAATGTTCTTGTTTTTTCTTTGCTGTTTTTAAATCATAGTTGTGATTAACTAAACTCTCCCACTGTCTCTTCCACTGAATTTGTGCTCTTATTTACATTACACTGTACTTTAATGCTGCAGCCAAAAATAAGCACAGCTAATTAAGGCAAGAAACTCAAGCCACATTCTAAATTCGGTAACATCCAGTTAAAGTCTGCTGACATTTTCTGTGGCATCACTGAAGCTCACACCTATCAGATTGTGACAATGATCCTTACTGTGCATCTAGCAGTCTACTTAAATGCCAGTTCAAGCATACTTAACATGGCTTTATGCTGCCATTGTAAGACTGTAATGCTTTTTTCCTTTTTTCGACACAACAATTTCGGCTTTTTTTTTATCTGGCATTATGGGTATCTGACTGATTTTTGCTCATAGCATATCACCTACTTTAATAATGTCATTTTTGAGCCTGCTCAGCAGAGAGCACCCTAAAAAACATAGCCATCCATGAAAATGTGCCTATTGACACTTGACACATAACACTGCACTCTCAAACCAAATACATGTTTTCCTGGCTGAATTATTTTTAATTAACTATCATGAATATAAATACTTATAAAGTAGCAATAAATTGAATTAAGTTAAAAACACATTTTAATTTGCGTGTACTCATTTGTACTGCACATTTATAAATTTGTACTGTAATAAATACCATATTGAATAGGTTACATAGAATACATTTACTATGCGAACAATCCTAATTATCATTACGTGATTTTGGTTCAGTTTGGCAAGTGGTTTTAATGCCCTTGCAAAAGACAGACATTGCTGTGGTTGAGACATTTTGCTTGTAAAAGAAGAGGTCTCTATTTTAATATATCCCATTAAATGTTTAGAAATGGACTAAGACTGTTTCTCAAAAAGAATGGATTTTACTGGCTAAGTTTGTCAGGTGCATTTTAAGTCAGCATTTTACAAGAAAATGAAAAGATCAATGCAGACAAAACACTGAAATGTCAATGATTAGCATGTTTATTCAAAATAAAATGAGCAAAGTCCAATATATTTTGAAACATCATTATTACAGATTAAGGTCATTTGAGGTGCGAAGGGTGAATGGGACAGGAGGACTCATTAAAGACAGCCTCAGTTGGGTTTTCTACCAACACAATTTATGGACACCAAGTGTTGTGCCATGAAAAAAATAGGTCATTTTTACCAAAATGTTGTTTCTGCTGTTTCATAAAAACAAGAAAAATAAAATGGGATAAGGACATGCGTAAATTTATTTGGGGAGCCAGGACAGAAAAAAAATCCACCCATTAATTTTCTGATGCATGAATGTGTGAAAATAATTTCATTGCCAGGTGAACCATAACATTGAAATAAAAAAAAAAAACGGGTGTGTATCATTGGCAAGGAAGCTTCCCACTTAGAACATCCCTTGTTAGTTAACGGTTTTCTAAAAAGGTTGATGGCATAGACTCAACAGACTCTTTGGTGAATACGTCAACTATCTCACAGTCTTTATGACTTCTGATTCAAAATCGTTTGTTTAACGCCACAAGAGTGAAAAAACTACTGTCAAACTAACTAGCTAATTAGCAAACTAACTACCAAGCCAGCTTCAGTAGCTAAACAAGTGAAACCAGATTCTTTACAACTTACCGGGCCTAATTTACCAAATGTGAGCTGAATGAATTTGATCGTAAATCATTTGTAAATGCATTTACACAAAAATGTGAGATTTAACAAAGTTTTCATATATCAGGTTGTTTTTTGGATCTGAAGAGATTTCCCGAGTGCTCTAAACTGTTTGTATTGTGCACTTAAATGGAAAAACATGGCCTTAATGAATGTTTTTCATGTTTTTGCTTTACTGATTCCATTCACTCATCTTTTATTGGATTAAATGAGTAGCAAATTATTTAGTAGTAATATAGTAATATTTACAACAGTTCAAATTGTTATATAAAATCAGTATTGTATGCAACAGTAAAACAGGCGATGCTTCATTTGTGTAATCCTGATTCCTGATTCCAATTGAATCCAATTCTTGAATCAAAATAACTGTTAAATTTTACATGAATTCCATAAAACACGAGAACGTGACCAGTTCTTCTGGCAACACATCTCCAAAACAGCGCAGAAATACGACTGTCATAATACATGTACGTTCTCATTACATTCTTGTTATTGAGAACGTAATGTTATTGGATTAACATAGCCAGCTGATTGGGCAATTTACTGTGTAGGAATTTGCCAGGAATTTGCCACGGGACATGCCAATCCCACCCTTACTCCCCCACAATGAGCTTTTTCTGAGATGGTGATTTGGTTTTATACTTCTATAACCAGCTATACAATAAGCTATGTAATCAGTTGTGCTTGCGATTTCTAGTTGCCTCAGAACAATTCTGTTTACTCTGGCTATTCTTTACCTTCATATTATTTTTATTTTTCATGAAGAGAAACACAGCTTCTAGCAATTTTCACTGAATGCTATGCCAGGAATAATTACATGTTTACTTTGGCCACACAGCATCACACAGTGAGAAAGAAGGAACCAGTGAAATGGAAGGAGTATGAAATGCCATGTGAATTATGAAGGAAAACAATAAAACACAGAGACGAGAGAAATAGTTTTTTTTTTAGTTTCATTGATCTTCTTTTGGAGGAAGCCTGGATTCCATTGGCTTCCCTAGATAGCCAACACTGGAAAAAAAGAACACGTGTCCAACAGCTACTGCATGGAACAGATATCATTGTGACTGTACTTGACAGTCTGATGACTGTTGTTTATTGTTAACAGCCAAATCCAAACTCACATTTTCCTTTTATATTAGACATCTTATTCCTTATTCCTCTTGAAGAAATATGAATAATTTTAAATTTTATATGAACTTAATGCTGGATACCTCATTCCAAAAATGTGTTGAGAGTGTGAGGCATTCATTTTGATGGTTGAGGTCCTGTTCATTGTTGATACATATACTGTACTGTATGAGGGCATTAAGTCCAGATTTCTACACATTGAAAGCATGTGTAAAAAAGCCTCTTGCCAACTTAAGATGACTGAGAAAGTAGATACTTTGAGGTCAGATACTCTAATGTGATGACTGGTGTTCACCAGTGCAATTATGCATACCACGCTCATTCCAGGGAATGTCTATGACTGAACACAAAGGTAATTTCAGAGCTGCCTGCCTTTATTCCTTATGAAACATTGTTCTTTGGATTAGACTCCTTAAGGCACACTACAATGAAGGTAGAGGTCAAATGAAATGAAGGGGAGTGAATGCTTACAAAAGTAATTTAAAATCCATTTGTGTACTGTTGAGTGTTAAATGGATATTCTTAGTTTATAGAGTACTACTTTTTGCACAGGGAGGCTCACGAGTTTAACAATGGTACACATAACCATACATTGCATTAAAACCATTTATATCTGTAAGTGATGGCTTTAAACCCTAAATATGGAGCCCTTTCTGTGGAACATGGAGCACAGGAATGTGACTGCAGAGCAGGTGTGAGTCGCATGGCTGGGAGTGCGTCTCTCATCTGTGTTATTAATGGCTATGGCCAATCATTAAAATCTGCACTGGTGAGTCACAAATATGCTTCACCTTATCATAGTAATGGGTCAGTTGTCTAAATCCATTAGTTTCCTTGTTCGCTGAAGACCTCCCCTGGCAGGGTGCCAGCAGGTTTGTGAACTGAACATGTTAGATAACGTGTAATTGGGAATGCATATGTGAAACGTGGATTTTAATGAGGCCCACTGAAACTTTATTTTAGCAAACATATTGCATAGGAGATGAGCATGGTTAACCTAACATGTTATCTGATTGGTCAATATGTAGCTTCTGATTGTTGCCTAAGTGTCCTTATTGGATCTTATATGGAGGTAAAATTATATGCTAGTGAATCAGGTTTGCCAGGTGGAAGTTCTTCACATTGTATGAGGAAGAAATTTTGCAATTTGAAACACATGTAAAGATAGTGAGCGCTTGTTTAGCTTGGCTGGACATGTGGTGAATGACAGAAGAAACAGAAAATCTGGTATTAAGGCAGAAATGCTTCTCTTGGAAGTGGTATAATGCAACCACTCTGTTAAAGTGGTTGTATTATACATAGGCTAGGACAAAATATAGCTGATTTGTTTGTTTCAAAATGTTTGTTGTTGTACTTGTTACAAAACCTGTTTTACTTTATTTACATTTGGCCAAGTAGTAAAGTGAAGTTCTGTAACCTGTTGCATTTTTTATTTTAAAATGGTAATTTTATATATTTTATATGTAGGTAATAGTTATTAAAGATCATATACAAAAATGTGTTAGTGTTGGCTGTCAATTACATTGAACTAAACAAAACTGGAATTGACCTGGATCGATAACAGAAGGTTAGGATCAGGATCATCCAAAAAAATACAATTGGTGCATTCCAAATTTCGGAGGTGTTGCATGTTTACAGATGGCTTTTGCTTTTAGTATACTTCACTGTGTATGTTGCATCTGAAATAGGCTTTATATATCAAATTACCTTGACAGAAAAGAGCGTGCAATGCTTTCACTTTACCATTGAAACTTCTCTTTCATGGATATATGTATTCAAATACAGCAGCACTCTGTATGCAGAATCTTTACATCCTTGCCAAATATTGAAAATTGAGGCTCACTGACCCTCATTTATGAAATGATCATACAACCAAATGTGACTGTAAACTGAATGGGCCTAGATATTTAAGTTAATAGACATGTAAATTAAAAATAATAAATCAGATTTATCAACCATTGAAGATATTGATGCTCTAATTGGCAAGAAATAATGTTTCATAAATCACATGAGAGACTTTCCGTGAGATATTTTCCAAGTTTTTATATGTGCTCATTTTTAAGGTATACAGATAAAGGATTGCCAATTTATTTCCACTCATGGACAGAGGTTAGGGGAAACATAATTTACACACACAGAAACATAAAATCTAGGAAAATAAGGACAGCTACCCTAAGCTTCATGAAGTAATGATAGAGGGAAGTCAAAGCTACTTTTAATATCAGGCAGAGGTACTTTGCAGAGGTGGCTGCTTTTGACATCCACTTAAACCAAACCTACCTTTCATCGAGGAATCGTTACAAACACTCCTAAAAAGTCTTCAATGACTTTTGATTGAACATGCAAAATTCATTATTTGTTGATCAAAAATATTTTAAGATCCTGTGGCCTTCTCAGTAGGTGAGGGGTGGGACAATGACAGATAACTGGCTTAATGAAAATATAACTGGCAGCCATTTTTCACTTCTTGAATCCTAAACACTAGAGATCTAATTTCAGTCTGTCATTTTCTACATAAAGTTTTCATGGAGAACAATTGTGAATACTGGTATATAGAAAAGACAAAAGGCAATTGTATTGGGTAAGAATCATGGAAAAGCAACATTACAACCTGTTAATACGCTGGAGCAGTCTATACTACATAAAGACTGGATTAAACATCTGTGTTTGGTTTCAAACTGCAAGTTATTATTAATTTACAGTTGTCAGTGATTATTTCCTTAGTAGTGAAGACTGTGATATACTGTTGGTTAATTTGATACTTGCTCACATAAATAAATGCTAATGTTAGTTATTGTTTTTTGTTGGTTAATCTGATGCTTGCTAACATAAATAAATGCTAATATTTGTTACCATTTCTTGTTGACTGTTGTAAGGTTAGATGATTGTTGATAGTCAGAAAATAATTTAAGTGTGAGTTTAAAGCAGGGTTTAGCACAAGAGTTGTACTGTGGATACTTTTATATTATGTCCTTCAATTGTATAGAACAATACAGTACAAGCAGAAAAACCCTTTTCCTCATACTTCATTGGCTATTAGTGCAGTTTTCTGCACCATATGAGATAAGACTGGTAGAAGTTGTTCCTTTGGTTCAGATCAGGGAGTATATAAACACTAATGAAATCAGTTAAAATGATCAGGCTGTCTTTCTTATATTAATGGATAGATACTCTATAAAAATACACATGCAACATAGAAGCTTTTGAACAATAGGGGGTTATTTTAAATCTTTGTCCTTTGAAACTGTATGACACCATGAGTATACCCTCTAAAACTCATTCACAATGTTGTGAAGGTGTTGGTTTCTTTGGACCTGAAACTGTACAGTATGCTACCATTTGAACAGTTGTTGAAATTTACATGTCTTAAGGACAACAGTAATAATATGCAGATTAATCAACTTTTGGTACACTCCTACCCAGTGGAAATGAGCTTTTTTTCTGTGTGATAGTGTTCTCTTTATACATGTCAAACAGGCTCAGGGCAACTTTGTTAAATGCTATTAAGCCTCCTACATTTTCATCTCACAAATTGTGACTCATTCACTCCTGCCTCTTCCATTTCCCTTCACAACATAAGATAGGGAAATGCAAGTGTGACTTTTTCTCAAGTCAACGTTGTGTGCTTATTGCCTGACAGAACAACACAACACTGAAAAGATGTGTATTTTCACCATCTTATGAAAACAACTACTTTTTTAATTTTCCACTCACACAGGAGGAAACTAGGGAAACACCCTCAAAAATATACCAACAAAACGTGAACCATGCATACCCAACAAATTAGAACAATGCATGTGTTTAAATGCAAACATGAGTTCCTAAAATGAAAGCTTTTTCTCCTAAGTTAGTAAAATGGGCAGAGTTATGAACAGGGGACTATGTGAAATTAGCCACAAGACCCCCTTATGTACAAGATTTGCCCAGTGGTGTGAATAGTAGGTGAATTTGTTCTTCAGCTCTAGGCCAAGGCTATAAGTTCCAGCTGGCTACTAGACTGCACTTACATGCACTCACAAAATGGTGGAAAGGGGCTAACTATCATCCTGTAGTGTGTGTGTGTGTGTGTGTGTGTGTAGCATGTGACAAACTGCAAAACCGCGTTTGTGAAAATGTGAAAATCAACCGTAAGGGAAACCAACAAAGGGAGGATGGTAGAGGAGAAAGTCTGTGGGAGCAGCTGTGCTTCGGTCACAGTCTTAGAAGATTTTGAAACCAGGCCAAATCCTGTCCAGAGTCAGAGCCATTGCACATTAAAGGAAAGCCCCTCAGTAGCAAAACTGTTCCACCACTCAGCTCTGTCTGATGTGTTCTAATAAAGCTTTGGACTCCCATCACTGAAGTGTCCTGGAGTCACGCAGTTTAAGTGACAATATTGCTTTTAAAGATACCTAGTCTATTTCCCTTGTATTTACCACAGTCAGAGAAGAAGACTCCTGTTGGGTTATGCATTAGAAGTGTGCAATGTACAGTTTAAAAGGCAGTAATGCCTAGCAGAAATGCATTCTGAATTGATTAACAAGGTATGATGGATAAAACCCACAATTAAGAACAGTTTTTTCATGGATATCATCTTTGTACACTGATGGTCTTTTATGCACATATATTTTTTTACATAGATATGCATTACTGGGGTGAATATTTTATAAATGTAAATAAGGACAAACAGTAATTACATTGCAAGCTGTGAAGCTATATAAAGCAATTCTCCCGAGCCAGACAGCTGGCATTGGACTATAGAGTATTAGTCTGCAGCTGCTATGTAAAGTGACACAATAATGAATGCTTCAACAGAGAACATTTGTCCCCAAAAAGTGAAGAATTGTAAAGTAATTTGACTTTGACTGAGCTTTGATGGACTGCCATATATTAGTGGTTTCGAGTGTTCAGGGGAGTATATTTGGGCACTTCTGGACATTATGAGCTTTGTACCTCTCTGCTAATATCTAACATGAATGTTCAATTATCTTTTCTTAATTCCTCCACCCTCTTCCTTTATTCTTCAATTGATTATATATTTTCTAACAAATTTTTGTCTGCATTTCACTTATTGTTATTACTATGTCTTTTCACAATGTTTTTGTTATTCATTTATTTTTCTGTATTGTTGTGTATTGTTTGAACCATTTGCATACTGATGCTTGATTCTTGGATAACTTGCATTGAATTGACATAGTATATCATTTCCAGCTGAGATGCCTGTTCTATCATTATTCACCCCTGACATCATTCATTTGAGGGCAGCTCTTGAGATGGCCTATTTCCCTTCAGTTGTGCCGCATTTATTAAAGGACTTTCTAAATTACTGCAATTACAATCTAATCAACAGTATGCCACCCTTGCATTGTGAGCCAGTCAAGGCACATTTATTTAAGGTTTAGATTTTCTGATCTATCATCTGTTACACCACTAACCAGGAAGTTCCCTTTGTGATCAAACCATGCATTTTTTGATGAGCACAACATTTGAGGTACAGCATTCTTTTGCTCCGGTGAAAACTAATTTCATGCATTGTCAGTTGTAGAAACAATGTTTTGACTGATTGCATGAAGAGGAATTTAATATACTGACAATTCAGCCCCTTTTCTTATCCTTGCCTGTATTGGATCAAGTGCTTTTTTGTTAACTTGTGCTTATTGACTAATTTCTAAGCTGTTTACTCTTGTTGTGATGGTTTTGGTTTTCAGTCATGGCCCTTGTGTTTGATTGAATTATTTTTTATTGAGTAATCACTTGGGGCATTCTGCCATGGTTTATTGTATGTTAACAAGAGACCTAAATCACATTTGGCAGCTTTACTCATTTGAGCAGGTGACTCAAGAGACACAATTGTTAATTCCAAATTGCCTGATTAAATTGTTCAGAAATACACACATTAATATAATTTTGTCCACCATTACTGTTCTATACAGCTGGGTAGATAAACTATTATTTCTTGTTTCCGTCTTTTTTCTGTCTAAAGCTAAAACCAAAGAAATAATGTTGTTGATTTCACCAGTCATTTCATTGCTTGATTTCAACCGCTTAACATCCCCATTTAATGAAAATATCCTCAAGCATTATTTGCTCCTGAGATAATGCACCTACAAGCCCAGTTACAGTGAACAGTGAACATGTTCAGATTTTATAGATTCTGATATTTAGTCGCAAGGTGTACTGCCCTGTGTCTTCCCCTTGCCACAGTCCATATGGTGTGCACTAATTACCCAAGACCTCTTTATCAGGTAGCAACAGTAATTTTACCTGTGGTGCTCAGTATAGATCAACCAAACAGTGTGAAGGGGACCTGCTGTTTGACTCATCATTTGGATGTGTCATTGCTTATTGTGTGTCTTTTAATGGAAATACTAAAAATACTCAGCTCTGCCCTCATAGTGGCCGCATATTATGCATATCCTTCCAAAGTGGTGGGCCAGAAAACCAGGTTTTGTGACTTTTTTTCATATGTGGTTAACAGTAGTTTTTACAGAATTGGAAGGATACAGGTATGAGGAGGGAGGAATTGCTGTTGTAATTACTCGTTTAATACTTGCTGACCTGCCATAATTACAAAATCAGTTTAGGTACAACACTGTTTAGATTTGGGAAGGAGGGGGGGCGGTACATGTTGTCTGGCTCAACGTCAGACATATCAAACATTAAAACAGCAACATGTTTGTATCTCGTCTCGTACTTGCATAGTGTTGTGCTGATCATAGAAGTAGCCGTATCTGTAGTGACCCATGCAGACAAATACAGTCTGTCTTTCAGGTGAGTGACTTAAACATTACTGCTAAACAATACAGCAGAAACAATTCCCCTGTTTTTCAGAGCAGGTCAATTTATACAACAAAGGCAGCATAAAGGACAAATGACAAAGCCAATATGTCTGTTTGTTTGAGATGAGTGGAGTGAATCATTCATAACAGCTCACAATTGAAATGAGATAAATATGGAACAGAAAGTAAGAGTAACCCTGAGACAGAACATTACTGAACAGAAAACACTTGTAAAATGAATGATTGAGGACAGTCATGTCAGACATTATATGGCAATGAGGAGACACTAAGGTTAAACGCCTATGACAAACTGGAAATCAGGATGCTGTTTGTGGCTTTGAGTCCCTTTGAGACATACGGAGGCTTTTTGTATTACCACTTTATACTGTACTCTGTGGTGATGTCACTTTATTTTTTTCTATTTTCATTCTTGTCAGACAATGAATAATAAACAAAGCTAACAGCATCCAGCTGTTAAGTGCGTTTTCATATAAGTTGCATGTTGATTTACATGTTAAACCAATTGATATACAACAGATTTACAACTTTGACTGTGGTGGAAAGAAATAAACATTCAGCTATAGTTTAAAATAGTATTCTTTTTCATAATTTTTTTTTGTTTTTGACAAAACTTTTTTTTATTATACTTACCAATATTGTTGCTGTAGGCCTGTATATAGGTTTGACAGTTTTTTTATACCTATTCCCATTATTTTGTGAGATAGCCAGGCAATCATTTCCATTTACATTTAGTTACCATATACAAACGTAATGAGAGAAGATCATACTGTGTTAGTGTATTACTCTAAAAAGCTTTAAAAATATTTCTCAACAAACATCTATATACCATTGCCATAATTACCAACTATTTTACACACAAATGTATGGACTATTGTTTTAAACCATTGTTAGAATGAATACTGAACATTTTTTTAAATATTTCTTGGCTGGCTTCAGTTACTTGTGTGGCAAGACAGCTAATGTTAAATGTTAAACATTTATTCTAGCAATGCCAACATAACAACATTGATAGTGATTCAAAAGTCATAGTATTATAAAAACATTTATGGTATACAGGATGAGGTGGTATCTATTGGGGACATTATCACTCTTTTTGTTGTTTTGTTAATGGTTGTCTAATATTAAAGTACAGCCTGTGTATCTCACAGGTAGATTAGACAGTGTGCTTATTCCCAAATCATGTCAGTGGGGACTAGAAATTCTAGGTAGGAACTGAGTACAGTATAGGTAATGAGCTCGGCCATTGACAGGTTGGTAGTAACATGGCTTTCTCTGGCTTTATAAACTTGCTGTCTAGATGACCATTTTAAATTTAGTTTATGTTGGCTACTAGAAATTTACTAGAAGTAGTACATTTTCTAGTAAAGAAAGTTACTAGAAATTATTGCAATTGTGAGATTAATATTCACATCAGAAAATTCAGATCGTCAAGAATTTTTGTTAACTTTCTTGCACACTACACAGGACTAGTCATTCAATGCAGAATGGACGGTGGGAAAAATCAGATTAATTTTACAGTTTTGTAAGAGAAACTTTTAGCTGCAACATTTGGCTTTGTTGGCTTGGAGTAAGATTTACGATTACCTGTAATTGACATGCAAATGAGGTTTGCTCACAATTCAGTAAATAATTATTTTTTCCAAAACCAGTCACCAAAGAAATGTGGTGTTAAACTGTAATGGATGGGATAAGCCAATGATAAAGACCTATCCAGACACATATTTGATCATTTTGTTCAGTCAATGAAAACAACAACCAATGTGTGAACTAGGTGAGAGCTAATGTTTTTCATTGTTCATTGTTGTTGTGGGTTCATTGTTTTTGTCAAGGCAAGTGATCAGTTATATTAAATATTTGTTTTTGAATATTACAGCATGTATTGTATAGTATTGAAATAGTATTTAAGAAAAATACTATTTCAAAAACGCTCAGTCAAGCATTTCGAACCTGCTTTAGTCAGCATAACCAAAGAAACTCCCTTAATAATGAACTCTGCATAAATAATGAATGATCAAACTTGTGACCTTAAGTTCAAGCTAAATATTTCATTTTTCTTTTATGGCAACTATTTTAGTATTAAATGTTAATATAATTGCATCTATTATCATCAACCCACCCTATATATCCACCTCCATGAATAATGGTTTTTACCATATAACCCCATTTTGCCTCATAACCCTCTCTATGAGAGGGTTATGAGGCCAAAACATATAGATTGATTCTGTATAAATTCATTTCCACTGCTAAAGTATGACTGTCTCAGATACGTTATACAGATAGATATATCAGTTATGCTCACATACGGCTCAGTATAAAATTATTCATAAAACGCAATATATGTAAGAGTGCTCCTGCACCACACAAACACACAAACAAACACACATACACAAACATACACACACCTCTATCAGTTTTTTTAAATACATTATTACTATATTTTCAGTGACAAATAAATATATTGAATGTAAATGTGTGACAGTAACACACACACTGTGTGTGTGTGTGTGTGTGTGTATAGGGAGCTTTGCTTTTCCATACATTGGGCATTGAAGGTGGTACAGTGCTAAATCTATTGCTCTTCAACAGCATTTCTCAATGACTGCCGAGGGTAAATGTTTTTAGCTTAGGGGTTCTGAGCTGAAAAAAGAGACAATAGGGAGACACTTTTTGGTGCATATATTTCAACACAATAACATTTTAATTATATTAACTAGCCAATTTGACATTTTGGGAAATTGAATGTGTTGTGTGTACAATTATAAATTTCTAAAATCTCTTAGCCAAAACTTTTGTTTCTGACCTTTGTCCAACTATGGTTGTAACCTCCATTGTGAGAACCACAGTTAGCAGTTTTGGTGTTTCTGAAAAATGAAGTTCCAATGAACATTTGCAACCACTGTTGTAAAGTTGTGTAGTTGTAACGACAGCTCTGGAGCTGTATTTATAAGCTCAGTTTGTCCCGAAGAGTCATACCAACACGACACAGGAGAGTTTCTCAGATGTAGTTAGTAAAGCTGCATTTAATAGTTTTTTTGTCTATTTCAATACTATTTTTGTCAGCGATTCTATTACGTATAACACGATCTTGTTGATTAAGCACCTTTGCGTTTATAGATTTTGTATTTATGAAAGTTTGTATGAAAGTGTGCATATTCCCAAATCATCTCAGTGCGGACTAGAAATTCTAGCTAGGAACTGAGAACAGTATAGGTAATGAGCTTGGCCATTGACAGGTTGGTAGTAACATGGCTTTCTCTGGCTTTATAAACTTGCTGTCTAGATGACCACTTTAAATTTAGTTTACTAACCAATTAACATTTGCAACCACTATTGTAAAGTTGTGTAGTTGTAACGACAGCTCTGGAGCTGTATTTATAAGCGCAGTTTGTCCCGAAGAGTCATACCAACACGACACAGGAGAGTTTCTCAGATGTAGTTAATAAAGCTGCATTTAATATTTTTTTTTGTCTATTTCAATACTATTTTGTCAGCGATTCTATTATGAATAGCACGATCTTGTTGATTAAGCACCTTTGCGTTTATAGATTTTGTATTTATGAAAGTTTGTAATGTCCATTTTGTGCTAAGGTGACCAGATTTTTGGGAGCAAAACCCATATGATCATGTACACACCCCATATTGACCTTCGTTAGGCCTACATTAACATCTGTTAGCAACGAGACAATTTGGATACCAACTGCAACATGTAAAACATTGGTTAGAACAGTGGCATTTTTACAGTCTTCCTGGGCTTGTACCGCTTTTCCCTGTGTCCAAGCTTACAACCTGTCCACCGCGGCCATGATGGCTTCTCCCTTGACCGACCACGTGTTTGACCTGACTCCAGTTTCTGCTGATTTACATCCACAGATTCTACGAGGTGCAGATGTGTGTCTTGTGTCGCTGCTCTCTTTTGCCTGGCCTTTTGTAGATACACCGGGTTTTCAGTCCATAATAAGACCATCCACTCAGGCCATGTCCTCGGCCACCATAATTTCTCGATTTTAGTTTCAGAAATTCTTTAAACTGGCCCCAGATGCGGACAAGACACCTGTGCAGGCACCTCCACACCCACAGCCAGCCTTCCTGCAGCCCATCCTTTCTCTCACCTGCACCTGTCAATTACTTTAATGTTATGAGTATTCAACAATCATACTATGCAGCAGGGAACTGCTTCAAAGAATTCCACACCCACCAATACATTCCACACCCATCTTTTAATCTAATATAATAATCTTCTGTTATTACTTACACTCTCAGTTAAAAACTTCAAATAATGTTGACTACTAAAGTCTACCTACGCAGTATACAATTTTTCCATATAGTACCTGAATTAACATCATGTTATATTTCTCAGTGCATTTTGCTGGCAGTCTCTTGAGGGATTCTTCCTCTCACCACTCAGGACAGGTACTGTCCCTCCCCCTTTGGACTCCTAGGCCAAGATGAAACTATTTCTATCTCAAATACCAATCCTTAACAATAAACCCATCTAAAAACACCCTCATTGTCTGAGAATTATTCTAGTGAAGTGTTTATTACTGCTATTTAATGGTCGTGTTTAAAACCCATTGGGAATTGATACCTGTTGTTGCTGTAGGATTCACATTTGGAAAACAATAACATACAGTGAATGCAATAATACCATTGGGATATTTCAATTTTCTTCATAACATTTTAGGAGAGAAAAATGGGTCAGCATGGCTCGTGTTCTGCAAAACTGCAAATCTCTCTTGAAATTGAGTGAATTATTTATTCTAATCATGTTATAACAAACTCCCTTCAATATCACCCCTTGATTTGTCCATCCATTTATTTGGATGCTTGAACTAATTCAATCACATATGTTCAACATAGCTCTTCTGTGAAGTCAGAGCAGAGACCGATGTACGAAAAAGATAAACTTTCACAAATGTGCACATTAGTGGATGTTTGTGTATATTCTTGCACGTGAATACTATTGAGTGTGTATGTGTGTGCGCACGTGTGTTGATGAGAAATTGGGCATGGGGAAAGGGCTGTGATCCTTTATGTCTTTTGTGTCACTGTTGTGTACTGTTGTTTTGTTCCTTTTATTTTATTCTTTTATAATACTGTAATGATAGTTTTTGATCCTTTTAAAAACATGAGCACTGCTGAAATAAGCCTACCTCTTTGTTCCTGGAGCCATGTGCTCCCTGACATTGCTTAGCTTGGTGCTTTTTTTTTTTTTGGTGCTCCTCTCCGCCATCCTCGTTATTTGTGATTGGTGTTGCTGGCTGTTTTTGTGGAGAAATAACAATACCCTTGATTTCACCTAACTGCCAGTATTTTATTCCAAGAAAGCAATTCCATCACCATCAAGGTTTATATTTTAAAACACCAACAGGCACTTCATTTACCTCACAATATAATCAGGAAGCAATTCAGCATTACTTTCAACTACACCTGATACTGTCCAATACAGTGAGAAAATTCAGAGCATGTGGTTCCACTCTGTAATTTTGCATTTCATCAAAAAGGCTAAATGTCAATGATGGATGAATTTTCTTTTGGCGAACGAATGGTAATGTCAAACTAATGCACATTTGATTGCTATATATTTGCAAAAAGCAATGGCCAAGATTCCATCAATATCCATTCTTAAATTTGGCTCAGGCGAAAATAACAGTGTTAGTTTTAGTTTTCTGGAAGACAAGCTGGCAAAATAATTTTGCTTACTTTGGGCCTCAAGAAAATGCCATTGTCATCCTCTGTAAGCACCATTGTGAAAATATTCATTATTTGTGAAAATAAACGGCTGATTCTTGAATTTGTTTGTAGCTTCATATGTCGGCTAGGAATTTTGACTGGAATTGCTGAAACAATACATTCATAACACATTGTTTTGATCTTCCCTGTAGCTTACTTACATCACAGAATGGTTGTGTCTTCCACATGCTTTGGAAGCAGCTGTCTCCAAAAGCAATGTAGAAATGGAAAAGACACTTCAGATAGCATTCAGTTGCCACACATGCATTCACTGCACAGAGGTGACAGCTGAAATCTTTTGCTAAGACTTCTGACGAAAAAACAAGTATGTTTTTCATTGGCTCATTATCTTGCTATCTAGATTCTTGTTCCAAATAATTATAATTGGTTTGGTAAAATTGTACTCATGTTTCATGATCACCTCAACCCATGCACCTTTATAGTTGACCATTCAAAATGAGGCATTTTTTGTAAAGTAAACCATTCATAACGTTTTAGTTTGTTAAGCCAGATAGTCTTGTGCTGATAGTCACGTTGTAGCTGGTTTGTAATGCTGTCTTGGCCTTTTGACTTGTACTTGTGTAGAACTATACAGACATGCTTACATCCAGTAAGTAACTTCAGTGCTAATTGCCGGAATGCTTCATTGCTTCACTGGGACAAAAAAAAAAAAAAAAAAAAAAAAAAAAAAAAAAAAAAAAAAAAACGAAGAAAAAAAAAACAATAATTATAAAAAAAAACCTTCAAGAGAACAAAAGTGTGTAGAAGTTTGAAAAAATGCAAAGTCTTTGGTATATGGGAGAATTCCTTTAATATGTGCATTTGTGGAATTGCATTGATAATATGAAATACTAATTTGCTTTATTCATTTTTGTTCCTTGGTTTTGCAGGTTATCTGGCTTCATGTTGCCATCACCCATTGTGAGCACAGGTTCAATTTTAGCACTGTGGTTCACAACTGATTTCGCTGTAAGTGCTCAAGGATTTAAAGCAATCTATGAAGGTAAGACTGAAAGGGTTTTCTTTTTTAAGGTTTTCAAACTTGAGCTGTATTTCTGTTGACTCCTAAATAATCACTTACTGAAAGTAATATTCATATTAAAGCGAGTGACAGGCTATGATTATAATTTTTCTTGGATTCGTTGGCTCTGTTTAGCAGATATTGATGACACATCAGCAACAGTCATATCAACAGTCCAAGGATATAAGCTCACATTTAGAGTACATGATTTTATTTACATATTGCATTTGGCATTGCACTTATTTATGATGTGACGTATGAACGGTTTTCTGACAGTTTTGCCGTTTAACTATAATTTTTTTAGTCATACAACTCCATGAAATTGTGAACAAGGGTCTGGTGGGAGCTGTATAGTAAACAAACTTGAGCTGTAGTGGAAATCCAAAGTTTGACCAATGCAGACTGCATATTTCTTGTTTCCACCAAATTTGTCAGTAAACGTATTTAATGGTTTGGAATTCATTGCAACTCAACTACTGGAGCTATGCGCTATTTTTGGCCATGCTATTACTGAACATGGAACTGATTGGGCTAAAAACAGCATTCTGCATTGAACAAGAATATTTTATCCACATAAAATGTCGACATCATGAATATCACATTCAGCTACAATTAAGTAATTCACAATTACAATTGTACAGTTATTTAATGTAGGTAAAAAAAAGAAATCACATTTTGTAAGGTATATATTCCTTCAATAAATATTAAATAGGTATCCTTCAAGCAGCTAATCCGATTCAAGATAAGCCCTTCCACACCTAAGTCCCTAGTGAAAAGAAGTAGTTGAGACAAGTTGGTCATGTCTTAACACTTATTATTTTTGTGCTTACTGTAAAGCACTTTGAGCAGTATTCTATATGTGGAATGTATTATATAAATATAGGTTATCATTTTTTGTAATTGCCATGGGCTTCTTGATACTGTTCCTTCACTATGAAAATAGGCACATTTTTATGAAGACGTAAGTTCCATTGTTCTGCTTTTCAGGGTCTTTGTTGTGTTAGCCCAGTGATTTTCAATAGGCTTGACAATGTGAGAACCAGCGGTGGATGGGGGGTGTGCTATGTATTTTATAGAGTGTTGTTTAAAACAAGCAAAACATGAATATCAATTTTATTTCATTGTATGCTGAGATGGACACATAAATTATCTTGTATTTAGCGTTGAATGCCAAAGAATGTAAGGAATCATAATGTGGTATCAGGATTGCTCAGTTTCTGAAAGTCTTCAGGCCATGAAATGTATGACCTGCAAACAGAATTTTCATTTCCACAAGAAGGCTGAGCTTCAGTTTCATATCCATCTGGACTCTACTGTCCATTCCTGTTTCATATGAATGAGTCATGTGAGTCACTGATGGATTGTGACACCCATGGAATTACAGGGTATAGGGTACTACTATTTGGTGATCTGTGAGTAGCTCACTGTTTGCTGGCTCTCTGCATGTCCACACAAACATAAATGCTATAACTACCCTAGCCTATGTGTTATAAAATGCATCTCAAGATATCTGCATGAACAAGGAATTGCACAGGTATTACAATTGTTTTGGAAATAAAGTAACTATCCTTTCTGAATGAAGAAATATGAGTACAAAAATATGTAAGCTGCTACCTAATGATTAGACATTGCTCTAATTAACCCTTTTACTGCCCTCTCCCATATTCAAAGAAATAAATTGTGAGATATTCCCCACTGAAAGTTCTCAGAGACAAATATAGTGCAGCTGGACTATTATTCTTATATAGGCCTATAATGTATTTAAATATGTGTTGGCAGACTGTAGGTGTTCCAATATGAGAAAGCAGAAGTGTGTGTTTAAAATGTGAAAATAGGATATGTAATCTGAGAGGCATTTGTAAACTTCAGTAATAGTGGGAGGTAAAATCACAATAAATTTTAGTTCAGTGGTTAACGTGTTTGACCCTCGACCTGGCGCTCCAGGTTCGGGCGTAGGTTGGGTAAGATGATGATCCAGAAAAAGTGGGGGACATGTCCCCTGCGTTCCCCACAGCTGCAACATGCAACTGTATGTGAAACATGCTCATTATTGTCATTTGTTGGTGTTATCTGTTGTTATGATCATTGTTAGGGTTTACTTTGACTGAAGGAAATTATGACCACAAACCGTAAGTCTTCTTTTACCTTGCAACTTAATGCAAACTGAATCAAATTATGACACTATAATTTTCCATTTCAGTTGTTTTACATGGATTTGATAAAAGCACCATACTTTTAATTTACTAACCCAATGAACTGACAGTATTTGATTTGCACTCCCTGTTTTACTATCTCTGCTTGCAAAAGTTGTGTATAGAACTGACTGTTAAGTGTTAATATTGCAGCTGCTTGTTGCTAGCTTACAGGCCGCATGCAGAGTTACAAAAACAACATTTTGAAGGCTGAATTAACCATGAGCAAAAACCAAATATTTCCAATGTTTCAATTTTAAAGTCATATCAATCACCTCCTCACCTTCTCAGCGTGGTGTTCACACTGCGAACAGTTCTTAAGCTCAGCTCTGAAGCTTGGTTGTCAGTAAACATTCAGCAATGCATATATCTAGTGACAGCTGTTTTTTAACACATACTAATATGTGGAGACCAATGTTGTTCCCCATTTATTTGCACATAGACAATAAAAAACTGGGTAGACAAATTTGGGTCATTAAATATCATGCATTCAAGACAGAGGACTGGTTTTGATGAAACAGTCTACTTTTTATAAGTCATATCTAAAATTTTGCAATGTAGTCTGCCAGTTATATAATTATATATTTCAGTTATATAATTATATATTATGTTGTGTGTCTGTGTACCTGATTTTGTATGGAAGATTTGCAGATTTTATTGATTATGTCATATTGAATGTCATGTTTAACAGAGCAGTTGTTGAGGCACTACTGTGTACACTAATGGTTGTTTCCCAAACGTTATCCCCAGGGGCACAATGTGGTAGCTGTCGCTCATGCTGAGCTCTCAATTAATTGGGTTTGATTGAGCTGTGAAGCACTGTGGAGTGGCACAAGAGCAGAAAAAACACTCCTGAGCCTATCAGAGTGGAGAGGACAACATGCTTAGGTAGATGGTTTATAACTAGAGAAAGAATCCACGGTAGTAAATCCTGAGATCATGCACATGTACACGGATATCAAAGACTATGATTGCACAATATATACACTGACTGGGGTAATATACAATCAAATGCACTTTGATTATTAAGGGCATATGCTATTCTGTTTAAAAATTAACATTACATTACATTGGACATGTTTGCTTGTGTCCAACAACATATAGCATTCTCAAAAACATGATATGGTAATGCAAAGTCTTTTTTAATGTAACTGCATTGGATAGTAGGTTCGACTAAATCAAGTCCATTATGATTTGAAATCAGACATGAATGGTTGGGCAGAGATTAACTTGAAAGGAGTTTGACAGATTTTGGCTGGTAAAACTTTCACCATCATATTTCCTTTGAGGCCTGGTTGATAGTGAAGACCATATGGATGCTTGTGCACAGTATTGGCTGCATACTAATTTAACCCTACTCATCAATTCATTTGAGTAATGCTTGTTT
Source organism: Albula glossodonta (assembly GCA_019788955.1). Classification (NCBI taxonomy): domain Eukaryota; kingdom Metazoa; phylum Chordata; class Actinopteri; order Albuliformes; family Albulidae; genus Albula; species Albula glossodonta. Next base: position 7,596,249 of record JAFBMS010000020.1, on the reverse strand, counting down.
ATTTGCAGGTTCTAAGTGGAAAAATGGTTTAGAGAGTGTCATAACATCTATCATATGAAAAGGAGATTTATTATTATTAATAGTAATAATAAGAACATTTTTAAAAATGAGAAAATAAGCTTGTTTATAGAGGAGGTTAAAGAATAGAAAAAAATCAAAACAGACACACAAATGCGCGTGCGCACACACACACACACACACACACACCTGTGCTCACATGCACACAGGCATGTGCACACATACACATGTGTGGGCACACACACACACACACACACACACACACACACACCCTGGGAGAAAACTAAAAATGTGCTCCAAATACTAATGATCCTCATAAAAGCTACTTAACGGCCAGGAACATGTAATAACATTTCCTAGGCAAGTCTCTCGAGCTGCATTACAAATGCTCTAATTTTATACAGATAATGTGACTGAAGTACCTGGTTTCATCCACTGAACAGATCCTATCCCTTCATGTTGGCCATGTTAGTTCAGATGAAAATATTTTTTTTGTAAAATTAACATTACACTGAAAATTAACAACACGCTAACATTACATTGACATTGATTCATCACAAGCCGGGCATTGGCAAACCATTTATTATCAATCTGTTCAATTAGGTAGCATTCCTAAGAATCACAACAGTATACAGCTTGGTGCTATCTTAATAAACATGGCAACAGAAAATGATTCAGGTATGTATATTACAATGATTAGAGGGATACACGCTACAGTTGTTGGGCATGTAGCTGCGATAGGTTTATTAATTATGAATCTTTGAAAAACTTCAAATGTAAAAACAGAGCACACTGGAACACTTGAGTTCAGTCACAGAAGAAGATATTGTATCCTGTGCACATTTCATATGAATAATGCACTTTCTCCCTTTCTATGCTATTGGCAGAAAAACAACCAAAGTTGAAAGTAACTGGAATTAAAAAGTAAAGGGGTTCAGTCAATCACAATACCCAGATGACAAGCATAAGGTTTGGCACTATCACAGCATTTCAATATCCAGTCTGTCAGCACAGAATGTACTGTCTAACCTTTTAGATGCTTTGATTTTATGTCTGTTTTACACGGGTTGAGATTTAGTTTGGCACTATTTTTACCACTGCAGGTCTCCACTCATACAACCAATCTTCCCTAAATGTAAAAGTACAGACAATTTTGACCCTCGCCAGAAAGTACAAAATTTTGATTTGTTTTATTTTTTTTTCCCGATTTGATGTTCAAATGAAATACAGTAATCATCATCTCACACATATTCTTATACTCTGGGGCATATCAAACTTAATTGCCACAGACCCTCCCACTCATAAGACCCTAGGCCTATAAATGATTAAGTCACAACATTTTATACTTAAAAAGGGGGGAAAATCTCATTTAAAGTCTTGAAAAATGAATGATGGTCCAGCCATTTAGAGTTTTATCTGACAAAAAAGTCAGCTACAGTAGAAACTGTACAAGTGTATTTTATTCTAAAATTACAGTACTTGCACTCTTTGTAGGCAGCACCCCCACCTTGTGACCATCTCTGCCTGAGGACTGAGCTCGGTAAATGTGGGGACTGAACAGTCCCACCACCTTTTGGGACTGTATTCATACTCTGACTCTGCTGTGCTCATGGAAGATCCCATGAAAGTATAAGCAACATGTAGGTGGTCCTTTTTTTACCCTACCCAAGCTGCCTCTCTGAATGTGGCCATCCAATCCCCTCCCAAACCTAGTTTTATTAGCTAAACAGATCCCATCCTGTCCACTTCATCTAGTGCGTGGTGAGCAATCATGTGTGAAAAGGCTTATGTACAACACCTCATTCAAATGCATCACAAATCTTAGCTGCAGTGCAATTTGGGAGGGGCTTAAAGGAGTAACATAAATGCCACCATTGCTATCATAAGCTGAAATACGTATTCAAGCATCAGGTTTCATAATTAAGCAATTATGGTTGCTTGGAAAAAGAAAATCCATGCAATGTATTATTCTATGACGTTCTTTTATTTTGTTGCAGTCTCTCACATTTCTAATTTTAATTTAGCTTCACTAGCAGTTAAACATTATTATCCATATCAAAATCAGTTGGGAAAAAAAAAAAAAAAAAAACTAAGAACCAGGTTTGACCTTAACCCACGGCTAAACAGACACCAGCCCTGTCTTGTCTGTTCGTTTGTCTGTAGCCTGCATGTGCTACACCATGTCATCACAGAAACACAGTTCATCCTCCACATTTATGTAGGCAGGAGCTTCAGACAACCAAAGTGTGAAGAACATGTGCTTGTGATGCTCTCTGTATGCAAAACACATTACCCTCCTTGATGAATCATTCCCTTTGCCATGCCTGTTGCTTGGGAGATGTCTGCAAACATTTTCAGTGATCTCCATATCTCCTTTATACTGGCATCATCCACACATTTCTCATTAAATGGCTCTGGAAATGCCACTCTGATATGTTTTTCCCTACCCATTCCAGCTGTAATAGAGCTGTCAAAACCTCATTTTTATGGTTTGACTTTATTTAAACATTCTCGTTGGACCTTGCACTTCTTTACATGCATGCATGCATGTATGCACAGTTATTGCAGGCATTTACTTCTCCATAATTAACTGACTGTTTCCAGATTCATGTGTGCTACAATGATGATTCCTGACATAATAATTGCAAGACCATGGTAGCTTATAGTACTAGCTGTAAATGTTTTCTTTCTGAAAGCTGGTTTAAGTATTCAGTTTCTTGGTTAAATGGGACAAAAATGTTTGTCCAATCTAGATTCCACTAACATTTTCTAAATCAAGTCTGATGAAAGCCTTTGATGACACATAAAAACTTAAAAAAATTGTTTTCAAAGTTTAAAAACAATGGATTAAAGTAGGTGGATATATTATTGTTCCAAAATATGGTCTAAACCATTTTCATGACATTTGCATGTTTTAAAATGGAGAACCATACTGCTGTGCAGAAGCCTACAGTACATATAGACCACTATATATACATTAGTTATTGCGGCTAAATGTTGTTTTACCCTGTTCTAATCTTAATAGAACCATTTCTGCTGAAAAAAAAACAAAAAAACAGCCTGCCTCAATTTTTTACATCTCTGTCTTTTATGGTAATGACTGTTGTGGCATTCTGTATCTCTTGCTGGAACCCATTCCCTTTTGCATATCCTGTTGTTGTGTGATGTCTTTGAGACTTGAGTCCTGCAGGTTCTCCCTATAGTCTCTAGGTTCTGATTTATGGGCCATTACATCAGACTAATTGCCATCTATTTGCCTGCAGTGTGCACAGCAGTACACTAGATGAATGTGTAACCTAGTGCAGAATTCCAACCCCAGAAGCTTTAAGGAATCAAAAAATAACATGTTCACTAATTGGATCAATTTTTGTGTAGTTAATTAAGAAAAACAAAAAGTCTGAACATGCTGCTTTTATAAAGCCAGCTTCCCTCTCTTTCTTTGTGATTAGAAAGAACAGTATTACATGTATTTGATACTATGTGCACAAATAAAGAGGACAAATTTATCTGTACTGAAGTTATTTATTTATCCATGTGGGACATAAGAAATGTGAATAATAACAACAATAATAATAATAATAATAATCATCATCATCATCATCATAATCATAATAAAGACAATTAACATTAACAGTGATCACTTACATTGGAAGTATTGTTGGGACTGCTAACATCAATTATTAATTATATGAGTGGTGCTTTCCCTTTCATATGCCATATTTTTGTAATACATGGATCAGGACATTATGTAGGATCCCAAAGTAGTTCTTGAAATTCCTTTATAATGGAAGCATTGAGGTATTAACCTTTCCAATTTAATGTGGATATCCATTTTAAAGAGCTTAATTGTATCCCATTGTAAACAACTTCAGCATATTCACACACAAACCTTGACACAACTGCATTAGAGTTACCAGATGAGCTACACATGTGAGTCATATGAACTTTAATGCCAATCAGCGAGATGAGTCATCTATAACACAGGCCTTTTGATATGTGAGAATCAACATAAACTAATAGAGTCCCAAAGAGACATGAGGCAAGATGACATTGGCTATCTGTGATATCATCTTTGGAATGAACTGTTTTTCATAATATGCACAGCTATGAGAAGTACCCTTTCTCTGTTTGCTGGAAGCGCTGCTCCCCAAAGCACACTATATCTTTAAGATGCATGCTTCAAAGCTTTGAAGTTGGCAAACTTTGCTTCACTGGAAGGCTTTAAGTCCTTATACCACTTTTAATCTCCCCCCCCCCCCCCCCCCCCCCCCACCCCCCCGAGTCTCTTGTTCAGGGATTTTCTGTATCTTTTGACAGCAAGCACTATGAATACATTTTACAGTCCACGTAAAAACAGCATTATATTGTGTTTGGAAACAATTCAGTGTTTTACTGTCATTACCAAGCAGTGTGGAGATAAGGTATAAATTGACATTGGCACTCACAGTGACATGCACATGACATCTTGGTATGTTAAATTTTATAACATTATGCTAATAATTGCATAGTTTTTAGGCATGAAATCAGTTTGTATGGTGAAATTCTTCATAACTCTTGTATTTTAGTTAGAGCTTGATGCTAATTTTCCTGTATTTTATACAGCCTTTGTTTGTCCTCATGGACTTCCCTCTTCAGTTTAGGCATCAGATTTCCAATTAGGTTTAACTTCAGAGACTAAACATTCATTGTAAATGCAGACTTTGTTTTCAGTGATCCATTCGGAGGTATTTGGGGCAATTGTCATGCTGAAAGGTCCCTGGTGCATGGTAAAGTTCATGATACTTTCTCTTTTAATAATGTGCCCTAGACCTCTGGCAGAAAAAAGTTCCATAACATGAATCATCAACTTAACCATGCTTCACAATAGTTGAGGATGCAAGTACACCACTGTACTTTAAATTCCCAGAATTATTACCACATATTACCACACACTCCCATAAAAATGGGAATAACTATCAACAACGCTGCAAGCTTCATATGGGAGCTCATTGTTTAGAAAATAGCAATGTATCAGCTGAGTTGGATGATAAAACCCATTGTCTCTAATTGTGGCTCTTCTAGAGTTTCTGCACCTGTCCTTTTAGAGAATACAAGTACATCATATTTGCATGTAAATAAATAAATAAAATAAAAATTTAGATTCAACCCAGATAGCAGTCCCTGTACGAAACAAAGAAGATCCTCTAATCCTCTGACATGCCATGAATATCTTCAAACTCTTGCAGTCAAAAGGGAATGGCACAGAGAGAAAACCTGCATCAACCATCCTTCCCCAGTCCCCTTTTGAATTTCCGATGAAGTTTGGTAAATTCAGTCAAAAACTTTATCGACATAAGTTACTCCACCTATATTTGTTAGAAGGCATACTGATAGAAACACATAATTCTTGCATTTATTCACTGAGACACTTTATGATCTCATCTGACTGATATTTTCAGTTCAAGTTGTCATTTATAAAAATGCAAATAGAGATGCAGATGTTGATGTGATTTTTGTACATTTTACTCTTGTGTACTTTTGGGTATTGCCATTAAATATTAAATGGTAATGGAGCTCCATCTGAATCAGAGACAACACAGTTTCCTGTTTATATTTCACACATCATAAAGTCTATACATCAGCATCACTGGACATGCACCAAAGTCGACTTTCATTCAAGTCATATCATTTCAAAATCAAATTCCTCTTCGACATCACTTTTGCCCCTCCCATATATGTGCACTTATGGCATACCCAGAAGCTCATTTTTGTCTGCATTTTCTTTTATTTTCCCAAGGGAACCATTTTGTGAGATTCTAATTCCAAAAAAGGTTTTAAGATAACCCCTGAATGTTGGCACTTAGTCACTTATGTTTTTCAAGTTTTCCTGTTCATGAATAAAAAGATTTTATTTATTTATGTATTTACTTTCCCTGTCTATTTATTGTTTAACTGAGAGACGTACAACAGATTTTTTAAATGCACTTTAAAGAGAAATTCATTTACAAACATATTTAGATCATTTCAGTCATATCGTACTGAAATCAAAGCCCTGTTGACACCGAACTTACCACAGTAACACTGTTATAGAAACCTAATCATTGTAAATACTTGGAAAGTTAAAAAAGCTCTAGATTTTCTTAAAGTTATATTTAGCTAACATAGTCATGACGTACTGTGTATTACCCCACACCGTGGCACCTCATATCAAACCAGTATATGTGGGATGGCTGCCTGACTAGACAGGACTCAACAAGGAAGCAGGTAACCTCGTAGCTAGCTGCATGCAAAATTAATTAACTATATAAATATGGCCTATTGTCACCTTATGTTTAAATAGGCAGTTTTTATTATGCAGCGTTCAAAAATTGAAAAAAGCAGCACCATTTCGTAAAATAATGTTCAAGAGTTTAATCATTATAACACCCAATACACACAGAGGATTTGCAGAACATCCTGGACAACATACCTCTAACACATATGAACCACATCATCACAGAACAGGCTAGAGGTACATTTTTGAGGCTGTTTTATGAAACGTTAACACATTTTTGGAAGGTAGGACTAAACAGACTGGCACACATACTGACCTAAATAGACCTGCTCAAGGTTAGTTTCAGAGGGTCTACAGAAAATTATTCTACCTTGTTCATTTCAATTTGAAGGCAACTACAGAGCTTAAGGTCTTACAAAAGGACCCATACTCATGCAGTTCACAGGGCAGAATTCTCTACCATAACTCTATTGGGCTTCATTTACACTAATGACAAACTCAGCAACCACATAAAGGCATGTATTCTGTGCTTAATCCCCAGGTAGCAGAAAGGACAATTTACTGGCTTTCATTTCAAACATGGACAATATTAGTTTAATAAAGTTTAATTTGCTATCTACTCAATAGACTTGTGGAGAAAAATACATGCAATACAATTCTGGGTCAGTGGGGTTCATATGTATGCTAGCGGTATGTTTTCCAGGTTGTTTTGTAAAGAGAAGGGAGGCTTTGGAAGAGTTAGGGGCCGTGTCCACCAACGCATATTTTTCTTCAGGCAGAATATTTTTCTAATTGTTTTCAATAGGAACGGAGTGTTTTTGCACGCATATAAAATATGCTGGAAGCGCATGAAGGAGCTGAACGTATTTTTCAGTTACCGAGAGTTTAAAAATGTTCAACTTTGATAATATGCTATGCTCATCACTTTCACTTTGTACTCAACTGTTGAAGAAGGAGTGGGACATACAGTGCACAGCGCAGGCTGATTCTTTTGGTTTTGCCTGTAGTGATAAATAGTTAACCAGTTTGCAGTTCAGTTGGTAGTGAAAGTTTAGCTAATAAAATGCTAGGCATTGATTAGCTGTTTCACGTTAGATAGCAACATAGGCTAGCTATCGCTATGCCTAACGTTAAGATCATATCGATAGTATATCAGAACATGGTCATGTGCAGCTTCCTCCTTAACATTCCCAACTGTTTAATTATTTACATAACTTCCTATTTGACTACCTAGTTGGTCAGATTGCTTGTATTGAATTGCTTGCTGCAATGTTTTTCATTTAAACTTGAGAACCATACAATACAACATGTATGTGTGTGATTTTTAAAATTTCACTGCATGATGAACCACTTTGTGAACTGAGAATGGGATTGCCTGGACTCACAGAGGATTAGCCTAATCTAGTCTAAAGCATACATGTTCCTTTTTAAACAAAATTTCCATAACACCTAATTTGCCAAAATATCTTTTATAATGAAAGTACTGACATATTTTTATATTTTGCATCATTAAGGGATGGTTATACAGTGCTTACACAACCTTTATAGAGTCAACAGAGGCACCAATAATGTATGACTCATCCTCAAAATTTGTCAACATTTGTCAACAATGGTTTTGCCCATTTCAATTATCACAGGTACCTCAGAGGAAATAAACATTCAGACTAGTTCTGAATACATCTTACCTTGATAATCTTTTGATTGACACTGGCTAACTGCAGAATCTGTCAGGTATTTAAATTATTGATAAGAGCAAACAATCTGGCATGCAGGTTAATTTTAAACTGAATTAAATAATCCCAAAATCTGGGAGCTGACATTACTGTGAGGAATACCACATCCATTTTCTTCTGCTCACTCAAAAACAAGTTCCCCTGGTGTAGACAACCTTTTCTCTCCTCGCTGACAGCTACTTGCAGTAAGCCATTTCCCTTCACATTGCTTTGCAGATTACGGAAGAGGCAATGATCTTTAAAGCTGAACTTTCCAAGATTTCTTGCATGGGTGTGCTTTTATTATTCTGTTGGCATTGCATTGCCAGACAATAAGGTTACAATGACATGCATGGGTTTGTTTGACAGGCCCAGACATTGTAGTCACACCCATGCTGAATGCATACTGTCACAGTCTTGAAAATGTCATTGCATAAGGATGTTTTGCATTGCTAATGGACACATTAAAGCAATTTCCACATTTACAAATCAGAAATCCAAAACAACTGCAATGGCTACAGCAACTAATAACAATGAATATTTCAAACAAGTCGGTTGTTTATCCTTCACGGTTGCACTTACATATACATCAGATATGGAATTTCAGGACAATCCATTGCAACAAAAGCTAGAGAAAAAAAATCTTTGTTTACTGTAATATAGAAATGAAATGCAGTAGAGGTAATAGCTTGCAGCAGCAGTTTTACAAAAATATGGCTTTTACTTTGTTTTATTAATCATTCAACAGAGGCATCAATTAAGCACTAACTGAATTCGACACTGAATTGAACTGAATTATGAACTGGTAAGACATATGCTGCAAACATCAATATTAAGTGTGTGTGCTGGAGCAACTATGTCCATTGTTTAGACTGGAGGTACAATATATGCAATAAACTGATTACCTGTATTATTCTCTGGGAATAACATCATGTTTACATTGGCATAACACCTGCGTAGCCAAAGGAGACGAACTTGAAATGTAAAGCCAGTTTAATGATAATGCAGAAAGGCTTACATTAATTATAATTTTCTTGCAGGGGCTTCTTTTTTCCTCAAAATATCACATCTCTCATCTTCACTTCTAGCTTTAGTAAGCAGAAACCATGGACTGAATTAGTATGCCTCTGTGGCTTCTCTTGAGTCCAGTGCAAATGGCTTCTTAGTCAGCAACCACACTCTAGTGTATGAGAAATAAATGACCTTCTGCTTAATTGTGACACCATTCTGACTCTTTGTCCCTGTAAGTTGAAGTATGAGGGGTGGAGTGGAGTGGTGTGAGATCTGCAGTCTCTGCTCTGTTCTCCCCCAGGGCTGGACTGCCTCTCAACATCTTTGACAAGATAACAATGGCTCACTGCAAAAGCACAGCGTCTTCTAACAGAACACACCTCCCTGGCCCTCCTTTCATATTTTTCTAGATGTATTTTTATATTTTTTCTTCTTGGAAGATCCCCACACTTAAATGTAACTTGATTTATTCAAGCATATTATAAATGTTAGTTTATCATGGCAATGGGAGCATGTTAGGACTTTACAACCCATAGGCTGTATAAGGACTGCGTTGAAGTCTGCATCCTGGATTCTCTTATCCTGTTAAGATGCCATTATGCTGCCAGGGGGTGCATTTGCATACATGGATTTTACTCTGCTGATAAGTTTTATTTTGGGTACTTTACTAAGAAATCACTTTTTCTACCATCTGAGATGTGCATTCCAATTTTTTTCAGTGATCATCTTGAGCAGATAAGTGAGGGGAAGGTAATTGAATGTGACCTCTAATACCATCTGTGGAAGTCACAAAGACAGAGATATTATCAGTGAGCTGGGGAAAAAGACAAGCTCGGCTTGGATGGTCACTCAATTTATAAATAAAATAATAATGAAATGCATTCCTCTGACAGGGTGGTATGTCTTAACAAATGAAGAACTAAAAGCTGTGACCCACTTCCCTCAAATCCAGCCACCTGCAGCTGTATATGTGACCATAGAAACTTCCTCAGATTATACTTGGCAGCTGTGAAATCTAAATTAACATACATTTTAAGTGGTTGTAAACTGGGCTGCACAGCTACACAGTGTCAGGGTTTACAAAATTGTTTGACATTATTAAATAAAGCCTGAAAGGGTGCTTGCATTACACAATTAAAAACACAAATACTGGTGGAGTCTGAAAGTTTATAAACCAGGTACTTGTATATATGGATTTAAGTTGTTGTAACTTTAGTTGTAGTGGTAAGACATTGTTGCACATCATTCTTTGAAACAAACTCCCACTCTATCAATCTTGATGCTGTCCATCTCAATGGTTTTAAAATTTTAGTTTGATAAACAGAAAACCTAGGTCAGGGGATAAAACAACATAGTAAAAGTGCTTAATGGTTATTTATTTATTTATTTATTTATTTATTTTTTGATTAGAATTTATTTTTTGTGGATCAATCATATTACATTTTGGGGTTTCATTACACTCATTTTAAATCAATTTCAAGTGACTGCAAGGTGTGATGAAGTAAAATATATATTGCAATGCATACTATATAGTATATAACTGATTTGAAAATACATGTGACTTTGCATTTAACATTTATGGTTTGATTTTAGGCCAAGTACTTTAATTAATAAAATATGATACATCTCCTCTGTGTTACCATGGCTTTCATAACTACAATGAACTGGGCTGAGTAAGGGTCACAAGTTCATTGTGTAAAGACTCAAGAGGGACTCTATTATATTGTTATTTGTGCCTAGAGCACACAGCATGAATCACTGAATGTGTGCAGAGGACCAGCACTGGGGAAAACATAGCGACCCATATTCTTGGAAAGCAAGAGTGGTTGACTGACATCGACCTGTGGTGTTTATACTATGTGTTAAAGTGATGAGAAAGTCCTTCTCACAAAAACATTTAAACATGGGCTGTCTATCACCACCAATGTGTATTCTGCGTTTTTACTTATTTTTTACAGTTCTTAAATATGATACTGGCCAGGCTTTTACTCCACCTCCTGCTGCCTGGAATAGATTTCCTGCACCAACTGTTGACACAGCAGAGATGGTTTTGCAATCACTTGGCTTATCAAACCAGGCTCAGCTCAGTCAACATTCAAATACCAAAGCAGGGAGATTCAATCTGCCCAGAGAACTGCCAGAATCCCTCCCCAACAACTACAAATGTAAATATATCTCAAGAAACTAATTTGTAAAAAAAGGAAGAAATTCATAACTCTAAGAAGATCACATTTTTACTCATTAGGCAACATTAATTATCTTAAGCCTTTAATTATCATAAGCCCAAGAATCAGTTTGTGTCTGAATAAAACAGCATACAGATGAAAACTAATTAAGGTGTTAATGTATTTGAAGTGATGCTGTGGAAATTCTCAGTAGAAAATGGAGCTACACACAAAACAATAGTGTACAGTATGTGCCAATGGCATGGTACCCATGGATTCCCGATGAGCAGGGTGGGCCTTCTGTGGTCAGTCATTCATTGAGGCAGAGACCTGGATGGCAATGTTTGTTTGGAAACATACATGGTTTTTTTTTTTTTTTTTTTTTAATTTAAATGATTTACAAGAAGTTTGGGTTTTCACAAAATACAGAATTTTAGCAATTGTCAGGAACTGAGCTTTTTAATGTCTCATTTTCATTAGATTTTTCTCTTAACATTGCCTGATTTCAATGAGCCACATTAAAATCCACTATGGATTTGTCTGGATTCATGAGCATGAAGACACTGTGTTTAAAATTGTTCCTTATTTGTAAATAAATCAAGTAATAAATGTATAATAAGAACAAAGGACCAGGATTCTGTCACTTGGAGGCATACTGCCATCCAAATACTGCTACAAATCCATCAGTCTCTTATGAAGTTTGCTAGAAGTTTGTTTCTCTTTGGAGTTTGTTAAAATAAAGTTTGGGAGAGGTAATTTTCAGACAGCCTCAATCCATCCCATCCGGTTTTCTCTGCAGATATTAAATCACCACGCACCTTCTCTCCCATCATGCTCTCTGCTTCCGGCATCCCTCCCCCTCCCCATCTCCACCTTCATGTCCACTTCCTTTTCTTCTGTATTTTACCTCCTCTTCTAACATTCAAGGAGGGGATCACCTCACCCAACAGAATAGTGAGGCATGACGCTGTCCCCCTGGACTCCAAGCCCAAGATCCAATGTCCGAACCGATATCTTGCCACATCATAATAAACTCCTCCCAGATGCATTCATGTTTTCTGATGGTTCATTCTCCTGAAACTTTATTCATCATCATGAATAGTCATCTGCTTGCTAAAATAAAATAAAAATATTTCACCAAAACTTAGAAAAAGTAGTATTTGTTCAAATTCTTTACTCAAAGGACTGTGCCCTCTCATGGCACTTACGTTACAGAATTTATACTGCATAATGAATAATTCATGTATGAAACTGAAAGTATTTGTTCCATGGAAAGATAAGATGAAAGCTATCTTTAAGTTGCTACAGGGCAAGGTATTACATCTTGTGGATTCATAAACTTACTTCATTCAAAAACATGCATTTTGAGCTCTCGTGCGTCTGGTCAGTACAGAGTATAAAACCCCCATAAATCTTCTATGCAATATTAAATTCTGCAGTAGTTTTGTTTGCTTGTATATTGTGAAGTCCATGAAGATTCTGATTTTGAATTTCAGCTCCCAAAATCAGTCTCACTCTGTGAGGTCCTGTGCTAAGAAATTTTTTACACTCAGAAAATTTAAAGAAAAATAGTAAGAGACATTGAACACAGCAAGCCAATTGCGAAGATACCTGCAAGGGTTTAAATCATGGATTTAGAAGGCTTCCCTGGCAAATGTGCGCTTCATGAGGTTTGAGCAAGGCTATCTCATTGGCTCACTGTAATTGGGAGGCCGAGTGGCTGGACACAGCTGGCTTAATTCCAGGTAAGGTAGGTTTAAGTCTGCCAGGCAATGGTCATCAGTTCTCCTGTAGTACTGTAACCTGGGGTGTGGATAATCAGGACTGGCTCAGGAGTATCATAGCCCTACTACACACCTGATGGAGAAATACTCATATATTACCATCTTCTCCTTTCAAAATAAAATAAAAACAAATTAAAATTCACTTAAGTTTGCTTAATGCTTAGCTTTAAAAAAATCACAAAAAGTTGAATTACAATTGCTTCCTTTTTCAAGCAACAGTTGCAATTGTCTATGTTTTTATTTTTTATTTGTTTTTATTACTCATTGAGTTTTTTACAAACAAAAAATGCAAATATATACTTACAGTGGGACAGAAACCTCAATGGACAGGCAGTTATGCTACAACAATGTATTTGGCATAGTTCCTTTGAAGTGTGTTTTAAGATTTTACCCAGTTGCATGTGTAGACTTTGAAATGGGATTTTTTTTGGCACTGCTCCTCTGTAAACTCACTGAATATGTTTTATAATATCAGAAGCAATACTTACATCTGATCCAAGGTGTAATTTTTTTCTTTTAGCTAATACATTAGCCAGGGAAAAACAGATCTATTCACATTGGAAAAACAAGCCTGTGTACTGCTGATTGTGAAATGAAATAAAAAAAAAAAACAAACAAGCTCAAAAATATTATCTTATTACTGACTTTTTATTTATTATTGCCCAAGAAACAAAACATAAAAGTAATAAACATTAAAAACATGATTTGATCATTTAAGGGTATATTCTGACATGTGCTCAGAGCTACTTCAGCATTTTCTACCTGTTGTGTTCCTTCAGTTATATAACTAATAATTGTATAACTCAGTGTATATTAATAATCTTCAATAGACTAACAATCTGAAGTCATAAAACATGTTAATTGTTTGATGACTGATCAAAAATTGTGGAGTAAAGAGCCGAATCTAGAAACAAATGTGTCTTTCTCTCAAATCCTATGTGTGGCACTACAGAGACAGCCTACTATGTTTTAATTATTAATATCTTATTGCTGTTGTCATATTGGGACAATGATGTCACTTGACAGAGCTGTCACCTGTAAAGAAAGGTGATTTGATCAGCCGTTGCATTTTAACACCTACTATGTTACTCCATATCAGCCCTTATAATGCATTACGCATTATTTGGAAATTGTTATAATAATACTATTGTAATATTATAGCATGCATTATGCTGTATAACAATTGGCCTGTAATAAATTTGGTGTTAATTACTATTTATTTATGTATTTATTTATAATTTAAAATGAGAAAGGCTTGCCTCGGTTATATCAAAATACAGCTTTTAGGTGATTCAGCTTAATCGGCATCTCACACACTTTTGGGTGTAGTGAAATTTGTAGGAGATATGAAAAAAAGTATTCAACCTGTAAATGCATAAATAGTTTCATGCTGGGCAATATGTTAATGTGAAGTGTTCAATGCAGTGAAATAAATGCATTACTCATCAATATGCAAATAATCAAACATTTTACCATATACCTGGCAATTGGTGGCAGCATAGTTATGACCATTGTTGGGATTTCTAAGCACTTTGTATTAACTACATAGTAGGGTTGAACGATTTGGGGAAAATATCTAATCGCAATTTTTTCTGACAGATATTGTGATTGTCATTTTATTCGCAATGTAATTTCTGTAATAACTTTATGATTAAAGTCAAGCTTCAGGGCAATAGTCACTGTGTAATAGATTTAAAACACAAAACAAAAAACAAAAAAACTTAAAGATATGAATTGCCTGAACGTGTATTTATTGTGTTTTTTTTTTTTTTTTCCAATTTGCATAGAACATAGAACAATCGGGTAAGTTTTTTGCAGACTGAAAAGCTCAGCTAGCATTGGGGAAGGGTTTCAAGTAACTTGTTCAAGACTTCATTGCTTTGTGTCTTTTTCTTTAAACATGTGACACAGGAGACACCTCCGCATGCCCAGTTAGTGGCCAAAATTACACTTCCTGGCTCTGAAGTTGTGTCCATTTACTTCTTTTGGAGTCGCTGTCTCTAGATGTTTTATACTCTGAGGTTTAAACCCTGGGTCAGACATGCTGCATAATGTATATCCTAAATCGCAGCCTTTGTGATTTGCTAATTGCATTGTTTCAAATTGTAATTTCAATTTCAAATCGATAAATTGTTCAACCCTACTACATAGCCTGTTTTTTGGATGTGTTTGATAAACAACACATGGATCTTTCCCTGCAAAGTCTGCAAAGAAACTATTCACTCGACTTTTCATCTTGTACAGCAGTACTATTTCACATTGTTATTAGTTACTTGGGTTTCTGATTTAATTATTAGGTTTGTTTCTGATTTTGTATGTACTGATGCTGGTTGTGCATAGGACATACATATTGGGTTGCACTCATGATGCTCATCTGACTAAACTTTAGCATCTTGACTCAGGCCAAGTATTTGAAAAGCAAGTCTTTTAAAAACCTGGATTTGTAGATTTTTTTTCTGGACTGTGCTTTTGTGTTTTTCATTTTTATCACAGTTTTTTTTCTTACTAGGGAACAGCATAATGCATTATACCCATAGCAAGTATACAATCATTTGAAGCACAATCATAAAATTCTTGATTTAGCTAAACAAATTTTGTCTGGTGATTAGGCAAGTGGACACTCAAATGGAGTTTAACTTATTATTTTTTGAGGGGTTAAAAATCGATCAGTTTGTACTTTTCCTGAACACACAATTTTGGTTTCCAGTGGACACATTTGACATTTTTTTTCTTCCTTGAAAGTCTGTGTCTTCAGTCATTCATTTTAAGAGTAAAAACACAGTACTTTGCTTGCATTCTCCGTTCCCCTGCCTGCAGTCTGCTAACAAGTGGAATGAGAAGATGGGTCTTCTTCTGACAGCAGGCTGGCCCTGGGAGACCAAAGAGAAAATGTTTATTTTTAGTTCTCTTTGCAGAAAGAGTCTTGGGAGCAGGGGGCATTGAGCTGTGTATGATTTCTTCAGTCAGCTCCTTCCGAGTGAGCTTGGGATTCTGAGGACCATCCACCTCCTCTGCCTCTAAGGCCCCGCCACCACCTTTGTTTTTTTTTTTTTCTTTTCCATTATTTTTTATTTTTCTTTACAGGGAACAAGCAGTCTCACAAACTTACAGAACCTTGGTCTGTCAACACCAGGCCACCAGGGATTCAGAGAAAGCGTTTTCCTCTCTAAGGCAGATAATCAGCATGCAGCTTGCTAAGGGGAGAGAGGTATGTTTGTGTGCATATGTCACTGATTCGGGTAACTTTAGGCAGTTGTTCCCCAACCACCAGAAGTAAACCTTCCATCCAAACTGCCCGTGTTGGTAATCCCTCGGGACAGATGATATGTTTAAATATGTAAACAGTGCCGAGATCCGGCCTTCATGCCCCAAGCAAAACTGAATGAGATGATACAGCTACCGATGTGCTGCATAAAAAAGGCAGTGGGACTGTCTGTGCAAGTGTGGCTGGATGAGCTACCAAAACCCTGCGAGAGCAGTACTCTGCCTGCAAAGGATGAGTGAAAAAAGCCTGTAAAAAGCAGTGCTCTGTCTGGAGTGTATGAGTGACAAAACCCTGTGAAAAGCAGTATTCTGTCCGCAGTAGATGAGTGACAAAAAGAAGTTTTTGATGCTGGAAAGTATTGTTCGGAAGACACATAGAATTTGATTTGTAGAGAAATACTGCTGTGTTGGCAGATCCTGATTGGGATTTGCCAAGTGATTGTATAGTCAGGCCTATCCCATGTGTCCCATTTGTGCAGAAGTCCATATGCATAGTGTAATTCTGGCTGCTTGCACATAGTGCAAAAAATCATTTATTTTCAATCTAGTAAAAATACCTAATCTTATAATGCATCATACTGGTTCATGTGCCTTAAACAAGAACTCTTTGCAGTGGCTTGCTCAGGCTGTCTGGGGGGGGGGGGGACAAATAAAAAACGGCATCTCCTGCATGCTTTGGGGCCCCACTGGCAATTATGCTTGTATGTTGAAAAAGTTCACAGCCCCAGTTTATATTATCTACTGGAAGCTCAACCTATAGGACACTTTGTCATGTTTTCTCACACATAGGGGCACACAGAGGGCGCTTCATCAAGTACTTTTCCACTGGAGGGGCACCCAAGAGGGTACTTTATTATATTTTCTCATACAAAGGGCAACTCCAGAAGCCATTTCATCACAATTTCTCCACTGGAGGGGCACTCTAGAGGGCACTTTGTTACATGTTCTCATACATAGGGTAACTCTAGAGGGCACCTCATCACGTTTTCTTCACTGGAAGGGCACCCAAGAGGACACTTCATCATGTTTTCTTGCATGTAGAGAAATCCAGTTTTCTTGCATGTTGGGATTGCCAGTGCTGCTCTGCAAATTAGCCCTTTGTTATTTATTTTGCCCTCTCAAGAGACTGCTCTTTCAAATTGTTGACTTCGACTCTGATCTGAAGTGTGTGATGCTGCCATGGCAAGTGTCAGTGAAAAGGTTTTAAATTATTAGGCTCTGACAGAATACTGGAGTTGCACATTCTAGTTTTAAAGCGTTGGTCATTGAGAATCTGATGTTTTCTTTGAAGTCCTATCTGTGAGGTGATTAAACATTATTTCAGTTATAAGGATTATCCTCCCTTTGTCACTGTTTTGGCCATTGTTATACCCTCTGAAATTAGTTTCAGTCATTCCAATTTCAAATATATTCATATTTATTATCCGGTTACATAATGTCAAGAATGGAATATCCCCAGACAGAAGCCGATGCCAAAATGTGGAATATGAAACTGTCACTTCTTGAAGTCCGATTCACAGATGGAATGTCATCTGGGGGTAATCAACTGTCATAATTCAATATGAGCTTAGTCCTACCTGCTCCTGCAGTCTGTAGGGGAGTTATCTGCCCTCTGTTACCTCCCCTGTAATTGAGAGGAACTACCTCCTGTCCATTGTCGCTTATAGTAATGGTGACATATCCAGGGAGACGAGAGATGAGGAATACCAGCCTTTCTGCTCAACGGCATTCAGCAACTACTAATCCGCCCATTCCCATGGCGGATCCCAAAACTCACAAGCAATCAAGCGGTTCCTCACACATGACAGCTCCCACACTGGAGCTAAAAATGTCCCCAGGACCCTTGTCCTCCAACTGAGCTTCAATACATCTAATGTCCTGTGTCAACACTGCATTTAATTTTTCTGCTTAATTAAGTCATTCAACCCAATGTGCCTCATGTATGAAGAAGCATTGAGACCTATGGTGACTTTTGCGTTTATGTATGTACAATATGGCCTCGCAACAGGGACTTGGGGTTAGCAGAATACCATAAGCATTGTCTTTCCTGTTATTACTAACTGAAAACTGCTGAGCAGATGTCTGTTCCTTTTGGAATAGGCTGTGGGATGTGTGTGTTGCTCTGTGTTTGTGCTTATGTTGCCTAGCTAATGTCTGCACAGGGAATGTTCATATCTCGATTCTAAAAAAGATGTTAAGAAACAACCACAGTTAAAAATCATATATAAGGAAAAACATGTGATTCTAATGCCTCCATAATGATGTCTTCACACTGAAGATCTGAATAAATAGCTTGTGGTGGTGATGTGTACTGGTAGAAATGTCTATGCATTTTCTCTTCTGTTTAACTGTGCCTTTATATGAATGTCCCTTCTGTTCAACAAACACATCCAGTAGGACCAGAATTTACAGAGTACTCCATAGCAAAATAAGTTTGTATTATGTTATGCTTAATGGCAAGACAAAAACAGTATGCTACTTCAATACAAAGGCAATTGTGCACCTAACTGTCTGCATGGCAAACTGGATAAAAATCTTTTGACTTGATGGTGGCTTGTATGTACTAGCAAGTCAAATGAAATAAAATATAACCTTTTTCACTGTTCTCAGAGATATGGAGAAATGGCAAGGAATAAAGCAAAACAAATCATCTTTCCATTAATAATAATGTTGGAGGTAAGAGCATTTTGGTACAGTCATAGTGCAGTGGAATCTCAGGTTTTACAGCACATTCCCCCTTTTGAGGCTTGGGTTCAGTTCCCTGCTCAGGCACACTTCTTAACTGTGATCCCTCTGCAACTCTAACCCTCTCAGCATGCCACTGTTTACTATAAAGTATACTACAAAATGTAATTATGCACTTTCAGTGTTTTAATAGACATTTATGTATGCATTTGTTAATAATGCTTGAACCAGTTTGAGCTGGTTGCTAGAAACTGCGTATTCATTGGCTGAGTGCTGCACCACTGGCTTTCAAGTCTTCCTCAAAAGTTTTGTGTGCTGTGCCATAAACACTTTGTAACATGTAATGGAAATATGTATGGTTTACAAAAATAAATGAAAAGAGGAATGTTTTATTAAAAAAAAAAGTACTTGAGTTTTGAAAACATATGCATGCACCCACGTTGAAATGCCTGTGTGTGCTGTAAAAGAGAGGATGGCATTTAATAAAATTATGTTAACTTCAACTTAACTTCATTGTATCTTATGTTAACAGGTTATCATTGGCACCTGAGATTTACTGTATGTGACTAAAACAGTACCTAATCAGTTAAAGATGTAAAAGGCAAGTAGGTAAAGCTCACCTATGGAATGTCCTGAACACATTATAGTGAATGATTATGTTACAGTACTAGCTAAAAAGACATTTCGTGATATGTAAATATCACCTACATATACAGTATATACACACACAATCATGCATGGATTCACTGATGGAGCCCTGCAGTGGAGTGCCATATTAGTTAAAAGAAATGGGTTGTAACCAATCTAACTGCAATGTTTCAAAGTCTGTTTTTGTTTGATGCAACATTGTGTCAAAGGGTTAAAATTGTAAGGCCTGAGTAGACACTGCTATAATTATAAAAAAAATACTTTAATAATGTATTCAGTAATGGATGCTTGACAGAAAATATGACTGGAGGTTTTAATAATTTGCTCAAAATAAAACAAATGTTCTGCTTCATGTCCAGTTTGTATTTTGTTTCCTGTTGCTATGCAACAAAGTCAACTATTCAGCTCCTGCTTCAGCAGACTGGGTTCTGAAGCAAAACATATTAATATAAGACATTACTAGGCATTAAGTACTCTCCTATTTGCAACCATATCAATGACTACCATACTGTCATACTGTTGTATACTGTCAGTAGAATAACTTCTTCTCAGAAGTATAAGTAATGTATTTTTTGTGATTAGCATGAAGATGGGGAGGTAAATCTTTGAATTCTTTAATCAGACAAGAAATTATGCTTATACATGAAATCAGCACATATGCATACTTATTGCTAAAATATGCTAAGTGCAAAATGATAGTCCAACACACTTTCTGCCACTCCTATTACTGATTAACACAGACAAGTGAGGTTTTTCCCAGACTGGCATCTATCAAGTCATCAGAAAATACTGTACACCCATCAACTTGGGAAGATTGGAATGGGGCAGCTTGTCATGACTTAGTGCACAGATATGTCAACAGAAATGTAACTGCCCCAGTGCTATAGGGGACATCAACCAAGGTCCTGATTCACCATGGTCATTTAAGGTCCAGTGACAAGTAAGCAGTTCCCTGGTGTCCTGAAAAATCCCTGTTTTGACCATTTAAACTTCCTTCACCTTGATTGGCTGAATAAATATCGAGTTTCCTCCTTAGACTGGTGAAAAATGACTTTTCTGTGCATTCCAATTGAATGTTATACACTTAAGTCTGAATATCTGAAGAAGGTATGTGAATAATAAGCACCTCAATTTATGTGAATCGCCACCCCAGCATGTTAGTTTCCTCAGTCCACATAAAGGTATGATGTCAGAATATGAATACACAATAATTAAAGACACTCAAGAGGTATGCAGTAGGTCAGAAAGGCATTTAAGTTGCATGTGTAAGAGTAGATCCAAAGGTTACACACCTAGTCAGGTATATAAATATGCAAATACATTTTGTCTGCTTAAGAATGATGTAGGGAATGGATGTCCCCTTTGAATATTCCCTTCAGCTCTTATTTTTGTAAGTGTCTCATGTGAGTAATGTTTAGATGTTTTAATTTACCTCTCCATAAATGAAATTGAATTATATTCAAATTCATTTTAAACTTATAACAACGTGGAAGCGCTGAGATCAAGTATCATCCATGTAATTAAATCAAGCAAATATATTTTTCTGAACCATGAATTTCTATTGACCATGCAAGATGCACTTCACTTGCTAAGATATAAACCCCATGTCATCTGAGAAGATTATAATGTATTTCTTTTCTCACACCACAGCATCTTTTATACTTTTGGGCTGACATGCATATGCTTTCAGAGGATAAATGAATCATTTATTTACATTGTAGTACACATTATAGTTCAAGTGTGTGTGTGTGTGTGTGTGTGTGTGTGTGTGTGTGTGTGCATGCAAAAAACACGTGACAGAAACAGACCACCTGAAACACTCCATGTTGGCGTTGGGCTATGGATGATTAATTTATGACTGGGGAAGAATTGGTAAAATGTGTGTTTCAGAACCCTTTTTTTTTTTATTAAAATCAATTTAAACCTTAGGTATCTTTTCAAGGTGACCTTTTTCATTCTCTTAAGGTTTTGCTTATAGACTGTGAATATAGCTAAACTTTGAAAAGGCTGCATTGATAGTGATTAAAAAATGGATTGCAGACTCACTCTCTCTCTCTCACACACACACTCACACACACACTGCTGCGCTTTACCATCAAGTGTGTCCAGTTACTGTGATTCAATTCTTCTGAGTAGTGATTTGTTTTGTTCTAGCAAAGCCATGTAATGTTTTCTTTTGTAGTGAATTACATTTTCAAGCAAGATTATTACTCACCAACAACAAAGAGGGTCATGTCATCCTCCACATTTCTTGGTGGGACAAACTGTACAATTCACAATTCACGGGCAGCCACTCTCTACATGATAGACAATACTCTCCATTAATATCTTAAACTGAATATCTTTGAGAAGCCCGCAGATTGCCAACCTTTATTTTAAAAACAGGATCTGGAAGGCTATATGAACTGGTTGAGTGAAAGGTGCCGAGTAAAACTGAAAAAAAAAAAAAAAAAAAAAAACATGTTTATATGTTTATGTAGCGCTGTGTGGTGAATCCTCCACTAAGAATCTGATCACCATCAAGTTCCTACATCCCTGGCATGGTAATTGTCAATTACAACAGATACTAACTGAAAAAATAATGAAATGTTTCAATGACAAAATGTACCTTAAATCAGGTGGTGCAAGTAGATTTCTAAAGAGTAATAATTATTTTTCTCCTCTTAACAAGTTAGACTCATTTTATTTCCAAGCTATATTTTTATTATTTCATGTTAAAAACATTGTCAAAGTGATTAACTGTTAGAAACTATTGTATGGTTCACAGTTCAAATGAAAACTAAGAAGCTGAATCATATCTGAACTTGTGGGTTATGCATTTGCCTGACATGCTTCTTAGACAGGATTTGTTAGACTCCAGAGAGCTTCCTTGGCTTTCTTGCCAGGGAATAATGAAGTTTCTGGTCATGTAAAAGATCCAACTATTGAAAGAAAGGTATTTTGTTTTTGGTGCTGCAGACATTGTTTTATAGGACAACAATGAAAATGACAATTTGTTAATGCTCTCTATAGAGTCAATTCTATAAGAAACCCTATCCCTATGTAGTCATTTGAAATGATAGCTTTAAAGATATATTTTTTCTGAAATCAAAGTTGGCATAGGTTGGGACAAGAATGAACTTTAATTGACATTGTAAATTCTTCTAATTCTGTTCTATTTTTATCAGTATCTTACACATTTTTCTCTGTTGTACTTATTTTGACAAGGGATGCTCAGGTATGGACTTTTTGTAATAAAGCTCAGTTAATAATCTCTTTAGGGAGTTTGCGCTTACTTAAAACCCCTGTTTAACATTTTAAGTAATTAACTGAAATCAATAGAAACTTGTAGGTGTGATGTTTTTGTTTATGTTTATTGGTAGAATTAAATATTGAATTTTGGGTGTATATTTGCGCTTTCTTTCTGTACTGTGGATAAAGGCCTTCAAGACATAATTCATCATCTGCCTTAAAAGTGTTGCCTTTCCACTAGTAGTAAAAGTATGTGCTCTTCTCTTTAACTTCACTTCATGTTTTCTCAGGTGATGACAAACTCTTGCATTTTTAGCAGCCTATTGATAAAAGCATTTTTCATATTGTACTGCTCTTTTATGATCAGAGATTATGCTTTCCTAAAATATTGATCTGTTAACTGACACTTGTACCTATTCTCAGAAGAACCCTTTCTTACACTGTAAACATGATGACCACATTTGTATAGATGAAAAGTGGTAAGGCAAAAACCGCAAATTCCCATGCTAACAGAAACTGGGAAGGCTCAACAGAGACCCAGGAGCCATTTTTGTACATCCAAAACTGAGGCACTGCTCCATTTGTCTATTTAAGTATCACCAGCTTATAAGCTTGTTGATTTCTCTTTCTCTAAATATTTTATTAAGACGTTCTCAGCTACTACTCCTGGTACAGCAATATTATTCAAATTTTCTTTACATTCAGGGTGATAAAAACTGAAATTAGCCATCTAAGGATATTCATTTTTGAATCTTTATGGTTATGTTTAAACAAAGAAAATAAGGACAGAACACCATCATCTCATAAAACTGAACTGAAAGTGAGATACATTGTGGAGATCGAAAACTTTTGTACTGTGATTTTTTTTTTCTTTTGAGTCCAGTGTGTATTTAAATACCTCATATCTGTGCAAAAGGAACATAGCAGACATTAATTGTGGCAGCCTTTGACAAACTTTTCCCATTGGAAGGAAGAAATAAGATGGCTTTTTCCTGGTTGCCATAAAAGTTTGGGTTGTCTTCATAGGCTCAGAAATCTCTGTGGGTCTGCTCTGAAACTCTGAAATGTCACAAACCAGTCAGTCATGGCAAATCTGCCCCACTTTCAAAATCTTATTTGAAAGCATATCTCATTGAACAAGCTTACCTAAATTACTTTCTATTTTGGTTGGCTAGTCGTAGTCTGACTTGCTCTGTTGGAGACCTCTTTAATAAGCTTGCGTGAATCCCATGCCACTGCCAATCTGTCATATTTGCTTGTTTTATGTTTGTAAAGTAACTGGATTTGACGAATAATAAAATTGCTATATCGGTTGTTTCAGTGCTTTAGATCTGTGTCACAGCTGCAATGCATTGTAATGGAAATGTAATTTAGAAATCATTTCAGTTAAAATTAATAATTTATAAGATAATCTTATAAATCAACACAATCAATTTTGTATGTTTTTATTTCCTTTTATTGTCAATGCCCAGTTATATGGGCATTGACAATAAATGCCAATATAGTACATACAAAATCCATCCAGTTAAATGTTATCCATGCATATCTGTGCATTTTGTTATGCATTTTGAAGCATTAATTACTCTTGAGCAGAAGATGCCTTTCCTTATTGCTGAGATAGTATGCACAACTTCACCCCACCCTGAGAAAGTATCTCGGCTCATCACTCTAAAAATGACACTGACGGCATATTAATTCAGCTATAAAGTGCTTGCACCACATACATACATAATCTGTTCTGAAGTGGACAGTGATATGGCTGAAATTCCACAATGCCCAAGTGTATAATTAACAGAAGGGAAGTGTTTGGGTATAGACTAGGACAACCAATGTTTTATTTTAGCCATCCAAGCCTTAGGACCCTGTGAACTCCTAACGCATCTGGTGGTTAACAGGCAAAGTCTCCAAGCCATGGGGCAACTTACATTGGATTCAGGAGACTGGTCGCATGGACAAAAACCATGACATGGAGAAGTAGTTATGACTTGATGAATTCTGAGCTGTGTATTTATAATTTCATGCATTTTTTGAGGCACTTTGCTCTAGCCAATTCCCATTTCCTCAGCTTAAAAGATTCAGTCATTTGGCAATAATTATAAAAAGCCTGAAGTGGCTGCTTCCCTGCAGATAAGTACCTAGATATAAATTCAATGCACATATGTGAAGCTTTTACCAAGTGCAAGTGTTTCCCCAAAAATATTTAATGTACTGGAATGTTATTTTTGGTTTTCATTTGGTTGAAGAAAACATTACAATAGCAAACATATTAGATCATATTTATTGCTTCAAATTTCTTTCAAAGATACAGGTCTGTCATATACCATCTTATTGGTAGTATGCCCTGTCAATATCCTTGTCAGTCAATAGCTCAGAATTTCTAATCATTGTCTGGCAAGTGTGGAAGCTTTATTTAAGAATGTTCCAAAGGAAAGTATCAACATTCATTTTTTAAATCGTTTTAACTGGAATAATACACCTGAATAATACAAACTGAGGCCATAATTTCTATGTAAAGCATATTTATGTTGAACTAGTGGTTGAAACCAAATGCAGCTCTCTGTGCTGGGTGACACACCACAGTCTGATCCCCAGTCATAAGGCATATCTAAAAAGGAATAAATCAAAATGAATTCACTTTGATGGTATTATATCCATGGTACTGAAGGGAAGGCAAGCAGGGGACACCACTGATATCCATGATTGAATTGCTCAGTAAATATGTAAAATGCATCATGCTTCCATGCTGAAATACCATATACCAATACCATAAACTAGAAAATATTTCTTGCAATACTAATCTATCATCAGCATCACCACTGGGAAAGCAACAGGCAATACTTCAGTGATTACATATGTGTACATTGCCGTGTATCCCTGAATAACCGACAACAGCACCCAGAACTTTCATATTTGTTACTAATATGATTTGGGTGATAATAGAGAGAAAGCCATTTCAAAGCATAAGTGTAGGGGTTGTGTCTCAAACA
This sequence comes from Albula glossodonta, assembly GCA_019788955.1. NCBI lineage: Eukaryota > Metazoa > Chordata > Actinopteri > Albuliformes > Albulidae > Albula > Albula glossodonta. The sequence goes on along the minus strand of JAFBMS010000020.1, from coordinate 7,570,491 downwards.
ACGATCGATAGCTGCATTCACCCTTAGGAGACCGCTGAAAAAAATGCATCATTCTTCTGCCATTCTACCTCCAAGCAAGAGGGGTAAACATCATGATTGCAAGTGTGACCGACCTGACATTACCTGCCATAGACTTTCACACTCATTCTGTGAGGGACACACAACAAGGTTTTGGCATTGATAATAACCTGTATTACCCATTTTAATGCTGCTTATACGTTAGGTGTTTCATCTATGTGGAAAAAATAATTAATATTTTGTGTCTTCAGACTGAGAAATGTATGGTAGTTTTGTGGAATGTAGTAACTGTTGAGTATTTTGCTGTGTGATTAACCAGCACTCTAAAAATCAGGAAGTTAATGAGTGAATCTATTAACAGAATGTAGTGAGAGCCAAAAGATATAATGCTAAATATTACGAGTTGATGAACACAGCAGTCTTGTACCTAAAGTATTATGAAACTCAGGAAAAACAATGAAAATAATTTTCTACTTTTGTTTCCTCCCACAGCATATATATATATGGGATGGACAAAATTAAAGAAAAATAAAATTTTAACAATACTTGAACTAATAAAGAGTATTCTCACCTTCAGAGCAGCTTTAATCCCTCTTGGAACATTGGTGTACAAGCTCTGAATTGTGTGTACTAAGATATGGGACAATTCACCGAAGGGGAAGTCTTCCTGTTCTTTGAGGGATGAATGAAATCTGCTTTGTACTCTGCACTCCAGAATTTCCCATAAAGGTTGAATGATGCAGACATGTGAGTAGGAACTGTGTTTTTGCCATAGGGTGCACTTGGTCTTGTAAAATGGATTCGTTTTCCTGTTATGCGACCATTGCAGACATTATTAACAATTATTCCCGCTAATCTAACATTTTGGTCGAGCAAATGCTAGAAGTGTCCAAAGCTGTCGTTCAATGAAAATTTTCATTATGTAGTTCATCCTTTTCCCCCATGTTTACACGTGACCAGTATAACATCTTACGCATGACATAACACTGGGTCCTTACTTTGGAGATCAGTATATATGAGGTTATTTTACTGCACATTTCTATTATACCTGCATGTAAAATATTTGTTATTTCACAAGTCATACCATGCACACACTGGCATTACATATACATGTTTCATTTCAAATACAAAGTAAAAGGTTTAAGCTTACACTTATAGTGAATATATTTTTCCAAACTCCAGTCAAACATGGGTCAATGTTTCATAAATCTTCTTTGAATAATTGCAAAGCTATGTCATTGAGCTACGATGCCAAGTAGAAAAGGGCTTTAGAATATTTGCATAGGAGATTGTGACACGAGAAGGGAGGAAAACGTTAAGCTATGGTGGTGTGTAAAACAGCTTTTAGAAAATAAAGCTAAATAGTTTTGCCTGGCAGACTGGAACCTAAGGCAGGCCCCCCAACTACCCCTAGGTCTTTAATTGGTCATGTTAATCTGCTTGGGCTGGCCCAGTTCACCAATCACAGGTTTTTTGCAAGTAATAACAAAGCCTGAAAACTCACTCTGACACTGTTAATTCAAAACCATAGTGGATAATAGCAACTGATGATGTGCACAAAAGATTTTTTCTTTCCAAACAGCAGAACCACAAATATGCAGGATCATTAGGGATTCATGTGCCAGTACAATACCCTTTCCTCATGTGATGTACAGTACCACTCACCAACAAACTGTCAGAGATTTGGTGTACTACATACACCTTAATCGGCATATGCTGGTTGGTTGATTGATTCATTGATAGAGTTCTGACATTTGAAATGACAAGCATTGCATCAGAGACAAATTAAGATTGGTTACTCAAAGTAATGTCATAGATTTAGTCAATATCTGGCCTTGGCCTTGGCTTACCATCACAAAACTTAGTTGATAAGCATTCTTTTTTATTCTGAGAGTTAGTTTTTATCTTCACCAAAAATGCAGATTTTCACATTGACCAAAATACAAAACAAAAACGTTTGTGAAGTGAAAAAACTTGTATATATTGCAAAAAAATCAAGGATAAATCTTACTAAATCCAGTCAAATGGGAAATACAATTATTTGTTCATTTGACAACAATTAACAGGTCATGCTATTATCTGAATTATGCATGATGCCTACAGAAGAAAAATGTTATTAGGTGTATGGAAGGATTTATAATAAGAAAGCATGCAGGGAATAATAATACGATGAGGATAGTGACAAAGTACACAATCAACCAGGTTTATTTATATGGCAATATGAAGCTGAATGTGAACTGTGTCTCCATGATGACAGAGGGCACAGTTAATATTTCAACAGACTATCAGCATTGTTATTCCTGTTGGAAAAAAAATATATATTTTCTGTATTGCTATGAGGGTATTCCCTACTAACACACCTTTATAAAAAAAATGTAAAATGTGTTCATGACACAGCATTTAGTACAGAGTTTCAAGACAATGCTTGGTGGTTATGGTATTGAGCATTGTTGCATATGATGCTTAATTTGGCATAGTTCATTTTGTGGTGCTTCTAAATTTGCATTTACAGATATAGACAGATCCACATGCTACACATTAGTGAAGCACCACTATCCTTGTCCCCCAACTACAAGCAGTTTCACATTTTGCTGAATAGCTCATTTTGTTTACACACACAAGTCTGGAGCTGGAACAGTGACAAGGAAAAACTATTATTTGCATTTGCTGTTACCATTACACATGGGACACCCAAAGGGTCTTTCAATAATTCATGTATGTAGGAGACAGTATATTTGTTGCCAGGGTTTTTATCACCCATTTGCAATGGCATCTTTGTTGTGCTTATTCTAAAGAGGGCCAAGACTGCACTGACCCCTCTTCCACTTACTCCCCAATGCACTCTAGAGAGCAAGATTAAGGTGACAGCAAGACCTTACCAGAGTTATGCTCCTTAGCTCAGGGGGGCAGGAATCCACAATGGCCTCTTTTTAATTGAGGCTTTAAACTATGGTTCCACTGGAAAAATGTACAGTAAATAGCTGGATGACCGCTGTGGGCCCAGTCCAAACCTCTCAGAACTCTGGAGGTAGTATTTCAGGATAAATTATGGGTAAAATGAATTACACAACAAATGGACCTTTGGTTGAGAAACTAACATGTGATCTAGACTATATGGCTCACCATTCCTTCACTGCAAATCAACTCCACCAAAGGAAACCATTTCAAACCCACCTTTTTTATATTTCCAAAAGTATTAGAACACAATATACTATATACAGCACAGAGTAGTATTTCTATTAACAAGTTTTCCTTTCAAATTCAGCTCAAGTTTTCCTTTAAAATTCAGTCCATGTTGTTCATCTGCCACTTAGTTTTGTATCCAGACAATTGAACAATTTGCAATAATGTTAAGTTACCACATAAACTGATAAGATGTGATCTAATGTCGGTCATTGAAAAATAGTTTCTCTGTCTTGTAATTCCTGCTTCTTTCAGCCATTTTTTCTTATTTTTAAGGGACAATTTGATGCCATACTAAGTTGAAAGTATGTTGACATTAACATTTTAAGAATGTCCTTGATTAGCGTTCAAAAGCTAAAGATTGTGTAGCCATTGATGAATGAATTGCAGTGACAATTTGTTAACTATCCCGAGAAAGAATAACCTGCAATATGTCCATTTTAATGAAGACATTGTTTATATTTTCATATTTTAGGATAGTAAGCTCACAGGCTACAGCAACGCAATATGAAAAACTAGCAGTCTGGACATTATGTAAGGAGGAATTAATGTAATGTCATTAGTAACTGTGTTATTTCTAAAAGTACCTGTAATCGGAATAGTCTTTCAGATTTGTTATCATAACGAAATACAATTGTTTTTTTTTTTTTTTTTTTGCTGCGATTCCGTAAGGTTGTTACATGTGTTCTGTTAGTTGCCAAAACAGATGCACACCACAAAAGCACCTACATTAGTTGTATATGAAGTGAGTCAAATTAAGTCATAATGGTCATGAAACTCGACTAACCATTTGTGTGGTCTCTCTCATGGATCTATATCAAGTTGAGTCCTTAAATGACTTTAGACTGTCATTAAATGAGTTCTGGAACATAGTACATGAGAATATTTGATAATGAGAACATGGCATTTAGCCTAATCAAGTTTGTAGTATAACAGCTTAAGGGTACCCACATTTCCTTTTTTCAAAATTATTTAGCTTGCGTGCTAACTGAGCCATAAAAGGCATCTTATAGATGGATCAATGTGTACCATGTCATGCAGGTGTCAGCACTTTAGTGTTGCACTGCAGGCTCTTGACGTTGCCCAGGGGAATGTTTACAGTGGGTGAGTTTATGGATGACAAGTATCTGTGTTAATGGTTTAAGCTTGCCTAAAACCCCACAGAGGAGGTTAAGGTGAGGGCTTGGCAGCAGATCCTCTGCGATTGCAGAAGACAGATGTTCTGAACCCGATACTTCGTACTTGGTGCCACTTCACTGATTATTGGATTTGGAACATAAGCCAATACTCGTACTCCAACAATCTGTCTGGCTTTCCATTGCACAGCATATAAATACAACATAACACCTCATTCTTTCCTCTTCCAGCTCTGCACAGTTAGGAACCCTTTAGCTGCCAGTGTCAATCAGGAGGCCAACAGCTTGAATTGATGTTGTTCTATTCATTGTTTCAGATTCCCAGAATTTTTATACATACTCCTGTAAGGCGTCATTGCTTGCTGCATTACCTTACTCGATACAAATATATCATTTCACTCCTGTGTTTATGCTGTGAAATTAGAATAATTTATATGTCAAATTTCTGAAGAGCCGTAAACATGTGTGATTTATTGCGGACTACAATAAAGACAAAACATTTTACAATGAAATTAACATTTTGTTTACTTAGCATCCACCTGAAAATTATATAACATGTCTTATAATTAAACAACTAAGGGTCACACTTGCTTCATCTTAAAGTCAGCACCCAGGCATATCTCATGATTCCATATCTCATCAGAACCAGGAACAGAAGAGTGATTTCAGGGTATATTTTTTTTTTCTTCTAAAATTAGTATGTATGGTTGGTATATAATGTGTTCTTTGGTGAAAACATATCTATAATTAAAGTGTACAAGGAATGCATATTTGAAGACTGATATTAGCATTTAAAACTGTCAGCCCTGTTTAATTGAAACCGGTCTTGAGGTGAGTGAAGTAATTAAATGCAAACAAACCCAAAATCATGATAAAGGGATTTTGTTCTGTGGCATTCATCCTTGGCCAATCTCCCTGCTCAGAAATATCTTATTAACAGCTGCTTGCTCATTTAGTTTTGAGTTGATGTGTTAATTAGAAAAAAAAAAAACAAAAAAACAAAACTAGGTGTGGCATGGCTTTCTAGTGAGTTCCACTAACTCTTTTGCGTATTCTTTCTTCTCAAACTGCAGCTCAGTAAGGTCATTTGTATCATTTTTGTTTTGTACAAGATGCATTTTTGAAACATGGCTACCATTATTTTGCTGTTCTACACAGTTATGTTTTTCACAAAAAGAATGGAGCATGAGAAATACTATTTGGGAGCACTGTGTGGGAGGTTTTTAAACTCAACACCGTGTAAGTCTGCTGAGCACAGGTTTAGTGCTACCCCAGGATTTAATATTTGACATGCAGCCCACTTGTACTGCTGCAATTCTCAGATGGGAAAACTGATTGACAGGTTTTTTTTTTTGTTTTGTTTTCTGTTTTCCTATGGGGAATGACTTGACCCCTTATTCCCTTAACAGACTTCCGTTTGTGTAGCTCAGAATATCCCTGGCTCTCCCAAAATTTTGGTTTTATTCTCCTGTAGTATACTCCCTGTGTCTGAGGTTCCCGATTCCTAGACTCTTTGGCCACCCATTTATTTCATGAAAACATGAGTGAATTCATGAATAATGAGGTATTAAAACAATTTAAATGGATTTCAATAAACAGGTCAAATTTGAAAATAAAAAATTACAATCAACCTCAATGAGTAATAAAATGTTCTTTTAGGAGCTTATCTTGGGCCGGTATGCTCTTGGGCACTTGCGATGTAACTTTCAGACAATGTTGTATTTCTTGAAAGATTGAATTGCATCCATGAAAAGCTATACTTACAGTCACTGAGAGTGAAGCTTGTGGCTTTAATGTTTTATGACATGCTACTGTATGCTATGGTTCAACAGTTTTGAGAAGTTGTCTTTAATACTGAATAAGGAAATTTAAACAAACAGAATTTTTCTCTTTTCATCCCAATTCATTAGCTATACTTCTGCTGCAGTGTAAAATAGATTTCCCTGATAAAGAGGACTCAAACAACATTAATTAGTGTAATTTGCTGTTGTGACAAAGCTCCAGAAACATAATGACAGATCTGCGATCAGTGTGCCCATCCCCAATTCTATCCCTATCATTCCATGCAACATTTTTGTTCTGATGCAGGGTCAGTCTCTCGCTGTTAAAAAAAGTACTTAAAAGAATATGTAACTGTGCTTTACTTAATTAACTTAATACTTAATGGACATCATGAATTTTAAAAGATGACATATTGTCTTTTATGTGTAATCAATCATCAGTTTTCACCTCAATATCACACTTATTGCATGCACTGTTGTGAGATTGCCTGCCTTATTGCTTGTCAAATGTTGACCTGCAACATGTAGCTATGCAATAAAAAGTAAAATAAAAATAAAACAAGTTTATCTTTAATTTTGTGCATCCAAACTTTTGGTGAAAGTATCATTCTTTCTACTTTGTATGTATTACAATCAGAGCAAGAGAATAAACATGCTGTCCACATCGAATTGCTATTTGCAGTGCATGTTTCCCAGCACTTGAGTGTTTATTGAGTGTTTTTGATTTTGGAGGCAAGGTTTCATTATTCAACACTGAGCTATGCTTTTACCCCTGCATCTTTCCTTGGTAATTTTTTTATATTCTAAGTTCAGATAATGTGGTCACTCCATATTTACATTCACATTTCTCATTCACTTGTGCTAACAGAGAGAGTGAGAGGTGTTTGATGAAATTAAATCAATGTCACCAGGAATCTAGGTCAGTCACGCATGGATTTTCAGCAAACACATAGCATGAAAATCACTCCTTCCCACTGTCCCGCCTCTTTCTTTTCAACATTGCCTATGTGTCTAAATAACCTCCTCCATTTAAGGGTATAACAACATGCTGTTCACACATGTTCTCACACTTTTTCTCTTTAAAATGACAAGGAACATTCAAAAATAAAAACAAATAAGTTAAAAATTAAAAAGTAAGACACATTGAAAGTTAGTGTAAACACTCCATATGAGCTGTATGTCATGTTGAAAATGTCCTTTTATCTGTCAAATGTAATTTTTGAGCCTATCTTTATGTGCTCTGATTGACCTTGGGTTGATCAGTCACATACTCCTTTGCAGTGGTGTGCTAAGGCTGTCTGAGTGACAGGGGAGAAAAAATTAAAAAGGGCACCTTCTGCATGCCATGGGGCCCCACTAGCCATGATGTATGTGGGCTCTTAGAGGACACTTCATCAAGTTTTTTTTTCCACTGAAAGGGCACTCTACAGGGACTTTTATCACATTTTCTCAAACATAGGGCAACTCTAGAGGGCACCTTATCATGTTGTTTCCACTGAACAGGCATCCAAGAGGGCACTTCATCATGTTGTCTCATGTGTAGGGGCACCTAGGAGGGAACATTGGCAGTATTTATTTAACCAAATAGTCATAAGGGGGTGATTGCTTATCCAAGGATGCCAGTGCTCATCTGATGGATCTGGTCTTTATCAACAGCTTGATTTCCATTTACATTTAGTGCTCTTATCCATGGTGACATACACAGTTTACATTTCTACTCTTACTGAAGCAGTTTGGTTTGCTCAAGGGTACAACAACAGTGCCCTATTTGAGAATGAAACCCATTCTGTTATCAAATCCTCGCTGTACCACTGGTGCCTAATCAGCTGGAGCAAAAGCATGAAGTTTGTGTTCAGGTGTCAGTTCCTCTGGTGTATCAGCTGCACTTGAAGAGTTGTCCCAAAACATAATGAATGTACTCTCTAAAATTGGTGGATGATATTGCTGGGATGACATTACTGGCAATGGATAGGGCAGTTCCATTTCCTTTCAGGAGGCCTGAAGGCAAAAGCTGTGATAATATGAGTATGGTCCTATAGCATAACAAATAACCCTCTCCTCATAGGAGGTGCTTTCTTCTCAGGAGTCTGTTTGCAGCTGTGTTTAGTTTTCAGTCTCGCTATCACTATTTGTGGGTAGTATTCAGGCTCTTAGTGTCACCATCATTGTCTGGTAGTAGTCTGAGCTGCTGCTAAAATTACCTAATCTGAAGGACAGCATTTTGAATTCTGCTGATAATAACAGTGGTCCGTTACTTCTCCTCAGCACCCCTGAGATCCCTTGCCACCCACCCACCCTACTGACGTGTGGCTTTGCATGGAACTTTGATATTCCCTCATGCTCTGTCTCTGTAATGTCAATCCTTCGTCCCTTGGAGAGAATATATCCTGATCACATCATATCCTCAACATCTGCTCATCATGCAGCTGGTCAGACCCTGCCTCTTGCATTGACCACACCCTGTACTTTAAAACAAGGACATAAATCCTCACAAATCCCCTTGTGCTACTGCATCATCCTGCTTACTTGGGTTTCTTGACAAGTAGAGAAATTTGCACATACTTCTGACCTCTAGAGTCAGCTTTCCCTTGCATCTTATCCACTCTCCATCTGTTCATTTCTCTACCTTTTACATTGTGGCTTTTCTTCTCTTTGTTGTGGACTCCAAACCCAAGTGTACATTCATGGATTGTTTTAATTGAAATGAATATTCTGTTCATATAATCATTCAATGCATCTTTACATGGATTCTGTTGAATTGTGGGAGTATTATGTGTCAGCTCATTAGGTGCAGAGTTGCCACGTCTTATACAATCTTATACAGGGATGTAAGCAATCTCCATTACAAGTCATATAATAATACCAATGGTTTGTGATCAGCCTCCATCATTACCTGAGGACCAATCAGGAATTAATTGGTATGCCTCACACATACATACCTCAATGCAAAGTTTTTCTTTTTTTTAACTATCTGTGTATACTGCTGTTGTTTCTATCTTGTGGCATGTGCATGTTGCTGTGCTGCACTTTTCACATGCATATACCTGTCTACTTTAAAATGTGCACACAATGTGCAATCAGCTATAGATTTGTTCCCCATTCATTCCTTGGCCTGTACCTGAAAAACAAAGGCCTGGATTTCGAATCCTCAGAGGAAATCATTAAGAGGCTATCTGCTCTCTCCCATCATCGAACCTAAGACATGCCCATCATGTATGGTGATGTCATGAGTTCCACCACCATCTTGGAAAAATAGCCAGAGAGTTGAGTGGTGAGAAGAAGATGGGACAGCACTTAAGTGTAAACAATGGCATAAGCATTTATTTAAGAGCAAATCACATATTTGTCTATTGGAAATGTAATTGTGCAACAGTCTATGTGTTTAATAGTGTACCTATTGATTGTAGAGTGATGAAAGTTATTGTTCAAATTACAAATATTCTAATTTGAATTTTGTGTGCTTTAAAATGCAAAGGACATGTCCAATACAGGTATCTTCTGCTCCTATAATGACAATGACAACATTTATCGTGAAACAAACTATTTGACGTTTTTAATGTTATTTAATGCTTGGCTGATATTCAGTTCTCATAGTGACATGCTTCAGTTTGGTTTTGTGGATTGAATTATCATTAACAAATTATCTAATTTTGACTGCTTTCACTGTGCAGCTGCCCAATCTCCAGTGAAATTTATTTTTGTAAAAAGGAACTTGCAATGATGTTGATTTCCAGAGGAAACTGGTTTCAATGAAGGCATAATACAAATAGCTAATTTCTCTTAAAGTGTGAAGATTGAGCTCATGATTGCACTTGCTATCTCTCACCTCCTGCATGACAGGATTACAAATAATTGGGAAGACATCATTTTCATCTGAAGAGCTGCTGTCAGAGTGATTACACCACTGTTGTCTCTGCATATCAGCCCTCCCTTGGAAAGTTTACAAATGACAGTTTTGGAATACAGATGACACCAACTTTTTAAAAATAGAGTCCTAATGAGCATGTAAGTTGAAAAGCAGTGTCAAAAGACTCTGATGGCTCACACATATCTCAGATGAAGTCAAACTGTCCCTGTTGTCCAGATTTTGCATAGTAAATGTGACCAAGTAGTAATGAGGGGTGGACTTTCATTTTTATGAGGATGAAGGGATGCTTGATGGGACACAGCGATAATCCATCATTCCCTCTGCTGACAGCTGTAAGTGACCCAGGTCGCACTGTGTGGCACATAGACACACATCTCTCATAGGATGAAGGTATCAGTATGTAGTGTCCTTCTTAGAAACCAGAGACATGGTGTATACGTGAATACCAATCTTAATGACATGTTTTAGATTTAACCTAAGACATAACTGATATTAAACACTCATTTTGTCCACATAAATCTGTTCTGAAGAGACACAAAAAAACTAATAAAATCTCAGACTGGTGAGCTTGCCACAGTCGGTGTGATGTTGGTAGATGATAAAACTAGTACCTCCTGTTATACATGCTTTTCATTCGTAGTGCCAGTTTGGTCTTGTACATAGTTATCAAGAGTATAGTGTAGTGTTGGCTTTTGTTTTTAATCTGATTGGATGGCCTATAGTGATTAACAAAATACCAATTGGAGGAGTGGTACATTTGAAGAATATAAACACATTTCCACTAGCTGTTGACCTGATTTGGATTTAATAATGTTTATAAAAAATTTTGGTTAAGATTTGTGTCAGTTATACCCGTGCATGTGTCTGTATACATATGCAGTATGACACAATGAAAGGTGTGGCCACTGTAATGAGTAGTGAAAGGATGCATAATGAGAAAAAATAGCCACCTTGCACTTTATTCCAATTTTGTGGAAGGAAGAATTTAAAAGAAATCTACAGATTTAAAAAAAATAAATAAATAAATAAAAAGAGCCCCACATAGCTACATCCTTTATGAACTCTCAGAACCTCCCACAAAAAAAAAAAAAAAACTTTAAAACTCTTTTCCCTTCCAGCAATTCAGGGTGTGCTTTTTTAAGACTTCATTTTAAGATGCAATAGGTAAGACTTTAGAACCATCAGCCACCCATGTTTTATTCTTTCCGTTTTGATGGCAAACCCTCCCTAGGCATAAATGTTTTTCATGCAGCTGGTTGTAACAGGTACCGATTTTATTGTACATGAGCAAAATTTGATTGAAAGAAAATACTGCCTATCATGGCCCTGCATTGAAGGAAACAAGCACGATTGGCTCGTCATCCTTGGACCAAAGTTATGTTTTCACCCATGAAGTATGTCATGTGAGCTAGATATTTTCACACAGGATCCCACTGACTGCTAACTGTTATTTGCTAATATTTCAGTATAACATTCTTTCCTACTCAAGCTTTAAGGCAATTATTTCATTGCTATACCTCCTCAGGTCAGCCTGTCTGTGATTTTGGCTGTTGCTATCCAAGGTTCTGTTGGTTCCCCAAGTGGAGGAGTAGAACAATTCCAGCTACCAGGAGCCAGAGAGGAGAGCAGTCTTCATTGCTCCTCTGTCCTTCTTCCCTGGCATTACACTATATACAGCATGTAAATCAGATTTAACTGCAGGGAAAACTACCATACACATTTTATTTTATGAATGTTCATTGGAGAACATATTTACTCTCTGCTGAAGTCAAAAGTAAGTTTATTTTTTTTCCTTTTTTTAGGGAAGCACTAAGTGTGAATGTATCAACATGTCTGATTCTTGGCTGGATGCCTCGCAAACCGTAAAATTCCATTGCTATTTTATGTGGTTACAGACACCAAATGACAACATGATGATGTATCTGGAAGTTTCTGAGAGTATTGGGAACCACAGTAAAATATTATTTTATAGTTAAGCAATCAATTACAATGCTTGAAATGTATTTACGGTCCCCTTACGAAGCCTACTGCATTTTATACATCTGATGGATAGTTTACTTTTCTGTTTTACTCTCATGTAATGCTTCAAGTTGTCATACCTTTTTATGGGCTACAATATATAAATAAACACAAATGATTCTGAACATCAACATACGTTTAAAAAAGCTTTTCAACATTTATTTTTGAAGTTGTGTGATGCACATTTTAAGGAGATGTTAACATTTATATGTTAGTACAGGCTTACACCAAAGCACACAGTTTTATTGATATACATTTGATTCAGTTGGATTTAGACACAGCAGAGAAATACAATCACATGAGCAGGCTAATGATGATACAAAGCACATACCCTTTTGTAAACGTGTAAATGCTTGTGAAAGTCACAGAACAGGGGTTGCTGCTTGCAGATAAATAAATAAATGAATAAATAAATAAAGGTGTCATTACACTCTAGCAGTTCTCACACTATCACTCATAGGTGCTCTGCTGTTACTTAATCTATTAAAGCACAGCACCTGCCTTAGCTTAGCCTTTAAGCACTATAACTCCTGAAATAACACTCCAGTGCATTGTTCTCAACAATACACACACTACAAAAACAAAGTATCCATGAGCAACTGCACAAACCTGAAAAAAACATGAAAATGCAAACTAATTTGGATAAAGATTATATGCATTTGATTGCACTTTGATGTGTCTATTTGTGGTACCAATTTGATTGCACATGAGCAAAATGCTTGAAAGAAAATACTGCCTATCATGGCCCTGCATTGAAGGAAACAAGTGTGACTGCTCTTGTTGGTTTGGAAGCCTCTGGCTTAAGGGGTCATGCGAACCATGTGAACAGGGTCAACTTGTGCCCTTGGTTGTGTGCAGTAATACTAAAGATTTACTGCATTACATTGCATTTAGTGGGGTATGTAGTGTTGTCTGTCAGTCAGAGTCCCGGTGTAAAGGGGTATGCATAAAGGAATGACCATGCCACCTTGTGACAGACTGCAGCTTTAAGTATCTTTTCCCTTAATAAATCCATGGCAATTTATCCTTGTGTATTCATGTGTTTATTGGCCCATCACAAATACTCTCCTGTGATTGAATAAGCACAATTCCTTATATTATTCTGTGCTTTCGTAATGTATTGATGCTGGTCAATGTTTTGAAATTTCATATTGGGTGGTCATACTATATATCTTTGGGTACTTTTTTTCTGATTTGCTCATTGTCTACTGTATGTTAAAATTTTTTGCCTCAATCAGTTGATTTATCCAAAAAGAAAGATGACCAACTCAATATAACTACCTCTTTTTCACAAAGGCCATCTGAATGTCATTCTGAGATGATTGTATCAAGAGACCCCATGCTGTTTTATTTCTCTAATTCCTTTTTATTCTTTTCACTGTTCTGTTTTATATCTGGGCTATTTCAAAGTGCTAATCATTTGGAGAATCTTAAAGGAAGAGATATGTTGAGGTTTTTCTTCACATATAAAGAAGTTAGAGGGTGTAATTTTCTTTTGAAACTGAAAAGGCTGACACAAAGGTCCACTGGAGACCTTGGATTAATTAGAATTCTAATGATTGGCCAGTGGCCCCACTGTCAGCCGGTAATGTGGTGAGGTTTCTGTGCTAATGGAGTACTTAAATGGATAGGTTATAAAACCTAATAGTTAACCTTAAAAAGACCTCTAAAGAAGGTATTGGCTTGATTTTAGTCAGCAGTAAAATTAACCATGTCATTAACACATACATGTAAAATGAATGCAAGATGCTCACAGATGATGATAATGATAATACACTTCGGTAGACATAATTATGCTTATACATGTAATGTGTATGGTATCAATTTGCAAATGAGAAGGTTTCAGAAATATGCAACATACATATGACAAAGGTCTCAGTTAATAACTGTATATCTGTAAATTCTGCAACTTGAATACAATTTGCATTCAATAATATTAATACATTCTGAAAAATAATGTCACCCACTCAAACAGTTTTTTGTTCTGAAGAGGATACAGAAGGGATATCAATCAAACAAATGTAGGGTCTGCTGTACTTAAGCATTTAGTATGTGCAAAACTATTATGCTGGTGCAAAAAGACTGTGCATGTCATTGGCTGATGTATATTTCTCCAATCACAAATTGTGTCACTTAAATTAAATGTGCAAAAATGTTAACATGTGCTAAAGGCTTTGATAAACCTGGCCCACAATCTCTTTAAGGGGATGGTCACTGCAGCATACATTTTTTTGAGTAGTCTAATTTTAGTAGTGATATTCAAATATGTCCCTTTCATCATACAATAGTACAGGATATATACTTAAAAACGCTAAAGTCCATTTTGATTTGCATATGCCTTCAGAGAGTCCCAGTGATACTTATTCATCCCTCAACCAGTCAAAGGGGTTTGACAGAGGAGGAGCATAACATTTTCAGTGTAGCCGATATATTTAATCCGTATTTTGACATGTCAAAGATTGATTAGATTACCATATAACTGAAACTGAATGCACTGTAAATATTGAAGGGATTCACATCACATCTATCTGGTGGACACTTTAATCCAGAGAAACGTATAAGTCTATCACTGAAAAATACTGGGAAGTGGAAAGCACAACAAGAACATCAAGACCTTAAGTACCAGGGATGTCGTTCTGCATAACACAAGTAAGCACAGTTTATACTCTTTCTTATTACTGGATTAGTCCTTAGGCTTCTCACTTCATTTTCACTTCAACATTATTTTGCTCAGTCATCTGAAAGCAAGTTAATGTGAAGCCATTTCATGGCCTGTATAAGCCTTCATTTAAACATGTATTTATAGTCAGTAGCTAAAGCAATACATACACTAATTATTCTGAGCACGTTGCTAAGGGCACCATAGCAACACCCCCATGAATTTGCCTGGAAACCAGCTCCAGCAACAGGTATTCATATCATTGTGCTGCCAGGTTACATCATACACAATTATTCACTTACTGTATAGCTAGACTGCTGGGTGTACATGCCGGGATGGATGGGAAATAATTATTAGTTATGCATATAATTATCTTGTGATGGATTAAATTTCCAGTGGCATGTTTGAAAATCTTTAACTTTACCTAGATGTAGGGTCTTCCTTTTTGTTGTTCTGCATACCAATGTCAGTTGCTGCTCCTAAATCTAGCTATTAATCTAATATTAATTCCACAACATTTTTGGCATTCCCAAAAATATTAGCTAGGTTCTTGTTTCAAATGTTTTTGGTGGCTATCCAGTGCTTTCTTTTTGATCATTGTGCGCCAAATTTATCAGCATGTTTCCAATACAAATTGGGATCTTAGCAAGCTAGAAACCTGCCAAAATGGGCCAGAGATGGTGGCTCAGGCGATGTGCCACGTAGCTTTGGGTTTTTCCCAAATAGCTTCCCTGTAAATCAGCCTGCATGCCAGTGAAAAAACAAGGTTTTGTTATGCACTTCTAATCAATGAATGCATGAATTGGCTAGAAATATTGTTGCAAGTAATTATTTAATTATTTGGCATTGCACCAGGACACCATCTGCATTACATTAAAAAAAAAAAAAAACATTTCTAGAAACCCACCTGTAATTAAGTGACAAGCTGAAAGTTCTTGCATATAAGTCTGCAACATCTGATCATACCCCTCACTGTTTCATTCCCTCTGTATCATACTCTACAAACAAAAGCAGCATGCAGGTACATAATACACACAACCCCCCTTTTAGAGTAGATGGCTAACTTAGACTGGAAATATTGCAACCAATGTGTTGCCATGTCTTGCAGTGAAAATTGAATGTAGTAGTATAGTGTTCTGTTTTCACTCATATCTCGATAGCCTATGGCAACACAATTTGCAGGTTTAACAGTTTCAACAATCAATACCCCTTGTATTAACTGCACACATCATGTTGCCATTTGTGAGCCATCTAAAATGTTTCATTTTTTAACAAAGTCCCTCTGCCAAATTTTGTGGGATTATCAGAGAAGCTTTGCTATGCAAAATATGGCATATTTTCTTAGGTGGATTCTTTATATTAGAAGTACCACTGTGTCATGGATATTCAAAAAAAATTCTAAAAATCACCAACTCCCTTTGTCCTTGTCCTCTTACACTAGCCACTATGCTACCATGATCTCAGCAATAAATTCTTAAGCTCTAGGTGAATAAAAAATTATATCAGTATTACAACTGGAAAATTGACTCTGCATGGACCTTAAAATCTGTAGTAGTACTTTATAGTGTACTTACACAGGCACATGCACACAGACACGTGCGTGCAAACACACACAATCACACACATGCAAACAAATCAGGAGAATCAGGAAGAAGCCATAGCATATGATTCCTCAGATGCATCAGACGACTAGCTGTTAAAAGCAATAATTCAGAAGAGGGAGTATCGTTCATGAGAGGAAGCAGTTAAGAAGGGGGAGATGAAGCAATGAGTTTTGTTGGTGGAAGGAGGGAGTTTTTGAACATACATATATCCAATGGGAGATGATGTGCTGTCAGATGGGCTTTCAGTTGATGCTGGAAGTTGGAAAGGCATTCTGGAGTTACGGGCATCTCATTATAACACTGGTGGTATGGCCATGAAGGAGGGTCTGCCAGGCTCTGCTGATGAACAGAAGGGAGGGAGAGCTTGGTCCTTTCCTGCCCAGCAGGCCAACAGCAGGATGTTTGATTCAATGTGAAGTGAAATCAGTGGCAAGTGGAGGGGAACAAGGCCAGACGAGACAAGGGCTCTGTTTGGGTGGCTTGAGTGAACTTAAGTGGTTTGGTGGCATTGGCAAGAAGGGGTCAGCCAAACGTATTATAGAGTGGGAAAATGTGGGCTTATGGAAGTTGTGAAAAACAATTATATATTTATTTTGTTGTTGAAGGACTTTTGCCTTCACAGATTTATGTAAAATGATGTGTCATTGTCTGCATTGTGTCTAGCCTCCTCCTCAGATAGTAGATAAGTATATTTCAATCAGGATATTTTTGTGAATATGAAAATGCGTGAATTAACCTTGGAGAGCCATATTATACACAGCTGTGCAGCATTAAACTCACTCTTCAGAGGTGGGATTTCTTGGGGAGTGAAACAGAAAAGCTGAGAATTAGTGTGTTCTGACCAGCAGCTGCAGCTCTGATGATACTCAAGGCTCTGTATCTGGTGAGAGCCGGAAGGAGGTGGTAAAGAAACCCAGCAGGACCCCCATGATGACAGTCTTTAGATAAGTAACTGCCAGATTGATGAATTGCTCTTGATATTACATTTTGCTTTGCTCTCATTTATTTCCTGTCCATGTAAAGGAAAAAAAGAATTTCTCTAGCTCTCTTTGCATTTAAAATGATGTATAATGCAATGTAATATCCATGGCGCTCTATATGTACTTTTTCTTTTGCTAAGATATGAGACAGCATAAATTCACAGAGGTACTGAGGTGTGTGGGTGTTTTTTGTTTCTGTCCTCACAACTGAAATCTGGACGTAATGGGAGCCCTCTAGAGATGCTGGCAAGGAAGTGCAGATCCAAAGCTGTGAGCAGCCAGCAGATCCTCGTCCTTGGATGCATTATAAGGGCTCTCTAAGCCCAGGATAAAGCTCTGCTTCCAAATAACTGAGCTTCTGTTGACATTTCTGGAACAGCAACATTGTTATTTTACCAGTTCCATCACTGTCTTTGAGCTCACAAGCCAGAGAGAGGGAAGGACTTGAAAAAATATTGCATTTGGCTGCTCTCACCTACAAATCTGAGTGTGGTCCCCTTTCCCTGCAGTCAGACATTAAGTCCCATTAATTTCCCTTTCATGGAGGTTTTTTTTTATTATTTGGAAAAGGAGACTGTCATTCTAATTCAAAGTGAATGCAATTAAAGAGTCACTTACTGTCTTGTCTCATTCTTTTAGTCATCGCTTGCTTCTGAGTGTGCTGCACATCATACAGATGCATTGTGTTGTCTGATTTCTATGCTGGATTAAAGCATATCTCAGTTGACATCTTTTGGCTGCTTAACTAGGTAATCTGCGATGGGGTTGGGACTGAGGGGGGAAGAAATGGGTTTGCTTTTCATATCATTAGTTCTAAAAGTGGTACACTTCTGATGTGTCTCCAATTCACGCTTGTAAGTTTTATGACATAGAAATAAATCCAAGCCATGGAGGCTCTTTTTAACAAATTGCACAAAGACTCCTTACACCTACCTTGTACTTTTGATAACAAGACATTCACCTTTAGCAGGAACTACTGTAGCGTTTAGTCAGGGAAACTGGGATTTCATGATGCCCAATTTCTCCCCCCACTCCTACCCCCAAATGCTTCCCAGGATCACTCTGTTGTTGCATACAGCTTCAGTGTACAGTGCTTAAAGATATGCTAAAATTATCTGCTGCTCTAAGCAAAAAATACATTCGGAAGCATATGAAGAATTCTGTAGCACCCTGTCAGGGCTCAAGTACTCGTTGTGTGCTTGAAAAATCTGGGTAGGCTTGAATTGTATTCGGTGACCTACTGAGTTCCTACAGACTTGACTGTGGAGGACAACGGTGCTTCATTTGTGATTGCCACGCTATGCCTTTCCAGTAAAACCTTGCATCATTATCAGGCGAACAGGTGCTTTCAAGGAAGAAAGGCATTATTGTGTTGTCTGAAAATATGAAATATTGCCAAGAGGTACTCTATGAGGATTTTTCTCTTTTTGCTCTCTTTCGATAGCACAGCATAGATTTTCATGTTGCAAAACCAGGCCAAAGGATGTCTTTTTTTTTTTTTTTTTTTAATTCAGCTCCCTCTGACTGCTGTTCTTTATCAGTTGCGTGGCAACGGTTGTGCTGTGTAGTTTGAAAAGTCATTAGCAGGCAGGGCATGTTGACATTTAGCAGATGTTATTATTAGATTTTTTTGGAACGTGGACCATTTTTTTGCATACAACAACTTTCCTTTAATTGGTTCATAAGACAATGCTTCATTTCTGAAAATATATTTTCATATAATAATTCTCAGCATTTTTTCTAGGAGGCAGGATTATTTGCTTAGTCATTCTCCTTGTGCCTTGTGTATGACAGAATAATGCATTCTGTAATGTGTTTGTGCTGGAAAGATATGATCAAGCAGCAAATGTGGCTGCCATATATAGGGGCTAGACACAAATGTGGAAACAAGAATCGATACATGGACATTTGTCAACAACCAAGGATCATTCCCTCTTGGAATACAGCTCTAAGTGGTAGCCAGAATATTATACTAGGTATACTAGAATATTCAAGAAGGTAATCCTTAGTTCTCCCACAGCAAATAAGTCCAGGTTTTTTGCTTCTTATACCAGTTTGTGCATTGTTGCACACTGGACTTGGTTAGAGGCAGTTCTGAATGGCAGTCACATCTCAGATATAACTTTTGTGATGCTCACAACGCACACTTTGTGTTGAGACTGGGTCATTGAGGTGTATATTCAGTTCTTTTGTGAGGTCTTTGCTTTGTGCTTTGTGTTTGTACTATAAATGGCTACTAGCAGTGCTACTATTGTTGGTATTACTTTAGCGTCACTGTCTTAGCTGCACAATATCTTCTTTGGTTTCTTTGACTGCCCTTTGTATTAAGCAAAAAAAGTTGCAAACTCATTTCTATTTTATTTGCACTATGACAATAAAGGAATTGAATAAGCATATTGATGATTTATACTGACAATAATATAAAATGCTTATGCAGATCCTTGTTTCATTTTGACTTAGCTACTTCAAAATGCAGGTTATTTTTAAATAACAGGTGTTTCAAATATTTTGTCTGTGTGTACAATGCCAACATTTTCTGATTTGCTGCTTAGTATACAATAAAAAAAGTGATAGTACAGTTTTTTGTACTATGTTCAACATTGATCACTGAAAGCTTTCCAACTGCAGACTGAAAGGACCTATAGCAGAAATTAATTTGACCCTCAAAATTAAATTTAAATGTCTGACAAGAATGTGGGGACTATATCTCAATAGTTCTTATCTTCAAAGCTTTTTAAATATTGTGGAATTGAGTTCCTGTATTAGACCACCATTGTTCTTAACAGGGTTATGCCAATCTCACTACAGCTGCAGTCCTGCTGTATGCCTTAAAGTTGAGTATAGCTGTGGCTGGATCGGGAAAAAAATGGAATCATATGAAAAGATGATTGAGTGAGACAGAAACTGAATAAAGAATAGAAAGCTTGTTTTATGATGCAGTTGCTGTAAATGTTATTTGAGCAAACATCAGACACTGGGCTTGAAAGGCACTTCAGCCAGCCAAAATTGTGATGAGAGTGCAGGAACTTACATTTGATAAAAGCTAGTATGATAGCTAGGTGTATTAATGTTCCAAAATAATATTTACCGTTTTGCAATTGCTAAAGTAATATTTTTCCAACAATCTGACCCCAACAATCTGCCATACAATACATTACAGTAGCATATACTTACAGCATATATACTATCTGAAATCACCCCCTTCCTGCAATATAGCTAGCCTATAGCTCTCCTCAATACACCGATTTAATGCTGAAATTGTTGGGATTTCTTTATACATGAGCTGTTCCTTTTGCAACACAGAACTCGAAAATAATTGGAAAATGATAAGCCAATGAACATTCTGATTATCACTAGCTACTATTACAACATGCTGTACTTAATTTGAATATTAATTGTAACAATGTTGAAATGAACCAAGATGAACATTGCAAGCTGAATTGTTAGCTAGCCTACATGAAAATATTTATGGAGCAAGTAGATACATTGAGACATTTTATTGAATTGAAAAATTTAGTCAGTTTTTTTTAAATCTCACAGTTTTGTATACCAACGCATGTTTACTATTTGCAATAGGAATACAACAGTGTAGCAATTAGCAACTAGTGCTATATCCTTCCAGATATGACCAGCTGTGCTGTCATATACTGTATAGTACCATTTTTTATAGGAAACAATACCATCTGCTGAAGCTGGAGATATAGATGGGAGTGGTTTTATATCTGATATCAGGATATTAGAAGATGGGAGATGTGTTATTTTTTTTTTCTTTAATTGTTAAACATCTTATACATACAGCCACTGGGATATTTAACTTATATACTGTTTTTATATACTGTTCAACTTATACTGTTTATTATTTTGAGAATGTACAGGCGATCCCAGTTAAAACCCAAACTTTTTTTTTTTTTGGACTGCAGTGGAACATTCTAGTGTAATTTACTGATGAACCAAGCCCTATTGTTATCTGGACCACAGTGGCAGTAAAAATGTACTTTAACTCCCTGTGGGGAACATCCCTCAAGTTATACTGCTGAAATATCTATTTCATCCTCCTTTTCCATCTTTAAGCTTTAAGTGCTCTGCTTCTTTGTATTATTGGTTGATGTTTTATCAAGTACCAACTAAAGGACTATTTTGCAGCTAGATTACTTGTATTAACTTTGATAGACAGGTGCTTACAATTACATTTGGTTTTAAAAGTGAAACACTTGTGAAGATAGTTAAATAAGGAAGGTACTAATTTTTCTCAGGTATATCAGTACATACAACCCTGACTGTGATTGTATTATAAAAATGTAATATCCCATGTTTAATGTTTAAGGATTTGGAAGCTTGTCATTGAATAAAACATAAAAAAAAAAAAAAATGGGAAAATAGATTTCAATAGAGAGTGCCTTTCTGAGCATGGCACTTTCTGTGATCAATGTGAATTATAAATTGAATATTTTGAATAATACACATTGCGTATGCGTATTTTCACACCCTTTCATGCATGCATTTAATTTTCATTATATAAACAATCAGAGTGATTATTTTTTACAGGATTGTACACAAACTTGCATATGAATGTATAGGGAGATAAAGGGTAACAGATAAGTACAATTGAGCTACAGTATGTTACAAGTTCAACAATGGTAAAATGCAACATTAAGGGTTAAAGTTGAAAAAGTTTGGACCAGATTTTTTTCCCAGGTTGATTGTGGCTTGATCCATCAGTTTCCATCCATCAGTCTGGATCAGGCTTTACATGCCGAAGAATGTGACCATGATGCCACCAGCACCTTTGGGAAAATTTCCATCTTTCAATCATAGTGATTAACATCAACAGATGTGTGATAGATAGATAGATAGATAATGTACAAAGACCACCTAAATTCAAATTAAACAGACATAGAAACAAAAATAAATAAATAAATATTAACCCTTCATCTCAATTATTAATCTGTTTTTTTTTTTTTTTTCAAGTGGGTTACATACAGAATGACTAAGGGCTGTATGTCCCTTGTTAATCCTAACTCCATTGAGATAAAACATTGTGATGACTGGTACGGTTTGTTTAGTCACTTTTGATGTTACAGACTACCTTCGGGTTCTTTCTGCCAACCCAGGATGAAAGGAATACATTATTTTATTCTCATGAAAATAACATAACCCTCATCAATATCATAATGTAATATAATAATGACAAATAAAGCATACTTCAGCCAAAAACTGAAGTCACTGAAAAAACTGAAAACAATCACTCTTGCATATCTGAACAACTTGTTTGTTAAAAACACTAAACCAAAACATTTAATATTCAATACTTTTTTGAGGCTTCTGGTTGAAAGTGTAATTTTCACATATGAAGTGCAGTGGTGTGGTATTGGACTTTATCTTCACATAATTAATGCATTAGATAGTCATGCCAGCTTTTTATTGTTTTTTTTTTCATCATAAAATACAATCAAACTAAGGCCTACTATAATTATATTCTACAAGTTACCATGAAGTGGAAAATTAAAGGCAGGTTTTCAGAAATGGTTTGAATCCAAGCTGTCGCTCACTGTGAAAGAAAAACAGGCCTGCGCACTATTTTGCTTTTGAGGCCAGCAGTGGAACAGCTCTCACGCAGAATGCCGGTGGTTTGTAATAATAGCCATTTGCTATGCACTGATTAAAGTGTGTTTAAATAAACAGCAAACAAACAATAACAATCTTGAAATACTAACATAAAATGTGCTAAATGTGATCAAAATCAGAACAGATTATCAGTAACTTCACCCAATGTGGTGAATGCATAACCCACTAATACCAAAGTCAAATGATGGCTCTAATGAAAGTAACAGTTATAGTTAAATCAGAAGCAGCACCCGCTGGGCTCCACAGAGCAGGACACTCTCTGATCTCTTCTCTGGCAATACTGCTTCCAGGACTTGTTCTGACAAAAACCCTTATTCTACCCACACGTGCTGGAGGATTGTTTAATTTTATTTAAGTAGATCTCATGGGATCTCATCAGAGGAAATGTGCTATTGAGCTTTTTGAAGTAGCAGTTCGACTGCAAGGGCTTTTTGCTGGTGGTAAAGCAAAAGAGAGGCACCTTTGAAGCACCTGACTTCATGTTACTGCCACAGTCTGAACCCCTGCTCACTCCTATTGAGCAATCATGAGTGTTCACTCTGGGTTTCAGCTGGGGACATTTAAAATGGATTCTTAATCAGTAACTTATTAAGGTTAACACTCCATTGCTCCCCCACCTGCCCTGATATTAATATCACTAGAGACTAGATTCAGGAACTACCTTGGTTAGATAAACAGCAAGATGATACAAATTCCATTTACAAAGGAAGATACACGGGTGATTCATACAAAGCAGAATGTCAATCCACACTATTTGTCAGTTTGAAAAGAGGTCTGACAAGCAACACTTGTGCGTTATATGAGTTTCCAAAACAGCATCAGGCAGCTACCAGAGTTCCAAAGAGGCCCCAGTAGTCAGTGCCTGGACTATAGGTACATTGGTCACAGAAACTGTCAAACGATTTAAGTTTGGAAGCAGAACAGTGTTGAAAATTATGACAACACATGCAAAGTATTCACAAACTGCACAGATGAAAAGGAACATGTTGAAGCTGACTGACAGGCAGATTGATACTTAACAGTGTAGTTGCAATAAACATCCAATTTACAGCCTAAAAAATGTAACAGAATTGAATCCGAAACTCAGTCAGTGATTCAGTCTCAACAACAACAAAAACAGTCCTTAGTTTTCAGCTTCACTTGGTTGCTATTTATGCCAGGGCAGCCAAGGCTAATGGACAGAGTTTTCATTGAAGTCAAACAATGGTGCCAATGAACTACAAATTCACCGGATGTAAACATAATTGTTCACAACATCACGGATAGTTGTGGAGCACAGATTGTAAGGTAAATTTCCACCTCCCTCATCCCTCATTAAGTGGAGGCCTTTTTGTATCTCTACATACTGTACAGAACTGGTATGACAGTGTCTCAAAAGGAGACAGATGCTGTTCTGAAGG
This sequence comes from Albula glossodonta, assembly GCA_019788955.1. Taxonomy (NCBI): domain Eukaryota; kingdom Metazoa; phylum Chordata; class Actinopteri; order Albuliformes; family Albulidae; genus Albula; species Albula glossodonta. Next base: position 7,546,218 of record JAFBMS010000020.1, on the reverse strand, counting down.
TGAAGATAGCCCTTCTCCTTATTTGTTACTGGATACTCATTTACTTGATATTCATATATTTTTAGGTGGTTACATTATTTCGTAAAGTGCTTCATTAAGTCAGCAGCATGAATCACACACAGGAATGCTTACGATTAACATCTGCACCATGCTGCAAAAGAGGAGAATCAGCAGCAGTAAAATATGTGATATCTTTACTCTGTCGATAACTAGAGGTCTCCCGCTCCTGAGATATGCAAGGCATTTGACTTTCTGCTCTAATACCACAAAAGACTTGTCTTCTATTCAAGGGCCACCAATGCATTCATAAATATCTCTTAGAGAAGTCTGGTACCTGTAATGAATTGGCCCATACCCCTCAGTGTCTTATTGATGGCTTTAATCATGGTTATAGTAATAATGGCCACTCTGAACCGATTTAAACTCATTTGTATATTCAGTCACAGGGATTGTGTGTCTACTGACCTGCCAATACAGCTTGTAAAATGGAAGAAAGGCCAGGGCACTGTAGGTAAGAACAATCGGTATGTTAAAAGTGGGGTGAAACAGGGTGGAACTTAAAACGATTGCTTTCCTATAAGAGTGCAGTTTGACTGTCTACAAAGGCATTTGCAGACTTCTAAAAAAGGAAGTGAGGTCATAAAAATAGAATGAATATGTAAAGCAGGTATTTGAATACAAATACAAATACATGCTGCTACTACTACTACTACAACTACTACTACTACTACTAATAATAATAATAATAATAATTGGTGAAAATAGTTCAATTGTTTTTGAAAAATATTTTATGAATGTCACAATGAAGACCTTTGCTGTCAACATAAAGGAGATTATGTTTTATTACCAACCAATCAAAATAAATTGTGTGCATAAGCCCTCTGGCATTTAATTGAGCACAAACATGTTTATCTTCAGCATGAAAAATGATCTCCTTTGAAATTATTTCCCTTCTCCCCACATTCCTTGTCACATGCAGAATACTAACTAAATACATGGGCAAGTGACAGGTAGCCCACCCACCCCATTCCAAAAGAGAAAGAAAGCTTGTTTAACTTGATGGGATGCAGGTCCTACTGCCCCTTGATTAAACTAAGTCAGCCCCTTCAGGATGGAACTGCCATTGACCCCTTTTCTGAGGGCAACCTCAGTAATAGAGTTCCTGTAAAGGCATGAAAACATCTTGATTGAGTACACCTTGATGACTCCTTCGATCCCCAGTGTGTGAATTTGCTGTCTTTAGGCCAGTTTACTCAAGTGTGAGAACAGCATTGACAGTAACAAATGACATCTATGCAACCCCCTAATCACCTATCTGAGTCAAATTTTTATGCCTCAAAGAGATTAAAACCTCACCATGCTCTCAATGAATAATGCTTGCAGTGTGAAGCAGGAGCATATCCTGTTCCTCTCAAGTACTTTAACTCTTAGATCATTTACTTTTCATACAAACTGCTAAGATTGTGGGGATGGGAGCAATTATGTTGTGGAAGATTAATCTCCCATCTGAAATAAAAACAAATGTTTTTTCTTGATATTCAAGTCAAATTAAGATATTTTATAAAGAATCTTAAAAGTCTGTGCAAGGCTTAAAGGGGACATGTGTACACTCTAAGTCCACCTATGTTCCTAATAAGCCCAGGAATTAATTTTCTTGTAAATGTAAAAAATTTTGAATAGAAATTAAATAATTTTAAATAATAAAAAAATTGATTAAAAATACCAGAAACATTTGTAAAAAGCTTTAATACCAAACTTTAATGCTATACAAGCCCCATTGGTCCAGTCTGTAATCTGTCCTTGGTCCCCTCCCTGTATTTCTTAGAGACCTCTGCCATACTTTCAAAACTTCTGTAATTTTTTCTTCCCCCACCCAAACATATAAGGCCTAAATAAAGTCACTCAACTCTCCATACACATAAGCTGGGCTTAAAAGGAATAGTCATACTTTATGGAATAAAAACTTTCTAAAAAATGAAATTACTACAATCAAGTATATGATTTAATCAAATATACAGTCTTTATAACTTAAACTAATGTTTCCATCAGTTTAAGCATTTGTTTATTATATACTATTAAAGTTCATGACATGCATTGTTTTGCAGTACTGCACTGCTTAGGCCCACCACAGGCCTGCTGCTTTTTAATTCAATAAATTAACAGAATCACTAATTAAATGTTTGTCTTATTGAAAAAGGGGTTCATGACCATAAACGTCACTGTCTCCAAGAGTGTTTGTCAAGCTTTTCATGCTGGCATAAACTACAAGACCACCATGTTGGCATGAGCATGAAATATAGCTCCGACCCTTAAAAAGCCATCTCACTAATATTACTAAAAAAAATGTAGGTAAACATATCATCATCACCTTAATTTGGTTCATTAATCTCTACATTTCCAAATTAGGACAACTTATCCAATTTTCTTCAGCAAACCATGATAAAATGTGGTTTTCTGCAAGCACTAACTGCAACATTTTGAAGTGTTTTATCCTTGATTCCAATGCAGTGCCATCACATGTCAACCCACAGTTTAATAAGGAAACATCATATTGGCTCCAAACAAAAAGGCACATGAACATGTTTGTTGATTGAATGAGACACTTTACATTTACAAGACAATCTTTCATTTTTTTAAATTGCAAAATAAAATGTTCCAAGCAAACAAGGACCTTTTGAGCCACAATACCTTAATTATCAAATTTTCAAATTACGTCATTCTAGAGTCTAGACTTTGTGAGTACTGAATTACGGTTTTTTCTATCTTTGACCCTTTTGCACATAGGATTGCCAGTCAACCAGAACAACCAGTTTTAAAATGTTTTTGATGTAGCCAGTTTGAGGTACTGACGGGTGGCTTAATTTCCTGTCCAGAAAACATTGCACAATGTTGCCGTGGTTTGTTCGGATTTTCCCACGGGCCTCAGCTCTGTAATTTTTTTTTTACTTGTCTTGACATGGCAAAACAGAAATCTGTTAACCTTACTTTCAGCCCAAAATGGAACTACATATCTAACAAGACTTCACTTCCACTAACAGAGAAACTGCTTGTTTTGTTCCAAAAATACCAGCTTAAATTTGTTCAACCAGACAGACATTTATATTGATTTTTACTGAACCAATAAGTGTCATGTGGTAATAAGAACAGGTTTGACATAAAAAATGGTTTCAGGGACTGGGAAATTAGAGGTACAGGAGGGAGTCGTAGGGTAGGGAAAAACCTCCCTGCGACCCCCCTCACTTTGGGGTGAGGTGGAACATAGAATGCTGAAAAAGCAATGTGCCATGGCTTACAGACCTTTTATGCAGGAGTTGCTGCAACTACTGTCTGCAAGTAGATTTAATGAAACTAGAAGCATCCTTTGTAGAACTTTGTCTAAAGTGCTTTTTTACAGTTAACAGAAGAGTACACACTTTATAAACTGGAGACTGTGAATAAAATTGGCATTTATCTTCTGTTTGTGTCTTCTTTGAATTATTTCTTTACTTTGTGCACAGCATACTAAGAGCTTTCATTGGAAAATTTTCAGTAGACTAGGATTAATGCTGATGTTGTTTGTGCTGTATTTTGGGAATCCATCATCACACCATACTTTGATGTTTCATTTTAGGTGTCATTCAAAGAAAAGCAAAGGTTTTCAAGTAGATCAAACATTTATTGTCGACTGTGATAGCTTTTGAAGTAGAAAACTGTCAAGCATACAGTAAATAACCCATTTTGATTAATAAAAGGAATCAATACCAACCACTTAGATGTCTGTACATAGGTAATAAACTGTGTTTCAGTTGTGTTACAGCTACCACTTGCAGATTTGCTGGAAAATGTTTTAAGAAGTCACTGAAATCTATGTTTTCAGTGCAAAACTGTGAGCAGCACTGGATTATAATAATGTTTCTTAACAGTACAAAAATGATGGCAGAAACATGAGGAAATACAATACATAAACCTGTCAGACCACATAATTTCATGTATATAAAATCAGTTATCCAACTTAAGTTCAAGAGGCTGAAAAATTTCATGCAAAGCTATATTTACAAGCATTTACAATGCATTGCACTACCCCACACATGTACCAAAGCAATAATATTTGTAATTATCTGATTCAAAATGAATGACAGAAACAATTAAACTTAGACATATTCAAATGATGATTACTTGTAAGATTTTGAATGGTGAATAGCTATCTTGTAGTCATATACAGTCAAAATGGTTAAGGTTCATTTAATTCTTTAAAATGAAAATTCATCAAGCTGTAATTAATTACACTTAAGTCATACTTAAGCATTTGAGGATCAACATCTTTGAATTCTAAGAGCTTTAATGACCCTGTGTGCGAACGCTGTAGGGTTGAATGAAAGAGAAAGTATGCATACTCTATTACACTGATGCCACATTAATAAACCATGACAGGGAAGCGTACTGCAGAGCACGTGGAATCATTTTGCTGAGTATACTGATTCATCAGCTGGCAAAATGGATGAAAGAATGTCATGCTCTCCGTGTAGTTATGTTGCACAATGATAGACCTGACCTCCCAGCTCAAACATCCCGCAGTGAACCATTTCAGAAGAGGGACTGGCAGGGTGTCACAGCGCCCACACATACAGTGTGAACACAGATAAAGACCTTGCTTGATGGGACAGGACCTTTACATGCAACAAGGTGTAGCTTGAATGAAGATACATACCCAGCATTGCCATTTACAGAGGCATGGATTTTCAGACTGTATCTCTCAGCTAAGATTAACCACTCAGGTGTGTATCCATCTGTTTAGATGATGGCACGATGGAGAGTATCTGAGTCACTGATAGAAGCATGAATTTCTCTTGGGATACTGTTGTGTAATGTACAGCATGAAAATGCAGCTGCTGTTTTCTGTTATTGGTGCAATAAATCCATCCTGTCAACATAAAATGTGTTAAAGGTAAGAGTTGGTGGAAATGCTTTTGCTAAAAGATTCTAGAATTGACAGTTTTGATGATGCTCACATACTTTGGTTTGTAATTTCCAGTGCAACAAATCTTCAATGTTCCTTTGAACCTCTTAGCCCACGGGTCAAATGCTCAGCGGCATTTCAAAAGTATAAGCTGGACACTCAATCAAACATTTAAAATCAAAATACACTTTACAGTAACTTAAAATGGTGCAGATGTGTTTGAAAATCATATCCTTGCACTTTTCAAGATAGCTGATCTGGGCCAAGAGTCTTTTCTTCTCTTTGTATGACTGAATCAAATGCTATCATGTTTTAGCTTTCATGGCCAATGGTACAATATAGAAGTGAGAGAGTATTTATTTAGGTAGGTAGCATGGATATCTAAAGCGTTCATGATACTTTGAATACAATTTCACCATGATTACTAGCCTATGGAATCCAATTTACGTAGCCTTGCTCACAAAGCAAAACCTTCTGATATGGAAATTAAATAGAAAATCTCTCTTTGTTTTTTATGCTTGATGACTTGCAAAAACTGGTTTACCTTTCTGTCATAATTTCAAAACACTCCTCCAAGGATCTTTTTCATGGATTTGGCAATTGGAGGGGGTCATATTTTTGCTTTCTGAATGATCATTCATAAAAAACTTGTTTGCTTGTTTACTTTGAGTGGAACTTCAGTGAAGAAGATTACACCAACATTGTCCTGGCCTTAGTATTGATAATCTTCCTTGCATGAAACTGGGAATTTGATATACTGTTGCAATGTACTATTCTATCTTCTCATGTATGTCTGCGTCAGTGGCTGTTTATATCTATGTCATGATGACATGTGTCTATATATTATGGTAAAAGATGTCAAAGAGAAAAACTTACTGGAAAATTTGTTCCCAAGTTCCCCTTCATATTCAGTTGAAAAGTGTTAACCACATCTCCTCTTCCCAGAGACATTTTATCATTAAACCACAGCAGTTCATTATTTTTATGCCAAAAAACATACATTAAAATTATGAAAGATGAAGTATCATTGTGAGCTTTTTTCATCTGACTGTGGTGGACAGCTGCCTTACATTGCTGGGAACACCAGATACACACCTGCTATGGGTTTCTGGTCATTAACAGCCAGGCCTGGCCAAACTCCAAAGCATGCTGTGCAGGGCTCATTTCAGAAACTTCACTGAATGTGGGAAGAAAGCAAGAAAACAACCATTTACTGAAGGTACATTTCTGTTTATACATATGTGGTTATTAAATACACACATGTTAATTCTGATGACCCAAATTAATGTAGTTATTTGTTGATGAGTGAGTGAATAAATAAACAACCAAATGAATGTGGATTTAATGGGAATGTGTTAGTAGCGTGTATAAATATGGTGGTTGGTGGGTTGCGGTTGATAAGTGTGACATGTCACACAATAATCTGTGTGCAGTCTGCAGCTTTCCCCCTTGGGCTTACTACAGAGCCATGTATCACAGTCCACCACCCACAATCCTCCCTCTGAAGCATTGCACAAATCCATGTCTGAGCAGGCCCGGCCCAGGAGCCTCCTCTCACACATTCACAGTGACTGCAATGCAATTTATTTATTTTTTTTACATATAATTCCAAGTTTTTAATTTAGTTAAAACTTGAAAACAGTAAAACATATGTGGTAATTTAATTGCAATACATGTGTTTCCTAAAATGTATCACAGTTTAGATGCATTTTGTAACTCAATTGGAAGCAATTAACTTGCACATTAAATTGTAAAATGTAACAGAAATGAAGGCAGAAAGTGACATGAGAGAGAGAATAAGTTAAGTTTGATGTTACTACTGTGGTTATATTATATTTTGCATTTTTCTTTTGGTTCAATTAATAATTTCTATGTAAGCACAGCCCTCTTTTTACTTTTCAGTGTTCAATATTATTTGGAAATACTTAACTATTATGCATGAAAAATGTAGTACAAATTTATTTGAAGTAATAAATAAATTAGTTTTTGCAGCCTAATGACATGGAAGCTTGTATGATAAATACTATTCTTAAATATACCGAATTAAGAAAGAGCAGCCAGTTAAGTATTTTGACTCCAATGTAACACTATTCTGTAAATACATACTTGCTTCAAAGCCTTTTCTGCATCCTTCTGTTGTACAAAATATTGAGCTTAATTTGTTATGTCACTTGTTTGTGCCCTTGGTGATTCAGAAGCTGAGAGTATGGAGTAATTGACATTACAATGTGGGTAGCATGTGGTGAATCCTTCACAGCACTCCAGTCTACACCTGAGGCTGAGATGCCAGGTGTGACTCTACCTTCAAGCAAGTCACATCACCTCAATTGCTCCAGTGAAATCCAGGCCATAATTACGGCTTCTAGAATGCATGAGCCACTATACATGCAGTATACGTCATATGCATCGGTGTAGAAACGTTTCATCATCTTGCACATTTCCTGTTGTGTTTATTACAGTTACCATACATTTTGAAAGGGATCAAAGAGAAAACTGAGCTTAATCTTTGGAAGGGCCAAACATTACACTACCTCATTAGAAAAAGGTCAAGACTTTTCTGTAGAACTTGACATTCAATCACCAGCTACATGCAATGGTTTGATAATTTAATTAATCAGGTTATGAGGATGTGTCTTTACCGTGGTGCTTTTGATCTCTTTATTCTTTGATCATGTGCAGGCTGCTGTATTGACTCTGAGATGTTTGTTAATAGTAACCACTCACTGAGCGGGGGTCCCTTTCATTGAAAGCATTCTGTTATATTCTTATGCCATTTAAGTATTGATTATTCAAAATATTATATGCATGATATGATGATTATGTAGCATGGTAATTGTAGGTTGAACTTATGGCTGTGTTATACATTCTGCTGTTGTGTGAGTCATGTCCTATGACAACAGTATATCCTTGAAACTATTGAGGGGTGGATGTCATAAAAAATCACATATTTCTAAAACAGAGATTTTCTTTTCCTAAGAAATAGAAAAAAAAATATTCAGATATTACAGATCCCTGAGATATTTGTTAATCTAAATACCAAGATAATATCAATACATTTAAAAAGAAACAGTAGATCTATTCAAATTCAGTAGAGATTTTGTTGGTGCATTAACTGTGGGTTAATGTGCATATAATCTTTTGACCATTTGAACTGAACACTTGGAAAATAAAATATTAAACTTTTCCAAAGAATTGTTCTTATTTCATAGTACTGTATCATCTATATCAGCACTTCCCAAACGATCAGAGCCCATTCATCCTCCATATGAGGTCACACTTTTCTGCAGGAAATGTAGCTTGAATGTTGCAAATATGAATTTAAAATGATTTTGATGTGTCCATCTCAGTCCCTCCCACACCCAATGGTGGGCTGAAGTTAGGAAGTAACTGCAGTGATCATCGCTGCAGTAGTTAGTCCGGCCACTAGATGTGCTCTTGCTCCTTGCCCCGTTTTCGCAGCCTGCTGGATCTTGCTGCATTTAGCACAAGTTTGAACAAGCCTTTGACACAACAGTGGATGTGACATTTTACACGCAGTAATTGTGAATGAAAAAAAAAAAAAAACCCACAATTTTTTTGTTGCTATGTAAGGTTAATTTAAAATAGATATCTTGTTGGTTGGCTTTTTTTTTATTCTTGCAGGGGGTTCATGTAAAATATATATCTTGTTGATTATAATAATATTCTGACTTTTTTGTTGTTGTTGTATTGGGTTAACGTAAAATAGATATCTTTGATTATAATCATATCCTGACATTCCTGCTATGAGAAGATAACATTATGCAATATTTATTTAAATGTTCAATTTATATTTTTACCTTCATATTACACATATTTTCATTACAACAACATAAGTATTTTAAAGACACTTTAAATGTCATTTAAATTTTTAAGACCCTATTTCTTAATTCATTTTTAGTGTGCATGTTTTATTACAAAGTAATGCATATGGGAATTAATAATGGCATGTGTGTTACTGAGCCAGCCAATTGCAGGGCTCTAAAATCTGTACTTCTCTGAAATGTAGAGCAGCATTGGAATTCCTTCAGAAGTCTTTTGGTCACACTTGCAATATTTATGTGACCCAGAACTATAAAGCACAATATTTTGGCTTTATCTACTCCATTAATCTATGAGAAGCTATGATTATGGTTCACCATTTTTATGATAAGCACAGTGGTATGTGCTTAATTACAAAGAATGGCTTTCTGAGCCATCACTAAAGCCATGAATTGACTGCATGAGATCTTTGATTCAAGATGTGCCATTACTTGTCCATGTCTGATCAGATTTGCATGGTAGATCACCAGATGAAAGGTTGGTTATCTATACAAGGATTAAGATAATTAAGAAACCTTTGTGGACATTTTTCATTTACCTACAGACTGTTGGTACGGCACAATTAATTTGTAGGACACAAATTCCATAATCCCGATGAGCATACCTCCAACCCTATTTTCATACGTTATTTGGTCTGACTCAATATGGTCTATTAAACCTCAATTTAGAAGAAAGAGTAGAAGAGTGATAAAGAAAAATATTACAAATAAAGCCAATTAGTTTAAATTAGATGTGTCACTCATGGTATAATGGTGCTATCAAGCCAGTATTTACGACAACATTATGGTTTTACCAAATTATATCAATGCTGTGTGCTTAATGTGTGTCTCTCTTTATTTATAGTAACCAACTTTTGATTGAACCCTATGCTAATGGTTCTTTCATAGGCCCATCAGCACATACAGCCACAGATATGTACAGCAGCTACTCTCCCTGCTATGACAGCAATGCCCACTTGACATGACATTGGGGAGGGGATTAATGTTTTTCTTGGTGGTTCTTCTTCTCTTATTAACATTTTCAGGACTCAGTCCACAGGCTATCCAATCTTAGCTCTTGTCTAAAAGCTCATTGGTTAAATCGCAGAAGATCTATCAATGGAAATTATCTTACCTCTTCAATCTTGTAACTTAATATGTCATCTGCCAGAAAGTGAAAGCCTATATGTTACAAATAGGACAGTATACAGCATGTTTTGGTACTTTGAAATGCCCCTCTCCAATCTGTGATATTTGTGTTGAATGAATTTAAATTGTTAAGAAAAAGGGTGGTTGTTAGGTTTTAATTAATTAAAGACCCTTGAATGTCATTAGTGCCACTTGGGAGGTTACTCTGCAACACATTTAGCCACAATTAGTGGATTTATTTTCATGCTTTGCGAGGAAGTCTTTGCAAATGTGAAATTGGAATCTACACCTGAATCTGAATTCACCATCACAGACTCTGTATTTAAGGTGTAGTATCATGAATGCCTCTTCTTGTCTAGCATAGTTTCAATTGTTTTTATTGTCAATACATAAATTCATTGTTATTTTCATTGTCATGAAACGGTGTATATTTTAAGTCTTAAGAAAGGTTAGTGTAACACTTTATAATTCTTATATGCCAAACTCTGTTCTTCTGGGATTTCTCAAGATAAACTTTCATTTGATATGTTGCTTTGTAACCTATATATGCCACGCCTTTCCTAGGCAAAGGCTTATTTTATTGGAGCACCCCTGTCACTGGAGGAACTTAAGGATGCAGTGAAAGCAATGAACAGAGGGGACTCACCCAGTTGAGACGGTATCCCTCATGAATTTACTCTTGCCTTTAGACATTTATTAGACCCCTTGCTGCTGAATATGCTGCAATAATGTATAAATAAAAACACATCTCCAATGATGTTAATATAGCTATTATAGCCCTTCTTCTGAAAAAGGACAAAAACTGTACGCACCCTCTCTCTCTGTTGAACTCCAATTTTATTAAAATACTGCCAGGCTCTCACTCACCATCTTAAATTACTTTTTGCTGAAATTAGTATATAATGATCCGATAGGCTTTATAAAAGCACATTATGCTTCCAATAACCTCTATTGCCTTTTCCATATTGTGGATTATATCCAAGGACATTGATTCTCTTTGTGCAGTACTCTCATCAGATGCAATGGAAGCCCTTTGGCTATTTGAAATGGCCATATTTGACTTAAACTATTAATATGGTGAAAAGGTCTCTACACTAATCAGTCAGGTATGGTGTTAATTCATAACATGTTCTAGTTTTATGCTTTATTCATATTCATGGTGCATCAGAGAAAAATGTGCCATGGTTGTGTCAGGTTGTGGAGTGATGTTGCTGCTGAGCTACAATCATTTTTGTGAAGTTCTGTAAGTTGATGGGAATTTGTGCTACAAAATGACTACAGAATAATGAAAAATAATATTGATAATGAAAAAAATGAAAGAACTCAAGTCACTGAATTAAAACATGCAGACATTATTAAATGTATTTAAAATGAAAGATTCAGCTACAAAACCATGTGCTAGAAAGAAGACTAGCAGTAGAAGACTTTCAAAATGTACACTTTCTTTCAATTATCTTTGTTAATCCACAACATGTAGATGTTCTAATACAGCTGCAATCAAAAACACAAGAAACGTTCACTTTTATTGACTAATGACCTAAATACTAGCATGCCGAGATAATCTAAGAACACTGGTATAACAGCTGTAAGATCATCTTGCACATGTTATATTTTCTCAGGAATCCAATAGGGCCCATAGCCTGTGCGACATAGACAATGTCTTGACCAGGTGGATCTGTCAGTTAAAACACGTATCAATCGCAGTTTTTTTGGCTGGAAAGCAAAGATGGTCAATGATGATGCCTGTCTGACCTGATTCCCAGGTCAGACAGGCTGACATCTTTGACACAGCCCTGAATGAATGTTGCCCAGAAAATGCCTCAATCTAGCAGGTTACAATGCAGTGCCTTTAGACAGAAAGATGAAAAAAGTATCACATTAACAAGGAAACCGCAATAGAAGGCTTTTGTAATATCTCAACATGACAGAAAATAAACACCTCCCGCCAACATATCTCAAAGGAAACAAGGGGAAAAGATGTGTCTTGAAATTTTTACAAGTTGTGCTTTCACGGTAATTTGCACCTTTGTGTGGCAAAAAGCATTGCTTGAATTATGCATCATCTAAATACAAATGTGCATTATACCTGAGCAGTGCAGAAAATCCAAACCTAATCCGATAAACCCCATGTGATGCATGTGTTCATTTGTGAGTCAGTTTGCCTCAGACTGCTATAATCTGCTTGATTTTATGGAAAGTAAAAGTCACATTCACTCTGATTTTGATTAATGCTTGAAGAATGTGCTGGAAGGATATTCTGCAGCTTGATGAAAATCCATGGGGATGATAAGTTGTTGTCGCTGTTGCCTTGAAGAGTTTTTGAGATAATTTCCTGCTAAATATACTGAATATCATTGTTCAATGGCTTTGCTCAGTTTGGGTAGCTCACATGCCAATATTTCACTAAGACTCTAAGCTCAAAGAAAAAGGAAGAACACAATTTTAATATGCAGTTATGACATTCTGTAGGTTAGTTTTTGCTTTAAAAAAGTTATGAGTTGGTTTAAATAAACAAACAAATTTATCCTTAGGTCAGTAGTATTGACTGGTAGTTGTTGTTGAACCTGTCATATATAAATTGTTGTGTTCTCAGCTTGTATTGGGGCTAATAATGTGGGGACATTGGGACACTGTGTTTCTTTGTTAAAGAGAGATTTATTCTCATAGAAACCAGGGGATATTCTAAGGCAGAAAACAGCCACTGTATTCACAACATGCATGTAGTTTGCGTATCAAACAGTGTATTCCATGCACATTTTTGTACAAAAAAGTGTTTTTTAAGTGAACATTAAATAAAAACTTGTTTGTTTTTAATTCATATTATTATTTTGTGACTTCAAACACATTGTATTTTAGCTTTTCAGTTCTGAAGATTTACACACATAATGGATGAGGTATGTTTGTGTACCTCACAGACTAAACATGTTACACACTTTCTCTGAAGGTATGCAAATTGAATATAATGATCATGTTCTCTGCTTTTGACTGTAAACAGTTCTATACCCTCTCGTCTCAAAAAGAGTGTAAAGGTGGAATCAAAAATGGAATGAAAAGATACATGTTTGTATCGCTCATAACTACCCACATGTTGCTTTTATTTTGCAAAATATCAGGTGGATGAACATTTTGTGCACATTGCTCCAGTTGCAAGTTAATTGAATTGCTACTTACATTAAATATTTAATATTTTTAAAGTTTTGTCTAGTTGCAATGCATTATTTATTCATTTAAATCACCTGTTTTGCATATAAAGCCTAAGGACAAACATTTATACCACTACGAAAAGGTACAATGTGTAATATGCAGGGTATACCCCCAGGTCTTTGTACCAATTTAGGTATAATAGTATACTTTCATAGCTGTTACATCAATGCTCTTGATTTCCCAATTTTGGGATGCTCAATCACATTTATAACCCTGTCCCATCCTTGCAATCATTCCTCTGTCTGATCAGTAAGAATCAGGCATGGGTGCGTTGTCCTTTGAAGTGCATCAAGCCAATCATTACTTTTTTCCACAGCATCAGTGCAGAACTTTTTGCAGATACCCTGGTCAATGAAAGCAGCCCTCCCTAGGAAGTGCTACAGCAAACTATACTCTGCCTCAGGGGACTCCCTGCCTCACCCAGCCCTCTTGCCCTGGAAATAGATTAGAGGACTAGATTCATGAACATCGGTCGCATCACTGTTCTAACAATCAGTGCCTCAGCTCGATACAACACCGGAGATCCTCAACAATACTTCAAGATGCATTTTGCCATGAGTTTTAGATTTTTTGACATTATTGCATATGTACTATATAATTCTGCATCTTTTCTGTCTTGTTTTTCTTGTTTACCCTGCTCTTTTCTTTTATAGTCCCTTGCCATGCTCGCAGACACAGTCAGAGAGGGACAAATGGTCCCTCTCCCTCATAAACACCTCCAACCTAGTGATCACAGGATAACAGGCTTTTCAAGCATGACAAGGAGTAGACCTTTATGCATAAACTAAGACACACCACTTATGATGCCAATAGGGATCTACATTTGGGGTTACCCGTTAAAAGTGGAATTGGGTGTGGTATGACCCTCTTTGTTCTTGGTAAGCCCTAAGGTACCCCCCAAGTGTAGAATCCTTTGACAAACATGTTCAGCCACAGGGGGCTATCATCTCTTTCTCCCTCTGGCTCCTTCCCCCTCTGGAGCATTTGTGTGTGTGTGTGTGTATGTGTTGATGTGTTTTTGTGCTTTAGGATCACTTTCCCCTTCTGTACCCCAATAACATTCACCATTCACCTATATATATATATATATATATATATATATATATATATACTGTATGTATATATATAGATAGATAGATAGATAAAAGTTGATCCACCAGACTGTTCATTTCTATAAATAAACTTGGTTATTTATTGAATAGTTAATATTTTAATTTTTACAGTTTTAATAGTTACTGTCACTTGTGTTCAGTATTTCGAATGCTGGATGTTAAACAAGGGCTTTAATTATTAGTACACCCTGGATTCAGAGAATCGTTATTTTCCTTAAATCGTCACTTCCCCGACGGTCTGATTCTGAAAGAGAGTAACTTCTACCTTAGATTGAAAAAGATCAGACTGAGAAGAAGCAGCTCTTGGCATTGAATCCTTTTTTATATCAAATGGAACGAATACAGCGCACCTTTGTGACAGACTGAACAATTAACCTTGCAGGGCAAAAAGCTCACTTTCCTTAGCAACAGATTCACTTCATAAAACTTATATTGAGTGCTATTCATCAAAGCAAAGTCTGTGGTGGAAAGAAAATACAGAAAATAAACTGCTTAAAAAGTAAAAATGCTATAGCAAAAGCTTTGTGACAGAGAGAAAAGTATTTTATATATTTCCTGATTACACATACATACACTGTATATGTGGGGCTTGGGGTACATGTGCAATTACCATGGGTTCTGCATTCAGTGATGTATAATGAATCATGGCATTGCAAGGCTCTTATTACATGTCATAACAAACACAGCCAGTTGCTATCAGAGAAACTCTAACAGAGTGAACTTAGACAAACATTTAATAGGGGACACTGGTTTGCAGTTAATTATGTACATGAAAATAAATATGTGTCCACAGAATGTTTTCATATATGGGGAAAATCATATGGCAAAATGGAAGTGTAGTGATTCCAAAATGAGCTGGCAGCATACAGCATTGCAATGCTACATCATTATGTATCATTACTAAATTACCCAGGCCAGTATTTGCTGAGAAAAGGCAAAAATATGCATTGCTCCCCAAAACCATGGAGACAGTATATACAGTAGTATTAAAAATATGAATACATACTGGAGAGCTGGGAGTGATGTGGGTATGTGTCAGAACTGATGGTGAAGATGAAAACTGCAACATAAACTTTGTTTGTCAATTGTTCAATTGAATGAGTCATAAGCATGTGAAACTCCTACCATTGTTTCACTGCTCAGTTCATCAAAGCAGTTTATGATTGCGATAAAAAGCTGTGCAATACCCTTTCATTTTAAATGCTGAGTTAAATTGATTTCACTATGCACTTATACAATATATCACTCAACTCTGTATGATACATCTTTTCCAGTCCCAAATTCATTCATGCTCTTCAGGATCAAGATCACCCTGTGCATGCCAGTTCAGTTCAGATGCTTAACTTGGTTTAGTCAGCCATGGACGAATGGGTTCTTATCACTGATTGCTCTAAAAAACAAGTA
This sequence comes from Albula glossodonta, assembly GCA_019788955.1. NCBI lineage: Eukaryota > Metazoa > Chordata > Actinopteri > Albuliformes > Albulidae > Albula > Albula glossodonta. The sequence goes on along the minus strand of JAFBMS010000020.1, from coordinate 7,530,595 downwards.
TGGCTTGAGTAAGAAACCAGAATGTGACCTCAGACGACCTTTCTCGCCACGGTGTGACAAACTGTTCATTTTTCCAGGCTCCATCTCTCACTAATTTGAGAAATCCAAGTACAGGGAGTCCTCGGGTTACAACGGTCTCGAGTTACGACATTTTGTGGTTACGACGCACTTCCATGAATTATTTAAAAAACCTAGTTTCGACCTACATGGTTTAGTTTGTAAATACGAACATAGAGGAAGATAATAAATTGTCCTCTCTTTTTTTATCACTGTTTCATTTAATTACTGCATTTTATATGTCCTTCATGTGTTGTGTGTACAGAGTGAGTGACTTAAGGTGTTAACTTAGGTATAATTTAGGTATAAATTCCGACTTACGTCGAAAATCGGCTTACGACAAGTCGTAGGAATGGAACTCGTTCGTAAGCCAAGGACCCCCTGTACCTTATTTTTTAATAATATTCATGTATGCATTTTCTCATAAATAAAAGTAAAATTGGTGTGAAAATTGATTTTTTTTTTCTTGTGTCTAATTGAAGAATGGAACAGGATATTTTAACGTGTCTTTAAAGGACATTTTTAAATCCACCAGACACTCATATAAGGGCACAAGGCTTTGCTATAGTGTTTGCTAATGCAAGGACAGCTTTTCACTCTATTGCTGCAGGAATTTAAATAAGACTTCACATGTCAGAAGTACAAAACACGAGCAAGTCTCAATTAGATTTATTCACCTAAAATACCATCCTGCTTCACCAGAAAAAAAATTAATATATGCAGGGTGGATTTCTTTAAAAGGAAATGTGTATTCAGACAAGTAAAATGTGTTTTGTGCACGTGTGAAAGTACACTAAAACACACGCATATTTTACGTGTGCACTCTTTCTCTCTCTCTCTCTCTCTCTCTCTCTCTCTCTCACACACACACACATACACACAGGCAGTGCAAACTTTTGTCTTTTCTATATAGTACTTATTAAGGTACATATAATAAATGAATATGACCAGAACAATAATTCAATCAAATGTAAAATGGTGGAGCCTTGTTTGAGCCTGTGTGCCACTCAGTGATGTGCCAGGCACACAGATGAAAGAGCTAACACAGTTAACACAGTTGTAGCACCAGTGGAACACATGGCTCTGCAGCTTCCTTTGGTTCATGTAAGGTAAAAAGAGTGGCTCGTGCATCATATGCAGTTTATGTTGCCAAGAAAACCTGACAGATGTGAGTGCCATTCAGCCATGTGTTCTCATACAAAAATGAGAGGGAACGTAAAGTAGGCTGAAGGTGAAAACTAGTTTAGCCTACAAAGTGTCTTGAAACCTGTCCCACAAAACACACCAAGAGCACAATGAAGCAACAATGATGTTTATTTCAATATTATAGTCATACCAAAAACATCCAGTATGCTTGATTCCTTAACAGAACAGAACTGAAGAGAACATTGTGCTTGTACCTACGAGTATGTTTCTGCTGCATTAGTGCCTAGAAATACCACAGTATCCTAAGCCAAATATCAAGCACTGCTGTCACAGGCACAGAAGGCTCTCATGGTGATGCATTGATGTCATGGCCTTTATTGATAACAAAGTCAAGGTTCTGCCAATACAAATGTAATTGACTTGCAGCTCTGGTCATTGACAGTCTTTCTGTCAGCACTCAAAAGGTCTCAGCTGACATTGCACTTTTGTCTGGCATGTTCTAAGTTTTATACACCTATTTTTTTTTTTAATTTTGAATGCCAAATCGATGCACAATCATGCCTATCCCTGTAACCTCCTTTTAACACTCAAGAAGAGGACAGACCTGAACCCCCATTTTGACTGCCTTTGTCATTAAAATCGACCCCATTCCCACTGAGGGAAATGCTATTTTACACAGTGGTATTACATCAAATTGTCCTGTCTTAAAACAAGTCAATGGCACCTGCCACTGTGGCAGGACTGGGGAAACATGCTTCAGAGACAGGTTTTTAGACAGGTTTTATCATTGGGATCTGTCAATGACCGTGGGTTGCAGCATGATTGCACTGTCATGTTTGACACAAATAAAGGATTGCCTTCCTGAAGCTGTCTCCAATGCATTTAGACAGGCATGCAGGTAAATGACATATTATCCACACCACTGAATGGGATTTCTGTACATAATTATAAGTCAGCAGGAGCTTTCCTCCGCTCTGAACATGGCCCAGATATCAATCAGTTCTAAGAGCACTTTAGAGTAGCTGTTGACCACATTATTCACAGGACATAATCAGAACATAATCACCATCTAAGGTGAGGCTGATATTCTAAATCAGCTCAAATGAACAAACTTGTTTAAGTCATCAGCTCATCATCTCACACCTGAGGAGGAGTACATCTGAGGGCTCGAGCTCCATCTCACACCTGAGGAGGAGTACATCTGAGGGCTCGAGCTCCATCTCACACCTGAGGAGGAGTACATCTGAGGGCTCGAGCTCCATCTCACACCTGAGGAGGAGTACATCTGAGGGCTCTGCAACTGGTCCTTGATCAGTGGAAATCAAAATGCACACATTATTTGGCAAGGTGTGTTTCCAAGGACAGCTGGCCCTTGGAAACAAAAAAAATAAATAAAATAATTGATCATTATTGTATTTACCATTTGTTCTCATTTCAAAACACCACATCTAGTTGACTTTATTTTCAAATGTACATACTGCAAGTTTTATTAAATAATTACAACAGACATAACACATTTCTGGGAAATACAAAAACTATACAACTGAAACTTTATCAAAACTTTGATCATCCTGTACTGATCATATGCCAGAAAAATTGCCTAATTATATAAGTGACAAATATTTACAGCTTATTAATTACAATAATACATTTGGGCTTTTAGAATTTATGCAAGTGCTTTTATTCAACTTCTTTAATATTAAATGTTATTCAATGACAGAATTTATTAAGAGTTTAATCAGAGTTTAATCTGTTTTTATTAGCGGTGTCATGATTATCTTTCCTATACCGTTCATCTTTCTTCCATTGTGTTTGTAAAAACTCGACAACGTTCTCCATGCGCATGACCTCCTTACATCATTGGTCATCTACCATGTCTCTCTTCTCCAACTGTGCAATTAACATTCTTAAACAAAATGTGCTGAAGCTTATGTTAAAATGTAGTAATAAAAGAAAACAAAAGAAAAAAAAATCCTGACCTTCACAATCCTCCCCAGTGGACTCTCCGTGATCTCAAGCTTGTTCTTTTTTTCACAATGACAACAATACTTAATGGAGTTGCGGTTCTGTTTCAAAAATTAGTCTTTTCATTTTCAATGAATATGATCTCTTATTCAACTATACATTAATGTAAATTTAGGAATTAAGAAAACGTGATTTGTTTTATATGTAATTATTATTTATACATATACAGTATATATAGTTGTTCTGATAATGAAGCATGTGAAATGTAAAGCCAAGTGTTGTATTTTTGATGCTTTGGTTAAAGATGTCATGTGGAATTATTCTCTGAAATGTTAATCAGTATTCTGGTGTGCAGTTGTCACATTTTGAACATCCTCTACAAACTAATTAGGATTTTATTATGGACATGTTTACTGCACAAGGCATTTTCGTAAGGGATTTCCTTAGGTTACAGCTTAAAATTAATCAGAAATAATGGAAAACGTAAATAAGAATTGGATACTTACAGAAGTGCTTAAGCAAACTTTCAAAGCAGAGACTGTTCAGCCTTTGGCTTTCTTGAGGGGAGAGGAAATTCTGCTGTGAAAATACCTGACACTGAGGAGGAATTTCGCTAGTGGCATTGCGGAAGGAACACATTACAGCATTTCTTAGAAAAACGTGTGAACACTTTTGTTCTCAGGTTAACTGGGTATTGACAAACATTGCTTACATATATGTACACTGAAAACTATCAATTTAAATATTGATAGCTGCTACCAACAGTGAATGCTGCAGTGAGGCCAGGTATTGTTCTTACTGCTATGAGAATATATGGAATTTTATCAGCACAGCAATACTGCTTATTTTAAAATGTTAACATGTGTGGTTGAGTCCCTAGCGTTGTTTTGTTCCAAAGCCACCCTCACTAAAAATACAGCTGTGTAATGAGAGTGAGGCATCACATAAAGCTATCAGATTGTTAATTTAAGGGTCCATTGAGGCCAATTCTGATTTCATTGCAGCTTTGAAGCATAAGGTGAATGCTTCTCTCAGATGTGTTTTGAAAGCACCGTAAAGCAGGTATAGTAGAAATTGCTTGCTCAATCAGGGCCTTTGGATTTATGAGACTTCTCTCTTGATAAAGTTTTATTTTTGTGCAATGAAGGTCAAAACTTTTATGTTTTCTTCATTCCTATCCATGCAACCCTACTACATGACCTTACAAGTTACATCTTATTCAGCTTATATATATATATATATATATAAATATATATAATATCTTTGCTGTTTCTTCCAATTCTCTCTCAGTGAAATTCTGCATACATTTTGAGTTTTCTTTGCCATTTCCTTTGTTTGATTTTAAAAGAGTATTGGACTGTTGAATGAGAAAAAAACTGTGGCACATATTTTAATGGACAGTCTCATGTTTAACTGTGACCAGCCCGTAGAATGCTTTGTTAAGTGCATAATTATCTGTACACAAAACGTGTTTGTTGAACTGAAGTACAGGGGTCACAGTTCATTCTGAGTGAAATTTCCCCTCAGGCCTTTGGCATCAATATTCACATTGTATGTCGTTACATAACCATAGCAATAAGGATGGAGGGGGTGCCTTTGAAAAGAATTGAAATAAAGGTGCACACAAGCCAAAATCCCCCACTCCTGCTGCACCTACTTGTTAGCTCACGATTTTAAAAATCATAATATAGCTCATCTGTGGGCACAAGTGAATGTCAGCCAGGTGAAGTGCATAAAATGTACATATTCATGAGGTTGATTTCTACCGGAAATCTGTTTAAATAAAGTGTTCACTTAGGCTTTCACTGTGATTCTGGAGTGAGGAACAAAGAAAAAAGAAACATTAACTGACATAATCACAAATTTAAAAAGGACGACTTTATGGACTAGAAGGTGTAAAGCATTGAACAAAAAATACATGTAAATATGTAACCAAATTAAATAAAGTATGAGAAACCAGAGATGAGTAAAGGAAAAACAACAAGCACGTGTTTCCAAATGCCTTTGAATCTCTTCCATCAAAGTAGTTCTCAAGCAAGACCCTCCACTCTCAGTACACCCCATACAAATTTAAAATGCACCATCTGCCATGGACACTTACAATGTTTTTTTATTTTTATCCTCTGAGACCTGCCTGTCCACTCCCGCAGCCATAAAACCAAATGTGTCAACAACATAGTGAGACACAAAGCAAGACAGTAACGGTGGAAATCTGGAAAACCTGTGTGCATGGAAGCACGGCCTTAACCAGTATGTGCTTTGCATATGCAAATGTGGATGCCGCCAAATAATGGGATAAGTGGAAGCTTCCAGGCCTGGAAGAGGGTCCACTCCATGAGTTCCCCTAGCATGAACACAGCCAAAAACATCAGCCAGCTACTTGACCAGACATGCCAGCCCAGCAGTGCAACAGCTGGACTGTCAGTATTGTTGTTGTATGTGATAGACAACACAGCTATAGTACTCCTGGAGTGCAAGTCCTGGCGATAGCTGCATTAGTTTGAAAATCACCCCACCTCTTATTACCAATAAATTTTTCTTTCTTTTTGTGAACACTGGTTGTTCTGATATCTGTTGTCACTGCATGCTGTTGATTAGCCTTATGGATGTTGAGGTGGAGCAGATGGAAGCGCTGAATGCCTGCCCTGCAATTACAAAAAATGATAAAAATATGCCTGACCGTGCTCGCTACATTGAAGTAAGCTTAGGTGAGGTAAATTGATTCATGCTAATGTAATGTTTGTGAAAGTGTTAAAGTGTGAAAGTAAGGCTGAAGATATATGTGTGTGTGTGTGTATATATATATATATATATATATATATATATATATATATATATATATAAGTACTTTGGGATGCTTTTTTGAGCTTCTTTGCTGTACTTGTTATATTAAAAAGAGAATTGGCCTTCATGATCCAATCGCTCCAGGCTAGACATTTATTATTTTACACTTAATGGATTAAGCTATATAGAGGGGAAATGAAAATAAACACCATCCATCTTTCATTATTGTCTGTTATATAAAATTAAAATACTATATCCATCAGTTGTGACCAAGATGCCATTGAAATTGATTTATTTTTGTCTTAAATGAGATTTGGTAGGATATCAATGACAAGTCAACTATCAATAGAGCAGTTATACTGAACAGAGTAAGCAGGAATCTTCAGGTTATGCTTTGAATCAACATCTTGACTTCATTTTGGATTAATGCCTCTGAAAAAGGAAGAAGGGTAAAAGTTTTTATCTGAAGATGTATACAAATAAAATAAGCTTTTTTTTGTAATACATGTAAAATTATACTCTTGAGAGTGTAAAGACTGTTTACTAGATTGCTATTAATTTAGATTTAAATTAGAAATATTATTAAAACAACTTATTGCTGGTCCATCACCTTGGATTTTTCATTAAAATCCTGTTATTTGTTGCCAGTCACATTTTACAGTGAAACACTGGCAGCTAGATTGCCAGTAAAGCACCCCATTAAAAGTGATATTAATAACTTCATAATTCTTTTGGCTGACACTGAAGTCCGAAGTGGTTCATGAGTTCTGGAAACAATTTATATAGTAAGACTTAAACTGCAATCAAGAAAATGTTTTGCCTATTGTCTAAGTCTGGAGACAATCATTGTCCAGCATCTTCTTCTCTTAATATCATAAATATCAGTTGCATGTGAAATTTTCAGCTAAGAGAAGGCCACCATGAGACAGTAAGAGAATGACAACCAGGGATGAGTTTCCCTTTAGCGACTGATTAAGGATTCCTGAGTTTCTCCACAAATATTTTCAATTCTGTTCATAGCATTTTGGACAGTGTTTCTCACAGACAATCTTTGGAAAATATTTTAAAAAGACAGAGGAGTGTTCTCATGAATATACAAGAGGTGTTAAGTATTACTTGAGCTGGAAGCAATTTTGGAAAATGCACTTGAAATGAACGATGCTTTATACAAATGATTTTAAGATGCCCTTACCACCACAAACACTGTTGGAAACTAACCTTGGACTTGTGATATTATTTTCCATTTGAGTTGTTTTAACTCCTGAGATAGAAACACATTCTTCTGTAACTCTGAAAATAACATAACATGCATATAAACACATTTTCAATAGTTTCACTACCTTATCAACAATTATTATTTAAATACCATTGTATGTGTAGTTCTGTGCATATACTACTATTTGTTTTAAAGATGTTACTCTTCCTTTACATTAATTATTTAACCCATGTGTAGAAAAAAAAAAAACAGCTGGGTAAATGAATGCAACCTTACAAGTGCACATTATGCATTTATATGAGCTTTTAGCATAAAATGATGTCTAGTGTGTGTAGCCCAAGCATTGTCTCTCTAGCATGCACTTAACAGGCCATTAATAAACACTGAAATCTCCAAAAATATTGACTCAATGATATGATGATTATTCAGTACCATCTTGTTGTGCACTGCAGGCTCTGAAGCCTTTGCGCTGGAACCACAGTGATATCCAGGCATGTTCCTGGCACATTGGAATTCAGAAGATTTGAGGTGTGAAGGGTTGTGTGGAATATGCTGACCTTGTGCAGGGACAGGTCCATGACTGCACTGGCTGAACTCATCTCAACAGTTTATGACTGCACATATAATGTTGCCATACCACTGTATATAAAAGTGTCCGGTGACCCTGGGGGATATTTTACCTTATACTTTATAAAAATGCAATTTTCCCACAAATCCAGTAACTGTTCCTTTATCTTTCATGGAGGAACTCTTATTTTCATCCTTTTGAATACATATTCTGAATTTGGCACCAAATCACCAAACTACTTCATCAAAACTGACAAAATGGTTAATAAATATGCTTCCTTTAAATAATTGTTTTATTGTATGTATTTGGACAGTGCAAGTACCATGCAGTGAGTTCTCTGTAGTGAAAGTGCAGGATCCACATTCTGGATCTATAGCATCCTGTACAGGCCTTTCCATCTCATCTACATCTCTGCTATTTGACTATTCCACAGCCTATGCAAATATCCACATTTAGGACATTCCCTCCACTGGGGTCCAGGAATTGTTCACAGTGACTTTAAAACCCTCTTGCTTACACAAAACCCTGGCTGGATTTCTCTGTAACTGGTGGTTACCTGACACTTTCTCCCGTAGGTGGATGTACATATATACCAATGATGGCTTTTCTAGATTTTGGCAATCTAGTAGGTAAATAAATAGAGTTGCCAACTTTAGTAACACCCTGAATTGCTTTGCAGATAAGTTATATTTCTGTCTGTCTAACTTAATAGGGGGTGTCTAAACCAATCTCTTTTAAGTCTGTTCATAAGATTTTTTGATAAGGCATGCTTATGCATGCACCTTTCTGGATGTATATTTACAAGGCAGAAGGAATCAATTTTTCAATGGAAAATGACATGGTTTCACTCTCGTGTCCTGGTTTAAGACTACAAGAATTCCTCATGCAGTAAAAATAGAGTTTTTTGTTACAGTTGCACTGATGTTGTATCACTCATGTATTTAACACTGCTGACATAATGCATTAATTGTATCTTTGGCTCTCCTTGAAGTTGACACAGGTTAAACAATGAATTGGCTTTGTCATTCCCTCTCGTTGCTGGTAGTGATTATTATTCCTCAGCTGTAGAGAAGCTCTTGTGAATCCTGGGGTTTAGCCTTTGTGTGATTTATCATGTATTATGGTAGGTTATCTTTAAGATGTGTATTGACCATTTCTTGTATGTCGGTATTTGATATCAATTCATATCATCTGTTGTACATTATTTATTGACCACTCAGGCACTGGTTGACATATCGCAAATGTGTCGTTTAGTTATGCAAGGCATGGTTTACTAGATAAGATATATGCCTACAACTTAATGAGCTCTCCTTCCCATTCTTCTGCCCATCCAATTCTACACCAAGGAAATGCCTTGAGGACACCCCTCATATGAATTATTTTCTCTCAAACTCAAGTTCAGATTGTATTGTTTTGTATGCCTTCCATTGGATGTGCCTTCCATTAGTTGTTCTCAAATTCAGTCCTGTGGGACCCCTGTGCTTTTTTTCCTCCAGTGTTGAATAGAAATGAACAAATACATTTGGTGACAAACAAACACACTTTCACACCGCATACTGTTCTTGGTGCTGATCAGTCAGATTTCATTTTATTTACCCCTACAACAGGATGGTGTGCATCCCATCTCCATCTATGTATATAGCCTGTATCATCTAGTCGACAAGATGGCAGGAAAGCAGCATTCATTCATAGGTAGTTTCAATTTTTATTTCATTATACAATTCATTTAGAACCATGAACCTTGTACCGAATAGTTCAACATGCACACTGTTACACCCCAAATAAATATATGTCACATAGTCTTTTTCAGGCTTTGTATGTAGCTGTCATTTTTTTCAACATGGTCCTTTAACTTGGCTCAGGTATTAGCTACATTTCTCTGACTGTGGGGTTTGAACTGGCCAGAGATTTTTCAGCACACTGCTTAAAAATAAGCATGCTATGAGCTCACAGTCACCATACCATCATGTGGGAAACCATAAATCAATATTCATGAACATGTAATTTAGACTATTAAAAATCTTCATCAAAAAAGGCAATCAATGGCCTTTCTTTTTTTAAAAAAAAGAACTGTGACAAACTCATCTGGGAAAAATATATGAATAATCATAATAAACTTTGCAAAACATTCTAGTTTAACAAAATTCAGTGTATGTAAAGAAAGTTGGGCTAGTTTAGCCACTGTTAAATTGCTAGCTTACGTTTCTTTTTTCCAGAATAGTCAACCTGAACTGCTCCTGTCAGACTAGTCTAGATTAAATGGTCCAAATGGTCAGATTTCTCTGGGAAGGCTCCAACATGGGTATTAATAGCATGCACTAAATAGACTAAGTAGTCATGTAAGAAGTGCTAGCATGGCAAGTTTAACCACCCGATAGCTAGCCACATCAAATATAGAACTATCTGATCAGCCTGTAAATATTTTAACAAAACAGGGACCCCATGGTCCAAGAGATGAAATTTACAATGCTCACCATGTAGCAGCAAGAAGGTTTTGTGTTGGTCGCAGCCTGTTTCTGTCGCCTGATGCAGATGGTAGGTAAGATGGCCATTTGGAAAATTTTACCTTGTGGTGGTTAGAATGGTGGTGATAATGTTTTTGTTATGTTTTCACTTTTTTCATCAAAACATGGGGCACTTTGCCAAGACAGAATGTTATCAGTGGGAACCCTGTCAATGATGTATGTCCTAATAGGATAGTCTGGACTATCCTTAATAAATGAAAAAAAAAAAAAAAAAAAAAAAAAAAAAAAAAAACACAGTGACCATCAAATGCCATAACATGACACCAGTCCGCAAAATTCCATCCATGTTTTTCTGTTCTCAGAAATATCAATGATCTTGAGTCAGACTTGGTGTTATTTTGTTCAGTTCACATTTTGTGGTACATGCTGAGCAAACATTGGTAGTTTAATACATAGACTTGTTTTGCAACCTTCAATTGAGGATTGCTGCCCTGCAAGAGCAACTTAAGGCTAGAGGCATCTAACTGAGGGTTATATTGCTACGCACATGAATAAATTATTAATTTTTATGCAGGGTCTGTTCCCGCTCACATTGACATGCAGAGAATACACAGGCTATTCTAGGCCTCTCACTTACAGGCCATGCTGACAATTTTTATTTGCCAAGAAAACTACGATTTTCCACATAACAGCCTTTCTTCTTAACACAATAGAATCCTTATGTGCCACACTACTATTTGCAGAACTCATTTGTTGGTCTTTTTTAAAGTATGTGCATAATACTTCACAAACCTAAAACATGCCTGTTTTTTTTTTTTTTGAGATTCATTGTTAAACATGGCTTTTTTAAAACCAGTTTCTTCTTTGGGCAGTGGTTATAAACCAACAAATACTCTATGGCCGCCAGGAGAGGTATGCTAGGGGCTTCTGATAGACCAGATGATGCATGGTACAAAAACAGATGCTAAGGTTACCCGTGAGTGTCCTGGCTGGCCCGCCAGGGAATGAAGAGCCATCTCTGTAGCTGCAAGGTCTGCAGGAAATTGACTTATATACCATTCAGACTTAATGCATCTTCATCACACCACTCGCTCTCACATTTACATTTGTCATCCATGGTTCAATGTGAATTGATTGTTTGTACTGGCACACATCCGCTACATGACTATGCACTGGTTTATATTTCTAAAGGTTTCTAAGTTTGCCTCATATATTATTTGCATCGCGTCAGGCTAAAATAGAACTCTGTGGAACATTTTACATGCTCACAACAAGAACTGAGTGTTTTTAAGAATTCACTAAAAAGGTTTAAAAAAGTTAAAAAATAAAAAATAAATTCTCAATCATTTTTCTACTTGGGATTCCATGGTTGATGCTTTCTGCTACACTCAAAATTACAGTCACAACAGGATCTGAGAAAGTACTGAAAATATGATCGGATGAATATAAAGGAAAGGCCGATCTGTAATAAAATAGCCATATTTATTGCGACCCCTCTAGAGAAGCTATTTGGAAAAATAAAAAAATCTTAAGTAAAACATCATCATTAAAAGCAGATCAATGCCGTCAGATGAAAAGTGAATGTGTAATTTATCTCACTTGTTGCAAGAGGGCACAAAACAAACACCTCATTTGTATTGCGTTTTCAGGTCAAAGTCATTGTTTGCTTTAAACACTATTTGTTTTTCTAAGTTTTTTTGTTCTCTTATTACTGTTTCAGAAACTATCGCATAAATTTATCCATCTGTTTTAGGGGGGACTGGTAGAATATCACGTGTTTCTAAATGTGGAATGTTCTCAATGCATTGTGACAGTCTTGTGGCTGCATATATGTCATGTACAGTCCCCCCTCGTGATAACGAACTAATGGGGGGAGCCACTGTCTGTTATAGCCGTTTGTCCATTATATCAAAAAAACTAAATTTTATTACACTAATGCCAGCCTCTAACTTCTTTATTAGCTCTAATTTTTGGCTAACAGTAAGGCTCACACGTTTTCTTTTGTCACTGCCTCTGGATGACATGGTCACTCAAAAAATTATAAGTGAAGAGTAAACACTGCGTAAACATGAGAGATAAGAGAGGGAAAAGCGACAACGCTCTCAAACGACCGGCGGTACACGACAGACTGAGGAGAGATGCGTGCCACTGTGCATGCGGATGGAGCATCTGTAGGTCTTTTTATAGTAAAAAGGGGGTGTTTGTGGTCTTCTCTGCATTTGCAGTCCTCAAAATGCGGTCCTAGTATAACATATCCCTCTACTTTAATTCATTTTTGGGATCGCGTATGCGTAATACACTCAAACTCGCAGTTGCACCAAATGCGCGTTGGGGTGTGTTCCCGCCCCTGGCGGACACTCCACGAGTTAGCGGACTGAGTCCTTTGTTCCCGCTACGTACAGATGCTTCGGTTATTGGAAAATTTGTCCGCTATAACTGAAATCCGGTATAATGAGGTCCATTATCACGAGGGGGACTGTATATGTATATAAATCTGTTATGTTTCAAAGCATAACTTTTCAGAGTTAAAGGATCATAGGGGATACATACATACATACACACACACATATATATATATAATTTATTTGAATTCTGTAATATGTTATAGCTAAACAATTTTATGCTAGGAAAAAATGTGAACAACAGAGTCAAAGCTAAAACAAAATTGGCAACAGTCATTTTGAACTATAATGGCACCTATAATAGCACCTTCTAATGTTTACTACAACTGTGATTAATTTAAAACTTCAGCAAATGGAGACCCTAAAACAAAGGTTATATACACTATAATATATATGCATATTTCTATACATTTAAGCAATCAATAGCCATGATTACAAATGTAAGTTCATCATGTAGAATCCACGATGTCTAGGTTATCAATCCATGAGTGTTGTATTGCTGTCAGCTCCTCCCACATGCACCCTCACTGAGTCAGCAGAAATCCCCACTTAGAGTTTTTGCATTGCTTGGTATGACTCTTCACTGGTTTTATGTAGGGCCCTGGCTCTGCAATAGTCATAAATAACATATTTTTTTTTTCCTTTTTTCACTTGCATGTGTTTATGGTGATGCATTGTTGCTGGAGACCTTCAAATTCAAATACTGAATGGAACTTATTCAAACAATCCCCTTGTCAAAAATTATTATTAGATATAAATTAGATATAGATTATACACCTTACTGTGTGAATTGGTTGACTTCTTGACTCTGACTTTGCCTTAATGAGTGTTGTGAAGCCAGTGATACTTGTGGTTGTACCTGTCAGACATCTCGAGTGAATATACCTGTTGTTTTAATAATGTGCAATTTCATTACACTAACTAGGATAACATCGGTTTGTACTTGAATAGACTTCCTTGAAAAATAAATTGATGCTAGATAAGCTTTATTAGGCCAGTTCCAGCCAATTCTCACACCAAAATGTAATCTTCTAGCACAGCAATGGGAATCACATTGGACAGATAAACATTTCAGAATTCAAAAGACTTGCATTCAAAGTGCACTCAAAGTACAATATCTCTGAGGTTATTCTGTGTTTTCATATATATATATGTGTGTGTGTGTGTGTGTGTGTGTGTGTGTGCACAAAACTTTCCTATAAACAGTGTTATTTTTAGGCATGATTTAAAGTGTTATCTAACCCTGCCACTGATTAATCTGATTTGGCTCTGAGCATGTGTATGTGTCCTACATAGATATAAAACTACTGCATATTTTTATTTTCTTTATCCATGACAGTGACACTCTACATTTGGCTCCACACACAGAAATACTTTACATTATTACTGGGACAACAAATGTGATAAGATTATATACAAATAGTTTTTAAATAGCCAATCTTGCCAACTTTAATAATATTTTAATAATCCATGAAAGCTTAAAGGTGATTCTACATTTTGAAATTGTAACCAGACATCATGCTAGAATTGCTATAATATACTTGTAATATAATATACAGTATACAGCATTGCCTGACTTTCTCAACTCTAGCGAAGTGGAGTACTCATCTGTTAACTTTGTGCTATTCAAATTTGTAAGTTCTGTAATTATTTTAAATAAGTGATGTCAATATTTGTTTCTAATCAAATTGATTACATCAGAAGTAACCTAATTTCAGTCAGGTAAACTCATGTAGCTGGTTAAATATTTATAGATATGAATATGTCATTAGGTTCTGCTCTGGAGGTATGCCCTACCAGGGGTACACCAATAACATACTAAACAACAACACAGGTTAGGCAGGGAGCAGAACTTCTGAATCCCCCAAATGACAGACAGCAGCAGAAAAAAACAGGTGGAGGCTGGGGTAGAGGAGGCAAGCAGAATCAAGCATTGAGCATAAGATGGCAGCAAATGAACAGCGGAGGTTAGTGAGCTTGACTGTCCTTTAAATAGACCACCATATTACTGTATGTGGTGTTGTCGCTCTCTGATTAGTTTAGTCTCACTGATGCTGATGTAGCTGGTCGTAGACTCGGCTGCTGTCAGCTGATGTAGACTCTGACTTGAATTTCCTGCCTGGACTAGTTTTTCTCATTTGTATTATTTAAGTTGCTTTAGGTGTGTTTAATTGATGGGAGCGAAATCAATGACAAAGGTAATTGTACTCCAGTTCCTATGGCATTTAAATAATTTATTTATAAAATCATGATAAAACCGAGGAAAAGAAGTCAGTCTGCTGTTGTCCTTGTTCAGCAAGGAGTGCAAAACATTTTTATGCGTTTTTTCCTCAGTTGATTTTCTTCATTGGGTTTAATGCTCCCTTCACACTGTGGATTTTCAGTAGTGTAGTGATCTTCACTGTTCTTTAGCTGGGGTTAGCAACCATGAAATCATTCATTCTTTTTGGCCATTGCTTGCCGATCAGATGGAAGCAATGTTATTTATATTAAACCAGACAGAACCTGTAAGAAGGTGTGTGACATGCTTTGCTCTCTTAACAGGGTCTGTTGTGGCTGTTCTTTTAGCTGAGAGTGAAGCAGGGTAGAGGGGCAGAGTACAAGCATAACTTTCCACTGCATTTGGATGGGAGGCATCGCAGTGATCACAGGAGGCCAGGCAGAGAAGCAGATGCAATCCGTTGACGCTGTATTTTCTGCAATTTCAGAGATCGTTAGAAAGTGTAAATTTGTTGTGGAGGCCGATGGGTCTTAATGAGTGCTCATCATATTCACATTATAGTTAATCATTGAAATTAAAAACTAACATAAATTCATCACTGATTTCTCTTTAATGGAAAACCATTTGGAAATTTGGCTAAAGCAATATTTCTCCTCTGCTAGAGTAAAAGTCGACAAAGCTTTATCTTGACTTGCAATAATAACAGGATTCAGTGTAGTGCAGTGAGGCATTTCTGACTGGTATTTTTGTTTGTGTTTGTGTCTTCAAATTTTAGGTACTGGTTTTTGCACATGGTTAGCAAACTGTCACACAGGAACACCTACTGTACACAAAGGAATTGCAGTTGTGAGTGGAACTGATTGATACTCATTCGCAGCATGAGGAACCGCTGTGTGGAACAGTAAACAAAGCCATGCACTGCATGCTCTGTGAGGATTGATAAGGACTGTGAATTGGGCCAAATGTAAAGCCCTGTGCACAACATGATGCTTTTTGAAGCCTTTTTTTGCACACACTGCACTGCTTACAATAACCCTGTTGTGTGACAAGAGTTAAGGACACTATTTGTTTAAAGAGAATGTAAATTATTCATTTTCTTCAACTTTAAATGTGTCATAAGAAAATCAGTCTTGGCAGACACTGTTTAACAGAGAGAGGACAATGCATTATTTCTCACATGCTGAAAGCATTAAAGCTGTACTTCATCATGTAAAAATGTATGTCTTATTAATCTTAACTGTGTATCTGGTTACAAGGGAACATAAACCTTAGCCATCTGCTTGAAAACCTTTCGGATTGCTATCTTTGTTGATATAAACATCTGCGGTCAGGTATGACTTGGCAGTGGCATAACACATATGGAGTAATTTGTTTTAAATATTTGAAAAAAAAAAAAACAGCAAAGCACAAGTTGGAGAGCCAAGAGAAAAACGTAGCAAGTGACACCACTGTCTGTAAAAGAATAGCTTTCAGTAGCTGCAGCTGAACGATCAGGTCTTCCATCCTCTGAGTCACAGCAAACAAGCAAGAGCGAGTTAGCAAGTCTGCTGATGAATTCCCAATGGTAAATTTTGATATCAAAATAGCTGGCTTTTAGATTGGCTGGACAAATCACATTTTATGAGCTTCTTTATGTGCATAAATTAAAAACATGTCTGGGTCTGGGAGTCTAAAATCTTAATTATTTACCTGTCACCACCAGAGACTTCCAACAGTGACAGTGGTTCTTCCAACAGACACAGGCCTTCCTGTGATGGAGAGCAAATTCTCCGCACAAACTTTTGAATCCACCTCACTATAAGGAAACATGGGAATGCTGGAAATAGGGACATTTGAGCATTTTATTTACATGTAGAAATACACAAACTCAGAATTTTTAAATATCAGGATAATTCGTCTACTATTTGTCCTGCTGGTTGTGTGAAGGGTAATCTGAAGTAATACCAACATAATCTAGCAAGCCAGACAAGTGGTCTAGTGAATATATGAATATCAGTATTGAGTACTGTCTATACAACATCTTGAGACATAGAGCAAAACTAATTTGCTTGTGGTAGCTGTGGATGGGAAGCAATCAACTAACTTGCTGACAGACTAGATGAGGATTTAACTTTACATGTCTACTTTTTATGTATTATAGTTTTCTATATTTATAAACTAGCAGTTTATTACAGAGATTTCAATGAGTCTTTTCTGATGTCAGCTGCCATAAATTGGCCTCTGTGATTTGAAGCACAGCTTAAATTGTGGAAACAATGATATATTTCCAAATATTTGACATTCAGAGGTCCTTTCCCATATTTTTTTTTCTCTCTTTGCTGTTTTTGCACAATTGTTTAGACAGCACCACAACTTTCTCTCTTGATACACTGTGCAGCGGAAACACTTACTGTCTTAAAACAGTAAAGCATGTCTTGTTCATCCCTCACCATTGTAGATTTCTCAATGGAAACTTTTCAGAACAATCCATTTCAATTATTCAAACTGCAATTAGCATCACAATGTTATTGGTCATCTATGCCAGTGCTGTTTGATTAATCGCACCGTTGGTAATACAAGACTGTTGATTGATCATTTTATGAATGACCTAGAAAATCAACGCAGAGACATAACAACATAGTGAGCTATGACTTCCAATTTTTGTAACATTATATGTATTTATTATATATTATATAATAAATAACAGTGTCTGAGAAAAGGACTGTGCTCATTGCTGTTATCTCTATGGAAAAAGTGCTGTACATGAATTGCCTATGCCTTGCCAATTCAATTCATACTATGGCAGATACAATAACTTCCATCCCCATTATATGCATTTTCTTCTTTATAAGAGTAAATGCTTGACAGTCTTAAAATTATGACATACTTACTTTCAAGTAATGTCTTATATATTGTAAAATATTGTATAGAATGAAATGCAAATATAGAAACAAAGTATAAGGCTGACACTGGATATCATGGCATTAGATGTACCTGACCTGGAGAATAAAGTGAACGTTTGCCATTTCAAAACGGCTGCTGTGTTGGCTTTTAACAAGCCTCATTTCAGAAACTGCAAAGTAAGGTGTACAATATGTTACACATTAAGGACTTTTTTTTGTCTCAGCAGGGACAGTCACATCCACAGTTAATCAAAAAAAGTAAAATAAGGCCCCGACTTTAAAAACAAGAGCAGAAGATATTTTGTAATCTTTGAGTTATGTATATGTATGTTTGCCATGTACCTTGGATGTACTGCTGTTTGCTTTCATTTTTCCAACATCTTTTCAATCAAAACTGTTTCCCTCAGAGGCATGTACCATTTAATGAGACACTTTTCCATGTTTTGCCTTGGTTTCACAATGTGTTGCTTGTTGACAGAACCTTGGATACAGATGCCATTTCACACATCTGTCACAGCCGCTTGCCTTGTTCATTATCAATTTCTGTTTTTCACAAAGTCTTGCAGTCTTCTGTGATCATTTTCCATGCAGTTTATGCACCGTTTACTGGTCTGTCTCAGTTAACAGAGAAGCTCATTTGAAGTGGGTGAGCTTGGCCCCCAGAGGGGTTCTGAACATGCCCCAGAGAGCTTGGGTCTGACTGGTGCTGTTCCTTTTGCCGTGTTTCACACTGTTTACCCCAGAGGCCCCCAGACGACCACTCCTGATTGGTGGTCATTACAGAAAAATCATTCCTTTTGATCCCCACACCCCAGCTACTCTTCAGCAATGATTTTCCACAACCATGTACCATCCACCCCCACCCCCCAGATACCAGGTTCAGTCCATCTCACGCAGCAATTTAGCAGTCCATCATGACCCATGTGATCCAGTGTGGGAATAAAATGGTCTGATCAAGAGCATCTTACACACCTTATATTCTCTACACACTAGCCATTTGGGTCAAGTGCTCTACTCAAGTATCCACCAGCAGTGCACCATCATGGCACCCAATCCCTGCCCTTCCATGTGGGATCCCAGCTCCCAAACCATAGAACTACACTGCTGCCAATTTTCAAACTATGTATGATCAATTTCACAGTTGTAGAATGCAACAGTTATGTGGCTGCAATGGTTGAATTCCAAGCTGGTACAAAATAAACTGACATGAACACAAAAATCGGGGTGTTCAACAGCAGCAACTTACCAATAGAGGGGTCCTAGGGTGCTGCCCAGCCTGGAAAAAATTAGAGGGTTTGGACAATTAATCTCATTCATTTTTCAGTATTGGTGTGCTTGGAATACTATTTATTGAATAATATGTGTAACGTATAAAGAAAAATAAAACATTGTATTGGAGCTATATGTGGCAACACATTCCTGACTCCGTCCCTCTCTATCATTTTTATACTCCCAAGGGTGGTAAGAGAGTTGCCCATAACAGAAGGTCACTTAGCTAGTAATGACTGGGGTTGACGCTGAATGTGAAGACGCTACATGCACATAAGTGTAGCTGTTGGTTTAGGTGCAATCCTGTTCTGTTGTAGTATGTACTGTAGGAGAACAAGACAAGAACACACACATCTTCTTCTGAACCTGGTACACCTGGCCTAGTTAGCTGGATGTAGTGGACCTTAGTATAACCCCAAAACATATACATAATATATAATATATAACATTGTATGTAATTGTTTTAATGTTGGAGTAAGTAATCGCTAAATATGCAATTACAGAGTTGTTCTGTGCTTTTGATATCATATTTTGATATCACATGGATAGGAATGGTGACTGCACTGGTCTGTATGTGGCACAGCCCCACCTACAAAATTTTTCAACTGTTCATTTTTCAAACAACTGTTGCACTGATTATTCAATATAATATGGTCTTTTATCATCTTCCCCGAGCTTGGACTCTCTCAGAGCTTCCAGGCTATTCTAATTAACTTTACTAATAGAATGAGTGACTCTTGATGTTGGGGATATTATTCCATATCCATTTTCAAGATATGGTGGTGTAGATCACAGATCTGTGAAGTGAAGGAACATAAATAAAAAAAGTTTTTAAGTCTCACATAGTAAGAATTGCTTAAACACCATTGTGTGCCTCTGAGGCAGATTCAAGGCCTGTGTCGCTGCCGGTCTTCAATAATTCATTAAGAAAGTGGGCTTCAGAGAATTGTTTTTGATATTATGTACAACTAACTCGGCTTTAAAAATGACAATCGTGTGTTTCTCTCGTTTTGTAAGCCTATGTGGTCCCAAAGGCTGATTTGCCTACCGGGCAACTTTGCCTTTGACACAGTTCTTTCAGAGCTGACAGGATGTAGCAATGCTCTTTGACATGACCCCTGGGAGCTCAGTGTTTGTAATGTGTCTGTCGTATCATAAAAGTTATCTCAACTACAAAATTAATAGAACTTAGTCATAGACCTTTGTATCCTAAGCTTACCTAAGGGACATATGTACAAAAAAATATTGTGAAAAAAGATGTGAGTTACCAGGAGCCATGACAAAATAAAACTTTTTATTCTTCTTCCATGTACTTACAGGATGAGACTGGACTGATCCTGTCTAGCTTTCTTTTTTTATGTTATAACATTCCATAATTAATTGTGTTTATATGTTAATTTTGTATAGACTTTACTGATATTAAACCCTGCAATTGTGCATATCCCTGTTGTTACAAAGAAACTGTCAAGGATAATAATTATTTTTCTTGTTATTGTATTTGCAGTGCTACCAAGCCACACATGTGGTAACCCAGGGTTGATACCGAAAGGAATTATTCATGGGTCACGGTACAACATCGGTGACAAAATCCGTTACAGCTGTATGATGGGATATGTCCTGGAGGGCCATGCTGTGCTCACATGTATTGTGAGCCCAGGGAGTGGGGCATCATGGGATTTCCCTGCTCCATTTTGTAGAGGTAAGAGTTTCCTTTGTCCTATAATGGAAATAATTTATGTGTGATTTTAGGTTTTTTTCCCCACCTAGAATGCTGACAGAACAGCCATTAGCTTTTAGAGCACTAAACATAGTGACACTTCTTTTACTTCATTCCTTGTTTTACAGTCTAGCTGCCTAATCTGTCCCTCAAGTGAACTGAATTTATAGAAATCCATTAAAATTACATGCTATTAGACATGTTAATGGCTATGGAAATCACCGATGCTCTTAATATGATGTCTGAGGCAGCTGATTTTTTAGTAAGTTAATTGTAGTGCCTCAAATGAAACAAATGATACTTCTATTCATGACATTGCTCAGACCATGACCTCCTGGGCTGTAAAAAGACTGGGTTAATTGAATCCAACAGTGCTATTAACTCTTTCCTTTTGTTATGGACAAGTTAAAGATACAGAGCAGTAAAGGGTATTATAGCAGTCATTTGTAGAGTGATAAACCTATCACTCATGGAATTGGACATTTAGTTGAAGATAAAAATGTAAACATTAACATTTTACAAAAGTGATATGTGATGTTCTCACACACGTGTTACTTTGAATATAAATGTGGTGGGACAAAACAGCTGAAGAGCGGAACTAGCGTAAGAGTGAGTTAAACTAGCCTTAAACTGTATGTGAGCTCTACAGGAGAAGTGCCTTCTGAAGACATTCTTTCAAAGCTGGTAGAATAGAAAATATACCTGTATACCATGTAAGGAAAATATACCTTACATGGTCAGAGCACAAAGGACAGCAGGTGCATGGAAACATTAATGGAAAAAACATGATAATAACAAATTATGGTGACAAGATCTTGAATCTTCATATCCAGTACAAAAGTTTACATGCATCATTCATTAGCCACTACCATCCAATACTGGTTACAAAATATTAACTAAAATGTCAACTATGGATAGGATTATTTAGTGAAAACTCAGAAAATGTCAGTTCTGTATGGTAAGGACGTAACATGCGTGTGGGAATAGCCTTGTCACACTGACTAGCAGAAGGTTTCAATTACCTGTTTGTTTGTTTTGTCCTGTGTCAAAACAGCAACACACCAGCAATGTAGCTGACCGCCTCATCTTAAGATCTACTCATCCAAAGGCACACAAGTTCACTTAATATTTAAAGAATGTGGTTGCTTAGGGGAGAAATAATGGCATCATTGGTCTGAAACCCGCAATGCAACTTACTGAAAAGTATAAAAATCAGGCCTTAATTGTGTTTGATTCAGCTCTGTCCATGTACATCACCATATGCAAACTGTATACAGGGGCAAGGAGGACAAGATTCATCATGTCCCTTACGAAGCAAGATAAAGGAATGGACTGACACCACCAAACTCTAAGTGACTAACAGCTGTAGCAGCAGCATACACTATGAAGTTACTGCCTACTTACAAATGTATAAGCCATGTTTATTAGACAAACCCACTGACATCATATGGAGGGGGTGTCAAAGCAATCCCTCTACCTGAAACGGCATGCACCATGATGGCAGGAATTCCTCCTTCTTAACTGAGACCACGTCTGCAAACCATGGCTTTGAGGACCATTTTGGCACTACTTCCACTCTGATAACTGTCCAACCATGGATGCAGGGGAATCTCTCTGCCATTCATCCACAAGAAAGTTTATGCTTAGAGGAGCTTGAATGCTCCTGACTTAACACCTGCAGGAGCAACGCATATTCCTGTGTGAGTTGAAGTGATGTATGTTAGCCCTGGCAAATGGTGCTTCTATACTCTTCACTGTGCAAGGATGAAGGGGCCACTCTATGGACAGGAGACCTCTCTCGAGAGGAAGTGTGCTCCCACATTGAGGCTAACAGGCAGAAAACAGATATGGTTGGACTGCAACCTATCCTGTGAATGCAGGATAAATCCCTGCTCCAGGGAGTTGAGGGCATGTGTCAGAAGCACAGTCTGCGGTGTGACTATGATGAATGTAGGGCACCATTGACCACTTGTCTGCATGTAGTAGCACTTTACAGCCCTAGAGGAATGGGAGGACATGACAGAGAGTGAGGGTCACCATCTGTAGGCCAAGCACATTGAAGTGTCAGCTGATTGGACAGTGTTTCCATCTCACACCTCACCTTAACCCCTTTTATGGGAACCCTCCCTATAGTGGGCCCAGTTTTCAGAAATGTGCAGTCCCACCTGAGGAGCAGGGCTCTGACACACTCCTGGGAAACTATTACCTGCCTGTAGGGAGCCTTCACAACATGAGCTCACAGCACTGGGAACCAGGTCTGCCGCTCCACTGTCTCAATGCAGGAGACCCAGCTGCACTACGGCAATTCGCAAGGCCTTGAGTTGCAAGCTGTTGACACGGCCTCAAACTTATTTCATTCCATTCCATGGAGGCAATATTGCTAAACTAAAAGGTTTTTAAAATAAAAGATCATAGCTTTAGTATCACCCAACAAAGAATAATCAAACTGTAATAACTAAAAGGATTATGAAAGAACAGCTTTTTATAATTTTTCCACATCTGACTTCTATCCTTGGCCTGCGAAGGCTCTGAATCTTTGTCTTGTATCTATACTGTGCTCACCTTCTTAAATATTCTGCCTGGCATTCTGTTGCAGACTGCAATCTTGTAGAGTATGCAACAGGAAACAAAAATCTGACATACTTTCTCAAGGGTATAGAAAAACTCCACCCATTCTGTCTAGGCAACTAAACCAGCTTGTTGAAACTCTGACCGTGTGCTCAACCATGTTTCTGGTTTTGATGTCTGTCTGCCTCTTCCTCTCCTCCATAGCGGTTTCTGTACTCTGGACAGGCATTAGGATATAGGAGGAAATTTGGCCATTGATGGCACACAATGTGCACTCATTGAACAGATTTTCTTTGTCCTCCTGATCACATGTTACAGAAAAGGACAGGGGTTAACTGAACATATCTTCCATCAAAAATAACAGGTAGATTTGATAAGCCTGCTAAAGTATAAAATCCCACTTTTGATTCCTTACAGGAATTGGGCCAGTTGATGTTTTATCCCATTTGTGGTTACATTTCTGTCAGCCCCAGGGACAGTGCAGGTGACAATGCTCACTGTGACATGCCCGCTGCAGCTGTCACTATGTGCTGAGAGGAAGCAGAGGCTAACACATGTAGAGTGGCTACGAGTTTTGAGAGAGCAGGGAAGGCATGGCTCCAGGTTGTTTGTGATTCTAAGTCATCCTTGATTTTCTTCAGCAAATCAAGTGTGGCATGACTTTGTAGCTGATACCTTCTTATGACATTCTCATCTGACATTCTTGAGTAGGGAAAAAATCTTCTTGCTTCACCTCACCCAATTGATGTTTCCTTTGAGCACCACTACCACAACAATTAGGATAATACAAATACAACAGGAAGCTATATTGTTCATTAACATTGTAATTTTCACAAATATACATCTACTAAAGGCAGACTCCAACTGAACCTAGTCCTTGATTTTATCTGAATACATGCTCATAAAACATATTGTAGCAGCATGTGACTTTGCCAAAATATTTGAAAATGTAAAGCCCCTCCATTTACTCAGATTTTTTTTATTTGTTCCATTTGTTTCATTTTATTCCTTGTTATGTGCTTGGGAGCGTCAGGATCGTCCATGCAGTAAAACATTTGTTTATAAATCAGGCATGAACTCTGTGACTGGCTTTTCAAGTCCCAGCAGAGCCATTACCAGCTATGACCGGAGGTGTACATCAGCACAGCAACAACTGGCTGAGCCTTGCTAGGAAAGATAGAATGAAGCAGGACACATGTGTTGGTATCATCACTCTGTAGTTGACGCGCCTGGTCAGTAGGGTGTCTGCTGATGCACAAACTGAGTATATGCTGACTTTGTCATCCTCCACTGTCATAGGTAGTATGTAATTGGAGGTACACCTCTAGTGCAAAAAGAACGGATAGCTTGTTGTCATATTAACTGGAAGAATCACAAGGTCATAGCTACCTAATCCTGAGTCAGTGATATAAAGTCTAAATAGTTTGGCTGGATTTGGGTGTGAAATCGAGGTGTTGAAGGGTTGTGGGAATTATTATTAGGTAGAAATTTTTGGACTCGTGGAATCTGTAAATCTGTATACTGACAATATTCTCCTGAATATTCTCTATTTGAGTCAGTAGTACCCTCAGAAAATATATTTTACACAGTAGTCCTTGTTGGAGTGGAAAGATGGATGCTCATGAATGTGACATGGACTACTTTTAATCTTGCAACTGAGAGGCAGCTACTGGATTTGTTCCATTTTCCTGGTGCAGAAATGTTTGATGATGTCTCTCCGCCAGAAACACAGGTAATGGTAAACTGTCACAATAAATATACTGTTGTAGGTTTCCGGCTGTCAGAAACACATGTGATTCTTGCACATTAAGAATCTGTTTCTCTTGCAGTCAAGTGCCAAAATGTCATTTGAAAGGGAACACTTTTATTTGACTCTTTGTGAATGATCCAGGTGATCAGAGCTGTCAAACTTTAACCTTGTTTTCAACCTTTGAACTCCCAGCCACAACAGTAATGGTATGGAATGCTTTTTATTCCACTCTTAAAATTTTGCAATGCTTTCATGAATAGGTGAAGGAAAATTGGGTATTTCAAGATAATCACATTAGGATAGCAATAAAGTCAGCAATGTGCTTAATATTTTTGAATCTATAAGTTTATTTCTGTTTTGTTTCCCTTCAAAGTAACATCAACACCACCAGTAATTATGTAAGGTGTGACTGGATTGTGGTCTCCTCTCAGGGCACAGATGGTGGGGGGGGGGTTAAATTTAACACAGTAATGTTTTTAATATTTACTAATAATTTAAATTTTTTTTAAAAGTTAAATTATAGATTGATTGCCACTCCACTAGTAAACTGAATTTCTTTGCCTTTAGACAGAACCAGACCCCTGGCCACTTCCTTGCATATTTTCTTGAACGTTGGATCTTTTATATTAATCATATCAGCTTTGAGACCCTGTATACATCTACATCAAAATCAACTTTAATGAGGGGGGATTATTTTTCCCAAGAATTTTATTTCCAAACTCTGACAGAGGTCATGTCCTTCTGTACCACTTTCTCATATGGGAAACCACCTAATTACACCTTTTATGCCCTCCCTGGCTCATTATAAAGTAGTCCTCTCTGAAAATGTTCCCTAATAATAAATCATAGGAAAAATTCTAAAGTAATAATAAAATTAAAAGGCAGTATGGATCTTTGTTTTGAAGGGCTTTGCATTTTTGATTAGAGAAATTTTGCATGAGGGTTAAAGGAGTCAAATTCTATTTCGCAACAATAATTAAAATGCAGTGGTTGATATGATGAAAGAAGGGAGGCGCATGTCAGACAATGTGAAGTCTAATGAGCGCAGATAGATTTTAGATGCAAATTATGCAAAGCTTCTCTGTCAACTCTAAGGCAAATCACCACAACCATCCAATTGCAACAAATTCCAGACACTGACATAAGCCCGGTGGTTACATAAGTAATAATATGTGACCATTTCTAGCGTTTAGCAAATGTACCCTTTACAGGGGATTTAGAACCTATAATCCATATGTAAACTGAAGAAGAATATAAGTGACAGGGGGTCAAGCTGTACATAATATTTGATGTTGGGTTTTATAACATTTGTTCATCTTATGTTATCCTTTCAATTATTCTGGCATGGCTAAGAACGCCACAGACAACATATTCTAGTTAACTATTTTCCATATCTTTGTACAAACTATGTCAATGCTGTTTTATCTCATCAGTCATCGCATTTCACTCTAAAAAATAACACATGTGGTGTGTGTGTGTGTGTGTGTGTGTGTGTGCAAACAATACCATGATAGAGATTAAGTGTAAATAAAACATACAGCTTACATCATCATTCTAATGTATCAGTAAAGGGACCTGTAAGCACCTTTGCTTGTGTATTAGAGTGCATGTTCTTGATGAGCCTTCAGGTTTTCTTTAGTGTTACATGGATGAACTCGGCGTAGGATAATTTCAGTCGGCAATATTTGCTTATAGAAACACAATTCACAATATAACTAGAGGTGTGAGTGCAACCTTCCTGAAGCCCAAGAACACACCTTGTCATTAAAGGCCTTTTTCATTTGCTTTCCTTCAGCTGATGGAGCATGTGGAGGGACCTTGAGGGGCACAACTGGAACGATATCCAGTCCACATTTCCCCTCTGAATATGAGAACAACGCAGATTGCACATGGAGCATTCTTGCTGAACCAGGGGACACCATCGCCCTGGTCTTCACTGATTTCCAGCTGGAGGACAGATATGACTTCCTGGAGATCAGTGGCACAGAGGCCCCCTCCATTTGGTGAGTCACAAAAAGCCCTGAGACTTGTTTCCATGACCCTGAGACCATGCATAAAATAGATAATATAATCATAATAATAATGCAGTTATTAATTTATGAATTGCTTAAATGAAAAAAAAAAACCTCACTCTGATCTGGGTTGTGAAAATGCATCAGCAAATAATTATCTTCATTTTTCAAGGTCAATGTGAGAAATATGACTTCTCTAGTTTCTGTATTTCATTATTTTATTTATCCCTAAAGTAGCTTTTAAAACCACTTAACCTCCTGTGCATTTTTGTTGTGTAACTGTCATATGAAAACCTCATATTATAAAAGTAGGTGAGGTCCTTAGTTTTAATAAATCAACAATATTTGATGGAGAATACCGAGTGCCTAAGTTTTGTGGGACTGCAGTCTTTACTGAATTGTAGGTGGCCCCAGGATTAAGTCATTAATGCAAATGCAAATCATACTTTCCATTATTCCCTTCTGTTGGTTGTTAAGAAATGCAGATGCATTGTGAAAATATTGCATTATTTTCTATACTGCTGAATCACTAGATTGACATATTCATTCAAATGAGATTGGACAATTTCATTCACTTCTCTGCCAGAGGATAAATGTGCCTCATTGAAACACATTCTATATGACAATTTGTTAAAAGAAATAAAAAGTCTGGGAAGAAAAAAATATAACAAAACACATTTTACAGAAATGGAAACAATGATGTCATTTGACTTGAAAACAGCAATGCCTCAAATTGAGTGAATTCATGCATTCACATACATCAAAGTGATACCAAAATCCAATAAAAGAGCATGATGTTGTTGCATATCAAGTGCAAAAACAAGCATGACCATTTTACTCACATAATGATAGACGGCTTTGGATAAGCTATTCTGGTCTCTGAAAACATAAAATTTCCTGTTACTTGGGGTATAGAAGTAAGATTGAAGGCATTCAAAGACATTAAGCATCACGACATTTATATGAGGTGCCAGAGTGACAGCTGCATTAGCATATGCAGGGCCACTGATCCAGTAAGCCGTGCGGAGCTGTACAGTAGTATTTCTTTGTCATTTAGAAAGTCAAGGGGAACTCATGCATATTGGAAAGCAGAAAAATGTATATCACTGATATATTTACTTCTGAAATAATGGGGGTCATGTCTAGTGCAACTCAATTAATATATATCCTGAAGAGCCTATAATGCAGAAGGGTAAAGTCTAAATATTAAAGCCAGTTTACATTAGTCAATACACAGCAGATAAAATGTTTAAAAAGCATTGTTTATTTGTTTGTTTTATTTTGTGCTACATGTGGAATAGCCACTGGCAGTGTAGGTAACACATATTTATGGAAACATATTAATGTTGATAGTATTTGTTAATTTATCTATGTGAAAATCCACACTCACAGGAAATATTATAATGAAAACTCTGAAATGAGGTGTCAAATAATTTAAAGAAGCTATTCAGCTATGTAAGTGTATGTGTGTGGCCGCAGACAAGTGTCCAGCTTAATGAAAATCTTGCGACAATATAAGTAATTAGACATGTACCACTCCTGTAAGGTATTGTCAATCTATTGTGAATGAGCCTAGCATACACATTTTTATAATAACAGTATGGTAAACTTCCTTCTGTCTTGGGGTGAGAGGAGGCATATGAGCAGGAAGAGCTAAGTATGTTGGCCCTAATGATAGCCTAGCACATTGGGAATGATCCTCTTGGCCCCTCGTGACACCTATAGTCATTCTTATTCAATTTATTCTTATATTGGATTTTATGCATTCAGTAAGCTACCTACATCAACAAAAAGGCCAGATGGAGTAAGAATAAAACCTTATTCATAAACCAAAGACTGAGGTAAAAATCGACATGTATTTTATACAAGGCTTATTTTTCTTTCCATATAAACTGTGTTTCGCAAATTTAATTCCTCCTGTATCTTATGTACCCCCTGTTGCAGCTTAACATCTTCCCCGTAGGCCCGTGTACCCCCAATTCAGAACCAGTGGTCTAGAACATCTCATATTTCTGGTTGAAATTACCTTTTTTGTTTAGATGTTTATGCATTGTTACATATTGATTTCAGGCATATTGTTAATGAGATACTGGATCATTTCAAATAGATATCAGTGATTTCCCTTTAGGATCTGCCTAACAGTGATTTATAACATCTGTTATCATAAGAACTGCAGCTATATTCTCATGCAATGAATCAGCCTGTATTGTGTGCTTGTGTGACATTTAAAATTTGCCACCCCATATAGTAAATTTGATATTTTCTGAGGAGTGGGCCTACTTACATGCATGTTTCCAAATAAAGTAAAACTTCCTTGTCTTAATTTGTCCTCAACAGTTCCCTGAACACAGCAGACAGTACAGACGCTTAACTTTATGTTAGCATCACTTTCAGTACAGTATTCAATAAACTATGTGAGATAGTCAACACTTTATTATAAAATAGGCTTTGTGTTAATGGATTTGCCCAACTGTAAGCTAATGTAAGTGTTCTAAGCATGTTTAAGGTAGCCTAGGTGAGGCTATGATGCTTGGTAGGTTAGGTGTATTAGGTGTACTAAATGCATTTTAGACTTACAACCTTTTCCACTTATGATGGGTTTATCTGAACATAACCCCATCGTAAGTCTGGGACCATCTGAAATATCAGAATACTGACATCAGAAATATCAGTGCTAGATTTGTTCTGCTTTTGTATCTGGAAATGCAGAATTCACTGTTGTAAGAAATGATGCAGAGGGGATCTTAGGGTTTCCTTTACTCATTTCTTCATATCTTCACTTTAGATAATGTCCTGATTGGCAAAACACTATTAATAAATGTGTCACTCTCAAGGGGTGGGGTTACTTTATTTGTGCCTTCATGTGGCTTCTTATTCTCAATGCACAGGTTTTTTCATTGGTACCTTCCAATGCAGAACACGTAGGAAATGGTTAGTCATGGTGCAGTTGGGACTCAAACATCCAGTCACAGAGCACACACCTACTGCCCAGTGAACATCTTACTGTGTGAGTCACCTGGGGGAGGCATACTTGTGCTTCTAAGGTTTTGTACCTGATAGCACAAATACAAATGCGCTCACTTCATTGCAGCTAATACAATATAACACATCACTAGAATGATGTCATTTATTATCAGTATAATGACTAGTGATCACAACGTCTCAGTATACACAGTTTCAGCAGGAACAACAATGAATGAACTTCAGCACATTTCTGTCTGTGATAGTGTGTTTGTAATAGAGAGGGTATGTGCACACCACACACCTGCCTAAATAGGTGCTGTATCTATAGAGTCAGATATATAATTTCATAACCTCACTACATTCACTACATTTGTGTCCATCAAGACAGTGATTATATGAATCAGAAATCAAGAAATAATATTAAAAAATAGTCTCCAGTTAATCTGTTGGGTGCAATAATTTCCCTAACTAACTGAATGCAAATGAGGATGGGAATAATTAATATGGTTGTAAATCATTGTGTCTGCTGCACTTTCCCGCAGTGATCAGTGTTCCCCCTCATTGTTGCTGCTGCTTCATTCACAGGGAACATTTTGTTGAAATCAATTTGATAATCAATTTATCAAGGTGGTGACAGCCTGCCCTTTCCATGTAGTTGACCATCATAAATGCAGTGACTTTGCTTTTGTGATCTGTATACAAGGTGACAACAATCCTCTGCGGTAAATTGTTTCATTAATGAACCCAGTATCCTGTGAGTGTTTATTTTGGCTTGTCACAGAGATAATTATCTTGGTGTTGTTGCTTACCATATTTTTAATAACTGTCAGAACAAAAAAAATCTGTTTCACTATATTGCAATATTGGGTCTAACCACATTTCCCTTGAAAGATAGCCACTCAAAGTCGAGCTGTCAAAGGATCTTTCGAAGTGAGAAACAAAGGTTTAAAAAAAAGTCAATAGGTCCACACAGTTTGTTTGTTCCCATTAGCCTAAAATGTCCTTTAGAAATCTGCTAGCAAAAACAGTGTTTTTACACGAGAGGGTGCCCCACACCTTGAAAAACCAGACAGCTACCTTTTTCTTCTGTAGTCACCTATGGTGTGATGTGAAACAATTCGGGACCTTAAGTGGTGGCCTGACACTTTAAGTATCGGTCCATTTGTCTGTTTCTTGACAAGATAATTTTAAGGATTGCTGTCAGCGAGTGCTCGTGTGTTGCCAATAGAGGGAATAAATGTGTGGCCAGCAAGTGAATGAAATAATGATATGAGGCAAGGACTTGGCTCTGTGCGCCTACATCTACAGGACACAAGGGTTCCTCTGGGAATCAGCAGTACATGGCCCCTGTCTCACAGAGTCTCAGGTTTCATTTTCAGAGGATTGCAAATTTCTGTTTCATATTAGACTGGTGATGTTTTGCTAACCTACTATGAGCACGTTTTGCATTTGATGCCCTAGTGGAGC
Organism: Albula glossodonta; assembly: GCA_019788955.1. Classification (NCBI taxonomy): domain Eukaryota; kingdom Metazoa; phylum Chordata; class Actinopteri; order Albuliformes; family Albulidae; genus Albula; species Albula glossodonta. Next base: position 7,499,142 of record JAFBMS010000020.1, on the reverse strand, counting down.
TATCTTCGGTTATAATCTCTACAAAAGGCTGAGGGTGCTATTTTAAGATCCACAAGCATCCAAAAAGAAGTTCTATGAATATAAGAAAACAGATTTCAGTGGCTGGATAAACACAAGTATAATTTCTGAGAAATAATCTTTCTGGGTCAGACATGATATGCACTACTATATTGTTCAGCTGTTAGTTATGGGTACATCAGAGAAGACCAAAGGCCATGAATGGAGAAGCAATCACAGAAACCACCACAGAAATGGATTTTACTCATATAATCGCTGACTTAATGATGTTGTGCAACATCAAACAGGCCTTGTGGAGGACAATTTAATGAACATTTTAACATTAATTTTAAGTTTAAGCTTAATCGGATCGTGCATAATCAGTATTTGTTATGGCTGGCTGCACACATTAATGTGTGTTGTTTTGTTTTGTTTTGGTTTTAGCTAACATTCCTGTTATATAATTTTTCTGAGGTTTACTCCTAATCTAATTATGGAGAACAGGTACAGAAAATGAAAAGACAGTTTAACTATTTGTGCATAAAGTATGACCACTAATGATATATTCACTTGAGGTTGCTTGCCAGTTTGTCCCACAGTAATGTCAGTGATTATAAATGTTTGGTAACACTTTGTTGTGTTTCCTCTTTGGGTTACTGCCAAAAATATAGTTTTCAATTCATCCCTCACTGTGGACATGACCATCCTGATACAATTTACTGGGAGCTAAATTAAAATTCAAACTTTTGTTTTAATTTATGATACATAAAAGAGATTTTTTTTAAATAACATCTTGATAAATATTTTTATATGTCACAGAGTAAAGGGACCAAAGGGAGTGCAGTGACAGAAGTCTCTCTCTCTCTCTCTCTCTCTCTCACATTATGTTCTTATATAATACCAACAACTAGGTAATCACAAGAAATGCCAACCCTATGAATGGCTCCACATTCAGGTAGAAAGCTATAGGATAATACTTAGGACCATAACTGCCCTGTAACTGCATTATCCAAACCTAAGTTGTGCATCACGTAGGTGCATTTTACATGGAAATCACTTAACTACAGCACTCATCCAGACAAGAAACAATTGAGCACCTAAGTATGAGTTACAGTTTTTGGGTTAGGTTTTTGCAGAATAAAGGCTTGCCTTGTTGTCTTTCCGAACTGAATGAATTCCAAGTTGAGACTTCAGATTTCAGGTTTGTCTCTGCCACATCCATGCACCTCTGGGGGTGGTACATGTCAAGTACAACTACCATCGGAAATTGGTACTGTGTTTGTTTCATACACATAAATTGCTGTATAATAGAGACACCGTGGTTGGCAAACTTGCCTTTTTTCATTATGTTTAGTAAGGACAGAGAAAACATTGGGGGATCTTGGACCATTCCTCCATGCAGAACCATGATGACCAGGGGTCTATGCCCTCTTCAGTTCAGACCCATATGTTTTCTGTCAATTATTTATTTACTTATTTCATTTTCCATTTATGATTAAGTGGTTTATTTTCAGGTGTGTTTATGGTAATTGTAATGTTCAAGCATTCAGGCTTTTTGCCGGAATCTGCAAAAAAACCTGAATGGTTCTTGGTAGATATCATTATCCTACGATCAGTGGCAGAAAAAAGCCCAATAACACCAAAAATCCATTACTATTTCTCCACGGAGGGACATAAATTTCTATGTATACCAGATACTACATTCAGACTCCAAATGTGTTGATGTTGTGCATGGCCAAAGAGTTTTGGTCTCATTGGACCATAGGACCAGTTTCCAGTGTTTGTACTACATGAATTTGCCAGATGTTTCAGTTTTCTGAACTCAATACTGGTGCTTTCTTCTGACAAACATAGAAAACAGCCTGTTGGCATGTAATTGTTGATTTGGAAATGTGGTGACCCCAAGATGCAAGCAAACTTTCTGTAGTTTTCCAGCTGTGACCCTTAGATATTTTTGCCTCCCTCACCATCTATCTTTGTGTGGGAACCAAATGCACCTCCATCCTCTTTCTGGCAATTTGATACTGTTTATGTGTATACATTTTTGATCATTGCCCTAATAGAATGAAATAATAAGTGTTTAAAATGTGTAAGTATAAAATATAGGTCATTACCTTCAGCCTTTCTGTTCATCTTTATCAAATAATCTGGAGTGCTGACAATATAAATACAACCTTCAATCATATCTATAATTCCTCTCATTGTCATCTGCAAACACGATTCCTGTACATCCTTACTTTGTATTTAGCTGCTTAACAGAGAGGATTCCTCCCAGTGATTATATATCAGTTTCAGCTCTGAAGCCTGTTTGGGGAGTACAACAATCCCTCACATACTGATCAAAGCTTTGCTTAATTTGTAGTTCCACTTTCTTGAGTTCTCATCCTTGTCTGTTGGTTTATATTTAGTTTTAAGTATTCACCATTAGTATGGAAATACCAAGCTAAGCCCCACTTAAGGAGAAAATGCTATTATTTCCAAGCAATTGCTTGGCATTAGCTGGCATTACTAAACATGTTTTGAACATGCAGATGTTTAATTCAGTTTAGAGTCAGAGAAAGGAGTCAATCAAAGTGTTACAGTAAACTTACTTTTGTTCTTTGAATTATACAATTACAGTAGATGAAACAAAAATATGAGTGTTAAAATGCAACAGAAAAATTTAGTTGAGTACCGTTTAACCTTAGATGTATGAACCACACAATTATTGTCAACTGAGTTGGTGGTGAATTGCTGGCCTTCTTTAAAGTAAACACAAGCAATATGTGAAAGCAATATGTGTTAACCATAATCAGCACCTTGTCTTTGCTACAACCTACCAAACTATGGACACATCATTGTATGTATGCCACTGATCGTGGGATAATGTACATATATATATATGTGTGTGTGTGTGTGTGTGTGAATATGCAAATATATTTATAAGTAAATTTTATGTTATGCTCATTTCTTCATTTGCCTGCAAGACAGACATTACCGGCCATAAATTTTCACCATTTTAGCTGATAACTCAGAACTCAGTTGAAATGAACTGCCAGACTGCTTTCATTTTGAATAACCGTATGTAACCACAATTTATTCTGTCGTTCAGCTGTCTGCACAATTTCAGGTAACAATTCACCAATTACATCAAAAATGCTTCTGACAAATCCATTATGCAGACTGATATTTTTTTAGATAAGAATATGAAATTCAAACTTGTCCCAAAGTGTTAATTAAACACAGAACTATAGATATGCTGACCTCATTTAGTGATACCTTTTTTTCTCATTTAGTGAATTTTAAATCTGATGCCCTGAATAGCGCTAAAAATGTTCTGTGTTTTTCTTTACAATTCTGAAATTTGTACATATCAATATTGTAAAATCTAATGTAACAACAAACAAAATGTGATTATGTATTTTTTTCAGCGTAAAAAGCCAAGGTATTTAGATACCAGCCATATACTTTCATAGCATTTATACTATACATATATATATAAGAACACAATTACAAAAATAGGGTAATGGATGCAAATGATTGTGTGCTCAGGCAAATGTAGCTGGTGATTAGCTGGCCAAGTGTAGGAATTTTGGCAGAACACCAGGGTTAATACCACTACACTACAGTTCAATAAAATGTCAAAACAGTGACATTATCAACATAATGTGTATGCCACACACTAGGTAACAAAAAGATTTTACAGTAATTTGGAAGACAGAGAACAATCAAATTCATATGGTTTTGCTATTGCAGATGATCATTAATGAGATAATTCACTTCAATTAAATGAACTATAAAATGTATCTCATCTCCAGGATGAGGCTGAGGTTTCTCTCAACTTATATTTGTTGATGGTGCATTGCTGTTCAGACCCTGACTGACCATCTTTGTTTTTCCATCTGTTTACATGTGTTTATTTTTGTATTTCATTATTTATTTTAAGCATTTGTTTTGCTTCCTCCCCATTTTGGCCTGCCACATTTGTTTGCTTGTGGCCAAATTGTGACTGTAACCATAACAGTGGTGTTTATGGGAATGACTCTAGTTGCACCCCATTAACTTTGCCATTTGCTATATCTGAATATTTCTTTCCTTTCTATCAAGTCATTTTATATTGAGTTGTGGGGGGAATGAGGCTGAATTTTATTTATTCCACATTTGTTTGTTTGTTTTGGGAAGGAAGGTGGTGAAAGGTATACCTTATGTCACATATATGAGTGCATGTATCACATTCTTAAGTGTAAGCATGACTACCGCGAGGACAAACTTTTCAAAATGCATGGCACAATGGCCAGCCTCAACAGTTCTGGCAGCGATGCTTATTTAATTATTTACTTATTTCATTTTTCTATCTTTATGTTACTAATCTGAGCAACTGGAAACGCAGTTATCTTTTTCTTAAACATATTTTTTAAATCAAAGAGGTTAGGGAAAGTAAATAATTTATCCAGGCAATAACCTTGGTTAAATCACAGATGGTGTTTTGTCTTAAAAAGCATTTAGCTGGCGTTTCTTTTTTTTTTTCCTTTCTTTCATCAGCAACCAATTCAGATAATTTAAGTCTTGAGTAACCACCACAATATGTAGAACTTGTGGCTCTCCAGGACCAGTGATGTGGACCCTTGGTCTTGATCATACATATCAAATACAGTACAGTTTGGTTTTTAGCAATGAGTAAGAATAATGTTGGCTGCCTATTGTTTGCACTAATCTCAGTTGAGCATTGTGCTTGCTGAGAATTCCAGTGTGCTGTGATGAGTAGGGCCAGCCACGGCCAAAGCCACTCCCAGCTTACTAAAATAGGTTTTAATAATTCATTTCACAGTGTTTCAAGGTTACTTCAGTCTTGCCACTATGACATCCAAAATTAGAATGTAGACAAGTATAAAATGTTGACAGAATAGAATGTAGATAAGTCAAGAATATAGAAACATAGAAAAAATAGTAAATATCAGTTTAAGACTTAAGTACGGAATGCCAGAGGTAAAAGTTTTACTCTTCATAAATAAAATAAAAGGTTTATTACTGGTTCAGTGGCTCTGTGGGTTGTGTTTCAGCCATGATTTTAAAAGGTCGGTGGATTTAATCACCTCCAGGGTCCTCATGACTTCAAAATGAGAGTTCACTGCCTTTCTGCATGGTCCTCCACATTAAAGTGCACATACTGTGGGTGATGCAAGAATGAAGGTAATTGTGTTTTATGTGGTGTGAAAGAGGTTATAGTAACTATTCCCTGTCATTATATTGTGTCCTGTCATATTAATTATCCAAATTTACACTCAGTTGGGTTATATCATCAGAATTTGAACCATTAAATCATTTAAGAATTAGCAGACACAGACAAATACAAATGAACCTATGGCTCTCACTTACTGTAACTAAAACCTTGTTGTCACAAAACAACACCAAGACAGTTGCCACATTGTGATTGGGATGAGTTTATCTGCTTCACTGCAATGTGCATTCAAATTTTTAGATGAAAAGCACCATATAAACACAATTTATCCATAGTATATATGTTAATAATTATAAATAGTTAAACCTGCTGCTTACTAGATGACCAGAGAAGGTTGTAAAGTATTTGAAGTGCACTAATACAAAGAATTGTAACAATTGTAATAATGTAACAAAATGGTAATGGCTTGATCTAGAGAACAGGTTGAGTTCCTGCACTTTAGCTGACTGATAAGTCAGTAAAATCCATTTCCCCTTCATGCTGCCTCTGTGGAGATTGATTGCATATGTTTGTTTCCATGCCGACTATTAGAGGTGACTGATTTGGTGCAATTATGTTAGTTTATCGAATTTTCTCTGGTTCTTGAGGGAAACACTTGACCTACGGTGCTTGCTAAAGGCCTGTGCACTTACACAATCCATTGTTTCTGTGCTTTGGCAGCTTAATTACGAGCTTGAAAGCAGATAAGTGCAGGCTGAATATGCAGTCTGTGTGCTAGCTGTACATCAATAGTAAAAGTGCACACAAGCCATATATATATATATGGAATGAACTTTTATATTATATATTGTACTAATATAATATAATAGATATATTATATGGAATCAGCTTTAATGTACATGTACTAAATAAAACATATTCATACACTTGATTTTTATATGTATGTTGAATGACTGATGCACATACATTGTGAACAGCAATTATATTGAATGAAAAATGTGATATGACATGTATAAAAAATGTGATATGATATACTTTGAAACAATATTTGCTATGAGGCACTAAAATGCTATTAGCCGTGGTAAAATAATTGTAAACAATGGCCTCTTGTGGCTTATTGCTTTAACACATCAGTTCATTCCATACGTATCAAATATCAATATATATATATATATATATATATTGCCTGTTTGGCTTGACATACATACATGACAATGTTGCACAATTATCACTTTAAGAAACCACCTTCATGGAATAACACATGTCTGTGAGATACTCCACTGAGCAGAGGAAACTCATCAGCTGTGAGTCATTGTTATTTCAGAATATGTCCCACTGAGAGTTGTGATGCATGTCATTAACAGTGCAATCATCATTGCAGAAAACTTCACATGATGAAGTACACAGCTGGAATGATAACTGATGGTGACTACTTCCACATACAAGGTGAAATATCCTACGTTGCAGAGTTTACAGCTTGAAACACATGTTACCTTTTCGTCTGAATATCAGTAGTCTCAATAAGTCTCATTCTTGTATTTGAAACAACATAAACTGTGGCTTGAATCAAACAAAGCAAGCGTTTGCTCTGCAAAAGCTCACTCCCTGGCTAGTTTTCTGGAATCTGTGTTTCTTTGCATCTATAATTAATTATATTCCTGGCTATATGTCAATGTTTTCTTCTTTATCATACCTTCAAAGCTCCTAGCATTAATCAGTGACCAGTATCTTCTGTTTCTCTGACATGCATGCACAGTTAGCTTGATTGAAGAAAATGGCTTCAGCTACTGTACATTATATTATTCTAAAAGCATGTGTTGTGAAATGGAACAAGACAGACTTTACTTTTTGTACATCTGAAGTTGTATAACTTAAAGAAAGCCTGAAATTTACAGATCAGCTCTGTAACCACACTCCCCACCCACACAAAGAAATTATCAGAATGCTTTCAATTCCAGTCTTGCCCTCACCCATGTACCAGTCTTCATTTAACCATCAGTCACAGTCCCAGTCATGATAACATGTCTAAAAAGTTTTTAACTCTAATAGTATGGCAATGGATGTAATTCTAGTTTAACATTTTGTTTTGAATTCTCATAAACAATACAAATACAAAGATTACCAGTGATAAAGATATAGGTTTCCATGACATAGACCTATATTTGAACCTGATAAATTTTACCTCAGCCAGACCCTATGTTTGAACTCATTCATCAACTAGATGAATGTAGTGTGGAATGTATTCTCTGGACTGGAAGTCCTCTCCAAACCTCATAACATCACATTATTGGAATTTATTGATGTTTTCAAATGAGCAACGTAATGAAAAATAAAATGTAAATAATTATGGCTCACTGAGATAATGTTTCTTTGTTTGAAATAGGTTTTTAAGATTTTTTGTATTAACATGTTGGGTAAATTATCTATCAAGGAATGTATTTTTGGAAAAGCCATACAAAATAGTTTCACTTATTGCAATTCATTGTTTTAAGTGTGTAGGTATGCAAGATTTGCTGATTTTCAAGGGAATTCCAAACCCTATTATATGCATGATTACTTCAGGCTTTTCCTCAGAGATATTCAACTTGTTATTAAACTTGCAGACTCTGTTTATCACTCGCATGTGTTGCTAGAGGGCAAATGTTTATAGCTGCACAGAAATACAGATGTATACAGTTGACTCAAACTTGAAGATGGTTCTGATAAAGGAGCAACACCAAGGGAAAAAAAAATAAAGTTGCTGCTAAAAAGTGCAATGATATTGTGATCTGCAGGCTTTGCATTGAAATGTATCCAAAATGTACATAGAAAGTAAAATAACTCTATTTGGCATATTAGGTAAGGTATGGGCTATAACTTAAGCTGAGATGAAACGCTGTTGGAGACTGCAAATGCAGTTGTATTGTGCATACTAGTATTTTGGAATGGCATAAAATGACTACTGGTGCTGCTATTTTCCATCTTGGATTGCACTGGGTGAAACAGGAGTGAGATCAGTTGTTTGGGGATATGCTAACGCTAGGTACAGTAACATTTTAGTTGTAATAATTTTTCCTCAATCTCTTCCTTTTCAGGATTGTATGTCGCATACTCCTGGTAACAATATGTTAAAAATATATTTTTTTTCAATGAAAACTGTCAATAAATAATTTCACGTGTTTATTTCCTTGTCACTATTTCTCCTGTGTGGTCATGACACATTCATACATGCATATAAACGAAACACAGACCTGATTAGCTGACAGAATTGATTTTCCGACCCCCACAGCCTCTCAGAAACTGCATTCCATAGTTAAAGTATAGAGTTGAGCAGACATAACTCACGCAAAAGTCTATGCAAGCTTACTAGGTCATGTCATTAGGGAGGGATATGCAAATTGTGTCGTAAGAGGAGCCACGCATACTTGTAAACCACTTATAACAAAGCCCCACATTTTCAGTTGTTCACCTTTAAAAAATGAGGCTAACCAATTGCTGTATAATTACCAGTGTAATTCTGTATAGTTATCATTACAATTACTACAGCAGATCCAGTTACATGTGATCAGCAAAGAATGGCTCTCACCACCTCATAGACAAGCTTTAATGTGTATTGGGCATGTCTCTCTTAACTGTTATGACAACACACTATGCCCAACCCTTTCTAGCAGAAATAAACTAAAACATAATTTCAAATATTTCTGTGGTCAAAGCAAGGAAAGCTGAAGTTCTTCACAGACAAAATTTTAAAGCATATTCCCATGTTACATGTCACACCAGCTATCTAAAACTTGAAGAAGTGGATGCAGCTCCATCTGAAATATGAGCATGCTACATTGCTTAAGGTAGGGTACAGATCTGATACTTATTTCAATGGTGTTCATGTATTGTCATTTGACTCTGCTTTTGGGTTTTGGAATCTTTGTAAAGACATAAAAACACTTTACACAAGCTGTTTCTTCAAATCTGAAGCATTTCTGCCAGGGCAGTTGAGAAGATGGAATTTCTATAGTTTCAGAATGAACTTTCTTGGTCCCAAATCAAACATCAAGAAAACTGATGGTTTGACTGAAATAGCAAAGGATTAATACAATCATTTGACTCAATCTGTATTTGCAGAAGCATGCACTTATGCAAAGTTTAATTCCAGAGATTAGTAAAGTTGAAACAGAGTTGATGAATCCTGTAAGATGCAATGTGTTGTCCACTGCATTCGCTTTGGTACCCCATACTTTCACAAACATTACCAGCCATTTGTGCAGGGGTAAGTGGTGCCCATCGATGGTTGTGTCAAAGACAGGTGAACCACTAGGTCAATTATCATGAATGTACTTATAAATCTTGGTCGTCAGCATTTCAGTAATATGAGGTATGTGTGTTTCTTGATTCTCTTCAGACTATTTTTTTTTCCATTTTTCATTCATATCTTGAGGGAAAAAATTTGTAAAATAAATGTGTAAATAGTAATATTCTCAAGGTAAAGGTTAAAGTGCATTGCAACTTTGTAAGGTCTTTAAAATAGCTTAGAGAACTTTTGTATGATATCCACACCTTGTATTATTGGAAATAATAGCCAATGTTAATGCCATCACACTCTCCATGAGGTCTGAAGTTGAATAATCTGCGCATGGTGATTCTGGGCTGAGGTGATAAAAGATGAAGGCTTAAGCCAACAAGTCAAAGAAATTTTGAAGAAGAGGGAGAAGAAAATGTGTTGACTCACCTCAAAGCAGATTTTATTCCATCGGACACCATAAGATTTAAAACAATGCTCTATTTTGGACAGGGGGCACCCACACTTCCTGAAAGGAACACTAAAGCTGAAGCACATGCCTTCTTTCCTTATTTTTTTTCCCACTAGCAGTTACCTAATACCTAGTACCCAGATACCTAAGCATTAACCTATTTTTTGGTATTTAAGGTAAAATGTATATTGGTACATTCTGCTACTCATTGTAACACAAAACACATTGTTTTCCCAAACTGACCCTTGAAGCACTGACGATTTCATACAAGGAGACTGCAATCTCTTGACTAGACCTACTCTAGTGATGGGAGGTGTTGCAAATAAGCCCCTAACAAAGAGAAAACAGAACCCACATCTTAGAAAACTCTCAAAGTATCCCATAATTCACCATGAACTGCCAACAACTATGTCTGAGATGCCTGCCAGACAGATGGCAGCCATATTGGAGTGTGATGTGTTGGTCTGCCAAATGACACCACTTCAAAAAACCAAAGTAAGATGAAGTGTGAATCGTTATTCTATATACAGTATACTAACCGCCTTTTAGGATGGATAAAACATTTTTAACATATTGACTATATTTGTAAATTAATTGGGAAATGTTAGAAGTTCTATGCTTTTCAATTAGCTGTCTATTCATCACCTTCAAGGTTTCACTCCTCTTCTGTGGAATTGAAAAAAAATATCTCATTGAAAAATCTAAATGTTGACAGCTGACTGCCGACAGTATTGGAGCATTCTCAGCACTCAGTCTTGGGGGACTACTCCAGCTTGACAGAACTTTTTACACCAGGGAAAATGACCAGCATAGCCTTCAGCCCAGTGCATATTAGAGAGACACTTTGAAAAATGAGATTTTATCTGACGGTATTGACAAGCATGTCAGAAAACATTACATCCATGGCTTTAAGGTCAAACATCCTGTGTGATATCACCACAGTTTTTTTTTTTTAATATTCAGCAAGAGAAACTGTTACTCCTAATATAAAATCAAATAAAAATTAGTTAATTTGTAAAAAAAAAAAAAAAAAAAAAAAAAAATAAATATTCAAAAGCAGTGCATTTTCATTTGTGTAGTACAGTAACATTATTTGTAGCTGCATTTTCATGGCAGTCATTACTGTTTGGACAAATGTAAAAACTATCATTATTCAATGGGCCTTACTATTCAGTCTAGATTGAATAATTAATATGCATGGTGGGTAGTAAATGCATACCATTGATTAGAGCAAGATAAAAGCTAAGGTAGTCATTAAAATCACAGCAGATGAAGATCAATTTGCTAACCAGCTAATGTCTAATTATCTAAATAGCCTACCTTCCACTTGGATACATTTACTAACATTCTGATCCACAGTGTTCACAACATCCAGTTAAAAGGGCATGTTTATCTTATTTATCTTTATGTGCTTTGTGTGTTGTTAGCCATTCATAAACACTGATGGTGGTGTAAAGTGACTGTTATTCATGCAGACCTGACAGGGCGGGACTCAGTGAACACAACTGACAGCTGACAGGTGAACAGATTCCTGTGTCAATTTTTGATTTACATCCTCTTCTTGTGAAACTTACTGATTGACTTTAGTAAAGCAATTTCCACCACATAGCCCTGAAAGGCAATTCTCTCCCTACCTGTCATGTCAGGTTTTGTCAGCTGGTTTAAAAATAAAGGGCTCTTTATCATTAATGTCACAATGCACACTGTGATAAATATGTTCTTTTCATCATTGACCTTTTGAGTCAATGTCAGGATCCATCCTTTGTTCACTCTGGCTGTGAAGTTTACTCAGATCAATCTGATGAAAATGATAACACAGGATATAATCTTGAGTCTTTGTTTCAGAAATGACTGTTCCTCTGTATTCAGTGTTATACAATTAAAATCAGAAATATAACTTAAGAAAGCATAAAAATGATGTACAACAAGGATTTCACATATGCATGTATCTTCACCACAAACATAATTAGCAGCCATTAATAAAACTGTTTCATACATATTATTCACAGAGCATTTTGCCAATTAAGCTACAATAATAAGGCTTGCTGTGTATGAGCTGAGTTGTGGTGGGATATTCAGTATCCTGTTTCTGTGATTTTTTGGTTATTCTATTCTGGCAGGTATTTATATAATTCATATCTATGTCACAATGTTGCTCAGATGGGCAATATATTTAAAAAAATAATTAATGTTGTCACAGTGCCAATACAGTTTTTCAGGACAGAGATTGTTTTGTTGCAGTAGCATAAGCACACAAAATGATGTTGCTATGTTCACCTTGTTCTTTTTAGGGTGAATTCTGACATGGGAGTTCTCAATGCCTTTCCTGCTTAAATATGTATGCAGAAAATACATATTCATATTCTGACCTGTCAGCCACACTCAGTCCACATAGTCCCATACGGGAGCTTGAATAATGCTAATTCTGCCTGGAAAATGACCCCCCCCCCCCCCCCCCCCCCCCCCCCCATGAAAACCTAGTAGCCGGTAATAGTTTTCTTGCAGTTTCCTCTGCGGCAAATTACTTTGTTGTAAAAGTCTGCAGCATAGCGGTGAAAACATGACAGTTAGTCAGACAAATATAGCTGTTTGAAAAACTCTACTGTACCAATTTCAAGATTGTGTGTTCGCTTCTAAAATTAAATGCCTTTACCTTAAGTTATCAAATACGAAAGTGTATTCTACAAACATACAGTTCAATCTGCTTGCAGGAGCAGAGTAATTCAGGTGGATGTAGTTATATATTTCAATATTTTTTAATCAATCGTGTTAAAGTTTTTAATAACTTTTGATTTGATTTATCACATAAAAGTGTATTGGCAAATAATCTGTCAATGGCTAATTGCTACTTAAAATTTTACACTGTAATAAGGTCTGCAAGCCTCTGACTGGGCTTTGTGGGGAAAAATGGTCTTGTTCTCATGGACACTTGCATGTATTTTCATAATACATCCTAAATTACATAAATTATTTTTAACATCATAATGTCATGTGTATTTGTATATCAGTCTTACATGCCTGTCACCCATCTGGTTCAGTGTTGCCACCTACAGGTTGAAAACCTCTCACGTAGCCTGTCCACCAGCCTATATTTTATAGATCAGATAATGAACTTTATTTTTGTTCATTTTTCTTGTAGTTCTAACAAAAATTGGAGGTCAATATGCATTTGATGAAAACAACAGATGTTTGAATCTTTGCCAAGTCATGTACGTCAAGCTACTTTATCATGTCTCTTCACATCAACGTCTTTTCAATATTTAGTAAAACATGTCTCAATTCAGCAAATTCGCAACTTGAGTCAGACTGGTCATGTGACTTGAGTCCATCAGCTGTACACTGTACTGTACATAGGCAGAGTAACAAGGTGTTATAAGGAATTGTGACATCTTCATTGAAAGTATCATTTAAGTGAAGAACAATCAATTAAACTGTCTTTATGAAACCTTTGCTTATTCAACAGTTGTCCAGAATATAATATCTGAACTAAAGATGTCACAATTTGCACCTGACAGCCAGATAAAAATCCATGATGAAATCATTGTTATATGGAACAGATCAAAAATTAAAGTTCCACCTCTCTCATTCCAATTTTTCTGGGACCTGAACTTGATGCTTGTAGCAGAGCATAAATTGCACTATGTTGCTTTTCCTTATCTGTGTAAAAGGGTGTTAGATGTAACATTATTCAATAGTGCCATTTATGTGAGTCTAAGCATGTATTTTCTATCACTGTCCTGATGGATCACAAAACCAGCCTCTGTATGGCATATATACATTAGCCACTAGCCCTTCACACTAAGCAATAGTCATAATACAATGTACCCACATAGGTGACCCATGCCAGAAAATGTTCAATGTCAGTTCTGCATTGTGTTATTGTCTAAGTCACATTCACTTTCATCTGATGAGTTTAAAACAAGAATTTACACAACAAAACTTATTCTAACTTATTCTTAACCAGTTTTGGCAGGATCATATCAGTAATTAGTAAATTATATGAATCATACTTTCTATTATAATGAAACATGCAAAGACTGTTTTTAACTGCACTTTAGTTACCTCAAAATTCAAACCTTTTTCATTTGGTGTCCCCTTATTTTGTTTAACCTGTGCACTTTTGATTTTGGTTTTGAGAGAATACACTTTGTCATGGTTTGTATTTGCATTTGTAAGTTTCAGTAAGCAATTCCTGAAATCGTTGCTTTTTTGAGTCATTTTAATCTGTTCCAATGACGTGTGAGTTTTGTTCAAGATAATGTTAATGATGGGCATTTAAATGCCACATCGTCACCTAACAGTGACATTTATTAGTGCAATATTACCCAACAAAAACATACCATGACTGTCTAAAAATAGCACTACATAACATTAATCACCATGGTCTATGTTTTGCACATATATTAATCAGTTTTTCCTCCCTGTCCCCTGGTTACCCATGAATGCAACCTTTCTTAAACTGGAGGGAAACACAAAAACATTATTATTGTTGCAGGTGACAATTGTAGGTGTCAGAAGTCAATGGGCTATACACCATGTTATCTACGGTGACCATTATCATACAGGACTGCTAAAGGTTATACAAAATGAGTCATTGGAATCTAACAGCATTCCAAGCTATTAGGCTACTCAGTATGTAGAACCTCACAATTGTAAATTATATAAATGTTACTTGAGTGTTGTAAAATAGTTTATTGCCCTGTGTTACTTATTTATGTATTGGTGTTAATCAAATTCTGAGTTACCATTTGCTAGCAGAGATTATATATCATTATTACAGTAATTTATTGACTTAATTTCAATGAAAAACTTGTATTGAAGATATGATGATATGGCATTATTCGTCCTCTCCACAGCCTTGTGCTGCAGACTTCTGGTTCTGGCTGAGATAATTTGAAATTCTCTCTCAGTAATTTCACTGCCTCCTTAGCTTTATTGTGATTGATATCTAGAGTTATCAAGATGGACAAAACGCATTATCATGGCCATGAAAGGAGTGACACTTTATTAAATGGATCCTCTCTGCTTAAGTTATAACTCGGCAAAACACACAAATAAAAAAGAGATATAAAAAGACAGACTTTAACTTTGTCTCATGTGCGGGGGCGTTACTTACTGAAGAGTGTAACACTTTCCTGCGAGTCTGTCAAATGAAATGCAAACAGTGCATGCTTGTGGGATGGATACAAGAAGGTTTTATCAGCTGAAAGCTGAGAAATCTGTCACTTTTGCCACAGAGAATGTAAACGATAATGCATTTTAAGTCCCATTGCTATGGACTAAAATATCTATGTAATATGTAATATGTGGATGCCTCTAAAAAACTGTGAATATCAGCAAAAGGTGAGAGAGGAAAAAATTGGTTTTTGTCAACTTCATCTTTCCTTATCTGACCTGGTTAATATCCAGCGTAATAAATTGCTTCTATTGTGTAACTGTTATCTGAGCATAACATCCCCTGACTATGCACATGTCATTACATGCTTATTTCGTTCATCATAAATCTACTAATCTACTGTGTACAAATGGTGTCGATACCAAGGCTAGAAACATTAGTGTTGTTACGTCTTAGAAGAACAAACCGTGTTACACTTTATTAAAATTGTTCAACTGGCATGGGCAGCTGCTTGTAGAAAAATAGAAAAAGAGAAGTTGAACAATGCCAGAATGATAAAAAAAAGTTCTATGTACAACTAAAGGTGCAAATGGGGTGGGCTAACTAGTTTTAATTGACCATTTTTTTTTTATTCTGGCATTTTGTACTAATCTAGTTGTATTGACCTATACAAGTATGGATGCAAATGGCTGTGTGATTTTTGTAGAAGTGAATGTGGCGTTCTCCCACCTTGTGTACTAGAAAAAAATTCAATTGATGCTTTTGTACCTGTGTTATTTATTTGGTGGAATATTTCTTGGGTCTCCCACCCAACAACTGGGAATGGTGTAGTCATTACCAGTATAATAATGCTCAAGGAGGTTCAGCACCTCCTATTGGTCACATTGACATAATATACAGCAAGCGTTATCCATCTCTTGGCAGTATGAAGAAGTAAGACCTGATCAATCAAAATTTGTACCTGAGTCATTGAATGTAAAAATGCTGATTGCAGATTGTAAACTGATTTGAAATACAGAATCTTGGTTGTTGAAAAGGTAACATACTTTCCACTGCCTATTTTACCTAGACAGCGAGCTTGAAAGATAGATGGTTAAATCAGTATTTTTTGAGAGCACCAGTAAACAGCTCATTGTGCAGTTTTGTTTAGAAGCTGTTGATAATATAATTGGTTTCTCAAGCTTTGTCATCTTTTTTGTGCAATTGATTTGTGAAAATACATTTATGTTGAAAATCAGGACCTTCCTAGAGAGTCTGTGTATTGATGTAGTAAATTGAAAGTTGGAAGCATGAACATAGTCTGTTAATAATCAACTGTCTTAGCTGAGTAACGCTTATGAAATATGCTATACACATGATAAGCTAACCATAACATATAAAAAAGATGATCTCATTTGAGTCAGCATTGCATTTTTTTTTTTCATTTAAGTGAAAACATAAATCAGGCCATTGTTGACTATGATCTTATGCACATTTTATTAGTCAATACATTCAAGCGATTAGTCATACTTTAGTCCAAGCTACTGGTTGTGCTTTGCAGATTTTATTAGAGATCATTATAAAAAAGAAGTGTGTTTAAATTTTAAGTAAAGTGGCCAATCTCTATTGGTAGCTCATTCCACCACTGGGCAAGCAGGAAGCACAGACATGAAAAAGAGACTGGATAATACTCTGTATTGTAGAGAAGAGCAGTGTGTCATGTTAACTGGTAGGCTTGCATCAATGTGTTATATGTGACAAAGGTGACTTTTGTAAGCCAGTGAGTAGTTATGGAGGTGACATATACACGTTATGCTTCCTAATATGGTATGGCCATCCCTCACTGAACATGTACTGTTTGTCTGAGACATGGATATCATTGCTCAGTCTTTTGCCAGATCTAGACTCCACAGTAGATTTTTTTCTCATAGTGTATTGACACCCCAAATGTATTTAAATGGCATAGAATGACATATCTGCTCGTGTAGGCAGACAATGATGTGGACTGAATTGAAAGTCGTAAATGTGTGTTTTTTGGGAAGGTACTCAAACTGTTGGATGTTTTGCCCTTTCTCTTGGAGTGAAAAGCAGGATGATGAAGGACACACTGATGACTGCTCTGCTCTTAACAGAATGATGATTTATTATTATGTGCAAGGGAGAAAAAATCTCTACACACTGAAATGTGTTGTGTTAAATATCCAATGTGATCATACATATCAAAGGAATGGAACAAGTTGGTGGCTGGATACAAGTGGCCTCAGCCCTGAATGGGAGCCACAAATAAACCATTAGCAGGGGTATGCTGTGGATACAGAATACCCTATAGAAATGTAAATTTATGATTGATGGCTGGAGCTGGCCAAAGGTGGAGGTTTCACACAGTAAGAATACAGAATAAAATACAGTTCTGTCATCTACAGGCAGTCTTAAATAATATAATAAAAACCTGGAACCTATCAATACACAGTGGAGAAGTATATCATATGAAATATTTATAGCTTGTAAAAACATCTTATGCTAGGTATCAACACAGTGAGATCAATGTTTTCCTGGGTATGGTCTTTATAGCCTGGTTGCACACCTCTCTATATCTAGAGGGATTACCAATGCCAAAGTGTGTTACTGCTGTACAATAAATGTCATAATATTTACATCACCCTCAACATCTTTCTCTCTGGTATCAATATTATGTGGTATTTCAGCATAAACAGCTGATTTAATTCATTCTGGAGATTAACTTGACTGAATACAGTTGGAAGGAGGTTGGAATCTTTTTGAAGTGTATATACCTCAAGCTCAAAATCTAACCTTGAGTCCAGTGAAAGACACACACATGACTTTTGTACCAGTAAAGGAAATCACAATATTTTATTCAAATGTCTTTGAGATTATATCTGGTGCCATAGATTACATTGGCAAATTTAGGAATTGAGATTTCGCAAAATCCATGGATGAAGCTAATTATTATGTGTGGAAGTCAGATAAAAGAAATCCATATGGTACCTTTGGATATTATAATTTAAATGTAACCATTGTGATGCTGGGGGAAACAGGTACATGTTAGTCCACAGAGTATGTAGCAACCAATGCATGGACATACTTACCTACTTTTCAGGCTTTTCATTATTTATATGCCGCTAACTTTGGCTCTTCAGTGTTTTTTAATGTATTAAAATGTCTCAATTTTAAGAGCATGGACATAATGAAGAATGGCATTGCAAATAAACATTAAATTCAGAGAGTCCAGTGACCCCCACAGTCACTCTCTCCAATTGGGCTTGACTATCACAATCTCTTAGATGTTGGGTTTTGGCAAACATGACTATGTCTGTATCAATACAAAGAATGTGTTTGGTAAATACACACATATCTAATAATCTTTCTTTTAGTCTGTTCTGGAAAACATGTTTAAAATAAATTGAAAGGAAGGACACCTTTATTGTAGTAAGAATGCTAGATGCTGTGTCAGAGTGTACTTCATTTATCTACAGAGATTGGTACTTGGATATGCGCTTCTGCCCAGCTATGGGATGTGCAGCATTGAAATATGTGAGATTAGCCTCTATTCCCAATTGTAAGAGGAAGCATTTCCCTCTTGTTGGGTCATCTTGTCATTTTTTCTGTGCTTCCTGCTGAGCATGCACCATAAAACAACAAGCGTAAAACAATCATATCCCCACTGGTCGCTCTGCAAATACCAGCCACTGTTGAACACAGCACAGTAGATGCTGCTCATCATTCATGAAGCTATTCTGCCCTGACTGATGTATGTGGTTTTGAGGGCAATATTCAGAAGAAGGTGAGGATGTTTCTGTGGCATTGTATATCACCAGGCTGGACATTGCACAAGCATCAATCCAAAACAGCAGAGAAAGAATAGCATTTTTCTGTATTTACAGTATTGATATTAATGCAAAATAAAGTGTAATTAAATTTGGGCTGTATTCCAATGTGAAAAGCTTGTAATTGAAAAAGATATGTATTAAAAAGTATTGTACAAACAGAGTTTTTCAGATATGCAAATATTCATAGTCATTTATTTAATTTAAATAAAATTTAATTTTAATTACGTAAAATTCATTTTTTATGATTTGTTTAGTCTTTCATCTGTGCAAATTCGGTTCCAAAAAAAAAAAAAAAAACAATCAATAGTAGATGAGAACGTATGGATTGACAAGAAAGATCTGATATTAGCTCAGCAGAAAAAAATAAACAACCTGATGAAGTGAGGAATCACATGCATGCCTGAAAAATTGAAATACTACCTTGTACTGCCAGAAAAATATGAAATGGCAAAGTCCACAATCGAAACAGTAATCATGGGGCACCTTGTAGGATTCAAATGGAATTGTCCAGAAAAATAGATTGTCCAAGAGAGGAGGCAGAGAGCACTCCAGGGAAAGCATGCAGGAAAGGGAGGGCGCTGAAAGGGCTCATGAGGAGAGCATCAAGAGTGAGTCGGGTTGGTGATGTGAGAGAGTGCTAGGAGATATGTTTTTCTGTAAATCTGTTTTAGGAATCTCTCTTGAATAGTTTTCTCTCGGATTGTAATGAAGATTATGCATTAAATCTCATAAAATATTGTAAAACAAAGTATATTATTTGCATGCTACCTGAGATTAAAAAGTTCACCTTATCTCTGGTAATAAAGCATCCTGTTTGTTTGGCTCAAAATATTAACAAAATGCATTCTGTGAGACTTTAATAAAATAAATGATTATTTCCATTGCTTTGCATATGTATGTGGGGAGGGGTGACCACTGGCAACAGACTTGCTTGTTTACATAAACAATTTTAACCATTAAGTTAACATATAGTTTGAATGCGGTTTTCCATTAAGTTTCTCTCTTCTCATCATTTTTGCAGCCGCCTTTCAACTTTAATGAAAATGGCTTAAAGGGAAAATTTAAGGCATGTGATGGGAGTGAGATATCAGGATCTTCAGTGTTCTACCCCACCCCCCATTAACCTGAAATCCCTCAGCCTTACTCTGCCCTTTGGACACAATAGCATTACGGGCCTATGGACCTTTTTCATGTAGCAGCTGCTTTCAGTAAGGTGCTTTCAAGGAGCAGATATACTGGAATCCTTTTGTAATTCTTTAAAAATAAAAAAAAATACATAAAATGGAGTGCTGAAAACTGAACACAGCCATTCAAATTACACAAGACAAATTGGGGAGGTTAGGGGTGAAACCATGGAAGTCAAAACCGCCTGAGGACAGCATTTAAAGCAGAAAAATATAATGTATACATTGAAAATGACAAAAATATATCAATTGTGATTGTTAGCACAAAGAAAGTGTTACATGTGGCTGTGGAATGTTTTGTGGATTGATGTGTATAATGCTTCTGGCATGGTGACACTGCTAGAATAAATACTGCTCCCACATGGTAAAGTGAGAGAGGCCTTCAGATCTCTCATGATGTTATCGGCTGCATTCAAAGACTGGGGCTTACAGAAAATACAGCACTATGTACAGCAACGAGATAAAGCTCATAGTTTATTATTCCATAATGACACATAATTGCTCTTTTTCTTATTGAATCAAAATATCAAGTGAAATCTACAGTCTCAATATATTAATGATTGAAGTTAAAATAACTGAAGAGCAGCAACATAATTTTGCTGAGGCTGATGTGTTGTCTGTTGATTGTTGCTCAGATTTTGCACAGATCTCTTGCACTTTTTTCCTTCTTGAGCCCCTTTCACACATGCCCTGCAACCCTGAAGTTTTCCGGACATTACCTGGAGGAGCTGTATGTGTGAATGCAAATAACCAAATCAGTTGCTCTGGACTTTTATTTTATTATACAGACTTTATCCTGCTAGCTCCCTAGTACAAAGTCCAGGTAGTGTCCGATTGAGCCTATGTGTGCCGATTATGTAGTTTCTGAATTGTACATCCTAAATGCAATAATTATACAGCCTACTCCAATTGCTGGGATGACCAGGGGAGCTACTGGAGCTTAAAGGGGAGGCTAACAGTCCTACCAACATAAACCCTCCCTCCTTGGATGATTACAGCCAATTATGTTCCACCAGTAAAAGTCAGCACTGCAATGGTCAGGATTGGCAAGCAGGCCAATAACCAGTGTCCTAACAAGGCTAAACGCCCAGGAGGTCCAGCTCTTGTATATTTCTTGACCTGGGCCTATAGTGTACAAGTTAGACTTTAATGTACACTGTGTCATTGGTGGGCTTGCAATCTGCAAAAAAAGTGAGAGAAACAATAATACATGGTTTTAGGTGTATTCTGTAAGCTCAAGGATTTAAGCCACATCCTTTGTAGCACTGTTAGCACTGGCAGTCAACTCTCCACAGAGACAGATGGCTGAAGGTTTGTAAGTAAGTAATTCCTTCAGCTTCACTGTGACTACCTTTTTTCCCTGAAATGTTGTTCCTTTTTTCTGAAAAATGTAAGATATTGTTTGTTGCTACCCTCAAAGAGATGACAATGCAGGGTCTCACCTCACTGAGTGCCTACAGTTTTAAAAGAACTGGCAAGCAGCCCCCCTCAACTAGAAACAGAGCACTTGAAAGCAAAAACAAAGATGTCAGCCCCCTACTGTTGGGAAACTCATGAATAAAGCATATGACATGAATTCTTGTACAGATATTCTGCTCCCTTAACTTTCATATCATGATGTAAGTTTTTCATTCAGAGAAGAAAATAGTCAAATTGTGTATCTGTAAATATTATTTGTTTTATACAACTTATGTTTAATTATTTTATTCAACAAAATTAGTAATTATTCAGTTCAGCATTAGTCAATGAGGGTATACCATATATATTTGGTATGTTATTGTATTTCTGAGAAAGTTTCATTGTTAGAAATGCAAGTGTTCATCATGAGATTAGCGTTGCTATGGTATCCTCTGCAAATCAGCTGGACTGAAGCATGAATGGAAGTGGCAGCCAGCTCAGCTCCTCACAGAAACCGTACAGTCCAATTTTCAGTTGTGAAACATACTTGAGATCATGATTGAGTGTTCTAGACAAGGGGCAGGAAAAAAGGAGTTAAATATTGTTACAGAGGGATATACCTTATGTATGATATCAGGCAAATACATCAGGTATTAGGAATGACATTCTTCACATAGTGGATGAGTTTGTTGCTCTTCCTACCTTCTTTGCATCTTGTTACATTATAGCATCTGTTTCTTTTTTATTTTTTATTGAGTATTTTTTATGAGAGTTCAGTTTGCAGTTTTTTACTATTGCCTCTTGTACATGTCACTGGAACACAATAAAGAAGCATGGAACTTGTGGACCCCAGAAGACGCACACACACACACACGCACGCATACACGCACGCACGCACATGCACACGCACATGCACGCGCACACACACACACACACACGCACACAAAGGAACAGTGTGCATTTTCTTTACCCAGGCAAGAGGAAGAAGCTACTATACAACCCTCACTTCCATAGCATTTGAACAGTAGGTTCTTCTGGTTCCATTCATTTTACTTAGCCTGGCTCAGCTGACCAGCCTTTGGTAAGTGTCCTATAGATTGTGGTTTGAGATTGCAGCCCTGAAATGAGACTCTTATTCTCCCTGCAGGCTGACTGGTATGAATCTTCCCTCCCCTGTCATCAGTAGCAAGAACTGGCTTCGGCTACATTTCACATCTGACAGCAACCACAGACGAAAAGGATTTAGTGCCCAGTATCAAGGTAAGGGGTCAGTGTGTCCAGGTTTAGGGAGAAAATTCCCAGTTTGAAAGCACATGCAAAGGTCATCAGCAAGGATGCAATGTTGCACAGTGCCACAGATAACAACATCATGGCCTGGCATTAATAAACCCTTTTTGTTGGATTTGTATATATTTCTTGATGTAAAGTATAATGATTCAGTATGCTTTTCAAATAATCCAGACCATTGTATCCTTATATATTGTGTGTACCATCCCCTCTGTAAATGTAGGAGATGACAAAGAAGAACACAGTCCCCTTCCAGACGAGCTGCTCACACTAATATTGTCCTGGCTGAATGTGTTTTCCCAGTTGACCAGAGGGGGTCAGTGGTGTGTGATGGTGTGTGGGGCTGCCAGTCACAGCTGGTTCTGACATAGTTTATTATCAATACCAAACTGTGGGGCTCATTCACATATTTAACAGGATGAGCCAACTTGCAGTCTTCTAATGCCAATTTTAATTGTGCTGTTTAGCAATATAAGAATATTTTAAATAAGGTATTTGCAAGTGAGCAAGCAACATCCACACTTTAAAATTAATTGTGTGAGTAAACACATTGCTGTCTTAGCTTGACAACAAGCTATTCATTATCTTGAGTTAAAATGAAAATTTTTGATGGTGGCCAAAATATCAATATCTTGCATTTTTCACTTTGGATGAAGGCAAAATTTTTTAATGTGTGTATGTTTAGAATTTTGCTTAACATGTTTTTTGAAAGGTTGGGTTAACTTCATTAATAAGGATACACAGCACTATTGCCTTGTTATAAATCCCATGTGCTTACAAGAATTTTTATTCTGCACACTGTATTATAAATTAGGGTTAGCCTTGCTGTGTATAGGCAATATCAGTTTAATATTTGCTCCTAATTTTGTGTAGATTTATATCACTGCAGCTCCAAACTGACATACCCACCAAGTTTAGTGAATTCTTACTTCACCATTAATACAAAGAAAGAAAGACAGCTGGAGGATACTAAAATAAACTGTATAAGAAGATACTTAAGTGGGTGAGCTGTTTGCAATGTCATTGAGTTACAAACCAATAGCTGTGTCCATCTGAGAATGAGTTTGTCAATCTCTAGATCAATCAAGCAGTTGAACAATCTATCAACACTGGACTGGTTAGAGAACACCCACCTCACTAATAATTAGAAGTACTCTCACTAAAAGCATGCATCCAACCAACACAGGATGATGGTTCAATTTGCACACTGCACTCTCTTTTATTTTCACAGGAATAACCTGATACGCGTTATACTTCCATTTCAACATTGTATCTATTTCATAATAGAGAAAAAGTGTTTACAGTAATGCTCTATAATTTATATGCATGCTTTAACACAGATCCTAAACACGAATAATATAAAATAGGTTTATTGAGTATTCTAAGAGGTATTTTTGCCTATTATCACAATACCTTTATCAACAAGTGAGAGAGGAAGAGTTTCAGGTGGTAAAGTATTAGGAGAGTGGCTGGCAATTTCCTATAACTATATTCCTACAACTATAGTCCCTTCACTATATGTAGTTCACCAATGTCTGTGCTCTGAATAGCTGCATGCATGACAGAACTACTCACAACTAAACTATATGTGAGTTTTAAAATCCAGATTGGTATTAAGCTATGGGTCTGGAGCAGTGCCTGCTGGGATTGGTGCCACATGTAATCAAGATACCATTCTGAGCCAGTCACTGTAATTGGTTCAATGGCACAGTGTTTGCAGAGCTGTTGGAGGCATTGGGATGTTGCCTCTGCCATTCCGTATGTAGAGCTTTGGGCCCTGTCTCCATGAAACACGCTAGAATTATCTGGGGGATCAATTGGTAGTACTGCTTCAGGCTACATTCAAGAAAAAATAAATAATAAAACATGCTGCCAATATTAGAGTGGGTGCTGATATGTCTGTTGCCATGTAGGGCTGAAATGTCAAATGTACCTTAACACAAATCCTTGTCTTTCCATACAGTGAAAAAGGCCATTGAGTTGAAATCCAGAGGAGTTAAAATGCTTCCGAGTAAAGACACAAATCATAAAAATACAATGCGTAAGTATTTCATTAAGTATTAAGTATCACTTGATTTCCCTATTTTAATGAGGTTATTGTAATATGTTGTATGCAGTATTGTGAAATAGTTGATCTTTTTGGCCTGTGTTTCACATGCCCTTTTGTACAAATGTGCATTATAATTTTAATGAGAGTCTATAGCTACATTATCAAAAGTAGATCCAAAATGTTTGAAGTTGCTTTTGGGAGAAAATGCTTTGCTTAATTTAAAATAGAGGTTTGTGTGACTGGCCATTACTGACAGTATCTGTGTGAAGCCTGCTGTGAAAAGATATGTTTTCCATTGCTAATTTGGAACACTTTCAAGAGGTGCAGTCTCCTTACCATTACCATAAAGAATTAGTTAAGTGGGATCATTATATAGCCGGCAACTGTAGACAAGTTGTTTTTTTTTCTTTTTTACATTTTCATCATTTCAGCTGTATTATTTGTGCAAATACATGTATTCTTCAAAATATCATATTTGTAATCAATGTATTTTTAATATCATTGTTAAACCACCATATTTTGTAAGACTCACTTAATTATTTCCCTAATGGGGAATGGGAAATATTTCTCGTCTCATACCAATTAAATTGCACTAGTAATTATTTCTATTCTTTGCTTCATCAAGCATGTTCTGTTGCAATTATCATTCCAAAACATTCTGACAGTACAAAGGTTAAACTCTCCAGCCATACTAAAAATAAACTGATAAAAACATATGGTATATATACAGGGTGTGTGTATGTATGTGTGCGTGCATGCGTGTGTGTGTGTGTGAGAGACCTTTGGAATCACCAGTGTATGGTATGTGAGTGTATGGTTTGTATGTACGGGGCTTAAAGTGTTTTTGTCTGATTCTTAAAGGCAATGAGTCATTCTTGGAGGGAAAATAATATCTGTCCTCTGGTTTGAACTCTGGTCAAGCAGGGTTATATACAGAAGAATATTTTTACTCCAGTATGATGGCATTTAGCAATAAATTGGTGTGTCTTGTGCCTTCCCAAAATTTAAATGTGAGTCAGGGAATGGTAGGACATGATTCGTTTCTTTTGTTAAAAATCCATGGATATTTTTTCTATCATAAACAAAAGATACTGGACAAAATAAATGCAGACTGCCAGACAGTGATGTACTGCAATGTACTCCCCTTTAAGGGCCAAAGGCATGGACATTTTTTTCTGCCTCTGTGAGATTTCATTTTCCAATATATCTATGGTGAGAAGTAGCCAATGGGGATGTGGTTTGTGCACGAAATTACAGAAATAGATCAGAATCTCATACTGCACCAAAATCACTTGCCTCTGGTTTTGCAAGTTAAATTAAACAGGCAAATAACACAGAGAGGCCTGTGTAAGGTGCGTAAGGTATCATAAGAAATCATTACACAAGAGAAGCTGATGTGCCACTCCAAACCCCTAAGGGGCAGCAGACTGAAATTATTTGCCGCTTACTTAATTGCATGATAATGTGTAAACCCATAATAAACTATTTTTTTTTTTAACAAATTGCTCTTAATGTATTCATCAATGTAGCATTACTCAAAATTACATTTGAAAGAACATGCACATATATCCCTTCAGAAGCAATTATAAATACCTGGTAGGATAAATACCAATTGTAGGATGAAAGGACTGCATGTCAAGGACCGAGCTAAATGATTATTTATTTTACTCATATCCATATGGACACGATATCTGTTGTATCTGTTGATGCCACAGTAAAGAAATTAATTCTGCTCAATTGTCAGCAGTCCTTTTCTTGATGTGGAAGTTCATGGTGTTTTTATTTTTCTCATCATGGTTATTGAAACAGTTTCTTCTGTGCAAATGTGCACAGGTACAGTGCTGTCTGTAAGTATTTGGACAGTAACACAAATTCTCTTGTTTTGACTCTGCACTCCAGTGCAATAAAATGACTATGAGAGTAAAGTGCAATTTTCCAGCTTTAAGATGAAGGTGTTTACCCCCATAGTGGATGAACAGTGAAGGAATTGTAGCCCTTGTCATATTTAGTCCCCAGATACATTTTAGCAAGAGCCTCCCATATTACTTTTTTCAAGGGCTGTTTTGCTGTAACTGAAGGCTGGCAACAAGCAGGAAATGCAACAGCATCAATGACTCATTAGTAGATTACACACACTTGCTAATTATCTTAAACAGTTGTTTTCTACTGCTCGTGGGTGCCAGTCTAAAATAAATGAAAGCTTTATCTACTGATTAATGAATCTGAATACACCAGGTGATGCAATTACCCTGGCAAGACTGGCCAAAAGTTCATCTCTCTCCTTCTGATCTCTCTCTCACTCCCCATGGTCAGTGAAAGGTAATGTATTGACAAGTGTTCAGAAACTGTCAAAGCAAATACTTTCTGAAATTTGATATGAGGGCATGTAAAGGTCAAAAGTAAGCTGGTGGAGTATGATTATTAAATTTGCTGAACTGTGATCTCTGATAAAGTACATTCATACTCCAGAAATATGTATCTGCCAGTCCAGTTTGGCTGGAATGCATTACCCAGGAGTTGAATGGAGGGGCAGTGCTGAGTATTGCACAACTGAAAACCCTGAGCCATAGCACAGTTTCCACAATTAGTGAACAAGATCATATTAGTCTACTACTTTAGGCCCATGATTACTACATTAATCTTGCTACCTATTATAATTTAAATGGGTATACCTACAACAAACACACTGTAGCTGTAGTTCCAATATATACAATAGTAAAGTGAAGCTTGACTGAAATATGTCTTACAGTTATACAAGCATGTGCCCATAACTTTTCCAAATTAAACAAACAAACATCAATACATTTATTTGTACAATTGGCAATTAAAAAAAAAAGAATAATCTTGACTTAAAGCCTCCATTGATAGAAAAACAGGACAAGCAGCAAGATCTGAATTCAAGACTCCACTTTAGTGACATAGATGAAAAAATGAATGCATTTTATATTCAAATACTTCATTCAAAATGCATAAAATGTCTATTGAATATAACCTTAGTAGAAACTGATGTGATCATGGAGAGGCATATCAGGGGAAGAGAAAACTGGAAGAATGATTTGATCATTAAAACCACATTTTGAAACTGTTATTAATAACCATGACATGGGAGGACCGCATCAAAAAGGAGGACAGCTGATCAAAAGAGCATACTCTGAGATGGTCACACATACCACTCTCACACATATTTGACCTTGGTTTGAAAATCTTTGTGTTGATCATTAGTATTTACAGCTAATACACTTTCAATGTGAAAACCATTCTTTTGCTGCAAGTGTTGGAAAACATTCTGGGAGAGGGATAATTGTTTTGAAATAATAAAAAAAAAACTACCATAATGTTTAACCGGTTTTCATTTTGTACAGTTGGAGTTTATTTATTTTTACACATTTGACAGCTGTGAATTCATTTCACGTGTGATAAACTGTTTCATTGTTCAGGATTTGATATGATGCATAAGTGTGTTCTGACAGGTCATTGAGATGCCCACCACCAGGAAGCTATGTGGAGAGGCTGAAAGGCCACTTAGATAATGAGTGTGAAGCATGCTAAAGGGCAATAATTTCATTCTGGGTGTTCTTAAAAGTGCCTTAAAACAAGATGAATTGTAGTGTCTTTTCCAATTTAATTCAAAACCTCTAAGCCGTGCATGCTTGTTTTAAATCCATCCAATGGCATCACTGGAGCTCAGGCGTAAAAGTGAGAGCAAACACGCTTCATTAATGGAAGCTGTGCTGCAGCATTATTGGGTTGTACATCAATTGCCCTGACAGGAAAAGGGGAGGTTCTAGTTGCCCCTCTCCAACAGGGCACTTTAAACTCACCAGATAGCACATTCTCCTTCCTCGCTGTTTAAGTGGAACAATTCTACAATGATGATGATATTATGTATATGTTTTCGTGAACAGGTGTGACTGGGTGTTATACTCTAGGCATGGATGTTCTGTGCTATAATACAGCACCAGAAACAGGAATCTACAGTTGTTAGGATGTAGAGAAAATAGAGGGAAACTGGTGATGTCTGATTGGTCCATATAATCTGAGGCATATTAGGGAATTATTCATAGTTTATTAATAGTAGTACTGCTCATAGGCCATTCCAGTGTACCTGGGCAGTCAGGAGATGAGGAGAGCTGGTATAAGAGGATGATCTGGTCGGAAGATAGAAGGCTAACTCACACCAGTGGGACATTGACAGAGATGAGCTGTGAATAGGGACCATGCTGTAACCTTTTCAGAATCCTTTTCATAGGATAGCCCTGAGCCCTGTGTCCTGTCGGCACACAATAGGCCCATTCTGTAGTGAAGCACTTACTTCCCATATGAGTGTAATCCATAAGAGGTCATAATGAAAGTTCACTTGCTGTCACTGTTTGAATTTTAGCTGATCGTTATTCCTTAGAGCAAAAATGGTTGTTGGCTTCATAAAATATATTTATATATAAAACTTGTACGTGTGTATTTGAGTAAAAAAAAAAAACATTTAAATCTACATCCACTTTTTCACCAGGTTCCAAATGTATTTAAAGCTGAGTTGAAATGGGCAAATGCAAAAATAATTTCCAGTGTTCTGGAATGGAAAGTAGCTCAATATTGGAGTGAATAACACCTTTCTTAGTTTCTAAAATCTCATCATTATATTGTGTTTGAATGAGCAAATCAGAAACCTTTCAGTAACCGTTCAGCTAATTCTATGTATATATATGTGTGTGTGTGTGTGTGTGTGTGTGTGTCTAGGCTCAAAACATTTAAAGGTACATGTGTATGTACATGTGTATGTACATGAATTTACCAAGAACGCCAATCATGTAAGCCAAATTTGTTGTTTTTTGTTTCACATGTTTGTTGTTGTTGTTGTTGTTGTTGCTGTTGTCATCTATGTATATACTCTTGCTAAAATACCAGAAGTAAGCTATCATGGAGGCATGACAAATAAATTTAATGATTCATTTAACATTTGACCGTGCAAGGCCATCTTTCTTGTGTGCCAAACTTAATATCAAGTGGTGGGAAATAGTGGTGTTTTTACTTATGAAGAACTTATGGTTTAATATTTCTGAATTTATTACAATAGTCATACTTTTACTGAAGTGGCAATGTTGTCTTTTGCAATACAAAACATTTCATTTAATTTTCTTCAGTCAGTGGCACTTGAAAGTTTGTGTGTGAGGAACATATGAGCATCCTCTCTGGACCTCCTCTGAATCTACCACTGAAAATAGCACTATGGTAACATTAACTCAGTTTAAAGAGATCACAATGCAGAGAGTTTGTCTTGGCAGGGATGTGGATATGTGAACATATCACACTATTCATTGCAACACTGGTTGCAAAGTCAGCAAGAGGTGCCAGTGGAGTCATCTAGACCTGTGAATCTTTATAGGTTTTGCATTAACAGCACCAATGGAAGATTCTTTTAATCTTTCATTGAAACTAATGGCCCGCGATCGTGTTAGAACATGAAATGAGGATTTATTGCTCTAATCCTCTAATTGTGTGTGCAGTTTGTTGCCTTTGTCTTTTTTCTTTTTCCCCTTCATTTTGTGCTGTATTTATAATATCTCTCCATGTCAGCAGCTCTTTGCTAGCTCCCTGTTCTTTGTTGAAAGTAATCAAGGCTGTACATAATCCTTAAGCATTTTCTTTATGTATTTTGGTCATGGTATAAATTATTTTTTTCTTTGTTAAGATACAATGCATAAATGGATGTTTTCTCCCACAATTCTTATCACATTCTATACCTTACTGTCATATTTCCCTTTGCTTTTATTAAAAATGATTTAATGAATGACTCTCTCTCTCTCTCTCTCTCTCTCTCTCTATATATATATATATATATATATATATATATATATATATATATATATATATATAATATTGTTTTATCCCTCTTTCCCTCTTTCATGCAGTGAGCCAAGGTGGAATGGCAGCAGATATTTGCCCGGATCCTGGCATTCCGGAGAATGGGAAAAGAATCGGCACAGATTTTCAGTGGGTCCCTTAACACTCTAGCTGTGTGGGCATTGTGTCTCTAAAATGGAATCTGCATGGTGCTATTTCAATCAGAATAGGCCCTGCTGTGTGGCAAAGGAATATTTAAACCCCTATTGCTATGCCATCACCATTAGTGACTTCACTTGCATCCACTCAATAGGTGATCAGTACCACTTTGTACAAAACTGCTTCAGCAGGCCTAAGGTTCATTACTTTTTGGGTAAGGAGGCAAAGATACATTTGAATAAAAATGAAGCTGCAATTCCAACGCAGTTTGAATTAGTCTGATCCTCATTGCTGAAGTCAAGCGGCTGCTCTAAAGGTTTTCACCCCCCTCCATTTTATTTGTCCTTGCATGAGAAAAAGTGCCAACACTAGATATAAAGGCTGAAAGCATGGGGGAAGCAGATTTGACTGTGTGTGGTATAGCTGATGGGGAACTGATGTATGCTTTCCCCCCACACACAGGGTTGGTGCCAGCATCCAGTTCTCATGCGATGACAGCTACGTGCTCCAGGGCTCAAAGAGCATCACTTGCCAGAGAGTGACAGAGACGCTGGCTGCGTGGAGTGACCACAGGCCTAACTGTCGCAGTAAGTGTGGGTGCAGGGAGGCGTTCCCCTGGCTAGACATTTTCTGTAAGGACATTGTCACATCTCATTAAATGACATGCGAGCCACATGCTATATGGATAGTGGGAAAGTTAATGAGAAGTGTTTTATTTTATTTTCAACATTCATGATAGAATGGCATTTTTTCTAATCAGTTTGTAAACAGTCAAAATACAAAACTATGAATTTACATGAATGATGCACTAAATTTATTTTGGCATATGTGCCTTTTCCGTAAAATATTAAAATTTCACTGTCATCTTCCAATTCACCCATGTTCAAAGTATTAGCACTTGTCAGCTTTTGGGGAAATGTTACCCATGGATAATGACTTAGTGATGAACACTAGACCGGGGGAAATGATTTACTAGCTTGTGCAGTGCATTGAAAAGATCACACCCTATCAGCTACACCTCCCAGAATGTGTGTCACAGGAAGCAAGTGACTGCTAAGTGACTGAATAAGTGAGCTAAATATGATGGTCTCCCCCAGATATTGTTCCTCCTACTCAATTTAGAATTAACTGTTAAAAAACAAGCAAGGCATTTTGGCAACAGGCCACCAATAACCATACGACTGCAATCATTAAGAGAGAATAATCCTTTCAACAATCAGGATCCAGTTAACATTCACCCCTAACTTTGGCCCACCAATGGAAGAATTTCCTCTTCTATTCCTACAGGCACAGAAAACTAACACTTGCATTGAATTGTAATTCAAAGTTCAGGACAAATATTGTTTGCATCTTGTACAAGAAATGTGGAAAACAGACTGTGCGACCCAGAATGTTTTCTACAAAATTAATTGTCAAAACCACAACTGTGGGAGAATGCCGGCTAATTGAATACCTCCAGTTCTTTTGAGTTTCACATTAGCTGCAGCTTCCTCATACTGGGCTTAGATACTGTAGGCATGCAGCAGGACAGAAATATTTGAGGAACAAGATGTCCAATAAGTGGACCTTTGCCAAGGAGCTGTTAAAGGCATGAGTCCATGCTTCGCAAAATGTTATTAACCATGCAACTAACTGCACAGGAGAGACCGAAGATAACAGCTAGCATGGACTTACGTATATGTGATGTGTAAAAATGAGCAAAGAGCCCTTGGGATGGCTGGATCAATGCTGGCTTAAGGTAAAACCTGGTGAGACATAACTTTCAAAGGCAAAGAGGACACAGTCCCCCTGATGACATTAATCAAAATCAAATACGGCAGTATGTCAGACCTCAGGAAGAAAGAGTAACCATGTTTGACAATCCCTTTGCACGATTCCTGCAGATTCCTGATTGATCCAGACACTTTTTGTCTCAGCATCACCACGTAATCCCTTTAAGAATAGCGCTTTAATTATTCCCTCCTCCCTTCCTGTAGATAAGTAACAGGTTGAGGACATAGAGAGTAGAAAACTCTTTAACCTGTGTGATTTAATATTTAGTATCCAGTTTAACATGCAGTTTCTTAACACCCAATCTGGATTAAAATGAGTGGGATCCCCAGTGATTATTTAGAGATAATTATAGAATGTGTTTTGCGACCTGTAACAGAAGAATGTGCTGTTTCACTGTTTCTGTGGGGTTTCTTGAGAGGACCCCGACTCTTCAGTAATTAGCAGCCTCACAGTCTTTGGGGGTTTCATGATTTAACACGCTCAATACAGTAATTTGTGCAGAATAACAGTTTACACTTGACGTGCCTCCTGACTCTGTATGTTTTAAATTTACACAAGTCCACTACATCTGATGGCTCAGATGTACTTAAGCTAATTAGATGAAGGCATTTTAATGTATTGTTCTTAATTAATACAGAGATGTGAAAAGTTGGCATTGCATATTGAATAATAGATGATACCACATTTGTTTTGATAATACATTTTCTGTGGAGAATATTTTGTGAAATTTTTTTTTTTTCTTAACCAATTGCATTAATTTTCTGTCATGAAAAATTTGAAAAAAGTGATTTTGGAGGTGGATGAACAGATTTTACACAAATACCCTGTAAATAAAAAGCATGCCAAAGCAATGAATGAAAACACATATAATACATGTTTAAAACTGATATCCAAATAGTCAAAGTAAATCATATTAACTGTGATTACATAAGAACATGTAGAATCAAATATTTAAAAAAGACCCAAATTACACATTCTGCAAGAATTGTGTCATTATTTAGTATAAACGATTAATTCAGTTTTTAGACTTTGATTTGCTTCATTTGTGTGCATACACAGTGTTTTGTCATTCAAAATGTATGAACTTTATATGCTCAATCTTTCTTCCCTTTTTGTTTATTTACTTTTGTCTAACAGCAAGAACATGTGGATCTAATTTAAGAGGACCAAAAGGGTTCATCACATCTCCAAATTACCCTGTCCAGTATGAGAACAATGCCCACTGTGTGTGGGTAATAACTGCAGCTGATCCTGGGAAAGTAAGTTTTTTTTTCTCCATTTTAACACTCATTGTTTTGTATTTATCTTACAGTCCATGTCTGCTTTTATCATTGTTTTTATTTTAAATTATTCCTGAACTATGTGAATTTCACAGCTCAGTCACAGCCATTTGGTGACCACTCTTTTTCAGAAACATAATTGAAAGTCACAGAATGCATTGCCGTATCTAAATGGTTATTACTGATTTGACAGAAAAATATGTCTGAAAGCATAAATGCAGGGGTGAGCAGAGTTTTGGTCATTTTCAGAACATAAATGGCAAAGCTAACACTGAGGAATGTTGTCAGCACCCTGGAGATGCCGGTCTTGTAAGCCACTTTTCCACTATCATAAGCTGAGCCTGGTGTAACTAAGACTAAATGCATGACCACACAAACACAAATTTTGAAACACCGGCTGTCTTTACAATTACCATATTGTAAGCTTTATAAGTGTCCAAGCCTTGTTAGTAGCTCCAGTTACGAAATATAACCTGAGCTTGTAATGGGAATGCAACAGATAGAATGGGATTTTATTCCATATATGTTTCTATCAGCTGTTTTCCCTAGGCCTCTCCTAGCCATTTCTACTTACATCCAGGTCTAGCTAGTCAGGGGAAACTGAAAGAAATTATTTTGTGAGATGCAATCTTTTTGGATATCGGTATGACATTTTCATTAACAATCTGAGATTAGATATTTAAAATGTGTTCTTGTCGCTTAATTTTCCATAAATGTTATTTTTGTCATTGGTTGTTATAGCCAACCCACTGTCTATTTCCCACTGCCAGTGGTGCAATAAGATCTTTTATTGTTCTCATTTGAACTGCATGCTGGCAAAATGGCTTAGTTTTTGGTGAGGCATTCAGAGAGTATATCCATAAACAATGGAATGGCTTACTTTCTCTTTCTCGCGGAGCAGGTGCTGCGTTTGTGCACACGTGTATGTACATGTGTCGGGAGTGTTGCAGTACAAAAAAACGGTGTCGACTGGCACGTTAATGGGATACTCTAAATTTCAGAGTACCCTCACTGAAAAGTCAAGCAACCCCATAGCACCAGCAAAAGAAATTCTCTACTGCCGCCACTGTGTGGGGTTGAATCTCAAGCAGCATGGTGTCAAAAGTGGCAAGCAATTGATGTGACAATAGGTTTTGGACATGGCAGCCACTGCTGATTACAGTAGTGATGTAACTATGGACTGCAGCACTGTTTGCCTGCAGTAATTTATCAGTTGTCTGAACATTCCTGTAATACCCATACAGTGAGTTCACTGATGAATACATAACTGATGCACCATTGTACAACCCCAGAAAAGGTTTTGCTTGTGCCGTTGTCTGCAATGCACGGGGAAGTTTTGTAGAATTGTGGTCCATAGTTAAGAGCAGCCTTCTCCACAGTTTGAATAACTGGCTTAAAATAATAGATGTAAATGTTCTGTTTTAAGGAAATTCAACAAAAACACCTGACAGCTTTCTAGAGACAAGGTCAAATTAAACGTGTTGAAAATAATTCATGTGCATCTGTTACCACATCCTCTACAACTGAAATAGAATTACAGTCCATCAGCCGTGCTTTGACTCACCGACTGTGTGAAACAATTACCTGAAGAAGGTAATCTTGGGGAGGCTTATTTGCACTCAAGGAATGACTTGCAATTTGAATGTTTTCCCATGAAGCATTCCCATATAGCTGGATGGTCTGTATTCTCCAATGTAATTGGTTGGTAGATGCAAAAGCCTCTTTAATTCACCCATTACTTGTCCTAAAAGAATAAACGGAAAAATGGAACTGTAAGCATTGTGGCCATTGCTGTTTGCTATTTAGATGAGATGGGAGAAGTTGCTTCCTGCTGTCATTTTCCAGGTATCGTGATTCTAACTCAGTCTTTGTAGACTGGTTCAATTTCTTTGTATTATTATTAGTGATATGATGATGACCAATAAGCTAGATTAGGTGGGAAACTAAAGTCATATGTCATATATATCATTTGATAGCCAGCCAAATCTAATGATATACTGTGTAGCATCAGTGGAGTTTACTCCAGTCAGATTGTAACAACACATCTTATTGCTCATGTAGCCATATTTTAAAATAAAATTCTGGGCATGCTTATTGTTTTTGTACAAATGCTGTTATTGCATTATGGTATTGCTGTGTTCCCGTAGGTTTTCTGTTTGCTCCATCTCCACCTGCTTGGTTCTGTGTTTCTATCATTCATTGCAGGGGATTTGACAAATTTTTACACCCTGACAATTGCTTTAATTCTGGCCATGTAATTACTGTGCTTTCACAGCAGGGAGCCCCCAAAAAGCAGAGCCTTTCACCAAAATTAAAGTAATGACACCTACATGTCAATAAACACTTAAGCCAAAAGTATGAGCATTCCTTACTGAACAAATATGTAAGTATTGCATGTTTGAAAGAACATAACATGTAACTCTAAGTTATTAGATAATTAAACACAGTTAATTTATACAATTTATCCTGTCAATTTGTGAAGGAAATCCTTTTTTAAGTGATTTTTTGTGTGTTGCCAATGCATTGCACCAGAATACTGCTCTATCTGTGCAGCTGCAGCGTGCAGACTGCATGCCCTTTCAATCAGATGAGTTGGTAACGTGCACCAAGGGGAAGACCTGCTGACTGATACCCACTCTACCAACCTGTTGGCAATGTCTGATTATGTACGAAATGAGTACTTACATAGGTAGAATAGGATCAGAAACCCAGAGCATGGGGCTATAAATGTGCCAAGCACTTTTTTCTCAAGCCTCCAATGATATCTTGTGCACTTCAGGCTTGATTTAAACCAAATCATATAGAGAAATCTGAAGGAAATGGATTTCCTCTTATGTAGCAAATTATATGAATGGAAATGGTTGAAGTGAAATTCTTAAATTGACTGGATTCAACAAAACTAGAAAACAGAAAATATTACTATTACCCACAGAACAACTTCTATAATACTTCCATCAAAAATCTGGGGACTTGCATTTTGTTAACAGCCCTCATAAGACTAAAATCTCAGATCTGAGACCTGGAGAATACATCAAATATGTACTGTTCCATCTTCACATGAAACCTTGTTCAAAATGTATCAAAACTAAACTGTAAATATTCCACAACAAATAACTACATATAGACATTTTGCAGAATATGCACACTCTGAGGGACTAATGGAATCCGACATTTGGAAAGACTGCACCTTAAATGTCACAGACAATTAACTCTATGGCCTTTGGCTAAGCCCTATTATTCATCACTTCAGGGAAAACATAGTCAACCAGCTAACTTTGCTCCTGGGCTGTCTGATCCCATTATCACCAAACCTCTGCTTGTTGTAGGACCTTCCCCTTCATCAATACCTCTTTCAAACATCCACATCAGCTCTTCAGCTGCCCTGCCCTTGCATAGAAAAAGAGGTCATTTTACTGAACTACAAATACAATGTAAATGCATTTGCTAAAAAAAAGAAACATGAATGAACCTTACAGTATACCATGAACTCAGTTTGATGAATTATAGATTTGGTTATAGATTTGTTATATTTTAAATGTACAAATAAAAAAGTGACCCTTTTTTGTTTTGTGATTGGTTGAAAGGTTGGCTGCAGCTAAGACATGCAGAGAGAGAAAAGAGGTTCAGATTTGAAAAGATCACTGGTAGGGTGTGTAGGATAATACTTTATTCTCTAAGTCTATGTATTTTGCTGTATATCATAAACAGTTCCTCTGATACTGTTTTTTAAAGATTGTATGCACTAAAATAAAAGTCCTGATCATTCAGAGAAGATGTTGGTGCAGGTATAGAAGGCAGGTGTATTTGCACAAGCACAACAGATATTGTCAACATGCCAATGTTATCGTTTTCACTCCCACATGTCAAATCAATGTCTGATAAATGGACATGATAAATGTACAGATTGAATATGGTGTTAACATTCAAGCCACATGAGACACAGGTGAAGCTAATGGACAAAGATTAAAATGCTTGTTAATTTCAGAATATGTTAGTGATTTAGAGGGTGGTGGTACTGTGTGTTACACTGAAAAGTATTTTCAATTCATACAATACCAATATGCACAGTGCTGGGATGTATATTCAACATGAACTAGGAAAAAGTGAAGCTATTTTTTTTCACAATGCATTTTCAAATTTTCCTGAAATCTCACTTCAAATGAAAGTTTGAAAAAAAGTTCTTGATTATATTCAAAATGTATCTGCAGTTGTTACCCATGTGTTTTGTTATTTTTTAGTAATTGAAAGCTAAAAATCCATTACCTTTTCCTCCTTGATTTATTTTAACATCAGTATCTCCTATGGGTTTCTATGAATAGTTGAAATTTTAATTTATAATAAGTCAGTACTGTTATTACAGAAAAATATCACAATAAATGCTAAATGAGCCAGCCAAGATACTAATTTTGCATATTTTAGTTATTAGTTGACTCTCTTCATCAGTCAATGGGTATATTTCAGTTTGTTTAATACTTCACAAATTCACAGAAATATGATGTGTCTTACAAACAGTACACTCTCATGAGTCAAGTAAAAAGGTTACCACATTTTGCCATGCATCTGGAAAATATTTGTATTACAAAAAATCATGAAAAAACATAAATAATGCTGTTTAAAATTACAATTGCAGTCTACCAGCCCTCTCATGCACACTTACAGTATGATTAAATTATATATTCAGTCACTCATGTATTATTTATTAGGTGTTTATTCTTCCAATAAACTAATTTCACCCATACATTGAAAAATTTGTATTACATTCTGTTTATTACATTGATATAATGCATTACATTCTGATTCCATAGTCCTCTGAATCATAACTTAGTATGTCTTTTCTCTCAGCACTTCTAAGCCACATTGTTCAATAAGAGAGCTCTCCACTTTCTGTGTCCCTCAACTGCCCTCCACCACTTGTCTTATCTGTAGTTGTTCGTTTTGCTTCAGGAACTCTCCCTGTCACTTAAGGATTCTGTGGTGTGCTTCAGCAGCTATTTCTGAACCCTTGTCATTTGAGGAATGGCTTCTAAAACATGGAGATTTACAGCTTTCAAATGCTGTTTCATTTCAGCTTTTAAATTCTAGAAAATAAATATATTTTTTTTTTTCTCATCATGTATACAAGTTATTTTTTCTAAAATAAATTAATTTGACAAAGTAGTCATGGAGTGAAATTATAATATTATTACATTTGATTCAAAGAGGTGAGCTCCTCTATGTTTAAGCTGGTGAATCTCCTTGGTGAAGCAGTCCTGGGTTTTACTTCCTTTGATAAATTGCTGTCTAGGGAACAGTATTTAGCTTTAAACATCAATATTATGTAAACCACTGTCAGTATTGTTTAATATCCACTCTGCAGTTTTATGAAGTTTAGTTGTATTTTAAACTATTCAAAATTATACATAGCGGGTTTTTAAAAAGCTAAGGGTACTTGGATTCCTTTCACAAGGAAGGACATTGAAGAAAAGGAATAACTCCCACACACAGGTTTACTTGTATATCCCACCACCAATTATTTCCAGTGTGAGAACATTTAGATTTAATACAGCAATAGATATTGCAAGCTGAGTTATAAATGCATTTAGAGGCATTGCCCTGCATACTACCATAAAAAAGTTGAATATGTCTGCATTTGTTATTCATTTTTCCCATTTTCATTTAAAAGAAATGTGAGGAAAACCATTTTACAGATGCAGCTGTTTGCTCAAACCTTGCACTATAACATATGATTTCTTTTGAGGTATAACAGCTATAGAGATACAGTGTGAAGTACCATGATTTGCAGTGGAGCAGTCAGTCGACTGATGTATGGCCTGAGCCAGTGGCTGTACAGGAACAGTTTTAGAGTAATGCCATCCAAGCTTGGTGATTTGTCTTCATTTAGGTCTTTTAATGTAAAGGGTACTCCTACTGAAGATGACACCTCAAGTGAGAGGCATGGTTGAAATTGTTTGCATTCCATTTGCCTAAAAAATCAAGCTGTAGAGGTTGTAATAAAAGGAGCAAAATTCAGCATTTATCTGTGACAGTACAGTAAGAAATTATCCCCATATTGATTTTACTGCAGTAATAACTGTAAATTACTTGTTTACGGAGTCTTAAAGCAAGGAGCTGACTGAGATTTGATCAGTTAAAATGTAACCATTGTCCTGCATTGTGTATAAGAAATTCTGCTCAGTGACATAGTATCAAAATGATATCCTTTATGAAAATATCACAGTTTTTGAAGTTACTTTACCTGAAATATGTGTTCACACCTTCCCAGTTCAAGGATTGACATATTCAATTTTCAAAGTCTATTAAGATTAGAAGATTATCGCAGGATCGACCGCCTGGCTTTGTCTTGTCTATGGCTATGATGCAAATTGAGGAGGACAGGATGAACCTGGGGAGACCCTAAGCAGCCATCTTCCCAGCTGATCACATAACGCCTTCATAGTGAAATCTGAAAGTCTTAAACTTTCAAAATTGCTGCTGGTGTTCCCTCGAGATTTCTGATTAGGCTTGTATGAAGCCTTAAAGGCATGTGTATTTCAAGTCTGAACTTGAGCTGCGAACAAGAAATATAATGCAATGTCACATCTGCTGTCATTGTAATTTATGAAACAAGCAACGCCTGTAAATTAATAATTTCTCCCCAGATTACACTTTATACTCCACAACTTAGATAGGGGGTAAACAAGGACTGCCCTGTGCCACTGTAATGATGAAAAACTTTTAGGCTATGTAGTCCTTTGTCACATTTTTCATTCCAGCTGGGAACAATATTTTTCTAATGGAGTTTGTGTGATGTTTCGGCTAAAGACCCTCTCCGAGGGGAAGAGGGATCAAAGCAGAGCATTATAATTATATTATGTTATTAATGAAATACCAATGTATACATTAGCATACAAATGAAACTGCAATGGCAGAAAGGGAAATTGGAATGCCATAAATATAACAGAAATTAACAGAAACAAGTCACATTTTAAAGGTCCACTTGAATTGTAAATGACTACATTAATACTTTATGCATGTCTGTTGCAGCCGTATTTTGACATTAAGGTCAATGCATTAAAGTTCAAATAAACACTAATAAATCCTTCTGTAAATGAAGTGTATCTTTAAGCAAGGCTGCCTGAAAGGAAACTAAACCCTTCAAAGACATGGAAAATTACAAATTGGATACAGTACAGTCTGTGGTAGAGATATGCTTCATAATATGTAAAACAGTTTTCATTTTCTTTAAATGGCCTCCTGAAACAGTGCCATACAGTAGCCTTATCAATTTAAATTTTGTCAACAACAAATCCAAATCAGGGTGAAATTTGTATTGGGCTCCTGAACTGGAGGAATTAAATCATTCATCTCCATGATTCAAAATATAACACTCATCTACATGTTAAATAAATAAAAAAAAAAAAATCTACAAAATGAATCTTTTTATTTGGCAGCAGTGTGGCCATGTTATTCATGATTATACATTTGTGTGATTTTTCATCTCAGAGATAAATGTTTTAAATGGTTGGTTAAACTATTTTTTAAAGGTGGTTATACCATTGTGCTTGTACTCTGTGTGAAAAAATATGCTATATTAATTCATACAGACAAAGAGCTAATTATATTAAAGCAAAGCACAAATCCAGGAAATAAACAACTCAATGTGTGTCCAGTGACAAATAAGGGTGAAATAGTGCCCATACTTCTGAGTGAACTGTTCAGTGCAGGGATCTGCACAGTGAACTTAATTATTTGATACTGGGTAATAGCTGATCATGCAGTGAAATAATATGACAAGCCACCCACATGCACCATATATGTTATGCTTAGTGTCCCACAAGCTTTGGCAAAAATATTACAGCTTTGTATCTTTATTTGTTTAGCCATCCGGAGCAATGTGTCCCAGATGATAAAAAGTAAAATCCAAAGGATGTGTCATTTTAAACTATTAGCAAGCCACACAAATCAGTTAATCTACAAAGGTGAGTGGAGGACATAAACCTGAGCTGGAGAATGTGGAGAACTTAGTTTTTCATCTAGCTTGATAGCTGTCAAGCACGTTAATGTTATTTAAACAAGCTAAGAGGCTATTTAAATGTGCTACTGTCTTACATGTTTTAAACATACAACAGACAACCATAGTAAACTGTTAATATTTGTCTGATTAAATAGATCCTCACATTATGCAAAATGCTAGCTAGCTACTGTCGTTGTCTTCCTAAACTTTTAAAAAGCTTATCACTGCTAAATCAGAATGGGCTACAGAAATTAAGCAAGGTATAGGCTGGTATGTTTATGAAATTATGCAATATATCAAAAGAGGTTCACATATCTGTTCAGTATTTGCACAAAGAATTCACTCCCTGTCCTCACATATGGTACTTAATTGAGTGGTGAGTACTCATGTGTATTGCTTAAGACTTGACCATGATGTTTTCCCACACATTTCCACATGTTGACATTTTTTCCAAACAAACAGAAGGCAAGTTTTTTTTTTTTTTTCACTGCATTGCAAATGAATTAAACCATGAACCCAAAAATGAGGTACATAGCGAACCATGAGTATGTGAACACTACACTTTGGTATAAGCTCTGTAATTAGGTCAGGGGAGTTTTTGTAGTTGTTTCTACAAAGTCAGGAATTCAGAGCACATTTTTTGGACATCCTTACTCATTCAGGTCTTTAGTCCTTTCCTCAAGTGTTGCTTGACCTGTTTTCAGGTGCCAAACAAAATCAGAATCTGTATCTAATAGCTTTTCTCTGAAGTATCTCTCAACCAAATAAACATTGTTCTTCAGATTTTACCCAACACATTTTCTCAATCATTTTGTAGTAACATTGTATTGAATATTGTATTTAGGCCTTGCATTCTCTATAGAGACAAACATTTCAAAGATCCACAATAAGGTGTAAAGTACACAACCTCTTTCAAATGTATGTTTGAGTACCAAAGGGCAGATTTCTTGGAATTGTGGAGTTTTCATTCCTGTTATTTTTCCCTGCCATTGTATTCTGTGGTATGTACTCACTGAAACATTCATGACATCTATTCACCTTGGATGAAAAGAGCATGGAAACTTGTGCTTGGCCACTGTGAGAACAGCATTTAAAACCTTCTTTTTGTTGTTGCTATCTTGTTGTATTATTTATTTATTTATTCAGCTAGAGAGCACAGGGAAATTACTGCCAAAGTAGCTGTCAGACACAATGCACTTTATAGTTTGTGGCTACTCTTGCTAGTTTTGCAATTTTATGTTACTGAAGTTTTCTTGGTTTTGGGGCCTCAGTGTTGTTCTCTCCATATAATTGGAAAGGATACTTTTCTATAAAGTATTTTGCTTGAGGGCTGACATGCATAAACCATTAAACTTCATTCACTGGGATTTATTGTTGTTCAGC
The DNA here is from genome assembly GCA_019788955.1 of Albula glossodonta. Taxonomy (NCBI): domain Eukaryota; kingdom Metazoa; phylum Chordata; class Actinopteri; order Albuliformes; family Albulidae; genus Albula; species Albula glossodonta. The sequence goes on along the minus strand of JAFBMS010000020.1, from coordinate 7,455,975 downwards.
AAATATTGCATTATATTAAATATTTTAAATTTTGATCATTTCTATGTAATGATTTCCTTCATAGCCATCTATGTTGTAATCTTACCAGTGTAGAAATTCTGGATGAATCCCATGAGTTGTACCTGGTGAGGAGTTGATAACTAACATGTCAGTCTTCCTACTTGAGTTACTGCTATGCTACCCTCATCTGTACTTCAGAGGGACTGCAGCTGAATCATGAGCACTTCAGCTTCAGTGACTGTTTATAACCTGCAAGCCACATGTTCAAACAGGAGATTGCCAGAATTGATCTGACTGGCAGCACCTGGTAGCCTAAGGTAACTTAAGGAAGCCCCACCCTACATCTCACAGAACAAATATACCCCGCTGCCGATAAAATGTCACCTGCTCTATCAAATCTTTTTGTGCCAGGGCCATAACCAATGTATCTAGGACATCAGTCACACCAAAGGCCTCCATTTTCTGATTGCAGCAACACTATTTTACTGTATAACGAATATGAATTTATTGAAGCAATATGCAACATCTGCAAAATATCAAAACCAAAATGGAGAGACAATGGAATAAATACAAATGCCATGGTTACTGAGCATCTGCATCCAGTGCATCATGGAATCAATTTCTTGGCCAGTATAACAGTCAGGATAGTTAGCAACACAAGCTGTCATGACTCTACTTTTACTGTGGCAAAGGGAATTCCTGGAAACTTTCAGTCAGTCAAAAAATACTATTCAATGCTGCGCTACAATGGTACACTTTTCAATCAAAGCAGTCATGAACTTTGGACAACCCTCAAGCTAAATCCACATCAGTAGCAATTGGAAATATAATGCTAATAGATATGCAATCTTGAGAAACTCAGAAGGCAGAGTAATCTTAGAGTAATTTACATTCTGGTCTACTATCAAGTGAGCCTCAGCGTTGGAAAAATCAATTGGACTTTGAATTAATTAGTAAAGAAATTCAACTTTTATTTGTTCCTTCCAGTCACTGCAATGTATCAGAATTTTGTTGTTGATTGTGGTGGAAGTGAAATTAACCTCTGGAAGTTCTCTGGAAAACACACAAGGAAGTTAACAGATATTGATGCCATAAGGCCTGTGTTCTTAGTTAGTCAGGGCTCTCACCAGGAGACCCTTAGTGAAAACTGAAGACAGAATGAATTTTGTTCCTTCTTGCCTCTTAAGAGAACAAGTTAGCTGAAGCACATTTTTTCTTCCTCAGTTTTCCACTGTAATGTTTAAGCATGAACAATCTTTTAAATGTTGTTGAATTCAAAATGCACATGTTCTTGGTACACAAATCACAAATACAGTTCGAAAAGGTCACCTGACATTTAATGGTTACTGGCTGATTATGTAATTCCTATACTGTTATGATTATTCCAGTCTTACAGGTGTTAGGTAACGTATCAAACAGAAAATCGGTTGAACATGAAATGGTGATTTTAAGTAAGAACTAACAAGCTATTTTGGTTAGGAAGCTAGCCTGGTTTTAACCTTTTATTTTTCATTCAGCTTCATGCTGCATTATCACCTCTGGCATTAATTGAGCCCTGAGAATGCACAGTTGTCATACTTATGTATTTGAAATTGAAGGCAGAATTCTGTGCACAAAATTATCCATTATTTTCAGCCGTGCCTTTCAAGTAATCACCGAAGGAAGGGGAGAAGTTTGCTGGTGCATAATTACATACAGTCAGAATACAAATAAATGCATCAAATGAACAGATTAGGAATACAAACCACATTATGATATGCAAGAATTGTTTGCTAATGCAGGATGCTAGGCTAACTGTGACATAACACACTGTACTGTCACCTACCTCTGGCTGACACACTGCCTGAACCCTATCAGGCTTGGCCGTCCACTGGTTTATGAGATGCTGAGGTGATGTCTCTGCCCTTGCATCTTTTCACCACTGGCCCTTCTAGTGAAGATCATGACTTTTCACCACAGCACCAAAGTCACAACTAATGTATAATTTTCCTTCATGGAATATCAGCCAATTCTTTAAGTACTATACAGTTGTACTTTACATTTTAGCATATGCGGAAACATTACAACCTCATTCAATATTTATAATGCATTTACAAACTTCAATATTTATAATCCACACATGGATATGTGTTTTTGTACACACAGACATGAAGTATTCTAGTGTGTATCCTTTTTCAGCGTAGTATTTATTGCCTTATAACCCATAAAGATATGCTCGACAAAGTAGTCTACTAAACACACCTTAACAAAGAACCGTTACCTTTCATAACTTGTGGGTAACTAATTCATATATGCACAGTGCTGTACTTTATTGTATTTTCTTCAACGTGAAACTGCTTCAGCAAGTGTAATTCAGAGGTATTGCTTTATAATCCACCCACAAATGCTAATTGAAGTATTTCACTGTTCATCGTTTAAATTGACACTCTTTTCAACATTCATAATGCTATGGTATACCTTTATCAAAGGTCCTCAGATGCCTTATGTAGCTTCCTTTGATCGCCACAGCACCTCGCAGGTCAATGAGAAAACAGGCCTAGTAGGACTAAGAGTTCATGTCATTCAAGTGAGCCAAAGGTATGTGATGTCATTTAACTCTAGAGCTGCCAAAGTTGCACAATTATCTTGCACTGCCGGCAACCTTTTGACCACTGATAAAAACATGAATACAGATAAGTCTTGCGACGCACAAACTATATGTTGTAATTGATTCCCATGTGTGTATATCCTGTTTGTTGCACAAACAAACATGAATGAAAATAAAAAGAATATAATGTAAAATATTACTGTGTATATCAAGATTCAAGATATTAGATCATATTTTATTTCATCTCAATAATGGTGAACGGCTAATTATTTTACCAGCCATGGTAATAAACATCAGTATTTAAACAGACACAACAAAAACTCTGAAAAGATCAAATATCTGAACTCTATTTGAATGACTTTTGTGCCATATTGTAAGCTGCGCAAGACATCACTCGTCCCTCACCTGTCCCTCAGCAAAGAGGAATGCTACTGTAAATTACACTTATCCTGCCAGGCTGTGACAGACGTCTGTCATCTCCTGATAAATGTCTGCTGTCCCCATGCAATTCCTCACTGAATAGATCACTTCAGCATCACCTGAGTTCAATTGGAAGCATATTCCAGTCTATTATAAGGTTGGCCATACATGCAGTTAACCCAAGGCCAGTACAAATTGTCAATGAATATGTTGAATTCCCAGTAACACATGCCAGCCAAGAACGGATAGAATATGGAGATCATGGCAAAATCTGGGTTCCCTCACTCTGCCATACCTGCAGTCTTCTGTGGGAGCCCTACTAGAGGTATGACTGTTAGGGGACAATGGCTATCTATGAAACACATGGCTGACAACACCATATGACTACAAAACAGTGAACTGTCATGACATTTTTTGTGACACAGAGGACTAGCAAGTGGATTTTGACACACCCCAAATAAGATTGTGTCTGTAGATCATACATTAATATTGTTAACATGTTGTCCATTATGTACAGTTAGCGTAACATCCTTTTTTAACATTTAACCTTTATCGATTATATCACATTTAGCATAATATATTGCAGAGGAAGACATTCTGTTCACATTTATAAAGTATGGCATTTGTTTTTGACTGATCTATGAATCCATTATATCATATTTATGAAGGCTTTGCATGTGTTTCATTAGTCTGTATAAATAACACCACATTTAAAGTGCGACCAACATAAGCACAATATAGTACACATATTGATAAAGTTGTAACATTTGCAATAAATAGTACAAGTCACTGATGAACCTTGCTCACTGAAATGTTTCTGTAGAGAAAGTAAAAAAGGAAAACCTTTAATCTATTTTCAATAAATGACAACAAGGACATCATCAACTGTCAAAATTTCAGTACTGAATAAAACAAAGCAATCAGCAGTGCAATAACATTTTGTAGCCAAGGCTATTGAAGGAACAATCACCAAGATGCACTGTCATCTCATGATTGTATTTATATAGTCTATGGAGAGGTGTTTTTCTTTTCTTGCTAAGTCTTCTGTAAAAAGAAAATCTGTGTGACAGGGTAATTTGTGAGGGTTATATTTTAGAGTATTCATTTAAAATTGTACCCTAACAGCTTGCTGCTGGACAAAGTTTGACATCATATACAGATTGCTTGTGTCAGAAACTTCTGAGTTGCTTAGCAAAATCACTGCCCTGTTAAATATCATGTGTTGGCCATGTGGGTGGCTCGCAAAGAAAAGGACCTGTCAGTGGTAAAGCCTGGGTCCTTCAGATTGGTGTCCCACTCTCAATAAGACCATTAGTGGCTACACCCAGAGATCTGCATGGGTGCCACAGCAATTGGATTAGCCTTACTTGGGGATAACAGGAGTTCAGCAGGATGGGAACAAATCCTCAGTCCTGCTTGTTTCTAGTGGCATGTCCTGGGGCATCTACAGGATTTATTAAGTGCCCATGTTGACTTCATGCTCTTCAGGCAGTGTAGGCAATGTGTCACATTTGATGTGCAGAAAGCAGCAAGTATGTGTTATCATGTGAACTGCAGGGTTAAAACTTGTGTGGCTTCCTCTTCCTATGTCTGTGGGAGATAGATGCACTTAACATTTACTCCTGGAAAGGATATTTGAAAACATACTTGTATCACTGAAATTTTGCAATTGTTAATTTAAAAAAATAAAGTGCTGAAATAAAAGTTTAGCATTGTGCTCCATGTGTTTTGATATCAGCATCTTCAGTGTCAGTAAAATATTTAAACATACACCCATAATGCTCCACACATATTTTAACTTATTATATGATAAAACCGGTAGTTTTGTATGTGTATAATTCTCACATAACGCATTGCTCAAAATCACCTCTCATTTTCCATTTTAAAATTCTGAGTTCATGTGGAATGTTTGGCAATTTGTTAAGCAGACATTTCTAGAGCCCAGCACATCTGGTTATGATCACTTCTTTGTGTACTCATTCATGCCAGTCATCTTACCTTTGCCCTTCTGAAGAGAGGATTTGGAATGTGGTAATGTCAGTCAAGATGATTGAAATTTTAGAATGGATGTCTGTCTATTATTATTTAACTACTCTGATGAGGCTGTCGGAACAATTCATTTTCGAATCATTACAGGCTCCAGAGAGAAAGAAAAAACAGTACATCAGGCATCTATTTTGTAGTGTCACTGCTAAGGTATGATAGGTTGCCTGTGTTGTATGGTAATTATGAATGACGGGCGAGTATGTAATTGATCATTTACTGCTGTGCTCTGTCTGTGTCACTGTAGGTCATCACTCATGAATTTCACAGTCCCCCACTCCACACACACACACGCACACACACACACAATCATACACAAAAATGTTTAAGCTGTATACATAAAAATATTTTTTAATTGCAAATACTTGAAATGGTTGTAACATTCACACATATTACAAGTTGCAATGCATGTGTCACTCACATAACTACATTTTTCTTTTACTACTGATGAGGAAATGTCATTATTTTGAACAGTTTCTGATGTGTATCATATATTCAGATTTTGTGCATATAGAATGAGGCAATGTAATTTTTAGATGGGAAACATGTACTATAAACATGTTTAGGGACATTACTGAAATAGTGCACTGTTTGTAAAAAAGGTCATTAGTGGTGTGTGCATTAAGCTGATTTTGAGTGGGCAGGGAAAATGATTAATGATGATAAAATAGACCTAAGGGATCTATTGATTCTCTGACACTCCAGTTTGACCAAAACAGTATATCAGTATATTTATTATTTCCTGTGGGGCAGGGAGGTTAAATAAATACATAAATAAATGTAATTTTGGTATTACTTTGGCTAAGGAGAAAGATCTTCAATACCGATGTCTTTTTTGGTTTGGTTTTATAAGTATGCAAGAGTAGTTGTCTAAAAATAAAAATAAAAAAATATTTTTACAATCATATGCCCAACAGTACTTTTTCAGTTTATGGCATCCACTGTAAGCTGCCCTAACAAACTACAAACCTGGCCTTAAAACAAGATTTTTGTTCTCACTGTGTCTCATAATGGCCTTCCTGCTGCTGCTGGCTACAGTAAATTCAGTTTGGTTGTTGTCTAATGTAAGGTCCCCGTCAGCCCACTCCTATAGTTTTATATAAGTATGTGTGCACATATTTATATATGTGTATGTGTGTGTATGTGTGTGTGTGTGTGTGTGTGTTATACAAATTTCACCAACTTAACCTAACTGAGATCATGCTCAAGATCAAGTATCTGGTTATCCTAATTAAATATTGGTACTTCCCTCCCACTGATTCCTCCTAAAATCGAGTTTATCTTTTAACTACCTTCTCCACCATGTATCAAGTACAAAACAGCATGTTGGCTGCTCATTCTTTCCATACATCAAGGGTCTCTGGATATTGTGCACCATGCAATTTTTCATGGTTTACATGTTTAAATTTATTCATTTTTTTTAATATGTTGGCGATCATTTTGATATTAAATATAATTTTCCAACAAAATTTGCAATACCAAAAAGCTTCCAGTAATGACAGGGGTGTTTTCAATGGTTAAATTGGGTTTTGTAAAGAGGGGGAGCTCTTGGAGACTGTCACAGGTGTTACTTGATACCATAAAGCTTGTTGAGAACATTGGTTTGAGTGTAGAATTTGCCTCAAATATTTCTCTTATATCAGTCTTAACTGGACGTTTTACAGTATGCTTAAGTACATATTATTGTGAGTTAGAATCCAAAAAACATATTTTCTCAGCTGTTACATACTGTATAGTGTATTGTTTTATGGATATGCATACTTTTCACATGTTGACTATGCGTACTTTTAAAGGATGCTGTCAAAAAATGCCTCATTGTATACTTATTATGGGAATTATTTTTTTCTGTTTTGTACAGGTAATCAAGCTATCTTTTGAAGAATTTGATCTTGAGAGAGGGTATGATACATTAACGGTGGGAGATGGAGGAAAGATGGAGGAAAGGAGAGTGCTTTATGTGTGAGTACATTTTTTTTTTCTGAAAATATGCACTGTGTGACAAATGTATTCATTTTTAGCTATGTTTAGTTTATGTATCATTCATGTTGAATTATATGAAATCAAATCTAAACAACACAGAATATATTTAATTTTAATGAAAAAATAAAGTGATACATGTAAGGTTTATCATTTTTATCATATAATTTTTTTACACCATTCATGGAACAGCTGTATACCATAAATATATGATGGACTTATAGCTAAAATATAGTTATTTGCTCGCAGTGAACAACAACAGCACAGTTCTACAACATTGTTAAAACTGTACTGAAGCGCTTGATTATTTATTTTGCAAGAGGATGGAAAAAGTTGTGGAAATTATGCTGGGTTATGCAGTTGTATAAAATAAACTGGAGAAGTTAATGGCTCCTCACCATGTCATCAAAAATATATAACACTGCCCCGTCATGATATATTTCTTGCTTATGCCATCCATACAACTGCAGTCAATGTTTATTAATTACAAGTGGTTTAGGACAAAATATTCTGCTCATCCCAATGTGATTTCCACTGAGTGTGCTTACTCTGTTGTAGTGTATGTCTTAACAGCTCTTTCTCTAGGGTTTCTCCCAGTGTCACCATGAAAAATTACCTATGTCAAGCGATTTAGCAATGCATATTCTAAAAGGCATGAAAATGAAAGTAAAAATGTTTTTGAATGTTTGGCCAAATTATGGTTTTATTAAATTGGTTAAATTGCTTTTAATGTACACTTCTTACAAGGAAAAAAAAAAACTTTCAGGTGATGCACCACCTTGTAAAAACATTTTGGGGAGATCACTGCTCATTTATTGAAAGCTTAATGTAAAACATGACACCTTGTGTTTCTTCATTTGTTATTTGTGTGCCTCTTTCTAGTGTTTCTGAATTAACAGTGAGTACATTTGTGAGCTTCATTCTCACAGGGACTAGTGGTCCTGAATTGAGTGTAAGTAAATGTGTGTGCTTCAGTCTTACAGGATCTAGTGTGCCTGACTTGATTGTCAGTATGAGCAATCAGATGTGGCTTCATCTGCAGTCTGATGACACCATTGGTTCCCAAGGTTTCAAGGCTCTTTATGAAGGTCAGTCTGGAGACTAATGAGAAACAAAGAAATGACATTGTTTATTTTCATGGTACTTCTTGAGGCCTATTCTGTTCAAACTGCAGTGATTATTAGTGGTCAATATTTTTGAATTTAACACATAGTTTTTGACATAATTATCACTCTGATAGTGCACCCTAAATACTTCCAAGAAGAAAAAAATGTAGCGGACCTGCTTTACCAAGATGTGCAATTGCACAAATTGCAAAGAAATTGGAATATGTCTAATTTCCCGCCTTTTTATTCAATGTTGATAAAAGTAATGGGAATACATATTTTCACATCAGGATGCCCTGCATTAGTTCCATTTGCAAGATTCTCACTTGCTACTTGCACATCATATATGAAATAAGTTGGAATGACAAACTGTAAGTGCAGCTATCAGATCAGGCTTAGGCTGGCTCACCAGCAATAATTGAAGGTACACAAATTATATTGCCTCTGACAACATTTCATGTCAATTTGGAGTAAAGCTGGCTGCAAGAAGACCTTTCAACAAACAAGACTGGAACTATTCCATTTATAAGTGCAATGGCACTTTTCTATCAGTAGGAAATGTAAATGTATGGTTTGCAGCTGTCAAAACAAATTAAATCTCACATACATACAAATAATACTGGTACATGAGTGCACAGACCTCACAACCAGATTTAACTGTTTGGTGAATTAAGCCTGATTTTGTTGAAATCAATCAAGAAAGGCACATGTTCTTTGTCAACCACCAAAAAAGTGCTAAACAAATTGAACATTCCAGGCAGGTAGTATCCTATATGTCATTAATTATACTCACATACTACAACATACAACATTCTTCCATAGTGCCAGTTCCATTAGCGTTAAATAGTCCATTCCATCAGTGTGTCCCTTGAAGAATGCTCTATAGCATATGTATGCACTGGTTGCCCTGGGGCTATCCATGACTCCTTCATCCTGGCCAACTTTGACCTCTCCACAGGCTTTCAGAGGGATAACCAGCTGAACAGATTGCAGCCTGGGGACAAATACCTATCCATTTACAATACTACAGATAACACATAGCAACAACCTTTCAGTCTGTGGCTGCACATTGTATCAGTGAATGAACCTGTATGTTTGGAGTCTTAAAATGGATCCCACATATTTGGACAGGAAGGATAATACAGAGTATCATTTATTGTGTTCAAGCCAATTGCATCTTGTGTTTCATATATGCTCTCAGCAGTTACAATTATGCAAATTTAAACCACGGTTTCAATTAAATGTCATTGACCATACACAGTAAATATTTCATGTGTATTTCTTTTAATTTGTAAACCAAGTGTTTTCCTTTCATCATACCAAACTGATATACATAATCACATAATTAAAATGTTGGCTCAATGTATATGCAGGTTATTTATGCTCAATATTATAAGCAATGATAAAACATGCACTTGTTTCAAATCAAACCATTTCCATTTCCAGATTTATGCTTACATTTAGATATTTTTTATGCATTTTTTCTAATTTGCAATGATCCATGATTTTACTGTCCAGCCAGTTTGAGGAATTACCTTACCATTTTAGAGTCATCATTTTATCAGTAAATTTAATCCAGAACATGTGATTGAGATAATGAAACTTTCTAAACAAGTTGCCCGAGTGCTGTAGCCAAACATCTGCCCCAATAAAGGCTAATTTACAAAAGGTGCTTTAACAGCATAACTGCTAATCCATTCCAAGCATCAGATGGATATTCTCATTATTTTTAATTGTTGAATAGCAATGAACTTGCACTAACACGTCATGTGTAACTGGGCACAGTAGTAATTTCTGAAAAAGCTGTATCAAATGAGAGCAGTTAACAACCGTACTAACCAGGCTACAGTACATGATGGGAAGAATATACTCATATACTATATAAACAAGGGCAAAGTCATCTGAAGTTCATTCATCCAGTGAAAGTGAATTTATCGCATGTGCAAAATATATTGCTGGTTTTATCTCTTTGTTTATCAAATTTAAAGTTTATATAATACATTTTAATAATTAAAATGTGTATTAATCTCTTTATTTCAGTGTGTATTCTCCCCTCTGTATTATGGGTAATGTAGGGTAAATATCCAGTAGGGTTGCTGCACAAATATAAAAGTCTTATCCCTGTCCTAACCTACCCCCATTCATTTGGTGACTCATTGTTTTTACCAACATCTACCAAGCAGACCATGAACAGTTGTAATACTGCACTTGAATGAGAAGACGAGCTTCTTAGGCTCCCATGTACTTGCTTTAATTGAGTCCAGGAATATGGAGAATTGCAGAGGGAGGTCATACACTGATGGCCCAGATGGCATTTTCGTTGTGCTTATGGCACTGGTGTTTTTTTTAGATATGATGTCAAGGTATGCTTTGATTTTTATGCAACTGTCTGCCATGAGAATGTATTTATCAAGACCAATAACGGAGGTATTAGTAAGTTGAACAAGCTAACCTAGCCTAAAATCCTAAATAATTCCCTTTTAAAAAACAGTTTGTTTACATGTTTGTTTACAAGTATATTTTGTTTACAGAAGTTCATAAATGTTGTACTCTGGACATAAAAAGTAGATTCTTACAGCAACTGGAATTAGTCATGCTTTTGTGTAATTAGTAAATTGAATAGAAGCTACAAAGCAGCATTTGGTGGATGTAACTTAAGATGGGTTTTAACACTCAATAGACAGTCCTCAAATTGTAGGAAATTTAGGACCTTAAATTTCTTGAAATTGTTAACATTTTGAATTTGATGCTTTCAACATTACAACACTTTGGCTTGCAAATAATTACTATAAATGATGCCATTATAAACAGATCCTGACAGCATTTATTTCCAAGAATAATGAAATCATTTGTATGTCATTTCAGTTTTCCCACCTGTGACATAGGCTACTGTCTGTGTCAATGAAGTTTAATGCATCAGTTTGTCTTATTTTATGTGTCAGATCTGAGACATCAACTGTTCCATAGTGTCACAAATTGAACCATAAGCTGTTGCCATGTTCGCTCGCATTATCATTATGAACCTGCTGTAAGTATTTTTATTATTATTCTATGTGACCCATGGAATTCAGCAGCCTATTTTTCTGAGGTTCATTCAAAGCTGACCTGTCTCTTCATCAGTAGGTCCATCAAAGCTTTTGTATGCCTCATAAGGTGGGAGGTAATAGTTAAGCATAAAGACAGTTCAGTTAGGACACTGAAGAGAGAAGTGCACATTTGTGCAGCAGTGGTTAAAATGTGCAGGTGGGAAAATGAGATTAAGCCCATTTGTAGTGTATTTATTTGTGCCTGAATGGCTCTGAGGAAGTTTAAAATTCTTAAAGGGGTTCATCTTTGTTACAAATAAAATGTCTGTGAATCATGTAGATATCAAAGCAGAAAGACCATAAGAAAATCATGATATTGATCTTCAGTTTGTTTGGTTTATTGTTTTTCTAAAATCTTGAAAGGCCATTCAAAACCATTTTGAATACCAGCATACACTTCCTACACTTGTATGCATGCAACAATCAAAAGCTTTGGAATAACCTACTTTTTAGACTGAGCCATCAGTGAAAAGTTTTGCCTTCAACTTGCCAGGGTGTTTTTTAAAGTACATTTTGTGATAACTCACAAAGCAGCATTTTTCTTATCATTGGGCATGTTTCAAGGAATAAAAAGAGTATAGAGCCAGGAATATGTAAAGAAAGAATGTTTTACCTCTCACTGGAATTATGAAAGCAGATTATCAACCTGAATAATCTAGTACAGGCCAGTGTTGGCAAACGGCCTCCATATGGGACAGATATATTAGGTGTTAGTTAGTTTATGGCCATGGGGTACTTTCAAGTGTTGCTCTCGTAAGTGGTTATTTGCAGAGTGGCACTTGCAGCCAACATGTTATATAAAAGGATGCCAGCATGGTTTGCCCAATTAAAACATGCAATTTTAACACGTCTTCATTTCTGAGAGCAAAACAGAGAGGGATGAAAATAGCTGTCAATTATATCCACTATATCATAACAAATGACAATGTGTGTGTGTGTATATATATATATATATATATATAGAGAGAGAGGGGGGGGGGGGAGATCAGAAGGAAGAGGTCAGTTTTCCCATCACCATTTGTTCAACCACACAACTAATCCACTGACACATTTACATTTTCATATGATCTCTGAAACATGTACTAACTTACCTTTTGGCCTAATCTGTATCTCATTCTCCTTCCCATGGATAATCCATTTGTCTTGCTGTGCACACCACTTCACTAATACCCAAGATTATTATACAGTGCATATAATTGACTACTATTTTCATCCCTCTCTTTGTCTGTTTCAGTCTCAGAACTTAGAAGGAGTAAAAGAGCATATTTTAATTGGGCAAAGCATGCTACCATCCTCTTGGCTTTACATTAGTTTTGTAAAACAGAAATGTTTAAGGTGGTTAACACCCCAGTCATTCTTTCTGTAATGCCCCCCAGGACTAGAGCTGTAAAATGCTGTTCTGTTGAATACCCGGATGCCAGCAAGTGCACAGGGAATTTCAGGAGGTCAGGGTTTTAAGGATAATAATTGATATTTATTAAGATGGACTCTTGAGAGCATTTAACTGGCCAGATAGCATGTGCAATCATAAAAAAAAAATGACTGGGTGTTGCATTAAGTGTATTCCAGTAAATTATATTAAATTTGTGTGTTCTTGAATTAATATGTTGCAAATTTACCATGTCAGAAAGGTAGGCTACTTTTCAAATAGGCTACTTTTCAAATAACATGTACATCTGAATTGCTTCGTTTTTTTAAGAAGGAACTTTCAGTTTGTCAAGCAGCAAAAGGGTTATACTGTCAGAACCCTGGATATACAAATACAGTTCAAACTTGTTTGAGTTTTTAGTCTGACAATTCAATATCAATTTACACATTATTTATGTGTTGTAAACTTGGACCTAAGCCTCCCAACTATGGTTCACAAATAATGGTTAATGATGGACGTGAAGGACCTTAACTAGCAGTTAATACCCCGCGGAGATTGTGGAACCTTTAGCTCTGGGAAATGGAGGTGCTAAACTCATTGCCTGTATGTTATTGCATGGATCAGTGAGGCCTTGGCTTTAGAGGTTGTTAACATGAAGATTAACATAAAAATGCTTCTGTCTGTGTATTCTCTCTTGGTATGTAAAGTAAATGAATGTATATTCCACACGCCACAACTGGTGTAGAAAAGTTTTATTTTAACAGCCATGCAACCATTGTGCTTACTATGGTTACTATGAATGTTTACTATGCTTTTTGTCATGGAGTAGAGCCTTTGACAGTTGAAATGACTGTCAGGGCTGTTAAAATGTGGACAAGTCAAGATTTTTACATGTCTTTGGTATAAGAAACAAAGGTGCATCACTGTGAGTTTTATGCAGATGCTAAATTATTTTTCTTTTGGCATTGACTTATTTTTGAATATAGCTGAACTCAAGCATATAATTAATTTGTGTTTACAGAGTTCACAGGGTGCATTTAACTTTATATTTAGGAAAATTGCAAAATTTCCTTACATACATAAGAGTAAGCAATTGCCAATATATAGACTATAAAATATTCTCAAAAATATTAACATGAATTACTACTTTAAAATATTTGGATTTTGAATTTTGCAGTAAACACTGATTCTTATTTTCACATGAATTGCCTTAGTCACTATACATATCTGCATATATGCAGTGGTATTTGGGGTCATGAGAAAACCTTTATTATTATTATTATTACTTGTTATGTATTATTACCATGCCATCCTCATTTATGGATATTTCTTCTCTCACAGAAATTGATAAAGGGGGTTGTGGGGACCCTGGTGTTCCAGCCTATGGGAAACGAACAGGAGACAGTTTTCTTCATGGAAACACACTGACTTTCCAGTGCCAGCCAGCTTTTGAATTGGTTGGCGAAAGGACGATTTCTTGCCAGCAGAATAACCAGTGGTCTGGAAACAAACCCAGCTGTGTCTGTAAGACTCATTTTAAAATACATTATTGTAATTAAAAGCTCTGCCACTGAGAACAAGAAATTAGATGTAGAGACAGCCGCCATATTTAGCTGGCAGATGCCATAAAAATAGTATTGAATAAAGCAATGATGTGTCACCTTTCACAGGTAGGTCATTTATAGGGCAACGGTTTATCAAAGTATGTGATGAAATGTGGTCAAGGTCCATGGGTGAAGATAGTTTTTTATGTCTTTTAGAGATCATTAATTGCACCCTGTACATTGTGCATGGGAGCCTTGGATTGTTTGGCTAGGAGGGGATTTTTAAGATGTAAAATTGATCTGTGATACAGATCGTTAGAGCGGCAGTTTATGGTTGCACACCTGTAATAGTTTTGCCCTCCCTTGGGTGTTTGAAGTGAAAGTAATTTGACTTTGCTTTGCTTGGCTGTTCAGCTGGGGTCAATCAGCTAATCATTAAGGGCCACCCGGGTGCTCTTTAATCCCCTCCTGCTTTTACATTGTGTAGCTTTATCAAAGCTCTACTGGAAGATGAAAACTGAGAACAAAGACAATTGCCTTTTCATATTACTGTCTTAAGGAAAAATGGTCAGGAATGCCAGTTGATTTGTATCCATCGAAATTAGATGTCAATGCAGTGAGTAAGCTCTTCTGTCTCTCTCTCTCTCCATCTTTGCAGTCTCATGTTTTTTTAACTTTACTGCACCATCGGGAATCATCCTTTCCCCAAACTATCCGGATGAGTATGGGAACAACATGAATTGTGTGTGGCTGATCATCGCTGAGCCAGGGAACCGGATTCATCTCATCTTCAGCGACTTTGATGTGGAGCCGCAGTTTGACTACCTGACAGTAAAGGATGATGGGATGTCAGAACCCACAACCTTCGGCACATTCTCTGGGAAAGACGTCCCCTCTCAGATTGCCAGCAATGGGCATGTCATGCGTTTGGAGTTTCAGTCCGACCACTCCAACACTGGAAGAGGATTTAACATAACCTACACAAGTAAATATGTCGTTATGTTGTGTATTGTTTTGCTTTTTTAGGTAGGGGTAAAACATTACATAGATGTCCATCAGGAAGTAAGCAGTACTGACAGAAATGTCAGGCTAGGAAATTTTTGAAGATGTATGGCCATTAAGAGGTAGAAGAAAAAGAAACAATAACCATTGTCTGACTGTTTTGCTGGTTTATCTGAGCCCAGCGATCAGAATACAGAGCTTAATGTTTTTAAGAACTTTTCTGCATAAACCCATCATTGTGAGAATGAGAGGCTTACACAAAAAAATCAGTAAAAAAATTGGCCTGTAGATTGTGGGAATTATGTTTTTATCTAAATGCTAGAACAAAAAAAAAACTGATACCATCGGACTCAACAGCGTAATAAGGGTAGAATGGTGTGTCAAATCCCATAACTATAAATAGATGTAAAAAAGTACAAAAATGCAAAAATAAGCAAGACGCACAAACATTTCAGCAAGAGGCGTTTGTGTGTTCTGTTCCCCTGCTGGTCTCAAATTAATAAATAAGTACATAAGCATTATTTGCAGAGTGTGTTGCTTTGTGCAAACCATTTTTTAATGTATTTATGCAAATGTAAAAATTGAGAGAATGTTGCCTTAAGGATTATGGATGATCAATCATTTTGAACAGAATTATTGAATGAAGTGAAATTGAGGAACACCCCAAGGCATTGGCCCTCCATTCAATTCCTATCAATGGTGTAGCGGAAATACATTTTTCAGATCATTGCAGTAAATAAGCCAAACCGTAGACACTACCTGTCAACCAAGCCAATATAATTTCCTTCAGTGTGTTGTGTCTTATTAATCCACAAATTATTTTCAAACAGAATGGCTATATGTCCGCAGCATTTAAAGAAGCCTTAAATTCAAATTTTAAATTTATTTTACATTCTAAATACTCACTATCCTTACACTCATCTTTAAATTTTACCTCTGAACATAAAGTATACAAAAAAGAACCAATCCAATTTCAGCCCTTTGAGATATAAGTAAAATAATTTTTATTTGCTTCTTTCCAAATAAATTGAAGATATTACCATGAAATGAAAAACATATACACAGTTGTCTTCCTTTCTGAGTACATAAATATACTCCCTGACAGAAAAAAATGTTGAACTGCGTATACCTGATATTAATGGAATTATTCTCTGGCTAGACAGAGCTGAAATTGGGTATGAGTAGCACTGGCTCCCGTTTCGTTTGGTTATCTCTGCGGGCACACTCTCTCTTCTTTCCTCCTCAATATGGAGAATGTGCAGAGACATGTCTCAGCTCTAAAACCTCCCAATTCCTTTGAAAAGAAGCAGCACCGCAGTGGGCTGGCTGACAGTGCAGCGAAAGGTTAATGAAACGAAGGAGAATGTTGTTACAGCTCTCGTTCTGCTCATGCATTTGTGTCCTGTGGCCCTCTGTCACACTGGGAGAAATGAAGACATTTTTTGGAATGTGCCAGCCATGCAAGCAGGGGGCCCTGTGGACAGCCATACCGTGGCACTTGATTGGAGGAGGGGCTGCTGTTGTCAGAAGGAGAGAGACATGTTTCTGTATATAGTTGGGCTGATATGCTGGGACAAAGAATGTTTTGTGTTCAGTGTCTTTATGTTCTTTGCTTATTGTTTCTGTTTGCTTCATATTTTGGTGCACACATGTTGTAGGTTGAATAATATTTTATATTAAGAAAACGAAGACCATTACTTTAAATGCTATGTGGGCATTGCCCTGTAATAATGCCCTAATTTATTTCATTCCCTGCTGCCCCAAATTCAGGTTGTACTGTAGATAATATTAATGCAAAAATAAGATAGAAAAAAACCCAATGAATCTAAGCTGGTTAACAAACAGGAATGGAAATGGAAATACTTCAAGTAAAATCTTAGATCTTCATTGCAAATGTTTTAATAGAATTTAAATGAATAATAATAGTTGATTTGGAAACAACAATAAAAAGACATGTGATGCCTTTGACTATACTTCTTGGCCTGTAGAAAACATGTTTAATAACCTGATATGCCTGTATTATATAATTCAATTTTTTTGAAGCACCAACAACAGAATATGTGTGTTGTTCAATCAATTATGTGTTGGCATGGATTGTGCTAAATGAAAATAGAATAATATAAAATGTCATAATTCTCCAACATCAATGTGAGACCTTGAATTCCATCTTATTGTTTCATGAAATTATCATACTGCTGTTTCATGTAAATGTGGCAATGTGATCAGATGACTTGGTCTACATGAAATACATTTTGCAAACTAATTTCTATTAACGTGATTTCAGTATGATAAGGATTTAGGTGATTTGAAATATACTTTTTTTATTTAACCAACTATGAACTATTTTGTAATGACAACCAAGATAATCAGGGATTCAATTACCAATTAAATGCAGGGGGTGATTAGGTAGTCTGATTTTGACAGGAATTTGACGTGAACATTCAAGTTTTCACCCCTGCTCTTTCATAAGGTGCCATGGGACCGTTCATGAACACTGCCAGTCAGATATGACAGTGTATCAACTGTGTATGAATTAGAAAGTCATAACATATTGTAAAAGGAATTACATGAACATGCAATGGGATTTACCAAGTAAATATATGAGCCACAATGCTCAATGTGTAGGCTGTAGTGCCAGTTATTCAAACACCAACAAAGGCACAGGGCACACACACTGCCCCATCCCTGTTTTCTTGTTTCTTTTTTTTTCCAATTTAGGGTTGTGCTTGGGAATTATTGAAAAATACTACCATTTACAATTATAAAAACAACATTTCTTTTTGTGCCACTAGCATTTGGTCAGAATGAATGCCATGACCCAGGCATTCCCATCAATGGCCAACGGTTTGGAGACCACTTTCTGCTCGGGAGCTCTGTGTCATTCACCTGTGATGAGGGCTTCATCAAAACACATGGGTCTGAAGCCATAACATGTGTGATCCAGGATGGGAATGTGGTCTGGAATGCAGCTGTCCCTCGATGTGAAGGTAAAACCATTATCAATTTCCATTTAGTGTGTGTGTGTGTGTGTGTGTGTGTGTTTAATCAGAGTGTTACAGTAAAAGAAAATGTAACTGAAGATGGTCTGGCAATATAATTCCTGCAATATTAGCAAATTCACATATTTGGTTTACACATAGATAGCAGAATGATTAGTGCAGTTAATGATCAGGTAATGTCTTTGAGTTCATGTTAATGGTATATGGTAATTATATAATTTTATAGATTACTCTCAGTTGTAAATAAAAACAAGTTTTCAAAAAAAAGTGCACAATATTTATTTATTTAATTTTTTTTGCACAGGCAAAAGCACAATTTTTTACAGTATGTCGTCTAAGGGGCTCCGTAGACTGTTACAGCTGGCCTTGAAAACAATATAATATTCTTATGCATTATTCATTTGGTTTAATACTTTACATATGAGGGAAAGATAAAAGATAAATGCCCATTAATCACTAATGATTTTAAACACAATGATGATAGTACATTTAAACTAACGGTTGTAAGTAGAACAATTACACTAATTGTTGTTTTGTGCCTGCATTTCATGTATTTTTGTCTTCTATGCTCAACTACTTATGTTCAAATAAGGTTTTAGCATTTACAGTGATTTTAAGGACAGTCAAAAACAGTAGAAGACACATAAAAAAATGTTCATGGATGTAAGAAAATTCAGGGGTCTATTCAGACCCGCGCTCAGCGGGAATTATATGCTTTTTTGACCCGCTGAGCACCTTTTAAGTGTCTGTTCATATTCTGACCTTGAACCTTTGCGCGTGCTTAGGAGACTTGCACGTTTGGGGTGGAGATTCTCATTAAAATACCATCTATGCAGATTCAGACTTTGACTTAAGTGAATTTTCAGAGTGCTTATCCTATGCGCATCACAACCCTGTAGTAAGTCATGCACTCCTATCGATTAAACTTTGATATTACATTTTTCCAGTGTTGCTGTATTGCATGTAGTAGGATAATTCCTGAAATCATTTAAATTATTTCTGGATAACAGGTGCATGTAAAAGTATTGCCCTTACCATTGCCAACAATTGAGTTGTTTAATTTGAAATTCATGGCTGCATTTCAGTCTGTGCTCCTCAGTCCACACGTCTCAAATAAATATAGACTCATGAACACTTTTGGAGTGTTATGCTTTTTTAACTCAACAAATCCATGGGCAATAACTCACAGACCTCAAGACTTACCATAAGCCAATGCAGATGTAATCATCAGGTCAAGTAAAACTAACTCTAGAGCAAATTCATTATTCACCTGAGATACTCAATACATTATAAAATATGATATCAAGCAATGTTTATCATTCAACGATAAATCACGCTGTGAAAATTGTATGCCAGTTAATGAAACCGTCATTGTTTATCAGACCTCAGTGATTTTATTTACTTCATTCAACTAAAATCTAATGAAACATTATGCTAACCTAAAAGTAAAGAATTCTCCCAAGTCAGAATTCCCATGTTAGTTATGAGAATACACTTGTCGTTTAGCTATAGTATGATTAATCTCACAAGCTGTAGTTTGAGGGCATCCACACCTTACATCACACAACTATGGAATTATGCTATGGAACACAACACAGTTTTCTATCACTGCAGTGAGTTCTTTTCACCTGCTTTATGCAGTATTACTTCTAATCATTGAAAAGTTTTAAATGTCAGTGAGATATTCACCTTCATAAATTCGATTCAAAAATGTATAAATTAGGTGTAAAAGTGGATGGTTCTTCATATGTGAAACAATGATCAGATCAGATCCTAATACTCTTTCCTTTTCCCTTAGCTCCTTGTGGTGGGCATTTAACAGCACCAACAGGAATTCTCCTTTCCCCTGGTTGGCCTGGATACTATAAAGATTCCCTAAACTGTGAATGGGTCATTGAAGCAAGAATGGATCATGCTATAAAGATATCTTTTGACAGGTATTTCAGCTGTTTGTGTTTGAAGTGACAGCCAGCTCTCATGTATATCATGCATGATCCACATTTTCACAGTTTAAACATAACCTGTATTACCATATTTATATTCATTGTTTTGAAGGTTGTCACACTGCATGGATGTACATTTTTCACTGTATTTACCCCAGTCTCTCTCCCCTCTTCAATGTAGGTTTCAGACAGAGGTTAATTATGACACTTTGGAGATCCGAGATGGCCCTGTCAACTCTTCTCCATTAATTGGGGAATACCATGGAACTCAGGCTCCACATTTTCTCATTAGCACCAGTAATTACATGTACCTGCTATTCACCACGGACAACAGCCGTTCCAGCGTGGGCTTTCAGATCCGCTATGAGAGTGAGTGTGCTGGCTCAATTTTGGCTGGTTGTCCAGGGTCCTATTTTTATGACATTCTGCTATGGTTCTATGGAGGATCACATATGGTTCACAGCCAGCAATGGATAATGCTGTACTTCATGTGACAGTGCATTTGAATGTCTTTATCATGGAAGAATCCCCATACAAGAGCCACTATTGATTGCAGTGGATTAGATCTGCTGTATTGGGGCAGCTTTTTTCTTAATTTCTGTGTTCACTCATGAACTTCAAAACAAAATCAGACCTGCTACATTATCCAGGACACTAAGTATTCATGAACATTATGAACATTGATATAATGACATATAACAAATGTTATTGATTTAACTGAATTCTGTACCAACATACTATGTATCTACTCTTGCTATCACTTCCAGTTAGATAAGTTGGTACTGAATTTAACCAATGATTACAATGAACTGGATACAGAGAAAGATACCATGTGGGTGGAGGCAACACATTGCTAAGTATTGTAAATAATAACTGGGGGCAGTCATGTATAAAATAACTGAATGGATGGTTAAATAGTGTTTGAAAATACCGTTTTCCAAAGCAAGTGCCACACTTGAGATAGCTTGAGGATGTTTTTTTTTTTATTAAATTGGTAATGGGGTTTGATTAAAATTTAATACCTTGTTGATTTTATTACGCTGTTATTTACTTTGAATATTTGTGCCTTGAGAAAATAAAATTCAAGATGGTAATTATATGCTATATGTTTGACCACTCAAAGATGATGTGACGTTGCATTTATTTAATAATAATATCATTTCTCCAGAATCACTTTCTGAAGCCCTGACCTTGCAAACATTCTTAAATCTTTATTTGATGATGAATTGTTGTTACACTGATTCATTAATATAAGCTATTTATTACAGGTTTTTCATTCAGACTAGGGTCTGTGAGTGAATACATTTGTACTGTATGTCCCTGCAGGTGTTATGATGGAAACAGACTCCTGTTTAGATCCAGGAATCCCGGTCAATGGGAAACGTCATGGGAACAATTTTGCCATTGGATCTAAAGTGACATTCAGCTGTGATCAAGGGTACACACTCAGTGACGAGGAGCCTATTTTGTGTGAGAGGAGCCATCAGTGGAACCATGCATTACCCAGCTGTGATGGTGAGTGTCTCCTCCACTGTCAAGTGCACTACAGTGCAAAATGCAGCTGTGTACTGTAGCACATGCCTTCACCAGTATTTACTGTTCTGGCAGCATGTTTATATCCGTGAGATTGAGAGACGAAGCTGAAAGCAGCCAACATCTTATCAGCTGTGAAAGGATAAGCCATATTCTCCTTCTTCTTCTTTCAAGGACTGAGTTAATTAATTTTTGATGAGGGAAGAGGTGATCTGAATATGCGCACAAAAATAACTTCTGAGAGCAGACAAAGACAAAGGCAAAAATGGGGTCACAGCTATCAAAGAGCAACAATTTATGCAATTTATCTCCTTTGTTTCCCCTGTTTTCAGAGATGAGAAAAGAAAAGGTATATGGATGTCCCCACTCAAATTGTTAAGTTAGGCACAAGTTTAAGTCAGGATGAAGGAGAAATCTTTTAATTCTTTACGTACATGGCTAACATTTTAATATTGCCTTCTTCAAATCACAAAAGAAAATGCTTTTGATAAAGACCATCAGCTGTCAATGCATTCCTGTCATGTAGGGCTCAAATACAGTCCTGTATACAGTATACTGTACATACATCTGATTTTATGTATATTGTGGTCTGATATTAACAGCCGTGTTGTAGTGCTATTTGTTTTGATGTTTTTTAGTGTTGTGTTTTTCATTTTGAGCTTTAGTGGAATAACAGCAGCGAGACAATTCTACTGCCCTGTTGACTTTGTAAGGCACATATATTTTACTAAGTATTCTCAGTTTGTTACTCAACTCATTCAGGTGGGACAAAAGGTTGACCAATTTTAGTAATCACCCTTCATTTGTTGGGACAAACCGAACATGATTTCTGTTTGGGATAATGGGGGGCAGTAACCTTGCCTTTTAGCTGTCTGGCCATTGCATTGGGTCAGAACAGTCATACCAATGAGATGCAATGAGAATGACATTTATTGCTGAATAAAGCATTGTGCAGTGTGTGTGTGAGTGTGTGTGTGTGTGTGTACAACATGGGCACAATAATAATAATAATAATAATAATAATAATAATCATCATAATCATAATAATAATAATAATTGGGTCTTATTCAATACCCCAAGAGACCTTATAGATACAGAAGCTTACTCTGTGGGTCCTAACTGTATGTACTATTATGGACTATCAGATTCAATTGCTAGCCTGCACCTCAGAAGGGAATGAATTCTGTAAGTATTCTACTGAGGGTGCTATCAGCCTATCAAGAAAGGATATTTCATAATAAATAACATAAAGCAAAGGCTGTTTATTTAATACATAGACCAAACTTCAGTTTGATTTATATTAAACACCCTTATATAGTGAAAATAATTATATGTCAATTTTAAAGGTCCAGTTTATATTTAGATAGTAATTGTGTGTATACCAGGGATGTCAGCATACTGCCAGTAGCCCATAACTCAGGGATTTAAGTAGACAGCCAGCCTTATGGTTTGCATGTGGTGCTTGGGGGATAGGGGAACACCATATACTAGTTACTGCTATTAGCTACCAGTGTGACCATTTACTTGCCATCAAAAATATTATCTGTGTAGGTTATGTATAGCTATCTTTGCTAGTTAGCTACCAACAAAATACACCAACTTCTGTTTGTGATGTTATATCACTATGCCCACTTGTTGGCTCTACATTAATGCAGGGATCACAGACACATGTGACATCATGTGAATATTATGAATAGGCGGATGGGGGATGAGTATCAATTCAATGAGGTGCCCAGTGGCAGAGGACACTGAAGAGAGAGAGAAAATATAAAGGGGGGCAATTTGGGAATGTATGAACATTGGGGGGCATGTCCTCTCACTTTATATTGTAATTATTATAATTACACCCTGGTTGAATTCATATCAATATTTGTTTCCCACAATGAAGGCTGTTAATGCATTGAGCAGCTTGTCAGTCATGTAGCAGGCAGGAATATTTGAGTGAAAATGTAATGGTGAAGGCTTTGTCTATCTGATGTAGTAACAGTAGTTTATTGGCAATGATATCAATTACTTATATCTGTTATGGACTCATTTCAAAGTGGCACATCATCAAATACACAGAACTCTTTATATGAAAAGTACAGTAAACTCAGATATCAAACCAGACAGATTCATTAAGAAGTTAATGCCAAGTCCACAAACTGAGATGAATTTAATCAATATTTCCAGAAAATGTACACAAAACCGTTGTAAAGTAAAATTTTCATGATCAGCAGCTCAATCAAGCCTTGCATTTTCTTTCTCAGGCAAATAAGCATGCCAGCATAGTGTGCTGAAAATGAATGTCAATGCAGAGAAAAGGCTTATTCACTGGTACTGAACCTGCTGGGATAAACATGCATGCTTAGCAAAGCGTACTAATGTCTTGTTTCTTTTCAGATTGGTGAGATTTATGTATGCCTCATGTGCATTCTAGTGTGGTAGATACTGTGTTTGGAAACCTGCATTGACATTGCTGATTTATGATAGTTTAACCAAGCAACATGCAAGTTTGTGTTTTCATCTTTTAGTCAAAACACTTTAAAACATTTACATGGAGAATCATTGCACCATGCATTTTATGGTGCCAGTCTCTATTGCCTCTTGGTGGCAGGAGACATAACAAATCCCTTACTTTCATTCTTTCCTCTACATTCATTCTCACAAAACCTTTAACAAAAGCAGTTTAAACACTGGTTCATTATTACACCTGTCAGACCAATTTAGAACATATGAGCATTTAAAAAAAAAACTCAAAATAGGGGAGGAACAAACTTTACCTTTATACTTATCATTATGTCCAACCCCATTTATCCTGCTTTATTAAAAATAAAATAAGTAATTAATGGAGTAATCAACACCAATTAATGTAATTAGACTAAAAATGTCCATCGATATGACAAACGTAACATTAGTTTGTAAAGAACAGTAATTTTACTACAAATGAAATAGGTAACCATTTACTGAAGTTTGTTCCTCCTCTGTTTTCCGCTCATCAGCCGCCACTGCCCACAGCATACCTGTAGGCTACATTCCAATGCTTTTTCTCGTCTCCTCCTTTTCTCCACTCGTTACCTCCCCTCCTATAAATATGCTGGAAATATGTGGAGGAAAGGAGGGAAGGGCAAGAGTGAAGGAAAGGAGGATATGAATCAAAAATTGGTACAGCTAATCTGATTCGCCCATCATCAAAGTCGACTTCGGCTATTGATGAAGTAATAATTTCAAATGACCCAGTCATGCTTCTCAAATGCCACCAACCCTTTTCATGCATGTAAATTATCCGATTACTGTTTACTGTTCTGGCACTTATACTTAAGTGTTGGTAAACCCCTTTGACATGTTTTAGAACTGTCGGTCCTTACTAAAAATGCGAGGTTGATATCGCTGTCATTGTTAAAACACGTGTTAGGACAGTAGGTGGCTGTGGAATGGTGCTGTGTTTCATCTTAACCCTGGTTATCAAGCTATATGTTTTGTACAACTGTCTGATTTGAACACAATGTATTCATCGTTCTCTTTCGAACTATTCCTTGTATCAGATTGTGGGCTGGGCTGGAGTTTTCCCTCCGGATATTTGTTTTCTCATTAATAAATATTGACTGCTCTGTCTTCATGAAATCATAACAATTGTGCTCAAAACTGTGCTCAAAAGTTTTCACATTCCAGTTGGTTTGTTTAGCAACACAAAATTTTGCTCCTCGTCAGACACATCTAAACAGTTGTCACAACCTTCCACATCTGTGCCCTGTTTAATGTAAGTGGTTACCTTAGATAAAAATTAAATATGTGTGTTGACAATTAGAGGGTAGCCCAGGATTTTCCTTTTCACAAAAATAGTTCACAATATAGCCTTCTTCCCTGGGCAACAGCGTCTTAAGCTTAAACTGGATGTATATCACGGTTTGGCTTAAGTTAGCTGGATAATATGAATGTTCAAGACAGACACTCAACAAAGGAAATTCAAGCATCATTTGTTCAATCGATTCTTGTCAATGAAGGAACTATCATTTTATGGAAATCATGCATAAGGGAAAGTGGCAAAAAAAAAAAAAAAAAAAACTCAATATACTCCTCACCCCTGCCTTTTTTCTTATTGGTTACATAGGAAGAGTTGAACCACTTACTCAGACATTACCTAACTGAAAAGGTATAAGCCAAATAAAGAGGCTACAGCTGTACCATTCAATAAAACCCTGGTATCACTTGATCATTAATAATCTGAAATAATTGGGAATTATCAAAATGTGCCGCGGGTTGAATTTAAAATGAGAAAAATCCACCATGATTAAGTCTCCCACTCAACATCTGTCACTTTCTCTCTGTGAAAGCAGTGTAGAACTAGGCCAGTAATACAGTATTTAACATAATGTTATTGGATTGTGAATATAAAATGGGTAGAGACAAAAAAAAAAACAAAGCTAAACATTGCAATTGATTTGAATGGTGGAAATTTAGTTGTAGGAAGAAAAGAGTTTGCAAGGTAGAAGGATGGAGAAGGGAGTTTAGAAGCTGTACTGTGGAGGAAGAAAGGGGCTGTTTTGGTGGAAGGAGGGGTTCTGTCCTAAAACACTGACTGAGTCATTGAGTAATAGATTATACAAGAGTGCCTCAAAGCCTCAGGTACTTTAGGTTTCTCTTCTGAGTTTGCATTTTGAAACCAGATATGCGGGTATAAATAACACCCACGTATCTAGTTTCAGAAAAAAATGAAAGTCATCAATTTATCTAAATTGCATTATATGTGTGTTTTTTTTCTCTTTCTTAGCTCTTTGTGGAGGTTATATCTATGGGAAAAGCGGTACCATTCTCTCTCCTGGTTTTCCTGATTTCTACCCAAACTCGTTAAACTGCACCTGGACAATTGAGGTGTCTCATGGAAAAGGTATGCTAAAACCAGATTTCATGGTCATTTTAATGTGAATTTAACCAAAAAGACAGATCCACATACCAACCAATTACAATTGCAATCCATATACCAACCAAATATTGTGTCCTGGGAAGGTCCTTCATTTCGGCTTTACAGACTGACAACATTATCAGTATCATGATAACAATAAATCTTGAAAATAACACATAGCATAAATGTTCAAATCTCCGCTGAGATGATATGAGAGCAGTTCATTTTCTTCTGTTAGTCCGAGTGATTTAGAGCATTAGTTTTTACCTCACATAAGCTGATTTGCCTGTGCCAGAAGTATCAATAATAATAATAATAATAATAATAATAATAATAATAACCAAACTAACAACCAGTGATCCTCATTAGATCATCCTTTATTATTTCTGTGTTGGCTTTTTGAACTGAAACACTCCTGACATGAACTCTATGGTTCCACCATCACCAGATGGATACCCATCAGCCATTGAGCAAATGTATTTAAAGGGGGATGACAGTCTGATTGGCTTGTTGTGTGTTTACATCCACATCATACTGTATCTTTACATGATTAAACACTGAAATCCAACATATTGTACTACTGGACCACAATTATGCTCTCATCTTGCTGTGAAACAAGCAAAAAAGGATTTGGACTCACCCTAAACAAACCTGTTTTTTCTGCCATGCAGCATGTGACAAGATGGCTAAAATAATGATGTTTGCCTTACATTTTGGCTTGTTTAAAACTTTTGCATGCAATGATAGCAAAGACAATCTACATTAAAAATCACCATGCTTATGATTGCTGTTCATTTCTAACCACGTTTGCCAATTTGTGATTTGCCTCTTTCTGTCTTTCCAAGGAGTGCACCTGGTGTTCCACACCTTCCACTTGGAGGACTCACATGACTACCTGCTTATCACAGAGGGCGGGAGCTTCGCTGAACCAGTGGTCCGCCTCACAGGCTCAGTCTTGCCCCCCTCCATCAAAGCAGGTCTCTTTGGGAACTTCAGTGCCCAGTTGCGATTCATCTCTGACTTTTCCATGTCCTACGAAGGCTTCAATATCACTTTCTCAGGTGAAGTATCATGTGACAAATGTGCACTACTATATACTATGTTCATATTATTCATTCCATATGGTAGTACTAATGTCCCTACCCTTCTTCCTCAGATTTAATATTTGGCTCAGTGATTTGGTATTGTACTCCATGGTTTGTTGTGTGAATAAGAATGAAGAGGCAGACTGGCACTTGGATATTAATAACATTCTAACACAGGCCACTATTGCTTAATCTTAAATCATAAATTCTTTTTTCACTAACCCGGTATTCCCTGTGTCATTTTGTGCCTCTCTTGTAAAATAAAATTTGCTGTTAATGAACTTTGAAATACAACAGCTCAGAGAGTATGAATCATTCCATGCTTTAATATGCTTGCATACCTATTTTATTATCGATGCAATGTTAATCTAAAAAGCTAACGACCCTAATGTTTGAGAGTTGCAGTGCCATTATCTCTCTTGTAGGCCTCTCGAATGTTGAAAACATGGGAGCTCTGGTTTTGTCTAATGAGAGTTGTAGTAAATCTGTGGCATATTCAGTCCAGTCTGTGTGGTGTTCTCAAAGGGTTTGTCAGTCCTCATTCTCCAAGGGTTTGGCCTTGCATTCTCCACAGAGTACAATCTGGAGCCCTGTGAGGACCCAGGGGTCCCCGCCTACAGCCGACGGATTGGCTTCCAGTTTGGAGTGGGTGACTCCCTGATCTTCTCCTGTTTCCCTGGTTACCGACTGGAGGGTGAACACAAGATCACCTGCCTGGGTGGCGGCAGGCGGGTGTGGAGTGCCGTCCTGCCAAGGTGTGTGGGTAGGTGGTCACATGCTTTCATTTCATTCATATAGACTGTGCATTGCATACATCCAAGAGCAAGGAAAATTGAGCAGGGATTTTTCATTGATGACTGATGTCTGCAACTGCTTCCCTTTGTTTGTGACTGATGTACCAAATGTACTGGATAATTTTGCACTCTGTCCCAAACAATAAGCTCTAGATTCCATCATTTAACTTTAAAACATTGTCTAATTATTTGGAAGACTAGTGAAATATATTTTCAGTAGATTCTGATTTTAATCGAGAAGACAAGATCAGGACATCAGTTCTAGTTCACTCGCTTTTCCCAGCCGCAGATGTGATATGTTTGCGCACAAAGGGTATAACAAACATTTGGAACAGAGTGTATTTTATTTCATCTCTATGAATGGTACTATAAGGCTGTGAGGTCACTCACTCTGGCTCTCTCTCTCCTATTGGCCTAGGAGAGATTCAGTCCTCATTGAGCTAAACATATCAATCATAAAAATCACTGGGAACCTACGGGCCACTATGACATAGAGTTCACTCTGTAAAGTGAATTAATTGGCTCAGAAAGTCTCTCGTTATGTTATAGAGCCTACATGATAGCTTTCCTCATGATGGTACTCATAACACCTGATACTCTCCAATAACCAGCTACAGAACATTGTATTAACATAAGGCTACCAAAGGGGACCAATAGCTTGTGTCCTTTCTATAATAATTTGATAGCACTTGTACAATAGTGTGCTCATTGACTATTTAGTAGTGCCTCTCAACAGATAACTGGATATATGTTCATTCAGACAAATCCTGTCACAGAGATTGACTTTGATAGAGACAGTTGCATTTACATTTATTATGCACTGTTCTGTGCATTGAAATGAACTTTTAAAGTTTGCAGCAGTAAATGAGCTTCATACTACTCATTTTGTACCTTTCTATACTTTTCAAAAATGTTAGCCAGTTGCTCCAGACATATTCCATTTATTTTCTTATGCCAGTATAATCCATTGTCACACTCAGTAGTTGTATAGACATGCAGTTTACTTCACACTCATAGGAGTGTAACACAGTCTATCTATTGGGACTGTATAAACAAAAGTCAGTGCCCCTAATGGGGACAGAGAATAAATTGGCTCTGTCCACAAATTAAGGACTGGCCAATAGAGTTCAGCTTTGATGAAGTTCTGTGGTGAACTAGAATAAAACAATATAGTACATGTAGAAACCAAACAGCTACAAACTTAAATTACAAGCAGTTGCTGGCCCAAGATAATACCCTAATTCAATTTCTGTAATAGATACATACATGCATAACACACAAATGAGCATACTGCTTTTATTTGCTAAAAGGGCTGTTCTTGAAGCCCTTTAATAGCCATTTGAAAAAGGAAGTGTATTCCAATGAACCATGATGTAATGGCATTTCAAACACACTAAATATTTAAGCTTGGTCATAAAGAAGGGTGTATGGTTATTATTTATTTATTTATTTTGAAGAAAATTAACTGCCCTGTAAATAAAAATAATTGCTGCCTCTTTGCATCAGTGTGGTGTTATTATCCTTTGTCACATTGTATTACTTCTTAAGCACTTTAGAGAGAGGTGTGGGCACTAGATGAACATAAAATCGCTTACCATCATATTGAAATGATACTGTACAAATTACAATGACAAACTACTCTCCTGCCACCAGCCTGAATTGATTCTATGGCCCAGTCCTTTAAAACTGAATTGTGTAAGGGCCAATGGTCGGTGCATGAAAAGGGGAAAATGAAAACAGAAATTGAAAATCTGGTTTAAAAGCTGAAAATCATACTATTTTGCTAGACATTGCTCAATTTGTTCAGCATACTTCATTTACTATACTCAATACTTCAATTTTAAAACATGAAGCAAGTTAGTTACATCTTTTTTTCAATGCTCTATATTTTTAGATTGATGGTTCGAACTGTTTTATGAAACTACGAGTCTAACCTCTTTTACCTTTTGTCTCCAGGATATCATTCAGTTCCATAAGAAAAGCTTTCAATTATCAAGACAGAATAGCCTATCTCATGTGCAGTGATGTAACCTAGTTTCACTCTCTGAATAATTAACAATTTATTACATTATAAAGAATTGCAAATTAGCCATCAAATGAAGACATGTATTGCATATATAATCCCATGGCTCATCTGCTTGTGTTACTGATCAAGTAAAAAGACAGAGTCAGGATAACTTAATTAAATCATAACACATTTGTATATAATTCACTGGAACAAAATTAACAGCTTTTCCTACCCACAGAAGAAGCTCTCTGTATGCATTAATCATAAAGCCTGCTTAGTGCCTGTGCCGTTTTATATAACCAACTAGCAAATGTAATTAACTGTAAATTCAGCTATAAATACTTGAGAGATGAAGAAATATTTATAATGGTAGAAATAAATTAAACTTCATGACAATCCTTGCAGGGATCCCTTCATCTGTTCTAAATCTCTGTTCAAGAATAAAAAAACTATAGCAATGGTTATATACAATGATTGGACATGTACACATTTCTTTCATAGCTTAGTAGCAATGTACCAAATAAACTAAAATATACACGTATAAAGACAGCAGCACTACAGCTCAAGGTCCTAAGGTAGCATCTGTTAATGAACCTGAGACACAAAATCAGAATGCTAAGTACATAGACATGAGATCCAAATTCCAAGCTCATGGCCTTTGTGGCCAGCACAGACCAGATGCACAAATCTGTTTAACAATTAATATTCTTCTCAAGGTGTTGTTTCAGCTGTCCTTTCAAAGTGTAGCAACTCACACTCCAACCACAACACAGCTTGATCTTAGTGCATCATCTTAAAGCAGAGTAGCAGCTGCATTGGTACTTGGGGCTTAAACCAAAGATGATATTTTAACTCCATTCCTTGTTCTAAAGTGGTCTTTTTATTGCTCTCTTGGTTAATGCAATTTTTTAAAACTAATTTCTCTGCTCTTCCTAAAAATGAACAGCTTCCACCTAATTGGTATAAAATTTAAGAGTCATTGAAAATCAAGACACTTTCTGCCTTTTCACTCTAATTGCTGTGGAATGTTTTAATATGTAATCCTCCCCTCACCCTCATCCCTTCCCTCACTCACCCACCCCCTCCACCCCTCTGCCTAGCTGAATGCGGAGCCTCTTCCTCTGGGACTGAGGGGATCCTGCTGTCTCCCAATTACCCCGCCAACTACGACAATAACCATGAGTGCATTTACCGTATTGAGACTGAGAAGGGGAAGGGTATTCGCATTATTGCCACAACCTTCCAACTACAGGAAGGGGACAGTTTGAAGGTAAGTCCCAGCATTGAATGTTTACTGTGCCAGTGCAGTCCTGCTTGTTATCAAAGCAGATGGAAATGTTTTGTGCTATGGACAGAAAAAAGCCATAATCTGAGTCAGCAGATAAAAAGGACACCAACTGCGTCGGGATGCACTCATGCAGCCAGCTCATAATTGTCAATGAACTGTGATTCAGTTTTTTAGTTAAAGGTATGTGGGTGGGGAGCAGATTTTGCAGAATCATAAATAAAACACTTAGAAATATTTACTTGTGCAGTATATTTTTTTTTATGTCAAATGTTTGAAAAAGGTTTGAATAATAACCTATGAGTGGACCAGAAGTTCTGATTTTCATTGCATCATTAATCAGCAGAGTTAATTCATTGTCACACATGCTGGCAGCCCTCTATACATACAGAAGACTATGCTGGAAGGGTATAGTTAACAATCCCTAAATAATTACCATAATATATAGAACAAGAATGAAAATTTTATCTGAATCTAACATCAAATGAAAATAAGGGGGAGTACATATATTGGCTGTAAGACTTTCATCATATATATCTGTGTGTGTCTGTGTGTGTGTGTGTGTGTGTGTGTGTGTGTGTGTGTGTGTGTGTGTGTGTGTGTGTGTACGAATCTAAGTAAGCTTTTCAGGGCACCACTTCTTGACAGAAAACCATTGAATTGCTAAAGTTTATTTAAATGTGAATTCTGCCTTCTCGCATCTAGCAAGGCACAGTTCTCAGGCCTATGTTCCTCACTTCAGTCATTTTCGGGATCTGTAGAAGAAGGTGTGTAGATGAGCGGCTGGTTGTCTTCTCTCGCGTTTGTTCCATAAACAGTCTTGGTACCCAGCTGCGAACTCCCCCGCAATTTGGTAGACAGAGAAGAAGAAGAATGTACCTGCCACAGGCTGTGTTCCTGTCCTGCCGGTGGAAGAGGACAGGTCTCTGCTGGAAGTTGAGTTGAATCTGACCCCTCCCTCTCGATTACTCTGCTGAATGTCTCTGTAGCACAGCACAGCAGGCCCCCTCATCTCATTCTGAACTCACCATCTGCTGGCATGAGGCTAAGGCTGAGGATTCAGATCCTGCCCACTGTCCCCTCTCGCTCACACTATGCTCTGTGTCGCAGCTCACCTCCGTACCTTGTAGAGCCTTGCAGCTCTTTTGTCTTAATAGCTGTCTTTCCTTTCTTAATTTTTTTAGCTGGCTATGGTTAACTAGGGTAGCAGACAGCAAATATATTCTCTTGTTCTAATAATGTTTCTTGTCTCATGGTGGAAATCTTATTTTTGCATGCTTGTAAGATGTGTCGGCAAACACAACTGGAAATGCCAAGCTAAAGGCTGTAGCACAAAGAGAATTTGAATGCCTAGTTTTTGTTCCTTTTTGAAATTGAAAGAATTTTCTTTGTGTAGGTTTTTCTGCTGAAATTCCTAATTGTTTTATGTATTCATGTGCCAGTAAGAAATGCCCCAAATATCACAAGAATCTTTCTGCATGTTGCCAGACTACCTATCAAGTAATGTAACACTGAGAAAATGAGGCAAATACTCTGCTGGTGAAAAAATGCAAATAGGAAAATGGTTTCATGTAGGGGGTAATGCATGAGTTAGATGGATGATTGCAAAAATGAATGCAAGTAAAGGCATGAATAAGCCAAATAATATTATTGATGAGGGGTCACAGGGCCAGCTGATGTTGATGACTGCCAGTTCATCAAGTTATGTTAAGGTTTGGATCCAATAAAGCCAAAGGCTATACCAAATATCAACAACTTTTGTACCATGGATATAAACCTGTATATAATAACTGTAAATTTCACAAAAATATCTGGGCACAATAGTGTAAATTTCACATCGTGATCGTTATCATCTTAGTGTTTTTCAATACTATTTTCCAATACTGCAGATCTCAAAAACAATCAACTGCTTGCATAGTAAACAAACTCTGCCCAATGTCCATTCCAAAATGGCAGTTGCATTTTAAATGTTGTGTATTCTGCATTGTTTGGATGCAGTTTTCATCTGCGGTTTTAGCATTAGTGAACCATGTTCCTTGTGACATTCATTTTAGTTTGGACTTCTGTTGAAATGCCATATGATTAAATGACTATGTTTGTGTCGCTGTAATTAACAGATCACTCATCCATCAATGTCTATACCTGATACAAACTAGAAAAAGTTCTTGTATTTACTAAATATTAATACTATATCAGAATAAAAAAGGAGGCTGTGCATGTTTTTAATGTTGTTGTGCTAATTACCAATATGTTTGTACTAGTCAAGACATTTTAAACTCAATAATTTAAAGACCTAACGTTTTCTTAAGTGATCTAAATGGTCAAATGGTTGGTATCTGAATTGCACTGTGTCAGTTTAATTTATCAAAGGGAACATTTTAAAAAATCACGTCAGCATCCAACAGACAAAGGTGGATTTTTTTTTTTTGTTTTTTTTGGGGTGCGGGGGTGGGGGTGGGGGTGGGCGTGTTGCCAAATATGGGTGTGTATCATTTGCATGAAAACACGCTGTCAATCTAAAGTAGCGAGCCAGCTACTTAGCCAACTAAGCGAATAGCTGACATTAGTCGGCTCTATAGCTGGCTTGCTCCAGCTAAGTAGCTGCTAACATCAACCGATGGTGGAATTTAATTTTGTTCACTTTGTTCACTTTATTTTTGCTCACTGAACACCATTCTTTTACCAACGTTAGTGCTAGCAAACAAGAAACGGTTTTAACAAACTGGGAAGGGTCTGAGAGCACTACCCCGATTCTGGTCCTTGCAAGCTGTGTTCTGTTCTAATGATCCACAGAAGTTATGTGCTGAACAACCAAGCTCTTTAGTTTAAAGGTGACGTTACTACTTTAACAAGGATACTTACTGGATGTCGAGCGTTGATGAACTACATGCAAAATCAATTAGCCAAACTATATGATGGGCGACTGGGTAAAACCATTGTTAACTGGGTGGTGATCACGTTATTTAACTGTAAAAAACATTTTGTTTGTGCTTCATATATCTTCACACATTGTATATCAAGTTAAATGTATATGTAGCCTTTTACATATGCATACATTTTTTTTCTTTACAATTTCAGAACGATCTATTGGGTGGGGGGGGGGGGGGGGGGGGGGGGTTGTGTTTTCCCCATGTCCCCCGTCCCCCCGTATCCGATCTCTGATTCTACACTCAGCAAACTGTACCTCTTACAAGAACCAAGAACACATAAACTGGTGCAATGACCACAAAACCTTCTGAGCTGTGAGACAGTAATATCATCCCATGGGTCATGTTGTGCTCTTTTTCCTACAAGTGGATGGATTTGTGTTTGTAAAAAGCCAAAGGATGTCTTCACACCTTATTGCGAATTCTCAGCCGTAAACACGTGTGGGGTGTGTTATGGTGTGGGCATGTTGAACTGTGTTGGAGGCCATTAGGTCTGATTATTACCCTGCATGGTAAAAGATTTAAGAGTGAGTTTAGATCATGAAATGTAAGCATTACTGAAATTTTTTCAGAAGTTTTAGAACACGGAGTGCACAAAATGGTTTTACTTCTGTCATCACTCAAAGGCCAAGAGATTTAGCTTTGTGCTGTATTTTAAATATGTTTTATTTATCATACATGTGTATGAGGGTTTGTATATATCTACCTACTTGTGTGTTTTTGTGCATGTGTGTGAGCAGATGCATCTGTGTGTGTGTAGGCATGTGGGATATATTCAGAATCTCTCCTTCTACAGCTTAAACAGCTTAAACTGAACAGTGACAGTCACCTCACACATGGACTCCTCCCTCTCTTCATATAGCTCAGAGTCACATGGTGTCACATGGTGTCACATGGTGTGCTGCTCAGATCAGGGATGAAATAATGTTTGCCGTGACAGAAATAGGGGGTGAGAGGACATTGACATTGATATATGGCTTCTAATATTTTTCATTTTGTAGCAGACCTTTCTATATGTGCTTCTGTAAGATGCCATACATCTTTAATTCCAAAATATAATTATGAAACACCACAGAATCCAAATGTAACTTCTGTGCTTCACAACTGCAATCCAAAACTGGAAGTATGGCCTCTTGTTGGAAGTGTAGAATGTTCCAGTGTATTTTAGCAACGACAATGAAGCACTAAAATTACAATCAGCATCTACAATGACTGTTTTCTTAATCACTACTTTACCAGGTCTATGATGGGGAAGACAGCACATCAAGACTCTTGGGCAATTACACAAAGAATGATATGTACAACGTCATCATCAACAGTACTTCAAACCACCTGTGGCTGGAATTCAACAGCAATGGGACCGGCACCAGCAAGGGATTCACTCTGACCTACAGCAGTGAGTAAAGCAGGAGGAACCTTGGAGTAATCCGGTCCTGTAACATTTAGGACACTGCTCTTTAACCATGGTGTAATATGTGAGTGAACCCTGCTTTGTTAATATGGACAGGGGCACAGACACAGTTGTGCCATATAACATCATATGTAATGGCTTGGTCACATCATTTGCATATGAATTCTTCCATTGAGCTGTGCTCAGTGCTTTTATTACACCACATTACCCAGTAACGAAATTGACTCACAGAAGTGTGTTACTCCACAACTTTATTACAAGTTTATAAACAAGACAAAGCTATACACAGGCTTCTCTGAACAAGTATCCCAGGACTGCAGGGTGTTTCAAATCAAACACATTATTCCTTTCAACCCATCTGACCACATAACCATGTTTACATTCGGACTGACAAAAAACCATTGACTGGTCATCTCAAGACACAATTATCCACAGGAGGGACAAAGACAAAGAGAGGGGTCACAATGGATGGGTCACAAAGATGTTATATTCATCACTGCAGGAAGAATGAAAGGAAACACATATATTGCATAACACAAATACAGGAGACTAAAAATCACATTTTTCATAGTTCTTTCAAACAAGAGTAACCAAATCCCACTCAAGTTCAAGGAGGCTCTTGAAGAAGTATAACAAAAATGAAAAAAAAAAAAGATTATCAAACTTTAATTGGCATACTTAACCTCAGTTTAGTGTTAGCAAAACAAACTCAGAGATGGGTTGGTTAAAACCAATATGTTGATTAATTAAGCTGAAAACACAAACTGTCAAACTGATTATCTAAAAGTGGGCATAGGTGAATTAAAGGTTTTTTTTGCAGTGGTAATATGTGTTTGCAAAGAGAGTTGCTGACGCATTGAACAGCTTACCAGAGCAAGCAGAGACCTTTGGAGTGTTGAAGAAACATTACAGAATGCCCTCTAGACTGTAGACAAAGTATGATCAACAGTGGACTACTCCCATCATTAAATGTACTTTTTCTCTTGTTTTGTAGCTTTCCATTTCAAAAAACCCATGTGCCTTAGGCAGTAGTAAGGAAAAGGAGAGACTACAAAGGTTTTGTGGTACTATCAGTGCAGAATATATATTTTATTTTATTCAAAACATATTTACATAGTACATGTCTTTGTAAAGTTTACTATACAAAGAATATGATATTTAAATAAAAATGCCCTGTTGTATGTATTTTACCATGGTAATGACTAATGGCATGATTACTGCACTATTAAACAGTGTCAGTAGCCAGTCAACTTTTGAGTTTTAACCAATGTATCCGCTGTGCATGATTTTCATGCATTGCTTTGCAATGAACATATTCCATCATCTAAAAGTGTACACATTTGTAATTCTACATTGTACCACTTCTGACGGACAATATGAATGATGTGTGAAGCATGCCTGTGTGGCCTTTCAAAATTATCCAGGGGTAATGATATTGGGAAAGCATTTTTGTTATGAAAAAAATTCCTCCTCCACTATAATGCATTAAGAGAATATAGCACTTTAAGAAAAACAATAGTACATGGCGTAGTTTGTCTTTAATAACCCTTAAGATATTAAAGATGAAAGTTATTTCTTAAAGTTCTTCATAGTGGCACCTTTAGGGGCAAATTTAGTCCAGTGCTTAAGCAAATGTTTCACATAACTCTTTTCAAGATGGAGAAACTTTAGTGGAAAGTGAATGTAAATGCAGGTCTGTGTTCAGCCCTTAGTGACTAAAGGTAGCAAGTTTGAAGATTTGGAATTTAGAAATGTCTGTTTGACTAAAGTTGGAAAAATATGAAGCCTACCTTTAAGGTTTATTTATTTATTTAATTTTTGTAATTAGATTTTGTTATACAGCAAATTTATGGCCAAATACAGTGCATGTATTATACAGCTGTATAATAGAGTATCCTCTGATTTGTTGCAACACATTTGAGAGTTCTGATACAATACCGCATTAGACTCTTTAATGACTGTCTTGAGAGTGACAATGTTCATTTTACCAGAACAAAAGGATAAGTTTTAACAATATTCAATTTGCAGAGCTTAAGAGAGCCATAGTAGATCATTATAGGGCACAAATGTAAAATGTCACTTTTAAAGAACCCATAGCAACTCCAGAAAAAATGGAAAACTTTTAAACTTTGAGAAACCAGAGTTGTTGGACATCCTGCTTTTTCAGAGATTTCTAGCAATCAGACATGTAAAGGTACCTCCTGACTGTGTTGTCTCAAATAGATTTGGTATGCACTGGTAACAGGACCGGGTCAGAAAAGAAAGTTTACCATTTGCTTTGCTATACTAAAAGTGCTCTTATCAATGGTAGAGAGAGATAAAGAAAATATTCAGCCTGTGCTATCTTTTGTCTGGTTGCATAAAAAGTCTGAGAAATACATAATGTTGTAAAGTCATCAGACATAATTTGTTTACCTGACCATAAAGAGAACAAAGATAGACAACAGCATGTTGTCTATACTGAAGTGAAATAAAGCGCTGTAAGCAAAACAGTCGAATTCAATGGGCAGCCTTTCTACGATTTCAAATTTCTTTCAATCCAAGTAATAAAAGAGCTGTCAGGCACCACATTAATTTTAGTAGCAAGATGACTTTGTCCCTGTCTGACATGTAATTCTTTTCTTTTTAGGTTTTGACCTAATCAAATGTGAAGAACCGGGTATTCCAAGTTATGGATACAAGATTCAAGATGATGGCCATTTTGCTAACACATTTGTGTTGTACAGCTGTAACCCAGGTTACACTCTCCATGGCAGCAGCACTCTAACCTGCCTCAGTGGTGATCGAAGGGTGTGGGACAGACCCTTACCTTCGTGCGTGGGTTAGTGCAAATGTTAAAATATAAAAGCTCTCTATTTTGATACAAAATACTAAAACTTATCTCTACAAAAACATATTCACAAGTGTTAGCTGGGTGTAAAGGTTTCCTTAAAGATCCAGTATCCCTGAATCATTGTGTAAAACCTTTGGCTTTATGTTTCAGTCATTACTACAGTCAGTATGTGTTTCAGATAGCAACTAAAACTTTTCTCCCCTCACCAGTACCCCCCCCCCCCCCCCCAACCCCCACTCAATTTCAGTAAGTTTCTTCATTATACGCTGTGCCATTACTTTTACTTCAAGTGAGTGTGAAAATAGATCACTTGATTATTCTGTTGGTCTTATACCTTATGGGTTGCAGTTGGAACAAATTTCCATATTGCAGCTCCAGGAAAGATACATGGAAAATGGATGACATTGCCCAAGGCTGTCATTGTATTTTTCCTCTCTCTGAATTAGACAAATTAATGAGAATATCCTTTCATTTGCTTTGCACTCTGCAGCAGCTTGCACACTCCACGTACATCGTTTGGATGCTAGGTAATTTGTTTCAAGTGTGACAACATAAATTAGTATAAATTTACAATGCCAATGTAAGTGGTTAATGCTAACAAACATTGCCCAAGGTACATCAGCAGAGGATTAAGTCATACATTAATTAATCATAACTTCTGTTTAAAGTGAATTTCA
The DNA here is from genome assembly GCA_019788955.1 of Albula glossodonta. Taxonomy (NCBI): domain Eukaryota; kingdom Metazoa; phylum Chordata; class Actinopteri; order Albuliformes; family Albulidae; genus Albula; species Albula glossodonta. Next base: position 7,416,464 of record JAFBMS010000020.1, on the reverse strand, counting down.
AAAAGACTATTTGAATGGCCTTTGAAAAGTATGTCTGAAAGACAATTGAAGAGGGTGCTGCAATACATTCTTTCATTTGTCTTTCAAATGTGCAGAATCCATATGCATTTATTTTTGTCATAGCTAAAACATGCAAAGAAGGAAAGACAGTCTTTTTTGTGGTGATTGAGTTTCAAGAATGTAGCAGATGACGACTTGAAGGATTTGTCATCCATGGTTGCATAAAAGCTTTTAGGAAAATATGAAGTGAGTTAGCTAATAGTTGAAGTTAGTTAGCTAGATAGTGATGTTTTAATTGTGATACTAATGATAACATTAATTTGTAACATTAAAAGGGATAGGAAAAGTGGGAGAATATTTTTTTTAAATGCTGACAAGAAAACTTTCAATGCATTTTCCATTCATCAGTAAAAATGGAATCTGAGTTCATCAATATCCTCATGCCCGTCTGCTTCTGCCAAAGCGAAGAACATGCAAAATACTTGAAATTTTACAAGAGTAAGACTTGCACAGATTTGCTCTTGAATCCTGAGATTTGCCAGAAAATGTGATTTGTTTTAGATACTGTTGATAGAGCAGTGCTCCAACTAACCAAACATTAACCTTTTAGTTTTAATCTACCCACAACAATCCACAGTAATTTCAGTGTCGGATAATAAATGATTAATTTCAATAAGGTTCTCTTATTGGTTCTCTCTACATTTTAAAGTGTTCAGTATGCTGTCAGTTTATTTTCTACAATGACATGAGCTGTCTTCGGAAAAGCATGGTTAAACTTTTGAATATATCACAGGGTAATTAAAAAGCAGGAAGCATAGCACATTACCCTGAATAATTTTTTCATGTGGATTAAACAGCATTATGTTGAATTGGTGCTAAGGAGAAGTGTTAAGCATTATATATGTATGAATAATTAGCTTTTGTTTTTTCTGCATAGCGGAGTGTGGAGGCCACATTCATGGAGCCACATCTGGACGTATATTATCTCCAGGGTACCCGGCACCCTATGATAACAACCTCCACTGTACATGGTCCATTGAGGCAGACGTAGGAAAGACTATCAGGTAATAGCCGCTGCTGACTTGACAGTCTTCCAGAATACCAAATTCAATATAGAAGATAAAATGCTCTCTGTTGGGAGCTGCCAGCAGCTTCAAAATGCAGCAAAATCACTGATTAGATTTCTAGGACTGCATTCAACAACTTGATTTGTAGAGTGATGTTTTTGCCACACTTCTGGCAAATTAGTTGCAAACAAATATGGTTATGTTGATTGCATTTTACCACACTACTATGAGTTTCTGTGTTTAGCATTTCCTCATTCAGGGCTATTATTGGGGCTTTTAACATGACTATAACCCCCACAGATTAGCCAATTATGCCCCTGAGAAAGTCTACCAACACTGTCTGTGCCAATTCACTCAAGCCTTTGATGAATGAAGAAGAAGGTTGTATACACAGTTGATTCATCAATATGCTTAAACAAGCCTGTGAACTGCTTTTTTAAAATCGGTTTATGGGGAATACCAACCAATTTTATTGATTGACTTCTGTCATACAAAAAAAAAAAACATGCATACTGATACATATATATAGACAACCTTCTTCTTCATTCATCACAACAGGGATTTCCACTATGATTCATATACATGTGAATAATCTAATAATAATAATAATAAAAGTACATGTACAGATACAGACCTGATTTACACATATCACCTCTGGACTGGCTAACCTTTAGCATCATTTTCCTGAAAAGTGCCTGCAAGGACTTGTGCTATGTGTCTGAAGTTTCTGCTGACGTTGATCATGGCACTGTTGTTCCAGTGGAGTGTACATTGATTGCTTACATTCTCTCACTTTGACTTCAGGACAGAATGTGGCCTTGAGGAGCATAAATTATTCAAACAGAGGCATTGCACTATAGGGTGAAATGCAATCTCTGCGTGCTGAGAATATATATTACTGTAGCCCAATAACATACAAAGAAAACATGGTATTTATTTACGAATAAAAACAGACACAGGAGTATTCTCTGCCCAATAGTATGTAAAACATAGAAAATTTCACACCTCAATGAATGCAAAACCAGTTTTCCACTGAACTTAAAAACTGAAAATGTCTGCAACCACTTCTAAGTCACTTCCACATGTAAACGACCATTTAATTGAACCATTTGATCATTCATGATTAATATACAAATAGATAATTCCACCAAATAATAATAATAATAATAATAATAATAATTGTGTATCAAAAAGTCACTCAGGGTTTCTTTCCACCACCCTTGCTTTTGTCTGACCGTCTTGTTCTGGAAAATGTTTCCATCATTCTGTAACAGTTTTATCCTTTGAAATAAAGCAGAAAACTCACCAGTGACACACAGAAGATCAAAGTGCATTGTCCTCCCAACAAAATAAATTGACTGCCTGTCATCTAGGAAAGCATCTAAAAATGATGAGTTTGAATAGAGCATGTTATGAAAGCTTATATTCTCATTTATAGTTTAAAACGGGTACCAATTATATGCAAAGGTGATATTTTGGTTTGTTCAGTCCATTCCCATAATTTGACTCTGTTGTTGGACATTTTGTCACATAAGAAAAGATTTATTTGATTTATTATAAGTGTTTTTCATCATCTTCAAAATCCACTTGTTATACAGCAGCCCAAAATACCTAAAGCAAAGCTTAAATATGGGATGCTGTCTCTGCAGATCCTTTTCATCAGAACTGCTAACGTAGAAAATGACTTTGTTCTTGCAGCCTACACTTTATTGTGTTTGATACGGAGGTTGCCCATGATATCCTGAAAGTGTGGGATGGTCCAACTGAAAGCGGCATCCTTCTGAAAGAGTGGAGTGGGTCATCTCTCCCTGAAGACACCCACAGCACCTTCAACATTTTAACCCTTCAGTTTGACAGTGACTACTTCATCAGCAAGTCTGGCTTCTCTATTCAGTTCTCAAGTGGGTAACATGTCTCTTTTTTATATTTCTTCATTTTTTCTGTTACCTTTTAAAACCATAAAAGCATGTAATTTCTCAGTTTCCAATCCCTGTCTTTTGGGTAGTCATGTGGAAAGGAAATCTCAATTCTTAGACTTATTTTTATAAACCATCACCCTTCCTAGAGAGGGAAGAAATTTACATCATTTCAAAGAACAAGGAAATCTGTTACTGTTCAGTAAATGGCCCCGAACCTATAATTTTTATGCATATGCTTTCTGGCAGTTTGTACTTGTAGATGACTTTTCCTTGAGTGGGAATACATAGTTTATCCCTGCCTCAGCATATTGTAACCATATTTACACTGCTAGCAAAATTTTCATTTTTTTGAATTTTTATGATCCTGCCATTTCTTGTAAAATAATAGATTTACTTCCTAAGTAAGCCATTTTCCACAAGATAAAGTGCACAGTACATTCTTTCAAAAATGTTTATAATTACAGTAACTTTTTCTCCATGACAGTTAATTTTAAAACCTGTCTCTGACATGCACCCCGGATTAAAGAATTCCCTGCTGAAATGTGTCATTGTCCTAGAAAAAATAAAAATAAAAATTACTCCACAACACTAAAGAAATAGTAGCATATACATTTACCATGTCTATACACATATACAATTAGTATGGTTAACAGATTCAATTTTCAGCATATATCTGGTGAGTTAATTCTCTAGTTGTAGTTCTCCACAAACTGTGCTTCTAATTTTGTGTATTGTAGAAAATAAAAGTGTATTGAAGAGCTGAAGTGCAGTAATAGCAAATTTTGAGTTGATGTTGATTCTTGCCCATCACAAATGTAAGACTTAAAATATTTAGTCTATACTCTTCTAAGAAGTAGTAGGCAGCACTCAAACAAAATCTATGAATATAATACTAGTGAGCTGATATTTCCTATTGTTATACCTTAATTGTAAATGCAACATTATCTTGGTATAAATGATATCCATTCTTTTCTTCTATCCCAGGCTGTGGTCAAGTTACAATAGCTGGTATTGTTTGGCCTATGTCCAGATTTGTTACCTATTTTTCCCCAGAACAGAAACTGCCACAGGTTGAGGATCCCCAGTCCGAAAATCCAAAATGCTCCAAAATCCAAACATGTATGCGACTTATGACCATCCATACATACAACCGGAAATAATACAGTATAAATTTTAAAAAATAAAGAAAAACTATATGTAAATATAAAAAATACGCTTGGTCGTATGGTCGTACGATATCGACTGTCAGACGATCTATCCTGGCACTGTGGATAAGGGCTGGGTGATAAGCCTTTAAAATGTTATCACAATAAATTCAGACATTTTGGTGATAACGATAACATATCCCGATAAAATTTACGGTCTCAAGTCTGAATGACACGTGACCGACCTTCAACAAATACAAATAAAAATTATGTCGAACACATCAGTCAGTAAACATTCAGTAAACATTACTGAATAATCGCCTAATCACAGAACATGACTTTCTTTTTGGGATTAAATCATTTACGTTGCCATTTGCAACTTTGGCTGTCCTGCTCTTCATTTTCACCAGCATGCCGGCTGCAGACTCCGCCTATGCAATTCTCACAAGGCAATAAACTAGATCTTGTGAAGTAGACTACAAAGCACAAAGACACATCAAGCTAAATGCATATTTGTCATGGTTACATTTTCACGATAAAAATCTATTGTGAAAATGAAAATGACGACAATATGTCGTACTCGTCGTTCCAGTCGTTCAGAACGGACCTCGGACATATGTCAGGGAATGGCTGTACATGCAAATATTCAAAAATACAAAAACATCCATAATCCGGAATACTTCTGGTCCCAGGCATTTTGGATAGGGGATACCCGACCTGTATGACATATTGCCCTTGTTCACTTTTACCTTTTTCACATTAGCCTGTAAAGAATTGTTTTTAAATAGGTGGTAATAAGGCAAAGAGGACAGTTTGAAAGTGAAATGTCATTTATAAATAGAATGTCATTTAAAAACAAGCTTTCCTACCAGCCAGAAATTCTGGCATGAAATTTTTGTCAGCTTTTCACTGTCGTCTTTCTTTTCAAACACAACTGTAGTTAATCAGTGAGCCAGAAACAAAACAGAGGGCTGTTTCAGTTTATTCAGTATCACATTTGGGAGGAAGGAAAGCTGCCACTGTCATAGCCCACACTGAGAATGTGACACGAGCTGCATAATGAAAGAGATGATATTCCCCCACTTAAAGTTTTACCTCAACAACAGGAGTCTGAAGCCTTTTTCCCTGACCTCGTGTTCTTTTAGCCACAACTGCTACAACCTGTAATGACCCAGGAAGCCCTCAGAACGGGACACGCTATGGGGACAGCCGGGAGCCGGGTGACACCATTACCTTTATGTGTGATCCTGGATACCAGATACAAGGGGTGGACAAAATCACCTGTGTGCAACTCAATAACAGGTTTTTTTGGCAACCTGATCCTCCCACGTGCATTGGTATGTTTTTTTTTTTCTTTTCTTTTTCAGGAATCTAGTATAAAGAAATCCTGACAAAATAATGCAATGCATCTATTCAAGCATAATAAATTCACTTAACAGACCATGTGTCCCAGAGGGGAATGATGTGGTGTCATATAAATTATATCCAAATTCTGAACTCTTCAATTTAGCCATGTTTATAATGATGGAACCAAATAAAGAATCTGGCTCAAGGGTAAATCAGCCTCAATGAATATTCAAATACATTTTTTTCGTTTACATTTTCCAGCCATCTTTCTCTTCAGTGACCTATTTCAAGGTTCCAACAGATCACTTTGCTATTAACTTCCCTGCTCTCATCCGCATTCATTGCAAAACCATTTTCTACAAAAGAAACAACACTTTTTTGTGTGATTGCTAATCAGAGAAAGACAAGAAATCAATGCTTCTGTTTGTATTTAATGTTGGGCAATGGTTAAATGACTGGTGTCCACAGTCATTTAAACTGATAAATTAATTCATCCATTTTTGACACATTTGCTGAATTAGCTATATGGTATTTCATATATAGTGCACAAGAAAAGTATGAACTCATCTAGAATATGAATTTGTATTAGCATTATCTTGAACTTTTCTGTAGTTCTAACTTATATGTGATTTTGTGCATTTGGTTTGTACCAAGTCTCTGTTCCGTCCTGTTGAAATAACCAGACAGAATGCACCAATCAACTAACCAGTAATCTCCAGTCAAACAACATATATTCTGTTAGGAAGGCACAGCTTAGTGTTATAACATTTGTTTATTTGAGTACCCGTAGTGACATAAATGTCATTTTGGCTGACCTGTAATCCAGTGAGGTTGATCGTTTACGAAGTTGGACAAGCAGTTAGCTCAATAACTCACTTTTTATAGCTAATTGTGGATCCACTATTAATAATAGAATGTAAATATGTCACTGAAATAGGTCTGAGTCTACAATAAATACCACACCCCACACATTTATGCAACATATATCCTGGTAATAATATTCCCATATGTATGCTCTGACTCCATCCTTCTGTTCATCTGAATGAGAGTCTGGCCCCTGTTTTCTGTGTCAGTTTACAGATGGGTGACAAACTATCATCAAATGTCTTGACATGGAGGTCATGTCTGTACAAACAACTACATCAGTATTCAACGAGGCATTCTCTCACTTCATCACCTGGAATGTCTTCTCTAAATTACCGAGCAAAATGCCATTGCCTTCCTCTGCTGCAGCCATGAATTCGATATTTTTGCCAATCTTTATTTTATATTGCAGTTCTTGTTCATTTATATCAGTCATTTTTTGTGTGTTTGTTTGTTTATCCGTCTCAGTAGACGTCAGGAAGCATTACAAGCTACACTTGTTTCATCTCATAAACCCAGAATCTCATTCTACTTCAGATGTGTCAAACAGTCAGCATTGTGAACTGCTGTTTGTAAGCATGTGGTTGCTTTCTGAAGTGTCAGTTTGAAGCCCTCTGCCATCCCTTCTCTCATTGTGATAGCCACCTGTGGAGGTAATGTGACAGGCCCTGCTGGGGTAATTCTATCACCCAACTACCCTCAACCATACCCACCGGGAAAGGAGTGTGATTGGAGGATAAAAGTCAGTCCTGACTTTGTCATCGCCCTAATTTTCAAAAGGTTTGTCATCCACTCTTTGTTAGAAGCTACCTTCTGTCTGCTGAGAAACTAACCCTGATTTCACACTATATATCTTATGAATTAGATAAACTTTCATAAAAATCAATGGGATCCTCATAAAATATGAAACATCTTCTGCTTGCAAATAAGATTTTTTTACCTATGAGTGTAGCAAACTCTTCATAAACTCATACATTTTTTTTACTATGTCCATTGCAACAGCCTGAGAGTAGATCTTTCCTAACAACAAAATATTTGCATTGCCATCTACTTCTTCCACTATGTTATATTTATATGTTTGTGTTTTTTTTTTTTCTAAGTTTCAATATGGAACCTAGCTATGATTTTCTACACATCTATGAGGGGGATGACTCTAACGGACCCCTAATCAGCAGCCTTCAGGGGAACCAGGCCCCTGAGCGCATTGAGAGCAGTGGGAACAGCCTGTTCCTGGCCTTCCGCAGTGATGCCTCCCTTGGTCTGTCTGGTTTTGCAATTGAATACAAAGGTAAGCACCCTTCAGCCTGTATCTCTTGTTTAACCATTAGAGCTTTGATATGGTATGGTGATATATGGTATTACAAGCCACTGCACAGTCCTTCATCTTTGTCAGAGGAACCTCATCTCTTGAAAAAAAAACTGATAAAGGTTAAAATGAATTAGGGCACATTTCATACTGATATCAGAGAGCTTCAGGAAGCATTTTCTATGCTTGGACCATTTTAAAATAACAATTATCACTTCTGGACATGCCTTATAGCCTGGCTCCAGCTTGGCATGAAGCAGTGAGCCAAGGACAATTTGAGGGGGGAAAACTTTTATATTTTATATATACCCACATTTTAGGTATTGCATGAAAGGCTGGTTAAATGATATCACTATTGTATCAAGATTGGCTAGATGTGTGCTTTTCCAACCTACGATCGCATTCTAATGCCACTTTTTAGTTACTAAATCCTGTCATCACTGCCTGTCACTAAACCTACACAGGGCAGCAAAAGTAGAAATCTTTTTTGAGGGAATATTCCAGACAAGGTCTGGACAGTTACCACGTAACAGGGAAACATCTGTCTTTTCCTCCAAATTTACTACAGTAAATAATTACTGCACAGTAGCATTTAGTTAGCTAGCCAGTTCTAACTAAAGATAGCCTAAATACACAAATAAAAATGAGATCAATGAAGGCTACATGCACCCAGAATTAAACCATTTTAATTACAAAGCAAATAATTTCATGGAATGTCAGTCTAATCTGCAAATGAATGAGACGTCCAATAAGATGCATATCTTCACCAACTAAACAGTACCATTGACAAAAGTCCAAAAGACAGTTGCAGTTCTGATGTAGCCTGTTTTGACTACATGTAGAACAAAGGCAAAAACATTCAGTGTGTAATATTTAAAGGTAAAATGTCAGTTAGCTCAGTGTAGTGGAAGCCTGAACGTGGCTTAATTAGATCATTACGTTAATCATTATAGGTTACATGCACCCAGACAGTCTAATATAGTTTAATGTAATCTCCAAAAAGTCATAACTAACTAGTGTACGAAAACTTGTTAATGATCGGTCTCTTCGCGAAGGATCTGAAAATTGAAATGTTACTGTCTTGAAAAAAATAAAGGTTGAAGTAATGATTGCAGATCTTACCTTAGTTTGTTCAGAAAAGAAAATCCTTTTTAGTCTCTTTTTTTGGCTAAGATCTCTTATACCTCTGCTATTTTTCACTGCTACCACAAACAAACCAGCAGTCTGTCAGTCATTCCATTATCTGCTTGGGGGCTGTGTATTTACCATCGGGATAGAGTAGCAATATGGACCAGCCGCTGATTGTACGCAACAATGGGAGATTGACACATAATTAGTAAAAATCTCTGTGGTGTAATATAATAATATATTCTACTTTTGAAAACCCAAAACAATTCCAGTGTCTTACAATGATGACAATTTCACTCATGTTCCACTACTTAATGATCTTATGCTGTTAAAGTCCATGTTTTGCATTTACATTTAATGTCAGCTTGGTTTGATGATCTTGATTTTAAAAGTTATTATTTCTCCCATTACTCAACCTTTTTAAATACCACATATGACCGAATAGCTACGAATATGGGCCATTCTGTGAGAAATCATATGTCATGTGTTCATACCTGACGCACGGAAATTGTACCAATTTTTTGTCCCCTTGTCAGTTGTGTTCCTTTTTTAGCAATTAAATTTATAGATAGTTTTGAAATCTGATTACTTCAAGCCGTGAAAGTTTCTGCACTGAAGCAATGCTTCAGTTAAATATATGTAATGTAAATGAATCAACCAAAGATAACAATCTGCAATGCTGGTTGCATATTTACTGATGTACATCATGATAAACTATATGAACCATTGTTTCAGTGCTATAAATTTAATAGCTTTATCTGAGTCAATGTTGATTGATCAGGATTAAAAACAGTTTTCAATGCCTAAAAAATGAACAGTACTCCCTGTGAGTTCAGGGGGACATACAACAAGAGAAATGCTCGAGCCATAATCGTTTGCATTGTTTCATCCTGTACATATTAATAATTGGCAGGTGGGGACATTGGTTGATTTGTGGTGGAATGACCCATATGAATGTATTGATTAATTAAAAAAACAAAAAAGCTATTTTAGCTATTTGCTCTTATACCTGCAAGAACTTTTCAGTAACTAATTAAGGGAGGTATATTTCCAAAGTAAAAGACGTGGGTTAGCAATATGCACTATCATAGCATTGCTATTCTATTCCATACAAGATTAACTTAATACCAAGGCCAAGATAAAAAAGAAAATATAAGGCCCTATGATGTGTAATCCACTTCAAACTGTTAATTGCTTTGAGATGTGATACTATTTCAACAGCTGCCTTTTTTAATAGGATTAAATCTACAAACATTACATTTTCCCTTGCAGTATTGAAATCTATATTGTAATGTTCCCTCAAAAAGCATCTGCAGGGCAAAGATGTTTTTTTTTTTTTTAATTTAAGGAAGGCAACCTAGCCCTTTTCATGTGCTGAGTTTAATCCCTTCCACTCTTTGGAGTACACCGCACTATTGATTTGAGCAGCCTTACCATGTAAATTGCTTTTGAGGCAATAATAAAGTAGTCATCCGATAAAGCAGGGCATATAAGACTCCTAAATACTAAACACATTTTCTGCACTGAGTACTTTTAAAATGCTGCACAAAATATCCTTTTCAACTTTTTCCAGAGAAGAATCAACAATGTTTAATTTCATCATTGACTCAAATGAGACAAAGGCAAACCAGTGGACAAGGGTGTGCTTGTGCCATGCTTCCCTCAGAACAACAGAGAATTTGCTTCCAGAGTCTCCCTCTATTTTCTGGCTTTTGGACTGGCCAAGGAGCTGAGACAGACCCCTAAAGGATTTAGCATTAAGACAGCAGTAAATTGAACTCTTATCGGAATCAACTTTGACAACAGCAACAGACTGTGTTTAAAGCCCTGGTTGATTGGTGGACTTCATGTTTATTTGCTGGTAAACAATGTTGTGTTGTTGTGAAAGAGAGAGAAAAAAAAACTGAAAGTTGTTCTGTTGAAACAAGTTTGTTTTTTTTTTTTACATTTTCCAGTCAAATTGTCACAGTTCAAATTGCCTGTTGATTGTTTATGGGTATTGAGATTTTTCAGCGATCACCTGCAGTGTAGTCGTGAAATCTCACGAAAATACACGTTGTCAACATGTTAACTTTACACATATATGCAAAGACATGTAGGAACAATCACACACATATTTCTGAATGTGTCTGGTCTTTTGTTCTTGACTGAGACTAAAAGCAGTTGCAAGAGGAGGATGACAGAAGCAATCAAGAGCAAAGTGGTTTCTTTTTATCTGCTTTTACGCAGATCATCCAGTTCTTAAATATTTTTTTCTTTGAATAGGAATTGTCAGCTACTCTTGAATTTGCTATGACACATCTTTTCATCTCTTTGGGCTCTCACTTTTTCTCCCCAATGAAGTCATCATGTTCGCCATCTGCACCCCTAGTTTTCATTAATAGACACAGAAATCTACTTTTCTAATTTTTTGCTTAGGAACGAGTATGAAATGAAGAAATATATGTGATATTGCACTTCAAAAATGCCTTATCACTCATTCCAAGTCTCTCACTCTTTCTCTCTCTCTCTCTGTCTTTCTCTCTCTCTCTCTCATTTTTTAATTATCACAAGTATGTTCTGCTATAAAAGTTGAACCTCACTAATAGGGAAATACAGACTTGTAATATGGTTAAAATCTAGCATTACAGGCATTATAAGCTTCACAAGACTGGTGGTATGACTGCCATTTGTAAGCCAATTGCAAACAAAGCCAATGTATAGTATCCCACAACTTGTTTTACTGATCATGGACTTGAGTGCATGGTATTGCAATGTTTTTACATGTTTTATTGTGGACAATCTAAACATTTTTTCACTTGGAAATTATTGGAGACAGGTATTTATTTGCAAAAAAAATGACATCTAGCTAAATCAAAGTTCAAGTATGTGAATATGCCTATGGACACATTAGCTAGCATGAAAGTTGGTCCATAGGTACCCAGTAAGTGACTGTTACATCCACAATACAGTTGTAGCAAACTGTCACCTCTAGAATCATTTGCACCCCTGGTAGTGATGAGCTAATATACTGGGCAAGATTGGCAGAAGGTAAAATGCACTATATTCTGGCACTCTAAGAATTCACAAAATTGTATGTGCATATACAGTCAGATTAATTTAGTGTTAAAATTAGTTGTGTTAAAATTTTTAATTTTCAATAAGTAAGATTTTATTCATGAACAATGGATGTAAGTCTTATTCGGCCCCTGTATTTGCAGATATATCAAAATTGGATTACTATACAGAATCAATTTAGGTGATACAAAAGTATCATTCTTTGTGCTGCTTAATGACACTATGTTTAGACTTAAGCTTACATCTGTACTTTTCATGGCTATCCTTTTGTGTATACTTGTTGTTGTCCCAGTAGTTTTATGCCTCATACTATTCACTGAGTTATACTGTAATTTCTCTCTTGTTATAGAGAAACCACGAGAGGCATGTTTTGACCCTGGGAATATCATGAATGGAACACGCCTTGGGACTGACTTCAAACTGGGGTCAACTGTCACATATAACTGTGATTCTGGGTACACTACAGTGGGCTATTCAACAATCACATGCATTATTGGGACTGATGAGAAGCCGATCTGGGACAAGGCCCTCCCCACATGTAAAGGTAAGGCACCTGATTTTACCTATGTATTAGTGATGGGAAGAGTTATCTTGTGATTTAGTTCAATATAAGATATGAGGTTCATGACATCACCATGACTCGATAGACCCTAATAACAATTCAGTGACATGTATATTAAGTATGAATATTCAGAATTGATATTTAATTTTTAGCCATGTGAAATACAAAATAAATTCTCATTTGACGAAAGCTCTCTACTAGACAATACATAAAGAGATCAAAGTGACAACAGGAATTCTCATGAAGGCGTTTGATTACCGCCTGCAGCCATTTTCAAGTTCTAGTAATCTAGGGGTGTGTTCCAATACTTTTTCTTGTCTTCTCGTCTCCTCCACTCTTCTCCTACCCTGTAAGTATGTAAAGGAAAGGAGTGGAGGAAACAAGTGGAGGAGACGAAGAAACAAGGAGATAAAACGTAAATTGGAACAGATAATCCGATTAGCCCTTCATGAAAGTCGATCTTGGCTACTGATGAAGTCATGTAATTTCAACTGATTCCGAGGATACCTAAGCCAATCACGCTTGTCATCCGCTGCTGGCCCTTTTTATTCATTAAACTATGAACGTCAGTTTCTTCAATTCTGCCCATGGGTTAATATAAACATATGTACAAGGAAATAAATAAAACTGCCACTGCAGTAACTTGCTCAGTTTTACATTGGTAAAATAACCATTCCCAACTCAAATGCGGAAATATATCACGTCAATGTGGCTATGTGTAAAAAAAGCAAACAGTAATGTTTCCCGATTAATGTAAATTATCCGATTACCCTTTACTGTTCTGGCACTTCTACTTAAGGGCTGATAAAGCCCGTGTCATGTTTCAGAACTTTTTGATGGTGACATATTCTGTCTGATGGTCTTTTAATCTGACTGGTTGTGAACACAATGGTGTCACCCAGAAATGTTAAAAGACTTCTGTTTTAGGATACACCCTACCAGAGACACGGAGAGATATTGGTGGTTGTAAGATTATCCCAGATCATCTCGTTTGTGGTTAAATACCAGGGTACAATACAAAGTAACAAATATCGTAATATCATTTTCTGACTTACGAAATGGATCACAATATTTTCAGATATTTTTGGATTTAGATTTATTGTCCCATCCCTATTATGTATATATAGTTCTTCCTGTGAATTGATTTGTTGCATAAATTCGCAAACTGAGCAAATGAACACAGTCATTCACCGATAGACAAAATTAGCAGATGGCAATGCAAACTGAACACTAGTCACCAGTCAGCTTAATCCAGTGTCTAAGCAACATATCCTGACAAACACATACACACTCGCTCACACCTGGACCTCTATCCATGTATAATTCTTCCCTTGTAACTCATGGATATCTACCATGCAAATGGGTTCCCGATTTACTATGTTGCCTCAAAATTATAGCATGGCCATCCATGACATAACCAACTGCACGCCAGAGAAAAAATAACCAGCAAAAATACTCACAGTCTTGCAGGCACAAAAAAACAATTTGTCTTAATTTCACAGAAACTAAAAACTATTGTCTAAGGAATTTGTACAGAGGGGCAGAAAGTTATTTAGTTCTTTGCAATAAATGACAGCATCAGTATGGGAAAACCGATTGGGGAGCAGTGATAGCAAATTAGCAAGCAGCATCTAACTAATCATCACAATTTAAAGGTTGAACCCACTCCAGCCAAACTTACTTCCTGATTTGATGTGAAAAATACTTATACAATGGAAGCACAGAACAGTAATGCAAGACTGCCATTAATTTGGAAAAAGAAAGAACTCTTCACTTGCTTAGTAACTTTACTAATAGGATAGCTCTGAAATGATGCAAAAACATACACCATGACATGTAGGAAATCATTTTAGGAGGAAGTCAGACTTTAATTGACTTTTATGGTCCAATCATTTTTAAATTTTCTGAGTGTAATCATTCTGCAACATTATTTTCAAATAGGACTTGCCGCTAAAGAAATCATGATAATTGGGCCATGCCTTTATACTTACTCTAATAGGGTTAATGAGTAATACCACCGGCGCACATGTCAGTATTAGTTTTTCTCAGAAAATCTGAAGTATAAATAAAACAACGATTTTAGAAGATAACGCTGAACAACATAAACGAAACAAAAGCCCCTTTTACACATGCACTGCAACCCTGAACTTTTCCGGACATTACCTGGAGGAGCTGTATGCGTGAACACAAATGTCCGAATCAGTCTCACTTAACACTACACAGACTTTATTCTGCTAGCTTTCTAGTACAAAGTCTGAGTAATGTCCTGTTGAGCCCATGTGTGAATACAGCAGGTAATTTTCCTGAGAATTCACAGTGAGCGAGTGGGCATGTTGATGACATTTCTTTCATGACACTGGCACAAAACGGGAAGTGAAGTCGCTTTGTACTCTTTTCTGCTTGCCTGTATATTGCTTTCCACTCTTTCGTTCGTATTGCGGATGCATCCACATACATGTAGTGTTGATATCAACACAAAAACAATCATTGCTATGGATGAGTCGGTAGCCTTATTCGCTATCTTCGATGTGCTGTAAACAAAACTCTGCGATATCCACAACATACGTTTTGCTTTAATGTCTTACCTCCTGCACGCTCTACGCAGATGCCACCCCTCGCCCAAACCAAATGGATTATTTCCAATAGGTGAGAACGCATCGGACACAGAAAATCTCCAGTTCTGTGCTACATGTGTGAAAGGGCAACTACGGAAAATGTCATGACCTGATTATCCAGACATTTGCTGGAGTTTGTATGTGAAAACGGCCCAACACTGCCCACTACCATTGAAAAAGAATCTCAGTATTGTTTGGATTAGAATTGATATTGGGTTCTCCTCAATGTCATGTGGGTGTGTTTAACCTTTGATTATTATTTAACCATTTTTAACCCTACCCTAGTTTTTGAATTCTTTATTTTATCCAAGTAATAGGCAGATATTCTGGATCTGTAATAGGTATCACCGCATGCCATGTACCAGTCTGCTCAGAATTTTGCTAATGGAAAATGTTATCATAAACCCAGACCAATAAAATACAGGGGGATATTTCATCATGAATTCATTTTAAAGAATAGTGTTGTGAACAGTAATGCTAATTTACGTATGTATCCGTATACAGCATGTGTTGAACACCCTTGTTGCATTGATTCTTTCACCTGTGTTTTCAAGAACCACCAGTCATTCTTTTGGTGTCAGTAACCTTGAAAGATGAGCAAATAGGTGAAAGACATTGGTGTGAGTCATTCTTTTTTGTCCTCAGTCGCACTGTCAATATCAAGCCAATTTTCACAGTGTTCTGCTTCAGCTGTCAGGCACGGAAAGGAACAGACAGTCCAAGTCCGGGCCTTAAGAAGGCCTGGGTCTGGGCTTTCATCATTATTGGCAGCTTTGCCAGGCTGGGTGGCGACAACTGCCACTCACTCTGTCTGTTCCTGCCCAGGGTCTCGACTGGGGCCCACACACATGCAGACAAGTGTTCCTGAAACCACATCTCTTTCCAGTTGTTACACTGTATACGTACTATTCCTGTACTGGCAGTTTACCCTAGCATGAGAAGAATGCATACCTTGAACCAGATACAGGATAAGGGTGGTGTGGGCATAGTGATGTTGCCACATCATGCACATCAGTAATTCCAGTTTATACATTATGTTTTGGATGAAAACACATCCCATGACACTACAAACATGAACTCCATGGACTACCTATAATATATAATTCTTGGAGAGCTTCCAGCACTTTGAATTGGAACATATAATGATGTAACTCAAAACAGGACATGACAGAACACCATAGCATGGCACAAGCTGTGTGCATGCGTATTCAAATGCTACTGACATCATTGTCATAGTCACTATAATGGAGCTGGTGCCCATTGTCTTTACCAAATGCAAGTTGATGGCATTATAATGTCAAATGTTGAGGCAAAAATGTAATATTTTCTGTTTATGGTACTTCTTTGGTATTATAGAGTGCATGGCTACATGAAAATTGAATAATTTAGCAAGGTAGATGTAATGTTTTAGTTTGTAGTACATATAGGATGTGAGATTTCAAGGAAAATATTAAGATGTGCCTAATCATTCCAATATTTCAAATGTGTCCTCATTGCCCTGTTTTGTCAATGGATAGCTGTAAGGTGCCAAAATGCTACCCTGACTTATTGCAGATTTTGTCATCATACCCTTATAATAGCACAGCTTGGAAGCAGGTAAAATTTGATTAAAAGGGCAACTGCCACTTGGGTTTATAAAATAAAAAGTGCACAGCAGATAGCACTGGCAATCACACTGCAAGCTAGGGGAGGAAACCAAATGTTTCATGATCCCAGCATATCATTTGTCAGTTTAGTTTAACTCTAAATTCTGAGATTGCTTGTTTTTGTCACTTTTACCAAATGATTTGCCTTGTCTTAAGCATGTTCCTAGCAGCCTATGTGAGTTCATTAAATAAGGAGAATTACTTGTTTCCAGCTGTTAAGGTTGATTGGAGCAGGTTTATGGATTTAAGTGGATCCAGCTGAAGAGGAAGAAGGATATATGCTCTCTACTGAACTGTGTTGTTTTTATATGCAGTATTTGTCTGTGCATCTCTGTGAGCACACATACACATATCACCAAAACTGCACACACTCACAGGCAGGCACACATGCCCACAAACTCTCACATGCACTCAAATGGCAGACAAAATTGTGCATCAGATTCTTATCCATTCACTGTGTGAGAATCAACTGGGAGTTTAATTGTTATGATAAAAGATTAAGCTAAATGTATGTGCACTTTGAGAGTTTTGTTTCTAAGAGCATGCAGAAAATAGTAAATTACCCAAAAACATCTGCCTCTGTCTCCTTGAGAGATTGAGGGAGGGAGAGAGAGAGAGAGAGAGTAGTGCTGAGGATATTCAGATGAGACAGACTGAGACAGGAGAACTCTGTTTGAATTTTAAATGCAATTGACCCAGGGATATTCTCTGGAAAAAGGTTTGTGTTTTTTCACAGTTATCATTTAAAGGAAGATGCATGATTGTTTATTTTTTAGTTGTGTAACATGCAGGCCTTTTGAAATATTTAAAGGTGGTCGGAATATTCCCCAATGGAATTTGTTTGGCTACACATACCAGGTGTACATCAAGTCAACTAGAAGGATTATTGTTTAATCATGTATAGTCAGCCAAACTTTGCTATGGTTTGTTACTCTCCCAAAATAAGTTGAGACAACTTTTAAGTTGCTCTTCTGATATTCAATCTGTAGCTGCTCAATAGCCTTGAAGAGAAAATGCTTACTAATGTGCCAGTGTCATCCTTCTGATGAAAGGGGCCCTTATTTATTCAATAATGAATGGAGGAGGGTCTTATCAGGAACTGAAAACCTCACAACATCCCTCCCCCTCCATTTGATAAACTCCTCTCTCCAACAAGGCTAGTTTTGTCAGTCTTGGGTCTGAGCTCTGAAAAGAATCTGCCATTTGAGTGGTTCTGTTTTAATATTGTTTGTGTCAGGGGGAAAACCATGTAGTTTTGATCTCTTTTATGACAAACAGAAGAAACTAACAGTGGCCATTTGCCATTTTACAAAACTGTTACTCTCTGATGCGGTTGAGAATACTGATGCATTCCAGCACTTCCTTCGGCTTTCAGACAACACTAATTAGAAAAGGGTGAGATCCCTTTAAATAATAAAGGATCCTCCTCCTCTCTCTTTCTTTCTCTTCCTCTCTCTCTCTCTCTCTCTCTGTCTCTTTCTCTCTCCTCTCTCCGCTCTCTCTCCCTGTCTCTCCACCAAACAGGTCTTTTTTATTTGTTTCCATAGTAACTAAAAGACTGCCTCTGTGCTCTTGAATGCGAAATCCTCCTTGACTGTAAATAGAAGGGGGGGAGGTGATAAATTTGTGGGTGTATGGCGCCTCACTGAGGGCATGCAGAGGTATGACAGCAGGGTAGCTTCACAGACAGTGTAGGAAGTGTGGGGACAGAGGGAGGAGGCCATGTGTTTGAGACTGTGGGTATGTGTGCAGTATGTTATCTGTAGCACCCAGGTGTGGATTTCCTTCCTCTATGGTAAGCCAAGCAAGCATAGTCCACAGGTAATTTCAGAAGCAGGCTTTGAGGGCGGAGACTAGAAGACCAGGTGGCAGACACATCTGTTGTCACAGTGTTCATGAAAGGAGAGGGCACATGAGGATTTTTAATACTGAAAAGGGGACCCCTTCAGAAGACTTGGTGACTAACAAAAGGCCTCAGTTAATCAGAGGGTGGAGCACTCATACTACAAGGTCTGATGATTTCTGTTTGTCTTCTGAACATCCTTTTATTGGTGTGTTTAAAAATGGTTGCTTTTGGCTGCCTAATTATTAAGTAATTGATTGCCACAAATTTGATATGAAATGGCAAATGCATAACAATTAAATTTAGATATTACTGCTTATACAAATAGACCTTGTAAGTTTGAGATTTCTTGAAAATGCCTAAATTAAATATATGAATGATTTCTTTTTTCTTAGAGTACTAGGGCAGCACTTTGACGAATTATTAAATAAATTGTTTAATATTACAGCCTGCTAGTGTAGTTTACAGAGCTACAGACTGCATTTCAATGGAAAATGTAAACATTTCTCACCATTATATCCAACTGGTTTTGAACTATACCGTTAATTAAAAAAACATTAAATAACAAAATATATTTTTTTCATTTGATTTGTACAGAACAGCCCATGACTTTGGATTAATTCAGATAGACTTGCATTCCCTAAGTGTTAGTTTTTAGTCTCACAAATGTGATTCCTCTCAGGTAGCATGTGCCACTCTCCAAAAAGAAGACACGCATTTATTTCTTGGACTAATTCCAAGATACTGTTTAGGATAATTAATGAGATCTATTACATAATCAACTTAAATAGGCACAGAGATCTGGTTGTGCAAATGGTTGTAAAAACATCAAAGCAGAATGGTAAACACATTACTTTTAGCACCATATTAAATAACAAATTGACAATTAATACATAGTCTTTTCAGCAAATGAGAGTTTGCAGGCTAATAAAAGTGCTGTTCTACTCCCATTATTCCAGCCAATGTTTGGCAGGAGCCAGGAGCTGACAATGAAGATGGATCAAAGAATAAGATGGCTGATTTTTCCCAGCCTTCATGATCATCGAACATATTTCTGATACCTGAATTTTTGCCTGTTCCATTGTGTGAAATTTCTTGTCTCAGGGCATTCTCCCCCTCTTCTACAAAGGGTTCCTTGGTTTTTAAAGAGTTCCTAAGTTTTTTTTTTTTTCTTTTTTTGTCTGGATAGTGTGAGGTAAAGGTGATGTGATCAAAGGTTCAGGGAAGGTTTGATATGCAGAGGATGATGATCCCTGGCTGCAGCTTGACACCGGGCCTTTTTTTTTTTGCACTCTGCAAGGTATTGTGGGCAGATGAAGGAGCAGACCTGGGGGAGCAGGAGCCGGGGGGGCTTAGCAGGGTGGAGGATGTGCTGAGAATCTCAATCCTGGATCAGTGTAGCGAGGACCAGGTGGATGAAAGGGACAACGCAGAGGCAGAGAGATCACAGAACGGAATAGAGTGGCAGCTATGTTGACATTCACCAAAGCGGGAGGGGCCCAGAACTGTATCAATATGAACAATAATGAGTAGAAAAGGGGTTTAACTGAGGATTGGGGATTAAAAAATCGGTTGTGTGCTGAAGTTTGTTTGCCATAATTGTGATGCAATTTTGAAACTTTCTGTTTCGGATTTTCTTACTATATATTACTCATAAATAAACAATTCATTTGTACATGACTCCCTCTGTCTAAATGTATACCTCTATTTTGATTGACCTTTGAGCTAGTGTATTTAAATGGATATCTTTATAAATGAGCTCGCCTTTGTCAGACTGTATTTTCTTAGTAAGTAAGGCTCCTAGTATGTCCAGAAAGATTGTATAATGTAGCTAAGGCCATTGCCACCAATATAATGTGTCTCTGTTTCCATTACAGACCACATTAACTATTTAGATATGCTTGAGGGTGCCAGTTTATCACATAGGGATTGATGAAAATAGTACCCTTTTATTCCTTCACACAAAGATGCGCTTAAATACTATTTAATATGTAGTACTATTGCTTGCTGAATATATTTTATAGAATTATGGTAAATTAAATATGCCATCCAGAAGATATGTAAACACCTAGGCAAATGGGAAAACAATGTGTATATATATATGTGTGTGTGTGTGTGTGTGTGTGTGTGTGTGTGTGTGTGTGTGTGTGTGAGTTAATTAAGTTGTTTGTAGTAAATAATGTAATAATGGATAATGTTTTTTCAGCACCTTGTGGCGGGCATTACACTGGATCTGAGGGAGTGGTGTTGTCTCCAAATTATCCCCACAACTACACAGCCGGGCAAACCTGCTCCTACTACATCACTGTTTCTGGAGAATTTGGTGAGTGTTCAATTATATTACTGAAATTACTAATGTCTAAATAAAATGTATTACCATATTTTTATCTGAATTTTTTATCAAATGTATTTTTCAAAGTAATCCTTTTTTTCACTTTTTATTTGAATTGTATGGTTCTGAAGATCATTTGCATCTCTTCAAGAAAATAAATAATCTTCTCATGCATTGACAATAAGATCTGCTTGGTTCCCAAAATGGAGGAGAATCTCAGGCACAGTTTAAGCCCTGAAATAATGGAAACATGCAATTACAGCACAGGGATAACACAACACACTGATTGGCCTTCCTCACCCCTTTCTGCTCCTTTTTCTGCTTTGTGTCTGACAAGAAGCGGGCACAACATGTGCAGCCGGTCCATAATTGTGCCTTTAATTACTTAAATTGTTTGTTTGTGCTCTCATCAGTTATTATTATATCCGCTCCAGGGCTTTTAACATATTCTTCACCAGATCTCAGCCTGTAGGCTGCCAAGATCCACAGATACATCGCACTGCTAGTATTGTGGAACAACACTGTCATATTTATATTAAAAAGACATGGTTATTTAAACAATACATGTATACATGTAGGGGAATTATGTTTGTGAATATTCAAGTACATGAAGATCAACATTGTGCTTAAATGTATATCACAATATGCATATGTATATAGTAATTACACATCCATTATGAAATAACCTACTGTACACATACATATTATGGGAGCTTCCAGAGGCACTGTCCTGCTAGAAGGCTTGACTTCAAAGTATGCTACTCTGCATGGTCATGCATTACATCTTGACCTTGCCAGCACCAGCTGGGGGTGAATGTGCCTTAGGAAATTCATAGCTGGCAATAGCATCCTGCACTCTCCCAAATGAACAGACAATGTAGAAATGATGCAGCGGGCTTATAAATATGAAGTGATGAACATGTCAAAAAAATAAGGAAACAAAGCAAATAATAAAAATTGGCTTACTAAAAATAATTCTTTGCAAGAGCAAAATGTTATGTTACAATGTGGAGCACCAGCAAGTACTTCACAGGTTTCTACACTCATTTGAACCATCAGAAGGCTTTCAGTTTACAATTTTACTTTGGGGACAGCTCTCAAGATTAAATACAGAGGTGAGAAACTGGTATTATTTTTGTTCAGAGTGGAAAACGCAACCATGCCAAAATTCAGATAAAGGCAATCAAAAAGGTATTGTCTTCTTATAGTGCACTGCAAAAATACAGTATCTCAGAGTAAATTTTACATTTTGCACAACACCTTTGAGTGTATGTGTATGAAATGATGGCTTATGATAGACATGATGGAATTTATAAACTACCAGCTTTGAAAGTGAGTAATGAATTTATAATGCAATCACAACACATTCATAAGCAGTCCATAGGATTACATGACAGCCTCTTAAAGAATGCATAATACTTTCCTTAAACATTACATAACAGTTTCAAAATTTAAATAATGAACCTTCATACCGTATTCATAAGCATTACATTAATAATTAAATGTATTTTTAATACTTAAGGCTGATTTCAATTGTAATACCCAATAATTTGGTTAAATTATATTGATTGTTTCGTGACGTATCTATGAGCATTAGCACATGATGAAAAGAGCACAGCAAGCCTACACAGTACAATTCCATAGAATTCCATGTTTCACAGATTGTTGTGATGATCATTAGATTAAATTGTTACCTTTTAACTATGTGTAAGTACATCACACATTTTTGACAAAGATTTCAGAGACATATTTATGTAATGACTGAAATGTACTCACATTCTTGGTGTCAGAACACATTTTTGTGATCTCAAGCCCGGCCATCACTATGAGAAAATATAACACACGCAAGCCATGTCCAACAATAACTAAGAATATGTAATCTTCAGGTCAGACCAAATTGCTTGTCAAACATTGCGTAAAATGCCAAAGTTCACTCTTCAAGAGGATCATATGCAGGTATTTGACTTTTTGATAAAACATAGAACAGGACAAGTTGGTGAGTGTTTGCTAAAAGGAAAGGAATAAAAGAGATTGCTCACATAATGGTCTTGCTAACCAGCTGTTCTGTTTGTGTTTACACCATGCAATTCACAGCAGCAGGTTAGCCTCTGTGCTGTGTAGTCTGTTCAATTCTTTGTTGTCTCGTCTAATTCAGGAACTCCAGTGACAAGACACAAACAAACAAACAAACAAACAAACAAACAAACAATAAATAAATAAATAAATACATACATACATACATAAATAGTTGGCTCAATCAGAAGTTTGAATTCCGATATTGTGGTTATCTTTTTGTCAGTAAATGGAGAGGAAACACCATGAAACAGGTACATAGGTGAAATGTCACTGATTAATGTTTATCTTAAAGAATCACTTTAAATGCACAACATGCCATGCATTTAATTTTTTTTTTAGTGGTTCAAAAAAAGTTGACCATGGTAGGATTCATACTTACAGTCTACATTCCATCTCCAAAACAGTTCCTTGGGTTGGTGTATGTTGTGTCCTGTTGCAAAGAGATTGACTAAGGCAATTGGGTGGCATTCTGTTTCACATGGTATGTAGGTGAGTGCAAGTAATAACATTCTGGAAGGCTTTATGGACGTACAGTATTTGACTCAGTAAGACAGATTTAGCATCTCACAGGCATGAGCCATAGTCTCACATGACAGCAGTGGATATTAAGTGGAGCTGCCTCCTTTGATTGTGGACAGTAACAGTGGGGTGCCTTGAACAATATCATGGCAACAGTGTTTACATGCACTGTAAAAAAAGAACAGTTGAGAATATTAAAACATTCAAAGCAACCTTATGCAGTAAGATTTTTGAGTTTTCTCAATGATGTGCCATGCGATTGCCCCAACTACTATTACTTTGTTGTTCCAACTTTTAGTTTGTTCTGTTAATAGGCATCACTTTTAACTCTTCATTCTGCAAATGCAGGTTTGTTTGTTCAATAAATGGTGTTGTTCACAGAACTACAAAAAGCTGATCAAGAACATAATCGTTTTTCTTTCCACTATGTTCAATTTTCTTTTTCATTGGCAAAAAAATATGTAGTTTAAATTCTCAAATGAATCCATAATACTAAATGTTGCACATTTTACATCATACTTTGTTTCACTGTTACTCAGCTGTGTATTTTATTTGTTAGGAAAATAATAGAAGTAACATTTTTGAGTTGCAATTATTTGGAGCTGTGGTCGTGTTGTCATTTTGATACTGCCTTTCCTACAGGCTTTTAGATTGTTGACCTTTGTGCATTAGGCCACTGATAGGATAATAAGATAAGATAATACATCTATGTCAGTTCTTTTAGCCATGAGCGGACATCCAGGCTCCCCAGTCATTTAACCATGACATTGTTTTTAGCTTGTTCAAACCATAGGCAAGTAGAAAGGGACCACTCATTGGTGTCTTGAAAAAGAAAATTTGGAGGCTATGTATCCTTGACAAAAATCATTTTCTTGTTAAATGGTGCTCAAACTTTACGTGCAGAAGATGATTTTATTTCTTTTATATTTTATCTCTGAAATGTTTTCTTGACAGTGATTTGTGATTTCTTACTGTTAGAAACATTACCACAGAGTAATTGCCATTGAGACACTAGCACAATGTGTTGTAAGTGGATTTTAGCTTGTGAGCAGACAGAAGTGCCAAATTCAAACGTATATGCAATTAGTTATGAGACAATCAATATATTTATATTTTTAATTACGAACAGGGTCATTGAAATGTCATGTCTTGAATTGATTGCCTATATTTTCTGGCAAATGTGGTTATTCCAGTTTGCATATCCAGATGGAATTCTTTCCAGCAGAACCACTGTGATAATACATGAATCAATTATGCAGTATGAATGCTCATAATCATATTGAAGTTCCCATCTATCATCAGTTGGTAAAAGCTCTGTGACACCCTGGATCACTGGGCACTTAATTATTCTGTCGTGTTTCTATTACCAGTGCTAAACAGGTAGTAACTCCATTTTGCTTGTTTTCCTCTATCTCCCCAGTGGTGTTTGGGCAGTTTGCCTATTTTCAGACAGCTATGAATGACTCGGTTGAGCTGTTTGATGGGGCTAACCAAAATGCCAGGCTGCTCAGCTCCCTTGCTGGGTCTCATTCTGGTAAGTAATGGTTTTCTTCTCTTGTATCTTGAACACAAAAAAACCAACTGAATTCTTGAATGAAATCCTTGATTTTTATTGTTCAGTTAGCAAGCAATTAGAGGTATTATTGCAAGACAGTCTTCAATCACATGTCTGAACTGTAGCTGTATCCAAAATTATAAGTGGGTAATCTCATTAAAGAAAAGATTTTTGCTTTTTAACCTCATCAAATGGCCAATGCATTCCTATTACATGGGTACAAAATCCTGTTTTTGAAACTGAAATCCAGAAAGAGGAATTACAGAAACTGTTTGATAAACCTCTACACCAGTGTCATTTTGTGATTTTGTATCATTCTTTAAAACGCCCCCTTTAAAATGTAATTATATTAAATGCAGTTTTCAGCTTATTTATTTTTTGGAATTATTATAAATGGCCAATGGTAATACAGTGGCTGAGAATATATCACCTTTAATTCCAGCATTTCTATGAGGATTGATGGAGGCCATTGGATATAAGCTGTTTATTTGGCACATTTATACTTTTATTTTTTATGGTCTGTGAGGCAACTGCATATTTGTTGGGAATGCACTGTATTTTTTGTATTTTTATCCCATCTCTTTAAATTGTGGCTCTGCAAAGATGTGCAGGGGATATACCTCAGAGCCTACAGAAACTTCTCATAAGCTGAAAAAAATATGATATGATGAGACTATTATGCATCTGAACAATTTATTTCAAAGCAACAACTGTGTCAATTCTACTGTACTGCTGTTCTCTCTCACTCTCCCTCCTCTGTATTCCCCACATTGCTTATTTTGTATATGTTTTGCTTTTGCAGGAGAGACCTTGCCTTTGGCCACTTCAAACCAAATTATGCTGAGATTCAGCAC
This sequence comes from Albula glossodonta, assembly GCA_019788955.1. Classification (NCBI taxonomy): domain Eukaryota; kingdom Metazoa; phylum Chordata; class Actinopteri; order Albuliformes; family Albulidae; genus Albula; species Albula glossodonta. Next base: position 7,390,629 of record JAFBMS010000020.1, on the reverse strand, counting down.
AAAGAATGGCCAAACTGCTAAGGGTTTCCACTTTGTTTACCAAGGTAAATGTACTGTATGCATATCATGATCCAGGCAGTAACAGGTTGATACACTAGCTGCCTGTGCCCTTTGTACAGTATGACACACAGAGGACCTGAATGCAAGATAATGATTTAGCCTGTAGCTCCAAGCTCATGTGGGCCGTATCCCTGTCTGTATCAGCATTGTAGGTCACTGGGCTTCCAGTCTTTTCTGATGATAAGTTATTATTATCCACCTCATACTAAAGCACTGAATTCTACACTGGCACTATCCCTCCAGAGAAAAGGTGTGAACTTCGGCTGAGGCACAAGAGGGCCATGGTCAATGCATTCTCCATTTACATTATCATGCAAACTGTCCTTTACACTAAATTCATTGTTTAGATAAGAGGAGCAAAACATTCACTTCCCCAGAACTCAAGAAGCACCGCTTGAGAACATTGATGTTTCACCACAGAGACTTACAGCTGGTTTGTTGTGATGAGTCATGTTGTGGAGAAGTGAGGATCCGTGAACAGCTCCTTCATCTTTAGGAACAGCCTTATACTTCATGAAGCTAAAACAAGGGGATATACTGATTAGCTGACTAAGTGCCAGAATTACAAATCATTTAATGTGTTTATTTGCATTTAAACGAATGTAGTCTTGTTGTTTTAACAATAGGCCTTGTGAACAGTACCGTCACTTGACAATTGTGGTAAAGGTGAACAAGCCTACCCTGTACACTTTGTAACTTGTACAGGATCTCACCTCATTACAAAATGAACTGTTAAGAGTTGCTATTGTTGCAACATTTAAAGTTGTTTAGTGACCTTCATCTGCATAATTACTTTCAGTAAAGAGCCCCAGTAAGCATAGTACATAAGTGAACAACTGGTGATAATTGGGGAGATTAGATCTTATCTTTGCATATATTAATGGATTATGATAAAAGTACATTCTTCTTCTTCTGAATATTATTATTATTATTATTATTAGTTTTATTATTATTATATCAGGTGTTAGCTACATTGCAAGCTACAGTCATAGGTTGTTGAAAAGCACAACCATATTCATGATCCTGTCTATACTCTGTATTAGCATGCTATTTTAATGTAAGTGTCCAGCGTTCAAAAGACACAATTGAGATAGTTATTTTGTAATCTGGCAAATCATTGTTGAAGATGGGGGCATGCTGTGTCAGAATTTATGCAGTGATTTCTGATGAAATCAAAAGCATATACAGTCATTTCTGAAATGGAGAAATCATTTTGTGTAAACTGCAGGATATAGAAATCCATGCACAATTGTGGACAGATAGATATGGGAAATATTTAACACCATGTGCAGAAGCATTCTGCTGTGAGTGGATAGAGATTCACTCATTATGATCAGAGACAAAACTCATATGTCAATACCAGTTGTAAACAGGGCCAATCTGTTGTGTAGTTATGCATCACTGACATTGTGAAACATGAAAAAGTGTCAGTGAGGTTTTATGTTGCTTTCAAAGTGTTCTCATATAGTATTTTAGAATATGTCACATCTGCTTTATAATTATCATACTAGTGCTATCAGTGACAATATTAGTGGCATTTGTTTTCTATAACATTACTGTTGACAGTTTTTCAAGCATCAATTGATACATACCTTCCATGACCCACATGTTTGTTTGTTGTTTCAGCGCAATAAAGGATATCTATTATTCTATTAAATAGTTATGAAAAATAAATCATACAGCATAATTTGCTTCAATAAGATTATTAAAACTTTAATTAGTGCCATTTTAAGTAAGATACATTAAGAATTGAATGTTGAAACACAGATGGAACACTTTAATTTGTCAGGGTTTAACCATGCAGGTCCTACTTATCAATTTGGCATGGTCTGGCTTTTCAAAACAATACTTTATTCAGAGGTAAGAATTACAAGCTCTGTTCATTTGTTATAACATTTTTGGGAGGGATACCTGGTCTTGAATTTATTTAACAACTTTGTTTGTATAAAGTAAGTTCCATATGCACTGCACCTCCATTCCAGATGGGATTAACAATCCAAATCAAGTAGTGCAATGATATAGCTGAGAAGAGATGAAAGAAAATTAAAAAAAAAATATGAAGGGGAGGTCACAATTAGAGAAATTACTATCCTAAACAAAAAAAACTAGACCATGTCACTGAAAGCTGCACATACAAATAAACCAAAACTATGGGGCAACAAACCAGGAAGCTAACACAGAGAGCTCATATTGAACTAAGTATGGTGCAGCAAGTCTGAATGATAATACTGACAATTTTAAAATTAATTTTAATTGAAAATTGCAGTTAATGCAGCTGTCACATTAGCATAAATGGGTATGTGTATAGCTACTAGAAGCTGCAGAAGATAGGAAGTTACATTTGCTTAAATGTGCAACCACACATCATAGCCAGCCTGATCACTTTACCCCCAGCTTTCAGTTTCCACGCAAAAGCTTATCCTAGGCAAGGATAAGGGAATTAAAATGTGTCCATTCACACAGGTACTTATAGCTAACTTTGTAACAAAATTGCTGAATAATAGGCACATTGACAGCGTGATATCCCCTGCTTAGGTCCATGCAAATAAATCTGGGGATTGAGCCTTGATGCACACATGAGTGCAGTCCACTGTAGATGTAGAGTAGGCTGGAATTATTTATTTCATTTGTTAATAGAAATTTGACTGATTTAACCACTTATCAGTCCATTGTGAATTTATCAATTTGTACCAAAACAGTAGTATGTATGGATTGAAATAACATATATCTATTTTTCATCATATCTATGCAGTTTGTCATCATATTTCAATGGTATTTCAATAGCTGACTAACTAATTTACATTGTACTAGTGAGATATTTATTTAAGTATGGTCTTTTAGCCCATTTAATTTAGCTCTCTAGATTTGGCTATCTCACCATGTGTATAGTGGTCCTTAAGTCATCAACAACTGCAAACTGAAGAGTGAGATTGTCAATGAGGGATTCCCTTGTGTTTTTATCCAAAGACTTGAGGCCTGTAGAACTTTTGGCTTTGATGTTAATGTTTTGAGTGCATTGACTCATCACTACTTCCAGCCATGGAAAATCTTTGCTTGTCCAACCTCTCAGAAATGTGGATGAACAATCCATTTTTCAATACCCAATCTTTATTTTTACAAAGTTATGTGTGTAAATTCACATTTCTGCTGGCTCAGGTGCAGCAATGTATTGCACCTTACCTCCGAATTCAGCTTTGACAAAATACAGAATACAGACCTGATACATGGTTCTGTTTGTACTGAAACATGTCTATTTCAGCTACTGTATGAACAGGGTATAAAGAGATATGGTATAGCTTTACAAATACATTTTTATAAAATTCTAAAGGTGAACATATTCTTTACCAGTTCTCACTTTTTTGGTATTATTAAAGGTAATGCTTAAAATAAAGGTGTTTTCCTGGGTGCCTGTTTAGTGTTATTTCTGCATTGTAAAAAGTGCTCCTTCCAGATTTCCATTGATGGGCATTTCAAACAATTCTTTGAGTTTAAAGATGCAGTAAGTCTACTGTAATGACATAAAGACATGGTCTATGAGGAAAATATTTGATAGAGGAATTATTGCCTTTCTATATCTACCCTTTGAGTATAGTAATGATTGTGGAGAAGGGGAGAATCTTGAGTACTGAACAATCACAATCCTAACCAGTTTTTTTCTTAGGATTGAGGGGGAATGTTTTTGTTGTTTTGTCAATATCCCAGTAATTTAATGCAGAATTTCCAGGCTGGGTGAAAAAACACAGCTAATCTCTCAACTACATTTTTCTCTCTATAGCAGTGGTTTTTGCATTTTTGAGCAGACTTTAAGCAATCAATAAATTGTGTTCTCGCAATTTTGGGGAACTTTCCTTTTAATACAAAATTCATTGAAAAATAAAAACAATATTTAATAGCAACAACACTGTGACAGTTGACACAATATTATTGTCTATGAAGTGGTCTTGTAGTATGTATTAGTGTCTATTTGTTGTTGCTTTTTTAATGATAGGAATCCCTTTACAGAAAAATACAGATTGTGTTATGTCTGTCTGTCCAGCTGTTCCACGCACTAGTGACACCCAGTGCAGCTCTGTTCCAGAGCCCAGGTATGGGAGACGAATTGGGTCGGAGTTCTCTGCTGGGTCCATTGTTCGGTTTGAGTGCAACCCTGGGTACCTGCTCCAGGGATCAAAAGCTATCAAGTGTCATGCAGTCCCCAATGCCCTGGCTCAGTGGAACGACACCATACCTATTTGTACAGGTGAGTCGCCTCTTTAATGTACACAAGTGAGCAGCTCCTTAAATGTGTTGCTGTTATATATGCTGCAACTACATCAGCTGACATCATCATTGCTAGGCATTATATTTAATCAAACCTGTGCTTGCCCTGTACTTTACCCCCCAAACACAGGCATTTCTGAATACCTTTCATTGAACACAAGCCTGCTGTTTTCCCACAAAAAGTTTTTTTAAAATGTATCAAACTGTCAAAACAGCCTTATTTTTCCAAATTGTCAGGGAGTTTCTTACCACCACCCCCACAGATCAATGCTACACCTTATATAGTATCTGCAGGTAGATAGTGTGCAGTAACTCCTTTCACTGTTGCTAGGCGATCATAGGATAGTGGAAAAAAGTGAACAAAAATAAAGACAAGACTTGGAAGGATGCCAAAAGCTTTGAACTAGGTCATATAGATCAAACTGACATATTTTTGCATATTTAAGAAATCTAGCTCTGGGAATGTATGAATATCAGGAATTTACAAGTATGTGAATAATGGTATGGAACAAAATGAGTTATGGCACTGCTGGAAGGGTCTATTCAGCTCCTAAGAGTATGCAGGAGGAGCATGGAGCAGAATAATGGGTGGAGCATGGAGAACTAACCCATTGATCCATCCACGAACCCATCAGTAATGAAATACCAGTGACCACTGGAATCTGGAAAAACCCACCCTTTTATATCAAAGATAACATGTGATTCAATCAAAACTCCATCAGATCTTTCCCAGATTCACCTGACACCATGTCACAACAAAGCAACTTTTTTTGCTAGATTTGTTTTTCTAAGCTACATGTGTTCTTTTTCCAAGTCAGCAAAGGTAGATATCAAGCTATTTTACAAAGCTTGTTTGAGAAATGAAAAGTAAAATGAAGTTTTCCGGTTTCAGTTACCACAGTAATCTGAACTGGCTTTGTCCAGGTTCATGAAGCCTATTTAACATTGATACAATCTTGTTGCTGTTACCCAAGTCTGGCTTGTTCAGTTGAGCTGAATGTGAATGCAAGCCAAGTCTTTACAGGCACAGGAGAGACAGGACAATAGCCTGGGAAGTGTAGGAAGAGAGAAATGATATTTAACATCAGTGTAACAATGTATTTAGCTCAAGTGGAAGTGTAGATTTATAAATTCGCCTCAGAGGCTTTATAGAAAAAAAAAAAAACAGGAGACTCTTAATATGTAAACTGAACCCTACATCACCTCCTGGAAGAAATTATGAGGATGGTAAACCTTTTCATTCTCCTCCAGGTTATCACATATATAGTAATTAGTGAATCGTTAATGATATGTTAAGGTTATTACTCATTAATCCAAGTCAAGGTTTCCCAAACTCATCTCGAAAGGCTAAAATGCCTATCCTCTAGTAGAGGACATACCTCACATCCTCAATGGGGAGGTTAAAGGTTATCTTTGCTATCTAACACCCTTGACATACCCATGACAGATTAGCAAGGAAGAAACTAATTAATACACTCATATAAAGAAGCTTGTATAAATTAACATGCTATACCATGGAACTACGTAAAATAGCTGTTATCTATTTACTGCAGTTGTGATATGTTATATGATGGAAGCCATGGTATTTTTGAGACAGACAAGGTCCATTGCACCTGAAAACCTACAATATGATGTCTATGCAACATGAAGGTACAGACAAAGTATTATTTTAAAATCATTTTTGCACTTACCGAAGCCTATAGTGAAAAGAGCATTCCATGGATTTGCATTGTGAATAGGACTATGTGTGGATTGGTAAAATGAGGGGACCAGTCTGTGGATCTCTGTATTTCTATAGTGAAGAAAGCAGTGTTAATCCCTATGTAACTCTGCCCTCCATGTCTTTGCAGTTCCATGCAGTGGGAATCTGACAGAAAGGAGGGGCACCATCCTTTCCCCCGGGTTCCCGGAGCCATATGGGAACAGCCTGAACTGTGTGTGGAGGATCATTGTTACAGAAGGAGCTGGGATTCAGGCAAGAACCAGACAAGCAGCGTTGTGCTCATCAAGGGACATACACTGCATTGAAACAAAGTTCAAAAAAAGCTTTTTTTTTTATTTATAGCTGAAAGAGACTGTAACCTAATTAAACCACTAGTCATCCCACTGAAAATTTTAAATGATGGGAGCCCAACTGTGTGTATGTGTGTGTATGTGTGTGTGTGTGTGGGTAATAGTAGTAGCAATTATGGTACTTTTTGACTTTTCGGACTTCTCAAGAAGGAGGATATGGGTAAGGATTTAGCCACAAAATTAGAGTTCATGAGCTTGTATTTTCAAACAGAAGACTATAATATCTTTACTACAATGATTTCTTTGGCCTAATATGTATACTGTGCTGGTACCTTGCACAATGGTCAATTCAAGAGTAATCACTCACCTAAAGTAGCAGAACATAATTGAATATTTATCTTGACTTTCATAGACAAATGCTCATGTGTGATGTATACATTCCAAATGTATGTATAGCATATATTATTGTGGAATCAAAACAATGTTGTTGAATTCCTTTTCAGATCCAGGTGATGAGCTTTGCTACAGAGCACAACTGGGACTCCTTAGAAATATATGATGGTGGAGACATGACAGCACCAAAACTAGGAAGCTTTTCAGGTATGACCTTAATTACCCTTTATCAGTAATGAAAATTATGGCTGAAAGTTTCTCTGGTGTTGTTCTTTTCAATGCATTGCTGCCATCTTGCTAACAAGACCTCATGTAATCATTTCAGGTCTTTGTCCTGTCCAAGCATAGCCTGACTGTATCATCTATGTTTTGCATTAATGAAATAGTATTGTTCTGAAGATTAATAAAATATCCCCATGTATTGCTCTAGGTTATTGGTAAAAAAAAAAAAAAAAAAAAAAAAAAACATGGTTTATTCATCCTCTTATCTCTGCATGCAAAGACAATTGTCTCATTATCGGGCAGGTAGGATACTTGACCCGATTGATTGAGAGAACTTTTGTTGGTCTTTAAAAGCTGGAGGGGGTGATTCGTTTTTTTTTTTTTTTTTTTTGGTTCTAATCTAATCTCCAGAAAACTCGACTGAACAAATCTAATTAGTTCATGGATTAATGTGTCGAAATGGAATTGATTACCTTGTTCAGCTACGAGTAAGTTGCCTAACTGGCCAATAGGATACATGCATGGCTGGGTTTGATGGGGCATATAATGAAAAGGTGAACTTTGAAGTATACCAGGAGCGGGAGGGGATGTGCTCTCTTTGAGTCAAAGAGAGAACAGCCCTGGTGTTATCAGTGCAACTAATATTTCTGCTAAGATGTGCTAATTTCCACATCTGGTAGAGCATCAACTCCTCAGCAGGAGCCGGAAGAGCAAGCTGCTCCTTACGGGAGAGGGGGCTCATTTAACCTTTCTTGTAACTCCTGGTTGAGGGATTTGTGGCCCAGCTGAAAGCGATCCTTTCAAATTGCGTGTAATGAACTTGGCTCCTTGCTCAACAACAGCAGTGTGGTGGCATGCTGATGAAAGGTCAGATCACTGGGGAGTCACATGTGGTTGAAGGCAATGTCTGCAAGCTGTGGTTTCATGCCAAATAAAACTGATTACTTCACATTTGGTGCTGTGGCATGCCAAGGAAAATACATGAAAGTTGAATTTATAGATCTGGGGTGGGTTTCCTGGTAATGATGTATTTTAACGATTCACAAACTACTCTATGAATGATTTAAAGAATGTTCACTGAATTTCTTGGAGTGTTTCCCAAACACCATTGTAAGAGAAACACTTCAAGAGACAGTTCAAGAGTTACTTTTGAAGCTACACCCACCCTCCATGCCTCCTGAAAGTGTATCTAATTGATAGATACATACCTGATCACATTCATTATATAAATGTGATATCACTATTACACTAACATGCTTCAGTCTAACCACAGTAAGTAACATAAAGAGGAATGCATTTGTCCTTGGTGCAAAACTAATATGTATAGCTAGCTGCAGGTGAACAATAAATTGCTATAATCCAAAATTAAACAATGGTTCTGGATTGCTCAATTATTTCTGTGGGAAATGCAACACAAGAGTTGTGGTCCTGCTAGATAGGCCATATAATACTGCATCGTTCTTGTTGCAGACCTGGATGCGAAGTCCCAAGATGACTAGTTATATTTTCTTGATAAGATTCCTCTTGATAAATTCAACTGAGGTTGAAAAAAAAAACAAAACCTGTCAGAGTAGCCTTACAGAATCATGTTTTTGGCATATGCAGCAGCAGCAGCAGTGGTCAGTTGGCAGTGGCTCAGAAGTTTTTGAGGAAGAAGTTGGCTAGCTAGTGATTCCCTGCATCTGTGAACAAAGAAGGTACCTCAACAACGTTTTTTACACAGAAGATAGCAGCTAGCCTTACATTCCGTTATCAAGTTACATTTGTTAAATAAGAAAATGTATCTGCCGATTTCCCATTTTTGGAGTGGGGTCACCATTTTCACCTAATTGTACAGGTTTCCCAAAACCCATATCCCTATTTCCATTAAAATTAGGTTACCAGGCATGAAGAAACACTATACTGTGTATCTTATGTTATATGTTAACTTAATAAAGAGAAATAGGTGTACACCTTCTACAGGCTAGTGAACCATGTACCTGTTTTGCATGAGAAGGCTATCAATCACCTTCAGCATGAAAACAACCATAATATGACCAATGTAAACCTGCAAAGTATTCTTAATCCACAATGACTACAATTAATCATTCATCTATTATGCAATCAAATGTCCAAAATACACCAGAATTACACTGGTATGTATATGCTCTGTCTTTCCGTCAATTATCTTGTTTTGATCCAGTTTTAAAATTAAACATCTATGCAAGATAAATTATTAATTATCCTACAATAGTATTAAAGCAACAATGGCAACAATGGCAATGGCAATCCATGATTTAACGTTTTCCAAGTGGGAAGTACATTATCACAGTTAACTTCATTAATGTGCTTGAGTACTGCAGGTATGAACATACAAGAACATTTGCGCTATTTTTCCTCTTATGAGTGGTCCTGGGTACTCATGGACATACAAGAGATTTCAAGTACTACTTGAGCTACCGACAATTGTGGGAAACAGGCCTTAAATGAACGATCATTCGTACGACCGATTTTACAATACTACTATCTTTACGAACACTTTGGGAAACCCACCCCTGGGGCCTCATTTGTAAACCATTCGTACGCACAAAAAGCGCTCCAAAATGTGCGTATGCCAATTTTTATGCACATTTTGGGTATTATAAAACAGCTACTTGACATGAAAATGTGTGTACCGGCCTGATATGTTTGACCCACGCATACACACATTACAGCACATATTTGCTCTAAATAGCACATCCTAGAGACCAAAAGACAATTGCACAATAGTTTCTTTAGTCCTTGCGATTAATTAGGATCACATTACTTTTTGTAATCAATGCTTTGTGTGCAATGTTTTTGCCATAAATTAGTGCTAAATTACATGAATTGATGTGAGCAATCAGTGCATTATCAATAAATTAATTTTGTTCAAATAAAAAGACTTAAAGGGTGTGACGATAGCAAGACAGTGTGACCATGACTGCCTTGGCAATGTTAGAGGATATTGTGAGTGGTATGATGTGACAGGAAGGTATCTTCAGGGACCCTTCTGACTGTTTTGTCCATGGTGATTACTGGTTCATGAGTCAGTTTCGCTTAATGCTGTGCTCCTGAGACACTGTGCCGAATTGGGGCCGGCGCTGGAGCACCCTACACGTAGCAACCAGCCAATACCTGCCTAGCTGAAAAATATATAATCTCTGTGATTTTTGGTCATGGGGAGTTTCAGGTTGGGTAATAAAAAAAAAATTGTCATGTATGACCCAGCCCTCACTTATGTCATTCCAAGAATGCTGGATGACGGCATCTGTCTGAGCTCAAGATACATCAGATTCCCCTATGTAGCCGGCAAGTGTACGCCTCTTTGCCTCAGCATTGGTGTCGGACCATTTTTTCTTGATCTCGATCTGCGTGCAGCTCCCTATACCCAAGGTACTGTTGCTGCCTGAAAGTATATTTTTATAATCACTATTTATGGGGAGTACAGCTTCAATTTTGCATTCCGAGAAGTTTCATTTTTTCACCTCTTCGGTGCTATTATTACATCTACAATGTATTGCTCTGTCCTGCAAATAAATTTATAGGTCTTTCTTAACTGATTTAGATTTCCAGAGCACCATATATGCCTAAATGTGGGCGTATCACAGTGTGTGTGATTGTTGCTCACGTCCACGGACACACAATCATAGGATTAGTTATGATTTGTAATAAAAAACATGCGTTTGTGTGGCATATGCAAGTTTTATGAATCATAAATAAAAAATTGCATATGCAAACTTGTAGATTTTGTCATACATAACTATTTAGGTACAAATGTATGCAAGGTTTTATAAATGAGGCCTCTGGTCTTTTGCAAATGAATAAATGGGTGACAAGAAATGAATACGTAATATCTATTTTTCTGCAACAAACAATGCCAGGAAATGAAATATTTAAACAAAATGAGGAATGTACAACATCTTGCTTAGATGTGAAACCAGACCCCCAGGCTTACACCTTACCTCTTATATTTCATAGCAATAAAGAATTCCCTCTGAATTGGTTCTGCATGCACATACAGTGAAACCACTTTTTCACATATATATTTTGAATTTTCTTTTTTTTCTATGTAAAATAAACACATATCACCTGGTTGTGTATCTGACCAATCTTTCATTAAGTTACTTTTTAATATTTATTTGTGTATATACCTAAAACATAATGCCATTATGCTATACTCAAAAGCATTTATAAAAGAACCCAGGGTGAGTCTTGTACAAATACCTTCGGCTACATTATCCCCTTTTCAACAGAAAAAAGGAAAGTTTGGACAAAATTGGTTCCTGTCATTGTAAAACAAATTTATAGTTACTTCTTAAAGCAAATACATGCATCTGTGGTTCTCATTTGATTGCTGAGCTACGGAGATTTGTTAACCAGTGCTTTGGATTAGGCAAGTGTAACTGTATACGTCTAGTAATCTGCAACATTTTGTGTGATGTTAAAGCTGATGTAGTTTGGCAGTGCATTAAGATGTATCCTCCGCCTCCTCAGTGTGGTCCTGTTTCACATCATTGACACCTCTAACCCATTACAATCAGGCTTTTCAGTCTCTTTTTATTTACAAATCTATTAGTATAATTCTGTTAATGAAACTGTCAGATATGCTTAGTGTTCTGTCATCGTCCCTTGAATCATAACTTAATAATTTGATTAATCACACTTAATCAAATACCAGTTCAAATACAACTGGGCAACATTTTTTGACCTTTCTTTTTGCTTTAGATCATTTACCTTTTAATTGGAATATCTAAAGGACAAATGCACATGCTCATATTTGACCCCCTGCTCACAATATAAAAAGCCAAATAAGAAGCGTGCGTTGCAAGAGAAATATAGAGAACAAAAAACCAGCACAGACCCAAAGCACAACATAGGTAAAGGGTAGGGGTGAGCCAACTACTCAGTCAGAAATGAGTACCCATTACGAATGCCCCTTGAGCAGTAAAAACATGCCATTCGACTTAATTGGTGCTCACCTTATTGAATTATATAATTTCACATACTGCCACATGACTCACTGTAATTATTTCATCCAGCCTCAATAATCTCAGTGAACCGTATTCAATGTGGTATTACTCTAAATGTAGTATCTCAAGGAGATGACCAAACATCCTGGCTAAAACAGGTGGAGCAGAGCATCAATAGTCTTGCTGCCTTTAACTTTTTAATTCTGGAAAGATCAAAGTAGTGGTGTGCAGTAGATTAGGGAATCATTCTTTTTGAACTACTAAATTTAGTGAGTCGGTTCATGAGCACAAATGAGTCATTCTTTTTCGTTGCTAGTTTCTACAACTACCCAATACAGTCCTCACGGTCCTCAAACTCGGATGGAACTTGCAGAAAACATTGGGCACTCTTATATTTGTAATTTGAGCCAACTTAAACAATAAATTAAAAGAAAGATAAAAATTAGATACAAGTGTATAAAATAAAGTAAATGTTCAAATGTAGTAAATATAGAAGTATTAAAATGAAAACCAATTTAAATATGATTAAATAATTACAATGAAAGCCAACACTCAAAAATAAATAGTTTGTATATATATGTAATAAAATGCTACACCTAACAAATGAACTATTTACAAATGAAAAACTATTGCTTTTCTTGCAAGTGCTCTTAGAGAAGATGGCTAAAGCAGGTGAGCATCCAGGAATGCAAGCTACTGCGCTGATCCTGCTTCTCCTCTCATAAATAATCTGAGCAGTTACAGAAAATTGTCCCTGATGGCACAGAGGTATATGCAATGCATCGAGTCGAGCCCTCTGACCCATAATGTTCTGTTCTGTCCTCCAAAAAAGAACTTATATCAGATTATTAATATTAATCATTTACCAGTGCTTCCCTATTTATCCCCTTGTTTTGATAAGGTCTAGCAGGTGTATTTGCTTATATATTTGCACTGGTTAGCACATGTACAAGTGTTCCTCAGCAGCAACCATAGACAAGTCAAGTTGTAAGTTGGTCATTAGGGGAAAACAATTGGATAGTCATCAGATTGTCAAAACTTGAAAAGAGTCAATTCTTCGCATCAAAAAAAAAAAAATCTTTGAATGGAATGGCTCAGAAGAGTTATGTCTTGAAAGAGAGCCATATTGTCCACCATTAGATCAGAGCTCCTATCTGTTCCAAAGGGATGGTCATGCACAGGTAGCTGCTAGCTGACAATTGCTATACATGGTATACAAACAGGTTAAGACATTGCACACAAATAGCTCTTTCTCAGAAAATATTCCCAGAAACTATTGAAATATCATGTATCATATGATGCCATGGGCATTATGGACATTATGAAATTGGGAAAAGAATAATGTATGACATAACCGCTAATTTAATGGGATTGTGGAGAGCATCTTGATTTTTGCCTCGCCTTAAAATCTTAACAGTTGTATATCTGCCATCTTCCATTCTGTGAAGTATGCTTTGCTTTAACAGCACAGACATTTAAAAATCTGGGCCCAACTTTGCTTTATTTGCCCTTTTATTTGCATCTTTAAAAAAGCCGCTAATTTGTTTAATTTCTTCTTATACGCTATGAAGCTGCAAAATGCACTCAAATGAATGAGTCTTTGAGGATTTTAGTTAAGTTTGAACATAGCCATGTGAAAAGGAGCATTTTCTGAAATTTCCAGATCCTATCTACTGAAGTGCATTTTATGCACATCTAGTACTTCTCTGACAAGAAAAAGAAATAGTAGAGGTGCCTGTCTCAATAATAGCAAAGAAGATCTTCTGAATGGCTGGTTAGTGGATGAGCCTGACAGAGATGTCAAATTTCATTCAAAAAATTATTAGTCAATTCATTCAACCTTAAAGAAGCATTTTCCAGAATTTTTTTTTTGTACTGCAGAATTAATGCTTCAAGCTGTGCCATTACCAGAATTACAAGTAGTCTGTAAAACATTGTAATTCCTTGTGTACTTGTCAGTTGCTCTGTTTAAGGGTTTTAATATGTAGATGTGTGTGTGTGTGTGTGTGTGTGTGTGTGTATATATATATGGCACATACATCAACATTTACTCTAAGTTTTGTGTGTTGTGCATATCTGTTTTTTCAAGGTCTCGCAGTGCTTGAGAGGGTGGTAAATTGATAGTTGAAGGGTTTTTTTTTTCCTAAATATTACAAAAGAGTGTGTTCTGACATGGTGGGGCATGGGATTTTATTACTACTCTTGCAAGTGTCACATCACAAAGCTACCAGTAACCCACCAATGCCTGCCAAGGATGGGAAGCCATTCAACTAGCTGGTCATTTTTGCATGTACTGAGGCAAACATACAGATCCAATGCAGCCATTCTCTCTCACTTGGCAACTTGCAATATAACTGAGAAGCAACTTATGGGTGTGTGGCTTGTGTATTCAAATTATTTCAGTGGAGTTATGAATAATCAGTGCCTTCTCCTTCATTCTCTGAGGCTTTTTATTTGATTAAAATTCCAACCAAGACTTCAATATTATGTCCATGTTTCATAATGTAAAATGTGCATTTAACTTTCCCAACTACACAGTCATTTGTTTCTTCCTAAGGAAAATAGTTGAATGTTGGTATAAGAAGGGGTCTTAGACTGTAACTTGCAGGCCAGTGAGTAAAAATGTATCTCTAAAGTGCAATAAGACAATAACACAAATTTTCTGTGTTGCTATAGGTACCACGGCTCCTGCTTTGCTCAATAGCACCTCGAACCAGCTTTACCTGCACTTCCATACGGACATTAGTGTGGTTGCTGCTGGATTCCACTTAGAATATAAAAGTGAGTATATCATACTTAAATTATACCTTTATTATTTTTGATACAAGTTTATTTTTTGTACCAATTTATCATATTTTGTATATTGAAAACATATCTGTACTATTTTGATTAAAACAATAACAGCATTCAAATAAAATATACAGAATAAGACATGTATGATGGATTCTTATACATCCATCATACATACAGGGCCAGCAGAAACTGTGATTACCTCCAGGAATGTTTCTTTAACCACACCGCATGTGTCTCAAGGGCTGTATAAAACCAGGGTGTGAAAATAAGTATGTTGTTGGCATTTAATAAATAAATAAGTACAAGGGAATTATCCAACTGTCAATGTGATACTAAATGTTATTGTATTGCACAGAATAATATGCCAAAGTGTGATTATTTGAAGGGAGATTTTTATGTTACAAATTCAGTTGTAACAGTTCAGCAAACACAAGTAGCTTGTGCAGATCAGTAAATGAATGTGAAAACCATAAAACATTGGCTCCCAGATGGTGTGCTAGGATGACTGGCCAGGAGAGCCCCGGGATCTCTGTTCATATCTATTTTTGATACTGTTGTGTCCATTTAAAACTGACAAAAAATACATTTTAATATTCTGAAATGGAATAAATAAGCTAAGAAACACAGATATATTTAATGTTAAAAACTTCTGCATAAATACATAATCATGTTGCAACTATGATTAAGGGGTTGATTTACTAAAATCACAAATATGGGGTTTTATTTTTCCTGTACACCAAAGTTATTTGCAATTTTTATACCTTGTCTCTCACACCCAAATCACTGTGGGTGATCATCTCATTATGTAAATGATAGGCATATTTAAATGAAGGATTTTGTGCATTTGGAAGGAATCTCCTGAAAAGGGATACTATTACGCTGAACTTGACAATTTACTATGAACTGTTAAACCTAATTTATACTTTCTAAGTGAACCACTATTGCTTGGTGCACTCATATAGTATGACCCCATCCAATATCCTCTCTGTTTGATGAGGGTATCCACTTTTCAGTCTGTCATGAACAGGCTGAAATTGATCGTTAGCTTGTCAAGGTGTCTCAGCAAACTCCATACTGATTGATCACCTGCTGGTAGTGGAAAGCCTTTGCATGAAGCAAAGTTTGACTAGCAGAGTAGAAGATTTATAAATGGAGCCACACAATATACAGGGTCACCAAACTGGTCTTTCTCTGTTCAGTGGCTTTACATACCATTTTCTCCATCCCCATCTTTTTTTTTATTTCTAGCGATAGTGACATTTGCTAACATAAGCAAATCATCAATCTCAGAAGAAAGAAAATTAATTTGTATTTTTCCAACAAGATGTTGAATAAACCAACTCTGGAGCACAAACTGCAATTCAGCTGGGGACAACAGTATGAAACAGCATGACTGCAAGTATAAAAACAATTTAGTTGAGCTGATGTTGACTGAGCCTCAAAAAGTTTGGCTTAAGACATCCCTCTTCAGCCTGTAAAGACGCTGAATACTAATAAAAGCACAAAATGCAAAACAGGCTCATCATAAGATGACATTTGTATGTGTTTCTGACAAAGCTCGGATGACAAAATAACCGGATGTTGAGTGGCTACATAGAAACCATTTTTTTTTTTTTTTGGGGGGGGGGGGGGGGGGGGTATATATTGCATTTACATTAAGTGCTTGTGCCATGAACTTTGCACATTGTTGATATTGGTGCAGCAGTTGTTCTCTGCCTCTGACTGTTCTCAATGCCTGAATTAATCAACAATTGATTATAGATGATGATGATGATGATGATGATGTCAGTTCTAATTATATCACAGCACATATCTTGATTCCAATTTTCTTTTGACTGGAGGGTGTACATTCCATTTCACTAACTGTACAACTATGAAATAGCTCCTGCCAAGAAGTTCAATCATTGTTCCAAATTAATACTCCGGCTAGATTTGTCTCTGGCAATGCTTGCTACAGAGAGAAGCCATAACAACAAGTTATAATAATTAATTGATAAAACCAAAAGTTAATGTTATATCTGCAAACAAAAAAAGTAAGTGGTAAATATGTTAGTTCCAACACCTCCCATGTTGAAAAAAGTTTTTTTTTTTTTTTTTGGTTAGAGATGCAATATTGCTATTACCTTACCACATATCTTAACCCTGTGGCATGCATTCATTTTGAAAGGGTTCATTATCCCTTACTACAACTAGTATTTGTAATAATAATAATAATAATAATAATAATAATAATATGGTGGGGGAAAGACTCAGATACAGGATACAGATAACACTTCAATGTAAATACCTGATCATTACACTGTATTAATGCTGTTGAATGATTAATATGTTAGAATGGAAATTATTTAGTTGATGAGTTATGTTACATTGTTTGCTAATTCATTTATCTGTTTTGACATCTGCTGTCAGACATATTTTTGACATAGTGTATGTTGGTTGGCTGTTGTATTTCCATTCATGTACATTTGTCACAAAGGAATGTGAATGCTGGAATAACCATTGAGTGTGAAAGTATATCATTATACAGAGTCTATAACTAATGATTAAGTGTGAATACAGGCAGTCATGGTCAGTAATGTGAGTGTTTTTCTTCATTGTCTGAAGTGCTTAATTCATTTACCATGTAGCACTAGAGTTTTACTAAAGCTCCACATGCCCATCCATAATCTCATTGAGTTTTCAGCCTCCAGTGTGGCTGGCACTTTCCCTCCATCTGTTACCTTTCCCAGGGGTTAGTCTGGGTCGATCGCCTCGCACTCTACAGGAAGGCATGTATTTTACTTTGGGAAAAGGATAGTGTTCGAACAATTTGTTACCCTTAAAAAAGGTTGTCAGCCTGTCTTTACCTGCTATCACTCACCAGAAGTTGTAGTTTTCCAGCTGGCAACAGTTACCAAATCAATTGCCACTTTTGATTCACTCCCACTCTGACAAATGTTTTTGAAAATCGGGTAAAAACAACTGCCAAACAAACCTTCTACCATACAGGTCAATAAATGAATCACATTTTATAAGACATAGCACTATTAGCAAGCATAAGGCGCAACACAGCATAGTTTATAGAAAAATTTGCAATTTATAGTGTAGGAAAATTGAGGCCAGTCACCTTGGGTTTGGACATTTTTAACCAATGAGATGTGATTAAGCAGTGCTGTTCTGTGGATATGAGGGTCTCCTGTAGAAACGTCTCATACTCACTGTGCAGTGAAATCATATATGGATGATTAGTGAGGGTGAAAATCTATTTACGATTTATATTACTTAGGGAGAGAAAGTGAAAAATGTCCCTTTAGTTAGAATCAAGCAAGCATAAACATTCAGAGTGAACGTTCTTTGCTTTTGGTTCGGCTGCAGGAGCTCATCTGAAATGAGGAGTCACAACAGATGCACATGATTTGTGATGTCATAGGGTAGTCAGAGGAATAGAGAAAGGCAGGAACAGGATCTGTAATATAACAAGGTATCTCCACATCTGGAGTCAAATCATCGTTTTTATACAAAGTAAAGCAATGAGGGCTTTTGTATAAATTCAACAGATTCTTCTGTTGAATGTTGTGCTAAATGAAACATAACCAACTAAGACAAAAGAATAAGAGCCCTATTTTGACAGTATAGGACTTACACACTATGCACTATTCCTCTCATTATCTTAAACATATTCATGAACGGGGAAAGCCATCTCATAAGATAAATGGGGGATACCCTTATGCACAACATTTGGGCACAACATCTAAAGAGAATGGAGAAATGATCTCAATTAAACATGGTGTGATTTGGGTGTAACAGGCTATAAACCAATCAGAGTGCCATGTTTCATTGCCTTTCCGAATGGATAAGGTTTTTGCCTTAGCTTATTGCTATTTTAATAGTGCTGTACCTTAAGTGGAACAAACAGTAGATTCACTGTGGAGGAAAGAGACCTACTTGTGGGCCAGCTGAAAGTCTGCAAGCAGAGAAATTATTGAAACAGAAGGCAGCTCTCCTCATTTCCTGTGATGAAACATTTCCAAGTAATTGCAATATTCACTGGACTTTTCCTCAATCAAATAAACTATCCGGTTTGCTTACTTGCCTATAGATATATGCAGATATTCGTCTCCTACAGCTTAGCAGGTAAATGTAACTTACATGGTCTTGTGATGATCTGGAGCAAAAGTAATTTAGAAATAGTTCAGATATGTGATCTATGATCCTAACAAAGTTTTTTTTTTTTTTTGCTGTAAAAACACAGTCTCTCGAATATGTTTAAATACCATCTGTATAAATTTTGATGTGTATATCCATGGACCAAAAAACAACTAATTGACAATTAACTAGTTTCATTCGTCCTCACTGCCATACTCTAAGTCTCAAATTTAAGCCTTGAGTCTCATGTTTGTTTTTTTTTTTGCATTTGCTGCAATCCCATGGTCTTGAAATGTAATTCTCAAGGGTTTGAAAACTATGACATAAATAGCCTAAAGTAAACGCTGTATATCTATAAATAATATATATGAGTGTGTGAGAGAATGTGCACCTGTGCTTATTGGTGTAGAGTTTTTGTGGGAGTGTGAGATCCCGCATAAAACATGCATTTTCCATTGAGCTCTCAGCTGTTTTGAAAAGTGTATCTCATTCATTTGTAATATTGTTCAACTCACTAGAAAAGCTATCATAATGCTTTTTTCACAAGTCATAGCAAATGCTTTTGCCTGCAACCATGAATGTGTTTTTAGGGTCTGTAATCCAGCACATTGAGGAACCATATTTTGTTCTATGTATTCTTTTTTTCTATTGGAAAGCATGAGATGCCATGAATAAAACAGCCAAAACAGCCATCGTATAATGTACAAGCAGAGAATGCAGTACATCACAAACCATGTTTTCAACCACTCTCAAGGCATATGTTGCAATTTGGAGAGGAAGAATGGAGAATGTACAGCATAAATCTGTGGCTGTCTGACAGCAGGTGGATCTGCAGGGAATCTGTGCATCATGTAATGGTTTCTATAGAATGACTGTCTTGCTGATGTCAAGCTGATCCAATTTTTTCAGTTCTGAAGGCCACAGCAGCATTATAATTACCCCTGACTGCAATGTGCCTAGTAGTTGTGAAATGCCAAAGGGCTTTCAGGACAGAGATAACTGCTTTGCTACTGGGGAATTTTAAGGGTTTTTATTTTTTTCTTTCATTAAAAAAGAACAGTGACTCAAGGCACAAACCATTAAGCATGTATTGAGATGCTTTTCTCTGTGAGTTCTCCCTTTATGTGGCAAACAGATGGGGGAAGGGATGCCAGTCTACTCCCTGTGTCTGTTGCAAGCACAAGTAAGATTTTTTTTGTAAAGTCATGCAGAAAAGTCAGACAAAAAAATTTGTGCATCTAAACAAATATAACTCTCACTTTTACTTGCAACCGCCAAGGAAAGTGGAGGGGAACCCTCCCCCAAGTTCATTTGTTCTCAGAGAGGGCCTATGTATGTGACATTTTATTGATTGATTCTCTCAGAAACGCTCAAAAATGGTTGGTTTTTTGTAATGTGAATGTTAGGAAGGTGGAATTGGAATTTACAAGTGATATTGATCAAAATAAGTGACAGGAAAATGGCTCAGCAAGAGAAAACAAGTTCAATAGGACTCTTAAAACCAGTGTCAGAACATCAAATATGGGGTGATGAAAGCATTGGGCGACAAAATGAGAGTTATTCTATCACAAAGCACAGCTGCCATCGCCATATTAAATAAATATGTTTTGTGAATGGCTATTGTCAGTTTAAAGTCTATAGAATAATCTGCTCCCACATACATTGACTTTACTCCATTTTGGAGTGTTAAGAATTGAACTGGATGCATAAATCTCAACTAGTAACATAGTTTGAATTAAGTCTTTAAAAAACATTAATAAAAACCCAGTTTATGAAACATTCAATGATTCAAGAAGTCGTGGCTGTACACATCCCTGTCCACTTGTTACATGTGTAAACATTCAAAATATATTGATGAGGTGAGATCATATTGACAGCATTCATATGTTAAAGGAGTTTAGAAGTGGTGGGAAGGTAAACAATTTCATCTTAAATGGTATTTCCACATTCCTGTGCAAACTGAAACCTGCCATTTTCAACTATAATCTATGAGGACAGTCTCAAGCCTTTGTACAGTTCTTACATTTCTAGGTATTGACAGCATTTAGTAAATATTGGAGTTTGTTTCCTCTATTTCTAAATTGGCTTTACAAAAATCTTAGTCGCCCTGAGTTGCATATTATTTTATTATTGTAAATGTACATAGCAGTTTAAAATTAAACAATATATTTTTTTCCTCTATCCAGCTGCAGGTGCCGTTGACTGAATTCTTGTGTCTCTGTGCAACAGTATAGTTAATTATTCATGATTCCATGGTATTACAAACCACATACAGTATTGGAAAGGTCCACATTCAGTCTAGCTAGAGGATGCCATATGAGAGTCCATTAGCATAGCATCTACATTCATCATTTGAAAACACTTCTGCAGGATTGTTTGTCCAATAGTTGGATTTAGTTATTTAAGTGACTTCTTTTGGTATCCCAAATTTGAAAATGCAATGTCACACAATATGTTACTCCATGCTTAGGAATTGTTTCACTTATGAATGATGTATGGGTAGTTTTGCATCATTTCTTGAGTTTTTATGTTTTCTCCATGAAGCCAGAGAAGGTTTCCTGGGACCTGGTTAACAGTTTGTAACATTAGGTTGATGAAGCAATGTGTTTATTTGTTGAGTGTCATATCAATTAATCATGACATATCTGAAACATTGCATCACCCCTGTGTCTGATGTAGTTAGACGCACAATTAGGCAGTTTAAGTAACAGTGCCACCTGCTGAGCAGCACATCTAACCAGAGGAGATGAAAATGTCTCTCCTTGCTCACTTGAATAAACAGTTGTCATGGCAACATTCATTCCCTACATCTGCCATAGTGTTATATTTCACAGTCTGAATTGTATGTTAAAAAAAGAATAGTGAAATGAAATCACCACAAAGGCACTCTTGTCTTTCTGTTTAATTCAGCGGTTGGTCTCACCACTTGCCCAGAGCCACTGGTACCCAGTAACGGAGTAAAAACAGGGGATCGATACATGGTGAATGAGGTGGTGTCATTCAGCTGTGAGCCAGGATATGTACTGCAGGTGAGCGGCTGCGTTTCTCATTTCTGAACTCAATTTTTTCCCTGGTGATGGCAAAGTGAAGTTGTATAAACCTTGTGGAGCTGCCACATGCTGTCACTTACTGACTCTTAGTGATCAACCACAAGACTGTGCTCATCAAATTAAAGTGCTGTCTTTTGTTAAAATCAGCAAATCTCTGATAATGCAAGATAGGGGCATCCATTTTTGTTTCCTCCCCTATCACTAGTTTTTTCATGGTGTTACACAGTTAAAATGGCATTTCATACAAACTGAAAGCTGATGCTTTTAGATAGTCAGATTAGATAATATTTTTGCTCAGATCAAAGCAATATGTAGCTTCTGCAAACATAATCATAGAATCCTTAATTTTGCAGGAGTTGTTCAATGAAATTCAATGATACAGCCAGTAATCTTTCACTGTAACATACCTACAGTCAGAAATAACTAAATGTAAGCACATAGAAAGAAAATGCAACATAATTGCAGCTGCAAAACATATTCCTGACATTGATTTGATTGACTTGTACTGATTGTAAAAGTAAAACAATAACAGTGATAGTTATTCTTTGTATTTCTTTTTTTTCAGGGACACTCTCATATATCATGTATGCCAGGAACTGTGCGACGTTGGAACTACCCACCTCCCCTATGCATTGGTAGAAGCCTCCCATTTTATATTCTTTAGTGACACTTACTAATTGAGAGAGACTGGAGGTTTTCAAAGGACAAGCTTTTCTGTCCCTTTGAGTGGTTTGTTTTTATGTGGGCTCTACGTTATATTTCCTTGTGCATACAAAACAGTGAGATTTCAATATCTTTTTTCTCTCTCACTCATCTGCATTACATCATTGTGTATTTGTGTTTTTCAGCTCGGTGTGGTGGAACACTCTATGACCTGAGCAATGTCATTCTAAGCCCTGGATTTCCTGGAAACTACCCAGGTAATCTGGATTGCACCTGGAGGATTTTGCTACCTGTTGGATATGGTAAGTTATTTTACATAAAAATAATGATCTACTTAAATTGCAGCTCCCCCCCCCCCCCCCCCCAAAAAAAAAAAAAAAAAAAAAAAACAGCACAGATAGCACAGTGGTGTAGATTATTGAATGCACCTATACATCCTACTGATAACTGTCCTGTGATTTGCCATTTTTTTAGAGTTTGCTACCATGAAAGGCATCAGACAGCAAATCAACAGCAGTTCATTCATGCATATTCATTAGTTTTAAGCATGCTCAACTATTGTCTTTGCTCAGATCACATATCATTTACCTTGCGGGCCCACTACTGAGAATTGGCTAAATGGCTCTATCCACTCAGTCCTTTGTGAATTTCGGCAGCAATTGCTATTTGCAGCTGTTAAGTCCTGCATATTTGAATTGTGTGATAATTCCCCTTGCGATGCAGGTTTCCAAATGTGGCTTGTTTGAGAAGATTAGCAGGGAAAGAGGAAAAACAAAACAAAGCATTTTGGTATAGCTGGGTCTGTTTGCACTTGTCAGAAACCTGAGGAATTCACTACACAACATCACCATACACATACAAGACCAGTTTGAACAATTCTGAGTAATATTTGCTGTTAATCAATTTAAGATTATGGTCTGCCGGTTTTGCTGGTACTTAATTCACTGCCATAAATTACTCCTATACCCCTGAGAATCATAACATCAAGATCTGCAAATACCAGCCAATCCATAAGCTGCATTCACCTAATTTATACTTCCACTCATTTTAATGTTGTGTTGTTTATATGTTCCTCAGTTTTTAAAAACTTTCTCAGACATTTAAAATTTATGAATTGATTTTAGCAGAAGCTACTTATTATAGTCCACTTCCATTTTCGTGTGCTTCATAGGTCATGTGAACTCAATACAAAGCAACCATTCCAGAACTTAACAAGGCAATTGTATGTGATTTAAAAGCCATTCACACACTTGCCTAAGAGCACAGAGATTTTTCCCCTTAGTTCTTCTCTTAAAAAAAAACTACAGATATCCAAAAGCAATGTTCTGCCTTATCAAACAGGCACAACAAATGTATGAATAAGAACAATCTTGTTTGTGCTCTGTATCAAAAATGCATTAGCTTGTGTTGTTAACGCAGCACAGTATTTTGAATAAGACAAACAGATGTCTTAACAACTGCTGATTACAGGTTTTAGAGCCAGTGGAGTGGGTAGAATTTGGTGTTGGAAAAACATGTTCTGGTAAAACAGCAGCTGTAAAAATTGTTTCCTTTTGAGAAGTAAAGTCATAATAATTTTATAGACTTTAGATTGCTAAAGTACTTTCTGAAATGTTGATAGCGTAGAAATTGTATTGTGTGCATCACGCAGGGGTTACTGGATTATTTGCTGTGTCATTTGGGTTCAGTATTGGTTCAGCCTCATTTAGCACCATGTACCTAAGATCACTTGTTTTCACTTACAACCAGCAGTTGATTTGTAAAACCATTCAAGGAGGATGGTCAACCTCGGAGTGGAAGGATACTGTTATATGCCTACATTATTTTATATATATTTTCTTGCATAACCGTAAGAAAAAAAGACAGAAAACTTGTACTTGTAACTCATATTATTAATACAAAAACAATCAAAAACTATCCAATTCTCTACAATATTATTTTATTTATATAATAACAACAATGATATTACAAGCAAATTTCAAAAACAGACCTCCACACTATCACAACTGCATAAAAGTTACTGTTTAATATACCTTAATACAATAAATACCCTCTCATTAGAATCTATATATGTATATATCTGTGATGGTCTCATTCAAGATTAAACATTGGCTGAGCTTTTGCCAAAGTTTTGACACATAAGCGATATATTATTTATTAATAATGCTGGTTATGAACTCACCTGTTATTTTCTTCTTTACTAAAAAAACTTCTAAGGTACTGCTGCAGCAGTCGCTCAGCTGTTTTAACCTTTAGCATCTTCAGTTCTCGTCCAAAGCAAAACTCACAGTGAAGTTATATAATAACAATAAGAGAAGCATGCATTTGCAGGCTCCAATCAAATAAGCTATAAGCAATCAAAAGCCACAATGGCACAGAGGATACAAGACAACACAAACTGGAGCACAAATAATGTAAGATTGGCATTTAATATCGCTAAGGTCTCGTCTTTTCACGATTAGGTGATAAATAGCATAGCTACTTCCATTAAAGCAAAGGGGATGGGAAGGGAGAAGACAATTTTACAAGGGGGATGTCTGTGGTCAAGATTTTTTCCAGGGAGGATGGCATCCCCCTACATCCCCCCTCAACTAGAGCCCTGGGTATAACAGTGATAGTAGTATGAAAATACAAAATGAATTAAAACTAATATGTAGAAATTAATCTTGAGTTTATTCAGTGTCTAAAAAAGCATGATCTCCCTTCGTCTTTAACTTGAATATAATTATATTATATTATCAGCATAAAGCTGATAAGATAATATTATGATTGCATATACTTTGGCTAGGTGAAAGCATATAGAAGGCAAACAGAATTTCCTCAAAGATAAATCCCTGTGGAACACCACAATTGTTGATGATGACATATCTTACTTATCAAAACAGAGAATTTTCAATTTGAAAAATAAGAAGACAACCAGTTCAATAAAGTATCAGAGATGCCTAACCTCTTTTTGACTCTGTCAATTAAAATCAAATGATTAGTGTTACCAAAAGCCATGCTAAGATCTAAAAGGCCATGAAAGGAGCATTCACTGTAATCAACATTTCAAAGTAGATCATTAACTACCCTTAAAAGAATTGCCTCTGTAACAATGATAGGATCTGAATCCAGATTGGAATTTTTCAAAAATATCATTATTTACTGAAGATAAAAGTTATTTGGAGATCACTTTTTACAAAATTGGGGTGATAAAAGGTAGCTCTAATTGTTAAGAACTGAAGTGTCAAGACCATGTTTCCTAATGAGTGGCTGGACCACTGCATATTTAAAATAAATAGGAACATACTTTGTCATGAGTGAGCTGTTTACCATGGAAACTGAATCAGGACCAGTCATTGCTAACACATCTTTAAAACAAAACCTACGATACCAACAATCCTTCAGATCAAAACACCTACAGGTCAACAATGTTGCTACAAATGTGGTGCAATTTTTAAAATATGGTCTAATATCACAAACTCTTATTACAAATTATTATGGTCTAAACTGAGAAGGTCTTCTGTAAAGAATTCCAATACCATTCAAGTTCGGATGCAAGGTGCTTGGTCTGGGATTTGAGGTGGACACAAATCTACGGCCAATTCAATACTATACTTAGCCTGTAAGGACACAACATAGTCAGTGCAGAGTACCACTGCAGGTGATTGCACCTTTATTCAAGAATACAACATTTAATATCTGGCCAAACAAGCACCTCCTAATGAATGATTGTCTTTGAAGGCAAGCATCATTAAGTGAAGGTGACCAGGTTTTCCAGTGCTGTGCTTTCCCAACTGATGCACAGCTTTGCAGTTCCCAGGGTGCCAGTTCCCAAGCAAACACTTCAGTTGACTTTTTCACCGAAGTTAATGCAACTGAAAGGCAGTATGACAACCTCCCATTGTTTGAATCATGGCACATCCGCTATACTTTAATCATTTTTGCTCTACTTGTGAAGCTTCTTCAGGACTCAGGCCTACTGAAAATAATAAAAAAAGAAAAGTGTGTACAAATAAAGTGTGTACAAAGAAATGCTTGTTTTCATAATGATTGCTTGTTGGAATGCATGTATTTATTTTGTTGTTTTTTTTTTTCTTTAAGTGAATCAGACTCAAGTCAGAAGTATTTCTCAGCCATTCATTTTTGGTATTTTTTACACTACTTTATAATTTGTAAATTTTGGCAATGAATCCCATAAACTACTTTTGGTGGTCCTGTGACACACACACACACTCACACACACAAACACATACACACACATGCATACTGCAATTTTAGGAATTCCTTACTTTGTGCATTAACACAGTGCCTACTTTTGAAACAAATCATGTTTTTAAATCATGTTGTTTATGCATTTTTTTGCTGCTGCACTTACTGCATAATTTGGATGTGAATGTTTTTGTATGAGTTTATAGTCGGCAGCCTTGGTAGACTTTGTGGCCAGAATCACATCAGACATCCATGTGCCTCTGTATTGCAGGATCTCATATCCAGTTTCTCAACTTTTCTACGGAGGACAACCATGATTTTTTAGAGGTGCGGAATGGACCACACCATACCAGCTCCTTGATTGGCCAGTTCAGTGGAAGCCAGCTGCCACCTTCACTACTGAGCACAACCCACGAGACAGTGATTCACTTTTACAGTGACCACTCAGAGAATAGACAGGGGTTTAAGCTGTCTTACCAAGGTGAGATGTACACTTTGACCTGCTGATGATTTTTCAGCAACAGCATTGTCCAGTGGTTGTACATTTCTAGTTTCTTCTGTGTTAACCAAAATTGGAACCCTCAGAGGTATGTAAGGTGTCAGGGAGCTTATCTAAATAATATAAATAAAAGTTCAAAAGTAAACCTGGTTTATTACCAAATCGCATGGATTTCATTCCATTGGTGATATTATAATCACATGGATATAGATTTTACACACTAGATCTATGTATGTCTGATATTGGTCCATGTACATAATATTTAAAAATAATGCAAGAGAGACCTTTGACTGAACTATAGGCATTACATTAATTACAGTATAGTATAGCCTCAAGTATTTTATTACCTCTATTACAGCTTTTTAGCCCAAACAGTAAACTGACAAAAAAAAAAAAATCTGCAAAATCTGATTACATAATAAATAAACATGCCATCATTGCAGATACTACGTCCATACTAATATTATATTACATGCACATCAAAGGTCGCACTATTAAAGTTATGGATAGGTTTAACATTACATTTAATCTTAAAATACAGTTAGTGGAGATACCGTTACATCCCCTGCTGACACAGAAATGTTATGTCTGTTAAAATTCTTGTGATTAAAAGTAATTTTTTTGTTTTGTGAGTAAAAGTTAAACCTGGCCATTTAAACAGAGAATGTAAGAGTTCCTGCTGCATTTGACAACCAGAATGACAGGAGCTCTAAGTCATTGAGGTACATAATGCAGAATGATACAGACATGATGAGGCACCCATTTGATTACTGTAGTAATGAGTAGGGCTTGGAATTTCTCTCAGCCAGTCATAATATGTAGTTGGAACTATGTATGTACTGTTGGCATTATTGAATAACAGCCTATACAGCCAGGCATAATTTACTTTTAATTTACACCATTAATTATGATTTATGGTTTTGACTTTGGTTATGTTTTGTGTGCCTAATTTTATGTTGGATGTGATGTTTGAAGTGACGTGAGAGGGCAAAGAGGTATGTGACATAAGGTGCAGCTGAACTGCAAGTGAGCCGATGGAAAAGAGGAGTTTGATTAAAATTACTATCAAGGAAAAATATGCGATCAGAAAAAGAATCATATATTATGGTGAAACATTTTCATACAGATACATCACTGGTTACAATATCATAGTTACATTATGTGTTTGCTTTAAAAAAATAATCATTAGACATTTGTTCTACAAACTATATTTCGTATTATCTTTTCACATTGGTAAATGTGTATGCATAAATACCCAAAAGGGACAGATTCACAATGAGATGAATTTTGTGTCTTTAGTTCGTTTGTTTTCTGTTTCAGAGGTCCACAAAACAGATCCTCAAACAGAAGCTCAATCCTTTCTTCTTTCCTGATTTTGTGAATGTGACAGCTAGGCTTTTGTTCCTTCACTATTGGAACATTTTAGAACGTCCTGGGGTCACCTTGGTGTGTGTTCCAAGGGGCTGTCAATCTTGCCTTACCTGCAGGTCATGTCAGGCTTGGACAGGAAAACTCTGCTTCCATTACTTTCCCTTCAACACCCACCAGAGATGGTCACACATATGGCAGTCACATTTATTCTCATTCACTGCCAACCAATAGTTCATTAAATCTGAACCATATGGGAGAAACAGTCCTTTGTCTATATCACTGCCGTGTTACAGAAAGAATGAATGTCTCCAGGTACCTTATGTTACCATTTAGCTACACTGCAATATCTGATCCAGATCAATTGCTACTGCTTGAAGTCAGAACATTAGTGTAGATACAAGTAAAGCACATCAAAAGCGCAAACTGGAGAGCTGGTATAGATTCTGACCAGACTGATGAGAGAACATTTTATCATTTTCATGTTGTTGTTCAGACTACCATCCTCAAGCTTTTTTATTCTAATTTAATGATGTCTTTATGTCACATAAGTAGCCAGATGTACCACTGGTCACAGCTTATCTTGACTGCATACATTAAAGTGTTGTCCACTGATAACTTTTTACTTATAAAATACAAACTACTGTGAATGAATTGTTAGCTAGCTAACAGAGAAGACATAAAATTGCTAGCAAGGCAACATTTGGTTGTCATTGCTCTCCTTTGTCTTTAACTCTATTTCTGTGATGTATGTATTAATATTTTCAGCTGTAACAAAACACTGTATCCTTTCTCTTCCTTAAATTTCAGCTTATGAATTAAAGAACTGCCAAGACCCCTCCCCCTTCCACAATGGATATATTATTAACAATGAGTATAATGCAGGCCAGTCCATAACCTTTGAGTGCTTTCCTGGGTATGTTCTGATTGGACACCCTGTGCTTACATGTCAACATGGAATAAATAGAAAATGGAACCATCCTTTTCCTCGATGTGAAGGTGAGTGAAAAATGACATTTTTAAGTCTTTTTCTTTCATTAAATTATTTGTTTTAATCAAATATGAATTGCTATTTTAAGTTAAATAATACCTATTACAGGTAATGAAGTTGTAATAAAGGTAAATAAGTAATTGTATACCTGTTAATCCATGCCTGAGAAATCCAAATGATGCATTTACATACATCTGCTTTTTTCATAAACTGAAATGCTGTATTTGCTTCTGGACCAGAAATGTGTCACTATAGCTTATGCTCAGGAACCACGCATCAATTAAGATAATGAGAAGTCATGATGGGGTGTTTTCAGAAAGGAAATAACATTGTGGTTTATCCTTACAAACATAATAAAAGGCATATTGTTGCAGAGGAAAATAATTATTTTAAAGCTATCACATGTGTGTCATAGTTAATTCATAAAAACATGCAACAGAAGGCACACACAGATAACATATGTCATGTTTGAGTTATATGTAAAATGAGTATATTTCTTATAAATATAATAAAAATACATAAATAAAGGTTACAATCGCCTGCTTTTCATCAGTATGCATGTCCCTATATAATTAAATTAAAAAAGGGAAAGGCTTAATGTTGTGATTGTAAAAACTATAATATAAGGACAACAATATAGTGTAGTTGGTGTTATTATTCATTGTAGTGTCATACACTACTCTTGGTACTAGTGATTAGGAAAAACAATTCTAACAGGACAACACGTTGAATTCATGGAATGCACAATGGAAGTTGGAAAATATTAATGAATATATTCAAGAGCCATTTTGTTTGCATGTTTTCCAATATTGAGATGACACACTTTGAGAAATTACATACTATAACTAATGCTTAATAAGGTTATATATAAATGCATTTTTATTATTTAATGAATCACTATTCTTTCTGTATAGTTATTAAAGCAGATAATATTATAGATTAAGAGCCTGGCTGTGCTGGTCTTCTCCTATCCGTGAATTGAGAAAGGATGAGTTGCCTGCATATAGACTGATAAACTCTGAGTAAATATGAGCTCATACTCTCCTCTCTGTAGAGGAAACTGTACTGTAACTCTTTAACTGAAATATTAATGAGAAATCAAGTCACCACTAAATTATGCAGACTTTTCTTTATTTTTTCAATCTGAGTGTGATATTTGGTTATGTAACTTAATATTGTAATATTAAAATATGTACTAAATATTTCACAATTATTCACAAAGAGAGAAAAAAAATCCTTTCTCTGTGAACTACTGTAGCTCATTCTTGTTGTGTACATATATCAGAGGTGTGGTGTAGGGTGTTACTACTTCTAACACTTAAAATTATACTGTGAATCTTTATGTACGTGCCCATCTTCTCCTTCCAGCTCCTTGTGGCTACAATGTTACAGCTCAGAATGGAACGATATACTCCCCTGAGTACCCCAATGAGTACCCCAACTCTCAGGACTGCACCTGGCTCATCACTGTCCCTCATGGACATGGCATTTACATCAACTTCACCCTGTTACAGACAGAGCCGGTCACTGACTACATCGCTGTATGGTAAATGCCAGCTGCACAGCACAGAATTACCACATTTAAAAATAAGAGGAACACATCAGATTTTGGAACAGTTTAGAGAGGAGCTAAAGGAAGGAAATTTGTGGTCAGGAATCCCTTATGTCGGGAAACAGATGAATGATTATGGAGTTTTACAGGTGATGATAGTGCAGACTGACCATAATCATCACAATCAAATTCTAAGGAAAATTCATGGCTACTCACTTTGATTGAGTGGACAAAAAACCTTTCTAAACTAATTACTTGTTTTAATTCACCCATTAAATACATTTCCATTTGCAATGGTCATAACATATGTTTTATATGTTTTATATTGTACTTCTAAAAGAGAGGACTTCACTTGCATTTCATAATATATGGACAGGCAGTGCAATGCACACAAACAAAAATGCATTAGATTTATAAAATAATCCATCAAGCAGACTGAACTTCAAGTAAGCTTTTCTTCATTTCCCATTGTAAAGATGCACATGAAAATAACAACATGGGCTACCATTGTACTGCCAGCAGGATTCGGAAATGGATTAAAAAGCTTTGTATAAGTATTGTAAGAATACACCTCCACTCCTAACAATACGCATCTTCTCCAAATGATATAGTTTATTAATCTTCTGAAGCTATTAAAAGAGGATAAGACTCTGTAGAGTCATCATTTTCTAGTGGTTCTCAATCCACACTCTCTCTAATGCAGTGCTTTTATGTGAAAAGTCAGCACAAATTGTAGGATAGATCTGAAAGTAAATCAATTTAACAAAATTGTGCATAAATGCTGTACTTTTATTGCACTGTTGTGTGTGTATGTGTGCGTGTGTGTGAGAGAGAGAGGGGTGTGTGTGTGTGTGTGTGTGTGTATGTGTGAGTGAGTATGAGTATGTGCACACATTGTAAATCAAAGTCTGCTGTCTGTGTATGCTTCACTCTGTCAGGGACGGTCCAGAGCAACACTATCCACAGCTTGGTGTGTTTAGTGGAAACACTGCTCTGGAGTCAGCGTACAGTTCCTTCAACCAGGTCCTGATCAAGTTTCACAGTGATTTCTCCACCAGTGGATTTTTTGTCCTCAATTTTCATGGTCAGTTTATCTTACAAATGAATAGAGCCACATCTTTAAATGCCTGCTGTAAAAAGCCAGATTTTTAGTATTTATGAAGTTCAATTAAAAGCAAGTGATTAGTCTTGTTTTGAATTAGACTTTGTGAATTAATTTGTTGATACTTATTTTTTCTTAAAATTATTACGATTCAAATGAAGCCCAACTGCCCTCAAAATATCTCCATATTATATAAATATGGGGTGAGTACATTATTGCAGGTGTAAGTCTTTTTAAATAACTGATTAAATCCAGTGCCCACCACACAACTTTTGTAAAGGATGTAAAATTGAGCTGATGACGCAATGTCAAGATTTCCCATCTTGTTATTTATTCGTTTGTTTTATCCTTTAGCATATCGACTTAAGAAATGTGCTGCACCCCCAGAAGTTGAAGACGCTGAACTTATATCTGAAGACCAGGACTATGAAATAGGTTTGTGTATATTCAATATTACTTCTGAATGATGCACCGTTGTACATTAGCCAGAAATATATCTGCAGGCAAAAGACAGCAAGTGAAGCTATGCTGCAGCAATAGTTAAATGTCACAAATCAGACCAATGACCAAATAGCTTATCCATATGAGAACACTAGCCTAATCTTCAAAAATAATATTAAAAGCAGTAAAATGTCTTGTTAGGGGAAAAAACAGTACTAGCTACAATCATAGAGCTATATTATGCTCATTTCAAAGGTCAGAAGAACTTTTCAATTTTTCTGGACAAATTTCCTTTTTTTCCCAAAGCTATCACACTCATTTCTCAGGTAATCATAATGAAGAATCAAAAGGGGAACCAGAGTTTATAAAATCCTAACAATACCTGACCTAAATAATGTTGCCATAGATATTGTTAAGAGAAAGTTCATTTCCTTTTCCATATGCTTTGTCACATGTATTTGTTTAAACTGTATCTAGGAGACGTTGTGAAGTACCGATGCCTCCCCGGGTTTTCATTGATCGGAAATGATGAACTCACCTGCAAGCTCAACTCCCACCTGCAATTTGAAGGTCCTGCCCCATCGTGTGAGGGTAAGTGACATTTTGTCTGCGCACTGCGTTTTTCACATTGTTGATCTGTTGGGGAGGACATGAATATCAACAGAACCTCTTTGCCTGTGGCAGTGTAATCCACAGTGTGTCTTGTGAAAATTGTCCTTTTATTAATCTTACAGTTTTACATGATTATGTGTACACAAATATGCAGCTGTGTCTCTATTTATATGGTTCATCTTTTCCAGGTTAATATTTGAATCAATAAAAACTAAACTAAAACATTCAATCATTTTTTGGAGATATCCACAGAGACATCATTGGAGACAACCAAAGAAAGTTGTTTAATTGGTATCACTTTAAATTGGGCCTGCTATTCCCATAATTAGAGTATTCACAAAGGCATATAGACACCCTGACTTATTTGCACATATCATTTGTAATTACAAAGGGCATGTTATCACTAAGATGGAAGGCAGCATTGAAGCTCCTTTACTGCTGGAAACAAAGTGCTAACAAGCTTGTTTTACTGAGGTATCAGGATTGAGAAGCATCGGCTCCTCTCATATGCTGCTACTAAAACAAAAACTGCCATGCAACTAGTGTGCATAAAAGGATCCATTCATTCATTTTCCACTTCTGATCTTGACCACAATGCCACATTCAAAAGCTTTTGACTGTCTCACTTATGAAGCCTTTTTCTAATTAGAAAAGCTTTGGGGACAGGAAACACAAAAACATCCCAAAGAAATGTTATGTTTGTAAATTGCACCAAATGGGTATAAGGATTTCATCAGTATTCCTGAATTCACTCAGGCCAATCAATGTTATTTGATACAGAGTCCTCAGTTTTTTTATTGTTGTTAATGTTGAATGGCCTTGACAGTACCATGACAAATGATTATTTCACATCCTGTTCCCAGCCCAGTGCCCTGCAAACGAAGAACGAACTGCATCCTCTGGGATAATTCTCAGTCCTGGGTACCCAAAAAACTACCCCAACTCTCAGACCTGCTCTTGGGCCATTAAAGTACAGGCCACGTTCACCATCTCCATTTATGTAGAGATGTTTCAGAGCGAGAAGCAGTTTGATGAACTGGAAATTTTTGATGGTAATGTGCACTTCCACAAGTCTGGTGTTTTTATTCTGTTGCTTTTTTTTTTTTTTTTTTTGCTTGATGTCACATATTTGAAGAATGCATATTGTTTTTTAATGCTAGGACCCTCAGGTCAGAGCCCTTTGTTGGTGGCACTCAGTGGGAACCACTCTACACAGCTTAATTTCACAAGCAAGACAAACCAGCTGTACCTCAGGTGGTCAACTGATCATGCAACCAGCAAGAGGGGATTCAAAATACGCTACACAGGTCTGCAATCCTAATGTTTTCTATCTGAACAGACTGAAGTCAAATTATGTTTTGTTACACTGCTTGAGACATGCAATGAAAAAACATACATCTGGTGTGATTATGGACTAGACTCTGTGTGGACAAGATGCTTTTTTGCCAGCCCTGGTGTCAGAGAGAATTAATACTCTAGTTTTTTGTCCTCGGAGGCAGTTGCTTTGGATCCAATTTAGGTCAGAGAGTGAAGGGAAGCCAGCTTTTTCCAAGTTAGCCCTCATTAGGGTGAGTCCAGACATGTATACCTCAAGGGATTCTTTTGCAAGTCCTCTGTAATAGAGGTCAAAGATCCCATAATGAATTTTGCTGAATAACTGTCACGTTCAGTGCCTTAAAGAGAGCTCTCTAGAACTGAATGAACATGATGTGGACAGCAGAGTGCAGTCACAGCAATTATGCTCCCCCTATCACTACCCCCTCCTCTCTCTACTGTCACTGTCACCCTTACCTCCTCTTCACAGAAACATGCTAGTCCCTGCCACCTGTTTTTTTTTTTCAATCCCCTTTTAACATATTTACTGTCTTTAAAAATATATACAATTTTCCAAATGACAATTTAAAAATGCTGTTGTAGTTATTCAGTTATATAGTGAAAGAAATACCTTTCATTGTTAAGGACATACAACCAAACAAGAAAAATTGCTATTGATTTTTGCCTGCATAGATCTAGTAGCATCAGAGCAATAGTAAACATGATAACTTGGCTCAAGTTATAGATGTTCTAATTCAGTCACCTTAGAATAACTATCGATTCAACTTCAATTCCCACACTTGTATGCACTGTCCCAGCTTATAGGCACAGTTATGCAGCCATGGCAGTTATTAGTCTGGTAAATATTCAGTACAGTACAACTTCAGAAATATATAACTCAACATTCTAAGAGCTATATATTATAAGTTCAAATATGTGTTTTTGGCTGCAGCATATTATGTTGTATTAAATTTGGTGGATTCAAATTAGGAAAACTATATTATATCCACTAAACACCATTGTGTACAATTAAGTCATGAGGACTGATCATTTGTATAGCAGGTGTTGATCATTGTATGAAATGATGTTTCAGATTTCAGTTTCAGCTTACTTGCATTATATTCCATAATAGAATAGTGTGTCTAACAGTACTGGCTTACTTTCACACAGCCTCCTAAAAGACTCATAAATAATATACAGACATGTTACACAGGACTGAAAATGCACCTCCTCTTGATCTTCACAAAACTGCTTTGGGAGCTCATTCTGTGCCTAGTCATGGGGCTTTTCTTCTTCTTAAATAGTCCATCGGGCTTTCATCAAAGTAAATGAGGATGATATGCTGCCTCAGGTTTTAACTTGTGGTCTCATCAGCCAGAACCAAGACTGAACCCTAAAGTCCCATTAATCCGATAGATGTACAAAATGTTATCTGTCAATGCTCAGATTAGGAATAAAATTCAAACTTTTTTTTTTTGAAAAAATTACTCTATACTCTCTGAGGAAAACATTAGAAGAAGGCAAACACCATTCTCACCTCACCTCATCCCTCATTGCGGTACTGCTTACATGTTATGTACAATGGTATGAATTATCTTCTGAATGAACTATTGCACCGGTAGTGGAGGAAGTATTTATAGAAGCAGCTATCATCTTGAAATCTTTATTGTGACATTGTATTTGTTTTCAAACATTTTCAAAAGCAAGCTGCATAATGAAAACATTCTGTTCACTTCTTCCTTGGATAAAAGTCTTTTATCTTCTGTATTCAGCTCCGTACTGTAGCATAAACAACCTGCCTAAAAATGGAGGAGTCGTCAACAAAACCGGGGATCAGTTGGGAAGTAAGCTGCAGTACTTCTGCAACAGAGGCTACAGGCTTGTAGGCCGCAGTAACGGCACCTGCAGGCTGCACCCAAACGGACTGTATTACTGGGATGTTCCTGCTCCCCTCTGTCAAGGTAATTCACAAGGGCAATTATATTTATTAGCTCATGATCTACTCTCCAATGTCTTTGTTAATAGAATTGGGTTGTCTCTGTATGAGACCACAATTCCCTGGGGCAATACCATTCAACTATCTCTCCTTTTTCAAGTATATTGGTATTATGGGCTAAACATCTTCAGTGTGGCATTTTCAGTGGTAATGAAGGACACTTGGTTATGTCCTGCTGACCACGAAACTTAGCCATGCTGGTTGTGATGAGAGATTTGATTGGGTTAAAAAAATTAGTTCTTAATTTTGACATTAAATGTATTAATGTCATTAATGATACATTACATTTGGTGACAACATCTTAAAGCTGTATTTGTAAAGAAAAAAAAAAACAAAATATTTTATGTATTTATTTATTTATTTATTTATATATTTTTTTTTTGAGTCACAGTTAAATCCAGACCATATACGGTTTAGCTTTGGTTTTGTTCAGGCAGGTTTTACACTGCCACTCTATTGTGGGATTAATCCTAAGTGAATATGATAGGTGAGGCTACATGTCCTTACATCTATGAATTTGAACAAGCAGTTCAATCAAATCCTATTATCACTCAAAAAAATTAAACTTGACCACATTTGCATGGTCGTACAGTGTTTGACATCATGAATGACAAATGAGAATTAGATTAGACAAAACCATTTTAATTATCAATTGCTATTTCAACGGCATGTTTTTTTTTTACATAATTTCAAAAGTTATGTTGTAAATTGACCAACCTTTTTTAAAACTAAATGAAAGATAATGTTCATTATGAAAGAAGACACAGAACAATTTACAGTTTTTGGTAGCTAATTAAAATCAAGCAAACAGGCATCATTGAATGAATTTTATTCCTTGCTTATTTTGCACCAGCAGATCAGTCGAGTCATTTTCAATGTTTGACAATGAGCCACTAGATTATCTGCCAATTAAACCTAATCATTTCTGTGAGTGGTGAGAGCAATCCATGTTGTCGGTTCGAGGGTCAGGGAGGTATTATAGAGAGTTCTGTGTCTTTTTTTTTAATTATTAGCTTCCGCATCAAGGTTTTGATCCAGTTCAATAATAGAACATTCTCACCAGTTTAATTGGTCCCATTGCGGTAAATCAAATGAAGAAAACATGTTTACACTGTGTACATTTACAATAATGTGCTGTGTTGTTACCTTTTCAGTCATATACATTTGTGAATATATATATATATATATATATATATATATATATATATATATATATATATATATATATATATATATATATCATGGCCAATTAAAAGGTTTGTGGTTTTGGAAAGAAATTAATTGATCAACAAAGCAAACAGTTTTTATTTTTACTATTTGCAGCTATATCATGTGGAATTCCTGAACCCCCGGGTAATGGTTCATTCCACGGTTTCCAGTACACGGTGGGGAGTAAAGTCCATTACCAGTGCAATGAAGGCTACAGGATAGAAAGCAGCCATTCTCTCACTGCTGTCTGCCAGGAGGATGGGTCGTGGAGCAACATGGCACACCCACCTCAGTGTCTCCGTAAGATACCCACATAATTCCGGTAGCATATACCTTGAGCCATTATGTTTCTTGTGGAGCCGGGACCCTCCCTTCTGAATAACTGCTCATTCCCCAGAAAGACATGCTGGAAAAGAGTATTACTATGAGCTGATACAGGTTGCAAAGTACACTAACATATCCAAAGAAAAATAATTCATGTTCAAATCCTTAAATCCATCATGCCTACCATATGCTTTATATTTTTGAATCCTAATTCCAGGAAACCATTTTCTTTGAAGAGTGTATTTCCTTCTACAAAATGGGTAGTTATTTACAATTCTAGTGGTTACAATATTGCTGGTTATATTATGTTTTAGTACTGTGCTTTTTGTCCTCCATGAAAGTAGTTCATTTTGAAAGCATTGTATACCCTGCAATTAACACTGCTTAATCTCAACATCTTCAAAGAAGAGAAGGCTTTCACCCTATTAGTACCGTTCAATATCCACTCTAACTGAAAATATCTACTCTAACCTCACTGAAAATGACTGCCTAGCTGCCTCCATTCATTCATTGATTTATTTTGTTTTTACCTACAGATCATTTTCCTACCTCTAACACATTTGGAAAAATGGAGTGTAAAAAGTGTAATAGGATTACATTGACGTGAAGCTTTCATTCTCTTCCTACAGCAATCCAGTGCCCCAGTATAGATACACTACTCTCAGAGAACATGGTTTGGCGTCTGATTTCTGGGTCGTTGAATGAATTTGGTGCTCAGATAATGCTGACCTGCACCCCAGGCTTCTACCTTGGGGGTAGAAGAATCATCAGGTGCTTGGCTAATGGAACCTGGGGTGGCATTGAGGAGAAATCCACCTGCAAGAGTAAGAGCTAAACCCTGTCCCGCTCCTCATGGCAGTCTGAGAGCTGCATTGTTATCCTCATCACAACAGATCGCTCAAAACACGGAAGCAACAGACCGTTATCACATGTAGCTTGTGTTTTTAAATGAGTCCACTACAATATTTCAGCATTTTAGTTTTAATTGACTTGAATCCACACATTATTGTGTGATCAGAAACAGTGGTATCTGTATATGGTTAAAAGACAGCATGTTCCACAAAAATTCATTTCTTTGGTTTCTCACCTGCAAAGTACACAAGATTACAGAAGAAAGAAGCCTCAAACTGGCACTTAGTCAGCTAAGTCTGAAGTCAATCCTGTGGTGCCCTTTATTAAGTTCTTGTGTGTTTTGCCCTGCTGTATCTGTAATCCCCTGGATTAAGTGTGAACTCAGAAGTAGGCCTGTGACCATGCAGGAGCTCATGATTGCAGCCCTGTAAATGCCAGTAAACAATACTAATGATGAGCTATGGTGAGAAAAACACTCCAGCCAATGAGATGATAGCCAGGGAAGTTAAGTACTACCATCATGGATCGTAATTAATGTAATATGCTTAAATGCAACGATAAAGACACCAACATGCTTCAGTTTCTCTAACCTCCACAAATCTCTGACTTTTACATAAAAAAATACCATGAATTTAAAGGAACAACAAAAGAAAAAGCAAAGTAGGTGCAGTCTTCCACGGCTCAGGAAAGGGCAGATTTATGGAGCTGTCTTGATCTTGTCTTAGACAGATTCTAAAACATGAACATTGACGAAAAGTTAGTGGCCATAAGTGCATTTCTCCCTGAGCCTAAGACATGGCATTAGTAATAGGGTAGATTGTTTTCTGATGCTCTTCATGGTCCTGCAGCCAAACCCAGGTATGCACCACTGTACCAGGTGCTGACAAATGCATTGTTGAAGCTTAAGAGTGACATCCCAGGCTTGAACGGGTTGCAAGTCAGCCGCACCCAGCCTCACACTACACTATACTCCCTATATACTTTATGGTGCTCTGGTGCATATCTTTCATCCAGCAGCAAAAAGGCAGACAGAGACTTTCCAGTGTCTTTGATATGTAAAAAAATACAACATGGTGTGAAACATAATTACAACATTGCTTCCACAGGATCAATGCTTTGCATAGAGCTTTTGAGCTCAGTTTATCTGTAACTGATAGATGTTTTGCTCAATGGACTTTTATTTTGTTTCTGCCATTGTTTCATATGCAAGTCAGTCCATCCTTTGATGAAAAGGGTTTTTTTCCACTTTAGAAGACTGACTATGTATATGTAAAATGTTATTGTGAGATCCACATCCATGCTTATGAACTTAAAACATTTTCCTTTAATTTTTTCAGTAATTTCTTGTGGGGACCTTCCCTCTCCTCCAAATGGCAACAAGATCGGCACCTTGACCACGTTTGGTGCCACTGCAATATTCACATGTAACACGGGATACACGTTGGCAGGATCGCACGTGAGAGAGTGTGGTGCAAATGGACTGTGGACTGGAGTGGAAACTAAATGTCTTGGTAATTACCCCAGTTTCCATTTTGCAGTATATCCAATTTGCAATGAATTGAACTTATTTATTCCATACTTCATGGTTCTCTGATGCATATCATTCATCCAATAGCTCAAAGACAGAAACAGAGATGAATATAAATAAATATCATCAGCTATGAAATACAGCTGTGATCTCTTGATATAAACTCGTAAAGGGTATATCTGCTGTTCTGAGGATGTCTACAAACTCCCATTTCAGAAGAACAAGGATCGTTAATGCAAGGTTTAACATTTAATTGGTGATAAGTTGCCTCCTATAGTTCAGTGTCCCTGTCACTGTTCTGAGGCAACTTAAATTGTAAAACCCATCAGTAACATTTCACAGTGTTTTCCTTTAGCAGGTTTCAACCATTCATGCACTAACCAATCCTGACCCTGTGCAACCACTGGAACAAAAAGGCTACAGGTTGGCATAGCAACTCTGATGCAAAAAGTAAAGTCTGGCATACAGAATGTCACAGTAATTTTAAAATTACTGCAGTTGCTGTTCCCGAAAAGAAATCAAATTCTGGGTTATCAGCATAAGGACAGTAATGTGTTATTAAAATGGCAAGCATGTTGTTTTTCTCAATTTTGTCAATTCCCCAGATATACTAGTAAAATGGTCCCAAAAATCCATAAAAGCACACTAATAGTCAGATGCATTTTTAAAGGAAACTTTCAGAAGTCTTATAAACAATGACAAGTGATTAAGATCTATGTATTTGAAACTTTCTTTTTTTAAATTATAGATTTAGATTCTGCTGTCATTCTTACAGGGTCAATACTGACTGCTCTCCTATCCTTGAGCATATGGTAACATGGTAATGTGTGATATTATGTCTGTAAATATCAGTGTGAACATGCACGGTAACTCCTCCAGCTATAGCTTTTTTCTGATCATTTTAAATGGTTCTATTCTCAAATACATAATGTGCCCTTTCTGTCAGCCATAACAGCATCATTGTATCACCTAGCAAACCATGAGAATGAAGAAATAAGATATTCAGTTAATGATGTATTTGATATATCATATATGGTTTAACCTAAAAACCAGCAAGATGTAGCAGACACCTGGGTGCTGAATGTGTCCAGGCTTAGAGGTTACAGGAAGGCCCTTGTTTTGATGTCATGTGGATTGTGGACCCCTGTGCTTTATGAGCATAATGTTAATTAACCTTGGGATATGGACGGAGTTCTCCTATGAGTTCAGTTTGTTGGGGGATCCAGCTGAGATAAGTAGCAGCTCATCTGATTCCTCTTGTGTTCAGGATAAAGGGAGTACAATATCAATGTAAATTTGCAAATACATAAAAGAATAGAATATATGATATGTCCTATATACACTTTACATGAAGTGACTGACAAGGTTTAAAATACATTTCTTTTGAAATTTTTTATTATTATTAGTATTAAAATTTTTGTATTATTATTTTATTAATAAGTTTAAATTATTTTATTATTTTTAGCCTTTTGTCCTGTAAAAACTGTATATAAAATGACAGACCAATGTCTTCTCAGGAAGAGTTCACAGCCTTGATTTTAATATGGTAATATAAGCATCTCATGATTTGTTTATGTTTTGCATTATTTATAGCTGGACATTGTGGTTCACCAGACCCAATAACAAATGGCCACATAAGTGGAGATGGGTTTAGTTACCGGGACACAGTTGTCTACCAGTGCAACTTGGGATTTCGTCTGATTGGCACATCAGTTCGGATTTGCCAACAGGATCACAAATGGTCAGGAAATGCACCCGTCTGTGTCCGTAAGTTCTCCTCCAGTTGGGAAGAAAATATACCATTTTACACATCAGGGTAAAACAATGTTTCCAAACAACATAATGAATTGGGGGTTTTCTTCTCTAAGAAAAAGTATCCCTGTTCTGTCCACAGCCATAACTTGTGGTCATCCTGGCAACCCTGCACATGGCAGAACTAACGGGAGTGAGTTCAACCTGAATGACATTGTCAACTTCACCTGTAACACGGGCTACCTGCTGCACGGAGCTATGCGAGCACAGTGCAGAGTGAATGGGCAGTGGAGCAACCCTCTCCCAGTCTGCAGAGGTATGAACCATTAAGCAGTGCATTCAATGTCTGTGCAAGCCCTCTGTCTGACTTATGACTTATCTCAGAGGACCTTACAATTCAAACATTATATACACACACAGGGTATGAACATCTGCCGTTACTCTGGAATTTTCTGACATGGAATGTGAATAACTGAGTAAATATTTTCACCTGAATAATTCATGAATGTGAATATGAATTAAAGAAAGAGCTTTGCTGTCAGAATGTCATATGTGTGTCTGATATACATATATTTATTAAGTCTCAGATTATTATCTCAGATGTTTGCTCACATGATTCAAGCTCAGAATTCACCAAGAAATACTGAGCAGAGTAACTGATAACAAACCCATGGCTTACCCCTTTACTCGTGGTATAATTCCAAACATTACAGCTATTGGTCACATCTGTATAATTGATATTTTCTTCTGTTACCTCGAGTGAAAGTATACATACTTTAAGGTATCTCTAATGTACAGCTACAATATTTGCTGTCTTAATTATACAGCATACAACTGTGTACTATGGATTGTGCATTTTACAGACATTTCCATGATATTAGCCAACAGAACAAATTATTTTCACGTATATGTCACAATGTCCAGTTTTGTCACTCAGCCCATGGCAAAAGTAATCAGTCGTGATTTTATCTATGCTGT
This sequence comes from Albula glossodonta, assembly GCA_019788955.1. Classification (NCBI taxonomy): domain Eukaryota; kingdom Metazoa; phylum Chordata; class Actinopteri; order Albuliformes; family Albulidae; genus Albula; species Albula glossodonta. The sequence continues at coordinate 7,347,371 of JAFBMS010000020.1, read as the reverse complement.
GCAGTTCTTTCACACCTGTGTGCAGAGCCAGTGGAACATGTGGAAGAGCCACATTTTGTGACATTTTGTACACAGTAATGCCTTACCTAAAATGAACTCTTTTTTGTTGTTTGGCCTGCTACCTGAATAATGATGTCGTAAAGAAAAAGAATGACATACCAATAGCAGGTGCCAATTATCAATTTTTGATTCCCTCCACCCCCTTCTCCCAGGGGCTTAATTGACTGCTGAACCTTGGCAGCTGTCATGAAGGAAAAGCAATCTGTTTTCTTTCCCCTGGACCTGATTTCAACTTTTTTTTCTGGTGAAGGGTAATGAGTATAAGCCAGCAATGTCAGGAAAGAGCAGGCAGTCGCCCCTTTTTTTCATTTTGACCATTTTGTCTTAAATGGTGAGATAAAAAGTAATGCACATACATGCTGTCTAAAACTAGTATGACATGCAGAATATAGGACATGATAAGAAGCTAGACATAAGTAATATTCATGGCAACTTCTTGGTGTTCGAGTGAAAGAGGTTTAATTGAGAGTGCCAAGTCAATGTCGTGCTGTAACATTAATTAAAGAGCATAAGCAGAATGACATCATCCATATAATGGCTTTTGAAAGGGGGTGACAGGACAAGCCAGGTCTTGCAGACCAACTCAAATCACACCAGGGTCTCAGCAGTGATCTTGTTGTTCAAATTCCTTCTTCGATTTCCTGGGTTTTCCTGCCAGCTGCTTTTTTTCCCGCAGTATTAAACTGCTCAGATCCAGGCTTTGTCGAGAATGCCATTCGTCACTCTCAGCAACGTTACCCAGAGAGCTTCAGCTACCGAGCCAGCGTGATGTATCACTGCAAAAGGGGATTCTATCTGCTGGGTTCATCAGTCCTCACCTGCCAGTCAAATGCTTTCTGGGACCGATCACTTCCTAAGTGCCTTTGTGAGTAATATGTTGTTATTGTCTCAGTTGAATAAGCAGTACTGCAAAAGCTATGGCATTTCAAGCAATGCTCTTTTTCAGTAGCAGAAGAACAGTAGCAGTGCTACTAACATTGGAAGTGCAGCTCTGTTACAAATATGGTCCTAGCTGACAAGACTGACAGGGTAAAGTCAAAGTCAATGGAGAATAATAGCCAACGGAATATAGGAGGCAGGAAAATGATTGCTCATGAGCTGACACTAACTAATTCATGGAGCTAGCTTGGAAGCCCCAAAGTCTTAAGTACCAGACTACATGCCAGTGTCAGCAGGAGTCTGTTGTGAAATGTTTACATTTTTATCAGTTTTATTTTGTGTGAAGTTTGCATTTATAACTGTCAATCTAAGGATTACTAATCAAATGTTAAAATAACTATGCCTTGAGATTTTGAGTTTACTCATTCAATGGAAGACTAGGCTGCCTATGGAGTCTCATCTCCTTTCTCTGAATCTTTCATCTTCATCTCTCCCTCCAGCTATCTCTTGTGGTGATCCTGGCACACCACCCAATGCCATCATGTCAGGGAGGAAGTTCACCAATGGGGCTGTTATCTATTACTCCTGCAGCCAAGGTAGAGTCCTGATTGGCAATGGCACTCGTGTCTGCCAGGAAGATGGGCGCTGGAGTGGATCACCCCCATACTGCTCAGGTATAACTGACTAGAAATGTAAAGCACTAATAGGTTGCTGCATATTAGAGTTCTGGTTCTTGTCAAGGCTTTACCTTCTCACTTAAATGCCCCATGTTTATCGAAAATAAAACACTCTCCACAATCAGGTGGAAGCCCTGGCTTCTGTGGGGACCCTGGTGTCCCTCCTCATGGCTCCAGGCTGGGAGAGGAGTTCAAGCTGAAGAGCCTCCTGAGGTTTACCTGTGAGGCAGGTTACTCTCTGATTGGGTCTGCCGAGCGTACCTGTCTTCTCAATGGCTCCTGGAGTGGGACCCAGCCTGTATGTGAAGGTGAGACCCCAAAGAAAATTATAAAGAGAGCACCATGGAGCTCGGCAAGGAGGCACAGTAGTGAGACCCCACAGAGGGCACTGATGTGGATTATAGAGATGTGTCTTTACCCTGTCTAGAACCACATACCACACAACAGCTGATTTATAAATTTTGATCAATTTTCCATGTTTTTCATCTTGCCAAAACATTCCCTCAAATCCTCACTTCTTCAGTTCCTAAGTATATACTAGAGATCCCTCAAGGGAAACATCTCTAATATAAGATGTATTATGTATGTATAAATAAAGCTTTCCTTGCCCAATTGGAGAAAGAGAGTGTGATCTTCCAATTCAGCGGTACAGTGTGATGCCACTGAGTGAAAAAATGCCAGAGAATCCAGTTGTCAGTTTTACAGGTTCAAACTGATGGGGGATTCCAGACAATGCAGGGATTGGAATAGAATCAAAAGGTGATCCAGTATTTCAACCTCTAGGATTCAGAAAAAAACCAGGGCATGACCAAAACATATGAAAAACAGATTCCATGCTGAACTCAAGAACATGGTGTAAACCACTGTTGTCCAAGGCTGCTTTTTCATTTTTAAACGTAATTTTTAAAAGACTATGATTAAGTATGGGAAATTAATTTTGGCATGTGATCAATGCTGGTCAAAATCTCAGAAGAAAATGTCTCTTCATGAAGTCACAGAGAGATCCTGTACCTTCTGTTATTGAGAAATAGTTTTGACTACAGCATCACTAATGGAGTATAACATTTTTAATAAACATAATGGGAGTTTTATTGAATCATGTGACCTACCCGCAGCAACAAATGCTTCAGTCTGCACTTCCCTGAAGCTATTTCCTTTTTACATTGAATCCAAGACAGCTCTTTCCAGCACTTATTAAAATTATTTCTATGGGTAGAAATACTGAAATGTGACAATTAAATGGAAAATACAATCCTCTCCTTCTAAAAATAAGGTAGAAAAAAATATTTGGATACTGCATGTGCCAGTACTTTACCACCAATTCAGAAGTCTTGAAACTGCATTTTTTATCATTTGTTTTTATGGATCTGTTATGCTATTTAGCTCTTAATGGAAAACTGTAGGGTAGAGAAAGTGGAAAACCTATCCTTGTTCCTAGCACTTATGCTCTGAGATGGTTTATGAGAGCAGACATTGAAGTACTTTATTTTGAAGTTAGATAGTATGCAACTCACTGTCTGTGATATCAAGCAAGCAAGCCTGCACATAATTACAGGGCTAAACAGATACTAGAGCACTAGTTTCTGTACTAGAACAAAATATGACATTAGGGTTGCATGGCTTGCAGGTAAGCACTGACATAGAAGATCACAAGAAGATTGAATAAAATTCTTGATACTTAATCTTTACTAGTCAAAATCTGTATTCCTGAGTTGTAAAGTTAAATTAGTGAAATACAATGGCCACAATATTGACAGTAACTAATTATAATAACTAAGTGTTATACTATCTTTTCTATACTTGAGGGCAATTCCCCAAAAATGTACCAGTCGCTACAATTTGCAACTGTCTATCTGAGGTTTCAAATGTGCACTGGTGGTTTTAACACACATTCTGTAGAGTGTTAAGCCAAAAAATGAGCTTTGATTCCAAAGATGGTTATTCTTAAAACATGATATGGTTATTGCATGGTTGTCAATAAATTAATTTTAGGGTGTTGGAATGAAAGAGGTAGCTGATCCTTTCCTGTCAAAAGGTTAATGTGTTTATAAGGTGTACTTGGGACTCTATAACTACAAGTGTAGAATGTATCTTTTTATGCCAGAAACATGGTAGGTTTTTACCTTTTTTCGTATAACAGACCTATTGAACTTTAAATAATTTACAGGAGGCAGTTTGACTAGGTAATGCAAGCCAATGCTTTATAGAATATATTCATCCCAGTCTGAAACCACATAGTGGTTTGAATGACCTTATTATGAAAGGGAAAGTATATTTATGATATTATCATTTTCAAAAGACCATACTTTCTCTTCAGTTTGTTGTGAAACACTGCACACCCAATTATACTTTCTTGTCAAGGACATCCATCTAGTACATGAATCAAATATGACATTTAGCATACTCTCTTTTTAAACCACATCCCTAAATTATATAATATGTTTCATATGAAGCATTATCTGAAATAAGGAATATGGACTATCGATACCTCAGTTCAACAAATCTCAAATCGCATTAATTTTCACACATAGAACACATCAATTGAGCTTTCACCACTCTCTCTGGAAACATTGGGTCAATCTTTTAATAGTGCAGATATTTAGGTAAATCCAAAACCTTTCCTTGTATAGCACTGAATTAAGGTCTACCACAATGTATTTGTTTCTCTCAAACTCCGTGAGGCATGTTTATTGGTTGGTGTGGATGGGGTAGGCCTGCCATTGGTCAGAGATTCCTTTAGTGTGAGGTGACCAGATTTTTGGGAGCAAAACCAGAATTTTCACTAAATTCCTCTTGAAAATAACGTGCATTTATGTAAAATATTGGTTGTATTTAGAAAGCATGAAGTCACATTTTAACTGTATTTCCTCAGAATCATCATGGTTTGTCTAAAGCAACCAATCGATAGCTAACTATAGCCAGAGTCGTAAATTACATATAATCATATTTAATGTAACGTTAAATCATTCATACATTTAATATATAACTTTTGCTGCAGCTAACTAGATAGCGACTCATATGGAGAAATGCCCCTATTTCGTTGTGCTGCTAAGAATTATCCATGGTTTGTTAATTTAATGCGGTAAACTTATCTATTGGCGAGCTTCCACACAGATTAGTTGCTATGCAAGCACTTGCTGTGCATGTCGAATTGACTGGGCAATCAAAGGAGCAGGCGGCACGTGAAAACAATGGAGATTTTGTGTTATTTTGTGTAACAAAATTGTGAGCCTTCACCTTTAATATTGCGCAGAGACAGGATGCTAACCATAAAGCATGTTGAAATTAAAACAACAACTGAAGGTATTGTTTTGCTGCACAGTATGATTGGCATATACCGAAACCCCCTCATTTACTGCTAATTCATACTCGGTTTTGATGACTCAGACATTCAGAAACATGTTGTAATGGGTGCGCTGCTAGCAACAACATGAAGGGTCGATTTATGTTTTGATGTACCTTTGTGTTCTTTAATTGATGTTCTCCCTCAGCTGAAGAAAACTTTGCATTCATAATAATAATATCATAATTGTGTAGCAAATATAACTGGGGCTGTTCTTTCATCATAGTAAATCTTGACCAATTCCATGGTGCATTCACAGCAAATCTCATAAAAATCACAGATTTAAAAAAAAAAAAAAAAAACAACTCAAGAGTCTCAGAATGTCAGAAAAGTCAATTTGCTGAATTATACATCACACCTCATGCACCCAACTGCAGAAAATGACTTGAATAAAAATTGTAACAATGGTTTTCTAATTAAAATTTGGTCTCTTTCTATTTATCAAAACCCACAAGCTTATGTGCTGCAGTCAGAATTTTAACAAATCAACATATGCCATGGCCTCTGGGTGGCTCACAGGGTAAGATGTTAGCCTTGGAGCCCTGAGATCAAGTGTTTAAATCCCAGCCTCACCATTGCCAGTTATGTCTGGTGGTCCGCATTGGTGATCACATGATCAAAGCTTACATGTTGAGGTTGTGAGTGTATAGTTTTACATATTCCATATTGATCGTATAGTTTTTAATGGTACACAGTACAGTTACACGTATCACTAAAACCCATTTTGTGTTTTGTAAGAATATCAAATTACCTGGCTAAGCTCAAAATACAGTAGCCACTTTTGCTAGCTTGGGATATCAGAACTAGCTAGCTTAAAATACATTTCTCAGATGTAAAATCAAATTTAACGTACCTGGCAATACAACAGTGTGTATTTGGTTGTCATTTTATTCTGAACAATAATGGAGTCTCTGGCTCCTGTGCAAAAAAATGTAACACAATCACCGTATTATTTAACTCACTTGTGTTAGCCATTTCACGTTTAATTGGCTATCAAGAATAACATTCTATGGCTAACCCTTGTGGTGTTCCAAGTAGCTAGCATTAACATGTTTGATTCAGGTAGCAAGATACACACTTTACAAAGCTTGATCTCCACTTAGCATACACTAATGCATACATCTTCATAAAGTTGTTATACCGTTAGACAATGATTATAAGATAGTTCAGACATTTTTTATATGATAATAACTGGAGTGTGTATTTCAATGTACCACACTCATCACCAGCATAAGGAAAAGGGACAAGATGTGATGTAACCAATGCACTTGACAACTAATAGTTACCAGCTCGTACCAGGAGAGGGCATTACAATACTAACAGATTAGAAAATATCAGTAAAACACTTGAGAACGGATACGAGGGGGAATGAGAATCAAATATTTTGACAAATTTCATATTAATTAATACAGGTTAAAACTACTCTTGTTACTCCCCCTCAGACTGAATTGACTCAGGTTAACTCAATTATGAGAAAAAGGATGGGGTGGCTCACACAGAAGTAAGCACATTCAGGAAGCAGACATGAGCCCTGCAACTGGGTGTTTTTAGTCCCAGTGGCACTATTATCAGCTTTCGCCAAAGGGTCTACATTTCTGAGGTAACAATTAGTCCATTCTCACCAGGGAATTATGGAGGGTAAGATGGTTAAAATTGCTTGTCTCACTGCTCTATAGTGGCCCTTCCACATTACAGAAACTACATGAATCTGAGTATTTTAGGCCTGAGAACTATGAAGAAGAAGAGAAAGGATAATATTTTGAGTCATTATGTAATTCGGCCTGGCTAGCTTTCTATAAAATGTCTACCATAAATAAAATCCTATCTTATTAAAGGCCATAGAGGTTAATAATCGGCTTTAATAAAGCCTACATGAATCCAGAGTTACAGCAATTGTTTGGATTCAGATGAGCTAGCTAGTATTACACCCTACAGTAGCCTGCTCGGTGACCTACTGCATCATTAGCTATAGCTAGCTATCACTGTAATAATAAAAAAAAATAGATTTGTTTCAGTACATTTTATTTAGTTGTTACTCAGTCTTCCATACCTGATGGTAAGGGTACCTTCTCCAGTTGGGGTTTGGTGATAGAAAGAATATCTGTAAAACTTAAGTGTTGTTGAAAGTATTGATGCTTGTTTGGGTGTACTCCTGCTACACCCCCTCAAGACTGAATTGACTCAGGTTACTTCAGTTGTGAGAATAAAAAAGAGGTGGGGTGGCTCACACAGAAACAAGCTGCTGTTCTTATCATTGGTACCATTGTATTTCTGACATCAATGATTGCCCAACAATCAATTTGTTTCAACACAGGCATTTTTCTGCTGTTGACATCAGTGGACATTTTCAGTAATGGATTCTCAGCTCATGGCTCAGACTAATACTGGCTGCCTCACTGCTAATGGGGCAATTCCCTCTGCCACAGTTGATCATCTAAATATTCAGGGCCAAATTTACTAAGGAATAGTTGCAGTGCAAAAATATTCACTATACAGCAACACTTTTGCAGTTGCAAACACTGAAATATTAACAACAGATTTACAGACAAAGTCTAATTACGCAATCAAAAAATGAAACAACTACTTGTCGCAATTTTGTGGTAGGAAATGGCCATAAAAAAGTCAGATATGACATGCTTACACATCCAGATAACAAGGTGATGTGAAATGGATACTGAGCATCCAGGCACATGTAGTGAGGGGAGCTAAAGAAAAATGAAACTTAAATTTGCTGATTAGGGAATAGATATAACAGCCAATGAGGCCAAGCTTCATAATACTGTATTACAGCATATGAATTGAACACCAACCGAGATGAAAAGTTTTGTAATGAAATCATATTCGAAAATCAATGTATTTGGTATAGGGCTGACAAAACAAACAGTGTAGAAAATATGGCATGATGTCAGGCGGCATACAAAAATGTTTCCTACACCATAAGGGCAAAAAACTTGCTGTCTGTGGAAGAATATCAATCGTTTGGAATAAGGTTATTACAACATGCCTAACACATTCTGCTTGTTCCAGTCTCTCACTGTCTGTAGGTTGAGCTACTCCTTGCCATGACGTGAACCGCAGGACTTCGCATTTGTTTTGCATCACAAAAAAAACTTTACATTCATGAGATATGTGTGTTTTCTTTTTCTGAATGCTTTTTCATTGTGTGATGGGACAACATAAGCCATGTAACTGTACTTTGTAAAGGTCCACCATCACCACAGCCGACAGAGAATTTGATCTTTGGGTGCGTTTGATTGGGTAACCTGTGTAATATCACATCAGTTTTAGCTATTATGTAAACTGACAGAGGATGATTCTTGGATGGCACTACATTTCCACCTACTTTCAGAATCGTAAAAATTCCCACGCAAAGACAGGAGTCACAGTCACTGCAAGTTTTAGTAAATTGGACGGAATAATTACTTGGCCTTATTTGCAAAATCTCCACTGTTTTTCCACCTTTCACCCCAGGTATACATGTGCATGACCAGATTTTACTATGGATCAAGAGGAAAGTCACAAAGTGACATAGTCACAGCAAATTCCAACTTAATAGCAATTTTCACCCATTGCGGCTGTTTGCTAATTCGAACGTAGATACCTAGATCTTTTAGCAGCTGCTTTTACGCCTGAAAAGCAGTCACAATCCTTTAGTAAATCTGGCTGTCAGTCTTAAATCGATACAGTGCAATTACATCCACAGCCACAAGCAAATCTTTCTTGTCTTTCTGTCATTTTTCTTGCACAGTCCTCTGCGCTCGTTCTTGGCTCAGATTTTGCTTCGTAGTCTTGAAAAGATGCAAACAATCAGTGTTAGGGAGTAGTGGACTACATGTAATTAAACTAGTAGTTTAACTACATTTGCAGTAGCTTGCTGGTAGTTCAACTACATTCATATTTGCATAGTGATTCAAGTAGTTAAATTACTTTTTTTGTGTAGTTAACTACTGAAACTACAGACAAGTTTGGGCCATAAAAGGAAAGGAATGATTTTTTATTTTACCATTTCTTCTGTACTGTAATTGAACCCCCTTTGACCAGCCCCACCCCTATCCTGACTGCTGTGAAGGCATGCCCAGCCATCACCACACACTTTACCTTTGTGTACTGCATGTTTAGGTCATCAGGGGTATTCCACGAAGCTGGAAGCTGGATTGTCAACTCACCTATAGTTTTTAATCTTTGAATGTGAATTTGTAAAACAACATTTTATGTTATATTATGTGTCAATTAGTCACGAGTATTGATTATTGCTATTTATTAGCAAATGTTCAGAGAAGTTGTTGCATGCTATTTTAGAAGTTACCTGGCTAACTCAGTAATCCTGCTTGGTGCAATACCCCCACCTGGACTGTAATTTCTGGAAGGCAGGTGTTTGACTGATGGACATTGTATACAAAACCAAAGCTGAAATTCCTTGCGTTTTCCCATGAATTGTGGGGTATTTTATTTTTTTGGTTTGTGTATAACCTGTGAACAAGTGGGCACTTTTTGCAATACATTCAATTGAGTGGCATTTTTTGCTGGCATGTGACTTTTTATATTATATTTTGTTATAATTTTGTATCAAATTTACATCGTCAATTTGATCATTGCTTTTTAAAAAGTAAAAAGTAAAAAAAAAAAACTACTTTTTCTAAGTAGGTTTAGTTAACTAGATTTCTCCCTAGGGTAGCTTTGCTGTAGTTCAACTTCTTCCAGTGTGAAGTAATTGGTAGCTTGCAAAGTTAAGCTTTCAAAGTTGCTTCCCCAAAACTACAAACAATATGGCATTTAAGATTTATCCTTTAAGTGTGCCCAATACAGAGTAAGATTACCAGTTGTAGAATACAGTTATATTCACGTACAGAAATCTTTACTGTCCCAATATTTGCAATTTGGAGGTACAGTAATATCAAAAGAGACATACAACTGAGCAGATTAGACAATAAAGACAATAAACAGGAATAACTGTACACATATAGGTAATATATCATCACAAATGCCAAATAAAGTCCTAATATGTTGATATAAGTCAATATATTAATAAAAACATTAAATGGCTATATAAATTGGATTACATCTAAGAAGCAAACCTAATTATACAATTGTGCTCAGCCAAATGGAGCAGAGTAAAAACATTCCATTCTCTCCATAGTCACAACATGGCTAAAATGAGTTTGTATTCTGTAAACATTAGTGGTTTTACTTTTCAGTTATATCCATGTCTTAGCAATGCTGCTTACAGTTCAATGTTGCTTATTTGTTTTTTCCTATCCTTGGCTAGGTCAACATATTGACCATAAGTACATTTAATTGGCGTTTTTGAGCAAAAAGAAATGTTTATAATGTTGCCTGTTGTATGTAAACGATACTTAAATACTCTGGATATTTGAGAAACATGATGTAGGAAAGACATATCCAGGATCATTTTAACACAGCTTATACACTGCAATCCTGTGCTCTGACAGATTCCTACGTCTCTCTGGGGAAATTAACAGAACCCATTAAATTTGCAAGTTTGCCCTTTCCATGAACATACATTTGGAATGTTGATTTTCAGTATTATCAGAATATGCCAGTGAAAATCAAAACCTACACAGACAGATTTTTAGCAGCATACTTCTCCCATTGTTAATATTTCCCAACATGTTTTATATTATGCTCAAGCAGGCCTTGGAGAGCAGTTAGTGCAAAGGACTATGCAAATGAGACTGAGAACCCGGGAGGTTAAGGCTAAGTAATTCAACAAATGTATGGCCATAAAGCACATGAAAACCTTGTCAGAAGTTGAGTTTGATCACCCTTTATTGGAAGCAGAGTTATTAATCATGAGATATCACATCAGGACAATCCCTGCCAAGTATTGTCCATGTAAACTGTACATTTGTAAAAAGGTCCATTTTATTGTAAACAAGTATAAAACTTATAAATCTAAATGCCATAATCACACTTTGCACCAGTTTAGAAAATATTTGTAATACATGGGAATTCCAGATGTATTTGTAATACATGGGAATTTGGGAATACCAGAAGTGACGTGTTCCTTGAGTTACTACCTATCCCAGGTTTGGTTTAAATTTCATTTATATATAATTCCTAGTATGCCAGCATGCCAAAATAATATGTTACCTTTATTTGAAAAGTAGGACTACAACATTTAAAACATATTAAATTATTAAACCATGGTTAAGAATGTTATTTTGTTTAGATAGTTTGAATTAGGTTCTGAATGGGTCATTGGCCACTATGAGATCCATTTTTGTTTGGGCGCAAGCTTTCAGCCAACAACAACACTGTGACATGTTTAACTGGCAGTATGATCTAAAATGAAAAGTGGCTTCTAAATGTTGCTATATTTTTTCTGAGCTATATTTTCAAACTGATCTAACTGTATTGCCTATGTTATGTTTTTTCCAATACATAACATAGGTAAAACCTTAGACAATATTTCCTTAAGCAAAATATACATTATAATAACTAACTTCAATAGCTGACAGTTTTACTCATAATATACTATAAATAACCTGGTCCTAGAACATGACCTTTCTTCCATATAAAGCCTCCAAATAATGTTTTAATGTTAATGTTTTAATGTTAATTCAAATCACCTTATAAATGATGCTTTGTTCAATGAGGATTTGTTTATTTATTTGTTTGTAACAGTTGAAAATTTACCTTAAGTTAAATTAAAAAAGTATTTATCAAAGTAAATGAAATCCTCATCCCTAGATGATATGGCATAATAATTCCCAAAGACAATATTGTAAATATATAATTATAATCAGTTAATAAAGAGCTGTCATAATTTGGATAGAGAGTATGTATATACATATTTTTGCTGATAGAAAAACAAAAGGAAGTCTTTAATGGCTGGTCATCTGTATAGTTTACACATATTAATATTAAGAAAAATCTATGTAATATATTTTGAGTAATATTTTATGCACCATAATTTTCTGCAATTGCAGACCATTTTGAACATACTTCTATGATATAGGGGTTATTTTGCTGTTTGAAAAAAAAAAAAATATTACAGGAAATCTATAAAAATGCATTATTCAGAAGGCATTTATAATTAAATAAGGGGTTTAAAGGCTCCTGTAAGATGGATCACTTTAGAGAACATTCAAAGGATACATCAGGGCAGAGTTACAGTGCAACAAATAAGCAGACACAGGTAGTAAATGGACATTACACTACATTGGTACATACCAGTACCCCCATCCCCAAACCACCAAAGACTTCATTAACTCTTCATTGAACCTGTGTTTCTTTATTCATGAACGCATTAGCATTCATTTTGTACTGTAATGAGCCTGCCTTTGCTGTGTTGTTGTGTGCAGTACAGCCTCACAATGCATTGCATATATTAGGAATGATGATTGTGATAAACGTATTTGGAAGTCCGATGCCCATTAGGATATTCCAATGAATCGCTCTCCTTCAGCAATAAGGCTGAATGCAAGACAAGCTAATATACTTCAGGGTGATTATGTATTTTATTCAGATATCTTCTTTTTACACCATAGTATTAGTAGGCACACTGTGATTGAACCCCATGATTCATTAAAACAAAAAGTGTAAGAGTTCTGTTTAATCAAATCATATATTAGGTTTAGGCACATTCAATTATTGAATGTTTGGAAGGGGGGGGGGGGGGGTTGAAAACTAGAGCTGGTGCTCATTGTTTTCTGATGAGAACTTCTGATGAAAGGACACAAGGACATGCATAGCTCACAATGCACTGCTTAGATGATGGACAGCACAGTGGCAATAAGCAGCAGTTTTGTGTTGAAGCAAAGTGAGTGCAATGTTCCCTAAAATTCATGAAGGAGATTTGAGTGAACTAGACTGGCCTAGATATAACACTGTAAAAAACATTGAAGAAAACAGCTGTTACAGGGTCCAAGTAGCATGAACCAGCTGAATAAAATAGCCTCCAAGACTGAAGTCTTCATGGGCAAGGTGAAATGAGTAACTGGTTGTCATGAAAGTAAAATTCATTTCAATATCACCTAGGTTCACATGTATAACATTCTAATTATTATTTTGTAAGATGAAAAAATAATGTGGACACTGTGAAATATTTAATCACTTTTTGCAGCCATGCGTTTTAACCAAACACATTCCTATCACATTTGGAAATTATTAACCAAACCTTTATGTTGCATGTTCAAAGTTGCAAAGTTGCATGTTCTCATGGAACAAATTAATTTGCATTTTACGTTCATGCCTTTTGATGAATGAATCTGTCCTTTGCAATTTATATAGGAACTAGCACAATTTTCAATTTATTTTTTATGGTGCATGAGCAGGACTTTTATATAGTATATTTACATATATGTATCAATGGCCATTACGTTTCAATCCACATTTGTGACTACATTTTTTGTCATATCAAAATGGTTCAAAGTTTGTGCTGTCCAGAGCAATGCTTTTTGGGTCAGAGCATGTTTCCAGTCTGTATACCAGTCTGTACTTACTTACAGTGATGAAATAGGACATTGACCAAATTGCTCAGTTTGTGTGGCTCACCTTTCCCCCTTTTTTTAGAATAGGAACTTCACCTTCACAGTTTAGCTAGGAACCTGTGATACAATGTAAATAAGGGGTGGTTCTTTAGTCATCTAATACTTTTTTTTTCTTGAAGGTCACAGCGCAGGAGCTTCTCATCTATATTTGAGGACTTGAGCACTTAATTCATATCACCAAATGACCATATAGCCATGTTTCAACTGAATTATTTCAATTACTGCTGAGTTGTGTGCTATCTTCTGGTATCTACAAATATGAATATGAGAGAGAGGATACAATAGAAAACCACATTTAACTGAAAATTCATTTCAAAGCTTTGGCATGTTTAGTTGTTAACTGATTGTTGATTTTTCTAGCGGTGTCCTGTGGCAACCCTGGAACACCAGCCTATGGGAAGATCATCTTCAGTGACGGCATCCTCTTCTCCAACTCAGTGACATACGCCTGTTGGGATGGATACAAAACTTCTGGCCTCACCACACGTCACTGCACAACCAACGGCACCTGGACCGGATCCTCCCCAGACTGCACAGGTCAGGACTCTTTCTCAACCACTCAGTTTTACTAAAGTGTCAAAGGAAATCGCTCACATTTTGCCTAGTTTGTGTTCTGATCTGTATTTCATGTGTGCAATTGGGAGTTTATCTGAGCAGGTTCTTTATCACTTTATTGTTATTTTTGACTTATTTTTTAATGGTATTGGAGAACATTTTATGGAGTCCCCTGTTAAATACATGACAGTTTCTAGACACCATGACAGTGTTTATTATAAAATATAACAGTTAATGTTGCCCTACTGCCTTTTAAATATATTGTGTAAAATACAATAATCAAATAAACATTAATCAAAAATAGTAATTTGTTGCTTTATGTACAGTGATCAGTTGTGGAGATCCGGGTGCACTTGCAAATGGGATTTATATTGGAAATGAATTTACATTTAATAAGACCATAAAATATCACTGTAACCCTGGCTACATCATGGAGCCTGAGGGCTCATCCACCTTACTCTGCACCAAAGACGGGACCTGGAATCATACCAAGCCCTACTGCAAAGGTAAATACTCAAATTCCTATGCATCCATGACAAGCAGAAACATACCATTTTGCAGTGGCCAAAAGCATATAAAAAATCTGAAATGTAGATTTTATATAAACAGCACTTGTGGATACATATGACTGTTATAGCAGCACTATTCCATATTTAATGGAAAATGTATGTCTAGAGTAAATCACTAAAAATAAAAGTAAAATACTAACTGTAAAAATGTGAGTGTGTTCAACCAATTGAGGGACGAAAGGATGTTAGGTATTCAGACTCATACATCTTTGATCATTTGTCCTGTCCATTTGTCAATCATCTCATTGCATCTTCACTTACCATTTTTCTTCGTGGTATTTAATAGAAATTTGTACATTATGAACCTTTTGATCTTGGAAGGTCTTTAAAAACAAATGCAGAATAGAGGTGCTCACATACACACATAAGAATTACATTCTTTAACTGACAGTCATACAAATGCATGTTTTTTTACTGTGATTAATTCCCTGTAATTACCCACTATTTGTTGGAAATCCCTCATGATTGCAGAGAAGTATTCAGTCCTTCCCTGTGGTGAGAAGAATCTAATATAATAACCATCAGGAGAGCATTGATAAATCACTCATACCCTTAATTATAAATGGAGTGTGTTTATTTTTGGGTTTAATTGCTGACAGAGGAAACCAAGTAGGTAAAGAAAAGAACTTAGGGCCCATGCAATTCCATTTGCAGAATGTGAGCAGAATCAGGTGGATAATCTAGATCAAGGGCTACACTCCCTGTAACAGAGATACCCCTACAATGGCCCTCTGGAGTCATTCCTGTTCCCTCTCCCTTGCAGTGATCATGTGCAGCCATCCCCCAGCCATCAGCCATGGGAAAGTGGAGGGCTCCGACTTTCAATGGGGCTCCAGTGTCACCTACAGCTGCTTCGAGGGGTACCAGCTTTCCTTACCTGGCATCGCCACATGTGAGGGAAACGGCACGTGGCGTGGTGAGATTCCCCAGTGTCTACGTAAGTGGAAAGTCTTCTTATAAAATCCCTTTCATCGTACTTGTGAAAAAAATGCATAAATACATAAAATAAAAAACACTCACAAAGAACATATGGACATATTCCACACACTTCACCATGTTCATGAAATGAATAATCTATGGGAATATGTGATCATTGTTTTTTTTTTTTAAGTTTTCCAGGCTAACATGAATTGCAAAGAACTATTGAAACATAAGCCTTCTTAAAACATGTTTTAATGCATCTTTTGAACTGACATGATGGTGACTCACTTGAAATGCATTAGATAGAAAATATAGAATGTTCCAAGATGAAATCAAATATGACCTGAGATGCAGCACAGAATTTTATTCTGGGTCTTTTTTATGATCAAAAGGATACATTTACATCCGAATAACAATTCAGCTATAATATGGTTTTATCGTCATTAGAAACCTCTTCTGTGATTACCGCACACCAGATCCAAGGTCCCAATGTACTCCATGATTCATATAATATCACACTGTAACAGGGAGCATCGGTACGACAAACATGGCCAATCCAATGCTTTGCTAATGTTCAGGTTTGATGAGTCTGAAAACTGTACTGGCACCTGCAGGAACTTTATCAATATCTGGTGAATTGAGTTATCACCAGTGATGGATGAAACACGTAATGTGAGAATTACAAAGCAGCCAGACATTAGAACCTCCAGCACTTGAGTGTAAGCCTCTAGTAGAGTGTCAGAAGCAATTCTCCAGCAACATCACTTGCCACTCCAAAGCACTAAAAAAGTGCCTGTTTTGAAATTGGCAGCCTGCAGGTAGGAAAGGTAATGCAGTCCACCTTTGACTGCAGCCATTATTGCCATTGTAAAAAAAGGTGAACAAACAGTGAATTCGGAGCATACGTCGAATAATTATGTAACGCATATGAAGCTTTTTATCACTCTCTCCTCCCTCTTATTAGATTTTTGCAGATTTGTCTGTTTATACTGAGTACATGTTTTTCAATTTGTCATTTTCCACAGGAGAACATTTAGGTAGTAGAGATAGGTGGGTTGCAAGATGCATAAGTGGGAAAAAATTACCCTTTCTATATAATAGATTGTACATTAGAATGCACAGAAGCTGAATTGCATTTCTCACTCTCTTACATGTTAGGTAGAAGTTAACAACCTTTTAAAAAAGGAGTGAGTCACAGCAAGTGCAACTCATTGTTTGCTCTGTCTTTCATAGCTACACTGTGTGGAGATCCTGGTACTCCAGCAGAGGGTTATGCAGAGGGCAAACGCTTCACCTATGGGTCAGAGGTCACTTTCCACTGCATGCCCTCCTACCTGCTGGTTGGGTCATCCAGGAGACTGTGCCAGGCAGATGGGACCTGGAGTGGGATTCAGCCTTCATGTATAGGTACATTTCAAGTACAGCTAATGGATCTACTGAAGAAAATAAAATACACAAATAACATATATTTCCAGACACTCATACTGAAATAATTTGTGATTTGCAATGGAATTATAATTTTATTATGGAGTTTGGATGTTATTATGGAGTTAGGATACATTCAAACAGAATGCATTTTATTTTGTTTTATATTGAGCCACATCCCTTCTTATTTCCGATTGGCTGGAGAATGTACAATACATTTTGATAATCAAAAACATATGAAGCATGTTTTGCCTGGACATTTAATCATCTTTCCAAATTAGCACTCTAATTACATATCACCTAAGGTATAGATTTGTGTTCAGCTCTGGCCACTGTTAAGGGTATCCATGGTAATAGGTTATAACAGATGATTACTAAAACCTATAGATTAGATTAAATCTGTGAATCTAAAAGTTTGTATGCAGTCAATGTTTGAGTTGAAACACCTTTTTTCACCTGTATTTATTTAGATTGGAAATATTAATTCAGCATAGTGCTATGACTAATTTAGCAAACCAGATAATCTCTGAGAACATGATTTTGACAAGTGACTGTGGTGTAAACAGCATAATGCACCCTGAAGTGTACAGTTATACAGAATGAATGTACTTTGTAGAGGGAACATGCTTTGTCGTGGGGTTACTACCATGGCTTACATTAATTTTGCATAACCGTACACCTTACTGTGTGTTATCCCTTGCATAGAGTAAGCTGGTAAATGTACTTTCACTCTCTAGTGACCTCTAACAGACAGCATTGGCAATATGCAAACAAAGGTTAGGTCTAGTAAAGATGTACACCATCCCAGTAATAAAACAATTTTGTATTACTAAAACAGGCAGACAGATGTACTTTCTTATATGTTGACAGTTACAAAAGTAGAGTGGAAGGATTTAGGACATGTTACCAAGTGCTGTTACAGTAATCTTACATTTTTTTTAACATATTCAATCAGTAGCACCTGTGTCTGTATTCTCTAAATAGGGTACCTGTCAAATGTCAAGTGTTACATATTCAAT
Organism: Albula glossodonta; assembly: GCA_019788955.1. Taxonomy (NCBI): domain Eukaryota; kingdom Metazoa; phylum Chordata; class Actinopteri; order Albuliformes; family Albulidae; genus Albula; species Albula glossodonta. Next base: position 7,329,410 of record JAFBMS010000020.1, on the reverse strand, counting down.
ATCTATTCATATTCTGATTTTTATTTTTTTTATACAAATTTCCATATTAAGATCCTGCATACAATACATGTAGAGATCCTGGAACTCCAGCATACGGGATACCACTGCAGGCACAAGGATATGAGGTATTCACTTTCTTGGTCTCAGAATTGTGAACTTGTTAAACACATCACTTCTCACGATCTATACATTGATATGTATGATTCCATTATTGGTATCCATTGACATTGCTATCTTAATTTGTGTGCATTGTTTTTAGGACAATTGCAAATGCTTTCTTATTTAATTGCATTTATTGTATTATTTTACTGTAGGTTGGAAACAAAATTTTCTTTAAATGCCGGAAAAACTACCATATATTGGGATCTACAACAAGAACATGCCTCGAGAATTTAACATGGAGTGGAATACAACCAGAATGTATACGTAAGCATGTATTAGCATAAATGTTTAATTATTTATTTTACACACATAATACGATTGCTACTGTACAGTATGAAAGGGCGGGTAAGGTCTTTTACACAAATCCAGCGGGCATTGGAGGAGCAGTAGCACCCATCACCATTCTGTTCGTCAGTGACTTATTAATGGCCCTGGAGACACAGCTATGACAGCTTAATTGAATAAAATATTGTTTTAGCAAATGCAAATTTTTGATTTGCTGAATTGTGTGGATCCCAAGCCTCACACGCTGTCTCCACAAAGCTGTGGCATGTACTCCATTTTACCCCCTTATAACATTCCTCAGGATTGTATGTGTATTCACATTCAAAGACAAATCACTGTAGAGAACCGTTAGAGAGAGAGAGGGAGAGAGAGAAAAAGAGAGTGTGTGTCGGGGGAAGGGGGTGTACATTTGAAAGAGAGTGATTCATAAGAGAACAAAAGTATGGAGCGCCTGCCTCAGCAAAAAATGTAAGTTTAAGCTGCTTGTTCACCAGCAGTAAATCTGTGGGTGAGTTCGACAGTGTATCCTACAAAATCCTTCAGGCTGCTCCCTCACAGAACAGAGGCCGGAGAGTGGAGGGGGGAGGTGTGAAGACTTTCTTCATTTATTATGTAAGATAGCACTCTGGGCATGTTTCATAATGCCTCTCCCTATGGCACGATTTTATCACTGCTCCGCAATGTGAGTGCATTTAGTGTGGACCACTTTTCCCACTCAAGCTCTCATCCAAGGTGGAGCAATTTCTCCATTATTGTTTGTGCTTCTAGCTCATGCTTGCAGACAACCAGAGACACCTTCGCACATCGACGTGAAAGCTATAGATCTTCCGACCCTGGGATATACGCTAACGTACACTTGTCAGGTTGGCTTCTTCCTGGCTGGGGGATCTGAACACAGAACATGCAAGTCAGATGGGAAATGGTCTGGAAAACCACCTATCTGCAAAGGTACACCAGCCTGCAGTCCCTGTAAATGATTTGTTACTCATTAGTTAAATTTCACAATATTTACATAACAAGTAATAAATTATATCAGTTAAATGTAAAATCTTTTTGAGCAATAAATAAATAAACAAACTCATGTAACCAGTCAGAACAAACCACTTCATGTGACAAAATTGAATTTCTCTGTTTCACATTTTATGCAGATATGCACTCTTAGAAAAAAAAAAATCCTTAAGGGTTCTTGTCCTGTAGGGGGAACCATTAACAGCTCTTCTTTGACATGGGTTTCACTCACAGGTTTTCTGTAGAACCTTGTTCTAAGTGCCATATAAAGAACCTTAAATCTATCCATTTCTAAGATGAACCTATAGGGGTTCCCCCAGCAGGACTAATGAAGAATGTTTCACGGTGCTAGAAAGAATTTAGTGAAACACATTTGTGATGCTTGCATTCTGTTCAAAAAATATAGTCAGTGATTATATCATAACTAAAATAAGTGTTTCTTTAGAGTAAACTGGTGTTCTGGTAAACTCACAAGTGCATTTATCAAGGAATGAAAGCTGGTGCAAAACATTATTTTTCTATTTGTATCAAAGCTGGTTCTATACTGCATGAAGTGTGCAACATGACATTCCCTCATCAAGTAGTTTATTTACTTCATGATAAATAGAGTTTTGCAGCATCGACTGACTCATCCATGATAATATTCTTTAATAATATAAAATGCTTTTAATGGAAAGAGTGGGTCACATACTGAAATATCACAATATCATTTACTCATAAATATCTTTCAGTGGGGCCCAAAATAAATGGAAAAGCAAAAGGATCCGATTCTGACGTGCAGAAAAATAAGATCCATGGTATGTTCTTTTCTCAGTCTAATTGTCACATATCAGAGCTGTGCTGGCTCTTAAAATATTTCTTATTTCAAATGACTTTCAAAGCCTTCCACATGGTTGGCACTTATATGAACACTGTCTGAGTTAACCAGTCAGCTTTCCTTTTTGAAATGGACATCAGCTTGTTTTTCTATCATTTCAGTTCCTGCAGATGTGTTTTCCTTAACCTCTGGCTGGTCTGGATTTTATGAATATTTGGGGAAAAAACAGCCTGCAACCATAACTGTCAATGGATTCAATGTGACTACCAGTAAAGTCAATGTCACACTTTTGGAAGAGCACAGTGGTGTCCAAGTCAAACTGTCAGGTAAATAATCTTGAATCTTAGTTGGACTGTGATGTAAAGATTTAGTGTGTTATGATTTTGGTATTAGTCAAGGTGACTGTACCTCTTACAGGTAAATATCAAATGTCAATGACCTGAAAGGGGATAAAACAAATGAAAGATTTTTTTTTTTAAACCCTTGATATATAAGGGTAGTATAAACTGCAGTCTTGCATAAAGCTCACTCGCTCATTATGAGGAAATGTTGTACATTTTTGTATGCTATGAATTGGTAAAGAGATTTCATTTTGTTCATCAGGGACATATAAGAAGGAGGAAAATCATTTGCTGCTGAAGGTCTACCAGATAAGAGGTCCTGTTGCACTTTCTTTCAGTAAATTTAAGAATGACAACTGGGCAATGGATGGCTACGTAAGTCAACTCATTTCTTATCTATAGTTCTGTATGTTGAAGTTCTTTAGTGCTTTTATTAGCATCCCCTAATAAAATGAGGCACATACAGTATCTCTCAGTAAAAATGTATGACTTATTGTATTACTTGCTGTATTTTTCAGAAATAATAATTCATGCAAGCATAACTAGAGCCAGTATAGCATGTACAATTAGGTTTAGGCTTTGTTTTGCAATACAAAACTGTTGAAACTTGAAAAGATGAATTTAAAACTGAAAATATTACTCTGGGAAAATGATTAAACAGAATTGTGATGGCTTAAGATAAATTAGTTGATATCCTACTTTCTGTGAGTGTACAGAAGTGTGTTTGTTGAAAGAGGAGTGCATGATAATCTGATGTATCTGAAGTGAAAACAGAAGTGCTCTCTGCAAGTGAAAGTAGTTAAAGTAATTCAAATCAAAATATCTAAAACCACTTTGATAAAGTGTTTATTAAATTTATTTCTAAAGTACTGATCCTTCTGTGATCATTTCACCCACTTTTGTTTCTTTTGTGTTGGTTCAGGTGACAGCAGAATCTGATAAAAATACCTTTGTGTACCAAGGTTTCATCCATGGCAAAGATTTTGGAAAATTTCATTTAACAAGACAAGGTATGTGAGGGGATGGTCCTCTCAATAAGGTTGAACTTTTTAGACAGGTAAACCATAATTGTAGCATGTGACTAACGGATGTATAAAACAGTGAGAGTATCTGCTGTGTTACCGATTTAAGGTAGTTGTAGCCAGCTGGTTATTTGCATAACAGCATATCATAACAAAAATGATTTCTCTTTTGTTTCTTAGGTCTTATAACCACAGACACAGATGCGTCAAATCCGTACTATGGCACAAATAGCAGTTCAGTGGCAGCTGCTATTCTAGTGCCATTCTTTGCTCTAATTCTTTCAGGGTTTGCCTTTTACCTCTATAAACACAGGTAAGGAATTATTGCCCGTCACCTTCAGATATGCATTGGCAATGTAAGTCCATAATGACTGAATTTAAAGCAGAATTATATTATAACAGTTATGGGAAACTCCTGTGCCATTTGCCCTTTAGGGACTGCTCCTTAAAATGTCAACAGGGTTGGCAAACTGCTGCATGCTTAACTAAACATGAAACCACTTGCGTGCAGAAATCACATTCAAAAAGAGCATGGGAGTTTTCCAAAGCTAACAAAACAAGATTAATGTGACATTAATGTCCAAAAGGATGAAAAATCCCTTATATTAAAATAAATAAAAAAAATTGGCAGGGTACTTTCACAAGACACAGATGACAGTGAGAGACCCAAAGACGTAATCAGGGCCGGCTGCAGGTAAGACATAAGAAACTAAATCATTAGGCAATAATTTCTCTACTTCCATATTGCCATTGTCCTCTTTTCTTTTTCCATACCCTACACAAGAAAAACAAAAACAATTGGACAACAGAGGATGCAGTGTTTTGTTGTTTGGTCTCATAATAAATTGCCATTGACTTGTCAACATTTCAGCCTACTAAACTTAATTTTTTCATGAACATGTCCATTTGGACAAAATACCAGTTTAAAACATATATAGATATTGATGGAGGGAATATTAAGATATAAGACAAGAAGACAACTAAGGCATCAAAAGTATATCAATAATATCTTTGGCAAACAGTCACATATATGTTATTTTGTCGCTTGAGTTGACAGTTGTGAGTGAAGATGCATAAATTCCAGGCTGTGCAGTGGCTGTTTACATATTCAGTGAACATCTTTTGGTCTCTTGGGTACAAACCATGACATGTTTGCAGTTAAAGTTTTTTTTTTTTTTTTTCATTGCGTTGTATTTCATGCTGTAGGCCAGACATAAATACTACTAATAACCCTTCCCCTATGTTGTTTTTTTTTAAATGTTACAACAGACTTTACATTATACTATGCATATTACAACTCATTATACTGTGTTTGCAAACTAAGCTTCATAACCACCTCCTGTACCTCATTCATTCTGTCATGCAGGCAGGATACTGTTTGAAAATGTGGTCATTTATATGATTATATGCATATTTGTTTTCCTTTTTGTTATTGTTTAACCAATTTTGCATATGATTTGGTAATATTCCTATGCTGCTCGGTTTTGGTCATTTGACATCTGATTATGAACGGAACTAGTTTTCCAGACAGCATGCCCTTGGGCTTTCTTTAACGTCCCAGCCTTTGTCCGTAGTATGAGAAAGATCAGTAAAGAAATGGAGGGAACATCAAATGTTGGCATGCAAATTGTATTGTTTGAAAAGTGTGCTGACTGAACTTCAATTGAGCTCAGTGGATATAAATCATGGCAAAAGGAAATACCTTTATTCCTTGCGGTTCATTGTTATGAGTCATTGGTAGGAAAATCCACTTTTTGAAATACCTATTCAGTATTCACATTTTCATTGTTGTCCTTTGCATTACTGTGAAAAATAATACCATTAATACATGACTCATAACAATTACACTGAATTCCAGGTTTTACTTAGCATTATTCTTGGGGGGAGGAGGGTGGGAGTTACACCAATGTCATGGCTATAAATGATGTAATATCTGGAAAAAGTAGTTGTTTATCCTGCTTTTTCAATGACCTTCCTGCTACTTGATTAAGTACAGCATTCATCATTACAAACAGCAGGGAGATAACTTAAGTTTAAATCAGTTTCAGGGTATGTAACACTTTTCTACGTTAAATTAAAAAAAAAAAAAAAAACAGCCGAGCAGCTGTGTTTCTGAAAAATATATGAGAACTGGGGTTGTGATTATATTTTTATAAGCATTGTATTTTGAAAACCGAGAATCTTAAGCGCAATAACATCCAAGCTTCTTTCATTTTTCAGAACAAGACCAAAAGTACAGTTCAACGGCTATGCGGGTCATGAGAACACAAATGGACAGGCTTCATTTGAGAATCCAATGTACGACACAAACATGAAGCCCACCGAGGCAAAAGCCGTGAGGTTCGACACAACTCTAAACACAGTCTGCACAGTAGTATAGCCTTTATGGCCTGCATTTGACTGGTTCACAGCCATACCTCTTGGGTAAGCAGTGACTTCTTTGGTGCCATATGCCAATTCTCTTTTGTGACTCTTTGCTTTGCTACTACAATGTATTCACTTTATATAAACTACTCTGTGGAGATGATAAAATGATCAACTATAAGAATAGATTATTTTATGGACATACTGCAAAAAAGACTTCCCATGGAGCAAAGTCCAAGATTTTGGCCAAGAAAGCAAAGGACATACAGACATTATAGACTTTCTTGGATCAAGTTTTTGCCTTTCATGGCACTTGCAGGAAGAAAGTTATTTTTCTTTTATCTTTTATTTCTATCTTTCCAAAAGCATTCTCTTGGGACAATGTTGAAGTGTCTTGAAAAGCCACATAATTGTTGAAAAAATATTTCCTTCACTGAAGAAGAACCATGGAGGAGACAGAGTCTTTGAACAAACGTGGTTGCTTGTACCTTGCCAGACTTCTCCATTAATAAAATACAAAATGTGCTACTGCTGCAACTGTCTCACAGAAGAACTTGGCTATCGAGTACCTGGGTAGCAGAAGGAATTCTCTCAACTGTTGTGTTGCAAAAACTATACTGCACAATTTTTGCACTAGTGTGTTATGAATGATTATGGATATGGTTCAAAAGAGAAAACAAAATTAGCAAACAGAAATACGTACAGGGTTTCTATATGCTGACCATATGTATATAAACATGTATTTCCATGTACGCAGGAAGCATGTTGTCATTCTATATGTTTTAACTGTAGACACGTTGATTTTATTTTATATTAATTTTCAAAAATAAGTAATATCACTTTTTATTGTGATTTAACCCTTTTGGCCCCATGGGAATTATCCATGTTTTTGTTCATTTTAATTTTAAATACTACTTTTTGGTACCATAGACCAGTGCCCAAATGTTACACTTATGGTGTATGTGTATGTGTATGTCTTTTTTTTTTTTTTTTTTTTTTTCCTGGAAGCCCAGGTAGATATGCAGGGTGTTGAAAACTCGAGAGTGATATGAATGTTTTTGTTCTCTTTTCACTTCATAAAACGTGATGTGTGTATATGTTTTTATAATTTTTTAAATGTCTTTTGATTTTGGAGTTCCTCGTTTTCCATAAACTGCTTATTCATGCCCTATTAGACACGGTCACTCATTGAAATGTTTACTAGATGCAGTGTGTTCAAATTAACTGTAATGCAGTCTGTGACGGTAAACAAGACTGGTATTATGATATACTGATGGCCGTCAGGCCTAAAGCGTTAATTTTATGGCACTCTTACTTCCTGAATACGAGCAACCTTTTCGGTTTGTAACAGGAGTATTTGCCACTGTTCCCCTTGTTCTTTTTATTTTAAATGCAGTTGGTATATGTGAAAATATGCGGCATCATCCATTATGTATGGCATGGGTCAGGTCTTTGCTCCACCAGAGGAAAGTGAAATAGTTATTTATTGCTTTAATGGCAATATTGTTTATATTAGAACAACATTTTTGTGAAGCACCATACTTGAATGCATGCTTCAGTTTTGTTGTTTTTAGATCTTAGATGGCAGAGTATATTCTTTCTGTCTGGTCTCTCATTCTCATTTTGGCCCTAATATGCTTTACCAGAATTCAGTCATACTGCAAATATATGGAATCATGTAAAGCAGTTATACAACAGTGTTGGTCATCAGATAGACTAGTCACTACTGTCTTGCCGCAAATTCTCTCACAAGAATACCACCTGCAGAGAGGGGTTTTCATTTCTCTATAATGCTGGAGCAAATAAGTGTTTATTTTTCAAAAATGCTGCACTTACTTTAAATCACAGCTGTGAATGCGGCAGTGTGTTTGGAATAATGTGTATTTTCAGTGTACTGTCGAATGCCTGTTGGGTGTTAAGACCAGGATGCCATTCCTTCTTTGGCAGCCATGACCATTTAGCCACAGGGAGTAGTTTATCATTTCCTAAGGAAGGTGTTGGTGAAATAATTTTTTTACTACACATCCCTCCCACTCTAAAATGATATAGCTTAAATAAGATAATTTGATGATACACCGAAAATTTACAATCTTTGAAACACTGCCTTACTGAATTGTAAATGTGGCATAACCAACACATTTGAAACCTTATCTTTAATGTCACACCACCAATATGTGTGTTTGAGTGTAGGGCTACTTGAGTGCATATACACTGTGATTCCAAAAGTCATGGCTGAGCAAGTCATTTTCTTGATAAGTTTGATAACATAGTGTGTATACTCATATAATCAAATCTCACCTTTGTACATGTGAACTACCTGCTACATGCTGTGTTCAAATCTGTCGTCCATCACACTGGCATTCAGATCTGTACATCAGTGGCATAGAAAATATTAACTATAACTTTGTGAAATGTTTACCTTCTGGATATCAGATTTCATCCAATCATTGCAGCACAGAGAGAAGTCTGTAGTTTGTGTGTGTGTGTTTGTGCGTACAAATGTGGGTGGGTGCATGCGTGTGTGTGCGCATGTGTGTGTGTGCGTGCGTGTGAGTGCGTGCGTGCGTGCGTGTGTGTGTGTGTGTGTTTGTCATGAAGTGTACATTCTTAAAAGAGTATGTAAAATAAGAAGCATTCGCTTAACCTTAATTTTTCTAAGAAATTTTATATTTTTCATTTATTATTGTTGAAATCGGTACCTATGGTAAAAACAGTGTGAAAAAGCTGGCAAGATAATGTGCAGAATCTGGGATGGAGTTGGTTTCCCGCCTTCCACTGTTTGCTTCTCGTGATGTTAGATTTGCTGCTGCTTTACTCCATACCTTGCCTCCCTTCAGACTTGCTGCAATAATGTCCTTGTTTCCTCCTCTGTAAAATATGTTTACCATCAGAGCTGTAAATCCGCATTCTGATACACACCATTCCATTGACAGCATTGCAATTTTACCATGTGCTTTTGACTTGAAGTAGGTGCAAAAGAAAATGTTTTTTGTACAGAAATATATTTTTTATGAAGAATTTGTAAAATTATTAAATATGCTGTACTTTTTTGATTAATGTAGGTATACAATTGTTAAAATAAATGTTTTTACTATACAAAATGTAAATTTATCATTCATGAAATATACATATATCACAGACATACTTATACAGTATCACATTTTAAATTCTGAGATGCTTGAACACTGTCAGTACAGACAAAGCTGTATAAAAATGTCATGTGTCCATCAGCATAATTAAAGAATCTTCTACAAATTGTAATATAGTTTGTTCACACCATCTTTTTCAGAAAAAATATATATTTGGGACAGATTAAATATTTGACTTTATAGCTTTTTGTCTGTGCTGAATTTTTATTTTTGTGAAGTGAAACTTAAAATACTCTATTCACAACACTGAAAAAAAAAGATTGTACAGTTTCTTAGAGGAACAAGATACATTTTTTTTAAAATTCTTCAGTTTATCCTGCCGATCTGTCCTCATTTATTCCAAATTACAATTCTGTGATTACAGAAGTGACATATATGCATACATATATTCATAGAATGTATAACAGTGAAATCAAGTTCATGTGTCATATCAGTAGCTTTAACACACAGGCATAGTTGAGAATATCTCAACAATGCATAATTATGCAAATATCATTCATATATCTGGCCCTATGGTAATTCCTCAGTAAGAACGTTTGTAGCTGGAGACAATAAAAATAATATTTAAATCATAAAATCAAAGTTTTTCTGTTGAAAAATCGGACGATCAAAGCTTTCAGTGTTGTGCTTTATACAGCAATTACCTCATTTTATCATTTTGTGTCAGTTTGTAAATGCTTTGGGTAGGAGGGAGAAATTATTCTTGGACAAATTCTTTTTTGACAAACTCCATGGGGACCCCTACTGGACTGACATTTTGCCATACGTTATGCCAAGGACTAAATTCTGGGCTTTGTTTGACCCACATGATGACATTGACCCTATTTATTAAACCATTCCAATGTACGTTGTTTTACAGGTTACTGCAGTGTGGAAATATGTGTTTGAGATATGGCTCTCTATTCTTGGCCAACCCAAGCTGATTTCCCTCAGGGATCTGTTGTCCAGTCCCTGTTAATTAGAAGCATCTCCATAACGTGACTCTGCTGTAGTCACAATTGACGGGATGAATGCTGTTTGGCGATGTGCTGTGTTAGCTTGCATTAAATTATCACTTTAAATACAGACAGAAGAGCAATTTATGTGTTGCCTGACTAAAGTTCTTTTCAGCTGTATGTTTGCAACATCATTTGCAGGGTTTGGTGCAAACTACATCTGAGATTTACAAAGATTCTTTTTTCAGCAACAGCCTCATTCTTGCTATTATACTCATACAGCCCAGCGCTGTCAGAGGCTGGGGTAGTGTTGATGTATGAGCCCTGAATCCTATTTCAGACACAGAACAAAGTAGGAGGCTTAACCTGTGTTTTGTTTACCCGACTGTGTAGCAGAAAAGGAAACCACAATATAGATACTGACAGGGTGCTGCAAAACACATTCTATTTCTTAATGACGGACATGAACTTTCTCAAAAGGGTGGTCAGGGACTGAAATGTCCTTAAAGCCGTCTCCTGACCAGTTCCTCTTAAGAAACTATCCTGGTCGCAAATCCTCCATGGTCTTTACTAGAAGCCCTAACCAGGATCAGGAATATGGATCATGAAGGCAGGATTGCCAGTATTGACTCACATGGCAATTTGATGAGCACCAGCCAGTACTGTCCTGCTGAATACTTCTATGTGCTACAAATATCAACACCCCTGCACAGGATCAGCCAATCAGATCAAAGTATCTACAATACAAAAGATCTTACATTCCACAGACCCTCAGAGCTACCTAAAGGCCACTGCGACCATGTCAACCCAAATAGACTGATGCAGATGCTGGGTTAAAAGTACTGATCATGAATCTCTTTTGCTTACACAACTGTGTGAAAGCAAAATATTTGTTACAAAGAGGTTATGGATAAGGCCCTGGTCCTAGTTATGCATAATGTTTAAAATTTTTATGAAGCACGACGCGTTCTGGGGCACTGTTTTATTGTTTTATTCACAGCTCATCCTCATATTCAATTACGACTTTACTATTACTGCCATTGTCTTATTAATAATTTGCAGTCAGTCACACAGGAAGGAAGGCATCCTTCTGAGCAGTATTGTGTCTGCACAGGGACAAATCCTCTGTTCTGTCAGAGGCCATTGTCCTGCCCATTCTAGCGTATTAATATCACTGCTCTAACATAATGACTGATTGTACTGGTATGTACTGGTCGGAAGCTGTCACTGAAAAAAATGAAATTACCTGTGATCAGTCTTAAGCTTTTTTCAATTTTGAAAATATAGCACAGTAGTGGATGCAACATCTCAGTAATCAATAATCATATGAATACAATGCTTTGCATTTGATTGACTGAAAAAATATGCAGGCACGTAAAGTAAAATAATTTTCTGTCAACCATTCAATGTCATTTAGTATCATGTCAGATGGCCTTAAATTTGGTGTATTGATGGTAGGGTCACTTGAGTGCCAAACTTACACTGCTATACTAACTCTCTCTCTATCACACACAAACACACAATACTTTTGTTACTGACTGTCACCAATGACAATTTATGACCAATTATTGTTTTATTGGTTCCGGGTGCTTTTCCCTCACAAAATCAAAATGACCCAGTTTAGCAAAATAAAGATCTGAGTACACAAATCCCACTCATAAAAAGGGTAGAGTATATTCAATTATGTAAATTGCTATTCATTTAATGCTACTAGAGTGTAATCTGGATCATGAGAAAATACTGTTGGATGTCGAATTCTTTTCTTACAATTGTCTTGCATTAAGACAAATGCTTTCATCTCATCAACAGCATAGGGGTCAAGTGGACAGGAAACCATTTCCAATATTTTTTTCTACTAGGCAATTGGAAAAATGACCATGTTCTTATCATGTGGACCTTAGAGTGCAAACATTTTGTCCCATTCAAATGTGGCAGACATACAGAGTCCATGTTATTTGGTAAAAGTTGCTTCAGCTTTAAACTGACAGAATGTGTGAGAGGGCATTTTATTTTTTTTTTTTCAAAACCATTGGTGAGCACAATGACATAGTAATGCATTGTTGAGTTGGACTATTCTACCACCACTTAAAACCAAAAAGAGAATAGAAAGAGATTCTGAAACTATTCAGTTATGAATCTGTGATCTTAAAGATAATTTTGTACCAGAAATATGCATAACTGAAATAAATACATAACTGAAATCACTGTATTAAACTGTAATAACTAACTGTAACTGTAGTAAATATTGTCAATTCAGTTCTTCTTGGCTCTCTCCAACTATCTGATTATTACCAAAATTAATTATTGTAAAACTGCAGCATGTCCTGTTAACCACATTGATAGCTGCCTTGGTTTAGTCATAGGACTTTCAATTCAGTAGGTGTTGAAGCACTGAGATAGTATTTTTTAACATTTGCATTATGTCTTTATTTAACTAAATTGTTAACTGTTTGAGATTATACTCAAGTTAGCACAGGTCTATGATCTTCTCAAAACAAAAAAAAAAAAAAAAAAAAAGATTTGGCTTTTGATTTTTGATGTGCCAGTGATCTTTTGAAGATCTAATCTCTTGTATTAAGATTTTCCAGTAAGGAGCTTCCTTTGTTTTGGTCATTATATTATCATGTCGCATTGCTTCTACAATCAACATTTTAAATGTCATTTTCTGCTACCAGAGCTTCATATCCATTCCTTTTGAATAACATAGGCAGTATTGTCTATTGTTCATGCAAAAAACATGCTTTAAGAGTGCTATGTCAAATTGAATGTATTGACTGACAATCACATTCAACTTTTGCAGCTCTTGCTATATCAGCTTTAAACCAAAGCCATTTGATCTTTCTCCATTAAAGTATGCGGTGCCATTGTACACATTTTTGAAAGTGCATGTGGATGTGGAATGGATTTGTAGAAAGTCTGGCATTCAAAATTTATACAGCTGCACAACATTTGAAAATCAATGATGGTCAGTGTCACCTCAGAATAAATACATCACTGCAGATTTAAATGGCACTGCTTGTGTTTTCAGTGAATATAAACATTACTCTACACTCTGCACCTCTCTGTTCAATCACCATTGATCTTTTTTCTATAAAGGAATTACACACCCCCCCTTCCTAATTTGTAATTCTGAATCTCGATCTAAAGCCCATGACATTGCTGTGACATCATGTGTTGGTTGAGGAGAGCACAGGCAATTCCACATGTCCTGTGAAATGCTGCTGAGCTGAGCAGCCATTGCTCCAGGGAACTGTGCACCATGTGCAGCTGCAGCAGACAGATTTCAGACTCCTGACAGACCAGAGGAGCCACTACTCTGCATTGAAAAGGGAAAACCCTGACACTCTCCTTCCTTCCCTGTGTGGCTCTCCATGATTTTTTTTTTTATTCTCCATCTCGCCCCTTCATTGACTTCACTTAGGCTCCCTTTCTTCTTTCTACAGTACATGTCTGAAAATCCTTCAGGGTGAGACCCTTTGAAATGTCCTCCCTTTGGGACAGGAAGCTCAGTGGTTTGAAAGTGAATTTGGATTTTTATTTTTTTGTGTTCATTTATGCATTTATTGGGAAATTTATATATCTGAGACATATTCATAATTTCCTTTAAATGCATGTAAATCATTTTGGACAGTTAGTTTTCAACACTGACATTAAATAATTCTTGTAAATGTTGTTTGCTGAAAAATGATCACCTGTGCTCTTTGATTGGTGCACAGAGTAGATGCACTGCACTACCGCCAGTTAGAGATGTGTACAAGTGAAAGAATAGTAAGTAAAGTAAAGAAGGGCCAGGTGTCTGCAGATTAATCAGCTAAACATTTGTTGACTTTTCTTGTGGCAGCACGGGCAATATGTGACTGATGTTGAATCTTTAGTGTGAAAAATAGTGAAGGGTATGAGCGAGTCAAAAGTGCTGCCATCACCTCTTAAGTCACTGAGGTAGTTTGCAGTGAGCAGAGCAGTGCAGTTCATAGTTTGGTGAGAAAAATGTGAAAAATTAAATAAATGATCACTTGGAGTTTGTAACAGGACAATTCCTTTATATTGGTAGCTTGCTGTACACCAGCATCAACACTGGCTTTCCTGAGAGGATCTTTGGATCAGAGTCAAACTGCATCCACTCAACGGGTTTTGATCAAGACCAAATCCCAGCAATGCAAATGAAGCTGATCAAAGGTACTGTGGAAACACACATACTGCCAGATTATTTTTTTCTCGACACCATCTGTTCCCCTGCATTCTCTCTACTGTAAGATATAACCTTCTACTTGTTGGAATTCAGTTCTTTTTGTTCAGTGCTGTTGATCTTTTTATGTATTCTTAAATCAATCAATAGTGCCTTGACCTTAATTAAATGCATTCACTGTTTTAGAGGTTTGATACTGTGGGATTTCTGTTTCCATCTCAAAATTCTAGTGTCCATTTAATCATTTGTGAGTACCATTGATCCAACTACATCCTTTTCTCAGTTTAGTCAGTTTAACAAGAGCCAGACTTCTTAAAAAAACATTGAATATTTTTCATTTCCTTGATGACATGAATTAGTTGGACACATATTTGATGTAATAAGAAAGACACAGACTGTTTTTAACCAGAAATTTTGAGATATTTAACATATTTTTAATTTTATTCACTGAAAGAGGAATACTATTTAACCTTTATATTTTAAACACCAACATAGTTCAAATGTAAATGTATAGCTCTTGATTTTTCATTTCATTTGTAGGCTCCTAAACTGAGATAGTTTATGCCTCTTCAACTTTTCTATAAACAGGTTTATAAGCATTAGCATGGCCATGATAAACGCACTCTGGCTCTTTCAGTCTCCCTGCTGTTAAACAGTGTTGTCCACCCTAAAAGTCAAAGTTTAATCAGCTTCCCACAAATCTGCATACATTTTGCTACAATGGATCCATTAAAAAGTAAAGAGGTTCCTACTTAAACAAATCATAACAGGCTATACTAAATCCTACATCAGTCATTCATTTGGACCCAAGTACTTTTCTCAGTCTTAAAGAAAGTACAATTATTGTTGAAATGTAAATGTTTTTTTTGTTTTTTTTTTTTTAAATATGTCTTACTGATGGTAAAGTAACAGGTGACAGAGGAAGGTCCTGTAGTCTCCCTCACACCTGCCCCCTTTAAAAAAAAAAAAAAAAAAACACTATTCTCAACACTAGCACTTACCCAAAAAATAAAAGGAAGCTTTATTATCATGTAGAGAATGTGTTTCCTGTATAAATGTAAGTTTTGTATAATTGGGGTACTAAAACACTGCATGTTCTTGACCTTGACCAAAGATGACACAGTTTTAAAACAAATAAAATTCTTTTTTATTGTTTAATGCAGTACGCAGAAGGGAAATTAGGTGCAGTAGGAACACAAGGTAGGCTACACGCATTTTTTTCCTTTATGAAAAAAAAAAGGATTACACCTAGCCTATAGCCTAGGCTTGATATACTGTAAATTGTCAAACGAAAATAAGTGAAGCAAATTGTTTAGGCCAAATCTTTTAAGTGCAAAACTATGAAGCCCCTAAAGGAACATGAGCAAAAAAATTAGGGGACATGAGAAAAAATGTATTGTATGTAAGTTTCTTGTGCACATGAGAAACTATTTCCAATGATACACCATAATTAATTTGTTTTCATTATGAATTTATTAAACATTCAATACACAGGCACTGAGTGTAAAACAAGAAGGGCCTAGCCTCATGGAAAAAAGAAAAAATGTGAACATAGCGGTTGTGATGGTTGCTTGCCATCCCCTGCGGTTGGCTTGTCAATAGCATGGTATTGCAATATTGCCGTTATCGAGACAGCCCTACTACTAGATATATAAATACACTCCCATTAACTACATCATGTAAGGTGCACATGTGCATAGAAAAACTGTGTGATGGGACACTTGTACCATCAAGGCAAAAATCCAAAAATGGAGCCAAAAGTACCATCTGGATGACTTTAACCAGACAGAAAATGATGCCCTTGAATGGCAGAGGGCAGCTATTACACCAAATGGGAAGCTATACTTCACAGTGCTGGTGTGCAATGAAATATGAACAATCCAACCAACATAAAAAGTCCTCAATGGCAGGTCCTGCAGCCAATTATATGCCACTGGCCACAGAAATGGTATGGGCAAGGT
This sequence comes from Albula glossodonta, assembly GCA_019788955.1. Classification (NCBI taxonomy): domain Eukaryota; kingdom Metazoa; phylum Chordata; class Actinopteri; order Albuliformes; family Albulidae; genus Albula; species Albula glossodonta. Next base: position 7,313,180 of record JAFBMS010000020.1, on the reverse strand, counting down.
TTTATATCGGACATTGGAGTCTGTCCACACACTTCAGCCCACTGTTATAACAAGATGACCTGGTTCAATCAAAATTCAAATAATTGAGTCTTAACTTAGAAGTTGTAAAAGAGAGAGGACTAAAAGTTACAAAGAGGACTGTTTGTCTTATCTGTCTTATTTGAATGATACACAGATATATGTTAATTTTTATTTTTTATTTATGCAAATCTTTTTTGAAATTGCATAGGAAATATAATACATAAATATCACCTATTTAGTGATACAGCTTTTGTTGGAAACAAGGGATGGCTTTGGAGAGGAAGTCACCCCATGCCAGAAATGGACAATCCTCTGGTGAGTCTGAACTTCCTGGCCTCTGAGTATGCCAGCTGCTGCCGCCAGGATCTCCCAGTCCAGCTGTTCAGGTGCCCTGTCCCTTGTAGAAAACATATCCCTGTAATTCACCTGGGCTATTCACTGTGAACATGGTAGAGAACTTTCACTAACTGAGAATATTGATTTGAATAATATTGTTATGGTGTGATTTGAGATTATGACATTAAATATGAACTTCTAGCTTTCTTATTTCATGGGCTCATACCATAGCGTTCATCAAAAGTACAGATTGCTTTGTACTGTTGATAACTATTGTGCTGACAAAATTATTCTTTGGTCTTGCAAGGCTGAAAGTTTTCGAATTTCCTTCCAACTTGTCGGTTCCATATATGTAACACATAAATCTTAAATATTTTGTCTTTCTTTCATCTGAGTGAAAAAAAAAGAGTGTTCCAATTGAGATTCCAAAGAATGGTTTTAGCTACATAAATCAATTTCCACACATCAGTCAAAGGTAACAATTTTTTACCTTACAAATATATAAAATGTGTTTTGAAGGCACATGGTTTCTCATTTCCATCAGGGCTAGGCTGAAATGCAATGCCCTGTGTTGAACCCATTTGCAGGAATTGCATTTATGGGAATGAAGTTTTTGCTTGATGTACACTAGTGTGGTAACTCGTGGCAACCCTTGACACAAGAATTTTCACTCTTTCTGCATGCATACTATGTAACTAGACCAATGCCAAAAGTTAGATAATAATTATATAATAATTAGAAACAAGGAAACATAACTGAAACAAAATGAAAACACAATTACTACACATTTTATATATTTGTGCCCCAAAACGTCCTACGTAAATGATGGAAGGACCAGTGGTAGTGTCCTCTGTGTGACTAACATCACATAACATTTGCTGATAGTTAATAGAACATCTTAAATTATGTGGCAGAATTCAGAAATTATTATATCCATGTTTAACATGTTGAAATATAAATAAAGGGATGGATGTTTTAAAGCATATCACTATTATCTCTTTGTGATCATAGCAGTGCTTTTGGTCAAGTTAGCTTTGTTATTATTTATTATTGCAGCTTATGTGCCCCATTTCTCTCCAACCTGAAATTGAGCTGAATACAGCAACCAGTCCTTCTGATTTCAGAAGGAGGAAACCAAGAGTATGTGAATTCTTCTATTCACTTGATGTGAGGCAAAATTTTCATTGGCTATAGTATGTTACAGAGCCTTTGAGTTCTCTATATATCGCCCACACTGCTATACTGACCAAGGTACGATGCTCCATTTTAATGGTGAAGTGGAGAATAGTTCCTTGACCAGTTGCTGCAGTACCGATTGCATCCTCCCTTTCTCTAATCCTAATTGAATTAGTCCAGACTTGTCTGTCTAGGAAAGGGTAGACTGAGGTAAGTAAAACTCTATGGGACCAGGCTATGGACAATAGAGTGCTACAGATTGTATTACAAATTCCCAGAGGCAAGTTTTCATTTTTGAGCTGTGTTCCCTTAGAAAAGTTCAGTAAAATTTTGGTCAAACAATAGGTTTTTTTATTATTATTTGTGCAGATCCACATAAGATCTGTAGACAACCTTATGCTATGACATACATTACCTTAAACATAAGTGTGCTTATTTTTAAGGTCATGACATAACAACTTAAAATGTAATATTTGAAATATGAATGTGTTTAATTTATGTCAAAAAACAAAATTCCCATCATAAATTCTGTGTTGGCCTACAAAATGACATCATAACTGGGTACACCTGCAGAATTTTCTTTCAGCATTAGGCTTGTTGCTGCAAATTATGGGTCAGTTTCCATGCTGATGACCTGATGTTGTTGCACCAAACATTTGGGGCAAAAGTATTTCAAAAATATAAAATGTATGTATTTTGATGAATTAATAAATGATTAATTAACATCAATTAATGTTTTATTACAAAATATGTATTTTCTTCCAAGATTATCAATTACAAAATAGGTTTGTAAATATATTTTGTAATATTTTTATATTTAATATTTTTAAATAAATATTTGCATTTCAAACATGTACTTCAAATACTTGTATCAGAATCACTGCTCATCCCTGGTGACAGTTACTTGGCAGAACTGCTCTTTGCCCTCGCACAGCCATCACAGAAATGTGGGGTTTCAAATAAATTATGCACCAATTATTCAACATAAGTCTCTTTTATTAAATCCAAGCCTCTGTTTGATGGAAGGATGCTTAATGTACCGTAAGGTACTTGTACTCATTTTCCCAAAAGAAAAAGTCTGGGTGGCCTTCTGTTTTATGTGTCAATGGACGATTTGTGTTATTCTTTGATGCCATTTTCTTTTGCTATACTGCCCAAAAGTGTTTAAAATTGATCATGGCAGATTACAGGTATTGTGTCACTGTGGAAAAAAAATTGGCAGGTGAAAGTCAAGGTTCATTTAATAATATTAACTATATCACATCAGTCATATTAAGTCAAACATGCACCACTTTCCCCAGCTAGCATGGTGATTGGACTGAACAATATTTAAAAAATAAACCCTGTCAGTGAACACCATTGCCTACTCAATATCATGTATGTGTTAATACCATATGCAATCCATTTGGCATGCAAAATGAGCCCTGACAGGACAAGGATATTCATTTAGAAGTCTTAAATTTGTGTCCTCTGAATCTGTCTATGCATCACTTACCTTTTTCATTTGAGGTGCAGCATGTGGTATGATGATAAATGGTAGAGTTGCAAAAACCCTTCCTGGCAGCCCCGGCAAAGTGTTCACCAGAATGGAAAAACAAGAATATTGGTGCCATTGCATGTGAGCAGGGCTAAAGTATGAGGAGGAAACTGGAAAACACAGATAACTGATGTAAGTAAAAAGGACTTCCCTTCTGGGCCTAATAATGTGTCATTGCCCCTGAATGCACAATGTTCAAACGGTGAGCGATGCTCATGTTTTATCTATGATAGTCTCCCATGCAAAAGCCTATTGAAAGGACAAAAAAATCCATAATCCATAGAGCATATTGCATTTATCTTGTTTAGTCCACAATGTGCTGTTCAGGGCCCCAATCCAATTTCCTTCTCGTGTCCTCTCAGCCTTGTCATTAGCTGTGGTCAAGGGGCTCACCTCTGGACCTCATTAGACTTAAACACTAAACACTCATTTAAATATCATTATGAACAAACAGAGCATGCCCTGTGTGCTGCAATGAGCATGTTAGCTCCATTCATCACTTGAAGTAACTCAGAGCAGAGTGAGCAATGAACACATCTGGCACTAAGGCTCCTAAAAGACCAATATAACATTGCTGTACACAACAGAACAATATTGTCTGTGAAGATTAGCAGTTTTGAGTCTTCTCACCACTACGGTTTACAATTATAATCAGGTTGTAATAGCCCATTTATTTCTGGATTTCAGAGGTGTTTGGAGGATGACTTCCAAAAATGTGTGAGAGAGTAGTGCACACCGTCTCAGAAAATGAAAGCATATTTTGCTTTGGACAAAGTTTTGGAACTATACTAGACTCCATGAAGCGAGATCAAAAATGAGTTATTTCTAAACAATGTGTGTCTTGAATGGGAGCACATGTTCATTGTGTAGTGCTGTAGCTGCTGATTCAGATGTATCCTTATAAAATCACTTTCATTTCCAGCTGTCTTGTGCCTAACCCATGGGATATACTTCCAGAAACATCTGAAATTCTGAACTATGAAATGTGAACAAAAAAAATAATAATAAATCATAAAGGTTAATTTAATTTCCATTGCACAGTAAAAGGGTGTGGAAACAAAGTTCACCCTGAGAATTACAGAGATTGTTGACTCACGATTGCTCATCCAATTCACACTGTGACCATTTGATTGATTGCTGCCCTTAATTGTAATGTTTCCTCTTACTTGGCAGTTATGATGGAAGGTGTGCAGGATGGACTTACACTGGACTGGCAAAAAAATTAATGCTTATCTGATCACACTCGTTTTATAAAGCAATTTATTTATTAGCACTAATTGATAATTCTACTATGCTAAAGGGGAGTTTTATAAAAAAAAAAAAAATGAAGTTGACTTAAGTACTGTTTGTGAACAGAAGTAAATGAAGGGAGTGTTTCTGTTCACTATTGATAACATATTCACTCATGATGTATACCATCATCCCACATGTATCTAAAGCTGAAGGTATATACTTCTGTAGAGAAGATACTCTTTGAGAAACAAATGCAAGCAATGTTTTGTGCCAAACCACTCTGACAAAAAAGTTTCATTCAACTTTTCAGAACACAAGTTAAATGCACTGATCAGTCTGGTAGCCCATTTGGTCATATATTCTTGCCTGACATTCTTTATTACTCGATTTCTATCCTTCTTTCTTGCATTTTAACTTTTTATGTTGTTATTGATATGTAATTAGCACTATATTCGCATTACAAACATGAATACCTGACCCTCCTGGAGTCCTGGTGCACATTAGACTAGTGCTATGTGAGTGTTTGCAATGATGAAAACAGTTTCTTTTTCTTCAAAAAACAAGCTTGAAGGATTCCAAAACTTACTTTAAACATTGTTTCTAGTTTGCTAGTTTTAAGTGTCTTCAGTTAATTTGCCCCAGGCATATTATTGTGAATAAAATGTTCCTTATGTAGACTGAGTGACAGTTACATATGCTATCCCTTTTAAAGTCAGCAATGTTTGGCATGGTGATGGAGAAACATGGTGATGATTTTACACTTTCTGACACAGCTAAGCTTGACTGTCATCTGTGCATGAAAAAAATAAACATTTTTAGTGTATGCTGTTTATTTTTTATTATTAATTCAAGATACACTGCATAATTTCTTTTACGAATTTTTGATGGCCACTTCTTGAGTTTCTGTTAGCAAAAAGCTAAAGTCATACCATGAAATGTCAGAGTCACCCACATAAACAATTATATCAAATGTGTGTATGTATGTGTGTGTGTGTGTGTGTGTGTATACATAATTTCGCTCTCTCGCTCAAAGTATTGTGTGTTCGTCCTGAATAAGGACAGGAGAGATAAGCAAATGGCTTGGGTAAATATCTTTCAGTCACTTTTTCTGTGACCCTGTTTGTTCCTTGTTTTGTTTAATGTCTTTAGAATTTACTATTTTAATATTAAGTAGTTAACTGGCATCTGCAGCTTGTTCCCGTGCTATAACTGTACAATAAACCTTCTACTAATTTCAATTTAATTGTGAGTTGTACATGTTTCACACCTGTTCATATACAACTGATAATTGATGTTTTTAATAATTGTTAAATCAGTTTCAAAATATTTTACATCATGGTTGAGGAGGTGAGGATGTTTTACCAAGGGAGGAGGTTTTAACAACAGGAAAATTCAATAATATTTAATGACAGGTATCCAGATTGCTGGGTGTGAAACAAGGACAATGATTCCAAAACCATCTGGATTGAGATAATTGTCATTTTAATGAAAATCACATGGTGGACAGTAAGTAGGGGACAGAGAAGCACCAATGCAAGTAGCGCTCCACATTGCTCTGTTATTTCCAGGATGTGTGGATTTTGAAGAAGAACCACAGAATTAATTCTTACCTTGTCTGGGATTGTTGGTGGGAATTTGTGAACACTTACAGGGAGTCAGTCAATTCTGTCATGGGGATGGATTCCTCCCAAAAGTGACATTAACACCAGTCACTGCATTGTCAAAAATGTTGTCTTGTGTCCGAGGGGAACGAGTGACATCGTGAGCAAGGACAAGCCTGTAAAATTCTGTCAATCAGTGGAAAAATAAGTCTGCTTTTAAAGTGCTGAACCCATAAAATTACAAGTTTTTTTTTTTTTTTTGTCTTGCAGTACATTACACCAATGGCGCAGGAGAGATTTTTGAAGTGGGGGGACCAAACTGTGAGCAAAAGGTCTCAACTTTTAAGCTTATACAATATTTTTCTTTTTCTCAAAACTGGAGGGGATGGATCGGAGTCCCTATGAAAGTGGGGGGGGGGCTCTTTGGCAAGCTCCCTGAAAGCTATTCAGCATAAGTCAGGGCACCTGGAGCCATGTTTTACAGAATTTGCACCACTAAGTCTCCACCTCATTTGAGCAAGCATATAAAAGGTTTCCCAGTGTGGGCATGGTGAGGGGGCTTGTAGAACATGTAGCACAGTTTCCCCTGGACCATGAGATACAGCACTATGACAGCTAGAGTAGTTCCCAAGGTAAAAGACTGGCTCTTGATGTTTGCAAAGTTATAACGTTGCAACATGGTGGCAGGTGTGTGTGAGACATAGGGAGACAGGCAGCGGAGGGCTTAGTTATGCAAAGATTTGTGAATATGTGTGTGCCTGCACATTTATCATAATTATTTGTTAGGGGTTGTGAGTCAACTATAACTTCAACATCAATCAAGGATTCAACGCATATGAAAATCCATTGAATTTAATCATGTTTTATAGTTTGGGTCTGTGAGACCCCAAACTGAACCAATGTGAGTTTATCTGTGGAGGACAAGTGAAACATGGCATTGACTAAAAATCATGTTTAAAAGCAGTTCTTATGAAACGAGGAAAAGTTGTAAAGTATCAAGCTATATGATTGAAAAAACTTTCCCATGTGTGGAAAAGCTAAATAAAAGTGAGAGGACAAAAAGATATGCTCCCAAACCCTTGATAATCATGCATTCATAGATATAACAGTACTGCTGTTAAGATGGTATTGTCATGTTATTGTCAGAAATAAATTTATGCAGTATGTATTGATATATGGTTTGGACAATGAACATTTTTACATCCTAAAGTTTAACATTTATTATTGTAGCAAAGTGTGACCTTTTTCCTGGCTTGTTTTAAGTAGGACTGACCATGGTACCATTGTCTGGTGTTGTGAGTGATGTAATGAAAAGCATTTAGCAGGGAATTTGATTCATGTGCTTTGTGTGTTTAATCAGGGTCCCTGCCGCAGGGATAACTCCTTTTTTTAATACAGAAAGTCTTTGTTGATTCCTGGTGTCTGCTCTCTGCAAACCAACTTTGCTCTTTATGACAGAGTAATTACTCCAAGAAAAATACATTGTGATTTAGCCTTTAATTGCATTTAAAAAATCAGATTATATTAAGTCACAAATTGCTTTTAGCGACTTAAAGTCCCACTGATTAATGATCTCGATGGACTTTTCCCATTCACACTTACTTATTCCAATCTAATTTCTCCTTGTTTAACATTGCTGTGTGTGTGTGTGTGTGTGTGTGTGTGAGCATGTGCATGTTTGTGTCTGTGCTTGTGTGAGTATGTGTGCAGAGATTCAGAAAACTTGGTTGATCACAAGATCCCATTTTTAAAAATGTTCCTCTACTTTGCCTTGTGCTCTTAACACAATGTGTGTACAAGATTGAGTGTTGATTTTATGCAATTTCCTTGCAAGTCCAAATATCCATGCTTGCTGCAGACATCCATATTATATTTATACAGTGGTTTCAGAAACTGTTTTAGGACCATCTAGGGAGCAGTTTCCACTGTCAGCATGCCAATTAAGTATGCTACTCTTCTGCTTACTTTCTATTTTCTGAGAAGTCATTTAGAGTAGCTGTTTAGCCAGACAAATTATATATTTTTCAGTCCAAAAACTGAAAGCTATACATATACAGCCAGGTATTAACTGAGGTATTTCTTTGATAAATGCATTTAATTGGGACCAACTGTCTAGGTTGACAATCTCAATTCAATGTCTGTTGACTGAGTGAGTAACAGGGTTTAAAGCCCTGAAAGCATTACAACAATAAAAGTATAATTTATAAGTTCTTATTCAGAACAAGGTGCATATGAGAAATAATTCATATTTAACATAGGTCATAATAGTTGTTCTGTTCTACCATCAGGTGCAAGTATGTGCTGGGCTGGGTCTTGTCATTACTATTACACTGGATCTGTCTATGTGTGTGTGTGTGTGTGTGTGTGTGTGTATATATATATATATATATATATATATAGAGAGAGAGAGAGAGAGATTTATTATGAAATATAAATAATTAGTGTGAAAGGGATCCTTTGAGCATGTCCCCCTTCATTTCTGTAATGATATAAGAACAAAGTGCCCCAAAGCCTAGTGGAGATAAGAGTTTCTCACCCCTGAGCTGAGGAAATGTCTCAGACACAAAGCCCAGCAATTCCTGTTGATCGATTGGCTGATTTAGATGTCCGCCTTTGGGATATGACTGCTGTAGCTTATATCCACTTCCAGTTGAATTTCTTTAAGTGCATCATGTTAATTACTCCACTGAAGTCATTTTAAAGCAATAACTTTATCTGAAATTCGTCCCTTACAAATTTAATCCATGGTGTCATCATTTGCGGCAACAACAAAATATTCATAGTGTTCTGATGTGGCATTTGAGGTAAAATAATGAGCTCTAGAATTCTAGTGAAATTTAAACATTAGTTTTGATATACATTTTTGAGCTACTTAAGCTTTTCTCCCTTAGGCAGAGAAATGCTTGGGAAAATAACTCACGTTGAACTGCAGAGATCAATAGCTGCTATGAATTTTGTGTAGGCGTTGAGAACAGAGTACTTTTCACATTTTCTTTCAGCTTGGTGTATGAGGATGAATGCCCCCCCTCCCCTCAACTGAAAAAAGAAAAAAAAAAACTCAGTGCACAAAGAAAGCAAACAAAAAAAAAAAACAATGCCTTTGCAAATGAAGTACTAAATATCAGGTAAGTATTTATTTCTGTCATGCCCTGGTGGAGATTTTATTAAGTATGTTCTTGAAACTTAACAACTTAGCTTCAAGTTGTTGTTACTTTGGTGAAGGTACTTGCAGTGGGAAAGGTGGGTATGATTGAATGGGGTTAGGTGCCTGTGCTTGTGATAATCCTCCAGACTTTCAACTCACAATCCTCATCCACAGAGCCCCACTAGTCCCTCACTTCTGCACAGACTGAGAGCTCACCTTTTCTCATTCCATGTAATCTCCTCAATATGCATCTGATTTAACTCACCCAAAGTATAGTACCAGTCAAAAGTTTGGACACACCCACTTAAAATCATTTTTACCTAAAGGGTTATGTTAAAATAGCAGCAATTTATGTCTTACATAAATATAAATAGTCAAGCTTATGTCCATGCAAAATGTTTTTCCAAAACAAAACTTTTTATTGGAAAAAAGGTCATTTGAGCCAGCACTCCAGTTTTGTGGTTTTGCTTTAAATATCACAAAGATGTTATAGGTACAAAATATTAACAAACAGAGAGATTACAAAGTGTTTGCAGGTGCCACAAGTACAACATATTATCCTGAGAACCTCCTTTCCTAGTCTAAACACCTGAGGTAATGATTTACTTTGTGACAAAGTAGAGATGATACCAACAGACCTATTTGGTAGACAACTTTTCAGTTTTTGTTGTAATTACATTACATTACATTATAGTCATTTAGCAGATGCACTTATCCAGAACTACTTACAAGTGTGTTTCTTTCGGGACAAGGGTCTAAACCCTGTGGATGGCCAGCAATAATCAATAATATGGCAAGAAAAGCTGAACTTTGCGAAGAGAAATGACAGTCCAAAATTGCTATAAGAAATGTTGGCCAATCCGTCAGGAAAATTACAAAAACTCTGAAAGTGTCTTCAAGTGCAGAGGCCAAAGCAATCAAACACTACAAAGAAACTGGCTCTTATGAAGATCGCCCCAGGAGAAGACCACGCGTTACCTCTGCTGTAGATGACAAGCATATTAGAGACATCAGCCTAAGAAATGGCCAGTTAACAGCACTGTAGATTAAAGCTGAAATACATGATTCACAGAGCTCTAGCAGCAAACACATTTTCAACTGTTCAGGTCTTTACGGTAGAATTGATGCAAAGAGTCCTCTTCTGAGGGATGTTAACAAGAAGAAAAGATTTGGCAAAAGGTTTGGGCAAAAGATCACAGCCAGTGGACACTAGAACAATGGAAATCTGACGTGTCCAAATTAGAACATTTTGGCTCCAAGCATCTTGTTTTTTTGAGACACAGAGAAGGTGAATGGAGTTGGTGTCATGGTGTGGGGGTGTTTTGCTAGTGATGCTGTCAGAGATTTATATAAAAATTGAAGGCACACTGAACCAGAATGGCTACCACAGCATTTTTCAGCAACACGCCAACCTAGTTGGATTGTCATTTGTTTTTCAACAAGATAACAACCCTAAGCACACCTCAAGGTTGTGTAAGAATTACCTTGTAAATGAGGAAAGAGATGGAGTGCTGCAACAGATGACCTGGCCCCCACAGGCCCCCAAGCCCCCAACCCGAACCCTGTAAATCTAGTTTGGGATGAATTGACCTGAAGAGTAAAATTAAGTCAGCCGACTTGTGCCCAGAACTTGTGGGAACTCCTTCAGGACTGTTGGAGAAGCATTCCAGGTGGCTACCTCTGGAAGCTAGTTCAAAGAATGCCAGGAGTCTGCAATGCTGTCATCAAAGCAAAAGGGCACTATTTTGAAGAGTCTAAAATGTGAGATAATTTTGACTTGTTGAACACCTCTTAGTTGTTGCAATATTGTTTTATTTCATTGCTCTGAGGTCTTCTTGCAATTGTAAGGCAAATACATATCTAAAATAGAGAAAAATGCATTAAAAAGCAGGTGTGTCCAAACTTTTGAATGGTACTGTATACATGACAAAATGATTTTTTTTTCTTTTTTTTTCTGGGCCACTTACATGTTTTTTTCTCTGTTAATTCTTGTAAGTGGTAAATTATATACAACCTCTGAGTATGAAAGCATAAAGAATAGCTTTTAAAATAGGTAATAATGTGTGATTAACTTAATTGTAACAATTCACTCATAGGAAGCTATCTCCCGTGTTTGTCTGTGCAGGTATGATCATAATTAAAAATAGCTATGACATTTGCCTTTAATCTAACCATGCATAATGGTGGGAAAACCTTTTATTAAACTCAGGAAATTGTAATTTGTTTCTTTCATGTGAACTGTTGTGTGATAATATTCTAAGTGTGACCCAGGTGAGTATGGTCAGTATTTCTTGGCCATCTACTATCACTTGATCCTAACACCTAAGGCCACATAACACAGGTACAACACAATTTACCTGGAATCAAGACAAAGATGGGATTCAAACATCACTGGAAGTTTATTAAAATAGTTTCCAAAATTGGGAGTGGCAATAATCATGGAAAAGAGGGCTAGAAGTGGTTCAATAGCAATTCAAGCAATAAATGATAAATAATTTATTTAAAGATTATTTTGTTTAACAATGGATTATATACACAGAAATACTAACACACCAATCAATATCATATCCAGCAACAAGGCCCCAACTAAAGGGGGGCTTGTACTAAAGAAGGGTGAATCAGAGGAAGACAGAAACAGAGGGATGAGACCCGGAACAGGTCAGAATACGAAGGTGAGGAGGGAGACGCACTTAATTACCTGCGGTAGCTGGCCTGCCCCTAATTGAGATTTTGAGTGAAGTTGACACTTTGTTGTATTGCTCCGCTACATAAGCATTTCATTTTGAATACTGCAGTGCAATGAATCCGTTTCACTGTAAAAATATTATTTCATCCTGATGCTTTTTAATTAATGTATGTATCAGTTTGGATTTGAAATTGTATTTACCTCGAAACAATTCGATAACTAATAAAATTTACAAAAATGATATCTGTAGGTTTACATGTTATTAAGATTCAAAATTCATCAATTCTCTTTCACTTCTCACAGCCTAATTGATACACAACACAGTTGTGTTTTTGTGTTTTCATTTTAAATAATGTTGTAGAGTTATGCCTACATACACATGCACAGACTTACATTCGACCAATTACATAAGGGCTGTCTGCCCACCCTGGGGGTAGACATGGTGTGAGGCCTGTGAGAGATGTGGCCCATGTTGATGCTGTGTCCATAATTTGAGCACATGTAGGCATTTTCCTGATCCATGCTTTAGCCATCTGTTTCCATGGTCTGGGAGAAATACCCTACCCCAGCTATCCTGAGTAACATCTGTATCAGTCCCCTGCTCCCAGAGCCTGCCAAAGGCTGCTGTGCTGCCTGCAGACTACATTCCATTAGGAGGAAACCTAAGGCCCTCGGGTGGAGATTAACTGCCCATTAGTAATTACGATTAGTGTTTTCTATTAGGATAAATGTATGGGCATGGTGGGGTTTTACCGATGGATACTGTATTTGCTGGATGGTGAAAATGATATGGCCTCATTCACTAATACCCACCTCTACATTTCTTTCAGTTTTGCTCAAGTGCCACATTTTTTATGTCTTTATCTTTATGTTCATGTAGTTTTAAAATTTAGACTTTCACTATCCGGTTTACCTCTCATTTTCAGAAATGATCAGTAAACAAGATTTAACTCTCTTTATTTGCTAACATTCAATTTCAGAATCTTCATCTCTGTCGCTCACATAGTTGTAAATCAATTTAGAGTTGATATGATTTGCTGACATACAAAGCAAATTTCATATATATATATATATATATACATATGTATTACTTATGTGAGGAAAACAGTATTAACTGTAAGTTACAGAAATTGATTACGGTCATGTACTATAAATTATCTCTGTTTGTATTAAGGGAACAAAGAACAGGGGCCTTACATGTCATTCACGTGAATATCAAACACATTGAATTATAAATCATTATTACATAATGACAACAGTACAAACTGCCAAATATATTGATAGGATCATTTGCAACTCAGACCTAATTCCACATTCAGTTCAAGTTGTATTTCAACAGATTTGTATATAAAAAAGTAAAAGCCTTGAGACCTTGCCAGAGAAAGTCACACTCCCAAGTCTAATGCAACAAGAAGAAAGGAAAAGAGCTAACCTGGAGCACACAACCACACTTCTTGGAACAACACAAGAACCACACTTCTCAACTTCAAAATCTCAAGAAACCACTAATTCTAAAGCTAATTAATTCCCCTCTTCTCATCAGTCCTATAATTACTTTACACAGCAGGGATCGAAGCTGCAGGCACCTGATTGGGTGGATGCCAAGTAAGAGCACTGAAGGGGGTTAGGTTCATTTGTGGCAGGTAGTGGCTTATCTAAAGTCCAATAAAGTTACTCTCCTAATAAGTAACTCTTAAGAATGGCATTGTACTGTGAAGACTGTTCTTAATAAACAAACTAATAACATGTCAGAAGGTATTCTGCTGAGAAAATGTGCATTTGAGGTAAAAATGGTTAAATTTGTACAGTGATGATATTTGTGATTAATAATTTAGTCACACCGATACTAAAATCTCCATTTTCAGGCAGGTAAAATGATTACCACAAGGCCTGTAATGCATGGCCTTCATGAGAGGCATAGGGATAAAACAGCGTAACACAATAATAACACACACATTTAAATACATGTATGCCTATAATACAGTTAAGCAAAAAAACTACAGTTAGTAAAATGGACACTAGAATTTAATTTTTAAGAATGAAATTTTAAAGTCAGTTTTAAAGTCCAAGGGATGTATGTGTTATTTCATGCTTTTATTTATAGATACTGCTGTAAGGCATAGGATCATCAGTAAGTCTATCCAGGACATTGCTTAGTTGGCTGTGGTGAACCTTGAGGTAACTCTCTCCCTCCTGATCTGCAAATGTATCTAGCTGAGTACAAGGAGGTATAGAATTCCCAGAACTAATCTGGTTGGTATGCAGTAGTTTTCCTTAGTAACCTTAGTTGCTATTGCAATATATGAATTCAGAAGACTTTAATTGAGTAAAAATGTCCATTGGGACAAGCAAGTAGTCAAGGAGGAGGGTCTGGACTCCAGAAAGCACTTGAGAGAACACAGATGCAGACATCTATCTTGCAACTGGGACTCACATTATGAGATGTGACTTTACCAAAACATATACAATCAAATCTATACACAGAAAGTCAATAATACCAATAAAAAGGTATGTATGCATTGTTATATAGTACTTACCACATGTACACAACAGCAAAAAAGCAGCAATGGAAAAAAAAAAGAATTCGTGCTTAAATTAAGTGTAAATCAAGATGGTTTACAATTACATTAGTGGGGCTACATCACTGAAAATTCAACTTGACCCTGCTGGATAGGTTATAGAGTGCAACTGAGTTCTTCAATCAACATGAGACAATAGACAAAATGTGAAAATAGCTACCCCAGTCAGAGTACAACATATGTTTAGTACTATAGTAGTGCCATAATCTTTCCATGAATTAAAATGGGTTTTATTCATGTAATGTTGAAATTAGTGTAATTTTACCTGGTGAAATGCCTTCTCTCCATCTAAAGAAACATGCATAGGAATAGACAACGTAAAATAATATTGAACCCAGCCTTAAAATTTGTATTTTAAAGAAATCCAGTTTGATTGAAAACATAACAGTCAGAATGAATAACAAGAAGTGTATGTGTCAGCACATTTGCCAGGTTCCTTTAGTGATGTTAAAGGCCTCCTTGACTCACACTGATGTTTTTCAGCTATATATTGGCTTGCGTGATTTGAAAATGTACGAATGCAGAGAAATTACTTTTCCAACTAGTTCTTATTTCTGCATCATCTCATTCTGGTTCTGTTTCATGAGTATTCCTTTGGGTGGAATCAGTCTGTAAGTTTGGGTGGAATCAGCTTGTAAGTTGGGAGATAATGTAAGCTTCATTCCAAGGGTTCTTTATCATTTTCAAATATCAAAGTGAAGCAGGTCTGATATAATGGTGGTAAAGTGATCCCAGTTGTAGAGATGTAAAATACAAAAACTGCAGAACTGAGGGAAGCTGAGCTGAGAATTTTTAGTGAAACTAAGGCAGAAATGTGTCTGAGCTTGGTGATTTCCCTGGGTGCACTAATGTCCTAACTCTTTTTTTTCAAGAGCACTACGCACATCTAAATAAACAATAACTCCCATATGGAGAAATTAAACATGTATGGCCAAACTACAGTTTATCTACACCAATATCATACTTACTGCAATATCCTTTGGTATGGTAATGCAGCCTGTGGTCTCCTCATACCAAACATGTTGCCATATAGACTCAAAGAGGTAAACCCATGAGCACCAAACATCCAGCAATGACTTCTCTGAGGCCAGTCTGGCAACCATGTCTACCATGACATCAACAACAACATGTGTTCACACCAATATGTGCCAGTATCCAGCAAAGATTTACAAAAAGCCCAGCATCCATACATTTACACCCTGTCTCATACATACATTTGACAGCATAAAGAAGTTCAATAAGACTCAAGCGAAAATTATCATTCAAATTCATTTTGACATCATTATTATTTGGATTTGCCTATTTAATACTGACATGTTTTTGTATTTTGTTGATTATCCAAGTGACATGGTCCATTAATACACATCAATGTCCATTTGAAAGGAAGTAAATATGGTGTTCATATACCAGGTAATTAAAAACAAATATAATGCTGACAGCTAATAAATCAGGAAGGGAATGGGACACTGTGGATATTGAGGAAATACTTCAGGAAAAATAATCTTTTTCAGGGGGAAAAAAGGTGAGGTTGTTCTCCCCTCTGTGTTCATTACAAGGCTCATAATTGAGGAAAGGGTGCAAAAAATTACAGTATTTCTCAATGTCTATTACAATTTCATAGCAAATGGTCAGTGTGTATGTGTAAATGCATAGAAAGTGACAGCTAAGGATGCGCTGTCTGCCAATGACAAATGAGCAATCAAGAATCTTCTGTTGAGACTGAACAGCCACTAAATGTTTACTGAGTAAATAAGAACAATCCAGGGGATAGATCCTTGGCTCCTGTCTTCATGTCAATGAAAATCCCCAGCTACTATCTATCTGAGCATGATAAATAGGTGGACACTTTTGAATATAAATCATTTCACAGCATCAATTTGATGAGGGGTAAAAGAATGCCTGAATCCAAATGAGACCTAACTGAATTGTTTGCGAAGAACATTTATTAAAACAAAATAATGGGTTTACATTCCGTACATAAGTGTGCTAGAAATTATTTGCACGACTCTCAAATGAAGAAACAAAATCAATATTTTAGGAAAAGGCTGTGAAAGCAAGCATGACATGTGCTATTTACATACCTATCAAACATCTGATTTGTTTTTGTCACAATATATTTGTCCATAGTGACCGAGTACACTGCTTCGCTTTACTTGATAAAAGGTAACCCACAGCAACCCAGACACATTAAGTTCAACCCTAACCCAAACATATTCACAACCTTAACCCTAACCCAGACACAATGGGTTTGGAACAAATGAATCTCATCCCTGACTTGTGTTTGAAATCACTGCCAACAGCTAGCTATTGCTAAGTACAATCTTTGGTGGTTAAGAACAGCCATGGCCAGATTAATGTGGTTATAAAACTTGTAACTTGTCATGAAGCACTGCAATTTCATTTAATTATACAATGCTTCAGATGTTTTTCCTATTTTGCTATTCTTGTGCGAAAAGAGAAAATCAGCTTAACTTCACTTATTATATATATATATTTAAAATAATTGTAAAATTGTAAAATTGTGGAAGAAGACCTTTCCTGTGGGACACAACTTACATTATAGAGTGATTAAATTAGACTCCCTGTCTCCCTTTTGTAGACTCTAATAACTGATTCAATTTATTATATGTTTATGGTTCTTCAACATATATCTGCATGAATTGTATATTCATTTCAGTTACAAATGATGAAAGGTGGCTGTGCTGACAGAAGGTTTGCTTTATCACATTAATAAAACATCAACGCCTCAGCTGTTCATAGCTATAACATACAACATTTGCATTCTGTACTGAAGTGATATGTATTAAACATGCTGACATATGCATCCAACATAGTCCTCTAAAGTGGTATTTTCCCCATACTCATACACAAGATACAGCTGGCATACAAGATACAGTTTTCTTGATGATGTATGCATATTCAAAAACTACAAATATTGTACATCTCATTATGTGTTCAGAGTGCAAAGTATGTTTTTTAACCAGCCTCAGAGTACATGAAAAGGATTTAGTTATGAAACATTTTGACAGCTGGAACACATGATATTTTGACTTCCTGGGAGGAATGGTTCCAGAGAAAAGGAAGCAGCCTTATTACTATGGCTACCATCAGATGTTTCTCATGCAACATGCGCAAAGTTATTCTGTAAAGGTTTCTTAATGCCTTTGCTGTGTTCCTGCATTCCTTGTTTAAAGTAATACCATATAATTCCATACACATCAGCCAAAACTTATAATGTATGGGGGTAAAAGATATAGGACTATCAGCAATAAACACCATAATTTAACAAGACAGCCAGAATCCTGAGATAAATATACTTGTACAGTGTTCTCTGCATGAAAAGTCAACATCATTCCATTCTGTGTTTTATTGTGTGCAAATAATTATACATAGTATATCAATCACATACATAAGTGCATTTTGAATTTGTACTTTTAGAGGTCTATATTTGTGTGTTTTGAAAAAAAAATGTGGAAACTATCATAATGGTCATCTTCAGACATATTTAAATATTTACCATACATTCATTTAGTATTATTTATTCATAATTTCAAAACAGCATTTAATGTTACCTTCTTTAACTTTCAGAAGAAAAGAAGAATATACTTTTCAGTCATATCTTTATTTGAAGTTGAATTGAACAGTAGGTTTAGTAAGAGCTGAAAATGATAATTCTTTAAATTGGCGATTTCACACCATACAGGTTGAAATCGCCAAATCCTTTTAAAATTGATTACTTCACTGCAAAACTCTCCCCAATCCCACAAAACACCATACAGCTTTTTAGTGCAAACCAACAGTGGAAAGTGAAGAGCTGTAACTGTCATTCCAATCATTCCCAACAGAAATCCTACTGCCCTAGCTTAACTGGCCTTCAGCACAAATGTAACCCATGGATTAAATCAAAAAGCCCATGTCATCTTCAGAAAAACGAAATCTAATTTAATCCAAAAAAAAAAAAAAAACCTTTCCGAGACTGAACTAGTGCCATGTCACAATGTGAACATTTTTTGTGAGCCAAAGAGGAATACCGTGCAGGGAGCTGCTTCGCTGGGAAGCATGACAGGTCTGATTGACTAGCCAATATGACATGCATCACTAAAACCTTCCTGCCAGTTTCAACATAGCAAGGGTTGTTTCGGTAAGAATACTATTATCCAAGGCTATGATGGAGTTTGTTTTCTTGACCTGCACCATGCAGTTTTGTTTTTTTCATTTTATAGCAATACCAGTTCATATTTATGACAATCTGATCAGATTTTTTAGGACAACAACACTACAAGAAACATACAGTTTGTTTACACATAACCAAATAACAATGAAAGCAAACTCAATGCATTTGGCTTTAAATATGAGCAAAAATTTAAGCTCTTCTTACAATTTTTCATGCAGTAGAGCATTCATTTGGGAAGCAGGCATGAGCCTCGCGACAAGGTGTTTGAGTCCCAGTCATTACTGAGAAAGAAAGCAGCAACTGGAGTAGACTTGCCAGTGAAAGATAGGGGTGAAGCCAGTTAAGTGTCATTGCTCTCTAGCAGCCATTAGTGGTCAGTCAGACACCTGTGGATGAACAAACTGTGTATATGCTGACTGATCATTCTCTGACAGTCTAAGCAGTATGGAGTTTGAGGTTTATCTGCTGTGTGGAGAGTGGCAAGGGCTTGCCATCACTGCAAGCTTGCCATTTAAGGTGACAGGAGAAGGTTGCAGGATGAGGCTAAACAGTTAAGGTGGGAATAATTCTCATCCTGTAGTAAATATGAATGATTTGAGTTAATATGTGTGATTAGAATCAAGAAACAATTAACTGATTTGTTCTCATTAAGATGTAAAAAAGTAAGGCACAAAGAAATCACAAACTGTATCTCTAATGGGCAAAAACTTAGCCTTCCCTGTAACTTCTCCATGTGTTAGTGTGTATCTGGAGGGCGGACACTTTGATGCTTAGTGAGGATAGCACGGCATTGTATTTTTCTAAGCCTCCAGCATACATCAGTAAAACTTTGTTCTGGACTGTGTAAATGGCTCAAACAAACTTACTTCTGCATGTGCAAGTCCTAAGAAACAACTCTCTTACCCTCCAACCAACTTTCATTCTGAACTTTCTTCCAGGTTCACTTCACTTCATATTTCCCTCTGCTTTATTTCTCAACAACACCTATGCATGCTACTTATCTTCTTACACAACATGAACTCTTCAGTCCTTAAAGATCAATGAAAACATTCACAAGAAATGGAAAAAATGTGCCTCTTACAACCAAATGTATTGTGGTTAGATGAATATGAACCATTGTTTACCTGTCAGTTCTACTGGCAGACCTGAAAGTGTCACAAACAACTTCTAAATTCTTATCAGACTAAATGAAAGGCCATGTCAATGATGTGAATGTATTTGCTGTTAAGCCTTTAAAACTGAATAGGCTCATCTTCATTCAAGCAAGGACAATTACAGTTTTTCACAATTGCTAAGACACATTTCTTGAAACCTTCCACCCTTTACTCCAAACTGTAAACACAAAACCCAATTTTCAAACTACATACACAAAAACTCTGACTCTTCTTGCAAAATCAAACAATAGCCTCAAAACAGTTTTATCTGTGCTCAATGTCAAAAATCAAACAGTGTTTTCAGATCATACACAAAGATAGTCAAAATAAAAACACTACTGAGCATTCATTACACACTACATCAATTGATTGTTTGAATAATTTACCATAGTTCTACTAAAATTGGCATTAATTAGTTGTAGTTTTGCAATGTCTGCAATATTGTGCTTTGAATTTTAAAAGAGTACATTTTCATGATTATAGTTTAAAATTCAGATGAGTTGTTTCAATTACAAGAATCTACAATGTAAAACCATAAAGTTTCAAGGAAAACAATTTAAGCCATCAGTCTTTTCTCTGGGGGAAATATGAGCGACAACACCTGACAAGCTTCTGCCACTGCCACCGACTGTACACTCCACTGCCTCTCATCTCTTACGAATAATTAGGGATATACATGAATATCAATACGTTATTCATAAAGGCACAAATAATGCAATGGAAACAGATATTTCTTCCACCCTAATTTGCTTCTTATTATTCGGGAAAAAAGCCATGATTGACATGTCTGTGCATCAGTCATTATGTTTTTTCAAATCAATTCATATCATTGTGGATGTCTACAAGATGAAAAAAGCTCATTCTGTTCGCAACATAAGACTTTGATTTCACTAAATAGTCATTTCATTTACTGCACAATTTTAAAAAAGTGATCGCCATTTTGTAGTTGCCCCCACCTAGTCAGCGCAAAGCAGGCAGCGGGCTGAGAGCTGACTGTTCCCTGCTCTCACTCAGAGAAACTCTTGTATTGAGGAGGGGCAGGCATCATATGCAGGAGCTGAAGAGACAAAAGTCTGGTGTGGCGATTTCTTTCAAACCCTGCAACCTATACATCACAATGAAGCTTAGAACATATAGATGTACGTGTTAATTTCCTCAACTTAAAAGTTAAGCAGGGGAATATATACATATAATGGGCAAAAACGTTCAGGTATTACTGTTATGTAATTACTGTAAAGTAGTAATTCACGTTTCCCTAGCTAACTGCAGTAATGTTTTCACATTAAGAAATGTGAATGCAGCATCATTTGAATTAAAGATTATTCAGCTGAAGGATATTTTTCTATATTACTTTATTGTAAGTCCTTTATATTTCCAATGCAAAACAGAGTCTTTTGATTTATATATATATATATATATATGTGTGTGTGTGTGTGTGTGTGTGTGTGTGTGGTGGGGTTCAGACAGTTCATAAAACTTAGTTTCGTTAAAAAAAGTAAAAAAAAATAAAAGTAAAAAAAGAGAAAGTGGAAATATATTTCATAATTAATTATATACCAATATTAAATCTTCTTAGTCAATATCAAATTTGCCCAATTGAACCAGATCAACTTCCGGTCTTCTGTCCGAATACTGATACAGAGACAGATAATTCTGTTGGTTGAAAAGATACAGATACAGATAATGATATATCTGCACACCCCTACTAATAAAACAACACATATTATACAGCATATCAAACTGTTGATTTATATGGGATTGAGGGAAACTGAAGCACAGAAAAACCATGGCAGGATGATACTTGTGATGAATATGAATCATTTTGGTTGCACCTAAAAAGAAAAGTATGAGCAATAATTAAGAACTAAAGAAAATCAATCATTTGTTGAGGTGCAATGATATAAAAAAGAAAATAATAGTTCTTTGAACAATATTGTAAAAAAGGATGGCAAACAGGAACCTTGTGAGACTAAAAGAGCACCACAAACATGTAGCCTGGATCAGTCAGAGGGGTTGACCGAGGCGGCCAATTAAGGAAATGGCCATGGTTCTGACGGAGGGTTCTGAAATCAGTTTGACAGCTGGAATTCGAAAGACAGGTCAGAGGACAACCTGTACAGTCTTGTTATCATTCCTTGGTTTTACGTTCCTTTCATTTCTGGTTACAAGAAATGTTTCATGTTTTTATGGCTACATGTGATTTCTAATATACCATATCAAGAGCCACAATAAAAGACATGCAAATAATGTGTACTGTAAAATAGTATTGCAATACACAAAGTAATTTTTATTGAGGAAAAGAGGGCTTATTATAGGTTTAAAGTAGCAAAGTAAACATGAATTCTAAAGTGAAGTAATTTAAAGATATAACATATCATGACTATTTTTCACATTTTACTGTCTCTTTTCCTTGTCCTTTGAACTTCATCACCACTCAGATTATTACTGTAAAATTTCATGTGTATGTTTCTGTGTGAATCTCATCTATCAGGAAGAAGATCCTATCAAACCCAAGGCTTAGGTAAGTCCTGCTGGCATTGCTGAAGAGTGTGATAAGATGAAGGTAAATGAGGGAGATTATGCTGTCCTGAAATCATCCTGAAATTAAATATATTAAAAGTTCAGATATTTTCCTTATATTTCATGTTTGGTAATTCAATATTCAATACATTTACATTCATAGATCTGTGTCTGAACTTAAAGAATAACTAACAAGTAAACCTGACATCACCTGTCAACTGATCCAGGTCACAGGATATGTAAATTATTACAAACAGTCCTCGATTTACGATGGGGTTACGTTCTGATAAACGGAGTGGAAAATATCATAGCTTGAAAATGCATTTACTACACCTAACCTACTGAACATCATAGCCTAGCCTAGCGTACCTTAAAGTGTGCTTAGAACACTTACATTAACCTACAGTTGGGCAAAATCATTAACGCAAACCCTATTTTATAATAAAGTATTGAATATCTCATGTCATTTATTGAATACTATACTGAGCGTGATGCTGTCACGCCATCGTAAAGTTGAAAAATCATAAGTTGGACGATCATAACTTGGAGACCATCTGTACTTTTAAATGTCCAGTGGCCAGTGCCCAGGATGCTCTCAGCATATTTCATCATCACTCTGAAGGAACTCCCACCATGACCTCCTGAGAGAGATGTGTGTGGTTGAATGTGATTGCGTGGAGCAATTCCATTGGAACTGACAGCTTAAAAGAAGGGAAGAAATTCAGTGGAAAGTATAGGCAGCAGCTCAGCTGACTATGAGATTTTAAACTTTTAAAGAGTTTTTGCTGAACAAACTAAAAATCCACGAATGCACAGAAAAAGTGAATGTTGTTGGTTTTTGGGCTTATTGGTAAAACTTTGTTTCAACATATAAAATATTATATATTTTTATTTATCCATGAGGTTTGGGTTTAAGTGATAAAAAAAAAAATCACATTGATCCTGCCATTACAGACAGAATAACAGACTGCTGAAGTCTGAGAGACATTTTAATCTGGTGTGAAAACTTCACCTTCTACAGTGACACTATTTTAGAGTAACCAATAAATTCAGGACAGGACTAAAGGATTCTCTTCCTCTTATTTCAATATGCTAAGGAAGTGTAGGCCACATTAGATTGTTGCTGGCAGCTATGTGATGCATCATGGTACGCACATTGCTTGTTAAACAGTTGAGACAGACAAGGAGCTAGAGAGCTGCTCATTTGACATTGTTTGTATCTGTGATTGGTAGATATAGCCAGTATGTTAAATAGTCAGACAAGTGGTACAGCTGTCTTTTTTATATGTGACCTTAGATTATATTTTAAGTCTTTTTAACACATGTTTAAAGATTTTCCCATTAGACCATCATGTAGTTGTGAAAATCATTGGGAACAGTGCTGAGAACAGTCCTTGCTAATCTGTGTAAATGACAGAAAAACATAAAAACGTAAAAATTCATGTTTTGAGAATAAACCAGACATTGCTAACCCAAACTGAAATCTTAATCTCATTGTAAAATAATTAATTCTTCGATCACCTTTATTGATTTTTGGTATTTCTTAAATCAAGAAATGAAAACTTTCAGGTTTTTCTTAGTTATCACATTAACTTTAAAATAAGCCACTAGGAAATTCCTGATACATGTTTGGGTATTTTGAAATCTTTCTAAGATTTTTGCAATTAAGGGTCATATTGATGTCTGTCTTCAGACATGAGCTATCCACATTAGCTTATGTACTATCTGTAATATATCTGTTGTCCAAACAAAATATTCTGTTGTAATTTTGTGTATATTATGTATATATATATGATGTATTTTCAGCAGTAGAAGGTTAACGGTTAATTTATAGTAAAAAGAACATTTTAGAATCTCCTGGCTATCAAGTCATAATATCATTATTTCCCTTTAAGACTGAGTAAATTCATTAACCTTCCATGGTGTTTGTACACAAATTTAGTGTGTGATATACAGGGAATTATTAAATAGAGTTTTCAGTCATTTCCTTTGGGGAACTATAGGACTCAAGACTTGGCACATCATGCTGTGCAGTGAAGCTAGGCCTGAGGTGGAATATGACATGGATTGCTTCTATAGCATGACAGACGGGCCTAAAATACTCCAGGCTGGGGACATTTTTCATTTTCACTAGAAAATGGTTCAGTATCATGTTTTATCAATATCAGTAAAATAGGACTGTCTGAGTGCAATCTTTGGCAATGCATTTAAAACACAAATCTTTATTTATTTATTTTTCTTCTCTTAAAATCCAGGCTTTCTGTTAAAAATGAGATTGTATAAATCACTGGATGCTTTAAGATATCAATCTGCTTGGGAAATAGGGAATGGGGAGGAGAAAACAAAGAACACTTTAATAATGGATAACATGCCTACCAACTCTCTGTGATCCGATCTGTCAGTCCAGGAGAGGTAGGGATGACACAGACAGATTGTCTGAAAGGAATATTGCCGAGTCAGCCCAGAGTGAAAATGCTCTGAGCTTTTGCATGATGTGCTGCTTTTACTGATATTGCCCACTGCTTGACAGGCCTCTCCATACCATAAACACTCCATATATTTGCAGACATACCTGGTGAGTGATACAAGCCATAACACTTTCTGTCTTAGGTCCACTCAACCATGACCAGATGTCTAGTCAAATGTGTGATAACTGAGGTTGTGGATGGAAGCGAGGCACAGTTTGCTGGGGTTGGCTGGGTAAATTAATTAACCCTATTTATTTGAACATTTACACATAAAGGTTCCTTTTTAATAATGTTCTCTCAACAACAATCATTTTTAGTGCTGTTTTGAAAACATGTTTGAGTTGCCTGTTTTGAAATAATGGCAAGTGTGTTTAAATTGGGGATTGCATGGGCAGTTAACAGTGATTCTTGCAAACCAGTACTATCATGACCTGTTTACCACAGTGATCTACATCTCTACCTCTCTCAAAAAACTGAACCAAACTCTTTCCTCACATTTCACGTCTTCTGGCTCTTTCTAAAGAGTGCAGATCATGCAAGAATGAGGCACCTTCCTGACAAATTATTTTGGATCATCAATAACCATATTGATAGGTAATTATCCAATTATGTACATCATATGGCATTGTGATTGAATTGGAAAAGCAGTTATGGTCTTATAGCATTTCTGTAAGTCATTCATAAGTCTAATACCATCTAGTAATTATTGCATTCACTGGTACTATGGAATCTTAGGAAACAACTTTCCTGCACCATATTAGTTTAATATAATGTCTTACTCTCTAATGTGGCATGAAGTTTCAAATCAGTGTTGGCAAAGTATGCGCACAAAACGGAAACATGTCCTTGAGTAGAACCTTAGAGACTTGCAACATGCAACTCCAATTTACACTGCAGTAATTGCATCCTGAAACTGCAATGCAGAAATACACATCATATTGCTGGATGGAATATGACACCTGTCCTTTGCAAACAATACAATAATACAACCTTTTTGGAAGGTATGCAACAACAATTGGGCAAAGTGTTCATTGGACAGATGTGGGTGGCACAGTGGTCTTTCAAGCGGATCAATATGCAGTTCCACATAAGGGCTTGAAAAAAGACATAAGATAGGGGGGTTCAGCAGGCTCATTGTAATTCTAATGCAAATATGCATTTTTGGTACTACCCTGCACATAGTACATTTAACATAATTGTCACACTTTTTTAATTATGCCCATAACATGAAACAAAACAATCAAAACACATACTTTTTTGTCATTTGAAATGTTGCTGATAAAAGAAATGTCATACATTATTGAAAGTCACATATCAGTGTATCAGACCTGAAACTCTGATCTGGGATCAATTAAGAGAACCTGCTGTGGATCCTGTGGTTAAAATGAGTTGATACATAAATTTAGCTTCCAACTGAATGTAATTAATCATGCTTTGACAGAAATGTTGATAGATTAAATTATACAAAATATTTTAATGATCAGAATGGTTGTCGTGAAATCTAAATAAAAACAACATATAATTCAATCAAAACACTTTATTGACACTAGATTCACTTTAACAAATGAGGAAAGTTATGTACCATCTGAGGTTGTTATTGTGCATATTCTATTTTATTGTTTATATATTTTAGGTAACACTGTTATCAATTCACAAAAGAGGGCTCTCCATACTATAACAGATCTATCGACACTCTTAAAATGTGGGAATGGGAAATGTGGGTTAGAGGCTTTCTTTGGCTTTCTCCAAGGATAAAGTTGTGAAAAAGAAACAAAGAGCAAAACATGACTTATTACTTTCTTTGACTGCCCAGAGGTCCATGTTTTTTTTTGCCCATTACAGTAGGGTTATGCTTAGTTGCACATTGGCCTCGGTTACGTTCAGTTTCTGAATGGTAGCCCCCTTAAATATGAGGTTTGTGAAGTTCATGGTAATTTTCAGATTTTTGCTTTTTGGTTTTTGGAACTATCCTAACGATCTATCCTTGTCAATGTGCTAATACTTGCTGCCACAGTACCTCTTTCCTGATGCAATTTTTCCTTGTTTGACATTTTTGGCCTTAATTTTTCACACTGTCCCCTATGACATGTCAAATAATTAGCTGTTTCCATGACAGACAGGCAGACCTTCAATCGGGGGCACCAACTGCCCGCTTTCTAAAACTGTTAGATCTTGCTTTAGAAATGTACATATTAAACTGTTGAATTTAAAAATTATTTTGTCCATTCCCTGAATATGTAGTCCACAGGCTGGGGACTACATGTAGAGTGTCCCAAATTATTATCTCTCTCTTTTTTACACAGTAAAGTTTGTTTGGTGTTAGATAGAGATAGAGAGAAGGTATAGAATAAAGAGGTAGACAGCTGTGTTCTAGTTCGCGAATACCTGCTTCATCTGGTTTTAGGCCATTGGCACTCTTTGCACTCATAATGCCATGCAGTAGTTTTCTTATGTATCCCATCTCTTTCCTATTACAAAATATTTTGTTCCTTGTACATTAATTCGATTAATATTGCACATATATCTTGTTGAAATGGAGGAGTTTTTCTATTTAATTAAAATATTAACTTCTGTTTTCATGTGGTTAATTAGCATAATGGGTATTGTTAATTAACATTCTAGCCCAGTGTAAGTTAATAGGCTAATTACTTTCCGACTGTGCACTGCTGGGATTCAGTTTAACACTGTGCATCCAAATGCAGTATTTCTATTCTATATATCTTATCTGTTTTACTAATTGTGACACACAAGTAGTAAAGCTGCTTTTTTATCTCCTTGTTTTTCTGTTTCAATTTTCAGTTTCTATTCATCCCCCAATTATGAATGCCCAGTCCCATCTGTATGCCTGTCCCACTGCTGCTTCGATCAGTTTAGAAGAATGCAGATTAGTATGTACATATCCTCCGAAACATGTGATTATCTTAAGATTTTTTTCTATTATCATTATTCTGCAGCCAATCAAAGCTGTAATGCAACTGCTTCCAGACACTTTGTTGTTGTTTCGACACTGCAGCTGCCATACAATTCTGAAAGCTCTCAATTGGCTGAATCAGTGCTGCATAAATACACTATACTTAGTCCAACCTGAAAACCCTGGGTGACATATTATTTGCCAATCTGCAGGGCTATTGGTCACAGTCAGACTAAGAATTGTCAGGATGTGTTACCTTCATGTAGAAGTGTGCCTTATTGAGACTACATGGTTTACATGGTGTTATGGTCTATTCAACTCAACCCAATTTTCCTTTTTTAACATTGTGGCTGAGAAAATACTTTTTCTTTTAAAAATATGGTTGTAATTTATGTGAAATACCCAAAAGTTACATTAGAGTTTTATCAGATTACAGAGATTGAAAAATAAATCAAATCATATAGCTTAATGGACAAAGTCCTAAGTTTTGTTAAAAAGTTCTATTTTCTATTATTGAAAGTTCTTATTTTCTCCTTCCATTATGCATTGTTATATGCTGCAATGGAAAAGCAATTTTCCAATAAAAAGTGTCATATTTTTGTCAATGAATGCCACCAGGTCTTTACTAAACTGTAGTAGTATATTGAAGAGGAACTGAGTGAACAAGTAACACAATATTTTCATACATCTTTATTTATTACCATCCAGTGCACTTGTGTAAAAAAATAAGCAACCCCTTACACTGAGTAACTATTGTAATCACAGCTAGTCCCAAAGATTCTTGAGAATTTTGACAGGGTATCCTCCAGTCTCCAAACAGTCCCTCTCTTTAAATTAAATCTCTTCAAATGTTAGATGTACCCCTCTTTATTTGAACAGGAAAGAAAAGGCAAGTTCAGTGATGGAAAAATCATTGGGTTCTTCCAGAAACTTTCACATCTGGCTGGAGATCATGGCAGGAGAGTAAAAACCACAGCGACTCTGTGTCTGTTTCATCGACAAAAGTGTCGATGCAGGTGTCTGGGCTCAGGAGGGCTACCATCGACCGCACTGTCCACGGATGCACAACAATGGCTGCCCACCGGTGCTTCTTACAAGGAGACAAGCCCAGGAAAACAGCCTCCATTTCATGTGCTTATTTCCTCAGCAAAGAGGAAGAGGGAATGAGAGAGTGCAGTGGATATCAGACAGAATGTCCTGCGGGTAACGTGAGGCAACAACGCATGAAGTGTTACACTGGTGGGGAGACCGTCAAGGAGGAAACTGGCTGACAGCAAATCTTATAACAAGCTCAGAATCCAAACGAAGATAGAACATCACAGCATAGAGACTCAGTGTCTTCTGGTTACAAACTGAGCAAATGCTTGGCAGCAAAACAGTACAATACCAAGAAAATAAAACATGTAGTTATGTTTTGACTTTGACTTTCTTTCTTAAATGATTACAACATTTTGTTTTGTCTTGTTATTTGAGTACCCCTGTTGTAAGGTGGTTATGGAATTTAAAAATACTTAGTGTAGGGATTAATACTTAGTTAATCCCTCACTTAGTACACTAACTTGTTTGCAAGTGGATATGCCTAGGACACATCAGCAGCAAATATTTTTAGCAGTAAATTATAACAGGTCTTTCAGCTGAAATATGTGCTCACATATCAATCGATACGCAACATCATAAGACATAAAACATATGATAAAAAATATCTGTAATTCAGCATTCTTTTAGCTTCCTACCTCATCAAAATACATTTTATACTTAGCAATGTGTTAGCCTTTTAAAAGGTTGGTTGGTGAGGTGGTTTTAATGTACAACTTTGGAGTTGAAGTAGTGCTTAATTTGTTTTCCAGACAATTACATTACTGAGGCAACATAAAGGTGATCAGGGGCAACAGCTAAAGAAAATAAAAGATATTTACAAAAATGTTGGGGAAAATCGAATGAATACCTTAAAAGCACTTCATCTATATAACTAAGTGTTACATGTGGTCATCATCCTTAAGCTTGGAGGAATTGTAACTGGATAGGTACAAAGACAATCAAAAGACCAAACATTCTGCTATGCATTTTGCTGTACACCTGGTGGATTAACATTTCTCTTTGAAGATTTGCATTTGGATACAACTTCCAAGGCACCACAATCCTCGAAGCATTTTGTTTTTAAATTTTACACAAATTTCACACCTTCATTTTAACTGTCACTGTGTTTGTGCACATGCACTTAAATTTAGAATTAGAAGAATTAAGAATGAGCAGGGAGCTGAGAAACATGATTTTTCGGTATCTAAGAAATCCAAGATCCCAGTTTGTCCAGCCACACCTGCTTGTGTGACACTGTTTAAATAAAAGCAGAAAAAATGGAACATGAAAAAGAAAAAATTAATTTTTATGTAAAAAAGCTATCAAACTTGCTGCAATGCATGAGCAGTAACCCTTAAAATGCCTTTTATTTAAATGCAATTCTAATTCTAAATGAATAACAATTAAATTCTCCATGATCAACTGCAGTCATATTATCCTTAGATATGCAAGTGAATTTTTCTTCAATGTTTCAAACACTTCCTGACAAAAAACATGCACTATCTGCGATGGCATTACTAGGACTTCTTGCAAGGTAGTGCTCATCATCTTGTTAAATAGAACAAAGTGGAGGCGTGTTCAGCTGGAGGAGATTGATACCCATAGAAACTCAAGTCTAGAATGGCTCTGAGATGTGAGTCATCAACTTATGTACTCCCACTGGCAAATCAAGGGTAACAAAACAAATTTTGGATATTCCTTAATGTTTCGGAGACCCCCCAATGGTGCAACAGTGAATGAAAGTACATCTGAATCTGTCTTTACATATTTGGGATCAATGGGTTCATACTCAATTACATGACAGTGCCATAAACAGGACCGTAGGAGGTCCCTGGTTTGCCCTCGGTCCTCAGGGTGGGTGCTGGAGGGAGGTGTGTGAAGTCATTAAAATTTAAATGAGCTGGCAGATCTAAACGTGAATCCTCAGTGCAGGGGATCAGCACTACACTCAGTAATTTGGGTGGGTGTTGAAATATTAGCACTGCCAACATTTCTACCAGCACTGTGACTGTTTATCTCAAAAGAAAATGTTCATAACATGCTCACAATAGAGTAGGAGTTACATTGACATTAACCCTCTCCATGTATCTTAAAACAGTGAAAAATTATCTGGCAGGGAATGCAGACTGTAGTGGCAACAATAGGCAGGCAAAAAGAAACTTGACTTTTCAGAAGTAATTAAATAGGAATGATAATTTGTGTATACTAGAGGCTTTTGGGATACATGTAAAGCTGGAGATATCCACTTTCCAATAATAAGAAAGAATCCATAGTCTTGTTTATGATAGAACCAGGTCAGTCAATTTCAGTGAAGGGTTGCCAACAATTTAACTCCCACAACTTCTGTGGTGGGATGTAATGCAGTCAATACAACACAGAAGCAATTCATTTAAATGGAAATGACATGTCTAGCTAAAAGGGTAGCAACAGTTTTGTACATAATAATAAATTTATTTAATAATAAATAATATATACAATATATTATTTATATACAATAACAATATAAACAATAATATATATGTTTTATCTTCTTTATTTATTGGTCAGAATTAATTTGTCCCACAGAAAAGAATCCTTGGCTAAACAACTACTACATTTGTGTTTGGTCTTGAACAGGAAGAGACTGAAAGGCTAAACACTTTTAAAATGTCAAAGTGCTCTTTTTGGTATATCTGAGTAATTTTCATTATCATGTTTATAAGAAATATTGCAAGACCCAAAGTCACATGATAACATATAAATAAAAAATGAAAAAAGTTAAGGCCTAACTAGTCATTCCTACAGCCATCTGATTCAGAGAATTGTTGTTTTTATTGAAGATTCACTTCCCCAATATTTCTCTATTAAAGTCTGTGGGCTTGCATAATCTCAGAGAAAATAGGGGTTCATTTGAAAAAGGTTCTATCCTTAGAGACCATTTTAATGGCACTGATACAGCACTGGGAGAGAACTGAGGATGCCTGATATTTTCTAGAAGTCTGTAGAAACACACTGTTAGATCTTAGATAAGGACAGACATGAGAATTATGTATATGAGAACATGACAAAACTTGTCAAACGTCAGAAAATGTGTCATGTCTTTAAATCCCCCTGGCTATTCCTCGAGCTGTCATTGATTCCAGTACATTGCACATCAAACCAATTCAGTTTGACTTTGTTCTGACCTGTGGAACACTTGTCATGTCACAAGTATCACCACTGATTACATTACATTTCCTGTGAAGTGACAACATTCAGTAAGCTTGATTGAGAATCAAAGGATTGTTTCACGAAAAATGTGAAATTGCAAAACTGAGACATAATTCCACAATTGTATGATTCTTGATTATAATGATTCTTGATGTTAAGTCCACAACTGATTAAGAACAGATTTACAATAATCTTTATTATAATTTTACTTAAGCAAAGACAGGAAAATATCATCCATGAAAAGTCTAGGGCCCTATCTTGAAAGTCATATGTCAAAAGTCGGATATCAGTCATTGCCCGATTCTTGCAACATTCGATGCAAGGGGCAAAAGTGCAAAGCTATTTTAGTGGACACATGTTCAAGGTGATAAATCAAATTGGGTGCGTCTCTTCCATGGCACTACTCACAATAGGAGGTCCTTCACATGGCGCAATCTACAATGGGTAATGAGTTAATATCAATTAGAGGATTATCAATCTGCAGTGTATTGAGCCTGGCAAAAACCGGCAAATAACAGCTGGTAAAAATAACAGCTGGTAAAATTGACAGTTACTTGTCTCCAGTCCTGTGACACACTCGCCACTGGCAGAAAGTGAAGGGGCAGAGCACACATGTCCAATTATTAAACATATGATTTATATATGTGGTGATTGTATAGTTTTTTATTCATCTTTGTTTATGTATATATGCTAAGTGATACATCACTGAATACTGTCGCTAAAACCTGATTTATATTAAGTAACTTAATACCACGATACATAAAAAAGAATATACAGTAACCACTGTAAATATGTTACTGTATACCATGAAATATTTCACTCAGCTACATTAAATACAATTCCAACAGAATATAATGTAATAATTGACAGTTAGTTGAGAAGGAAAAGCTTTCCTCAAACTTATGAGACATCAGGGCTAATGGAGGGGGTCCTTCCATCACCCAGGCGGCTTGCAAAGCAGAAGAAGGGTGTCATCTAATCTCCCCTTCCTACAAGTCCAGTGAGCCAAGTTTGCTACCATTCAGAGGGAGCTGTGCGCATTCCGGCATGCAGTGGACTCCCTGAACTGTCTCCGTTCGATGGACAGCAGGACGGAGGTGAAGCAAGCTCCGCTCAGCAACAACCTAGAAACTGCAGCAGAGCAGCTGTCCATTCCAGCTCCTTATCTGCACTGTAACCGTGACATCAACCCTTCAAACTATCACTCCAAGGACTTCCTCCCATCAGACCTAAGCCTTAAAAAAAGGCTGACTCTTTCATTCTTACAGTTCAAGGATACCCTGAATTGTACAATATTAAATTAAAGTCATACCATAACACTGATAGAAAAGAGCATGCACTGATGGTTATGCATTTTATTTGAAGAGTTATGACCTAGAAAATACAGGATATCCGATCTAGCTAACTAGTGCTAGCTAACTTGCTTGTTATAGTCATAGGGGCCTATTTTAGCTAGATATATTGATGGTAATTATTTGACAGTCAGCTATATTTATTGTCCCTATGTAATAATGTATCACTGGTGAGTTACATGTCTGCTGCAAAGCGGTCCCAATCAGCGATTGCTGATTTTTGACAGGTCTGACATTGTTCTATGTTCTGCGCTCTCCCTTGCAGAATGCAGAGTGGAAATTTTGTTTATGTGTGAAAGCAGGGTCAGTCATATTAAGGAAGGATTGTTTGAAAAGTTGTTATGCTCTGAACAGACCTGCTTTTGGGTCCTCTTAAGCGCAAGGGTTTCACTTTGCATGAAAATGGCAATTCGTCCATTGCGCCCCATAATTTGCTTGCCGCTCTCATTTGTTTTCAGAGAGCTCTCTTAGACATTGTGCTTCTATGACCCTTTATTATGTCAGGGGCACAACTGGCTTTGTGCTTCCGCATTTTTCCTGTTGCGCTGCTGGTGTGTTGCTGAAAACAACTTTGCATGTGTCGTTGCGGTTGTGGCATGTTTTAAATCAGTCGTAGTACGATGCACCTGCTAACAAAAGTAGGACCCAAGGAGTGAAAAGTCATTCTATTGCTATACTCTGCACAGGAAACACACAAGCCAATAGTACATTGTAAAAATGATGTGTTTGCAGTATTTACAAATAAATACATAAATAAGGCAACAGGTTGAATGCATATTTTTGAGCTGTATTAACTTACTTTACTTGTACATGAAGAAATAAAGCAAGTAAATACTCGACACAATAACTCAAAAAGATTGAGAAATTAAGAATTGGTAAATTGTTTCTAGTAACAACTCTTTGGTACCAGAATACTACTTTGGAGGTGGGTCTTTTCTGTCTGTGTTGAATGCATTTCTCCCAGTACATCGTCACTCTGTTCTTTTAATCCCAGGATACAGAGAGTGGATGTGAATATGAGAGGATTGGCTTTATATGGTGGGACTATTGAATCTACAGTCTATGTAGATAGCCAGCTGCTACCTAAGGATGGCCAGTTCCAGTAAATCACACTGGTTGCCCAGAGGACAATGAGGACAGAATCAGGAGAATAACAACTGGAAGACAAATGGGATAGTGCCAATTCTTCACAGACAGATGTCTTCCAAGCAGACTAATAGGCAAGCACGTATTAATGGTACCACATTAATCTGTGAAACTGTTTCACTTCTGTTGTCTTTCCCAGAACAGCCATAGTTATCTGCTTTTTTCAATCAATCAGCCAATCAATCAATAATACAGAGCCTCACAATATATATTTTCTAGATGGAATACAACATTATGAAAGCTATAAATGAGGGCTTTACGATCCAACCATCACATGTTAGTAGCCTAACCCCAAAAAGGTAAGACAGCCCTACAGCTAAACAAGTATGGGAGCCCATTAAATTTCACTTAGGGTCTTACCTTCTGGTGGCAGGCATTTTATTATGCACAAATCAAGCAGCTGTGCCTTAAAGTGTTTTTTTTTTTAGGTTCTAGGTCCCCATATCCTCCTTCCTGCCACCACAATTACATATTGAATAGTAGCATATAAAAATGCAGGAGGAAGGGCACAGACACAGACACTGGACCAAGCTGTGATAGTGAAGCAGCTTAGCAGCAGCCAGGAGGGATGAACCAGATAAGAGTATCTGCTCTGAAGCCATGAGTTCAGTGCCCCAGGGCCTAAGAGCTTCCGACCTGAGCAACTGGAATCCCAGTGGGTAAGGGAGGATCAAAGCTGCTGAACTGGGGGAAAGGCACAATGTCATCGACACATAGAGGGGGAAACTAAGTATCATCATTAAGCACATCAAGGTGACACAGGGAGCAGAGATATTATATAATAATAATATTATTATTAAAATTATATATATATATATATATATATATATATATATATATATATATATATATATTCTCTAAGATTTTTTTGTGTTTTTAGATTTACATCCAGCTGCAATGTAAAGCTGTTTACCTTCAGTAGTGTCTGGCTGTTTAGAAATCAATTCTTTTAAAAATATATTTGAATTGTTTTAGCAATGGTACATACTGATTGCTATTGAGTGGTTAATTTGTCTAACAACACACTATGTGAGGAATCTTATTATTGGAACATTGTTTATCAATATGCAAGCAAAATCTAGCATGCCCTGCCCAAATGGAGCGGCCATATTGCCTGTGGAGGGTTTCTATCTGTAAGGTTTGCCATACCACAGAATGTAATACTGATCACTCTGATCAGTCGGCTCCTGTAGGCTGCCTGAGGCAGTTCTGTGACAGATGATTATTCAGCTTCAGATGGTGGACTGTAAATATGAAAACAAGCCGCAGCTGGCTGTGTTGGGCTGCAGTTCAAAGTTGGCGCTGTCACAGTCAGGATCCACTTCCAGCCTAGCAGCATGCTTCTACGATGAGAGTGAGTGTTTTAGCGGGTCATGACCCACAACAGCCTAAATCCATCTCCATATTATCAACATTAGTTGAATTATCTCCTTACAAACTGATATAAGATAAATACAACTGTAATACCCAAATATACCTAGCAAGGAGACTGTGCTGGAATTCACTGGAAAATAGCGAGAGGAACTGACTTGACTTTGACTGTTTAAATGTGTAATCTGAGAGTGCAAAATTCATTAAATAATGTTAATGCATGGAGAACTGACTGCAGCACACCAGAGAGATAATGAAGTGCGTTGTCTGCATTGAAATAAATATGATGAACAGAACCTTTAAATCAAATGGGTTTATTTATAGAGCTCTCTGCCAGATTATGTGAGCAGTTCCAATGAAACGGCAAACAGGATTTCAGAAACTTGCCAGCTTCCTAGATGCCACTTAGAAAAAAGAACTGTGGGGACCTCAAAAAACGTCTTCTTGCACAACCAGGTAAATTGTAATAGATGATGGATCTAACGGTAAATGGAAATGCATTGCCTAGTTCAGCATCCGATGACAGTGCAGCACAGCACGCTATCAATGGTAGCTGCTTTTATGGAGATTTTGTGGCTGGAATTACAACACTGCAAAAATGTGAACTTGTGCTACTGACTGATAAAATAAAATGATTATTTCAAAACTACACTGCCGCAGTTATAATGGATAAGACATATTGTGATACTGTTTTTGCACATCTTTACGATCTCTCTCCATGACATTTGCAATTACTAATATGTTCATAACAAACAAAATCATGTTACTGCAAAATATGACACATGCATCCATCATAGATTGTGCACAGCAGGAAATAATTGCAAAGGCTGATATGTACAGTTGCCTCCTTGAAGGCAGGTACAGAATGCATATGATAAATAACTGACTTGGCTCCATCTACAAGTGATGCAGAAATCACTCTGCTGCAGAATACTGTTTGCATAACCTATTAGATAAGCATGAGAGCTCATGAGAGCTGACCTGCAAGTGGAACCAATTGTGTTTTCACAAAACCAAATCTTATCTGTAAATGTGTCAGCGCCAATGAAAAAACCGAGAGGGCTGAAACTACATTAGAGAGGGATGTGTCAGATTCAGAACCTTGTAGCTGTAAAGTGTCATTATTTTTCCATGGAGGAGGAGATGGCTTGTTTACAGTAGTGCCCAGCCTGCCTGTGCTAACCATCCAAGCGTTTTGACAGCCTCCTACCAGAATGTCAACAGCTATGTTGAAAAAAAAAAATCAGGTTGCAGCCTGGCCGTGAACCCAGTGAGGCCATGTACCAGACATAGTCCTTCCCAACCAAAGTAGATACTGCTTTTTATTTTTTGCCTCTTACCCTGATAAAAATAGCTGAACACTTGCATTTGTCATAACATTGACCTGGATTCAATTCAAAGTCTTAAAATCTGACTGAAAAAAATTAATGGTTTGTATTGATAACAATTTGATAACAGCAATTGTATGTGCACCAATATAACTTTGCTTAGAGTTGTTGATTGCATTAATTAAACACTTGCCATTTTTGTTTCCCACAAAGTATTGTTTAGTTTTATTAGCGGGATTGATGTTTTAGTGAGCTAACCCTAGACTTAACTCAAGTTTACCTGTGCCATGAAAGCAGCTGACTTTTTAACTGGGTAAATCAGAGTGGTAACATCCTGCTCCATGGTATGCTTGTATTTATCCTGCATAATGGGCATTTTCTATAATGAAAATTTTAAAATATCATATTTAACGATTCAACTCATCATAAACTCTGTCTTTAACAGACAGACTATTCAAATTCTAAAATCAGCAGTTTGGTGAACAAAATTACAATCTTTCCAGTACAGCTTTTTTTTTTTGAGATTGTAGTACTATGTTGTTTAGAGGTAACTTCATGTTTGTATAGGCCTTGTGAGATCTTTTTTTATTTGACCACAAAAATAAAATAAATAAATAATACACCTACACAGTAGATAGCCATATTTTGAAATGATCAAGTTGATTCAACATCATTTCAAACAAGACAGGTAGCCATTGATCAGATCCTGTTTATTTGAACTTGTGTTTGTGATAGTGAATACATCTCATCTACTCCCACTGTGAATGCAACAGTTGTCTCCAGTTCTCCCCAGTAAACAACAGTGAGCTGTTGCCATTTGGATTAGAATTGCCTGCGGCAGATGAGCCTGAAGCGGAGCTGCCTGCTTATTTACTTGTCTGCCTCACCAGCTCCAGCTTTGATCACGGGATTTCAGCTAAATGGTTTTCTAAGATATCTGTCAACACAGTAGTTAAAGAGCTGGCATGTGTCACCACCATTATCACTATGCAATAAGACATGGCTCTCCCATTCACTGATAAATTCATAAGGTGTGTTTTCTCCGTTGGGTGAAGCTTTCCCCCAATGCATTGCAGGAATTGCTCTGCAACTTTACCTGACACAGGGGAGAGCATGACATTGCCTTTTCCCTGTTCTTCATCCACCTTAGTATTGATTTGTTTTCAGGTTGTCACAGATTTGGGTACACAATGTGATCCATAGGAATGCCCCTCTCACTAGCCACAATTTCTCAGTTTTCCATGGTGGATAGCTGGTGATTGATGTAGAGGTGTGCTGTTTTTAATCCCCTAGCCGCACCCCTACACATCATCAGCTTGTTTACTTTTTATGTCCATACCTAGTGATGAATATTAATGTTGTTGCCATAATAGACTGAATTTGTCACACACATAACACCTGTTGAAATTGGAGGCCCTTTCAGTATCATATTATGTCAGTGAAGCTGCAATGGCAAGAAATTGCTTTCTTGAAATTGCCTATTTTACAAGACGCACACACTCCAATGCTACATGGCAGGAGATCATTCTTTCTGTACAAATCCCAGCATATTTCCTTAGAAAATTCCATTTCAATCAAAAAAACACAGCAACTTAACTTAAATGGTTGTTGATTAATCAGTAAACAAGCTGAAAATGCATAAATTCACATGTGGTTTGTGGTTGTCTGTAATTTCTCTATGTGTTGCTAAATAATATAGGCAGACCAATGCAATATTGATCCCGCACTGGGCACATATTCTGCACCTTTCATGCACAGGTGGTCCACAGAAAATTTATAGGATAAAAAGGGATCCATGTCTCAAAAAACACTGCATTATATCATCTCTAACATAGTTGCTGGCTGTGTGGGGTATAATAATCCTTCAGTCATATTGTTTTCTCTAAGCAATGAGTAATACAACATTATACAAGCAGTTATAATTACCAGTTCATAGCTATGAGTGCATATAGCAGTGATTACAGTTTGTTAGAAGTGCATTGGAAGGCACAATAAATGCAGGTATAAGGCATATGTATTTGCTTCATAGAAAGTGTTACAGAATTTTTTCTTGTCCATTCTCAGTTAAAATGCTTCATGGCACTTCCTGCGCATCAGGTTTTGAGCAAATTGTGTACTGCCTCCTTGGATTATTCCCAATTGAAGCTGACTGCCTGCCTGATCTCTGGACTGCCCCCTCCCTGAGTCCACTAAGGAGATTCACCCGTTCATAATCCATGCAATGTAATACATTTCACTACTGTAAATATAAGATAGTAGTGAGAGTGCTGTTTTTAAAACTGAACTTTTTTAAGTGAGAAAAATACAATCAAGTTGGAACATGTTACTTTATTCCAGTATTTAAATCTCTCTGAAAAACCCAGATTGGCACAGTCACCCTGTGCCAGGTCCCATTTCATTGTTTGGAAATCCATATTTAGTATCTGGCTGAAGTTAATTTTCATACTGGGACCAATGGCAGGTTGGGTGAAGGAGTCATGGGAAAAAGCAAAGCCTGAGCATTGGATTAGTAGTGCTCTTATCATGCCAAGCCTGGAAAAAATTAACCTGTTCAATAACTACCTTTAGCTGTTGAGATTTTTGGATCAAGGCCGCATGTTATGCATCCGTATCCAAGTAATCAGATGGACAAAGAAAAACATGTTTTCAGCCATTGCCTTTCACAGACTAGGCAGTTTGTTGAAAATGCTTTTGGGAATTTTTGTGAACAGGTGGGATATATTTAGACAGCCTATCACACTTGGGCCTGTAAACACTGTAACTCACACCAAAGCAGCATGCCATACACAATTACCTCTACACACACAGAACACAGCTCAGCAGTTAAATTCACCATATTTGGATCTGCAGGACCAGGAAAATACCAAGATCAAATAGGTTTTGCCAGAAGACACTAATATCTTTGTTCAGATTCTTGCAGGGCCAGACAGATACTTATATGCACAAGATAACCATAATCAGGAATGCACCATTTACTTTATGACCAGTGGGGCACTTAGTTACCAGTATGGGGACATTTCTGTTTTCATATATATAGCCTAATAATTACATGTAAATTAAAAGCTTTCAATTAAAAAAAGCATGTCATCAAAGTCTAATTCACCTGTAGGCATTCTCCATAAAGTAAACTGTCCAACATTTTGACAACTGTAGGTTTTTCCTCTGTGCTCCTTTAATGATATGGTGACGGGTTTTCTCTCAGAATCCTTCCCGAAAGTCTGAAATATCCTCAGATCATATTCATTCATTTATCATTCTACAGAACTATGGAAAACCCTTTACCTTTAACAATCTTAGCTTTCTGAGCAGGTGTGTCATTGAGACTAAGTAGTCTGAAAAATCCTCCCTGATCTTCAGGTAATTAAGCTTGAAATAATTAAACTGTGCTGAAATAGCCTCCTCTGTTGTTTATTTTTTCTGCCATTAATTTCTTCCTGTTATTTGATGGTGCAGCATGGTTGTCTCTTCCATCATGGTTAGAATTTGAATGTGAAGGATCAAATGAAGGGGAGGGGTTGGGGATGCAGGCTGTGAGGGAGAGGGGGATGCAGCCAGGCAGGAGGTTGTCAAACTCATAGCTTTCATCTCTACATTCTAGCATAAACAAACGCTATGTGAAAAATCACCATTTGGAAATGCACCCACCATCAGCCCCGATTTTCACTTTGGAAATGTATGTATGTCCACTAACAGTACATTAGAGAAAATAAGTTATAAACCAAAGTCATTTCCTATTTTTTTTTTTTCATCCCAAAAGTATGAGCTGT
Source organism: Albula glossodonta (assembly GCA_019788955.1). Taxonomy (NCBI): domain Eukaryota; kingdom Metazoa; phylum Chordata; class Actinopteri; order Albuliformes; family Albulidae; genus Albula; species Albula glossodonta. Next base: position 7,272,409 of record JAFBMS010000020.1, on the reverse strand, counting down.
CAACACAGCCTGGACTACTCAGCCGGTTTCTGATGAACTTCAGGTGTCATGACCTCTTATTTTGGTCTCTGTAGGTCTCAAACCAGGGATTCAACAGAAACTAGCTCTCTTTTCAAAAATGCATGACATTTTAGCACAAGTTTGAAAATAGTTTAAATCAGGCTACTCATGGCAGTATGAAAATGGATGGCTATGGTGCATAAAAACTGTACTTTTGACAGACCTAACTGGATAAAGTTAGCTATAAAATTACTTTCACAACTGTTGCAGGCTAGCAGAATGTGCTAAACTCAAAAAAAAAAAGTTTACCTGAAATCCATGATTTTTTTGTGATAACTTGTGTGTTTTTCATTTTGCTGGCACACAGACAAGCAAGCGAGCTTCTAGTAGTTAATTGAACCTAATTCTGGTTTACCACTTCTACTAGTGTTACTGATTATACAATGTTTACAGTCACAGTAAACTGGTTGGTTGTTTACTTTTAACTGCTACACTGAATGGCTCTGACAGACTGCCAGGCTTAAGGTGTTTATAGGACTGATTTGAGATTGACAAAAGTTACGAGCACTACTTGAACCAATAGTTTTACATAAAATCACAATCTACTTTATTTTACCTCCTTTTAATCTCCTTTGTTATGCATTCATTTTCTGACACTATTTGTCAGTTATCACTTTAAAACAGTTCACTGAAACACAAGCTGTTGTGCTATCATTTAAAATGTCAGGAAACTTTTTGGATAACAACTAATTCATTAGCATTTTTTATCGAATACCTCCAAATTCAACACCTCTGAGCTACTTTAAAAAGCTAGGCTTACTTGCTCTCAAACCTGTTGCTCTGTGCCCCTCCACAGTAACCCCTTCTCTTTGACTGGATGTTGTCACCCCTTTCTTTTAAGAACCTTACATACTGGATGTGGCCTCCTTTAATGTGACCAGGGTGACCCCACTGTCACCCTTTCATCCCATGACCAGAGGGGTAACCAGGCTGTCTTTTCCTACAGTCAATATTTCCTCATCCAACAGCCATTTGAAATTGGCTCAAGATTAATAATGTCCTTCAATGGGAGTGTGTATCTGAAATTTTCACTAGGTAAAATTATAATTCCATTCAAAGCAAAGTATTTCTATAGCTGTTATTTTACTCCCAGATTCATTTTTTGTGCATCAGTTTAATCATCACAGTTTATTGGTAATTAAGAATACCACCAGAGGTAGTGAATGTGCTATTAGATAGTCTGGCAGTGATTAATATTTTTTTGTTATACTGTGAAATCTACTGTGCCTATGGCTTTTTATTGAGCCACACTATATCGCAGTAACTTCATATAAAGAAAAAAAGAAAAAAATACATTCAGAGATGAGCAGCTTCTTAAATGCAAAATGAGAAAAGTTTAAATACAGCTCACCTCTGTGAATTGAGATCCAATGCAGTGCCCAAGACTACGGAGTAGCAGAGTGTAAAGGCCCATGGGGACATAGATAATTAAAGTTTGATATAGGGCACACAAGGAGAGCAAAGGGTACTCACTTCCTCCATTCTCCACATTCATCTTTAATATTACTGAACTAGGTTACCTTGAATAGCAATGCTGTGTCTGTACAATTAAAATGGAGAAGGTTGAACTGAACCGACTAACTAAAATAATATATTTTCTTCCTCTGATGGCAATACCACCAGTTGAAAAGGATAAAATGTAGCATAATGCATATTAGTTCTGGGGTGATGGATGTGTAGGTCAAGCTAACACAAGATGTTTGGTTTAGTTGTCTACCACCTGTAAGAGAGAGAAGGGTGAACTGTGAAATAAGACAAAAATAGTTCAATAATTTACATAACAAGCTGATAATAAAATGATTGTTTGATTTGAAAGCGTGTATGCATGTTCCCTTGTTAAAGTATCAGACTTGAAAACTGATTTGAAAGAACAGAAAAAGTAGAACATTCTGAGCTCAGAATTTACTGATTATATATCGTATCAAGAGCTGACACTTCACATTCTTACTTCTGAAACCATCATCCTGTATAAACATGCTCTTCAAAGAATAAGTGACCAGAACTATGTCCACTCTAGAATTCAAGTATTTTTTTTTTATTTCAATGCTCAAAATATTGCTGGCAGTTTTGATTTCAAATCTAAAAAATGAAATTGCAATTTTAAATGTCTGTGATCTCATTTAACGACATGGTATAGAGAAAATTGGACTTTTTTGCGTGCACCACTGCACAACATTGAGATTTAACAAACATAAGCATGGATGATGTTGATATATCTGTAAATAATCTTAGCTGATAAATGCTGAATGTTCTTAACTTCCATGGTTGTGTATGGTCATAAATATTTGCATATATCTGCTTAATTGTGTATAGAAATATCTCCAATTAATCACATGTGCTAATAAAAACATCCACTTGAAGTATGTTGAAATAAGCTACATCAATGAACACCAACCGTAGCATCACTAGGGACACAGCAGCACTGTTTGGTCCTGGAGTTGACAGACACAACTTTCACATTCCTGTGTTAGAACAATATGGTTAATTTTACCACCACTTTATTTTCAAACAAGGGAAGACCTTACACCTTTACAACTTAAAACTTACAAATAAAAAAGTATGCTCAAAAAACAATTTTGACATGAATGTAATTAAACTTTGCAGACAAGACCACTAATTTGTTCAGATCCAGTTACAGCCTCCCAGGAGGAGTAATGAGAGTAGGTACTCTCATCAGCGGACCATTTGCCAAATCCTCAAACAAAGCAAGACATGTCATGCTACATTCACGTTAAAAGCCCTATTCCCAATGTTTTTATGGAATTTGACAATAACCAAATCTATTCTGTATAAATCTAAATTCATTCAATTTAAGAACATGTAACTATGACAAGACAATTTAACCAAACTGCCAAAACAAAGACAAAAGTATTCATGTGTGGAAGGCTGTATCTTGTCTGGTCACTTGCTGTGTTGCATTTCACCCATGGTTTTTCCATTCTACCACTTTGTTTTCATGTATGGTCAGGGTTATGCATGCATTTGGACACATTCTAAGAAAGCATACAGTATGTGGCACAGCAGGCTTGTTGGGCATTTGACGCGTGATCTGGCAGGTAAATCACATATGTTAACTGTCAATAAATAGGCTAAAGGATCCAGCAGATAGGGTGAAATGTCTTACCTGTTGCCTTTCCAGTTTCCCCCTGGGCATTCTGTTCCCTGCAGAAGCAGGTTGGCATCTCTGTTAAGGGTGGTACTGATTGCATTGATCTAGACTAATCTGATGAACGCTGACCATTATAGGGTTGAATAGACAGACTATTGCACCCAAGACTGCATTGACTCAGAGCCCTGAGTATAGCTGCCTGCTGTTTTACCTTTGTTTTGATGTACAGCTGATAGCATCATTCTCCTAAAACTGCTTCAGTATGAAAGTATGGACTGTTGCTGTAAAACTCACTAAAGTGAATACAATTTTTGCTGCGAGCTAGCATGTATAAGCTAGTTGTGTAGTTTTTGTTTGTGTCTAGCATTGGTTTATTTAGTTTTACTTGTGTTTGTATGTAATTTCTAAATGCTCCGTAATAACAAATCAGTGTTTGAGTTTTTTTGAGTGTTTGAGTGTTTCTGAGTATTTGAACTGTTGTATTTCTGCTGTTATTGTGTGGACCCAGATACATTGCTGGTGGAAAAGGGGTTAATAGCACAGCACACCTCAGGAATTCTCTCCTCACTGCTTTGTCTGTGTTTATGGATTCTTGCACATACTCAGTAATATATAATTCACCATTTTTGCAGTGTATGTGCCTGCACGTACCTTCTCACATGAGTAATCATTCAGCTTACAAAATAGGTAGCCTCTCTCTAATATTTGGATGACAGATTTCACAAAATCTGCAGAAATAATCTATGAATCTCTCAATCTTAACACACAGTCCTGTTTGTATGTTGTTGATCACCCCAGACATTTCTTTTTTTCATGTAATAATTTTACACATTTTTACTCACACAATCCCGTAATAAATCCACCTGAAACTCTCAAACATTGCTTTTAAATGATCATACACATGGCTTATGTACAGATTTGCAAATACAAGGACTGCAACTTTAGGGTTTTTGGAAATTTGAGAGCCTCAATTACACTTGTAATTTGAAGGGACAAGCCCCCAAGCAGATTCAAAACTGAGCTGATGAGTCATAAAATTTATACTCCAACTCTTGAAATGCTTTGGAATCAAGAACCATCCAGGGAATTCACAATTGCAGATTCCACCATTGTCATGTTAAGTTCAATGTGCAATTGTACACAAATTTTATTCAACGAGCCAGTTATACTTTCATAACATGATTGATAAGCTGCTGTTGGTCTCAAGGTTGCAACTCAATGTTAAGGAGACAATAAAGGGTGTCATGCTCTACTAAACAGTTGGTGCCACGATAAGAGTGACATTGTAAGGTTTCTTCTGTTTGTTTCATCCATTTTCTCCAAGGAAATGTGGCAGGAAGCTCCTCACAGAGATTCATTCAAATGAGCAGTCTAAGCCAGTGTGTCATTTGGTGACAAGCTCAGAAGCTGGTGATGTGTGCTCTGATGTTATCTGTTGAACACCACACAGTACAGACCATACCCTATCACATATGCAATGCCCTGATTATCATAAGCAGATAAGAAAGTACACACATATGCACAGTACTAATATCTGAACTAATGCAGTTTTCAAATAAAGCATGAGTTACACAATTTCTTTGTTTCTGTGAAAATGTTTGTCTCAATTGTCATAATGATGATAAAATGCTTCATGAGAAAATTCCATTAAAAAATCATGATACATGAGTACACCTCCTGGATGTTTTCAGTCCACAGTCAAGTTGAGACATTTAACTGTGCCAAATGAGTTTGTAGAATAAAATATATACCAAACATTACTACATGCAAATCAGAGACGGATGGCTCATTTTAACAGGTCTTTTGTGAAACTGAATACAATTTGAATTTGTACATAATAATTTTTTTTCTTTGAAGAGCACTACTACAGGGAATCATATGAGCATGAACAAATTGTGCTATAAATGCCTTCCGAGCATAGGTATGTTAAAATTATGATGAGTGCCTCACAATCTTTCTTCTGACTTCTGGGATTTTCCCTCCAAACCCTGGGGGTTGTTCAGTATCTGAAAACCTTAGTTTGACATGCCTTTTTTACGTTTGTGCCAACAGCTTTCATCAAATCACAGTGTGTTGTGCCTGCCTCCAACAGGGAAGAAATCCAGTAACATATACTACGTAATGTATATGTATTTATAATAACTATTCAAAATGATGCTATTTCTTACCACGATGCATAAATGATGACATAAAACCCAATAGTCACGGTGCATGTCATGAAGAAAAAGCTCCGATATTCACATTGTGTCATATTGCACGCAATTGCATAAAAACAAGTAAAATGTTTTAACTCATATTAAAAACCAGAGTTATTCTGGACACATGACCACTAAAACTAACCATCTGGTAGATAGTGAAGGATTCAAAAGCTAATTATAAAGAACCAAACCTGCACTGTGTTATTAAGCATAAGGAAAAAGATCAGGTATTTGTTTGCAAAACCACATAAACACAATGTGCCTCATTTATCAATAGTTTCGTAAAACTGTGTGTAAATTTATGCTTTAACGAATACAAAGAAAAAAATTCCGCCAGATTTGTCAAACAACACAGCATTTGTTCGTATTCTGTACATATGTTGATAAATACCAATCAATCGTAAATGAGAAGCGCGTTCACAGAATTTTAGATTGGCATAAATCAACGCCCCTGAAATACCCTATAAGGAGCTTGGAATCCCATTGTTGGCAATGTAAGGAGATGGCAGAGAAAAGGCAAAAGAAAAAAAAACATTTCTGAAGCAGCGAGTGAAGTTTCGTTAATGGAAATAAAATTTTAAAAAATATACTTTGTTCAGTAGTGTAAGTAGTGGAGTGTTGGGACCGGGGAAGACCAGAGCCTGGCAAGAAATAACTGTTGCAGTGAATTCGTTGGCAAAAGTATGCTGCAACAAGTTAAAAGAAAATGATTCGTCATGAAACTGGAGGCGAATTATTGGAGAGACGTTGTTGGCTGGAATTACCGAGGAGGGTGATAGCGATCTGTTTTCCCTGGTCTTAGATCAATCACCCTCCAACTCTGAAGGTAAGTTTTTGTATACCAGCCTTATCCGTTGCCATAAATCCTGGGGGGCAGCTGCACCCGGGCCCGCGAGGGGGCATGGTTGGCCAAAGTGGTAATGACACATGCTGTTGTGACAGTTGTTGGGATTGTCACGTTTTTCCAAAATCAACTTGGAACGAATCCCAAGTAAAATAATTTGTTCAAATGAGAACTATTACGTATTTAGGATCCTCCATAATAGTGTGCCCTCCCTTGCCTTTCCCTACACTCTGCAAACTCTCTCGTTTTCAAACGCAAACTAACGTCATTTTAACTTATATAAAAATAACGACAACAGTTGTAATATTTATGTTTATTTTATATAAATCTACATTTAAAGATTATTTATTACAATCTTTAGTTCAAAAACAGGAGAAAATTAGATCGCAAATTCCAAAGCAAATGGTCCAATCAGCTGGCTATATTAATCCAATAGCATAAGAACGTATGTTTATGAAATAAGAAATGTATTCTGAAATTTCTGCGCTGTTTCAGAGACATGTTGACTGCATAAGTTTTTCTTAGAGCTAACAGAGGGAGGTCAGCCATAGAAATGAAGACTTTAGCAATGGTTTCGGCTCCTTATTTATAGCAAACGTCATTAACTTGTTTTATGGAATTCATGTAAAATTCCAAACAAGAACTAGATATAGAGTTCCAGATGAAACTGTTTCCTTGCTGAGGGCTTGAAGAGTACTATTCAGTTTAAAACAGAATACTTATTATTAGTATATTAAAACTTTTAGTAGGTACAGTAAGCAATGAAGTAGTAGTAGCAGGAGTACTAGAAGCAGTCAAAGAACAGCAGAATGTTCTGTTCAAAACCTGAAATAGTCATTTAAGATCACTATACCTGAACAGCATTGCAGTGTCATTATATGCAGCAATTTACTTCAAAATGTGAAGTCCGGTAAGGTAGCTAACAGGCAAACATGCTGTATTCTTTGGATTTTATTTTCAACTACCTTAAAATTGCAGCGGCAGTTATAATTGTTGCTCAGGAATGTTAGCCACATTAACATGCTCAACATTCCACCAATGTGAAGTCAATGGAGGCCATTTTTTAAAAGCATTATAGTTTAAAAAGTATGAATCATATAGCTTAGAAAAATACAAGCAACCTCACCAGTATATTCACGACAAGTTCGGTATGTCTAGCTTAAACACTGTTGCAGGAGATACGTCCGGAAGAACAAGGAGTAATAATAATAATAAGAAGAAAAAGTAAAGATTCTACAGAAGAACAGTAGTTTGCACCTTCGGCAAGCAAACTATTCAATTGTATTAATCAGGATTACAAAAATGAAGCATCACTGGTTTTAATATATTACTATATTACTACCAAATAATTTGCTACTCATTTTTAATCCAATAAAAAATGAGTGAACGGAAAAATAAATGCAACAACACAAAAAACACCCTTTACAGCCGTCCATTTACGCACACAATACGAACAGTTTAGAGCACTCGTAAAAATTCTTTGGATCCTACGAACAAACCGATATACAAAAACTTTGATAAGTCCCACATTTTTGGCGTAAATGCATTTACGAATGATTTACGATCAAATTTGTTTAGCTCACGTTTGATAAATGAGGAGTAATTTGAATATAGGAGCTTTACGTGCATAGATATAATGGCAAATTACCTCTCTAATCATGAAAAGCATTGTTAAGAATTAACAGCTTGTTTAGATTCTGGAATTTTCGTTGTGGTTGGAATAAAAACCAGCATCACAGTGGGCCCCCAGGACCAAAGTTGGGGACCACTGCCTCAAATGGTAACGAATTTTGGATGCATTATGAAGGCTTGACATTACGTCACACTTGCTTTAATGTTATTCCTCTATTTCAGCCTTACATTAGCAAGCATACAACATCAGTGCCTCATACAGACATGTTACAGGTGGCTGGACTGATATTTTCTCCCATTTCAAAAAAGCTACCTGGCTATGACCTTCCATTGTTTACTGCATTAGCCAGTCATAATAAACAATAGTTTTCTGAAAACCTGCATTAAAAGTTCTTGTATTTTTTGAGGATTACATATCTGTATCTAGCTAGCTTTAGTCACCTTATTGCTAGCTATTTGCAGGATGGTTGCCATGCGGGTCACCACATCAGTATTGCAACTTTACCTTAGACAAATGCATTTTTGATGACTTTGGTATAGGAAATGCCAAGGAGGGAAAGGTGTGCAAAACTGTGGAAGTAGCGCCTAAGGCAACTGATCAAGTTGAGACTCTCTGGATAGTAGTATGTATTATCCAAGCTAAGACTGCATATCTAGCTATAAATCAAAGCCAGTTTGCAGTGGCTGTGGACACCAGCTATGTTTCTTACTGACTAGGAAGGGATGTCGCTAACCCTACCTATTGCAATACTCTTCATCCCGCAATACTGTCCATCTCAAAAAGCATAGAATTTCAATTTTGTCTTGTTCCCATTCTCTTAAGCTTCATGACTGGAGACATGGAAATAAAAATAGCTTGTCCGCTATTGTTGATCATGCAAGCCAAAAGCCACCATATCTCATAGTACTCCTGTCCCCAGGACAGGCTATTAGCCATGGGCCATTGGCTTTGGCAATTGAATTTGACAATGACCGAGCTATTGTACAGCCTGTACAATGTTTTTATTTAGCATATTTAAGCCCAAATGTAAGGACTGTAAACATAGGCAGAGGGTGAGTTAATATATGTCATTGAGCATTGAGCATACTTGATGAATGTGCTTGGCATATACGTAATTATTTCTACAAGTGAAAAGATTCTTCTCTTTTATTGGATGACTATATCTGCTAGTTATTTACTAAGATGGTCAATCTAAACTGAAGTTGAACTTACCTAAAGGTTAGTAAAAGTTTGATCTCTGGAACCATGCCTCTGACGTGCCACTGCAGTACTACATGCAGCAGCTTGCTAATCTTATTCACTAAATATTTAAGTTTCCGTACTTAAGTTTGCTCACAGTTCAAATCACCAAAACTGTCCAAAATTAGCTAGGTTCAATATTTATGGTATATTCATTTTTATTATATTATGCCTTGCTTTTTGATCATCTAACTGGCTACACATTAATTTTGCTCCTAAATTGTATTTGCACAGCCCTTGGATTCAATCTTTAGGTTGTACTTGTACAGTATACTTATGAACTTGTTGTGCCCCATTTTGTCCTTGTTTCAAACACATTTTGTTTTCACAAATTGTAGTCTTTGTAAATAACATGAAGACTCCCAATTTGACACAAAGTGAATATAGGAACAAAACTTTGGTATTTTGTTTTGGTTTTGATTTTCTTTCTATTTCTGTTTAATATTTGCCTTTTTCCTCAGAGCCACAAATTTAAAAGGTTTAACTATGGATGTTAGCCTTCTTTAGTTTTTAAACCACATTAGTCCATCTGTAATGCTGAAATTACCCCCTTTGCAGTTAAACTGTGATAGCTAATGAGTATTAAAAGCAGATTTGTCAAATAGCATCTCCAAGAATTTGAAGAAAAAAACTGATTGAGTGGCTTGTTGAGCTGTTCTCTATAAACAGAATGGTGAAAAGTGCTTAATTCAGTACAAAACACATCCGACAAAGGTCACTGGCTGTTTAGGATGTATTGTACACAGAGAGTCACTAACATAGTAGTTTCCTGTCACTGAATCTCTTGACAGAGTTTGATATAAACAGTCCCTGACAGTACATGTGAGACCCAGCATTAATGGTGTGGTGAAGAATACAAACTGCAGGTTTAAAGGTAGATAAAAAACATATAAAATAACTCCAACTGTCACTCATCACAACAAAAATGAACTTTTTAAAGTATACATTAATGAAAGATACAAAAATAATTCGAAAATATGCAAACCATTCACTCTAACATGACTCTGAATGACTCTGATCATACTAACATTTAACTGTTTTTACTATACGTAACCTTTTAACATTTGTAAACATTCTAAAAACTATAAAACGATAGCATAAAAATCAGCAAGGTGGTTATCCTGCCTTACTCACAAGCTATTTTGAGCTTTGCATGCATCTCCAGAAGGTGTGGACTAAGACTGCATGGACCACCCAAACTGTTTGGATAAATGGTTTCCATCTTATTTCTCCAATGATCCTAATTATACATTGTAGGGTTCAAATATTTATATCTCAATTGGCTGTATTTAGAGTAATTAGCCTGGAAAGCCACTGCTAGCACAATGTCATCTTCACTTTTCTGTGCAGGAACATAACACAGATGAATATATATTGTTTAGCAAGCTTTGGTGCTCTATGACAGAATCAAAATGGTCTTCCGGCTTGCAGCACTTATGCTGGTAGAGAGAAAATCAAGCTAGACAGGCAAATAAAAAGATTCACTCAGTGTTTGGGAATGCATCATAAGGCCAATTAAACATTAAGTCACACAAATCCTTTGTTTAATGAGACTGCTGCATGCTGATTTCAGCAGGTGTTTCATCTGCTGCTTCTGATTGCTTGGATTTGTCGCATACATTATCTCAGTTTAGAGCAGAGCTATCACAAAATGTGTTGTCAGGTAGCAGGCAGCTGGTAATAAAGGCTAGGGCAGGCTCAATGTGCCTTACTCAATGTGATCTGCCTTTCTCAATGTTACTCCATGCGATGGCAAAAGTTGGTGAGCCACTGAGTTACACCCAAAGTTAGCTTACTAAGGCATTAATCCTGGTTTGTAGTGCACCACTCAGAACTTGGATCATAAATGATAGCATTATGCTAGGGTGCTTTTAAGAGAAATAATAAGCTCTGCTGTTTTGCATTAGTGTCTATATCAGAAAAGCGCCATAAAAATGCATGTGCAAAAATATACATTCAAGTATGAACTGTTAACGTTTCACATCCTTAAGTTGTTATTGGTTACGTTGAGGCTCAACATTGGAATCAGCACACAGGGAGGTAAAGCTGGGTCAGAGCAGATGAGCAGGCCAGGTCAGATATGCACAATGTGCAGCAAATTTGCAGTTACCCAGAATGTCTGGGGTCTGTCAGTCATACAGAAAAACTCAATACCGAGCCATTGGGGTGTTGCTGATTGAACTAAAAGCCATCATGAGAGGACAATCCATCGCAAACTGTGCTGTGTTTATATAAAAGAATGGACCTACCTGTATATGTTTTATCCCACTGTGTTGTCACCTTTCTCTTCTTTCTGTGTATATAACTGCCCTTTGTCACTAAACTATGGACCCAATGGGTCCTTTGATTTTCGATTGTTTTATTTCGGTGGCTATGGTACTGAATGTCCTTGCAGAAAGGATATAAAATTGGGAATCAAAGACAGATCACCCAACTTGGGTGGATGGGAGTGTTGCAAATAGCAACTTTATAGGACACCAGATGGACTGTAGGCACAGATGTTTCAGTTGTTAGTTCAAGTTGAACGCAACTGAGCAGGTGTTTGTCTGTCAAAATTGTGGAGGGTTTCCGATTGATACTGGCTACACGCCAGTAGGACTCTCCTAGACCTTGTGGAATTATTTCGAAACAAGAATATATAATTTAAGAGGTATTTTTGTTAATTCATTGTAAGTTTTGTTCTGCTTTTCGAGTTTAGTTGATGGCTTTTTCATTTTATTGTAACAAGTTAGATTTCTGATTAAAAACAAGGTTTCAAATGTGAATAAGGAGTACAAATTTTGTAAGAGATCTAAGTACATCTTTCTTCAAATAGTTAACCTGTTATGTTGAACTTGGGTAATATGCTTTTGATTCCCACATCATGTACTCAATGTACACATTTTGGTATAAATACATATCATGTTATTGTGTTATATACATGTAATATATGTTAGACTGTAATACCCTGTACAATTACTGGTGAAACTGGTGAAACCCCCCTGGTGAAATTACATTGTGCTTTAGCAGTATAGAAGAAAGCTTTGGTTTATATAACTCATATTTTGCTACTAATGTACAGATATTAATCCTTAAAAAAAATAAAAGGCACATTATTTTTACCATAAATGAAAGCCCTGAAAAGTTCAACTGACATATTTACTTCAGAGGTGATAAAAGACTCCCTCAAGTTTACAGGGTAGAATTAGTGTGGTTCAGAGGCGGATGGAGTACCATGCGCTAGGCAGACAGACAGGCCCTTTGAAGCTCTAACTACAAATAGCATAGGAACAGGGAATCTGAGTACTTCAGAAACTCTTACTATAAACTCTATACAGCAATTCAAAAGTTGCTGGGGAGGTATGTGCACACTATGTGCACTAATAACCAAACAAGAAACTCATTCTGAATATATTTTTAGCATTCAGATAAAAATATACCAGATTCCTTCAAATGAAGACTGCAAATATGGTATACATATGAATATTTTATATTTGATTGGTCTTAAGTTATTCAAAATACTTTTTTCTTGTGAAATGAACACTAATCTTAATGTTTAAAACTACAGCCAAAATGTTTTGTTTTAGTATTTTTAAATAGCTGCAGTCAAATTTTGAGTTATATTTCCCAGATTCTATGCCATGGAGTTATTGGCACAGAGAAGACATGCTCAAGTTATGTTCACACTTGCATGTCAGAGTTTTTAATTTGTCAACTCAGTAACAACAAAAAACGTTCCTCAGTATCAAAAATGGAAGCAGAAAATCCCTATGAGTCATCTTGACGTCACTGACTTTGAAGTAAATTTAAGAAGCATCAAATTTTAAAGATATTGCTGTCCTTTCAGGTGGTTTATGTACGTGGCTGTAAGTAACTGAATGGCAGCATATGCATGCTCATTAAGGAAGGCAATTAAGTAACTTGAGGAACTACGTAGGATTCACCTTAAACAAGAGAAAAGCTGGGAAAGCAGCACAGCTTTTTAGTGTTTGCTGTTAACATCAGGGAAAATTTTTTTGTACATCGTTGGAATTCAGTTCAGAAACTGTACCCTAATGCAAAAAATCTTTGAATTTGCAGGCTGTTTGGACTATAAACTAACCAATGTTATACGTTCCAAATCTCTCACTAATATCTTAATTAATCTTGAGGTCCCCCATTGTGCAGCTGGAAAGACGAGGGATGAATGCAGTTCTGTTGCTTTCATGGCTAGTGAATGAAGCTTAACTCTTTTTCTTTTTAGCTGAATGTAAGTATGTTGCCATGATTTCATATTTTTCATTCACATCAGTAAATGGTACATGCTGGTAAATTTTTTTTATTCTGTGTTTACAGATTTATTCAATACATATATGGTGGATGTTTTTTTTTTTTTTTCAATTTTGCAGCCTTCCCTAAATGTATTTATACTTTTACAAAAAATTTGGATATGTGATCACTGCTATGTGCAAAATTCTTAAGGTGCAGCCAAGTAAAGATCAAATGGCCAACATCAGTTTGAGATAAAACACGGGACTGTCCCAGAGTGGTACATACATGCCTCTACTGGTTGTTTTTCTTGTTTGTTTTGTGCGAATAGTCAAAAATACAGAGGACGGGAAGAAGCTACTGGGTGGCGTTTACAGCATGTGTGGTTTTTACATTTAACAGTAATAGACATTCTTCTAAACCTCATCAACTTTAAGATCTCAAGGTCTGAGAACCTCACAACTTACACATCCAACACATATGGATCTAAGTAAATCCTGCTTTTTCATTTATGTTCTTAACAATTTTCTGGGTATGTTTGTTTTCCTTCCATGTAACAATGTTAACAGTGTTAATGGTGTAACATGCGTAGCGCCAGGAGAGGTGGAGGGAGGAGCAAGCTCCTCTGCTCCTCGCTCTTGGATTGCTGTCAGTTCCAATTGGATGCAGGAACTTGCACAGCAACAGCCTCACAAACAGGCAAGCTCACCTGAGAATGATTGCTAATCACACCAGGTGCTAGCACTTGCCTTTAATTAGGCCACTTATTTAAGTATAGCCTTGAAGACTCAGGGGGGTTGGCTGAGTTCTGTTGTGGTTGTTTCCGTGGCTGTTCTGGTTTTAGTGTTAATTCCCTGTTTTCTTTGTTTTACAGTTTTCCCCCCATAAAGGTGCAAATAAAAGGGCTTTTAAGGGAAGAGTAACTCACTGGCTGATAATATCCATAATCCTTCTCAACTTTTCTTGTGTTAGTGTGAGTTAATCATTAGCAATATTAAGTCAATCAGGATGCAGACTGTACTGGTAGTGGCAATTTGATAATCATCGGAATCCTGCGAGAATTTGGAGAAAGGGAACCAACAGTGATACAAGCACTTGATTCTGGCTGTCGGTTGAGATTCCTGTCTGAGAAAACATGATAAATCAGTAAATAATAAATTCAAGTTTAGCTTTTATAATTAAAAATAAAAAAATATCCTGCCTGCTCATTTTAACTGGTTAGTTGGTTAGTCTTTTGGCTGTGTTGTGCTGGTTATGCTGGTGTAGTGTTACGACCAACATAAACCTCTCTGTTAGTGAAACATTGGTGGACTTTCGGGCCATAACACCTTCTTTAATAATTAAATTCAAGGCTGCCTGAATTACCTTAATTAGCTATTTACATAATTCTAATTGACTACAATTGCAACAGATATATTCGTTGAATAATTGGGCTCCCTTCATTTTTTAATTTGCTTTCCCTAAATAAAGATGGAGTGTAGTATTCAAGCAGAACGCATGAAAACAATGATCCTGAGTCTGGAAATCGATAAAAGCTGGCTAGCTGGCAAGCCAGTTTATTTGTGCTTTACTTCATCATTGTTAGTCTTTTGCATACTGTTAAAAGGAATATAAACAATTTTTTAAAAATGTAATGTAAAATCTAATTCCTCATTTCTTTCCCACCATGTCAGTGGCCCCCAATCAACCTCTATTCGATTCTTCAAGTATATCTGAATTTCGTTGGACTGGGCTTCTCTGAATAGCCTGCATTTTTAGTACATTGTTGGTGACAATGTCCATGGTTTTTTCAAATAACAAACAGCCTGATCTATTTCACCTGCAGCCCACCCATGCATGGAAAATTCCCGACCACACCCGTAAATGACAATTTTAATATTTTTTCACCCATTTTGGATGATTTCCTGCCCGACATAGTCTAACAACTTTTTAACGGTAAGGTGCGACTCCCGAATGGAGTTTGAGGGTTTTTTTTCTTTTCTTTGACTAACCAACCAATGAAAACTCTGTCGACTAAGACTCTGCTCATCGACTAACATTTGGTCTGTAATATACTGTTGCTCCCCGTCTCTTTTTTTTGGAATGCCCAAAATTCACACTCATGGCTGCATGCTCTGCCATTAGTCAGGTAGAGCAAATGCAAACATGCATTCTCCTCAAAAGCAGACACTGGCAGCTGTCATTCCATGGCGTTTATAGATGAGGGAAAGGAAGACAGTTCATTTGCAATGTGTACAGACAGACTGTGGACACATGGTAATGAAACACCAATGTCCCGCCCTCCCTGGGCAATACTGCAGTCAATTGTATGTCAACCGTCGGGGCTGCCGGCCTGTCAGCACTGGAACAGTTGGAATTACCAGTGAAGTGTTGATACTAGCCAGTCAGTTACATGTGCTGTCATGACCTTTCACAATATGATAATCAAGCTGCTTGGTCTGAACAATGTTTTGAGAAATAGTCTCCTATATTTGTAGTTTGCCTACAACAACTCAACTATTTGTAACTACCAGCAACTTCATGTATGTTTGAATTGTGTCTGTTATTCATATCCTTGTAAATCTCATCTTGTAAATCTCATTGAGTAAAATCTCTAAGACAGATGTGTATATGCAAGACACAATTTTTTTTTTTTTTTGCACCTCAGAAGGTTATAAGCTTAACATAATCATTATGCTGAGCTACTTTTAAACCACGAATAGAAAAGAACGGCTGGTCCAAAAGAATAGCTCAGTAAGTCTACATCAAAGTGTTTTAATCAAGTTTTATTTATTTATTACATTATGAATTCAACATTAAAATGTGAAGACATATGATTTTACATCATGATTGTAAAACATTAGATTATTATATTCCATCAGGTTACATTATTAAGCACAAAAGCAAATTTTTACATGTGTAGATCTAGGTACAAAATACAAAACATATTTGTTTTTAAGGACACATTCATTTTTTTCATGCGCTGTGTGTCTACATATTAACTACATAATAATATTACCTGCTCTTGATCTCTTAATGAGGTGAATCAAGGTGATTACACAAGAACGTTACACTAACATGCACCAAAATCCTGGCCCAAGATCACATAAACAAGGCCAGACACAGGAAATGCATTGTGGCAGGTGTAGTTTTATTCCTTTGATTGCCTAAATCCAGACCTGTACTTAAGTGTATCTCTGTGTAAATCTCTCCCTCTTGCAACACTTCAGAGTTCATATTACACACCACTTTTTTTTTTTCATATTACACACTCACTTTTGCTACTGTCACATCATACCTTCAAATTAAATGAGCTTTTACTGTTTTTCACCAGAAATGACATTTTTGACAATAGATAATAGATCAGTTTAACAGTTGTGAGCAACTGCTACATTTTTTACGCTATTCTTGCCTGTCAGGGAAAAGTTCACTGTTCATCGGCGATCTCACCATATCAATCCTAAGATATTTTGAATTACACAGCGCAAGGAGAATGAGTCTTTAGAGACTGTGCTGACTTGTTTAACCATGAATAGCTCATGAATGGGCCATGTTACTCAAGCTGTGCTCTTACACCTCTGTCCTGAATAGGGGTCAGCGCTGGAGTGCTCTACACATCACAAGGGTCAACACCTACACATCTACCTGTCCTGTCCACTCTTGGGTTCCTTCCTGCAAAATTGAGACCTTTAAGTGTGAAATGGTTGACAGGTAAGGTGTATCTTAGCTGTGTCATGCCAATAATGTTGGATGCATCATTCTTTCAAAACCCAGATATATAACTGTCAACTTAACTGTAATGGAAATAGGGAAATGGGTGATGGAAAACAAGCAGGATTTGGTTAAAAACTGTCAGCCAGGAAAAGGAGGGGGTCTCCTTATATACACATATTTCCTTTTAATACCTTCATTGTTGTCAAACACATGTTTGCAACAACTATTGGTATTCTATCCCAACTACAAAAGCCACTATCAAGCAGACAGACAGAAAACACATACAAACATAATTGTATTAACATTTAATTTTAATGCTTGCACTGAGGACACTTAAGATTTTTGGTTACATTCCATTTTGTAAGATAATCATTTTGGCCCCTTTTGCTAACAGCTGAAATCACATCAGCTAGGGATTATTAAATCACCTTGGCAATGCGAAGAAGTCATTTGTCTAAATTTAGTTTGGTGAACAATCCAGATTTAACAGGTGTAGAGTAGGATGGATATAGGGTTATTTGTCCTTCTGCTGTGGAGCTTGCAAGTTCCCAAGTCGTCGTGTGTGTGTATATATATGTGTGTGTGTGTATGTGTGTGCAATTCGCATTCTATGGTTATTTGCCCTGCTTTACT
The DNA here is from genome assembly GCA_019788955.1 of Albula glossodonta. Taxonomy (NCBI): domain Eukaryota; kingdom Metazoa; phylum Chordata; class Actinopteri; order Albuliformes; family Albulidae; genus Albula; species Albula glossodonta. The sequence continues at coordinate 7,254,773 of JAFBMS010000020.1, read as the reverse complement.
TCCTTTGTGGTCATCTGCCCAGCCTGCAGCCACACTATGGGCAGATAAGATAAGATAGCAGAGTTTGGGAGTGAGAAATGGCTCACAGTCATAAATAACTTTAAGTCAGTGACTACAGCTTCACGTGCCTACTTAAAATTAAATAGCCATTCTCTCAACAGCTCACTCAAGTACTTAAAACACCACATTATTGATTGCTAACATGGATCTACATTTGTGATTACCAGTTTAAAGTGGAAATGGGCATGGTAAAGCCCTCTTTGTTTCTTGGGAAGTCTTAATGTGCCCCAAATGTAGAATCATTTGCAACATTCCTAATTGCAAGGGGCGATCATTTCAGTACTTTCCCCTCCAGGACAAGAAGGGTGTGTGTGTGTGTGTGTGTGTGTGTGTGTTTGTGTGTGTGTGTGTATGTATATACTGGGATTATAGTATCTTGTGACGTCAAGTGTATCCCTAAATTATTAATCTGCAGAATTGCCGAAATGTTCCTCTCTGTGAACTCTCCTCCCAAACTCTGGTGTATTCATGTTTGGTGTCATTGCGATGCACACAATAAGCAGATTAACAAAATGATTTTTAACAAAATTATTTTGAAAAAATAGCTTGTGTTTCCACGGGTTTGGCTCATATGTGTAAAAATAAGCCGTGAGTAAACTTTCAGGCACTCCTTCACCAGGTAATTAGTTATGCGTGGACCAGGGAGGAGGGGAGAGACCCTTCTTAATTTGGGCCTGGAACAGACCTAAGGCTCAGTTTTTTTCAGTTTCAATCCAACGCTCAGTTGCTCAGTTTTTGTTCTGGCAACCTCAGTTTTCTCTGTGTTACCCTGCAGCTCCCTTTTTCTGCCATCATTCCCTTTTCTACTGTGGCATCTTGGATTTTTCCTTTTTGGTGTTTGGCTGCTATTCTGGGTGATTCTCTTGTCATTCTTGAAGTGAGACATACAGTCAGTCTGGGTAACTTTCATTTCATTCATTCATCTTAACTGTAATCCGTTTGTATTCTTGTTTTGTATTAAAGTCTTTTATCACTGTCTGTCAAGGTAGTGGACCAGGTCTGTAGTCTAGAGTCTGAGTTCGTTTTGTCTAATAAATCTATTTAAAATATTTATTTTGTAAGCATACATTCATGATTAAGGTTGATCTACCAAACTACCCATCCCTATCGTCAACTTGGTGATTTAAATATTTGTAAAAGTAATTATTTCATTAAATCTACTTTTACTTATGTTAAGTATTGGTCAAGTGAGAGGTTTTGGTTGGTAGCATCACTTTTATATAAATGGTGGTAGATTATACTTCTTTTTAAATGGAAATTGACATGTTTTGACATTTGATAGCAGTAAAAATACCCTAAACATCATTCTTTTACCCTGAAATTTGATGACTTTTCCTAATGAGACCCAAAATACACATATTTTAACATATTTTAAAATTTTATACTTTTGTACAGGTGCTACAAAGTTTTGTACATTGAGGCTGTTCTGGGTCAAATTTGACCCATATCTAGTGAGAAGGATTTTAGATCCACCAGTGTGGGTCAAATCAAGGAAAATGGTGGTTTTAGAGAACTAGGTGGTTTAAGGGTCTTGAAACTGTGAAACTGTACATGCCATGTCTGTGTGTATTTTTTATGGGACAGTAGTGACAGAGTTGATGGGGGACCTTGACACTGTCATGAGAACTGTCTGTGTTTCCACCACATTTACAGAGGTTCCCACAGAGACAGTCATGGGGGAATCTCGAGACAGTGAAATAGTAAAACAGCAGAGTAGTGGTCATATGTGGTGCACATAAGGAACAGAAGTCATACAGAGATCAGAGGGTGCCTTGACACAGACACAAGATATAAGCATAAACACCTGCAATGTAACAACAATGTAACAATCTAAAAAAAAAAAAAAAAAAACAATCAAAATAGGGGTTGGGGGGCATAAGATTATAAAGGTACCTGAGCTGCCATTTCAGTGACTGAGGTTATGGCAGCAAGAGTTACTGTGCAGGAGGCCATAGACCTGATCTTCCAAGATGAGGAAGCAGACAATGATTTGGAGGAGTATGTGTCTGAGCAGGAAGACAACGTGGAGGAAAACCAATTACAGCCTCTCTGATGAAGATGACTCTGAGGAAGAGGAGCAAGCAGCAAGGGAGACATTTATGTCAAAAAACAATGCTATCAGTTGGACCTCACTTCCACATCAAGTTGTAGGCAGGATGGCAGTGGAAAATGTCATTTGAATGACACCGGGAACCACAAGATCGGCTTCTTCCCATGCATCCAACATTTTGTCAACATTCCATCTCTTCCTCCCTCCACCACAACTGCAATCCCAAAATCTTAACAAGCTGTTAATTGTTCATAATTGTTCATGCTTTTTCATGACTAGAGAGATAATTTGCCATTATAGCTATGCATTTCATGAAGAAAAATCTCCTATGTTCACATTGTGTTTATGTGATTTTGCAAACAAATACACAAAAAGAATACGTTTTTATACCTGATCAAATTAAAGACTGGGGTGAATCAGTACACTCCTTAAATCATTGAACATATGATTAAGCTCCAGATTTTTTTCCTTATGCTTCATAACACAATGCAGGTTTGGCTCATTATAATTAGCTTTGTCTTTGAATTTTTCATTATCTACCAGTTGGATAGTTCTAGTGGTTGTGTGTCCAGAATCACCATGGTCTTTAATATGAGTTCAAACATTTTACTTGTCTTTCTGCAATTGCCTGCAAGATGGCACAATGTGAATATAGGAGCTTTTTCTTCATGAAATGCATAGCTACAATGGCCAATTATCTCTCTAGTCATGACATAGCATGAACAATTATGAACAATTAACAGCTTGTTAAGATTTTGGGATTGCAGTTGTGGTTGGAATAAAAACCAGCATACACAGTGTGCCCCAAGGACCGACGTTGGGAATCACTGTGGAAAAGAATGGGTGGCCATGGATGTGACTGACCTACATGCCTACATGGGGCTTCTGGTAAGGGCAGCACAGCGATCTGAGCCTGGCCCTGATCAACAAGTCACACAAGAAGCCAACACAAGGGGACAGAAGAGAAGGAGATGCAACTTCTGCTCTGCAAAGAAGGGCTGCAAAACAGGAACAACCTGCTGCAAATGTGGGAAACACATGTGCAAGTCCCACACACACAAGGTTTCCAACAACTACTCTGAATGAACAGAATAGCAGTGAGGACAGTGTTCAATGATTATAATGGTAATACATGGATGTATTATAAATCCAAACAGTTTGAGAATGTTCATGCAATTTTCACTTTCAATTAAATATATTTAAATCATTATGGCTGTTATGTTTTCATGTCTTAGGTAAAAAAGGAAAGATACTGTGTGATAATAGAATAGTTTTTTCTGCAAAAACGAATGTTGTAAAACCTAAAAAATGCACTCTCCCTGCTCTCTGAAACATTAATTAAGGATTTATCAGCCATATATTAATATCAGATAGGCTATTTATACATTCTAAACAGATCTGTAGTTAAAAATTCATTACAGTCGATTATTATGAGGGAATGTTTGGCCCGGGTCAAAATTGACCCGGACCATACTATGAAGGCATTAAATATGAACAGTGTGTAAGAGTTAAATGGATACTGTCACTGCTGCACTTGGTAATCACAACTGGGTTTCATGAGTTACAATTGTCATACAAGGTATAACTACAGAGAAATCTTCTTGCTGTGGTTCAGACTCAGTCCCTGAATGATCAGTCTACCTGTACCTGCCATTGCTATTCCATATAGACCTTACATGCACAGGAACACAAGCAAAACAGTTTTTCTGTTGCATTTATGTGTGTATGTTTATATATCAGTAAGTATCTCATGCCAGAAATTCAATTGCTTTTTTAAATATATGGTAGTGTTTCTCTGGCCTCCTTAAGCAACCGGCATTGTAAAAGCATGTTATTTTGTGCTATTGCTGTTACAAATTTGATATCTGCACTTTTGGGTTAATTCTGTGTGACTATTCTGGTGAACTGTTTTGTGCGGTTTAAAAGTGCCCATCACAGAGTCTGTCTCCAAGTCATGATATAGGACTGGAATACTGCCAGGTCTTTCTGGAGAGAGCAAGAGCATTATTTAAAAATAGATGTGAAGTGCTGGTTACAATACCTCGAACAAACCCCATATCACTCTGACAGGGAAACGGTAGAGACAGCCTTCCAAAATGGAGGAATGAATTCAATAGTGTACGGAGAAGAAAAGAATGAATGAATTGATTCAAGCAAAGGCACTGGCACTTTACTTAATTTCAAGGATGAGAAGAACGTCAGCAAACTGTGAATGGAAACCAAAAGTAGAAAGTACAAAAACTAAGAAAGTCATTTGGAAGACAGAATAACATTCAGACAGATGAAGAACAGGGGTCAGCCTCTCAAATACAGACACGTAAAACCCTCACCATAAATATGAAGAGCAAAATATGAAATCGAGAATAATGAATATTGCAATATTGAAATATTCAGTAGAAGTATATTGTCCCACTTTCATAAAATTGATTAAAATTTCATTAATTAGTCTATCAGGAATATATGGATGCAGACATTATGTAGGAAAATAAGTTGAAAAAATGGAGAGATTACAAATCTACATTGTTACAACTCTCTCTCAATTGCCCTGCTTCTGATATGAAGGAGTACTGGAATGTGACATATATAAATAATGACACGTAGTGACACTTTGAGGGCCCATGTTCAAGTCATACAGTATCATTATGACATAAACTACATTCCATTGCTTACCATGGATGCAAAAGTGTTTTAATTCACTACCAATATGAAATGATGATACACAAGATGAGACAAATGAAGCAATTTACAGATCCAGTCAAGAATTGCATGTGTGTCATTAATTTAATGCATGTGATTATGCTACAGTTGACTAGGAACAGGACTGCTGCTTCACATAACTAAAATATACTAAGGGTGTAAAATTCATCCATCACTCTCAGCTTACTCACATGCTCACCTGCCAATAGGTGATTAGTCTTAATTCCCCTCATCAAAACTTGCGCTACAGTCTAGTTAGCTTGCTTACAGTATGTTAAATGATTTTAATTATTAATGTACAGATATAAAGATGATGAGCACAAAGCTGAATGACAAATGGGTTCCAGTGTGGCTCTACCAAATGAAAAGCTTCTCCTTGGGAGCGAGGGTGTTGGTAAGTCAAGCTGCCCCATCTCGTTGTGCAAGGGTGACTTCTGTTATTTACAGGTCTGCAGTCTGTGGTCTCCCTGCAGCCCCTGCTCAGGGTACTCAGCTGTTGGACTGCAGAGTGAAACAATGCTGGAAGTTCACCTCTTGGAGGACAGTGAATGACTGTCAGCATTAACCTGAAGTTACACAAGACATCACAGCAGTAGCATACCATAGCAGAGCAGACCATAGCAGTGATAAAGGGCCTAAAGGTATTAAGCAGAATTCTAAATTAGATGAAGAGAAAAGGCTGCAGAACAAAAACTGAAAACTGAAAGCATGTTCAGTATCATTTTGAATCTATACATGCAAGGTTATTTATTGAATCCATTCAGGTTATTTTTAAAATTATAAATGAAAGTCAAACAATTCCAAAAGGTCTTCTCTGTTTGGATTCTTTGCGCCTTCTGTGTTTACAGTGTTAATTGACTGAAGTAATAAGGCTGTCTGCTTTGAGTTGTTTTTGTTTAAAACAGATCCTTTTTCATGTGTCTTAATGTACTGTATTTTTCCCAGCTTCTCATCCTCTGCTGGACATGTTTAACTTTATCTCACTTACTTTCAATAATCACATGCAAGGGACCCTCTTCTTCATTCATTTAAATCAGGACAGCTTCTTGTGAACTGAAACATTGCTTAGGGATGGCAAAGACAAGTCTTTTTGATTGATCGTGCATGGTGTCTGGGGCTGCCCTTGACTTGGTGTAATATTTTGCGACTCAGATATGTCTGGAAAATTATAATAAAGGTCATGCTCACACAAAACTATATAATATCTAAAACCCCCAGTGATGTCATCCTGGCTGAGACATTATTTTGAATTGCCCTTCATCACTCTGGTTTTAATAGTGCTGTTGTGTCAGGATTTTTAGCTTCTAACTTCTGGTTTGCTTTTTAATTGCATAAATGGAACTGAGAGATCCCCATGTTAATTCACAGATACAGGCTGAATACGTGCTCAGTTACTGCCCAGCCCAGTCTCCTCAGAGAGAAGTTGTGTGACTCTGTGAGACTGTGCCCCTGTGGCTTAACCCCCTGAGGTTTTGGAAGCTTAGATCATGCTAAAGTTCTGGTCTGTGGAGCCTCTGATGGAGCAGTCACGCAGAACCCAACGGAGGCTCTCTTTCCCTGGGAGACATGAGGGTATCTGTGCAGGGGTCCCCTCGGTTGGGGTCCAGTGGGAAAGCTCGGCAAGATTGGTATGAAAGTAACTGTACCAGCAGCAACAGCAACAATCACCTGTCAAGGAAAACATAATTGTGAATTTGATTCAGCAATAGAAGTCTTGTGTGTCATGACCAGGACTCAGGTGGCTGCATGAACAACTGGACTGAGGCAGAGAATTTAGGAGGCATGGGGAGTTTAGTAAGAGAACTGCTAAGAGAAAAATTCTTGGCTGTTGGTGAACTTCAGCTTGCATTTAGTTCACATGTATCCTTAAATGCCCAGTTTTCCTTGTTTATTTTTTGTTTTGTTTTTTTTTTTTTTCTATAAAACACTTTGTGTATTTTTCAAGAAAACCAAGACCTAAATTGTCTTTTACTTTTTTTATTTCTCAAAGACTGGTCTTTGTATCACTATAATCGGCTCTGGTCTTCAAATTGAATCAATTTAGCTGGGTTTTGTGACTGTGAAGAAGAGGCAAGATAAATTGAAAAAAGACATTGGAGCATAGTGCAACTAAATGTAAACCGATTTCAATATATTGCTATATAATCTGTTAAATTGCATAGCATGACTGGCATTATTGCACAGAATTACAAATTGCAAAATGATGTAATAGTAAATTTTACACCTTTATATTCATACTTTCAGATCATGGATATAATAACATAATTACACATAGAATGCACATACAATTATATTGAAAAAGTGTATGTTTTTCCAGCAAGCAAATATGAAAAATTTAGTGGGGCAAGTTAGATTAATTTTAGTTTAAGGTAAAAACAAGAGCATATCAATCCCCAACAGCAAGTACTGAGGTAATGATGAAGACATTGTTAATTTGTCCACCAGTAGTGTACAAGGACTATATGCAAAAGGGGTATGTTTTTAAATCCATTTAAATTACCACACACATTATGTGACACACAAATTTTTTTTTAAATAAAAGATGCTGTGAGAAGAAAACTTACTTCACCATAAAAATATGACAGTAAGCCATGTCTTTAAGTCTTTTGTAAATGTTGTTGCTTCCTTTCACTGTTGTTTTTTTAAAGTGTTTCTTCATTATTCACTTTTTAATCATTCAAGATTCTTTTAATTATCTTTGTGTCTAATAGAAATAAACTTTAACACAATATGAAAAGACCAAAACACTTGAAAGCCATGGAGGTGAAGCCTGCTAAAATTCTACCCTGGGGCCTCAAACCAGAAATTTGAAACAAGACCTTGTTTCATTAAACCCTGACAGATATCACTTTTGTATATGTCTGCTCCAGTTTCCCCAAAGTGTGTCAACCCCTGCCCTCTGATACCAATTACGCAACCTTTAACAAAGCATTTAAAACACATGCTACAGTTTACCAAGGGGAAAGAAACCAAAAAGTTCAGTCAGGAAAATTAATTGTCTTGCAGCAGCTTCACTGACATTTTGCAGAAATTATATGAAGCAATCAACATCCTCATGCCTGTGAACATTGTTTTGTCATCTATAAGTCATCAGTGTCTTAGCACCCCTGATATCAGAATGTTTTGTGAAAAGGTACTGATTGCTTTACTTAACAAACAGTGGCGAAGGGTTGACTTGGTATTGAAGTTACTTACACTTACTTACATTTACAGGCCGAGAGAAACACTAAGGATACTAACACAAATGTGCAAACTTGCTCCTGTATCTTGCAAAGTTATCCTTGTTGTTGCAATGAGCTCCCTGCTGTCTCCTATCACCCCTCTGGATGTGCTCAATGGAAGCCCAATAATGGGGAATGGGGAGGGGTGGTGTGGGTTGACCTAAGGCCACCATGTCACCCTACTGTAGGTCTGAAAAAGGGGAAGTGGTGGTTTTTACCACTTAAGGGGTCTCTGACTTTGTACTTAAATAAATACAATGAAATGAAAAGCAATCTAATACCTCCATTCTTGATAAACCATGCAGATTCTAACATAGGCCTACTGTTACAATTTTTTTTGATCATGATAAATTATTAAAAATATATGATCACAGAGAGTGCACGCCACCGAGGTGATTTGATATCTTGGCCTTTGATTGACAGGGAGGGGGATGGGGAGTGTATTGGTGACTACTGTCAGATTGAACAGCAAGAATAGCCTAGGCTTTGGACCATTTGAAACTGATAAGGATGACAAGGTCTGAGCCCTGGGGTGCCCAGTTTCGAAAGAAAAGAGGAAGAATAAAAACAAGCAAAAGATAAAAGTATGCAACTTTATTATCTAGTTGTGTACAGAAGATTAGTTGTTGATTAAATGTATCACTAATATTTATTATGCAAACGCTTCCAATTTTAACCGTAATACAAAATCTATCATGATTTTCCACAACTGGAGTTAAACAAAATAATTGAAAGATATATACAAAATTGGACTCCTAACAACCATCCATGACCTGTTAGACCACTGAGTCAGACAGACAATATAGCTTTCATTTTTTAGAGGAACTCCCATTGGATCAACTTCCATTCTTTACTCCATTAAAATTAGAGTCAAAACTCATTATTAATCGAGGCTAACTCCACTGGTTTACTGGTGCCAAATGGTTCAAGAGTTAAAATCAACACTTGGACCCCTATAAATGATGAAACTCTCATTTCTATGTAACCAATGACATAGCAATTTAGTTTGCCTGAATGACACCATAACATATTCTGTGGTTCTGAAATTATTTTATTTATTTAATCTTTATTTACACGCAGGAAAGAACACATTGAGGGACAAGAGCACTCTTTTGTGAGTGTGCTGAGTTTACAGAAAGCAGAAAAAGAAAATAATCAGAATAAAAAAAAAAAATCATCGTTTGAAAACAATTAAAACAATACAGGCCTTCTAAGACCTTTCTAAAACTACCAAGAGTCACAAGAGAATCAAATTTTAAGATTTGATGTAAATGACTCCAGGAAGATGGAGCACTGTATCTGAAAGCAGTTTCACCAAGGTCTGTATTTACTTTGGGAACCTGTAACTCAAGGCAGTCTTGAGAGTGAGTCAGGTAACCTCCAACTATCCCATTAAGAAGTGATGTAAGATAAGGTGGTAATCTATGGGGAAGAGTTGTGTAAATAAACAGGAACCAATGCTGAGAGGGAAGAGAGAGAATAGAGAGAAGGCCAGCCCACGTTTTGGTACAGAGTACAATGATGTGTGCCATAGGGATCATTACTTAAAGCTGAGTGGTAAATAACATCAAGGGGTTTTAAAATGGAAGATGAGGCATGCCTATAGATGATATTACCATAATCAAGAACAGAGAGAAAAATTTCCTCAACTATTCTATGCCTGCAGAATCTGGGAAAACAGGCCTTATTCTTCAATATCCTTCAGAAACCCTAGGAAGACGCCTACAGCATCTGCTTGAATAATGAAAATAAGTACATTCTAGCACGTCACTCATCAAGTAGTTATTGTACATTACTGAATGTGTGTGCATTATCCAATCCAGCCATGCTTATTAGAAAAGTTTATTGGAAAAGCAACATAACAACGTCATGCAATTTATCTGACATAGCTCCCTCATACATTTTGTATGACAGCAACTGCTGGCATGTCTAGCATTGGCCACATATTGTTTTTCTAGTGTAATTCAGGTAAAATCAGTGTCAGTTCTAGCTCCCATGGCGCCCTGGGCGAAGTCAGACAGACAGCACTCCCCCACACTCACCCCCGGCCATAACACTAACACAACGTAGACACAAAGACTGATTATTGTCACTTATGTAACATTTATTTACAACCAAGATAAAAAGTAAATTAAACTTAATCATTCAAAATATTTATAATGACAATACACCTAGTAATATTACATAATAATGATGTAATATAACAATACAAACTTTCTGTTAAACATGTTTCCTGTAATATTAATTGACATCAAAAATAACAATAAACTGGAAACTGAATGAACAAAAGGGTGGCTGCTGACTTATGCACGGTACTGTATATGTTTGACTGGAAACCATTAAAACTTTACTTTAAAGACTGCCTAAATTAGTTCTGCATGGTAATGCTTAAAATATTAATCCATGTTATTTATCAAATTAGTGTGATCGTGGTTATTAATCACAATCACAAAATTATATGTAGGCAACAGCTGTAACCCTACGAGCAAAGCCAAATGCAAGTGCATCATTGATGTACTGCACTCCAAATTTTACAGCCCGTTGATCTTGGATTAGAATTATCTTGCCATGCCCTGGTCTTCCCTAGTCAAGAGAGTGCAATACTTATGGTGATCAGTAAGATCGGTTTTACTAACCATTAATATAACACCAATCACCAGTTCTGAGAGGGTACGTTTATCAGTCTTTTTTATGCCTTTGAGTTAATCTGCATTGGGAATGCCACATACAGTATATGGCATTTTAGGAGAGCAGGTTAATGCGATTCACCCATTCTGAGTCACTTTATATGAGTGGAAAAATATCATTTTCCATTTATATTAAGTCCTAATGTAGACAATGAATGTGAATGAAATTGGATGTACTTTAAATGCAATGAGGCCATCAAACAGTTTCTGCTAAAGGCTGCTTTCCTACATGCAGTACAGTCTCTACTTCGAACATTGGCCAGTACAGGTTTTTCCCCATCTGTATGCCTCACACACAGCATGAGGTTTCTTTTTGAAGTCTGTCTGTACCTCACCTCTTGCTTTCTACTTACTGCTATAAGAACACCCCCCTCCTTTTTCCATCACTCATTAGGATGTGCCACCTTACCTGTCTCCTCAGACAGCTCCTGCGTTACAGTCCTCTCTGTCTACAATGCATTAGCACCTTGCCTCTGCTACAAGAGCTCAGATTCAGATTCCCTCACCCCCTTAAATGGGATCCTAGCTCCTCTTTCCCTCTTACTTATCTCATTGCTGAGAATGATTGTCAGGTTTAAGCAGAATGTCGCATCCAGCAGGCTCTGGCAGCGACGCATGCATGGCTGAATTATAATGGAGTTTCGTCAAGCTTCAGCTCAGTCAGCTTTACCCATGTGAGGCTGATGGGAGCTGACGGTGGGAACGAAAAATTGGGGGGAAGGGGGTGGAGGGTTCCTCACAAAGCCCATCAGGCATGAGAACCAGGCATTGACGTGGGGTACGGAGACAGGTGTCAGGGCTCCTGCATGTATGTGCTCATATCTCACTGAGCTTAATCCACCAGAGCTCTCTACAGGCATGTTAAATGAAGGATACAGCATATCAAGTAAAGCGATATCTCCCCAAGGCATCACAATTGCCTTTGATGGGGATATCTGCGTGCTTGACATCAATGATAAATCTTAATCTGCAGAGTGAAGGGGAGGAAGAACCTTGATTATAACCTTGCGATTGGAAAGAGTAGGTAGAAGGTACACATCTAAGCAGACTAAAGATTCATTAATTTATTATTAAACATCTGTTAAACTGACACTGATGTACAAGCTAAGTCATTTTCAACTTAATGTATTCCATTGAAAGTAGAAAGACCACGGATTTGTGCTGTAATAAAGTATAGGAACTTTGCCCTGTTTTATGCCCTAAAGAGCTAAACTCACCTCCTTTTCCTCCTCCTTTTTATTCTCCTTTACAAATGTACATCTCAGCTGTTATTTGACAGAGTAAAACTTAAACCAACAGTTCTTATAAATGCTCCCAATTGAATGCCTACCTTATAAGTCATTACCTTTGAGGTCATAGTGACCTTCTAAGACTTACAATGATACGCATTTCAGCTTCAGCTCTGAATGTATTTAATTTAGTGCCCATTTGGCACACAACTTTCTAAATCAATGCAGTGTATAAATTAGGATTTCAGTGAATTAAATGACTGCTCAGATTTTAAACCTATAAATTAAGTTACAAATCGATATATTCGTTTAAGAACTGAAAAAGAATTCTTTATTTCACACAACGTGATCAGCACAAATCATGAATAACCCGATGTGAATATGGATTAAGCTCTCTGAGATAAAGACAAAGCTCTTTTTTAAAATCAACATTAGCACATTATGATAAACCAGCGAAGAATAGGAGTGTCTTTTTGCATAATAAGTGATCATGGCGAGAATTTACATCAGGAAGGAAAGGGTCACAATGCCCTGACATTTTTAACTGAAAACTTTTTTTTTTTAATTAGTCAACGTAATATGAAGATAAAGCCAACACATCAACACCAAGCAATGGAATATTAAAACGTTTTAAGGAAGTAATTTTAGTAGAATGTGCTTGACACACATGATAAACCATACATTAGTCAGGAGCCGAAGAGAATAAGAGGAGGCTTCATCATTCCAACTGCAAGCAGCCATTTTTCTCCTGGAAAAAGAGGTATTATTGGTACTCTTCTAAGCTGCCACTATCAGCATGTCATATACATTAACATAAACAATTCATCAAGAAATCAACACAAAAAACAGGTCAGTATCAGTGTCTCTTTATATTTATTATCATTTTTAACCTTGCTGACTGCTCTGTCCACACAGATCGAATGACAGTATCCTTTGAACATGAATGGACTTTGAACTGTCCCCTGCTGTGGTGCTTTGGAAGGAAAAAGCTCTCCCAAAGTTGCTGCTGTTGAGGCTAGCTTCTGATGGCATAGCCAGGATAACTGATATTCAGGGATGATTACCTCTCACATGATTGAGCAAACAGAGATAAAAGCACAAATGTGTAGATGTCTAAATATTGATGTCTGTGTGCACATATAATAAACTCCCCCAATTCAGTAGCACCATTCCAGCTAAACCTAAGTTATGGCTGAACAAAGTAAGGCAAAATGAATATTCAGTGATTACAGGGTTGCTTGGTCTGGGAGGCTTACAGAGATGTCTGTCTGGAAACAGCCAGGTATTTAGATATTCCTAAATGAATAACTGTTTCCAAAAGCTCGTGGCACAAAACACTAAAGGTGAACACTATTACTGTATTTCAAGTTTAGAGTCCACTATTGTTGTTAATGCTGTGTGACCGCTTTACAGAGGCACATTTCAGCTCCAACCTCCCCATGAACACCATTGGCTATGTGTCATGTGTCAACAATGTAGTCTGGTCACTGTAGTATTGAAAACTATGTTTTAGGATTATAACAAAGTCGACATATGAAATGATCCTTTTCAATAAAGAGATTTACATTGTCTTTACCACAAAAAAGTCTTGTCTATTCTAGGTTTACTTTTTAAGTATCCCATTTAGTGCAATGCAATTTTGTTGGAGTTTAATTGGTGAAAGCTTGGAGGGACCCCTTTCCTGGCTTATATCTGTTGTTTATTGATGTCTTCATTTTGAAATCCACCACTCCAGCTCTGCTATTTTGTGTTGAAACCATTACTAGAGAGTAGGATTTTAATCTTCTACTGTTTTGTTTTTTTTTTTTAGAGATGAAAAAATAAAACCTGAACAAAAAAGATGAAACCGACTGACCGCAGGCCAGGACAGTGCTGGCCCGAGGGCATGAGTGACGAGACACTGTACCCCTGAGAGTGCCTTGCCTCCTCCCTTATTTTGTTTATTTGCTTTATTTTCACAAAACAACCTACGCAGTAGATACAGTGGGCTAGGACTCTCTCCCTTGGTCTCACATGGAGGTTATGGTTTAGGAGCCCATGACATTAAATAGTAACACAAACAGGGGTACTCTTTTGCTATTGTATGTATATATGTGTGTATACTTGGGTATGTGTGTGTGTGTGTGTGTGTGTGTGTGTGTGTGTGTTTGTGTGTGTGTGTATATACATGAATATGTTGTGGGTGAGAGAGACAAATTGGAATTCCTTCTGGATTTATTTTGTTTTTCTGCAGAGAAAAACACAAATGGTGAATGTTTTATAGAAAATATTGACACCATTTTTTTCTTTTCCAAGGTATGTTTAATTTTTTAAAGCTTTTTTTAAAGTCAATCCAATCTGGTTTTATCCAACACAAACAAGCTATCTTTTCCTCAACTTTGTGTTTTCCAGCAGATCAGACATGAATCTATGACTTCTGATTCTAACCAGATCGAGCATGAGGTGAGAATGATGACTGATGGCAGATATTAATAACCCCATATTTCTGTCATTCCAGCCCCAATTTCTCTGTGGTAAATCCTTATTACAGCACATTCATACACTCCACACAATATTTAATGTGTCACTTTATATTACGCTTATGTCCATCCTCCTCTCTGTGCTGTATCCATGTTATGGGATAAACCACTGTTCCCACAGCACTGCTAGAAATGGGATTTTTTTCAACTCTGATTGCTTTGTCTTGATTTTAAACGATTTTAAACTCCTTTGTTAAAGGTTTATTGATTTTGGCTTTTTGAATGAGGATTTAGATGGCTGATCACATTATTTATGAGCTGTAGAATAGTCATTTTCTTCATGTTATTTCATTCACATTGGCTGAGACCAGGTGTGTGGGTTATGGCTGCTCTGGAGGGAATTATCTCTCAGGGCAGACATGTACTTCTGAAGACTCTTTTACTGTGTTTTCATTTCCTGTCTTCAAGAGCCTTATCAGTTTTGGCATAGATACTTAGCTTTATCCTCCTTAGGCTGTTTGGCTTCTTCAGACCAGTGACAGGTTATGGATTTTTATGGCTGGGCCCTCCTACTCAGTTTGTCATGATGATCTTAGAGATGTTTATGAGCTCTCTTAGCTCTCAATATATCATAATGGGCCAGTACAGGCCTATTTTAATAGCACATACAGTTATGCCTATTTTCCAGTGTCCTTGGGTTGCATGTATTGAACACTTTGTGAAGTTTTAATACCTTGTTTAGCTTATCACTTCTTATAATAAGCTGTCTGTGCCTTGGATAATTCAACTCTTGTATATATTTTAAGTCCAATTTCTAATAGCCAATGATAAACACCTCTTTTGCTGAAGTTTCAAATGCATTCAAACAAAATATGGTAGGTTAATAATCCTGCAATATCTTATTCAATGGAGAAGGCAGCAGTCAAGGCGGTCGTCATCGTTTGTTGAATCCATAATCCATTCAAGCAGATCCATCCGATGAGTGATTTGTTTCCATGATTAATCCAAACAATAATTTGTATTTACCGGTCATTCATTATTAATGATTGATGAAACAAAGGAAGCAGTAGTGCAAATCAAAAGGACTGTTTGTCAAAAAACTGAGAACAATGCAAAACTTAAAACAGCAGAGAACAACGCAGAATAATGGATGAAAAACTTTTGGCACCTGACGTCTTCCAAACTTCTACAACCAAAAAGCACAAATAAGGCGCCATCTGAAATTCCACAATGTACCAACAGGTTATTTATTAATTTATCAAAATAAAACTCCAATAAAATAAAGCTGCTATAACAAAATAAATATACCACGTTTGTTCTTTAACTTAAATATGGCTCCTACACTGTCATTATGTTACTACTGTGTATTTATTTAACCTTTTTGTAGATTAAACGTTTATTGGTTTTACCAATGAGGGAGCAACTAACTGGGGATATGGTACACTAATAAATGAGACAAGAGAGACGTTTTGAATAAGAAGGCATATAGTATGTGCAAAGTAAATTCAGAAAACCGTAATCAAAAAATGGTGATAGGAGCATAAATAGTCAATTATGCTTTATTCACACTTAAGTCCACTTACCTTTAAAAACATTTAGTTTAAAATAAGCATTATAAATCAATTTTTATAAACCCATTTTTAAATGTTTTATGGTCATTTAAATGAATGCATTCTTTTTCAGAATGTATTCATTCATGCTTATAAAGAAACTTATACATGTGCATTGCATCAATCCAAGAACCCCAAAGGAGGCATACGAATCAGCACAAGCATAGATTATTAACAGGTGCTGTTGTTTTATATCATGTTAATATAAATTAAATGTGCTGGGAAAAATGAACATTTTCAGTCCACTTCAAATGAAAAGCAAACAACACTGTTAAATGACAAATATGAAATTAAAGGTCCTATTCTGAAGAATATTCCTTCTGAATATTAAGGTTAAAGGAAAATGTTATTAAATGTGATGATACGAAGGGCTAGCATATGTCAAATCTATTTAAGAAAAATAACCACAATTGACACATTGGAAACATTACTAGTGTATACTGATTGTGAAGGTGGAAATGTCCTGCCCTAAAGCACACTTTATTTACAATATTTATAACATACTGCTAAATGAAGAGACAAGGAAGAGTCGCAGTGCAGAAATATTTGCTATATAGTGATACTCTTGTGGTTGCAAACACCAAAATATTAATGAGAATCAAATGCAATCAAAAAACTCCTTAATAAAACTCTCTCATGTCACAATTTTGCAGCAGGAGACATGCATAAAAAGGCCAGATATGACATGCTTACATATCCAGATAACAAGATGATGCGAAATGGATACGGAGCAACCTGGCACAAGCAGCGAGGGAATCTCAAGAAAAATAGACTTCATTTTACTGATCAGGTAATAGATATAATGGGTCAACAAAGCACAGCTTCATAATTCTGTATTATGGCTTAGGAATTAAACACCAACTGAGAGCAGAAGGTTTATGTAAATTAATGTGTAAAAATGAATGTATTAGGTATAGGCTAAAAAAATGAACTGAATAGAAAGTAAAGAAAATATGGCATGATGTTTGACGGCATACAGAAAGCTGCGTTAACATAATAACATAATAAGGCAAAAAACACAGCTGGTGGTATAACAACTTAAATAGTATTAACAATGATTAGAATACGGTTGTTACAGTGTGGTTATTACTTTCTGCTTATCCCATCCTCTCACTTTATGTAGATAGAGCTACTCCTGGAAATAAAACTGCTTTGAAGTAAACTATGCCAAAACATTTGCGATTATTTGTTTTGCATCTCACAAAACCTGTACATTTAAGGGATATGCGTGTTTTCTGTTTTTAATGTTTTTGAACACTAGTTTGTTGTATGATGATCACCCCAGGTATACATATGCATGAATAGATTTTACTATGTATCAAGAGGAACAATAGTCGCAGCAAATTCTATATAATCACGATTTTCAACCTTTCCGACTTTTAGTAATTTGTATGTAAATACAGAGATGTTTTAGTGGCTGCTTTAACACCTAAAAAGCAGTCGCTATCTTTTTGCAAGGCTGGCCCTCAGTTCCTATTCCACCATCTGTTGTTGTGGTTGTTGTTAAGACTGCAAGAGTGGGCAGCAACCATGGACATAGTCACATATGAGGAATTTGTTGTTTACCATGATAGAGATGTCTTATGCCAGTATCTCCAGAATGGTCAACTTCTTTATGTGCTCTTGTCACTCATTAACTTTGCATACAGCCAGCAGTGTGATCTTTAAGTTGAATGCATTTGTTTTAAAGATAATTGTTTAAAGAAGCAGGGATAGCACTGCAGGTCAAGAACTACTTGAGTGTCTGGAAAATCCTTGAAATCCAATGGTAGGTTTGCTTTGACTGCCCCATGTGAAATCAGTATGGAAGCTAAACCCAAGATTGGTGGTGATGATCCTACTCACTGTTTATAGGTGGCAGTGAGGGAGTACTCCAAGTCTTGCTGTTTCAGCCTCACTGACCAATAAAGCTAGTAATGTACATTTCCAAGAAAACAAAGCCTTTTAAATACACTTTAAATACCTTAATACACATTATTATGAATTATTTGTGTCATCATTTTTTACTATCAACAGTAACCAAAACAAAACTAAATAATAGGGTTTGAATGAGCAATTATGAAACTTAATAAGAAGTTAACAATTCTCCTTTACCTTAAAGCTCAGAGACGGATTTGTCTCTACTATATTTCCGACAGAATAAATTACAGGAATGCCCTCTCTCCCCTACTCCATACCCACTCCCCTCCCCTTCCCTCCCCTCCCTGTGCCTTCAATGCTGACTTTCAGAAAAATGACCGTATCAGAGGCCTCACAACAGGGGCTACATAAAACCAGTTTATATGCAGATCACACTACTTTATATTCTGAACCCCTCAATTTCACTTCCCTCTGTCATGGACCTTATCACCCTCTTTAGTGCTATCTCTGGGTCCATTGTGAACTGGACCACATCTGAGCTCCTGACTCTGAGGAAATGTAACTGGGAAGCTTGAGTCTGGGATTATCCTTTTAAACGGTCTACCAGGTTGATCAGATACATCGGAATCCAAATATACCCAAATTCCTATAATCTCTCAGAGCTCAATTTAACCCTTATCTTAATAATTAAGATGAACCTACCACCTCAAATAACCTACCTTTGCTCTGCCTATCCTTTACACCCCATTTATTGCACTTGACAGGACAATCAGTAGATTTCACTGGAATTACAATACACCCAGAATTCAATTACCCACACTTCAGAAGTCAAAAACTGAACTAGCAGAATCAAACGTTTTGAATTGCCACTAATCATTATGACATACAGAATAAAACAGGCATAAGCACTACATGCAATTAATACCTTTACATGACTGGAAGAAACTTCAGTGCTCAATAATTGTTACATTAAGTCTCGGTGGAAGACAGTGTGGCCCATAGGCTGTTTATAATACCTTTTGATCAGCGATTGAGAACGTAGTGTGCCTTTAAGATAGCTGTGTAGCTGAAGATAGGTCCCCATATCGGTAGTTACATAGTCACCCTTTAAGAAAATTTCACTTCTGAAAGCTTTCAATGGTGAAAACATTATGCAAATAGGTAGACACAGTAATGTACAACAGGGTAGAATAGACAGCAATATGAGACTAATGAAGTTAGTATAATTTCTGTATAACTTTCACATAACATAGCTTTTCATTGTGTTTAACATAAAATTATGTTGTTTTGCATCATTATTAAATAGTATATTCAGTATTAAAGGTAGACAACAGAACAAAACAAGTTAAAATGCATTTTGAACATAAATGGTCAAAGGTCCTCAGATCTTCATAATACCCAATACTACCTATACAATAATTACCCATAATACCTATACAATAAAAAATAGATCTGTATAATAATAAAACACTGATTTCTTTCTGTCACAATATATACAATTGAACATCTTTGCCTTTCACTTGGACATGGTGACCTTGGTTCATTATTTTAACGACAGAACTATTTAATGAGACTGAATGATTAATCGCTGAAAGATAGGGAATTCATTTCTGTAGCTGATGACACCACTGCCTTCATTATTGTTCTATGGTTCGTATTTACTTCAGCAGTATAAATTGTGTTATACTGTATTTCACTAAAGTCTGGCTCATGGCCTTCACAATTGGCTGGTGGTACCAGTCAACACTGAGTTGCAGACTGTAGCCTGCTTGGCACAGCTGTAGTCACACAAGTATGCCAAAGATATGCAAAACATGCCAATCGGGACCCTACGAAAGACCAGCCAAAAATAGGCCTATTAGGGGAGAGAGCATCTATATTTTCAGCAGAGGAGTAGGTTGTGTGCAGTGTAGATAAAAAGCAGGTCTTAAATAAAAAAGGTACCTCACCCTTGAAATTGTCTATTTGTAAAATAATGGCAAAACAACGGCATAATGGTAAAACAATGAAAATGCTCAACAACATTCAGTGCACTCACATCTCTGTGTGATGTGGCTGTCGTTGCTATTTAAGTCTCACTGCTAATTAGGTAGCCCATGTTTTGTTACCAGGTAGCCTCTGTTAGCTCAGTAGTATCCACATTTAAGGTGAATATAGAAAACAAGGTGCAAGACAAAGGCAAGTTTATGTGAATTGTATTAACTTTATGGATATCTTCAGCTCTTTTCTGAAAAACATCCGGTGACTTTTCTGCACTTATGTTACCATACACCATTCAGTTCCCTTGCACTTCTGTCTGATGCGTCTGTTATCACTATTGTTCTATATATCTATGACACATCTGGCCAGCTCAGTGTTCATTCTGAAATAGGCTCATTCAATGGATGCTCGGGTGACCATTGCCTGTTTTATTCTATTTAAAGATGCTGATTGGCTTAAGTTATGTTGTCCTGTGAAAAGCTTGAGTCAGCCACCCACGCAGCTGCTCCAAGCACCCTCCTGCTGTATTTTTTCTTTTAAAGAAAATTTAAAAAATAAAAAATCGCTCACTTTTCCCATGAAGAGCAGCACCTTTGTGTTCTGTATCAGCTACCTACCACTGGGTGTGCCCATTAGCACACGTACAGCAAATTAATAACACATTCCTATGCTGAAACATAACTAGTTCATCCCCTGTCTTTCTCAGGTGAGGCTGAACCAGTTGTTGCCTTGTCAATGCAGACCTCCAGCCATAGCCAGTACAATGGTGCAGCTAGGACTCAAACAACCAGTTTCAGGATTCACAGAGGAAGAGTGAAGAGGCAGCTGTACTGTGTGAGGTACCCGGAGGCTCCAAGAGTGGGATTTTTCTGTTACTGCACCACAACTTTCATGCATATGTAACACAAGTTGGAATAATATGGTGCATCAATGCTAATCATGGCATAATGAGACATAATGAGATTCATCAAAATGTGCTACAGCTACTCAATTTGTATAAGATGTCTGAGAATCAGGCGTGAACCTGGTGTCAGGATAAAGAGGTGAGAGAGGAAAAAAATGAACATGAACTGATAATAAATAAATGAAACTGTGATGAAAATGCCTAAAACTTATGAACATGCAGAAGCCAGAAATAAATCATACTTGGTGTTTCTCTATTATGCAATGTAATAACTGTAAAATTTCAATTAATATATCATTCGTTTTTTCTATAAATTTAGAAATGATAAATTATGCATATATTATACAATGATGATTGAGATTTAACCAAAAACGTATTTCTTACATGATGTTGGGTTTCCCAAGAGTGATTAGAGCGATTAACTACCCATGTCCTGTTTGTCCCCCATCATTTAATGAACATACATACAGAAACCGAAAGCCCACTTCACTTGAGACATGCATTTGTGCGCCTTAACGAGCTGTGACAAAGTTTGAGGCACATATGCGATCATTCCATCTTAATCAGAAGTTTTGTTGATGAGAGGAAAGACTAACAAAGCTGACTGTTGGGCTAATGTATGAGTTGCAGTACGTACCATGGCATTAACCTTGTTGATTTTTAATAATTGTTTCATTGCCCATAATTATGTAGTTAATTAAGGGTAATCCTGAGTCTAACTCAAGTATTCCCACATTATGACACCAGTTAAAATTTGCACATAATATGTGAATATAACAAAAACCTATATTTTTCCTTTAAACACCTTTGTGTACATTCAGAATAACAATGCTTTACAAGCTATTCTAGGGCCTTTAGGTTTGCTTCATCAGCTGAAGTTTTTGAAAACAGTTTCCATACTTATTACACTGCCATGGTTTTACTGGACTAAGGTATGCTATATTAGAATAATCGACCTTATGCAATTAATATCATCAAAACTGATCTGTCTTCTTCAAACCTTGTATAGATGTTCCTAAACATATATGCTTTATATTTATTTTATTGTTAGAGTAGAGATAAAACTTAGTATGTTTCTGCTTTATTATTTTAATTCTGTGGTGTCCTTAGCTTTTAAGCATTCCATCTCTCTGTCTAATGGTATAATTGCTATTCCGTTCTTCAAATAGATGGGATGAATTCATATAAATAACCAACGAAACCAACCAAGGGTTTCTCACCCTGACCCACATTAAGGAAAACCATCCCCTGATATATCCAATGTCCATGCAAATGTTTTATAGCAATGAGACATGTGATAAATGTAATGGCACATGAGACATTGTAATTCTTTTGTATAAAATGCTTTCTACTTTTCTTTTTTTGCTTCTACTTTTGATAGGTAACTGATGATCATTATAACAGAAAAATAAAATATTTTTTAATAGCAGACTGCTATTTTCATGCTAAAAACTTTGTCATGAATCTTTCTAGCAGCCACCTTACCATCATACACATAAATCATAATAATCACCCAATATGTGCATTTAATTTGTATTGAACAATTCCTAGCTGGCATTATTATGAGACATTTATCATTGTCAAGCCATATCAACCTGTGCTCGCATGAGAATATCCCTAAGAAAGAAGAAAAAAAGCTGACAACTGTATCACCATCAGCATATTGTCATGATAGTCAAAGATAATATGTTCGTATCTTCTTGGTCTGCCACCTGTCCATTTGAAGTGATATATATGTGTATATATATATGTGTGTGTGTGTGTGTGTGTGTTTCATTCAATGCATGTGTTTCATTCAATATAAAGCATAAAACAAGTTAGAATGTAAGAAAGGCCATGGTGTTGTATGGATTTTAAAGTGTCAGGCACAAGTTGCATTTATGTTGTGTGTTCGTAACTTAAGCACACTTTTGTTAACACAACTTTCTGTTATTTTGGTCTTGTATCAATTAGGTTGTGTCTTTGTAATCTTGTTGAGCATTTTAAACAGCTGGTACACTAAAACATTTAGCACAGTGAGAGCAGAAGTGGAGTAGAAACATGACTAACAACTCAAGCGGCATCAGTTTTGCTTCAGTGCTTCCATCATTCATCACTAAGGCAGTAACGAGGTTCCTGACCACACAGAGAGAGAGACAGATCTGGGGTGGAAAATAGCCCTGAAATCAATTTTAAAGGCAAGTCACCAAGGGCTAAATTCACAAGGTTTGTACTTAATGTGTGACCATTACACTGGCACAAAAAAAGCTTTAAAAAATGATTAAGTCACCTTGGCCTACACCATTCGCTGTACTATTAATGAAAACATGCAGAATGCAAAAGGCCAGTCACCAATTCATACTGGTGTTCTGCATTAAGCTAATACAATGTCAAGTCATGCCTTTGACTGAAGCAGCTGCAGAAAATGGAGTAAAAACCGTGGAGGAACATTACAAGTCCAGACATTTTTATGCAAGCCACACCCATCACCTGTTCAGCCTGTAGTGAAAGCCACACTTCAGCTTTCTTCCCTGAGCACGGCTGCTACCTGGGTGGACCTCCAGCAGTCATTAACCTGTGTACAGAATCAAATGAAAGGTTTTATTTTCTTAAGTCTCCGACATCATGCCAACGTTTTCTTTGTGCTCCCTTGTTGATATTTTCATTAGTCCCAAAGTATTCATTTTGAATGTGATTGTACTTCACTCTCAATTCATTCTATATAGCTATGCGTGCGTGTGTGTGTGCGTGTGCGTGCGTGCGTGCATGTGTGGAATTTTATATGTAATTATGTAGAATATGGAATTATAATAAAGTCTGTTTACCAAACATTTTCTCTCATAAGTCCCAATTTAAAACAGTATCTGAGAACAGTATTCACACATGTGGCTTTTGAACATCCAAATCTATTCCTTTTAGCTTTAACAATTTCATTATACGCAGTCTTGGCCTGTGCTCTGCTGTTTTTATGATAATGAGAAGCTGAAACAATAATTATGTCCCACGGTAAAGGTGCCATCACACCACTGCCCAGCCCTTCAAGGCAGCCATCTGTATGGGGATCATGTCTCAATGCAGACTCTTGTGCAGCCAGAATATATCTTTCTGCCTCAGTTATTCATTCCAACAGACCCAAATCTGAGGTCCCCTCATTTGAGGAAAAAAATAGAATTTCTGCAAGATGGGCTCATATGTGAGCAGCTCTCCCTGCAGGCTAAATTCTATAAAAAATCATTGTGCTGGACCTGGACTGAAACCTCAGATCTTAAGTATGCATCCAACCTTTTTCCACAGATCTAAGGTCAGTCCCTGATACTGCTGAGGAATGTGTGTGTATACTAGCCTTTGGTCTTGTCTATGGATTTGTGAGGCATTTGCAATTGGAGTCTAACAGGTCTAGCAGTGAAAAAATAACATACACACATATACTTATTGTAATAATTTTTGTGAATGTACATACAGATGCACTTTTGCAAACCACAAATTGGAAAAAGACAAATAGTAAATATGAATTCATTTTGCTGTAGAGCATGTTTGCAGTGTTGCTTACTGCCACTGTATATTGTTTACTTGAAAAGACATTAATTAAACATGAAATGCATGTTTATATGAAGTCCCAAGCACAGCTGGCACAGCAGAATGAAGCAGACCTGTACCCCACCTGCACTGCCCCACTCTCCGGGCAATGGAAAGAAATGGCAGTGATTTAGGGGGCAGATTGTACAGAAATAATCTGAGGAGCATCTGAACTGGCAGAGAGGGGAGAGGAGGTATAAAACCCATGGAAAAAGCAATAAAAGATCTCTCAGATTAACTGTGTGGAGGAGTTGAAATTGAAATTGATCAACTACAGCAGCTATGAATCTGAAATCAGACGGGGATGAAACCCAGGACTAAAATACAGTGTGTCCACGGGTTCCTGGAGGTTCCCAATATCCAGTCAACTTCTGTATTTTATTATAGCTGCAGGGGGTGGGAAAATGCTAAAGTATAATCAATTTCATTGACAAGCAGAGAAGGGAGGACTGTTTAAAGCAGCAGATTTGTTTGGTGGGACAGATAGGCAGATAACAAATCTCATAACACAATGCAATTTTGTTGCAAGATCTGCGGGAAAATGACCTGCTCACCAAATGCATGCCACATAAAACCTAATTAAAATCCATTATATTCTGAAATGGTCTGACTAGTGATAAAAGGCAAATATTTCAAGAATTCCTCAGTTTAACATTAATTAAATTGTATGTCTAAGAATATCATGCCTCTCAGACACACCTTACAAAAGAAACAATATCAATATTGCGTAAGGGAATATGGCTATAATTCTTTGAGCCAGATAATGTGTAATGAATTAAAGAGGGGGTTGGACTGTGGGATGAATTGCTGTCAGGCAGAACTAGTAATTAAATACTTGTGCTTTAATTGGATAAATACAATCTTATATGATTAAATGTACTCCTTGAATTTGGATAAAGATTCCATAAAATTAATCAAAATATGTGAAGTTCATCTAATACTTAAATCTGACTAAAACAAAGAAACAGAATTCCATGCGAAAGATGTAAAATATGATCTTTATGTACAAGGAACAGAACATAGAACCGCACAGAAAAGAACATGACAGTTTTATTCATATATATTTTTTTTTTCAGTTTATGTAGTTGAAAGTCATTTTGAAAATGTCATTGCTGTACTGGTCAAACTGATCCATTATATTAGACATACCAACAGGCCCACTTAAAAAGAATGTCACTTCTCTTTCAGATGAAGTATTTTAATGTAGCTAGGTGACAAATCAATTCATGGTATGGCTTTAAAATTCAAAGCTTCTTTATTTTTTCCTCCTTATTATTTTTTCATCAAACTTCATATTTTATCTGAATATGACCTCCCCTTATAAAAATATAACTTGGGAAATAGATTGTAATCCTAGAGGCCCTTTACAGCTCTAAATGGGGAAGAAAGACAAATTGGTTCAGTCGAGACAATGATTACCAGAGTCAGGTGTATTTGTGACTGAAATAAAGGTCTGCTGACAGTGTGGATCATCATGACAGCAGTTGAGCTGTGCTAAATGTTACATCACCCATTCTGTCAGCGCCACCACAAACAGCCTTTTGAGTTTTTCAAATCATTCCACTGGCTACCCCATCCGCAAAAACTTTACATTCAGATACAGGAAAAATAACCTTACCATTGTTGCTAAACATTTACAAATCTGTGCACACACATTTGCACAAATCAGAGCAGTGAAATGGCATTTGATTTCATTGCTCTGGAATGTTACAGGACAGTGACAGAATGAAAAACAAGAATACATTCAGCAATAATTTGAATGAAACTCCTGTTGCTTAGGGACCAAATAAACTATAGCTGGCAGAAGAATACATTTGACATTTTGTTAATGTTTCCTCTTTAAATAGTCTTGTCTTATATGGAATATACAAAATTGATGGCATATACTGGTCATTGGTTATCCCTGTAACATTTACCCCAAGAAAGCAGCCAAGAAAAAAAATGTTTTAAAAATTTAAAAATTCTTGTTGATATACAACCAAATGACACACCCCTGTTTTTATATATTGATATTTTGTCTAGAAGTTATAAAACTCTACCGTATGGTTCTGTTCATAGTAAATCTTTTTTCAAGTGGGCAAAATTATTTTCATTGGTTTCTGAGTATGATAAACAATCTTTAAATTTGTTAGCAGATCATGGATACTTTCCATAATTGTCCAGGCTCCCTATGAAATGAAATTCACTGAAAAGACCTCTATATTATTGCAGTATTGTGGTCCATGTAATATCTCGGCCGCACAGTCAAATGTGGTGCTGTGTACAATATCTAAGTGCATTCTTTAAAGTATCAAGAATCCCATGTATTAAAACAAGAGTGGGAAAGGAGGAGGGTAAACCCTCTGTCTAAAAACTGATCAATGTAACCTCAGAGCTGACCAATACCTTTGCATGTGGGGTTGACTTGCATTTCATTCTAAGCCAGTCAACATGAATTGATCAAATGGATATAGGGTCTTATCACACATAACATAGAGGTTTTTGTGGAGTTGTTAATTTTGCATTTTTTGAAATCTCTGCTCTGTTCTGCTCCTCTTCTGAGAAACTGAAAAATCAAGGGATTACCATTTGTTTAGTATTCTAATGGTACTTTGATCACATGAGAAATTGTCTGGCAAACTGTAAAAGAGTTATGAAGCCATTATATCATGTTTATGAAGGCTTTACAATTGCAATATAAGGCATCTATAAGCACACATTGTTTAATTGTGACCCTGATTCTAATCACAGAGGACTCATATAAATGTTTTGTACTACAAATTGCATTTTGTCTCCTTATTCCAATGACCAGACTCCACTGATTAAAAGGAATACATATTGAAACTAGTGATAATTTCCTCAATAATATTTATGATGAATTGTTTATGCTAATTCATTTGATGGAAACCCTGACTCACCTGTGAGGTAGGTGGCTCAGAAGGGCAGAAGCATATTTAATAGCCAACACAACTACGCAGGCAATATATGCAACTCATTTTCAAAGTAACAGATTTCTAATAATTAAATAATTGTAATATTTTTACCCTGTAATACATAATTTAGATTTTTTTTCTCTGGCATGATCCCCAGGTGTGGGAAAAAACACCCACATCAAAAAGATTTGCATCCTTCAGAAGACCCTTTCATTTGGGTAAAAAAAGGATACCTTCACTTGCCTGTTAAGGTTAGGTTTCTTTATTTGCTTTTTTGAGATGACATCTCATTTATCATGTTTGTTATATTTGTCTTTTTGTGCTCCAAGCCTTGTACTTTCTGTTCCATAAAGTCATGTTCTGTTTGATGAATATGTCAAATAACACTTATATTCACCTTTTTATGAAATTCTCAAACCTAGATTTCTCATCATTTCCATCATCAATCACTGCTAACACAACTCACTTGAGCTTAGGCTTTCTTTAATTTGGGCAGTTCTGCATCATTGAACCTCATGAGCAAATGCATTATACTCTATGCACCTGGCCAACATTTCTGCTGTGCTCAAATATGTTAAAAGTAAATTCACATTACGGCTATGAACTAACAAATTCCGCCAGATTTATCCAACATGCATAAACACAGCATTTGTTCGTATTTTGTGCGTATGTTGATAAATACCAATCAATCCTAAATGACAAGCGCGTTCACAAAATTTTCGATTAGCATAAATCCACGCCCCTGAAATACCATATAAGGAGCTTGAAATCCCATTGCTGGCAATGTAAAGAGATGGCAGAGAAAAGGCAGAAGAAAAAAAAACTGTTCTGAAGCGGCGAATGAAGTTTTGTTAATGGAAATAGAATAAAAAAAATACTTTGTTCAGAAGTGTAAGTAGTTTAGTGTCAGGGCCGGGGAAGACCAAAGCCTGGCAAGAAATAGGCTAACTGTTGAGTAAATTCGGTGTCAAAAGTTCCACGTACACTGCAACAGGTTAAAGGAAAATGGTTCGACATGAAACTGGAGGCGAATTATTGGAGAGATGTCGTTAGCTGGAATTACCGTGGAGGGTGACCACGATCTGTTTTCCTTGGTCTTGGATCAATCACTCTCCAATTCTGAAGGTAAATTTTTGTATACCAGCCTTATCGTTGCCATAAATCCTGGGGGGCAGCAGCACCCTGGCCAAAGTGGTAATGTCACATGCAATACATCGTTGGGACCATCATGTTTTCCCTAAATCAACTTGGAACGAATCCCTAGTTAAATAATTTGTTCAAATTACAACTATTACGTAATTAGGATCCTCCATAATAGTGTGCCCTCCCTTGCCTTTCCCTCCACTCTGCAGTCCCTCTCTAACGTCATTTTACCTTGTATAAAAATACAACCATTGTAATATTTAGATTTATTTTTCAAACAAACACAGGAGAAAATTAGATCGCAAATTATACAGTAAATGGCCCAATCAGCTGGCCATATTAGTCAAATCGCATAAGAACGTATGTTTATTAAATAAGAACGTAAATGTACTATGACAGTCCTATTTTTGCGCTGTTTCGGAGACGTGTTGACTGCTTAAAATTTTCTTAAAACTAGTAGAGCGAGGTCAGCCATAGCACTGAAGACCTTAGCAATGGTTTCTGCTCCTTATTTACAGTAAACGTCGTTAGCGTGTTTTATGGAATTCATGTAAAATTCCAAACAATAACTAGATATAGAGTTCCAGAAGAAACTCTGCCGAGGGCTTGAATAGTATGTAGGCTACCTACTAGAAGTTTTAATATACTAATATACTTATTAGTATATTAAAACGTTTAGTAGGAACACTAAGATCTGACGTAGTAGCAGCAGGAGTACTACAAGCAGTCAAAGAACAGCAGAACTTTCTGTTCAAAACCTGAAATTGACATTTAAGATCATTATACCTGACCAGCATTGCAGTGTCTTTATATCCAGAAAGTTATTTCAAAATGTCAAGTCCGGTAAGGTAGCTAACCGGCAAGCATGCTGTATTCTTTGGATACTTTTTCAACTACCTTAAAATTGCAGCGGCAGTTATAATTGTTGCTTAGTAACGTTAGCCACATTAACATGCGCAACATTCCACTAATGTGAAGTCAATGGAGGCATTTTTTTTTAAAGATTTGTAGTTTAAAAAGTATGAATCTATAGCTCAGAAAAATACAAGCAACCTGACCAGTATATTCACGCCAAGTTCTGTATGTCTACCTTAAAAACTGTTAGGGGAGATACGTCCGGAAGAACCAGGAATAATTATATCAAGAAGAAGAAGTAGTAAAAATTCTATAGAAGAACAGTAGTTTGCGCCTTCGGCAAGCAAGCTAATTAATTTTATTAATCAGGATTACACAAATGAAGCTGAATGACCTGTTTTAATGTTTACTCCAATAGTGATTTTATATAACACATTGTAACAACCATTTTAATGGTACTATGTTACTGTTAAATAATTTGCTACTCATTTTTAATCAAATAAAAAATGAGTGAATGGAAAAATAAAAGCAACAACACGAAAAACAAGCTTTACAGCCGTGTTTTTCCATTTATGCACGCAATATGAACAGTTTAGAGCACTCGAGAAATTTCTTGGGATCTTACGAACAAACTGATATACGAAAACTTGATAAATCCCACATTTTTTGCGTAAATGCATTTATGAACGATTTACGATCAAATTCGTTCAGCTCATGTTTAATAAATGAGGCCCAGTGTGTGCATGTGATATTGGCATATTCACACTTATATAGGTTTAATGAATTAATGAAGCCACAAGTGAAATGGACTAAACTGCAGACAGCAGGTAACAGTTCAGATAACATGCACTCTAGTAATCCATATGTCAGTACGGAGGGAGATGGTTAGGGAAACCCTAAGCAGAAGTGATTTTGGATGTCACCATATACTTAGTTGGGCTCTGAAATGACAGGCCCTTCATGTCACCAAAACTTCCTGTTGCTAACAACTCAGCCAAATGTACCTTATATTGAGATAGCAGGAAATGTCAAGGCCAGTTTAATTCCTATGTATTGAGTGCAATTTTTTGTTTTGTCCTTCTGGTGCTTCCAGTGGCAGGTCTAGGACCTAACAGATGAGGCTCACTGAGTCACTATCTGACTTCCAAGTTCACCTGACAACAGTAAGCATACATCAAAGCTAAATATAACTGTTCAGGTGCTGGGTAAACAAATGACTTTGTTTTATAAACCTATTTAATTTACATTTCATAAACAAAATGAGAGCTCCTAATTGTGCAGTAGGGGCTGTAACATTTTATGGCATGAAGGTGCAGTTACTGGTCAGGCTTGGACCACTGGCAGACACTGGAATTGTGCAGCAGTTAGTGTCTAGTACATTTTGAAGACTATAACACAATAACTGTGCTGTGTCCAGACAGTATGCTTTTGTGCAAATAACAACTTGAAATGAATGTTGAGAATATCATTGTTTAACACTGGGTAACTTTAGCTACAGTTATGCACAATGTGACAACCGCTGGAGCTCATTGATGTAAAGTGACCCTGAAGCTGTCCAACTGGCCTATGTGAAACTAATAGTTATTTCTAGTTATTTTCAGTAATACAATATAACTGTTTGATTAATGCATATGTGTTATGTATATTTATATTTATGTATACATGTTGCATATATTTATGGGAATGATGGTTCATTTGTTACATGTTAGTCAGAATGTTATCCTGAGACATATTTTTGAGCACCCAGCTAGCTAGCTTTATGGGTAAAATTGTGCTAGCAACATGAAAATCTGAGATGTTTGACAGGTGAAAAGAAATAATAAAAATCTGTAATGTAAGAACTGCAGTTTTACTGTCAAAATATAAATTTGTTTAGTTGTAGGTTACCAGAATGTATGTGTATACTTACAAATTTCAGTAAAATTAAGAACCCGTTGAATTCAATTCCTACGTATAAAATATCCATGTATTGGTGTTCAGCCGTATCCCTGGTACAGTCGTTTCATAACAAAAGCATGACCTTTACGTCACAGCCCACAGCAGGGATTAATTGGTGCCTAAGGAGCAAATGATTGACTGAAACCTCTCAAGCTCTTTTAAGTCACTTTAAGGACAGCTCCAATTTTCAATTTCAACCAAGTGCAATCATCTTTATTTATGCCCTGATGTTTCCTGGCTGCTCCCATAGCGAAGAGCAATTGTGGATTTCACAGCTTATAGAATAGCATTATTAGCACCCCTCACAAAATATGACCTTGTTTATTTTAGTATCTGTGCAAAATCAATTTAGGATCTTTCTGTCATCCTGGTCCCTCTAACTTGTCATGGAAGATGTGTGATGTTATTTCAAACAGACTCTGTGTTTCAGGGACAGCACAAAAAGACAACGAGTCTCCCCCACACACCACTCATCCTTTTTTATTGTGATCCATGTCCTTTAAATGTTTCCCTCAGCACCAAAGAGGCATTGGATTCCATTCCATTAGAGCCATTTGTAAGTACATAACCCTTTTAAATTTATAAAGGACTGGTGGATTTTGAAACTACATTTCAAGGGAATGGTATATAAGCTCAGGACATTGTTTTTCATCTGCAAATGAGTCATGGGGGAAACTGTACTGTGACAATTATGTGCAAAAAGAATGAATGATTACCTTATTGTGTAAAAAAAAAAAAAAAAAAAAAAACTCGTCAAACCGTTTAGTTAACTGGAAAAAATCTGTTGACATTTTTCCTTTGACAAAAAATAAAAATATAGGAAGGATTTACTTTGGAGATGATAAATGGATGAAAATGTTTTTAACACAAGATTTGTACTTTATCAAGAGTGTACTTCTTCAAATCCTTTATGTGCAAACATTTTAAACAGCCTATATGTTTTTACAAGAAGAATATTATTTTTCAAAAATGGGAAAATGTCATTAAGTTATCTGGAACTATAGACTCTGCAAGATAGACTGCAATTTCCCAGTTAAAACAACATAAACACTGATCAGAAGATTGATATAATCATTGAGCTGCTGTCACTCAGTTATAACACAGTCTCAGTGCAGATGAATTCAATATTCTAAGGACTGAATTGGGAAGCCGGTCCTGAAGAGGCATAACCTCACAGAGTGACCTTGGGTCAGAGTTAGTTGGTGATGATTTTGGTGACACACAAACACATGATTGGTCTATAGTTAAAGAGCTGGCAACCAAACACAGAAGAGGAGCCATTACCACATTGAAGTAAACCAGGGCTTTGTGGATTTAATTAGCATAGTTCAGTAATACCAAGGTGAGTACTGGAGCACACATCAATTCCCAGAAGTTGCTCCCTCCATGTGTATAACTTGTATAATGTATTCGGTGATGAAACACCATAAAGAAGTGCATGCTGGGTACATAGCTACATTTGTCTCCTTTAGTAACAATTTTGACTGTCTTCCTCAAAACAAAGAAACGGGTAGGATGGGAGAAGCTGGAAGTCCGGCACTTCTGGGAGGCATCCAAGGTAAAACAAACCTGAGTAACCTCAATGACACATGCCAAATTGCTGTTTTGGCAAATGTGAGATCAAATAACAATGCACATCTACCTCTGGTCATATAATCACATCAATAAGGATAGTGAACTCCATCTTCAGGATTAAATGTAAGCACTATGAGGGTAACTGAGTTCGAATGGCTTTCAAAACATAAAACAGAGATGAGCAAAGAATTATTTCATTGTGAAAAACATTTAAGTCCTCGTGGGTTACACAGCAAGAGCCCACACATCCCAGTCATAACCCCACACTGACCTGTCTGCTCATAGGATCATTTCAGCAAATCAGATCAGATGCTGGGAGATTAATGCTACTGGGCCTCTAATCTTGAAGAATGTTCATTATCAGGAAGGTACAATAAAAAAATGAACATGAAGCAAAGGTGGTTAATTGGTGTAACTGGTGTAACAATTGCTGTGAAGAATAGTGCACCAGACCTTTTCTGCTCTGATCCTCAGAGACCTGACACAGGACAGACTCTGTGATGTAGTAATGTATTGTTTTTTTTCCCACTCACCCTTATACTGATGTTGATATTCATAATTTGATGAATGATGCCTGCTGAATTTTCTGCTTAGTCTTTGCTATACATGGTTTTTCCCCACACAACAAATCTCTTCTATTGTCTCAGCCATATGCTGGATAGATAATCCTTCACAAAATCTCAAATGTGACAGATACCGTTTTATATGTAAATGAAACTTTACACGCATAAAAACAGAGCACCATCTTATATATGCATAGCTTGCTAGATGATTACCTTTGAAAAAATAAGTAATCCACAATCATACACAGCTGTTTGTCACAACTTCTCAGCAGTAGAGAGACCTAAATTTGTAATTTGACATGGTAAACATTAACATGGGGGAATAGCTTGGAAATGCTGTGGTTTAAGACTGACAAATACAGGTATTAAATGGGACATTTTGATAGCAATGTGCTATGAAACAGCATTGTGTGGACTACGAAGTGATCAACACCAATCTAGGAAATGGAAAAGAAAAATAGTCTTTTTGAGAAACAGCAGAGCAATGCCCACCTACTGAAGCTTCACCTCCAGCAGCATAACAATCTTCTGTTTAAATCACTTGTTTCTGCTCGTCTGGATCACAAAGGTGGGATGGACTTCACAGACATGTCTCGCCAAGACAGGTTCAAGTGGATGTGAAAGTTTCAGGAGAAGAATTATTTTTGGTAAGTGCTCTCTTTCATTTGCATTTCCTTTGCACTGCTAAAGAGAGATGTGAAAATGACAGCACCTCACAAATATATTCAGCATGGTACATCAATCATTAAACATCCAGATTGATAAGAATTTTAAATACAGAGTGGAAAAATCCCATAAGAAGAAATTATTCTCCACTACACATCTTGGGAAGCCGATGGGGAATAAAAATATTCCCACTATTGATTGATACATATCCTTCTGGGTGCTCAGTGTGCAGTTGTCAATTTGAAGCCCAGTGTGTAATTGTAATATTTGACAGATGTGACACATTTATATACCTCTTGTCCATGTTGATCTGGAACTCCAAAGGCCAGAGTAATTACATACTAAAAGACAATATGGTGTTCTGAGCCACTCATCATTATGTATATTTTTCCTCTGAAATTATTTTAAACAGTATGTCTTACATTTTATGTATTATTTCACATTGCTGTACTAATTGCCTGCTAATTGATCAATATATTTACACAATATGCACTCCAAGGATAACAAAAATAATTATTCAGATGGATACATTTCTACAGATCGGTGAGGGATATATGAAAGGAGATTTAAAAAGACAATGCCTCTTGGTAAAGGAAGGAATGGAGGGCAGAAACCATGCCGTACTCTCCTACTGAGGTGGGTACATACTGTACTATCCACAAAAGACCTTCATTCTCTTGCTTAAAAAGTGAATACAGTGTCATCTATAAAGTACCTTTGCTTGGGAGAAATATGAAAGAACCGGGAAGTATAAACCCATCAGCCTTGTCTTACCTGCCATCTTCCTCTGTATCTCATATTCTAAGGATTTAAAAATGTTGAGGGGAAAGTTATAGTTTTGTTATTGACAAAATGTGTAAGTAGTCATCATTAAAATAAAGAGGCTTAGCTGTTTATGAAACACACCTTTTTATTCTGAAAAACAAGTAATCAAGTAAATTTTTTACCAGAGCATTACTTTTATAAGAGAGATTCTTGTTCTAAAGTCATGTAAAGATAATTCTTTTACATCATTTGCAAGGCTTGAACTGTGTTAATCTTTGTCTTGCAATCTGTCACCACTGCTCTGATATCCTGGCAGGTTAGTCAAAGGAAGTCTTGAGGGTTAATGTTCCTAACTTGTAGTCACCCAACACTGTTACTGGCTGAGGCGACATGGGCCCTGGTGTCCAAGCTTCAGTACCGTGGCCAATGCTGCTTAATGGACTCACTGGATGAAAATTGGATCTGACTAGAAGATGGGGTGGGAGGAAACATGGATAATCACTTTTGTTTTCTCACCTCTCACTGTGGTGCACAGTAAATCACATTTTCTATTATGCTTTTCCACCTGCTTCCATTATAACCAGACAGTTTGTGATGGGGTATGCTTCTGAACTTTAAATAAGTTTTTTTTTATTATTATTCTGTCACTAAGGTTCCTGACGAAGGCGTTCAGCACCTGCCAAATAATTTTAGGTGACAGGTCTCTTTCATGTCAAGGCCTCAGACAGTGCTTCCCATTTTAAAAAAAGTCTTTATTCAACACGTTTGACAAGCTTAAGGTACAATATTGAATTGGTAACTCGTTATTATATGAAATCCGCCCTCGTCTGAAGATTCTGTGCTTGTCAATACCTTGCTATAAAATCTTCTCCTGGTCAGGAATTTTGGGTATTTTGTATTTTAACAAATATATCAGAAAACATGGTTATTTTTGTGATAAGAAAAAAATATTTGATGACTAAGTATAGTTTGAGTTTCATTATTTGGGTTAATTATGTATCACAACAATTTAATTTTACACCATGCAGTGCACAAAACACAATTTACAAAAATTCTGATGTCCATCTTTAACTTTTTGTGCATCAGCACAATGACCAGAATTACA
The DNA here is from genome assembly GCA_019788955.1 of Albula glossodonta. Lineage (NCBI taxonomy): Eukaryota > Metazoa > Chordata > Actinopteri > Albuliformes > Albulidae > Albula > Albula glossodonta. The sequence goes on along the minus strand of JAFBMS010000020.1, from coordinate 7,218,939 downwards.
CAACAGAAAGAAAAACAGAGCAGAATTGTTTTTGTAAGCATAGGGTTGTTATGACAGCTTTGTTGTTACTCTGGATATTATTCAATATTATCTCAGTTCTCCATGACAATAAAGACAGGGTCAGAAAGACATCTATCTGCCTTCAAACATCAATGGAGATGGAACATGAGAGCAAGACAAGGGGGGAGTAATTATATGGATTTGGGAGAGATGAGTATTTTCACAGAAAACAAGTGGAAAGGATTTGAGACATGCTGCTCACAGGCAGGGAGGTGTATTTATGTTATGCCTACATAATCACCTATATTTAGCAGGCCAAAGTGTACAATCAATCAAGCCAATTATACTGCAAAGGACAAATTTTCCTTCTTTGAAGACTGGCGGAACATGTCCCCTAGTCCACCCTGGGAATTATTCTTATGATGTCATCAATGCGTTGCTTGATCACGAGCACATTAATCTCCAGTTCACACTCTCTTAAAGCCAATGGCTCAGAGACTATTGGGCTCTCTCAAATATATATACTATACTATATATACATCAGTGTCGAGTACCTTGGGCTTGTAGCATAAATTAAACCAGTGTGATTTAATTAGGGACTGAATCAGTTATCACAGTCACATGAAAACTGTTCCTGAACACAGCCACGATTAGCTTACTGCAAGTGCAATTGGGACAATGGTTGCACTGGGGACTAATTTTAGCAGCACAGAAAGAGACTCGGAGCACCAGGAGAAACTAGAGCCTTAATTAAAAAGTTGCAGTATGGACCTTTCCTGCATTTAGCTATCTGCCAGTTGTTTCTAAAATGCCCATTACGGGGTTCATAAACTTTGCTCTGTAATCACTACTCTACACATTTGTTTGTAAATGATCTTGTGAGGGAAACGCAAACAAGTCTTTTTAATTTGTGAATTATATGGTGTACTGATCTATTCAAGTATGTCCATGGCCAAAATATGTAGGGATGATGTGCATGGTCAAAGGTAATTTCACTGCAGTCAATACAGAAGAGAAAACTGAGTCTCTTTCCACAGTAACTGATTAACATGTTACAATTGTTAAAGTTAAGGTTTAGTTTCATATTATTAACACCTGATTATTTTGGAAGGCCAGTCAGAATCTGCACTTTATAGTGAATCCAGAAATATAGTTGGCTGTACAGCCATGTGGTGCCAGAGTCCAGCACTTCAGGGCATGGCCAAGGATAAGAAAAGCATAACATACCTTATGAGAACTGTCCAGGGCTGAACCTGGAGATCAGCTGAGCGACATCTCACAGCTGTTCCCCATCACAGAATCAATGGTGTGTAGATCTGTATAAAGGAGGAAACAAAACAAAGCATGTGGAGAAGTGGCCTCCACACGCGTTTAACAATATCAAATGCTTCTTACCTTTACCCCTCTCTTCCATCTCGAAGAGAACAGGGCAAGAATGGAAGCTTAACAGACTTCTGGTTGGATTATTGACCAAGACCAGATTTCATTACTGTCCCCAAACCTCTATGGCCATCATCAAGCCCATTTGGCTAAAAGAAAATGACTTAATTGCCTTGTACAATCAAAAAAGTCTACAAACAGTATCACAGAAGAAGCTGATGTTTGTTGTGTAGAAGTTTTGTTTTTTTGTTTCCCCTTTACCAGATCTTTACATTTCAGTGTATTTTTCTTTTCATCTATAAATCAGTCTGATTATATTGAAACTCTCTTGTTGGAATCATGTCCACAGATAGACCATTATTTTCGAAACCTGGCACCATTATAAGGGTAATTCCAATGTCATCAATGTCTGCACATAGATAAATGCAGTCCAGATTTTGTTTCCAGGGATAAGTCTTGTATCAAAAATACAAGAATAACTGTTTACTGTGCTCCCTTTGTTTTGCTGTTGAACATTTTTCCAGTAGTATCAGGGAAGCTTTAATATATTGCATTATTTTACAGTATTTAGTATCATTTTTATATCTCATGCATAGCATGGAACACTGAGTAGAATGTGCATATCAAAGAAAAACCAACAGAAAACATGATTTAAAGTCGAGCTTTTTAATGTTAATAAATGTAGAAAATTAACATAGAATGAACTTTCAGTCACCCCCCTAGAATAAATTTAATTTGCATAGGTGTAATGACCTTGGTTATTGAATTGATAGTTATTGTATTTAATAAGTAAATCAATTTTGCTTATTTTTTACTTATATACTTCTAAGTAAATTATTTTACATGATGGTTAAATGAGAAGTTTTTAGTAAATTTTACCATCGTATTTGATGCTAGACACTCTGAAAATACTGGATTCACTGAATTGTTGTTTTTAATAAATCCTCACTTCCATAATACCTTTAAATGTAGTGATAAGAGTACATGTTTTACAGACAGCTACAAAATATATATTTCATTAGTAGTCATACCCCATCGCTCTCCCATTAAAAAAAATTCAAAGCACCCCGCTCTGAAATTCATTACCCCTGCTCTCCAAGGGCACAACAGTCCACAAGCTTATTATCTGTATGTTTGGAATGCATAAATGACCAACAGGGCAATGGTAACCTGTGGCTAGCTTTAAAATCAGGAAGGACTCATCAATTAGAGGGTTTGCTGTGACCTTCAGTTCACTTCCTCCAAATCACATGCTGTTGTGAATTTTGTGACTAGTGTACCTTTAAAAACTATTTTTTAGGTTTAGTTGGCGATTCATAATTATACACTGGTGCCTTTACTTAAAATAATAATTAATAAAATGTATGTAGATGACAACATATCATGGGGTGACAGCACAGTCATATTTGCTGGTAAAATATTTATGAGTAAAACCCCAGATTCCCTGCCATTCTCAGTGTTTCGGTAAACATTTATTTTAAAGGCAGGTCAGATCAAGTATTTGACAGCGCAGTAGGATTATTTGTTTGAATTGTATATCTGACAAAGAGTGACTTACTATACACCAGGCCGGTTTTTATGTCAAATTTTATTTTTTATTGTGCCTACACAGCATGTGACGTCTCATTCATGTTCTGCATTCCATTATCCACCCAATCATCTCTTCACTTTCTTTCCTTTTTGGGTTTTTATTTGTTTGTTTTTTTACTTGCGCTATGTTTGTACATTCTGACTTTCCTCCGTACATCCTCCTTTGATGCTGGCTGGCAGGCATGTAGACAGTTTTTAAAAGAATTATGCGGTAGCTGCCTGTTTGTAGAAGAGTTGGTGGAATTCTAATAAATGTTCATATTTACACAATTATTTTCTATAGTGACTGAACTACTCCAAAATGAGTTATATCAGATAATATTAGAATTTATTATACAATTAAATTGTTATAAATATATTATACAATTTATCTGCCCTGATATTCCAAGTATATTTGATATGATTCAAGTTCATTGCAAAGCGCAATATCTCCCTCATTTGGAGAAAGCTTTGTTAATGTTTCACTTGTGCCAGCAGTGACGATTTAACAGACATGATATCCAGAATCTTTAGCACTACAGGACCACTGGTGCTTGTTGAAGTACATTTCATTGCTCAAATAGCTGGAGGGCTTAGCAACCCTTCCCCACTGGAGGATCTTCTAGGCGACCTGCATCAGGCTGTCAGAACAGCCTCTTTGCATGATCTGTTTTGGGGTGCAAATCTCTCTGACAAGATGATCCCTTGGTGAGAAAGCTGAACTTCCCTCCTGTTACAAATATCCATTGAACACCTTCATTAGTAAAATAAAGTACACAGGCAAGATCATACAGATAAAGATTTCTACATGCATTATATTTTAATTTTATAATATATGTCATTTGTTTATACCATCAGTTGAGGGGACAGCAAACTAGAACTGGTGCGACAGGAAGACGATTGATTTGGCTTTGAAGAATTGTGGGAACAGGAGCTTCCAGGTTGGTTCTACTGACTCTTCATCATATGCTGAGATGCCCATAGATTCTGCACTCCCTAAAAAAAAACCCTGGTTAGCTGATGTGGAACAGTTACATATGCACTGCAGTCATGTAGCAAGAAGGCCTAAGAGAGGAAGAAGATGTTCATTCTTCTTCTTTTAAACTATTAGTTTGTCATTTTTCAAGAGCCTATTTCTATAAAAAAGGAATAAGCTACATTTAGGTTTTTCAGATAAAAAACATAACTTGTTAATTATGAAAAACTAGGTCCAGGGTATTAATGTGCCTCAACAGGCTATCACTGCATTCCATATATGAAGAAACATGTGTAAAACATTTTAGAAAATGTTCCAGATCACATCAAAATTAAAAAGCAGCTGTCATTCAGAGACATGAGGGAGAAAAGTGAAATGTGTATGTGTCCAGAGCCCTTGAAGCCAAGGATCAGAAACTGCAAGCAGCCACTCCAGCATGCCCAGATTCCGTTCTCAGGGGTGCATTGTTCAAGACATCTGGCACATGAAGTAATCATGGACTATGACACAGAGGGGAGTTGGTAATGGAAATGCAATTTAGTTTGGCACAGTAGGTCTCACAAGACGGCTACCCAGGAATCCACACTCCAGGCCTTGATGGTTCCCTGCAAAAGTTTTCCAGAGAGCATGAGTCACTGTCCTTTAAAAGAATAAAAGCTTTCCATCACCATCCTCTGACATGCTGCCTGCACAGCTTGCCATTGTCTTCCACTTGGCCTGCTAAGAGCTGGAAAATACACAATTAAGTCCAACTGCATACTCGCGTGGATTTCAACCCGCCTCCCACCCGACTTTCAATGCAGTCACATTTCCACATGACTTGTCTGCTTGATTAGGAGTCGATGAAAAGAGATGAACTCTGGGAATTCCAATCCCTACCCTTCTCAACAAAGCAGCTCAACCATTTACATTTTTGCATCTTTTCCAAATGTTTGGAACTGCCTGAAAAACTCCATTGGCTTCACTTACACTAGAATATTGCATATGAATAATATAAATTTCAAAACAAAATCCTTGGCAGCAGTATAAATGTAAAACAAGCAAATACAAGGTTATGGCATAGCCATCATACAAAAATATTAGCAGCGAAAATCCTTGAAACTGTTTTAAACAAAGTAACTACACTTTTCTTGCACTTGTCCTGAAGAGCTTCAGTGTACTGTCATATCCACTTTAAATATGAGATATGAAATGAAATATGAGCAGATCAGAATGGTGGTTCCCGTGCATACTTTAAAGCATGACATCTTGTGACGTAAGCAAGTAATTATTTCACGGATTGATTCCACATACTATGTGCAGAATTACAATAAGACAAAGACAAGACAAAAAATAAATAAATCATGAAATTCAAGATTACCATATGCCTTTCGATGTTGATGCTCAGAAACAATTTTGTTTCTGTTATACAATGGAACATGTCTATGGAAATGTATCTTTTGCATGTCGTGATCTCAGTATTTTTTATGTCAAAAATGTGTAGGATATTAGTCAACACTTGGTAGTTCAATAAGTTGCTAAACTGGCAACAGTGACATAATTGTGTAGGTAGTAACTGTGTACCACTGAGTAAGCATATGGTCCGTTATTCATGAAACATGTTAGCAAAAAACAAATCCTAGAATCCTACACACCGGCATACTGACCTTGCTTTTTTTTTTTTTTTTTTTCCTGGTCTCACAATTCCACATTTTTCCCTCAAAAGCAACATTTTGGGTCACTCGTCATTTCCCATTGTAATGTTGTGCCATCCATTTATGTCAAAACCAGCCCCACAGCAGCATTTGGACGGGGCTCAACTGCTCCCTGAAGCACCAATCTTCCACGTCAGTGTGAGCCCAAGGCCAGCAAACAGAGAGAAAATACACACAAAAAAAACCTATGTTTAATCTTGATCATGCCACTTGCTGTTTTTAAACATGCCTTGAACATACATCATCATTTTCACAGTTTTCCCCAGGGTGGATTCCACTATGCAGGTCACAGTGTTGTGTGCGGTCCATTTGTTTTAAACTTACATGTGCAGTACCAGTTAGGCAAGGTATACAATCACTTCAGCCTAAAAGCTGGTGTCTTCACAACCGTTACACAGTATGAGGAATGAGTGGGCTGCCTCTCCTCTGCTTGAGGAGTCTGTCAGATCAACACTCCTACTGACTAAATAATTACTATTTGTCACAGTTTCAGCATGTGCTTGGTATCTAACACCAGCTTTTACTCTATTATAGCTTATAATCTCTAATATGGAGCAAAAACCATTTTTTCAAGTACAGAACTAAAGTTAGAGTTCATCTCTATTACAGAAAAGGGAAAGGAAAATACGTTATTGAACAGGTTTACAAATTGGTCTCTGGGGCTACAGAAAATGTGAAAATGTGTCCTGTTAATGGTCCAGGATTTATTGATGGTATTATATCTTGTTTTGGGGAATACATTTCTGCTGATGACCTGGGTAATTGGCAGTGACACTGCAGTTCTGGGGCAGGATGTGAGAGTGGGCAGGTCTGGCAAAGCTCTGACCCTCCATGTTATCATCTGCCCTGTCATTCTGTCCCATCGTCCAGGGCTGTCCTCAGCACTGTGGGGGTTCAGGGTTCCTGACCTGTGCCAAGGCTCCTCTGAATCCTGTAAGGCTGCAGATTCTCCAGGATTACATGCCTGAGCCATATCCTGCTCTCTGGGAGCTCTGACGCATGTTCCCCACAGGCTCTGTCACGTCATGAAAGAATTAAAGCAGGAATCGTTTGTCTGCAGGACGAAAACTGTTGATGTGTAGAGAGAAACAAGCAGAAAGTGTGGGGGAGGGGGGGCATGAGCTGAAACTCTGTCAGTATGTCTGCAGAGGTTCAAAACTGGGGAATCTGAGAGCAATTTCACCTTGGCTGCCCTCCCCATGACTACTTTGTAAATTATTAAAAAAAAAAAAAAAACAATTGCTCTAAAATTGTCTGCCCATCTTCACACTCATCTATTTACTCCCTTTGTCACAGCTCATACTGACTATAATCAGGGCCCAGGTTGGGCTGAAAGGTGGTGGCTAAACCTTTACCTCAGACAGCCTGAGGACCCTCCAGGCGCTCCCTCAACAAGACACACAAACACATCCCGTTCTCTGCTCAGAGAAGAGAAGAAAAAGGAAAACTTTGGTGCCGAGTTTTGCTGACCTGCATGCTGGGCTTTAATTAGATGCAATTATTATCAGTGTCAGTAGTGTTTGGACCAACTGTCAAATTCCACAAGCTGCCACTGCACTAAGGTTTTTTCTAGAATACTTTGTTTGTGTGTTGAGGTTGTGTATTTGGACAGGTTTACTCAAAAACAGGATGGTTTAGCATAATCATGTCATTGCATTTGCCTTTTTTTTTTTGAAAGCCTGTTGGGCCTAATGCAGCTTAAAAAGGCCTGATTTACATCCCAGCCACCTGACAATGCTAAATTACCTTTATTTTGAAAGAACAATCTGTACATACCTAATGCCCAGTGACTTTGAAGGCAAAAATGAAGATTGTGACAAGATTTCACATTGTCATTGAAAAGATGTACATTGCATACAATTACATATCAAATCATCTCCAACCATTAAAATGGTGTTAAAATGCTGAGTTGTTAATCTAAAAAAAAAAACAACATTTTATTAGATTTCCAACATATTCCTTTTAGACTCCAGCAAGTATATATGCAAGTACCACCATCTTTAGCTAATTCACAATACTATCACAGTCATTTGTGTATGTTGTCTGCATGAACATAACATTATTCATCTCCTCCATTACTGCTGATAATCATACACTACTCCCCAGCATGTGTTCATGTCTTTTTTGTGTTTCTGTATTGCCTGCCCATGTGCTTCTCCTTTGGAATCAAATATGCACACAATCTTTGGAGTGTAGCAGTCCAACATCAGCATAAGTTTTGGTTCCAGATAGAAGGTGGTAATTCTGTTGAATTTTTCAGTTATCTGAGACACAACAAACAAACTAAAATATTAAAAACTTAATAAAAACTTAATAATAAACACATTAAAGTACACCACTGTCTACAATGGTACTATGGCATGACATTGCTGTATAAAAGTATACTCAACATCACTACTGTTTTTGTTTCCCACTGAAATACAAGAATATGTAATTGCATACGAGATAGGTTTTTGCTATCAACACTGTTGTTGGAATTGAATCTGTCTGCAGTGTGCAACAAATTTAATGACTTTAAGGAAACTACGTTACTTCCATTTACCATTTTACGAAAGGAAAATTCCTTAGCATAGCCAAACAATATGCCTTTAGCTTGCTTGCAGTTAAATACAATGAGCTGTGCCTGAGCAAACAAAGCTCAGTGAGCATCAGTTTGGAAGAACCATGCAACACTTTGGTAGCTAAATAACTATTGCTTGATGCTAGCTAGCTATCACTATCCACACACAGCTCCCCTCCCAGAATTCCTCTCCTTAATAACACTTAAACAAATAACTAATATGAAATCATGCAAATAAAAGATGCTCTATTTGAATCCATTATAAAACTTAACATTAGCATGCCAATGTTATATAGCTAACGTAGCCAGTCAATTGCAAGCTAACAAATAACCCAAATGATGAGGAAGGCACCAGGCTGAGATGCATTCCTGTTTTTGAGACATTCTAATAATTATGAATGGGTATATGCAAGTGTGTCCTTGTTTTGTTGCTAGCAAATTACTTGGTGAATGTTAAAGTTGACTAACAAAAGTTGTATAACTAGTTAGCTTCTTAATATTATAGGAACAGATCGACTTTTTCATCCGGAGGTATATTCAGATAAATAGTCAATCTACACTACATATGCATGGCAAACAATTAACTACCATAAGGGGTTTTTCTGTAACCACAATGTCACCAACAGATTGATTGCGTCATCAGCGTGGTTAACTGAAATAAAATAAGTTTATTTCACAGTGTTTCCATCTTACCCTCCAAATTGTGTGAAAATGCATAAAATACATTGTAAGATTGCATTCTGAATTTTATCAGTAATACAAACCCAAAATGGTGTGTACCACACTGGGTCATGAGTTTATTTGTTAAAAACACTTAGTATTTACTATTAATTGGTTGATATTTTTATGAAATATCCCTGGATTATTTTTTTTTACAGTGTAAGTGGCCATAAAGTGATGGAGTGTTTTTTTTGATGTACTGTTTCATAACATGCCATAGACCCAAATGTCATGAATAATGTCACAGGACATGTCATAACTTATTTACCAATTGCAGCATAAATATAATAACAAAGTATAATATTGAAAGTATTGGCATATCATGTTATGAAGTATAACAACAACCTCAACCTTTGCAAAAAGTTTAAATAAAATTAGAGTGATCTGGATTCAGATTCTGGAGCAGTTCTTTGATAAAGAACACATCCAATCAATAGGGAACTTCTCATTTTCTGTTCCTGTTTTAATCATTTACACTGTGCACAGAGAGGACTAAAAGGGATACATCAGTACTGAAGCACTTAGGATAAAACATATCAAGAATTCAGCATTTATCACATACAAATCTTCTACAGGAGAAAAAAGTATGGAAATGTTCTCTTTCATGTGCAAATAATAAATAGTTCCAGAGAGCGTTAGACATGGGTGTGGACTTCAGTTCTTTTGATCTTTTTTTACTTACACCTGATGCAGAATAGAAAATCAGCATTATTTTATTTTATTTTATTTATTTATTTATTTATTTTGTCAGAATACATTAACCAAAATACCTTTGTTTTTACCACAAATAATAATGTTAAAAAAGAAATAAATAAATAAAATCATAGGCTAATCTGTATGGATATACTAACACCTGAACAATATTGCATAGTGTACTCTTTTGCAACATAAACAAAAATATTGTTTGTTAGCCACAGATGCCTGTACTGGCTGTACTACCTTCACTCCACAAATGTGGTGGGGGTTTGAACCAACTGTCTTCAATCTACCAAGGAAATGGATGGAAACTTAAAAATAAACTAATTTTAACCCATTTGTAATTCTCTTGATACTTTTCTTCTTGGAATGTCCAATTGATTTGATTGATTGTGAGCTTATCTCATTTGCCCTGCTCTCATAGGTCTAATCCTTTGCTGCTGGTGATATCCGTAGTGAACCTGCATCTTAGTAGCATGTCTTTAATCCAGTAAATGCCATTCATTTTCCTGGATGTCTGCCTGGCTGAACTGAAAAATGGTGCTATACAATATTGAAAGGGCATTGGAGATCACATTAATAATTGACACATGCTGGCTCTATAAAGAGGTCATTACGTCTGTCTTGAGCCTAACTGGGAATAAAAATGCCCCTGCTCATCCATCACCAGGTTCAGTAAAAGTTCCCTTGTTTCCAGTTTTATTTTCTTGGTTTGTACATCTTTATGTTGATTTAATACATACCTTGGAGAAAGCTGAGAGGAGACATTTCTTGGAGAATCTCTTCTGCTTGGGGTGGAATTCATATAGCTGAAATCCCTGGAACAGAGATAATTGCATTATTTGAAACAAAAACGAATAAGGTTTACCTGTTTTTTGGAGACATACAGTATTTCCCTGTCTACCTCATGTGTGCTCAAAATGGTCATTCCGTTGAGAATAAACAATTTAGTGGATCACAAGGGATACCAAAGTACAATTGCTCAGAAATCAAAGTACATCTGTCACTTTGACTCACAAATAAAAGTAATTGTTTTTCTCCTGCACAAGTAAAGCTCTAAATGAGTCAGAAGGATATACCATATATTATGCCAGGGTGAATGGTACAGTGCAAAGACTCCAGTACAAAGAGTTAATCTGTCTGCTTTTAGAGGATTCCAGCAAGGTGATATAGGCTGAATGTATAGGCCATTTCCATGTGTTACAAGGTTTTTGTTAATGACTGAAATAAAGCGACAAAAATTTGCAGGGACACTGTAGATTTTAGTCTATGAGTGGCCATTGATTCTGTTTTATATCAATTTTAATAGAGCAATTAATTTATTTTAATAAAAGAATCAATGATCTGCATGTTCATTTTCAAATGAATTCAAACCACACTTCTTTTCTGCCTTTGAAGCTCAGTTTAATTAATCTGCTGAATACATGTTTTCATCAACTGACAGATTATATAGTGGCATTTATTCTGGATGGGGCATGGGGAGTGGCAGTAGACAATGGATCCTGTATCACACAACCACCTTGGACAACAAACAAGCTACATGGGAAAAAACATGAAAGCAGCATTCATGTTTTATCTATGAAAGCCAGTAACTGGGAAATACAAAAAATCTACAATGAATTTTAAAGATGACAGGTTTCATTAAGGACACCTAAATTCTGAAATGAAATGGCATATTGTCCCTCCCATTTTCCCACATAAAAAAAATCTTTCCCCAAATAGCTATTCAGATTGATCTTGAACTTAGGAGGGCTGATTGAATTCCAGTAGCTAGTACTGTTTACACTTCTTCTCTTATGTTCAGTTTTCATTTTTAAGTTGTTGTTCACACAGTTTTTGTGTTTTTGATGATTATCCTAGATTATCTATGGAAAGATCAGCCACATGACAATATAACAAAGGAATGAATGAAATAAATGAAAGACTACCTGATGTATTCATTTGAAAAATTATTAATCAATGTTGTAAACTTAGGGCTTTAAATCCTGGTGAGTACAGTAGCAAAAACATAACTGGACATAATTAAAAATATTATATGTCTCATAGTGGAATATTATTGGGTTTGTGCAGTTTGAAATTTTCCTGTTTTGCAGTGTAGGTGTTTGTGTCAAACTAGGTGGGGCAAAGCAGTACAGTTATGGCATTAAACACATTGATTTCTGTGTAATTTCCATAATGGTTAATGTAGTATTGTCAATATAGTATTGTTTTCATCTATCATACCTTGTATTACCTGACTATATCTTGGTGAACTTGCGCCCAATTAATTCCAATACATTGATGGGGCAAAAAAAAAATAATTAAATTCTCCTTCTGAAAGCAAAAGTGGAAACAAGACCACAGAAATACACCACAGAGACAATGTTAGTTGTTTGGCAGTGGTTAGTCAGCAAACCAGTGTGCCAGTAGCCTAACTATGCAGGTTACATTGATCAGGGGAAAGTGATTGTGTTTTGCTCAGACAATTGTAATCACTTAGATTTACTGAAGTAGCCTGGCTAAGCAAGGTACCATGATAAAGACACTGTTGCAAAACATATTTTTTTATTACTCATGTCAAATCATAAGGCTACAGTTATTACTTTTGTGGACTACAGTGATCACTTGTGCAGCTATGGAAGACTGTTTTATAGCCACCTTTTCCATTCACAACCATGGGAGACAGTACAGTAACAAGAAAACGTTGTTTCTGCAATTCAAGTCAAATGCTTGGGGGACAAATGAGGCTAGAGACAAATTGAAGAATCAGATCTCTGTGGTGTTTAACAACAAGAAATGAAATGTTAAGACCTAGTTGCCTCCAAGGCAAGATATGCAGTGCAAGGGGGAGGCGTGCAGCAAGGCCCAAGGATGAATTCAAAAATGGAGCACAGCTGACAGACCACTCCAAGTACAGGTGAGTGTGCTTGTTGGAAATCAAATAATTATAGCTATTTTTACTATTTAACCTATGTATCATTGCTGGTTATGCAATGATTTTAATGTGATCCAATTCCAGTGGGCAGCTCTTAGCTGCTGGACAATGTATCCATTAGCTAGTTAATCAATTAAAATGCATTCACTGCATGTTGTCGGCTTGAGACCATCAGGACATGTACTTCATTATCAGATGTTGAACTCAGAATGAGACAACATTGTACATCTGTTGCAGGCTTGAAGGCAACATGGCATGTTGGGCTGAGGGCAGAGTTGACCTTTCAAAATCAGGCTGTGTAAAAAGTGCATTCAAAGGAGGGTTATTTGGCAATGCAATGAATAATATACAGCAGATATATTAATGCAACCTCTTCTAAATTGCATCCTAATATCTTAGTTTTAAAACAGTAATAACTTCAAAAAAATCAACAGTATCAGCCTTTCTTGGAATCTTTGTGGGGTGGGGTGGGCTTCCTAATCATCTGGGTGATCATTAGGGGTTCATGAAAAAATCGATCAACCTTGAACCCTGCTTTATCTGTTACAACTATCCACACATACACATCCACACCGATCCATGCATACCATTTTCTGCACCTATTGATGTAATGATACAGGGCAAACTCTAGTTGTGGATTGACAAGTGATATTTGGTTGAATCAGCACAAGAGAGCTGGCCTGTGATTGTGCCTTCAAACTTCATATCCACCAAAATGCCACACTGGTCTGGCCATTTAGGATTAATTTTTACAATAATAACTATTTTTACATGTAGTGAAAAATAAAATTCATAGAATTAATGTACATGGTACATTAGACTGAAAAGTGGAATAATCAGAATAAAATGGCAGAAAACTTCTTTTTCAACCTGTGGATGCTCAGTTTCAGAAAGGCAAGACTGTTATTTATTTTAAAACAATAATACGATGTAATAATGTGCCATAGTATTCACAGTGCTCGTACATATTGCATTTTACTTCACCAAAAATATTTCCCCAAGAACCACACACTTCAATCACTGCCTATTTAGTAATAATTAGTGGTCACCAAAAGACATCTCTAGCAACTGACAGTCCAAACCTCGAAAATGAATTAGAATGCAATAGTAATCATAGTGTATTGGAACTGCCATAAAGGATTAGTCCAAAGAAATTTCAATTGGATGAGATTGCTTCTCATAACTAATGTTTTTCTCCTTATTACAATAATACACCTTAATAGCTACGAGAGAGTATTCTGGCATAGTGCTAGCATGAACACTGTTTGGTTTTTTGCTATTCTTCATTGTGAACTTAGCTGAACCTTTTATAATGACTCTGATTAAGCAATAGCATTATGTTATGAGTCGGGCTGATTAAAAAAGAACAACAAATAACAATAACCGCATCAATTCATCTAGGAAACATAGGACGCACCTTTATGTCAGACCCTGTGTTTTGCCTGGGTCGTCTGGAGTTATTTAAAGGAGGTGGCCTTTTCTGCGTGGCAGCTCTGGGGCCTCGGGTTCACAGGGGCCACAGCAGTGTTCAGACGACAGGGGAGAGGCCCTCAGGCTCAGGTGACTCTGCCGCCGCAGCCCCTATCCCACTGCATTGGGCTTAGATGGAGCTCCTCTTCATGAATAAACATCAGTGCAGCCCTGAGCGGTTTCACATGCCTTAACAACAAACACAGCCTCACCACCAATCCTGCATGCTGTGAAATATTAATCCTTATTTTCCAAGAATTATGCATTGTACACATTGTAGAGATATTTGCTAATTACTTGGTTTGATATGTTTCTAACTAAATTATCAATAATACTGCAATGTTTTTAAATCACTGTAGCAGGTTCTGGAATGGAAAAGATATTGAGACAATGACATAGATGACTTAATTTCCTATTTCTTTGCAAAACACAAGTTGGCTTGCAGTATCTCTCTACCAAATTAAAGATAAAACTATATAATATGTCAACAGAGTATTGGTAGCCTCAAAGCATCTGCAATCAATAATCCAACCATTTGAAGCAGAAATTACCATTGACCTATTTACCAATAACTAATTATTTACCATCAATCTACTTACCAATAATCTGAATTATTTGCCATTAAGCAATTGTAGCACTGAAGCTGCCTGCAATAACTGCATTGTTGCATGGTGGCATTGGATTAGACTAGCTCCAACCAGCAAACAACATTCCACTGCCAGCAACAACCAGTTTTTTCAGGAGGTTAATTAATGTGAATTATTTGAATAAGGAACTTTAAGGAAGTATAAGAAGGAATATGAAAGAGAAGTTGATTTGGGCAGGATTTGCAGAAAGAGTTTGAACAAGCTTGTCTTGTTCAAGGCTATAAATATTATACAAGTGAACGATTCAGGGTATAAAACCTAACTGCAAAAATGAGACCAGCAGAGAGCAAAGCACCCTGTTTCTGTCGGATGTAAACCAAGCTACTACTCAAGCAAATTGCAGACTTTCTTAAACAGGGCTTAGACCTACAAGAATCCAGTTTTCTTTTATTCATTCCTAACATGTAAAAAAAGAAATGTACAGTATATGTCCAGCATTCATTATTTTAAAGCCCCCATAAAGTTATACCAGTAATATGCCATTAGACTGTACAGATGAGATTTAAATTATATTATTTATTTGCATAGTAGATGCCCTTATCCAAAGCAACTTACACAGCTTAAAAATTTTACATATTATCCATTTATACAGCAGGATATTTTAGTAAAGAAATTCAGATGAAGGTACCTTTGCTCAAGCGTGCAATGAGAGTGTCCCACTTAGAAGCTGAATTGAAGCTTCTGAATTAAAAGCCCTGTACTTTAACCCTTAAATTACAGCACTGTGGTGAAAGTCAAAGACCACCCTTTCATTCAGTTGATTTTGAGTCAAAGATCCATTCAGTTCAAATTATTATTTGTTTTCAAACAGGAATGCAGGGAACATATTAAACAGAACATATTAATCACATAAATATTAACACATTAAACATAAAATTACACAAAAGCTCAGAGCTCAAAACATTATTGCAAAATAGAGACAAAATGGGACACCTAACAAATATGAAAGGCCTGATAGTCCACTGCAGCTGTGATGTTGATAGTTTCGGTGGACTACCAGGCCTTTCAGACAGTTTTTAAATATTCTATCTTTGAGAGACAGGAGAAATCAAACTCCAACCTTTCTTCAGATTTGAAAGAATCCACAAGCGTTTCTGTTGTTCCTTCCACTGTGAGAAGAAAACTCAACGCTATAGGTCTGAAAGGATGTCTATTTGTAAAAAAAAAAAAAAAAAATCTGCTACAGAGAAAAGGAAATAGACAAAAGGGAAGAGCATTTGCACTATAAACAAACACCAAAACTAGAAAACTAAGACGTGGAGTACAATTTTATGGACTTATGGGTCTAAATTTGAGATTATCAGAAGTAACAGAAGGTAGTATGTCCACCAAAAAAGCAATGAGAGACTCTCAAAACCATGTCTAGCATGGAGGAGGATCAGCAAAAGCCAGGGGATATATAACATCATCATCTAGAGTTAGAGATTTGTTTGTGATTGAAGGCATTATAAATTCTGATTGCTGCAAACAGATCTTAATACATCATGCAATATCCTTTGGAAAAGTTAGATTGGGAACAAATTAATTCTACAGCAGCATAACTCCAAACACACTGCTAAGAAGAGGCTATTGATATTCTCAGAGCAATGGATCGGCCATCCCAGAGCTCAGACCTTAAGACATTTAAAAGGCATAATTTTTCATTCCTGTAGGTTACTTGTGATGGTGAAGGGCATCTGGCCATGAAATGTGTTGTCTTTTTCTGAGTGTTGAACAAAATGAAAACAACCATTCAATGAGGTTGGATAGTAAACACAAATACAAGAAGAGGATGACAAAGAAGAAGAGTAGAAGAAATGGTACTTGTACTATTGTTTGTTGTTTTTCGTTGTGCGCGATTCTTTAGAACAGAACTGTTTAATAACTGTGCATTCAATATATGAACTGGCTGAACAAGGCTGTGGAAAACAAAACTATTTTATGCATCTGAAGGTTCCTTCACAAGGCACTTTTTATTCTTTGACCAGAGAAATACACGGTATGTGAACAGCTTACAAGATTTTAAAGACTAAACCACCTACCATACATTAGGGGGTAATAAGCATAGGTGATATGAAGGCCCACTTATTGAAAATGCCCTGTATACAAGGATAATACTGTTAACCTGATAACACAAATGAATATTAATTATTTAATGTCAGATGCTTAATGTCAGAAATTAGACTACATTTCCATAACATGCAACCAAAGAGAGAACTGATAAAAATGCTTTTTGAATCATTTGCTCTTTTTTGATTGTAATAAAGGATATGTTGCACAGCTGAAAGAAAGATGTTCTCCCCAGCTTCACAGCCTGCCCAGCCATAATTGTCAGTGTCAAATTCATCTTCAGGATGGTGGCGTGAAAAACCTTGGTGATATGGAGGTTAATGCATTTTCTGAGCATACATTGCTTTTGTTTTCACCTCTCTGTCGTTATACTGCAGGGAAATTTCAAATGAAATGAAGAATAATGATGTGTGCTCTGTAAACACATCCTGAGACTCACAGCAGGGACCATAATGATGCACTGAGACTGTAATCCACTTCTGTATTTCCATACTCAGACCTTACTGAGGCATATTTAAAAAAGTATTTATACAAGTAATTTCTTTGGATGAATGTACACATAAACCATATGGACTGAAGTGGAAAAGGGCTTCTTTACTTTTGGAGATGGAGTGAAAACAGTCATGAAGACAAAGGTATTGATGACGGTTTGTCAGACAGTACTTTTTTTTTCAGAATGTCAATCAGTCATACTAAATTATGTTTTGTTTTATCAGACACCAATGACATATCATTGACCTATCCCTGATCAGCTATCACTGATCTAAAAAAAATATTTCACGGTATGTGGATATGTTTTGGTTTTCAATATCTGTCCCATGAAATTTTACATAAGATCTGTTCTCTTGATTCAATACTGAGAGTGCAACTTTCTTCAGGTTAATTATAATGATGAAAATGTAATTGGACATGGATTCAAAATTTCAGATATCAGGAAAAATAGGGTAAAGATGACCATCTGAAGAAAAATGTCACTTTACGACTACTAAAATCTGAAAATATTACGGAGATTCAACTTCAGAAAATCAGTGGTCCATGGATTGAACATGCCCTCAGCATGGCAATTTATGTCAAACTATTGACAAAAAGCATATTCTGCATCCTGTGTTTGTGGGGAAAATGTGGATTTGAAAGTCTGCCATGGGAGAGAGGTGGGACTGATCGAAAGAGACAGTGAAACCACCCAAGGTATAGCCGTTGGAACGAGTGACACAGTTCTGTCAATTACATTGACATAAAAAGCCATGTATAACGATTCTCTTCAAGAGGATTTCTGCAGAACACTTTTTAGAAACACTCTGCATACCTGACCCTGCACTTTTGCTCTTCAGGTGAAAATATGATTAAAGACTGAATTACAATTGATCATTTTAGGCTATAAATATTGTAAAATAGCCAGGCAACAAACTCATGTTTAACATAATTACGATATGTATAAAAATGTAGTTTGTGAGATGTAACTGTACATATTGGATCGACTTCCTATTTATTCTGAGCCATCCAACACAGATTGATCAGATGTGATATAGGTAACTCACAGATGAGAGGGACAGTAGAAGAATGCACTTGAAGAAATGGGGGGGGGGGGGGGGGGGGGGGGGGATTTTCTCTTTGCACTTCTCATCTGGTGCCTCAGGTACGCTAGGTTTTATCCTTGTGATGCTGTTCAGTTGGCTGGAACTTTCAACAAGGCAAAACATTCTTAGCTCCTCTTACTTGGGATGGATTGTCAATAAGTCTGTGGTCAAGTTAAAAAAATTTGGTTATACATCTATACCAATACACCCTTGCTGGAGAAAAGCCAAGAGAAAGGACAACCCACAAGTTCCCTCAGCATTAGCACACAGATAAGACATCATTCAGCCATATCTTCAACCACTCCACACAAGACAAAGCATCCACACCAGCAGCAGCCCAGTTGGACCTTCATGACTGTCCTCATTGAGCAACCAGATGGACCGAGTATAACAAACTCATATCATGAAAGATTTGAAAGTACAAGAACTACTGTGTTCAAGCAACATTAGGCACAGGGTGGTTTAGATTACTAAAAGTGATGTCAAAATATAATTTAAAGGATTTTAATCTTTTCATTGAGATTTTTTGGATTACTGAGTCAACTGTACTTGTAGCAACATGTCAAAAAATACATGATGCATATAAAAGTGGTTCAATTGTACATGTTAACTGGCTCCACACAAAAATATGACAAAATAAACAGAGACTATGCCTGTTAAATAATAATTCAGTTGAAGCAAGTTAGTGTTTTAATGGGAGTAGCATATGAAAAAATGAGGAAGGGATTTGTTAAGAACAATTTAGTAAGACGTGAAAAAGGCAATGCGCGTCAAATTGATATCTGTGTTAAATGCACATTCAATCTGATGGCAACTAGCAAACCGATACCATGTAAACAGCATATATTAATCAAAGCAAAATGTGTCCCATGGTCCAAATTCTCAAAAGAATGACGTAGTGGAGAAAATTCAAAATGAAGACATGCCTTCAGAAAATAATGAAAGACACATGGAGAATTTAAAGTCTACATTAAACAGACTCAACACCTCTCCTGGGGAAAGGAAATGCATGCTGAATTCAATCAGTCACAAAATTTAGATTATAGGAATAATAAGATATCAATAAGAGACGTGGGACATGAAAAAGCAGATGGCATGACAGCAAGACATGCATAAAAATGTTCTGTGCACCACAAACAAGCAGGATGTCACCTGAGAAGCAACCAGATGAGATGTTTTGGAATCAGTACCACACGTTATTTGTATGGACCGTCTACAGCAAACAGGTTTCAAAAGACTTATTTACATATAATAATAACACACATGGAATAGATGTTGAGGTGAAGAATTAGTCATTAAGGCAAAAGAAGCACAGTTATACCTTGAATTCAGTCACTGTTACAAGGTTTTTTCAGGCACAGAGCAAGTCTAGGAGTAATGTGGAATTGTTATTTTGAAATGAATGGCTATTTTATTCTTTGCACACTCACTGAAGTGCTGGACAGGCCGTTTTGATCATCGGAACATGAAGGCAAGCAATTTAAGTGCAATTGGAATATACTTCCAGGGTTTTGTTTACAATTGTTTATGTTAGCGAAAAGCACAATGACATTAAAATGAATTATGGAAATTATATCAGTCATACAGTATTAACAATATTGTCACTGCTATGAAGTATTATTGTACAATAGGCATGCAAGAAAGAACATATATAGTTTGAAAAATGGGTGTTAACCACCCAATAGTCACATCAAATTGTAATAAAAACATTGTGGGAAGGGTCCAAAATGATGAATTGGTGTGCCTCTCATGACATAGCTTATGATGTGTTCTTGGGGGTAAAAATGCATCAAGATATCATGGTGCATTGATCTTACAGTGATTGTTTCAACCTGGAATATTAGCATTGATTACAATTTATTTTAATAACCATTTCGGTAAGGCTATGGTCTTTTTTTGGCCAAAATAATTTCTCAGCTTTTTAGTACAGAGAACATAATGATTGGTATAATATTTTTCCAGTCCATATTCCGTTAATGCTACGTAAATCAGTTCCCCCAGTCTCATTTGTTACCTGGCATGTTGCAATCAGGATTAAGTCATAACTGAGGTTTTTATATATATATAATAGTTCTTCATCCACTGTCAATGTGCAACTGACATTGGATTGTTATTACGCTAACAGATTAATCTATTTATGCATGAGAAATTCCCAAGTCCATGGTTGAATGTGTACTCATGTTTTCTCTAATTCCTCCTGTTTATAGGTTGTGCTCTTCTAAAGCAGTCTTGGTTTTATTTAGCTAGCCAGAAAGGAGCAGAGCTGTGGTTGTGAACAAACTGTTTTGGAAAGTCTCGGCTCAGGCTAAACATAGAGCACTGGGACTAGATAATGTGTGTCTGCCTGCCTTGTGATAAAGCAATCGGGTATTTATCTTTCAGAGAGTGTTCCAATGTGGAACTGGCTGTGGCGACCTCTGCACATGCTCAAAGCAAACTTCCCTTACTGACAGGAGGCTGCAGGGAAAGGAATTCCTCCAGCTACAGTACAGTACATAGAGCAAGAGTTTCTACTGAAAGAATGCCAGGCATTAAATGGATGTTAATGCCATGAGTGCCTGAGGGGGGATGAAGAGAACAATGGTATTCACCGAAATAATGCATTGAATGGCTTTATGTGAGCACTTGGGTCTATTCAACTGCCTGTCTATCGATCCCAGAGAAGATTATGCTCTTCGTATCTTCGACCCATCATCAATACTAAATTTAACTTAGGATGTGTATTATATGTATAGCCTTCATACTGAAGTTACATCTGCGACACTATAATTTTTATTTTTATATTTCCACAGCTGCTTTCGAGAACAAACATGTCAGCATTATTTTTAAAAACAGCCGGTGCAGTTACTCGTCATATAAATATGCAAGTTTCTCCTCCACTCTTATTTCTCTGAAGAAGACTTAAATTCCTGAATCAGTGTTCTTTTAGATGAAAGCAGAAAAGAAGCTTTACCTTTTTTCGTGGTCCCTGGACAGAAAGTTTTTTCAACTATTTCAAAAGAAAGAGTTAAGAACGCCTTATTAGTCCAGCGCCTCTGTCGCTTCTCCCTCTCCCTTTCTATTGGCCTGATTTCCATTGTTTAAATTCACGCTGCCCTAGTTCAGGATGGTTTGCAGTCGTCTCAGTAAGAGGCAAACCAAAAGTGTGAACAACACCAGACATTCTCATTTGTGGATGCACACTTTTATTGACAACACCAATTCTACCTGTCAGTGGAGCGGGAATTAGGTCTACTTGTAAACATCTGTGTACGGTTGCAATCAATTTGAGTGGGTTGGTTTTGCCTGTATACAGCATTACCTCCATATTGCTACTGATTTATTAGTTATGCTTTATGCCTGCCTTCACGTAATCTCCACATTTATATGAGTGCCACAGAAACAGAGACCCCTACCAGCACTAAGAGACCCCATTGAGAAATGTACTATTCATAGAGCTAATGTTTTATCTACCAGCATGTCCCATGGAAACATTTCACACCTGAGGAAGGAAACTCTTTGTGCCTTATGATGCATACAACTTCAGTTTGATCTCCTCAAATCTGAACCAATGTTTGTTATTAAGAGTCTATTTTAATAATTAAATCTTTCTAAGGGGTATGATGGTTCATTTCTACTATGTGGAATTCTGCAAACAGGCAGTGCATCCTCAACTAGAATTTAAAATAGATGTAATTTTAGGCAGTTTCACATCAGATCAAAACAACCTTGTCAATGCATGGTATAGCTTGCAATAGCAAAATATAAACATTGCTAGTTACTGCCTTACTATGTTTTAGCATCTGAAAATATTATTTTATTTTGTTATTGAGCATTTCAAAACCACACTTTTAAAACATATGCATTTTGAATCCTTCCACCAATTCAAGTCATCATCCCAACAGTAAAATGGGACAAGAAATGTAATTTAGTGCTCAAAGTGGAAAAGCCTGTGTTTTAGAGATTGCTGAAGACTAGACATGGAAATGTGAGATTTAACATGTTGAACGCATGAAGTCTTCTTATATATTTGATATCTTCCTCTCCTTGGTTGTTGCGTTCATATATTTGACAAAACTATACATTGCACTTGTATTTTAATGTAATGTATTGCAGATAACCAAATGGGTGGTGAATAGAGTGCCAGGTGTGTTTGTTTGTTTGTTTGTTTGTTTGTTTGTTTGTTTGTTTGTTTGTTTGTTTGTTTGTTTTTGGGCTGGTGGTGGGCAACCATTCTGCATCAGTAGACCACCTAGGCCAAAACTGAATAGCTGCTTTCTTTTCCCCTGAGTTATCCTGTGGGTATGCTGATGTAGACCCAAAGCCTGCTTTGGCCCCCTATAGCCCTGTTTGTTTTATTGGTTTTCTACCTTCCTGCAGGAATGCATCTGTGGCACTCACACATCTCCAAACATTACTTTGCAAATTCAAAAGGGAAGAGGCCTGGGTCTGTCACAGGGATGCCGTTGTTTAAGTAGGACAGCTACACGGTCAGTTTAATCATAGCATTTTTTTCTTCCCTCTCTCTTCTCCCTTTGCGCTCAGCGTTTCCCTCTGAAATCCTGCCCCGCCGATCAAGACAACCTACATTTTTTAATCCTCTGCTCACAAAGAAATACGTAGCACTTGGGTACCACAGTTTGCTTCATGAGAGGCACAGCCTCAGAGCCACTTGCCAATGAAATTCCCATTTGCAGAACACGGAACAAAAACGTTAACTTCATTTTCTCCTGCCAGAAAAGGATTGCTTTCACAGATGCTTTGTCACCATACACAGGAGATCTCATTATTTACTTCTTATATGTGGGCTAGCAAAAGCTTACAAGGCTGCAATACAGAGAAAACACTCTAGCTTTAAAGGCATAGGTACAGAGTCTGCATGAGGCTCTCTGATGTATAAAGTAACAGCCATTTTGAGGAGGCATCCAGTTTCACTGGCTTATTAAGTTGTTTCTCACAATAGAATTATTTATAATCTTCAGCCAAAAAAAGAGAAAAAATTAAAAAGTCATTACTCAGAATGCATGTGTTTATCATCTTTTAAAAGCTCATATAACTATCACAGGGGAAATAATCACATACAAAAGGAAATGGTGTGCTCCAGTAATATTGAAGTGGTAATATAATTACCATTGCACTGAGTGGGAGCAAAACATATTTAATTCATTTTATAATTCACTTGAATTGTGGCAGTTTAAATAGTTTGTCAAGGATGTGATTCAGCTCCAAAATTATTGTAAAATTTGACATCTTCAGTCTTCAAAGATAAAAATTAGTCACATTTAGGCCTTCATAAAGATTAAATTAGACTCAAAGCAGTTTTGCGTTGCAGTTCCTGTTTTTTTCGTGACTTTTGCAGTCTCTCAAGCACCACAGTAATGTTTTGATCATACTGAATAGGTCCAGAGTTACCTGGAGAAAAAGAATAGGGAATAAAGTAAAACATGGAAGGAAGTAATTAATGTGATCCCTTGGCAAAAGAAATCACTAATATGTTTCAGTAGGATGTGTTGTTTTCATTTCATCCTGAATTAATTGGATATCCTGTGAATGACGAATGAAATATTAATAACTCACAATAGATTTATTGGGCATATAACAGACTTTCTTACTGTGTTTATGATTTGTTTTTCCATCCTCCTTTTGTGGACTCCTTTGAAAAATAACAAGCAATGGGCTAGATGCTTGATACAGTCAGATGCACTTACTCTCTTTAAGAGCACATGCAAGTAAATTAAAACAGACTTTCGTCTCTTTAAGGGCATACACTATTCAATCAAACAAACTCATATGTTCTTAAGGCTTAGTCATACACCCATAAAAACTGAAAACTGGGCATCAAAATAACAGAGTTCTCAGAAAATGTAATTGACTGAAGGATCTCACTATGGCTGGTGATATCCATTTTGGTGCCCTAGGCAAGATTAGGAATTGGTGCACCGAGGAAATGACAATAAATTCAAATGCCAAATGCATTAAGCATTTAAAACATTATTACTTAAGACTTACCACTTTTCCTCCAGAAAATAAAATACACATGTATCCCCCAGGTGAACAAGTATCGTTGAGGGAAATCAGTCGTCTTCAGCAAAACGATGTTAGTTTAAAAGGTAGAATAAGATCTAAGCAAACTTTGCGGCAGTAAGCCAAAATCCTGGTAGAGTCTGTCAACTTGAAACACAAAGTGTATTACTATCTTTATTTTTTCATTTGTTACCTCAAGGCAGAAAATGAGGAAGGGTGCCCAGAGGCGAATTTTTATTTATTTTATTTTTTTTCCTTTGAGGGCGACCAGCACCCACCAGAAGGTAACACTCTAGGCAAACGTCTATATGGTCTAGGCTATTAGCCAGCCCTGGATCTCACTGTACTTTTCACTGTACTGTGTTTTCTCTTTAAATTTTCTCCAATTATTCCAAATGCTTATATATCAAAATATGCTTTCTACAGTAAAATACATTTAAACTGCTAAATATAATTCTGTTCATAAATTTATGGAATAATTCTATAATCCTGTCTATAATTTTATGGATTACAGTATTCCACATCATGCATTCATGTTTTAGGCATTTTGTTTGTTTTCTGTTAATCATTCATTCACATACTCACAGTTTACATCTGGAAACGGAATTTAAAAATATGAAAATTACACTCCCATCCTAATTATTTGAACTGGGTAATTTCTGGGTAAATGTGTCCATAATAAGCAAAAATAGTAAAACTCATAACATGTAAGCTTTGATACATACCTTTATTGTGTGAAAGAGACAATGATTGTATCCCTTATAATTTGGTCTGATTCAAAGGATTACCATATAGATTATCAGTTCCATTACCTGACAACCAGCATTACTTGTCAGAGGTAGTGGAAGAGGAAGAGGAATTTTAAAATATTGATCTCCAGAAACAAAACCAGTGAAAACATCGGAATAGTGACATACAAATTTTACATCAAAAATTGAGACAACATTTCCATTTTTCTAATGTCCTACAAGCATCTCACTTTTCTTCTTTTTTTGTTTATTGACAGAGATTTGCAGCATAATCCACAAATGGAATACTTATTTGTTAAAGTACATGATTTTCCCTTTGCATATATCTCTTACCAGGTTACTTTAATGAGTCCACCGCTTGACTTCTGCTTGCACAGTTACAACTGATGTCCATGTGGCTGTCAGATCCAGATGCAGTCTCTTCTCCTCTGCCACAGTGAGTGGCTATGGATTGAAAACTATCCAGTATGACAATGTCAGTCAGTCCTAAATCCCAAATGTCCTGTCCAGTAGTTCAGACACTTGGTTGTAGAACAAATGGCAGTGTGCAAAAACACTTAAACTAATTCCAAGTACAGTGCTCTTACTTCACAGTGCCTTGTCACACTGCTTTTCAAAATGGTACTTTACAGTTTGTGGTTTTGTTTTAGAAGAAAAATGTTCTCACCACGTAGGAGGGCTTTCTTGGGGTTGAACCTTTTCTGAAAAACAGAAAACAAAAAATTTAGAATGGTTTAATAATGAAGCAGACAATGATACTGAGTTCACGTGCATCTGCAGAAATCATTAGGAATCAGAGTCTAGTTTCTCCAATGCAATTTACCTTCATCAAAACGGCCTTAGCAATTGCTAATCAATGTTGTGTAAAATGCAGATTGGATTGTGATGTGTGCACTATGTGAGAATGTTGCAGGCAATTAGGAAGGAATAAATGAGCATGCAAGTGTGAAGAAAGAGGGAGATGATTATTGTTAGTCAGGTTTTTAAGCATACATCTTGGCTGCCCCAAAATCATTTTATTTATTTATTTATTTATTTATTTATTTATTTATTTATTTACAAAATGCAATGTTGGTGAAGAAATCTGCCTGTTTTTCAAATGACACATTTTCAAAACATCCCATGTTCTTATGCTTAAACAGTTAAAATTTCATGAATGTTTTTAGGCCTGATGTTGAGGTGTTAGCCAATGCTGTGACAGCACCACTACTAGGATTCCCGCTCACCACACTCCCTGTTATCGTATGCCTGTGCCTTTCATCTCATACCACCTTGTCTCCTAAAACAGGTGGATTAAATTGGTTGCCAAACTCCCAGATATAAAACAGGGATTTCGTTTGCTCACTCTGCACTCTTGAGTTTGTGTAGTTTATAATTCTGAGCCTCAGCTGGACTGTATCTCTGCCAAACTGTGGTGTACCTACATAAGCTCAGTGTCTACATTGCCTGGCAGGATCTATTGGCTTGGGACTATGCAGTCTGCTCTTCAGTCAAGTACACATTTTACTGGATCCTGTCCAGTGGAACCCTGGGTAGCACTCAACGTAGGTCCCTGTTGATGTCCAGCCATACTGCAAGCAGAGTGAGGTGGGCCACTGCATCTGGACAAGAACACCCCTTTTTGAAAGAGGGTCTTGGGATTGTCCAGCCTTTGCCATCACAGTGAATCATCAGTAAGAGCAGTTTGATGCTACACTGAAAGATGGCTTATACAGGAATTCTCATTATGGTGCTGTTTTCTTTGAGTAACTCAGCACCTCGGTGGCCTCCACATCAAGGTTGCTGTTGTTACCAACAACAGCTGAGAATGCAGCTAAAAATGCAGAGCAACAGGGAGAGCTGGCACTTAGGTCTTTGTATGCAGATGGTACATCCTGAGTACATTGTGGGGAAGCCTTTGTTCTTGGAGAGAAAACACAGGGAAATTATGAGTGTAGAAGCAGTGGGGCGCTAAACATAATGGGCTGTGCAGCAGTCCAGGCATGCAGTCAGGGCATGGCCACCAGTAGAGATGTTTGAAAATACTGGGGCTGGAGCTGGGGGTGGAGTTGCCTTTCAATACAATAAGCTGGAGGCTATTTTGGGTTTGATTCACAACCCCCCCCCAACCCCCCACCTCACACAATATCTGTCAGGGGACATCGGTCACTTGTTATTCAAGCAAGCTTCAATGTGGCCAAATGTGGTGTTTGTTTGAACATCAGTGAGTGCTGAACAAGAGCGGACCACCTGGACAGGGAGGAAAAAAGCCCTGATTGGTTTTCCTCTGTCTATTGTGGTCTGTTTGTTTTATATTTCATTTTGTTTTACAGTCACACCATAATCTTGAGTGATATTTCACCTTTCACTTTTTCACTGTTCTCAGATGCATGCATTCTCTTCACCAGTCACTTCTCAAAACTAGTTTTTTTTTTCTCTCCATTCTCCAACAGAAGACTGTCATGTTGTCTCATGGTTGTTTTAAACCATCTTAATTAACCTCATTAGTTTCTGACTTATGCAGTTTTCTCAGTATACACAGCTGGAGGTAAACTTTGAAACTTCTTAAAAGAGGAACCACAATGCCTGAACATGTTCATAATGTAATATAATGATGGCAATACAATTCAGCTCAATAGTTTGTCATTGCACTGTCCAAAGCAGAGCTGGGGAACCCTTTTTCTCTAGATCACATAATCTGAATGATTAGGCTTATGTGATATTTAACAGCAAAAGTTAGCAGAAATCCCAAAAATAAGTACCCCTGATCTCAAGTCTCCACCACTATGACAGGTCTGATTTTGACCACCTCATAGGTCTTCAACGACATGACCTGACAGGCCAGTCATCACATTAACAACAGTGTGCAAAAAAGATGCTCCTCAGCTGGTCTCCTCTTGCTCTGCAGACGTTTTTCCCTGGCTGCAGCTGACAGTCTCTAGACCCTTCTCTCAGATTAAATCTGGGGTTCTTATCCTGCAGATAAGAGCAGCCTTTCTTTTATTTCAGCCAGCCCCCGGGAAGCCCTCACAGGGCAGTCTAATGGCGGCACTGCATCGATCGCCTGATGTACTGAACTCCAGGTGAAGCCAACAATCCTTGCAGACCTGCTTCCATTACATTCAATCCTGTACATTTGTAATACTAAACCCACTTAAACCCATTCCAGTTGTTTGGGGAATTGCTCCTCACATTCCCATATAATCCTCATATCCATGGTGCCTTGCTCATAGATTACATTTTACAAATTTATACAGCTGGTATTGTATTGAGTAAGAAACCTGTTTCAGTCTGAGACTGCAGTAGGCCTCCCAGGATTCTAACCTTAAACCTTTTTATCACAACACCAGTTTCCCAATCATCAATTTATTTATGTTTTCAGAGCAAATTCTTAACCTCAATTGTATTCATAGTCCCATCTCATTGCTACTGCCTCCCCAATCAATTCAGGAAATATGTGCTGCCACCTATTGCTTCTCTTCATTCTGAGGTCCATCAATTGGGCTGCACAGTCATTTTACTGGAAGAGTACATGTCCATGCGCAGCTGGAGCAAGCAAACAGCAAGGGTTCGATCAACAGGCAGACAGACCCTCCCCCTGGGTGCAGGTATTTGTGCCATGCAGCAGTCAATCAATCAGACAATCAGTCGATTAGTAAATCAATGAATTACAAAATCCTTCATAATGATTTTTCATAGTGGTTCGCAGAGCACAGAGTATCAAAGTACATTAACCAGGTCAGAAAACAGAACAGTAAAAGATATAAACAGGATTATAATTACACATACAAAAAAACTGTCTCATATCATTCGTAATCTTTTCTCCTCAGAGTATTCTTGTTATATAAAATTTGTATCATTAAATACCTTGCTTGTATTGCCTAAACACTTGCACAGTGATTAACTGAGTGAGTTCCACTGAACTGAAAAATAAGACCCTTCTGGGCAAGTGACAGATGGACTGGATACTAAACAGCACACCTGTAACCAATTTGAAGTCCAGAAAAGAATGTCACTTATTTACCACAATATGATTTTGTTGACCTACTTCTTTTTTGAAGGAATCAATCATTCCTCAGACATGCAATACACTCTGGTTAATATGGCATACTAAATATTAAGGTCTATCAGGGTTTCTCATATTCTGAAAATGCAAGCTGCATGTCCAAGATGAAATGATGCAAAACAGTTCAATAATTCAACTGTGGCTTTTCAGTGGAAATAGAAAAGTGTTATTGTTGTGCAGTGCACTGTATTATACAGTTTGCCAGGAACAATGGTTCCCAAAAGTTTAAAAAGCATATCTAGAGGCACCATCTTTTTTGCATAAATTAATTAATCAAGGTAAGAGGTAATATACATACATATTTTTGAATGCTTAGTTAAAACTAACTTTGCATTTCAGTATTTTAGCATTTTTGTGAATGCATGGTAAAATCAATATCTATTATATGCTTACATAGGGACCTGTAATGTATAATGAGTTTATAATAATACAACTATTGTAATCTTATTTCAATGACACCAATGGCCATTAGGGGAGTAATCTGGTATGATGCTGTAATGTAATTTAAGCCCATTTTGTGTATTTATGAGTCTGAGGAATCATTTCAAAGTTATTCTATTGTTTGTCCTTATCTTGAGATTACAGCAGTAAAAAGCAAAACACAATATGAATAATTTGCTTCTGATCACACAAATGGCTTTTTTTAAAGTCAGAGCAAATCAGTTTGAAAGGATTGTTTTGACAATCATTTCAAATTGATCTATACTCATGGCCAAGTAGTATGTGTGATTTGAACATGTGGGAACACAATGTTTCCAGTGGAACATTTGCTCACAGAGGGGAGCTATACTTGCTAGAGTGACCATATGGCCAATTAATTATGAGATGCAGAGCATGTCTGATTGAGGTAAATCTTGAGCTTTTCCATGGAATACTCAAAAGCACTGTGGAATCTGAGGTATTACATCTCTATAGTATCTATTTTCCCACCCCACAACCAAAAAGGGTACCATGTACCCATATATGGTCGGTCCTGTTTGTCTCAGCGTTCACTTTTCATACTGCAAAGTAAAACAGGAACAAAAATATCTTCACTGCTTTATAAAATGTCTGCCATACTTTAGACATGGATATGGCTAGCCTTGTGGTGTGGAGCATCATCCTCCTCAGATGCATCCAGAGGTTAATGCATAGCTAAAGGATGCACTTGATTGTCAAGGTTGTCTAGATGTTCTGTGGCACTCAATTGTTGATGTACTCACATCAATGCTTACCACCACCAGCCTGCTTTGATGACACCAGGCAGGAGGGTTTTGCCATTTACTGGTCCTCCCACTAGTGTGATACAGTGGTCTGGCCAGGCAATGTCTTACTGATGCTCAACTGTGCAATGTTTTTGTTCCTCAGACCACTGCAATAACATCTTTCTGTTTCTCTCTGGCAAGCATTGAACTCCATTTGGTTGCCAGCTGCCACACCCCATCTGTGAGAGGGTATCGTGTCGGTCTCCACTGGCCACTTTTATCAATGGTCTGTTTCCAAATACTGGACTGCTGTTGGCTGGATGCTTATTGGGGGCATATCATTCTTGATACATCTCTGTTACTGTCTTTTGTGACGTATCAGCAGGGTTGCCGTGTCTGATGTATCATATCCATAGTCACCCACAATCCATAGGTACCGGTCTAAATTATTTTTATGGTATAGTCTGATGTTGTGATGCTCTCAATGACTGAGTAGTCATTTTCATTAAAAAATACATAATGAAGTATCCACTCAGTGTGTATATGCATATATTTATATATGGTATAGCTATTGTTCGCTGGGAAAAAAGTACATTCCTCTTCTGTATAATACTGAAAGTATTTTTTCTATACATAAATCAAGGCTGAGAATTCCCCAAAGGAAAATTAAATAAATAAATGATAAGCAAAATTACTGTTGTAACTTACTAGTGCTGGGGAAAATAAAAAAAAGCTTCATTGAACTTGAAATATAATAATTTCAGTTCCACCATGGGTCCAAATGAAAACAATAATTAAAAAATATTAAATGTCTCAACACAGATTGAGTTTCCCTGTTATTCTAATCAATGTTGAACTGACTTCAACTCTGTTACTTTAATTTAGTAATAAATCATATACAACATTCTGTGTTGTGTTTTTATGAAGCATGCAATATTCAGTCTTGATAGAAATATTGTGGGCTCAGCAAGTTTCAAGTTTCTTAATATCTCTTTCAGTTCATATTCTCAGTTCAGATGTTGATTAAGCATTAGTGTTGTTTATAAGGCTAGGTTAAAAGGCCTGAGAGGTTGTGAACAGAAATATCCCTCCATAATACTGTTCAGTTTAATATATTTATGCAAAAACACATCTTTATACATCAGCATGTACATCTTACTTATTCAGTGAGTCTTATAAAAATATTTAATATTTCAATACCTGGATCAGAATTTAAATGTGCCTGTTCACATGAGCAGAGATTATATGAAGAATATTCCTGCCTTATTTTTAAACACACACACACACACACACACACTCACACACACACACACACACACACACACACACACACTTCTTTCCAATTTTACTTGATGTGGTCATTTGACCCCATAAATATGCCTTATTTTGAGCAAAGACTTTCTGTTTTTGCCAACAAAAAAGTGAAGACACCTTTCACTGGTAACAGCGGTCAGACCTCTGATTGTTTTGTTTTCCCTCTACAAGAACTACAGCCAAGCTGCCTTCACTTGATTTGTGGCATGTTTCCAATAAGGTGAGAGAATCGAATGCACTGGAACGTAGAAAGAATGTGCACCATCGTTGGATCCAATAAATTGGTTTGAAATGCAGTGGAGCTAGAATGAGAGGCATACTGCCACCAGCAAATATGCTGTTGCACTAGAAGCACAGACAGAATTTACCATGACCACAAGGAAACAGGTGTCTGATCTTGTTTTATAACACACGTAAATAACTAATAAAACAACGAAAAAAGTGAATATTTTTCTTAGACTTTCTGTTCATGTGCTTTAAGCCAAAAAAGTATCTTAAAAAATAACATCACACAGTTCCAGCATATATTTGTTGTTGTCAAATCATTAGAGAGGAATTAATCAAATCACATCAACAGGAATTAACAGGATGCACGTGGTCAGTTTTTACTGACAGGTTAATTTATATTTGTATGACAGATGATCATAAAATCATGTATTCCATCTGTTGCTGAACAATGTATATTTGTATATGCCTTTTAAAATATGTCTATGTCTACAAGTATGTTGACCACACATGTATGCTACACCGGCAGATAAAGCACCCTGCACACCATTTGGCAATTATTTTCAGCAGGCGCCTACATTACGTAGTGGGCTTTTTTGTTGGTATCATCAGGTTAAAAGCTAGCAGCAGCAAACAGCCAGTCTATTTTTAAGAGAAGGACAATACATAATGCACTTAAAGAACACAGACTTCTTTATCCCTCAGGGAGAGTCAGTAAACAAACTGCCATCTGAATACCCCTGAAGGGAGCTTTAATATCTGACCTGCAGCAGCCCTGCTCCTGACTGAACTGTCCATATAACTGAACATGGACAGCGACATTCTTTAGCATCTTGAAGACATGGCTTCTGCACATATACAAATTAGAAGTATATACAAAATTACTTGAAGTAGCACAGTGTATTACAAAGTAATCTTGTGACTTGCAGCATGACTGATGTCTCTGTTTTTCTGGGCTTGGTTGCATACTGGTGATTAGTGGGGAGAAAAGCAGGCAGGGTTGTTAAGCTGTCTGTGTGTAATGTTGTGAGACATAGTGTATACGGTGAGATGTACAGGCAGTGTGCATGTGAGAAGAAGTGTGAGAGAAAGAGGGAGAGAAAAGCACAGACATTAAATTAATTCACTGCTGTAAAAAGAAACTCAATTTCAGTAGCTCAGTTTTTGCTATATTTAAGTCTTACCCACAAGCTGTGTACATTTAACATCTATTTTATTTAAAACCACATTACTTCAAATGAGATAATAATAATAATAATAATAATAATAATAATAAAGTCGCTTTTAAAATAGGTTTTCTCATTATTGAAAGATTGCAATTTGGGACATGCTATTAGAGTGGTTATGGTACTCACACATGAAGCATACATTTGGCACATGTCTCACATTATGTCTGAGCACTACATTGGGAATCACAGCTTGGTAATCATGATTTTGTTTATATGATGCATAACCCCTAGAGGCATGTGGGTGCATCCTACCATTAGACAGACAAACATTGATGTGGCATTTTCTTTCATTTATTTTATGATCTGGTCTCTTCTCTTGTTTTGTGTAATTTCTTTGGAATTAAGAGTTTAATAAAGCAGTTGAACCAAGGGTCTGCAGTTCAGATGGTTTTTGTGATCATATTTGTACATTATTCCATTGTTTTACAAGTGTTCAGGGAAAATAAAACTGTATGGGGAAATGTGTGGCCCGTTGACAGATACAGTTTTAGTCTGGCCCCATTTGTAGCACACTTTTTTTTCTGAAATGAAGCCACATATAATATGGTACAGCAGCTTTTTGGGAAGTCATGGCATAGGACAGGAAATAAGGCCATAGTGGTCTTGACTTTCCATGCCTTTTGGCATTGCTGATCCATACTGTCACATGAAGCATTTTCAGGAATCTGTACTCATCTACATCCTGCTCTGCAGTACCTGCATGATGACTGTATAGTAAATAAATCATGTTGTGTACTCACCCAGAATCTTGTGAATGAATGTTAGATATTTTTGAACGTAAAAATGTTCCTTATGATTTTATTGAGACAAAAGTTAAGCCAAATATACTTTAAGTCTATACATTTGGACTTCTATTGTGCTTTCTGAGCACTTGGCGGTGTGTCTTTTTGAAAAACATAAATACATTCTTTAAGGTAAAATTTTATTAAGGGTTGCTATGAAGACATTGAGAGAAAAATTTAAATTGATTAAATAAAATGTCACTGTGATACTCTGGCATAAGGATCAAATTGTACTGAAGACCAAAATAAAGAATATATAGCATGTGCTAGCTATGCAATTGGAACATGCTTTACTACTGAGTCATTTTTAAGTGCAGTGCCTTACTTTCTATCCCATTAAGTCCCTTTATTCCTAGCAATGTGGCTTGAGATTTAGTGTTCGGCTTTGTTTGTCTGACATTGCCACGCTAATGTGTTGTTAGCTGCATGCCGCACAGTTGTGTGTTGGCAGCCGTGTTGTTAATTAAAAAGCAAGACACCATTCCTCCTTGTGCACACTTCAGTCCTCACAGTTCAGAGCTCTTTAATCATAGTGATAATTAATGCAAAACTGCCAGCACTTTCAGATGTAGCTAGTCTGGTGTCGGTTTTCTTATGATGTCTCTGTTTTTCAGCTCTCAATAGAAACCTGATCAACTTGAACATTTAAAAAAGTTCTCTGGAGCATTGGTCTTAGATGAAGTTATATTTATATTTTATATTTTAATAATATATCTTACAGATGTTATCAGTTAGAATTCATTGTTATGTTATGCTGACAACTAGGCTATGTACTTATGTAAAAATGTTAAAGGTTCAGAGGTTCTGTTGGAAGTAGAGCAGAGTTTTAGAATTGCACATTTATTTATATATTACACAAACAATATTTTCTTTTTTTAACTTTTAATGTGCTGGTTTCTCCTCTGCTGTTTAACATAAATGTTTTTAATTCATGTAAAGCCCAGAGCAAGTAAAATTAGGTGAGTTCCTTGTTCAGCACCTCACATTCATTTGCGAAAAACAGTCCTTAAAGCCCAGCTGTGTAGGTTTAATGAAACATTATTTCGTAAGCCTGTGATTTTACCCTCCGGTATTTCACTCTTGTGTAACAAGTGGAAAAACTTCCAAGAAAATCCACCAACAGTATTAGACCCGCTACTTAGTAAGAAAGGATCTTGTAAGTATACAATGAAACAACACTGCTTTCTTTATTGGTATATGGAACACTTCCGCTTCATCCTCTTGCCTGCCATCTCTCATTTTTCTTGTGAGACTGCAAACTGTCATCTGCACTGTATCTTTGGGGATATGGTAAACAAGGTCTGGATTGTCTCTTGGATGATATACTAACCTGTGATCCTGATTGTATCATCCTTTGGTCTTGACCATGTTGTCATTAAAATGACAACATTACATTTACAAAATGTAGCAGCACATCCAAAAGGATACCTCACTATGGCCACCTAGTTATGTCCTAATGCTGATTGGCTAAACACTGTAATGTTTACGTTTTTGTTCCAGTTGCCACAATTATCTATGATTACTGCACAGAGAGAAAAGAGTTCTCAGATGACCTGTCTGGATAAGCCAGAATACTACAATAAATAAAACAGCATAAATCAATCATGCATTATGGGCACTACACAATGACTGGAATGAGGCCTTAACAAGAAAGTAGAAAAAAATCAGTGTTAGAGGTTTATTTAAATGAAAAACATGTGTGTCCCCATTTCTAAGGACATTTCAAATCCAAGCAATTTTACGGTGAAAGCAAAGTCTTCAGATTTTTTTTATTGCCTGGTATCCTTTTCTCCTTGACAGAAATATATGTGTGGTAATTCCATAAGATGTAAAGGCAGTTAGAGAGAATTGGCTGACAGGCCAAAAAAATCATTATTGATCAGTTTCTCTTAACGCCAACAGAAATAAATATTTAGTTTTCATCTGAGATATTTAATACAGTTCTTCAGAGCTGATTACAGTGTTAGCATAAGCATGTTCATGCAACATTAATGAACGTTTTCGATGTGCACTTCACAAAAATTAAATGTGTGCACGTGTGTACATGGCTAACAGCACTATTCAGCCTCAGAATAACTGGAAAATCACCAGACTTATCTTTTCCATGTGAGGAAAATTTTCTGCAGTTGTATTTATGATACTCCACCATTTCTGTTTGCATTGTTCTATTCTTCAGAGCAGAGAATAGTGTATCTTCAAAGGGATGTCACCCACTCTTTATCGAAAAGAGCAAAAATGCCTCACGCTTCCACAGACACTAACAATGGCAGTGTTTCTACTTCAAAGTAATCTCAAATTCAATTTAAAAAAAGATTCCTCATAACCACCCTTCTCTCAAAACTCTGAAGGTAATGGAGCTACACAAATATACCTACAGACCTCTCAGATGTTTTTCAGCAAGGAGAATTGTGTACTAGTTTCAATAATTACATTACAAACTAAAATGGAACTATGTCATTAAGTCTTTTACCACAAAGTGGATATATTGTGAATTACCTGTTTGTGATAGGAAGTGGTCTTAATATTTCTGTTTACCCTGTAGTTTAATCTTATCATTTTTTAATTTCAGACAATTGGGCTTGTATTCTTTCTGTAGGGACTTAGTATACAAAATGGGAGTTTTGTGTTTCCTCATGGCTCAGCAAATAGATAAGAGTAAAAGTGAGGCGCATGATATTGTGTGTTGGCTGGCACAATCAGCAGGATCAGTTGGGGGCATACTCCATGATGCAACAGTGCCACCATGTGGGCACAAGGATGCACCCGCATTGTATCCGGGTGTGCTGGGTGTGCAGGCAGAATAAGAATAAGCATGTCCTTGAGTTATATTCTTGCAGATTTTGGCTTCAGGTAAGGGTAATAATGCCTTTTTTATTACTGAGCCACAGTAAGTCACAATGCAACTTTCAAATGGGACCCTGAAAGGAAGGTCAAAACAAAGAACCTATGGATGTTTTATATTTCCATGGAAGCCAATAACTTCTAAGCAAATAGTTTCCAATAATTAAATATGGATGATTTAATTAGAATTAAATTTCGGGTGATTTAAAATGCTAAACAAGTTCATTTCTTGCATTTAATTATTAAAATAGATTTCATTTTCAAGTATAATGGTTACAAGAACAATTTATCATTTAAAATGATCGAATGCCCTCTAAGTTATCTAATTTCACAAAATAGAAAAGAGATTTGAGTGCTGGAAACTAAAATAGGAACTAAAACCTGTTACAAATAAGACCCACACTTCTCCAGATGAACCTGCCTGGAACCTGGATAGCAAACAGTGCAAGAACAACACAGAGAAAAAATCATGTCTATTTTTTTATTAGCTCAAAGCAGGGGTAAATATGATTCGGCATGGCAGTGAGGAGATTTACTTGGAGTGGTGACAGTGATTGTGGTTTGTCAACCTTGCCACCGGGGGCGAAGCGGATGGTCAATCACTCTGGGATCATCCAGTCGCATACAGGGAACAAATACTATAAGACTTAACTGTCTAGCCGAAAACACAGTTGATAAAACGACATATTTAATAAACTAAACATCAGAAGCTAGACATTTTTCATCCAAGAACTTTGGAAGAGTGCCACCCCACCCCACCCCACTTATTCACCCCCAGAAACAGTTTCCCAGCTACATTCGGTCACAGTCACAGACCTCAATGTGTTAACGTGCTAATGGCAGCATTACCCTCTCTCATAGTCCCTGCACATTTAGCTTAAGACACCAGTTCAAATGCTTGAGGGAGACAAAAGGACAATACCTCATTTGTGAAAACTGATCTTCAGACTTCATCTACATTTTTTCATGACACATGCTACAAATGAATAATTTCAGTGCTGTTGCACTTTTTCCAGCATTGAATATTTAAGTATTGCATTATTTACTTCTTTCTGGTGGGGGTGGGAGACTTGATGCCTCTGGCAGAGGGGGATTTACCCGGTGGGGCGGGGCTAGGGGCTTTGGTGGCTGGGGTGGGGGGCGGGGCCTTGGCAGCGGGGGCTGGGATGATGATGGGTTGCTTGGGGGGAGTGATTCGCTTAGGTGATGGTACTGGTTTCACCTCGGGGATCTTGTCACCATGCTTGTAGACAGCTACAGTGATGTCCACTGACTCCCCTCCATACTTGTTGAGCACGCTCATGGTGTACTTGCCGGAGTCCTCCAAGCCCACACCTTTAATGGTGAGGCTAGCAAACTTGCCCGAGTCCATGGCAACTACATAGTGGTCATCAGGTTCCACCTCGTGGTCATTCTTGGACCAGGTGACCTGGGGTTTAGGGTCCCCACACACAGTGCAGGTGAGGCTGAGGGTCTGTATGAGGAGCAGAGCACAGGAGAGTCATCACTCAGACATAAATATCAACATTCTCCCCTAAGCTCTGGCCACCCAGGAGCTGTGGCTGATTTCCTGACAAACCCAGCCAAAGACTGTTTTTACCTTGAAGAAATACACTTCTTTCCCAAATCTGACATTTTACACTTAACAGTTTGTAAAATTATAATGTGAGGGTCTTTAAGCTGGCTTCCTTTATTTGACTTGGAGAACTGCTGCACAGTACTTGCTGGGATTAGTCACAGGTTTTATTATGGCCAGAGGCTAATAGAGAACCAACAGCTGTAGCAGGTCTTTAAGGTCATCTTACAAAGTGTTAGCAAATGAAGCTCACCCCTATTAAATGCAGCTATATTATTATTCCCTGCGGCCAATAAAAACACATAGTTCACCCCCAAATGCCTCTATTTAAGTATACACCAGTACATTTTGCTAATAAGGCTACATAAAATACATACGGTTTAGCGTTATTTGAGGCAATCAAGGGGGTTTAGATAATGTATAATTAAAAAAGCTAACGTGCAGACTGTACAGGTTTCCACTGCCGGGTGAAATGACAATCACAGAGAAATTTAAGAAGTAGGGTAACTGTATGATTCGACACTAGCCTGTGGCATTGGTACACTACACTTGTCTGAAGTGTAAGGTGAGTAGTATGTCGGGTGTCACAGTGTCTGTTTGGAAAGGGAAAAACCCTCAAGTGTCAGTGTTCTTCTCAGAGTAAGTTTGCATTGTTGTGAGGCAAAGGTGAGGCTTTGCCTGCTTTGTAACACATTCTCCCAGCTATCACCCCCAACGCTAGGCTCCATTGACTTGCCAACAATTGGTTGTGAGGGGAGGGACAAATTAAATTGATATAAAACAGCCATGAATGAATATTATGCCCCCCAACATAAGGCCCTACAGGAGCGAGGCTGTGACAGCAGCCTGTCCCATCTCTGGAGTAATTGGGATTTGAATGGTGTAAGAGGCACAGTGACAGTGTAGATTTGCAATGCAATTACTCCAGCATGGCAATAATTTGGATGATATGAAGGCCAGGACAAGGCTAAGACTGAATTAAACCAGACAAATATCTCTGGTGAGAGCATGTTTAGTTGTGTTACTGAGATGCTTTTATACCAGCATCTGCATGCACCTCATTCCCAACACTAATCTGACTTCCTGTGACTAAGAGCGCAGTGAACTTGCCTTGAGTAATAGAAATATCAAAAATAAATGAGGAGGCTTGGTGAATATTTCTTTCATCTGTTTTAGAGAGTCTCATAAATCCTGCTGTCAATTGTAACACATTTATGTATAAGTTAACCCTTAAACATGCTGTCATCAAAAGATCTCTAGCATCCTCACCCAAACGCATTTACAATAAGGTAAATAAATAAACTAAAAACATTTACTAAAAATCTTTATGAAGAGTAGCCATCTTTTCAATATTTGAAGCCAAAGCCCTGTTTTAACCATGCAAATCTTTTCACTGCTAATTTGTTTAATCAAAATCCAATACCAGGATTTATACTTGCATATTGAGAAGAGTTCTTGAATGTTTGTCAGTGAGAATTTATATAATAAATCATGAGAAATGATTTTGAATTTTGAATTGAATTTTGAATTGTATTTGGGCTTTAATATTGACAGGAGGGCAAGGTTCTATGAATTTTAAAGGGCATTCAAATGAAACAGCTTCATCTGTTCAAATTTTTATATGTGGCTTAACATCTAGCCAAGGTCTGTTCTGCCTTAACATGCATGCCGAACATATGCTCATCAGAGATGTGGAAAAATACAATGTTTGGGGTCTCAACTGGCACATGGGATAGGTGGTATGTCCACAACATATCACATAAAAGACCTGCTCATTATCTTCAGTTTGATTCCAGAATTCACTTGCAGCCATGATTTTGTTGTTCAGTAACAAGACTGCCAAATGTATGAATATTGCTGAAACATAGTACAGTAAACCCCCGTTATATCGCTGTTCACTTTTCGCGGTCCCAGTATTTCGCGGTTTTTTTTCTGTAAGGCCTATTAATTTTAATATCGCTTATATTTTCGCCATTTCGCGGCATTCCGCAGCATTATTCTATTGGTCTTGCTCTCTCTCAATATCTTTTGTGTTTAAATGTTTTTCTATTGTTTTAAAAGTGTGTTTAAAGACATTAAAATGCTTTTAAAAGTACCATAAAACTTATAATAACATCCCTAGGGTCTATTCAAATAGGGTATTTCTATTTTGCAGATTTTTACTTATCGCGGGTGGGTCTAGAATGTAACCCCCGCGATGGAGGGGGGTTTACTGTAAATTGATTCTTTCAATTGTTTTGAGGTTCATATTTGCAAATGGGATGGATGGTTTGCTGACATTAAGGGTCACATTTAGCACCTCAACCAATCAAACACTCTCTCTCTACCAAATAGAGACCTGTGCTTTAGTACACATACTGGAGTCAGACCCTAAGAATCTTAAATGGAACAGAGGTTTTTTCTCTTTAAGATGGCACCCGACACACAATCTACCCATGATTCTTTTTGCATCAAGAGACTCATCAAATATGCAAGTGTGTGTGTGTGTGTGTGTGTACACCAATCCACATAAAAACAGACAAAATGATATCTATTAATTCACATATGGATAATACAACTATAGCTCTTAAGTAATCGACTATCATATTTTTTTCCATTACATAATACGCATGATTGGTTTAAACACACATGACATTATCAGCAGAATTCTTACCTTGTGCTCCATAATAGTAACAACATCAGGCAGGCCACCAACCACTTTGCCACGGTCTGAGAATTTGAATATCATTGTTAATAACTGGAGTTAAATGACCTGAATGGCCACTGAACATCAGGTAAATCTGTGTCTGTGTGAAACTACTTACTCTTTTCTGCAAATGCCTCTGCCCTGCAAGATAAATAGAGCAACGGGTTGTCAATGAGCGCATCAGCATACTGTAGTGCTTAACATACAGGCCAATATGCTGCTCTGATGCTTTTCTATTTTGACAGTTGCCACCACATGGGGTGATTCAGCTGATAATCATGAACAAGGAGTGGCAAGAATTGGTAGTCTTACTTGAGTCTCAGGAATTCCGCATAGGCGTTGTCATAAGCTGCAATGGAAAGAGATGAAATTATAATATGCACACCATTCAAGTGTACTTAAAAAAGTCAATTGATGAAGTACAAGGGACCTAACCTACTTCTAATATAATTTATTTTTCCCACAGCAAAAACTGAATTTTAATGTGATATTAATGTGATTTTTGTCAGGATTTACAGAGACGAATGGCCAGTAACAGCTCTTCCTCAGCCTCGTCAGTGTTGCCACCCGGCAGATTGCATGACTCGTCACTGGCCAGGCCTTGATTCTGTTTGTCATCAAACAGTCTGTTGACTAACAGAAGTGGGAGCCAGGATTGCACCTTTGATATAGTGTTTCTCATTATTTCAGAGCAGAATTTGCTTGAAAAAGCTGTCACTGTGTGCACAGCTGTTGAGCAGCTATTTTCTATTCTGTTGTGATGCAAAGATCTGCCCAACAAATGTTTGACTGGGTGCCCAATATGTTAAACCTGTGATACAGAGCTGTAGTAAAGGCTGGTTATCAGCATCATTTCTCTAAAACTTGTCATTATCATCATCATCATCATCATCATCATCATCAAAGCCCAGCTGACCCAAATTTGAACTCATGTTACAGTCCATATCATAGGCTTAGGGAACAGGTGGGGAAATACTGCAGAAGTAAATGCTGAATATCCAGCTAGCAACTGCTTCAGAAGAGCACAGAAAATGGTGTGAGAAATCCTAAATCAAGTCACATATGCCCCATAAATTGTTAGCATGTGGGTAATCATTGCCACATCATTATCAAAAATAAAAATTTGTAAACATTTCTGTACATATTAAAACACATGTTTGCAAATGGAAAACCTGTAGTTTACAAACAGCTCATTTGTATCTAACAAATTAATAGACAATATGCACATTTCCCCTTCCCTGTTCAGTTGCTACCATGTCATCAAGCTTCCTGATAAATACACTTGAAGTATGTGGGCATATGTTAAACCAATGGCAAAAGCTGGAGATGTTTAGATACTATTCCTACAACACATATCTATGTTGTCTCTTCTCAAAAGATTTTTTGGCTTTAGTTTGAATTTTGTATGCTTCATTGTGCCAAGAGATGCATAAGGCCTACAAGAGGGGCCTCCATCTTTTTCTGTCCTGAGTTAATTTTATAACACTGGGCTTTGTTTAAAAATATGTAGTGACTGTAGTCTTGCACTGCACTCTAAGATATGCTTACCTTGTCCTGAAAGTTCAAGGGTGTGAGTATATGATTTCTCTGCATCAAAAATTTCAACAGTGTACACGCCCTTGTCTTTGTCAGTAGGCTCCACGATCTCAACACTGGCCATGTGAGGTGTTCCTCCAACCCTCAGCCGCTCTGATGCTGAGATCTTGGTTCCCCTTCAAGAAAAAGGTTTTTTAGTACTACAGCAGTTCTACCCCTCTGTAAATGCAAACTCATTTTAAGAAAAGCAACACTAAGGAGTA
The DNA here is from genome assembly GCA_019788955.1 of Albula glossodonta. Taxonomy (NCBI): domain Eukaryota; kingdom Metazoa; phylum Chordata; class Actinopteri; order Albuliformes; family Albulidae; genus Albula; species Albula glossodonta. The sequence goes on along the minus strand of JAFBMS010000020.1, from coordinate 7,176,254 downwards.
ACGTCAAGTGATTGATACATCATTTTGAGGGTAAATTCGATGTACTTCAGTTTCCTTGTTACTACACACCTTTTCCAGTCATTTTTAAAAGATGGATGTGAAGAAATTAGAGATAACACATGTATATATATATATATATATATATATATATATATATATATATGTGTGTTCCATTTGTATTACTGAACTGAGTACCTGTCTCCTGTTCCCCGTTTCCTTTTTAAAATTGTCACAGCAAATAGTCTCAAAATTACTTTGAATATTCAACATACACTTAATGATTAATGAAAGCCTCCTACTGGCATCCACAGGGGCTCAACGAAACAGCAGACACATCTGGGTAAAGATTGACAATGCCCTGCCTTTCTAATCTGAATGCTCCATTTGTGAAATTGCACTGGTAGGAAACCTGGCGCTCTCCATCAATGCAATCCGCACAGGAGGAATGTCCCTAGGGAGTCTTCTCAACACATTCAAGAAAGGATTATGTCAACCACGCATGTTAAATTTGGCCTGCATCACATTCAGAATGTCATTTCTGCCAATACCTACCCTGTACCCTAAGGGAGTTTTTGTCCCTCTATATAGGTATGAAGCTTTGTATTGAAATCACCTCAGGGCATAACATTAGGCAAATTGTAAGTCGGACTGAGTTGCTCTGCATCAGTGCTATAGTGTGAGGAGAGGCAGCCATGAATACCAGATGTTGCATTTTTGTCAATACCCTGTTAAAGCCTCATGTTAAAGCAGCATAATTTTAGACTTAATCTCAAATCATGTTTACATGCACAGTGCCTGTTGTGCCTTGGGACGCATTCTCGTGTGAATTTCATTTCCATATGAAATTTACATAATTTTTGTTCTCAGAAAAATGACTTAGAAAAAACAGCATAGGCTTACTTGTGTGACCAATTGATCTTCATCTCCTCTGTATAATATTTCATTTGGCTCTGCAGACGAATGCCTTCAGCAGTGGGATGGATCACCAGTTCACCAGACGAAGATCCTAGATAAAGACAAAAAAGCCATAGATTAACTTTAATATTTTGAAAAATATGTGTATAATTAGCACCACATCAAGATATCCTCGTCATTATTGCAGTTACTGAAACCAGGTCCAGGGCTGTGATTGTGGAGATGATAACCAGTATTGCTGCACAGAGAAATACAGATTTGTGGTGAATTCATTAATTCAGTAGATTTTTCAGTTTTCTAAAGGTGCAAAGTAATGGACTGCCCTTCTTGACAACGACAATGTTTGCTGTTTGATTATCAAGGTAAATTGTCGGTCTAGAAGAGGTATAACTCATGATTACAATAGAAATAATAAAATACATTACATTTGCAATTAAAACTGTATGATAAAATGTGCTTGTAATTGTAGAGCTGCATAAGAAAATCATATGTTTATAAAAGTATTTCACTGCTTAAGTCAGTTTATTATTTTTGCAGTAATTTCATGCATGAAATTGAGCTTTCATGGACAGCCATGTTGAAGTTCATGATTAAGCATAATATTGTTTCATCCACCGACAATCTGAATCTGAGTTTCTCATATTTCCAAGTTTTAGGACTGTTTGTCTTACTTGGGGTAGAACTGTCAGACTTCAATATAAATACTGAGTAAATATGAATTCTACATACAAATGTATCTTACAAAAATCAGTTTGGAATGAAATACATACCAGCAAGACGGGAAAGTTCATTGATGATATCATCAAACGCTGCAACAAAGAGGTTACAACAAAAAGACACTTTTACATTTGCATGTGTAGGAGACTTAAAATTAACAAAGAAAGATATCAGTGTTGTGACGAATAGTTATTCATGGTCATATAAAAGAAGTGATTTTTGCCAAAGAAAAATACCTTGGCCAGAAATGTCGATCTGAGACACATCCTTCCCTCGGTCATCACTGATGGTGGCTTTGTAAATGCCCTTGTCTTTCTTGGAAAACTGTAGAGAATACCACATTTAAAACCTGTATTCTGGTTGAAAAACCCAAATAATCTGTGGCCTGGGATAGTGTAAAGAAAGAGAAGCGCTCTTGTATCAATGCAGTAGCATAGTCATGCATACATTCAGTGAAAAGACATTTGAAAGGGTTTCTTCAGAGAACTTATACTTCTTTGCAGCATGGCTGTTGTTTAACAACTCTGCCTATAATAACCTAAACTCACCTTACTGACCCTCTTTGATGACTGTTTCATACCTGCCTGCTTTTCTGCTTTTGACTTCTGCTTGTTTGTCATGTCCTTTAGGTTTCTGACTTTGCCTGCTTGTTTTATTGACTTTGTTGCTTGGATTCTCTTTTAATACATGCACCATGCCTTCCTGGTTTTGACTTTTACCTGTACCCTGGTTACAATTTTTGGATTTTGGCTTGGCTGTTAATAAATTCTAGTTTATCATTATTCTATGTCTGTGTTTGGAGTCCCTCTCTGTTTCCTGGCACTATAATACCCTTTTTAATATTTAAAACATATATCAGCCTGTATATGGGACTAAAAGCAAACTCTATTCATTCACTCATTGCAGACACCCAAGTTCTAAGGACCATGGTTTCTACAGTTATACAAGCTTGGTAAACATCTGTTTGTTGATTTATTCAATTAATCCTGCTGTGGAAAGACTTACTAGAGAGAGAGGTAGCTTGCAGATTCCGGATGTTAAATTGGCTGGTACTTCTGGAACAATCTCGTCATCCTCCTTGAACCAATGAAACTCAGACTCTTTCTTGAGGTTAGCCACCTACAGATAAACATCAGAGTAAATATACAAACATAGTTGCAACCGTAAGTATACATAATTGTTCACTTTTAATACAGGTCACCATCTTCCAATAGCTATGGTGAACGTCATGTTTTATTACCTTACAGGCAAGTGAGACAGAGCAATCATCCCCAACTTGGACAGACAGAAACTCCATGAAGTGGGGACCTGGGAAATGTAAAGCATTTTAAGTAGATAATTAATACGATACGCAGATTGACAATCACCAATAAATTCAACACTTACCTGAAATCAAACATACATGTGAAATGTAAGAATGTGTTAACATAACAGTATACTTCATTCAACCATACATTTCTAAACAGGATATACATTATACATTATATTATAAGAACAAAGAAAAGGTGTACTCTCACAAATGATGGTAAATGAATTACATAAGAATGTGTTGCATGTGTTTTTAATACGCATGAATAGGGTGTTTTAAAAATGTAACAGCTTTAGTAATGTGCCTATGGAGTAATGCAGTCAATACAAATATTCTAATTTGAGGGAAACGTGAGTTTAATGGAATTTACTAGGCTAAATGTCAATAAGGTCTGCCAAAATCGTAGAATCCAAACCTGCAATTAAGTGCATTTTCCGCACCTCTCAGGCTTTCAACAGCGAGTTAAGTGGAAAATGCACTACCGCACAGGTCTGAATTGAGCCCTTAATATAGTTTACCAAGTTAATGGATCATCTCTGTGAGCTGTTTTGATTTTTCCAACAATCAATCAAATTTCCTAAAGCCATTCACAACGTCACACTTAAACACTTAAACACTACACAAAGTCAATTATCTGAGATTGAAGATTTGGTTTTGCTAGAAATGATACAACTGCAAGAAATGAAGAGATGGAAATAGAGGCAATGGTATATGCAGCTACTGAGGACAGAAATAAAAATGGAGGATGGGTGGATGGACTGACTCTCTGATGTTAATTCCAGCCCAGGTGCAATTTTATTTCTTGCTGTCTTCTTTGTCAAAACCTGGTTGATTTCATTTTAAAGGTAAAAGCCATTGACTCTGGGGCAAGTAATTGCACCATTATTGTTTGAAGACACTCTGTTGGAGATACATTTTCACACCATCTTTACGTTCTTGCTCTTCTTACTGACGAGACTGTTTCTACTGGTACCCTAGTGATGGAAAGGTGCGAGTGATCGGGTGGTCCATACTTGCAATCAAAGTGCTGTAGCAATGTTTATGGTTATCTCCATTTGCACAAGTACATTTCCTCTGATCTTGTGTGTGGTTTGGAATCCTGGATCCTGCATAGTTGGTCTTAGACTGCTCTGTATGTCTAGACCATGTTTAAATGATTTTGTAATTGGCTGCTTTGATGATGATGATGGTTGTGAAAATGATGGATGGTCTTGGTGGGCCCGTGTAGGTGTGGTTTCAAATGCTTGGATGCACTTGCTTGGGTGGGTTATGATCCTGATAGTCCATTCCAGCAGCTAGCTTCACACACGTTCTTGGATACTTGTGCTCTTATCTGTCTCATCTTCAATACTGTTGGTACTGTTAATATAATGGTATAATTCAGCTCTTGTTGGTGAATTCAGTTGTAGTTCATTCGATCTTGTTTCAATCTTGGTTGACCCCTTCCTGAACAATATGGTCAGAACCTACTCTACCATTTAAATCACATCAGAATCCAACTTTTTCTCCCCAGTGGTTGTTCATTGTTGGTGCAGTCACTGATGAATGTATCCGGCCATTAAGTGGGAGTTTTACTGTCACACACAATTCCATTTACTGTATTATACCTGAATGACTTTTCCCTCTTAGCTAACAGAGTTTCAGTGAACATTTCAAACATTTCAACTTTTCTAGTTACTGTTATTTTGGAAAGCCTTTCATTAGTAGTGTTAAAATTAGCACACATCTTCCTCTGCTCCCTGTGCCTGAAGTGGAGGAAGGAGGTGGGGGGCGGGGGGAGGCCCCTTCACCCTTTTAACCTTTGTCAGTCACACCTCAAATTTACATGGCTGAGAATAGAAAATGTTCTGACACCAGTGTAAGATGCCCTCTGCATTTCTGGCATGATAATAAAGCCTGCCATTCAAAAACCTCCTCAGGAACATTTTTTGACACATCAGTTCCACATACCTTACACTGGAAAGGCCCAATAAATTTACAGAATAACAAGCACCAACTATAACAGTTGACCAAACCAACAATCCTTGACAGTTGAATGTATTACAATCTGTATGTAGCCAAGCCGATTGAATTTAGCCAAGCTTGTTTAAATACAATAAAGTCAGAATGGCTGAACAGCTTGTTGCTAATGATTAAGTGAAATTAACAAGAATACTATTTATACACAGCAATGTTTATGTTACCTCTGGGTCCAGAGAATAGAATGTATCTGCAGCTTACCTGGGCTTATGAAGCCAGCACTTAAATTTAGTTACAGTTGAGTGTACAGCAGCAACCAGTGGTGTGTATGCGGCTTGCAGCATACTCCAGTCAGAGAATTAAATGTCTAAAAGTATAATAGCAGGGCATAGCAGCTCTTAACTATTTATCTACACTGCCGGTTTAGTCCTGGAGGTCTACTTCTGACTCTGTTTCCATTTCTCCCCAACAAAAATTAGTTTTTGGAATAATGGAGCAACAGGAAAATCACTGACATAATTAATGTGATGAAGTACAGGATAGCAGATATTTCAGTAGGGGTTTCAAATAAAAAAATTCAATGTAAACAGCAAAACATTGCTTTGCTTTAACTTTAAGCATCAGTGAGTTTGTGTTTCATGTCCAATGTACATACAATCTACACATCCTGACAGCCTGTATATGCCTGCAGCACTCCTTCTAATTGTTGCAGTTGACAGAAGGTGCCACTCATGCAAATAGTAATGGCTTAAACAACTCAACTGACTAGGGCTGGAGAATGCTGTCATATGCTATATGTCATTGCCCACCCTCCTTGAACTAATTGGTATTTTTAAATGTCTTTTGCCCATCCACCTTGGACTAATTGGTAGTGTGTAAATGTCCAAGAGAGGAACAGAACTGTGTGCTAGTCTTTAAGCTGCAACATGCTCACTCTAGCAGTTTGATTTTTTTCAACGATGGGTCACTATCAATATTGTGGTAAACCAAACAAAAGCTAAGTGGAGACAAGTGCCATGATTAAATTAGCAAGTGCTCATTTTTCTTCATGTTTGACAAATTACCTTTAAAAACTACTGAACTCATCCTATGATGTTTGTGGGAACACAAATTTATTTAAGAAGGAGAAATATGAATTGAATCCAGGAAAAGAAGTGGTGTGTTGTTTTAAACTAAGATCAGACTTTTGGCTTATTGAATGCATGGTATGTAGATGATTCTTACACATGTAGCCTTTAGATCCAAAACTTAAAATCAGGCCTATTTACAGCATACCATGTACACATAGACCCATGCTACTACAGGGGAGACATTATTGGCAAAACTAGAGGCATGTTAACTCACAGACCCTTGACAATATGTGCTGTAGCGGCTAATGCTTGCTTCAGCTGGAAGGCAGATGAGTTTCAGTGCACCTCTGCTCACCACGTTAGATGCTAGTCTGAAAAAAGGAGCACATGCTAGCAGATGCTCAGCTTCAGTCAACTATACACACACAGCAGCTAGGCAAAATTGAGTTATTGCAGTTTAGTAGTGAGTTATTGTTTGAGAGTGCATCACCAAAGCTATCCAGAGAGCAAGTGAAAGCATGATGTGCGGCCCATTGATAGAGTATGATACTGACAGCTGGACCTGCATGTTTGGGTTTGAATACAAAATATGTTTGCAGCACCTTGCTACGGTGCTGAAAGATGTGCTAATAACACATTATAAAGATTTGAAAGATTAAGCACAAATGTAAAGATTTGGAATTCTGCATTGATTGGGATTCAGCATTTTTAAAATATTACATTTTATTGCTTATTTAAATAGGCTTCTCTCGTTTTAAGCTATAAATTGTAGGTTTAAAAACCAATGGGCCCATCATGCACCAACCACATTTCCCATGACTCTCTGAAGCTTGATTATTACCAAAAAAATGCTCTTGGCAGAAAAAGCAGCACATAATTCAGCACATAATTTAATATGTAAATACATTAACCAGAGGAGTGGTTGCAGATGTGCCCGTGTCTCCTTACTGTGTTCTCAACAGAATCCCTAAAATGATAATTATGGAGGGTAGGGTTGATTTTTGATTTTGAAATTTTATTATCAATACAACGTAAACATATCCCACTTTTGACCTATTTTTAATTAGTTTGCTGGAAGTGATAATTACTGTTAGCAATAATACTAAGACAGGTGCTTTTGTCTAAAATTGAAAAATGGAATACAATTTTGGTTTGGAATAGCAATTTCCGTTTAAGGTTGAAACTGAAAAGATTAAAATGCTACTTATGAATTCCATGCAAATGCCTGTGCAGTTGATTCTGTGTCTCTGTGTACCATAGTCAGAGGTTCTACTGTGCTTCTAGGTTTTGTAGCCATTTGATAAATAAATGGCAAACATTGATATAATACTACAATACATACTTAATTATTATAAACAGTCTTTCACAAAATGGATGTAAATTACACATGCAAATAATTGATTGGATAATATTTAATTGGCAAGAAATATATAAACAACAAACCATCAGCCAATCATATCTGGCAAAACAAAATGTTCACATGCAAACACACATGACATTCTGAATTAATACTTTCACTGACGAAGCAAACATGAAATATAAAACCAAAACCCAATAGTTAGCTAAAATATATTTCAAACAAGCCCAACTCAGTTTAAAATTCTATGGCTTACTCGATGGAGAAATGACTAGCCAGCTTCAATTTTGTTCACCTAGGAAAATAACCTCCAGGTCCTACATGGGTCTTTCCCCATAACATCTTATAATTATATAAGTTATAAGTTGTGCATTCTTACTTTTCAATTGGCAGTGGCCACTGCATCTCCACTACCTCTGCTATCCAGTGTTAGTCTGTTGATCTGCAAGAACATGCTTTTTCAGACAGAAAAGCACAGTTTTATTTTATTCACATGCAAAACAATGAGGATAATATTTTGAAAGCACTTTGAATGAGCTACTTGATGAGTTCCGAGAAGTAAATGTTCATCAGAACATGTATCTTTTTTATGCACCACAGACATGTATGTGTATTTTTCTATGGTGAAATGCAAGGCTCAAACAACTTAAAAACAGCATAACAATACTGACTTATCCAATTATCTGGGTAAGTTGTATTGAGTACGTTCTGCTGTTTCAGAGTTTTCAACCAAAGCATAAAAACATGTCACAGCAGGACAAAGAGTGACTTCAAATGTCTTTATTATTGGCTTTTAGAACAGACGTGAAGATGCACAACATGGTAGAATCTTCAAATTATGAAAAAGTAGTATGATGCAAGCAAGGCTAACTGACAATTGTGCATGCACGTTTTAAAATGTGAAAATTGGTGTCATTTTAACATCTCCCCACAAACCAAAAAACATTAAACTATCAAATCTCAGATTGAATTACTGTTAGATACCGATTTTCAAGACTGAACTATACTAGTCAACTTAAATATTTCTTAGAATCCCTTTGTTGTACCAGCCTTGCTATAGCTATAATTGTATACCTAGTAGCTTTCCAAGTTATAAGTAATTTCATATATTTTAAGCTGACATCAGTTAGCTGCAGTTTATAGTTAATTGCAACATATTATGAAAGCCAAGTTATAATCCTGGGTTAATTAGCTCAAGAAATCATCTTTTGAGTGGAAACTCCAAGAGATGTCTGTTAACTCTTCCTTAGCACAGATGTAAAGCATTGAATATCCATATCAGTATTATGGATAATTCTCTATCCAGTTAAACTGTATAAAGGGGAGGCAAAAGCATAAATAAAAAAGTACAAAAAAAGCCTTATAACTGTTTTAACAATCTTACCCATTTAAGGATGTCACCATAGGCAATGGCGTAATGTACCATGATAGTATCTCGTTATGATTTATAATTAAAGGAAGCTTTTTGTTATTCTGTATAATTTTCATTATGAAGGTCTTTCTGTGAAATGAAGGATTCTCAAAGAGGCAAAGAGTTCCCACATGCTACAGTTTTAGAATGTGGGAACCAAAGCCTGGTCTTTCATTCACAATTTACTGAAATTGCTATAGGCTCATGGCAAGGTAGAATGTCTTGCTATGCTGCCAGCTCCATCACCGAGCCCAACAGGTGTATTTTGTGCAAATTTTTATGTTTTAAATAGCATAAAAAAGTAAAACTACTCATGGTGATTCCTTTTTAAACTGGCAAGATTGTTGATCTTTCCAAACAATAAAAAATCTTAAGAAACATTTCACAAACTTCACCACCTCATGAGCTGCTCTGCCACTAAGCTAGTTCTCATAAAACTTCTCTTTTCCTTTTGCCCTCCAAAGTTAAATATTTATATATATATATATATATATATATATATATATATATATATATATATATATATATATATATTTTTTTTTTTTTTTTTTTTTTTTTTTTTTGCTGTCGTTGTGAATATTGGTGGTAGTAAAGCTAACCTATATTTAATTTACAATAGGTATCAATCCCCAGTAAGCTTTTATTAATTTAGGTATGTGTACGTTTTAAGTTGTCCTTGTGACAAATTACTTCTACAAAATTGAATACTCATGCCCTGTTATAAAGCACTTCATAGCTACAGATATAGCAGTCTTTTATAAAATTATAAATGTATCTGGTTATTAGAGGTTTTTTAATATATTCATAGAATACTCAATCAGCATTTCACAGATCACTGAATTTGACTCAATTAAATGGAACTTTTTATTTGTATTTTCTTCACAAACACAATCTGGCAAGTTTAGCAGTTGCCAAAAATAACTGTGTTTGTAATTGTTTGTACATTTTTTTTTTTTAAACTGAAATGTTCAACAATGTATTTAAGCTACAATTTTAATCCTGGCCTTCACATCAGAGAAGGAAAAAGTGTTTTACTTTTTTGAAACCTGATTTCACCTATTTATTTCCCACCCCACATAGTAATACAGCAACTGGTCTAGTGCTTTCCAAGCAGATCAGTTTACAAAGTTAACTAATCAGTTCAGTTCAACTGTATCATCATGTGGATTAAAAATACAATGAAATTTGTGTGCTTCGACTCACATCTATGCCATGCACCATGGCTTGTGTGTATGACAGAACCAAGGTCTGGATAATTTGTCTTGATCACTACCAAGTAGTTAAACGCCACAGGTAATTTTTCATCACATACCAAAACAGTTTGGCAGGTTTATCGATCAACTATATTGACACATTGAATAAAAATCTAATATTTGTATTCATGAAATCCAGGCCCAAGTATGATTGCATGGTGTGAGCAGCCATAGTATTCTGGGGCACAGTCCAACACCTCCTCTAACCAAAGACAAAATACTAAAAGCGTACCTATAAGTCATAGCATATACATATTATCCTGTGTTTCTGGCAGGGCCCTTTGGATGTATGCATTTATGAGAAAATGTTATGCATTGGGACATGACGTCATTATTTAAATGCCTTTGTGTTATCTGGCATTGTCAAAAGCACCGTATTCACAACATTTTATGTTGTGGCATAACATCATTATGTACATGCAGTAATTTATTGTGGCACTTTATATAACAAACAATCTTTTTTGTTGCAGATAGAATTCTGATTTGATATTTGACATGTGGTGACATATTTATTCATAATTAGACTGGATTTTAATATACTGCATGGGTTTGTATTCTGAATTGAGCTATGTCCTACTCTGTGAGGTAATGCAGTTCAGTGTTAGTTATACTGAATTACATTACTTCACAGAGTAGTTTAGTTCAATGTTAGTTACATCTTAAACTCTGTCATTATAATTCTCAAAACTGAAGGAAAAACATATTTCTGTTTTGCAAAGGTATTATGTGATCAAATTTGGCCTATTCCTGTGAGATACCTTCTTTCACACGGATGTACTCCCGTCTCTGGTAGTCAGCCTCTGCAAGAGCTGCCTTGAAAGCTGTAAACAAAAGATATATATATATTTTTTTTTTAATCAGTACATAGGAACTAAAAGGATCAAAAACTGCTACAGAAAAAGTATGTAAAAGAGCAAAATTACCATCCCCAATTAGGACCAAAGAGGACTGGTTTTTGCCCTTCCCGTCTTGAATCTGGACAGTGTAAGTCCCTTCACTCTCCTCTGTGAAATGATCTTGGACCATCTCAATGATGCCAGTGGCCACATCATGGCTCATCTTGTGTTCCTGAAATCAAACAGCATTAAGACCATTTTAATAAATCTTTGCAAGTACAATAAATGCTTTGTGTCCAAAAACTCCTACCAAGGTACTTGTGAGCGAAAATCACTGGTAAAGGTAGTGAATTAGACCATACCATAAAAATCCATCCTTTTTATGTTACTTCCTGGCATGTTAATGTATTATAGGAACATCAAAATAGTTATAACAAAAATATTAATTATAGCAATCATTCATGTAACCTGGAAGACTATAAACCTAAAAAAATGAGTGCTATTCTAAAGCTTTGGTAATGACAGTGTGTGCCATCAGTTAAACAGCCCATGCAATAACGCAACGAGTAAACAGAACATCCTGTGCTTTTGTGCCTCAAGCAGGCTACATGTTTATGTTGACAGAAATTGCAAGCCTTTGGACACCATACCTCACTGCTAACAAGCTCTTTGTCGTTTACAAAGAATTTGTATGTCACGGCAGAGGAGATGCTCTCCGCCTGCAGCCAGAAACGCATGCGGCCTCTCTCTAGGATCTTATAGGCCAATTCAGTCTTCAGAGGAATGACTGGAGGAGAGAAGGAAGAAAATCATGACAAGCCATCCCTACCACAGACAGGAGGCCTCTGATCAAGAACCTTTACTCCTGTCAGTCAGCCTGAAAGGTTAGCTATCTCTCTTTTAGTGGTATTCCTCTCCTTCTGCCTGCCAAAGCTGAGTGTAAATTCGAGCAATAACACCGAGAAGCCCTTATTTTCACAGAGGTACAGTTTTTGAACATGGAGTTCTTACACCTCACTGTCAGTAGATGCACACTGTCAGAATACTGCAGAAGTGGTGCTGTGTGATAATGAGGTGATTACTGGTAACTCTGAAAGAAAACTATTGCTTGTTTTTGAGCCTGCTGCTTGCATCAAGGCAAGATATTACACATTTATTGTCCTGGATATAAATGTCCTATTTAAAAAGCCTCCAACTCACCTGAGTTGCAATGATCTCTGCAATGTTACTGTATTCCAGAAACACAGCACTGCGACCAGCACCCACTTACTCAAGCACCAAGAAACATCAACCTTTATCCCTCTGAACCACCAGTTCATCAGTAAGTCTGAATGGAAAAGAAACTTTCAAATAAAACTCACTTGGGTGACGGATGTCATAACTCTGAGCCAGCATTTTCTCCAGTTCTGAAAGGTAAAATTAACATAAACAAAATAACCCTCACTTTTGCAAGAATATTTTTTTTTAAATCAACACGAACCAATGACAACAACAATGACCAATTTTTCCCTCTAATGGCAATTTCATCAGTATAAATACAAAGTTATGTTTCAGCTGCAGTTGCAATAAACATATTTCCAAGCACTGTCAAAATACAGCTTTGTACAACTCTAAGAGGCCTACTGAGACCCGTGCCTTTTCAGTGTCTGTTCCTATTCTGACCTTCAACCTTTATGCATGCTTAGGAGATTTGCTCATTTGGGCATATTAAAATTTTAACTGTATTGTCCATTAGTATTACATCTTGAATCTGGTCTTGACAAATCATTTCTCAGTATATTTTAACCAGCTCAATCGGATATGAATGAAATCTTTTTGATTTAAATATATTAAGATAAATACCTTCATTTAACTGAACTACTCGGCTCTTACATGTAGATTGCGTTGCATGATTTTTCAGAATACAATTGCTGTATCTAATAACATATGATGAAGCTAATTAATTTTAGCATAAACTATCCAAAAATCTGGATAACTATTTCCGCAGAAAAAACACTGAGCGCCCTCAAGTCAAAATTCCCCCCTAAGTGTATGTCTTACCACTAAATCATATTATAAAAAAAAACCTATTTTAATGACCAACCTTCAGCTGCTATTACATAGCTGGAGGAGACGCCATTAGTGTGGGTGACAGAAACAGAAAAGGTTCCCACATCTTCTTTGTCTGGGTTCTGGAAAATAAGCTTGGAGCTGGAAAAAAATGAGGGATGGTTTTAAAAATTCCTCCAGAAGTCTACCTTTCATCTGTACTTATATTAATCTATAATGACTGTTTTACCATTACGACTGGTATTTTGCTCTGACCCTTCCACAGTGGACAGGGCCATCAGGCAGTATTTATTTATTGCTTACACAGAATTTAATGTATCCTTTTTTCCAATTTTGTTTTTGTTCCAACAATAAAAGATGGATTAACATGTATTTCTGCCTGTTCCCTGTCTGTAAGACTATAAACCCAACAATTTACACCTTGTAAACACAGCAACCCCCTGCGGTGTTACAATATGCTCTGGGTGAAATATTTCTGTTGCAATCCCCTTTTGTCTGATATGTCAAAGCTGTGTACAGAAGGCATTATGCTCACCAGTTCCCTTCAGTTTTGATGGTGATTCCTTTGGAAAAGTCAGTGATTTCTTTGTAGGATTTTTTCCAGATGAACTTTGAGTGCTCAGACATCTCACAGCTTTCAAATGACAAGTATATGTCACCTGTCTCTGCATCCACCCCACACTCAACCTCCTTTGCACCTGACAGAGAAAAAGGAGAAGAAGACATCAGGTTAACCAATTATGCCAGGTCTCATTTTACACAGTCCTGGCTATTTGCTTATATCTCATCTCAAGGTAGAACAGGAGTGGTGAGACTGCTCTCCGCTGGTCTCTTTCCATTGCTGAAGTAGCCCCCCTGAAAACCAAGTTCTACCTAAATCTGTGCAGAACAGCAATGCATTTCGACATTGTTACCTTACCTTTAAGATATGAATCCAAACACAAGGCACCTATTTGGTACATTTCAGTCAGCTTTGCAGTGTAGAACAGCTCTCCATCTTTATGAATTTCCATTTACTTACCAACATGTCCCACACCATTATTTCACATGGATTATAGTAAATGTAAACATTGTTTTGGATGCAATTAATATTTGCCATTAGTTATGTTGACTGGATTCATGCCAGAGCCACAGTGGATGTGAGAGTCAGTCTCATCACAGATCAGCCAGTACCTTCTAGGGCCTTGGCAACCACAGAATCAGAGGCCATAGAGGGGTTCCCCACTCCTTCTGCATTCTGAGCACGCACCCTGAAGACATAGGATTCACTTTCTTCAAGTTGAGTCACCTGAAAATCAGATGTGCTTCACTAAACAGTAACCTCATTGAAAAACTGGGGAGCATTCCATACAACAACACATTGATTGCATTCACAAAAGTCAACTGAAGGTGAAGCTGGGAGGAGGCCAAGACCAATATTAAACCATTCATCAAAGCCTTTTGTGTATGGACAGTAGACGATCAAAAAACCCAAAATGACCTACCATCTTTATAAATTTTTTTTTTTGCGTTTTCATTAGGGTTTACCTTTAGGTAGCGGTGGCTGACAGCAGTAGTGTTTACAGTGGTCCAGGTGTCTGATCCCTTCTTGGACATTTCCACAGTGTACCCAGTGATTTCACCATGGCCCTTGTACACTGGAGTCTTCCATTCCAGGACGACAGAGTCATTCCTGATCTCGCAGAAGGTCAGATCATAAGCTGGACCTGAAATTTATGTAAAGAATTTAATAATGCAGCCCTCAACAAAGCCATTTCTGTATCATACAGTATCTAATATTTGGCATTGTTTCAATGAAAATAAGTACATTAAAGTCCTTGCTTTCAGTTATAATTGTTTCAGTGCAACATAGGTGTTCAGCAACTCATTTTCAGGACGATTTCAGGACAATGATCAAACATTTTATTATATACATTTTATCAATTCAAAAATATGCATTTAGCACAGAGTCAGTTCATCACGCTACAGAAACTTTGTCATAAAGGGAGAATATAATAATCTTCATACATCGACTCCACTCCAGAGGATAATCATTATCATAACACAACTTGTTTAAATACTTGTCTCTGATTGGCTGGAAGGTATGCCTTAAGATAAACCTAAGATAATACGTGGTTCCTTGTGTTTTCATGTGATCACCTGGTGCTGGTGTGTCCCATGCCTCACAACGGAAAGGAGCGCTGGCCTCTGAGGGGTGCCCGACTCCAGCAATGCTTGCAGCATAAACCTGAAACTGATAGACCTTACCCTCCTTCAGATTCTCAACCTACAGGGCAGGGAGGAGGAACAGAGAATTCACTGTGAAATTGTCACCTCAGAGGTCATAACTTCACTTACTGAGCAGCATTCTTTGTAGTGGATTTCTACAGTGAATCAAGGGGAAAGAAAGGAAAGGTATTATGTTGGGTATTATTATCCTGCCCCCTGAAGATGCTGAGTATTAAAATGGCCTATCATTCACACCCTGAAGGCCTATGCTTTATATATCAGGGTCTGCCAGTAGGCTAAAGTGTGTTAAAGCTGACCCATCCCATTGTCTAGAATTACAAGCTGACAGTGGCAGTGCCACAGTTGTGACTAGCACATCATTCATTGCAGTTTTACCGACAGCATCAGTCGTACAGTATCTACAGTGCAACATATGCAGACCACAAACATCTGAGGAGTTATTCTTTTGTGCTGTGAGACAGGGTGTAAACTGCTGGCTATGGTGCATGCATGAAGACACTGGACAAACCCATTTCCATATCAGAAATGATTAATAAAAACAAGGTACCTTGAAGATTCTCTCCTTAATGGGGGGTATGTGAGTCTCCCTCCAGACGTGCTGTGATACCTCCTTCTTATCAACATAATAGTCTGTGACCTTGGCCCCACCGGTGTGCTTGGGGTGTTTCCAGTTGAGAATCATGGAGCTGCCATCACAGTGGAGGAGGGCAATGTCATAGGGAGGGGACGGTTTTTCTGAAATGCACAGGCACATTTTAATCAATTACTCTTTTCAACAGGTGCACTTTTTGACAGCCTAAACACAATAAAAATCAAAATAAAGTATAAACCTGAAAGCAAATACTGTACAATGCCATTGGTGAAATATTACCTATAGAAGTAATACATAAGTTAAAGCACTACATTTCTGCTTAAGTTAAAGTACAACAGTACCCTCTTTTAAATGTACTTTGAAAAGTACATCAAAAGTTAAATTACTGTGATGCCTAAAAAATTGGGTTTAGTGAGGGTGAGCGGCAGGTAAGCTGTGCTTTGGGATATATGTCATTTGAAAGTGTGTACCAGTCAGGTGGACTCTGGCTTGGGGGCATGTATTCTATGTGGGTCGTTACTCACTCAGAGCAGCTTGGACGGAGAGGGGGGACGACTCCTGAGACTCATCGCTGAGCCCCAGCTCATTAATTGCCTGCACCCGGAACAAATAGGTCTCTCCCGTGGTCAAACCATGAACCACAAACCTGACCAAAAAAACAAAATGCTCTGAGCACTACGACCTTGCTTCTCCTTCTATCTGACCACCATGCAGTACACCTGATGATTTACAGTGAGCAGTATCTGATGTTACCTGGAATGTTTGTGCAGTTTGTGATAACCTGCTCTGTTTGAGAGATTTATGGTTACCTTGTGTGTTTGTTTGGTTTGTGGTTGCAAGATAACCAGTCTTTGGATCCCTTCACACAGGAGTCAATATAATAACCAATCAGATTGTTGGGCTCTTTGGGTGGATCCCACTGGACAAGCACAGATGTTTTTGTGTGTCTGATGGCAATCACTTGACCTGGGGCTGAGGGAACACCTAAAGGAACAAAATATAGAATATTAGATGAAAAAGAAGGTCCTGCAATTCACCACAACACTATACATTCTGAATATTGAATATTAAACATGCTTGGGGTAACTAGACATTTGCCATGATTACATCAAATCTTGCATTCAGCTTTCACAATTAAATAAGACTCAATTTGCCATGTTCAATGGAAAATTGAGTCTTATGATGGCGATTGGATTTCTAATATTTAGATTAGCAATATTAGCTCTATTAACATATCAATACATTATTAATTAGAATTGTTCTGAGTGCTATGGTAATGTTTATTAGTAGCAATTAATAATTACCAGTGTTATAGTCTGAAGTGACTGGCATTCTCCAAAACTTTGCCTATCTGCTTCAAAAGCCATTGTCTATTTAAAAAAGCAGCATCTTATACATCAGCAAGCATGAGAAAGCAAGTATTATACTGTCAAGTGGTGAACCCACTCTTTCAGAACTCACCCCGCAGCTCCTGTGTCTTGATATTTGCAGAAGGGGGGGATGCATCGCTTGTGCCATACATGTTTGCTGCTAAAACACGGAACATGTACTCTTTCCCCTCTGCCAGGTCAAAAACAGCGTAGCGTGGTGACCTTACTGGCACCTGGGTATTCACCCTCTGCCAGCTCCCACTCTCTGCCAGACACTGGAGAAAATGACCTTGTGCTAATTAAAAACTCATTACAACACCAATAGCTAAGGGTACTGGGTCAAGAACAGTGGATTTAAATACATGTGTGCTACAGTTTGGTGTACAACAAACACTGAATCAATATTTTCTCCCATAATGCATTTAACATATTAACCTGCATTTAAGAGGTTGTAACATTAAAAATTCCTTCTGCAGCACATAGCAAACTAAGATTTTTCTTTCATTTGCATAAATTTGTGGTGATTCATTTGTGGAATCGTCCCATAAGGCTGAGCATGGAGGTGAACAGTGACGAACCTTCTCGATGTAATACCACATGGGTGCGCGTCCGTGGTATGCGGGTGGATCCCAGCTGAGCACCACATATGTTCGGTCCGTCTCCGAGGCATGAACATTGGCAGGGGCTCCCGGGGGATTCCCTTCGGCTGCAGGTAAGAGACATCAAAGTGAATTACCTTCACTTCACTGCATGAGAGCACAGTGACGATGATTCATTACCTCAACACTGTGTGACCTTTCACTCCTACTTCAGCAGCAGAAGAACAAACCATATACTTCAATGTTTACAATAAAGCCCTCCATGTTTCATCCGCATTGCCTCTTTTTTGCCTCAGCTTTGAAGGTGACTCTTGTGGTGTAAAGAGACAGCTTGCCTCAACTGGCTTAGCGGGTATTTGCCAGTCTGATACCAGCAAATTCAATCATTTAAATTTGAAAGCATCACAGATGGTTAGAAGTAAGCATTCAGATGTGACCCTCATCAAAAACTAATCAGCACCTCTCAGATGAGACCTAATTACAGGCAACATAATGATTGCTAATTATTGAAAGAGAAAATCATGAAAAGAAAAATTATAAAAGTGATAGCTGGTGATATAAACCCAAAACATACATTTATGTATGTCTTTGAAATCAACAATAAGCAATTAAAATGAGTTCTTTGTCTTTAATAAATGGTTTTCTTGTTTTAACACAATGCATACACCACTAACCACATTCAAAAAGAACTATAAATAAATATAAATCGGTTGAGTTTGTACAATTATTCTGGGTTTAAAGTGTGACATTAAACATGCTGTACCTTCCAGGTCATCATGGTAGGCCACAACATCAAGTTTCCCTCCCAGCCTCGTGGCTGTTATAAAGAAAAATAAATAGAGTCAGCATAATCTCTCACTTGAACAGTTTTGTCCTTTACTCTGTTAATTAACACAATGTTTTCATTTGTCACTTAGACAGATATGGGTCTTTCATTTCAGTGCATATTTTACATTGGTCAGGAAAAGTAATTTGTCTTTAAGGTCACTCACAATTATTTTATCTTAATTATGTTATGTATTTATTTATTACAATAATACAATCTGTGAGGAAGCCTATCCTAATGCATCATTAAAGCACACTATGTTGCATTAAGTGAATTTTTACATTGAAAAAAGCCAGCCAGACGTTATGATAATCTGCTGAATGTTCTTGTCCTCTTTGAGTTTTGGATTACAATCCTAGGAGCGGAGACATCATATATTATTGTTTGTACATAACATAAATAAACTGATTTCAAATTCCATTAAACCTGTTAAATGACAAATGACACAATGGAATGTATCACTTTGGTGCAATTATACATTTATGAATCACTCCTAGCATTAAGTGTATGACATTTATGCTACCTATAGAGTAGCTTCCCAGAAACATCATTTATTATATCTATTAAAACAAATGGTCTACAACTGCATAAAGAAAAGGCTAAGAACCAGTGCGGTGTTTTAACTGTACCCTTTCAGATATTCTCAGAGAAAGATGTGAACATTTTCTTCATTGAGACTAGACTGAATGGCTGACAAACATCAGATCTGAAAAAAATCCTTAAATTGAAAGAAATAACATTCTGGAGGCAAAAATGCTGAGTTTTCTCATAAATACAAAATATGTTTCAGATTATGTCCTGTCAGCAGAACAAAAGGGCATATGTGTAAATTAATTGAAAGTAAATTGTGTACTAGTTGCAGCAAGTATTTTTACACAGTCAATTGTCAATGTATGGCACTGTATGACAAGTCATGGAGTAGAGTTAGAGATCTTTAGGGTGTTTAAGTCCATACTTGATGTAGTGCTGGATATTCTATGGGCTATTGATAAATGACCAGCATAAACTGACTGAATGGCCAATTCACACAATTATGTATTCTTATGTTTTCAGCCACTTTGGCTGGAACTACTTCTTAGGCATACATTATAACGGTTTTCGATGCTGGTTGTAGGAAAGTAAATAAAACCCTCTCAACCAGTCCTGAGCATCGAATAGAGCTATGGTTTAAAAACAATAATGTTCATTGAAAAGAACAGGAACTTCAAGCCATCTAGGCTTAGGGCTCTGTTTACCTACTAGAGGAAGTGAACAGGATCCCAAGGGTCTCTAGATCTACTGCCTCCAAGCAAGCTTTTCCTTGTATTAACAACTCTATGTGTAGAAAATGTAGTAGATAACTATGAAATTTATATTTAGGTCATTCCCATTCTCATCAGATAGAAGCAACATTTGGAAACATGTTTAACTATGACTGATTTAAATAGTAATGTATTAAATCAGTGAAGCAACACTGATAATTTACGTGTACCTTGGAGCCTTTCGTATTCAGTGGGGTCAATGGCAGCGATGGGATCAGACATTCTGGACGGGCGGCTGATTCCATGGGCATTTACTGCCCGAACACGGAAGTAGTAAGAGTGACCCTCAAACAGGCCGGACACAGGGTATTTACAGATCTTAATAGGGGAGTCATTGCATTGCACCCAGTTCTCAGTCCCAACTTCACATCTACAAACAAAAACAAAAATAGTGGTGAGACTGAATACGGAAGTGTATAGCACCATTCTGTCAGAGCCAGTTTGACTCATGTTTTAGTTATCATACATCTTTAAATATGCGACAATGGTCTGATCACCTGTGAAGGCTTTTAAGCATTATGTCATGAACGGACATAAGGTATAGTGTGTAATCATTAACATTGTGATGTGCGTAATAGAAACTGGCTTAAATATAAAATATCTGATTTTGAAATGAACATGAATATTTCTTTTCTCCTTTTGTTCAAAGACTGATTTAACAACAACAATAACCTATCAACAAAGTATCCTTTAATTGGGCCCTCAGTGGTGGTATTGGGTGGTTTCCAGGACACAATGACATAATCTCTGTTGGCATCATGGATCTTTATGTCCATGGGGGCGCCTGGGGCCTCTGGGCAGGGGGGAGGCCCATCTGAAAAACAAGCACAAAGGGTAAAATCAGCACAAAGACTGCAGAGACAGACGGAGCTTACAATCTGCACTGAAGCTGTACAGAGAGACATGCCATAAACTTCACAAATACTGGGATCATAGTGATGTTGATTTTATACAGGTGACCTCAATTACTGCTCTGTATGCGGGCAGAAAACTGAGGACAGTGTTGAAGGACAGAAGACCTTGTACTAACAAACTTGACAGTATTTCAAAAAGATGGTTTTCAAATCAGAAAGAGCTTAGACTATCAAGTGAACTCCACATCATTTCAGAAACCAGTTGAACAAATCTGACAAATTAACAATATACTGAGGTATTAATTAATATCTCACTATATTCCAAAAGATGTTTACTGTATGAAAAAACATACAACATCTGGACATTCTTCATTGTGAATATTAACTGAATGCTATTCAGACATGTTTAAAAGCAATAGCAATGATTGTGCATTCTACCTGCTACAAAGACATATGCGCTGTGCTCAGCAGCACCCCCTTTAGTCACCATACGGAGGGTATACAGGCCCTCATCATCCTTGTTCAAGTGAGGAAGAGTCAGTGTGGCTACTCCACCTCCTGCCTCCATCTTTGCCCACTTGGATTCCTTCAACAGGTGCTCTGGAACGGAAAGGGGGATTTGATTCAGTTTGGCCCTTCTTGGAGAGATGTATTACTATAACTATAGAATTGCATGTAGAAAAAAGAGCATTAAATATGGACGGATATTTGCCTACATCAGTATGCTGAGTCTGTTTGTAGATGCCATGCTATGTACCAGCACATTATAAGTCTAAAACATTAAAAAAGATAGACACTCACTCAAAA
The DNA here is from genome assembly GCA_019788955.1 of Albula glossodonta. Taxonomy (NCBI): domain Eukaryota; kingdom Metazoa; phylum Chordata; class Actinopteri; order Albuliformes; family Albulidae; genus Albula; species Albula glossodonta. The sequence goes on along the minus strand of JAFBMS010000020.1, from coordinate 7,154,800 downwards.
TGGGATACATTTTTTAGGATTGAAATAAAACAAGGTTTTTTCTTTGTCATTTTTTAAATTCCCTGACAATCCAATGAGTGACAATCCAAAATGATTTATGCCATTTTAGAGGGTTTCTTTTCTTAAAGGCATTACCAATAAAATATTATCATTCAGCTCTTTCTCCTGTCCCCTATATTACCAGTTATGTTTGCATTGGACAATTATGATGCAACGACATGAGTCTGCTGTCTAGCTTTATTTGTTGAAATGATTTTCCATATAAACCCCATTACCTTGTCAGCTGACAGAAAATAACAGTCAGTTTGCACTGCCTTCTCACCATCTCTGAACCACTGGGCGTCAGGTTGCAGGTTGGCCAGGTAAGGGTTGATGATCATTTTGCAGGAAAGGCTGACCTTGTCCCCCTCGGTTCCAAAGGTTACATCAAAGGTTTCCAAGAAGGTAATGTCGATCTTTGTGTACTTTATTTCAGGCAACATGGGAACTGTAATAAAAGTTTATATAAAACAATAATAAAAATAATTCATGATTTAAGGTCTCATCTCAACATTCTAGGTTAAGTGGATATGTATGGCATCATGCAGTTTGATTTTCACAGTTATATGATCAATAATTCATTATATATATATGATATTTATAATAATTAATTATTATAAATAATAAATGAAAGGACACTTGCAAAGTTTCTATTTGGATGTGTTTGCATGTTCATTCAATGTCATTTTTGGTATGTTTCAAATGTAGGGTGAATTTCGAAAAAAATAAAGCATCTGAGATCAGAAGAAAAATCAATACCAACAGATGTATCAGTAACCAGTTCAGATTCCTCATCGTCTAAATAATAAAAATCAACATCAGTATCCAACCCAAACATGCAGTATTGATCTGGCTGTGGGGCTTTTGGTCAGCAGCCTCAATCTAAGCCTGGTCAGGGACAGCAGCAAGCACAGCAGTGTGATGTGTGCTGTACTTACTCTGGTAAGGAAGCCAAGCATAGAGACAGGACTCCTCTTCCCCTCTAAACCCTAGAAAGACACACAATTGCTCAATACAAACAGAGGCCTTCTATCCAACATACAACCTGTTTCAAATGCAGTAAATGTTATCATTTTAATTTTCCATAAGACTGCTGTGGTTCTGTGACAAGTATTTTTTAGTGCATCTACTTATGTAGCATTTATGAGGGTAATGTTCTATAATATGTCCTTTAAATAGTTTAGCACATGACTGAACTCTGTCATAGAACGAGTGATGGGGATCTTTGCTACAGACTCACGCTTGACAATGACAGAGGCCTGAGAGGAGGCCTGGCCATGCAGGTTACAGGCCACAGCCGTGTACTGGGCCGTATCATTGATCCCACACCTGCGGAGAGGAGAAGGTGCCACCTTAATAGGGAACATCCAAAGTATAGGAAGGATGCAAGCTGACGGGTTGCACACACCAAAGGGTTTAATGAAGAAAAGAACCAACATTCAATCAGATTAACCCCAATGCACCCTCAATGGTGAGGGAATGTTACAAACACATGCCAGCTTGATCTCAAGTGGAATCAACAAAATTGTTTCTGTTAATTACTAAAATAATGTATCAGCTCTCTAACCTCACCCTAAAATCTAAAAAATGAAAAAAAAAACATGGCTCATAATTTGTACAATACATATGACCTTCAAGTTTTTAAGAGCTCAGATGTAAAAGGACTAAATTCTTTGAGACCACAGGGGCTGCTGAAGCCATGCAGGAAAAGCCTGGCTCAGACATTCAGTGCATATTCAACATGTGAGGATCTTAGACATGAATGGCAAAAATCTCAAACTGCAAGGAGAGAGGAGAGCGCAGAGCAGAGAGCAGACACAGCAATGTGACCTTCATCTGCCGTGAGCTATTTTAAAGCACTTTACTGTTCTCTTCATCTCGTTAACGGCTAACCCACCACTCTTTCTTCATCCTGTTCTCTCTAAATTTCTGAGATACTGCTTCTGAGCATTGATGTTTTTTTATAAAGAGAAACATTTGAGTTGGGGAAGTGTATGGTGACTTGTGTGTGAAGTTCCACCGGGCGCCATGACGACATAGCAACTGAGAGATAATATGCTCTTTAAAGAGGTCAGGTCTCAGATGACATGGGGCTCAGCACTTCAGCAGGAACAGCTGAGGAGTCTCCAAGATTGGGGCGTAGCCGAGGTCAGGTCTGGACTAAATTGGAAAAGCTCCCCGTCTACGCCACGGCACGTGGCCGCCTTTCATGGAGACCAATGTGTAAATGAAGTTTGCGCTAAATACAGTCCCTCTGAGCAGCCCTCAAGTACTCCAGGGCCTGCCTTGTAGAGGAGGTACATTGCTGGAAAAGTAGGGTGTACACTGAAAGGATACATTGACATAGTGTGGTCATACAAATTCAATTATGCAATGTAAGTGGCAAAAACAAGGTATTACATTATTTGAGCACTCATACTTTCACAAAAAAATTCTATTCACAGAGCTTTTACAGTTTTCCCCCGCTAAGCACGGGGGTTGGGTTACTAAAAACACAGAGGTGACTCTGATGGTGAAGTGAACTTTATATGGGGATAATAGGGTAAGGGGAATTTTTGTCAATGGTACAAATACATAATATTCTTTAAACCTGTATTACACATTACACTATTCTAAGTGCATACAAAATCATACAAAGTGCATACAAATGTTTGTAAGGTAAATGTAAAAACTCCAGTGGTTAAAGAATTGTGATTTTGTATGGCTCATGACTGTGATATAGGTGCAATAATCACATGAAGCATTAGCATCTGGAGGTGCAGCATAATTTTTTATGGGTTTTTCAGTTAGATGCAGTACCTGATAATCTCCAGACTGTGAATTCCAAAGTTTCCCTCCACATTGTACTTCCCTGCTGTGCTGACAAAGTCAATGAGAATGTCATCCTTATACCTGAAAAAAGAAACAACAGAGTTCAACAGTCCTTTTATTTCAGTTTTTCTGAACCATTCTCAAATTTGAGCTCAAAAAACAGTGAGTGTATTATTTCATTTCAGCAAAAAAAGTTATAAATTTTGTACGGTCTTTTAAAAGTATCAGGATTTCAAGTTAGAATGTGTTGATGACCCCTTAAATTACTTTTTTAAAAAAAAAACTTTAAGTACACTTGGGCAGCAGAGAAATATAAACAGCAATGCATACATGCAGATACAGGTACAAGGGAGGGGCACCTTTCAAGACAACAATGCCCCCATCCACAATGCACATGTAGTTATCAATGCAAATATAGTTGTTGCAGGACAGTTTCACTATTCACGTCCTCTCAATTAACAGTTATTATCCCAATCAAGCATTTAAAGTATATGCTGATGACAATGGCTGAAACAGAATTTTCAATTCAGATGTGTTTACTCAATTTTGTCTGGAAGAGCGGTTTCAGTGTTACACTACGGTAGCTGGCAGTGTATCATGATGTATGAAAGTTATATTCATACTGGGTGCACATGGTAGCCCTCCTCTTCAGTGAATTTAAATCTATTTTTTTTCACGTTCTGTACTTGAGGAACCAAAGTTCATTGTTTAAAATATATCTCCATGACATCATTTCCTTAGAAGAATGCGGTAGGTTTTATGTGACTCTTGATGTGAATCCTGGTGAGTGAATGGCAGCACAACAGTTGCAAAGTAGCTAAAACTGGTAATTCCAAGCTTGGTGTTACTCCAAATGGGAAATGTAAAAAAAACACATCTTTGGCAGTTCATTGAGACTGATGGGGAAGAGGCCAGGAGGCCCCTGAAAAACATGCACTCCTTCATGTATACAACTGCTGAACTTACATGGGGGTGCTTAATTGAATAGCTGTTTACATTTGGCACACCAAATAACTGCAGTCACAGAGATGAAAGTGATTGCAGGCTACATCATTTCTAGCCTATGCTGGATCCCCATTTCTTAGCAATGAAATCATACTTCACTGTTTCTTTTACATAGGGTATGTGTCACTTTTAAACCCCATCATGAAGCAAGAGCTTCAAATAATATACCTTTAGTTTTTGACTAGCCTGGAATTTTATAATGGTCCTACAAATTATCACAATTATCTCTCAGTGTGTGCCTGTATATCCTTATGTATTGCTTCACATGTATTGCTTGTGTGTGTACACATGAATTGCTTGTGTGTGTGTGTGTGTGTGTGTGTGTGTGTGTGTGTGTGTGTGTAGCATAGTACCTCTGGGCGAGCTGTCATAGATCTAAAGCATCCGTCCAACTTCAAAAGGACAGAGCTGGCTGACACAAAATTAGAGGGAAACCTCGGCAGGTGTGCTTGGCTCTCATTTTAGAGCAACGCGTTCTCTTTGAAAGTGCTTCCCTTTCAGTGGTTTGACAGTAAACTATGATCAAATTCCATTGAACACAACCACAGTACAACAGTAGTTTGGACCAGTAACACACAAAATACATTCCTGTAAGACACACATGATTGGATTGGATAGAGGCGCTGGATAATTTGGCCTTTTCTACAGAAAGCTCACCATTTGACAGTGGGGGTGGGGTACCCCTGCACGGTGCAGAACAGCTTCACTGGGGTGTTCTCGAAGACAGTGTGAGATCTGAGCCTCGCCAGAAATTGTGGACCCCTGATCATGGACTCCTCACGAATGTACTTCTCTGACACCTTCTTCTCCACCTGTCAGGAGCCAAGGATAAGGCACACTGAGGCCTGGATTCAATAAACATTTACTGGGACTCACAAACATATGGAAGAATTACTCATTTTTCTTCACAGCTCTCTGAGTTAATATTGGTGATTGATGAACTCACCATATAGTGTAAGTCAAAGTTAATAAAAATGTTACTTGAATCAAGGCCCAGAGTCCAGTGCTGGCAACAAAATGGCTGTTCATGGAAGGGCAGTACCACCAAGCACTAAATGTCAAACTAACGGCTTGTATCAGTAGATTATTTTCTTTATTTTAAATAGCTGACTGCAAATTGTCTGTGTTGCTGAATGGTATGCTTTTTCTAGGTTACACATTTGCAATTATTCACTTCCTACACAGTATCTAAAACTGTTTTCTGTTCCTTTCAATTTCTCAAAATGACTAAGCAGACAAAATTCCAGTAAAATAAGTGTATTGTAGCTTCCAGGCAGTTCTCCTTTTCTCAGAGAGCTGCATATATATGATCTTTGCAGACAACATAATGCTTCCTGCATGCTGTATCAGACAGAGACAGACAAAGGGGAATTTACCACTTCTTGAACTCTTTTCTCTGCTTTGTACTTGTAATCTAGGCCATCTTCCTCTGTGGAGCTACATATTTTGGGAGAGAGAGAATAGAGGAGAAAGAGTATATCAAAAAGAAATCCATAAACAAAATGCAACATATATCTCACTTCAGTGCAGCAGGATCTACATCAATACATTATATTTTATTCATAACCATTCGTATACAAACCCTGTTTTATGCATGAAACACAATGTGTACTGGCAATTGGAAACATTGCATATTACCTTGAGGTTTACATGAGCCATGTTTAAAATTAGCTTGAGGAATTTTAAATGCAGTCACCTTACAAATAACTATTCATTCTCAATTCTCAAATTGCTGAAATACAGCATTTAGAAATTCCTGCTTGAAATACATTAGTACATCACCACAACTAAATACTGTACCAGGAAATACCATTTAGAAATCATAATTTATTAGCAGAACTGCATTTTACCCATGGCTGATTTGTGAAAAAATGTATTAACAAAAGGAAACAAGGCATATGTGTATGTTTTTTTATCTTTTTGAAAAATGTTTTGTCTACAAACATTCCAAATAAGTATGAGTGAATGGTATAAAATAATATTTATTTTTATCTTTGACAAAAGTTCAGATTGGGTCTTTCAGCTTTTATACCTATAAAATTGCCAAAGTCCTGGAACATTACCTTTGCAGGTAGAAAGGTGATAAATACAAGTAGGTTCAGAGATTGTGATAATGGATTTCATGAATACAGCACTTTTCATCTTTTTTTGTGATCATCTGTTTATTATAGTTTTTCATACAATACAATGAACACACATGGAACTGTTTGGGCCAAAAATGTATCTAAGGTAAAACAAGTTAAATATAAACACAAATATATATGTACAATAAAATAAAATAAAATAAAATAAAATAGGGTGAAGAGAATGCAAAAAAAAAAAAACCCTCTCCATACATTAGGCCCTCATAACCTCATGAGCTGAAGCACTTCTTGTGTAATTGTCATCCAGAATTGTATTGTCTTTGGGCAGAACCTTTCATCTCAGGATAAGACTTTGAAGGAGGGGGTGGGGGTATCATATCAGCACCAACAATCTGAAGCACCCATCTGGGCAGCCATTTTGAACCAGAAACCTCATCCCAGCCCTACACCAGTTTAGGTTAGGAAGAGGCCTTTCAAATCAGGGGTTTTTGATGTCCAGACCAGAGTTAGGTAGAATACAGTGCCTATAGAAAACCATCACACCCTGTCAAAATCCTTACCTTTTGTCACATTACAGCCTGGAAATTAAAATGAATTAAATCAACCTTTTTCAAGCTGTATTTACACATTATAACCCTCAACATCAAAGTGAAAATAGCATTTAACAAAATTCTGAACAATCCTTAAAATTTAATTAGTGAAATACCTGTTTTGGATAAGTGATCAGCCCCCAAGAGTAACCATTATAAACTTGCTCAGGTACAACCAATCACCTTCCAGATCACACACCAGACTAACTGGCCCCCACCTGACATCAATTGTAGTGGTTTTGATTACTCCAGAATAAAACTGGCTGTTCCTTTAGAATTCCACTACTAGTAGTGCATGGCAATGCAAAGAATTATTGGAAAGTTTTTTTTCAAAGGGGGTCAGGGATAAAGTTGTGGAAGGCACAAGCTAGGAGAAGAATACAAAAAGATTTCAAGGGCTTTAACTATCCCTCCAAGTACACATTCAGTGCATTATTATTATTATTTTTTTTTTTAAATTTCGACTTTTCCCAGATTTTTCCCAACCAAACTTGTTGACTTCACTGCAGCACCTGCTCTGCCGGCTTTAAGAGGAGAGGCTGAGAACGTGACTCCTCCGATTCATGTGACAACAATTCTTGCTTCTATACACACTGTAGCCGCACCACTAATCGCACACTGCCAATGACATTGGAAAACGACATAATCAGTGTACCCTCAGTTCATGCCGCCACAGGTGCCTAGCAGGACCAGTGAGGGCGCTATGGCCAACAAATTTGGCTGGCTTACCCCCTATCATCCCCTGTGAGACTGGACCAATGGGGACCTCCAACCATGGCCTACAATGGCAAGACCGGGATTTGAGCCCCCGATCTCAGGGCTCCCAGGCAAATGTGAGCTGTGAGCCACCTGGAGGCCCCCGTTCAGGGCATTACTAAGAAGTGGAAAGTGTGTGGCTCCACTAACACCTTGACTAGACGTCCATCCCTCCAAACTGGATGAAGCTACCGGGAGGCCAATGGCAACTTTGAAGGCCTTACAAGTGACAAGTTTGAAGATTCTGGTGCCATGTGGCAAATGGTTTTAAGGTCAGATGAGACCAAGATTGAACTTTTTGGATTGAATTCCAAGCAATATGTTTGGCAAAAACCAAACACAGCACACCACCCAAAACACACCATACCTACTGTGAAGCCTGGTGGTGGCAACACTATTTTGTGGTGGTGTTTCTCTTCAGCAGGACTTGGCAATTGGTCAGGATTGAAGGGAAAATGGATGCTGCCAAGTACACCTAAAGTCTTGAGGAAAACCTGCAGTCCTCTGCTATACAGCTGAAGATGGGCAGCTCACCTTCCAGCACAACAACAACCCTAAACACACAGCCAAAAAAACAATGCGGTGGCTTAAGGATAGGACGGTGAATGTCCTTGAGAGGCCAAGTCAGAGCCCTGACATAAATCCAGTTGAAAATCTGTGGATGGACTTGAAGAGCACAGTCCATTGCCACTCACCATGAAATTTTACTGAACATGAACAATTCTGCAAGGAGTGGGCAAATATTCCCCAGTCTAGGTGCTCAAAGCTGGTAGAGACATATCCAAACAGACTGATGGCTGTAATTGGAGCAAAAGGTGTCTCTACAAGTATGAAATCAGGGGACTGATTACTTTTCCAAACCTGTTTTCTAGTTTTCAGAACTGCTGCCTTTTATAATTACTTGAATGTTGTAAGGCGAAATGTGTAAATAAAGCTGGAAAAAGATATTTTTATGGGTTTTGATTTCAGGCTAAAAGACAAAAAAGTGACTATTTTAAATGGGTATGATGATTTTCTACAGGTACTGTAGGCGAACAATACAGCAGGACCAAGAGAAACTCAATATTCTTTGTAATAAATGCCTTGGGATTTTATTGATCACAGTGAGTGTTGACCTCACATGTAATAAACACCCCCTCCTACTGTAGGGTCTTAAAGTCACTAAATGTGATCATTGGTTTTCTGCTTGGTTCCAAGGGGGCCCCCTACTGGTCCACCAACATATTCTTTTTTGTCCTCTAATTTTTCTCATTTTTGCCCTACTGGTCTACCATGATTTTTCAAGTAAGCTTGCATGAATATGTGAAAATGGATGTCCTGTTAGTTCACAACATCTTGGGAAGAGGTCATGCAATTAGATTAATTTACACTACACAGGTAACAAGATTTAATAAGCCCAAAAGTTACTTTGGGAGAGGTAACTACATATGCAACAAAAGCAAATATTCTATAATTGCACACAATCTATAAGGTGATGGCTGTCATAGAAGGCATCCTAACAATCATAAACCACAATGTAGAGAATGGGTGTTTTCCAGTTGTGTAAACATTTGTGAGTGTCAGACAGAAATATAATAAGTAACATAGCACCTATGTAGCAATGTCATTTTACAGTGTTCAAATGTAATTGACAATGACTTTGTCTCAGAAATTCCAGTGCACTGCGGCTATTGGTCTCCCATTCGAGGTGCATTGTACCTGGTTCTTAATGCTTTGATGTGTATGGACACACCAGTGTGTCCATATTATCCTTACCTGCCAATGGTAAGAATAATGGTACATCCACACATTTTCCTACTGTGTATTTTTAGCATAAGCAAAAGAACATCAGCTGTTGTTACTAAATTATTAAAAATGTTTGATTACAGATATTTCAAGCACATTAATGACTGTGTATGGTATCTGTGTATTCATTTTGAATTATTTAATAACAATAGCTGATGTGCTTTTGCCTTTGCTAAACATAAACAGTAAGAAAATGTGCAGATATACATACATCATGAATAGTGCTAATAAATTTATTTAATTTTCATGAAACAGTATACAAGAATAACTAGTGTTTCAACAAAACAAACAATATGACATTGATATGACAAACAGTGATTTTGAACTGCAAGTAACCATACCTACAATAAAATTTCAGTCCCGACAAGCATCTTACTCTGGGCAGACATCCAGTGCAACAGTAAGTAGTACATGAAGACTGAGACCAAAGCATGCAAGGTTGTTTGTGGCTAGAGGCATTTACATAATGACTCTTAGCTGATCACCCGGCAAGAGAAATGAAGAGACATGCAAATACTTCGGGCGCACACAAAATAACACCCATTGTTTAGGATCTTAGTAAGCTGACCCTTTAGTTTTTCCAGGAGGTCTCACATGAAAGTACTTTATGAGCTGTGTCTCAGCTTCAGCCATCCATCATGAAAAACTACAGCCACTGTAGTCTAAAAGGCATTATGCCTTTCACAGATTTGTATCACATTCTTAAACTGATATATGATTTATTTACTTTGAAATATGATATATGACTTATTTAGTTTGTCATGATATTGAAATATGAAATATTATTAGTTGATTTTTTCACTAGAAAATTGAGTTTTAAAAAAAATAACTGCTATTAATCACTTACCAATTATTTTCAAATTAAGGCTGCATTAAAAATTCAGATATAGGACACAGATGTTTCTGTTTCATATAATGTCTCTTTTCAGACTAATTACCAGCCAATCGGTGGCATGTGTTTCTGTGATATAGTGCAGAACACCAGGCCATAATTGTAATTGTTTTTCTGTGTTCAGTATGTCAACAAGATCATCATTGTTATATAACCAGGATAATGGGAAGAGTGAGTAAACATTGTCTTAGGTAGATTAGAAATTAGTAAATGTATCACAGCACATAACATGAATATTGAGGATTACATAAACCCATGAAAATATTAAAGAATGCTGCAATTGACATGTCAATTGCATACTTGATGAAACTGGGAAAGCAGAGTTTAGGACACATGTAATAATTTCATGAATTACTCTAAATTACATTACATTATATTAAAGGACATTTGTTCGACGCTCTTAACCAGAGCGACTTACAAGGCAAAGTGCATAAGAATGGTACAAAAAGTGCAAATGTAACCCAAGAGAGGGGTAGAGTCCCAAGAGCCTAAGGTGATTGAATAGATTAGGACCCCCCCTACCAACCATCTAAAGAGAAAGTAAACAACAGCCTAGGTTAAAAACAAATCAGTTAAAACAAGAGCAATCAGGGTAGAGCCATTTACAAAGAGCAAGGGAGGGAGGGGAGAGATACAGCCTGAAGAGGTTATTTCCAAATGGCAAACCATGCACAATAAAAGGTAAGATAAATATAGATAAAATTAATTTTGAGAGATGAGCTGAATATCTTACCTTGCAGAGTATTCCTTGACTACATATCTAGCTTCACTGCTACGGTAATCGTGGCTGTAATGCTTGTGTTTCCGCTGATGAAATGGCAAAACTGTGGTTGCCATGGTATACAGACTTCAAAAAAACCTGTAAATTAACCCAGGAAAAAGATTTAAAACAATTTAAAAATACATGTTTTATATGAAATGTTGTGAGCGTAATTGACTTACATAATTTAATATTGTATGCTGTTTTGCTGTATATAACAGTATATATCAAGAAAATGAAATTCTTCACTCAAGCACATTGCCTCAATTAATTTTCAAATCAGGAGAATTAATAGTACTTTTTGGAATTCTTACAGCCATAAGCTATTTTGTGTAATGAGACTCTGATATAATGTAAATTCAGATGTTACTGAATATATGATATATGGCAAAGTAATTAAATCAATTTTTCAAATTATTTTTCAAACTTTATTTCAGTTTTCTACCCACTAGGTGCTTCCCCATTCTATATTTTTTCTTTCTTTTTTTTTTTTCTTTTTCTGTTTTTATTATGACACAATCATTCCCAGGCTTCAGTTAAAATGTAAATGTATTTGCAGACCTATCCAGGTGGCACAGTGCAAGTCAAAGACACCAAAGCCCCATTACTGTATATTTACCATGAATTTTGATCATAAAGTTCTCTGAAAATCGATCAATATAAATGAAAATAAACAAAATGCATTGATCTGGAGGGGATTGAAATGATTGTTCAGATTATTTTTAGATGTTAAACTGGACGCTTGCAAGACAGGTTAGTTCCTTTCTTGACACATTAGTCACAGGTTACTACATGCATTGCCCCTGCTAACATATAATACATGTGAAAATATCACATAGGCCTAATAAAATGTAGGACATGTCATTAAAAATAACATGCATAAACAACAAAAATCTGTGTCTGTATGAATGAGTGTACACTGTAGATATTATGCAGGTGGACTTTATACGAATAACACTGTGTGCCCTCTGAAAAACTGCACCAGTATCTTCACAGGGGTATGCTAAATCACTTTGCACTGCATACCATAAATGACAGCCTCTGAGCATTTGAAGATCACTTTGTCACTTTGCTGCATAATGGATTTTTTTAAAGCATAGCCTTGATTTTATTACTTTTCTAGCACCACATGTCATTAATATATATGCATTTTTTTCTTCATCCCTTTCTATGACAAGAAGATACACTCAAAAACAAGTGTTTAAAAAAAACTATGGATCACATGCGCAATCGGCTGATTATATTAGGCAAATAAGATCAAATAAAATAAGTAGAGTGAGCAATAAGGTTAATTGGTCATTTATGCATAAATTATTAATTTGATAATATATGCATAAATGTATGTTAACACGTCAGATTACTCTAATTACTTAATCAATGTTCATATTACATTCATTATAATCATGCAGGCTATCAGTTTTGCGGGAACTTACTGTTTTTTGTCTACATGAGGGGGTGGTGTAATAAGACGCACAAATACAGTTTTACCACCATTCAATTAGGTAGCCAAGTAACCACAATGCATTGCCACTGCCCATAGTTTGTTCTATCTTGTTATTTACGTACTTATTGTTAAATTCATCAAAAGTTTCACTGGTAAAATACTTGCTAATGTTCAAACTGATTTAGCCCAATACTGAACAAAGGAAACCCGACTTACCCCGTGAGATTAAAAGAGCGCAGAGCGGAGGAAGGTCGGCCTGAACCCGCTTGGGAATCACTAGCTGATGAAAACAAAAATATTACCCACAGGGAATGTGGCCCCACTCGCACCCCATTTAAGGATATGCATAGGCCTATATATAGCATTTGCATCAACTTTCTGCTTCATTTCTTACTTGCAGTAAAACACATCGCAAAGAGACAGAAGACACTGAATACTCTAAAAAGACGTGTAATATGCATGGCTTTTATGCAATAAACTTTTAAGTAAATTATCCATATCATAAATTGGAAGGAATATAGGGCCTGGTGAATGTATTGTCTGTGGACTTAAATCAATAAAAATAAAGCACATCTGGATTTCGGAGGTCACCAAAGGAAAGATCTACAAATTCTAGCGAATAGCCACGATGTCCAACCTCTGTAGCGTTTGCAGAATAATGTGACTAGAGAGGAAATGAAAGGTAACAGTACACTGTCTTAGGTTAATCAGGAGACAAAATAGTAGGCAACGCACTTATAGGTGGTTAATATTCAGCTGCATTTAAGGTAGCACTGTTCCTGTCCTAAAACCCTTTTTAGGTTCCTTGAGACAGCCGATATCGCCCCTCAGCTGAACACCTTCCAAATTCTATTTTTAACAGAGGATCGGATTTTCTTAAAGTTTGTAAAATGATACCATCGTACAGTAGCTCCACAAAAATAGTGTATCTTTTACATATATGTTTAATACATGGAAATAGGTAAATTAAATGACGTTTTTTCACCAGTTGAACTGTAGACTTTTTAGCTTCATTTTGTGTTTAAGTCGTACCTGTGGGTCCGGTAGGCGTATTTTGCAAGATATACAGTGTCACATTGCTCGCCAAGCGAAACATAGTAGCCTGCTGCAGGCACGTCTCTAAACGTTACTGCAGTCGTAATATGCTGTGAATTACAGACTAAACAATGTCTCACCTATGTAGCCAAATTAAAACTACAACGAAATTCCCATTGAACTTATCATTACACTACATTACAGGCATTTTATAGACTCTTATCCAGAAACTCAAAGTGCATGAAGCCGGGGACAAGAATGCTGAAGTACTAAAATGTGGTAAAAGTCCAATGCGTCACAGGGGATAGCGTGGACTAAACCCTATGGATGTCCCGTTGAAGAAACAGCAAATCGAAAACCAAAAGTAACAGCAGCAACAATCATAAAACAGCAAAATTATATTGCTGCAAGTAGGACTAAGGCTAACTTAGAGGAGCAGGAAAGGACAGAGGGAGCTGCGTCCAGAAGATATTATCAGTATTTTTTATGAAATAATCATAATAATCATAACATTATCACTATTAGCACAAAGGGAATGGTTGTATAGTACTCTAAACGTTAAGTTTTGCTTTTAAATTCTAATAAGATGGTAATCACGAGTGTGTCATCAAAATTATGTGGGGAAATGGGTAGTTTTCCTGCATGTTCCAGTTCGGATGATTTAACCCACTTCCTCAGCCTGGAGGTTTAACCAAAACCATCTAATACGTCAATGTCGTTTTATCAGCAATGACTAACAACATCCTAGTCATGTGAAGTAAATATGGTAATGTCACGTGAGTGTCCTTCAACTGTAGCTCAGAAGCACCGTCTGCGCAGACTCATTAGCTGCCAGGAAACAAACCCGTTTCAGACAGCCAACCGTAACTAAAGTTGTACACAAGCAGGGTTTTGCTATTATTGAGTCATGAAAGCCGGAATGAAGAAACAAAGGAACTAGTTAAAGCCATAAGAGTTCCCACCATACTAACATACTCAGTTAACTGCATAGGCTACAGGTAGTAACTTGTCTGGTGACAGCTACTTATTCACTTGACAGCAAAAGAAAATATAATACAGGAGGTAAGTAAGAGGTTTTCATTTTTACAAAATTCTACTTTTAAAAAAGTCTCTGCAATACAAAGATGTTTTAAGGTCTATTGTTTGCTGGTTCCCAACAATATACTTATTATCCTTGGTTTTTATGTTCGCTAGAGCTAGTCTTCTGCAACACAAGAGGCCACGATATTTGTGAAATAGTACCTGTTGCTGCAAAATATACATTCAGATATAACAGGAAACATAACCGTAGCAATTATTTCGCACTTACTGTGAATTTGTCTTCTATCTATCTTAACTTTGTTGAGTTCTGTGAATGTTGACGTTACCAATAGTTAGCTTGCTAGCAATGTTATGTGGAACATTTTGTGTGTAGTGTTGTTGACCGTTACGTATTGTGGAGCAGTTGTCATTGGGTTAATCTGTGAACTTGTTCTGCTTTGTAAAAAGGAAGATAAAAACATTTTGCAACATTTTGTTAAACGTCTGCCCAGTAAAGTAATTTGAGGAAGCTTTGTCTATGAAGGGACAGTGTGGGTGCGAGCTTTGTTCAACTCCAGAAAATTGAGCCCATGAGTCATTGATTTGGTACAATCAAATGTTGTGATGATAGGTAAGAACAACACCCTATATCCACACTGTCTCCCAAATAAAGCCGATACCTAGGGCATACAGACATTGCATGCGGATGCATCAGGGTTTATTGGTCTGAATCGGCCCTTTACTACATTACTAGCCATCACATTGTAAACGTGACGGGAATAATACCAACGTAATCAGCAGCTTTACCATTGATGAAACAGTCCCATGAAACACATTTCTGTACAATGTACATACCAAACTGAGGTGCCATTAACAGAAATATTGATTTGTATTTTCTTTATTCTTTTATTTGTTGTGTGTGTTCATTCTGCTTTCAACACCAAGGGCTGGATCATGAGATCATATACCCTTGTTGCCCTGTTGTGCCTGGGCTGTGGTCTTGGGGCGGCATCGTATAAACTCTTTGTGTAAGTTGTTTGTATGTTTATTTTATGTCCCACATTATGCACTTTTACAACTAATTTCTGACAAGCCTACTAACTGTGGTTAGACCTAACTATTGTGTTAATCAGGAAGTGCAATAGAACATAATAGCATGTTTGTGGCCTCTGCATGTTCAATGCAGTGCCTCTGGATATGTTTTCAAATGTGTCCAGTACATGCAGGCTTTTTTGTTTCATTTCAGACATGAGTGGAATAAGCTGATTCTGACTCACCACTGGCCTCAGACATTTTGCACTGTAAGAACAGGCTTTCTTCTCTCTTTCACATGCTAACCAGCACCTGGAATTTGCCCAGACTCCGATAAAGCTGAGTTATGTTTTAGTGCTGTAATGTTGCAATAAGCTTTGGTTGAAAAGGTTTAGAATAAATGGCACTTTTTTAAACTTCTTATTGAGTTTTTTTAGTATCTTATACACTCAACACAATCTAATCATTGAGAGCCATGTCTTTTTATTTTGACTAATTAAAATTGAAAATGCATTCATTTATGCAGCGATTTCCCTGTTGCCCAAATCTTTAAAATCATTTTTATGAAATTTCCAGGATGAACGGAAATATTTTTTAGACTACCCATGTATTGTGACTGTATTCCTGAATTACGTGTTGGCATGCACAGCGTTCTCCCAAAATGTTCTGTATCAAAACAGATCACATAAAATCAAATGTATTTGTTTAGTGCATTTAACATCAACACCTTTTGTAGCACCACTTTATGAAATTAGCTAAGTCATTTGACTTGGCTGCAAATGTAAATACATGAGAATGAAAGTAAAATTGTGCTTTTTTTTGTAGCAGCCAGCATATTCATGGTTTGACAAGTTGAAGTCTAATGTTTGTCTAATTTTAGATGGAGTCATGTCATACAGAGTTTGGCTACTGGACTTTGCATGGACTGTGGTAAGATTTTTAATAGATTTTCACCTTTGTGAGAGGAAAGTATAGATTAGAGGAAGTTTAGATTAAGTCAGCATATGATTTGTTATGGATTATTTTCTTAGGTAGAATAGGTGGTTATATCTGGAAAATAGATTCTTTACCAGTCTTGCAGATGCTTTCGTAAGTGGAATAATTTGTATATAGCAGGATACCACAAATCATAATGGTTGCATTGTGCTGTTGGTGTTTTGATGTTAATCTCTTTTAATTCAATGTTTTATAGGCCAGATAAAGGAGATATGTGCAATTCATCTTGGCATTTCAATGCAACTCTAATAGAGGTATCTATCAATTTCAGTACAATTTCCGCCCTGTATACTAGGTATTATCCAGCAAAAGCAATGAAAAGGGAACTGCACACACCACATGTGCACACATCTCACATTCATACGATGTGTGCACACCCACACACTGCCACATACACAAACACAAATAGTTGAGAAGACGGTTTAAGGTTTTCCATTGTGTAAAACACAATGTAGCAGTCATCTTTGAAAATGAGACCCACATGTACCGTCACCAAAATCTAGGCTATACAAAAAGAGCACAATTTTGAGTGTGTCCTTTCTTTGATTTATAATAATATGCAACTCTGGGTTGCCTGATTATACAGGACTTGATGCCACAGATGAAAAAGTTCTGGCCTGATCTTCTGCATTCTGGTCCTGCGACTTCCACTGTATTCTGGTGAGCATAGAGAACATTCTACCAACATAACATAATCCCCTCAGAGATTGGCATTATCTGCAGTTAGCCCTTATAAATGACTGAGTGAGTGAGAGCTCTTGTGGCAGCCTGTTATACCCCTCAGGTGCACAAGTTTGTATAGAACATGGTTGGTAACCTGAGGCAAATACAGTCACCATGTTTTAAAACAGAAAGAAAAACATGCTGGCTCCATTAAATCCACAAACTACTGTTTTATTGGGCTGATTTGTGTGCATGTGTGTTTGTATGTAGCCACCAAGACAGAGGCTAGAAGCCATTTTGAGGAATCTGGAAAAAAATATCAACAAATATTTATTTTCTTTATTTCAAGCATTTTTATGTCACAGCTCATAGTTTGTAGCAGCATATCATTCCAAAAGGTCTAGGTTTATGTCCTAGGATCTTGTTTTCACCAGCAGGTGGTTACCGATCATTAGATTCACAATATTGAAAAATGATATTTTAGATATATAGGAATGTTTCTAAAACGTTGCTTAACATGGTTTCCCACTATTTAAAATGTTTTAGCAATCTTGGAAAGAAACTGCTGACTCAACAGAAAAGAATTTCCTTAAGTGCCTGCTATGAGGAAAAATGTCATTGAATGAGAATGTGAATTTTCTAGCTAAATGGGCATCTTTTTTGTTCAAGAAGAGAACTCAATCAGTCTGTGGTTGTACACAGGACCTGAAATTTTAGAAAGTAATTGTTTAATACAGTGCATTCGTTTTTTACGCGAACTTAAAATACACGAATTCGCTTTAAAGCCCCTTGAAACACAGCAAAGGAAATTAGAAGAGGTATTTAAAGTAGTGTACAGCATTTATTTAGCAGAAACGTAATTATATACTGTACCATTTGCATTATCCAATATACCCTTTAACAATAAGATATCCACTCTCTCTCCCTCATAGATTCCCACGAGTTCTTGCTATTTCCACTCTCTTCACTTTTACTCACACAGACATACGCATGCAAACTCTAACACCACGCGGTTGAGCATCACACTCACTCTCACACACACTCTCTCTCTGTATAGTACGCAGAAGCTGTTTTGAAAAAGATATTCATCCATATTACGCGAGCGCGGAACGCATCTCGAGCATTTCCATTAATTTAAATGGGGATATTAGATTTGAATTACGCGATTTTGCTTTACGTAAGCTTTTTCAGGACCACATCTTCGCGCAAAATGCGAATGCACTGTATTGCATATTCTGCATGTGACACATTTACAGAACTCAAGATTAATTAAATGTGGCCATACATTAGATTGCACTTGGTTTGGTTTGGCTGTATAATTCTTTGTAAATAAATCCTTGTCCTTTTAATTGATGGATATTAAATTTTCCATACTGTAGTCCTTAAGTTTGCCTGCTGAGTTTGTTTTGACTCCTTCAGGAAACATGAGTGGATAAAACATGGAACATGTGCTGTGCAATCAGAGACCTTAGACACCGAGCATAAATATTTCAGCAAGGCCCTGGAGCTCTACAGCAAACTTGACCTGGATGGGTAGGCCAGCATTGTATTTGTTACATATGACTGTCACAACAAAGTATAATAGTTTTATTATTACTGTATACAGGTTATTATTACCTGTATACATGCTGCTTGATACCCATGAATGGTCATGTATATTGATATGGCTGAGGCTATATTCATAATAGTAAGAAATGTAGTTAGCATCCCCAACTTTTTGTGTACATTTTTAATGGCACTTGCTCCCATTGACATTGTATTGATACACGCAAGAGCAGAATAACTAGCCAAACAAGTTTAAATCATTTTATATGTAAATATTGCTGTACCTAGACATGATCTTTTTGGTTCCTGAGAATACGTATTGTTAAACCTGTGGACAGATTCTATTATGTTACCCAGGGTGTAATTAATCATTCGTTACTTTTGATTGCGTGGCTATGCAGGTCTTTGTCCTGTCAAGACATTTAAATTCCAGTGAATTTGCCAAACAACTGCAGTTTGTATTTTCAGCACACTGAAGACCCACAACATTGTGCCATCAGAAACATACTATATGGTAAGTCATTTACACAGACAAAGTGAACTTAACTACTTTTATAGTATGATTATGATTGAGAGACTTGCTTTCGCATGGTTTTTGTTTTGTTTGTTTTTTTTTTTTGGTTTTTTTTTTGGTAACCTACTCCCAACATTTAATAGAACGTTATAGAGGAACTCAGTTCTTGACTTTTATAAAATGTTTTGCTCTTAAGTTGCCTCTCTCACTCCAAAGCCTGTTTTCATAGTAAAATATAGAGACTTTTAGAATAATGTAAAGGCTTTGATAGATAGGCCAAGACATCAAAGGGGGTGGAGTTATTGGCTGCTGTGATTGGCAGTCAACAGCGGCAGTACTCATTTGGTTCATCCTGCCAGGGATGGAGTGGGTTAAAGTCAGTCTCTACCCTGTAGGGTGGGTGTAAGTTCAGTTAGCACTGCATTACTTCCACCTAACAACAGGCCAGTCAAATATAGGTTCACTCAATTAATACTAAATTGTGAGAAACCTGATAATGAATGACTGAAGTCATAATGGTGAAGCTGATTAATATAATGTAAACATTCAGTATTTGTTTAATTTGTACATATTATAAAACTTCTGTGAATTTTATTTATTTTAGTAGATGTATTGAACACTGTTTGCTAAACAGAAAAACAATTTTAACATGTTTTCCATTTTTTGGTGTATGTGTAATTTAGCTGGACGATATTGAAGGGGTCATCCAAAGCTTTTACAAAGTGAAACCGAAGATCCAATGTTACCACCCAAAAAAGGTAATACTCTTTTCATTTGATTTAAATATTTAAATATTGGTTGTATATTTGGATCACAGACAAGTATCCAAAAGAACTGATATTCCACTGTTGTTTGGTTTTAATAATGGAAGCATTTGCAACATGCTAATTGGTCACTCTGTATGGTATGCATCAAATCCTTGTGATTAGTAAAGCCAGTGAAAGCAGTTGCATTTGTTTGTTGAATTAGCTAGTTTAATTACAAAAGTGATGGCTACTGGAGTGTTGCATGGATTTTCAGTCTTAATTGCAATAGCCAAACCTTGATTCGACAGAAACTCAAACAGCTTTTTCTTCCATCTGCCAGTCATCTGCTGGTTTAAATGATTCTCTGGGTGTATAGGGCCATAAGTAGAAAGCTCTGTAAAAATGTCTTCAGTGGAGAAATATCTACTTTTGAGTTCCAAAGCAGCCCATAAACCCTTCCATAGAATACTGCCACTCAGAATATTCATATTCATCATGACTTTTGTTTTTAAATGAAAACAAGGGTAATTCACAATGAAGTGGTAAATAGCGAAGGGCTTATACAACAAGGTAAGTATGAAAGATATGTTCACTATAATAAAATAAAAAAGAAAAAGAATATAGCACAGTTACTTCACAATTGGCACGGTTTCAAATTTCATACATGTCACATGTCCCACAGACTTTTATTGGCTACATGTGATCATAGACATGGATGCAGCTACTGCTATTGCAGCACTCTTTTCGTTCTTTTTTTAACAAAATCTCCAGTGCCATGTACAACGGAAAAGGCCTTAGGATACTGTTTCTGTTTGTGAGTCTTCAGAGTTTGCAGGCTAGTTATAAGTGGGCATTTTGTAATGCAACCAGGCCCTAAGCTCTTACTAATATTTGATAGCTTAGATTCAGGAGATCCTTAACTTGGTGTTGCACATGTCAGCACAGGTCAAAGTGATAGGCCAAAGGGAAAGGATTAGGGCTGATTCAGAACTTATGACAAATTCCCCTGCATTTTGAATCTATAGAGCCCTCAGTGGCCATGACAGATTTGCATTATGCTGTTTTGTGTTTGTGTTACTGTACTTGGTATGTACCATCTTAAAAGAAGGGATGGGTTAATGAATTTAATATGAATAAGAGTAACAGCTACAAAAGAAGGAAAGATTTAAGACCTTGGTCCTTTTGGTTTAGCTTTGAATTAGTGTATCTGATGTTTGTGTAGATATATTTTTTATTATACATACTGGAGACCTTATAAGGAGCTTGATTCAAATTGGTGGGCACATAATCTGATTCCGAAGCATTTTAAACACAAAGAAGGTGTTTATGGGTAAAAAACACAAATGTGTATGAAACGTTATATTACATGTTCAGAAATGAACACTTTTGACCAAAAACTGTAAAAATTTAAATCATAAATCTTAACTTAAAGTTTGATAAACAGAGGCTTTTGTTTTTTTTTTTTTTTTGTTTTTTTTTTTTGTAGGGAGAACAGATCTTGGGGCAGATTGAGATTTGTTTCAGCAAAGACTATACACTTATGGACTGTCAGACATCAGAGGAGGACACCAGAAACCACCCTAATGACATCCTGAGCTTCCAACCCTATTCCAAAGCTGGCTTCATTGTGTGTGACAGGAACATAAAGGTTTACTACCCTCCTGTAAATGGAAAGCCTTAAAAACAGCAAATGAAATATTTCCTTTTAGTCTGTGCTTAGCCATTGAGTCCTTTAGTTGAAACTCCAGATACTGTAAAATGAAATTACATCTTTTTACTGTATGAATCAGGTTCCCTGATGTGCCGCATAATTCTGAGATTTTTTTTTTTTTTTTTTTGCTTTTAAATACCAGCAGAATTTGGGAGTTATCATGAATTTGATCATCTGACTACAAGAGTTCTGTCTTCTCTCTCTTTGCCCCTTTTCCTGACTTGATACTTAACTGAATACGATTAACTAGATAGTTTCATTTGAAGTGAATTTCATTTTTACTGTTTTGATTTATTTATTTCCCACATTGATTGACAAAATGCAGCTGTTGCATATAAGCAATGTAATCACAGGATGGTTAAAGCACCCGTGGAAAGGAATATGCACTTTGCCACTGTTGCACTCACACTTTCTTGCAATTAGTCAACCTTTCACCTTTTGGCCAGACAAAATCTGCCAGCATTGCAGGAACAGCATTGCCTGAATTATTTGTTGGGAAGTCTGTATGTACAGGTGTGGCATAACCCACTGGGCCATAAAATGTCATTAACAAAGAATGAATCTACCAGGGAAATTGAATCAGGTTGACCTTTTCATGCACTTTTGTTTAGTAATATTTGTAAATTACTGAACACAAACTATAATTGATTTTAAAAATGATTTTTGATAATGTTTTTAACTTCAGAGAGACGATCATATCTCATTGTGCTGTGCAGATAGTGAGGGAAATAGGTTTTCCACTGCAGTCATGCCCTGTAATTGGACTCTGGTTTACAGATACAGATCTTTGCCAGTATTCAAAGTTTTGAAATGACATTAAGACTCTTCAGCTTTGTTAGGTTGGTTTAATTTATGAACCTATAGCTGATGTTTAAATTGTGCTCAGTTCCTGACCTCACAAATACTTTGGTATTTTCAGTATCACATGGCCACACAAAGACTAACCGATTTTAAACATAAATGATTCCTTATGAGATATTTAGTGAGACCTACAGTTCATATTCAAAAGTTTAAGTACATCAGACTGGTTTCATTGTACTCTCCTGATTGTGGAATAATTTGGCAGCTGAAAATGTTTTTGTTTGCATGTATAGATTGTTTTGATCAATTTCCAGTAAAAGGAACATAACATTTTGAATGTTGTCTTTTAGTTCTGGTTAACTAGTTCATTGTTTAAGAATGTTTGAGTCCAGGTATGATCCAGGTTTTTTTTTTTTTTATTCTGTTACATAATCAGTCACTATAAATAGTTTGAGAAAACCGCTTAACAAGATTAGTATATCTAGTGAAGTTGTATACAATTTGGGGTTTTGTATTGTGTTCTATTTGAAATAAAATGTTTTCTAAACTTGAGTTTCTGTCTCATGAATACTTGTACACAAACATTGATTTGCAGTATAAAGTGTGAATGTTTCACTCTTTCTCTGGATGCGGTATCCCCATTTTTAATAGTGGTAGGGCCAGTCTGTTTAAATAATTCCCTTATGTCTTTAGCCTAGAGTGGGGATTCTGAAATGTTTTTTATCTAAAACCACATTTGTGACTACTCTGTCTCAAGGCCACCTCAGAAACATGGCTGACATGATACCCCACAGCAATTATAGGCAGCGGCTTAGTGGGTATTGAACATACTAACTCAGAGACACATGTCTACATTGTGATATGATCAGTCAAATGATGGATGTACATGACATTAAATGTAACTATTTAGAAAAGCATGTAGCAGTTCAAGTATTGCAAAGGTCACAATTGCAACAGACAGGGCTAATTTCATTTAGCAATCTAAAATGTGTCCTTTTTGTAATATGTATATATAAAACAATTTACAAAGGCAACCTTTTTTTCTGTAGGATTTCTTACAGACCCAGTGTTGTAGCTCCCTGTTTCAAAGTGGAATGATAATGGATAAAAGAATATGCACATGCAGAGATACACCACAAGGTGTCAGCAGGTGACACAGATGCAAGGTCATTTTCTGGATTGCTCACTGTATGAGGATGCATGGCACTATCTTTCTCTTTATCAACAAAACTGACATTTTTCGCTACCCACTATTTCTTTTTGAATCTGTCATCCTTACTTTGTCTATTGTAATCTTACTCCCTCTGCAGATTTTTGGACTGGCTTAGAAAATGAAACTGTTATTTATTAAGCTCAATAAATAAATAAAATCAATAAAATTTGATTTGTGTAATGACAACTTTGTAGTCCTACCCAGCATGCAGCATGCCATGAAGCATTACTGCAGAGTGAAGTGTCCCAGAGTCCACTCTCACCTCAGTGGCTAGAGAAGAGCTACACTTCCCTTAACATCCTGATGCTAATGATGAGAGATGCATTTTACAGGTGCAGTCAGAACAGGACATCTGTAATTGCAATGAGCATGCTGAGGTGAAGAAATCAAAGAGCTGCATTAATGCCATATTTCCAAAAGGGCTTTATTTAGAAGCCACTGAGAAAAGGTTTCATTTTGACGAATGTACATTAAAATTGTGTTTAATACATTATACATGTATTAATAGTTTCTTCATATGTATGATGCCTATTTTTAATGTCTTATAGTTCAGACTCTTGTCTTGAGACATGGCTGGGCCTGTGTATGCATACAGTATTATTAAATGGCATCTGAATTACATAACTGATATAAATACATGACTACAGTATATATGTTCATCCCATCCATTTTCAGTGTTCAACATTAAGTAATGCAATTGTGTACGTCACTGGGAGTTTAAAGGTGACTCTCAGTGCTGACACTGTACTGTCACAGTGAGCAATGTCACAATCTGAAGTGTTCTGCATGTACAATCGCATGAGTCAAACTGCCAACTCAGGGCAGTGTGTTAGAGTGGAGCTGTGTCAAAGCAGACCGTTGTCCCAAATGAAAGGTCCTGGCACAGTTTCTCTGCTCTGATGTGTTGCATTGTGTTCTGCACATGTGTCATGTGTGTCACAGTCTGCAGGGTATATTCACAGTAAGCGACTACCCAAATGTGTATTACAATCACAATGTCTGCCTTCATTCGGGACACAGATTTTATAATAAACAGATGGAATCTGGCTATTGTAGTGCACCTAATTACTGGCCAGCTCCTCAGTTCTCCTCATTCTCCTTACTTCCTGACTCCTGAGAGGTGAGAGAGTGTTCACTGATTATGTATCCCATTGCTATGTTCTATATTATTAATATTCATAGGCACTCAAGGACAAAATATCCATTGTTGCCTATTTTTGTTATTAATGACAAACCTTCATGAATATTCACATGATAAATCAGATTGGAATGCCTCAGTTTCAAGGGTAGAGAAACAAGTTGCTCTGTCAAGACAACGGTGCACAACAAGGGGTAATCCATTTTAGGGTTTCATGCCAGCTTCTAATTTTATTTATTCATTATTAAATTTGCCCAATAATTTATGTGATCTGACATTTTTTGATGAGGTCATTACTAAGAGCAGCAAAACTGTTTACTGCGGCCTGATATAGGGGGGACTATCAATGATGTATACAGTTGTCTCGGCAGACAGAATAAAAAGCTGGAACACTGACTGAAATTCCAAGGGACCCCTACATAGATAAGTAATGACTATGTTTAAGTACAGATGCAGATGACTCCAAGATATACATGATTTTACCTGCCAGAGGGGACTTAAACCCTCAGTCATACTACTCCAATTACTTGTTATGATTTATCAATTTGTCAGATACTCAGATCCCTTGTAACCTGAAAGGTCATTGTGGTAGGATATTTGAAGTTAATATCATTAATTCTGAAAATCCAAGGGCATTATGTGTGCAGAACAGAAAGATAGTTTGTAGGTGCTGCACAATGCCAAGGTAAGCATTCAGCCAATCTGATACAAGCTCACACATACTGCTAAAACCAGTGTTAAAGAGCCTCCCTTAATTCAATATCTTAGACAGTAACCCTAAGAGACAGGTGAGACCTACCACTGACATGGGGTGCAGTAGAACAGCATGATGCTATACTACATCAATGTGGGTTATGTTCTCTCACATATGCAATAATAAGTCAAGTCTGTTTAGCTTTAGTATGACTCTACTGCTATGTCCTTGACTTGTCTTCTTGATGATTTACCTCTGTCCACAAGAATGAAAGTCTGTTAAATCAAATGGATAATTGCGCTATTTACAGGCAGGGGCTCATGTTCCCATGTGAGAAAGCAGACAGAAATCCTCATATGCAGAAGTCCTGTTTGTATTATACAGTGTTATAGTGTATACAGTACACTTAGAATAAATGTGTCAGTTTGGAAGTGAAAAATAGTAGTAATAATAATAATAATAATACCAATCAACACAAAGGAAGTATAACAAATTCAAATGTAAAAGTTACACTTCTGTGAACTACGCTAAGTTCTAACTGTACAGTCTACCATTGTTTTGTTTTTGAAATCACATTTTTAACATGCAAGTCCCTCTTTTTTTTCTCTGCGATTTCAGCAAGCAATGTGTTGATATATGCTAAAATGTGCACGTGCCACAGGTCAGGTTGGAATGTTTCCAGAGAATCACACATCACACCCTCCAAACCCCAGAAGTGGATTTGCACAAAATGTCTGAATTAGCCAACACCAAGAAGACGGACCAGGGAGAGAAACGTTGGTTCAGGGTTTCTCACAAAAACAGACTCAATATGTTGCTTAGAGAGACCTGCTCTTTAACCTGTTGAGATTTTTATAGCTCAGCAGAGAACACATAATCTCAGCAGCTCAGCCCTCTTTAGATTTGTACAGCACTTTATATGCCTCACTGGTAATTAAGGAATACGTCCTGCTGAAAAATATTTTCTTGTGTCCCTTTTCCTTTTCTCTGCTGAGTGCCCTGCACCCCAAAGACAATGGGGTCGATGGGTAATGATGTACTCACATTTTTTGACAGAGATATGCATGGTCTGTAGAGCTTCCGGCAAGATAGGTTCCACTCAGCAATGGAGAGCGCAGTGTCAGGTCCAGCCAACCGGCTTTTAAGCCCTGTGGATTGATGGGAGCTGGTCCAGAGATAATGGTTATTGCTGAGAGCCATTCTGGCTGTCCTTGAAAGCCTTTTTTTCTTCTCTGCGTTTGCCACATCCGGGGCAAGAGGGGGTCCTGTGTTACTACCCTTCTGTCATTGTGAGGAAGAAAGAGTAAGAGGAGGTGAGTAGCAGAGAGATGGTAAACAGAGGTTAACAATGAGTTCTCTCTACACTGTGAATGGAGTGAGCAAGATTGGGCCAGTGAGTGGCAAGGTGAGCAGGCTGAGGCTTTTGAGCGGGGGGGCGTTATGCTCTGATATGGAGGCACTCTCTGTCGACAGTGCCTTTGCATCCTGGACTGAAGATGAAGGTCCATTTGATTCAAGCCAGGAACATCCCAACACACCACCTCTGTCTAAAGTAAGGACCACCTCAGCACACCACCTTGTCCATAATGAGGAACCAGAGGTATTGTGCTATCAGGGGATGGGAGGGCTGGCTGGCAGCATGCAGGTTGTACATTCATGCCTAAGTAATTGCAGTTAATAGTGAGCTAGCTGTATGCTTTTTTCATAAGAATGACTGATATACATAATTATAAGTATAAATCTACCTCTCTATTTTTCAAATAATATTTCCTAGAAAGCCTTGTGTCAGGTCATGCTTGTAGGTAACTTTTGCCTGGCAATGGTCTTGATATAGTGTGCATTCCATGAACTGTATATTTTGCCTCACCTGGTGAAAAATTACACTGTATCAAGGCATGAGCTCAAAATGAGGATGGTATATGTTATGATATGAGGTTTACTTTTACATTCTATAGAAAGACAGTTTCCCTCTTTAAAGCATTCGCATGAAATTGCATGTATAAGAAATTAACTGACATTAAGAATGTGAGAGACATGCATTGACAAAGATCCAGAAATATTATGAAATTTTCAGTCGAAATCTTGTGAATTTTGGTGAAACGTTCAGGCGTGGTGTGAATGTCATAAAACATTCATTTAGCTGACAGCAGTATATTTACCAGTTGATGGGAGACTGTGCAGTGATCAACCCTCAAATCCTCAGTTGAGGATGCAGGGATGTTAAACAATTCTGACCACTGCACTGGAACCTTCACTAAAAGCACATCTCCCTGACTGAGCCAGAAATATATAATGAGTGGCAGCTCACTAGCTGATCTGGAACATCCATTCATATATGTATAAAATGACCCCTTTGAAGCTGAGGCAGAGCATAACATTTTTAGGCCCTGCCAAAAATGTTGCCTCACATATAAGATAACCTTCTGTCATGCCCAGAATAATCAAAATATATAAATTTCCACTTGCTGGTGGTCATAATAGTATGTTTTACATTTCATTTTTTTTGACTCAATCAAACCCATTACCAACAGCTAAATAAAATACATCCTCTTTAAGCCATCTTATTGTTTATACCCGCTTTACTAAATATTACATTATCACTGAGCTTTAGCCTCTGATGATTAGTATATGATAATTTGGCATCAATTATTTAGGTATTCCTCTGAGTCATAACTTATTTATTACCAGATGAAAGAAATTAATGGGTTGGCAAGCAGATTTTCAGCTCTGCTCCTGTAAAACCTGAAATATGACACTGACATACATTCTGGAACACATAATCTCAACCATGCAGCATAACTCAGAGTCAGCACATTGGTTCCTTTATAACTGCTGCAGAAACACAAATAGACACTAGAATGCAGTGCTGAGCAACTATTACTGCTGTTTGTCAGTGTTCACTGTTCAACTGTTACAGGGAAGCTGATGCAGTCCCATGGAGGAAAATAATCCATTTAGCGGCCGTCAAGGAACACATCTTTAGTTTGTGATTGCATTGGAGCACACAGAGGCTCTTTAATGGGCTTTTAAGAGGTCCCTGTGGGCATGGACCGGATGCTCAGCAGTGAAGGTCAGCACATTTGGTCAGAGACATCTTCACAATGTCTGCACAAAGCACTGACCGGCCTTATGAATTCAGCCCCGGGCCCATTCTCCTAATGCCAAGCTGACACATAGTCTTCCATTCACCAGGGAATGTGACAGTACAAGACAACGGGTTGGGGTCAGAGGCTGGAGAAGGGTAAGGGGCAAAGGGAGAGGGAGCAGGCAATTCCGATGATGACTGAGACATTCCCAGCCCTGAGGAGAGATTATGATTTATGATATATGATTTTCAGCCAACCTTGCATCCCATGAGATAACTCTAAGGAGGGGAGCTAGATATCAGAGGTCAGACTTGGCACTAAAAAAAAGAAGAATCATGCTCCCTATTTCCCTCAGTACATTACTCACTCTAGCCATGCAGCGATGTAATCACTTTAAATGACAGCATCTGCTTGCTCATCACCCAGAGTGCTGTAGGACCATGCTGATAACAAAGGGTATTAAGCAGTCATGCCACTGCAGGTCAATAGGGGGGAGGCTGGAATTTTTACAATTAAAATTTTTTGATATTTTCACATAGTGCAGCCTCCTTTGTAGTTTTGTTGCAATTTTTACAAATTGCAACAAAATATTTTAAATTGTGATTTAGTAATTTCAAGAGTAGTTTTTGGTAGAGGGTTTTATTTTGGTGTTTTCCATTATGTTGCCTGCCCTTATACATGTGTGCTTTAATTTTTGGATCCACAGATATATAATAGATATTATTGCAGATCAAATAAAAGAGTGATACATAATTATTACAGAAACTAAGCTTGCAGTTACATTTCAATCTCAGTTTGATATGTCTAATAAATTATTTAATTGGGGTCAATATCTTAAAACACATATTTACAAGTGAGCATGAGCTAATTCACATATAAGTTATAAACATAATACATGTACAGATTTGTCTGTAACAAAAACCAAAGTACAGTAGATTAATTAATTTAAAAACTAGAAATATCTTAAGTCAATCATCTGATGAATTTTGATTTGTAGTTTTTTTTTTTTTCCGGAAGTTTTTACCTCAGCTCAGAAAAAGCGGACATCTATAGTGAAGCCCCTTATGCAATCAGCAGCTATTCGGGCTGTCTAATGTAGACAATATACTACAGAGAGCGCACAGCTGATCCATAGGGACCTGGGTGAGTTACATAATCCTCTTCTGGCAGGCTCACCAGCTTTCTTTCAATAAATTTCATTTGGATAATTGGCTCTGCATTGTCCATGATGTTGATGCATGTACATGCATTACATAAGTGCTTGTTTGCAAGGTCTCAGTTCCATTATTTGAATACATCTCCCCACACGCATACACTCCTCCCTTGAATGAATTTCCCATGTGCAACACACCAAAGCCTGTAATACTATTGCTGTTTCTGATTAGACAGTAATAATACTGAATTATAAGGAATCTGCCAAAGCTCTAACAATAACTCAAGCTCACTAAGCTACACAACACTTTGTCTTCCAGCTCTTTACTGTTGTGCTTCCCATGAATCATGTTTAGGTCTGATAATTTGTACTAACACATTACCTAGCTACCAGCAAGCAATGAAATACACCCCATTACCATTATGCTAATGGTATGAATGAATGCCTTTGCCCCATCCTAAGAGGACTGATCTGATAAAAATTTATGATGTCAACAATGCAGATATTCCAAAGCAATATTTTAGAGAATGGCAAGTACCTTTTTTAAAGCTGAAATTCCTATATATAATTTGAAGAGCTGATTCATCACTATTGAAATATGTTATAACAAAAAAATACTACATTGATGACTTTACCAGTGAAATATAAATGGTTTTATTGGGGGGAGCCTCAACACCATGACATTCCCAAGCCTGAGCAGTTAAATGATTAAACAAATTTTATCTCTCCTTGGGCATAGTTCATGGACCATGGTCAGCAGTTGGGTTTCACTTGGGATTTATACCTGCAACCTCTGGCCCAGACTCATCAAAGTAGGATAGAACTCTACTCACTACCCCAGTCTAAATTGCTTAGTGGTCCTTCTCTAAAATGAGTTCTCTTTTCTGCCCTCTGTTAGCCTGTGTTAGCCTATGGATCAGGGCAAGATCAGCCGGTGAGGCTGGGTCATCTCTTTCTAATTATAGTTAAGAACATTGGAACTCCTTTAGCTGCATTGCTCTGCCTGTATCTGCTAATCATGGCTACTCTTGCTAGGCCTCTCTTCTCCCCAATCTCTTACCTGCCCATGAAATTAAAAAGGAGGTCAGCACCAAGGTCTGGATTTTAGGGTGAGGCACTGATTATCTTCACAGAGCTATTTCAGTAACTGATCATGCACAAGTATTTAGGCATTGAGACTGTGATTGTTTATTCATGACTGCTACCAGGGGCCTGGTTATAGCTTCAACCTGTATATCTTAATTTTCCTAGTCTCAAAACAAGTTATGGCCCCTGGAACTATTTCTAAAAATACACATTTGACTGTAATTGAATAAATAAAAACTATTGTTCATGTTATGCAAAGTTATCTACTGTATGTACAGTGTGTAACATGTCAGAAGTGTCTACAGAAGGGATGAAACCAATTCTAATGGGTATAATATGTATTTAGTTGCTTATATCAATGATTATCATAAAACCTCTTTTGTACTACAAAGCTGCTCATGTAAGGTTACGTTAACAGTGACAATTGCGGTGCTCTGAAAAACCATGGTTTGATTTTGATTTGTCCATAAATTCATAAATTCAATAAGTAAATTGTAATTTCTTTCCTGACAAACACAATCAATAAAAACAATCACCAATTGGAGCTTGGTGTTTCGGAAGTACGTACCTTTATTTGTGAATTAATGGTAAGGACAGACTTGTGATTGAATTCAAGCTATGTGCAGAGAAATATGAATTCCCTGAGGGTTGATATATATATATATATATTTTTTTTTTTTTTTCATGGTTCAAGTTAGTTTGAAAACATACATTCAAAAATGCAAAATACATAAAAAAAATGTGTGGATGACATATAAATGCATGGAAGTAAAATAAGTATCTTACATTTATACATGGCAGAAAACAGCCTTGAACTGAGGAACCGAGATCAGAATCAAAACTGCCTTGAATGGAATAAGGACATTTCAGGCATGGCTCAGGAAAATGAAAATGAAAATGATAACTCAAACATTTTAACAACCATGAAATTTAAATTCTGACTGATAATGATCCTCCTAGTAGTGTCACTTGCAGATTCACATTTATAAATTCTGCATAATATCTACAGCATAAAAAAGGTTGTTCTGCATAATGTATTGTACAATTATGCTTGTCAAGTGTAGAAATTTCAGACTAGAAAATTGTTGGGAGCATATACAAAGTTTCAGCTGTAATTGTGTAGGTGATGCCAGCCTCCCAATCAATCTCAATTTCATAACACAAGATGTGCAGTAGGTCTGTTGCAAATGAGTTTTGCCTTGAGACAGGGCAGCTGTGTATAAGACTAATATCTCTCAGACCTGATTGACCCTCCCCTGCTGACATAATTTTAGCTTTCTCCGTTTCACTTACTACTGTTTATGCACACCTGGTGTTAGTGTTATAATAATAATAATAATAATAATATGCTGTATGATTGCCCCTCGATGTTCCTTGCCCATTGTACTGTAAGTGCTGTGTCGCTCATGTTCATACCTTCAAAGTTAAAGGAAAAGGGAAGTGCAGAAAAGTTTGCCGGCATGTGCCAGGACAGTTATTTCAACTTTAGTTTTACACAGTGATGCAGTGCTGCAGGACTGCTTACGGTAGTCTGCTGGTCTGGTAGTCTGCTGTGACTGCGTTTACACAGTGATGCGCGTGAGGACACTGCAGAGCTTCGCAGTTTCCCCTGTGAGGAGCTGGAATAGGTGAGAGGGGGAGCATATATTATATATGTTTATATATATATATATATATATATGCAGGAGGAGAAGTCGGAGCCGTTCACTCTCAAATCTTAGGTACGCAAGTTAGCGTTGTTAACGCGAGTTAGGGAGTGGGGATCACTGCTCACTCTGCAGCACCGCACTGTGCTGTATCAACGGGATGCGTGAACAGGAAAAACAGCACAGTATAGTAAACGCAGAGGATAGCAACATCACTGTCACGCCGGCGCTTAGTTACCACCTCCAGATCGAAGTCACGGGTAACGGAGAGAGATCAGTGAAGAGACGCTTGGCAGTCAGCCTTAATGGTTTGGTCCGTTGCGTGTTACTCGCTTTATAATTCAGCATTATGGATTAGCAAAAGGTGACAGGGAAGCAACAGTAAATCCCTATTGTTGTGCGCTGATCTGGATTAAACCGTGAGGAGACAAAGATTTGTCGCAGTTACAGGAACGCGGAAATTACTGACGATGGAAACGAACATGCGGAAATTTGCGGTTCGACGGTTCTTCTCTGTCTATATGCGCAAGAAGTCACGTTCCAAGAGCTCAAGTCTCTGTAAATTAGAGGTAAGTGTCACTTCTTTATTTTGTCTGGCGTTGCAGCTACTTTTACCTTGGCGTGGCACAGTACGTGTCAGTGATGCTTCATAAAGAGTTCATCTGTTTTGTCGGCATGAGCACAGGAATGCTGTGATTCATAGAGGTCGAATGAATTGCACCTTCTAAAACATTGTTTTTCTGCTAAATGCTCGTCTGTAGTATGGAATGTAAGATATGTAGAGCGGGAGACATGCTCATTGTATCAACGCAGAAAACTATTTTAGTTACAGCAAAAATGGTTACATTTTTGCATGACGAAGTGAGCGCATAAGTACATTCGCCTGTTCTATTAATTTTAATTCCACTTGCATGTAAACATCCTCTGTGATTTAGAGAACGTAAATAAATCGATTCTTCTTTCACAAACACGAGTAAAAGTGCATCTTATTTTACAAATCCGTGATCATCTTGGAAGGCTGCAACCAGTCATTAACCACTGGATACCACTGGATAAGCACTTAACCTCGTGGTGCAGCTACACTTGCAAAAGCCTCACATTCTTGATCAAGGTAACACATTTTAAGTGACTTGCCTGGATATTTCGTTAGTGATTCTCAGCTTGAAAACAGCAGTTCATCTGATAGTCTATGGAATGTGAAAAAAATGTTATTCAAATGAAAAATGTGACCATGAAACTAGATTGTTTATGGTACAGAAAGTACTGGCAAATCCAAAACATGCACAGTGGGGACACCAGAAAGCCCTCTTGAGGCATCATTGTCAGTGATGCTCTGGTGGTTAAGTTTTGGATATTCTGCTGAATATCCAAATCTCACTTTACAGCAATGATCAAGGCTGACATACCTGTCATTGCATATTACATTTCAGAACTTTAAAAAGTGGGTCAGATTCTCAGTTTGGCAGGTGCCTGGGTAATCAGGTACATCCCTTTGCAGGGAGAACTACAACATGCTCTGGGGAAAGGACTACTGCTACAGGTTTGAGATTTTCGAGAAGTTTTTCTGCTTTCATTCTGGAAATGTAAGTGATAGACACAAACAGGCACACCTGACAGCCACTGAAGATTTTTAGCTATTGACTGAACTGTATATACCTTGGTTACATAACATATGTCACGTTGTAGGGTTAGGGGGAAACATGTACATTGTTGCAGTTGTAGTCATGAATTGGGCATAGTAGAGTGTTGCTTAAAAGTAAAACTGAGATGTTATAGCAATTTTTCACATTTCAACATACATCCCACACCACACAACAAACATTATGTTAAGCAGAAGAAACATTAGGAACTTTGCTGTCAGGATGCACAAAACATTTGTTGTCATCCATCATATAAGGTAAAGCATTATAAAACAGGTGGCAACATATTTCTGAATTTTTCACAAGTTTTTTTCTGTTTCTGGCAGTTCCACAGCTTTGTCATGCTGTGTCATTTCCAGCTGTAGTGGCGAGTGGAAAATCTCAGCAGTGAATATCACACAAGCTCAGTGCATCTGGGGACGAACCCCTCTGGTGTGCCAACTGTAGGAATGGGCATTATATAATCAGTGAGCACTAGTACTTTATGTGATCCACACTCATTGGTGTGAAATATTAAGCTCCTAAGTTATTAAATTAATACATTGTAATATGAACATTTGCCTAAAATCTCCACTTGTGAATATTAACATGTGTATCACAATAATTCAGTAAATATATAATGCAGGTTTTGTGTCAAAATGTCACACTGGAATATGTTTTATACTGACATAGAAATAAACATGGTCTTATGTCATAAGCCATGGCAAAAATGACCATCAATGGCTCTTATGTTAGCAGTTCTAAATGCATATATAGTACACCGTGTAGTACTGATGCTGATCATAATAAACTATTTACTCTTTTCCACAATTTTCTTTAATTATGCCATATTGTATATTTTCAGAAATACATTCGGAGTGACTTCTGTACAACTGAAATGTCCATTACACTCTGTTCCAAAGCAAAGGTCAAGCAGTATGAAAAGGGAGATTAATCATTTCCAATGTTTCCATGATGTACAGTGTTCAGCTGTATCCATTGATTTTTCTATATTGCTGCATTGATCTTTTGGTGGCTTCCTTTTTAAAGGGTGTGAGATTGACCTCCCCCTCCTGGCAGGTTTTCTCCATGTACTCCATGTAGAAATTAGATTAAAACCCTCTCTGAATTATGGATTCCTATTTGGATGTCCTGTGTGTGGAAATTCAATGGAATAAACAATAAATGTGTATGGTAGCCCTCTGGAAAACCAAAGGGCAAGATCTGCTGGCCCCAGTCAGGTTCATGGTAGTCCATATAGGTCTATATATTATGTAGAAAAGAAAAAATAACTGTGCATGGGAAGTATCAACAGAGAAAGAATACCCTAATAATCTTAATAAAATATCTGTGTTTCGATTACTACGCATTTAGAAAGCTATATATTTTGATTTGTTTACATTCAAGTCTTTTGAAAATAAACAAAACTTTTCAATTACAGTTTATCATTTTGCATTACATTCATTACACATACTATAATTAAAAAAAAAAAAAAAAAAAATCCTCTTCATTGTCAGTCAATACAAATTTACTTATACAGTATCACTCAATAAAAATGCTAGGCTAGCTAGAAGGTACCCAAGCTTACACCTAGCCTACTCAAGCTACATTTAGCAAAACTGTCTCCACTTTTGGGCTCATCTTACATCATCACCATTCTCACTAAGGGGATATGTAATGATAATAGCATATTCATTTATGTAGTTAGCTGAACTGTATTTGACTTCATAGTAACTTAAACTAAGTTAGTTAGCTTTCAGCTTTGACTAGTCTGCTCTTTTCCTGTCTGATATCAGCACATTGCCTCTGGCAAATGTTTTTGCCATGCAGCAGAGAAAATGCTACAATAAACCCTGTAACTGGGTGTGAAGATTTTATTACATCCATGGACAGCACATTCAGATTTTAACCATGGCATGTTTACAGCTCATTAACTGAGATGATTTTATCAACTAGCTAGTTGGTCAAGGGAAGGTCAAGTGAACAGGTTACCAAGTTGTTGCTTGACATTTTGTTCCAATTATCACTAGCCTGCTGGCCAACAAACAAGCTGTAAATTGTTCTCTTGGCTTATTCAAGTTTTGATACACTATTGAGAAAAAATGTTGAGGTGGTTCAGTTTGTTGTATATAGTTTATATTTTTGTATTCTTACCTTTTGCATGATGTTACTTGCAACTTGTATTTTCTTCATGGCTAAAAATTGTATCCACTTTAAACTTGTGCACATGCTGTGCAACATCTTTGTATGTGACTGTGTTTAACAGAACAAATGAAACACACAAGCAACACAACTAAAAAACAGGAATGTGAAAAACAAATAAGAGGCAAGACATGTTTTTGAAATTCTTCAGTTAAGACCACAGGACACATTTTGTGTTGGAATGAAAATAAAAGTTTGCAGGGAGAACTCATGGTCTGCCAGGTTTTAATTTAATGAAATCTGGTACCTCAGAATATTTCCTTCCCAGGTGTCCAGGCTGCTTGTTTGTTCACCCCTTTAGCATCAATGTTTAATATCACATTATTATTCCATGCAGATCACTTTTGACCTGTCCTCATAAAATACACAACTAGGGCTTTAAGACAAATGCTTCAGTAAAGTCATGGGCCAAAGGTTTTATAGAAGCATAGAAGTATCACCTTGATTCTTTAAGTGGTTCTCCTCCCCCCAACGATAGAAAATCTATCAATATGACTTATATTTATATTTTGAACATGAATATGGTAACATACTGTATTTTGACCTTGCTTTCTGTTACCTGCAAAGACGGATGAGAAGATTATATGGGAGGAAAATAACTCTGTTCACATTCTAACAGTTTTCATCCTCAAACTGTAGCAGCCCTCAGGAAATATTTTCCTTTTACATCAAATTAGTTTGATTACAAAGATCATAAACAGCGAACCTTCATTCGCCACGCAAGCCATAACAGCTTCATTCCTCATTCCCTCGTTTGATTGCCTTTGCTATTTATGTTTTTATAGAAAACATTGAGTATGGAGACAGGTTAATTAAAAGTGAATATAAATGAAAACCCAGCACTACCACGAAAAAGATGTAATGTAAAAATTCCAAACGCTATATTAAGAATAAAGCCCATTGAGGTTACACTGAATCTAGGCCATAATTATGGTATAAGAAAGAGATTAATAAATTTTGCTTTTTAAACACAGAAAATTAAAATTTGCCTGAAAGAACACATCAGACTATATTTGACAGATTAATCATTCCCTAAAGGAAACATCTGCTGAGTTGTGCGCTGGTGGAGTTCTGATCTGTGCTGTAATGAGCTGTGGAGTGTTTTCTGCTTCCACTGGGAACTGCAAAAGAAAAAAACTTTCAGGCATGCCTCTGAATCTACAGCCATCCTCATCCAAAATGATAAGTAATATTCTCTGATTATAGCTGACCCTGTTTTGAGGGCACAAATGATGGTGCAATGTGCTGACGTTGTTAGTTGGCACCGTGTTTGTAATTTTGAGCAGTGCAGATGGATGAAAGTGACCGTTGCAGCAGTTCTACTCTTTTCATCCTACCTGCTCGTAGCAGCCATGATGATGGGGGGCAGGATCATTGATTTTTGAGCTTGGACTGGGCAAAGACAGTTACTTAGTACAGAAGTAATACAGAGTACAATGCTAATAGTCTTATCAATTCACAATTAAAACAAGGATGCAACACAACTCACATATATGTCAGTAGAATCAGAATAAGGAGAAAGAACATACACACACAGATACTACGTATGATAGCAATGGGGCCATCATCAGTCAGCAAAACTGAATGTAACAATGACAGTGCAATAATTCATCTGTAGTCCAACATAAATAGCAAAAAGCATATAAATGTAAATCCCATCTGTTTATTGCCACTCCATTGTTATATATGCCTTTTCAGTTGAAAACAACTGTGTATGTGTATTATGAAAAATTGATGTGTATTATTTGTGTGATCCAAACATCCAAATTTTAGTGGAGGTACCAATTTTTGATAATTTTGTATATTATGTTACATTATATGGAGTTATCAGCTCTGAAAGACTGAAGATTTTTGTTGAGGATCATTCCATTAGTTGTTCTGTTTGTTTTGTTTTTGGAGTGACAATAAAAGAGTAAAAAAGTGGATGTTTTGAACCATAACACAGCCTCATGCCTCATCTGCCTTGTATATTTATGAAATGGCAGTGCAAACTCTGTACGTTTCATCATTTGAATCATCATGACATTTGAGACAGAAAAAGGTCCTTTACGTACTCCCTTAATTGTACTTGTTTTAGATTTTGTAACAATGAATAGTTTTATGTTTGTGTGTGTTAAGATCAAGGGAAAATTTGCAATGAAGAATACTAAATTATCTTACATAATGTGAGGATTTCACAAGCCATTATCTTTGCAAACTCTTTGAGGTCAGCTTAATCCATTTCTCTAGTGTTATTATTCTCATTTGAAAGCATTTCTGTTCCCACCATCCTCTCTTACCTCATGCATGATCATAGCTCCATGATAAAACTTTAATCTGCACTGTTGCATGGTTTGTCCATTCCCTCATTGGATAGTCACATATAGTGTTCCTCGCTATCTGTATCCCATTTGGCATATAATACCATTTTAAGTATTTGGAGTACAGTACAGGAAAAACAAATAAGCTTGCATGATATTAATTATTTGGAGTAAATCCATTGTTCATCATTTTGTATCATTTTGTGATAATTGTGTTAAGTATGTTTGCAAAATTAGCTAGTCACTGTAAGACATCTGCTTAAATGATTTCATACCCCACAATACTCTATAGAAGTGAGTGATTCCATTTACAGATCAGATTTATGTGTTTGGTATCAGGGCTTTCACACGTTGCATTTCATTTGCAGATTGCGCAGAATTTGCAGTTGCAGGATGATGTCTTTTATGTTTGTTTTATATCTAAGTTAAATATCTATTTAATGTTTAAACAGATCTTGTTAAAATTAACTGCCCTGTAATTGAAACTCTGGAATGTGACATAAAAATAACACTACCACAACTACTCATCAAGGGAGGTTTTATAGTCATAGAGCAAACAGATTAATTCTTCAGGACAGCTGACAGGGAATGTATCTCTGCTGAAGCATAAAAACCAGAAAGGGTAGGAGTAATTGACAACAATTAGTAATACTCCCACAAACAGTGAGAAAAAGAGGGAATTACATTGGATCCAGATTGTGATTTATATGCTTGCAATTGTGTATTAACTCATGCTTCATAAGCAGAGGGTGACTGTGTTTTGCTTTTAGACTGGTGATCAAAAATGTGAGGAAAAGCAGTATAATTCAAATCAAGATCAGAGCAGGACATTTTATTTTATTCTAAATCAAAACATCAGTGCTTGTCCCAATATTTACAATCATAATAGTCCTAGCAAACATCTTACTCATGTCAACAAGTTTTTCATAACAGTACATATACCTACCATAATCATTAATGTTAGTTAAAAGTTGTAAAAAGACACAGAGTTTGATAAGCTACTGGTAGCTGGCTTTCTAGTGTGTGTGTGTGCATGAGTGTGAGCGTGCATGCATGTGTGTGTGTGAAGGCTCAGTAGTTTGGCAGTAAATCTCATCAACTAATGAATCAAAATTAGCCCTGAATGCTGACCTGTAATTCCCACTTGGAGGGTCATTCACATATAAAAAAATAGATAATAAAACAGCATTTAGGAACAAGCCATTACATTAATTCTGATACCACAACAATGCAAAGATAATGGCATTGAGTATAAAAGGTACAGTAGCAAAAATAATGCATCCAAACAATTTCTGAAATATTTTTGATCAGCTGCTAAAAGTTTCTGTGGGTAGGTGGTCAGGGGTAAAATTTGTGATGTCATACTATTATTTACTGGTTTCCGTGCTGACCATTATCCCATTAATCTATGTGGATGGAACGCTGGTACAGAAATTAAATGATACAGAATTAGTGAGTGTGTGTGTGTGTGTGTGTGTGTGTGTGTGTGTGTATATACTAACTAATCAACACTGTCACAAACAAGGACACCAGTACTTACCTCAAAATCTACTCACACACATTACCTTATTCATTTCAGAACCGGGCAAAGTTACTGAAAGCTTGGAGGAAGATTCTAAGGACCAATATGGAACTGAAATACTGAACTGAAAATTTTAGTGTCTGTAAATAAAATATAACATCATACATAAAGATACATAAATGTTTAATCTGTTTAACATAATAACTAAATTCAACAAAACATTTTCCAAACCAATTTGACATATTTTTAATTGTCATTGTAAAATATAGAAACACAGTATTTACAAATGTAGCAACAGATTCACAAACAGTTATAACTTTATACAGAACCAGTCTAGACGGAACTAGCACACTAATTTCAATCTGATATGAACCAGAACTGAACAAAAAAATTCAACAAGTCTAAATACGTACCAAGAGCTATTAATACTTACCTTGATTCCTCAAAGGTATTCCACACAAGAAACCCCACGTAAAGGTCAATTACAAGTATAAACAATAATTGAGCTTGATGGAGAGACAAATTTATGTAAATGGTCAACATTTGTAAGACAATACACATGAAGGGGCCTCCCACATCTTCTGCACCTGACCAGAGGGTCCTGACTGAGGCAGTGCACATCCACCTCAATAACCACTGCAGTCGAACACTCTCAGCTGTTCAGGAGCCATTGTTGCATCGGGGGATGAATTTTCACATGACAGTTCCCTGGGACAGTATTTGAGAACCACTGCACGGAGGATAAGTGCCTGTTTTCAATCAAGAGCACTGCATCATTAGAGCTGCGAATGAAGAGACACAAGAGAGGCAGCCGATGTGTATTTGTGTTTGGATAGATGCCATTTTTAGCATATTTTGGTTCTCTGATCATGGTTTCTCTCATTTCCATGAATATACAGTCAATTAATAATGGCAAAATTGAGGATTTGGAAAAAGTTGGAACTATCGTGTTTATCGTAATGTTTTTATAGTTAAAGCTCCAGATAGATTGCTACTTCATCTCCATGGTAAACTGACTGAAATATGTGACTTAACTAAAAATGTGACATAACTGTGGGAAGTTGTGGAATGCAAATGAGCTCTCAAAGGAGAGACCATTCTTTTAGAGATCAGCTTTCAGACATTTTAAAATTATTTTCCATCAGAAGGAAGTTTAATAAAACATTTGTGTTTGATGTAGTCTTTCACATCTATCATTATTTTGTGTGAATAATGCATTCAGAACACAAATATTATCTGTGATGTAATATCTAAAATGTCATGGGCTACAATTTAGCTGAATGCATTGTCCCACTATTAAAACTAAGTATTAATTAGACGTGTTGGCAAAGACATTACAAGCCAAGACTGGACTGCTGTAATTTCCATGCATTGCTATTTACCTTGGGAAAGCAGAGCATGAGTTTGTCTAACACATGATGAAGAACACGTAAGAATTTCTCAACAGTAGACCCATTACTCACTCATGTTCCAGAACACTTAGAACTGTTTTGCAGCATAGTAATAAGTACACCAGCTGGTGACCTATACATATTTCATGGTGAATGTAATCATTCAGATCTGTTTTAAATTTGGATATTTCACATATATTTTATTAGGGTATTGATTAATTATTAATTGGTAAGCAAACATTACCTCCATCCCCTCAGAGAATCATACCATCATTTACTTCCTACAATTCTGAGTGTGGGTCATGTTTGTTTTTAGAAAGTTACATACATGTTTATAAGATAAATATCGGCTAAGAATGCCACAATATGTATGTCTCATTTCATACGCTCAAAGCAACACAATGTAAGGAGCCCAATCTTAGTTCAACATCACTGCATCTGTTGCAGCTAATTGGGTTGTCCTAGAAACAATTTCTAGCCAGTGTCATTTTGTGGGAGGAACTTTGAAGCAATTGACACAGCTGATATTTCCAAAGAGTTCAGCAAAGCAGTGTGATGACATAATAAGTCTGCTGTAGTCAAGGCTCCAGAACAGTGCTCAATAGCCTATCTGTTCCACATTTTTTGATGCAGTTTTGAAGTTTTGTTTCATTCCACCGCTTTCCCCAACAACAGCACTACATTTGCTGCCATAACTCTGTCAGTATTACCTGTAGCTCAGTGAATCATCATAATCTCACCTCCCTATGTTTTGATGACATCGTTCTATCCTGCTCAAACTCTGGCCTTTGAAAAACCACCTTAGGCATGACTCACTCTAGTGGCTAGCTCATGTCAGAGTGAGTGAATACAGGTGATCCCATT
This sequence comes from Albula glossodonta, assembly GCA_019788955.1. Taxonomy (NCBI): domain Eukaryota; kingdom Metazoa; phylum Chordata; class Actinopteri; order Albuliformes; family Albulidae; genus Albula; species Albula glossodonta. Next base: position 7,112,657 of record JAFBMS010000020.1, on the reverse strand, counting down.
CTTAGATCAGGATCCACCTGGATTACATTTAAGGCTCAAAAAACTTGCTCCGATTATGAGTTTGCTCAGGTCAATTCAGACCCTGGACAAGAGGTTCATATCAAGAAATATGTGGGTTTCACTAAATGAGTACAGTAAATCACAAATAGGCCCAGTTCTCCAGATATGCTATGCTCTTGATTTGTTCATAAGTGTCATATTACTGCCAGATTCATGTATCTTTTACAAATGACATTTTACGTGTATCTCAGTGTGGTACACATAAATTTTTGGCCTACTGCAATCATTGGATCCAATCATAAAATGAACTGGATTTCTGAATTTAACTGCATTGATTTTGTTAAACTTGAATACATTTTACGCAATAATGTATCATTTTGTTTCTGTTTCTATTTTGCAATCAATTGTAGTTTACCATACCATATTTTTGTGACCCATTTTTATATTTTTGAACATATTTTTTTATCCCCTGCTTTTCTTTCTCTCTTAATTTGGAAAGCTCAATCCCAACTGTAAGCCGGTCTCATCACCGCAGCATCCTCTGGTGATGGGGGAGAGCACAGGCAGAGTGCCAGAGGACTGCACTACTTGTGCAAGCAGATTTCAGGTGCCTGGCCAACCACAGGAGATGAGCCAGGAGACTGACCAATAATGTGTCACCCTGTGGGGCTGCTGGCCATAGTCGGCACTGTCACTGATCAGATTTGACGGCAAACCATGGGGCATTGGGGCTACTCTATTAGGATGACTGCTGGACATGCCACCTAAGATCCTGTTTTGGTTGCAGCATTTTAATATCTTGAAAGCAGCTCAATAATCGTAACACTAATTTCTGCTCAAAGAAAGCATGCATGTGCACAAAGGAGTCGATCCAATCGGTACACAGCAGTGAAACATGACTCTACCTCCTCAATTATGTAATTACCCCGGTGGAATCATTTGTCTGATATCCCTGTAATCAAATGAGCTATGGCATCCTGTAAACAGTAATCCATTGGAGGCTGAGGCATGGCATGCTGGGATCAATAGGAGATATGAAGAAGCCAGTGTGATAATTAGATTCCCTGAGAGAGGACAGATACCCACGGGTACCAAGCCAAGCTTGACTGTGACTTGTCTACACAAAGCTAAGCCTCTAGGCTGCACTAAATTGATTTGCTCTAAATATTGAACTGTTTCAACAGCATTACAGTGTGGAAGCCTTGAAATGTCAGCATCAGCCACATGCCATTGCATGGAAATTAATGGGATTTGTAGGCCATACAGTTGAAAGCTGTTCTGCCTAGTTTCCCATTAATTAAGGGGGGGTTCTTTTACTACCTTGTGCTGTGTCTTTATATGTGAGTGTTTCTGGTTCAGATTATCTTACTCGTCTAACAGTTACTGTGACACAGATCTGACCTGGGTGGTGGTAGTGGTGTGTGGCAGCATGTATGTCCAGTGTTATTATGCTAACATGATCTCCCAGCATTTCCTCACATTGTTCTGATAGCAGACATAGATGATGACCAACTACACCAGAGGCTAACAGTGTTCATGGAAGGAACACAGAGAAAAAGCTGGAAGAGAAATTTTCAGGAAAACTAAAGCAAAATAAATAAATCGGGTACTTAGCCCAGAACCCCTTATAATGTTGTAACTGAAGCTGAAATAAGATAATTGATAAATGGATTATTGGCCATAGCCTTTTAACATGTCATTTACACAGAGGACATTTTCTGTAATAATTGTTCATTCATGACTTTGGTCTCATTTACTAATTTAATAAGTAAAAAAGTATAAAAGTTCATCAGTGTCAAAAATGGACCATGTCCAGGCAATGAGGCAGTTTCACATTGTCCTCACTAAATAAGACGTATGAATTAGGAGTTAGGGCTGGCTGGAACTTCCAAGTCTTTAAATTTAGCAGATATGTTCAACAAAACAATCACAACTATGATTGACTGAAGGGTTTTTTTAAGAGCTCACAGACATATTTAGGTCTAATTATTAGAGATAAATTTAAAAATTAAAAATCTTCCATCACCAGTTTTAAAAAAAAACATTAAAATACAGCTGTGGGAGCCAACCCCAGACACTGCAGTCCCTCACGGAGCAGCTGTAAGTACCCTGTAACATTTACTGGTCAACCTGTTTTTGCAATTGCATCGGTAATCCAAGGGAACATTTGGAATGTGCAGACTTTATCCTAAACAGCTGGTGACCTACATCAAGAAAACCGTAATGCTTGGTGCATGATTGTTTCAGTCATAAATGTCAACATGATAACAATAAATGGAGAGAGCGTTGTTTATAGCCCTGTACAAGATCAGCTGAACATTGCTTATTTAGAAGATTGATTATGAGAAACAAAACAATAAATCACTCTGATAGGTTTATTGCTGCCACACCACTCCCTTACCCATATAAATGGCCCGGCAAACTACCAATAAATTGAATTAAATTCAAAATGACATGGCTTCTGGATAATGCCTGTGATGTAGCAAAATATGCTGTATACAACAATTAATTCATTTAATAACATAAAGACATGCTAAATAAACTATTTTGAAGACAATGTTAACATTCTACCTCTCTGAAAAATTATACCGAGATACATAATATAGCATTAATAGAGCAGGTAATAAGAATTGATAACAGTAAAATGTATCCTCCAGCTGGGCTGTTGGGTTTCTGAGGTACCTTCCTCAGGGGTCCATCAAGGCTTTCCCTCTTTAAAGGAGAACAGCAAAATAAATTCAAATGAACTTTAAATTATTAATATTTTGGAGGGAGACTGTTCATCCTCATCCCTTGAGGTAACAGGGAGCATTAAATGCAACAGAAGTGGGATGCACTTGCTTCACCACTTCCGTTGCTGACATAAAGTTTTATATATTTGTGCCAGCACTTCACAGTTCTGATTCATATATTAGTATATTGGTTAATTATTGAGTAGAGAAATGTTCAGTACCATCATACATCTTGATTAATAGTCAAATTTAAAGTTAAGCATTGTGTGAAAGTAGCCATTGTCAATGTCTTATTCTTTGATAATTTAATTTTTATCTAATATTTTCAAATATATACTTCCCTGAAGTCCACTAAATTTTAACAAGTAATTTTTATCTGAGGTTCATTTGGAATAATAATTTCTGTAAAGTTCTGAAATGCACTGATGACAGTATTGCACGTTTTGTTAAAGTCTGTCTTATTTCCATTCAAGATCGTTATCTACTCCAGCTACCCTGATGTGAATTAATGGTCAATTTCTATCAATAATAAATCATCACCCTTTTACTTTTTGTATTTCTTTACTCCATGTATACCTGTCACATCAAATATCAATTAAATAATTGTTAATAAAAAAACTGTAATAATAAATCATCACCACTTTAAAGAACATGACTTACAATTTGGTACAGTAGGCTTTAACCTTCACATGTGCATTGTAAAAAGAATGCATTACCAGTTACTTGACTTTAGTACTGATTTATACTATGTTGTTCATTTTAATGTATAGTAGTCTATAATGGACAGGTTTCCATTTGTTAAAAGAACAGCAATCAATATTGACCATCAGTGTCATTATGTATATTTTAATATGCATATTTTTGTACGTGCATAAACTTGCTTTGGAATGCAGGTAGCTCTGACATGCTTCAACAGCTGTGGTAACAGTACTTGCGATGGCTGTCAGGTCAGCACTTGCTTATAATCATCACATTGTTAATGCTAAATTAAATGTGAGGCATTATATTTATATGACTAAATATAACTCATACTGTATACTCTATGCACTGCTTATATGCTACAATATTCAAACAGCAAGACTTGTGCACTTTATTTCTTGTCGTTTAAGTTTAGAATCCTGAGATAAACCAGCAGTTCACAGAAAATGGTGCTGAAATCAGGAAATCATTTAAAAGTTGGGGCTGATGTGCAATCAAAGTAGGAAAACAGAAACATAACAGTCATGTCTATAATTATCATGAATATCATGAATGAAAACATGAAGCATTGCCATATAAAAATTACATTTTTAATTTAGCCCATTTTTAATGTACCACAGGGAAACATCTTTAGCTCAATGGAAAAAAATGATACATTACTTATGCTAGTACTGGGTCCATTATCTGTGTCTCTAGTAAGTAATGTAATTTTGATTTATAATATCAATATATCTTGTTTAAATATTAGAAAACTATTCTAATGAATTATGTTAAGCATCAAAAGAGCGACATCTTGTCTCAGTTAAACTGATTGCACCTCAGGACATTATACCAGCTCAATATTTCTCACTTAGATACAGCGATGTATTATAAATGCACTGAAACATGATTGGTTTGAATTTCCTGAGACAAAATTAAGACAAATGTTATAATCACCTTTACATAAGTCTTCAGAGTCATTTGGGTCTTTTACAAGCAGTTAATTTAACCTGTTCCCCATGACCATGATTAACTGCAGCCATCTGTCCAGCACAGTAACTTTTTCTGCTGAAGGAGGGAGGTGTGAAAGAGAGATAAACTGGGAAGAAGCTTGACACCTACGTAGTCCTTGAGAGATTCACACCATGGACCTCACAGACGGCTTGTTCAGCTCATCATTGCCTTCTCTGTGCAGAAATCTGCTTGTCTGCCTTCTCATACACTTCAAATGACTCTAGCACCAGATTATAGCACAATTGTATCTGCGGGATTGAGGACATTGTTTGTATAATCCGAAGCTCTGCTTCACCTGTAGCACATAATGGTGAGCGCAACCATTTTTAATGGAATTTCAGTGCTATTGTTGTTACTAAATGAGTATTCATTAACCGAGAGGAAGCAGATTTTTATTGCAGACATGCATTGTTCTCTGTGAATGTGAACACTTCATATGTGCACAATAAAGACTAAAAAAGTTAAGTGAAGTAAAGTAAATGAAAAAAATCTCCAGTATAAGATAGTTAATTAAAATACTGTACATTTGATAAGCATGCAAGGAATCATTTTTGCCCCTTAAATATGTGGGAGTTTAGAGTATACTTAAAAGGATTTGCAAGGTTAACTATAATTAACCATTCAGGGACATTTCATCATCTTGATTCTACTTTTCCTTGCTTTGCATAACTGGTCCTGGCTGTTTGTTGATTTCATGCTGATTGTACTATTGAACCCATACCATTTGCACTGTTATTTGCTGTCCTTTATGGAATTCTGGGTTACTGTGCCTCTACACAAATGGAGTACATTACCATACTATGACCATTGCCATAGCAAACACATCTACAAACACTTGATTCAGCACACACATGCCATTCCAGTGTACTGAATCACTATGAAATGCTTTGGTTATACAATTTAGAAAAACCACCAGGCCCTCCAAAGGATTGTGAAATATCTCCCCTGATTTTCTTGGGAGAGCATGACAGGTGTTTCCCTTGCATTTGATGATGTGTTTTTTCAAAGGTCTTTTGACTGAGTCCAGAAAGCCAGTTAAGCACTGGCTCCCTGCACTGTCAGGCCGTACTTGTCTGCGTCACACTGGAGCATTTGGTTTGAGAGTCACACGCTGAGCTGTCCCCACACATCCCACATTCCCAATGAGACTGCACATTAAGGGCATTTGTGATCTTCCCTCTGCCAGCTCAGAATCACACACGTTTCACAGATGCAAAAAAACCCCTTCAAGTAATGCACTCTTTTAGCATAGTCTTTCATGCAAGAAGGGGGCTGTCACAGGGGAAAGGTTCCTTCTTAAGGTCAAGGTCAGTGTTCACTGATCACAACACTGAGTGTCCATCAAGCATGAAGTCCTTGTGCTTTTAATAAGGATTGGTATGCTTGGTTGTCAAGGCATATAGAATTTTACAGCCCTAAAAGCATGGGAAGAATAATTTTAGCATTTCATCAGTTAAGATCTTGTGTAACTGGCAAGCACTGGATTCAAAGTAAATACTAGCTACAGATTCTTGACCATACAATAGTGCATAGCAAGTGATTCATAAACTTTACGAGTAATACATAATCTATACATGCAACAAGTAGTCCAAAAAGTTTTGTTCTGCCTGAAGACCACTTTTTTTGTCTGATGAGTCAGTTTTACACCAGAACCCATCTTCAACAGTTTTTTTTGTATAATTCATCTTTATCACAGTTCATACCCATCAACACATCAAATTAACATACATACATATACACATATACCTACAGATACGTACTCATATACATATATGTACATATACAAACATGTAGTACACCAAAATTTTTTCCTTATTTACACCCACCCCACCCACCCTGTCATATCCCATACATAAACTAGACTACATGTCCCCCTCCCCAAAATATAATAAAAAATAATAATAAATACATAATTAAATAATAACATGACATAAGCTCTCAAAAGACTATGACAAGTCATACTATGCGAACATAATTGCAATGTAATTGAAATTCTATGGACTTAACAATCTAATTAAGACATACTATAAGAATAATGGTCATGTAAGAATAAAGATTATATAGAGGAACTCTCATTCATCATTCAAGGTTTTCCATATTTTCAAATGTATTCAAATTGTCCAATCTTACTCCTTTCAGTGTACATACTTCTTTCTATATTCAAATAGAATACCATATAATATTTCCATAATTGTAGTCCTGGACACTTGTCTGCTTTCCAGTTTAATAGTTATATATACTGTATATTTTTTTTATTATTATCATGGATGAAAACATTATAATCCACCCATTAGGATATCTTATAGTGTTATCATGTGTTATGTCTTGTAATAATCATGACTTCAACAGTTATTTTATATCCATATTAGTGTGCCTCATGTTTCTTTATACAATTTAATCAGAACTAAAGCTGAGCTTGGGCTAAGTTTATTACAGTGATAAGCTGTATCACCTAGTTTGTGGAACTGCAAAGCATATTTGGACTTGACGTGTGTGGACTTAGCTTTCCCAAACCATGTGGGTAATGACACTATCTTCTGTTTCTTTGACAGGATGAAGGGATCCTTAAAGAAATTGACATTAGCCACCATGTCAAAGAAGGCTTTGAGAAAGCAGATCCATCACAGTTTGAACTGCTCAAAGTGTTAGGTCAAGGCTCGTATGGAAAGGTAAGAAGCTCTGTTGTGCTGATGTTATGTAAGTCAGAATATTGTCACTGTTCACCTCATCGAGCCTCCAAGCCTCCCATGTCGCCTGTAACGAAAAGCCTGTACAATGAATACAGAATCAGATTAGTAGAGGTCACTGCTTATGGAATATACCCTGAAGCCTAAAAGATGATTTTGACTTGATTAAGCTTTTAATTGTGTACTAGTCTTGGTTTATCTTAGTTCACTAAGGCCTGTAGATATCAGACCTAAATATACTTTAACAGAAATATTTTCAGAGGTGTGTTTTTGCCACTAAAATCAGCATGACTTATTGTTTTACTGTTTTTTCCATTTAAGCCAATTTAGGAGCACTTTTTTACAATTTAGTGGTACTACTTGATTTATCTTAATAATTAATACATTTAATAACTTAAAATAGCTTTCTTAAGTGGCTAAAATATCCCCAGCTATACATCTTACTTAAGTAACATAACAGGAAATGTTCATGAGTGTGAAACACTGTACAAGATAGATACTTAATGATTAACCTTCAATTGATATAAAAGATCTGGAGTCTTTTAAAGCTGAAGGGCCAAACCCCCATGGGAGCAATGTGGGGTTGGGGGCCTTGCTCAAGGGCCCAACAGCAACGATGTTCTTGCTGTGGCGTGAACCACCAACCTCAGGGATTCTAGTCATTTACCTTAGCCACTAGACTACAGGCTGTGCCCTAGTTGCAACACTCTAAAACCTAGTGTTAGGTATTTTCAGCATTTTATTTGTCAGCAATGATAACAAGAACAAAAAATGCTCTGCAAACTTTCATAGTCCCATGCTTGGATGCTACAGCACAGGCAATATGCAAATATTAGGTACTGGGTAATCAAAAAAAAGTCAGCTAGTTGGCAAGTAGTGTCCATTTCTACTTCATTCCAGACCTTGTCTTCAAGTGCTTCAGAAATATTCCCCTGGTTTGACAAATCTTTATCAGTATCCACAGCTTTCAATTAAATATAAACCTTTCATGGATTTAGCGGCTGTATATTGTAGTGCCCATATTGATTGTGTTTTAAATAAGTTGAAAGGCTGACCTGCAATCAGCAATAAGCCTGCTTTTCCTAGAGGTAGCAAAAAACCAGGACCATATTAATGTAAAATCTAAATAGCATCAAACTGAGCTGTGATTTTTATAGTCTTTCACAAACTCTGCATACCTCTGATAATTTTTGTTTCATGTGTAGTGATAGCTTGTTGGGTATCCCATATGAATTGTGATTTTATAATCTCCTGGTCCTTTATTATTTCTGACAGGTTTTCTTGGTGAGGAAGATCAAGGGGCCTGACACTGGGCAGCTCTATGCCATGAAAGTGTTGAAGAAAGCCACACTGAAAGGCAAGAACTATTTACCTTTTTTATTCTGTTGAAAGAAAATGTGACATTAGTCTGTGACCCTGTCTGCATAAAAAACAAACGAAAATGAATGCAAAGTGCAGTCCCATGACTTGACCTTCCTCATCCTGACTTTGCATTTTATAGGTTAATATTTTAGATACCAGCACAGCTCAGCAAAGGAGCAATGAATCATTCAACCGTGTTTCATGTCGTATTTTGGTTCTGTCTCTAGACAGCTGGCCTTTTTTTATCTGATGATTCAGCTGAGGGACAGTGCTGGAGTATCAGTGGTGTGAAGTGCTTTCTGAATCTGGAATTCAGTCATGCCTGACTCATAAGAGATAAGCAGCTACAAAACAATCACAAAGAATTCAAAATGACCCTCTGATAGCCTCATGGGCCATCTGTTATTTAGCTTGAATTCTGGACCTATCATAGTAGATAGGTCGCTGGGCTTGTTGCAGTTGCTAATTTTCTTATTTTAATGTATTCATCAATTTCTCTGATTAACCAGTTTATTTGTGAAAGTTTGTTTGAAAAATAATGTAAACATCTGAGCTTTGCTGGGAAATATGCCAAAGCAAACCATATGGAATGACATATTTGCTCCATAAATTTTCTAGAAGAACAAGAAAATCAATCTCTCTTGTAGCATGCAAGCCCTGTTATAAGCTCTATATCATGTATTTTCTCAGTGCAGCAACTCATCCCTGTCTCAGTTGCCAAGGTGTATCTTTCTACCAGTAGCACCTACTGTGTCAGAATTTTCTTTACAGTAAAAATAGATAATGACTATATTTCTGTCTCAACATTGCCTTTGTAACCTTTAAGTTCAGCCACCTACTCAGTATGTGTAACCATGGTTACTGCCTCTCGCTTTCATGATGGCAGTCACTCAAGAACTGTCACTGTGCATGTTCTCTAAGCACCAGTTGTCAAGCAGCTATTGAAGTTGCTCTGCTTCACTAACCCATATTTTGCACAACTTTAGGAATAGCCTAATCTCACTGGAAATCAAGATTGTTCCTCCAGAAGCAGAAAGCATGACTTTCACTGATCATCGTGGAATTATAATGGTCAGAGGAGGTGCTTTTCTCCTGCCTTGCCAGTAATAGAAAAGTTAGACTGACAGAGGACCCTGTGAATGCAGATGGAGTTGAATATAATAATGCAGGTCAAGTCCTGTACAGCACATTGCGCACTGTGCCATCTCTGCACTGCAATTTCAGAAGATTGGACGGGTGTGGACATGGCTTTTTAATACAGAACTGCAGAATCGCAGGGAAAAAAAATGAAAACCTAAGCTTTTATTTTGGCTTGATAGTGTTCTTATGGCTGTACACACAAGATTGTATCTCAGTACATATAAAATACTTCTTGTCACCCAAACACCAGTATAGCTTACAAAAGCAATCGTGAAGTAGGAGTAGAATTCTACAGCAGTAAATAAATCAGCACTTTAATTTTATGGCATATTAATGTTCCGTTTACCTTAAGCATATTTCTCAAGCTGGACCTCTAGCTCTGTGTACATGTGTCTTGGGTCATACCCAGCTATACCCAGGACAATTGCAATATGTAATGTTGTGAGGGGTGAGCTGTGGGCTGAGGAATGGAGAGGGCTGCTTCAACTATTTCTCTTCTGTAGCTTCTCCTGTTCCCTCCCACAACCTGGGAGGCCTGCAGGACCTTGGAAAGCAGCAGCATCCTGTACAATTATGCACAGTTAAGGTGCATATGAGCACACACAGCTAAGGCTGAACTGTAGTCCTTCAGGCACAGCTTACTTGAACAATGCTAAGGGTGCTTGCTACCCATTACCTTCCATTTAAATCTGCAGGTAGTTGGCTTCTTATTTTGCTCTTCTTATTTGGCTGTCTTCTCAGTGCGGGATCAGGTGCGATCAAAGATGGAGAGAGATATTTTGGCAGAAGTCAACCACCCTTTCATTGTAAAACTTCATTATGGTGAGTCTCCTGATTCTGAGTTTTCCATAAATCTGAATATACCATTCCATTCCTCTATGAAAACAAGACTCTAATACATTACCATTGAACATGATGACTGTGTGATATACTTGCATTTATGCGTTTTAAAGATGAATTTGGACTACATCACGCTTCAGTGTTGGATTCAGTTGTTGGTTTGTTTGAATTGGGTACACTCTTAAAACAATACTCTCTGGACTTTGTGAGTCTGCAATGTTGAATAAGCACACATCTATAGAGAACTCTATTTCAACTGTTTCAATCTCTCTTTTATCACAATGGCTGTGTAATAAACCAGAAACTGGGATTCCCTTTCGTAGGCCAGTGCTATAGCCCCACAAAGATGTGCAGAACATTGTCAAATTTGGATTGAGTGGACCTAGTAAATGTGATTTGATGGATTGAGAAGACCTAATAAATATGATTTTATGGCTTCAATAGACACAGCAAAATGTAATTTGAATTCATCCTGAAGCTGGATCGACAGCTCTTTATTCTGATATTTGTTTCTCTCAGCCTTCCAGACAGAAGGAAAGCTGTATCTCATTCTAGACTTTCTAAGAGGGGGGGACCTCTTTACCCGGCTCTCCAAAGAGGTAAGTGCTTCACAGAATCGCTCATTGGCTTGTGAGATTGGTCTTGTCTATGCTGTACCAGTGGTTCAGCAAAGTATACTTTATCTTTGCATGAAGTTCTTCTGTGTCATGACAGTTAAGCTTGATTAACCTGTCATTTTAGACAAAAGCTGTGCAGTGCAAGTTTAATTATCATTTCAGGCAACAGTTTTCAAATCCAACAGCACAGAGCTCAACTCTTGATCAAATGCTAATTTCTAATTGTGACAGTGGGTTAATCTGATCACTCCCTTGTGAATCGCTTTTCCAAAATCTTTCTGTGTTATTATCTGACTTCAGCAGGAGGAATCCTATCACTGCCAACATGTCTTTATGGAAATACATATCAGATGGTGTCTGGGAGGCCAAAAGTGATCTTAATAACAAATAAATTAAGACTGTTAATTACTTATGGGGTGAAAAAATGTCTCATTGAATAATTGTATCACCAGCGGGTACTCTCGCAGCAGAAATGATTGTGCCCGCTATTTCATCACTGGTACTGAGCAATATGTGACCCAATGATCTTCAAAAAATATCTATGTTGATTCAGAAATTTATTAATATTTTGATTCAACTGTACATGTCTCTTTTTTCATTTAAATGGGCTGATTGGCAAAATGCCTTGTTCCATGTTTTATTTGGTTGTAAGTTGAAAAAAAAATATTACTATCTGCCATGGTTTATATTATTGTGAATATTTTTTTTTCTACTCTTTCGCTGTCATGCTACACACATCAAGAAGCATGTAATGAGCGGCTACAGTTTTGGTAACTTGAGTCATCCTGGTCCCTGAAGTGACTTCTCCCATAAAATACCCATCACCTCACTAGCTGTAAACATGGAATAAACAGCATGCATGCATCTGGTATTGTCCCCATGGAGTGAATTATCAATGCTCACAAAAGCAGTTTCATCAAGCCTCAGGCCCCTGACCCATTCATGGTGGGCTTAAATGTGGAATTAGAGGCAGTAATGTGTCTGGCCTGACCACATAATGACACTTAAATGGTTACTGTGTTATGATGGTCAGCCTTCTGAAGTTATTTCACAAATGCCTAAATCTGCCCAAATTTCTGTCTTACTCACTCATGCTTCAAAACATCCATGCAGAAACAGAAATGGCAGAAGTACAATATTTCTCTGAAGAAAAACCGTTTCCCTGGTGAAAGAGGCAAGGCATCACATGGTTAAAGTGCTATCTTTGTCACACATGATGTGGAAGATGCTAGAAACATGCAGTTGAACCACCCACAGTGTTTTAATTGAGATGACTAACATGTCGCACTAATTGGACACATTTGCTTTCCTTTTATAATCACAAGTTAAGCAATTAGGCAGTTTTTTTTTTTTTTTTTTTTTTTTTTCAAACGATAGAAATAACAAGAGAACCTGAGTACAAAAGCTTACACTGAATTTTGTATGTGTGTGTGTGTGTGTGTGTGTGTGTGTGTGTGTTTGCATGTGCCTGTGTACGTGCATGTGTAGGTGTTTGTATTGAAGTCTTTGTATTGCATTCTTTTTCCTTTATGAAATTAAGTTTGGAGTTCCAGTCCACACTAAGTCAAATGCATATTCCTCTCATTATTTTTATATATTCATGCCCATTTAACAAGTCTACAGATGGGTACCATTGTGTGTAAGTAGTTTAGCTATGGGTAAGGGTACAGGCAGGTACCAGTGGTATAGACAGGGGTAAGGGTACAAGCAGGTATCAGTGGCATAGATAAGAGTTAAAGCACAGATAGGTATCAGTGGTATAGACAGGGGTGAAGTTACAGGCAATCATCGGTGGTATAGACAGGTGCCCACATTCAAAACTCTTTGGGCATGTGTCTCTTGGTGAAAAGTATTTTTAAAGTAAATTGTTGTGATAAAAGCTTTTTTGGTCTCCTGGATCAATATGTTCCACTCCCCAGAATGAGGTTTTACAGCACAAAAAATGTTGTACATTTGAGGATCTAACTGCGCTAAACAGCCTCCTGCTTTTAATCACCCATTACCTGCAGGTGAGCGTCACCTGCTCAATATCCACAGCGCTCTATTTTCAGCATTTCGCTCATTAACATGTAGTTTACTCAGAACTGTCTTAATGTTTTTCAGAAAATGTCAGGGGTAACTGTTCAACCATGCTGGTCAATTAGAGTTTAACGAGAGAAACTAGTGGTGGAATCAGAAGTGCAGGTGTCATTACCTTTTATGCAACCTTGTAGCTATATGGTGAGATGCTAGTTCTCAATTTATAAGGTGTTAGTGAATTATACATTATTTATATTTATCAGCTTTAGTGAGATAGGATGTTCTGTTTTCATTCTATTTCTTGAAGTAGCAATCTGAATGAACTCTCTCTGCCATAGCCTCTGCAGCAGGACATTCTGTTCAGCTTCTCCTTTTAGGAATGCTTTATGTAACAGTGTCGCACATTGCACACAGCCTAGCAGAGTGAGGTCTGAGGCTCTGCATTGTGCTGTAGCTGAGGACTGATCAATGCTGTCCATGGTCCTGAAATGCCTGTACCTGCTGCTGAGACTCTGACATGGCTGTGACTATGTATGATTAGGGCTGTATATCATTATGGCTGTGACAACACTGCTCAAATTCAAAACATGGTACTTTGAGAATAATTAGTGGGAACAGTTTTGGGTATGATTTGATATTCAGACTTATGATTCAGCTGGTAATGATAAGAGATGGGAGATAAGAACAGGTAAATTGGGATGGGAAAATTGTAAAGAACAGGACAGGTGAGGAAGAAGGGACAAGGGACAAGGAAAGGGAACTCAGGACAGGTGTAGTGGTTTGTAGTGTGACTCCTGATTCTGTGAGTATTAGTGATGAAAAATGGCAGAGAACAGTGTGAAAAGGAGCTTTTTTGTTTAACCACAGTTTTCAAGAGGGCTGAGCCATTGGCATTTATAATGTAGCATTACTTGCTCTCTTGTTTATTCATTAATACATGTATTCTCAGTATCCCAAAAGCAATTGTATAGATATCACATAACATAACGTAACATAACATAACGTAACGTAACGTAACGTACCGTAACGTAACGTAACGTAACGTAACGTAACGTAACGTAACGTAACGTACCGTAACGTAACGTAACGTAACGTAACGTAACGTACCGTACCGTACCGTACCGTACCGTAACGTAACGTAACGTAACGTAACGTAACGTAACGTAACATAATATAACATAAAATAGCGTAACATAACATTATATTACATTACATCAACACATAATAACCTATAATGATTTACATACAGTAGAAACTTCACTTTTTTTTAATACATTTGCAAAGGTTTTTAAAAACATATCTTCAGTTTATTATTTTAGATTATTATGTGTACATTCATGGCAAACAAAATCTATTTTAAATGAAGTCTGCAATTAAGTGTGGAAAAAGTTAGAGGGTCTGAATAATCTCTGAACCCACAGTATATTATAATGTTAGGGCGCCAATGAAATGTCATCCCTCTTTTTAAAGGATCTCCCTAAGCTATCCTTCATGCCTTTCATTTCAGATGCTAATGTTTGGTATGAATAATTGCTCAGGTTTGACTGCTAAGCTAAATTGTTTGTTTGTTCCACCAGTCTTTATCTTATCCCCCCAACACATATCATTAATCACAGATTGTAGAAGTCCTCTGCTTCATAAATCACTGGTGAAGCCATGAAGTTTACATTTTGATTACCTTGGAGTTACCACAGATTAGAATACCATATGGGGGATCTTTTTTCTTTAAAAAGGCTTTCGTATCATTTTGTTTATTTTAAATTGGCTTACATAGGTTATACAACCCCACTCATGCAAATGTATATGAGCATCACTCATAAATGTTGGGAACATGCTGTATTTATGTTGATGGTTTTTAATAGTAAGGTTATACCTGGAAGTACTTATATTATCAAACAGCTCTTAGCTGAGGTTAACTTTGACTTTGTTTATATTTATGTTTCCCTGTCACATAAAAAGAACAAACTGAAGAGTTGGTTTGAATTCATAATACGCTGCAATACTATTTGGCAGAGCTATGACTTAAATATGGGCTTAGACTTTGTGGAACAAACTCAACTTTATAGAGCCTCTTGGAAAACCAATCCTGTTTATGAAAGTGCACAAAGGCCTCGGTTTACAATCGCACATGCGATAGTGTGTAACTCCTGTCATATCCATTGAATTAATAAATTACCCGCTGTCATGAGTTTTTTCATCTTACACCAGTGGGAGGGTGATTTTCTAGCAACTACATATCTCCACTCCACAGCTGTGTTTTCACTCCTCGCACTGTAATTAGAAGATTGATTAATCTTATGCTTAAAGTTTATGCTGTGTGATGTCAAGTTCACTTTTCTTGTCAATACAATTCTTAAGGTTCAGTTTAAGCCTATTGGTAAATTTCAACCTGCAATCACTATTCTATCTTGCAGTTTTTACATTTTGATAAGTAAGGTCTTGGTTTTTGAAATTGTTCCCCTTAACACTTTAACACGGTCTTGAGTTGATTTAGAAAGTAATATATCAGAAATACATGCAGAAATAGTTTTTATTTGTGATTTAGTTATATTTCCATTGTTTTGTATACCCTATATGTGCAAAAGCAATACTTATCCTATGCAAAAAACTAAAATGGATCTTGACCTCAAACAGTTATAACTATAATCCTCTTCTTTTCAGTTAGTGCCTTGGCTTTATTATCTATATTTTATTATGTTTTATTGTCTGTCTTGCATTGCTATTTATACTCCAGCCTATCTCATGCTTATGAGATAGTGAGATAGATACACAGTGCTAGTATTAGGCAATTGTTAACTGCTACCAGAGACTCTGGTATTGCATTGTAATTGCTTACTCATTTCCTTTTCTTCCCCTGCCCAGGTGATGTTTACAGAGGAGGATGTCAAGTTCTACCTGGCTGAGCTGGCCTTAGCTTTAGACCACCTCCACAGTCTGGGCATCATCTACAGGGACCTCAAACCTGAGAAGTAAGGGCCCAGCTCTGTCCTTTCAGTGCTGCAGGGCTGTGCTCAGAGAAGACCAAGCCCTTTTCCACATCATAGTTCATGTGTCATTGTATTTTGTAAAGATCTCTAATCAGCATGGTGAGGAAACACATCACAGAGTGTAACCATGTACAGATACCGAGTCTTCTTCCAGAGAGCTTACTGCAATGCATCTCTCGACACTGATGCTCATGAATATTCTGAAGGGGAATCAGAGCTCTAGTGCTCTGCCTTGCGATTCAGTCACTCTCTCTCTCTCTCTCTCTCTCTCTCTCTCTGCCTGAAATTTATTATTATTTTTTCATTTGAAGTTAGAAATCTTTAATCGAATTTGCCTCAACTACATTTAAATGCACTTTTTAAAACGTAACATGTTGAAATATATTACAAATAACACTATCAAATAAGTCTCCATTAGAGAGAGTTACTCAGAGTGCTGGGCCATTTCTGTCTGTGCTGTACGGTCATACCTCATCAGGGCATATGCATTTTAAAATGCAGGAGGGTTCCAGTATACTCTATTGATTCTCTCAAATGTGAAACTCCATAAATACTGTACTATTAAGGGCTTCTATACAATGAGGATTGATACACCACTTACATTTAAAATTAAAATGAATTAACACTAAAAACTTCAAATCCACAACCTGAGAGGGTGTCTAGTGCAGGGTTTGGCATATGGCTGATAACTAGAGCATTCTTTTTTTAAACCAGAGTGTCAATCATGCAGGCAAAAGCCCCTTTTCTCCAGCAGTCACTGGCTGATATTGCTGTAGCTAAATTTCCATAAGAGCTCTGAGGCGGCAGGGATGCAAGCAGCTTATGTTATTCTCAAAGTCTCAGAGTCCATTAATACTTTCCAGTACAGCACATCAATATTTAAAGTATGGAAAAGAAATCTCACATCCCTGTCACTGATCGTACTGTCTGCCTCTGGCTCTGCAGGGTTCAGGATTCAGGATTAAACACTCAGCATTTTAGCCATCATGCCAACACTAATGCTTCTTCAAAGGACCCACTGTGGTGTGGAGTGTCCTCTGAACACATAGAACATGTGGTCTTCAGATGTATTATGGGTATGCAGACATTCTTAACACCTGTAAATGCATATAGATAGTGTTCTCACAAAAGAAACACCACAGGAGAGAGAGAGAGAGAGAGAGAGAGAGAGAGAGAGAGAGAGAGAGAGAAGCACAGAGAGGGGAACTAAGAATTAGAATTTGGAATGAGATAGAGTTGTAGTTGGAATGATACTCATGGACGGAAAGAGGGAAAAAGAAGTTCTGGTTGACAAACTTTCACTAAAGTAAATGGAAACATTTTCTAAAACAAGCTATGAAATAATCACAGTAGTATAATATCAGCCATTGACATAGGCAAATGTGTTATGTGGTGTAACTTCTCAGGGGTAATTTAAGTGCAGCATGTTATTTGCTATCAACTTCCTTTTGGCTGATGGAATTCCACTGATCAAAATTTAGATAATTATGAAATTTATGAAAAAAATTGAATGCTGTTGATCCCCCTGTATATTTTTAAAAAATCAATCGTCCAATTATTTACATATACAATTATTGACATGTCATTTTCATTTTTGGAGCAGAATCTCAGAGTAAGCAGGATGTATGTAAAAGTGTTTTAGAAATTGTTCATTGCCATGTTGATTGAAAAACAGATCTATTTCCAGCACACATGTGGATTGTTTTGAGTGAATAAAGTGAATATTAGACAAAAAACCCTTCAAAACCTATTTAATACCTTGTGTATTACAGTGCCCACTTGATGTTTACATTTGGAAATGATGTGATATGTACTGAACTGTTTGCCTGCCTAGTCCCCCCTGGTTAGCAGTGGGCAGTCATTATTGATACTACATTTTTTACCTCTTCAGTATCCTCCTGGATGAAGAGGGTCACATCAAGATCACAGGTGAGTGGAGAGAGTCACAGCACTTTGGGCTACTCTACCTTTATTTAATCTATTTCAATATGTCTCTGCATTTACTTTTATCATACGTGACTTGTGTTTAGTTCTTGAATATGTTATCCAGTGTGGTGCCGTGAGAGGTGGAGGGAGGTGCAAGCTCCTCCGCTCCTCCCCTTATACTGCAGTCAGTCTCCTGGTTCCCTCCCTCAGCCTGGAGAGCTAACCAGAGTTGCAACAACAGTGGCCTCACTAACAGGCAGGCTCCTAAGAGTGATTGCTAATCAACTCAGCTGTGAGCCCTTGCCTTCAATTAGGCCTTCTATTTAAGCACAGCCTTATAGGCTGAAGGGAGGACTGCTGGGTTTGCTCTGCTCTGCTCTGCTCTGCTCTGCTCTGCTCTGCTCTGCTCTGCTCCGCTCCTTCCTCTCACCACCTGGCTCAATGGCCACACCTGCCACTGTGCCACACCCATTAAACAGATGTATAGTTTACTGAAGCCATTCATGTGAAATACAGTACCCTGCCTGAGGAATAATAACAGTGCAGAACCTGGCATTTGGGTTTTGTACCTGCAACCTCTCACTTTTGAGTTACAAGTTCACCTCCTTATACGAAAGATACTTACCCACAACATTTAATGTAATGTCACAGTTAATGGTTAGCCTAGCTCTCTAACCATTAAATTATACTGCCTTCCTCTTCCCTGTATGCTCTGATGTTTCAGATTTTGGTCTGAGCAAAGAAGCAATCGACCATGACAAGCGAGCGTACTCCTTCTGTGGCACTATTGAATACATGGCCCCAGAGGTGGTCAACAGAAGAGGACACACACAGAGTGCAGACTGGTGGTCCTTTGGTGTGCTTATGGTACGTGCATTCTACCCTTCATTCATTACAACTTTGAGCTCTTGGCTTAAGCTGCTGGGAAATATTTTTTTAATGATTGAGCCCATACACCCAGGGGTACTTAAGATGTGGGTAAGGTGGTAGATGCAAGTAAGATATGGATGTAAGTTGCATAATTGCAGATTGTATTGACTGCCTTATTTGTCCATACTTTCTTAAAGGTGCAGAGCATGAGTTAATTAAATGATGGTTTAATGAAAATGATCCATGTATTTATAGTTGCCCTTGGGCATGGAAATGTGTAATCCTTAAATTCAAGTTATTTTGTGGACAGTGTTGCATTTGCAATATCTATTGGTAGATTCATGCAGAATGTTGTAAGATATGGCTTGTGGAATGCAGTAAAAATATTTTGGAACTATTACTTGTAATTTGTCTTTGGTCAGGTGATGCAAGCTTAGGGCATGTGACATGCCCTACCAAATGTTTATCTTCAGTTTTCTGGTGTTTTTTATATAATTATTTCTCACTTCTTTCAAAGATTCAAAATGCCAAACAAATATTGCATATGTCAGTTTTTTGTTATTTTCTCCAATTAATGTTATCAGTTGTTTCTGGAGCGATGATGGCAACAAAATATATGTTTTTCTTTGGATCAATATGAGCAAATGCCTGCATCATGAATTAATAAGCTGCAATGAAAGCCTGGATAACAGACTGAAAAAACAACACATAAAGTATCCCTGTAGGACAGTTGGGTCTCAGTGCACTCTGTACTTAAAAATCCTCCTCAGTACCACCACTTAAGTCTAAAGTGCTCATTAAAAATGGTCATTCTCGCTCATCTCCGCTGACTCATCCCCTCTCCTCCCACTGGGATGGATCTGTGAACATGCCCCATACCCTGTTGAGCTTTCAGTGCAGTGACTGATCATGGGGCTGCAGCCACCTGAGATTTCCACGATACAGGTATTGGATGGGTGATCCATCAAGCTTGAGCACCAACACGTCCAGCCTCAGGGCTCAGCCAATCACAGCAATGCTTCCCTTTTTGCCACAGATGTTGGTTCTAAATCCCTATGCAAAATAAATCTTAAATGCAAGAATTTGGAGTACAAGACATGCTGAGTTTGTAAAAAGCCAACTGTAATATCGATTCAGTTACAATGGACCGCTTTCATCTGTCAGAGGAGACATGCAAATAAATGGTGGGCTAATGCTAGTTATATACAGTGTGTGGTGTGATGTGAGAATTAACAAGAGCAGCTGCTCTGTCAAGAACTACATGACTTAGATTTGAAGGAAGTGGCTTATTTGTGTATGCATATATGTATTAATAGGTGCATAAGGGTTTATGGTATCTCAGATCTCCTCTCAGAGAGAAATATCTGCTGTATGTGGAGTAATGTGTCATGCATTTAATCCTGTATCTGATGACCTGCCATTCACAAAGTGGGGAGAGAGACCAAACAGATCTGTCTGACAGTGATGTGGCCAAGCCTAATAGGTGCCAAGTAGAGCAAGATTAATATTATGTCCATCATTTGTTTTTTGTTTTTGGCTTCTTTTTTTGTGTGGTTGCTTCACACAAAGCCAACATGGATATGAGACCACATATTATAAATATTATATGTGTGTGTGCATATGTGTGTGTGTGTGTGTGTGTATAATGAAGTATGTATTCCCTGCTGTGCACTTTATATTCACACATCAATTGAGCATGTTATGTAACAGTGTGCCAAGCAGCTATTTGCTCTGAGTGCAGCTGCAGGGGAAAAGTGATTGCTGTGCATTATTTTACGGTGCTCTCTGCAAGAGCAATCCCAGCATTAACACAGTAATCAGTTGCAATGAATAATTAATCTCATCCACCTCTTGGACCTTGCATAGTAATATTTGCAGTATGTTGGGGGTGCTGTTGTCTGACCTTTTTCGTTCATCTTCGTTTAGTTTGAAATGCTGACTGGATCGTTGCCTTTTCAAGGCAAAGACCGCAAGGAGACCATGGCACTGATTCTCAAGTAAGTGTGAAAGTTGCTGACAGAGAAAGATTGAGCCAGTGTATCCAGATTGCAGGTGCATTTAACATAGTAGCACTGCACAATTTAATGAAGCATTTTTTTTTTCAAATTTGTATTGTATTTAAGTTTTTAAAAGTCTTAAGTCACCTAGCAGAACACTATATTTTTCATGCAAAGGTTTTGACTGCATTTATCAAAAGCCACTAGCAGTCAACATGACATTTTCCTGTGATTTGGTATTGGCATTTAGGGGTAATGAATAATCAGTTTATCTATGAAATCTGAAATAATTTTTAAGGGCCAACATATGAATGTTCTTGGCTGTTTAAATGGTTTAGAACTGGCACCAGAACTGGCTAATAATAACATGTGACTGTAGTTAGAGTAGTTGCAGTACGCTACAATGCCGATGACGACAGCTTTGAGCTCAACCATAAGATGGTCGTCATATGACTGTGGTCATGCTATGATGTTGTAACTGTTAGTTATATGTTGATGGTTATTACTCAGAATGTTTTACATGTATTTATTTTGTAATACATTTTTATACATTTGTACATAGGAATTTTAAATTGATAAGAGAAGATAAGATAAGAGCATCTGCAAAGTGCATCTAATGTAATTTAATGTAATAGTATAAATGTCAATAGATGCATGCTTTAAAGCATTGTCAGGTTAGCTGTGTCTAGTTAAAACCAATGACATGTCATTTTAAGTCATTAGGGCTATGTTCTCACTTCTGAAATAAACTAGCCTCATACGTCACACTTGTTTTATTAGGTTTTTCCAAATGTCTGGAATTATAAACTTTAAAACTGACATTTTTTTTTTAAATTGCTATATTATAATTTTTTCTTGTAGTTTCTTGGAATTTCTAGTTACCGTGGTTCTTATGAATTGTACAGTTCAAATTACTTTTGACGTGTCCACATCTATATCTTTTGTGATGAAATGACACTTCTGATGATAAAAAGTAAAGTCTACAGTTGCCTTGATTCTGATGTTGTATTTTAATCTGTGGTTATTATCTAATCCTCTAATACTCTCTTTGTGTCAGGGCTAAACTGGGTATGCCACAGTTCTTAAGTCCAGAAGTGCAAAGCTTGTTGCGGGCCCTTTTTAAGAGAAACCCTGCCAATAGACTGGGTATGTAATGAATGTGCTTGTCCCACAGCAATACACATTAACTAACATTTCTGAATGGTCAATCCATAGCTCTGATACACTAGTAGAAACACTGCCTCTTTGCCACTGCCAGACTCAACCATATGTATTTCTTGCAGTCTTGCATTTCAGTTCTTAAGTGACACAGTGACAATAATAATACACAGGCTGTTGAGGGTGTGCTTTCCTGACCTCACAACATTAGAACCATTTGTCTGAATCATGTTGTTCATAATAGGTGCCGGTCCAGATGGAGTGGAGGAAATCAAAAGACACCATTTTTTTGGAACAATAGACTGGAATGTGAGTAAAGGGTCTATGATGATTTCTGCCAGGTTTATTTGCCTTTTCAGATATTAATGTCAAACATAATATGCATTGTGAACACACAGCTTTAAGGTGCACTTTTAATACTGGGAAAAATAACTGATGTTCATCACAGGAAGGGGTGTGGCAAGTTTGAGCTCCACTGACTTAGTGATTTTGTTCAAAAATTCACAGAAGCTGTTCAGGAGAGAAATCAAGCCTCCCTTTAAACCTGCTGTGGGGCGACCTGAGGACACCTTCCATTTTGACCCAGAGTTCACCTCCCGCACGCCAACAGGTGACATCCAAATGCTTTATTTCATCACTTTAAATAAGAAGGTACACAGATGAATTTGCATTACTTTGAAGACTCAACATCCCCAAAACAAATCATTTATAAAGTTTTTGATTCTTGTTTTCAAACACAGTCAGGATTTAAAATAAAGAAATACAGCTGAGAATACTAGTGATTGTTATATAGTTGGTTGTTTTTGTTTTGAGGAAAATTCTTAAATGTGCTAGGCCAAAAAAGGAACTCAGAGTGCAGGGAGGCCCAGACATTTTCTAGCAATATAAAACTCCACATGTTACTCGTTCAGAGTTTTCTAAATAACTGTGATAAGGTTCTTGGTTGTAATCAAGGTTGCTAGTGTACAGGCCTCTCTTAGAGCCACCAGGCTGTAGTGTGACAGTGAAGCTGCTCCTCAAGGGGACTGCAATCACTCCCACTGAATCTAAGCCAGTTGTGTGCTGAGTTTCCATCTGCAGTGCCAGCATGTCCACAGTCCATCTCTCTCTGTGCCAATGTGTCCTGAGTCCCTCTTCCTCTCTGGCCACAGATTCCCCCGGAGTCGCTCCCAGCTCCAACGCCCACCAGCTCTTCCGTGGCTTCAGTTTTGTAGCCACAAATCTGGGGCAGGAACTCTCTCAGTCTGATCAAAACACTGTCAACCCCATTGTACAGGTTAGCACGCAGCCTCCAGGTCTGTTTGAAGCTATGGTAATGCATCCAATGGTGGACTGTGCAAGGGGCGACCAGCTTCCCTCATCAATATAATTAAGACTATGTTGACATCACTGCTGATTTAACATTTATTATTCATGTTTTCTACATGAGTAACAAAAATATGCTCTTATAGATTTTGGCAGGATAGGCAATCCTCTGAAAATTCACTACTGATGGCCCTGAAATAAGTTTAGTGAAGCACCAAACAAATTGTTTTGTAACCCTTTCTTGACACCTTTTCTGCAGGTGTCTTAAAGAGTTTGTAGTGATCTGTTTCTTTTTATGGGGCTGTATATTTTCAGCTGGACTGGCCCAAATCAGGCCTAAATGTTCAGCAAAGTGTTAGGTGTTATTTTTTCTGTTCAGATACCTCTATATAAACTCCTATCAACCACAAAAGATCTGACCAAATGTTTACCATGAATGTGTACATGCGCTTACGAAAAATATAAAGCTTTCTTTTTCTGCATTGTAATGTGTTTTTGCATTTTAAGATACAACAATGTTGAACAACAAAATTTAATTCTTTTCTGTTCATTCTTTTGTATTTTTATTAGCATAGCAGGTGGAGCAGTTCTGTCAACATATAATTGAATAGAACAAAAATATAACAAATTGTGGATGAGATAGTTACAGCACTATGATTTAACTATTTTTTTTCTGAATTAATTTAAAAAACAAAAATCAACAAGAACCGTGAATGAAAAATGAATTACTTTCTTTCCTTGATAAAAATAACACTATACAATTTCAAGGCACATTATAATCAGCCCCATGGAGGGACAAATGACCTGCCAAGTGCTACATGCATTTGTTAAAAAAAAAATCTCAAAATTACAAAACAGAGGAGACAGAGTCTCCTCCCCTCTGCTCGGTGGGTTTTTGTGTGCTCACTTCAAAGACACAGACAATTATTTTTTCAGAAGAGAACATTAGAGACTTTTAAATAGGTGGTAAACATTTTCCCATTTTAAATAGCTACCAAGAGCCAAAGATGTAGAATGAAACTGCTCTTTTATAAATGGCATAAATTATAATACTGGACATCTATTGCAGAGATCACCATAGCTGTGACCTTTGGCCCGCTGTTCAAAAGCCATGTAGCATCAGCACAGATCAAGGGTTTGGCCATTTAAATTAGCATTCTCATTATGTAAATCAAATATATTTTTTTCCAAATGATCCGTTTGTTCCCAATGCATTGTAATACATTGTAGAAGCTCAGAGCAGCTGAGATGTTCATAGTGCAATACAGCACACTGATGTGTAAATCCTCTCTCTCGGTGACTGGCATGCACTGATGTCGCATCTTCCCTGGTAGTATGTTGTTTGATACAGAGTCTCTGTCTATGAGGTCGGACTTCTGAAAAAATGAATGAACATAGAAGTAAGTGAATCAGGACCCCCCCCAGAAATTACAACAACCAACAAAAACTCTTTAAAATAGCATGTTTTAACCAGTGGTTCATTTTATTTTATCAGGTATGTCTGTTTGACAAACAATGAAAAAATGATAATGGAAAGTGGAAAAAAGGGAAACAAAAATTCATAAAAACATTTTTTAGGCTTTTATAACCAAAATATTTTGTGTAGTGTGTGTACATCAACAAAGGTCTTCAAGGATGAATATTAGAATCAGCAGCATTAATACTGATTACATGGAGACAGGATACAAGTGCTTTGCAAGTGAAATGGGGACTGCATCTGCATTTCTCAGAGGATTATAGGTGTACTCAGGATTTCTGCAGCCTGGGAAAGATGACATGTTAGTCAAACCAAGAGAAAAGAAAGCAGGATATGAACTTCAAACTTTGAAAAAGGAAGAAAATCATTTTAACTCTTTCCTTCTAAAATACAGTTTCAGTATAAAACATAAATGCTGTCAGCATTCATGTACGTTACATCACTAGGTCTTTTAACCTTTTTAGCAACTGCATGGGAATAATATCCATTTCACTGATGGCTATGAAATGAAGGAGGACGTTGGAATTGGAGCCTATTCCATCTGTAAACGCTGTATTCACAAAATAACCAGCGTGGAGTATGCAGTGAAAGTAAGTACAACTGAGGTTTGTACTCTGCAGTTGTAATCTTTGCCTGTGATAATCTGTGAAGATGATGCATTTCAAAAAAGTGTTGTAAAGAAGGGATCTGAGGCTCTTAGTAGTCCATCAGCAGTTACTGGCCAGGAAAAAGTACATGTTGTATTTTGTACATAAAAATATTGTATGCTTATTATTTATTGTAGATAACGATGTTTGGTGGCAAGTATTTCAGATCTACTAAATTCTTGATACTGTACTTGAATTAGCTCCAATTTTCTGTGTCAATGGAAGTCAAAATGTGCTTTAACCATAACTAATATCTGACCATAAACCAGAGTTATTTTGTGTTTAGATACTCAGGACAGAATCTTTCATTTTGAACTTGTACCCTTTGGTTCCAAGTAGTGTCTCAGGATCCAGTAACGGTTTGGATGTCTTGCAGATCATCGACAGAGCCAAGAGGGATCCTTCAGAAGAAATCGAAATTCTCCTGAGATACGGCCAGCATCCGAACATCATAACACTCAAAGATGTGCGTAATGTTGCATGACTGCTTCGTCCCAGTACTTCCATCCCCAGGGTTAATGGTGAGATGAGATATATGGGTATAGATGTGACGGATCCATGAATTAAGGGTCTGCTTTGCTTTGAGTGCATTTCAAAATCATTCACCATGTAATTCCAAACGCCAACCAAATGCCCTAACTTACCATGTTCCCTTATTACTGATGAGTGGGCATATGTTTGACAGGTTTATTAAGACAGAAAGGACCTTGCCCAGATGTTGTGAAAGATACTGTGATTTAGGACAAAGGGAGCCCTTTTCACATGCATGGAATCTTACCCCCAAACACAACACAAAGTTGCATTTTCCTTATGTTAATTAACAGAGTTTATAATGTGTATGTGCATTGATCTAGCTTCCATAGATTTAATGTCTCAGTTTGGTCATCATAACTATGATAGATCTTCAAACCATTAAAAACATCAAATACTCATGACTTTGGCTGCACATATTGAAAAGATGTTTGCATATTTAGTTTATGTATGGACATTATGTAACATATTCAGACAATAATTTCAGTGCTGAAAATGTCATAGCTTGCACTTGTGCTTGCCTGCTCTTGCAGGTTTATGATGATGGGAAGTACGTATACCTGGTGATGGAGCTGATGAGAGGGGGTGAGCTGCTGGATCGAATCCTGTTGCAGAAATGCTTCTCAGAGCGGGAGGCCAGCGCTGTGCTTTGTACTATCACCAAGACTGTGGAGTACCTGCACTCACAGGGGGTGCGCAGTTCACACCTAATCAAATATCAAACTTCTAGTGCAAGTACAGTCAGTATGTAAAGCCATTCCTGTAAAACGTAGCTGAAGTACTGTTTTGTGTTATGATCCAAGGTTGTCCATCGGGATCTGAAGCCAAGCAATATCCTGTATGTGGATGAAACTGGAGACCCAGAATCCATCCGGATTTGTGATTTTGGATTTGCTAAGCAACTACGAGCTGAAAATGGCCTCCTCATGACGCCCTGTTACACAGCAAACTTTGTTGCCCCAGAGGTGCGCAAAAAAAATATAAACTTTCTATTTTGTTGTTTCTATTTGTTTGATTTTGTAATATGAATGAGAAGGCATGGTATATAGGTTTTGCCACAGGTATTCCATTGACTTTATTTCCAGTCCTACTCTTGGTTTTTGCTCATGTCAATGTAATCCTAGCCTCTGGAACCCAGATGTGACAATGCTTCCCTCTTGTGGAAGAAAGTGATACTGCAAGTGCAATTTTCTTCAGCAGATCAGCTCTACTGATGCTCCAGTTCATGCTGTGTAACTAGATATAGAAATGTGCATTTCTAAATCCAGAATTCCTACAGTAATTATAGAGAAATGGTTATCTAAAAGACAGAGAAAATTTGAGCCAGAGTGATTGGAAAAAAGCAAGCTCCAATTTGGAGGGCGTAAAAATGTGGAAAAGTGCTATATTAAGACTATGTGTTCATTCTGTATTGTTCTTCACCTATTATCCCCTGACCTACACAGTATCCTTTTCCTGTTGTGCCACTTTTTGAGTCTTTTCTGTTTTAGATTATTTATTTTTTATTTTTATTTATATTTTTTTATTTATATTTATTTATTATTTTTAGTTTATTTTGCAAAACGTCATGCAAAAAACACCCCAGTTAAGACATTACTTGTAATAATTTCATAAAACATAAGTTGAGTGAGTAATTCTGTGGTTTCAGGTGCTGAAGAGACAGGGCTATGATGCAGCCTGTGACATATGGAGTTTGGGGATATTGCTGTACACCATGCTGGCAGGGTCAGTCATGCTCTGCACACTCACCTCTTACATTAGTGTGTGTTTACCAAAACAACAGAATCTCAGATATGCAGCTCACAGTTACAAAAACACTGGTCAGCCGAACAGGTATAAAGCAACCTCTCCTTTCATGATTTAAATGTGTATGGGGTCCAGTGAAAGGCAGCGGGTTTTCAAAGGAGTGAGTTAATGTAACAAACTACTAACCTACATGTAGATAATAAAGTGTATGCAATACATTGTTGATTGTATTAACAGATTTGTTCATTTATTAACAGGGCTTGTAGCAGGTTGTATGGTACTGGAATAACCACCACAAATCACAAGGTTTCTGCTCATAGTTGGGTCTGTGTGTACTTCTGTGTAGAGTGGAAGATTGACTTCCTCTTTCTGTACATATACCAGTATAAATATACGTAGAGGGCTGCTCTGTTTAAACAAAAGTTTACTGATGCAAAAATATGGTACCCTCTCACATGCACTACTATGACTACAATTAAATAAGAACAACAAATATTTTACTTTGTGAATTGCAGTGCTACTGAAGACACAAGACCACTGCCTTACAAACTACATGGGCTTCACAAAAAATATTATAGCTCCAGAAACACAGTATACACTTGATTAGGCTACTCTTTCATTATTTCATAACCAAAGGACAGAAGCAGTCCAATTTGTCAGTAAGTGAAATAGCCATCCACTTTAATTGCCTGCTACACTGAAAGATTTTTTTTCCATCAGTTGATCTTTTACATTGTTACAGAAGGGGGCAGAAATATGCCCTGAAAACGTTCACCAACAAATTTGTCTCAGTCCCTTAATTATGCAAATACATTGGAGTGTGGTAATTATGTACTCTGAAGATTTTAATTATTGACATTATTATTTCTAGTATTAGTTGTAATAGTGCTCAATAGAGGTAATAGTGCTCATGTAAGTTTTACTTGAGGCAATTTTTAGTGCTTTACTAAGGTTGTTTTATTACTGTTACACTGAAGTATTAGCACAGACAATGTTTTAAAAATGTCAAAGGAAACCTTGTGCTTAATATTGCAGATAAGATTTTATCCAGAACAAGAATCACCGTTTGAGCTGCAGTTGTACTGTGTGCGAATGTCTGACATCAGTATCTTTTGCAGACTTTTTTTGTTACTTATCATGCTGCTATGCTGCAAACAAACTGAAGAAACAAAGCTCATGTCAGTGTCAGAATGTATAAGGTTTAGAACTGCAGAAATTAATTTGTGCCCATTAAAAATATGTAAACTGGCAATCTTCAAAAAATTGTAATGAGTTACAGTAAATTTACTCTAAGGTACCATGTTGTACTTTCATTTTTTAGATTCCAGCTGAAGCATTGCCGTAATGTAGATAACAAAAATAACAATTATTAAACGCAAGATAGGCCTCCTACTCAGAGCTCAGGGAAAGCCTGTTTCATGGTATTCAATAAAAATACAGCAAATCATCTGAAAAACAATTCAGGTCCTCCAATCCCCCTTGCTCATAAAGGGACTAATTTTGAGAACAGTATAGGAGGGATTAGAGGGTAAGCTGGGGGCAGGTCAGCAGCAGATTCCCTTTAATTGCAGTCCTGCACAGAGCTGAACCCATCAGGAACACTGCTGACAGTTTCATGTTCTGGACTGTGACTGGGGCTTTAAAATCTCTTCATAATCAGGCCATCTGAAAAAATCTTTTATTGCAACACAGCATCCAGAGTTGTTCTTTAAAGCCCTGCTAAAAATATCAAAATGAAATTGTTGCATTTCCCCTTATTGCTAAATAAAAAGCTAAGGTTAGTATTAAACATCTGTGTGCTAAGGGCAAAGGCTCATTTAATGCCCCAGGATCAAAAATGTTATTGTAAATAATACAGGTCTGCATTATTCTGAACTGTCACTATGTTTATTTACAGTACAAAGCAGATGCATTCTTTTGTTATCCATGAGTATTGGGACTGGAGCAGAACTTAATCATTTTAGATAAAGGGTTATTGACCTTCATATATCAGATAACAGGTACAAAAATAAATAAAAGTTACAAATACCATTTATCAATCTTAGGTTTAAAGCACTGCAGCAGTGGATGTCCCCATGCATAGAGAGGTAGACGTTTAGAAACGCAAAAACAAACTGAGGGGTCACACCAAGAGAACTGAAGAGTAAAAAAAAGTAAAAGTAAAAAAAGTCTCCTATTCAAAAATCTGACACCATGTCCACATCAACACACTGTTTTCCAAAAGAAAACACTTATTAAGCAAAGCAAACAATTTGAAGCACGTAACACCATTGGCACTTTGGTTTGAACTGGGTCCTATTTGCAAATGAGGCAAAAATGTAACTCTTAAGCTGAAATGGAACTCTTGGGGCTCTTTTTCTGGTCCTGGACCCTCGTTAAGATCAAGCGCCAGGACATTTTAGCAGGAAATGGCTGACTGAAAACAAAATAATATCCATCTCATTCTATGGAGTTAAATGAAGCACAAAACCTGTATTCTGAAATGAAGAGGGCAGTCCATACCCACCAACTAAAGGACTTTTCCTTTAGTATCTCTGAAAGGTTCTGTATGGAGCCTGGCCCAAGACCTTGCCAATATGTTCTCCAGTCTCATAAAACATTATAATCCCAGTGTCCTTCCCAGGGGAGACAAAAACAGGGATGAAAAAATAACATTATGCATCAGAAACACCTTTCTGGAACATTTGGGATAAAGTAAGAGAACATCATGTTCCTAAATATTTAATCACAATGTATGTCTCATGAACTGTGTTGTTAATTTGTTTAGTCTTTTGTTCATTTTCATACTGTACCCAGAATTCTGCAGTCCCCAGTGTATCTTAAGTCACTTCTTTGTGTGTGCTGGGACATAATACAAATTTAATTTGAGTTTCTTTACCCACCTCCCCACTACTCCAGCTTCACCCCATTTGCCAACGGCCCTGATGATACCCCTGAAGAAATTCTGGCACGTATCGGCAGTGGGAAATATGCACTTTCAGGAGGGAACTGGGACACTGTGTCTGATGCAGCCAAGGTAAATTTCAAAACATTTTCAAAACACATGTGGAGTGCAAGTGGCCAGGATCCAGTCAATTATTGACGATATTGGCTGAATCAAAGCTGCAGTATCCATAGAAACCATGTGCCACCAGCTGGCTCTTTGGCCTTTGACCTGTGGGACGAAGAGGGGGAGGCTGAGGTTATGCTTTAATGCAGTCTTTAAGGAAACAGTGCATCACTGACTACAGCTGCAACAGTGAGAAAGAAAGCATGTGCATGAGGCCATTCAGGGCCTGTATACAATGTGTCCTACCTGTTACACAGCTGAATTCAGCATGCTGCAGCTTTGTCTCAGCCCTGAGTGCATTTCACAGGTCTGGCTCTGACCCCTCAATGTCTCTTTCCACAGGACATTGTGTCCAAGATGCTCCACGTGGACCCCCACCAGCGCCTGACTGCACCCCAGGTTCTGAGACACCCCTGGATCGTCAACCAAGAGCAGCTTTCACAGAGCCAACTCATGAGACAGGATGTGCAGCTGGTGAAGGTCAGACTGCTATCAAACACACACACACACACACACACACATACTCTCACACACACTCACACACACACACACACACACACACACACACACACACACGTGCACACACACACACTCACTCTCACACACACACACACACACACACACACACACGCGCACACACACACACACACACACACACACACACACACACACACACTCACACATAGCAAGTGAGCCAAATGTTCTCAGACCAAACTATATGAATTGATTTGTCAAAACAGCCCATTTTTCAAAACAAAATGATGGACACACAATTCAAACACTACACATACTGTATACATTTTCCATATGGTTTGCATGAAGAAACCTTGAGGGGTAAGCCTTCTCAGATCTGATAGGGATATTTTATGCAGGAGGAAATGTTATGGACCTGATGACCCAGACAGTGACCATTATCACTTGATGAAAAGCACCATGTGTACTTTTTATGTGCTCTCCACAACTGATTGCTGTTACATTAGGATTACATACATTTACATGTTTTCTGTTTATGAAATTGTATCTATGCATTGGCTTCCATGTATCTTGGGCCCTCACACTGCAAAACTGCAATCATCTGGTCACTGCTGCCACCATCTGTGCTGTATGAAAATTACACCCTCCACAAAGTGCCCTCCCCAGGCTCATGACTGTGCAAACTGCTGTTTGTGGACTCTGATGAGGAAAGAAGCAACGGCTTATGTTTTAAAGGAGAGTGTGTGCTTGTCTGTGCTCTCATAAAATTACAGTGGAGGTTGTCGCAATGAGCACAGCCTGTATGTACAGAACCAGTCAAAGGTTTGGACACACCTGCCTTTTAATGCATTTTTCTCTATGTTAATTGCCTTACATTTGCAAGAAGGTCTCAAAGCAATTATCAAATATTGCAATGACCAAGAGAAGTGTTCAACAAGTCAAAATTATCTTACATTTTGAATTATCTTCAAAATAGCCTCCTATTGCTTAGATGACAACGTCGCAGACGAATTCTTTCAACTAGCTTCCAGAGGTAGTCACCTGGAATGCTTCTCCAACAGTCCTGAACGAGTTCCCACAAGTGCTCGGCACAAGTTGGCTGCCTTAATCTTACTCTTCAGGCCAATTCATCCCAAACTAGTTCAATAGGGTTTAGGTTGTTGGCCTGTGGAGGCCAGGTCATCTGTTGCAGCACTTAATCTCTTTCCTCATTTACAAGATAATTCTTACACAACCTTGAGCTGTATTTAGGGTCATTATCTTGATGGTAAACTAGGCACCTACCAGATGGGATGGTGTGTCACTGAAAAATGCTGGTTCAGTGTGCCTTCAATTTTATATAAATCTCTGACAGCATGAACAGCAAACACCCCCACACCATGACACCCCCACCTCCCATGCTTCACAGTGGGCACCCCACATGCTTCACCTTCTCTGCATAAAAAAAAAAACACAGCAGTTGGAGCCAAAAATTTCTCATTTGGACACATCTGACCAAAGCACAGGTTTCCATTGTTCTGGTGTCCACTGGCTCTGATCTTTTGCCCAAACCTTTTGGCAATCTCATTTACATCCCTTGGAAGAGGTTTCATTTCATCAATTCTACCATAAAGACCTGAACAGTTGACAATGTGTTTGCTGCTAGAGCTCTGTGAATCATGTATTTCAGCTTTAATCTACAGTGCTGTTAACTGGCCATTTCTTAGTTTGATGTCTCTAATATGCTTGTCATCTACAGCAGAGGTAACGCGTGGTCTTCTCCTGGGGCGATCTTCATAAGAGCTGGTTTCATTGTAGTGTTTGATGGCTTTGGCCTGTGCACTTGAAAAAACTTTCAGAGTTTTTGTAATTTTCCTGACGGATTGGCCAGCATGTCCATATATTAAGTATGGACTGATGTTTCTGTTTGCAAAATTCAGCTTTTCTTGCATATTACTGATTATCACAACAAAAATGAAAGAGAAACAGATCCCTTGGCATCCACTCTACCTTGTCACAGTGAAAATGATCATCTCTCTCTTTCCAAGTTTAACTAGGAAAGAAGGTTTTCAGGATAACGTATAGTACTTGTAGCGCCTTTGCAAACACTAAAATTTTGTACTTATGACATCTTTGTGATGTTTAAAGCAAAACCACAAAACTGGGATGCTGGCTCAAAAGACCTTTTTTTCCCGTAAAAACGTTTGTTTTGGAAAAACATTTTGCATGGACATAAACTGCAGTATTTATATTTATTTTAGAAACAAGTTTCTGTTATTTTAACATAAACCTTTAGATGAAAATGGCCATAAGAAATAGAAACATATTATTTTCAGTAGATGTGTCAAACATTTGATTGGTACTATATAATTAAGCGTTACAAACTGGTAAGAATGGTGGGGGTGGCTATAAAAAGGACAGGATCATAGTGCTTCTCAATCTATATCCAATGCAAGTGACCTGACTGATATTTTATTTTCCTGTCTTAGGGAGCAATGGCTGCAACATATTTTGCTCTGAATCGGTGTCCCCAGGCCCCAAAATTGGAACCTGTCTTGTCCTCTGGCTTGGCCCAGAGAAGAGGGATGAAGAGACTCACATCCACTCGCTTGTAGTAGGCACTCAGTACCAATATAAAGACCGCCAAAGTGCCCTCACACTTCCTCCAGCCACTGATTTGAGTTTTAACAGCAAGACAGCCAAACCAGTAAGCCAGAATGAAGTGGACTAATGTTGTCCATGACAGAAGAACCTTTTTCAAAGATATGACTTTGAAACCAGACATGAAAGACAAAGGATTCACCATAGTACAGAAAAAGCACAACCTCAGATTAAGCTTAAAATCACTTACCAGAGGCTTCTGCAGATCCAGTGAAGAGGAACCCTTGCTTCTGCCATCCAAACTTTCTTAGGCCTTGTATTTTTACACCAGCTAACAAAAATGTAAAAGTGCCCTCATTGAAATATCCTAAACTTTTTCATACCATGATCTCTCTTGGCTCCATGAAATGGAAATAACTGTATGGCTCTCATAAAGGAGAATGTGTGTACACAGAAAAGTGTGATGTACCAGTGAAATGACCTTGGAAGGCTTTGTAAAAGCTTTAGTATACAGGGCCCCTGTATGTGCATAATGCAGAACATTGACAGTATATTATGTGTACCATCCCCAGTTTACTGTAATTTACTGTCCTGGTAAGTATCAATGATGGTATGCCATGGCTAACAACAATTACAGATGTAATAATGCCTTTGATCGCACCCTGGTAGTTAAGTAATTGTGTTTCACCTCTAGAAATATTTGTATGTTAAAAGATGGCTTTACAGGCTTTACAGGCACTCTTAACAAAATTGCACTTGTGACACCACTCTCCGTGTGCACTGACAGTGATTATTTGCCAATTTTGTGGTACATTATTTAAAATCTTATAGCTATTTATTTAAATTATATAGAAACACATTCAATCCAATGTACAATATTGTTATTGTGGGGACTATAAATTAAGTTTCAATAATCTATACTGTACAGTATTTATTCAGTTGCACTGATACACTGAAATAAAGGTAAGTTTACAGAAATTACACTTATTTTAAAAAGACATTGACAGGTAGAAATAAAAACACACAAACAGCCAAACAGTGTGTAGTAGATGTAGTCATTTATGTTGCACATGTACTATGCTGTCAAACCAAATGTATTCAAAATGCATCTTCAGATATGCACAAACTATTAATAAATTATGAATAAATATGTTACGGTTGTGAAGTTCTCAATGGAAAGGCACACAATTACAAGTATCCAACCCTGGCAGGAAATGGGATGTGACACTATAAGTGGAATATAAGTGGAATGATTTAAAAATGTAGTTTTGTAACAGCAGCTACTTTCATGAAACCCTTATAACAAGTGATTTTGTTTTATTGCAAGTGAGACAAATCATTTAGTTTACCTAATAAGATTTCCCGTCATCTCTTTTTTTGAAAAAAAAAAAAAAAAATGAACCATAAACAAACAAAATTATTGAAAATAATGGGGCCAGCAGGGGTTGTACTTGCGTTTTTAAATGAGACTTGGTATGCAGCTGGAGATCATTATTAGCATTGCAACAGTGTGCCTGTGTGTACGGGCTTGGGCCTGTGCTCTGAATTACCTGCGTTTATCACTGTATGCCCCTTATTTGTTTATTTATTTATTTGTTATGGTATGAAGTGCACTTCATAAAGATCACATGGCCTGTTAGTTAGTTAGTATAGTAGCTTTAATGTGTTTATTTTAACATGAACTAATGGCTTTTAGTTTTGTCAAATGGCTGCCAGCTTTGTTCCATTTTGTACAGTATGTAGTACTTTTTTTCAATCCACTGACACAGATTATAGAATCTCTTATGATTTCTGGTGTAATCAGTTACTAACCATCATTGAATAATGCTCATGAGAGGGAAAACTGCAGGTTGACCCAATATACCAAATGTTTATGAAAGTTGCTTACATTGGTGAAGACTGCAAAGTTTGCAAATGGTTATTTAACATCAGAGAGTTTCCCATTTTTAGTGTAACATCAGAGAGTAAGGGTACATTTATACAGCTCTTTTAATGCTATCAGCCATGGCATAGTAACACCATACTTTTATAAGAACATAAAATATTACACAGGCTGACTGGCAGTATAATTCAGAGCAAAGTTAAACCTTGCAATGTATCACCTAAATCAGATGACTGTATGTTTAATATTTAAATGATTCAGAAAATTATCTTTCCTCTTCCTGAAGAAACACTGTCAGTCTAAAGTATAACAAAGTATGTTGCCTGTTCGCAGAAGTGACCACAGGGGTAAATGGTCGACTCTGAACAGACCATTTACTATTTTGTCCACTCTTTTGTAAATGGAAAATAGAATATTTGGCATTAGTTGTAGTGGAATACAGAGTGTCTTGTAAGTAAAGCCTTAAAACATTCACCCTATAAAATTCTGAAGCTTTACAAGTGTGTGCACAAAACTAGCCTCACTATTATTTAGTTGTACTCTCTTCACCTTTTAACCTAATGTTTTCAATGTACTATTTACTTTATTTTTGTATATTACCATTTTCATGGTCTGCATCTATGTTGATAATTATTAGCGCGTTGATCATTGCACAAAAGCCACAATTTTGTATTCGAAAATTTTAAAAAGTCGAGGTATAATATTTTTGTAGCACTGTGAAAATTATCGGTATGGTTCTTTAAAATTTCCATATGCAGTCTTTCGACAAGAGACATCCAAGCTGCCTTCCCAATAGACTGTCACAGTAGATGCTTCTTCTGTTGTGTATTTTGCTTGTTTATAGATTGGTCAAGAGTAGTTATTTTGCAATATGTTTTTCTGCATGCTGAAGGTCACTCAAAACAGTCTACTGATAAACCTGCTTCGGGGTGTCTGCAGCTATTTGGATGTGATTTACATTCTGGAGTGATATGTTCCCAGTGAACACGCAAAGTTATCATAACATTATCATGACATTGTAGCATCTTTTATCACATTGCTGCAATGCTGAAAGGTTGTTTTGAAGATCTTATGTGTGCTAGCTGGGCTGTATATAATTCATGTTTGCTTTGTCTTGGCCTGGCATGCCAAATATTTATAAATAAACAGAGATGGAAAAAAGCATTTTATTGTGGTTTGTTACTCATGGTCGGAGCCGCTGTGACACCCTGGCACCGATCCTGAGGACAGAAGTGGAACGGCAGCTGGAGGCACAACATGACAAAACGTAGTAAAACTGCTTCATACAGGACAAAAATACTTTTTTTAAAAAAAAAGAAAAGAAAAAAACTCAGAAATGTATTATTTTGAAGATATTTT
This sequence comes from Albula glossodonta, assembly GCA_019788955.1. Taxonomy (NCBI): domain Eukaryota; kingdom Metazoa; phylum Chordata; class Actinopteri; order Albuliformes; family Albulidae; genus Albula; species Albula glossodonta. The sequence continues at coordinate 7,075,580 of JAFBMS010000020.1, read as the reverse complement.
ATACAACTTTTGAACAGAATATTTGACTTGTTTTGATCATTTTCTTCTACTGTCACTAATTTTCCATGTGGAATGTGTAAACATTGAAGAAAGAGATAAGAAGGTCGCGTAATAACAATACAAGATTGTGCTTTTAAAGGTCAACTGTTATTTACCGCATAGGACTTCACAGACAAAACTTAATGACACAGAGGATGCAAATTAAAAAAAAAGACCAGACATATAGTGCAATTAACTTTTTAGCATTATATCAACGATCAGTAATACAGAACAGTATTTGAAGGCAGCCTTTTTTTTTTAAAAAAAAAAAAAATGCTTGGAATAAACACATTCAGAATTCCTTGACTCCTTGTCTGCGGATTTGATAGAAAACCATGGTAAAAGGTGTTCAATTAAAACCCACTAAATTACTCAAGTTAAATAACTTATGAATAAATTCGTGGAAGAATCATTTGAGTATAATTTCCTTTGCCCTTCAGACTCGAATGGTCATTGGTTTATTCTGAGCCAATGAAATGTGAGTCTGAAAACCTCCCTCTGACAAATAAAGGCGTATCATGGTTATCTTTAGAACAGCTGATTCTGGGTCAGCTTGTTGGGCGCATTCCGCCTACAAACTTCGGCTTCCTACTCGCTCTGTTTTCCAGTAGCTGACCCAGAGTCAGAATTTAGAAATCAACAAAAAACTTAAAACAAACACAATAGAGCATGGCTTTGACCAATCGGCGTTGATCTCCATCGATGTCGACGAACCACATTGCGACAGTGTCGTTACTGTCGACGCAATAGCCTCAGATCGGGGTGGTTCATGTGATTCAGAGTAGGCAGGCTGCCGCATTTGTCTTTGGCGTTTGACACAGTGGTTTGCGACTCTTAAATTCCGAACAATGGCTGGCACTTTGGCTCGAAAAGCGGTTGACCATCTCAAAAGTAAAGAATTTAGAGACTATTTAATGAGGTATGTGAATTGTAACTAATTCAATGATCTAACTATCGCATCTGCGAAGGGCAGGATAACAGCGGTGGTAATAGGCTGCAGTACATAACGTTAGAGTGGATCTGGGTCAACATCACTTTCAACAGTAGTAGTATTTGCAGCTAGCCAGAACAATGGGTATTGCAGTACTGACATTTGCTTAGAGATCTGAGTTATTGCTGGTAGTTCAACTAGCAAATACACCTATTTATATTGAAGACTCAAGCCGTTGCACTTGATTACCGAGTGTGAGACTACAAGAGTGAATTTATGCTGAAGTACTATAGCAATGGCAGCTAACAGCGAGCTCCTCTTTCGAGGCTGTCGTCTCACTTCGTGCGTCTTTGTTTTTACAGATTTTGTGGAAAAAATACTCACTTGTCGAGGAACTAAATAGGTTTATTTTGCATTTTGGCTACCCTTGCTGTGTTCATTAATATACTCAACGTCATAGGAATATAGAATTAGTTAATTAGTAAACTGTACAAGCAATAAAGCATTTAACCCCCATCCAATTCCCTGCAGGTTGTGTTTTAACAGTTTGTTCTTCTGTTACAGCTGTGTACTGTGATATCTGATCCAACAGTCATCGAATCTTGTCAATATGCTGGGAATAGGTTACCGTTTCCCTAATTATATAGCTGCAGTGTTTCTGTCGAAGTCACCTGACTCTTACACACCTCTAAGTCACGTTTGTTTAATATTACTACTTGCTGCTTTAGGGCAGATAGGCTGAAATGCACTATGCCGTAGATATGAGTGTAGATCCATGTATTACATCAGGACATCCTTTGAGTAATTATAGTCTGTTGCCGCACTGATTAAAAAAAATCACTGGAAGTTCAGTCTCTTTTTTGATAAATATCTAATTTGAGCACATGTATACAGTCACTGTCTTTTGTTCACTGTCTAAACTCTAACAAAAAAGGTTAACAGAATTCACTGCCTTTCCGAGGCCATGTTGTATCGACCTATTTCTTGTTTCCAAGGTACTGATGTACTAAAATCACTGAATTTCTACTACTTTTTAAAACTTCTGTTAAAAAGTCTTTTCCTTTTCTGTGTCTAATGTTTTTCTCTCTATGCAATCCAAACTTGTGGTGCACGTCCTTGTGGAAACCTTCCTATTAAGCACGGTGAGGAAATGCTTGTCCAGTTTTCTTTATGTATTGTCTAGCATGAAAGAGTGCTCTAGTCTGTGATTCTTTTGCTTCTAGTTTCTGCGGAATGACCCCGCAGTGGTGAATCACCTTTAGTGTGGTCTGTTTATGTGATTACTTTGCAAGTGCTCTATTGTATAAAGTGCAAACAGATAAAGGATCACATTTTGTATGGTTTTGTGCTAATCACAAAACTGGGCAGAAGTTCAGAGCACCAATGTGATTTTTTTTTTTCCATGAAAATCCCAATGACAAAATCATTTTTAAATATTCCAAAAGTCCCAATCATAAGAAATAAATCGCCATGTGTTAGATATTAATTAAAATTGTGTAAGTTGAGAGATGAGAATGCACATAGCATGCACTTGTAAACAGAGGGAGAGATATACATGGAAGTCAATTAATAAACAGAATTACTGTAATGAGATGCAGTGGTCTTACTGTATTTTATAATTTCTTTATTAACAAATAGAGAAAACATTTTACTGTATTGTGTAAGAATGTTTATATGAGGAGTGCCATTTTAAAATACACAGTACAGCTCCACATGCTGGCTATTATAACTACAGTAAGTTGAGCTCACCTATAGAGAGTAAGAGTAAAAAAAAAAAAAAAATTGCAAATGAAAGAAAGCCTTGGAGCACTAACAGGTGCAGACAGATAACTGCAAGCCCATCATAAACTTACAACAGCCTTTCATTGTCAAATTAAAGAGCAGCTTAAACATGCGCTCACACAGGAGTGTTTGGCAGTTAAAATGTTTAGACCCAAAAGGGGGTGTCTATTGCTTCATCAACAAACCTGGTGGCGTCGCTGGGCAGTTAAGGTGTTTAACTGCTAAACTGCTGGGACCATGAGTCAGCATGTTAACACTTTAGCTTTACGTGTAGCATTAGACAAAATATTTTAAAATGCAACTCTTGCTGACTTGTTTTTAAAATGCAGCACTTCTGGGGGCCAGTGGCAAACTGGGGCCTGCCCATCGCTGCTATCAGTGATATGAAGAAGAGCCCAGAGATCATCAGTGGAAGGATGACCTTTGGTAAGAGCAACTACATACTACAGCGTACATATTGAGTAAAAACTACATAGTGACTTCAGAGCACACATTGAAACATCCAGTGCTCAATTCTGAGTACACAGTCATGAGGTAGGTGGCTCAAGAGAGTTCGTTGAGTCGTTTGTGAGGTGTGGATTGGTGCAAATTGCACAGCACATGGGCACTTCTGTAGATTTAAAAGGTCTGTAAAATCAGCTCCCAGAAGCCTGGCCTTTTGACAAGTGCAGCGATGTGCTGACAATGTCTTTATAGGGCATATATAGTGAGAAAAATAAATATTTGTGAAATATTTTTCAAACGTATCTGCACATGTATGTTTACAATTGTCATGTTTAAATCCATCATAGTTAAATAATAAACATCTATATGTGCTTATAAGAGGATAAACCTAATTAGGATTTCAGTTACTACCATTTTACTGGCAGAACAGACTGCACCACAAAGCTCATGTGCCACCCCCCTCCCTGACGCACATAGAAATTAAGAATGAATGCAGTAACATACAATTACACACTTATAATTATTCAGCTATAAATTGTACACAACATGAAGGTGGCATCACACATGCACAACGGCTGGTATAATTGAGTGAAAGTATTGTATTATCACGGTTTCATGGCAGAAATGATCAAATATTTTTGGCTGTAGAAGACTGTTATTGATATGTCTGACAATGTATATTATGTACATATTTCATAACCATTTTTAATGCTGGGCTAAATAATTGTTTAACAACAGGAGTTATGGTGTGCTTTTGATGATGTAAATGCAGTTTGCCTTTACATGGATTGGAGTGGTCACTGAACTGTTTTGCATGTTGTACAGCCCGTTTACAAAATTCATCACCTGCCATGAGATGATCAGTCCTGTGGAAGGACATAAATATGATCCTGTTCATTTTATCCAGAGTGAAAGACAAAACATTTTGAAGCTTGTAGACAACTTTGCTAGCAGTGCTTCTCCAAGTAGATGCATTGACTTGAATATATATGGTTCAGTGATCAAGGTTTTTGCCAGGTTAAAAACTCATGGCACCTGTTACTACTGGTGTGTGTTAATGCTTTTAACTGTTACCTCTGAATAAAAACCTCAGGCAGGGAGAAGAAATCTGTGCAAATACCCCTAATACAGCAGGCCCTCCACCAGAAAGTAAACTTCAGCCATTTGAAATGTAAACTGCCGTTCTCTTTTCAGCCACCAGGTGTCACAAGTAAAGAACTTGAAATTTTAATTTCTTTTTGATGTGCCCTAGCTGAACAGCTGCATTATTATTTTGGTCTTTTACATGTTTAATCAATATCAGCACAATCCAGTGTCATTGTAAAAATGACCCATGGCAGCTGGAAGAGGACAAGTGAAACCTTAGTGGTGCCAATGTTAACTTATCAAAATGAAAGGCATTGTGTTCACCAAACAAAATGTACATTAAAATGTGTTGCTTTCTTTTTTCAAAATAAAGGAATTATGTCACAGTGCTGATGTTTTGACACTCTACAGCATTGATTGTCCCATACTTTGTGAATGTTGGGTATTTTACAGATGTGAGTAGAGTTTTATCCTTATTGAAGGATGATGGAGCCATCTCATTTAAATCCCAGCTGTCACATGATCCTTTCAGTCTTTAAATGAAATGTGCTGTATGTGTAACTGAAAGGCAGACAGGCACATACACACACAAGATCGTAGCAAATCCCTCTGCTTTTCTCTCCCTCTCTCCCTGCATGCAGAGCAATGTAGGATGTCATTGGCACTTGAAGAAATTATCGTTCATTTATTAAATCACATATCTGTACTCTAGCTAGTAGGCCTAGCCTATACTCATCGGGCTCCTTCTTCTATAGGGTGGGAACGGTCCCATATTTATGCATAGCCTCACAATTTCCATTTAAATAAAGTCTGGTGAAAACAAGACTGGCTTTCTTTGCTTTCACATTAAAACGTCGAGATAGTATCTTTTCCATTGTTTCTTTCTCCCGCTGTCACCCACCTCACCTTGCCCAAGCGACCAACCAAAAGAGAGCATGTGTTTTATGCATTATGAAATCACTGACTAGTTTCGTTTTACTTTTGCTGAATAAAATAATGGAAATGTATTAATAGCAATGCTTTTTCAATTACAAATACATATTGGGGAAACTGGTCCTACAGCAGCTTATTGAGGTTGTCAGTGTAAATGCTCAGTTTGCTAGTCACTGTCTGATTCATTGAACTGAAATAAATCATTCAGGATGGGCGGGTCATGTGACAACCTAGAGCCTAAAAATCCTACACATCCACATACACTACAATGGATAAATTCCCAGTTTCTTTTTTTTTTGTAAATGCTTTTGGGTCAATTTTTTTCTGATAAGGTTCTGTCCTCTGAATCCATGTTATACTAAGTGTATAGAATTACATAATTGTCCAAAAATTGAAGAAGTTCTAGTAGATCTTATTTTGTTCTCTTTTCCAGCTCTTACCTGCTATTCTCTGGTGTTCATGAGATTTGCCTATAAAGTCCAGCCCAGAAATTGGCTCCTCTTCGCCTGTCATTTAACCAATGAAACGGCTCAGCTCATACAAGGAGGAAGACTAATTAAATACAAGTAAGTGGTTTGTAATATGGTGGTTTATAATGAAAATAAATGTAATTAAACACAAAGCAATTCTTTGTTCATTCTTTGGGATAGGAATTCAGTGTAACCACTGTTCTGCTTAGATAACTGTAAAGCCAGTGTGTCAACTTCAGACACACACAGCTGCTTCAGCACAGGAAAAAATGAATGAGTGCAGGCAGAATGCCAAAAGCCAAAAAAGATGGAGCATCATTTATTTTGTACTGGCTACATGTTGTGGGTAAGTATTTAATTACCAAGATAAGTTCAACTTGCTTGCCACCAGGGGTCAGTGTTTATATTTCATACACAAAACAAAGGACCATTGTTTCCAGTCAGGCTCAGTGTGTGCCTTTTTCTGGTTGTCAGCAAGTTGTATTGTCACTATTACAAATTCATGGACATTTTTTTATTATTTTCAAAATTTTGTGTAAATAATTATTGTTTATTATTGTGAAGAATGTTCATGTATTAATAACAGTCATTTATGTTAATCATAATTGAAAGCAAAAATTTTTTTCATGGTAGACTCCAACTATTTCCTCTGCTCTGCAGCCATGTTGTGAATTTCATAAATTGACATAGTAAATGTTAATTGTTGAGATCTGATGGGATTTAACATTTCAAATGTATAAATGCAGCATATATCTGATGTGAATGAGTTTCATATTGTAAATCAGTTAAATACGTAGTCTGTTGCATATTTTTTGATCAGCACCTTGTACTGCATGTAAAGCTTTAACAGGAATGTTTAGTTGTATTGTCTGGAGTTTCCAGAAAGCTCTGATTCTGATCATGCCACTGTGTAGATTCTCAGTATTTTAAGGCAGATCTAACTCAAAGTGTAATCTGAATGCAACAGATCTGACAAATAACAGCAAGCAGCAACAAGGGACTGACAAATGAATATGTGCATTGCTGTTGTTTTAATATGTGCTCCCTGAGCCTACCATTTCGAGGTAAAAATGTCCAAAGGTCACTCAATTGTACATTACAGGAGGTGCTGTCATGGCACTTTAAACTTCAGCACAGTGCAAAAGAGAGAGCAGTAAACCTGGATGAGATTGTCATAAAACAATATTTCCTTGACCTCTCATTTACTGCTGCAGACACCCAACTTTAACATCAGCTTCTGTGTGCAGACATTTTCTTTTGTTGTAGCTGAAGATATTGTTTGTCTTAAACATTTCATATAATTTCTATCCATCTGGGTCTTTTTGATGTTCCATGTTCTTTAATAATGTACTGTAATGGTTGTACTTTTTTTTTATAGCCAATAGTTTTACTTATTTGCTATAATAATGCACTCTGCCACTAATAAAAATGGACCTCTGTTATAGGCTGGAGAAAAAGCTTGCTTAATGACACATGTGGACATTGAAGACTGCTGCAGAAAAACAAGAGTCGGTGCCTACATTTTGGTATGCCATAAATAACCAAGAACACACTTGGAATCCTGAGAGATAGAATGATATTTGTTACCTGACCTGATCTTTTAGTGCTCCATCTGGACTTTGGGTGAATGCCTTAATATATTACACATAATGCATCCTACAGATACTTTTGGACTCAACAGGCTATGTTTGTATGTACAGACTCCTCCAGTTTTTTATAGTAGTGGTGCTATAGTATGAAATGTCATGTGTAAGTAAGGCGTTTAATTTATATTTTACAACATTAAATATGAATTATGAGATTCATAACTTATCAGAATAACATTGTGTAATTAAGGCTTTTTAACTTATTATGTACAACCATGAATGATGATTTATCATATGTATAACATATCAGAACAACATGGAAATAAAAGTGACACTGACACTCTTTTTCTGAGTCTGTTTTTGTTTACAGTGTAACTTGCATAGAGAGGAATTTGTTTAATTGTATAAAGTTTTGTCAGTTGCAAAGCATTGATTTCCTGCAGATGGTGGTTTATAGCAGTTATAGGAATTGGAACCAATACTAATACTAATTGTATTTAGGGAATTAAAGTCCCACTTGACTCATTTTGACAGTTTTCTGACAGGATGATGTTACATCCTGTTGTTTGATCATAGTGTTTCACAGTGATCAAAGTCCATGCATTAACAAATATGGAGGGAGTAAAACTGAGGTATTGTCTTTCTTAATTGACTCATTGAATTCACTTGAAATGATACAATACTGATGATTCATATGTTTAATAATTGCACATGCATTTCTCTGATATTTTTTTTTCACAGCATATGTGATTTGAGTGCAGAATGCCGTTTTAAATAGTTTGAGGGAAAACAAAAACTCACTGCGTAAAATGATCTTTAAAATTCTTTTAAACTGTTTACCACATGCAGGTCATGTAAATACAAGAAGCTACTTGTCCTCCAAAAGGTGGTGGGAGTGTTGTGTGTACTGGCTTTAGGCTCTATTCAGAGAGTGATGGGGTGTTATTAGCTTGGCACAATCCTCTGTGCTGAGTGTTGCACCCAGCTCATTGATGGGACGATGTGCCACATTGATGATTTTATTGTATTTCCTTACAATAATGAGCTGAAGAAGACCGATGAACTTAGTGTAGCCAAAACTTTGAGAAAACAGTTGCTCATGAAAAATCTATGGCTAATGTTTTGGCAGGAAACTGTTGTGAAGAAATAGTTCTTTGCAAAACTATAATTAATCTCTTTCATCATTAAAATCACACCAAAAAGTAAGAATGTGGGTGTCTTTTTGGTGAAGTTATGTGGCCTTTTGTTTGGAGTGGCTTTGAAAATCAAACCAATACAGCTTAGTCTCTCCTGTATAGCTTTAGTCACTAAATATCGAATTGACACATAGGTGCAGGTACTCTTGTGGAACTCTCATAAAACTGTATTGCCCACCCAGGGAATGGTTTCTGAGAGCTCAAACTTGTATTACTCATCATGTATTCGTTCTGCCAGTTTCAGTGTTGAAGCACCTGAAACACACCCCATCCCTCTAACACTCTGCGGCTTCTGCTCTATTTTGATGGGATGGCTGCACCTGGATTGGCTGGTGTACTTCTTCAAAATGACCAATTTTTGTAAAATTATTTCAGAAAGCCTTGATTGTTGCATTGCATTGGCTTTATTCACATGGTGTTTTGAATACATTCTTTTAGTCACAGTCAGTAATCATTAACTCATAACCTATAATGTAAGCTTTACACTCATGTTAAATAATGTAAAAAGTAAAAAAATGACAAAAATGAAGATGTGCCGGTCTGTTACAAGTCAGCATGTGTAGGTGTGAGTAACTTGAGCATACATGTTATCATTACAAAGCACTACACATATTTTGTAGACAATAAATAAAAATGCATGGTGGGTGTTTAAAAAAGCACACACATTTCCTGGGAGGTTAAACACATTAAGAGTACTTTTGCTCCTGCTCTTTGGGTAACTGCCTTTTTCCTGTGGGATTGCATGAATTTGTGTGCATATATAATATACACAGTATATATTTGTCAATTGGTCATAAATAATGAACTCGTAATCTCTTTAAACCATTATTTTTATTTTTTAGAAACAAAAGCATTTCTGACAGTTTATTGTTATCAGACAAAGTGTGCCCCAAAGCCCTCACTCTACTGATAAAAGACAAAACTTCACAAGCATAATCTAATGTCCCAATAAATATAAATTATGTGATATTCTGCAGTGTAAATTGGACTTAAAAATACCCTACCCTGAAAATAACCTTTCTGCCATATTACGGTAAGGTAGCGCTGTCATAACCATTCTTAATGATTACAATAAAAAATATTACAGTACATATTGATATCTGAGTGACAGAGTCTTGACACCAAAAAACACAGATGTAGTGCCATTAAACTGTTATGTGACTGCTGGTGGCTCCAATGGTATTGAAATATAAAAGTTGATATGACCATGAACCCTTAGGTGTTATTCAGTGAGTGAGAAGACAATTTAAGGGATGCTAAATTATTGTAATGATTGCAAATATGTTTTATAAAGTGCTTAAACAAATATCACTGAAAATCAGTTTCCTAAATTTTAAAATATTTGAAGTTGTTTGTTTGCCTTACATTCTTTACTGAAATTTTTATTCCACAATTTTCAGGATATCAAAACAAAAATAAACACATTATTTGAAAACAGTAAATTACACAAACAACATATTTTCAAAATGGAAAGTGCAGTAATTTATTTTCTTGTTCTATGGCTTCTGTGAGGAGAGTTTCATTTTAAAGAAACTCTGATGGCTCTGAAGACAAAAAAAAAAAAAAAAAAAAATGCTATCTGATCAGTTTGCCCTTAATGTAGTTCCCAGGAATGTTCATATTCTATTTACCAGTAGTAGTTTATTTGATTTATTTCCTTTGTGTTTATACCAAAGTAATTTAAAGGTTGACTTGGTTCCAAGTTTCAACTTCCTTGATTTCAAATAAATACTATGTATGACGCTGGAATTAATTAGAATTGATTAAAGATGTCCTTCTATTAAGTAGTTAATTTTGTAAGTCTGTTATAAGCCTCCATGTTGTGGTGACAAATGGTGATGAATGTGACACAGAAACTTTAGGCCTTGATGAAGGAACTGTTCCATACTTGTGAATACTTCCAACATGTGAGTTTTGAATTCCAAGCAAACAGCTAATTTATGGTTCACATATTTTAACTGACTAATCTATTTCCATAAAGCAAAAATAGAACAAACAACCAATTATTTTCATCAGGTTAATGAACAACAAAATGGAAATGTAACTGCAATGTTTTTCACTGTTTTGTCAAGGGATGGCATATCTGATCTACCACGTGTGAACATGTGTTCAAGGCTTTTATCAATCCATGTGTGCCTTCAACACTTGGAAATAATACCACATGACAAGGTTTCTGAATTACTGAGATTTCCTGTGAAGCTATAAAAGGCACCATGTATTATATTTTTAAAAATCCAGTAAGATCTTCCAACAAAGAGGAAGAAGAAACAGTAAGCCAGTAACAATCAAAATGTGTGTGAGGTCTCACAAGTCATCACTGGTGATTACAAGACCGTTTGCAATGTTGTTTTCAAGAGTCAAACCCTCATCTTCATCCTCCTGCAAAAAAAAAAAAAATCAAAGATGAAAAACCGTTGGCCTTTTTTATTAACCGTCTTAGTGCTTCTCATGCAGTGGATGCATAAACATTTATAATCATAACAATTTCAGTTTTCAACAGCATAAATTTGCATTAATTGTAAATTCACGTGACGTATACTACCAAACTCTAAATTGCACTGTGTCAGTCAATAAACAGTATTATTTTGTGAATAATATATGTGTGTCACTCACTTCATCATTGACCTTATAGTCTTTTTCTGTGCTTCTGTAGGACACCACATGAATCAGTGTATAAATCCTGTAAAGGAAAAAGGGAGAATCAATGTGTGGTAAACACATTACAAAAATATGAACGTAAAAACACTAAATCAATACTGTCACTAACAATCTAATTTATACAATTTCATGCAGATGGTTTCCCTAATCTTTTATGAGGCTACTCATCAAACAACAATAACAACTACAAAAGCAATAATGGAAAAAATTACCTGTGGTATAGCATAGCTAGAAACTGAATGAGTAGAAGCACAGCAAATGAAAGGAGAAACATCAGACTCAGAGGTTCCACATTCATGGTTTCATCAGATTTGGTGCCGTTTGGAAAGTATTTGGGAATCTTGATGCTGATTGTATCACCAATCGCTTGGAGGAAGAAAGTAGCTACAACCCACAGGACATTCACAATGAAGTACAGAAACGTTGCCTGCAAGAGAAAGTCATGAGCATATCATAAAACTAAAAGACAAACTTTAGATCTTGAAATGTTCAACAGGAAGTTAATAGAATGGTTAAAATGAGTCACACCTTGTTTCTAAGTGACTTAAGTTCCCTTGTGACTTCATCTTTGTGTGCTTTCTCATCAACTATAGGTGCCAGGTACCTTTCTATCAATTTCTTCCAGAAGTCATTTTCATCCTGAAAAAAGATAGCAAAAATAGTCAAACCTTTCACCCACCACATTAGAACCCTGTGTTTTCATACCCAGCAACGCAGGAGAGATTTTTGAAGTGGGGGGACCAAACTGTGAGCAAAAGGTCTCAACTTTTAAACTTGGGGGGACATATCCTCCCTGTTCATACCCATGTTTTTCCATAAATCGTGTCAGGCAGTATTCTGTATATTTCTAATATTGGCAAATTTGGGTTTTACAAGACATTCTTGACCGAAATATAAGGGTTTGTAACATATTTAAACTTTCGTTTAATAAGCCCACAACTTTAATAAATCAAATTGCGGTTTGAATCCACATTTCTCGCTGTGTACCAATTTCACTTAAACAAGAACTTAACCAATTAAACTTTCCATCTAGTTTAATTTCAATACATACATACATCGCTTCATACAACACACCTCACCATTAACGCATCATTATGGTATTTTCCACTGCCATGTAAAACCATTACTCATACATTGATGAAATGGATGGTTCATTAAACTGTGGTTGTGGAATACCCACAACTACAGTTAAGGTTGGCTGAGGTAGATTTGCATAATAGTTTTGCTTAAGTGCTTGCATGAAAAGGATAATAATGGCCAAGCCCTTATTTTGTCACACTTCTCACACAACTTTTTATTGCTGGGAAATTTCTGTCTAAGTTATTGAATTTCAATCAATGGCAGTTTCAATCAAGTACCTTCAATAGATTGAAAAGCATCTTTTTTCACTTCTTTCACAATAATCCTGAAAAGGCATGAAATAAATGACCTGAAAGGCTTGTTTTAGCTACAACCATCCTTACCTCAGTCAGTTTTTCAATCTGAGGCGCGATCAGTGTTTTCTCTATGGCGCGTTTCACCCTCCTCTCCAGTCTCTCCATGCGATTGGTCTTCAAGATCCTCCTGGCAGTCTCGCTGAGTGCATACTGCAGTTCCTCCAGCTGGCTGTCAGTCAGTACATCCTCCGGTCCCACCTTATCTTTTAGCTCTCCGTTCACCGTGTCTGTCAGCATCATTACCAGCTCTTCACACACGTCCTCCTGGTTCTTGTTCCTCAGGGAGTAGCGGATCTGCTCCTGTAGGTTCCTTTTCATGTTGGCATAGGTCAGTTTCTTCAGAAATTCCTTTTTAACAGGTTCCACCCAATCTTATGGAGAAAAGCAAAAATGCCTTGGTTAAGTTCACAGTATATTATTGTATGTAAATTGTACACCATACAGTAAAATGACTCTAGTCACTCCATGCTACTTTGTATCAATAAAAGCAAAGGTGCTAGTAACTTTTGGAAGAGGGTAACCACAAACCCATTGACTGTTATAAATGGTGACAAACTAATCTAGTGAACACATTATCATTAACTGTTTTAACTAAATAGTTAAAAATTAAACATTTTAAGATACAGGATATGGACTTTCACATTTTGCATTAATGTTCATTAAACAACATATGTTAGTTGAATTACCTGACAGAATGTGAATGTCAATTAAAATCAAAATGTCACTAAAATATGTGGAGCTAATTTAGTGCAAGCCTAATATTGGAGCTCTTAATATTAATAGGTTTATTTCATAAAATGAATGAATTGTATATGCATGAGTTAAGGATTAATTAACATACATTAGTAAAAATGAAAACTCACCACTTTCAGGCACAACTTGTGATTTGTCTTCTTCTGAAATGTCTAAATCATCATCCATACTGTCATAGTCATCATCCATGGTATCACTGTGGTCCTCGCTGTCACTGCTTCCAAACAAATTATACCGTAACATTTCAAATAATTATTTTATCACACAAAAGAACATTAATGCTCTAACAAGAACACTGTTAATTTTCCCTGAGGGACTTTCCAATTGTCAAAAAATATAATCTGTGTAATAATTTGAAGTATTATAATCAAAAATAATCAGAATGAATAGAAATGTAATGTATGATCTGCAAATTTATACAACAAGATAATCAGTCAACAATGCACTGGCTTATGTTTAGCTTTTACATATTTACCTTCGTTTAGACTCAGAGTCACTTTCATCTGTGGGGAGCCCTTTTGTATCCACCTCTTTAGACTTGTGTTGGGTGCTCTGTGGGCCATTTTCCACAGCTTGCGGCTCAGTTTTCATGCTGCTTGGGTTCTCATCCACTCCTTGAATTTGTTGTTGAATGACAGCTGTATGGGCAGCTGCTGCATTTGGGTTAATTGTGTTCTGAATTTGTAGTAAGGTCATGTTTGTTGTCTCTTGGGTGACCTGACACTTGAGGTCCCAGCAGCACAGCTTGCAGGTGCGGTCACACAGAAGCCCAGCTGCCTTCCCTTCCACTTTGTCTCGGCTGGACTCACGTGTTCCCCAGGACACAATGTGCATGTTGACCAGTGAGTAGATGGTCAGTAGGAGATAGCCACTTGGAATGCAAATAAAGTACATCAGACCATAGATGATCATGCTGAACTCCTGGGGATGGAGGATAGCTGTGACCAGGTATAGAATGCTCATGGACAGCAAGAAGATACCAGTTGGGGTGATGAAGGTACCCTGCATAACCATGTCACCTAGAGGGAACAGCAATGCCAGCTGCCATCAGGTCAAATGACTCACACATGACTGAGAAATCATATCTCTCACAATCACCTTTTTGAAAGGGGGAAAACATCTTTGACCTTTATTGTAGTATACATGGAAAAAAAGTAAAAATGTAAAAATGGGCTCAGATGTCCAGCTGATGTGTGCCTGAAACAATTGGAATTTGATGCAGAAAATCAAGTTTATTTCAGAAATAAATTCTGCATCTTGATGCAAAAAGCATTTTCCTTTACGTTGAAAATATTAAGAAGAGAAGTTGAGTCAACACAGCCCACATGCTGATTAGCTCTTACCAATGATGGAAAAGAAAGAGGCAGTCATGAGGAAGGCATACAGGACACTCAGGATGCCCGCAATGGTGATCTGCAGGTTGGGTTTGCACGTGAAACAAATCGCCATGTAGATAATGGGAGGAATGACTGACACAATGATAGCCAAGGTTCCCTCCATCCTAAAAACAAACTGGAAGGCACCTGAAAGATGAAGAAACATTTCACTGCCCTTGGTACTTGAGGTTTCTGAAAATGGTTCCTCTAAAAGCACCATCATTAGTTCTTGTAAAAGACCCATAACAGACCAAGAGTGGACAGCTGACCTTGTTGGTTTAGCAAGACTACTACACACTTAACCATGTATGTGGGATACAGTGAAATCCCCAGTGAATAGCCTGAATGAGACCAGAGTACCCTGGCTATACACACAGGTTTTAAATATTATACTTATTCTGTGTTATTCTTGTTTCTGTGGGCATTGTGGGCACATGACATCATTCTGCCTATGGGTCACTGAACCAATGAATAGATCATGATGACACCATTCTGATTCTGATGTTGTCCCAGTGCAGTGCTTATCTTTGAGGGGAACTGACTGAACCAGCATAAAGAACTGTGTATTGTGTGACAGTAGTTTCTGCACAATTCAAACAGGTTTGTCTGAGCCCAAGACCTGGACAGTGCAGTTGTAAAGCCAGTTTATATGTTAAATCTTACTGACTCTAACCTGCAACCATCAAGCTGACAGAAGCTGGCCCCAAAATGGAGGAGCCCACAGTGAAGATCTGGTAGAAGATGTACAGCATGGAGATGGAGGTATTCCTTTTTGCCGTTTCCCTCCCACTGTGAAGCAGGTCCAGGGTGTTAGCCAGAGTGGAGGGCCCCCAGCGGCGTCTCTGGTTGTAGAACTCCTTAAACTCCTGAGGGGCATTGGTGTAGGCATCGGAGGCTGCATTATACTCTACCCTCCAGCCCTGCTGCAGGAGGAGGGTACACAGCCAGCGGTCCTCTCCTTTATAACAAAACCATGAAAAACGGTGTATGAATTCACTGCAAGCAGCTCTCCTCTATCAACCCATAAACAGTACAATTGGTTGTGAGTGTCCTCTCTTTTCAATGAAAACCACTATTTGTTGTACGTAAATATTCCTCAATGTAATTTTTCCCAAAGAGGTGCTTCTTTTTATAGACATGTACATGCCCACCTTTTTAGCTACTCCTCTGCCTGCTCTGATCTATACAGACATTAAAGCAGTATCACATGTGGAAACAGCTCGCCTTGCAATACAGAATGAGCGCACAATGAACACTCATCTTAGCCAAAACAAATCACTAAAATTATTTTTCACTCATTAGTCATTCAAAGGGGAAAAATAATAAAGAATCAAGTGACTTATCCAACACTGTTTTTGTTTTTTGTTTTTTTTAACCCAATACCATGTAACTAACATGGCATAGTGCATGACTACTTCAAAGTAAGCGGAGGACTTTGCATTAGACTCACCCTGATCATACTGGACATACTCAGATGCTCTGGTTGCAGTGGTTGTGTATCTCTTTAAGACATTGTCGTCCATCAGAGCTGAGCCCCTGAATAAACTGAAGCAACCAGGACTGCAGAGGACAGACCCAAAGACATGCTCAGCTGTCTTCTGGAGCCAGTGACCCACAGCATACTCAAACTTCTGATACCACACCATCGGCCCTGAAGTAAACAAATGGCTCAGCATTCACACCTTTGATGTCATTTAAAGACATAAAAAATCCACAGCTCTTTGTCTGAATTGTCCCAGGAAATATAACTGCAATTTAGAACCATGGACTTTAGAATTGAAAGTACTGACCACTATATAATATCATAAATTCTGCAATCAAATTCCAGTAAGCTGGGAATTTGAATGTAGACATTTCTTTGAATACTAACACAAATTTCTGTTATTGATCAATGTGAGACAAGACTTTATTACCAGTATATTATATTGGAACATAAATGGATACCAGCGGTTTACCACTAACATGGCTGGGTTTGATTGACTGCACTGTGCATGCAAAGAATACTTATGACCCATACATTTGGCTGTACTAAACAGGGAAGCATGTTTGGCTTTGCTCACAGTAGCATTTGTTAATTGTATTTGTTCCTGTTCAGTGCAGCATGTATTCTTACCCATTCCTGTAGGGTGGATCCTGCCACAGGCTGCCCCCACATTTTCGTACATTCGAAGGCGATCGACCAATAAGATTACAGCAGCAGGATGGAAGTCTGTGTCTCCATCCAATGCCATGATGTATGTGTTTTCATCTGAAATATACCTTCTCTTACTATCGTTGTCATTAGTCTGCAAAAGGAAACTTTCACCATCCAATGATACAAGACTTGCACGACATGGATTGTTTTGCCTCTGTATTGACAGAAAGAATATGTGGGTTAAGAAAGCAGGTTATTAAATCACCTGAGATATTCTTTGAAAAAAAATTACATCATTAATATTTCAGAAGAAAAAAGCATACCGTTATTTTTGGGGGATTTTTGACGATGTATCCTTTCCAGCCAAGTAAATAGTATAAATACATTATCTGTAATTGAAATCAGTTAAGTTTTAACTTTCTCTTGAATATGAACATATAACAGTTCTCTACTGAATAACCAAAGTTAAATTCCTTGTTAATTATATTCTTAGGGTAAAAACAGAATCAAATGGCACAAAGTAACATCATACTGTTCCTGCTTGGGATTTCAAACTGAAAATGCTGTCATATGGGTATACTAGTCATTATGAAAGAAAAGTTAATGACAAAGATGAAAAAGATCCCCACCTGTGACCACCTCTTTTTGTTGCGGATACGTTGCTTGTCCTTCAGATGAACATAAAGCATGTTTCCCTCAGGCATCACAAACATTAATCTTCCTCCATATGGCGTTTCAATAATTGACACATCATCAGGCTCTTTGTTTGTAAATACCCTACAAAAGCAGCCATAGTAGAGATTTATAATTAAAGCAGGGAACTTTCTCAGATAATATGAGATGATTTCCATGACTTCCTTGAATTATTGATTTTTCCATTACGTTTATAATTATGCAGATCATAATTTGACCAAGTCAGATAGTATATGGTGTATGCCATCGAAGAATATTGTATGATACCATTCTTATATTTAAGCCAATGGAGGACCTGCCAGCTTCATAGGCCAGCATAATATGAGACCAAACTGGAAATTACTCACCTGTACACTTCTATCACCACATGCACAAGATCATTCACATATTCATTGACAAACTGTTTCCCTGTTTCTTTATCATTCCGGAATGCATCATCCACAAATATGTGGCATTCAAACTCAAAGTTGTCTTTATGGTCTTCCTTTGGATCTCCCCTGTATCGGTCCAACCTAAAATAATGATCATAAAAAAAATCCAAATCATAATTATTAGTATTACCATTATTAGCAGGGTGTCTAATACTCTGTTTTTCAGAGTATTTCTTTTTCTGTTTTTTTTTTTATTATTATTGAATCTTTGAATATGTGTTGACAGTTTATTATTCACTCAATCAAAAATTGTGAGAGCTGTGTCATGGTTTGTCAAAAACTCAAAATCTTTTACTCTTTTAAATCTTTTTCAAAAGTTTCACTTTGAATATCATGGAACACATTTAATGTTGAATGACATATATACACATACATTGAGTACTAACTTCTACTTACCGAAACATTGATGTGAGTATCTTGAGCATTTCATCATACGTTTCATGCCACATTGTTGCACAAAGGTAAATGACACAACTTTCAACTTCATCCTTACTACAGTGGGGAAAAGACAACATTTTAGTTGAATAATTATTAATATATTATTATGTGAATAATACATTATTTATACAAAGAGTGCCCCAATTAGTGTGAATTTCTTGATCAGAAAATACAACTAAATAATAAAATTTGAATCTCTAGTTGACAGAAAGGATAGAAATTTAGATCTAGCTTGTATAATAAGTGAGGAAATATCAGAAGATGACATGTAGATAAGTCCATGATGCAGGTAGACTTCACTCTGGTTGTAACTGCAGTAATGTAGGAGCAAATACTAGTTTCAACAACCACTTTTCAAGTTTTTCATCTGTGTAAATATTATCATTCTGTGCTGTACAGTTTACTGGTGGGACTTGCCTTTCCTGGTTCCTTGCTCTTACAACTTTCATCTTGGTATTGAGCAGCATGGATTGATCAATGAAGGCAGATTCATACAGTCGGCGAACAAACAACTGGGATGTGCGCTCTATCCTCTGGACCTTGATCTTCCAAACATAGTATGTGGCGGTCATTAGGCCTAGCCACATGCATAGCCCCTCTAGGGGTAGCATGACAAAGGGCCAGGATCTATAGTGGCTGTTCAGTGTAGTCCTGCAGATGCTCCGGGAAATTTCCGCCAGTATGAGCTGGGTGTTGTTCTTGTGTTTGATATTTGCCACACTCAAGCAGAAGGTTGTGAAATTACCTGTACCAGAATCTCCTATGTCTTTGGCCTGTGTCAGAAAAAGTGCCATGCCCAAAATGAGAACTGCTGGTCCAGTGCATGAGAGGGGTAGGGCAAAGCTAAACCGAACAGCATGAATTTTACAGGCCACAACCCCAAACCAGTGGCATATAGCAGAGGAAAAAGCCTGCAGAAAAAATAACCCAATGCCAAGGTTCAATGCATCATTGGGGACCTTTGAAAAATAGGACCAGCTATTGGCCTCAATAAAGTGAGAATGAATTGCGTAGACAGCTCCAATGACAGCAATCCTGAGAAGGCTGGAAATCAGAAAAACAAAGTCTCTGAAGCCGTCTAGCTCAGTCAGCAGCTCTTGAATGTTGTTGCTGGCCTGAAGAGGGTTTTCCCACCAATTTAGAGAAACCAGCATAGATGCAAAGAGTGCAATGCCCACATAGACATAACAAGAGTGGTCTTGGTTGTCAACGTAACTCGTGACCCGTACATAATAGTCAATTGCTAAAATCAGATAGCCTGTCAGTACAAGAAACAGGGAACAAACTGGAAAGATGATTTTCCAGCTCTCTTTCTGTAAGCGAAACACCACCTGTAAGAATGCTGACAGGAAGCAAATGCCACCAGTGTTAAAGAGGTTTGTAAGGACGTCAAACTGTGGCATTACCACAAGCACCAGGAGAGCAGTCCCCAGGGACACAAGTGCTTCAATCAGGCACATCTGCCAAGGAGAAACAAGATACAGTCACCCATTAAAATAGTCATTATGCCATGCAAAATTCAATCCAATGATTACATTTTTCAGAGCTTATCATTTTCTAAACTATTTGGATAAACAACATGAACCAATTGTTGTTGCATGGGTCACTAACACATTGTGCTAAACATTTAATGCTAAAAGTAGTTAGTTAGTTAGTTAGTTAGTTAGTTAGTTAGTTAGTTAGTTAGTTAGTTAGTTAACGCCAAGATAATTTCCCATAAATTTAAAAAGTAATTCAACTCACAATTCCCATAGTCCTCATGTTTGGAGTTACAAAGTTCTTGAAAGCACATTTCCATAGTGACTTCAGGAACATTAGTACGTTCGGCACAACCAAGCAGAAGACCAGCATTAGGATGTAGAATTGGTGGTCAGATTTCTGTATTGAAGCAGGGCTAGAAAGCATGCATAGCACCAACAGAGAGCCCTGTAGGTAAGAGGCACAATTCAGAGTATAACCCATGTAGAGTGTAATGTTATATATTAGAAAATACAGAATGTGTACAGTTCTGTGTCAAAACAAAATTATGAAACTTGTGCACTCAATGTTCACACATTGTTTGATAATTCTATTTTTCTTTGCCTTTGGACTGCAGTATTCTAATTTTCTTTACATACCATTATTTTCTCAGGCAACTTTTTCTTATGTGGTTTGTTATATTTTAAGACCACTCCAGCCAAAATCAAAATTTTCCAGTTCTTAAATCCAGATAATATCATGGTGCACACGTTGCTATGTAAACAGAGTTGAGACAGGTAACTGGAGAATTTTTCGATTTACATTTAAGACGCTCTCATGTAGAGCAGCTTACACAGTTTACATGTCTACCATCCATTAACACCATCCATTTATATAGCTAGATACAGCTAAGCTGTGTCTTGTAGAGCAGTTTTGGCTGTTAATGTGCTGTGGTATTACTCGTTTGTAATAATTTCCTTTTAGTCTGCCATAGGAGCAGGCTGATTGCTGGAAAGAAAAACACATAGATAAGCAGCATACACAATGGTCCCAGGCATATTTGTTGGTTTCCATATAACCAAAACTTAGTGCGCAAAACCAAAAAATCCTTGAATAAAATAGATTACATTCCATGTTCACTGGTTGGCTACATGCACAAGATATTTGTGAATATTTGTGAAATCCTTAATTTCTGGATGAGTGAAAAATAAGGGCTTCCATTAAGTCAATATTTAAATAGTTTCATTCATAATTTTAATGAAAAAATGGTAAAAACCTATGACAAAACGACAAATATGCCCATGTTTTCAGTTAAAGTTTAATCATACAGATTTACCTTGCTAATGATGGCG
Organism: Albula glossodonta; assembly: GCA_019788955.1. NCBI lineage: Eukaryota > Metazoa > Chordata > Actinopteri > Albuliformes > Albulidae > Albula > Albula glossodonta. Next base: position 7,054,384 of record JAFBMS010000020.1, on the reverse strand, counting down.
GTTGTGATGACAAACAGTCCCACAATCAGGGCCACCAGGTGCTGAGCCAGAGTAAAGCATGTTCTCTTCTGCTCTTTCTCTGCTCCAATAGGATTGAGCTGGAAGGGATCCCATGTGTCCCTGTCAATGTAAGAGGGAGTGCAGATCCACATCACACAAAACATAACTGGTGTGGCACAAAATGTTTTAAAGGAATTTTTTGTGAAAGCAAAAAAATAAACAAAAACATTGGATCAAAAACATTCCTCCATTACTTACATAATGCTAAAATAATATCAGAAAGAATTCCCATGTACATACACAGCTATGAGAGTTTGTTATATTGGGTTTTGACTAAACTTTAGGTGTTATTGAATCCTAACATATTTATAGCACATAGAGCAGAGCATTCATGGCATCCCCAATGGTCCTGTCCAGAGGCTATTTTCAGTGGGTGTCGGAGGATGCGATCAGCACACAACATCTCAGTAATCCAATCTGAGCTCCCTTGACTGGTTCATAAATGGATTGCTGAGGCACACTGATATTTGGACAGGTTTCCAGAGTAAGTGCAGGTTCCACATTGTGCTTGCAATGTGTATGCTGCAATCAACTGTCAGCTGGATGTAACAATGTATGAACCATTGGATTCTTTGGGGGGTTGTTGCTTAATCCAAAAAGATGGCAAATTGAATGCAGTATTATTTATTCACTCATTCTTTTTTCAGGAGGCAACCTTCTTTTTTAAAACAATTTATACTGATCTGTGGTTCCTTCAAAAAAAATCTTCTGATGGCTTAATATGTTATAATATGTTATAATTCCATTGATAACATAAATAGCTAAATACATTCTATGATTTATTAACTAGTGGAAAATGATGACATGACTGAAATGAAACTGATAATAAATAACAAAAACATTTGATGTTACATGTCATGGTTTATAATGTTACATTTACACAATAGTTAGAAATATCAAAATAAAAATAAGTGATCTGATAAAAAATAAACAGGACCCAGGATATAGGTGAACATACTGGGTTTTGATTCATTTTTACTTCTCAGCTGATGTGGTTGTTATATCATTTCAAATAAGTATCAGTGAGAACTCAATCAGGGATGTATATGCATAATTCATAACATAATTGAGGCATATGCAGAAACTCAAGATAACCTAACACAGGCAGGTGGAAGTGCAAAATTACTAATATTTCATAACACAAGCAGGAAGTCCACCACCATACAATAACCCAGCAAAGACACACTATAGAGGACCTTGAAATAATGTATTTGATAAAACTTTGAATGTTGTATGTTGAGCATTCACTTATTACACATTCAGAAATACAAATACAATTTTGTAAATTTTGTTTAATATGTATAATCTAATAAACTAAGGCCATTTCTATCTTTAGCTATGTTGTAGAGTTTAAGATTTGAAATCAGTATTCAGTGTTTTACTTTTCCATGTGTACAATCTTGCACATTAAAAGTTCAAATTAATCATGGATACAAATATTTAAAGTTATACTTCATAAATTAGAAGATACAGGTTTTACAATTTATTACTGCAACAATGTGGTTAACTAATTTAGCAGTATTGCACACTGGAAGCCATACTACTACTAATTAAGTAAGGTAAGTTCAAACATTTCTTAATTTACTCTTGTACAAACAAACCTAATTAATTGTGTGGAGAGCTACTTTTGACAAAAAAAAACTGCATTCATGGTGACCACACACTACACAGACCAGGGAACACAACACTCAGCTCCCGCTGCCATTTCTGTTTCGACACAATATTTGTCCTTTCCATTAAATAAAACTATAAACTTAAACATAGTTTGGAAAGTTCACTAATTATGTTCATGAATTAATGCAAATTATATCACCCAACTTTGAACAGAAAAGGTAAATCATAGTAAAGGACAAACACTGATTGAGTCCACTTTTTAACCTGATCTAGCAGAACATACTGGTTCCTGTCAACAATAACTGAAGGCATAAGACCAGTTCAAACACAAAAAGCTCGATGGAAAAGAACCAGCATGGTGAAACCTGCATCTTACTTATGTCGACCATCTCTTTTTTTCCCTCGTTGTTTCAGCTCCTCCATGTCTGGTCAAAGCGTATAGACTTACATCAACTGTGACTACTCTCATGGATGTCACCCAGGAAAAATAAGGCAATTAAGTACGTTTACTTTAAACAGTCACCAGTTAATCAGTTATCAGTGAAACATTGGTCTCCACTAATGCTTTTATTGTCTATTGTAGCATGATAATAACCTTGGAGATGTTACTGTTTAACAAATACACTTCTTTGAGTTATTTCCAGCTCTTACAGTTATTGCCAGTTAGAACATCTAACACCTATACTGTGTCATCTATGTTTATGAAATATGGAGGAGCACATCTGCTCAGCCTAAATCTACTTAATCTACATTTTATTTGCATATGTTTAGCATTAGTGAATGCTGAACTTTTCATAACTTTTTTTTTTTTTTTCAAATAGCACTACTTGTGGCAGCAGCATTACCTTCTTTTTTTAAGTGAATGTTGTTTGTGCTCACACTTTTGAGGATTTTTTTCCTGCTATCAGGGAGTAAGCTGTGGCATGTGATGACTTGCCCTCGCTTCTTTCCACGCTGCAGGAGCACCACCAATCACACGCTGCCTGTGTCCTTAATAGGATTATGTAGTCAGTGTATGTTTAGCTTGTGCACCTGCGCCCAGCAGACCAGGGGGATCACTTGAGAGCTATGAACTAGCAAGTTAAGCTGGCCTGCAATCCCCAGAGCAGTCTTTCCGATGTGGGTCTCTGGCCGTTCAAACCCAAAACCTCAGGGCTCCCAGGCAATGATTTACCCTTAGAGCCACTTAGAGACCCCTGGGAATTGTTTAATTTTGAATGGTACTGTTGAGTACATAAGGAAGTGAAAGCAGCTATTTGGTGAAAAGAAAGGACTTCAGTTTTTGGGCTGTTTTAATCTTGAGGTGTGAAAGGAAAAGAACAACCTGAAGAGGAAATAAGCGGGATTTTAATGAGAAATAACCACATTCATCTTTAGATTAAGGCATGTTAATCATGTTACATATGAAACATTATACAGTCACAGATACTGGACTTGTACTCCTATGAGAAATAAAATGCAGTAACCAGTGATTGAATGTGGATACATGGATGCCAGCTTAATAAATGCACTTTGCTGGGCAGAGAGACTCGACAATCTCTGGAACAAGAAAAAGAAGGCTTGTAAACTATTGATAGGCCAACCAGGTCCCCGGATATTTATGCACTGCATGCTTTCCTTCATTCCTTATTTTTCTTTCTGTTAAAATCTGAATCAATGATTAAAATGATCATGTAGCTATATTTGCGCAATAAAGTCCCTTTTGCTTTACGTATTGTGATGCAGTGGCAGGTGTGGCCACTGAGGCAGGTGGTGAGTGGAAGGAAAAATACACACCAGTTTAAATAAAAATTTTATTTACCCCTTTTCAGGGGTAAATAAATTTTTCCTCTCAGCTGTGAAGGCTGTGCTTAAATAGAAGGCCTAATTAAAGGCAAGTGTTCTAAGTGTTCTAAGCTAAGTTGATTAGAAATCACTCTCAGGTGAGCCTGCTTGTTCGTAAGGCAACTGCTGTTGCAGCTCTTGGTTACCTCTCCAGGATGAGGGAGGGAACCAGGAGACTGGGAGACTGACAGCATTACAATGAGAGGAGCCAGGGAGCTTCTTGCTCCTCCCTACACCTCTCTCAGTGCACATCATCCCCCCCCCAACAAGTAGAGGGCTGGTTCTGCAAGCTTAGAGGAAGTAGCAGAGCCCTCTGGCAGGTCTGCTGGGTTAACGGGTGGTGGAGAGGCCACAGTATTAATTACTCATTTTTTAAACATGTGGGCTGGGCTGTTGCTTGCTCCTCTAAATTGATTTATTGGTAGTGTTAGAGATCTGAAGTAACTGTTGTGAGATAGGAATGTCAGCATTTGAAGTACTGTCCTGGTATACATCACATGCCAGTCATTCTGTTGGAAATCTCTGCTCGGAAGTCTTCGTTTACAGCAGGGTGTGTCCACAGGTGAGCACCTGCACAGCCTGAGGTTGGAGTTGTAGGTGTCATCTGGGGGAAAGGTAAAATTACAGATTTTACATAATTAACTGATATGTTAAAACCACATAATCACCCAAGGCTATGTTAAGAATGGTAGCAACATTCTGAGGATCTTCAAAAATAAAATATATAAAAATAAATAAATAAATAATAATAATAATAATAAATGACCATACCTGGTAAAGTGTGGCACAATTCCATTTCAGTTACATTTGCATTTTTGTACGATTAAGTTTGCTTATCAAAATGGCACCATGCATCATCGCTACAAGGACCACATTTATCTATGGAACATAAATGTACATGCACATTGTGAACAATTTTGACAAGTTTTTATTTGACAATTTACATCAGAATATCATTTTGCTCTGTGTTTGGGGGTCCATATTGGTAGGAGGACAAGGTTCTATGCATATGAATAGCACATCAAATGGAAAGGCCTAAACATTAATAAGTGGATCTAGTAAAGATCCATTCAACCTGTCAAACATATGCCTACCCATTAGAGAAAACTCTGGAAAACACCATGTTTTGGTGTCTCAATTGCCATATGGGATAGATGTCCAAATAACACATTACATTTAAAACCTGCTCTTTATCTTCAGTATGTTACCAAAGTTTTAACGATCTCTTCTTCAGTAATAAAAATAATCTTGAATGAATAATGATTGAAGATAACAACACTGATTCTTTGTCCCATTTGGGGGTTCACACTTGCAAAAAGGATGAATAGCTTTTTGACATCTTAAGCATCTTAACGGAAAGAAGTTAGACCCTGGTATAATATTTTTCCAAGATTCATTCTGCTTCCAGAGACCTAATAAATATGTACAAAGCTATTAAACACTATTGGCAAGGTAAGTGGTGTGCAGTTAAATGTTACATATTGACATGTCAGATAGGGGTTAGGTCTTCAACTAAGCCTTCAAGACAAAAACCTCTCTTACAAATAGTGCATTCAATTAAGCTGCTTAAACTTAAAGCAGTAGGTTTTTGAAGGTTTGGTCTTAAGACATCGTTGTGAACTTGCTTTGTTAAACTTAAAATCTTGTGCTTATTCCACATTCTAAACAAGCATATCTTTTTAACCCCTACAAGTTTTTCCCCACCCTACTGATTGTGGATGAAGTTTTCCTTGACGTTGGCAGTGTGGTGCTGGGAAAAAGTTTATGTGCAGTCTGAAGGTCAGGAGAACATAGGACCTCCTGGGTGTTAATCCAGATACGTTATCAAAATAGATAGAGGAGCGGTTTCATTCAGCTGATAAAAGGAAAGGCCATAAAATGTTAATTCCTCTGGAATGTCTTCATATGTGTTTTTGTCACAATCTTCTATACAAGACCGGCAGGGTTCAGAACTTTCTAAAACAAAAAGGAAAACATGACAGGCCTCAGGTCAGCACCTCACTCACTTTGGTTTACCTCTTCCTTTAGATAGAGACACATTTTGAATGTCATGCAGGACTTCAATGGCAAATGGTGTGGGAGACATGGGTCAAAGATATTAATCCACTGTGCTGCCCTGGAACTCATTCTGATTCAAGATACACTAAGTTGACATGCTGTGAGGTTCCTCACAGTCTGTAATCAAACCTTGTCCATACCTGTGGGAACTGTGGATGGGAGTTAATAAATGTTCAAAGCTCCTCCAAGCTCCTCCTCCTTCAATTTCAGCCCCTGTGTTCAGTTGGGAGCCTGTAATCTACCTGCGTCAGCTGCACAGGATGTTCAGTTCACTGTTACAATTGCTACACAGCTCAGGTGGTGAACTGCAGAATGAGAAGAATTGTGTGCTGCCAGTGGAAGTGCATCCTTGTCTGTACTCATCCAAAGTAGCCGGGTGATGTGTCAGTAGTGGGATGGACTAACAGTTGTGATTGCAGATTCTGGAATGGAAAATGAAGAAAAGTGTTACTTTAGTAAGGGATAGTTCTTAACATACAAGACTTTATCTTTAATTACATTTAAACTACATTTATATTTATTCATTTGTGGACGCTTGTTTCCAAAGCGACGTACAAGGAGAGCACACAGTAAGCAATATCACATGAGAGGGAGTGCTGTTATTCTGAATATCTGCATGGCTGATAGTTGGCCGTAGGTACGAGGCCACAACAGTTCTATAAACTAGGCTCTCAAGTAACTGTACTTTGGGACAACAGATGATGTTTTGTGTCGTTTATTCGGCTCTGCTGGCAAAAACTGTTCCTTCAGGATTATATAAACAAATTACACATGTTGTCAAGCAACACATTTCTTGACTGCAAGTTAGTTAGCTAGCTAGCTATCTGCTTTTTATCATACATAGAAAGGCTGGGTAGCTACTTTCTTTCACACCCGACAGCAGGCTCACAAGCTACTTTTCATTACCATCATACACGTAAAGGCTAGCTATATGGTAGGCAAGCAAGCCACTTTCAATCGTGGCCCACTACTGGCTAGCGAGCTACTTTTTAATATACATGGATGGGCTAGATATACGGTAGGCTTGCTAGATAGCTATTATCATACCCAACTGCAAGCTAGTTAGGTTATTTTTTAACAAACAGGGAAACGTGTCCACATTTACGCTGTCGGTAAAGCCATGATTTGGGCAAAGGGCAGTGTGATACAGTGAGGCAACCCCACCTCGAGGCATAAGTGATAACTGCAGAAGATGAACACACACAGCAAATAAAACACACAGTACAATATCTATTTACAGACATTTATTTTGTGTCCGGAACCTGCTTTATTCCCACAAAACAGATACACGCAACAGTACAGAAAATAAATACAAAAGGACAAATATAACTTTGTTAAAAATGACAGCTGAATGTGATCAGGTGCTCTAACATTGTTAATAAATCACAGACTATTCCTCAACAGCACAGTGAAGTATAATTTATGACTCCTGAGTATTCCAGACATTCCTGATAGATCATGATTTCTAAAGAGTATATTATATTAGAAGTTGAACAATATCAGACACACCTCTATCCAGGTATAAAAAAACACAGCAACAATAACACTCAAAATAAAATGCATTTGTTCATATTGAAAAGATTGAGGGAGAGGAAAAACCTTATATATTAGTGTTCTAAACAGATGGTACACATATACCACCATTATAAAAATAACCATAGTTGAGAGGAAAGAGGCACAAGAAATCAGTAACATTAACTTATTGCCGTTTGTCTCATAGTCTACTGACATATTATGCACCAGTCAAGACATTTTTCAGTAAAAACATATTTAAATCTTGCATTTTGTTCAGAACACCCATTCTTATAGTCTTTCTCAAAAAGACGAACTGGTAGAGGTGACAGTTCTCTCTGGCTAATTGGCTTAGTTTTCAGAATAATTCTTGCTTACAGGAAATTCTGTTGAAAAAAAAACAAACATCATGTTAAATGTGAACTTTAATTTGGGCTTAAGTGGAACTATGTTTAAACGACAAACATGATGACATAAATCCATTTCTTTATATTTTTCTCAGCTCTGATATTTGGCATTCAGTGAGAAAAAACATACTATCTACCTTTTCCTCATTGATTTCTTCCATTGATTTTTTAATTTCTTTTTTTATAGCTTTAGCTTCAGTCCCGGTGTAGGCTATGTAGTGAATTAGAGTTTGGATTCTGAAAAGAAATTCAAAGAGCAGCATTAAACATGCACTACTGAACATATGGAATTTAACTGATATAAAAACAGAGTTTGGTTCCAAGCAATAATCCTAACATTATGGAAAATGAACAGTATTAGCACACATAATATTTTGCAATGCAATATATTAGTTCCAAATAGTTCAGTAATTCAAGTAAATGTGCTAATTTATGGCAAAGCAAATATTTGCTATGTACAAATATTGATCCCATAAAATATTATTCAAACAAATATCATACTGTGAGTTAATTAACAAATATATTTTTTTGAATACTATTAGTCAAATAAAAATACTCTTCAACACAAATGAAAACTGAACTTTAGTTTGTAAAGTGATAGAGCCAGAGCAATAGTTTATGTGACAGGGTGTAACTACCTGTGCCAAACCATGGCTACGAACTGTACGCAGAGGAGGGCTGCAAAGCCTAGGAGGAACATTAATCCAATTGGGTCAATGTAAATATACTCTCCGGGTATCTCTGATCCATTAGTTGCCAATTTGGGGATGACGATACTAACTGGTTTCCCAATCTCTTGAAGAAAGAACGTAGCTACAAGCCACAGGCCATTGATGATGAAGTAGACAAAGGTTGCCTAGGAATAAAAAACATATTCATATTCACTTAAACACTCATAGGAAGTTCTCATTTGCATGCGCAGTAATAAAACAAAATGTAAACCTGTAAAAGATATGAAGGAGCCCATTATTTAAAAAGTGTAAGCAAATTCACAAACATTAATTTGCACATTGTCAAATAAAATTGTTGTCTGTACATTATTTAGTAATTATAGAATGATAATTATAGTAATGATGGTCATTTATAAACCTTATTTCTGAGATCTTTGAGATCCTCTTTGATTTTATCCTCCTTTTTCTTGTCTTTGTCAAGAGGTTTTAAATACTTCTCTTGGAGGTCTTTCCAGAACTGCTCTTCATCCTGGAAAAACAGACAATATTGACTGTGTCAGTATAATTAACATGATGTTCATAAGCTTGTAACTGATAATCACAATGCAGATGATCATATTTGAATGCAAAGAAGGAAATACAGGCTTACATTATCAAGTGTGGAATTCACCAGTGGGAGCTCAGCAGACTTCTCCTTCAGCTGCAGCATCCAGCCTTTCAAATGACACAAGACAGATTGAATTAACAAAAAATCACATGTAAAACTACCAGCTACAAAAATATTTTATTATAATGACATATTCTAAATGAAAAAGCACTGGCGTACAGTTAAGTATGGCCTATGGTTTTTAGTACTGTATTGCACTAATTTTACTTACTTGGTTGAGAGTCTTCTTCGTCCCTATAAATAGCACAAACATATGTAAAAGCTTGAATACATGAATTACATATGAATACATATGCTTGACAAATCTTTCCCACCTATTTTGTCTTTTATTTGAAATGGCAAATGTAGCTTTGTCTGACTTATAGCTCACAACATGAGCATAGCAGCTGAAGACCCCTTCTTAGCTTTATCCTTCTGACAATTTTCCATATTACAGTCCATATATATATATATAGTCATGTAGTTCATGTAGTTGCCTGGGGCATTTGACTGTAAGATACAGTATCTGTTGTCATTCTTCGTGTGCATAAGTCCACATATATATTTCACATACCATATGTATGAAATATTCTGTTAAAACAAAATTGTCACACATCCTAGAAATGTGCATGGGTGCTCAAGGTTAAATTCCACAGCCAGAGAACATCTCTAATCTGCTTTTTGTGGTGGTCTAGTCATTGTTATTTAGCACATTCAAAGACCCAAAATGGATGCTGATGCCCAAACTAAACCCATGCTGACAGGATGTACAGAACATCAATCTACACCTTATCACATATATTGGATGCAGTCCAATGCAATGGTGTATCAAGAAAAGAATAATGTTTGAGGATGAGAACAGGAAATTCATCTGGAGCATCATCTTGCATTGTCTAAATCATTCAAAGTACATCTCAGACCTGGTCTTGAATATTACAAGCATACCTGCTTCTATATACACACAAATACAGTGAAAAAATATTAACCTACAGCCTACCGATCGTCTTGATCTGAGTCATTCTCCCTTGAGGGTGATGCAGGCTCCAACGGTTTGGCTGTACTGGTGTCCCCTGTGGGCCCCAGGGCCACCTGACTTGAGGGTTCTGTGCTACTGGAGGCCTCTGTGGGAGTCAGGGCCACTTTCACTTCCTCCTCTTTGTTAATGTGAAACTCAAAGTTCCAGCCACAGCACCTGCAGCTCGTTTTGGTCAGGTTCTTCTCTACCTTCTGAATGGGTGTGGCTTGGCTGGCTGTCTCACGGGTTCCCCATGACACATTGTTCATGTTGACCATGGAGTAAATGGCCAGCAGCAAGTACCCACTAGGGATACTGAGGACGTAAACCATGCCATAGATCACCAGGGGGAACTCCTGTGGGTGTAGTGTGGCCGTGAAGATGTACATCGCCACAATCCCAATGAAGAACATTCCACTGGGTGTCATGAAGGTCTTTTCTGCCACCATTTCCCCTTTACAGAAACACAAGGGTTCAGAACAAAAGTTTTTCATATTACAATTATAAATATTTCACAGACTGAATTAACAGTTACATTAAAAATGACAGTAGGTCACTCAGAATCCAAATAATGACTCCTTAATTGGTTGAATAACTATTGTAATTCAAACATTTACACACTTTTATAGACATTTTTAGTAAAAGCAGAAAAGGAATCACATTAACCATGCCACCTACCAATAATAGATAAAATGGTTGCTGACATGAGGAAAGCATAAAATATACTCATGACAGCAGCAATGGTGATTTGTGTGTCAGCTTTCACTTTGAAACACAGCATCAGGTAGACTGCAGGTGGCAGGATTGCCAGCACCAGACCAACATTGGGATGAATGTCAAAGACAAATGTAAAGCTTCCTGAATGAGAAATAAAGTCATAATTGCACAACCATTTCTTCACATTTTTGTTTCCACTCTTTGAGACACAAACCACATACCGAAACAATGCGACATAAAATATAACTATAAAATGCAGGATACATTTCAAACGGTAATAGACCACATTCTAATGGCTTATGTTAAAGAAGCACATTTTATACACCCACCATAAACTGTAATTATAATTACAGTTAGTCCTGGCTGTTTACATTTTTTCTTACTTTAGCTAGCGTTCAATCAACATTCATTATTGACATAAAATGCTGCATAGTGTTTTTGTTATTGCCCATAGCTGGAGTATGACACAACTGAGTCAAATAAACAAATCTTGATTGCAGGAATTTGACTCATTTTCTTCAAGTTTTTTAAAAATTTTATTTTAGTTAAGGTCAGAGTGATTGGACCCAGTCTCCATTTTAAAGGACTCTAGAAGTCAAAGACATATTTGTGACTTGACTTGATCTCACCTGCAATCATTAAGCAGACTGTGGCTGGACCCAAGATAGAAGAGGCCATGCCAAGGATCTGGTAGAGGATGTATAGTCTGGATATGGACTTGTTCCTCTGTGCGGTTATAGATCCAGTTGCCAGGAGGTCCAGGGTGTTAGCCATGGTGGAGGGGCCCCAGCGGCGTCTCTGGTTATAGAACTCCTTAAACTCCTGAGGGGCGTTGGTGTAGGCATCGGAGGCTGCATTATACTCCACCCTCCAGCCCTGCTGCAGGAGGAGGGTACACAGCCAGCGGTCCTCTCCTTTATAACAAAACCATGGAAAATGGTGTATGAATTTACTGCAAGCAGCCCTCTTCTGTAAAATAACCCGTACAACTAAAATGGGTAATGAGTGCAGGGCCATCTCATCAGTTAAGATTAAAAAATCATGGACTAAATAGACGGACAGTTTTCTTCCTCTGGTGGGTTTTTTTCCACATAATAATAGTAGTAATAGTAAATTACAAAGTTTAAGACCTTCTGGCGCAGGGCTGTTTCTGAGATTCAGCACTTCAAATACTGAATCCACTACTCATCTATTAACCAGCACTGTGGAATTTGTTAATTTCATAAATTTGTTAACCATCATTGCAATATGATTTATGTATCCTTTACTCAGTAAAATTCTAAGGTTTTCTTTTTTTACAATACAGTATCTTCTCCTTTCTGTGTTGATCAACACTTAATACTTAATATAGGTGTTATTCTCTTGAGGACTCCTGAATATCTTAACCAGACCTGTACACAAAACTTTTACAGTGCAGTTGTTTTTTTAACAGTAAGCCCCATTAACATTAAAAGCAATTAAAGTCCTGTTGTATTATATGTAAAGTAATGGATACTTATATCCTAGATTAAAAATTGAGTTTTGCAGCAAAAAATAAATTGTATATGTGTAATGTATTTCACAAATGAACTTGTGCTAATGCATCAAGCTGTACCTTGGTCATACTGTACATAGTGGCTAGCTTCAGTGGCCTTAGTCGTGTACCGCTTCATCACATTGTCATCCATGAGCGCAGCTCCCCGAAACAGACTGAAACAGCCAGGACTGCAGAGCACACAGCCAAACACATGCTCAGCTGACTTCTGTAGCCAGTGCCCCACTGCATATTCAAACTTCTGATACCACACCATGGGTCCTGTGGAACATCACCAAATAACCACACTCTTACCTCATATTAACACTTCTGATGCACATGCCCAACATAAACACCCTTACTGCTGATAATGCTCCACCATGTTGCCTGTGGTGGGACTTGTGAAAGAGAAATACTTCTATATAGCTACCGAGGACAATCATTTGATGGATTTTTGTTATCCAATGTCCAATATCCATTTATATTGACTATTATATGGAGATATTACTAAAAAGGCTCCACATTCACTTTTAATGGGTTGCATGTATAGAAAACAATTCACAAAAATTCAAATATTCACACCAGCACCACTAACTTGCATTTAATGTGGTTTAACCATCTGAAAATGAAAGTCCTCGTGCTTTCTTTCCATTAACCTTTCAAATGGCTCTGATCAATACAGATGAGGTAAACCTGTGAATACTTCCACAGAATACTGGAACTGTGCAACATTTGTAAAAATTCTTCTGAAGTCTGAAAAATGTGTAGATGCTGCATCTATGAGCACTATTGTGATTCTGCAAACATTGTACACAGCTCTTACCAGTGCCTGTGGGATGAATCCTGCCACAGGCTGCTCCCACCTCAGGGTACAGCCTCAAACGGTCCACCAGCAGCATCACAGCTGAGGGTTGAAAATCAGTGTCTCCATCCAGAGCCAAGATGTACGTATTCCTCTTTTCTTTCTGTATGGGTCAGAAGGACATGTTTGTGTGTTGCATACTGGATAACAGAGTATGGCACTGTTATCCAGTATGACGGTATGAGAGTTAATGTATTAACCTCCAAATTTTCCTCCAGGGTGCGCTTCTCTTCTCCTTCTTCATACTTCAGGTAATACTTCCGGCTCAGTTTCCAGCCCAACAGATAGTACAGGTACATAATCTGGTTGATCAACGAGACAAATATGTTGCCTTTGTGTTTGCCACCATCTTTTGACCACCCATGGAATGCTGCTCATATTTTCTGGGGCAGTGTGCACTAAACAAACACAAGAGCATCAGAATTTCCGCTCACCTGTGACCATCGCTTTTTGTGGCGGATGAGATCTTTGTCCTTGAAGTGAACATTCAGTATGTTGCCGTGAGGCAGAGTATACTTCAAACGGCTGCCATAAGGGGTTGGGATGACCTTCTGATCAGAAAGTCTTGTGGGCTCCCTGAAGATGCTTGGGTCCTCATTACTGAAAATCCTACCATTTGAAATATCCAGGTGAAATCACATGTGTCCATCTCATTCTGTATTCTCCCAAAAAGTATTTATCATGACAAAAGAGTCTCTTGACCACACAGTTATTGGGGCATACACTAAATTTATGTAGTGTCACTGTCTCTCAGCAATAACACAAACCACAGAAAAAGCCCTTATACACAAAAAAATTTTGTGCATACAAAGATACAACTTCAATCATTCAATAATGTTCCAAATGACAGAGCAAATCTGTAAGCCTGATGCTTCATCACAAGGGATAAGGGACTTACAAATAGACTTCCTTGATGACCTCCACCAGCGTCTCTGCATACTCATTCACAAGGCGATCCTTACTGCCCTCCACACCATGGAAGGCATCATCAAAGAAAATATGAGACTCAAACCTTACATCTTTATATGCATTTCTTCGGGGTCTGAAACGGTCAAGCCTTTGAAAGGGAACAATAAGTACAAACATTAATCTTACTCCTAATACGGAACATTTTAATCTTATTCTGCGTCAGTTTCTATATTTCATTTTTATGTTGTAAAATATAGAAAATAATTTCTACTGTTTTTCTACTGTATTCACTTATGTATACATTTTACAAACACATGATTTTATATCATACAATTTAATAGCATAAAAATCTTTTTTAAGGTCTACATATAATCCCAGCAGCAATTCTGATTAAATACAAGCTCTCAACATTGTGTATTTGCAGTTTTTTCCTAGTGTTTACCTGAACATTGAGATTATCATTTTCATCATTTCATCATAGGTCTCATGCCACATAGTGGCACATAAGTATACTGTCACAGTTTCCTTGTCCCTGCAGAATAAAAGCAAATAGAGCCATGACTTGTTTTTGTCCTGCAATGACGGGCAGGGATGTCTTGTCAGATGTTGTTCATCTGGGTTGATCTGCACTAACCTCTTTGGTTTCTTCTGCAGGGGTATTTTAAAGCGAGCATTGAGCAGCATGGATTGGTCGATGAATGCCCCTTCATACAGACGCCGCACAAACAAGTCCTGGGTTCTCTCAATGCGTTGGTAGGGGTGGAACCAGATGTAGATGGTACAGAGCATCAGCCCAGTCCACCAGCTGAGCACAGAGCTGCCCAGCAGACCCCAGCCTGTTGTGTCTCCATTAAGAAAAGCACTCTGTGCGCAGAGGGAATGGGTGACATCAGATGCCAAAAACCTAAATGCAGTGACATCAGAACCTCTGATACTGCTAAAGTTTTGGCAGTAGATGGAAAAAGTGTAATTGCCATTGGGGTTCTCCAGGGCAAACTCATGGAAAGGGATCCCGAAACTGAGCAAGAAGGCCAGTAGAACGCCCGGGGAGGCCAGCCACATAGGGATAACAAAGCTGCGTCGCACTGCATGCATTTTGCAGGCAACTACCACAAACCAGTGGCAGAGGGCACTAGAGAGTATCTGGATGGCAAACAGGCTCAGAACCACTTTCTTTGTCATTTCTGAGATAGACAGGACAGAGCTCCACTGTAGGCCCACCAGTTTTACATACGCCCCCACTACAATTGCTGTGACTGCTATTCTTACGGTACTGGAGATGATGCAGAGGATATTTCTACACCTTTTCATGTCCTGGGTGATGTTTTCCAGGAAGTTAGTCTTCAGTAGGGAGCTGTAGTTTTCCCACCAGTTCAGGGAGACGAGGACAGCCCCTGATACAGCAAGGCCAATATAAATGGATAATTCTGTGCTTTTGTTCTTTGTCTTGGTTGCTTCAAGGGAGTAAAACAATATGAATAGCACAAAGCCAGCCAATATCAGGATGACTGCAACAAGGGAAATTGCAATGAATCTTTTCTGTTTCTTGTCTTTTGCTGCAGAATTCACAACCAGCTGGAGTACAGCAGAAAGGATCCCCACACTGTTTAGGATCATCACATTGGTGATGATGTCAAAATGGGGCATGGCCACAATCGTGAGAATCACCGTCCCGAGAGCAACAAGAGTTTCAATGCTGATAACCTGTGAGACATGAGGTATAAAAAATGAGAAACATTACACAAGATCCCTTAATGAATGCAAATCACTTTATGACAGTATTCATATGCATTTATGTAGGTGCTTTAATGTATCTCTTTTTTCTTTAATTTTTGTCTAAAACACAATTTCAGATGTTAAAATTCATCCAGCATTTTTATCTGTTTTGTATTTACATTGTCCGCTGACTTTACACTTACCCATAACATTGTTCGCCCCAAGGGTGTCTTTGAGTCTTTAAATGTAATTTTCCAAATGCTTTTAATCAGTGTCAGAACACTTGGTGCAACTGTGCAACAGGCAAGAAAGAGAAGTGCATAGGGCTTTGCAGACACAGTTTTTGAGGCTGTGTTTGATATTGTTATCAAGAGCAGAAGGGAAGACTGTAATGACAAAAATATCATAATGCATTTCATTTCACATCACTGTCATGCAGCATGTTGTAGACAGGGCAACTGTTACCTTATAAATGGTTGAAATGACTGACTGCAAAAATCAGAATTTCATCTGCCTGTGAGGCTGGCTTACCTTGCTGAAAAACGCCAGTGCAAAAGCCATCACTCCAACAAATGTACAGACAAGGATCTGGAAAAAACCAATGAGTTTCCTTGGTTTCCGTTCATCCTGGATGACAGGTACCTCTCGACTGTTGTCCCAGGAATTCATGTTCCTTAAAATAACAAACATGACTTTAGCAAAACTTCTCATATTTAGGTGAATTACCTCATGTCTTACACTGTATATTTACAACTTTGAATATTTGCTACTATTAAACAAATCCATAATTATGATATGATATGCAAAACAATTTTATTACAATACAGCATTTATATTAAATATATCAATGTTTTAGTAATTTTTGAAGGACTGTTGTTTCACCCTAGTCATGTTGTTCAGATATTAATCATGTTCTGTAGTTTTTTTGCACTGTGACGCAAATCCAGTGATGGACATTGATTTCATATATTCCATTTGTTGTCACTGGACTCTCATTTGAATTGATTATTCAAACACACGTTTTTTTTTTTTTATTTGGCTCTGTAATCCACAATTTTACATTACATACGATTTAAGTGCAGATTTTTTCAACATGTATAAATTCCCCCCTCCCCCCCCCCCCCCCCCCCCCCCCCCCACCATTTCAGGGAACCCTAACATTTGGGGAAAATGGATTCACAGGTGTTTCTGATTGGTCAGGTGTGTTTAACTGCTTCGGTGGTGAAGGTATAAGAGAGCTTTCAGTGGCTACACTATCTTGGCTTCTGATTTCCTATTAAGTCTGTTATTGGTGTCTGTCAACATAATGCCCTCAGTTGTTCCAATGAAAGTGAAGGAAGCCAGCAAAAGGCTGGGAGGTAAGAAAAATAGTCAGAGACATAGGCCAAACCTTAGTCTTAACAAAATCAACTGTCTGGAGCATCAATAAGATGAAAGATGGTGAGCTCAGTAATCACAAACAGCATAGTACCTCTAAAGATTATGACCACACAATTCTTACCATAATGAAGCACAACCCTAAACATCTGTTTGGCATGTGTGGATGTGTCAGTAACGGTTTTCTGCAGAGAACCGCATGAACAGAACTACAGAGACTACACAGCAAGATGCAAACCAGGACAAATACTATGTACCAAGTATGTCATTTATAAAAACTTGTCATTAAATAGTTATATACACCAACACATGGATGTGTGTGCACAACAAATTCATGATTTAGTAGCATTATGAATGCTGGTGTCTGGTGATGTCTATGGGTTGCAGACTTCAGGCGGTCATTGCAAGCAAAGGACACGCAACAAAAAAGTACAAAACACAGCTGCTCATTTACTTTACATAAAAATGTCCCAAATTATATGGTTCTCTGAAATGTATTACACACTATTTAACACACCAAGAATGTGCGCTTACAAGTTAATTTTTTTTATCATAAATCTAAAATTGTGGATAACCAAAGCAAATCAAGAATGCAAAATATGTCTTTGCCTGAAATAATATAGAGGACACTGTACCTTTATTATGATGGTGATGATTCCTTGAATTTAGGAGTTGTGCAGCCAATCCTGCAGACTGCAGTAAAACAAATTAAAGACTGCAGTAAAAAGATTTATGGCACTCATGAATTCACTTTCTGAAATATGGTATGTAATATAATAATACAAGTAGTATAGTTTTGTATGTTTTGTACCCTTTTGTGATAAACAACGAATGGGACTGTGAGTAACTAAATTCTTATTTTAATAGACAAATCACTATTGATTAAGCTGGCATTAATTCTTCATCTGTTTTTAATAACACACGTTATTTTGATTGCATATCTAATGTTTTGGCCAGAATATTAAGATTCTGTGCATTTGAATGTATTGCTAAATTTGATGATTATGTAATAATCCACAGAAAGTTATGCAATTTTGACATTAAACGCATTCAGACACATCTAATGCATGACTTGGTCTGTCAGAGCTGGCACTGCTAGCATTTTTTACAAATCGTTTTCAATAATTGCAAGTTTTACAATGATTTAGTAAATGGAAAAAAAAATGGTATACCTGGATTCATGTTTCATTAGGTTCATTTGTTGTTGTAAATAAGATGTATAGCAAAAAGTGCCAACTACTAACAATTTAACCACTAGTATTACATTAACAGATATTTAACTCCTAAAAGTTTCACGGTATATTTTTTGTTTGGCCCAAGCATTTCGATATGATGGATTTACACAGCTTTCATGTATATTGGAAACATTCTCTAACATCGTTACATTTTCTCATTTTGTACTGAAACAGACTTTTTTTACTTTCTTGCACTTGAAAATTTAACAGGTTTAAGAGATAAAGTAAGTGTATAAACGTATAAACTTAATAAACCTGTCTTTACACATCACAAAGCAATTCCGAAATTGAAAACAAACTACACATATAAAATTATGCAGAGCCAGAAAGAGAAAATACAAGCCGTAGGAAAATACAAGAAATACATGTAACATCTTCGAAAACAAATGTTAAAAATGGTCCAAACCTCCGTCATGATCCTGATGGTCAGTAATTACACCTGCGTCTAATCATACCCTAAGGTAGGAAACAAAGCGTAGCGCGGTAGTGTGTTTTTATCTTATGCCATACATTATAAATGTAACCATATTAAAGCCTTTTTTTTTTTGTTCTTCTTTTTACGAGACAGTGCCTTAAAACTCTTCTCTACCCTTCCTTCGCGCCCCAAATAGAAACATGTCGCTCCATCGCAAAAGCCAGCTCAGCAGTACCCTTATTTTTCTATAGGGGTATTTTCAGTGAAAGCATACATTAAGCACATTTTCCTAAAGTAGCCAGATCATCGATGTATTTGTGCTTTATATTTTATATGTAGAAATGACAGACTTTAAAAATAGTAGTGATTAATGTTTTCACCGTAGAAGTTTTGCGACCAATCCTGCAGACTGCAGTAAAAGAAATTAAAGCAAAGACTGCAAGAAAAACATGTATGGCACTGTTGAATTCACTTTTTGAAGTATGGTATTTAATATAATAATACAAATGGCATAGTTTTGTACGTTTTGTACCCTTTTGTGATACACAAGGTATGAAATTGTGTCAAACTAAATAGTTCTTTTAACAGACAAATCACTGTCGATTAAGCTGGCATGAACTAGTTAATCTGTTTTTAATAAAACACGTCGTTTTGATTGTATATTGAGTGTTTTAACCTCCAGAATGTCAGGCAGTTCTGGGATTTTCCAGGTAAAATAATGGGTAAATAATAGAATAAATTAGCAAAAACAATGACAACCTCGTGCAGGTGTCACGCTTGAAGAAATATTGAATATTTTGACAGCACTTAAACATTGTATTTACATGTGCAAATCTCGGGGCAGCACTCGTCAGGGCAGAGAAATCTCTTGGTATTATCTACATTGAGCTTAAGTGTAGAAAATATTAAAACATATAAGGAATATGATTTGACTCAGTTTTGTCAATGTTCACGCACAAAGCTAGACCAGAGAACTCCATATAATTGATCAATGTGACAAAGACATTATCAGACGTCAAATTCAACGTACTGGTTTGAGTCAAAATATACAAACGTATATGTAACTATTACAATACAATGTCTAATCCTGAACAATGCAAATGCAAGAGCATGCCAAAGTTACTATACCTTCGATCCCGTAACTCTTGTTTGTCAATTATGTGGCTCCCTTTCGGGGATCAGCTTACCCAGAGGATGGTAATACTCTAATGGGACCCGCTTGAAGAAGCGCATGTGTCCTACCCTTGGAGAGGAGGAGGGCGGGGATAGTTCTGCCATCATACCAGAGCCTTGTCTTTTCATCGCAATTCCTCTGAAATACACAGGTAAAATATTTTTGTGCCTTCACACTTCCTTGTTGTGGCATTCTCTCTCCCCTTACTTTCCCCTTATAACCACGAACTTCCTTCTTACTATAATTATAAACAGCAGAACATGCAATAGCTAATCCGTTTACAAAAAACTTGATTCGCAGTCAAAATTACTTTCGGTACAGGGTTTACCACAATTTATAAACACTACTGCAGTTTATTCCAGCATTGTTCTTATTTAATACTACAATTATGTACATGGAATTTACAGTCAGTGCTATAGTTGGACACAACTTGTGTTCATCCCAGGTACCAGCAAACATATTGGTAATATTTTGCTTTTCAGTTTTTGATATTGTTTCCAAAATTAGATCTTTTTGTTGCAATCATAAGTAAGTTTTATAGGCATTACTTGTAAGCACTCCACTAGCACAAGCTACACATGTTTCTCAACAGAATTTTTTTTTTTTTAAAGAATATAAACACAAAAATAAACATGTTGTAAAGTTTTGGACTTAATGGAAAACTGCCCAAACATGTATCTGAATTCTGTTTGTTTATATGAGGTCAGAGGGTACAGACGGTGGTGTTTATAAGTGGCTCAGTCTGTAACTCTCTTAACACTGTTATGCATGATAATGTCCTTTCCTCTTGATGTAATGTCACCCCTCAGATCTCTGCCAGCCAGGCTGGTATGACCTCCCACCACCTGAAACTAAATCTCTTCAAGACTGAGCTTCTTTCCATCCCTGCTACGACTTCTCCAATTAATAACCTTTCACTGACTGTTAACCTTTGACCCTGCATTGCCTCTCATCCGCGCTGCTAAGACTGTTATGGTGACCCTCGATTGAAACCTGAACTTCTCTGCACATATCTCCTGCACTGCCACAGACTGCAGGTTCTTTCTGTATACCATCTGCCAGATTCATCCTCTCCTGGTGGAGAAAGCAAACCAGCTCCTTGTCAAGGCACTTGTCCTCTTGTGCCTGGATTGCTGCAACTCTCTCCTGGCCTGTAGCACAAAGCGACAGGTGGTACAGAATGCTGCAACTCTCTGTCATTTCAGCACCTTGCACTGGTTGCCTGTCACTATTTGCTTAGTGCTGGCCTTCTAGGCTGTTAAGGGGACTGCCTCTTATATCCAGGCTATAGTTTTGCCATAATCCCCACTGAGACCTCTCCATGTCTCCAAATCTAGATGCCTTATGGTCCCATTGCTACAGATACTCACTGATCATGAAATGATCTGTCTACCACTATCAGAATGCCTCTATCCCTCCTGACCTTTCAGCAAAAAAAAAAAAAAAAAAAAAATCACCTTTTAAAGTGTACTTTGATGCCCTTCCTGAACCATCCTCCTTTCCCAGGTCCCTCTATAATTACTGTAAAAAAGCATGCACTTACTAAAGCACTTATGATGACACTTTCTTGCTTACTATGGTGCTGCATCTTTTTTTTTGTTTGTTTTTGCAGTTTACTGATTACATACTTCTACATTTCAAACTTGTGCAATTACTGTAAGTTGCTTTGAGTTTTAAATACTTGATGAATGAATAAAATGTAAATATTATAAGGCTTACAATATCGGGTGTATTGTACAAAAATGTGTAATTTAATCATTTCATAGTTCAAGATATGAGGTTTTATGACTGAAACCTATGACCAGGTTTACTTGCGAGTGAAAAACCCCTCTGCGTGAAAATTGAGTGCCTACACCATATCATTAGGATTCAGATTATTCTTTTGCATGAAAGCATCACTGGAACATATGTGATCCATCTGCTCTGGTTGAAAAACATTCATAGTATGTCTGTTTTATTGCAAGCTCTGTGGAAGCAATTGATTTATGTCAAGCATTCATAAGCAAATTAAAGAACGGGTCAGACAGGAGTAGATTCCCTAGCACTCTTCCATGGTAGTAAGGGAGCGTGGAGTATTTGGTCTTTTTTTGCAAAAAAAAAGCTACTCAGGCATATAAGTAAATAAAATATCTAAACACATTTTAGGATGTTGTGCATCAGTGTAAACAATATGAATGCACCTGAACACAACAAATCTGGTAAGTAACACAGGTAAGTTGACCCACAAGGGGTAAATAGGTCCAGGTGACATTTCCAAGTAGAAACATAGTAAGTAATCAATAATAATGTATTTCTATATGAAAAGATGACTAAAATCCAGTCACATCAGAAATTTGAGCACCCTTACTAAACATAATGTGATAGGATGTGCATTAGAGAGAAGAAAGATTTCAATTGGCCAGGGAAATATAATGATTCATATTAAGGGTGTTAGGATATATCAGTGGACAATACTGAGTTTCAGAGAGAGAAATGTAGCCTAAAAATAGAAAAACACATGCTCTTCTGCTACCTAAAGCCATTGCTCAGCAGGAACCAATTATAATATGTTTACACCCTGTATGAAACATTTAAAGTTAATGAAATTTTGCCTGTTTAGGCTTGTTAATAATTCTGTCACTTTAAGTCACTTTGACACCTTGTGGCTTGTGCATATTTTTACTTAGATGTAGTTGTAGCCGACTGTTTACTGTCTTTTAATGATGCTTTAGCAGTGAACTTAGTTTCCTGACTGTGTCTGATCTTCTTCTCTAACCATAGATGTTTTTGAAAACATTTTGCTTTCTTCACCCATGGAAACTTAAATAATTGTAAACCCAGGTGATTAATATATGAATTTTTAATCTTTCCAATGGAGTCTGTGGGTAAAATTGTCATAAAAAAAACTTGCAAACCTGGGAGACCTGTGAGCTCAGTTTGTCTCACCCACATGTTTATCCTGGAGAGACCATAGTCCAAGTCTTGACTCCAGATCTTCTGTCTATGCTTTGGGGGTACATTTAAGTGGGCATATAATGTCATCTAATACCTAGCTAATGTCAAATTGGGTTGAACAGAAAAGTAGCCTGACAAAACCCCATGTTAAAGTGCCTCCATATTAGCAGTAATTCATGGTTACAGCAGGATGATGGTTAAAGGCTACTTTGCTCTTTCAAAGGCTCAGAACCATGCACCAGTTTAGCCAGTCATGTTGCTGACACAATGTGCTTTTCCTGACACAATGTCCTTAATATGATCATTGTTTAATTTGTCTTGAACTATTGAGATCTTTCTTCTCTAGAATACATACCCTACTTGCTATTTTATTTTGACAAGTTGTCAGGAACAAGAATAATATTGTTTTTTTTTTCTAGTTCTTCTACCATCTCACAGCAATGTACATGGGTAAGCCCATGGAACTGCATGGCATGAAGGCTTTAATTCTGTGCAAAATATCTACTTGATTTTTTTTTAAGGAGACATGTAAGAATAGTGTGGTTTCCATTAGATAGTTATCTTAACAGCAGCCATTTTTGATGAGTTTGTGGATCTATTCACTGGATCTTTCAGAAATGTCCCCACACCGCTATAATTCAGAGCTAAGCCCAACTAAAGTATTTCAAGTGTTCGAAGCTTAACAACATCACAAGACATTAGAAATATAGTTTCAAACCTGCAGGCACAGGAACATCAAACCTTACACAAAAATCTGTTTCAATTCAGGAAAACTGTTTCTGAGTAAAAAGAATAGAAAAAATCATGACTGATTCCATCACAGCATGGTTAAAATGAAGGACTCCTACAGTTATGACTGTCTTGATAAAGGAGCGTGCTTCATTTATCCCACCTTTCTCCAAAAAAACTGCCTAGTAGTTCTAAACATTTTAAAGTGTCAGGCTTAAGGGAATTTTTCACAGACATACATCAGATTAAGTCATGATTTATATACTTAAATAGCATCAGCTTCCTTGAAGGGAAGTCCCAACCTCCTATGCTCAGATACTGGTAACTGGATGATGATCAGATAAGGAAAGATGGAGGAATGTTGGCTGAAAATGGTATAGTCACTGAGGTACAGGCAGTCTGGGACTGGTGACAAGGCAGAACAATCAAACTGGCACACAAAGCAAACGTATTACTCATCAACTTCATAATGGCATGACAGACAACAAGAATAATCTTGTGAAGGCAAATAGATAGCATTCATCCCACACTTGAGAAGTTCTGTAGTATAATTGTGGCCATAATTAGTACCACAGTCTGCAATATCTTCTGCCCTTCAGATCATATTTATTTTCTTTTTTCTCTCTTTTTTGTTTTTACATGCAAGTGACTTTGTACATCATGTCAGCTATGAAAATGTATCATTTGAAGCTAGTTTAAATATATTAGGAAAATAATTTGAAGCTGTAACCTTGGATATGCACTCCAGCACGACACTGTATTATGTCCTCATAAATTAATAAACACCCACAGTGTTTCAAATATCATGGAATACAAAGCATCACAGCAAAGTCTGTTTTGCCTTGTTAAACTTCTATTTGGTCTTCCAGCTGAAGAGAGGACAAGCAACAAACATTGGCAAACATAAACAAAAAAGAATTAATGTTTTTTACTCAGTTTATTTGTGGTGAAACTGCAATGAAATTGCTAACCTAGGAATCGTATTAACAAAAACTTGACCAAACAAACGTGACCAACAATGAGAATGAGTAGTAAATTTATTTAGCTAGATTGTAACATCTTCCTCACACCTCAAAGGGTTAATAATAAGCCACAGATAACAGGTTACAACAAGAGAAGATCGGAAGCAAAAAAAAAAAAATCTATTAATTCACTCTATTAAAGCATACTATTTCATGTACTAACACAGTGACTCCTTGAGCATCACCACAGGTCTGGTCCCTTCCCCTTGAAGCTATTTTTGGATTCACATGTCAGGCATTCTTAACATTCTTTATGTGGCTTTGATAATAAGCTGTATACTTTAAAAAAAAATGCTTCCCCACCCTTCAACATTAGTCACCCCTTTTATCGGAGTTATCACAATCATTGTAGGTGCTTTTCATTGGAACATTATCTGTAGTGAAACAAACTCCTTAACGTGAGATTCCAGATAATCCTCCTTTCATGTATAATTATAGATATGTATGCATGCAATTCTTTTACAAATAAATAGTTACTGGCTGATGAACAATCATCACACAAGGTACTTCACAAAAAAGTCATAAAACCAGTTACACAAGCATGCAAGTCATTTACATTCAAGTTTGAAGTTTTCAAAACTTATAATGACTGAACAAATGACAGCAGCACAAAAAAAAGGCTGTAACGGTTAGGATCAGCTGTTAAAAAGGTCAGATTTGATAAATGGTCTTGCAGCCGGCATCTGATTCTTTCTAAGAGATCCAAACTTACATGTTTTTCAATCAACTAAATCCGAGTTGGATTCAGGGTCTATAAGTACATGTATAGAGTATAATCCCCTAGACTTCTGACAGTGTATAGTGAGCACATCTATTAGCCTCATTATGCACACTTTGATGTTGCAGTATGCTCACCTCCTCATTCAGCAGAGATACCTCCTCAGTTGCCATTACACCATTACTATACATTATAAACATTTATAGACTTTTCAGCTCAACAGAACTTGGTTACTTGCATTTATCACTAGAATTGCCGGGATTATGTTTGTACCTAAAACTCTTAGCGGGTCAAATTTACCCATTTGTATGAAAGGTCTTTCGTATAATTGTAATGTGGACTGTTTAAGTAATTATAACTGATAACATTTCTTTCCAGTTTCTAAAACAAAAAAAACAGCACTGGTTTACAATTTGTGTTCAATTAGTTCTATTAGGCTATCACCTGAAAAATAAAACCAATTCTAATTTTCTGTATTTCAAGAAACCTGATTATTAATATGCTGTTGTAATATTCAATTAGGCTGGAATATAATCGAGTGTGATACTAAAGCAGTTGGAAAAGATCATCAAATGACAAAAAAGGATCCAAATTTTGAAAATGTAATAATTACAATTAGTTCATTAGTTCAATTAGTCCAAGTGGTACTGAGCAATAAAAGGCTAAAATGAAAAAAATAGTATAATAATGTAGGGTTAAGTATGCTATTTATATCAAACCACAACACAAACTGAAGCTGTGTAAAAGAAAGCACAGCTTAATCTTGACTTTTTCGCCTCCAAGACCCCCTATTTCCATGGAAATATTCCATCTGTCCATCTGTACATATTCCAATGCAGTTAGTCCATTCCATTTAGTCTTATAAAAGCATAACGTTGCCAGTAGTAATTCTCAAACAGTAGTAAAATTCCTTCTTTGTTTTTTTTTCCAATTCCATTTTAACCTCAAAAAGCATAGAATCGCCAGTAGTAATCCTCAAACATTTACATTGAGGATTACATCCTTGATTATTTAATTGTATTTTTTTTTATTATTATTTATAGCAAACATACGTAAGTATGACATCTACAGAAAGTAAAAAGGTTCATATATTTTATATACCATAAATTTCAGTGATTTCCTATCATCTCAAGGCCCTCCTGGCAGCTCTCTGTGGCCCCATTTTGGGCCCCATTAGCCCTGTTGAGAGCCACTGCCCTATTAGATCTATATGTGTCAGATACATTCACTATTTCAGATAGCCTTACCTGGCACAAATGATGGCTGTAGTTGATGCTCCAGGTGTTGTAAAACCTATTTTCTGTCATCATATTACTTTATTTTGTATGTATTTGTATGCATGTATGTATGTATCACTGATATCACCGATATCACTGATATCACTGATATCACTGATACTCCAAACACATTCGAACAAACAAAAACAACAACAACAAATTCAAATAGAAACAGCATAGGGTGCTTATCAACAACAATGCTTTAACTGAAACAGGGGAAAACAGGTCTTTGGATTAGTGGGTAAATTTGACCTGATAGAGGGACTGGTATAAATACCCTAAACATTTCGTTATCACCTTCTTTTCGTAGGATATATTAAATGTTATTTAAAGTCAAGGAGTGCCCTTATATATGGCTTTATTAAAACTAAGTTATTTTTTTTTTATAGACAACTAGGTAAATTTGACCCATGGCAGTTCTAGTGTTACATCAGTGAAAAAAGTGATATATTACATCTCAGTACATCAGTACAATTTTGAATAGTGAAAATATGATGCTTTTATTCAGTAAGGCATAATCTGAAGTCAAAATTCACTGGCCTCCTAGTGATTGACAGAGGCCATAAACCATAGACCATATTCATGCTGCTTGTAAAACAAGAATGGTATGCAGTGCAGTTGAACCTGATGGGTGTTTCTTAGCTTTATGGCATTGCAGTTTTGGGTTGAACTAGGTGAGGGCCAGGTCTGCTTGATTCCATTGCCATTACATACTGCTCTCCACCCTGTCATGGTAGATTTTGCATAATGTGATTCTTTTGCATAGAATTTGCATAATGACATCATAATGGGTGGAGGTACACTGAGCTACCATATCATTGACATATTCACACCAGTTAAAATATTTTTTCTAGTTATGGACATTATGCTGTGCATGATTTTGCCCCAGGTACTTCAAAATTGACATTGTTGTACAAATTTTGTTTTCATTAATTTTTACTCTCTCATCAGTTGTCTGTATTCAGGTCCTTAAAAATGCTCAAATGGCATAAAAAAGGGTTGCAACGGCACTAACCACCTGAAGAGCCATTCTGGCTCACTACAAAGGGCAGTAAAAACGTTCTCCATCACCACAGTAGGTGGCACTAATGCACCTTCCACCTGTGTTACTATGTTGTACACAGGTCAACATAGAAAAAGGGTCCCCTTAAGCCATTGCTCTTTCAAGACCATGTGCCATCCCCACAGAGATCTATATAAAGTGTATAAGTATGAAACTACCATGTAGTCATGTGTGAGTGTTCAGTGCATGGTAGGAAAAGAATTCATGTCATGTCTTTTGGTAATTATGTTGTTACACACTATACAGCCCAGGGGGAGTGTTTCTATAATAAAAGGCAGACAACACCTTATTGCTTTATTCCATGCTATTGGTTTATGAGGAGGACTTCACCTACAATAGTCTTGATGTCAAGCCTTCATTAGTGCCCTTCCTTTTTTTAATTCTATCTCTACTTTGTTGTTATGTGTTGATAGTAAATGACAATGAGTCTTAGCTGTATGTTGCAGTTCTGTGTTATATTCAGGGGCGTAGATGGCGGGGGGGTTGGGGGGTTACGTCGTATATATATATATATATATATATATATATATATATATATATATATACTATATATATATAGTATAAGCTTAAAAGTTGAGATCTTTTGCTCACAGTTTGGTACCCCCCCCCCCACCTTCAAAAATATCTCCTGCGCCACTGGTTATATTTGTCTCTGAAACTCAGCTTACATTTTTATACAGGAGCTTGCCGATGAGGTGATTCTTTGCAGATGCAGATGACAAACTACTCAAATCATACTTACTTAGACATCTGAACGGTGATCTTTATTTTTGGATTTCAGTGACCATGTGCCCAGACAAATAGGATCAGAATGATTCAAGGGTGTGGACGCAGATTGTGAGCCCCTCCACAGTCAGACAAGTAAAGGCAGTATGTGTGAAGGAAGAAAATAAAGGAAAATGAATGGGAGGTACAGCAAGTCAGTAACTATGAGTGAGGCAGGGAAGGATGAAGAGTCTGACCCATGCAGCTGTTGTTGTGGAGGGAAAAGCGGGGGTTGGGAGGGAGAGGCGGTCCCATGAAAATTCTGAAATGTTAACAGAACTGATCTTGGATGAGGCAGGAACAAAGAAAAAGAAGACAGGAATATTTCAGGAGTTTTCGACATTTTGATAAAACCTGAAGTTGTCTCATTGAGGAATGCAGAACTGACAGGTCTGAAGTTCAATAGCTTATTATTTTTCAAACTGTTTAAACATCCATTGCATCATTTTTAAGTACAGCTGTGTCCTTTTCATTCTGTTAAGTTTGTTTTCTTGTGAAGGCACCTGACCATGAGGATCTCTTGCAATTAGAGCTGTTACTAATTCGCTGTTCTTTTAATCTGCATGTCAAGAGTATCACAGCTTGAATTATTGATATTTATAACTGTATCTGGAATTGTGGAGGTAGTTTCCTTCACATTTCTTGATTTGTCATTTAGCAGATTTAACCTCTGCTAGATGGGCAAAGTAGTGCTCGTGTCACAATTTCTTTACTGGTACGTTAAAGCAGACAACAAGGCAGAAAAGTTAAAGAGAGCCCGCTGCCTTTGTTTCTTTTCCAGCAGCTTTTTATCTGTCCCCTCCCCCATTTCCTCCTCTTCACTTTTTCCCACATGCAAAATATACAGTACACGCCAGAATGTAATTCATATTTTTGCCCCTTATTCAAAATAACTTAGCATTTTTAAGGAAGAACTACTAGCACAGACATGCTTTGCACCTTGGTACTTCCCCGTTCTCGTATTTGGACTTCATTTTGAGCTTTGTGAATTGGTTTCCTTGTCAACATACTTTTTTTCTCCTACTTAGAGTTTGCCCCCTCCCCCTACCCTCTGCACATTTCACTGTTGTGCAACATCACTGTGTGTGCACCGTCCTTTCTCCAGTGAAACCAGGTTTGTCAGTTTCTCTGTCTTGACTTTAAACTTGCAGCTTGTGCAATGTACATGTGCATTTGTGAGCTTCCAATATTTCCATATTTAGAACAGCAGCAGTGTTAGGTTGCCTTCCCAGCTGGGATTGGGCATTGACTTGTATATGCCATGAAGGCTAAATTTTTCATTTTAGTGGCCAAATGTGACTTCTTGATTTGCATTACAGATCAGTTTATTTTATAACCTGTACATCACAGCAACATCTCCCTGTGATACGAAGGAGGTGTCCCTAAAGTTGCAATTTAAGATTGGAAAATGATGTTGATTGCAGTACCATTGGTCATATATGTTTGAGAATTCAAAGTTCACTTACTGGCCTTTCTCTCACCTCGGTTTTGTTTGCGCTGGCTTGACATTGCTTAAAAATATAATCAATGAATGGCTGGTCTATTTTTGGTTTCCACGAATATACCACTCAATATTTTATTATTCCTCTCACAGTATTCTGCATTTATAAAGGTGATTTTCTATATGGAAGTGAAAATTTGCATGTATGATTCATGTAAGATATTAACAGTCTGAAACATCAAAGTAATGGCAAGATTGTATTGAGTCACAGAATGGACCATTTTGGGAGTTATTATAGCTAGTTTGAGGTCTCGTATTTTACATTTTTTATTTCTCACTTGACACAAAAATTAATTATTAATTTTAACTGTAAAACTTACATGTTAAAATCGAGGGTTATAATAAGTATGCAAGGTCTTCTTTTCCATATACCCCCTACTGCATTGAGTGACAGATGTAAAATTTGTCAAATTTTCAAGTCAATTTTCTCTGCTGTACCACAATGGAAATGTAATTGTGGCTACAAAACCTAGGGACACCTGGCTTTGGTGTGTCATTACCCCTTTATTAGCTATCAGAGCCAGCTAGGTAACTTTAAAAAGTGTAAGTAAACTTAGTAAAATTTAGTATTTATGCACAAATTCCAAAGATTGATCTTTTTCCTTTTTTTAAAAAAAAAAAACACTGTGTAGTAGTTTTTGCTGTCTTGGCGATTTTAGGGAAACGATTGTTTTAGAAATCTCTAGATGGTGCAATGTGCACTTGTTAGTTCAACATTATTTCATTTTCTGTAACTCACACAAAACTCAACTTCAAATTCAGTTGCATGACGATGGAATTTGGTAGTGAGATTCATGCAGTTCTGGCGGTGCTCAAAGCAAAGAAATTGAAAACCAAGCCACACAATGTGCAAAATATATCATATGCACTAGAACTTTTCAGACAACACATTAAATGTGAGGGCTCACATCACACACCATCACCCTGAACCAGGGGGGAAAACAACTGGCTGCAGTGAAAAACAATTTCGACGTTGTGAAATGCTGCTAGGTGGCCATACTCCATAGGTCATACTTTCTCTGGGGTTTGGCATAATGTTATAATATGAACATTGTCAAACATTCTGAGACTGTTACATTGTTCCAAACAAGTTCTGACAAGGTTCTAATAAAACATACCAGGTAAATAATGTTCAAAGAAAAAAAGGAAACTGGATAATATTTAAATCTTGAGAACATTTGCCCTAACATTCTAAGAATGTTCTGAAAACAATACATTGTTAGCCTCCCTCTTTTTAAATGCGTATAGGCCTGTTCATGGCATTTACTTAATTGAGAGTTCTCCATCATTTACATATTTTTAAAAATTTAATGGAAAATTTGAAATGTCATTCTGCATTGGCAAGTAACGGTATCAAATTTAAAAGGATGGCCAATATGTCACAACGTAATTTCTATTACATGCTCAATACTTAGTACAGTCGAAATAATACAATCCTGTGGTTGGTTATGACCTGTACAGACTCCTGTTGGGACTGGATTGGAACTCCGTGTTCACAAGCTCAGTTATAAAAGCAACAATTGTTCCCTTCTTAAGAACTCAGCCAGCAGAGCCAGCTTTCACTGTGCTCAAGGAAGTGCATTCCAGCTCCACTCACTCTGGGGTTTCTTGCAGAATGAAACTTCTACTGTTCTCATTCAGTTGAAATTAATGTGCCTTTTATGTCTTTGGTTTACAACTGAGCCTTCCTTAGCTATCACTAACAATTTTTTATTACCAGAACATTCTTAGAACGTTACTTAAAATGTTCCAAGGATGTAAATACTGTCCAGTTTGCTTTGTGTTCCTTTACCATTATTCACCAGGAATGTTTTCTTTTAAACCTTGGCAGAAACTGTCTGGAATGATGTAAAAGTTTTAGAATGTTTGAGGAATGTTCATAGTATAACATTATGTCAAGCACCACTGGAAATATGACCAAAATTCTTCACAATGTTCTGGGAAAGTTTTCTGTGAACTAGGTCCCAGCCTCTACCAAAGGTAAGCTTCCAGCTAGTTTTTTTTTTTCTTTCTTTCTTGCTTACAGATGCAAATCTCTAATGTTGTGCCTTTTGGAAAATATTGCAGCTGAGACCAAGTTTACGACTTGCATATTAGTCTTTGTGAGTAAGTACATATGTGGACAGTACCTCAGTCTACAGACTGTTCTTCTTGATAAAATGTATTCTCAATAAAAACTTTTAAAAAAACATTTAGGGTCCAGTATCAACTGAATCTTGGTTGTGTGTGTAAATTGTGTATAAAAGTAGGCAATAAATAGCACATACTTTGCAAATGGAACTGATGTCTAAGACAGGTTTTGCTCTGTTTATTTGTTTTCTCATAAATCTGTTGAATGAGTAATGCAAACAATACAAACAATAGGTAACAAAATAAGTTATTTCTGCTGCAAAAACATAGGTGACCACTTCAAAGCATGAGTCCTCTGTTTCATTTTGCAAATTTATAACAAACTTAGACATATCTACGCACCTGGTTATTGATTTTTTCATGAACCAAAATGACTCAATCCCTTTTTCTCTCATTTTGCATGGTGCGATGGAAAAGGGAAGCTGAAGAAATTAAGCTTAAGAAATTCTTCCTTTTAGCTATAAGCCTTATATTTTGGAGCAAGGATGTCACCCAGTGGCACAACCATCTCTGAATTCCCCCAAAATGGTGTCATTAATTTTTGCTTAGCTTGTGCAGTTAAAATTTTTGTTCACGCTGCTAGTGTGTTTTTGTTACATGGCACTGTCACGTTAATATGCTGCAAACTCCAAATTAAAAAACATGAGTTTCACCTGATTTGACAGGTCCTTGTTCATAATGTCAGTGATGATGGTGCCTAGCATAAGTCCAGCAGAGGAGGAGCCACAGCCCCAGACCACAGAGGTGGGTGGGACCAAACCACTGCATCGCTTTCTCAAAGGACAACCAAAGACTATCGGGGTAAGTCTCACATTCAAGATTATGAGTTTTTACAGAAGATGTTAAAGACGCAAACATTTAAATGGATGGCTTCAACATTTTTACACAAGGGCAATTAGAAATACAAATCCATATGAAAAACAGTATTGCATTTTAGTGGTGCTGTGTACAACATTGAACACTAGTTACTCCAATAGCTGCCATTACCTCTTCTTGCATTTATTTTTTTAAAGAACGTATGCATCATCAGTTCCTCTGGATAAATAAATTACTCAGAAGTAACACAAAAAAACAGATAATCAGTGATACACAGCCTTTGCTTGCTGACAGCAGCTGCGAGACACACTTCCACTGTAAAGCACTGTATATATGCAATTTGAGTGATGGTATGTGACTCTCTTCTATGTCCCCTACTTCAGGTCGTGATGCTGTTTTTTGGTGGTGCACTATTCATTTTTGGCATTCCCTACAATTCAGATGCAAATTTTGTTGGAAATTATTCCTTCTGCCCCTTCTGGATGGGGATCATGGTTTGTTTATCTTAATGGTTCTCTGCACGGACTGTCATTTTGTTTGCCTGTTCAGTACTATGTCACTGACAGTGTTGCTTGACTGTTTTAGCCTCCATCTGTTCATACTTGCTAAAAGCATGGGTAATTGGTATCATTTTTTGGAAACAACGGTGTGGCCCACTTATAATTATGAAGTTTTGTTTAGTGTTCTCTTGGGTTATTTTTCTCCATGGGACATGATTAATAGTACATTGTAGGTAGAATTATCACATCCTAAAATTAATGAAATTACATTTGCTTCAATCCGTTTGTCATTATAAATTGGAGGAGTAGAGCAAGGCGTATTCCCTGAAAAATGGTAATACTTTGCTACTTCCATTAGTTTATCCCAAATATGTTTAGTTTGTGTAGCTGACTACCTTAAAAGCCTTGTCATTGTATCTTTCACAGTTCATCATTTGTGGAATTCTTTATGTTCTGTCTGAACACAGCCCTACAAAAAAGCTGGTGAGTTCCTGCTTATCCAGGCAAGAGAGTGCAAGTAAAATATATTAGGGGCATTTTATGGAAGGTTCTGTGCCCTATATTCAATCAAACTTTCTCCTTATATTTGGGCCACAAATAATTCTTGAAATAACACGTGCTTTCTTCACAAGCACAAAGAAGTTAATTCTGGTGAACAATAAACTTGCAAAAATGTGCTTGCAGATACAACAACAGATTTAAGTTAAGGAAAAAAAGTTAATTAGATCCAGGCTTCAGTGTGAAGTTGCCAATATAAGCAATGAATACCATCTACAGGTTTTATTATTTGAATGTGTCTTTGTAGAAAGCATTGAGTTTTTGTGATGGCATATGATAAATTTAATAATACATTTTTATAATTAATATACTTCATATCTTCTTGTTCACTGGCACATTACATAGGAGCTCTGCTGTTTCTGAGATCAGTGGATGCAGACCCCATTCAGAGATGTTTTGTAAATCTATTTAGGCATACAGGAGCGCATTTTCAATTATGACTCAGCATTATTGATCAAAAGGAACCATTTTTTGGTTCCTATGGTTCTGTAATGATAAGATGTAAGTGGACTCCATAGCAGCTTGTCCTTTTGCTCTGATGAGAATCACTTGCAGTGCTGTAATTATTATGTTGGCATCTGTCCTTACTGTGATTCGTTCATATCATTTACCCAAATTTTCACCAATTTGTTATTTGCATTTTGAATATTATTCAAAACACTTCAATATTATATTTGATTTAAATTAAGATTAATTTAGCTAATAGGCTATTTTAATTTTGTTTTATTGGTTTGAACTTATTATTGTGACACACTTCTGCCATCAAATTCTTCCCAATTTATCTAGCTGTCACTGATTGTGTCACTCTGCATCTTGTTGTATTCTGAGTGGTTCTGTTCAACTTAATCTCCACCACGCCTGGCCCTTCCATTACCCCTGCCCTTTTCTTTGGAAGGTAACAGCAAGTCTGGCTCTCAGCATTGTGTCTACAATAGCAGTGGTTGTGGCGTTACTAGAATTCCTTCCAGTTACGGTGGATATGCATTCACATCTGTATGGTTGGGACCACTACGGCGGCTTTTATGAAAACGACACCATGGAAATAAGTGAAGAGCACAGCAAAAACAATGTGGGTTTCTTATGCACTGTTGCAATATGTGTATGTCAGTCCTCTCTGAGGGATAAGTGGAAAAAACTGCATTTTTTAGCTTTGGCCACTGTCTGATTTTCATATAATATACATTGGGTGGACAAAATAGCAGGATCAACTCCTGAAAAAAATTTAAAGTAACCAAATCACAGTTAAAAAGGAAGCAAGTCAGATCCATAATTCTAAATCAAATACCAATGTATTTGATGAGTCAAGTACAAAACAGGTCTGACAATCAATGCTTTGATTAGTGTGTTTCCAAAGCAGCATGAAGCTACTAACAATGTCCGCAAAGATTATCAAAAATTAACACAGAATTGACCCAACACCTTTGTGAATACATTTAGAGTACAAAGTACCTCACTCAAAGAACAGGAAGGTTTTCATCTTGAAACTGTGGGGGTATATGGATGGCATGGATTCCACAAGCATTGATATTAAAAATGTGTCTTTCTGTCTGTCTGACACAGATGCTGTTTTTGATGTTGTACACTTCAGTCTTCACATTTTACTGTGTATTGGGTGGTGTAATCCTCATAGTGATGGCGACATTTGCCCGGACTGCACTGAAATCCACTAAAACACAGGTACAAGAATCAACACTTTACTTTCAAAGCAGCCCATTCTTGTCAAGTGGTTGATCAGTGGTCTTGTGGTTATATTACCTCTAACGTGTATGGATGGTCTACCTCTCACTGCGGGAGGAGAGTAGCTTTTTACCATCTAAAAAATGCTGTAATGAGTAACCATCAATGCTCTATGATGGTGAGTCAACTGCTGAATTGGATTTATTGTCAATTATCTAAATCATAAATTGTCTTGGTTTAGAGATTAGCTCTTACCATGTTTTATCAAGGCTGACTTATGTCTGGTAAGTGGAACTAGATGTACTGTTGTCACTTCAAAAAGATCACAAAAGTTAAAGTTGAAAAAACTATTAAATAACTTGTCATGCATGAATGTGTAGATTAAACAGACGAAAACATAATCTCTCTCTCTCTTCCTTTTAGGCAATTGTTAGAATGCACAACCTACCATCAGAATAAGAAAAGAAAACGATGTCTTCCTCAATATCTTCCTGCAGATCCCTTATCCATAAAAGCATGGACCTGACGGGGTGCAAAGACAGAGGTTAAACATAGAGAAACTGAGACCTGAGACTTGCATAAAAGTGTAGATTTGTTTCATAAAAACCATGAGCTTAACAATATAGCATACTTAACTAATAATATTAAAAAGGGTCAATAGATATTCATCTAT
This sequence comes from Albula glossodonta, assembly GCA_019788955.1. Classification (NCBI taxonomy): domain Eukaryota; kingdom Metazoa; phylum Chordata; class Actinopteri; order Albuliformes; family Albulidae; genus Albula; species Albula glossodonta. The sequence goes on along the minus strand of JAFBMS010000020.1, from coordinate 7,018,296 downwards.
AAATGATCTTTTGCACATTCTGCACAAGTCAAAAACATGAGGTAGACATTTCCACAAACATGAGACATTTGGTTGCGTTTCATTATAGATTATTAATGCAAACACCATTACCAACAATACTGTTGAATCAATGCTAACATTAATATTTACAAAATACATGGACATCTGTACAGTTTGGACACTGTTATACACATATAATATGCATGTTGAGGCAGTAGCCCAAAGACTAATTCCCTCCTATTTTAAAAATATGTTTCATCCTGACAAATGTGTTAAATGCTGTATGGTGCAGTCCAGGGCAGCCAGACTTATCCATGAGTGCTCAGCTGGAATGAAACCATAAAGCAACTTTGCTCTTTGCAGAAAAGATTGGCAACCCCTGCTCAATCCACCACACTTATATATGCTGTTAACTGCTGTTTTGAAAAGATTTGATGCAAAGTTATAAGTATTGTATATCCAAATGATGCAATAATCACAGGAACAAATAAAATAAGAGGAAAAAGTAAATGTTGAGATCACAAATAAGAATGTAACATTCTTCCCTGGTAAAATAAAAGTTATAATTTTTGTAAAAATTGAAAGCATTTTGTTCTCAGTATTACAATGGCAATCAAACTATTAATTTACCATGGCATTTGTGTGCTGTGTGCACATAACTATCTGCTTAAAAACTAAACTAATGTTCAGTATGATTTTGTTGCTGCTATTGTTTTGATTGGTATTATTTATATGCAATTTAAATTACATGTTAAATAATCAGTCTCTGAGTTATGTTTGAAATTGTAGAGTTTCTTTATCATAAAACTTATAACAATTTCCAGGGAGTTTATTTGCCTCCACAACCAAATGCATCATGAGATTATTAGAGACCAGCTGTTGTCGTAAATAATGACACACAGTCTGAGTATATTTAATAAGCTGTTATTCCAGTACAAGCAGTGAATGGGACTGGGCAGAATAGATTGTGGGTACTTTCGGTACCAATATAATGCTAAGCAAATCCAACAATTGCTATAGAGGTATAGCACTCATAACATCTTCCTTTTTCAAGGAACAAGTTGAGTGTTGATATAAATTACACAATTATTTAAGTGCAATTAATGACCTACATTTGCATTCCATGATCAGAGATTTAATCTACATTCATAAGATATCCAAAGTTTTTGTCATAAATTCTTAGCTTGAGAGGGTTATAACAGGTCCATTGTAAGTGGTGTTAACTATGATAGGATTATGCAGCCCTCTTGTGGCTCATCCCCTGCTCTATTATACTGTATATCTTAACAGACAAGAGCCAACCCTTTATGAAGTATAAATCATGGCATTTGTGTTGATACTAAAGAACTAATATTCAGCCTAAAATTCTGAAAAAGAACTTAATTCAGTAGGTATGACATGTAATGCAATTCTGTTGGCTAACTACTCTCTGGCTAGCAGTGGAGTAAAATTAGCTTATTGGCTCTGTACTACCATAGTTAATGTGATATCTGGCTAACTAGCGTTAGTTTATAAATAGTTAATAAAGTTTAATTTTCAATCATTTAATTTGCTGGTTAGCTTGCAATCAATTTTAGATAGAATAGTATAGATGTTGATAGGACAGTTAAATAAGTAACTACTTGCATATCCACATTTATAATGTTAGTTGAGTGATATTTCATTCTCAATTCTACAGCTGACATGATAATGTCAATGATGCTGAAACATGCTTTTCAATAAATAATACATACTTCAGAAAAATGACAGTGATGAAATGTCACATTCAAAGACAGTGTACCAGAATATTGAAAACGTTGGCAATTGAAAGAACATTCCCCCAATGTTCAAACTTGAAACACAATAGTAATCAGTGCTGTCTGTAAAAGCACAAACCATTTCTCTCAATGTTTAGGTAAAAGTTTTGCCATTTATGTCACATGAAGAGATGAGGAGTTACATAAGAAGTTGAAAGATAAATTTGGTCTTCCAGAAATTGGATAAATCATAGCCCATTTTCAAATGAAAGAAATATGTTCTCAAACAAAATATACTGTATTTTAAATAACTGATATTTTTGGAATGCCAAAAATATCAATGTTGTATTTACAATCTGACCGCCCTCCAAAAGCAACTGTGTAACCACAGGCAAACGTCCTAAGGTATCCCGGAGTTTTCAAGACATAAATGCTCTGCTCTGACACTGTAATCAGACAGGGCCCATCCTCTCCAGGCCTTCACTACTGCGCTGGTGGATTCGCAGGTGCTCTGTGACACGATACTGCCTGGAGAATGTCATGGGGCAGTGTGGACAGGTGTAGGGCCGCACTCCCAGGTGAGAGCGCACATGCCTATTGAGTGACCCTCGCTGACTGAAGGCCCGCTCACACATGGTACACTGATATGGCTGGACAGCACCAGGGCCCCCAGCACTTTGCTCACTGGAGTCACTTAATCTTCTCTGTGTCTCTATGGGTCCACCATGATCTGTGGGTTTTGGCTCCACCGTAACAACTTCGTGGAATGGTGGAGAAAGAGCGGATTTGATGTGTAGATGAGAGCCCTCTCTGATGTGTGTGCCAGTCACACTTGTGCACACATCAGCAACATGTTCACGAGTTTCCATGATGGGATATCCCTCCTTCAGAAAGTGATAGATCACACTCCCATGGTAGACAGGGGATTGATCCTTCCTTTGGCTGGTAAAGTCCCTCTTCTCCTGTTTAATATTATTAGTTTTAGGTGTCATCAGGTTTTCTTTGCTTTGGGGCACAAATGTGCTGTTGATAGATGTGTCAGTTATTTTATCATTATCTATACCAGCTGAGTCTGTGCAAATGTTGCAATTTTCATTCCAAAGTTCAGGGGCTTCAGTTTCACTTGGATAATTTACATCATTTACCTGAAGGCAAACATCAAAGTTTTCCTCAGAATTCCAAAGACTTTGAGCTCCAGCATGACCACCAACGACATGTTCATCAAACAGCTCACTCTTCCTATCCCCAAATGTGTCACTGCCATCCCTGTTAGTTGATTTGGCACTAAGAGAATCTGTGTGACTCTTACCCATATGAACAACTGTTGGTAAATATATGGTGCCACCAGTTCGGTTGTCCAAATCAAAATGATTAATCATTGTTAAATTTCCAATCCTGAAACCACTGTGATTGTCAAAGTTTAAATGAGTTGTACCACAGGCACTGTGAATCAAGTCCCTTTCTGAATGGCCTCTGTTATTTTCAACAGTCCTGTCTTTGACAACAGGGTCTTCAGTGGCAGCCTGGGGAGTGTGAGAACATCCATTTGGCACTTCTGCAGTCTGAGTGGAGTTTCTTACAACAGATTCACAACAGTTGTGAAGCCCCAGATTTTTATCATCAAACTCCTTTGTAGTTTCCTGCAAGTGGAGCAGAGTCTCCTTGGGTGTATAGCAAGTTGAAACATTTTTTTCATCTCTGTTGGCCGAATTGCATTTGTTTTGCTTTGTCTCCGATCCAAACAAATCTGCCTTATTCATTTGGATGTTAAATACTCCTTGATGTTTTGGATGGTGTCCATACTGGTATGTTCCAAATTCCTGCTTTGTGTCCTCTGCTTCTTCTTCTCTAATAGCATGGTGGCTAAAGCCAATATTAGCACTCTTCCAGTGTGTGTTTGGGAGTGTAGACAGTCTCTCCTGAGAGCCTGTTGCACTCACATGATGTATCACAGGTACTAACTCACAGCTTGATAACAGTGGTGAGGTCCTTTTTCTGTCATTGTGGTGAGATGCAGACTGCTGGTTATGCTCTGTCTGCTGAGTCTCAACAAATTGTCTCTTGCCATTTAGTTCAGCTTCATCTAAAGAAATAGATAACACATGACATGAATACATTAGCAATACTGCTTATCATGAATGCTATTATTGCTGTTATTATACATAAACATTTATGTATAATATACAGTCATGGGCCAAATTATGTTTAGAACAGCTATAGAGTGCTTCATGCTTAACTCCTGGTGTTGTGAACCAGGATATACAATATGAATATGTATTTTTCAATAAATGTTTTCAAAGTTTATGGAATATATTTATCACAGAGCTGAATAACATTTAAACTTATTGAAATATCCAATATCCATTTTTGTATCTTTGTTTTATTAACATAAGCATAGAACAAACTACAGTAAAATGCTATCTTCAAAACCATTTAAGGTATTCCTTTGTCAGACAGAAATGCTTTAATTGTAATGGCATGCAGGAGTACATATGATACACTAGATAAAGTATATGAAAAAAACCTGAAATTGCTGAAAAACCCACTACTTACTAATAAACTACAAACTACACTAAATATAGTTGCAGCTTAAGAATTTCTTAAAGCATTTAGGAATGCTGACCCAAAGCAAGTATGTAACACTTCTCAATTTGAATTTGTTTCATTGTCTGTCCTTATGGTATGATAGAACAGAAAATGATAAAGTGTCAGCAAACATGTGGGATGGTGGGATTGAGTAAGTGGTGATGTCCTTGTTAATTGTTTTCTAGTGTGACCCCTGTTGGTAAACCAGCATCTGAAGTTTGTCAGAAGCCAGCAAGCTCTGCTGAGAAAAATAACCAGCAGCTGACAAACTGTGTTTTGGACAGAGCTCCTCTGAATTTGGGGCTGCTTGTGAATACCTTTGGGCATTGCAACATGGGGAGGAAGAAGGGAAAACATATAAAATAAATAATATAACTTTTTTCAAATTTGCTTACATTTACCATAAGAAGACTGATTAGCTATTGCTTTCTGGTTAAGCCACACACTTATGGTGATGCCTCTGAATTACATAATTAAGTTGTAATTTCTGTTCTATGCAAGGAACTACATATTCATTCAACTGAGCTGTTTTATTACTTTAATTTCATCAATACAGATTTCAAAGTGTGATTGGGAGAAGGAGTTAAAATACCAAACCATGCCAAAACCATGTACATTAACAAATGAACCCAATGACAGATGAAATTATGTAAATCAGGGCATCTCGGGATATTAAAATTGATAGTATTTTACAGAATATTGCTGTAATTTTTACCAGTTGGTAGTGTACTTGTTGATCCATACAGAGCCATCATTCTAATGCTTAATGCTTGCTGTAACTCTTCCATTTCTAGATAACTGGCAGCAGTGCGGACAGAGTCATCCCAGCCAGGTGGGGGCAATGTTCCTGTGTAGATGAATTCCAGTAGATGCCCAAGTGTTTCAGAGGTGATGTTTGGGAATTCCAAATCCAGCAATGTACCTTGACTTGTGAGAAGGGATGAAAGGACTGGACTGGAAGCAGCTAAGATATTTTTATGAGCCAAGTACAGTCTTCCTGGGTTGATCTGCAAGCGGATGACGCAGTCACAGAGTTGACCCTTTTTTCTTTGGGAATTGAGTTGCTTCATTAGGGTCAGGGCATGGGTTGCAGCAAGAGAGGGACATGCCATTTCCTGAAAACCAAGAAACATTCAGGCAACTGAAATAACAACATAAATTATCTTAAAATTGCTAGAGTGGATATTACTCCCTTGAGATAAACGTATAGTTCTGAAGGAAAATAATATTGTGGGGAAAGAGGAGAAAGGAACTGCAAGGTAAAGACTCTAAACCGAAATATCTATTATTGCACTGAATATATTGCACTTGTACCAGAGTAGAAAATATCGGAAAACATTGCTGTAAGTAATGTATTCCCCAACGGTAAACCACACTTGTTGAAAATTAGAAATTATTGGTCAAAACCATATTTTATCTTTTTTCAACCAGTAAAAGGATTCCAGTAGCCTAACACATTCAATTAAAATCTATGCCAAGACAGTACAAAAACAACAGTAGAGTTTTGTACTGAGACATTTCATCACTTTATTTTTCTGAAGTATGTATTATTTATTGAAAAAAAAAACAGTTTGATAAGATAAGATTTGATAAGATCAATAGCCTAATTTTTAAGAGCCAAGTGAGAGGACACCTAATCCTTTTGGACAATGACTTAACTATGATGAGGTCATAATGCATTAATTCCTGCATTAGCATGAAAAAAATGTTACATTTCAGTTCATTATAATGCAACTGATATGATAGACTACCATATGGTACTGTCACAATTCATTTATTTGGATATAAAGCTAGTCATTGTAACTACATAGTTTGCAACTCAATTTGCTATAAACAATTGTGGCCTGTTATAACAGAGACAAAGGTAATCTATGGTTAAATTATGGAGTCAAAGTACATGTAGTCGTTCGTCAAAAAAAATGTACTTAGCGCTATCTCATGTACTTAGCGCTATCACACATTTGCATGATTGAATGTACTTATTTTGTGAGAAAAATTGTTGATTGAACCCATGCTGTAGTGTTGAAATTACGTCTGTCAGGAAACCACAATTCCTGTTCATTCAAGAGTAAGAACAATATGCAAAAAAATGTAATATGTAAAAGAAAAGCAGTAACTCTTACTTACTTTTTGCTTTTATCTAGGCGAGCAACACCTGCCGATCCAACCTTCAGTGAAATGAAAAAGTTGCTAGCCAGACACTGTATATATGGTTCCTGCAGGAGGTTACGTGCAGTTCCATTCGGAAAACAATCACACGGTTTTCGCACTACGAGTCCGACGTGACACTTTCACAGGGGAGCCCCTGTCCTGACGTCAAATTCTCCGTCTCCCAATATGGCAAGACCGCGCCCTCAAGACCGCAGCGGTGCCCTTTTGAGTACTGCAAGGCTGCGCGAGCCCCCTGTGACGCTTTGTTTACATCTCCATGTAGAGCTACTACCACGCGCATACGACCTCACTGACCAGGTCTTGGTATAGAGTTTCATTAATCCCAGTAATCCTGTCCATACGTTTTCTTGTTGGGCTATCGCAATGGAAATACTGCTGGTTAGATGATATGTTTTACTGTAAGCACGTTTTAAAGTGGTTGTGACTGGTAGATACAGATGTAAGTTATCCGTGAAATAAGGTTCCAGAGCACAATTAAGGTCATTTGATAATGTGTGCATTTATGAATGTGCAAGTTTATAAAATTATGAGTTAGTATGTCAGTAAACAACCACTGTTGATGGTTGATACTTATTAAAGCATAACATTCTCAAAGGTAGTGTGATAGTAAAATCACTCTATCATGTTGGATTTGATGACATTTAAAAACAATTCTTAAATTGACTTACTTGCCTGACTCAAATGGTCTAAGGCAATCATACTGCCATTTTATTGATGATAACAGTACTTGAGTCATTTTCATTAATCTCTACTCTTAAATTTGATCTCAAATGGAAAATGTTTTGTCAAGTACTTGAATGTAATAAAGAAGCAGTATCCTGGCTGAACAGCAATAGAGGAAGACAAATCACTCACCATTTAGGATGGGAAAGGTATACACAATTATTACAAGTAAATTGGAAGGCTTTGAGTCAAGCAATCATATCTATCAGCCAAAATTTGTTGGTCGCAGTGTTTGTGGTTTTTAGCTGAGCCCATAGACTAGACATAGCAACATTCCATGCCCTTGCTGTCCAGGATAAGCAGTGGAAAGCAATGCCATTGTAGCAGGTTTCTTTGCTCTCAGGCACGAGGGATAAAGCTACGTGCGTTTCCACTGTGGTAGTGTTATTTGTTGAACCTCACGTACTGATCAGATGAGGGGCGACTGCTTCTGTAAAGCAGTTGATCAGTCAACTGCTCCCCACGTGCTACCCTACTACAGGTTTGTGACAGGAGCACACAAAGGGCACTCGTCTTGGCACCAGCCAACTGTTAATATTAGCAACAGATAATACCAGCTATTTGACACATGTGGCATGTATTAATAGATAAATGGCCATTCTGTGTGTGGCCTACTGCCGGCCTTGTGCCATCTTGTGCCTCTGGGTCAGCACTTGTTCTTTAAATATAGACTAGCCTACAAATCTCACCTTACATAATGCACACCATGGCAGTGATTTATTGTCTACTTCCCAGAGTACCTAACCATGCATTCCATAGAAAATTCACAGGTATTATGATAATCATTCAAATCATCTGGAATGTCCAGCTTCTCTTTGTGAGTACTTTCCTAAATTTCTTTCTGTTTATTAGTCTGCGTTCACATATTTTCACAGCTGCAGTTTATATTATCACCACTTTGCAGCTTTGGAATTCTATATTTCCAAGGAGAGTGCCTCTGTGGCACACTTGAAAGCAGGGCATCTGTGATGGTGGATAGGGTGGAGGAAGAAAAAAAAGTGGAACATTGAAAAAGAGGATGCAATCAATTTTAAAACAATAATTTATTCGAGGGAGTGAGAGAGTTGCACTTGAGTCTACCAGTTTAATCCAGGAGTGCTGCAGGATGCTGAAGAGGTACTGGACTGCATCAATCTAGAGTAATGATACCAGAAATACAAGAATATTGAAACCCAGAGGGTTTGCCAGTAAGGAGAGGTAGATGATGAACAAGGCATGAATATTTTGTCCAGCTGTTGTGTCATGGGATGCACCCCTGCCATGAAATGCACAGTCCTCCACTAGGTGTACCACAGAGGCAAGGCTGTTTACCAATTGTAGTGGTAAATCAGCATAAGGAATCATTATCAGCCTCCAGTAATGAGAATATTCAAAGTTTCACGTTAATTGGAAATTGTACGTATTATTAATTAGTGTAACACATTGTAAAAAGCAATGCCTGTGTGTTCACGTAGTTGGATGTAGTTTACATAGTTGCAAAATATTTGTAAAATGGAACACTGTGATTCATTAATCCTGAATATCACATTTCATAATTCCTTTTTCCTGATCTCTCCACATGTATACTACACCTACACAAATGCAATCTTAAGAACTGATAGACATACTTGGAATTACTTCTCTCTTATTTCCAGTGTATCCATGATTTGCAAGTTACACAGAAGAACACTATTTCCTTAATACTGCTCAAGCCAAACCAGTGGGATGGCTCTGGTAGAATCTTCCTTTAGCAACATGAGTTGATATTAGATTTTATTATTTTGTGCATCATTAAAATATCACCTAAAAGGTGTTTTGGTTTGAGCATAATATGAATGGAAAATTTCAAGAATATCACATCTGCAGCTGTGTAATTTACAGAATCATTTTCATCATTGTTTCATTGCCATTTCCTTATTTTTAAATAGGCTACTCTTGTTCAGTAGTTGTGAACTGTAAGTTACCCATTAATCAAAATGTCAGTTAGTTTAATGTCAGTGAGGATGATTTGAAGAGGTGGGCTATGATCACATCAATGAACACATGTGAATGGACATATGTTTATGTCCAATACACACTCTATTTTAATGGTCCAATCAAAACTTGTGGCACCATGATAAAAAAACTGCATTTAATTGAACACTTTTCTTGAAAACCTTGATTTTTGTACTGTTTTAGGGAAGATTTCCCCTTTCTACATTAAGTACATTGTTAATATTGGTTGCTATATTTATTGTCTGTTTCATAATACAATCTGAGTTGTTGTATTCAGAGTATGCACAGGAAAACTCAGATAAAAAGATGTCTGTACATGCCCACAAGCATTCCAGTCGGTTCAGTGTTTTCCTTGGCTGCTCCATGTGGGTATGGGCACACATACGCAAGAACTACCACCACAGCATCCTTTTTGTACCAGCTTTGATCTTCTCTTTTGTAGCCAATATGCAAGAAAGAGTGGATCTATGGTTTTCACTTTAAGGGAGAGGGTTTCTCGACAGCCCAGCTGACTGAAGACTGAAGCTAAAGGAACTGGTGGCTTGCACACTCAATTCAGATTTAAGACCGATGTTCTCTCCTAAATATACAGAGGAATCTAATATTCTAATATTTGGATGGAATCTGATAATTGGATGGGTTTACAAATTTAATTGCTCAATCCAGATCAAGAGGGGAAATATTGGTTTATACAATTGTTTTAAAAATGTACTTTTATATCTTCTATAACATTGAGTATAGGACACCTTGTGAGAGGATAATGCTTTTAAAATAATGTGGTGATGTTATCCACACTGATGAAACCAGCACCATGGTCAAGTTTTTTCATGCTTTAAGAATCATGTAGCTTGCAGTTCATGAATATCAAATTTCAAAACCCAATAAGGACGCTTTAAAAATCAAGCAGAACAAGTAATGCTACTGTTTCAGATTTCATAACAGTGCATATGACATCACTAATATACGAATATCAGATTTCTCATACAGCTTGCTGATTGAATGACTCAATCCACTTCTTTTTATCTTCTGCTGTCATCCTGACATTCAACTATTTTCAACATAGTTGAAAAAAAGCTTCAAAAAGCTAAAGAGATTGAGTTATCATAGGACAGGTTTGCTGGCATTCAGTTCTATAGGTTTTTCCTATGTGCATCAATGTCAGTTACACTGTGAACACATTTACTGTATACAAGAGGGCATGGTTGAAAAACTGTTTTTGTTGTCCTTTTTGAGCTGATGATTGACCTCGTAACCTTCTGGAGTCATGGCAAAATTAACCAGAGGAACAATGATCTGAAACTTCAGTTAATATAGATATGAATATTAAAGATAAATCATATACAATCCAACAATCTGCTTATAATGTATACTATTAATAAATATACTGTACTTTTACAGTATTTCTTTCAACAGCTAATTAACTTCCTGTTCCAAATTTGTATTATATTCATGAACATGAAAATAACCTGAAATATGGAGTAAAATGTGGAACACTATAACCATATTCAAATAGTTTAATGCACACATTAAAAAACAGCCATAATGATATAGGTTATTTCTGAAAGTCAAACATTTCTGTGAAAAAATGCTAAAGCTTTAAAAAACAGAAGGAAATTATAAATATATATTACTGAAACAATATAATTTCAACTTTCATCTGCTTCCAGTGATCAACCAGCTGAGTAGAGACTGGTGATCTATTTGAGCCTTTAGTGGCAGCATGGGACAGTTGTGTTACAGAGCGTTATATAGTCTGGTCACAGTGTCTCCGGTCATATTAAGGCTCTCCAGGTAGGAATAGACTTGAGTACTCTACTGATGGTTATTATGAGTATGCGACTTCCTTTAGTTGCTCACTTGATTCCTTTGTTTGTGTGTAGCATTCATAGTTTTGGTCTAACTTTTGCAATTTTACAGAACGTCTGGTTGCCTTGGAAGAATGGTGTTCACTGTCCGTTATGCATGTGGCAATCTGTCTGCACTTGATATCCAGAGTAGTCTGCTCCATCAGCTGTATCTGCTGAATCAAAACAAACTGATATTGAAAAAATACATAATATTTTGAAACTGTTAAATCATTAAACATGGTTAATGTACAAAAAAAAATTTAAATCAAAATATTAGACATGCCCAATTTGAGCTTACTTTTGATGATTATATCTTTTATCTTCTTTCAACTTTGTACAAATGTATTCAGACAATATAATGTTCTATTCACCATCCCAAAGGGTTTTTATTGAGTAAAATCATCTTCACCATCATCTGCTTGGCCAACAGAACCTTCATTAGGTAAATCCTGCTTGAACAGCTTTTGTTGGAATATTTGATATTTTTTTTAATTCTGTATCCCCTTTTTCTCAAAATTAGAATCTTTAGTCATATTTATAAGCCATATGTATTGCTACAGCACCTATTTGCCATTTCAGCAGAGTACAGACATGCATGTGCTCTCCTTAAAAACTTGCATAGGGATAAGCAAAAATAAATACATCGTTTTAATTTATTTGCAGCTTTGTGTGGGCCAACTCTGTGCCTTTTGATATGACCAGCAGGGGTTGCTGGAGGATGATGAGGTATGAACAGTCCCTACCTTTTTGGATGACACTAAATCCAATTATGCATCTACTATAGACCATTAGCATGATATGAATTTAACACACCTACACATTGCAACAGTGCCTTAACAGTATTAACTACCCTGCAGCCAATATTAGATGTATATTAAAAACCAGGAAGCTCACTGTAATAAGGGTTCCATTGTGTGGTGCAAGGCCTCCAGCCTCTGCTGTTGTCATGGTGTTGTTCTATGTTCTTCAGGTGGTCCACTATCTGCAGGAATACAGGGAATTGTCAAACAGTTTTGGTGAGGAGAAAAGCTTTATATAACATGTATTTAATGCATATGTAGTATACATGTTCACAATCAAGCATACAGTTATGTATTCAATTAAAATAAAAAAAATACCTGTGCAAGCAGTAATAGAATAAATATAGCATACCAAACCCACTCTGTGTTTAAAGAACTTTACTATTATTTTTTGTTATATTCATGTTTCACCCAAAAATATAATAATAATTACATGTAAATCCAAAATAATGCACATATTCAGGTTCCTACCTTCAGTACGGCTTGAGTGTGTTCACTGTCACCCATATGATGGTCTATATTTCCTGTGAAATGCGGAATATATTATTGATGTAAAATGTATCAATTGTAATATGATTTTTGCTTTCCAAAGAACGCATACGAGTAGGACAGGAAATGCCGACAGTTGCTTTGGTACCATTTGTATGAGGGTGGAAGGGCAGCTTTGACAGGAGGCGCTCAGGGGGGCCATCTCTCAAGGAGATAGAGGTAAAGCAGGCATCTCTGCTGTGAAAGACACCAGAGTTGTATTCATCCTCACCCCCTGTGTACCTACAGAAGGCCTCTGAAGGAAGAGACGAAGGATATGTGGTCAATCACTCACCAAGTCAGATAGCGATCTATATTTTATTTAGCTACAGATTTGCTACTGGTCTGGCAGCTGAACAATGATGCTACGTGATTGCATTAATATTAAGGGTTTTATGCAAGGATCAAATCTTTTTTAAAGAACAAATGTTAAGAGAGGATGGATGTAAAATACATTCACTGACCTGTAAATCTCTCCAAAGGGGGACAAATGCCTGGCTGACAGGTTTCTGCATAGGAGAGCAGCCCACCCCCAGTACATTCATTATCAGTGTCTGACTTCTTCATCCCTACTAGAAAAACAGCAAGAACAATATAGAGACAACAGGATTTCCCTTTTATCCTTTTTCCATTTTGTAAAAGCCCAGTTGTTTCTTGTAATGTAAATAATTTTATAGAAATGTAGATATTGCAGAGTCTAGTGACACAAATATGCAGTTAATTGTATGTGTTCCCCAGGGGCCTCATTTACAAATGTATAGTTATAGGCAAAAAAATTGAAATGCCATAATAACAGTAACAGCAGCGAAGAGGGGAAAAAACAAACTTCAGGTAGGTAGTTACCGCAGCAGGGAGTTACTGCGGCTGTCGATTTCTCAGGTCGAAATCAATAAAAGATGGTTTAACATTGAGGCAAACAAGCGTCTACTTGCCCAACTGTAAGTGTATTGGCAACGGTCGGCAGTATGGGGGTGCCACCACTGAACCCCCTCGATGAGCTGCTGACTTCGATTATCGGACTTTTCCAACAATGAATCATGACCCTGACCATCGGGCAACCACATTAAATGTCGCTCACTCGCATGTTTATTGAATGGAAATTCTTATGATTTACTTACACATAATTATGTGAATACCTCATTCAGTTGATTAAGAATGCACTGGCTACTCACATCTATTGATTTAATGTATCATTTATTTATGACCAAAAACAACACTAATTACGAATGATAATGTGAACCTATATCACTCACGAGTAAGAAAGCAACAGGAGTAAAAATGTCTTTTGGTCTCTAGGGTGTGCTATTTAGAGCAAATATGTGCCCTAAATATGCGCATGGGTCAAACGTATTCTATCGGCATGCGCATTCTCACATCAAGTAGAAGTTATAAATCCCAAATTGTGCGTGAAAATCGGCATTAGCATGCTTTGAAGCATTTATTGTGTGTACGCACAGTTTAGAAAAGAGGCCCCTGGTGAGCGATTTAGCACAATGAAGCAAACAAAATGTTCAGAACTTACAGCTCACATGTGTGAACAAACAAGTAAGGTTGTGAAGTTCTTGAAGGCAAATGCTAATGAGATGAGTGTGCACTCACACTCCTGGAACCAGATTGTAATCTTTAGATTCACGCCATTGTTTTGGTTTTGAAACCTGAAGCAGAGATATGCTGCAGCTCACATTACACCACTAAAGTTATTCTGTGGTTGCCCATGGAGATCTCACTGAGATTGAAATGTCTTTTCTAAGGAGCACTGTAAATAAAACACATGCATTTAAAAATACTCATTGATTTGTGGGGTTTTTCTTTTATAATTTGGACAAACAATTGTGTTTGTGGAACAGTGGATTATTTGCTGTAGTCTGGTTTGTGCACATGCAAAAGCCTACCTTTCCTGCGTTTTGGAGTTTTGATGGATGGCAGGATCATATAGACCCTGAAGGCATTGTTCCCTTTTTTAATGCTCTTATCCTGAAGCTCCTTCACGTCTGGTAACGAGTTGAGGGCACATCGGAAGTTGGCTTTCCATGTCTTGGGATCAGGCTTGTCAATGCCAGGTTTATATCTCCCTGTAGAACAAATTAAGAAAGACAACACGTAAAAACAAATCCAAGACAAGACCCTGTATATCCTTGCAGTTTAATGGAGGTTCAAGATTTATGACTACATATCTCATTTGAAGTCACATGATTTGAGTGAATTATTAATGTTCACCAGTCATGTGAAAATGTACCTGTATACATAAATAATGGGTGCGGATTCAAATGATACATATACATTACAGTGTATTGAATGATTATCAATACCACAACTACTGTTTCTGAGACCAATTACCCCTCCGCATCTGTCCTAAACCACCTAAAATGTTAATGCTAAAGTTATGCTTAGTTTGTCAAGTCAGTTGGATGGTTAAGAAACCTGTATTTGATATAATTTCAATCTATAGCCAATCAGCTGGAAAAGGAATGTAAGGGCTTTGTTAAAATTCTTTGATTCAAAGGATATGTTTGTTTTTGTTTGCATGTTCCAGTACCTCTGAGAATCTTAGCACTTGTCATTACCAGAACCTCCATCCAATCACTGCGTCATTGATGCTTCGATTGTACATACAACCAAGAGGTGTCACAGACTAAAGTCTATAAAACCTAAAAAGCTCATTTGGAAGTCTATATGATAGTTTCTGTATTGTAATGCGAGGCTCTGTGTAGGCTCTAGTTGCTGGCTAGATGCTCCTAGTATGCAATTCTTTGGAGCTCTGATATCCCCTGCATTACTGATTCTCCTTTGTATTTTCTCAAATTTGTGTAGATCTTAAACTAGAATTTGTTCACAGTTTTCTTGAGCAGTCAAGGCATATTCACACAGTTGTTCTAATTATAAATACCTTAAAGTAAACGTAAATTATTAAAAAGGAAAAGAATGGAACTTAAGTGATTCACAAATATGCATTCAGCTGCCATCAGCAACCATGAAAATAAATGAATGATTTCCCAACACAATACATGATGTAAAAGCTGCAGTGCACCACAAGTGTGATCAAACAAGGCATACACCAAACAACACTGCAAAAGCATATTCCAGCAGGCACATTAATATGCCGTACTGCTGTAGGTAATCATTACACAGAAACTTTATGCGGAATCTCAGTGGTGAAACCCTATATTCTGCAATTATGCTTTACACATGTGGTGCTCGAGCATTACATCTACAATCAAACAGTGAGACAAATAGTTACTGAAATTACTTTAACCAGTTTGACACCCATAACATTTTCTTGAGATTCCTGACAATTTTAAAAGAAACTTATTTTTCCTAATATTCAAAACACAATGCTTAAATTTGATGTTTTGGTTAACGTGACATCTGGGTAGATCGATTCTATCCTTTTAAATTACATTTTATTGCCTGGTCATTTTCCTGAAACTCTCTCTTCCCAGTAAAATAGTATAGATTAACAGTTATAAAATCTTAAATACATACTCCATCATTCTGGCAAATAGGCCCTTTAGTCTACTCCACAAGAGTATGGAAACCCACCAGCACCATTTTATTTTCTGTTCCAGAAAAACCTACAGAACCAATGCATGAAATGATACTTAATGTTATCAAAATTACTAGAAGTCACTGGGGAGATTTTCTTTCTCTTGATTAGCATGAGGCAGCATTCCTGGAACATCTTATCAGGTACAATGTAGGTTTCTGTACTCTTGATAAACAGAATACAAAAGGGCTTAATTGCCAAATGTCCAGGTATCACTTTTCAATTAAGAAGAAATTCATTAGTTACATCTGTTACTACAAAATCTATTTGTGTAAACCATCCCACTTTTCAGGATAATGGAGAAATATCCACTTCAATAATGTCTATTAGTGTATATACACAATCTAAACAAATTCAAATACAACCTTTTGAAACTGAGGTTTACAATCTGTTTTCTTCTTTTTTTTTTTTTTGACTGAAGTAGGGTATATGGTATGTTAATTAAGTGCTTTGTAACTTTAGGCTGCCTTTTATTTTATACTATGGATCCTACACAGTTTAGAATATAATTAAATGCAAAAGGAACCATGGTCAAATTCTAGTAACAAATATTCAATCTGATACATTCACTGTTCACACAGCTATTGGAGTCAAGACTGATGACTGTCGTTGGCATAAGTCCATGTGATCCCTGAAACATATCTGTGCAGCTGAGGAAAGATTAATGGTGTGTTTGGAGTGCAATGTCCAGTGGTGCCCAGACATGCTCCCTTACCTGTGTGCATTGCCCAGTTTCGGAACAGAGTGGCGTCCTTGTCTATATTCCAACCGTGTCGAGCTGCATGTTTCCATGGAATCTGAAATATCCCAGCTGTCTGAAATAGTGGAAAAGTGCACATGTGCCTGACCCAGAGTGACCCATTTGTCATCTAATGTAACACATGTTGCAGGGTTAAGTATACAAAGGACAAGTCTTAACACTCACTCTTTTTATTCATTATTGCAATATTGCGTAGTTGCAATATAGTTTCCCTGCCAAAAATATCTGTTTATACTATTACCTGAAAGGTTATAACTGTTAAATAAGGAAATTTAGACTCTATCCCCATGAAAAAAAAACAATTATTTTCTACAGTGACAATTTCTCTCTGAATACGTACAATAACAACAAACATTTCATATCTTTCCATAATAATTGTCTTAGTTTATTCTTTGAACCATGTTTCAGGTATAATGCAAATGTTTTCACATGTTTTGTGGAGCATCATTAACACCTGCCAGCACTGGTTATATCGGACACCACCTCTGATCAGTGCATTATTGATAACGTATTGCTATATGTGGAAAAGTTTAAAAATATAAAAATGTAAACTGAGTATCATCACAATTTTGATTTTTAAAATAAAAAATATTAATTCTCTTTGAAAGTGACAGAAACCTAATTTCTCCATTCAAAGCAGATAACACTGAAAGTAATAAACTAACATTAAACTTATGGACCAAGTCTTAATTATCAACAGAGTTTACATTTTTTCTACTTTTTTATTTTTTTTACAAATATTATATCATAGTTCTTTCACCTCAAAACTTATTATAATTCCAAATTAGGAATTTACAAATTGCCTACAGCCTTTATTTTTTAACACTTCTGGTGGTGATCCTCAAATCCATCCGATTACAGGATATATTTTATATGATTCAAATATAGATTTAATTTAATATAGAGCACATTAATCTGTCACACGTATCAAAACAGAATGGGCAAGCTGATGTAGGCAACTAGTGGAAAAAAGAGAAACAAATTTGAATCATGATTCAAATCATTTGAAGTGACTGTCTGTGTTCAATGAAAAATTTGATCCCACCTCATCCAGCCAGCTGACTCCAGGGTACTTTCCTGAGCGGATCTGCTCCTCCAGCCAGGGTCTCATCCGCAGACGACCTTGGTGCATCTTTTGTTTGTCTGCTATGACCTCTGCAACACCTTCTGTGTGCAGCTGCTGCCCTGGCCCTGCCTAACTGCAGACGTGACCCAGCCACCAGCAATGACAGCCAGCCACACGGTCCAGCACTGACATTCAGCACAAGCCCCTATGGTCCTCAACTCCTACTGAGACCAGTGTTCCACTGCTGTGTATGAATTTTCCCCTGTAAGCCAAATCAGTCTATCTGTAACATGCACACACACACACACACACACACACACACATACATCTGTAAGGGATCATTCCTGCTGAGAGACATTCTGACCTGTGAGTTTTACTGTCAACATTTTTGTCACTAGATTGTATGGATCTTGTAATGTGCATTTATGTTCTTGTTATGTGTGTTTTTATCTAGGTGCCTCCATGTCAGAAACAAATTGTAGATCAACAGATCTGAGAACAGCAAGAGCAACCTGGCAAGCTTGCCAATGCACAGGAGGAATGAGTTCTTGGACATTAATCCTTCCTGTCCAGCACAGCATTTGTTTTCATTTGCTGAATATGTGTTTGTCCAGTTGTACTCTCACAGTTACTAAATTCAATTATCTACAATGCTGAGAGATTAGCTGAGGTACAGAAGTGCCGTTTCACTTACCTCCGTATATCTTCTCATCATATCAATGTAGTACTGTACAATCATCTGCACCAACAGGTTTAAACTGTACCTATTTCCTTAGAATTACTGGAGAATTTCCAACCTATTACACGCACTCTTAGTTAAGGCCCCACCTCCCAGTGTTCCAAGAACATGACACCCATACTTCAGCTTGATGCCGCTCTATGACTTGACGCTTGGCATGGTTCATTCTGAGGACAGAGGAGGGTAGCATGAGGTTGCGTGAGTGTTGATCTTTTCTGATGGAGAGATGTTAACAGATCTCTTACTTAGAAAATAACATTTCAGCACTATTAATGGACAGGTTGTGTAGAAGAAGGAAGCACTTTGTATTTGTCGACTCAAACTTATTTGTTTTCATGGCGGTGTTCTGTGATCATTGTGATAAAGGTCTAGGTCTATCGTAATGTAAATAAACACATTTTAATGTGGTGTTTTTTAAGTATATGCAAGGGGTGTGTTTCCTCTTTCAAGGTGTTTGCCAGTTTTTTGCATCTTTTATTTTTTTCCTCAGCAAATATATCAACTATAAGTATCTGCTAGGCCCATGAATAAACATTTCCCTGACCTGAATACAAAATATATGTGACTGAAAAGAATGGCCCTTTTGCAAAGGGAGGGCCAGGAGAGCAGAGGATAAGGAGAACAAGGGTCAGGAGGGAGTGTGAAGCTTGGTAATAGACTGAATGAAGGAGAGTGTGATTTCTCTTGCTTCCCAAAAGGCAAGGAGCATAGATTTGTATTTTGTGTGGGTTACCCAGGGTAATGGAAAAATCATTGCATAGGGCATAGCTGGAAGGTACAGTTGTTCATTTTGGGAGAGATTTATTTTGAGAGGATGGCCGGTCATGTAGGACAACACGTACCTAGGCATTTCCATGGGCCAGGTGAATAATCACCATTAAAAAAGGCACACTTCCTTTTCAGCAAAGTAACAAGGTGAACTGTGTCCATTTTAAAGCTGATTTATATTTACTTGATCAATTTAAATTCAAAAATGTTTGTTTTTTAGGTATTTACCTACTGATAGGTTATTTATAGATTTTTACTTTTCACTTTAGTCTGTTGATTTGGGAGCCTTAATATCACAAACAGGCTGAACATGAATGTAAAGCAGCATTTTCAATCACCTGGGGGTCACCTTGTCATACCTGTTAACCAAACCAGATTTATGCTTCAAATTTTTGTCTTAATTACAATCATGAACAGACTTTTGAGATTGATAATAAATCCAGCAATACCTGAAATTTTTATAATACAAGAAACTGCACATATTTAGCTCTGGAAATGGCTGAATTTTTAGTTTTCAAATCAAAATAGAAACAAAACTATACAGGCTATTTTGTACTTTTATCAGCATTCCATTTTTCATCAACCAAATGCCTTAAATCTTTTTATAATAATACAAATGATTTTGAATTCAAACACAGAGATTGTACTACAAATGAGAATATTTTATTGAAGACAAAGTTGTGGCGATGGTGTGAGCTTGAAAGCACAGCTGAATAAGCTCCTTCAGCTGTCACTTTCAGTGTAACATGCATTTCCAAGCACAGAATTCAATCCAACATCCCGCTACTTTCCAAACTTCTGATATTTTTACATTCGTCAAACTGACTATTCTCAAAAACAAGTCTGTCATGAAACACAGTTTTGAACACAGAATTTGAGAGACATTTTTATGTAGTCTTGACATTATGAAATACTGCCATAAAAGGTGCTGTGGTATCAAAGGAGTACAAAGACATTCCATGTAGAATTTTAGGTTAATTTGCAATATTCATATTGGCAATATATAATCAATGGTCAACTTTGCACACACTGTTGTCTTGCTCTGTTCCTAAAGAGCTGGGCCTGGCATCCCTTGCAGTGCTGGGCAGGACGATGAGCGGTCGCTCCTGATGTGAGGCCAGGAGGTCGATCACACGGTCCTGCAAGCAGTTGGTGGCATCAATGCTCTCACTTATCTTGTGGTGGATGCCCATTAGTTCCTCAGCTACATCGGAGACACTCTCATTCTTTTCTGCAATGCGGGAGGCAATGCGTGCAACATTCTTGTTGGTTTCGCACATCTCCCGGTAAAGCAGGCGGTTTTGCCGCGTCAGGGAGCGGAAACCCTCCCGCAAGGCAGCTGTGTGCTCCCTGTGTGCCCGCAGGAGCTGCTGTTCAAATGAGCCCAGGAGAGCCGGCCTTCTGGGGCAGGACACAGTCTGAGCCCTCACAGGAACTCTAAACCCTGAACAGGAAGTCATCACCCTCGCACGGGTAGAGGAATCCTCTTTACGCATTGTCTCTCCTCTGTTGTCAAACAAATATCTGCTGTTCATTTCAGTTTTAATGTTGACATCAGGGCGTGAAAGGGGCACAGCAGAATGACTCTCAGTGTGTGGTGACATAAGAACAGGGGTAAATGGAGATTCCTCAAAGGGCTGATCTTTTAATGAAGTTTGCTCTGGATCAGCAGGTGGTAGACATGTTTCTGATGACACCGAGTCTGCATCAAGAAATAAATCTGTGAAAAAAACAAGATAAATAAAACATTAAAATGTAAAACACACACTCAAATGTTACATAATTAAGAAGGATAAATAGCCGAGATATTATTCATTCGTACATTATGCTGATTCCACACATTTGGAATGCCAAATTGTATTCACAAACTACACGCATTGCTGCAACTCCTCAAATAGCTCACTTCTGGTATTCTTATATTGGTGCCTCTAGGATAAGTGTATGGTTGTTGGTTTGATACAGCTTGCAACATACTAAACCTGGATACAGTGTAATTGTCAAGTAATGTAACTTCAGTCTTCTTTTTTAGTTAATCATTAAATGCAGGAGTATCCTACAAGATTATTAAAATGCAATAGTTTTTTTTATAATAAATATAAAATGTTTTGTCAGCTTAAAAATATTAATCTCTAGATAACTCCTTTACAACATTAACAACAGTGGATAGGTCTGCTTTGATTTTGACATTACAAGTTACCTAGTCATGACTAAGCTATAAGAATAACAATTGTTTTATGCTTTCCACTGCTTGTGATCCAGAGCTTGCTGACCCTATTTTGTAAATAAAGCTGGCCATACTAGGTGCCGATCTACGTCGAGTCAAAGTGGGTTACTCCATGATTTTGCCACCTTGTGGTTTGAGTTGAAATTGCAATATATTTGTTTGGCAAAAGAGGTAGCTTATATTTAAAAAAAAAAAAAAAAACAGATGGAGGACCATTATTTGTTTAACCTCTTTTTTGAATTAAATCCCTCCTCCCTCTCACACTGCAATACTGAAGTTAAGCTTGCACAGACTGGAATACATTTCACACTGAAGTTGTAAATTTGGAAACCTGACTGACCAGGGGGTTGCTGGCGAGTGATTAGACATGGACATCACTTCCTTCCTGAATGATGCTACAGCTAATAATGAACTGCCATGGGGTCTAGCCTAAGCATTTTTTCAGAGCTTGGCTGGTGCATGATGGATTTGCAATCAACAAATAATATTACATTTTTTTTTTTTTTCTAAACCAAAACAATGCCCAGTCCAGTGTCTGGATAAATGAGAAACTCTAACAGTACCTTCAGGAAGATTGCAAGTCGTTGAGTTTTGTTCCTCATCCTTTACTACAGTGTGAATACTGAAAGAGTCAAAGACTTTCCTCTCCTCGGGTAACTGGTGCAGAGAGGGTGAGGAGCTGTCTCGGGGCAAATGGCGTCTTGCGTCTACTACCTTAGATTTTGTTCGCCGCTTCAGATCCTGCCAGCGCCGTTTGACGTCATTTATAGAGCGCTGGATACCCGAAGCTGCGCAGACCCGCTCTGTGATCCCAAACCAAATCTTGTACTTCTCTCGCGTCGTAAGACGGTTTCCTTGAAGACCAAACAGCGCATCTTCGTGTCTGGTCACTTCTTCTAAAAGAATGTCCAGTTCAGCATCTGTGAATTTGTGTTTGCGTAACCGTTCTCTGGGCAGGGTCATGTTCCAAAAAGATGTTTCCAAGCTGTAGGGGAAAATACTGTGTCTAAACAAAGTTTGAGGAGCAACAGCTGATATTTGTTAGTATACTGCACTTGTTGTTGAATTTGCATTCAGATTACTTTATCAGCAAGCAACACCTGTAACTTTACAGTTTATAAATGCCAGCTGTGCGTACGCTTCAACAGACGAAAAAAAAAAAAAACCTGCAAGCAAACAAATTCCATGGTATTCCAGAGCTTTAGCTGATTAATTAAGTGTTCGTGTTCATCACCTCTTTTTTATTGTGCTTGACACAACTGAGACCAAAATACAAAAAATATTTTCCATTCATAATACTCATAACATCAAAATTCATATTGAGAAAAAAATAATAATTATACAGTAAATTGCACCCACTATATGTGTGTGTGTGTGTGTGTATATAATGGGTGCAATTTACTCTATTCGTGAGATACTGCTGTTGTGCTGTTTTATACTGAGGCGCTGTTTTGTCGCAGCCATGACACTTTCCTAAACAAGATGAAACACTAGCCTGTTCTCCTGATCCACGTCCGGTTCGGGCCGATGCTCAAACAGCGCTAGTGGCGCTGTTTGCTTCCTACTATGCAGAAAGTAATAGAAATAATTGTATAGTCGAATTCAAAATAATTACCTTCAGCAAGTTGTCCTGGTTTGCCTCTTTGTGTTCGACTACTCCATCTGGCTCCAGTGATTATTTTTGTTTCCCATACATTTTCACTTAGCGTTACTATGGTAACATGTGCAGGAAGAACAAATTGCGCTGTGGTGTGGTCAGTAAATATGGGACACAAAGAATTCTCCAATGTTCCCCGACAACCAATATTTTACCTGTAAATTCACAATTTGTATGTTTCATGACATACTTCTTACCTTAGACACTGATATTGCAGACAAATATGCGCGTTATTCCTTTTCTTGAAAACATTTCCCTACTAGCTATTGGTATGGGTCGAAACGTTCTGTACGCTATTTGCGCTGAATTGCTGCTGACGGTGCCAGAGTGCTTCCTCAAGCTTTAGGCAGGATGATTTCCGTGTTTGATTCGTCACGAATCTCTACCAGTATACACGTACAACAATATTTTGCTAAAAATAAATGTTATATTGTATTGACATTTTCAGTGTTAATTTTGCGTTTCGTTGAAAATAGACGTTGTGAAAAAAGAATGTCGAATGTGCAGATTTTTTATTGTAGCCCATTAATTGGTTGCTATACACAATGCATAGTTTTTTGTTTCAACAAATGCCTTGATAGGCAATGTTAAACACAATATCAATACATTTCACAAGTATTTAAACTTTTTAAAACGTAAAACTGTATTCGTGTATATTATAAACTAAAAATAAGCACCCATTCCGAGTAATTAAACGCTGATTTGTCATCAAAAATACTCTACTTTGTTCTAATACTTTCCAGGTGATTAGACTTTTAATATACTTAATTCACTCTTTTCTTTATAACTAATTACCCTTTACTTGTACCGGACGCTTTCATGGTAGCTATATAAGGTAATTTTATTTCATTAAAATATTTAGGCTAGAAGTGTGGAAAATCTTTTTTTAAAAGGAAATCCCAGAATTTTACTCTACCCAGGAACAGAAAACATATTGTTCACACTAATTTACACATTAAATAAACTTGCAGTTATCAAATCAGAATATTCCCTATGTCCATGAAATTTCAGAATGGAGGTATTCGCCAGGATTAGATCTGAATGCACTATTTAGAACCCGTCATGACAATAAAATTGTGAATAACTGCAAGAAACTCTATTTAACCCTTGGGTCCCAGTGACGCCCTGGATTTCTAATTTGGGTCCCACGTTGAAAACGTTGGTCAATATTCTACCACAACGACATTCGATTAAGTGAATGTGCTGTTGTTTATGCCGTATGTTGTTCAAGCTTTTATCGTGAAGCATCATGGGAAAGTAGTGTCCGCATAGTTGTGACCTTGCGCAGACGCAGGTTCTGTGTATATGTCAACTGGAGAGGACATTGTGGTAACTAGGCTACTGTATTAGTAGATCTCTTTCTTTTACAGATCAAAGAAGCTGCGCAACATCACCAACCCAGTTGGAAGTACGACCCCTATTGCGTTTGCTTCACAAAAATGGCTACTTTCAATAGCTCAGAGTGGAGGTCTGTGTGCGACAAATTTCGTCGTGCTCAAAATCTCTCCGAGATTGAATCTCGCAAAGATCCGGAAAATGATCCTTTCCGTTCGAAATACAACGCTAGGGAGCTTTTGAAAGAGATATACAGTGATCTGAAGAACTTTGATACAGGGGAAAATGATGACAATGAGTCGGACCAACCCATCAGTGAACAACTCCCAGATAGAGCAGAAGGAGAAAGCAGTGGCAACCGTTATGCTGGTGATTCTCCTCACGGATTAAGATCCGCTAAACTGGGAGTGATTGAGTACTACCTTGGGGTTAACCATGTAGAGACGGAGGAACTTTCAGCGGGAGAGGAACATTTGATGAATTGCATCAAATTATTGGATAAATGCAACATATCACAAGAGAACGTATCTGTGTTCATTCAGGCCAGGGTAATGTTTTTGGCATGTTTACGTATCCTATAATACACAACATATCGCAACAGTTTTCTACTGTACTGTCTTAGTTGCCTAACGTTAAAGTTATATAACAAACCCAGAACGTTTTTGGCCCCTTTTTTAGATATATTTTGGACGTGATGCACGTCAAGTACATTTTCTTCAAGCAACGCTGTTCTTTTTTATGTTGGCTAGTGCTAACTAATCGTTGGAATTGTGTTAGAATGTAACGTTTGCCACTTTAGGTAGCTGGCTAGTTAGCTCAGTAAAAACGCAGCAGATGTACTGTAGATTCGAAGTTTATTATCAGTTACTCTGGTGATGATCATTCAGCTCTTTTGCAAAGTGAATGGGGATCTTTCGCTACTGTGTGTGCCTTTTGATCTCGTCTAATAATCGTTAATGAGAGACATGGTCAGTTTTAAGTTTTTGACACTGAAGCGTAAATCAGTCAGGAGATTGATGTGCTGAGTAGGTTTCTCATTCTGAACTTTGGCATTTCATTTTAAGACACGTATATAGTTTTAATCGCAGAAAATAAGAGTTTGATTTACGTATAGCATTCATTTACACCGCAGTGCAGAAGTAAGCTCATCCTACTGTATCCATCAACTAACTCGAGTGTGCAACTGTTATCGGCGTGCTTGCTGAGATTATAATTATCGTTTGGCAATATGGATAAATAATGTCAACCGAAGGAAAGAAATTAATAACAATAAGGTGGCTTCATGTACTGCAGTTAAAGAAAGGATTTGTTACTATCTAAATGGCATAAACGTTTAGGAAAACATACTAATGCCAAAAACCATGCAATCGTAACTTTAAGTCAAAAGAATCTATCTAGGCCGAGTTTGCATGAATGTATGAGAGTGCCAGTAAACCTGAGAAACATGATGTAATTGTGATGTACGTGTGTGATTGTTTTGTAGCTTTATACTTACACAACGTAACAAATCGAAACTCTGATTTCTTTCTCCGATATGTTGCTTTTACAAGCTTTTATATCACTTGAGATTATGCCCACCAACGGCTGAAGAACAGCATTCTCTTGAATACTGTTTGTCAGATCTGGTAAATCTTTAGATCTTGCAAATCATGGCTGTTTCAGGGCCTTTGAAAATGTCCTTTGGGTTGCATGAAATTCTTCGATCTGATTAATCATAGGGACAACAAAAGTCACCAGTGCCAGGCGTACTGGACTGTGACATAGCCTTTAACATGATATCCTCTTCAACTGTTTTTAGGTGACTGAAATCAAATGTCACTTTTGTTCAAGTTTTAAAAGTCTGTTCATACACATTAAATATTACCCAAACCTACTGCCTATATTTGTTAGAGGTTAAAGATGAGAACCTAGATATCCAAATATAGGGTGGGGAAGTGAATCTAAAATGGGTCATTTTTGAGAATATCTCACTTCTGTTTGCTTGATTTCAGGACCAAAATCAAGTTCTTACCATTTCTCCCCTAGATGATACCCCATTAGGAAATTTTAGTTGAAATTAAAAATTTCTGTCAAACGATCATCAAATTTATTGGGAATCGATCCATAACTAACAAACAACTAACATAACATATTCTGTGTTTTAAATTGACAGAATCAGCTTGGTATCCTGTGGGCTAGCCGAGATGAAATTGAGAAGGCTCAAGGGTTTTTGGAATCTGCAGAATCTATGTATGTTTGGTATATGAAAGAGGTAAGATAATGCTAATTGATCACTAATTTCTGCAGTTTCAACCTAGTGTAGCTATGTGTCATCTCAAATCATGCACTGATCACTGACTTATGTCTCAGAATCAGTCCAATCAAAGTATTCACATTGCATAAACATCCATACAAATACTTCTGAAGTTGGCTGCTGTATTCTGAGTAGTTTTAGAGATATTATTATGGACCAAAAGCAGCTGCTCTTATTCTACTCAAGTCTCATATTAAACAGTTATTCCTTTTTCCTCTCAATTCCTGACATCCTGACATTATTAAAAATTGTGTTTGACTGTGAATTGACTTCGAATTAAATGATGGCCAATTGTTTATTTACTGTTCTGCCGATGGCAGAGTTAGACAATGCACATAGTTAAAATTGAGAAGATACAACATACTTCAACACCATCAAAAATCCTTAGCCCACTGCTTTGAAAAACGAAACACCCATGTGTCTTTCTGTTTGAACAGACACAGTCCTTATTGCATGAAATTCAGAGTAAAAATGACAGAAGACTTCAGTAATCTGAAACACTTGGGGCCAAGGTTGTTTAGAATACTGAAAGTTAAGACAAAATACAGTTGAAAGAATTGTAACCATATGATTGCAGAACTTATGCAATTGTCATCTTATTTCAGTAGCTATAGACAATCAAACAAGCAGCAGGAAATCCTGCTGAGAAACACAAACACCTTAAGCTGCAGTATGTAGTACTGTAGTTATTTTAAGTTTAAAAGGCAATAAAATGTACTATTGTAATGTTTATGTTGCTACTAGTCATTCCCCCAAAATTAAGTGAGCTCCTTGTTATGAATGTACGTGTCGAAATAGGCTCTTATTTTCTTTCTTAAATATTTAGCTGATAGGTCAATTTTCTAGGTCTCATATGAGTGAAGACATTCGTTTCAGTGACTGAAGTAGCACCAGCCCTTTCACTCTCCTGACACTAGATTCTCTGAAAAAGTAAACCTGAATGGAAAAAAAAAAAGTCAGTACAGATGTATGGGTAATATTCAGTGTTATATAGTATCAACCATGTTTTTTTTTTCTTAGGAAAATTGTGGAATAACAACAAACAATGTCTTGGAAACACAACAACAATATTGTGGTACCATTTTGAATGTAGGGGTTTTTTCCAACAACCAAGTGCCTTCTAAAAGTTACACAATACTTAAAAAAGTTGTATCACTATAAGGGATCCAAGCTGGTGCAAGGTAGCTAACAGTATGTTACAGAGCACATGCAGTAGCCTATTTTGTTTGTTTGGTTAAAGGTTGGTCAGCCTCCAATGGACCTCACAGATTTGTTCCTGGCAGAAGAGGAGGCGTTGTCTCAGCAAGAGAGAACAAAGAGGTGAAAAAAAGTTCTGGAAATATTAAAGGAGCTTGCCATATTTTGTCTTTTTATTTTTGTGTGTGTGTCTATGTCGGTGTGTCCGTTTGTTTGTCTGTCCAGAATGTCTGCAGTGGCACTCTCCTGCTGCTCTTTGTCCTGTGTTATGATAATTTAAACCATCTGCTGAAAGGATTACACAGGTAGGGAGTTTCGGGCCAGCTCAGTCTGTGCAGTTTGGAAGATATGAATGAGGTTATTGGGTAGTCTGCTTGGATTATTGTATAATTGTGATCTGTGTTGGAAGATGATTTCCTAGCTGTGTGCTAATATGTGAGTTCATGATAACACTAACTTGCCTTTTATCTGAATAGATTTGAGATGGCATATACCCACACACTGTATTACCTGGCTCAAGTGTACAAGAACCTGGAGCAGTATGAGAAAGCAGGTCGTTACTGCCACAGCACATTGCAGAGGCAGCTGCAGTTCAACCAGTTTGTTCCTCTGGAGTGGGCCATTAATGCTGCCACGCTGTCACAGTACTACATCACCAAGGTAATAGACAGCTAGGGCTGTCACAATCATTTCATAGGAGTTACAACAGTGAAAGATATAATTTTCCAGGTACGCAAAGTACAGTAGATCCTCAGAACCCCTTATGTTGGTAGCTAGTTGGCTAAGTTCAACGTGTATGCTCATTAAAAGAGTGGAAGGTGCGTGTATAAGCATGTTGTAGGAAAATGATGCACTGACTGTTGCTGATGGCATTAGTTCTTCCTCACTAAATAATTGAAAATTGGACCCATAGCTGCCTTTTAATAGGTTACCTTTACCAAAATTAAACTGAAATTGAAAAAATTTTAAAAAATGATACAAATGTTGAAAGAAATGCAAATACTGTGTAATAGGTGGTGATGGAAGCTTAACATTATAGATTTTAGTAATCCATCAGTGATACAGTAATTGTGACAGCCCAATGTATAGCTATAATTCCTGAAGCTGATAGAATAGTACCTTATCTTGATTTAATTTATTGTGTACTCAGTGTTTTTTTCTGAAATTTTGTGTTGTCGAAGTGTCTCACTCCCTCTCACCCCCGCGTGTCTCTTTGTAGTCCCGCTACATGGAGGGGCGGCACTGTTTGGCTGCAGCCACCGTCATTGCTGGTTTGGCTGGGGAAGTTCCCTCTGAGGCAGCAGCCCAGGAAAGTAGGTGTCCACTCAGCATGCTTCACATTTAAGGTGCCTGTGTGAGCACTGTATTGACTATGGCCTACAGATTTCCTTAGCCTTAGTTATGCTGACAGCAATGCCATAACTTGCATTTAAGTCTGTTCCACTGTAAGTTGATATGAAATAATGCTGAATCTGTCTCATTTGAGGAAATGAATTGACTACATCAGGAGTTTGACTGTGTTGTTGATAGAATGGTTGTGTTGTGCTTAAACATTTCTCATATCATTATGTTGTAGATGAGGCAGAATGTGAGAAGCGGGAGCAACTTCGCCAGAAGAGGGCTGAAATTGCCAGGTGTTGGATCAAATACTGTCTGAATCTCCTGCAGGATGCCAAGAAGCTCTTGGAGGTGACTTTTCCTGATACCGATTCCTTTGGTTCTCATAAATGTGATTTAACTACAAGCCTAAAGTCTTGTCTTTTGAATTTGTAAAGATATTTTGTGTCCTCTTTTTTATGTAGTAGAGGTTGTGAATACACTTTTACATAAATGTGTTTTTTCTTAATCATATGAGAAAGTTTTAAGCTGAAATACATCTTCACAACAATCTGTTATATTAATCTGTATAACAAAGTTGCATGGTGCTGGCAGGTCAAGTTATGTTTGGTTGATTCATGTGGTGGGGTAATTCAGGACAACATTGGAGAGCTGGACACAGACCGGCAGGCTGAGCTGAAGAGGGCACGGCAGCAGGAAGAAGAAGAGAAGGAGAGGGGGAGGAAGAGTGCTGTTCTGTTTGGCTCCAGTGACACTTTCGATTCCATCTGCAGCCTGGAGGAGAAAGTAAGCTGTGCGTTTCCACTAGACTTCGATGAGGCGCGTGCTGTTTTCCTATCTGGCCAGGTCTATGTCACCCAGGCCAAAGAGTACTTTGAGATGGATGGGCATGTGACCGATCACATCGAGATCCTGCAGGACCACAGCGCCCTGTTCAAGGCCCTGTCTTTCTTCGAGGAGGACCTGGAGCGGCGCTGCAAGATGCACAAGAGGCGAGTGGACATGCTGGAGCCACTGTGCCGGGACCTGAATGCCCAGTATTACCTACTCATCTGTCGGCAGCTGCAGTTTGAGCTGGCTGAGACCTACTATGAGATGATGGATCTCAAGCTGGCCATCGCCGACAAGCAGGATGAGCTGGATGCTCACACTGTAAAGAAGTTTAACCACCTTTGCACCGCATCTATGAAGTACTACCAGATGTTCCTGGACTCCATCCGCTCGCCGGAGGGGAAGTTTCCAGAGAAGTTAGAGGATGAGGTGCTGCGACCAGCGCTGGTAGCAAAGTTCCGCATGGCACGGCTCCACAGCCGGCTGATCTCACCGAGCCCTGCCACCCAGCTGGAGAACCTCAGCAATTCACTGTGCTGCTACAACTTCCTTGTCCAGTACTGTGAGGAGAACCCGGAGGCTCGGCCGGCTGTGGAGACTGAGCTGGAGCTCAGCGAGGAGATGGTTAGCCTCCTCCCCCTCAAAATCAACCGCCTGAAGGCCAAGCTGGCCTCCTCAAATTGAGGTTCAACTTTTCCTCAAACCAAGGGCCAAGCTGTTTGTGATACAACTCCATAACAAAAACCTTACCAGTCCCTCTTCCTGTCAGTACTGACCCTTCAGCTGAAATAGCCTTTAATTTCAATGACACGTGTTTAACATGAAGCTTGTTTGATGTTGATAAAGCCTGAGCTCAAATTTAGGTGTGATGCATTCGCCCCTACTATAGATATCCAAAAGTGCATGGTCAGTGTCCTAGTTTTAGGGTCCATAAACACTCCTGACTTCTTTAGTGATCAGTAGTTTTCTCATGCTGGCACTATGTGGGAGCTGTAGTCTTCTCAATCCAACTCCAAATGAAGTATCTAAGATTATCTTTTACTTATTACTCAACAGTAGGAACAGACAATGCAGCAAATTAAAATGGAGAGGAAACATTGCATACTTGCTGGATAATCCATGGTAGTGGCCTCTGGGTGGCTCATGTGGTTAACAGTTCTCTTGGGAAGCAGATGTATACCTTGTAGCTGAAAGTCCAAGTCATACCATTTCCAACACTGGCAGCGTAGTACAACATTGAGGGAATTGATGGTGGGTTTGATTCCCTTGTTGGACACTGCTGTTTTACTTGTGAGTAAGGTACTTAAACTGAATTGCTTTAGTAACATCCAGTGGATAAATGGATAATGTACTGATTATGTCCCTCTGGACAAGAGTAACCACTCAGTGTCTAAATGTAAATGTTTGGCCTAAAGTCTGCAATGATAGGGGGTAATCCAGTTAAGTTTTATAATCTTAATCGTTCTGTTGCGACCACTCTTGGTCAGCAACACACCCGTCAGTGCTCAAAGCAAGCGCACGCTGACTTTGTCATCGACCTATGACGTTGACAGAATTTAATCTGTGGTGTGACTGTAGAGAAGAATGCAGTAAGGGGTGGTAGTCACACGGATTGGAGGAGTCCCCTGTCATAGCACACTCTCCCTGAGCTTGTGGGAGCAGGTCACTGCTGTGGACTAAAACATTTGGCTGAGTTCAGGGAAAAAGACCCATAACTTTGGAGAATGATTGGAGATTAATGATTTGAAGGATGATTGGAGCATTATTTCTCACAAAGCAGACAGAAAATTTAGCACTTTACTTTTTAAAAGAAGATGTGTTATCACACCATTGAACCAGGTTTATATAGTTGACCAAATTTGTAATTTTCATTAGTAAGCCAATCTTTCACTGTGTTGACCTTCCCTTTAGCTGCATTTTAATCCTGACTTATGCTAACAATGATATAGTTGATTGGGCACTTTTTCTGCTTAAGGAATATTTAAGAGATTACAGGGCCCATAGTGCTGCTCTGAGGATAACGGGCTGAAACACAGGTCACATGCTTCATGTCACATGTCAGGAATGTCTACAGGCCCTACCTGTTTTTGATTAACTAAATTATTTTATGTGGCCATGTCTGTGCAAATTGGCATGATAATTGTGTTATTATGTACATAAAGATATAATAAAATTCATAGAAGCTCAAGTGTGGTTATATTTGGGTCATTCTATATGAAACAGAAAGTGGTTAATTGTATAGTTTCTTACTGAAATCATGTTGCTTTGCTTTAAGACAGTGATTCAGTTTGGGAATGAGCTTGCATATGTAATATTGTTTCAGAACACATGTTTAGTATTGAAACAATGGTACAATATATTAAATATGAATTTTCTAAAGCTGTTGTGATATTTTTGATATGGAACCTGACATCACAAAGGAAAACTGATGGTTGGTAAGTTTCTGCTAAAGGTACTACACCATCTTTATGTTTTCTGTGAATAACATTATCATCAACTACCAGTGGCCAGTGTAGGCTTTCCTTCTAGCAATTGCTGTTACAGTGTGTTGCAGTGAAACAGTTAATGAAATTTGCATTCACCATGAATTGCCAGCTGTTGATGTTGGTTTTAGTCATGGAGTCTCCCTACTCTGTCCTCCTACAGAGCAGTCAGTTGCTGGCAGTCAATAACTCTGACTTGTATGGTGCGATCATCAGAGTTTTAAATAGTATTCATGGAATTTCACTGTTGAAACTATCTTCATACTGCCAATGAAAATGCCTTGCTTGGAACAGAATATTCATATTTTCTTGGAAACAACATACTGAAATAGTTTTAAACGGAAACATTAAAAAAAGAATAATTAATAGCAGATGGGAAGTAATTAGATTTACGCATTTAAAAGATGCAGCAAAGTTAATCTTGTTCAAGTTAAGACTTGGTGCTGCTGAAAGGGAAGACATCTTTAGAAACTGCAGGTTCTGTTTTAGTCACTAGGTGGAGCTAATGTCAAAAATGAGAGATGTACCCTCCATGCTGAGATAGAAGTGCTTGAAATTTTTTGTCAATTCTTACAGCAGACAGTTAGTTTCAGGCTCTTCTGTTTTTAAGTGTCTGACTATTTATTTATTAATCGGCTGTTTAGCTGGCTAGCCAATTTCTTCCCTCATCAAACATGTACAACCAATCTAGCTTTTGCTACCTAACTTGTTTATTTTTCTAATTAGCTGTCTTAGCAGTGTTGTGAAGAGATTCATTTGCAGTTACAATTGTTAGTATTCAGCTATTTATTGATAGTTTTAAATTTGAGTAGTATTTACTATGATGAATGCATTACTAATTGTATCTTTCGCCACACTTCTCACTGATGCAAAGATTGGTGTCTATGGGTTACTAGTACAGCGCAGTATGCTACACATCTATACTATAACTTAAAATAGTGGGCTATTCACCTTTAATACCTCTCAGTAGGCAGCATAAAATAGGCTTTGTCATGAAGTCACACTTAGCCCATCATTTCCATATCCTCCATCAGCCTAGAAGTAAAACAGCTAATAGTGACAATATCGACTTGAACATTTCACAGTGGATGCAGCTATTGCGCTCTGCAGGATGTGCTGTCTCAGTTAGTACTGCAAAGATTCAGACTCCGTCCAGACCACAGAGCTGATCATCACTGTGCTCCTCCACACAACAGAATGCTTTGTGATATTCTTTATGTTAAAACTGAACTTTCTGGTCATCTGTGATCATGTGATTCATAACAGGTCAGTCATTGTGTAAGTGTCTGGATAGACCTCAGATAGAGCAAGAGTTATTTCTTAAGACATGAGCAGTAGTACACCACTGCATCTAACGGACTTTATCCCACTTCCTTTTAGTGGAGTTCTGTATACAACTTCACTCAGGTCTATTTCATCAGTTAAAGGCTGACAATGGTGTGTAAATCAATTGGTTTAATCACATGGTATTAATGAGATCTGGAACAGCAAATTATCTTTTTGAATATATGTTTGACAATGTAATGTTTTGAAAATGTTTGACAATGTAAGCCAACAGTTTAGTGGGAAATCAAGCCATAATTTATTTGAGGGTACAGACAGTAATAATCCGGTTGAATACATTTGTAAGCATGCATTGTGAATATGAAAAAATAAGATTTTATGTTTTGGATCTCATTGAAATATTATTTATATTTAAAACAGATGTGAATATTAAAATAATGCAATATTAAATATTACCATTATTAATGACATCAAACAAAAGCTTATTGCTGCCCAGTGCACAGCAAAGGCTCCACCTGTTAATAGAACATTTGGGGGAACAGAAAGAAAAGCTAAACAAGTAAGACATTAAGCCAAGTTCCTGACTCACTGAGCTCATGAAAAAACCCCATTGTACTTACCACCAAGACTAGAGCAGTCCCAGGTGTCTTGGCCATCTTGCAAAATCAGGTTTCTGACTCTGGCTAACTAAATACTCTTCAGCTGATGTGTGGTGAGTATGGTGGCAAATTAATGCTGTGCATAAACCAGGCAGATACTGCACTGACCTGACTTAGTATAATGTAAATCTGGATAATATGACTGAGTCACCATCATGGAGCAAACAAGGTTGGGTTTAGGCATGCTACAACATATCCACATACAGGTGCAATACCGGAACAGTTATAAATTACCAGCTCTCTATATTGACACCAGTATGTGGACCTGTCACAAACTTCTTATGATGTATGATAACTTTAAGAGCAAACAGCCTGCAAGTGAGCCTGAAGGATGAACTGACTGCTAGATGAGATGAATCATGTGAAACGGTTTGTTGAAAATCCAATCACTACTTAAAATAATTATGTCTGTGTACATGGCCCTGCATAAACCTACAGGTAACCTGAAGTTTTCTCCTTATAGCTTTCTTCTAATTAGTACATAACAATATAGATACCAGCTCAAGATTATCCCTTGTAACATTAACCCATGTCTGGGCTTGCATGGTTGAAGTTTAAAGTGATTAGTTCAATCAATTTAAACTTCAACTGAATACACCCAGATATTACATTAGAACTCAAAAAATTGAAAAAAAAAAAAAAAAAAAAAAAGGAACAATATAGTTGAACGAACAGCTTGGACAAGCAAATACTTCATGAATTACACTTACACCCACCCCGATCTTCCCCATTCGTTCTGAAAGTCTCATGTACTCTTGCTAAGCCTGAGCTCAGTTATTGTTTGTTGTGTGGCATTACATCTCAAGGTTCTAGGACAATGTTCCCTTATTCCAGAGTCCTCTCATTTGACCTGGCCCATCTGTTTGTACAGAGATTTGAAGTAATACTTTTTGTGCACCTGAAACAATGGAAACATTTTAATTGCTTTCGTCTAAAGATTGAACAAACAATCAAAAAGCCAGTTCAAACATTTCATGCATGAACGCATGAAATGACTGAAATCCATTGTGTCCAGTATATTCAGTTACAAACAACATTTAAGAGGACCTCTGCATACAGCGTATTATATTTAATAAAAGAACTTTAATGATAACATGAGAACATGACATTGCACATACAGTCAAACCTTTTTTAACTTCAAACTTTTTTTTGTTTTACAAAGCTCACCCTCTGATCATTGGAACCAAGCCAATAGGGAATAAATAAAAGAGTAGCCCATACAGATACAGCCATCATTTGGGCCAAACTGAGCAGGGTGGTCTCCGCAATGTTTTCCCTATATACTGCAGATTCTCATCAGACTGTGACCATTGGTCTCCATGGCACCTGGAGAGGATCTCCATGGATGGTGTGGCAAAAATGGGCCTTTGAATCTTTCTCTCATTGATTTGTAGCCTGTTTTGGTTTGAGTAAGGCCTCACATACCACTGTCAACTCAGCCCACCCTCCAGCTCTTTGACCACAGCCAGTCTGTTCCTTTTTTTAATAGAGGATCTGAGTTAACACTGCCCTCTCTTGATATGCATATACTATACATTTTCCATTATTTTAAACATTTAACATTAGTAAAATATTACCATTTGCATTATTTAAATTTAATAATGCAAACATAGAATATGGATGATAATCTACAAAGGAAGTGTTTAATTTGCATCTGCCAAAAAACTGCTGAATTCTTATTTTAAAAAAGAAAAAACTTTCTTTGACAATGCTGCTGTATACTGTATGAATGTAATACCTGTTCTCTTTTCTGACATTTTTCCTTTAGCCAGACATAATGGTGAGCAAATGTGAAATTCCAAATAAGAACAGAAAGCAAGACTGGAAACAGTTTGAGTGAAATGGAGGATGAGGGAGCAGTGGGGGAGGGGAGGCAGAGGAAACTGTCTTCAGAAAACAGAAGGGGAAGAAACCAAAAAACCAGTGGCATTTGGGTCATTGCATTGGCAAGTAGTTTTCATTTCTCCCTTTTCACCCATAAGAAAGACCTGCTTACTCATTCTTGGCAAAGAACTCGTTTTCTTCTATAATTTAAGAAAACAAAACAGTTCAGAAAAAAGCATATATAGATATGCAGTTGAAATGATCACAGGGTTTCACTACTGAAATTGAGCTCCCAATATCTGTAGAACAAAGACATTTCAGAGCAGAGCATTTTTCTGTCATTTCTGAGCTGGAGTGTGTTGTCAATAAACAAGTAGTGGCATGTCAGGGCTGTATCAGTGAAAATACTTTCAGTGCTGTGTCTAAACTTGAATTAAGGTTAAAATAATGCATTCATGTTCCTTTTTCTATCTTTTCTATCATGAATATTGATTCATTTTAGGGCATCCAGATTGCTTATGCAGTAAGTGGTTTGTGTGGGAAGCAGATGTGAGTCCATCATCCAGCCATGTCATCACTGGTCAGAGGTCTACACTGGCAAGGCAACAATTGGCTCAGTATCACCAGGGGAACACAGGGGTTAAGCAAATTGAATTTGTTTGATTGCTCTGTAGAGGTCACTTTTGGTTGGCCAGGAAGCCATGCATGTATGGCTTCTCTGATTCATATGACACACAGCATAATAATAGGATACAATACCAGTAATTTATCATTTTGCTAATATGAGCAATGATGTGAAACCTCTAAAATGCCATGTATGTGCATTTAAAATTGAGTACAAATAATGACTGATTTACACTGGTTCTGTAAACTGTCTGTGGTCCCATTATAACTGTGTGGACAGTCATTAGGTTATATGGAGTTGGCTATAAGGAGATGGTATGACTTAACCTCAACAGGAAAAAGTAGAGGCAGTGCAGACATGAGACAAAGAGAACACTTGGAGTGAGCTCAGATGTTTCAGCAGCAGGACACATGCCAGAGGTGGACTCCAGTGACATATTCCAGAGACAGGGAAGGAAGTGATAGTGTGGTTTACAGCGAAGTCACATATTGTAGCACATTCCATGCTTTCCTTTTCCCTTCTTCCCTCATCTCTCCTTTTTTCACCCTCCTGTCTCCCAAAATCCTCCTCCCAATTTTCCCTTTTCATATTCTTTTGCCTCAGTTTTCTTTTGCTAAGCCATTTTTCATGACCTATCTCACAGTTTACACCATCTCACCATATTCACAAGCTTGAGTCATCACTGCAGCATCTTCCATATATTTAGTAGAGCTCATGTGCTCTTCCCTAAAGTATTTTTACAAAAATGCCTCATTTCACACTACAATGCAGTAGTTTACCTATGCAGGCACTATGTACCTCAGGAACAGCAGATGTAGGCAGGCCGACTAAAACCCTCATACCCTTGGTGATGGTATGATTAATTATGCATCCCCGGCTCCCTGTCAGAATTACTTATTGATTATTGGTTGGATCTCATTGTGTTGTACTGTATCAGTCTGTAGCGATCACCTTTCGCATAGGTCAACCTCATTATTGTTATTATTATGATTATTATTATTATTATTATCATCATCAACAACAAAACATCGGGAATTCTTACAGTTATGTAATCATCTGGGAGGAAAACAATAGTCTTTTAAAATAATGGCAGAATATTTGATAAACTTTACTGCTCTGGCCCAGTAAAAGAATATGTGGAATACAGTATGAAGAGCAGTGCCAACTGTCTTAATTTCCACCGTTGCATCAAAAGAATTTAGGTTGTGTTTCCATATGGTTTTCAGATATTCAGCGGTTGTGTGTGTGTGTGTGTGTGTGTGTGTGTGTGTGTGTGTGTGTGTGTGTGTGTGTGTGTGTGTGTGTGTAAAATATCTACATGTAATACAGCCATAGCCAATGATCTGTAGTAGTAGTTGTGCTGTGCTGCGGTTACTCAAGCTGCCTAGATAACAGTCTCTGTATGTTGCGTGCGATGGATGGGGAACTTTCCACTTGCGAATGTTACAGTTCATGCGAAACTGACGTAGTTTGATTTCAGGAAACAATGACGCATAAATGGGCTGGGTTTGAGGTATACTGTGGTGCGACTAACTTTTCTTAAGACTATTTCAAGTTTAGTTTCGGGGATATAACTGTCGCTACCAGGGTTCTGAAAAGGATGTTGCACTTTTTGAAAATATCGATGGCTTTTGTAGTGTTCTGCTTCCTGGGACATAATGTAAAAGGTGGGTAACCTTTTAAATATACATTTTACTGAAATTAAACAAATTTTCCCCAATATAGCTCAACACATGTAAATGTTACGTAAGCTACTACTGGGTCGTAGCGGTCTAGAGGTTTTTTTTTTTGTAAGAAAGTTTATATTGACTTGTACTAGGCTTATATTAATCACTTTGTGTTTGGCCAAATTAAGTTGTCCTCTGTTTAGAAATATAATCGAATTCATGACTCATACAATCATGGAACATTTTATGTATGACAGAAAAAAAAAATATTTCTTTCAACTGTATCAAGCTACTGCTACTACTACCATTATTATTATTATTATTATTATTATTATTATTATTATTATTATTATTATTATTATTATTATTATTATTATTATCGTTGTTTTGTTGTTTTCATGTTGTTCGTGCTGTTGTTGCCGTTCACATATAGCCTATCATATATTTGTATCACGTGTAGCACTTAGGGAGGAGATGAGTGGTAATTCATATAAATAACATCCCAGAGTTATTATTTAGTAATATAAAACTGATGTACCTTAGCACATTTTAATGAAAGGAGGATAATCTGTTGTAATTACTTGTGTTACAACACAGGAGCCCCAATGAAAGGAAGATACATGTGGGTAAGATGCAGGCCCGATGGCAGAAACAGTAACTGTGTGAAAGAGTGGGGTCCGTGGATGAATCTGTCTGGGGAAAAAGATCGCCTCCCTTCATCAGCGGTGCAGCAAATGTGAGTTCACTGTCAGAGATCACAGTGATCACCCTCATATTTCACAAATTAACAACTCATTAACCCAGCCATCTCTATCAAACCTGCTGAAGCATGTCAAGTGATCATCTCTGTTGAACTAGTCATACTCATAAAATATTACGATATATTAGTTCATGATTA
Organism: Albula glossodonta; assembly: GCA_019788955.1. Classification (NCBI taxonomy): domain Eukaryota; kingdom Metazoa; phylum Chordata; class Actinopteri; order Albuliformes; family Albulidae; genus Albula; species Albula glossodonta. The sequence goes on along the minus strand of JAFBMS010000020.1, from coordinate 6,978,738 downwards.
TATATGATTTAAATTATACTATTTCTTTTTAAGTGGTCTAAACACCACATGTTCTTGATCCCTTTTTTGTTATAGATGATAGTATTTGGGAGATTGATGTGGAAAAGGCAAAACAGGGAAATATATAAAATAATCACAATTTTGTCTTCAATGATTTTTTTTCTTTTATCTTTGTATAGGAATCTTGGGAATGTAAATTGATGTAGGTTATGTGCCGTATATTCCTATTTGGTCCATTTTACCAGCCTTCTTATGTGTAACTGTGGTTTATGTAACTAAATATTAATAAATAGTAGGTCAATATGAAGCATGACACTAGCATACCACACAAAAAGGATCTCCTGCAGCCAAGAGTTGTACAAATTGTGTTTAATGCTTAAAATGATGCATAGATTAACTGTGCTGATAATATTTTCAAAGCAGAGATGGTTATGTCTTATCTGAGGTGTGGGGGCGGCAGTTTCTGGAGTGGCAAGAAACATGGTGAAGTGCACTAATGAATCTGGGGCAGTGTTACATCATAGTCCCTAACCAGCCCTGTGCTTCTGCTTTTCCTCCAGAGCAAAGACCAGCCTTGACCTGGAGATGCAGTCAGGAGATGGTTCTGGCTCAAATGAGCTGCTGGTGGAGTCGGGATCAGGAGAACAATGGGAGGATGACTGGCAGAAGCTTGGGGTGTTTACAGCTGATGGAAGTGTGCAGGTGGAGAAGGACAGCAGCCTGGAGGGCAGCGGCTTAGAGGGGAGCAGCATGGAGGGTAGCAGCTCAGAGGTTGACTACACAGATTTTGTTTACCCACAAAGTATGACTCTACCACAGAACAGCCTCAACCATGAGCTGCAACAACAGGAAGACAACATGATCCTGTAGCTCACTGGAACAACAGGAGGAAAACATTTGATCCTCTACCATACAGGAAGAAAATCTGCTTGCATATGATTCTGTTTTTTGTAGTCAGTATTCAATACCTCAGGATTAAATAGCTACTTATGAAATGTCCCTTTCATTCATGCACATTATTTTAAGTGTAATATATTATTTGTAATTTATAATTATTCTAATGCCATACAGACCAAAAGTATTAGCCCATCTGTGGGCTTTTTCCAGCTTAAAATAATTTGCTCTGTACTCCACAATTTCAGACTTGTGATCAAACAATTCACAATTGGTTAAAGTACAGATTTTCAGCTTTTATTAAAAGGTATTTCTGTACATTTTTGTTTCATCATGTAGAACTTGATATATATATGTATGTCTGTACAGTAATGCAGGTATACCAGTACTATGTATACTACTTTCAACTTCTCTTTTGAACTTATTTTGTTGTTTAAGAACATGAAATGAATTTGCAACATAAAATGTTTGAAGTGATTTGCAGTCCCTGTCCAGGATACAGCAGTTGCTTTGTAAGGTCAAGAATAAATCGACAACACCAACAACTCAGTCAGTAATTATATCCTTGCTGTGTGATACTTTTTTAGACAATGCAATGCAAAGATATTACAAGTTACACTCATTGGTTTATTGATGGGACAGCTTCCAACCAAAACATGATGTACACTTCACATTTTCTGTACTATTCTTCCAACGGATCCTTCTTCAGTTTAATGCTGATCGTGTCATTCAGAACAAACATTGAACTTAAATATTCCCTACTAACATTGAATTAGTGATGTAGCAATAGAGATAGTAAGACATGGGCAGTGTTTCAAATACATTTAGTTAGTATAGACAGTTTCATGTTGGTGATATGGAGGTATAAGTTGGTGACAGGGAGTGAGGAACCAGAAATGGAAGGAGCCACAATACAGTATCTGTAACTCATTGATTTAGATCAATGACTATGATTGGCAATGCAGAGACAAACTTTTGATTGGGTCAGATAAGTTATTAATTGACAGCTAAGTAGCTACACTCTAATAGGGTTCAGGAAGCCTTAGTTTCCCAAAACACTGAAAGAAGCAACTCGTCTCATACAAGCAAAAATTCACATTTCAAATACACTTGACCTGAAATAATGCACAAGCACCTGTCCTGGATGATGCACTCTCAGATATACTTGAAATACCACACATTTGTGGTGACTGGACAGAAAAAAACGTGTACCAATTGTGTTTCTGCTAAAGTCATGCAGACGGAAAGGGGAATCACACGTATTCAGTATGAGCGATAGAATATGTTTGGAAACCAAAGTTGACTGCTAAAATTCCATAGCTGTATGCATTACGGTCTTGTGCTGGGTCAGTGTGTGAATTGCATCCACTATCTGCTGACAATAAAGTGGAAAACCACAGCAAAAAAGTCCTTCCTCTGACACTGCATAGTGATCTCTGTACAACCCAAAGAAGGTCTTGTGCTTCCTGTGCCTTTTGAAACCATCAGCAAATTTGCTATGTTGAGCATGTTGCTCCTAAATTCACCAGCATTGATTCTCAGACCATATCTTAAACTTCCCACCACAAAAGAGTGTTTTTCTCATTTTAACTCCTTAACATTTTCAGGTGCTGTAGCTACTTACTGAGCTGGTTCTCCCCATACATTGAGCACAGGGTTTCAGTGGAAATGGATTTATGGGAAAGCTCCCTCTTAAACTACTGAAAAAAAAAAAAAAAAAAAAACAGGTGACAATAAGGGTGGCAATAGTATAACTGTCACTGACAAATCCAATATTCACACAAATAGAAAATGATTTCCTCAGTCCTACATTTTGTTGTCAAACCATCCATGAACATAGTGTCCCATGAGGGTGGTGAGTTCACGTTTTCTTAAATAAAGATGAATCCAAAACACATCGATGAGCTCCATTCCACTGCGCAAGTTCCAGGAACTGTTAGTTCATTTGATGTCACTCTTCTGGGTTTCTCATGACCAAAACGACAGAATTTCCAGCTAGGTTTCATTTCACATGACACAATTTAAATAAATAAATCTCTTCAATAAACTGTAATATATACTTGTTCTCATCTCTGTCATCTAGATAGCCGTCAGGTTTCTTTTCTTTTGTGTCCGAAAATATGAGAACCAAATAAATGTCATGCAAATAAAGCTATATCGTGAGGCAAAAATTCATAATACATGAATCAAAGAGAGCCTACTTAATAGGTGAGTCGAAGTCAACTTGCTAGTACATCATTAAAAGGGAAGACTGAAGTTGTGTGGTCGGTATGCTAAGCAAGTTTCCCGTCTCTCCGGAAACTAAAAACTTTTCTGAATGTTTAAATGAGTGTGGTTTTTGGGGGGATGGGTGCAGAGTGTGGGTGCTTGTTACTACCAATGATATCAGCTGAAACCTCGATCTAGAGCGTATCCCAAGCCAAGCCTAAACAAGCTTAAACAAAATACATAAACGATGAAAGGAGAGTCGCAATCCGTAATAATTTGCTATAAATCCTCAGTTGCTGATCAAACGCAAGCATTTTATTTAATGGTGCCTACGTTTTTTTGGTCATCGGTCGTGGCGAATATTTTGGAGGTGTGAAAGAAGCCCCCCACCAACGAGGTTTAATGTTAAAATCTTACATTAACTGGAACTGTACAGCTTCACAGCATCAGTCATATGACCGCCCGAGTCCCAGGGTCACATGACTAAGGAAGAGTTAGGGAGGGTTTACAAGGGATCGGGATTACGGCCATATACTTTCTGGAAACAGGTTGAAATGGTGAGTTACAAGAGAAACGAAAATGGGTGTGAAATGTCGCACAGCCTTGGTACCATGAAGTTGTAGATTCACTGATAACCGCTGCTTGGTGATTTCATTATTTGTTGCTCGCCAGATTCATATGTTGTTTTGATTGTTCGGCATGAGTACACGGCGGCCCGGGCACGTCTTGGCCATGATTAGTGGGAGAAATGAGGGTAATCGAGGCCCAGCCGCTACTGGAGGTCTGACAACACTCTGTACTGCAGGATTATGCCATATCTAGATACAGATAATGATTGCATTTCGTGCTTTTACCCCATTAACAACCAAGTAAAGTTCGCCAAAAGGCTACAGTGCTATAGTTTGCAGGGTATCTTAGCAGACCAAGACACCGCGGCTAGTGGTACATCTCATTATTAGCCTGCCTAATTTGTAACTAGACAGCACGCTGTACATTGTTAAACGAACAGTACATTACCGTTGTAATTGTTGCTTCGGCCTAATCCTGACGTTACTTATTAGCTTTCGAAGTCGGTTAGTCAGGAGCTAAATTACTGTAGCTAAAGTGTCCATGAGTTAATGAGAACAGTTGTAATTTTCTGACATATTTGGAAGCTTGTTGTGTCCATTTCACCAGTAACTGTAAGGTAAATGTATGGAAAGTTTAATACTAGCTTGTTACGTGTTTAGATTGTCTTGCAAATTCACATCGCAGCAGGGATATTGGATGTTGTGGAAATACATCCATCATAAGCAAAACCTGCTTTTTAAGGGTTGTAACATTAGCTAGTAGCTGTACCCCTTGGGTGAGCTGTGTAGTAACTAACTCGTTACCAAGCCTCAATCAAGTTGTCAGGCTGTGCGACAAGATCAGGAATTTCGCGTATTGTTTTATTGAGGTGGGTAAATTCAAATATGAACCATTAATGATGATAATTACAAATGCAATTGGAGTAGCTAAATATGAACTACATTTTCAGATTCATTTCTGTATTAAAATTAAAATGGTTTATTTTATATTTCTTGAACATTTTTTCCCTTTGGAATATGTTGGAAAACAAAGCATACATCTTTATCATCTTTATATTTAAATCCTTATAACAAGGGAAAAATAGTGTATCATGAATGTATGTCATGAAATTGCCAGGAAAGATGGTGGGGAGTGTTCCAGGTAATATTATGATATGGTGTATTATATTTCTCTTGTAATGAGGACTTCATAAAGATGTTTATTAATGCCCCATAAGAAACATAGCCAAATTTATACATCACTAATATGTAAATGTCCTTGACTAATGAGTAGAGGTCACCATTAATGCATTATCAATGGTCTGTTGAATGTATTCACATTTTTGGTGATGATTGACTTATTTTTAAGTAAATCATATGCTGAACGCAAAACCCTTCATCCTATAATTCCTGAACAATAGAAATGTAGCTGCCTGAGTTGAATGGAGGGCAAACCAATAATAATTATTTCATTGTTTGGCGTTTCTTTGCTCATTTCAGAGTTTCCTCGGTGGATTATTCGGTCCCGTGTGTGAGATAGATGTCATCCTCAATGATGCTGAGACCAGGAAGACTGCAGAGCTCAAGACGGAAGAGGGGAAAATGGAAAAACACTTCCTTTTCTATGACGGAGAATCAGTTTCAGGGAAGGTGAGTTAAAATTTTTCCCCCCACTGGTGCTATACTGAGTCTTAATTTCTCTTTGCTTAAGGAGGAGGTTAGAAGGATAAAATGAATGACTCGGTTCATATGTGACCCAAAATTATCTGGTACTCTTTGCAGGGATGTTAAAGTGGTCTGTTAAAAATGCTTCTTGAGTTCCCATATCTTGAATGATAATACAGTGGTTTCATTGCAGTCCTTGGGTCTTTTGTTCCCGCACATACTTGCATGGGTAAAATCCATCCATATCTCTACACATATGTTACTCTGCTCTTTGCCTAGACCCTTCTGCTGTCCTGACTGGAAGACTGCCAATCTCTCCTCGCCTGTTTCCCTGCATATGCCATTAAGCCTCATTAAAATTATCCAGAATACACACATATCATGTCTCCATCCACTGTCTTCCAATAGCACTCTGTGTAATACAGTTTCCTGGTCCTGGCCTTTTGGGTACCCAGAGAAACTGCACCCTCCCATCTGCAATCTATTATCAAACCTCCTCCTCCTATAAGATCACCGTGCTCTGAATTCTTTTGTCTCTGGCACTCCCTTCCTGACAGGGCCTCTTTCCTTGATCATGTCTCTTTTCTTCTCTGGCCCCACATTGGTGGAATTAACTTTTTGCCACAATGTGGACAGCATAATCTGTTTTCACCCTTTCTCCACAAGCTGAAAACACAGTTGTATCTCACCCCATTTAAACCTTGATCTCTTCAGTATGTATTTGGGTATGAATATCATTTAAGTCTCACTTTACACTCAAAATAATATAACTTGTTCTACTGGCACCTCCTAAGAGCGCTTAAGGTTATTCTGTAAGTGGGTGTGATAACTGTTATAGTTGTTTCTGGCACTGAGAACTTGGTATCATCTTAGCTTGTTGTTCTAGCCTACGGCATGCAAGTTGCTCTGCATAAGAGCCTGTGCTTAAATGCCTACATGTAAATAAAGTTCTGGAAACCAATATCTGTGCTATCACACTGTTCTTTTTGTTATCTGACTGTTCTTCCTTTGAACAGTCACACTACATTTTCCATAGCCACCTCATTGTAAAGACTGGAGAGAGTTCCATAAATGTTAAAGCTACAGAGAGCAGCCGCTTCAGTTTAGGAATAAAACTCCTGTATTGCTGATGTGCTGTTACTGTATGTTGCAACTGAATAACTGTAAAACTGAAGCAAACTTACTGCAATGTGTTTTCTCTGTAGGTGAACCTCACTGTGAAACAGACAGGGAAAAGGCTGGAGCACCAGGGTATCCGCATTGAGTTTGTGGGCCAAATTGGTTGGTTTTCACTCCTATTTTTTTGTGTTGATATTTAACATGTCATTCTATTTTTGTCAGTACCTACTTTGTCTTGGCAAGACAAGTTAACATTTCTTAGCTTCGTATGTGTTTGTCATGTGAGGAAGGCAGTGGTCCATCATATATTTTAGCCATGCAAATAGTCCTTCAGGAGAACAGCTCTGTTAACACTGACTGTAGTGGACCAAACTGAGAATGCAAAGGGCAAGAGAATCCTGGTGTAATAAGGACCAGATTCTATATTCACTGTCCGTGTAATTATATAGACATTATATAGTGATGTAACGGAATCAGTCAACTTGTTTTTGTAGCTATCTCAGAGATCAGAAATAAAAAAATGGCACTGGTAAATCTTAAAAACTGTTGTTCACATCCCCTTCTTTATGTGAACAGTTGGAGGTAGTATTCTTCAGTTCCTGGTATTATGATTCATTGCTGATTCTACCTTTAATCAAACAAGATCAAGTCCCTGTGATGAACCCACCAAAATTAGCCAGAAGAGTTATGTGTTGTGATGGCTGTTAAACCAGGGAATAGTCATTCGTGCTGCATGAAAATAAGTGTGTGGTGGTTTTTCTGTGTCCTGTCATCTTTTGGGGGCTTCCAAACTGAGCTCTGGAGTTCTCTGGAGATCTGTGAGGAAGTCCCACAAGGTCCTTACAAAAATGAAAAGAAAATCCCGTGGCATTTTGTTTCTGTTCACAAGTTCCATAAATGGCATATAAACTGTGTTTAATTCACATAACGTTGGTAGTGTGCTCATGGTAATTATTAAATGTTTATAAAATACTCGTCTACAACACGTCTCACACTTCCATGATGAAATTATTTACTTTTCTCAATGTTTGTGTGTCCCCCCCCCACTCGCCCCCTTCCAGAATTGTTCAGTGACAAGAGCAACACGCACGAGTTTGTGAACCTGGTGAAGGAGCTGGCTTTGCCAGGAGAGCTGACACAGAACCGCAGCTATGACTTTGAGTTCATGCAGGTGGAGAAGCCCTATGAGTCCTATGTGGGAGCCAATGTACGACTGAGGTACACTTACAACATCCAGTTCTCTCCACCCAGAATGTGCTCCATGTATTTTTTTTTCTTACTCTTGTTTTTCTTTCATTCTAACATGGTGTGCATGTTGGGCTGTAGTGATCACTGTATAATAGTCATACTGACCAATTTGAAAACAAATAATTAATTTACCGCCATTGTCTGTGTAATGGTATGATTTTTAAAAAAACAAAGTAATTTAATTTTTCTGTTTTAAGTCAGTTGTCCTTTTAAAAAACAGCCACATGTGTAGAATGACTAATAGCTGTAATGCTCTCTGCTTCAGTCTGTGTACCTTCCCCTAGAGAGTTGTGCTCTCTCTCCTGCACATGCCTCTCTCTTCCTTAACTACAGTTGTCATTTATTCTTAGCTGACTGGCCAGTGTCAGAGATAGTCTGTAAACATTTGTAATGATAATATTTAATCATTTTTGTTTCTTTGAACAGCACTGGAGTTTCTTAGCCAGCAAGTCTGTTGGAAATTATTCTGAAACATTGATCATTTCTATTCTGACAGATACTTCCTTAAAGTGACAATAGTTAGAAGACTATCAGACCTGGTGAAGGAGTATGACCTCATTGTCCATCAGCTGGCCACATATCCTGATGTCAATAACTCCATCAAGATGGAAGTGGGCATCGAGGATTGTCTGCACATAGAGTTTGAATATAACAAGTCCAAGTAAGAAGACTATCTCCACTGCTAGCATGTAATGCACTGTCTCATTTAGAGTTTGCAATTTTTTGTGGATTAATTACAAGCTAAAAATAGTAAAAATACCAAAGTTGCAAAATTCTGTCATATTGCAAACAAAATTATTGATCCTCATATTAACAACGTTTCCTGTCTGTCTTTACAGGTACCATTTGAAAGATGTGATTGTGGGCAAAATCTACTTTCTGTTGGTGAGAATCAAAATTCAACACATGGAGCTACAGTTGATTAAGAAGGAAATCACTGGAATCGGTGAGACATTACAGAGTATATACATTATTAAATACTGTTAGATGTATTGTTTTGAGGAGAAATTAGTAACATTTGATTAGAGAGGATAAAGAGGTAATGGGAAAGAGTGCATATTTGTAAAAGTAAAAAGAAGAGATGCACTTAGCATTATAAATATTGCTGATTCAGTGGCCAACGGTGGAATCCAGGCTTAGCTGCAGTGTGTCTCTGAATAGCATTTTGGTTAGAAAACATGGAATATTATTTGACTTTCTCTTGAAAGATGACTTCAAATGTTGTTCTTATGTTTATTCTTCAGGACCAAGTACAACAACAGAAACAGAGACTGTTGCAAAGTATGAGATTATGGATGGAGCTCCCGTTAAAGGTAAACCTATCAATCATAAACATGATGAGGTTGAGTTCATTGAAGTGAAGTCAGTGGGGTTAAAACAGCCTCTTAAGTGTCTGTTTTGTCAATGTTGAGTTGTATGCTAGGTGGTGGCTGAGTCCTCATTTAGCTGACTAACATCTTTTCTCAAACAGGGAAAATGTTTTTAGAAATATTTTGTATATATGTTGATATTTCAAGAATTAAATCATTTAGACTTTAAAGATAAACCCGGCTTACAAAAAGGTCTAGTTTACACATTTTTATGACTGTTGCAAATTGACATATTTATAATGTAGTAAAGACATGACTGTTGGATATAATGTTATGTTTTGGACATTGTTCCTTATGCTGGCATGTTGCATTGCCTCTTGGTTACAGCCAGTACTGGATGAAGGACAAAGGTGTCCTAAGTATGATTGTTTGTCTTCAAGACACTGGATAACCATTTTTGGAACCTTTGAGGCGAATAGGTTCAAGGACCCTTTCTCTAAATCTCATTTTCCTAGGAGAGTCCATTCCAATCCGACTGTTCCTGGCTGGCTATGACCTCACTGCCACCATGAGAGACGTCAATAAGAAGTTCTCTGTGCGCTACTTCCTCAACCTGGTGCTGGTAGATGAGGAAGACAGGAGATATTTCAAACAACAGGTACTGTCTGATAGCAGGGTAGCAAAGTACTGTAGGTGTTAGAAACAGATTTGAAATGAACCAGCAAATTGCAGATTAAAATGTTAATTTGGGGCACTGGTGTATTTTGCTTTGATTGAAGGTTTTACACAACAATTACCAGTGTGAGGGTTGTATGGATTACATTTGTTTGACATTTGAGGTGTTGCTAATACTCCAGATGGTAGCTTTAATAAACCTTTTCAAATGTGACTAGTTTTCATTTTTAATAAATCTTAAGGGGGCAAATCATTCCTCAGTTTAACAGCAGTTTTAAACTAAATTTATCAAAAATGTAAATCCTCCTTGTTGAAAAAAATCCCACTGTTATCTGATTATCTGATTTTTCCATTTCCAGGAGATTGTTTTGTGGAGAAAGGCTCCAGAGAAGCTTAGGAAACGCAACTTCCATCAGCGCTATGAGCCTTCTGAACCCCGACCAAGCCTCCCTGCAGAGCAGCCTGAGATGTGAAGAACCTGGAAGAGGAGGAACCTCTGGGGGAGGAGATGCTGTGAAGTGGCCAATTTGAAAGAAAATGAAATGAAATCGAAAGGCCAGCCAAAAAGTGACCACATGCTACCAGTAAACACAGCCTGCTTTTCCATCCAGTTCTGCTGTGTCCACTTTGCCATCAAGTGCTCAGTTTGCATTTGCAGACAGTTTTCCTTGTTACATACAAAAAATAGAAAATGAAATACACTGGAATATTTGGAAGCAACCATTTCTACTGTACTACACATTTTCCCTTTCCCACACCAAGACATATTAGCCTACCTGGTGATGAAAGAGACTAAACAGGGAGAAATATACCACAAAGCTGTTACTCAATAGAATGTTCTGATTTATGTAGGAAAGTTAATTTATGTGAATATAAAGGGTTGTGATTTTTGTCTGACAGACCTTGGGACCTGCCATGGTGAATACACTACCCAGCAACAGACGTGCTATAACGCCATGTTTGAGATGTAAACAAATTATATCAAATCTCCTTAACTTATTTAGCATTTCTGTTTATGGCTTATAATGATTTCCTCATTTAACTAATAATGTGTTGTATTACAAAGGAAACTTTTTTTTGTTTTTTTTTTTTTTTTTTTTTTTTGCAAATTTTGGATTTTAATTTTTTTTTTCCAAAAATATAAATTATATTTAAATTGTATACTGGAAGGAGTTGAACAAACATGATGAGTTTGGAAGGGGATTCCTGAAAAGGTTTCTGAGCTCTGAAAAAAAAGACCAGTGTCATTGATTAAAAATTTGAAAACCCACCTCAAATTAAGTTTAGAAAATGGTAAATATGTTTCACTTTGTCTTCTGTGTATGTCATGTTGTTTGGTGGAATTATGTATGGGAATTTTTACTATTTTGTTTGGTTGTCACCCATGCTGAGATGACGGAATACCGTTATAACAGCAAGCTTTGGAATGCACTATTGCCCAGAGAAGGCAGCTCAGCATCCATTCCTTTCTGCTGTGTGGTCTTCATTACCAATGACCAGACAAGGACAATCTCCATTCCTTTTTATTTTATGTAAGTGCCTGTAAGGACCTGATGAATCGGTTATGCCAAATACTTCCTTGGCCACTTGCATATCCACCACATTTTTACAATGATTTAAACAATGGGAAATTTGTGAACATTGAAAATTGTACATAACGTCTATCCATACATATCCACCTGTATACAATAAACGATTCAAATTTCTACTGACACGGAACGTCTGCTTTATATAATATAATTTATTTATATAATTTTGTGAAACGCACTTGTGCGTGGTTTAACACTTTGCAAAATATGTTCATCTTAAAATGATTGACTGCACTGAGGAAAGATTGCAGATAGTTATTCAGCGTGGACCTGGTTCAATCGCATTAGGCTTACAATTAAGATATTTGGCTTTGATTAAAAAAAAAGCTGAAAGTAGCTGTTATTTAAATTAATTCCTTCTCTGAATTAATGTTGGTCCTACCGAACATTTCATTAATGTCACGAATGACAAGAAATTACCTGGGGGCTCGTCACCTGAAATATTGTGGCACATTCGTTGCTAATAAAGTTTTATTATACCAGCAACCGCTTTGACAGTGGGCATGTAAACAGGAAGAAACTGCTGCTACCTTTTGCCTCAAAGGGGCTGATGGGAGGTGCAGTCCACAGTTTGCCTTACCCTGTCGAACATCCAGTACTCCAGACTTCATATCCCATCATTATTCTCCTCAAAGAAGAAACTAACATGAACATACTAAGCCTGCGACTGAGGAAACGCGAACCTTTGTGGAAGGCTATAGTATCTCCTCTCAATTACAATTTTACAAAACAATCATTGCAAATGTATTACAATAGCAGAGTAAACACAATAATTATTGTTCTTATCTGTTATAGTGTTTCAGAAATATGTTGTTTTTTTTGCAGAGTTATGTTGAATATTCTGAAAAATATAGAACTGGCATATGTTGGAACACCATCGCTCTACAAGGGTCCTACTCCACGTTGTTATGCAGAAACCCATGTTGACCGTCCTCTGACTTAAGTAGAAAGTGTAACGACAGCTAACAATCTGAAGAGTGAAGTTCGTGAACAGTAAATATGGGAAATTAAATATCGTGTCTGAAAAAGGTTCTACATCGGTCGAGATGACCACGCATCGCTCCATTGCCCTTCTTTCTCGAATCAAGCCTGTAGTTAACGCAATCGCTCTTCGTAATGCTGTGGCTGTCATAGTAGACCACAGGAGCGGGGGACAGTATGCAGCCTTTCAAATAGATCGTCGGACTCTCGGTGTCGTCTCAAGTCGAAATATCTCATCGAATAGTTCATCTCGGCCTCCAGACACCTCGTTATTTGTGCCTCTTAGCATAAAAAGTGAGCAGTCAGGAGATGGAAGTGTTGGGGCTGAGCTTACAAAGCCACTGGACAAAAGTAATTGAGTTCGTTAACCGTTTCTTTTAACTAGTTTTGCATGAAAGTCAACAATATTGTAGTATTTTGTCTATATTTTTGTATAAGCACAATTGCAAGTCTTTAGAAATAAATTGTTAAAACAAGACATGCATGCCGTACATGATAACAGCTAGTTTGTTAAATAAACCGATGTTTCAGATATGGAACTATAATTATCTTACATCAATCGATTTGTGCTGATATCTAGATACTTGATAGTTGCTGATGATAAATGTTTTCGCTTTTTAGATGAAATCCTTAAGATTTTGAACAGATTCTACAAAAGGAAAGAGATGCAGAAACTGGCAGGGGAGCACGGTCTAGATGGTGAGGAAACAATGTGTTGGCAATACCACTTTTAATCAGGTCTGCTTTTCATGGTGTTTTTATTTTAACAACACGCCTAGAACAATCATTCTAATGATATGAAGCTTGTGTAGACCAGTCTTTTAAAAGTAAAACGTTAAAGTTAGATGTTTAAATGTGTGTTGATGTTCCCTCAGCCCGCCTCTTTCACCAGGCCTTCGTTAGTTTTAGGAAATACGTGTTGGAAGCGGGAACGCTCGGAGCAGATCTTCACATCATCCTCAGTGACATCTGCTGTGGAGCCGGTGAGTACAGCTTCGAACCACAACATAGAAGACGGTCTATCTAAATCAGAAAGAGTGGAAGAATATTCTAGGAGATGAGACAATGACTATTGGATGGGTGGTGTTTCCATGTTTTGTAGGGCACATCGATGATATTTACCCATACTTCATGAGGCATGCAAAACAGATATTTCCAATGTTGGACTGCATGGATGATCTGCGCAAGATCAGTGATTTACGTGTGCCAGCTAATTGGTAGGTGCTGCAATTTAATGTTGCATTTTTGTGTTCATTTGGTTAAGTACAAATGAAAGACATTTTTAATTGGTGCCAAACATTATGTACCAAAGAATGTGGCAGGAAAGATAGCTTTTCAAATAATGATTGAAACTTCCTTTGTATTTGGGGAAAAGAAATATCTTTCTGTGCTTATGTTTCACCATATTGCCACCATGACCCATAAGAGGCAGCATTTTAAGGATATTTAACAGTGAGAACAGGTGGTTGTCCCTTTTTTTTCTCACAAATAGCCAGTGTCTCGTAAGTAACCACAACTAATTCAGGCCAAGTGTTATGAGCTCCAATTGTGGCAGGATCTCCTCAACAGTGCAGTGTGTGTTGCAGGTACCCAGAGGCCCGTGCAATCCAGAGGAAGGTCATTTTCCATGCTGGCCCCACTAATAGTGGGAAGACCCATCATGCCATTCAGAGATACTTGGCTGCCAAGTCTGCAGTCTACTGTGGACCACTGAAGCTGCTGGCACATGAGATCTTTGAGAAAAGTAACAATGCTGTAAGTGTATGTCTGTTATTAAACCAAAAAGGTGTTTCAGCACATGTGATGAATAAGCAGATGACGGGTGTTGTAGTATCATTGTCATTACTTAAGAGGAGAGCTGCCGTATGTTCTGGTCTGTGTTTGATATATTTGCAGGGGTAACTTGTTATTCAGTGGTTTTTTCTGATGTACCATCAACGAGGGGTGCGTCGTTCAGTATGTGTGTGATGCATTGGCGGGGAGAGCTGTTGTTCCAACATATGTATGTTCCTCACAGGGTGTACCATGTGACCTGGTGACCGGAGAAGAGCGTACCTTTGTAGACCCAGAGGGTAGACAGGCTGGTCATGTTGCTTGTACCATAGAGATGTGTAGTGTTACAACTCCATGTAAGTGTTCCATTAGCTGCTATGTGTACCCATGAAATTTGAAGCACCTTGAAAACATATGTTGTCAGTATATTTGCAAGGCTTGTTTTTGACAGTAAAAGTTTTAGCCCTTCGACTGAAACTTGACATTAGAAAGAGGTGGACCTCAGTAAAGTATTTACACAGCTAATGTACAACCAGATGCTTCCTGAAGTTATAGAGTCACTCAGCCCTGTGGAGGAGAAATTTCTCCTCCATACATTGGTTAAGTCAAGTCTTTGACTAGGTCATTTAGGTCACTGAGTTTTAAATGTCTTGAGCTTAGCCCATTTTGCTGTAGACTGACTTGTGTTCTGTGCTATCACCTCACTGTATTACCCAGCTGAAGACCAGCTTCAGCTCATGGAGGGATGGCCTCATGAGTTTTACAGGATTTATTGATACAGATCAGAATTCAGCAGTATTTAAGTAAATTTGTCAGGTGTTTGCCATTTTATTTCCTGTTTTTATATATAAATGAAATGAGTTTCAATGAAGTAAATACTTTCAAATGTATATATTTAGTAAATGTTGGAAAGCACAGAGATACTCACATCATAGACACATTATATCCACTATTCTTTTTTATTTTGGATACTTATTGAAACAAGTTACTCTTATATGATTTTGTGAAATGTTAACCTGCTGATGTATTTTTTCTTTGCAGATGAAGTTGCGGTTATCGATGAGATCCAGATGATCAGGGATCTATCCCGAGGCTGGGCCTGGACCCGCGCTCTGTTAGGTATTCTGTTGTTCTCTGTTGGGTCTTTGGTTTCAGTGTAAAAGTAATGATAATCAGCAAGCAGCTCGTACATTTCTCTTGCAGTTCCTGGAAAAGGTTGTGCCATATGGGCTTTGTTTCCAGGCATCGCCGTATTTATTTATTTTTTGTCATTGTGGAGAAGAAAAAAACAATGATGGCTGTCAAAAAAGACCCTGGCCTGAGCACTAACCACATTAGGACAGCAGAGGTTACTTTTGTCTTTCCTTCCTTAATCGAGTGACTAAATCTGTGCTGTGTTCAGACACATTGCCGTAATTTAAGGAAAGTAAAGTTTCAGCTGCTTGTGATTAAGTGCAATGTGAAAGTGACACTTCACTGTCCCATTATCTGGATGGATGAATAGTCCTTCGTCTCAAGCTTAGTGAATGAAAGAGCAGCTGTAGTTTTTCCATGGGTCTCTGTGCTCTGCTTGTGTAAACAGGTCTGTGTGCACAGGAGATCCATGTTTGCGGAGAGGCAGCAGCCATTAACTTTGTCACTGAGCTCATGTACAGCACAGGGGAAGAGGTGGAGGTGAGTCCAGGAAGTATTGTCCTCTCCACCACTTAAGGCTGGGTGATATAGCCATACTAATGACATTTGATATAATTCTGGGTCCGTTATATTGATTTGTTTTTTTTTTAGTGTGTAGCACAGGGTTTTGTTTCCTTCTTACTTTATGTGGTAGTACTGCTCCAAACTTCAGAGGCTATGTTTTATGTATAGCTGAACAAAGAAGTGTGGTCTGAAGGTCCACCACATTTCCATTCATTAGATTTCCATGCCTGAAACGTTTTGGGTATTAGATATGTTGTTTCTGTGTTTTAATAGGATGTAATGTGTCATTTTGAAATAGTCAGAGCTGACATGTTTCTCCTCACTTTAAGGTTCATAACTATAAAAGGCTGACGCCTTTCTCAGTGCTGGACCATGCTGTAGAGTCTCTTGACAACCTCCGGCCAGGGGACTGCATTGTGTGCTTCAGCAAGAACGACATCTACAGTATCAGCCGTCAAATAGAGGTTCGGGGGAAGGAATGTGCAGTGATCTATGGTAGCCTGCCACCTGGTGAGACCTCTTCTATCCTGCTAATCATAAATACATCCCAATCAGTTATCGTTCCTATGTGCCACTGCAGCCTGACAGTCTCCAGTTCAACCAGCCAATTAAGTAAGCTTCATGCAGCATAACCTCAGAGATATTTGCACTGAATGTTATGTCAAAATACACAACAAGGAGAATTAGTTTTGTTTTGTTTGGCTTGAAGGGGTTATAATGATGATAATGTGGAGGTAGATTTGTGCAGTTTATTCCATCTAGCTGGAGAGCCAGTTGTTTTCATTTTTAAACAGACTTGCACAACCTGGTTTTAATATTTACATTAGCTTTTCATATTTTGTAACTCTGAGGCTCTGCTGTATTCAGTTTTTGAAATTTTCATCTTAATCTTTGGTCAACAGGCACTAAATTAGCACAAGCAAAGAAATTCAACGACCCAGACAATCCATGCAAGATCCTGATTGCCACAGATGCCATTGGGATGGGGCTGAACTTGTGAGTGTTGAATCATCATTGTTATCGTTTAATTTGTTGTTAGTATTCTGAATTGTCTTGCTTGTGACACCTCTCAGGTCTAAGGTGGGAGAGATTTGTTGTGCTCTGTTTAGAGTCTCTAAGGCTCACTATTCATATTTCATATTTTATATTAAATATCCTGTCTAAACTCCTGAAGTGTATGTGAGTGACTCCTCCCCAACCCCACTCCCCTCCAGGAGTATCAAGCGCATCATTTTTAACTCTCTGATGAAGCCCAATATCAATGAGAAAGGAGAGAAGGAGATGGACATCATCAGCACATCGCAGGCACTGCAGATCGCTGGGCGAGCCGGCCGCTTCAGCTCCGCCTTCAAAGAGGGCGAGGTCACCACCATGCACCGTGACGACCTCCCCGTGCTCAAAGACATCCTGAGCCGCGCGGTGGAGCCCATCGAGGTGAGGGAGGGGCCATTGGGTTCTGCTGGCAGCTCTTCTTTTACATCTGTTATCTGTGTACCCCTGCTGTCACATGCACTCTCCTAAATGCAGTCATCTGACTGTGTTTTGGTATTTTGTTTTCCCCTCCAACTGATCTGTAGACAGCAGGACTTCATCCGACTGCAGAGCAGATTGAGATGTTTGCCTATCACCTTCCAGAGGCCAGTCTCTCCAATCTCGTCGTAAGTACGGTGCTTAGTGAACTCACTGACAGATAGTGTTTCTCTGTGTGAATGGCATGGCATGTCATTTCAGTGTAGTTTCTACACTAGTCTGCCTCATTGGCTGCATTATATACAAATTTAAGAGAATCTGGACAATTTCAATTCCTTACCATTCTATAAATATTATTGATTAAGAAATGACAATATTCAACCAACACAGTCGAATCCAGAAGCACTGGCACCACTTCTATTCTGGTGGGATCTCTTATATATAATTACTGTCTCTAAAAATGTAGAATCTTATATCCTTCTTTGAATGTAATATTCTAAAAAAAGAAGTTTAATTTTCAACAAGCACTATTTTTGTACACAATATTGATGTCAATATTATTGCTAATCTTTTTTTATTTCAAAGGAATTTAATGTTTAGTAAGTTCATTTTTGGTCAAATTGCACTTGTGCTTTAAAGTTGTAAGAATTGCACATGGAGATCCTCAGACCCACAATGCTTCCATTTGAGAGTCTTTTCAAGCCTTGAACACAAGGAAGCCATCTTGTGTTAAAATATTAGTTGTACTTGTGAGCTGAATGTAGTTTACTCTGCTCCCAAACAGGACATATTTGTTAGCCTGTCTCAAGTGGATGGGCTGTATTTCGTCTGCAACATTGAAGACTTCAAGTTCCTAGCTGATATGATCCAACACATTCCCTTAAACTTGCGCTCTAGATATGTCTTCTGTACTGCGCCAATCAACAAGAAGCAGCCATTTGTCTGTACTTCTTTCCTGAAGGTAAGATCAGTGGAGTGTGGCAGTGCTGATCCCTGCCTTATAGTGAGCAGTGTGCTGATCTCTGTCCTCTTACAGTGTGTGGCAGTGTTGATCTCTATCACACTGATCAGTAATGGTGATCTTTGGTCTTACCGTGCAGATGTTCATGAGTATTTTCACAGGAAATGCACTTCACAGTAGTGTAGTCTGCATCAGGAGAGAACAGATGTGGTTTTTCTCATTAGTCCATTTTTCATCTCTCATCTACCCATTTTTGCCAGCAAAGTGTCCCAGCGCCAGGCTTTCAGGCTAATCACACATTGGAAACACAATATATCTCACTGTGGACCTCAGTCACAGCTTGCGCTGTTACTTGCAGCCATTAATCAGATTTACATGTGTATTAATATATCCTTTTTATATCATGTCTCATGTTTAATGCTGCTCTAGGTACAACCTTACAAGAATGTGCAGGATAATGTGTGCGGTGGTTGGAAATGTTCATTTATTATGGTGATGCAGACCGTTAGCGGGTTACCATGGGTAGAACCCTGGGTGAATTCTTATGGTGACTGTGCTCTCCAGTTTGCCCGGCAGTTCAGCAGAGACGAGCCTCTGACCTTCAACTGGGTGTGTCGGCACATCAGCTGGCCCTTGGCTCCGCCCCGCAACCTCAAGGACCTCGTACATCTGGAGGCCGTCCATGATGTGCTGGACCTGTACCTGTGGCTCAGGTAACTACTCCTTACAACTGGAAACATGCCTCTGTATTTCTGCTTATATATGGTTTCAGAAATCTGAATACCTGATCAGAATGACTCAACCTTAAAGCAGCAAAAGACCAAAATCTCACAACATTTTTACATTCACAACATTTTGTCCCTGTTTTTCTGTCACTGGCATTTTGAAGTTTAAGCTGTTCAACAGCATATTTGTTTAGCTTTAATGCACATTTTCATTCATTGCCCGAAGTTCTTTCCCTCCTTTTTTATTTACTATTTGTTCTGTGTTTAAGTGTGAATGGCTGGCAGTGCTAACAGTAATGTAATGTAACAGGAGTAATCAACTCTAACTCATCTGCAGTTACCGTTTCATGGACATGTTCCCCGACGCCAACTTGGTAAGGGACATACAGAAGGAGCTGGATGATACGATCCAGGAGGGGGTTCGCAACATCACACGGCTCATTCGTGCCTCGGACCCCCACGCCAACAGCAGCAAGCTCCCAGAGCCGCAAGGTCCTCGACCGCAGGCCCAGAGGAAGGGCCGTGGCCCTAAAGTGCTGGGTGCCCGCGCAGAGCAGCGGGAGGTGGACAAATCGCTTATCTCACGCCTGGTGCAGGACGGCCTGCTGACCCCCGACCTCCTGCAGCAACTGCGGATGGAGTGGCTTGAGCAGCAGGGCTCCCACAGACAAACTGGGAAGGGCACCAGAGGAACCACTAACAAGGGCAAGAAGGAGAAGAAATAATGGCTACATCACTGTTTTAGGGTCCCTATTGTTTTATTTTTTTTTTAAAGAAGACTGTACTTATTATCCTGTCAGTCTGTTCCTGTGGTCTTGATGCAAGTAGGATGGACAGCAGAGACACTGTCCTGCTGGCCTATGAGTGGGCTGTAACTGAAAACTACAATGACTGATTCATATGCCACACTTCAACACACTACTTTTATATTGCCATCTCAAAGGGAATTGCCCTTACACAGAGTCCACAACATTCATGCTAAAAGGTTTCTCATAAAGTAATGTGATGAAGGGCTCAACAGTGTCAGCACTGCAATTCTCGTATATTATTGTAATAATTCGTACAACTTAAATTAGCCATAAGCAATTATGATAGTGTGCCTCAAAGATACATCTAGACTGCTCTGAAGAGTCATTTTATTCCATTGTCTTATGGCACACATACTCTCTTAACTCAGTAAACAACTTTTTCTATACAGCTGGTTTGATTTTATGTGTTTGGGTGTTTTCTGGTCGGATGAATACCTTTCAGACTCAAGGGCAGATTTAAATGTTTTTTAAGAAAGCAGGAGGTAACAATTTGATCCTTAAGTCAAACCTGAATGTGAATCACTGTAGTATTATCAAAAAAATATGTCCATCACACACAATCAAGACCTCTGAATTTCTGTTAAAAGGTGATTGATCACATTGGTATTTTTGTGTTCTAATCTTGATCAAAAACTTTCAGTACATATGAAAGTCCCCCACCACAATTCATACAGTCAGGCTATGGTGTAATGGTTTTGTTGAGGCAACTTGCCATCTTCTCTTTAGCCCTGCTGACAATGTTCTGTACAATTAAATATGTGACTCATGAACATATCTGCAGACATGCTTTCATGTTTACTTGAGTATAAACTTGTTTTGGTTATAAAATATTTATGGATAGTAATGCTCTTTTCATTTTTTGGTTGAACTTTGTTTAAATGGAAACCTGTGCTGAGCATCTCTACCCATGAATCTGACAGCAGTTTTGAGGATGCGAAGCAAGCATGGGAGTCTGTTGATTCTTCTGTGGCCTCATTTAGAAACCTTTGCCTACTTTTGTCACTAACTAGTTACGTACGCCAAAACCTACGTGTTTGCGTACCTGAAACGCACACATTTAAGGATGTATGCTGCTCCGGAAGTCGAAATCAATCTAAATAATATGTAGGACAGAGCAATACACTTTAAATGCAATAATGGCAGCAAACGAGAAAAAGAAACTTCGCCGAGTACGAAATCGATGAGTCACCTAAAAAGATTATTTTAAAAAATTAATTGCAGGTGGCCAAGGTACCGGAGGTTACCACGGCAGTCAATTTCTCAGGCACAGAGAGCCGCACGCAGATTGAAATCAATAAAAGATGGTCTGACATCAAGGCTAACAGGCGTCTACTTGCCCAACTGCAAGTGGGAAACGGGCGGCGGTATGCAGGTGCCACCACTGAGCTCTCTCGATGATTACGCTATGATTATGACATGACCCTGGCCATCGGGCAACCACATTTGTCGGTGTTATTTGTGCATCGCAAATCACTCATACGTTTATTGTATGGAAATTCTTCCGATTAACCTCCACATATTCATCCACTCACGGCGCCATTATTGCTATGTGAGTGCAATCTATTGCAAAGTTTACAAAGATTAAACCGGTTATCGCTACAAATTGTTTTTTGATGTTTGCCGGCTGCCTGGGGAATCTTATGTACCTAGAACTCAGAGGCCATCCATTGTATGACATGATTGAGTGATGGCTGGGATATACCTGACCATTCCGCTATTTCCTGCTGGACACTCCCCGTGGCCAAGAACACCAGAAATATCAGGATTTTCAGAACCAGTTATTGGCTGGTTGCCACGTGTAGGGCTCATGCTAAGCGAATTGACTTATGACCCATCATCGTGGGCAGGAAAGTCGGAACTGTCCCTGTAGACACTTTCACGTCGCACCATTCCATTCGCAATATCCTCTAACATTGCCAAGGCAACCATGGTCACGCTATCTTGCTATCATTACACGCTTGAGGTCCATTAATGTGAACAAAATACATGGACTAATAAAAACAACATTGGTTACGAGTAATAATGTGAACCTAATTAATCACTAGGAAAAGGAAACTATAGTGCACACTTCTTTTGGTCTCTAGTGTGTCATTTGGAGCAAATATGTGCCCTTAATGTGCGTATGTATGGGTCAACCGTACCGGTTCGCACATTCTCACGTCAAGGATACGTTTATTAAATCCCAAAATGTCTGTGACAATCGGCGTTCGTTGTTGGAGCGTTTTTGCGCGTACGCACGGTTGCTAAATGAGGGTCCTGTGCCTTGCACTGAACAGTCATGAGAGAAAACAAATTTGGCTTTTAACTTCACGGTGTAACTGTCTTAGTAAAAAAGCAAGCGTCAAGCATCGGGCCCTTTAGCCTATAACACCCTGCGTCTGTTTGGGAGACTTGTGTTTCCTCTGTCTATTGTCTAACTTCTTGGAGGCTCCTTTGAACTGAGGAGAGGCTAAAAGCTCCTCAGTCTCAGAGGAAAGTCCACTCTCATTGGAACAAAGCAAGCACATTGCTAGGAGAGTGGCAAGAGGAGAGGAGTTAACAGGAATTTTAGCCATTAATTATTGAGCTAGGCAGAGGGGTGGGCTTTGGCTTTGGATTTGGCTTAACTCACTGAGGAGCAAAACAACTAAAACATTTCCTCTCCTGCAGAGAGACCTTTTCAGAGTATGAAAACGCCAGGATTTTAATGAGGCTGAATTAGTTCTATCATTTTATTTTAATTGGTGATTAACTTGTGGATCTGGAAAAGTTACTCAAGATGTTGGCTGTGCACTTGCTCTCTTTTTACTTCTCCAAGCTGCAGGAGGACCAGATCAAAAAGGTTAGATGTCTGTGACGTGCACTTATTGTACTGGAGTTGTGTTGCGTTGCAGCTCTTGCATTATGGAGATTTTTTTTTTTTTTTTTCCTTTTGGTTTTGGGTGCTGTTCTCATCACACATAACAGCAGTTGTTTTATTTCATGTTCAGGGGATAGTAATAAAAAAGCAAGTTTCAGAATCACCCTGATTGTGTATGAATATTTGTTTTGCCCAGTGTTGCAATTGTAATATTGAAATGCTATCAACACTGTTTTTCATTCATATGTTTTCTGTCAGTTTGAAAGACTAGCTTAATGAAATGTGCATCTTAAGTACATTTCACCATAATACTGTAAAGTATTACAGTGAAAAATGGGCAAAAATGAGAGATCTTACCTTATTTTAGAGCCTTCAAAGTATAAGAATTATATTTCGGTACCACAGAAGTGCAATGGATAACTGTATAATGAGTTTTAGATCTTAAAATCTTAACATTTATCAGTTTATTGCACTAAACAACAACAAAAAAAAAATCTTAACATTGACAAATATAGATATGTATGGGAGTGTTTCACTGCATGAGTAAAGTCTGGGGGGATGCTTTGACTGGCCTTAACATTTGCACACTAAAGGAAAGGGAAGTAGGAGGATGGAAAACATGCTTAGCCAGCTTAACGTTTTTTCCGCCTGTTTGCCCTTTCCACTAGAGTGTCCTTTAGCCTTGGAGCTATAAGGGCTGTGGTCCCACACCATTGAGTATCATTGAATTGTTTTGGATATTTGTGAAAATCACATGCAGGGAGAAAAGCATACATACAGTCGGGTGTGAGTAGTGATGTCGAAGTCTAAATTAAGGTACGTATTCGTTATTGGCTATTAGAAGCGCACAGTAAACTAGCTCTGTTCTGAAGGAGGTATTTTGGTGCAGGCGTTGGTAGAATTACAGTACAATAAAAAATGCAACACACCCAAGACATTGAGCAAAGGTGCATATAACCAGTATGTATTCTTTGTGATCTTCAAGATAAATTCAGTCTTGGTTTAAAACCTTGACCCTGCTGCCTCAGTCATTGTGTTGTCTTATCAAGCACAGTTTGGCTTCAGGAATGATTAACTTTTGTATCCCATCAGAGATTACCATGGGAAGAAATGAGAGGAAAGCGGACTTTACTCTCTGCCCACTGGAGTGAATTTCATTCCTCACCACATGTGGATTATGGACTTTCACTGCTCTTATTAGTATACTTACTGTTTCAGATCATTTTCCATTTAAAAAAGGTATAATCTGTATCCTGAGATTAGAAATGAATTTCCTCAATAATTAAGATACTACGGAGGTTTTGTTCAGTTGATGAACTTTATACCATTTGATGGCCTAGGTGGCAGAAAGTGATTCAGTAATGCTTTTATTATGTGCTGTAAACCATTGTTTAGATATGCCCATGTTATCTATAGCTACTTCAGCGAGCAACTTAATTGCTTAATTAGATTAGACAGCATCCTGCTGTCAACTCTGATGTAAATTGATTCAGTCATTTTTGGAGCAAATGAATTCCATTTTTCCCTAATACTGAAGTTAGTTTATTTTGTGTCCACCCTTGGTGTGATTTTAAATAAGCTTTCATAAAATTAAAGAAAAGTACATGATTAAACAAGTACATCATTTGCAAGAGCTATTTGACATTACTTCATTATTACCAGTAAAAGCTATAGTGGCATTTAGTGTAGTAATAGCATTGGGAGCAGTTGGAAAAGCACCACTACAGAGTCCTGATTTCACTCTGACTTCCTCTTTGATTGCAGACATTATGTTTTTGGAGACCTGCCAAGAAGGGTCTTGTACTCTAAATTTCCATGTTTTTTTTAGTTTTGTTTCATGTATTGGGACAGGAAACAAGAAAAGAATAGAGGAGCAAGATTCCAAGCAGCTCTCTGCTGATAAACCACAAGACTTCTGTTAAATGCCTTCACAGAGAATTTTCACATAAGCCTGCTCTTGTGTTATTTAATTCTGAAGAACCATATGGAGCGATAACTCCATTTCAGATTGATGGAACTCAATTTTACTGACAGTTTAATCTATTCTCATTTAAATGTTCTGTACACCTTCAGCTTTCCAGAAAATGTAATTGTGTGGTTTTGATCCTTTTGGATAGCCATTTGAATTCTGGATATAAGTTTGCTCAGATAGTCTTCGTTACAAGTATTTTTAGGCTCTACTCCCCTGGTGCAGCAGACTGGAGCTGATCTGGTGTGGGGTGTATCTCTGCCCTCCCATCACCCATGGGCATGTGTTTTTTCATCATATCCACTTCTGTGCCCCCAGGTGGACAGATTCCTGTACTCAATGCGACTCAACGATGATCAGCTCCAGGACATCTCTGCTCGTTTCAGGGCAGAGATGGAGAGGGGTCTTTCTGCCGAAAGCAATGAGACAGCCACAGTAAAGATGCTGCCCACCCATGTCTGCTCCACCCCCGATGGATCAGGTGCAGTTTGACTCAACCACATTTTGCCCTCTGGTACCGAACATTAACTAAGCCTGGTCTGTCCTCTGGTACTGCCCACAGCAATAGAGCTGTAGCTATCAGTGTGCTTCAAGGTGTAATATTCCCCTTAATACTACAGCGTGCAAACCTGTGCACTCCAGTGCATGTCTCAGATGAACAATGCAGAGTATCTTTGAGATGAATGGTCCCTAATTACTTTTTGAAATTAACTAGACTTTGAACAAGTACATATGTACAAGCATCTACACATTAAACTCCATGTTCAAACTCCATGTCTGAAGCATTGCCTGTGGTTTAACTCACTCAGAAAAAGGGGAGTTCCTGGCTCTAGACCTTGGGGGATCCAGGTTCAAAGTACTTCAGGTAAAGGTGTCAGAGGATGGGAAGAGGAAGGTGGAGATGGAGAGCCACACATACCCTATCCCTGCTGAGCTTATCAACGGGAGAGGCACAGATGTGAGTCTACAGCCAAGTGCTACAATATTATTTTAGATATATATATTTTATATTATTTTTTTTGCGCCAAAGTTTTCCATTCTCTGAGTCTTCTCGCAATTCTTCACAATAATATATGGTGAAGTGCTGAGTATTCATTGAAAATGCACCTGTTTTTCTACAGCTCTTCAGGCATGTGGCAGAGTCCCTGAAGGATTTCATGCAAAGGAATCACATCAATCACAGAAAAAATCCCTTGGGTTTCACCTTTTCTTTTCCCTGCAGACAGTCCAAACTGGATGAGGTGCAACATTTTTGTTCTATGTGTTTATATTTATGTAAAATTTATAGCTGGTTTAAATATCATATATGCTTCAGCAGAATCATACATCTCTCAAAGTAAGATCTGGGGTTCCCTGGTAATGCACTCCCACTGAACACAAGTTACAATCTTCTCTTCAGGATGGAAACTAAAAAAGAGGAAAACATATATGCATTCATATGCCTATCTACCATCCTGCACTATATTTAACTATTATAGTTTGGTTTGAGTTTGTGATGTTTAGGCCATCCCAGTTGTTTTTCTTTGGGACTCAGGGTGTCCTGCTGTCATGGTCAAAGAATTACAAGGCCAGAGGAGTCCAGGGCATGGATGTGGTGGAGAGCTTAAGGCAGGCGATTGACACAGTGGGGGCAAGTACTGGAATCTCAATCATCACTGTGAAACACAATTTCATAATCTATCGTGTTATTTGCTGTTACTATAAAGTATCTCTTTAATGTATCCATGTACACATGTAGCTGTTGACAAGACTGGGAGCACTGAGACAGATTTTAGACTACACATTAGGTCACTTGTCAAAAATAATCACTTAAGTAAGGGGAGTAAGGGGAGTTTGATCATTTTTAACCTTTACCTAATTCATGGCAAAACATTTTCTAGCTGTTCCTCTAATTTGAATTTGATTTGATGTTGGTGACGTATATGTCTCATTTGTGTCCAGGGAATGGATGTGGATGTTCTGGCCCTTGTCAATGACACAGTGGGGACCATGATGACTTGTGGGTATGATGACCAGCACTGTGAAGTTGGAGTTATTGTAGGTGAGACAATCACAACATAAGCGATCTTTAATGGCATTCTGTAAAGAGTAAAGCTGTGTGATTGGTGGAGCAGTGGAATGGGTGGTGATCAAGAATTGGTCCTCAGGCACAGGGACCAACGCCTGTTACATGGAGGAGCTGAGACACATCGACCTGGTGGAGGGAGACGAGGGCAGGATGTGCATCAACACGGAGTGGGGGGCCTTTGGGGATGACCGCGCCCTTGATGACTTCATCACAGACTTTGATCGAGAGATTGATGCGGCTTCCAGCAACCCTGGAAAGCAGCTGTGGGTAGATTTTTCTTCTTTTCCTCTTTTCTCCTAATAACCTATATTTTATAAAACTTAGAGGAAGCAGACAATGTACAGGAGATAACCTATTGGGAACAAATGTTTGATCTCACTGTTTGTTTTCCAGATTTGAGAAGATGATCAGTGGGTTGTATATGGGCGAGCTGGTGAGGATTATCTTGCTGAAGATGACCAAGGAAGGCCTGCTCTTTGAAGGCCGAGCTTCAGATGCCCTTCGGACCAAAGGAAAATTCCAGACCAAACACATTGCTCTAATTGAAAAGTTAGTGTTTGTTTTGTATTTTTAAGATGTGTAGGTTAAGGCCAGCCATTGATTGAGTTTTTTTGTTCTAGTGTTATTGTGTTGCTTTGGCTACGCCATGATGTTGTGGTCTTTTAGATATAAAGAGGGCTTGAGGAACACATGGGAGATTCTGGTGGAGCTGGGTCTCAACCCCTCAGAGGATGATTGTATCGCGGTTCAGCACGTATGCACCATCGTCTCTTTCCGCTCCGCAAACCTGTGTGCCGCTGCCCTGGCAGCCATCCTCACCCGGATACGGCAGAACCGCAAGTTCAAGAGCCTCAGGACCACCGTTGGCATGGACGGGACCGTTTACCGGACTCATCCCCAGTGGGTGACAATGCTTGATGATGGGAGAGGTCTACTAATATGGTTCAAAATTCCAAATGGTAATGGTAACAAGGTATGCTCTTTTCCCCCTCAGGTATCCCAAGCGGCTCCACAAAGTGGTGCGGCGGCTGGTGCCTGAGTGCCACGTGCGCTTCGTGCTGTCAGAAAGTGGCAGTGGAAAAGGTGCTGCCATGGTAACAGCAGTTGCCCAGAGGCTTGTAGCTCAGCGCCAGCAGATCAGAGAGACGTTGGCCACCTTTACACTCAGCCTGGAGCAGCTGCAAGGGCTCCGGGACAAGATGAGGGTGGAGCTGGAGAGAGGTTTGAGAAAAGAAACGCACAGCACCGCCTCAGTGAAGATGCTGCCCACCTATGTGTATAGCATTCCTAATGGGACAGGTGAGGGCCCACTGCACCATACCCCCTAAGGCAGGGGCTCCTAAACTGGGTTTCCACACTGGGATCTGTCAAGCAGTTGACGCAGAAATTAATAATTCATAATTAATTCTCAATTAGTTCAATTAAAAACATTTTGTAAAAATAAAGATTATTTTGCTTTATCACAGATTTATTGACATATTGGCTGAGATGTCCTACTTTATATATGCTTCCATCTAATTGTTTGTTCAATTTCCACTACTTTATATCCTATTGAGGGTGTGCTATAAAAGTATCAAATCTCAATCATTTTATTTTCTCCTACAAACAGTGTAAAAGCTGTCTGTCACACTAGTGCAAATGCGAGGGTATTTGCCAAAATACTGACTTATTTATGCCTTAATTGAACTCCCCACGTGGAATAAGACAATTACTGAATGTTTCTGTTCCCCAGAATCAGGAAAGTTCCTGGCCTTAGATCTGGGAGGGACCAACTTCCGTGTGCTGGTGGTGAAGATCCGGAGTGGTCTGCGCAGATCAGTGCGCATGTACAATAAGATCTATGCAATCCCTATGGAGATCATGCAGGGGACAGGGGAGGAGGTGAGCTCCCCGAGTTGTAACCCACTGTTATGACCCAGCCCCTTACACCCACAGATGTCTGTGTTTCTACCAAAGGGACCAGGTCTAACAATGCTGGGTGTGGAAGAAAAACAAAAAACACAGGGGTATTTCCAAGCAAAGAAAGGTGGTTTCTTCACCATCCCCCATACTGCTTTCCTCTCAAAACAACTCTGCACAACTCCTTTTGTCCACATGATAAGACACTTATTCACCTTGCAGGAAAAGTACAAATCTGAAATAAAATAAGTGTTTGCATGCTATTTGTCTAATACATAACACCATCCAAAAACATCCCAAACAGGTTCTACTCCTAAAACCTGCACAAATGGAGCTCTCCTGTGTGCTTTTTAGCTGCATTTACAAGCCC
Source organism: Albula glossodonta (assembly GCA_019788955.1). Taxonomy (NCBI): domain Eukaryota; kingdom Metazoa; phylum Chordata; class Actinopteri; order Albuliformes; family Albulidae; genus Albula; species Albula glossodonta. The sequence goes on along the minus strand of JAFBMS010000020.1, from coordinate 6,949,920 downwards.
TGTCTGCATTATTACAGTCTTTGGTGAAAATATGTCATCGTTTAAAATAACTTACATTGTTTAGATATCAGGAAAAAAGTTCCTTATCCTGAAAAGTTGCTGATAATTTGTGTTTACTCATTTCCTGTCAGCTCACATCCAGCATACCCAGTAACCCATTTACTCTCCAGGATTTAAAACTAAAATATGTAATAGCCTCAAATCCCACATGGAATGCAAAACCTCTGATCCAAAATGGACTCCAGGAGGCCCTGCTCTGGAACATTCTGTTAGGCTGCTTTGTGAGTCGTGCTGTGCAGTTCAGACCTGAGCTAAAATAAACTCCTACCTTATGTCTTTCTTTGTAGCTGTTTGATCATATTGTCCAGTGCATCTCCGATTTCCTGGATTACATGGGGATGAAGAATACCTGTCTGCCTTTGGGGTTCACCTTCTCCTTCCCCTGTCGGCAGACTGGAATCGATAAGGTAAAAGAAATCATTTAATGAATGATTCCTTTCTCACCTGGGTGAGACAAAGGCCATTTCTGCAGAGCTGCCAGCTACAGCCAATAGCATTGACTGATTCAATAGCAGATATCGCACACATCCACAAACTGTAACAGTTCCTTAACAGGATGAACCACCAAGCAAAAAATCTGAAACAGTCTCCTTTACAATTTTTGCTTATTTTTCCCATTTTTTCTCTTCTGTCCTCAGGGAACTTTGGTTTGTTGGACAAAAGGGTTCAAAGCTACAGACTGTGAAGGAAATGATGTTGTGGATATGCTGAGAGAGGCCATCAAAAGAAGAAATGTGAGTAGATATATTTATGGAGAGCAGTGTCTGAGCACAATTGTCACCAATATACCAATATATGTACAGTACATGCATGGAAACATGGCAGTCACTCCTTAGATGACTAATACATTTCCCTCAATTACATAGTGTAATATTCTTCTTTGCAGGAATTTGATCTGGATATTGTTGCAGTAGTGAACGACACTGTTGGCACAATGATGACATGTGCATACGAAGATCCTAAATGTGAGATCGGACTCATCGCTGGTATGTTTTGTACTGTCTCAGGAGAATCAGAAAATCCCATAAAGAGGCAGAATCAGATGCACATGAATAGGGGAGAAATGGTTCCCTAACTGCACTGTGTGGTCCCTCAGGCACTGGCAGTAATGTGTGCTACATGGAGGAAATGCGCAACATAGAGGTAGTGGAAGGAGATGAGGGGCAGATGTGTGTGAACACTGAGTGGGGTGGATTCGGTGAGAATGACTGCATGGAGGACATCAGAACCAAGTTTGACAGGGAGGTGGATGAGGGGTCCCTCAATGTTGGCAAACAGAAGTAAGTTTACACCTGAAAGTGATTTCAAATTAATGCATCCATTTGTGTTTCCATTTAGCTAATATATACACACAATTCTAAAGACCAATGCATAAAAAACATTACATTTGCATTTAGCAGACATTGTCATCTAGAGAAATTAATAGAAGTGAGAGTGATGCATAAATAAATATGAATAAGCAGAGGGTGCTGTGTCATCCTGCTGCAGATGTCCTGACTGTTCTACTCATGTGGTGTTGCAGGTTTGAGAAGATGACCAGTGGAATGTACCTGGGGGAGATTGTTCGACAGATCCTGATCAACCTGACAAGACGAAGTCTCCTGTTCCGTGGCCACATAACCGAGAGCCTGAAGACCCGTGGTATCTTTGAGACCAAGTTTCTTTCCCAGATCGAGAGGTACAGTATAATAGACACCAACCTGTCCCGCCTGAAGACTGGCAGTAATCACAATTGCATGCACGTCTCATTGATACCTTAAGGGCCCTGGGTCCATATCAACCGCAGCCAAGAAATTATTTTCAACGCATCTCTTATCCCATTCTGAGTTGCACTTCAGAATGTTTGATGTTAAGGGAACACTCTAGAGTGTTTGACTGTGCTCATAAAAGGATGGAAGAATAACATGCTTATGTCACTGTTTAGTGACCGACTGGCGTTACTGCAGGTGAGGGCCATCCTGCAGCACCTGGGTCTGGACAGCACATGTGATGACAGTATAATAGTGAAGGAGGTGTGTGGCACTGTGTCTCGCCGTGCTGCCCAGCTCTGTGGAGCTGGCATGGCGGCCATTGTAGATAAGATCCGTGAGAACCGTGGACTCAATCACCTGGACATCACTGTTGGGGTGGATGGAACACTCTACAAGCTGCATCCACAGTGAGTAGCAGAGAGAGAGCAGACACCCATAAGCACCTTTCTCTCAGTACTGCTGTTTAATGGATGTGAAGCTAAAGTCAGAAAGAATAACACCTACTTTTACTCAAACTGAGCAGAAGACAGATTCTATGGTCAGCTCATATATCAAAGGCTTTTTTGTGTTTTTGTTTTTTTTTTTTGTGGAGAAGACGGTCAGGTTTTTTATGCATGTGCTGTCTCATAAATAAAATTGCAACAAAAATACAAACATTTATACATACATTGTAATATAAAATATAAGGCTTAAATGCTCAGCAAAAAATAATGTGTTTGGTAAATAGCTAGGGGGCAGTAATCTCTAAGATTTTCATTGAGAAGATTAAGGACAACATACTTAATGTTGAACTTAAATTTCATTCTCAGCTATTACTGTCACATCCACACTGTATGTCTGCCTGGCACTTATCCTGTCCTGTTGTAATAACAGAAGGGATGTGCTTAGAGTACATTTCTGACTAATGATTGGAGATATGTCCCTGTATGATCACAATATCATTATTTAATTAATGATCTGGAATTAGCACAGGGATCATTGACAAAATGATATTCAGCAAACCAGAGCTGAATTAGATAGTTATTTTTTACTATAGTTTTTGCAATACTCATAATGTCTATGAAAGCCATCATGCTTTGTCTTTGAGGACTAATTTAAATTAATACTATAATCTGTCCCAAGAACATCTAAGTAAACGATGTAGCTGCCAAAATTTCCCTGTGTGACACCCTCAAAATGTTCCTGTATGTCAATCTCTGCAGATACCTCAGAGGTATTTGCAGAGACCAATGTAAAATATGTTTGTAGTCAGGATAGCTATTTATTAGCACTGTATATTTATTCATGTTAACTGACTATTTGAAGGATATTCAAGACCTGTTCATATGCTTTATTTGGCAAAGCTGACTGAGTAATATAAAAAGGTCTGTGTTTGTGAATGTGATGGTAAGGAGTGCCATGTAATAGTAGAGACATTACCCCGTGTCGTTCTCTTTTCAGTTTCTCACGGATCCTGAAGGAAACTGTCTGCCTCCTGGCTCCGAGGTGTGATGTCACCTTCGTCCTATCAGAGGATGGGAGCGGGAAGGGTGCAGCCCTCATCACTGCTGTAGCACGGCGCTTTTGTGCGGAAACATAAGACATGACCGGCCTGCCCCCCACCCGAATGTAAGCTGTAAATGGGCTGTCCCCTCTTTGTTTACTCTTCTGTTTTACAGCACACAGCCATAAAATGAACTGGGAAGCTATAATATTTTAATATACATATAAATTTCCTTTCATATATATGGGTATATTAATTTTGTGGAACAAAACTTTTTTTTTTTATTTAAAACTTGATGCTTTTGCCTGATGCATCTGATGCATTATATGGCTATAGTGCTATAACTGTAATGATGACTGAAAAATTCAGGAAAGTTGCTTTTTAAGTTATTTTCGATTTACAACATATATGCATTGAAAAGGAATGATATAAGTAGTAGTACCTCTTTAGGTCATAGTGCTGTTAATCAGTCTACGCTTCTATGCTTATTTTGATCTAAAGGGTTTCTTGTACTTTTTTTTGTTCTTAGAGGACAGGAGGTTCATTTTTCTATTATTTGTATGTATATATTTTGTACACCACAAAGATGAAATATATGACTTGAGATATGAGTCCATCTGATTCTTTGTATTTCAAGATGTATTACCCTCTTGGTATCACAGACACAAGAAGAGTGGACAGAGAATTTCTTAGCAGACTTTCCTAAAAACAGAGAGAAGGTATGAAGAGGAGGTGTGTAGATGTGAAGTCTATGGTGCTTCAGGCAGGCACAGACAATGAATCAGTTGAGCAGTAAGAAATGCACTTTAATCGGCCTGAAGAGCAAGCTTGCTTTTCAAAAACCAGTTCAAAATTACCACCAGACGCTTCATCCCACCAGACTCAACAGATCATTGTAAACATGGCGGCTTTACACAATTTATACCTGTTAATCATCTAATTTGGGTAAGGTTACATGCAAATGCGGACTTCAGAGTTAACCCTTATAATATATTCTGCCCAGTTTGCTAAATAAAGCCCGTAGTGGGATTAAGTGGAAGGGTTAAAGTAGAGGTGTGACGTCTGAAATCCACACAGACAGTTGGAAATGCTTGCAGTAATCCCACTCTGTCCCAAGTGCAACCTAGCATTACTAAATTCAACACACTCTCAGGCAGGGGGCCACACGCAACCCGCACAAATAAGACACATAATGAACACAGGTGTGGGGTGAGCATAAACACAGAGACACGTAACATTAATTTTAAAAGTAATTTGCTCCTGAGTTGCACTACACCTGTAGCATTGGACAAATACAAAGGAGTCATTTTAATGAGTACGATATGATCGTTAAAATTTATTTATTAATTGCAGTACTGCACAGTAATGTATGATGAAATTTCAATGATAAAATATGAAAGTTATCATATTTTATAATTATTATTCAAGAAGAAATAATAAAATTAATTTAATATTAAAATTATTAAATATATTTGCAATAAGGACTCATACCTTTGCTTTTGGTTTCTGTAAGTGTAACGCATATATTCATCGTGGAGGAGTTAAAAATCTGGTTTATTTTAAGGTACACAGAGTAACTAACAGCCACTAAAATGCTTGCATTTTGCGATTTTGGGCAGCCTTTCTTTCTCAGATGTTTGAAGTACTGTGGTTATTAGTGAGTGTTAATGAATTGTTACATTGCTGTCCTCCCAGCATATATGCCTGCATTAATGAAACTGAAGTCCTTATTTCCATAATGACAGGATTTATATGAGACATATGTATCATTGGCCCTTTTGATAAAAAAAAAAATACTGAATGCTGTCTGCATATTTCATATCCATTGCTGATTATCAACAATAAAGGCTTTTGTTCTGAAATATGGTGACAAAATCCACAAAAAATGTGCAGTGTAACTGGAAAAGAACTGAACACGATATAATGTTATAGTCACAATTCGATTATGTAAGTGAGCCTATTTAAATCCTTCTGAGTCCCATCTGCTGAAGCCAATTGGTAAGACTGACTTGAGGAAGGTAATCTGCTCGTGGAGATACTGCCCTTCAGCAATGGAAAGTGATGAGGGGATAGAGATTTCACCACATGTATGTATGGCCTTACTCTTCCTACTTTTCACCTCTTTCATGGGGCTTTTGGGATGAATCTTTTTTGAAAATGTATGAATTAAGTGGGTTTTATGATGTTTAGGATCTTATCCATGATTTGTTGGATATGAGGTTTTATTTCACCTGGACAGATAGAATAATGGAGACAGGCTGTTCTTTAACGGCTAAGACCCATTGTCTTTGTTTTTAAATTCCAATTAAAACTTACAAAAATGTTCTTACAGAATGATTTAGGGCATAATACTCACAGTTGGAAGTGTGTTTTCATTTTGAGAATCAAACTGGCATGATACGTATTTTATATTAGATTCAATTATATTTTCTACGAATGTACAAAAAAATACTATTTTATATGATATTGAGTTATTTCTTGTTCAATTTTCAACTAAAGTAAAACATAAAATAAAAATAGTTTCAATAAATTAAAAAAATAATTATAACTGCTCTAAAAGATAAATATTTTTAGTGATAATGAACACATTTTACTGAAAGAAAAAATATGAAAGCTGCATGAAATCTTACTATTTTTTATTGTGTTACCAGACTAAATTTCTCAATATGGTTCTGTTTTAACATTCATTACATCTTTCTAGTCATTTTTGAATGTCTACCTTATCATCATATGCAAAGAAAATGTGATTATTATACTGTGTGTGATTTTGCAACTCATATTGGGCAAGTGAATGAGTCATAAGGTAAATATTTTGGCTTTGAATTTAGTTTAGTCCTGTTGTAAATATAAATATAATAAGACAGTGTGTTATTACTGTTGACAGGGTACACTACCAATTAGCTGTCGTAGAGTATTGTTGAATTGTAGTAACTAAGCACTCAGATCCAATCACATGTCCATTGTACACAAACAAAAGTATGCAAATAAAAATGGACTGAGGCCAATTAACCTGGCTAGCAGCAGCTGAATAGTTTTTTGTGTGGTGTAACAGTTTAGTTAATAAGTGATAAAGTCATTGAAGGCAAGTTTGAATGTTGTATTTTGCAACATTTACACTTAAGTATTTTTCAACAAACAACAATTACTGGGAATATTGCTAGTCTGAACAGATTTCAGTGTTTCTAGTTATGTTCCACATAGCTTCACCTTCTGCAAGCTTTACAAGCTATGAAACCTGGCAAATCAGGAAGAATAACATAAAAAGTTATTGTAGGGATGACAATGTAACCATTAGCTGTAGTCATAGCAATGTGTCCAGAAAGCTGGGCAACAGCATGATCTGGTTTAGCCTTTTAAAAAGGCCCCAATACATTTATATATAGTAAATGTTTGCTGCCATTAAATAATGTTTTACTTACTAAGAAAGCTGAACAATGCATGTCGTTTCTACCCTCTCTGTGACCCCTGCACACCCTTTATTTACTTTCCTTCTTACACAACTGCCTTGGAAGATGCAAGGCTTTAACTTTCCTGACCACATGTATGCCTGCACTAATGGAAGTGTTAAATGATTTGATAATGGTCTTTGTCTTTTTATTAAGCTTTGCAGTGAGACATGTGAAGTTTGTTAAATAATGTGATGACAATAAATATTATATCTTGGCATGTAGTCCCAGAAATGAAACTGTTTTGAAATGGTTGATATTGACTGTGATGTACTAAAGTGTGAATTTTGGTATTGTACTGTTTAATGGGTATATTTATTCAGGGAAACATCTTATGTAAATGAATGAAGTTATTGCAACTTCTAAAGAATTCTCTTCAGAAGTAGCTTGGCTCTAAAAAATAGTAATACCAAGATTCTTAGCACTGAATATATGCATGTGACAGTCTGTCACACTTATGAAAGGTAACTCTGCTGTCATTTCATCTGCAACTATTTAAACAGGTTTATTCGACATGCACAGCAATCACGGCACACTAAATGAGGATGATTTCTCTAAGCACAATGTTCTTTTCCATAAAACCGCTGTGCTCATAGTGTGTGACTGTGTGAGCCATGAGAGCAGCTTTTTAGCTCTCTGAAGATTTGGACTGACCTTGCACTAGCCATTTGCACCACTTGGGGGTGAGAGAGGAAGACTGATTAAGGTTGAGATATGCAGATGGGAGGGTGAGAAGGAGAGTGGGGCATTTGGGTAAGATTGAACCCTAATGGTTTCAAGGCTGATGATGGTTTCAGGGTGTGTGGACTCTTGAGAATGGTAAGTGTGTGGAGGCTGATGGACGTTCAGTGGTGTCAGGGCTGATCTTGGTTTGATTGGTGTAGGGATTAATGAATGTGTCAGGTGGGAATGGCAGGCAGGGAAAAAAAGGTCACAAAGATCCTTATGGCACAAGGATCTGGAATCTGCTGCAATGATGCCTGTGACATACTATGCATGGAAAATGTACGGCTGATATACCTGTTTCACAGACACACCTAATTATATAATAATAATGTTTCACATATATATTTAATTATATAATAATTCTATTCAGTTATGCATACATTATTACATTTCTGAATAAAAGTGACAGAATAATGCTAGCAGGGCATGCATTTTGAAATAATGCAAAGACTGTGGTTTGGGAACATTGTGCTTGAGTGTGTGAGTGCATGCAGGAGAGTTTATAAATTAGGATGTGTGCATATGCGTATGTGTGTGTTAGCATGTGCATGCATGAGCATATGTGTGTGTACCTGCATTAAAGGCATATCAGTTCCAATGTTATAGCAATCCTAGAACAGTTTCACCTGCACCACAGCTCAGATGGTATAAACACAAGATGAACACGACAAAGCATGATGGTAAGATGAACCTACTTACCTTAATTTTTTACCTTACATATTTCATAGTACACACCTTCCTCATGTAAAAAATAAACACTGGTTTGTTAATGCTATGTCAGTCGTAAGTTGTTAATTCCAGTTAAGTGTAGTATCCATATTGAGGAGTTGGCAAAGTGACGTACTGGCACTGTATAATTGTATTTTCACTCTGTTTTAAGAGGAATATTTAAGTAGATATTCTAAAGTGTTCCTTCAGAAAAGGAAGCACAGGAATATACATCTTCCTGAAGCAGTGTTGTATATGTGTGTGTAATATCTCCTGTTCTCGCTTGTATGTTCTCAAAACACTCTCTCTCTCTCTCTCTCTCTCTCTCTCTCTCTCTCTCTCTCTCTTCTCTCTCTCTCTCTGTCTGTCTCTCTCTCTCTCATACACACACACACACACACACACATTACTTACTCAGTACTGTTTGTTGCCTTGGCAACAGACATCAGGGATATACCCCAGGGGAGTCACAATGTGAAATTTCAGCCATTGAAAGAGGGAGCAACAAAAAGTTAAATGCCTCTTCACCACTCTGTGTTTGCTGGCTACAGAAACAGTGAAGGCAGCAGTTACGGGAAGTGGAAAGGGGGTGGGGCTGGTTCCCTGGACGTGAACCAGCGTCACAGATTGGGGGTGTGTCCCTTTCTCACCCAGGAGTCTGAATATCACTTACGTCGTGCAGATATCCGCCGCTCTGTGCCTCATGGGGGGAAAATGGGAGGGAGAGAGAGGAAACCATGTTTAACCCTTTCACCACCCAAACCAATTCTGTTTTTTGAAAGAAGGAATAGTCTGTTTGCTTTTTAGATCTGCATGTATGTGAGTCAGTCCTATCCTGTCCTATAAATAAAATATAAATGACAACTTTTATGTAATATCTGTTTAGTGACATATTATCTAGTGTCAGCAGTATTAAAAGTAATAATCTTTATTCTCAAAAAAAAATAGTTCCCTAAACAGTTATTCAGATCAAAATGATGAATTAACTTTTGAACTGACCATCCTGCAGTAGTCATTGGCAGTTTATAGCTGGAGTGTTTTGCCAAGGTCACAGCTGAGTGCCACTCACACAGGAGAGCTGGCAGCACCGCAGCACCTCTCTCAGTGCCAAATAATTACTGTTTAACAACATGTGGATGCTGGATTACCTGTTTTGGAGTACTGAGAAGCTCCTCAGCAAGCTCTCTCAGATGGAAAGGAAGATTACAGAAAGGGGCTCTGAATCTTCTGCAGGGGCATGCAGAGGTGGTAGAACTGGTTTTTTTCTGTTTTGTCTTTTGTCTTTGATGAAAGGAGTGTATTGAGGTTAACATGGAAAAGGAATCATAGGTTTTTGTGTGGGCATTCATAACATAATTTTGATTTAAATCTACTGGCAGAAAGTTTCCTCAAACATCATTAAATTTCACAATAGGAAGGTACACAACCACACCACTGTGAAACCATCATTTTTGCTGAAGTGCCCCCAGCCCTACCCTCCTAAAACACAAAGGCTCCAAACCTACCTCCTCGGCTTTATTTACGGTTTTAATTTAATTTCTCTCCTGACTGTCTGGCCCCATAACATGTAGTTTTGAGCAGTCATGTATGTTAGTGCATTCTAAAAGCCATCATGAAGTATGGGGTTACAGAAAAGGAATGCTTCTAGGCAAAGGGAGCATTACTCAGCACTGCTCACAGTAATCATCCCTCCCAAGCTTAAGCCTTCTGGCTCGGTTATTTAAGGAGACCAGAAATAATGCAGAGCATTAATGACATCACTCTCAATCAGAGGACCACTCAAAGGCATCCACACACACTCACACACTCCACAGTGACGTGCTATACGTGCTCAGAGGTTTACCATGGTAGGGGCAGGCAACTTCTTCCTTTTTCCTCTCCTGCTGCACTCCACCCCTCCACCCCTCCTCCCCCATACTCTGCTCCTGAAAGAGGTATGTGAAAACCAGCCAATAAGCTGTTCTCTATGTGGCAGAGCCCCAGTCACTAACCCAATCTGGGAGCAGGAAGTAGGCAGGGCCTTAGCCAGGCCCCACCCCTCCTCTTGCTGCATCTGCTGTAAGTAAGACCCATGCAGTCTGATTCAGAGCTGAGGGAGTACTGTGGGACGCACATATAGATCTCTGTCTTTCTCTTTTTTTCTTTTCGTGGGTCCATCTAAAAGGAAAAGGGGAAAAGCAAGCACAGAGCTGGTTTCTCTGCTCTGTTAAAAGGGATTGTTTGGGGAAGGCCGATTTTGGGCTTTTCTTCCTCTTTTTGCTCTCCGTTGGTCTCTGGCCACAGCAGCTAAACAGGATGATAGCAGCACAACTTCTGGCCTACTTTTTCACAGAGCTGAAGGATGACCAGGTCAAAAAGGTGAGTTTCTTTGACCTCATTTCATAGCCTGGGGTGGGGGAAGAAGGTTAACACTGTCCCTTGCATCCCTCTGTATCAGGACTGCTTTGTAAGAGAGACAGCTCAAGGCCATGTGACAACAGGTGACAGCAGCTAAAGCACATGGCTCTTAGATACCCCTCGGGTATTGGGTGACCAGTGTTACAGGACTTAATGCCCTCTTGTCACTGTTTAAAAAGCACAGGCCCTGGACCTGGGGTCTGGGCATCATGGGAGTGTGTACAGGGTGCTACTGCAGTGTCCTTGAAATAAGGATGTGGGTGTCCAGACTATTGCAGGGAGGAGAGGGCTGGGTTTTTTCCTCAATGCTTAGTGCCATTTTAAAGGGGCGGTCACAAACATCTCACTTAAACTAGTAACCCATAGCTGGTTTAAATTTTTGTCCTTTATTTCAAAGGCCTCCCCTCCTCTCCAACTAAGCAGCTGTATTCCTGTCACCACATCCTTTAACTGCTGAAAGAGACAACAGAAACAATTATAGAGAAAGAGATGTTTGTGAGCTCACAAATTGTGCCTCTAGCCTTTTCTGACTGCAAACAGTTCTTCAGTTTACTGTGTAGCTTTAGATTAGAGCTGGTGACCAAGGAACAGATCAGCAGAGAGCTGAAGGCTTACACACGTGCTCATTAAGATAGCATGTCACGGCACAATTCAAAACACTATAAGCACAATGTAAACATTCTATTGCTATGAGGTATGTACGCCATAATCTGAAGCTCTTTTACACTTTGTGGGAATCTAACTACATGACAAATGGATTAATGACCATGACCACCAGCAGTATCAATGGCCAAATTATCCCCTCTGAAATTGTGCTTGAAAGCAAAAATTATTGGTCCTTATCTTGTAGGAGAAAACAAAAAGGCTGAATTATTATTGTTTATTTTACGATTTATTTTATTTATGTTTCTAACGGGTTATGCAGTGGAGCTACACAGGAGTTAGAAACCCAGTACATGTGTGCAAAAAATGGATTCCCCAACAGAACAGTGTGATGAAACTTCCTGAAATGTAATCATGTGCAGGGGAAGCTTATCAAACAGGATGTGTATGCATTGCCAGTCATAACCATGAGTGTATAGAGACAAGGGATGTTTCAAGGGAATTCAATTTATGACCATTGACTCAGTTGTGTTTACTAGCCAATACAGTAACACTGAACTGCAGATGAAATAACTATAGTGACCACAGGAAGCAGTAATATGCAGAGCTGTGATATATATGTTATGCGTCATCAGACTGGGAGGTCATACTCCTTAAAACAAACTTTGCAGACAGGAAGCAATAATGTCTATTGCTGTCTACTGTTCTAGCTAAAGTGCATTGAATCTTTCATTCATGCATTGCCATATAGCAAGAAGTGTCTTTTAAAGCTAGCTGATTTTTTTTTTCTGTGGATAAAATGAATTACAGAAGTCATTATGCCTTACAGACATTTTATTAGGGACTTTTGAAAGGGGTATCTTTAAGCACTGCCAGGCTGGACTGCTATCAAACATTTGTAAATTCTTAAGTTTAAACTGACCACTTTTCCTTGATTTCTTATAATTTCTTGGATCAGTCAGTTTCTTCACACAAGGGATATTGGAGAGGTGTATTGCCAAAATGCATTGTGAATAGCACACATTAAACAATCTATTTTTATACCTTTTAGACATTGAATATGATGAAAGCTTATCTGTCTTGATTTTATTTAATGGTAAATGATTTTATGCAATATTCAGGTGGCTAAATCCTTAGTTTCTTTATCCTCTTTTCACTGTTGTCAGATAGACCGACACACCCTAAGGAAAAATTGGCTTATCTCATAGAGTACAGAAATGAGATAAGCCCATACAACAGGACATTTCGTGTAGGTATTTTATGTAGGTGCAGTGACTGAAAACACATGGTTCTTCTGCATTGAGGCTAACGGTAAAACAATGGATGTAAACAAAATAGTGTAAAAGTTGAAATTACTCAGTTTTGTGATTACTCAATTCAACAAAAATGATCTAAATTAAAGACGTCAGATAATGTTTTAATTGTATATTGTGTTGGGTCACCGTCTGCTTTCACAATGGCTGCTGTGTCACAGGCGAGTCGTATTGTGTCATGCCACAGCAATCTGCAGTTATTCAACTGGCTTATCCTTATCCACTTTACCCAGAGCATTTTTATTTAAACAGCAAGACAAATCTAAGTATTGTAAAAACACTCTGTTTAACAACCATTTTGAATATCTATGTAAAGCATTAAATACAAGATATCATACCAAATCCAGTTATCATGATCACATGTCAAACACGTTTTTGTGTTAACATTCTCGCTCTTTAAACATGGATACTCAGAGTGAGCCACTGACCTCAGATTACCCTAAGTAACAGCATGCAACCATGCCAACAGACAGATGGACAGAAGTAATACAGAACGGCTCATTTTCTCGAGATTAAAGGTGTGATGTGTATGTGGTCTTGCACATGCAAAAAAGCATCCTCACCAGATGTATAATTGGGTCTGCCTCTGTTACACATGGGAAATTGAACATATCCATACAAATTGTCATTCCACCCAAATTATGCCAATGTTTTTAATATTCAATAAACAGTATTCCATGTTTGACTATTATGAGTTTATTTGACTAAAAGTTGCTTTTCAGTTAAAGTGAAGGGTCAGAACCTTACATATGTGAGGACATAATTTAAGCCCTGTGACAAAATGAAACAGGCATCCTTACACACTGTATTATGATCATCATGGTTGAGGTATATGGTTATTTTGATTTCATTCAAATAAATTTGAATCTAATAACAGTTAATACTTTCATCATGTAATTGAGGAAAAATTTGTAAACCTGTTTGGCGGTTGGACAAATGTAAATGTCTTATTTCCATGGTGATAATGTATTTTATATGGATGCACATTTATAGCAGAGATAATTGTGATTTGTTTCAGATTGATAAGTACCTGTATGCCATGCGTTTCTCGGACGAGACGCTTATAGACATCATGGCACGTTTCAAGCGGGAGCTGGAGTGCGGGCTGGGACGGGACACCAGCCCCACCGCTGCAGTGAAGATGTTGCCCACCTTTGTGAGGTCCATACCCGACGGATCAGGTCAGCAAAACTTTATTTATGTAATAATCAATGATTTAATGGCTTTCCATTTCCATTGTCCTGTACCCACCTAACACTTAGATTACTGTCTGATATCCTCAGAGACAATTCTATGTGTCTCTGTGAGTCTCATTAGTTTTTTTCAATTATGATACGATATAACAGCAATCTAAAAAGGCTTCAGATATGTCCTTGTTGCTCATTTGGTCTCATTGTTATGACTGGCATGAATGTGCCATAATGGTATTTTGGCTTTGCAAGGAGAAATAGTTAATTGAGGTCTGTTGGAATATACAACACAGAGCTCCACAAACTATCTGTCTGCCCCTTACATCCATAGGAAGTCAATATGCAGTATTTTAATAACACTGAATCACACATCATCGCTGTTTGATAAGTAGGTCAGCCTTAAAAAAGATACTCAATAAAGAAAACAGGGTGAAAACTGAGTTCTGTTTAAGTGCAGACTCAATGTATGCATGTCAGCACTAAATCAATATGTTAATTTTCAAAGTGCCCTAGAGAGAAAGCTCTCTGGTTAGCAGTATCATCTGCTCTTGGGACTCACAGTAGTGACTCACAACAGTGACCTGGTAAACAGTAAAGAGCACAATAGATATTCAGGCTTTATGGTTACAGTTTGGCCTAAATGTATTTGATACAAGTCAATAACCAGTTCTGTCATCAGATGGTTCAAATAATGATGTTTGTATGGATGATTCTTGAGTAACTCAATTGTGCCCATGAAACAGATCCTCTTATTGTTTTTGTTTCTGCTAAGCTCTGGTCAGTGGGCTGAATCCACACTTGCAGTGTACGGTATGTGCTGACCAAAAAAAAAAAACTGTTAAACACATATTTATTTAAGTATTTTAATAAACAGCTTTACAAGGGATGTTGATAATCATACTGAGATGAAATTTAGCACAGAAGCAGAATACTGCTAGCATGTTCACAAACACAATTATATTTTTAAAAACCTGGAAAAAGCTCCTTGTCTTTTAAAAACTCTAGCTTGTGCAGTATGGTCTATGGTATAAAACATTTGCATTTGTCTTTTTGATTTATCTGAATGGCTGAATCACTACACTATGCATAGTGAATCACAGAAATGCAAACAATGTTGTGATGGAAGTAAATGAATGGATGAACAGTCCAATGTACAAATATACAGGGGGCAGACAGGCCAAAAGATAGATCCCAACTAAAAAATAGATTTGTCAAAACAAGGCAGCTGAAATATTAGCACACATGTGAAAGGTTTTGTATCCACTGTAATGTGAAACAGACTGGAGCTGTGTAGGTCATCTTAGAACTAGAAACAAACTTTGTTGTTGACACAAATAACAAAACATGAATGTACCTTTTCATTGACTTTTGAAGGACTCTGCTGTGTCAACTGCAACTTAACATATCTGTGTGGATTTTAAAGCTAGCAACAGGAAGGTCATACGCATGAGAATTATATCATTCTCTTATGTCACAATTCAGTTACCTTCAAAAACGTCAGTCTTTTATTGGATTTTCTTGTTTCAATCCGGAGCAAGTACTGCGTGTATTCAGATTTGATAGCTCAAATAGCACTAATCAGTTATATGGAAACTCATGAAAAATTGTACAGTTTTAGATTCAATGCTGGTGTAGATTTTCGTACAGTGGTATAGGCTTTATGACAGTGCAGACTGTTTAGTTGTTCGAGACTACTATGATCTTTTATCGTGTACAACGAATAACAATCACAGCACATACTGAGGCTCTCCTATCATATAAGAGAAATCAGACCTTCAATAGTCCCAATAAATTTACCTAACCCACCAGTGGCTCTCCACCAAGGTACCTCTCCCAGGTCACATCTGAACTCTCCCTGTCCAAACCTTTCATCCAGCTCATAGGCCTGTCTGTTGTTCTGACCTTTCTGTGATTTATTAGATGATGTGCCTGCACACATGCAAACATCAAAAGTTGCACCTCACAAAGTGTTTAGACCCATTGGCCTTATGCAAGTGGCATGCCCAGTGTGATATGCATCGGCTGCATGTGGGGCAGCCCTCACGTGCTCTAACTTGATCCTACTCAGCAGAGTCTGTTGTGAAGCTGTTCCTAAATATAGCACATACAGTACACTAACCTCCAGATCCTGTCAGAGTGCCTGCAGATTGAAGAGTAAAAATGGAATTCTACAGAACTTTGTGTCACTGGTAAAAGTGAGCAGAGAGCACTTCTTTGCTGTAAACAAGAGAAAATCAAATGTCTGTTTAATTATTTGTGTTTAAGTGACCCAGGTGAAAAAATCAAATGAAATTAACTTTATTTTAAGCATATTAAGTGTACTAAATATAATTTAAAACAGACTAGCCATTAATATATTTATTTTGTGTTATTTTTGATTAATCAATTGTATTTGACAGTAGTAAATTGGAACCAACTAAGTTGTACTTAGCATACTATAAATGTTTCCCTTCATATGCGTGCACATACAGTACACTCTAAAATACACTGTAAATCATATTTAGCCAATTGTCAAGTACTAAAATTTTTAAAGGCACCTTTAATTTTGGCCGGTAGCATATGGCAAAATGTTTCGTAGTTGCTGCAAAAAGTAAGTCACTACGCCTTATCACCCCCAATAAAGGTAAGGTGAATAGAATGCAAAAATTAGAATCAAAGCATACTTTTCAAATATGTAACTTAAAGTGCACTTCTTGTGTTAATAAATCATAGTACATTTATTATAAAAATAAATAAGTATTTTTGTACACTCACTTCAGCAGCACTTAGGTACTATTTAATGGTGAATGTATTTAAAGTATACTTTAAAAAGTATATAGAAATATAAAGTAAATGCACCCCAAGTACACAAGCAAGTATAAGAAATGTACTTCAAATTCAATGTACTTTTAATTATTTAAATATACTTTAAACACCTACAAGTATGCCACTTTTGTAAGAGGGTCGGTTAGTCCAATTTCCTTAATGCATACAGTATATCTTTCATGCCCATAGAAGAGTAAATATGAAATTTTTGCATTAGCTGGATTGCAATGTTTGCCACCTTTCCAAACAGAGTATAATCTATTGTATTATTTTCCCCCTGTAAAGATTGCTTTAGATTAACAAAGTGAAAAACTGAGAAGCTATTCTAATACACACTGGAGTCTTTCATTATGAGATGATACTGAATGCAACATATTGTTGGTTTTGGATTTAGATATCTTGAAGCCAAATACTTTAAGTCAGCAGTGACTAAATCAGTGGTTGAGAAATGTAGCCTAATAGAGAAGCTGGCTGCTGGGTAGTTTGCAACAGGGTGAGATAGGAAACAGGCATCATTATAGGCAGTTAGCTGAACAGATAATTATACAGCTACATTAGCCTTCAATGGATAGATATGTTTCCCATAATTTGTACTGTTGTTATTCAGTTGTTAGCATGCAGTGGGAAGAAAATTTGGCAGCTAAATACAAAAAATCACAGCTTGAAAGACATTCAGTCTGTGACTTCATTAGCCAGTGCAGGCAATATCTATGTCAACCATAGAGCAATGTTGTTGTTAATTTATACATTTTGGATTAAACAATTAGTTAGACAAATGAAAGGGCCCCCCATACCACCAGTGTCTTGCTCATTTTTTTTTTTTAAATATAATGTCCTCCCATTTAGCACATATACTACAGTGTTTTCAGCGAATGGTACCAGGCTTATGTTTGACTGATTCACTGCCAGCACTGGCTTGAGGCAGCACTGTGCACCATGTAAGCCATTGTTGCATGAATAATTGAGCAGTGAAATGTGGTTAATGAAGACACAGTTTAATGATGTTAGCTTTCATTAAGTGATCAGATTAAACAAATTGAATTTGGTTGAAATTAATCACAAAGCCAGTTGAATATTAGCCAACTTATTTTCCAAAATGTATTCAGAGGAGGCTAATTATACAGCGTACTATAGTCTGACTGTAATTTGTTGCTATGTACTGTCAAATCTGTGGCCATTGTCACACAGTAATAGAGATGCCCTCTTCAACAGGGATGGTAATCAGTAACCAGAGGACATTACCTTCCCATCAGAGCATTGTACAACCACAGGAGGTGTTTAATTTTAATTGCATATCCTATCAGAGGGACAAGAAGGTTGCAGAATAAGAAAACAGAACAAAGCATGCTAAACCAGTAGATTGTATGGGCTGTTAGTCATGATTGTTTGAGTTAATATCCTGAGGGCCAGAGTGAATATTTTCTGTGCTTCAAGTTCACCAAGAAGGTTTCTGAGTTTCTCTCAGCTCCTCTTTTATGCACTAAGAAAGACAGAGGTGACAGCACTATAAAGTATTGTTGTTTTTCCAGTTTTCAAAAGACTCCTGCACAGTGCTCAGTAGGCTGTAACCTGAGCCATTTGTTCTGTAACCTGGGTTTTGTGTAGGTTTTGCCAGGAGATGCTGCGAAAGTGAGTTGTAAACTCAGCTCTAGCAGTGAACAGAAATATAGTGTGCTTACATTTCCTCAATGCCGTAATGCTATAAAGTAACCAGGCCTGAGTTCACCCATTGTGGATAAGACTCCCTTCTCCTGGCCTGTGATTCCTGGTCCTCACAACGTTGACAGCTATCTCCAGAATCTGAACTGGCAGTGTGATCTTTCTGCTCACTGAACCCAGACATACAGTGATAGCTATTCTGAGGCTGTTATGGAAAAGCACCCAGTATGTGAAAGAGTTACTGCATAGCTCTTGGTTGGTTTCCGGAGATGATTTTGTCAGCCATTTAGATTGCTCTACATTAAGGGCATGGGGTGAGGGAGAATACTACACTTCTGCTTTCCCTTAGCATTTTTTTACTTCTTCCTCTCCTTATTGGGCCTGAGATAGTTGAAGTACATTGCATTAGTATGAATGGCACAATAGGTTATAGAATATATACTTATTTAAGTTAATATTTGGTAAATTAATGATAAACTCTGACCAATAATTAATGACTGATACCATTACTGTCTCAGTTGTTGCTATACCATTATTGGTATTTGTAAATGTTATTATTAATTGTTTGCTTAACTAATATCATTTTATCTGATAAACAAATACATCAATTTTTTGGCATTAGTTGAACAAATTGGATGGAAGAGAATAACACCTAAATGGATGGAGTAAGCACAGGTTAATTGTGTCTGTTCCTTGTGTTCTCTTGTTTGTCATATTTTCTCACAGAAAAGGGGGACTTCATTGCTCTGGATCTGGGGGGGTCTAACTTCCGCATCCTGCGTGTGAAGGTGTCCCATGAGAAGAAGCAGACAGTGCAGATGGAGAGTCAGATCTACGACACCCCAGAGGACATCATGCATGGCAGTGGCACTCGGGTGAGGGTACCCCTGAACCTATAAAAACCTCTCTGCCCCTTAAATCTCCAACTGCCCTCAGCTATCAGCCCCTAAATCCCCAAATGTCTGACTCCTCCATAACATATTGGCATCTAATTTACCCATGGAGATCCCCCATTCCTCCATAATTCCACGGACCATCCACCACAGTATCAACACACTCCAAACCCCTCCTGCAGTCTGAATGTAATGTATCTTAACCAGCCCCTTGGTTTGGTTCTCACTCTTATTTGCAGCTGTTTGATCATGTAGCAGAATGTCTTGGAGACTTCATGGAGAAGCAAAACATCAAAGATAAGAAGCTACCTGTGGGATTCACCTTCTCATTCCCCTGTGCTCAGACCAAACTAGATGAGGTGAGGCCGCCACGCAACCCATAAGATTACTCCTCTGATCCATGATTTGATTCAAGTCATACCACTAGGTGTGTTTACAATACCAAAATTAAATCTATATGAATTCCTTTGCTTTTCTTCTTTTATTTAAAACTATGAATCCTGCATTGGTTAAGGCATTCAGCAACTCAACTCAATTCAGGATTATCTGCACAGATATACCAGTATATGGTGATAGAATTTGAAAATTGTATACTACACGCATTATAAGAATATACTAGAGGATGAAGGACATGTTTGAGGAATGAAAATGCGGTCAGTCTATGAAGTCTCACAAAAACGTAGACATAAAGAAATGTAAAGTAGTATGAAATGAGTTTGGTTTTGCTTTGTTGTAATTTCCTGATTTTTCTCTTTCATTTTTTTTTCAGGGATATTTATTGACCTGGACTAAACGGTTCAAAGCAAGTGGGGTTGAGGGAATGGATGTTGTGAAGCTCTTGAACAAAGCCATTAAAAAACGAGGCGTAAGTTTCACCTTCAAATGCTGTGTTTTAAGATTCCCCACTGTAGTATCAAACAACCAAACATGCATGTAACAGACACATGATGCATAATTAAGAAGCAACTTCACAGTTTGAATTACTTTTACCTTTAAGTATTTAAACAGTGATGAATGTGTTTTCAGGACTATGATGCTGACATCATGGCAGTTGTCAATGACACAGTTGGAACCATGATGACCTGTGGATTTGATGACCAGAGATGTGAAGTTGGCATCATCATAGGTAAGGAATCCTGGTTTTGTGTGGAATGTATATAGACACTCTGATTAAATAAAATGTGTGAATAAACAATGACAAATATATAACATTACATTAGCCTTTGTAATAGATAAGTAATGCATATGTATATTTATGTAAAATAAATTATTATTATTAGCCATAATATAATGGATAAAATGGTGCATATTTCTGCTTGCGCTTCCTAATTGCCTCATGGTCCCTACACACAGGCACAGGGACCAACGCCTGTTACATGGAGGAGCTGAGACACATTGACCTGGTGGAGGGAGACGAGGGCAGGATGTGCATCAACACGGAGTGGGGGGCCTTCGGGGATGATGGCGCGCTGGAGGACATCCGCACTGAGTTTGACAGAGAGATCGACAGGGGTTCTCTGAACCCTGGAAAACAACTGTGAGCTCCAAACTTATACACATTGCTCCATATAAGTAGCTGCATTTGAGCATTTATGTATACATATTCCTAATATCTATTCCTGCACAAAGGCCTGGATCCGATCAGCATGTGTCTTTAAATCTGACTTGCAATTCAGTGCTAGTGTTGTTGTGCTTTTCCATTACTGGTTAATTTGGGCAATTTTGAAAGAAGTGAAGAGGGAACTGGGGTTCCCTTAGGGCAGTCATGATTCAGTGAAATACTGGTTTGGTATAATTATTTTCTTAATGATAATATTTTATAATTATTTGTATTTAACATTGCATGGAATGGTTTTGGGTTGTGTCTCTAGGTTTGAAAAGATGGTCAGTGGAATGTATATGGGTGAACTGGTGCGGCTCATTCTGGTTAAGATGGCCAAAGAAGGAATGCTGTTCGAAGGCCGAATCACCCCTGAGCTCCTTACTAAAGGAAAATTTGAAACAAAGCATGTCTCTGCTATTGAGAAGTGAGTATCAGAATATGATATGGTCTACTCATTTTCTTCATTTTTGTAATGAAGTAAGGACTTCAAATCGCAAATCACATATTTCATATTAAAAAAATACCTGGAGTTGATCGGAGGATGGGGGCTCATTTATTTTTATGAAAACTATCAATTAGTTAAATAAAATGTTGGCACAAGGAGAGAACTCTGCAAAGAAAAGTCATGAGTCTGTCAAATGAGATTTCCTGACACAAAGTGTTATTTAACACAAGGCCAGGAAAGGCTAACTGCCCTATTACGTACATTTAACCTTAGGCCTGGAGGTCACTTCAGGGACTTTCTTCAGTACATGTAATTCTCATCCATGCCTCTCATTGATAGGAGCAAGGAGGGCCTGACCAAGGCAAAGGAGATCCTTACCCGCCTTGGAGTGGAGCCATCGCATGACGACTGCATCGCCGTCCAGCACATCTGCGCCATTGTCTCTTTCCGTTCTGCTAATCTCATTGCCGCCACCCTGGGGGCCATCCTCAAACGGCTAAAGGACAACAAGGGTGCACCCCGCCTGCGCACCACTGTGGGAGTCGACGGATCCCTCTACAAGATGCACCCACAGTCAGTACACTTTTTCATATCTCACTCTATAGGAAGCGCTAATTTTATATAGAGTATGCACTTTGGTAATGCCTTCTGTAGGATACTTCCCCATAAGTATGCGCATTTGGATTCAGTTCAGAACAGGCATTCCACTCTTAACATAATCAACTCTGTAAGATGTACCCATAGTGAATACGTGCTTTGCCCTCTTAGAGGATCAGTTCCATCATTGATCAGTTTGTGTCATTACCCAGTATTGTGTCCCTTCTCAATTCAGAAACATATTGACCGAACCATCTGATGCCTGTTCAAAATGATTTCTTTCAAACGGATGTTCCACAACTTTCCCCCCTGTCCTGTGTCTAATTATCTCCAGCAGTCTCATAAGGAAAATGAGCTGCTTAATGAATTGCTTACAACATGATTTAAACCCACATAGTTCCTTTCATTCATCTTCTGTCATTATTTCAGGAAAAAATGGACATATTTTCATGCTTGAGAGTGTTGAGCTTTATATGTCAAAATTCCCTGCTTATACTGTTACTGTATACCATTATGCCATCAGCACTGACCCTAGATACCCCAGAAATATTAACATATCAGCGGTCCTCTGCATGCAGCTGGCACTCTGCAGTGAAGCAGAGACTTTAGCAAGGCACGGTGAGATAACATGAATGCTGTAGTGCTGACTAAAGTATCAGCTATAAGATTTTATTCCTGCACACTTTATCTCTAATGTGCAAGTAGCTGTGGACAGGCACGGACAAAAAACAGGCTGCCATCCATCACTCTTCACTTTTAATCTTACAATACCTCCAGAACTGTAAAAATAACAAATGAAAAGAAACCACTGTTTGGAAGAGGAGGTAAGAACAATCAAGAGTATGGCAGTCAGTCACAAACAGAAAGATGCGGTAGGGGAAAATAAGTCACTTTAAAAATAAACATTACATCTTATAATTCTTTAGAAGGATATTCAGAATACAATAGATAAGTATGACAGTAGGGTGTATCACTCAATCTGATTTGTTCTCTCCAGATATGCTCGGCGCTTACACAAGACCGTGCGACGCCTGGTCCCCGACTCGGATGTGCGCTTTCTGTTGTCAGAGAGCGGCAGTGGCAAAGGGGCTGCCATGGTGACCGCGGTGGCCTACCGGCTTGCTGAGCAGTCCAGGCAGATTGCCCAGACTCTGGCTGAGTTCCAGCTCAGCAAAGAGCAATTGCTGGAGGTGAAGGACAGGATGAAGACAGAGATTCTGAAGGGTCTGGGCAAGGCTACTCATGACACAGCTACCGTTAAGATGCTGCCCACCTTTGTGCGCAGCACCCCTGATGGGACAGGTGAGCACACTTTACTGCACTTAACTCACTTATCAGTGCAAACGCATTACATTACATTATAATACATTTGCCAAAGATCATTGCATTTTTTCAGTTTAAACATAATGCTGAGTTTCAGGGTTTCATAATTCTGTAGGTGAGATTGATTGACTTCTGAATGAATTTGAATATGAAGGCAACTCTAACACTGCTATAAAAGGGTATTGTGCTACACCTATCCTGCCCCCTGTTATACCTATGCTGCGCGCATTAACCGGCTTAAATCTCTTGATCTCCTCCCTGCCCTGCAGCATTCTGTAGCTGTAGCCCTGTTCCACATGACTACATATGACATCATACAGTGCAGGAGCTTAACACTCTGATTAAGGTCACATGGTTTCTAAACCAGAGTACACACTGCTGAGAAACAATATAAATGAGCCCCTTAAATTCCATTCT
This sequence comes from Albula glossodonta, assembly GCA_019788955.1. NCBI lineage: Eukaryota > Metazoa > Chordata > Actinopteri > Albuliformes > Albulidae > Albula > Albula glossodonta. The sequence continues at coordinate 6,926,501 of JAFBMS010000020.1, read as the reverse complement.
GTAATTGGAGCACTAGTTTGTTGTGGGGCTCAAGCCCAGGTGGGGTTCCTTTTACTATCAAGGGAGGTATTGTGCTCCAATAGAGTCCTGCCTGGTCAGGACACTGTGCCTCAGCTAAGTCTGGTGTGGGAATGAATTCTGTAGCTGTAAACATGTAAGTTACCTTTACAGTTTGGTGTGTTGACTCATCAGAAGCACAGGTGTGGGCCTAGATATGAATTTGAGGATCGGTCTCACCTATGTTATCAACTGACTATACCGTGGCAGGACACACATGGCCTCCTCCTGTCATTGGCGGGGTGGATTAGATCAGTCAGCATTCCTCTGTTTTCTGTTGAATTAGCTCTTCCCAACACAGCCACACATGCTAGCAGTTGTCAATGATGAATAAGCCACTCTTTCAATCAGCACTAGCTTTCTTGTGCAGTACCATGTGGCCTGTAGGATATAAAATAGTTACCTGCTCATAGGTGAGTGCAGTTCTCTTGGTGTGTTTTCTCAGGTGATCAGATGACATACCATTATACTGGGAAAACATTTTTACTCCTGCAGTACAATTTCTGGACAGAAAATTAAAAGAGAAACAATTTGAAAAACACATTTCTATTGGACAGGTTAATCTTACAACACTCATTCTGTCAAGCTCTGAAAGATGACCCTCTTCTCTTTCAGAAAATGGAGACTTCTTGGCTCTGGATCTGGGAGGGACTAACTTCAGGGTACTGCTGGTGAAGATTCGCAGTGGCAAGAGGCGAACAGTGGAGATGCACAACAAAATATATGCAATTCCTTTAGAGGTCATGCAGGGGACAGGAGAGGAGGTAATCAGAGGTTTTGAATAGATCGGGAAATAGATGCTGCACATAGTAGCATCTCATACACTCTGCTTTACAGAGGCATACAGAGGTACACCTGTAACTTCACATTATTAGGTTTGATATTGATGTTATTAGATATTATATGCCAATACACATTATATACTGTAACTGTAACTCAGTTCAGGAGCTGCAGATTGAAAAGCTCATTTCTCAGCAGTTTGTTTGTGTTATGGTGAGTGCACTGAACCTGGGGTTGTGCCTCCCTCAGTAAAACATCTTCTTTCTTCCATTTCCCAGCTCTTTGACCACATTGTCCACTGCATTTCTGACTTCTTGGATTACATGGGCATGAAGAATGCTCGTCTGCCCTTGGGCTTCACATTCTCTTTCCCCTGCAAACAGACCAGCCTGGATGCGGTGAGAGAGACACATGCTTTATCATTATCCTTTATCAGTGGTTATGCTTTATCACTGTATCAACTATTATGCCTGTCCTGGGAGAATAGAGGCCCTTTGGTCAGGACACGCACACACACACACACACACACACACACACACACACACACACACACACACACACACACACACACACACACACACACACACACACACTCACACACACACACACACACACACACACACACACACACACACACTCACACACACACACACACACACACACTCACACACACACACACACACACACACACACTCACACACACACACACACACACACTCACACACAGACACACACACACACAAACACATGCATATACATCAATAACTAGTCTGTTCCTGTATGAACAATGGAGTACTTTCTGACTATGCTGTGATGACTTTGTATATCCAAGCAGTGAATTGATTGGCCTGTTTAATGCTCTAGGGTATCCTTCTAACCTGGACAAAAGGATTCAAGGCCACTGACTGTGAGGGCGAGGATGTGGCAGGACTGCTCCGTGAGGGAATCAAGAGGAGGGAGGTGAGCACAGATCTCCTCATAACCACATACTTAGTAACTGCTACAGTATGAATGGTGGGAGGTTGTGAGGTTGTGTAGGTGCGTGCATGTGTATATGTGGGTAGGTTTGTGACTGTGCGTGCTTGCCATTTTAGGAGTTTGACCTGGATGTGGTGGCAGTGGTGAATGACACGGTGGGGACCATGATGACGTGTGCATATGAGGAGCCCACCTGTGAGATCGGCCTGATTGCAGGTAGGCTATCCCTCACATTTTAGCACGAAAGCACTTTTCTGTGTTGAACAGACCTGATCACAGGTAAACAGTCCCTGTACTTCTGTCATCTCCTCAACACTGATTTCTGTGTTTTATTACAGAAATTATGCTGCAGAGATAGCTATTCTTTTGAGTTTTCACTTTAATTTTAAATAATTGTATTTTCATTTTTAATCCTTTATTTTCATTAAAATTATACATTTTTTTTTCTTCAATCTTTTACTTTCGTTAATAGTATCTAAAAGTTAATGTCACGAGGAACTCTAAATAATGCATGTGTTTTGTCAATACCAACAGTTCCAATTTGCTATAGCCTGATGAAAGACTATGCCATCTAGTGGGTGAACTGGGAAAGCTGTAAATTCAATCAAGTCTATTATCTTGTTGGTCAAATGGAAATTGTGACCAGACAAGGAGTAATTGTATAAGAAACAACAGACATCATGACTCATGGGTAAAGGAGGAAAGCTGATTAGCAGACAGAAAAACATGAGCAAATTTTTTGAACAAATTAAAGGGGAAATGAGGATTGCATGATCAATCCTCATGTGGTTTCTCTGTGTGGATATGCTTTATATATATTTTCATTCAAAGACTTTGTGCTTTTGTGTGAACATGAGATATGACTATGCATCATATTGGTGTGATTTCAGGAACAGGAAGTAATGCTTGTTACATGGAGGAGATGAGAAACATAGAGATGGTGGAAGGAGATGAGGGTCGCATGTGCGTTAACATGGAGTGGGGTGCCTTTGGTGACAACGGGTGCCTGGACGACATCAGGACTCAGTATGATGTGGCTGTGGATGAGCTGTCACTGAATGCTGGGAAACAGAGGTGACAACTCAAGATTCATCCGTTCAGGGCCCAGATTTTTCATATGGCAATAACATGATAACCATTCATGTTTTGTTAAAGAGAATGTTACTAAAATATTGATAAGGCAGTCCAGATCATTTCTGGAAAATGTATGGATGGCCTTTTTATTTGGCCTTGTTATGTGTATAGTGTATTGTGTATAGTTTAAGGGAAGGTAAAGAGCAGAGACCTGTTAACCGACTGGTGTATTCTGGTGACTCAGGTATGAGAAAATGTGCAGTGGGATGTACCTGGGAGAGATCGTGCGGAACATCCTGATTGACCTGACCAAGCGTGGCTTCCTCTTCAGAGGCCAGATTTCTGAGACGCTGAAGACACGTGGCATCTTTGAAACCAAATTCCTTTCTCAGATCGAGAGGTGGGCTGAGCGTACGTGAGGAAGGGATACTGAAACACAGACAGCGATACTGTATATAAATAACTGTTTCATTTACAGCAAATACCCTATCAGCAAATATAGGAAATATTACACTACTTACAATGAGATGTCAGTTCTTGACCTACTTTAATGAATAAAAAGGTTTTGATCTCCACTGCAAAACACAATGAATGGTTACCAGTGGGAGCTCACTCCAGTCCAGAAGGGCTACAGTGTTAGCTGGTGTAAATTAGTTAGTGAAAACAAGAGGTGCAGTGAATGGCTGAAACAAAAAAACTTTACACACTGTACTGCTATATTAATATTCTGCCATACACCCCCAGGAATTATATTAAATAGCTGTTCTTTACGGTCTCAAGTAGTAATGGGAGAATGAAGTTGCATGACTCTACCATGTATGACTGTCCTAACATAACATTTCAATGTTGCCCCCAAGTGACCGACTGGCGCTACTGCAGGTGAGGTCCATTCTGCAGCACCTGGGTCTGGACAGCACATGTGATGACAGTATAATTGTGAAGGAGGTGTGTGGCACTGTGTCTCACCGTGCTGCCCAGCTCTGCGGAGCTGGCATGGCTGCTGTGGTTGACAAAATCCGTGAGAACCGTGGACTGGACCACCTGGACATCACTGTGGGGGTGGATGGGACGCTGTACAAGCTGCATCCACAGTGAGTAGCATATTATTGAACATTCTCAGCTGTTCTACAGCTTTATATTATTCTTTAAAACCTTTTTGTGATGGAATAGTAATTGGTGGTAATCAATGTTAGAATTGTAGTAGCTATAATTTGCTACTTTATATATTTTATAATCCCTTTCTATATACCCTGTATTAAACAATTTTACCTAATAGTTTTGTATGTGGTGTGACTTGCAACACTGTTTGGTTGAATTATTAAAATAACTAGAAGGGGTATATAAAATTTAATATTTGCATGTACCCCCATGTAATTTTTTTTTAGCAATCATACCAAATAGTTTTGAATGTGGTGTACCTTCCTTGGACATGCCATCAAAATAGTTCCATATTTCCTCTGTCTACTTCATCACTTTCCACATTCAATCCTGAAAAATCATGAATAAGCTCTGTTCTGTGATGGCAGCACACCATTTCATTTAGACGATGACCAACAACTGATCCCTTTTCCCCTTTGCCAACAGCTTCTCTAAGATCATGCACCAGACGGTGAAGGAGCTCGCACCAAAGTGTAATGTCAGCTTCCTGCTGTCAGAGGATGGGAGTGGGAAGGGGGCAGCCCTAATCACCGCGGTCGGCTGCCGTATGCGCCAGCAAGAGCAGAACTGACACATCCACCCTGCCAGTCCACTGCTCTCTTGCTGTCCCCCAAGAGAGTATTCTGGCTGCATCTCCCTGCCAACCCACACTGTCCCCCAGACAGCGCCTCCTACTGGCAGAGGTATGGCAGAAAGCTCTGGGTATTTCCACAGTGTATCCGTCTTACTGTCTATTCCTGCCTCTTATCTCCCTTTGAGTGTTCAAACACAATCCACACACACAGCATATAGCATTCCTACTGGAAACCCTCTCACGTGTTTTATACCCGCTGTACCAGGGATAATCTTTAATTAATATATTTAAAGACCTTGTAACACTGCTGTAACTATTCCTATGGATGTATATTAGAGAAAAAGGGAAGATATCTCTATGAGAAATTTAGAGCTTGCAACTATGTATCTATTATTTATTTCACTTTTATATTCAAGGGCTTGATGATTGGATCTGCTAGCAGGTGCAACTTGCTAAATCAAGAATGGATGATTTTTAAGTAGTAGGCAGAGACTAGGCTGGGCATTGGGCTGTACTTTAGGATGGTTTCAGTGGTCCCATACAGTCAGGCTGTTATTATGTCTGCTCCATAAAGACTTGATGTAGTGAATAATCTGGGGAAAACAGAGGGAAAACAGAAGAAAGTCTTTTTTCTGCAATCATTTCCATAGCACTGCTTACAAAGTAAAATTAAGTGTAATGATGCTCTCCTGTGCGTTACAGTGTGTACTTATTCAGTTCTACATAGACTAAGCTTACAACCATTAAATCAAACTAAGACTAAACTGACACCTGCATTAAATCTCTGCCTTTCCATAAATTACCTATCCCCAAAAACTCTTTAAAAATGCAACAATCAAAAAAAAAAAAAAAAAAAAAACCGAGCCAAAGCCCAGCTGCCGTGTGTGTTATTCCTGTATTTATTGGATATTCTGCTAAACTCCAGCTGTATGGTGGATGAAACAGAATAAATACATATCAGGGTGAAAGGGACCAGGCTCTCATGCTACTTCATGTGTGCTGTGGATGAATGTGAGACATGGACTGTCTGCGTGTGCTACTGCAATGCATCCTGTAACTGTATCTGTTGAAAACCACATTATCAACACTTGCCTTACTCCAAGACACAAAGGTATGGGATAAATTTATTTTGTATACTGAAAGAGATGCACTAGTGTTCCTGAAACTCATGTAACAGAATAAATGAAATTTTATTTTGACGTGAAGTGAAATGTATATAGTTGTCTTTTTCTCGCATTCCAAGTTCACTGTGTAAGGCTGAATAAGGCATCTAAAGCACCATCTAAGGCCTCTGCTCCTGGTTTAGGCAACAGTAAAAGTCCAGGATAAAATTCTGTCCCCGGTTAAATTTGAACCAGCACTTCATTCTCTGATTATTCTGTACTATTTTCATTGTAAACAACTGTTCACATCCTTTTCCCCTAATCCATGTACACACACACACACACACACACACACACACACACACACAATTTTATTTAGTCTCTTGCCCCTGAGATCAAACTGAGAGATACACTGTCCTCTATCATCACTGTCCTCATTTCCTCTTGCAATTGTTGCCAAACAATTTTTACAATACACACAAGTCTTATAAAAATGTAAATACATTTAGGAGTTTTGAAGGGAATATGCTGCATTGCAGTACAGTGAAAATTAGCATTTTGAGGTGTGAGGTTAAATATGCTTTAGATTTTATTATTTATGATTTTTACAGCAAAGACAGGGTAAAGCAGCACATCATCTAAGAATGGTCTGCCACTTCATTTCCGGATAAAGAGGCAGCATCTTCTTACAGTGTAAAGGGGCTGGCCTGTTTGCCTCACAAAGGGAAGACGGATCAGTTGTCTGAATTCTTTGCAACTCTCCTCCCAAAGTATATGTAATATGTAATTATGAAATAAAATATACAACTAAATCTTAATTAAGGTTTGTATTTGATGTAGACCACAGTCATTTTATTTCAACCACTTAATTACAGTGTTGCATGCCCTGCAAGTCATGCTCAGATGTTCTATCATGAGTTCAGTGTGCTTGAAACTGACTGCCAGGCTGCTAATAATCTGTGCTGAATACAGCCTGATTTAACAACAGCACAGCTCACAGCAGGGTTTGAGTCAGAGACACAGGATGAAAAGAGACAGAAAAAGTAAGGCAAATCAGAAAGGCTTTAGTTCAAACTTCAATACTTTGAAAAGATATCAGGAAATCATTTCTAACTTTAAACCATTACATTTTATTGTGGCTTTACAGCACTGAACAACACATTACTTTAGACAGTGTCACAGGAAATTCAAACAGATAGCTGCTGTATCTCTATAGACACAGGTAAAAGTATTTTACAGTGATTTTTTTTATTCTTTAGTATAAGCTCTTGTTAGGAGAATATACAGTATTTAAAACTTTTAAACTTTTTATTACCAAGTACCATATGAGTGATTCAGGCTGTGAATCAAACTCATTTCCTTTTGGAGTGCAAAGCCCCAAACTCTACACCCACCTACTGTCTTCAGCTATTATGTAGTTCACCAGGGATCAAAGGAAGTGCTTCCCTGAACAAATGTCCTTGGTTCAAACAATCTGTGGCAACAGTAATGGAAAGCACAGAAACACATTACACATACTCCTCAATCACTGGGTGGGATGACACCTATTATTTACCTTTGCAGCAGATATGAACATAAAGGTTTTTTGTGTCCCTGAAAGTAAATAAGGCAGAAATGTCGCTGCACATTCCACCTCTGAAAAAGCACTCTGTTATTCCTTTAATATTCAGTGTTTAATTTAACAGAGGCTCACATTCTTATCACTAGAGTCCCCTCATAATCAAGGAATGTGTTACCAGGCCAATGACCGAGACCCTGATAAACACTCAAATAAAGCATGGTAAAATGAGTTTGCTACAATGTTTGCCAACACAAAAGCACAATCCTATCCAGAAAATACCACAAATTTCGCCTCATTTACTTCACATTTTTTACATGTTATGGCACCCAACAGCAGTTACAGATTTTACAGCAGTTACTGATATGACTACAGCTCAGGCTTGAGACAAAATCTGTGGATATATTGTATATACTCAATGTGCCCACTGCTTTTCTCAGTTTATTTCAGAAAATATGTTAAATTTGTATAGATGCAGCCATGAGTGATGAGAGGCAGTGTAATGGTTCTGTGATTTTTTTCATCTACTGCCAAACACCTTTTACATTAAACAGGTGCCTTATCATCTAATACAACCTGCTCATTTTTCACCTGCTTTCTGCATCTCAAATATGCAGCTGCTAATCAGGTGGTCAGAGCAGAAGCTCATTAGTCATAATTTTAATTTCTTGTGCAAGTAATTATAACTCCAGAAAGCTTTTCTGAACACATGCTTTCCATTTACCCCACATATGTGCCCATGCCTTTGCTACACTATCCTCTGTCATTTCAGTGCACACTAGCATGAACATATTCCATTTGCATCCAGCAGCTATTTATTTACCTTCCACAGTACTAGCAGCTGGGCTCTGTCATTTTTGCTTTGGAAAAGTCCACTTCATATAATACAGCTTGTGTAAATGTGTAGGGTTACAATCACCAAGAGGAGGCGCTAGAGTGCCACGCTGCTGGGGATACTATGAGTGTACACCACCCCAAGAGCCTGCTGGCCGCAGTCAGCATTACATCTGCAGTATTACATTCAAAGCCAGGAGGTGTGTTGCCACACCGAAGACTGGTGAATTTTAGCCATTTTACATTATAAGTTTAAGTCGACAATATTAGACAGTCAAACTTCTGTTTCTAATTTTACCCAGATTTTATGACTGTGAAATACTGTGTTTCACTCTCAAGAGTACAATAGAGGTAACAGACTAATGCTGTTTATCATGTTTACACCTACACCTATACAAAAAATGAGGATAGCAGGTTGAAATATGAATCCTTCCATTTTTATCTATAAGTTTATCAGTCTCCTTCCACGTGTGAAACCAATGCGAGTCTGACATGGTGTACCTCTGATTTCACATTAATCAACACATTAATCATGTCGATCATAGACAAAATTTTCCAAAGCAAAAACTCAATAGCTCTATATGTGTGCTGATGATATATCCTCTGCTATCAGTCTTGTATATACACATTATAATGTCAACACACCACATATTTTCAGTCATATATTTTAAATATTGAGAGCCAAACTTATAGCCAAATAAGCATATATTTACAGCAGAAACCAGATACATCCTCCATGCCACTGATCTAAACTTAAACACTTGACCCACTTTTTAAATGTTTTAAAATGAGTAAAATACAAACTGACACTGTTATGAAACAATGCTGATGAATAAGGTTTAGCGCTCATGCCATAGGAGCTAACTGCCGTTTGCTCCCTATGTTTCTGCTACTGACCCGCACCCAGCTAAACAACACACTTCTGGGAGGTATTCACTTATAACTGCAAGTGAATGTATCTGATTACACGCAACCACGAGAAACCATATTTGGCTCCCAGCATTCCCTTGGCAACTCTTTATGCGTTGATTGGCATATTCAGGCCTTTATCAGTTTGGTTGTGGTCTCCTCCTGGTCGGTGGAGTTGCGGTGGACCACGGTGGTGGTCTCTGTTCGGTAGCTGCGTGTCATGCGGAAGGTCCTCATGAGCTGTAGCTCCATGTGGTCCTCCTCTGAGATCTGGATGAATGGACACCAGCGGAATGCTCGCCGGAATCCTGACCGGAATCTGAGAAGTATAGACAGACCAGAGTATGGATCAGCCGTGGTGGTCAAGTACATGTTTCAGACTGGCATCGAAGGTGTGATGCATTAATTGACCATGAATATAAACTCAGTTTACCAAGATGCCAAACTATAGCACTTGTGTATGCCTACTATTTTACTTAGCTACGGCAAATATAGTTAAATTTTATGTATATTAAAAATGATACAATGGTTTCTTTGAGAGAATAATTTTTACACTTCTCAAACTGAATGCACTAAAATTGATTTCAGTCTATGAATATCCATACTCACTCTGCCTTAGGTACATAAAGCAGTGGGTGACATTACCTTTGGTTCAGACAGCAGTAGATGATGGGATTGTACATTGTGGAGCTCATGGCCAGCCAGAAGATGGCCAGATAGACCTGCTGGATGTATCTCTGCTTGTAAATGTCCTTGTTAAAACTTCCCAGGAGGAAGTAGATATGGAAGGGCAGCCAGCAGAACGCAAATGTCAGCACCACCACGATCATCATCTTCACCACCTACCAGATGATCCACAAACTCAGATTGCAGAACTCCACAAATCAGCAACAATATACTAGCTGTACCTTGACCCTGACAAATCAGTGTGTTTTGCAGTGAAAAGTAAAGCTTTGTGATTGGTTTACAGACGTCAGTGAATCACAGCCCATTGTATCTCTATCTATTATGAAGTCCATGACATCTTATTCTGCTATCAGTTACTACAGTGTTCCTTAGCACTGGTAGTTTTCTGGACATATCCTCCGTGTAAAGTGTAGAAAGTCTGCAAGACTTGAAAGTTTAAACCTAATATCTAACCTAATATTGATCTACTGTTTAACTAAACTCTAAAACTTTACACTTACCCAGATTTTAAATCTCAACAATACATGCAAATTAAACTATTTTATCTGCCAATATTCTTGAACAAGCAGAATTTAATGGCAATAAAAAATGTCAAGGGAAAAACATTCCATAGTAGGTCTATATCTAGTGGCAACAAAGTGGAGAGAAATTTTGTTATATGAGCCATGTTTGACCATATTCCAAGAGAACCTTAACTACTTTATAATTGTGTACATATTTATGCCTCTAGTATAGTTATGAGATTCTTCAGACAGTTGCTTCCTAATGTTTTGCTCATGCTAAACAGAACATTGGGATATTTCATGTTCAGTATACCTGTAGTCCCAGAGACTCAAAACAGGAGTCTGTGTCCTAACTGACCAAGAGCATAGGACTGTTCAAGAGTTTGTTTTCCCAATTAGGACAGATCACACACTGACCTTACGTTTGGCCTGTATCTGGTTCTGGTAGTGGTCTGAAGCTTCACCTGGGATCTCACTGCCCCACAGTGATAGGCCCACCAGACTGTAGGTCACCAGCATCACCAATAGGGGGAGCAGGTAGATCAAAATGATCACCGCAATCTGGTAACTGAGACAAAACAGGGTCCCATGGTCCATGATGTACATATGATGTTTTTTTTACATGTACATTTTCTTCATTTAAACACTACCTTGTCTATTGAGAAGATGTAAATTCTAGAATTTTAGTTTTTGCATCACTATAAATGATTACCAAGCTTCAATAACTATTTTTCATTTTTTGGTCCCAATCTGAAATAGCCAAATCTCCTTTCATGTTATGCACCACTGCAGCTGTGTGTGCAGTCCTTAGATGCGCTCACTTGCAAATCACTGAACAATTTACCCAATGTAGGAAACACAATACTGCAGGAAATTGCTAGTGCTGATTGGGGGATACACATATCTCTCAACAACTTGTAGCTGGTGTGGGCCCGGCATAATATTGTACCTAGGGACTGACTAATACAAGATTGTTGAATATAATACTGATATTGATCATTTGGAAGCAAAACAAACTAATCAAAAAAGCTTGAAAAGGTGTTACACTGAAGGAAGAATTTTTATACTTTAATTAACTTAATTCATTAAAAATAAATTGTCCTCTTGCCCAGTGATGACAACTCACAGGTGTGGCATATGTTTTCTTTTATTTAATCAGTGTATTATCAGGGGAACTTTTCCTCTGAAACAATCATATCTGTAACATGTGAATATTGGCTATTAATATAGGTGTTCTGATCTGCTGGATGCTAATTAGAACCAATGTATGCATAACCCAGAACCCTGGTTATATCAGACCCATCTTGCCAAACTGTATCCTGCCACTGAAAATGCCTGGACATAGTCAAATAACAGTATGGCACAGGCCAAGGCTTGAACTAATGCTCTTTATACACACATTAAATAAGATCAATCACATGCAATACTCCTAAATGTTTTGAATGATACAAACATTGTCAGTCTTTGTATCTATTTATCCTAGTTCTCAATGAAGGATACATGAAGTGGACAGTGGAACACGGAACTCACGTGAGCTGGTGCTTCCCCCCATAGTCACCGGGCCAGTCCACCAAGCATACAGTACGGGGAGAGTAAAACTTGGTTTGGGAGTAGAAGCACTGGGGGAAAGCCAAGGAGAACGCCACTATCCAGATCAGACCAATCACCAGTTTAGTGCTGGTGGAGGAAAGGCGGGGCTTCAGTGGGTGAATGATAGCCATGTATCTAGAATGAAAACCACAACACTATAGAATAGGCAAGGAAATCTAAAAAAGGAGTTGGCTGCAAATGCCAATAATATATTAATCATTTTAAAATATTATTTTCCTGTATTAGATGTGATGATGAACCTGATTGATGTTGTTTTCAATACTGATGATTCAACCTTTGGAGATTTTTGGAGCGGGTTCCCACTAGTGACTGTTTACAACGATCTGCCACCATGCCATATCACAGCATAATCCACAACTTAGTTTATCTCCCTAAAATTATTTAAATTGTTGCAGTCACATGGGAAACATCAAAAAGATATACAACTGTAAATATCACATGCTTTGCACATGATCTATAGACCAGGAGTATAAGTGTAGCCAATACCCTCCTGTTGGTCTATAGATCCCTTGCAAGTCAATAGAGAACTATTTCACTTAAGGTCAGTGATATTCTGACCAGATGATTGGTTTTATTCTAGTCATCCAGGGGTGTGTACAAGGTCATTTGTATCTTAGGATATGGGAACATATTGAGATAGCCATGCTTGAACTGGTTGGCTAAAGTGGCTTTATTCCTTGGTCTAAGCTCTAAATAAGAATGGTTTTTTGCAACTGTTCTGGTAAGTGTCTCTCTGCACCAGTTTCAGAGCATCAACTTGTGATTGCTGTTCTGTCCTAATGCAGTTTTTCCTCATTTTATGTATCCCATGATGAGAGTTGGTTGGGGTGGGGGGAGGGGGGCTGCAGTGAACCCTAAACATTGGCATGGCCCACCCATTGGCCCCCTTTGTTTTTAAACCTTGAATCCAGATAACAGTTATGCGTAATATAATTGGTCCCCCAGAAATAACAGCTGTAGCATTCATTTGAAATCATCTACAGCCACCACTGGCCATGAAGATTTTTAATGCTCTTTTCTTTGTACCCACAAATTACCTGCACAGGAACAACCCTCTTAAAAGTATAACAATGACGTATTCTGTACCACCTGGGTTGGGTGGTGCAGGTACACAGTTAAAAGCAAACAAACTGCCCTCTTAGTAGGTGGAACCCTAATCACATTTAAGATGGTTGCTCTTTATGCATTTAATCTGAATATACATTGTTCAGATAAATAAGCAGTTATGGCCCCACATTTTAATTTAAGAAAGTAAGTAATATGTACCTTAACAGAGATTCAATTGTATTTTAAATGCTATCTGACACACTGAGGTTGTAAGGAGAAGCATTCAGTTTTTTTACTTTTATGGTTTAGTTTCAAGTTGTATCACAGGGTTTTCTGTTATTGATAAATCAATTAAAGTCTTACACCTTATGGATAAATTCCACATACATAAATCCAAGGAGACCATATTGTAAACCATACATCAATCTGTTCAATACAGAACTTAAATTAATTTATGAATCACTACTCAAATGAAGAATTAAATGAAATCTCATAAAACATCCTTTTCATTAGAAAATATATTAATAAAAATAAACATGGAAGAGCTCAAGTATTTTTTACATAACTCTCCTCTACATGTTCTACTTACACCCTGTACTTTTGATTATTTGTCATTCTCTATGCCTTTATATGCACATTCTGCTGCTGTATGACAGCATTTTGGAATGGCATAATTTTGCAGGAAAAAACATTTTAAAAAAACATAGTGTTGAGGCTATTGTGTTGAACATATTTTGGGGCTGATTGCCACATCTTTAATTATTTATACTTCATTGATACTATATTCAGCAGTCCTTGTTATTGTTGTTGCTGCTGCTGTAGTTTACTTTTTAGTTCTTATGAATATATAGTGTTATTGTTCACCCTACTTTTTTTGTCACATGCGGTTACACTGTCCTTGTCGTGTGTAGCCTAATCCAGTGCAATTTACTGTAGCCACATGCATTATTACTAACCCTATTTTGAATGTGCTGGTACAAAATTTTTGAATATGTAATTTTTACCATGCACTTTGTTTTTACTATGCACTTGGCACTCAGTGGCAACTAATTTCAAGTACCATAAAAGTACATAGTAATTAATGACACTCAGTATAAAGTGGACCTTACATTTTTATTCAATATCCATACTTCAGTCCCTCTGACAAACAAAATAAATATTTTGTGATTTACACATCCTTAGGAAAGTTGTAGTATTTATTTAAATATCACAGGTATTGTCTTACAGCGATCCATAATTACAAAGCATGGCCCCACGTACAGGTGTTTTAAATATTCATTGCGTCCTGTTGTGGATGTTAGACAAAACCGTCACAATTTCAGATGGAGGGTTTTCAGTTACTGGTTGGTCAGTTTTGAAGCATCTGGACAAAAACAAGAACCCTGATTGGCAGCCCCTGTTTCATAGGGTCGTATTTTGTCACCGATACATTTTTTTAAAGATTACTTTAAACAATAATTCATTTACAAGCCTCGTGTTTTGAATAACTGTTTCTCTTGGCTTCCGAAAATGACAACCATTTAAAGCATATCGCTGTTCTTTGGTAATCGTGATTTTGAGCTCTCGAATAAGAATGCAGTAGAATACATTAATCAGTAGAGGACGGTATTGGACCATTTTAATCTATTTGATTACGAGTTGCGTTCACATTTAGTGTGTTTTATCTGAATAAAGATTGGCAGTATTGCAAGCCTTTATATAAAATGGTATTTACCTTATTCCCTAGAATTCCTAATGTTATAACGACTGATTGACTCCTTGTGAACACACCCTCGGCATGTTAGAATGTATAACACCCACTAGCTGTTAAAATGTTTAACCGTATGATACACACATGACTTCATCAATGACTGTATCAATTATAATCAAAATGATAGTTGGTCACCAAGGCAAAAACACATTCAAGACAAAGTTCAATATACTACAATACAGTTAATCTTTGGTGTAATTTCTTTTTTCATTAGATACATATGTATCATATATATGTCATTCATACATATGTAACTAAATTACAATTTTAGAAATAAATATGTGTGTGCAGTCTAATAAATGAAAACACGATGTATATGTGATGATCGAGTTTTATTCTTTTTTCTTATATGTGGCTTACCTGTCAACAGCAATGGCTGTCATGGAATATATGCTCGAAAATATTGCTGTGATGGGGAAGAAGTTTTGAAACCTGCAGTATCCTAATCCAAAGTACCAGTCGTTATGCAGGGCGTAGACGAAATTAAACACAGTGTTGAACGCTGCCATTGAGGCGTCTGAGAAAGCAAGGCTTACGATAAAATAATTGGTTACTGTCCTCATTCTTTTATGTGCCAAAATTATCCAAATGACCGTAACATTGCCAGTGACGGACACAATTACAATTAGAGCATAAGCAATGCCCCAAAGAGCAACTTGCCAGCCTGGCTGTGCGAACACGTTTGTCGTCGTCTCGTTTCCGTCATCAGCATCTTCAAATAAAACCGTCGAAGTCAAAGATAGCACAGGATCCGGAGTTGTATCCATGTCCTACTCAGCTGAATTCTCATGACATTTTTAAGTTAAAAAAAAATAAAGCATAATATTTGAAGGACATCTTTACTTTAGCTTTTCACACAATTAAAAAGAATATAAGTCGGTTATTTCAGACAAATGTACTTCCTTTAATATATACAATAATTAATAGACTTCTACTCCTCTGTTCAGTGTCCCTGGTCTTCTCCAAACTCCAAGAGTGACGCCAGTAGCATGCAAGCAGAGAGCAGAGCCCGACTGATGGAATGTTAAGCAGATACATCTGCACACTGTGTGTGAGTCTAATTCTGTGACGTTTGAACGTGATCTCAGCGAAGAGGAAAGGTGAAATCATCACTAAAACAGTGTGCTGTGATGAGATGATGTGAGCTGCTCTTATGTTTACGCGTCAAAAGACACAGAGCCTTACACTATCATGCTAATTAATAATGCGATTTTTAAACCATAACCTATGAACTATTCATTTTTTTTTTAATATGAGCGGTCAAGGAGGCAAGGGTTAACTGCAGTTGACATTACTCACAGGCTATATTATTTCACTATCCTCAGTCTGGTGCACAGCTGAATCAATCATAAACATGAAGTGCATACTAATTTGCATTTGTATATTATATTCATTCAAAAATAATTAATCTAACATTTTCCATTAGCACCATAAAATTGAAACAAATAGACCTATTCATCTAAAACCAAGATTTCTAATACTTAATATGCATATATACTGACAACAATGCATCTATGTAATGAGTCCAGAGAAGCAGACATTAGCTTTCTGTTTTCCTTGTATTAACATTTAATACACATGTAAATTAACAAATAAATGTAGGTGCACTGCACATACATTTTTCCTTGGGTATACGGTGTGCTTGTGAGAAGACACACACTATTTTTACATGTTTCTTTGTAAGCATCAACAGAGAAAAGAAAAAGGAAATTGTACCAGAGGCTAACAAAAAAGGTGTGGATATGACAGTCCTCATGTAATGAATCTCTGCCGAACAAATGAATCTCTGCTGTCTTATTTCAAATCTAAGAGTAATTATCTTAATTATACTCTTATTTAAATTATTCACATATCTTATTATATTTTTCTTACATTGAGAGCTGCCATTGAGATTAAATATGTAATATACGCGAGTATTTGTGAACCTTTTATTCAGTGTATTCTGTATGAAAACATAAAAGAACTGTATTGTTTAAATTACAGCTTAATTTGCATTTACATTTGTCATTTATTCACTTAGCAGATGCTAGAGTGACTCAGATTGGCTTGGAAGTTCATAAGTTCTTCAGTAAGTGCAAACAAATCAAATCCATAAACAGCGTGAAGACTCACGTGGCACAGTAATAAATGAAAATAATATTTGTAGTACTTAGTGAAAATTTCTTTAAATACAATTAGGGGTATGGTGATGTGCTTTCTTTTCCAGTTAATGAGACAATAACATAATAAAATGGGGAATGTTTTTGGTCTGTCCAATCATATTCTTTATTTTATTATTTAAAACCATACCCTTGACATCTTTTCTAATCAGTGACTGCATTTTGCCTGCCTGCTGTTATTGTAACTGCCATCTGGTGTTTGAAACATTTTTTTTGAATAATCAAAATAAAGTAATTATTTCACATAGTGCTCAGCATAGTCTGAAAAACTTGTTCAGCTGTTTGCCTGTTATATGTTAGCTCTACTCTGTTTAGGAATGCAGTTGTCATCACAGTGGGGTGGGTGTCAGTAAGAATACACAGAATCCAGGCAGTTTCAGGAATGACACAACATAATAAAGTAACATAAGCACAATCCAGTGTTCTGTTACATTTGTGTGATTAATCATCGCTGTCACACGTTGTGAGTCATGACCAATCTGTTCCTCCATACTATTTCAGGTATGACTGCTTGGAGTTGTGAATGAGAAGAATGAACTTATTTATACATCTAATTATATAGATACTCTTTGATTAAGCTGTCTGATTTAGGTTACTCTTATATGCAACAAAACAAAATAATCAGTATTTTGGTTGCTAAGTGATAGCAAACATGGTATGTTAATTGGTGATATAATATGCTACTTGAACAACCCTTAATGAATCCCACAACTGGGCATATGTTTAGAGTTTTGGCTTATAGAAGTGTAAGTTAGAAGGAGGAGAGAAACAGATATACATTAAGAAAATGGAAAAGACTGAATTGCTCTAGAAAGCTTAGAAGCTTGGGTTACCTGGAAATTATATTATGATTTTATCAAGCATGGAAATACCTCATTAGCCATTGGCCAAGTTTCTTTCTTTATTCCTAGCTAGATAACTAACTAACCTGTGTATTGTTAGTATGTTATTCCTACTAAATACCACATGGATGGCTGTACTACTTGCTAGTTGTTTGACTGAATTTAATGTATTCCTTGAGGGTTTTACACAGCCAAGTGAAATGGCAAGCAGTAGTTTCACCATATTATGGAAGGAGATTGGTGGAGCATAATAAACCCCTCAATGCCTTGACCACCTGCCACTCACAGCCCAAGTCACCTGGGCAGAATTCATTTGATAGTAAACACCAGGTGTTAAGGCCCCTGACTGATCAGTGAAATGTTGACACCTGAACTACAACAGACCAAAGTTAGACCATTACAGTTGGGAGTTGCCTTCAAAAATCCCATTCAGTTTTGAGAAAGGTCAGTAATCTTTAATTCCCTTTACCAATGCTTGAACCTCAGGTCAAGCTGTGTTAAGGCTGTGGCTGTCCTGCACTCCCTTATGGTCCTTGTAATCACAGTTTAATCACTGTTTGAGCTTAGGAGCTTGGATATTCGCTTGCTTATTTTATTCAGTTACCTTTATCTGTTTTTTTTATAATATCTCTTGGCTGCTGAGCTGTTTATTTGGTAAGAATTGCTCATACTGGCCCATCAGCATCTCTTCCATGACAAAACATTTTCCTTGCGGTCTCCCATTACAGTACTAAGCCCAACCCTATTCAGCTTCAGCTGTTCAGTAAGAAGTGGTCTGGAATTTCCCTTAAAATAGCATGGTCTTAATGAAAAGTCTATGCATCTCAGTGAAATTGATGGAAGCTGCCTGTTGCAATTTAAATGTGATTTTTTTTGTTGTTGTTGTTGTTGCCCCACTCTAAGGATACTGGCGTGCATTGTTTACACTGCTGACTGGGATATTGTTGCACATAACTCCAAAAACAGGCCACTGACAAAATAAGCTTGTATGTAGTGCATTGCTTGTATGGGAGCTAAATATATGCCACCAGCAAAGTAAAATGCTTCCATATTGTAGATATAGACAATGAATTCATATTATATAAACATACATATATCATGTTTAGTGGATATGTTTAAAAGTATGTGCAGTGTTACATGTCCTCTTTGTCCATAGGCATGTTGAGTATGTACAATAAGTCAAATTGGGAAAATTTCATTCTAAATCATTATCTGAGGTGTGATGTGCAAATATATGTCACTAAACAAAAACACAAAATATAGCACTGCCCACAGAGGTGATCCGCAGCCCCCCAGACCCCTAAGCCATCATTCACCTGTGGCTGGTGAATGAAACTGCCGATGGCGAGGTGACTGCCCTGGGCCAGCCCAAGCCCTTAGCCTGGCCTCAGCTGACACGCCACTTCATTTGATGTATTTGTTGTCAATCTATTTTTAAAACACACAAAAAGAAAAAGAAATTCCTCCCGAGGCTTGCACACAAAAAAGTGGGATAAGTGGTAAGAGTGAGACACCAAAAATGGTACATGAGATATGAATTCCAGCAGCTTTGTAGAGATGTGTCAACAACCCAAAATAGTGCACCACTACAGCAAGCCTCCTAAATAAAAGCAAACAAAACATATGGTCCCCAGAACAAAACCTGACTTATTTGGATCCAATATATACCTCTAAACTCTACCCCACCACTTCCTCTCAACAGGAAAAAACAACAGGAAAAATCCCCACTACAAAAATTCCTGCCCTGTGACTTTGTAGGTCAGATGGTTGGAGGGAAAAATCTCAATTACAAAAACAGGTGGTGGGAACACACATCCTAGACATTGACAAATTAAAAAAAAATCAAAATAGTAGCAATGTTATTAGTGCTGAGACCTGTATTATATTTCTCCTAGTCCTTTGTATAATGACTTAGTAACAAAAACCATTGTCTCAGTCAGTAGGTTTTTGCTGGAGTACTTCATGGTGAGTATGAAGTATTCTGGGATGACTTACACCGGCACTAGATTTAATTATTATTCTCATTTGTCTATGAGCCTCAATTCTATGAAGTCAGATAAACACACCTATCTTCCAGTGATATGGTTGGCTAATAAACAATGGCAAGTTATTTGACATCTGGATTCGTTCGTTATTTAACCAGAGAGAGAGCACCAGCACAAAGTTGGCGTTTCATAAAGTAAAGCAGGGAACACTGCTGATTTTTTAAAAATAATGCTACAATATATGGAAATACTTTAAGACATTAATCTATTACACCAATAACATATCACCTTCAGTCGTAGAACAATATATTTCTGTCTCTCAAAAAAAGTATGTTTGAACAATAAAAGTGATGTTCCAATCCTTACAGCTGTGTGTTGAAAAATATTTGTTGAATTGAATGGCAGAGCCCATTCCGTCTCTGTATCAAGAGAAGTTATTCGTTAGTCTGTTATCTGATTCAACTGCATTTTCCATGCAACAGTGACAGGTGGTTGCTTATTGAGCTGCCTCTTCAGTATGGCTTGGTTAATTTGCAAATTGTCATAGGACACAGAAGTGTCCTGGTTACTGAAGGGTGTAGGAAATCATATTAAGGATGAGCTGTGCTAAGGATGACAATATGGCCTTGATGGGCCTCATTTCGTAGAGGATTATTACATTCTTGTAATTCAGCATGCTTAGAAAATGAAGCCTTCTCATACTAATCTATCATGAAAAGTAAACTGGCAGATCAAATGCTCAACTAAACACAATTAATTTTGTTGGGCAGATAGGCAGCTTAACTTTTTCAAATTATCGTACAACTTTCTTATTTAATTTTGCCAGAGGAATGTAGTGATCATATTCTCATGTTAAATACATGAAATTATTTATGTTATGTATGTTTAATGTTGTTTGGTGCAATCTAAACATATTACATACTCACTATGAAATTCATGTCCAGTTAATATGACATCATTTACAACATTCCTTGCCACACAACATATAATTAACAGTCAGTCTTTGTCACGGATATAGCTGAATTTTCCATAAATTCAGCTATTGTAATGTCCTTTTTTGCACAAACCCACCATTGTTTTCCACCAAACAAAGAACAATTCAGTATTTTTAACGTACCTGGGCCAAATTAATTGTGAATATATTTCAATTATTACAGAGCCCACTTGTGATACCATAGCTGCATTGCGGGTCGACTACCTTACATTTTGTTAAAGTCACAGCAGCCTCCCAAGCCAGGGCGCTGTTCTTGCCGTTTTCAGAACAATCCCATCGCTATTCAAATGAAGGACCATGCTTACATTCAATTATAAACTACAAGTGATTTCCAAGACAATAACTCTTAGAGGCTAAGTGTATGACGACGAGTGTCAAACTAACATTTTGTGCTCTAACTTTATGTTCTAATGTAATTAGAAACTTGGACATTTCCCAAATTAGACTGTGCATCATGTTCTAACAAAACTGCGCATCTGAACACATATGCATAATGAGAACAGACTTCCTCTTTGTGGATTTCTAGATAGGAGTAGCTTTTGCTGATTAGAGATACTAACCTCACTACGATAACATTCAACTGTCCTGACTACTGCTCCCGGGTCGACACACGACGCCCACACATTACCACAACTTTTTCATTGGAGCTGTGCCCTATCAATCACACACAAATGTTTCAGCACAGTGACAGATAATGAGGCGCTTTCAGAGTTTCAGGTGAGGGTGTGAGAAACAGGAAGTGTCCGCCGAAGACACAGCTGGAGCGCACTGTCAGGATCTCAGAGAGCGCAATCATGTCAAGTGAGGTCCGATATTGCGAGAGGATCTCGTACCTCTTTCTAAAATTCACACTCATCGTTTACTCCACGGTTTTTTGGGTGAGTTCTATTTTCGGATAAATGTGGCAAGTGGTTAGCAAGTTCTCCTTAAATGTTGCAAGCTTCCTCGGACGTTGCAACAGCGCTCCACGGTGATGGCAGGGCGTGTAGGCTATGTTGGGTAAACAAGCCGGGAAACTGTAATACGATGGCTGGCTGTGTTTGCGTTCATAAATTATGCAGGAAGAAACCAGTTATTTTGGAATATGTATATTGTATTTCGTTCTTGCCTCAACAACTGCTCAAAGTGAATTACTTACCCTGTGCTCCTACAGGTGTCAATGGGAATAGACAGGATTTTCCAGGTTAAGGAGCTATCTGATTCGTATTCATAAAAGCGTAACCCACCCTCTGTGTAGCTGACACTTTGTTTTTGTTGGGCTTCACATATAAAAAACGCCCTTTACAATGGCTACTTACCCCATAATCAAGTACATGTTTCAGTGTTATTAATGCAGAAAAACCTTTGATGGTTAATTTTAGTTTAAACCCGTGGTACACGTTACAACCAGAGCTGATATATCAAGCTACATTGCATTAGCAACAGCAATAACTTTAATGGGTGTGGGAATTAAAATTACATACAATTTGCAAAATAATTGTGAGCAGGGAACTTTAGACAACTCAGTGGCCCTACAATCATCTGTCAAAATATTTACACGAAGTGAAGCGGCGCTATAACTTATACGCTGCTCCATCTAAATGTTTCGTTTTTACGGTTTCTTTCATATTTATTGTAAGTATTACTTAAAATTAACAAATAATTAGACGAGTAATGCCTAAATGCATCGAGTCAAAGAACACCAATGCTATGGACACTAAAACATGTATTTTAGTGGACTCAAACCTGCACACTCTGAAGTATCGCCGGCGATATTACAGAGGGAAGTTTCGCGATATTAGTCTTCTCACTGTGTTGCCTTTTCTCATGGTGTGTCCCTCTAAATGCAGTATTTCAATTTTCAAGTATTCAAATGCGATGACATGTGCATATTATAAGCTCCATGTTTTTTTGGATTGCTGGGGTCAGATAACCAGTGAAGGTTCAGGTTGTGGCTTAATGTTTCGATTGATCACTTGTAAATTTTTATGATTCGATTGTATCTTAAAACATTATTAGTTGTACCTTTATATGTAGGGTGCATTCCGTAAATTGTAATTTGAAGTAAATATTGGAAATGGAGTAACTGTGGGCGACAGAACTGTATTAAAACAATGTATGTAAGATCACTGTTAAAAAAAAGACTCATTTCACTGTGCAAAGGTCTTTTTCCGTACTGCTAACATATTATAAAACTTTTTTTTTTTTTTTTTTTTTTTAAGTTTTTTGCTGTTCGTCAAAATAAGTTCTTATATAGGACATAAACGTTGATGTGCGATATGTGTCCTTCATCTTTTAAGGGAATTAGTTCAGGTAGATGGCTTATGTTCTCCTCGTTAATAGGTTTCATGTCCTTTTAAGCGTGTAATTACGATGTGGTGCACTATGTGGTTAACACTTAGAATGCAAAAATAGGTGGATATTCCTGTTTTTTATCGTCTGATCATTTACATGATCATGTCGTAGCTCAGTCTGCTGTTTTTCTGCAGGTATGGCCTTGGTCAGAGCTCCTCAGTGGCCACAGCCCTGACACATGCAATCTTAGACAGCCATTTTAAAAAGAAAATATTTTCAGGGTATGTGCTGTAATTGTAATCGGCTCATCCAGCAGACTTGATGCATTATTTGAATTGGTGTTGATAATTGATCCAGTAGATGCTCTTCAGTTTTTTTGGAAGGGTACTGAACTCAGTTTTTGCTCAAGCAAATGTTGCACAATGTTTTCACAGAATATTGTTGAGATACATAATTGAATATCATAACTGGGGAAACACAGCAGTACTGGTACAATTGCCAAACTCACAGCAAGGGAACACAAAAGGACATGATGGGTCGGCACAACTAACCTCAGTAACAATGTTCCCAACCCAGTCACTCAAAAGCCATTTCTGCCTAAGCAAAAAACAATGGCAGCTGGATAGAATGCTGGGAAAACCACCTCAAACCAACCAATCGGTGGGCACCCATGTGCAGGGATGCTTCTGACTGCCTGAACACTAATGGCAGCAGCCCTTTGTTGGAGATACACTCAGGATTATTAACAGCCATTCATGAATGCTGGTGTTTCTAGTGTTTGTTCCTATATTATAGGTGTTATACTTCAAATTTAACTTCAGACTTTCACTTGATTCAAGATTAAAAAAATAGGCAATGTTTAGCAGTCCCTTTGTAAAGAAATCACATCACACTCTCAGAATATGCTGCCATTTTCTCTTGAAAGGTGAGTAGCTGAGCTCCTCATAGATCCTGTAGATTCTCTTTATTATGTACATACTTGTGAAATAAAGGGCATCGTTGATATTGACAGTGAGAAAGCAAGAAAACCGGATGCTTTTTTGAAAAAAAAATTGTATCAAAATGGTTGGGAACAAAACAATAGGATTCAAAAATGTAATGCAAATGTAGCTGACGCCTATAGTTCCACAATTCTACTGCTGATTAGATAACTTTATCTCTGTGTATTTTCTTTGTCAGTGCTTCTTTGTGAAGTGTTCTTCACTTGGCTCTAGAGTCAATTTTATCTGTTCTAAGAAGCTGTCAAGACAGGCAGATTTGCAGGCAGAAGAGAACCATAACTTTGCTAACAACCTGCAGTATTAACAGATCACAGTTCAGATGACTGTAAACTTTATTGTATGAACCTGAAAGTCCATTTTTCTAATGCCTTCTCACTGCTACTATATACCAATTTGCACTAAATGTGCTAAATTCAGGATGACAATGTACCATACTGATCCTAACGTGATAACAATGTGTTCATTACTTAACTGTTGGAGTCATTAGTGTTAGAAATAGAGTTTATCCAACAGACATTAGTTGCTGAGGCAAAATATTTAATTCTGCTACTTCTGAAAATGAAACACAGCCAAGCACATACATTGGCAGTATTTGCTACATTAACAAGAAAAATTTAAAAAATATATATCCCCAGGCTTACTGCATACTGCATGGAAAGATAGGCAGACATGATGAGCCCATCATTCAGCTTTGTGAATGTATCAGTGTTAGCAGATTTAATTGTGAATAATAAGTACTGTGCAATAATCTTTCCAGAAAAGGTCTACTAACAGTGGCAGGACTAAGGAGAAGCGTTAAGAGGCCAAAGTCTCTTGCAGTCTCCCCATAAAAAATGACCCTGTGTGCTTCATTAACCAATCAAATTCTATTGCACAGTAGTATGACTGTTTATAATTGTACTCAATGCATGGACTTCTCTCTCCAAACGATGGTGTCTGGATCTGTCCTGTCCGTATAATGACAGTCTGTCAGGGGCAGTAATAAAATGAACAGCCATATCCAGTACGCAATTCCAATGGGAAATGTCTGGGGGTTTTCATGTATACAGAGTCTGCTTCTGTTTCTGTTTAGCATGCAAGTCAAGAATTTATTTTAAGAAAAACAAGTAGTAATTAAAGCAATTACAGCTTATTAACTGATGTCTCTGGTTGCATATTAACTTTGACTTCAAAAGTGACATTGAACAGCCCAAGATATGGTAATCCTCTCTGGGCTTTTATAAAGAGTTACATTCAGGGAGTACATCTCCAGTGCTTTTAGACAAGAACATTTAATTACTTATCATTAATAATGACTACTTGTAGTCCTGAATGTTGACATAAGGTACAAATGCACACAAAGGTTTCATCCTGGTACACAACTGAAATTACACAACAATGCTAAAGCACAGTACCAATACATTACAGTGATCATAAGGATACCTCTGATCTAGGGTATTGATTTGAAAGTGCTGTTCACTAAAGACAAGACAAGAGAAGTGAATAATGAAGGATTTGTTTGCTTCATGTAATCAGGCTTACAGGAATCACAGTAGTCAGCCAGCCTGTTTCTCAGTGTTGAAAAAGTACTGTGCATTCAGAAAGGGTGAAGTTAGATTATTGCTATTAATGGTAGTCGTGCCAGTAAAATGATTTTCCTAGTTTGCATTACTGTGGTCATTCTCGGGCATCCAGCAATTCTTGCTCTCAGTTGGGCAGTGACAGCTCCTTGATTTTTAAATGGGTCTGTTAATTAATTTCAGAGCATTTATCATATAACGAGACTCTCCCGTGCAGTGTGCACAAGCTAAAGTGGAACGCTTTGATTTTAACTTGTTTACTGTAGCATAGTTTGTGGCTTTGAAACAGTTGCATAGTAGCCACCCACATGTCTGGCTGCCCTGAACACTAATGTTACCCTTGTTAGCCCTGTCTGTGGCTTGGTCATTGGCCGGTGCTCAACTCTAATGGTTCCCCTGACAGGCATGTCTGTGGCCTAACTGCTGCTACTCTCCAGCCATGCCTTTTATATTAGTTTTCTCCAGTGATTAGTAGTGCCTGAACAGACCAACAGAGAAAACTAATCACAGCTGATATAAGGAGTATATCCACATAAGGAGTGTCAGCAATCCTCATGTGACTAAGCTGACTTCTGTGGACTTTGAATCAGCATAAAGAGAATGTTCTGTACTACTTGCAAGTAAATTTATGTTTTATTATATTTGGCTATAAATATCATATTTTTAATCAGTGTTTGTATTATGGTCAGCACTTATCCCCAAGAATACCATTCAAAGGTTAGTTTAAGTATTTCATGTAGATATTTACACATTGTTAACCCATCAAAGCAGCATGCAAAATGGTTAGAATGTCCAGTTTTGATAGGGTGTTTATCAACTGTAGAGAAATTCACTGATAGGAAACTTCTAGCAGGTATTAGTGTTGGCAACAGGCTTTATTACTTACTTCAGTAAAGTTGAATGAATTATTTTATATATAGTATTTTGGCCTTTGAAGTTTTCATAATTTTTACAAATTATAACTTGACTCAAGTTTGAATTTCATTCTGACAGCATTGGTTTGTATGTATTATGGTGATATAATGAGATAATTAAGAAACTTCTGAGTTTTTGTTAAGTTAAAGGGGCAATGAAGATACATGCAATTATTTATTGCTTAATGTGTCTAAATGCATTTCGGATTTTTCCATTGGGGTCTGTAGTATTTTTGCCTCTGTGTGTGATTAAATCGAAACCACTTAGGAGTTTTGTATAGTCTTTGTGTCTTCCTGTTTGTACTGGAGCACACCCATCCAGTCATGTCCTCTGCTAGATTCCCATGGCAACATAATCCCAGGTTATTTACTTTTGTTTATGCGGCATGAGAGACACACACATGGCATGGCTGTGTGTTGTTTCACAGCAATCTTAATTAGCATAAATACCTGGAGAGTTTACCACATTTACCTCCCTGACAACACAGTCTTACCACAATTCATGAAATGTATGTACACTCAATCAGATGCTGAGGTTTATGACAAGAATCCTGTGCCGTACAACACCCACATTGTTTTGTGCAGAAGTGGGCATTGCCATTGATAGTTGTGACAGAGATTTTCTTGTCTCCACTGTATGAAATCTGTCCACACACACACACACATCTTTGTGACCTTTACTGGTCAGCATGTGACACTAAGTTACACAGCAAGCTGTTGCATATTTCACAATTACAGCAAATTCCTTTTTTTTTTTTGTAGACTAGTTTGGAATTTATATTTTTTTACAGTCAATCCAATCTTGTGTTGTATTCCAGTCTTTGTAGTTCTTCATCATGATCATTTCTCTTTGGGACATCAGCAAGTGGTTTGTTATCATTGCATCAGCTGCTTTGAGGTACAGCAGTTCATTGGTACCATTGATGAAATCAATTATTTTAGGGAGAGCCTAAGCTTTCATCTCATTTTTATATGAGTGTATCACAGAGTAAAGAATACGTTGATTTGAACTGGATGTTCACCATTTTCTTGATCCTGTTACAGTGCCAGTCCCTTTACAGTGGCACATTATTGGCTCCCTCTTCTCTTAAAAGAAAGGGGACATTGTCCACCCCCATTTGGCACAACACTGCAACAGGCGAACTTTCACATCCTCACCAAACTGTTTCGTCTCGGACATCACAGCTTTTGAAGGCTGTGACTGTGCAGCAGAACAAACCTCCCCAAGCACAGTGCTGTACTTCCTGTTTTCAGGGAGAGTTCATGGAGTGTGGCCTATGCTGCTGCTTCCTGTGTCTCTATGAGGGAGAGCTGCTGCTCTGGCCTGGCCCCCTGTCATCCCCAGGCCCCCTGCTGCTCGTCTCCGCCTGCAGCGGTGCCAGCCCGCTTCTGCCATGTGGGCCTCTGGGCACTGAAAGAGCACCCACCAGAACATTCACCAGCTTCTTTTTCACTGTCCTGCCTTTCACATAAGTTTCTTTAGGGCTATGGCTCTCACTACTGGGGGTTTGTTGAGAGGTGGCATGATGCAAAAAATAAAATCACACATTTATTAAAATTGCAATTAATAGTCATATGAGTCAAAAACACTGCACTGCGTAAGTTCCCTGAACTGCATTAGCTACAGTGTACATTTCTTGCAATTCTTCATTCCAGCAATTTAGTAAGATAAGGGTTATAGTGACTGTTTCACCTCTAGTGTGCCCTGGATTTGGAAACCTCTTGTTTTGAGCAACACACTGAAATAGTAACTGAAATGGTGATAATGATGATGTTGATGAAATGGTGTGGCAGCTCAGATAAGATAAGCACTAATAATGTGGTTCCTTCACAAGTAAGCACTGTATTTTAGCTCTGTCTCATTAGTTTTAATGATGGTATGTTTCCTCTCTAGTCTAACTGGATTTTAATATTACGTACAAGTGATCCTGTTCTAGTTTAAGTTAAAAGATGTTGCCCAGGAGGCAGTAGTTGATGTATGATCTACAGATGAGTAGATGGTGAAAGATCCACATTTTCATGTGATGTTTTTTTTTTCAAGAGGCCATAATCATTTTGCTGTAAATTGCCTTTATTTGAAGGACATCTCCACAGTAATTTATTTAATGACTCAATAAACAAGTTACATTTAAAACAAGTATCATACTAGCATGACTCTTATTCATGGGCACTTGCTAACTCATCAACATGTGTGCATTTAGTTTGAGGGATTTGCTTGTTTAAGATAGTTAAGGTACATACTCTTGGCAGCATTTGCATTTTCTCAAGCAGTGTGGCATATCAGTGTGGAGAGCAGGTTTGGGGTGACCTGGGAGCCCTACAAGGAAGGAGGTTTGTGGACACGGGTTCTGGCTCCTGTGCTGGTGCTGACAGGGGCTAATGGAAGTGCTCATTTTCTCTGTTTTGTCCAAATTGTCCAGGGCCTTACAATCCATCTGGCATTATGCTGCAGTATTGCAAGTTGATTTGCTAATTTCAGACTGGTGCACTAATAATTTTTGACTTCAGCATCAATATCCTGAAGATAACAAAAATCCCAATGTCTGTTTGGGCAATTTGGCCTTAAAATGATGCATAGTCTGATGTTGCTGGACTCAGTGTAAAGCAGATAATTTAGCAGAATCATTTATTAACAGATGTTAATGGTGCTGCTGAGATGTGTGCTGCTTTGGTGGGTGCATTGTGCACACATGCCTTCATGAATGATAGCGCCCTCATGCCTCCTGTGATATTTGTAAAAGATTATCTTTTTGGATGATGATTGGATTGTGTATACCAGGGGATATTCAAAAATAACATGTAATGTTTGTGTATAGTTATTAGCAGAATGTGATCATGCCAATTATGTAATATGAAGTAGACTGATTTGGTGGCCGACCATGGTAATGCGCTGTAATATTTAAACACATTAGCAACAACACAGAATATTCTGAGAAATGTGTGCCATATTGATGCAAAAACAGACATCAGCTTTGCACAGACAGACAGTGGATGCCCAATTGACTAGTGTGGGTTGCTGGTGAGCAATGAGACATGGACATTACTGCAGGCTTAATCTGTCTCTCCCTGAGCAATGTTCCAGCCAATTTGACATCACCTGACAGAGCTGCCAGCCGCTGATTTTCTAAACTTCATACTGAAACAGCTCCATTCAAGAGCTTATGTTTAAGCTCTCAGCTGACATCCATGCCCAAAATCCCAGGGCATTGATTTAGCCCGCTGTGTTCCCAGAAAACATTCCATAAGTCTTCAGTAATGTGTCAGAGGAAATCTCCCCACAGATGTGTCCACAACAGCTGCTGTGCTGTACATCAGGAAGGATTGTAAACCATATTCTCACAATTAGTACCCCAAAAATGTAATTTAAATAGAAACATTCCTCTATGAGGGCATCTCTTTCTTTGGACATAAACTAAATAATAAATAACCAATGGTGATTTTAGATAAGGCTCAATGTATGTAGCATGACCATAAGATGAGCCATAGTGGCCAGCAAATGAAACAGGAGCTTGTATATAGAGAAATGTACATTTTGTAGCAATACCAGAAATGGCATAAAGCCTTGCAGACGTTTTTGCCTTTTTGCCATTTTGTGGTATTGTTGCAAATTATATAGAGGGAGCTGATCTTACCCTATCAACAACTGTTTGACAAAATGTTAATCTAGTAAGATTCAACACTCTCCCTTACCAAAAAGCTGCTTACACTGAACCATAGATTCTTTCTCTGCAACATCCACAAAAACCTCACTTTCTCACTACTACCTATCTTATTGTCCATGCCTTTCTGTCCCAAAAGTTCTCTTCTTGCAGGATTACTTGTATACGCCATTAAGCACAAACACAAACTCAACACTTTCAACACTGAAAATAATTCTGGGTTCGATAAATGTATTGTGTCATATACATTGATCACTACACCCTTAAACCCATTCATCATCTTATCTAACATCTAGCACCTTCTCTGCATCACTTCTGTATTGTAGGGTTCATGAAATAGCTATAGCTATCAGTAGTACTAAATTAATGGTATGCTCATGTGTAAGATTATTAATACAAAAATATTTTTAAAACTTATGGTACATACATAATAAAGTACATATTTGGCTTTTAAACAGTATATGTAATTTTAGGAAGGTAGTGCAGATGCATTCAATATGCACGACATTTCATTGTTTTATACAGGGTGCCGAGGTTTTGATGCCACCAAAGAAGTCTATCTATATACCCTTGAAACTGTTCGGATAATGTATGATGTCTAAAGCAAATGACTCACTATCAGTGATTAAATTTACAATAGGTATTTTTAACTGTTCTGTGAAATGAGAATGTGTGACTTCTGACTCATTTCACCTATTCTGGTTCACATGTATCCATGGCCACATAAATAATGCATTTCATTTAATAGTTGAGCTCTGTCTTCATCTGTGCACAGAAAGCCCAGGGCGAAGGTCTGAGAGTTCTTGGCCAGTGCTAAGATCCCACTAATGGGCAAGACTACATTTGTAATTTCTACATAAACAATGCAGTTACTGTGCGGTTTTACTGAATTATATTTTCACATAGGCTAGAGTACTTGCCTTAGCTGTGTGCATGCTATATTAATGTGCTTCACTGTGGCTTCCCTAATGTAGTTTGCGCTGTTTTAATGTTCCTTGGAGTGACCACCCTGCTGTAGTGCTGATATGTTACAAAACTTTCATTGTTTCTTTCTGCTAATCAGCCCTCACTGTCACCAACACTGTCTAAGTACAATGGTCTTATTAGGTTCTGCTTTTATGGTAGATAAGGTAGATAATGTTAAATTATGTAATTTATTAATATAATTACTTCATTTCCATTACCGTTATCCCCAGAGATTAATACCTCAGGAATGGGGTGAATTTGTAAAAATTCTGTCAAAATGCCCTTATTTAAATAATACTCTTTTGAATGAAATCCTTACTTGTGGGTCAGCTAACATGGGGATACTAAACAGGGGAATTAAACAGGCTTCACACTTGGTCCTTACAAGTAAAAAAAAACAGTATCCATCTTTTCCATGCTACTGGATGCTTGGTTTCCCATAATATCCAGTAAGAGTTCATATACCTGAGATAAAAACAACTCATCCATGTTACTTTCCTGCATCCCAAAACCTTTTGCTTACAAAGAAATAATCTGAACTGTTATGAACATCTTATAAAGGCTGAATGTCGAGTCTCCTTGAACAGGGAGATTTAATCTGAAACTATTTACTACTAGTAATATTTTCCTTAAGGATGGCAAAAGCAATCTGCACCAACAATAAACAGCCATCAGTTAATGATTACCACTGTTTTTGGCTGTAAGGCCACAGGGGTACAAATACTACAGTAATGATTTTTAAAGACACATCTAGCATGCAATTGCTGAGTAATTTATTTGTCTTTTTTTTCTTATTTTCTGTGTGCTTCTTAAAGTCAAGTACTATATATAAATGAATTTAAAAAAAGGCCAGTATGAGATATAATTATTGCTCTGTACTTAAATTTACATAAAGTATATCAAGCAGCCCTTTCAGGCTACCACAGGTAGCCCAAACTATGATGCTGCACTCCCTAATATTCTTAACGAAATAACAAATCAGTGTCCAATTAGCAGTTCCCCGTCATTTACTGATGAAATAATGGCATATCAACCTCAAATCAGGTGTGAAATACTTAAATCCAGTTAAGGAGCACGGACACTACAGGGGGTTATGGACACTACAGTTGAGTATATAATGCCCCATGTATCTTCATATGTAAGTGATTTCAGCTAAATGCATTTATATGTGTAACATGGCAACTGAAACTCATTAATATGTAACATCTAGAGTTTGTGAAGCTTGAGAGTTGAAATGGTTATTGGAGGGGTATGGTCAGTACAACGTTTTTGTAGTCTTGGGCTTGAAAAAATTCTCCAAGGAGATGGGATGGAGTAGGTGTCCTTCACTTCATTATATTTTATGAAACAATGATCAAGCTCAATTTCAAACACAATATTAGCATACTGCTTTCAGAACTGCTTTGATAGTGGCTGAATTAAAAACTCTGCAAGTGCAATGTAGAAAATCCATAACAACAAGATGTTTTTAAACAAGCTGCTGCAAAACCTGAATAACACTGTAATACAAAGAAACTGAAGCCAAACAAAAGAGTTATTTCAAATCATATTCAGAAGTAGAAAAAATTGACTTTAAAAACGACTGAATTTGGAAGATATTACAGTTTTAGTCATTTTCAGTAATGAATGACACCCCCATAACACTCAAAATCACCCAGTTTTTAGCATAAAATCTTCAATATCTTTGCCAATTTTCTTCATTTTTGCTTTGTTTTGTTCATCAGAACAGCCTTTTTCATAGAAAATTACCCAAGTAATTATTTATTCTAAAACTTTGCCATTGGAAATTTGTAACAAGGTCTACAAAAGGTGGGCACTCAAATGTAAAACTGCCACATATGTATGCCAAATGTTTTCATGTCTCTAAGGTTCTGCTGTACTGCGTCAATATGTAACTGATTTGTTGGAGATCGCGGAACAGTAATGTTTTGACAGTATGATTATGGTTACACTCAAGGAAGTGAGTTGAGAATCCTGAGTGTCTGTATCACAATATAGTTCAGCCAGGTATTATTTTATTTTCTAGATCAGGAATAGAGAACCCACATGCCACCATGGGCCTGATGTGTAGGAACTGGATGTGTTTCTGTGCACCACCATATTATCTTTGAATATGTTGCCTAAATAGTAAGGAAAGATGTAATAAGGGACAGGTGTTCAAGTCTCAGTCACGCCATTGCTGGCTGTGCCTGGAGGTCCAAACTGGGGAGACAATAATCAGAATAATTGGTGGAACTCTAGCTAGTACTGTTGGTCTCATTACTCTCTAGGAGCCACACCAGATTAGGCTATATACCTACAGATGCACGAAGAATATGGTGGCCTAATAATCCTTGATGACATGGGCAGTATGTGATTGATGGTGTGTCAGCAGTATGTAAAGAAGCCAGGCCTTCATAAATGCTTCAAGTTTCTCCACTGTTACCACTATGTTGACTACTTTGTGCTGCAACTAGATTTGGTTAATACTGTGACAGATGAATCTGTTCCCTTACAACACCACACATACTGGTCCCCATTAAGTACATACATTTATTTGAAAGGGAAAGTAAGAAGACATACGGCAGCACATCATGGCCTGTGAATTTACTAAAAGTTTTTAAACAGAGTAAACTTCATTTTAACTCACTAGTGTTAACGCAGAGTTACCTCTAATTGTTCTTCAGCAAAACAGTGCATTAAACTGAAGTGCTCTTACAATTAGCACACAAAAAACAATACCGAATACAGCCATAAATGGATAAAAGGACATATCACGATCACTTAAAAATAGCTTTTAGGAGAATTACAAAACTGAATAGCAAAAAGCTGGATCACCCAAAGATGTACAAAACCATTTTATGAGGCAAAACATTTTCTTGCCAGGATGCAAAATTTCCATAGAAAAAAAGTAAATGAAGCTAACTAGCAGTGTAAAAAAAATAAACCGCAAATAGCTAGCTCCTTATTGCCTTTTCAACATAAAAACAAAAAACGTGAGCATTAAACTGAAATAAATCATACTTTCCATTGATGATAAAAGTTATAATAAAACTCTCCAGCCATTGTTCACATTTGTAGTGGAAAAGAATAAATAAATTCCTTTGCAATTTCAAGTTACTCTTTGTAACATTTTTATTCTTGAGAAAGAAACAGTTATTTCATTAAATCCCTAGGATCAAAGGTTTAGTCCTTCCGTGTAACTCAGCTTCTCACTCTTCCAGGATTCATATAAAACCTGTGAAACATTATGAATTTTCCTGGGGTTGCTCTTGATTGATGGTGTATGCTGTGGCACTGTCTTCTATAACAGAGCCACCAGGGCTCATTCATTCATGCAAGGTCCTCTGAGCAGAAGCCTCAGCCCACACTCAGCCATCAGTCTGCCATTTCCAAGTCATAACACCAGTAAAATAGGCAAACTGATCTGTGGGGGTTCCAGTCAGACGCCAGCCTCATCATTCACATTGCAAGCTAAGTGATGGTAATACTCTGCTGCCTGGAAATACGAGTGTTTGTCTTCTCACTCTAGGGGTTGTCATTTACTGTAGTGGATGCTCACATTCATAGTAATGCCACTTACCTCTGATATACTCAGATACTTCAAATTACATTACATTACAGGCATTTACATCAAATTAACCACGTCATTGCCTTCAAGTGGATAAATACCAGTGAGGCTAGATGATAGTTAAGAGTGCTGAGCCAAAATGATCAGAAAGTGTCTTGAAAATTAAAATCCATAATAGTACTTGGCATGTGCATAGTGAAAGGTTTAATTCTAACATCAAACTGAAATGTTTAATGACACTGACACTGGCACGAACTCTATTCAGTAATCAAAAGATTTTAAACATGCTAATTCACCCTACTCTCACCCTGGGAGCTATTAGTAGTGATTAGGCCTAGCATATGTTATCTGATGGGATTGGTACAGACTCTTTCTTTCAGTGCAGAACTGAATTAATTCCTGAAAGATGTTTCCCTTCACAAGAGAACATGCTTACATAATCAATTTTGATAAACTAGATTTACAGCCACAGATGCCTTGGGATTGAACACAGTGAAATTCAGCACAGTAAAATATAACAAGCATTATTGAAGTGCATTGCCCACCAATACATTGCCATGCCACACAACTTAAAAAAATAAAAAATAGCATTTTTTATGAAAGTGGTTCCAATGCTAGATATTTTATTGCACAAATGCAATAAAACCTTGTGCTGAAGGTATTTTGTGTCTTTGTGTATGCAGCTAATCGGAGGGTTCATCTTGGCCATCGGTATCTATGCAGAGGTGGAGCGACAGCGCTATAAGACCTTAGAAGGGGTTTTCCTTGCCCCTGCTATCATCCTGATCGTTCTGGGTGTGGTTATGTTCATCGTGTCCTTCATTGGTGTACTGTCTTCTCTCAGGGATAACCTATGCCTCCTCAAAGTGGTGAGTGTCCCCTGGAAAGCCCATTACATTAGTTAGTTAAGGGTGCAACTGTGCAAGCTGTAACACCTGAGCAAAAGATCCAGATTATTGGAATCTGACAAATTAATACATCAATATTTTGAATATTTCAAATAATTTATAAGAAGGTTGAATTTCTGTATCCTCATAAATAAAGGACAAAATGTAAAAAAATAAAAATGTGAGGTATGTTGATCAAATAAGCAAATAACCAAGTTTTTGTTTCAAATAATCAAGTTATTTTCATTTCAAATAGTATTTTCAAATATTATTTTTTTTAAATGTAATAATAATTTGAAACAAAATAGTGAGTGTGAAAAATCCATGTTTTCTGTTTATTCACACAGTTACTGTATCACGGAAAGAATTTGAAACCCTTTATGTACAATATAGCAGTGGAACAGGAGAGCTTGAATTTAATTTTGAAAGGGTAAAATGTCATTTGTACAGCATATGTTATTGCAGGACAGTTTTGAAACAGTATCAGGTAGTCTACATAGAGTCAGCACCTGCATGTTGTGCCTTGAATATTGAATGCTTGTTTTGTATTAAACCCATACAGTGAAGCATAAAATATGAACTGAAATGTAAAATATACCAGATGTTTAGCTTATAATGTTTGACTCAAAATGTAAGACCATAATACTGATTCATATATTAAAAAAATATATTATGTAATTTAATGTAGCATTTATGTATATTTGAGCAAAATACCAGAGTTTTCCCAAAAAATATGTTTGTATATTTATATACATGTAAAATACAATAAATAATACTAATGAATGTGTAAACAAAATAAGATTTTTTTAGTAACAGATGTCTGCCACTGCTATGAGTTAGGATGTGTTGAATACTAATCATTTTAAGTGGTTCTGTTTCCCCTGCAGTTCCTCTACACTCTGACACTCTGTCTGATTCTGGAGCTGCTTGGTGGAATCCTGGCTCTTGTGTTCAGACACCAGGTACTGTCTATTTGTTCAAATCTTACAGCTCTATTAGCAACACCATGGCACAGCATGCACTACTGTGTATGACAATAAGTGTTTTGTTCAAGATACGGCTGTATGTACATCTCTGTATATGTAAAACTTCAGAAATATTAATATGTGCCATGATTTCAATTTCAATAGAAAGCAATCACAATTATGGCAGATTAAAATTATTGCGCCATGGAAGGAAATCATATTAAGATCATCTTCTCAGAAATCCCATAGTTTTATATCCCTAAGGTTCTTGGAAGATGTATATATTGAACAGATTCATATGATTCAGTCTTGTTAGGATTTAATAATATTTCTACCACAGTTTCACTTGATATGGGGATTTGAAGATTCTGATGTATTATGTTTAATTATAGTTGTGGATGATGTTGCAGCAGGCCTCTAAGGGCATCCAGACAGAAGTGTTCCAAAGGCAGCAGTCACACTTGGGTGTTGAACTGTTCCTCCCTCCTACTGCATTCCAGTATTAAAAACAGAAACCAGTCATTTGTTACTTATATGCTCTTTAAGAGAAAATAAACTAGAATTGTCAAGAGAAAATAAACCTGAAGGATATTTTGGTTCAGATCAGTATCAGACTAACTGCCTCAATTGTGCCTAATAGACCATGAGCTGTTGTAGAGGTGTCCAAGCAAACTGCTGTCCTGGGATGCATTTTCAAATGCATGTTACCTTCTGGCAGGATAAAATTCATAAAATTAAAAATTGCAGTTGGGTATATAAAAACGGCATATTTACCAAAATCACTCATGGAAACGTCACATGAAAAATGAATAGGTAGGTTTTACACATTCCAGGGAAGGTGATGTCCCTCCCCAACTATGCTGCCTCCCCAGGTGTTGCTTCAGTCTGCTTTAGACTGCTTGAGGGGAAAAACATTTCCCTGGCTGATTGGAGTGTGCCAGGACAGTATGTGCAATAAATTGGCTTCATGCACATTGTTTGTCCATTCTGCAGTTTTTATTTCAGTCCATCTTATTGATTTGTCTACAGCTCTCTTAAATCACTTAGTAACAATAGACATATTTACATTTTTGAGGTGGGAGGACATGATTAAAATGTTATGTATTGTGTTTTTGCTGTTGGATGACTTTGAGAAAATATGTACCATGACCACTTATGTTGGTGTTCCAGATTGTCAGTCGACTGGGTGCTCTAATTTTATGAATGCCAGAGTATATGGAGATTGATGTGTAAAGATTTTTAGAAGACTCCCTGGAGCAGACTGTTAAACGATAAGGAAAATCTATTGATTATTCTACACAGAACATGAATTAACCATATTCAGATTGTGTAAATCATATTGGGGGTATTGAGTAATTGGTTTTCCTTGAATAGAAACGTACAGACAAGCAGTCAGGGCTACAGTCTTACTGAAGCCCTCATGCTACTGTAAGGAAAAGATTGTGTTGTATTTGATAACCTTTAAAACTTAAAGTAGAATTTTTTAATGAAGATGTCTTTCATTTCAGTGGTACACACCATGCAGCGCTTTAGCAAGCAGTGAATATGGCAATAGTCTATATGTATTTTGTCTTGTGAACCCTCAAGATAACTAACATAGGCAGTTTCTTACCCTGACCCACTCCAGTTGGACAAAATATGAGTATGCCATTACCCATGAGGGCCAAAAGAGATGTATGAAGACACATTGGTGAGAGATGATACAATTTAGGCCAATTTTAAAACCTATGGAAAAAGGACCTTGACATGAAGAGTGTGATGTCTGGGGAAAAAAAATTCAGCTGTTGGAAGTTGGAGGTGATGTGACAGAAGGAGAATTATATCAAATGTCTTATGGTCAGACATAGCTGCAGTGCATAGAAATGGAATGATCCATAGGGTATGGACTACAGGAAGTGAGGGTGACTGAGGAGGTGCCAGGAGGAGATGGCCGGCTCATTTTAGAGATTAAACACATGGGCGGGAAAAATACAGTATGTTGAAGGTAAAAAGAATGCAAGGTTTTTCACAATATTTTTTATACATGTACAGGAACATGTATTATAGTGTAGTTATTTAACTGTTATTTAACTGTTAGTTATTTAATGCTTCAGCTTTACTTATAAGGGCAGTGATTACTGTGGACTGCTTTGTAAGTGACAAACTTGCCCATGAAGATAGAAGTGCTTCTAAACTGGTCTCTCAAAAGAGCCTGCACTGGTACTCCATTCTCAGGGCTCAGCTCAGGTGTTGTCAAAAGCCAGTATTCAGCTAATATGTTAAAATTCCCTTTAATTCAGAAAGACCATCCATCAGCACTGACAAGTTAGATTCCCCACACATGCTGCTGGTTCATCACTTCAGAAATGTTTTGCCATTTTGCTGCATGATTCTACTGTTTCCTGTAAGATGTAGTGTTTTAAGTGGTTGATTTATGGTTTGTTTTTTATCAGAGGGTGCAGGTGTGAGTGGCCATTCATTACCTTGTGTTTCACCATTGTTATGGAGAAAGGCATATGGTAATATCGAATCTAAAGGATTTATTTAAAGTGTTATTTCACTTGTGATTTGTGATTCTAAATGTACCTCTGACAAATGGGTTTTATTGAAACTGAAGAATTTTCTTAGAGTTTACAACCACTAAAACATACAGTATTTCCTAAACCTGATTCTAATAATTGAAATTTACCAATATCATTGGTATTGTTCCCTAATGTCACTATTACATGCATTACATTTTTGATAATCTGGTTTTGCAAATTCATATGCTGATGGACTGTGAGATACAACATTTGAGACTGGATTGTAATTGCAGCATAACTGTTGAGTATTAAATATCATATCCTAAATAATGTATATTAAGAACAAACAATCATCAGTATGGTTTAAGAACAATACATTTAAATTTAGAAGTTCTGTAGTGGCTTCATCAGAGCCCTAAATCCCATCAAGATTTTGTGCAAAAAACAATCACCTATATGATTTATCTATATGTTTGTTTTTAAAAGATTTGGTAACACTCATTATCAAAAACATGCAAAAATTCAGAAAATCAGGGTTTTTAACAGCAATATGGGGAATATCCAACAGCTCATATGGGGAGTCTCAATCCTTTGTTGCATGGTATAGATGCTTCAGAGATTGATAGACACATTCATGCTCTTGTTTTTTCTTCATGGGGGAAAGTGTTTTTAATGAGCTTTATCCTGTCATTCACAAAGATCAATCTCTAGTCTGGCAGCAGCTCTTGTGCTAATTAAGCCTTTGATTAGGGAGGATAATTAACTGATAGGATCAGTCAGTTCAGCTGGTGATAAAGGCCAGTATTTCCTGCCTTCATTACTAAATATTTTATCCATCTCAGACTCTCTGAAGATATATTGGGAACCACACAATCTTGCGTGTATTGAGCATAGATGTCCAACTCCTTTCCTCTGAACATATTCAATCTCACACTGGGACTGCATAATGCAGCTTGATCCTGTGATCAATTGGCCTCGACCTTCTATATAAAGTGCAGCAGGTTATTTGGACATAAAAGTGTTTATTGAAAATGTGAAAGCGTGAAATTGTGTTTGTGCTACATGTGGTCACTCAATGTGCTTGTTGAATTATTATTATTTTTTAAGACTTCTTGTGTAGAGAAACAGGCACATGAAATTCCCTGCTTGTTTCTTATTCAGCAGTAGGGAAAGCGGTTACTGGATGCTACAGTGATTTATTAACATTGGTTCTCATGGTAATCATGTATTCTATAAATAGTACTGTTACTGGGAACCATAAATATGTAAGTTATGGCATTTAAAATGTTCAAATAAATGATTTAGGTTAGAATTCAATCAATGTTTGTCCTAAACTTTGGCTCACAATTAAATGCAAGTGCTCATTTTTGGCTTCACTGACACAGTTTGGCAAGTTCAGCAATCATGAAAATTACATCATACAACTGTCCCGGTGGAAAAAAAGGATGACGCTATTATTCAGTTGTAAGTAAAAGTTAAGGACAAATGTTGATTGATTTAGCCACAGTTTTCATGAGACATGTGTTGTATAAATGTAATTGTCCAGAGAGTCATCTGTTGTCTTATCTAACATTGAGTACATGGTGTCAGTGTCTTAGAAAATGTCCCGCCAAACAGTGAATTCACCTCAGATTCCTTATTTGTTTAACATATAGTGTCTGTACTATGTCTTCCCAGCTTAATTGTGAAAATACAGGTTAAATTTGAATTTGTTTGACAGAATACTTTCTTTCCCCTGTAGACAGTTGACCTTCTGAATAAAAACATCCGTAAGGGGATGGTGAATTACTATGACGACCTGGATTTCAAGAACATAATGGACTTTGTTCAGAGAAAGGTAAGACATGTCTCAGTTTGAAGTATAGAATCCATTTTAAAATACTTTGAGAGGAAGATATTCCAGGTTTAAACCTAATGTTGTCATCAGTATTTACAAAAGGACTGGATTAACTACCCTCATTTATACAGAGCTGTATGCATAATGGTTTATCAAATCAAATCAATATTTCATATTTAAAACATATTTCATAAATGTAAGTATAACCAGCTTCAAAACATACTCTACATGTTATTCCCTGATATGAAATATGTATAAATTACCAAACATGAAGTTATTTTGAAATTTAGTGCAGTTAAAATCATATACATTTCCATTACTTGCACATATAAATGACCTGAAGCAAAGGCCACTGGATCATCCACACAAACACAAACTTTAGGCCCACCACTTAGCAATATGTGTATGTCAAGCATTTCTGTTACCTAGATATTCATCAGTGAGTATCGTCTCCTCATTTGGCACAATTGCATAGGGCCTTGTAACACATGCATTATGCAATAGTGTGACAGAAGCATAAAGTAGATAGCAGCTGTTTAGGCTGAGAAAACATGAGCTGATTAAACTGGCAGTACAAGTTTATTTGATAATGGCATAACAAAACCTGATAGCATGTCAACTACTGAATTACAACAGGGGTAATAATTGGGCTGACTAAAATTAGGACTAATTTTATAAATAAAGACAAATCTTTCCTCCTGTCTAAAAGATCATTCTTCTCCTTTCTTGGGAGAGGAACCACCCCATATCCTTCTACAACAGACATCTACAACATGAAGGTAACCATCTTAAGTGCCACAGAAAACTATCAAAGTACATATTGGGGATACCGGTGTATATACTGGGGAATGAATTGGGCATTAGGAGAATTCACAGTTGCAAAAACAAATATTTAAATAAATGACTTGAACACAGAAACTGGAAGAAAAATAATAACATTTGAGTTTTGATCCTCACGGGGTGTTGTTAAAACCTTCCCAAACAGGTTCGCTGTTAGAATGCTACTTATTCTTGAATGATGGACAAAAGCCTTTGGCTCTTACAAGACTGTTGCTGGGCCATTCAAGAGCAGCAGCAGGGCCCACTCCCCACAGCTGCCACCCACTGAACGCACTGCCCTGCCCCTGCGCATGGGTCTCTGTTATGGCACTTTTCCCTGAAATCAAATGGTTGGCAACCACCCCATACAGGTTTTAAAGTATTTTTAGTAAATGTGTCTCTTAAATCTCTTATAATGGAATTCTTTTAAGCACTTCTATACTCTGACTCATTCCATCTTCTGCAAGGACTAAAAATCCAGTCACCATCTCTTCCCATTGGCAAGTCGTTACAGGAATAGATAATGGCTGTAATTATAGCTCTTTACAGCAATTTAATGCACACTTACTGACCTTTTTGCCAGAAAGTTAAATTATGGTTGCAAAATTGTTGCAAAATGTAGTAACGTCCTGTGTATTTAAGAATTCAAACTGAGATATAAAAATGTTATTGACCTCTGGCTGGCTCATCCTGTGGAGGTGCTGCTGCAGTGTATAGATGGGCCTCATTGTTCAATACCAGAATGTACAGGTGCCAACTGTGGAAAACAGCCCCAACAGGTGATGCATAACAGGTGTCACCTAAGGAGAGAGGGATTTAGAACATTAAACATTTCTTTAGTGGGAGCTCCACCGGGGCAGATTCCCCTTTGAGCAGCTATGAGATTAGACTTCCTTATTTATATCCTTTACTTTAACGTCCAGCAATTAGACACATGATTGATTGTGGATCTGTTGTATTATATACCAGCATGACTTTAATTTTTGATAATAAATGTCCGATTTAATAATAAAATGAAAATATCTTGATGGGTTTTCTTTAAGTTTTTATGTTTTTCAGCAAATTGTCAAGCCACCAGGGCATTTCTTCAAAATCTCAGACTGGCATCCGATGTCTCTTTCTTCTGATTCATTTTTTTTTTTTTATGCTGTCCTGATTTTGTAATCTGTTCCCCTTGCCACATTCAAAATATTACGATGCTATAGAAGCTCACATATTATTATGTGTTACGGTAGTTTGAAACTATTTTTATATGCCAAAACATATTTATAAATAGTGGTAACTTTATTATGAAGCATATGTGTAGATTCTTGTACAAACATAATTTTAACATTGCAATTGAAATGAAATATTATATGAAATATGGAAGAGTACATATTGAAATTGCAATATGTACTCTTCCATTTTATTTTTCATTTTTGTCTACCCCCTGTATACACATTGTTTTATGTCCTGGCAGTTCCAATGGTATTCTATTAAATCAGGCATATTGATCTATGTGTGACATTTATGCTTTTACAAATCTTCAATTTGCTTTGAAATGGCTCTTCACTTGCTTCATTCACTTTGTTGAATTTAAATATGGCAGAACCTTAGATGATTCATCAGTGTAACCAAACCATATCATGGAAGTTTGAGAAGTCAA
This sequence comes from Albula glossodonta, assembly GCA_019788955.1. Classification (NCBI taxonomy): domain Eukaryota; kingdom Metazoa; phylum Chordata; class Actinopteri; order Albuliformes; family Albulidae; genus Albula; species Albula glossodonta. Next base: position 6,883,321 of record JAFBMS010000020.1, on the reverse strand, counting down.
TTTACATAGTGAAATCAGGTTTCAAAAGAAAGGCCTTAAAACTCTTAACATCAAACAGCTGAAGCAGCTTTTCAAGTTTCAGTCTTCACCTTCAGTCTCGCACTGGTCTTTCTTTCTGCAAGTCTTTAAAGCTATTTGTTTGCCATATCTTTCACAGTTTAATTTATGCATTAATTAAACATACACATTATTTGTGGAAAAGTTGCATGATTGTTTGAAATATCTTTTCTATAGCCTGACCATAACATCAGTTTTAATAGGTATTTGGCCACATTGGTCTTTGCATTTGCTCCAGCAATGTTGGACGTCTTATGTTATGCATATGTAGTCAACCAAAAATCTGTATAGTGTTGGACAAGTAAATCCTGTGAATAAAAGCCTCAATTGGTATTATCATGTACTGAAGCCTTCAAAAGGAAGCCATGATACCAGCATGTGGTTAAGGAGACATTTATTATTTTACTCCAGCTACTTCTCAGCAGAGCAGGAGTTTATGATTAACTTCTGAAATTTTCTGCATCAAATGTATTTTTAGTTTGTGCTCTGACATGCATCAGGGATTTTGCTCAAAAATTATTCAACTTGAATACGTTTCATCCATTTACAGTAGCCCTGTTTGTTAATATTACTAGGGCATCTGGCTAACTCATAAGCTTGTCACCTAATTAACTCTTGTACTATATAAATTATATGCTTTTACAACACATCTTTAAAATGCATGACTGTAACACTCCCTCCATAGTAACATATAGCTAACAATCTAGGAAGTATGGGTTGTTAGAGTAAGGCTACTTGTTGCATGGTTTTAAAATGTGAAGTGTCTCTTAAGATTTTTTATGATGAGCAGAAACTCACAGATGTTATTTTATGTTTGTGCGTTTATCGACAGTTCAAGTGTTGTGGTGGGCTGGAGTACAAGGACTGGGAGGTGAACATGTATCACAACTGCTCCGCCCCAGGTCCACTGGCATGTGGCGTGCCTTACACCTGCTGTGTGAGCAAGGTACAGTAATTGGCATGCATTGTACCTACTGCCTGAACAAGATATTATAATGAGGGTAACTTACACTTGCAGCATGGACAGTGTACAGTAACCAGCACATGTTACAATTGCTTCAGGAGCAATAACTGGCATATTGTACACCTACTATTTTCACAGTAGTATCCAGGAGGGTTGCAGTTGGTGTTTTTCACCCCAATCAATAAGGTTTAGCAACAATTTTACATGTCAGCACCGTTGATCTTAAAGGAAAAATAAATTGCCTTTCAATGAACTGTGGTAATAAAAATGCAATTTCAGTGTTAATTAGATTCTTGCTTGTACAGGATTTGTTGTTTTTTGCCACCAGTTGTCTTTTTTTAGGAAACTGGTCATGTTCCCCTTTGTTAGAAGTACAAGATTTAAATGAGTCAGATGTTTTGATGCCAGACTGCTCATTTCGTCACTTACAAAACTGCCATTGCATGGTGTTTTTTCCACACTTTCCAATCTGTTCTCACTGGTTTGGGGGAAGGGTGTGTTCATTTGAGACTTAGAAGTGAGCTGTAGAAATTGTGTTGAACAAATCTGCATGGACTGCCCAGTGCTACAAACAGTTTAACATGTGTCTGATATGATTTATGTAGTTTATCTGTTTCTAGTTCTAGCTGCTTATTCACATTTATCATACTCAAAATGCTATACATAAATGTAATTTAGAATGTATTTTCATTTGTACTTCTCCAGAAGATTTTTTTTTTTTTTTGGATAAATCACGATTCCATATGATAATTCTCATCTGATCATCTAGAATATGCAAGTACATAACTGCATTACTAAAAATATAATGTTCAAATAACAGCATTGAAAAGAATAGCTTTTTGGGTGATGGTGAAATATAAACATGGATAAAAATAACAGCTGTGCAAACTATTAAAAGCCAGTACTGTCTTAACATTTGCTTTCTTTCACCGAGTATTCTAGTTGTTATGTCAGTATTTATGTCTCTGGGCTATAGAGATGGTAGCCTTTAGAAGATTATCAGCTAGCTTCTTGGGTTTTCTCTAACCACAGAACACAGGGAGGGGAAAATACATCAAGATGTTTTTTGATACAGTTTGGTTTCGTCTCAGTCTATACCATTTTTAAAGTTTCTTGTGTTCTACAAGTTGTGTAATTTTGAGCAACCAGGAAATTAACCCATAAACCAATAGATTAATATCCAAAACTACTTCAGATTTCCCAAAAGTGTCGGAATACTGAAAAGAATGTGTCACCTCCTCACCCTTTAACACCCCCCCCCCCCCTTTACCTGTTTTCCCAGGAGGCACCCTGCCCCTGCTGCATTAGATGTGGTAGTGGAAGTGTGGTGTCTAAATATTACTAGATAGATAGTGGCCACTCTATTGGTGGCTGGTAACTTTTCAGGATTGGTATTTTAAGGGCTTGAAGAAACTCTGAATTTATGCAGGCTCAATGGGCCAATACATGTAGAATCTTACTGATCCACAAAGGTGAAAATTTGTCTCAACCGCATCTGGACATACAGTATGGAGTACAGACCCAATCATTGGTTGACTGCACATGTCCAGTCGGAATAAAATACTCACTAAATTGCACAAAAATACTTTGTTGCTATTGAGGTTTATCTGTTCATTATAGGATCCATGAAACTGCATTCTCCCATCACTGAGGGGGAGGTGGTACAGCCAAGATTTACATAGTTACATTTCCTTCCGTCTATAATCGCTGATGCTTTAATAGGTAGTTGTTCTTGTAACAAACTGTTACAGATTCCTGTAAGTGACTTATGTTCCTCTGTAGTACTCACAGTTTACTTACGTGTGAAGTAGTCCACATGCTTCTCTAAATAGTTCAGTGGTGGTGCACTGCTACATTACCTCATCCTCTGAATGTTTATCTTATGCATGTCTGTATTGGTGTTATGGCCATTGAAAAAAATGTTTGAGAACATTTGCCTTACACTGGATATTCAGTAGATTTCATGAAAAGGCAATATATTGTTTTCTCGTTGACTTCATTTCTGAATAATTGTTTCATTATCTGGACTGTGGAATCGACAGGAGTGCTTTGTAACCCATTAGAATGTTAAAAGGAACAAGTTGTACTTTCCTCTTCATGCTAAACTGAGTCATTTTAGTAGTATTACCAAAATTTCAGTATTCTCCAACTCACTGCATATTAAACCCACAGAGAACTTAAAGACTGATCTGAAATGGAATAAGTATGCTGATTGAAGCTTTATTCAGTCAGCATACAGATATTTCAGTTATGAATTTCATTAGCTATTCATGCGACTTTAATTTGAGGTTTGACCTTAGGTTAAAGTTCTCTGGCATTAATGTAAATGTGTTAAATTAATAGAAATGTTCTTACACAAGTCTGTCTTCCCTGGATTGTTGCTTTTCCCCTTGTTATTGCTAAGTCATGGTCTGTTCAATGCAAGCATTCCATTACAAATGGGGAATGCAAGTCTTATTTATCTTTATCATAGAGAAAAAAGCAATTCATCATGGCAGCTGTGTGAAGTGGCAGCCATTTATTACATGTAGGGGTTCATGTGACAGATTAATGAAAAATCTGGAACATGAAGGAAAGTCTACAATTTAGTCTTTAGAACCCATTTGTTCTACACAAATAACAAATGGAGGGACCAGTTATATCTCAACCTCCTGTGGAAATGCAAGCGGCCATTCATTTATCAAACTAAGAATGTTCAGTCCTGTGGAAAACCAGAAGCATTAAATTCAGGCAGACATGCATCTGCTCTTTTTGTCCACATGTACTGTGGTCAAAAGTCCTTGATGGAGATATGAAAACGATTCCCCCCCAGTTAAAGCATTGAATCTTGTTTTCTGTATTGGAAAACTGCACATTGTATTTTTGTCATTGGTATTCAAAATGTGCAGAGTCCTTCAGCCCTATTAATATATGAAAATGCCCTGTTGATCCTTACCATCAATTTAATCATCTGTTGCCTCATTTCAGTTATCCTTGCTCTTGGTTTGGTAAGCCCTTGCGTGCTAGTCTTATTCCACTCCAGATTCTTACACCAATGATGAGGAATAATGCGCATTTACAGGTATGCTAATTGTTCATTATCACGTCAGTGTAAGTAAAAATGGCCCATTAAGTTAGTGACTCACAGTCAGATGTAATATTTGGTCAATATTCTCCCTAACAGAATGGAGCAAAGTTTGAATTTCCAGAGACTCTTAAGGGAACAACAGAGACATGATAAAGTGAAGGCCTTTATTGAGGAAAAAGTGTTGATGCTTGTAAAACTTGTGCACTGACTGTCTTGCCGGTTGGGCCTCTGCATTTTATATACTTGTTTATTTATGACTGCTTTTTTTTTAGCTCGCTTTTGTGTTATCTCTGAAGGGAGGAGTTGGTTGACTTAGCTAACCACAGTTAGTTTGTTGGTTAATCATTATTATTGATGGCACTGGGTGTTAGGATAGTTCTGAGCCCCTGGATCAGTTTTAAATTTCAGGAAATTATCTGAAATATAGAGGCCCAAGAGGTTATCGACCTCAATAACACCAACACATATCTTTTCTTTAATGAAGGCCTCCTCAATTGCTTCATCAAGCTTCTTGTGTTTTCAGTGGAACATCAGGAACCCAAACTTCATTAATTAGCCATTTTTGGTTACATTTTCATGATACTGCTCTGTTAGCTTACTTGTGTTTGCTTGCCATAAGTGTGGGAGTGAAACAAATGGTAGCGTTGCTGAGTTGATGTGACGTGTCAACATGCCCCCACATACATAACTGTCATGTAGAGCCACATTTTTGGACAGGCGAATGAGTAATGTCTGATAAATTAGTTAAGTGTTATCTATGTATATATTACCCATGAGTGGTAAATATAATTATTTACTTAATGATGTTGTTTAGTTGTTTATGTTTTTACTTTACATCCCTAAGACCACAAATCTTGACTAGAAATTTGCAAGATTATACTGCTACATTTTTCACTGTATTGGTGCATTTTCAATTAACAGTGCATCAATTACAGAAACCATTATGGTGTTTATTATTTGTGATCCCTTGTTTCCATGTGTAACTATAAATATCAATTTGCTGTTGCGATATTAGAGTTTATTTTGACTAGTATTTAAATTGTGTTGATAAATGGAGTTTAATTGTTAATGGAGTTCAGTGTTTTCTCTGTATGACTTTGCTGAGTATTTGTTTAACGGTTTTTCCATTAACGCCTTTATTTATTGTAACATGAACAAGAATGTAATGGCATAACCCTTTTGAAAAGTATTAATTTGCACAAATAGTTTTGAATACAATGATGAACGGTAATTGACTTTAAAAGTATAATGGCTGTTAGCCTAAACACCATCCCTGCAAACAGAAGGACTTTCAAGCAGATATTCTGGTTCCATCATCACAGAAAAATACTGTAACATATTTCCAATGTACCTCCATTAGTATCCATTGGGCTCATCAGAGCAGCACATCATTTTCACATATTATGCTTTGTATATCAAATCAGTGGAGTTTGAGTAATTCAGAAAATATTCTCAACCTAAGTCTCTCTGTTTTAGGCTCTAAAAATGTGTATGATGTCATTCAGAAGAGTTGAATATCCAATTCTAAATTATTTCTCTCTTCCTGTCAATACATTTAACATTCTATTGCCAGTTCGAGCTCATTAGTAATTAAGATTAGAACTGCATAATCAGCAATTGTTTCTTATTTCTATTCAGTAAAAGGGCACAACAGCTCACAAACATACTAACTGTGATTTCAAGACAGTCAATATAATGTATGGTTCTGCTGGAATTTTACAACAGGTGTTAAAGTAATATTTGTTCAACATATTCTTAAATCTTTATAAAGATTGTATAAAGTCATGTTCTTGTTCTCTGTAATGTATTTAATGGCAATATGTTTCCTTTTGCCTTATAGCCAAGTGAAGTGGCTAATACACTGTGTGGGTACCAGGTCCTGAAGAAAGAGGTAAGAGTCTTGTACCTCTATATAAAACATAAAAAAATAGAAATTTGCTGAAGAAATGTCTGACCAGCAAAACTGTTTGAGTGGATGTCTATCAAGGTAACTTGCCTTCTTCTTACTTCCTCACATGCGGTTCAGGGTGAACCTAAACAGTGCCTTTGTCTCTAATTGCATACTTGCGTACTAGTTTGTATGCATATCAAGTATGGAAGTTAACGGTCAAATGATCAAGTGGGTCAAGTATACAAGTACACAAGTACGCATAGAATTCACCAGAAGTTCTCTTTGCGTACTTGGGAGGACTGAAAAACATACATCTGAGTACACTATTCCTTCCCAGTGGTCATTGCGTTCTTAGAACTGACAGCGAAGAAGAATTTTAAAGTTTTTAAATAAAACTATACAACCAACCATCCACAAAAAAATATGTACTGAGTGACATTTTTTCTGCAAAAACATTGCTAGTTAGCGATCAGTCACAATTTCAATCACTGCTACCATTACTGGATGAGTTTCTCGTAAAGGTCAGAAGAGATATGATGTGTTAGTACAAGTATGTCTCAAATTAACTACTTTTTACCACTCTGTGTACTTGCACACTAAATTGTACACAATAGTTAGTGTACTTGGACGTATGTACGCAAGTATGCAATTTTAGACACAGCCAGTGTTTCCATTTCCCATGATATGACCTACTACAGCTCAAAAGACAATGCTTAGATCCTTTCCTCTGGTGAAGCAGCAGTGAGGGCCACTTTCCTGAGATGGTAAAGCTTTCCAGGAAATATATGTGGATTTATGCCACTAGAGATTCGTTTGTACCGTTATTCACCACTGAGGAGAATATTGCATTGCACTGCACCAGTAAAGACTAATACGTCCATGGTCTTGGCGAGAAACCTCAGTAGGTGGAAAGGGAACTGAGTCAGTTTCAAGCCTCTGATCGGCATATTATTTTTACTTTTTTATTTAATAACCAAATGACACAATGCTACTCATATTGGTGATAAATTCTTTTATTAATGGAAATGAATTACATTAATGGATCAATAGATTAATGGATTAATAAACTTTCAGCCCAACCTGATATGCAGCTAATGCTAGCAAACTGTCACTACTAAAATTATTTTGTCACAGTTCATTTCTGTAAAATCGTTTAATGTTACAGCTGTTTGTATGAGCAGTTTTCATATACGTTTGAAATAACTGTTTGAGAAGCCTCAAGATATTTTGATGCTCTGCTTTGAGCATTGCGTGGATATTTTAGAGCTCTTTGGGTGAGCAGCTTCAGGAGGGTTTTGGTGGAAGACTACATGGTTGTAGTTTACATTCCCAAGCAAGTGGTGTACTGAACCTTCTCAACAGAGTGACAGTCTGTTTCCTTTACTTGAATTGATGAATACTTTGTGTGCACAATGCTTTTCTCTTGCTGCAGATGAGAAAAGGTGACAGCTCAGTGCAGTGCAACATAATTATTGCACTTATTGAACAGAGTATTGAATGAATTTTTTTAAAAGGGGCTGTTGTTACAGTCAGCTATGAACACTGAGATGTTGACATACAGGAGAGAGATGAGCAGTGATTTACAGTCCCCCACCTCTGTTACATCAATAGCTGGGTTGATGATGAATAGCTGGGTTTTCAGTTTTGCTCTGGCACACATTGTTCCAGTCAGATAAACAAATAAACAAAAAAAGCTGTAATATTTTTTTACTCAGAGGCCTGTAAAGCAGCATTTATATGTGTGTGGTTTTTAATATTTCACTGCATGATCAGCCTTCGCCTAGTGAAAACACATCTGGTTAACACTGCAGATCAAACTGGGTTCCCATACTGAGCAGTTTGGAAATACATCATTGATACACAATACCATTGCAATAGTTTGGACAAAAAAACTGCAAAGCAAGCAAAACTGTAAAATATTGCCTAGCTGGGAAAGTGTCAATTATTAAATTACGCACCACAACCCATATGCAAAGCTAAGGGGAATTATTTGCATGACATGCACAACTGCAGCAGCAGATTGTTAACTTTTTAAGAAGTGCTTGAATTTAACTTCTTTTTCTGATTAACATAACCCAGTGGGCTGTTAATGTTCCACTTAAACAGTAATAACATAAAATGCAAGTCTGCTCAGATTGAGAATGTAAAAATAGAGGTAGGCTGATTTTTATAGAAAAGAATAGCTCAAGCATGGCTACATTCTGTTTTGGTACAACATTTTTTTTTTTCCCCACTCATATCCAGAGTCATTGACAGAAGCACATCTGTGCTAAGCTGAATCAGGGCTATTTGGGAATGCACAATGCTTTCATTTAAAAAGGTTTATGCAGATATGGTATAACGTGATTTGTTAATAATGATTTATAACTAGACTTTCCGATGATAAAAATTACAATGATCTTCAAAAACACCTAAAACCACAACACATCACTAAAATATCTTTTTTTGTTGTTTATTTGTAAATAAGTTACTCCTGACTGTAGGCCCTTGTTATTGACAGCGCCTGGACTTGCAGCATGATATCCATGTGAGAGGATGCACGGATGCTGTCTTCATCTGGTTCATGGACAATTATAAAATTATGGCTGGACTGCTGCTTGGTATTTTACTCCCGCAGGTAGGGGCTAAACCCCCGATTACCTCTTTCTCACAACACTCGCTGTCATCTGACTTGTGTCATTCAGGCAATGTGGGGTGCTGGCATACACTCTGTTAGAAAGAGTTAGAAGAACTGCCAAAAATCTGCATAGTATTTCATGTGTGGAAGATTATTTGTTAAATTTTTCATAATTTCAATCCAAATGTATGATTCCAGTGCAGTAAAGTCCCTTGCCTGGACTGTAAGTGTGACAATTTTTTGTGTATTCTGACATTAAATAACCTTCAGATTTTATGAAATGAACATATCGGGAATATTGGGTAAAATAAAAAAATTGTAAGACATTTAATATAGGGGGGCATAATAGGTCTCCCCCCTGTGTGTCATGGTAATGGAAGTCTTTTGTGCTTGCAGTTCTTCGGTGTGATCATTAGCTGGCTCTACATCACTCGAGTGGAGGATGCCATCAGCGAGTTCGGACACTACCAGGACGGCCTTCTCACTGATGGCCCTCAGAAAAAACAACAGACCAAGCTGGGGGCTTGTTGTCGGTGTCTACCTGAAATTGACTGACATTCATCCCTTAAAAATGTATACAGTGAGGAGGACATGCACCCCTGCCTTTAATTACATTGGTGTTCATTTGTAATCCTTCGCTCTGGGCCTTCCCTTTTCATATACCTTATTTTGTGTCCATATGGAACTGAAAGTGAGATTAATTTGTTTTTAACTTTTCATTTACTTATAAAGAAAGCTACTAAAAAATCCAACTTCCTGTATATTACTGATCTGTTTTAGTTTAATGTAATAACACTTTAAAGTGGGACTTTGTTCATATTGTTTGATCATACCAAAAGCCACCAGTTTATTTGCTCCTACCAAAAGCTAATCAGTGTGTGCTGCAGGCTATCGAGTTAATAGTTTTGTTTTTTTTTTAAAGTACTGGTCTGAAGGAAAATAATTAGCATTCAGCACTGCAGTTGGAAATCATTTTGAAAAGACTGTGCATAAGGGCAGCACATTTCCAGAACAGTAAATGCCTTTTAAAATCATAAACAACACTGCCTCAAAGTAAACACATATTCATGAACAGAATACAAAACGCATTCGCAAATGTTTTCATGTTTTTATTGGTTTACTTTGAATTACTTTAAGCTGTATGAATTGGTGGTTGTTGTTGTTTTTTTTTTTTTTTTTTTTTTGATGGTGGTAGGGTGTATTTGTACATTGTAATAAGTTCTCAATATACAAATGTTTTTTGAAACCCAGCTGTCCTCCATTTCTCAAATTTGTGGCAGCAAGAAATTAAAAGCTTAAACAAACTTAAAAACCAGCATTACATTCTGTTATGTTTGATCAGGAGTTCCTTAAATAGAAATTGACAGTGAAATGTCATGAGTTCTGATTTATGTATGAGGTTGGAGAGGCGTTCCAAACTCGTAGTAATTAGAAATACTAATTTCATTTTTTTTGTATGTGGTGTCATTAAGCAGAGCACCAGAAGATACTGTTTGTAAAACTCACCAATAAAGAACTCCTCCATTATGGATTTTGAAGCTGAAGAGATACAGTACATTATCTTGCCTTTACTGTGCTAGAAATTGTGAAAGAGATTTTGTTTCTTTTTTATTTATACAAATGTTTGAAAGGGAAAGTAGGTGAAATTATGTCTTTGTGTTGTGCACCTGTATTGGAGGAAGCTTCTCTCCAGGATTTTGTACAGTGAGGTTTACCTGTTCCTCACCTGTCAGTGAGTAAGGCCTATAATTAAGTAAAATAAGTATTGCTTTCCCTGGTGGTATTATACCCACTTCTCCACTCATGCGAGTCTGTGAACAGCTGGCCATTTACATGTAATTGTGTTTCTTTGTGATGCAGAGCCCTGTGTCAGTCACCAACCACTATTAGGCTTTATCAACACTCCTCATGAACATAGGTACCTAATTTATTACTGCTTATTTTAACATTAAAATCCTTGACACCAAATTACAGATTTAAATAGTGTGTAGGCTAAAACTGGTATTTCAGAAGTGCTGTCAACATTTTCTGTTAATTTGGGTTAAAGGAAATGTGCATCTCCATTTTTCTGATGTTACATGACAAAAGTTTTACTGGTGCAAAAGGCTAATGGTCTTTCACATTATTTCACATTATTTCACTTCTAATTCAGTAGCATTTCATTGATTAGACTGTTTCAGTGTGTGACTTCAAAGCCATTTCAGAGTAACTGAAAACCGATTCTTTTATACAGTTGTAACACAAATTAAGGTGCTATTTGTAATATATAAAATTTGATTTGAAGTTGTGTGATGGACATTTTAAGATTTTTATCATGTATATTATCTTTAAGTCAGAAATACAGGTGATATTTTTGTGTTGACTATGCCTGGATGTTAAGAATAATTTTTTTTTGGCTGTGTGTTTAGTTTTCCCTGTTGCAGGTTTTTGAGTTGCTGGACCATCTGAGAATGACAGAACCATTTTCATATGGTCATGGTCACATTTTACTCATTTTACATCACAGGCAAAAATGCACACATGTAGTACAACCTCAGAGATACACACATTCATAACTATATATCCATAAAGCAGCAACAAAATATAACAAATTAAATGTTTTCATCATGTTATGAATCATATGCACAGGCCACACTGTTAATATCTGGGGTAGTTCTTGTGGTGTCATAAAAGTGTGTTTCTAGCACTATCAATGAATAAAGGCAAACTTGAATCATGTTTTACTGTATGTGAGTATGTTCAGTTTATTTCATTCCATTATATATCTCCTTACTTGGATGAAAACTTCTTTTCAATCAACCCCGAAATGCATGAATCAATATCAATGAAAAAATGTGATTAATGTTGGCCTTTTTTGCATCAGTGGTAATAAAGAGAAAGAAATTAGGGTTCTGAAATGTATTAATACACAACTTTCTCTTTAGTTGTTTAACTGTTTATCTGGCTGGCTAGTTGTTAACCTCATGAAAGGGATTTGTACACTGATGCAGATTTAATACCTACCCCTGCATACTCTATTTTGGTTACCTTTCAGTCCTCATTCCCTTCCACTCGTATCCTTTTTACCAACTGTGGATATTACCTATTTATGAATGTATTCTGCTTGTGCTCAGAATTTGTATATTAGTTCCTGTTAGCATTGTTAACTTTACAAATTGCTTTGGATAAAAACCGGACAAATGTAAGGTACCGAATGTTTGACCTAGCTAGTTTGGTTTACTTACTGTCTTGTTTTTCTAAGTTCCGTTCTTAAGTAGTGGTGCTAAGACACCGTATATAATTTTCATTCTGTTTTACGCATTTCAATCACTTGAGTGCGTGAAATTGAGATGGTGTATTCAGAATGCTACCTCTGGGTTTGTACTGTTTTATATGACTGGCTATTCATTATCTGAAGTTCTACTTTGTATGTCATATGAATAATGTATGACATTTTGTAATATGTATAATTGTTTGCTATTGTCGTAGGTGTAATACGATGTAGTATATATACAATATTCATACACTTAATATATTGTAGGTGTCATCATACTACTTTGTTAATGTTTTTGTTCAATGAATGCTCCTCCCATGCCTTACATGTGTTTGTGGGTTGATTCAATATCAAAGAGAAATGTACAGCGTGGTCCCTCAGAATGCACAGCTCATGTGCTGTACTGGGTCAGAACACAGCTCATGTGCTGTCCTGGGTGAGAACACAGCTCATGTGCTATACTGGGTCAGAACACACCTCATGTGCTGTACTGGGTCAGAACACAGCTCATGTGCTGTCCTGGGTCAGAACACAGCTCATGTGCTGTACTGGGTTGAACACAGCTCATGTGTTGTACTGGGTCAGAACACAGCTCATGTACTGTTCTGGGTAGAACACAGCTCATGTGCTGTCCTGGGTCAGAACACAGCTCATGTGCTGTCCTGGGTCAGAACACAGCACATGTGCTGTCCTGGGTCAGAACACAGCTCATGTGCTGTCCTGGGTCAGAACACAGCTCATGTGCTGTACTGGGTAGAACACAGCTCATGTGCTGTACTGGGTTGAACACAGCTCATGTGCTGTACTGGGTTGAACACAGCTCATGTGCTGTACTGGGTAGAACACAGCTCATGTGCTGTACTGGGTAGAACACAGCTCATGTGCTGTTCTGGGTCAGAACACAGCTCATGTGCTGTTCTGGGTAGAACACAGCTCATGTGTTGTACTGGGTCAGAACACAGCTCATGTGCTGTACTGGGTCAGAACACAGCTCATGTGCTGTTCTGGGTTGAACACAGCTCATGTGCTGTACTGGGTCAGAACACAGCTCATGTGCTGTCCTGGGTCAGAACACAGCACATGTGCTGTTCTGGGTAGAACACAGCTCATGTGCTGTACTGGGTCAGAACACAGCTCATGCACTGTACTGGCAATCACAGTTGCCTTGCAGGATGCCGAGATTAGATTCTCATTTTCACAGTATATCTGTTGGTGGTATCGCTAAATCACATGAGTACTTGAGGATCAAGCAACTTGTCTGCCTCACATCCCACTGTTTACAGTTTGTATGGTGATACTTTGATTATTGTTCTCTCCTGCATTGACAATAGGTGTGAGATTCAATCTCACTGATCATGATTTCACTCTGTTGTTGATTAGTCAGGTGAACAGTATAATCATTGAGGTTTAAATAACTCTCTGATGTAGTTATTTAGTACTTTTATTTAGCCAGGTATATTAACCGAGAACATGATTACTGAGTTAAAAAGTATAAAGTAATGCCAGCATGGCTTCAAACATCAAATGCCATAAAAACTCTGTTTTAAAATGTAAGCAATTTCAAAAATTCATTGGGGTAGATGTATACTTGGTGCCTGGTTAGGGTGCCAAGTGTATGTGGATGTCAGTGGGGGCTGGAGAGGTAGAAACAGGGGAAGAGCATTTGTTATATTTGTTATTATTTTAACCTGTTGACAACTGTATTAACTACCATATCAATATGGCCAGCAAAAATTCTGCAGTTTAAATGCTCATGAAATTTAAAAGCTGTGTGTGCCCAACTTCATTGTGCATTGCACCCAACGCTGATGCAATATTTCCTCTAAGGTTATTCTTTGTGTTAATTAAAATCAATTGAACTAAATGTAGTTCTATTTATATTTTATAGCACAAAGAAGCACAGTTAAAAGAAAGCCTTGGCTTTAGATTGTCCATGAATTATTCAGATAATTGCCATTCTGGTTAAACAATTTCATTTTATAGCTGTCATGGTAAGACACAAGCTTAAGACAATCTGTGCTTTTTCATCAGCATTTAAATGTCAGGATCTTTTAGATCAGATGAATACATCAGATCTAAAAACACATCTGGTGTTGTTTTAAGAATTATTTGTTTATTATTAATCAAGTATAAATGGGAACCATTTGAAAGTAATAATTTAAAGGGTTTATTCCTTCACTGTTTCCACAGGTTAGTCTTTATAAATATAGGAATTCCCCTGGGAATGATCACTTAACTTGAATATTTTTTGAATGTGATACCATTTTGCTACAATTCTCACTGCCCTGTACTCATTTTGGTGCTGCTGTGACGTGTATTTAATTCCTTAAACCACATTAGTTTTGATCATTGCTCTGGTTAATAGTGCATGCTTAACTCATCCATGATTCTGAATTCTATAAAGCAGTAATGGGTTTGTAGCCCAAAGCTACCCACCACATTTGCTGTGTAAAAGTCTTTCCAACCATGGTATCAAATGGAGAATACTTGCACATTAATGGTTGGTGATAATGAGGTAATAACGTCATGGTATTTGAAAAGCTTAGACTTTCTGCTGCTTAATGAAAATAGAGTACATCAAGTTGGAGCAAACCCAGCAGCAGCTATTATTATGTAATGTATATGGAGATTAACAGTCACATTCATACCTCTGAATTTCATAACATAAGTGATAGTCTTATTCCTGTAAAGCTGCCTTAGCACTGTTTGTGAGGGCAATGTCTTTGTATTTACGTGAAGAATGAAAAACATGGCTAACTCATAACTCTGAACTGTCATTTCATGTTAGAAACACTTAAGCTCTATCACAATCTTTCAACTGGGGAAATGAGCTGAAGTGTTACCAACTTAAGTGCTGCTTGCAGCCATGTTCATTCTCTGGAACCCTTGTACAGACACCATTGCCCTTTAGTTCAAAGTAGTTCTGAAGTATTAGAGTAATGGAAGTAATCTGTTCTACTCTCAGAAATTAGCTGTCAGACATAGGCATAAAGCAGTTAACATCCAGACGGCTTGACTGTTATTTTTCATTCTTGTGTCCAAAGGCCACCCTGACATTCAACACATTTGTATTTCTTTGCCCAAATAAAAAGGTAAACCATAGACCTCAATAGGGCATTTCATGTGAAAGGTGTTTATATCCAGGGCAAAGTATTCAGCCATATAGAGTATGTAACAAGGAGAAACAGTCAAATGTATAATATTAAATAATCATTCAAATAATGTTAATCAATATGGTGAGTTTGTTTCATGTACCTTATTTGCTGGCTTAAATTTCAGCCAAATATCAGATGCTTTTGATACGTATTATGCAGTTTTGATTAAGAATAATATAATTGATTCTGTCCTTTCATGTTGACCAAAAGAATAGGAGTTATACTGCCCTCTAGATTGATTATGTTCTTGTCACCAAGCCTTCAAATTCTATATCAGAGTTCACACTCTGTAGAGGTAGATAAGTATTGCTATTGTATTTCAATTATTAATTGCACATGTAGCAGATAAGTTATGCAGACATTTTTGTGTTAAGCCATTGTATGTGTACCAAATCAGTTGATTTGATGTAAAGTCATAAGCTGGTACTGACTGGGACCGTGCTAGTATTTACTAATACTACTACTGATCAACCTCAGCTGCGCAATGTCACGTCACTTTAGTCCAACAACATCCTACAGCAGTTGTATAGGATTGCATATCATCACCAGAAATTATGTCAAAATGAATTTTGACCAGACCCTCTGCCAGAGTCATATGTGATGAAAATCCATGACAGTTGTAACATTCACGTGTTGGTGCTTAGCGAAGGCTGCTGGGTGGGTCACCCCTCTGAGACCTTGTTTCACTCCTTGTTTTCAGTGGTCCTCAGTCTGATTGAATCCCGACTGTGGCACTGCTGGTTGTTGGCTGTATTGCTTAAGTGTTGTGCATAATTTGTTGTCAGTAGGTCCGTCCAAGTCTGCACCAGCAGTCTGCCTTCATTAGCTGCACATGAAGTTTACTGATGCAATAACTGTGTTGCTCAGTTGGTGGACTGTAAAGTGACAAGAAGTAACCAGTGGCAGGACACAATTCAGAAGAGAGAGTCTGTTTGCCTGAACCAACAGCATTAATGAAGCAGGCATACAAATACAATTGAACATTCCAATGAGAACAAGAAAAAAAATTATAGTCCATAGGTAAATTTTACCTGCTTTTTATTACCTGTTGATAAAATATGCATTCATTATCAATATGTAAAAATTCCTTCACTTAGGCAAACATTTTGATCTTGCAGGGGTGATGTCAGACCACTGGGGAGAGTAAATTATAAATACTTGCGCATTCCCAGTGAGGGATCCATGGAGCTAACATCCTCCCTAGCGCCTCTATAATCTCTAATTAGTTGATTCTTTCTTCTTGCTGTGGGGCTTCATTTCCTGCCACAGGCCCACTGTTCCTCTTCCCTAATGAGCCCTCCGCTCTAGGTATCCTAATGAACTTCCCGCTCCAGGTACCCTAACAAGCCCTTCACTCCAGATATCCTAATGAACCTCCTGCGTCAGGTACCCTAACGAGCCCTGCACTCCAGGTATCAGGATGCAGGTATTAGCCCCTTGTGAACATAGCTTTCCTTTCCCGCTAGCTCAGTGCTGGGGGGTCTCTTTCATATTCACATACACAGTGTGACTCACAGGCCTGTGCTGGTGGTCTTAGGTTGAAAGTTATTAGCCCAAAGGGGCCCTCTTTGCATAAAGCAGTCAGCATAATTGAATATTTTCAGTCCTGCTTTCTTTCCTTCCTTTAGAGGTTTGGACATATGTTTCCTTCTGATGGAACTCTGACTGTACTCTAGACTCCTACTGTTCAGGCTGGCATATTAAGATACTGGAGGTGAGCTTTCAGACTGGAATCATGAATGAGCATTCCTTTAAGATATAGAGCCATTGTAACCATTGTCCAGAAGGGCATGGCAGCCTTAGAGCATTGATTGTGGATCCAGTTTTCTTTCGATTACTTATGGAAACTAGTTACCTTTATCTAACTAGTTACCTTACTAGTTAGATTTAGTTGTGAATTCCAGTCACCTTTAATTACCCCTGAGATCCAATTCACCTTTCATTACTTTTTAAATCTAGTTATGCTTTATTACCTTCAAGAACTGTTTTTGGCACACTGTTTTCAGCCTTGCCACCTCCTGCTTGGAAGACATAAACATATGTTGAAATATTGTTTCCTATTTATTCATAATTAAAGGGGCATAGTCACAGATTTCAAAATATATTACATGACAAATTCAGTCCCAAATTTGGACGGGGTGGGGTGCACACAAGGGTGCTAATACAGAATAGTGAATGCCTTTAGTGAATACACCCTAATAAAAGCCACATCACATTTATTGGATTTAATGTCACTGTCTAAAGTACAGTTGATTTATCTAATTTGTGGTCTGTAATGTTTAGTCTTCAGTGTAACATGAAAAAGAAACACAGAATTAATGCCCAGAGTAAGACACCCTCTGTGGGAAAGGCCATCCAGCATGTATGCAGTACTGAAACATTACATTAAAACTCACATTTAAAACTCACATTCATTGTATTTCTCCCACAGGCTGGTCTGTGAGCCTCACAGGTGATGTCATAATGCCATAAAATGTTTCCCATATTGATGATAGACAGTCATACACTCAATGTGGTGAGCCTGTGATGGATTCATATTATTTTACACATGCTAAGTCTGAAGTGGCACAAGACAAAAACCATTTGGAAGAGTACATATTAATGAATGAGGGATTCACACTGACCCTGAGGTACATATACTAAATGATAGCCATGTGATGCCTGTGTTCTTGGGAAGTCTGATGTTGTGTTTTTCTGTCACAGAAATGAGGTTTGCTGAAACTCAACTAATTTCTGATAACAGCATGAAAGATTATCTGTTGGACATCTGACATGTTTGTGCTATCATCTATTAACTAATGAGACATAAAGTACATCTGGAAATTCTGCAGTTTTAAAAAAGTATTTTTTTTTTTATTTAATTTATTTAATGCCACAATATTTATCCTGGTAGGTATGTGTTCTGTTCAGCTTGTAATGAGACACAAGAGGAAATATTCTCATGACCTGTGGCCGAGCTGGTTTGCATATGTTGACAAATTAATATTACATACATATTTATACTTGTACATGTGAATATACATACCTTTATAACTGGGTTCACAGCTTTCACATAATTTCAGAGTGTGTGCAGTCTGAAATTGTTTTTACTGCACTCTCTGAATGGAAAAAATATTTGATAGAGAGAGGTGGCTGTGATATTATTAGGTCAATAAATCCAATCAACAGGGATTCCTAACAGGCAAACAATGGGCAATGGATTGGCAGTCCATTCATAAATAAATGAGCGTGATGGAATCTCTAAGGCAGACTGTGAAAGGTCGCAATGTCTGAAAGCTGTATTGAACGTCTTGTAGCGGGCTTACTCTTCAGAGAACATACTCGTCTCCCTGGAAACCACAGATGAAAAGTACCATATCCTTAATCCACCAAATTCATCTGAAGGATCCCTTAAAGAATACTTGAAGGGCATTGAGACAATGGTTTTGGAAAAGGATTAAGATTGAATTGTGTTGTTGGAGATACAGCTCCAGGTAAAAATACTTGGATAGAACATGAGCAAACTGGAGAAATAAAGCATGATAGATTTTTGATCAGCCAATGTGATGGTAGGGCTAGCCCACAGAGGCATTATAGAGGCTCAGTCTTCACCAGCCAAATCTAATCCCACTCTAGTCATTCTTGTCCAATACAGGAAATGGTTTATTTTATTTGATGCACTCACAGTCCTGTCTTTGTTTATGTATTGCATGTAACTTCATTTCATACAACATCAGTTTCAAAGCATGTTAACAGTAAATCTCCTCTGATCAATCAGACCAACCAAAGTCCTCTTTCCAATCTCAAAGCATGAATTCTTATAGAAATGCATTAAATTTAAAAGATATTTTTGCTTCTTCTGTGTTGTGATGTCAATGGAAGACTTCACATTGTATTAGTTCTCCCACACCTCTTGAACCACAACTCTTGAAATGTACTGAATATGAAATCCTTTGGTTATTGGATATTTAAAGCAGCTGACACACCCAGGCAAAGATGAATTATAGCTTTCTCTGATCTTTATGCATTCAGGGAGATGAAGGAGACTGTGCCCTGAAATGAAGGGCTAAAGAGGTTTGGGTGCTTGTGCATAATAGCAGATTCTAGATTCCTTGTCTCATCCATAATCACAACCTTGACATACACAGTCATTAACAACACCCAACTGCCTCGGCATCTGTGACAGCATGTGCATGACCTGATGGAGAATGTAGTCTGCCCCATGTGACAGCAGCATGTGGCCACTCATTACAAGGAAGTGAAAGAGTGTTTTCCCCCTGCAGAGGGCTGGGGAGAGATGGGGAAGAGACCATGGAGTCATTATACTGATTGATTTCTTTTTGTGAAAGTTCAGCACTATTAATAACCCTCCACATGCTGGCTGTCTGCAAGGTTGTTTAAGAGCATGGCTCAGAAATTAAACTTAATCAGCTGCTGTTCCAGGGGTCAATGTCTGAGAAACACTCAGAACTCAATCATCATGCGATTTCAGAGTTTAATGAGGATGTAATAACCTACACGTCCCTTTGCCCAAGACTGTGTCTTTGCTGACTGTGATCAGGCAGCACTACAGAACAGCATAAGTGGCTTTCTCAGTTGGAAGGCCACTGATTTGAGAACTGATTGATATGTGACTCTTTCCTCGCACTGTCAGCCCTTGTGACTATTTTGGTTGTCCTGGCAACAAAGCATCCCCTGCAGTACAATGGTTGATGTGTTATAAGAGAAACAAGAGCCACCTTTCCTCTGTAACCATTGGATTTCCTGTGTAACCACTGTTATTATTATTATTATTATTATTATTATTATTATTATTATTATTATTATTATTATTATTATTATTATTAAGGCCATTTGTTTGTGATTGCACCCTAAGAGATGAATTTACACCAAACTTCACATGCTGAAGTCTGAGGTCCTGTTGATGTCATTTCTCGAGTTTTGTGATAATTGGACAGTGTGTTCAGTAATTACAATTCATACAGTTCATTATAACAATTGAAGCCATACCGACAAAACCCATTGGCTTACTGCATCTATTTACTTAAATGTGAAAGCTTTTCTTATGTTTCAAGGTAATTAAACTGTGTAAGAGGAGATAGATTTTTCCTTAAATTCGGAGTGGAGGAAATCTAATGGTGCATTAGATGCTCTCTTTTTAAATGCATACACAGCCACTTTGAATCTATCTGTACAATACTCTTACTTTACTGATACATTCCGCCAGGAACTTTGCAATCACAGGAGCAGTTATATAGATGGATACACAGTCATACAAACTTACAGATAATTTTATTGTAATTATTGTAGGTCCTCTCTTTATTTAGCTATGTGTTTACAAAGCAAGAAAGCATGATTTCTATGATTTGTGTTTGCCATTAGGTGATATTTCAGTTGTCAAGATGTAGGTTTTTAGAAGAGGCTGTCATCTCAACAAATAGAAGTCCTAAATTGTCCATTAAATTCATAGTTTTTATGTTCATCCTGTTAACCTTTTCAATGAGCTACTCAAGTAACAAACAGGTGCACAACAATGTCATACAGTGATATCCATTTTGTAAATATTATCCAGTAGTACAAAGCATTGGTGAGGTCAGCAGTATTTTCAGTGATGTGTGAAAGAAAAAAATATTGGGTCTATACTGCCCTCACCTGGTGATACATCAGTGTTACACGTGAACATTTATTGTTGTCGTTGGGGGAGATTGCTTAAACACTGCTCACTTGATTTTGACTAAAGCATAAAGAGTCTGACCATTGAGATCTGAAATTGACAAATTTACACTGATTGGCCCTGGGCTCAGCTGACAACTTTGAACTTCTCCCTCTGCATTTCAGCTACTGTCATACAAGCATCTCCAAAAAGCTGCCCATAACATTTTCGCAAAATTTTTTCCCTTATGGTTAGTCAGATGCAACTTTCCAGACACCACTGTATGATTTTGATTAGACTTGGGTTACGAAGTTGCCCTGATTAGCTTAAGATGGGTGCTGTGTCCTTCAAGAGGAATAATGTTTGCTTGCTGTTATACATCTGTTTATTATTGAAGTGCATTCTTTACATAGGTGATTTGAATATGTATATGGAAAAAACTCACCACTCATGACTGTGTTAATGAACATAATACACAATAAACACTACAGTGATTACACTGTTACTATAAATGCAACAAATGGCACTGAAGTGATGAAGTTCAGTGACTTAGAGACATTGAACATGACATTATTGCAAAACAGAAGAAGCTCTGGTCCACAGATTGTGAATTCATGTATATTCTACTTTTGTGCCTTTATAAATCACTGCAGAACCTCGCTAGTGTGAAATATAGATGTATACTGCCACCCAGTGGAGTTTTATGAATTGTAGTGAGCCTGGATGTCTCTGTTGATTTTTTTTCAATGCATGATTTTTTATTAGTTTTACATATAATTTATGTAATGTTCATCATATTTTTTTACCATGTAACAATTACAAAAATGTATTTATTTTCAGCTCTTCAGAGATTTTGCATTAACTTTAAAGATGCTCTCACATCATATTGTGAGACTATATTGCAGGATTTGGGTAAATCTTCAACATAATCAACACAATAAGATATAATGACATTTTAAAATGAATCAAATCACTGTGCATACCAGTTTACTAAGATTAATTTAAAATAAATACAATAACACTGATATTCACTTAATATTATTTATTCTGGATTTTAACTTTGCTTGTGTTCATGTGTATGATGAGACCATGTTCTGTTAATTGAATAATTAAAATCTTCTTATGAATGTGAAAGATGCATCAGTTATTGTTGGTCCACAATGAGCTGAACTCTAGTAAATCTCACTGAAATCCAATAAGGAAATTTCTCCCCATTAGTAAATTACATTCTAACATTTTCTTCATTCTCCTAGAAGCATTCCTTTAAATAACTGGGGTGCAATGTCACTCTGAGGCCAAACCACACCCCTTCTTCTGCCCTGCTCCCACCCACAGCTCCTGTAGGAGGCTATGGATTGGTGGTATGACATATGCTAGGCCCCACCCTCTAACATAACCTCAGAGAATGCCCCTCCCCTCCTTCCAGTGCTGTGTGTGTGTGCTTGCACCGTTCCACAGAGCGACATCACTTCCACCACCTGCATCTGCAGAGGGTGGTATGTGTGTGTAAGCTGCTGTCCCAAACGCCAACAGTGTGCAGGCCCCAGACCCAGCACATTTGGAGATGAACTAATTTGAGAAAACAGCTGAGTCAAGCTTACTGAAGCCATTCTGATCACTGCAATAATAAGGTAAGACTGATGATGTTTTACATTGCTTCAGCATTAAAGGATTTCCAGGGTTGAAAGACAAACAGTGGAGAGCCTTACAGTTTGTTTGTCTTATAAAAGTTAATTTCTCTTGTCTATTAATCTACCACAAACACCTGAAGAAAGATTTGAAACAATTTCTAAATGCGTATGTATGAAAATTCTCATCTAAGTGGAATGACAGAAGGCAGAGCAGGAAATTAGAGTCATATGATACCCCAGCATTGAATCAGACCAGCAGGAAAGAGCGAAGCATGTTGGGTCAGGCAGTCCTCCACCAAAGATGTTTGTCATGGATGTTAATAGAAGATTCAATCAGTCCACTTTAAACTCAGGAATGTTAAGCCTTTTTTCTAAGCAGGCCTTAGTGAAGCATGTGACAAAATGCCCTTTTTGTTTCTTTGCTTCAATAACCTTTGATGACAAACTACATGCAAAGCATTATTTCTGTTTTTGTCACATTATTTCTGTGTAACACTAATAAAAGTCAACAGTGAAGAGGGCACTGGTGGAATGTGAACTATGAAATGTTCTGGATGCTAAGGATGTTCTATTACTGTATTTTATGTAATCTGTGTAGTAATTATTTAATCTATGGTAGTGCTGATGATACTCCCGTGCATTTCACCACATCAGATCTTTTTTTTTTAAGTAAATTTGCAGTTTGTGTCATTGACCCCAGTGCATCTGATGTGGCAAAATGCAGGTGAGTAGCATCAACAATGTCACAAATTAAATAATGATCAATTCAGTTTAGCCCACTGAGGGTCTGTAAAGGATTAAATACTATAATTTCAGGATGAAATGTGACATGATAGGTCAAAAGCTGCACAGAAGTGAAATAAAACAAAGCACAGCTCTGTAGGCCTGCAGCCCAGCCCTTATTGTTGCATGTGAATCAATGTGAGTCATTTTTGTTCTCTTGATGCAGCACAACTTCCTCCCTAAAGGGGGAGCCTCTGTAGCACATCAACAACCATCTTGTGACCAGGCAAGACGTAGCTGAACCCATGTACTCTCCTCAGAGTCTCCATCGCTGGGGAATCACCCACAGCGAGAGTATGGAGAGACTTGCATACAGTCAAGGTAAACTCCCACCACATTCCCTCTCCCACAAAACATGGGTTTTCCAGTAATTATACTGGGTCTGCGGGCATACTGCAGGCAACAACGTACAATGTTACAACATTTTTTAGTTTTCACATTGAGATGGAGAGCCAGAGGATCTGTCGGTGTATTCATAGTACAGTGACTTTAATGGAGCAGGCCTGCCTGGGTCTACAGAGTTGCAGTGGTATGAGAGAGATTTTTGTGAATAAGCAGTGCCATTATGATTTGCAGAGGAATTAACTCTAGTCAGCAATAATGTTCAGACTGACTGAGTCAATATGCTGCTATTGTTCAAACCTCAATCATGCTGGTAATTTGCAGTTTTTTCCTTATGTCTTGATTATAAGGGATAGCAGTTTTTTTTTTTTTGGCAAAAAGTTACATAGAAGTATGAATAACTTATTCAAACAACAGACCTCATTAAAGTTCAACTGCACTTAAATTTGCTGAATGCGTTTTGTCCCCTCACATAACTAATCAGTTTTGTGTCAGATAGCTGTCAGAAATCAGCTTGTTGATGATGATGATGATGATGATGATGATGATGATGATGATGATGATGATGATGATGATGATGATGATGATGATGATGATGATTACAAATAAGGTATTAAAACTTCTACTTATATTCCATTGCTATATCATTGAAACACGTGAGCTTATTATCGTGTTGGAATCATCATACATAGCGCAGTGCAGGCTGCATTTGTGGATGGTGGTAGTTCTCACGGCTGTCGGTAGATGGAACTGATGCGTAGGCACAAGATTCTGAAGGCAGGGGCATTACGTAGTGCTTTTGTGTCTTGTGAGCGAGTCTGACACCACCCCTTCGGGTGCAGAAAGGCTGAGCAAGGGAGCGTTCACTGTAAACAAATTTCCTTTTACATCAACGGCGGGGACGGACGAATCCGTCTTTTGCATGACAGCAGACGGAGAACTGGGGACAGCATGTAGCTAGGAGAAGTGGGGGTTGGATGTGTAACATTTAACTCCGAATAGCGCCGGCATTTGACCACTCATTGTGTATCAATGCTGTCTCTGGCAATTCCGCTGTGGTCGTTGTCAGGTTATATATTAGCTCCAGCTTTATGATATTTACATGCGCGATGGCGACACCCGCAGAACACGACCTCACATTTGCTGAAGCTGAAAGCAACAAAGAGAAAGACCAAGTCTTCGGTATCCTCAGGTTACAAGAAGAGAAATCGACTGAAAAATCTGCCACCGCCATGAAAGCGGGGGACGGGAGGTGGCAGGCGCCCATATTCGCACTCGCTAGGAAAGCATCGGAGACCTTTTCAGGAAGCATTCACGTTCTTCCCAAGGTAGCAGAACAGAAGTCATCCCCTTTTTCAGATGACTGGGGTGCAAAGGGTAAGTCTGGGTAACATTAAGGGGAATCTCGCTATCATGCGTTTTCATGTCCGCACGCTGCTAAATGGTCCATATCATTCTGCACAGATCAGAGTGCCTGGTAGAGTGATGTAATATTGTAACAAACGTAATTTGTATGTAAAAGGTGTACATTGTTTTCACAAGAGCCGCCTCATTCTGTGACAGAACGTTTGGTAACAAAGTGAATCACATGGCTTGTATAGCGGCCGGTTTTCTACGTTTCTGCGTCCCTACATTCATACTGATTATGTACTTTTCAATCTTGCATTGTGAAAAGTCTGTGGCTATACCACTGTTTTGACAGATGTCGGTTTGCTAAAAATTCATCAGTTAAACACGCCCATAATCTTCACCACGTGGTTTACATATAGTCCAATGGTCGTTGCGAACCGCACCCCGAAACCTTGGTAGCGTGATCTATAGACGATACTTGCCAACCAAATCTGGGGCCGTTACTATGGCCTGTGCAGAAAATGATACCTGGGAAAAGCGTCCTGATTGGATTCATTCGTGTGACCGAATGTGCTGCTCACTATGGCTGAAACTGATTCGTGGTAATTGTGTTGAATCAGACCACTCGAATCCGAATAGTAGTTTATTTGTTAGGTTACATTTTCGTAAGCCTGGACAGTTGACATCAGTCCACTGTTGCTTGTATTCCGCGTCAGAGATCTTAGCTATGGGAAAAACCTACCTACAGCGTCTACAGTGCTCATGTGATCAGCTAGTTAGATAACTGCAAGTAAAATGCGGAGATAACATCCATAGTTATTCTGATTACCCTCTAATTTGAAACCCCGGTAATGTTGTTAGCAATATGAGATATAGGCCCACCTTTTTATCAGGGTGGTAAAGTGTTACGGAGCTCAGTCATATTTTTCAGTTGGAGCGTGGTTCATGGCAAATTTCCTAAACCTGCTGTAGTATACCTTAGTCTGTTTGTCACATGTGCTCAGTTATTCAAAATGTACTATCCTCAAAATCTGCTAGACAATCATGTACATATAAATATTTGGCCATCTGTATCTTGAGAGCATGAAGGTAGAAACATGACTTAATTGGCCAGGATTAATATTGATCTATGATCAAGATAACAAGATTACTATTAGCTCATTAATACAGACACGTGTTTGTCAGCAAAGGAAATGCACTGATCCCAGTGATGAAAACATGGCCAGGTAAAAGCATAATGAGTAGGCCAAAATGCATTCAATTCAATGCAAAATGCATCAGCATCTTACTCAGGGTCATCAAGCTGCTTCTTCACTGTAACCCACATAATGTATACATGAAGTGTAACACCCTTTAAAAAGGAAGATGCACACAAGAGTTTAAATAGTAACAGTCAAAAACAATTAGACATCTTTTAAGATGCAAAGTCCTAGTGTGATTTGAGTTAGCATTAATATATTGAGCAAAATATGAAAGTTTATGAAAACCAGGTTATGTTTTGATGGCAACTTAATTTTTACCAGAATTTACTACATTAATCCAAGTCTTTGTTTGACTGAGTTGAGGCTACTTAAACAGAAAATATTATTAACATTTTAGTAATCTTAATTGCATATGGTTAATTTAACTACTGAGTTAGAATTTGCATTTATTTTGATATGATTCATTTATGTGCTGTGCTCATGGTGTTTCTCCAGTTCAAATATGTACTCTGTACAAAAAATAAAACATGTCAGAGATTGCGCATTCCTGTAACTCAGTGGGTATTTTCACCTCATGTTCTCCAGATGTGCATTCAGCTATGAAAATTCTATGTTGCTTTTTAAACAGCAGAGCTGAACTGAGTGAACCCAGATCAGGTCTGTCTGATCAGCCTGTGTGGGGAAAAGCTTGCACTGAAATCAAGAGGCTTTCACCTTGAAGCGATCTTGCAGTGATCCTGACAGACTATACCATCTTCCTAGGCAGAGTGCAGTCCACAGAACACAGGAAGCAGTGGTGGAAAATGCTGAATTGTTGTGTCCTCTTATATCATGGCAGTGTTTCTGTTGCAAATAGGTGGTGAAACAGTCTTAGTAAGAGAGAGGTTTTCATTCCATCTTTTGCTTGGCTCACTTATCTATCGATGTTACCAACTGGAAATACTGCCACAGATGCAGATGCTGCTGCCAAACCATTTTCTGTCATAAATGTAATATAATATGAGATCAGAAAAACTCTGCTAGATTGTGCTGCTCATGTTGGGCAGTATATTGTAAGTCAGCTATGCTTCCCTTTAACCTAGACAGGAAACTGCACTGTGCTAAAATATCACTGAAGCTAAAATGTTATTAATAACATTGCATCAAAGTTATATGCAAATGTATTGTGATGGTGAAAAGCATTACCATGGATATGTTTTTAAAATATACAAAGGTTAAAACAAGTGCAACTACCAGTCACTGATATATTACACAAACAATGTAACTCACATAATGTTCATGAATGTTCTGGTGATTGAATGTGTGTTATGAAATGAAAGAGGAACAGAGCATACAATGGTGCAGTCTTGTGATTAAAACTACAGATAGGTAGAGCAAGAGACAAGGTTTGGTGTTTACCTTTCCAAAAAACTGGTATGTATCACCAAACAGTTTGGTTAATCAGTAACCACTGGAAAGGCTTGAGATCAACTCAGCAAAAAATGTTTTCACTCACTCAGAAGCATGGGATATGCAAAGACATCAAGAAATGCAAAAACAGCAAATAGGGTGACCCGTATCGATCAAAGTGCCTGAAAGTGAGAGATCATGAACTTTATCCTTCAAGAGAGATTTTAATAACATATGTAGAAAAGTGAATAATGTCTGTGAAATGTTCACACTTGAATCACAAAGTCTTCTCGAAGGTCTTGGCACAGATATGCCTTTTCACACATCAGTCTATATAAAGAATTTTAATCGTTTATTTAAAGCTTTTTTGTTCAGGCAGATCCACTCATCTCTTCGCTTTGACTTGCTAGAATTGCTCAGAGCTGCATGTTCCTGGTGCATTATCAAGTGTACTGAGGTTTGTTTAACCACTAAGGTATTTTAAAAATCTGTGTAGTTTTATTGGTTGGAGTTGATCTTGGACAGGCGTGCTGTGGTTTATACTTCTAAAGGCTGTGTCCTGGCTGGGGGGAATAAGAGAAAAATTAAAGATATTTAGGGCCGAGCACCATAGATGCACAGACATCTATTGTTTTTGTAAGTTGTCTTCTTATTATTGTTATTTTTCCACCAGGGAAGTCAATGATTAGTGCTGGAACCATACTGTTGCTTTTTATGAGATTTGGCACACTCATTTGGGAGGCTTTGGATATCAACTGAGCCAAATTTCATGCACCCCCTACCTTCGGTCTAGCACCATCATCAGGCCAAAGTGGAACGTATGTTTATCTGCATAACGTTTGACCCCCTTGACCGATTTTCACTAAAGAGGTGTCTATGGATTCCAATGATATGAAGTCCAATGATACTTATGACGTCATTTTCTGTCATGAAAATTTTTCTGCCACTTTGAATTTTATCAGAAACTGTGTTTATGTATCTCCTCCCTCAATTTTGGGCCAATTTTCATCAAACTTGGCACAGATCACCATCACACCATTTCTCACGTTCATCTTTTATTTTTTTATTTTTTGTGGATATTCAAAACTGTTCACTGTATATTGTCTTCCGAATGTGGCGGTGAAGACACCAAAAAGGAAGTAATGCTGTATCTCACCAACACATCAAAGCATTCGAACCAATCTTTAGGTTGTCATCGTGACCACTTTTTGAGCTACTGGGAAAAAAAATTGATGCCGTTCCGTTACTAGGGGGCACTATAATTAAGAAAACACCATTTTTGCCTGTGGGTTTATTGGAAGTGGCTTAGAAACTACATTTTTTTTTTCCAGATTTGTATTCTGTTTGGGTTTGTAGACTTCCCTGATGCACACATTTTTTCATCTCGCCACACACTCGTCTGCCATTTTAATTGTCGAAAATGGCGATTTACCTGTATATCAATGGAATATGCACAAGCCATAGGTTCATCTCTGCTTGCAGGTATATTTTACTATTATTTTTCTAAACCACTGCAAATTTTGACTGTTAGATTCCTATAGGGCTCTGCTACTGGGACCAGGCTCTGCTAGTGGAGACTGGTCAGCAACCTCGCTGGGCAGTACTTAGTTGGGTGCAGCACTGCCCAAGGAAGGAGGGTTTTGGTTTCAGGGTGGCCTTCTTTCAAAAAAGCTATTGGCTGATTAGGTGTTTGCATTAGCTGTGCATGAAGTACACCCTCTGACACAATGCTTCTATAGCATACGGGCTTGCAAAACACATTTTGAGGGAAGGTATGTGCTTATTTTGCTGTCCCAAACTGCTGAATATTACAATGGTAGAACTTGTCTATGGAAACATTTGGGCACTCCAAACTGGAACAAGAGTAACTGGCTCAGTGAAAAAAAACATTTGTGAATCAGTTCTATTTATGTTTTAGCTCTTCGGGACCCAATGACCATGGAGCGGGCTAACCTCCTGAATATGGCCAAGCTCAGCATTAAGGGCCTGATTGAGTCTGCTTTGAGCTTTGGCCGCACCCTGGACTCAGACTACCCACCACTCCAACAGTTCTTTGTGGTTATGGAGCACTGCCTGAAGCATGGCCTCAAAGGTAGTTATCCCCTATGTATTGCTGAAAAGGTCTCTATCTTTACTTTTCATTTAACGCTAGCATACCCTAGCATAAAAACCATGAAAGGAATATATTGTGTTTTTCAGAATTTTTAAAATTATCTTGTTATGCATTTTCAATCTCCACATGTCAAGGTTTTAGTGCTTGTGTCTTGCAAATAAGTATCCATCTTCTGAGCATGTTCATCTTGTAAGGTAGTATAGACCTTTGCTGATTAATAGTGTGAAGCTGTCATCTGATAATGTGCTTGTTGCAGTACCCTGACTGTCTGCATCTGTGTCCACAGTGAAAAAGTCTTTTCTGGGTTACAACAAGTC
The DNA here is from genome assembly GCA_019788955.1 of Albula glossodonta. Taxonomy (NCBI): domain Eukaryota; kingdom Metazoa; phylum Chordata; class Actinopteri; order Albuliformes; family Albulidae; genus Albula; species Albula glossodonta. The sequence continues at coordinate 6,853,558 of JAFBMS010000020.1, read as the reverse complement.
CCTGTGGGGTCCTCTGGAAATGGTGGAGAAGCTGTGTCCAGAGGCCAGTGAGATCGCTGCAAGTGTTAGAGACCTACCTGGATTAAAGTATGGGCTGGATTTCATATTTGTGACCTGTTCTCACATTATTTGTGTTCTTCTTCATGCATACAAAAGTATATTAGAGTATCTTAACATTTTTTCACTTTGGTGTTAGAAAACCACACTCCATTTTTCTGCATACAATGTACAAAAATGTTGAGTCTACACTTGAAACAGAAAGAGGAAACAGCTTCAGGGTAAACATTTTCACTTCTGTATTTCATCCAGATTTTCAGAGAATGAAACCTTTTGTGCAAGAAAAAAGGGTACTGTGGCTAAATCTGAGCTCTTGATAATAATGTAGAGATGAAGACCAGTGGTCTTTCCTGCAAAAGTGATTTTATGAATTTGGATCATTGCACACAAGCTCTTTGGGCTTGAAAAATAAATATATTAATCCTCCATCAATCTCTTTATCTGTGGTAAAAAGCAAAATGTAAAGTGTGGACAACTTTCCTTCCTGGCTTTGTAAAAAAACGTCAAGACTCAGCTGTTCCTGTGCATGCAGTGCAGTGGAAATGCTTAAGTACTGACCTTTGACTGTTCCACATGCTGTGAATTAGGGCTTTTTATTTTCAGCAGAAAGTTTTATAGCCTGTAATTCAGTCAGTCAATAGCAAGATGATAACACAGCCTCCTTCAAATGGCATCTGTTAAACAATCTTTAAAATCATTCAATTGCAGTTCCTGAATCATCTAAATTTGTTAGTTATGTTTATGGGCAATGAACAAAAATTATTATTACAGCACGCAAATTCAGGTTTCCATAAATGTACCGCCCTACATATGGCCTGTAAAAATAGTTTCCAGCTCACAGAAATTGTGTGACTGGAAATTGTATCTAACTTGGTCCCAATGCATCATGGTGCAGTGGGCACTTGGTCCTACTCTAGGATTATCTGACACATTGTTGCTCATATGCTTCTCATATGAAATTGTCCTCATTCAAATTTCCTGTTGGTGTTCTGCCAGTGGGTTCCAGCTGAATGATTGCCACTTTTTTATGTCCTCTTCATGTTTTCAAAAGGGAACAGTTATACCATATAGTTTAAGGGCAGGTTCTACCATAGAATGTTCTTTGGGAACAGTGTTACTGTACAGTGTTACTGACCTTAGTTTGGATCGTTGTTCTATGGGTAGAACAGAGCGTATTCTTTGTCCCACCAGGACGCCTCTGGGTCGAGCTCGTGCATGGCTACGCCTAGCTTTGATGCAGAAGAAGCTGGCTGACTACCTTCGCTGCCTCATCACAAGGAAGGATTTACTGAGGTACACATCCCTCTGCCTGTTTCTCTCCTTCTGTATTCTATCTTGCTCCCTCTGTCTCACTTTTTCCATCTCCTCTATTTCCTGTAAAACCTTCTGTCTATTATCTCCTCTCTTCATCTCTGTGTCTCCCTCTCTATCTCTTTCTCTCTCTCGAATCAATTGGTCAAAAGATATAATTAAAAAATGTGTGGGTCATCATATCTATTTTGCTATGATAACTGTCTCAGAACATTTCAAAGATCATGATATTTGTTACAAATGATCACATTTCACAATTAATGTAAACTAATAATAAGCTTACTCTATCTTGAAACTATGATAAAACAAAATCAGAGGAGATTAGGTTCCATTTGATGCCGTTTTTGGTCATATTAGTAGGTGTTATTTGCTGAAACAGCTGAAAGACACCATAGGATCCACAAGGGCCTCTGCATTCATCAGGATGTCAGTCTCATTGTTTGAGGCTATCATAATGCAATCACCAGTAAAATTCATTCATGTCTTATTAAAAGTAAAATGTACTGCTGCCAGTGGGCACAACCAGTGTAAAGGTGACCAGCTGGTTGTCATTTTGTGTTTGCTTTCTGAATGTGTGTTGCGGTGTTGGGTGTTCCTCAGTGATTTCTACGAATGTTCAGCTGTAATGTTGGAGGAGGAAGGGGCCGTGATCGTGGGGCTGCTCGTTGGACTCAATGTCATTGATGCAAACCTGTGTGTGAAGGGTGAGGATCTGGACACACAGGTAAGAGCTGTTTGACTTTCTACAAACAAAATTTTTGCTTTCAACAAATAAGTGTTTCTATTTCATTCTTATTCATGAAGTGTAGGCATTCATCAAAAACATTTCGGGACTAAATGTGCATGTTCTGCATGGACTGTTCTGCATTCCCCATATTGTGTATCATTTTAAAAATATGAAATGTTTACTGACAATAGGAACTATCAAGGTATAACATTTTAAGAACTAGTATTCAAATGGTAATTGAAGAGGTCAGATACAGATTCACTTGATAGTGATCACTGCTATCTTCTCAAATGCAGTTGTAAAACCTCTTTGGTATTATTCTAGGTTGGAGTAATAGATTTTTCTATGTACCTGAAGAATGACATTGATGACTACAGAAGTGAAGAAAGGTAACGTTTAAGTTTTATGTTTTTTTTAACAACCTCAATGCCTCTCTACTTCACACATTTAAATTGTTTACTTCCTGAGTTGTATTTAACCGTGACAGAGAAGAAATTTTTAACATAACACTTTTGGTGTACACTCATTTAATGCATGAACCTTATATAATATCCAGTTATCTCAAGGTTGTTTGGTATGTTATAATGGAAAAATACAAAAGGCACACACAGATGTGTTGAAACCATACACAAGAATCATCTCACTCAGTCTCAGGTATGTCTTTCTTTGTTGCTTTACAGAAATGGACAAATAGCTGCTATTCTAGATCAGAAGAACTATGTGGAGGAATTGAACAGGCAGCTGAAGTAAGTTAAGCCAAACTGTTTCTCTAGGGATAAACTGAGTCAAATAATGGTAGGTATATTTAAGTTATAAACAGAAGGTATATGGAGTAATGATACAATTTCACTTTTTTTTTTTTTTTTGCACATTCTTGAAAATCTCTTTTCCCACTACGTACGCTGTATTCTATATTCTATATGGAGTGTGCAGAGTACATTCTATATGTACTCTGCGCACTCCACACAGTCTATACCTCCATATGCAATCTGCACAGTCTTTACAATCTCTGTGCACTCTGCTCAGTCTTTAGATACTCTGTATGCTCTCCACACACCCTACACCATTCATAAACTTAGTGTAGTCGACATAGTGTTCTCACACTCTCCACATACTCTATATCTTTGTGGTCTACACACTCACTACACACTGCATACTCCACATAGTGTAGACAACCTATGCTTTCTCAAGTCACTAAAAATACAATTTATGTGCTTGTTATATAACCTATACACTGTTTAAATTAACTAAAGTACTAATGCTCAATGCATCCTGTACTTACTCTACATAGCTAGCCAGCACATTTTGCCTGTAGCAGGTGTATATCCCATATACAGTGGTATGACATTTGTGAGAGACATTAGGACATTTTCTCAAAGTGCTATGAATTCTGTAGAGTTCATTTGTATTGCTTGTATAAACACTGAAGTAACATGTACTGTCCTATGCCTTGGGGCTTAGTTAAGTTCTGTAAAGTACAGTGCAGCACAGGGATGTTTGAGTAACTCCTATGAAACAAAATGCATAAGTGCAAATGTGCAATAATGTTCAGAACATGATGGAAATTTTGGAAATTAGAGCAGACTAGCTTTGTGTTTTCCTCAAGGTGATGGTCAGCTCACAGATTTTTATTTAAAGATTTTTTCTATGCTATGTTATGTAAATTAACAAAAAGTCTGTTACCTCTCTGTCTCATTCTGGTTCAGCTCCACAGTTCAGGGTCTACAGGGACGAGTCGACTCCTTGGAAAAATCAAACACTAAACTCATCGAGGAGGTGTGTTCCATGCTTGCTTTCTGATGACTTCCCTGTGTTTTTTTTATGTAAATTGAAACTTCTCACTGCATGTTAACAACTATGGTTATTTCGCTACAGCTTGCCATAGCAAAAAACAACATTATCAAACTACAAGAGGAAAACCACCAGCTGAGGAATGAGAACACCATCATTCTCATGAAAGCCCAACAGCACCTCTCAGTATGTGTCTGTTTAAACTATTCTGTATTTAAGATATTGTCTTTATCATGTCTACAAAGATGCAATAGATTAACACCTGCAAGATGAAACCATACATCCATAAGATTAAGTTTAGTTTAAAATAGCAGTTTTAGTATTGCCAGAGAATAATGATTTTGTATTGCATATGATCAAATACAGACAAAACATTACATGATACTGCACTGTGACTGACCAGGTGTTCTCAGTGATACTTTCTTACCAAAAGGTAAAGGGTTCAGAGTCAGAGAGTAACATTACCTGCTGGGTTTGAGCAGGTGACCCAGGGGGACGTGGATGTGGAGTTGGAAACATACAAGCAGTCAAGGCAGGGCCTGGATGAAATGTACAACGAGGCACGAAGACAACTGAGGGAGGAATGCCAACTCAGACAGGTTAAAGAACCCTCACAATGAAACGCCTCACAATCAGCTCTTGTGTATCTGCACCGCAGCATCCTGGATCACTCACACTGATTCTCCACATTTCGGTATTACTGTAGCAGTAAATGTTCTGTATCCATCACTGAAGCTGAAATGGTCTAATGTTTAATGCCATGAAATGGCAAAGCTAAGAACAGTACTCCTGGTAGTGTATGCTCTGTACCTGGAAACTTCTGTATGTCTCTAAGTATTCTGTATACACACTCTATATGTACTCTGCACACTCCACACAGTCTTTACCTCCATATGCAGTCTGCACAGCATTTACAATCTCTATGCACTCTGCCGTCTTTAAATACTCTGTAAGCTCTCTACACACCCTACACCATTTATACGCTCTTTGTGTAGTCGACATAATGTTCTCACACTCTCCACGTACTCTATATCTTTGTGGTCTACACACTAACTACACACTGCATACTCCACAGTGTAGACAACCTATGCTCTCTCAAGTCACTATAAATACAATTTACCCACTCTATACGTGTCTGTTCGTAATGGTATAACAGAGCAAATAAGTTGTAATTTCATTGATTAAGAGCAGAAGGATAGCAGGGGTTAACCATGTCGTTACTTTAAAGAATGTGTGGTACCGAGACACTAGAAATTGTAATTTAACAATGAATGATGTAGATTTCACAAATAAAATGAAGTAATAATATTACAGGACGTGGAGAATGAGCTGGTGGTGCAGGTTAGCATGAAGCAGGAGATGGAGCTAGCCATGAAGCTGCTGGAGAAGGATATTCATGAAAAGCAGGACACACTGATCGGCCTAAGGCACCAGCTGGACGAGGTCAAGGCCATCAATGTAGAGATGTACCAGAAAATGCAGGTTAGAGTTATTAGATCATTTTGTATATAGTTCCAGTTCAGTTGAATATGTTTTCTAGTTGGTTGACTATGCAGTACAGTTGATGATAATACTTCTTAGCTGCAATTTTTATTCATTTTCAGGGATATTATTTCTCTTATTTTCCTGTTTGTAATGTTCCCGTACAATATGTTCTGTTACATATTTTGGCTTAGAGCATCGGCTAAATGAATGTAATGTAATTTAGCTTAGCTGGTTTAGTGCCTGATTTCTATGCTGATTGTCTTTGATTCACATTGTATTGGCTAATATTCTCAGTTTGGGTCCTTTGGGTGAGATGAGTGGAATTTTGAGTGGCATTTTTTTATCTCAATAGCGTTCTGATGACAGCATGAAACAGAAGAATGACATCATCACACGACTGGAAGAGAAGACAAATCAAATAACAGCAACCATGAAGCAGCTTGAACAAAGGTAAGGTTTTTTATTAATATCATCTTAAACCATATGTACTTTCTACACATATGAATATTCTACACTTTAGAAGGAAACATCCTACACTTATTAAACTTATGTGAAGTATAAATGTAGGATATATTGAATATACAGATTATTTTTTCTGTATTTAAATGTAGAATGTAAAGCTGGTTATGGGAGAATGAGAGCTCATTAATCCTAAGGTAGATGTGTTAGCAATAACACTGATAACAAACCAGTGTTCTTCAGTAGAAATAAGTATTTTGATTGGTTCATATAAGATAATGCATCGGGTGATTCCTCAGTGCATTATGAGATTAATGAAATCTCTCTCTCCCAGCACTAGTTAAAGGAGTTATATAATACACATTGTGGAGCTCCAGTCAGTATGTTGGTCTTATAAAGAGACACAATAAGGGAATGAAGAATGCCAAGTTATTCTTAAGAGCATGAAATTAATATTAATAGTATGTGATATTTTACTTGATTCACCAGCTACTATGGTGCTAAAGACTGTCCCCTTAAAAATAAGGTTGGATCCTTTTGATTTTCACTGTTTAGTTAAGTATTCAGAGCTTATCCTTTTAGTATTCAAAATGACAGTTTCACATAGAAAAACCCATAATATCCCATGGACCTATAGTCTTTCTGTAATTACCAAGTGGATGGTCATTGCAGTTGTACAATGGATGACAGCAGTTTGTAAGTGTAGTCCTTGACAACTGCATTCTAGGAGTGGAAGGCACTTAAATCACTTCTACTATTAGCTTTCAGAGCAGGCTGTAGTAGTTAGTTGTACTGAGAATGGAGATGTTGACACACTCAAGGTGTCAGCAAGCACTCCAAAAATGATGAACAAGAATATACAACAAGCTTTTTTAAGGTGACAGCGTGATAAATGAGAACACTCATTCAGGACTAACTGTTGCATCAGCTGGGACCTTTCACTGATTTTGTGTGGATATGTAGACTTCAATTTTAATGTGCTGCATGTAGCTATAAATCTGTGTCATAATAACGGACTGCTCAGATTATACTCTGGACACATTAAGCATGAAAGTATGAATTACCTAAAGCATAAGATGATTATTCTTTATGGTTGGTAACATTCATTGAATGTTATCATAAGATTGTTCTATGCCCATCATTATAATTTCATAGTACGCCTTGCTGTCCATTTCTGTCAGGATTGCCTGTGGTTTTTTTCAGTTTGTTAGTGCCAAAAATAATCTGTTGCTTGTTAGACAAAAGGGTCCAGTTTAATGTGATATTTTCTAAATTTGCAATTTATTTTCTGAAAATTAATACTTCTGGGTCGTAAAATTTATATTGAGTTGGTAATTCTTCATTCTCAAGGTATACTGGCTGGTTTAATAAATTTCAAGGCTTGTTATCTGATGTTTTGCATGCTCTTCTTTTTTAAAGATAAATACCACATCTATGTGTCACCTTGCTTTAGTTTGGTTTGGTACCTTCTCCCTGTTGCCTGGTTGTGTGATGTGGTGCTTCCATGGCTTTATCATGTTCCTGTCAACATGGGCCACCCCTTCCTTTTTCTTCTGTTGGTTTATTGCCATCTTGTTTGTAATATTTTACAAATGCATTTGCTTAACAATCTCTTAAAGCTTTTAGTAACATGGATATTTCACTGATATTGACATCCTCTTTTCCCTTTTTGTTCTCCTGTTTTCCTTTCTTGTTTTCCATATTTTTCTCTCAATCAATTTTGTACATATTTTCCATACTGACTCATTTCCCTACCTCTGGATGTATGTTTGATTTTTCCCCATTTCTAAATGTTTAATTTCAATAGCGATAAAGACTTGTTGAGCCAAACACGGACTCTGGCGATGTCCTTTGTGAAATGTGCCAGCACAGACACTGAACACCAGTACAAGCTTGTTAAAGATATTTCTTTCTGAAGCTTTAACACAGACTGACTATTTCCCTGTACATGCTAGGTAGCGATCTGGCAGGATGCAGTATCTGTTATCTGTAATCAAAAGGGTTGACTGTTCTCTTGGTTTAGTTCTTAATTTAGTTCTATTTAATTATTTATTTTTATTTTTTGAAGGCTAGCTTTTTTAAGAGTTTTATAGAACAACCCTTAATGTTGTAATAACACGTACAATTGTAACGTAGGACACTCATTAGAGAGAATTACAAAGTACATTGTGTCTTTTATGATCTGAAACAATAAAATTAGATGTTTTCAAATATTTCCAGTTGTGCGTGGTGTGAATCATTTTGAATTGAACAGGGTTTTTTGACTTTTTTATCATTGACTTTTGCCCACCAGTCAAATGAACAGTGAATTCATCCATACCTTCAGCTCCCCTACCAGCTACACCCAAACATGACCCTTTCCTTCAGCTGTTTTCAGCCTCGTCCATTTTATTTTCTCTCTACTTAAATTTTTGGGGTGCTGGCTTGCCTTTAGTTGTTTGGCCTCCCCATTTTCTGTTGTTGGTCTTTTTCATTGCCCCCACCCCTTTCCCCACCCCCTCCCTGGTGTGATGGGAGCCTCGGTTTTACCCAGTTGGTTTGAATTACGGCAGATTGCAGGACGCAGAGCGCGATCGCTGGACTGCTGAGGACGGAGCCCGCAAGTTCAAGCAGGACTTTGCCAATAAAGCTGACAGCCTGCAGAAGCAGATCACCCACAGAGAGACCCAGCTGTGAGTGCCCTAATCACTGTGCTGTCTCAGTCTGTCTCACATAATCTGTGTTTCAACACATATCTTTCTCTATATATAGTAATCAAGGCCTCTGATCACCTGTATCAGTCCTAGATATGTATTGAAACAGATCTTTCAGTTTAGAGTAACCTGGGGCTTTAAATTCTTAAAGCATCATTTTTACAAAAATTTGATTGTCAGATTAAAAATTAGGCCATCACCTAGTTTTTTCTTATTAAACGACACACGTGCAAGTACAATGAAATTCAATTTTGATGCTTTTTTGCCACCTGAACTGAAGTGTTATCAGTCCATTGTGAACCTTCCCCACAGACCCCACAGAAATGTTCAAGCACAAGACTATCCTTATTCATAAGCTGACCAGCATTCACCATATTGTTTACAGCAGATGCAACATTAATCATGTATTGCCTATGCTGCAAAGGAATACATATATTTCAACATATGCACATGTCAACAATGCATGATTCAGTAGATGCCCAGCAAAGAAGGGATGTTGTTGGAGAGCAATTAGATTAATAAATTTAATTGGCTTATTCAGTTTTTCCCAGGTGTGCTCAACCCTTTCAGTCGTAGCTGGTAATAGCACTGGCAGGGACTCCAACTCCCAGCTGCAGGATACACTGCACCGCCACCCTTTAATGGAGTTGGCCACAGCTGTTAAACTGTGTTCACTGAATATCTGTTGTAATTGTTTTGCTATAAAAATAGATAGTAGGTTGTTGTGTAATGCATCCTACTGCAAGATTAGCTTTTTATTTATTCAGGCTGCAGTTGGAAACAGATTTGAAGATTGAGAAGGAGTGGAGGCAGACTCTACAGAACGATCTAGACAGAGAGCGAGAAACCATTTCCCAGCTCAGTGAAGAGGCACAGCAGATTAACGGACTGAAAAAGGTAAGAAAAATTTTTTCATTAAATACATGCCGTTTCACTTTTCTGTTAAACTTATCATCCGCAGCCCATAGCACCATTTGCACGCACCATAACTCCTACTTTTGTCATATTTTAACCATGTAGGTGTATTCAAAGTGGCAAGGTCTTCAAAAGTGTCTGCATCTTTCAACACTATCTAACAATTTTACTAAGTGTTCCTTGTTTTCGTGCTCTCTATGCTAACTAATGGCAGGTGTTAAATTTGCACAGTGAATACTGGTGAAGCAGTCGTGTTGTATGTTGTGTTTGTTGTTTCAGGAGTTCCACAGACTGCAGGATGAAAACAGGCAGCTGCAGGGAATCTGCCAGGAACAGGAGCAGGCACTCCAGGAACTTGGATGCAAACTCAGCGAGTAAATACCTTTTTAACCAAATCAGTTTCATAGATCATAAACTAATCAGCTTCATAGATAATCAACCAGTCAGTAACAATAATACTGTTCAATGTCAGTTCAGAGCTCATGATGACTCTTAATACTCAGTATGAATGAGATCTGGTCCAATTTACTGTCTTGCGGCTAACCAAATTGGAACATTATGTGATTACATTTGCCATATTTCACGTTTATGTCTATTTTATAGCTTTTTACATTTGGTTTAGGAATGTCTTGATATGAAGTTTGTTAAATATCTATACAATTTTATATCAATCTTAACAGTTTCAATATTAACATCAACCATTTTTAACAAGGTGGCATTTTGACTTTATCAAGAGTGATGCTCAACATAGTATAGAATGTGTAACAATCGATGGTCAGTGTAGCTTGGCCATTAACCTGCTTAAGGCAAACAGACATGGCCTGAATTTTTGAATACATTATCTGTACTACATTTTTGTAAGTGCCATTCCTTTAATGTTTCAGATCAAAGTTGAAAATTGAAGACATTAAAGAGGCAAACAAAGCACTGCAGGTGGGTGATAAATGACGATATTGTTTATTGTATTTTCTAACTAATTCTAGCCACTTCTCAATTAGCATCTGCCAAATCACCCATTTATAATTTGGTTCACAATATCATAATTACTGAATAATATTGTAACTATCAATGACACTTTATTGTTATACTGTTTTCATTCATAAGTTAAACTCATCTTAAGCATTCTTTACACATGTGTGGTGTTGTTTTTTTTTAAATATGGACTTGCTTTTTCCAAGCTGAATTCAGGAATCATGCCTGTTTGTTTCAGGGAGGACAAGTGTGGCTGAAGGACAAGGAAGCCACCCATTGCAAACTCTGTGAAAAAGAGTTTTCCATCTCAAGAAGAAAGGTTGGGATTTTTTAAAATAAGAACTCTGGTTTTAATTCCTATATTCTGTTGGTAGGGTATAGAGTTAATAAATAACTTTTGAACATTTAAAAACTATATAGTATAATGCAATTCCATGTGAAATTCTAACACAGATGTGATGGTGCAGGACATTTTTTGCAGTACCCTTTTCCATTACTTCCAGCATTAAGAGCTATCATAAACAGGTCCTGCATGTTATACCACTTTCATGCTTTCTTCTTCTTTTTCCAGCACCACTGTCGAAATTGCGGGGAGATCTTCTGTAATGCATGCTCTGACAACGAACTGCCCCTTCCCGCCTCACCAAAACCAGTGAGGGTCTGTGACACTTGCCACGCCCTCCTCCTCCAACGCTGCTCATCCAATGCCAACTGAGGGGGTGGAACTAGCAGGACAGTGCTCACCCTCCTCAGACCACTATGACCTTGCCCACCTCTGCTTTCACCCTCATCCAAGGCACACCAAACCAAATGGCTGCAGCAAAGCCAAGCCTATAGCCTCTTCTTACTTGTCAATCGTTTACATGGGGAAAAAGGGTATCTGCGAGTAGGGCAGCCTATGGGGAGTCAGTCCCCTTTTCATTTTATTTTAAACCGTTTCAGAAGTGCTTACTAAGACCAGTACACGTTATTTGCATTCTAACATTTGCCAATGAAATACAATGGCCTAAATTCAACAAGCATTTGTCCTTAAGTCTCAGTTATCATAAAATGATAATTCAATTTTTATTCAGTTTGGAATGTGTAGTAATCACAAAAATTAATTGTCCAAGCTTTGTTGACAGAAAAAAAGTTTGTTTTTGTATGTTTATGTGTATGTCAAAGTTAATGACAAAGGAGGGTTGAATTGTGGCCACTGTTTTAAAAAGGATGTACTTGTAATCCTGCTCTCACTAGATTTTACAGGCTCATTATGAAGTTGAAGCAGCAGGGTGAAAGTTTGAGTATAGGCTCACTGTGGGTTAAAGGTATGAATCTCAAGTTACTGCTGCTGTACCCTTGAGCACATACTAAATAGCTTCAGTTATTCATCTGTGTAAATGGTTAATGCCAGAAAAATGTAAGATATGCAAATCTAAAAGTGCAGGATGTCCGCAAAGGAAACTGACAACAGCAAAACATAACGCTGATTTAATGAATGGAATATTTATATTGAACTTCTCTTACTAACATAATGTAAAAATCTGAAGATTCCTTTTGTGAATACAGCATGACTTTCATTTTTATTTAGGCCAGGGATGGTCAGAATTACATAATTCACATGTGCCTGAAAAATGAAGATCAGATTATAAAGGAAAACAACTTCTGTTACATTTTTTCTGTGCAAACTGGATGGAAAATGAATTTCAGAGAAGCATATTTTTCATAAACCCTAATATTACTCTAAATGCTGCCGAACATGAAGAGAAACTACAGCACAGCAGTTTTATATTAATGTAATTATTTTAAATGGATTACTGACAAATGTCTATATTCTTAAAGACTGTTATAGGAATATTATTAGATATTTATAGCACATATTTACAAGCAATTATACCAATTAAAATATTTGTTGTAAAACTGGATTTTTTTTCCCCAAGAAGCAGTATTTTGTGGGATGTCCTTATTTCAGAAAATCACAGAAATGTAATCTTTTCACTTAAAATTCACCCAAAAAAAGGCCAAAGGTGCCATATGTTAATATTGTACTGTAATTTTCTTAGTAACCACTTAAGTCTCCAATACATTTATGTACATATGTTTTATAACAAGAAACGTGATTTGTGTACTCTTCAAATGAAATCCTCGAAAACTGAATTACTATCCTTGATTTAAGGAAATTGTGACATTCATTTCATACTAGTGCATGTCACTGCACTGCTTATATGACTGAAGTCCACAAAATGATTGTGCAGTATAAAATTTCAAACTCTAATGTATGTTTACAATAAACATACAAATATAGTGTTGACAATAAACAGCTTTCTGTCAGTTTTGTTCATAATGCGTAAACATTACTTTTGTTGACATCAGTGCACATTGCTTTTAAAGTGGTCTTCTAATGCTCCAACTGAGATGATGGCTTCTTTAATGATCACCCTGATTCAAATGCTTTCACTGTTTTGCCTCTGTATAGCAGGTTGTAGCCTGTGACATTTTGACTGATAAAAGACAGCTAGACTGATAGACATGCAAAAGAGTTGTTTTGATCTTGATATCTAGTGATAAGGCATTTTTGTTTATTAGCAGTGTAATTCATTTGATCTGCATATGTCCTGTATTCCAGTATAGATGCTGAATAGGTATTACTTAACTTTGTTACAGTTGGTCACACATGGTACTGCATTACAAATGTATTATATCAACAGATGCCTTACTGCATAGGTAAGGCATAATTTAGAATGAAGATACTCAAGACAACAAAGATTAATATAAAATTTAATAAGCAAAATGTACAATAGCTGGTTAACCTATGCACCATCTCAAATATATTTTATTTCCACTCTTTCAGACCGGAAAACCTAAGTACAATTTTATGAACATATGAAAAACATCCCCAAATACAAAAAGAAAACAAAAAAAACAATCTACCATTTTTAACATGTGGTTGAAAATGGCGGGCAGGGGAATTCCTGTGCTTCTTTAAAACATCCCCCTGAGGCTACCCCCCCTTGAGCCCATGCCTCCAGAGTTACCATAGAAACCCCCACCACGGCCTAAAATGCAAAAAAAAAAAAAATGAATGAGCATGTCAATCAAATACTTAGAATCAAGAATTCTTACACAGTTACTGCTAAACAACAAGCATCTACATGGTACACTGAAAAACCTACCACAGGTAATTTCATATACTAATCATCCCTACACCCCTACAGTGTAACATCAAGCATCCTTACAATGGTATAATCAGACAAGAAGCACCCATCAGCTGGTAATCAAATGATAAGAACATTTATTGGCAAATGGTAATTATCCTTATACGGATTAAATGAAACAAACATTTGTACACTGGTAAAAACCAACCACACGCATCTACTGCAGACTGCTAAAAGCACCATAATTCAGTCAACTTTCAATATCAGGCCATTTATATGAGAGTAAACAGGCCTTAGGCAGGTTGACATATGGTGTGCTTGCTCTTCATCTTCACAAAGCAGGACAGATTTTCTGTTGAGGGGGCCATTTTATGTTTCAATCCGATGTAAGAGACAGTGCTTTTTGTGGCCTAATTATATTACTATTACAGGTTGTTCTGACCGACCCGGTTTATCTTGAAATGGACGCAAGTCAGATGCCATGTAGAAGTACACATGTTGCATGTACAAGATGTACACACTGCCAGGATATCGTCTGACAGTCACTATCGTACGCATGCAGCTGTTAGCAATGTAATTTTTACATTTACATATATTTTTTCTTAATTTTTTAAAAATGTATACAGTATTATTTTTCTGGTCGAAAGTACAGATGGTTGTAAGTCACATAGGTCTGGTGTGGAATTTTCCACTTGTGGCGTCATGTCGGCATTCAAAAAGTTTTGGATGTTTGGATTAGGGATGCTCAACTTCTATTATTATTATGATTATGATTATTATTATTATTAGTCCTATTAGTTGTAGCAGTACCAATACTAGTAGTATATAATGTTCAATTAACATGTGTACAATACGTATTTAGATGTCCTTAAATAATCAATTCTAATATCAAAAAGATCCATAAATTCCACTGAAATATGACTTCAGTTCTTGAAGTTAAACAACACAAGCTAACATTGCCTGTTCTAGGCAATGAAAGTGGTGAGCGTTACATGGAGACTAATCACAATTTGAATTAAATGGAGCATACTGACCCATTTCAGATCCTCCACTGGCTGTTGAGTTCAGGAAGAGCTCGATGTAGCGATGTTCTGCAACACAAGGTGGACATGTTGCATTGAAAACTGAACTTTTATATTTTTTATATCCCCCCCCCCCACCCCCCCCAAGCATTGAGCAAATTATATAAAAGTCAAAGTGCACCTGCTAAAAAGGATTTAATCTTGATGTAATCTCTGACCAAAAGAGTTTTACTTTTCCAAAGAGAACTAATTCTCTATTTTTTAAATTTTTAAAAATGAATAAAATAAATACAAGAATTTTGTTCAAAACTCAAATATTTTGTTTTAGCATTGTTAAAACATTGTTGCTCAAGTTCCTTAATTATTTACTAAGTTATTTGTTCTGTGCTTTGAATCCTATGGTTAATTTACAGGGGTGCCATTGTCTATTAATAATAAAAACCATGAAACTTCTGTCTCAGTAAGTTTCTGTTATCAGAAAATGTGTCATTTAACAAATGACACTGTTTTCCTCTCGCTGGTCCAGACACTCCCCTGGAGCTGTAGCTCAAGCACCACATCCTGAATTCTGGTTTAGTTATCCTGCTATACTGTCTGTCCCACCTTCATTATTCTTTTTATAATAATTACTCATTTAACAAGGTATTATTCATATGTTATATATAATATTGCATTAAGTCTGTTTTCAAAATGACAGTCTGCTCATTGCTTGGACTGAATCCAGTGGGCTACCCCTCTGAGCTGGGTTCTGCTCAAGGATTCTTCCTGTTTGTCAAATGGTTAAATCTTGCCACTGTTACCCTAGCTTGCTCTCAGGCCTGATATCTATGAAAATTTGTGCTGTAAAAAGCACTATACAAATAAAACAGGAACTGAATTGAAATTTAAACTAAACAATCCACTGTACTTCAAGAGTCCCAAGAGTAAAAAAGCACTAATTTCAAATATGAAACTCATGTCATTGTATAAAAAGTTATTAATTCCAATTTACAGATTGCTCTGTATATCAAGGCCTACTGTAAAAACTTATGTCATGCTAACACAGCATACTGCTAACCAGCAAAACTTTGCAGTACAGGAATGTGAAGGAATCAGCTCCAAGACAAGTGGTCACATACGCATGTGGTTTTTGTCTTTTGACATGGCCGATACAGCATCTTCATGAGATCCAAACTCTACATCTGCTTCGCCCGTGGACTTCCCATTGGGTCCAACATCAATATGCACCCGCACAGGGTTCAATGGGGAGAAAAACTACAGAGTAACATAAATAAACCACAGATGTAATCAAAGTTCTATTCATCAAGACTGATGCAATCCACTGAAGAAAGAAAGAGAATGAATCCTCATTACATGACAACTCAGTCAATCAGGAAAGGCACATACAATCATACTTGAAGCTATGGGAATTGTATACCTTCACATATGAATGTATTCTACAATGGTTATGATGTTTTTACAATTCTCACAAAACAAATGGGATTATTATATACCAGTTTTTATAACAAGAAAAGAATGCACCCTGGAGATTTCTGCTTCAAGGAAAGTTTCTTCACATTGGTAATGACTGTATATGACTGAAAACTAGGTCACACTGGCAATGTCAGCATTAAAATGAGCTTATGTTGGTAATACCTTAATTTACATTATTATTATAAAAAATGTGCTCGTACTGGCAATCCATGTGTTTATATTAGTGAATACAAGCTCACATTGGCAATGTCTGCCTCGGTTGCACGGAAGGGCAGGCCACGCATGTGCACAAAGTGTCCACTGTGGAAGCCGGAGCCAGAATCCCCACCCAAACCTGCGGCAGAGAGACACCACACGTTTGTTATGCCCTTGGAATCTATGAGGGCACAGCTGTTATGGCACCATGCCACCTGAAATACCTGGCTCTTACCTCTTCCTCGATCTCCCCTCATCCTGTCTTCAAACATACCGTTACCAAAACAGTAGTTATTGAAGCCGTTGTAGTTGTCAAATCCACCATAACCTTGAGAGAAGTAAAAAATGTAATGTTTTTCTGAAGCACTACCAAAAGCATTGTAAACATTCCGAATTCTCCTGTTCATCTTTATTTTTTAATGCTTAAGACAGCACAGTAAGCATGCAATTCCACCACATGAATGAAAATAAAAGCATGAACAGGTGAGTAAATTTCTGCCCACTCTATGTTCAAGATATTTCTTTTAAAAAACTTTTTTTAATGTTACTTAAACTCTATAGAGTTAGAAATTACACAGCCATTAAAGTTGTAAGAAAGGTTTTAAGACATGTATATTGCACAAAGGTCTCTAATAGAAGATTACACATACCTCCACTATAGCCTCCTCCACTTCGCATCTGGTCCAAAATACCAGCACCTCTTCCTGGTCCAGGACCAAAAAACCCACCCCGCCCCATCATGGGCCTGTCGTATGGTCCTGGCCGTTGACCCATCATCCTCCGGGGCAGCTCGTAGTATGCCCGGATCTCATTCCTGCTGCTCTTAAAAATCTCTATGTACCTGTGAAGGTTCACATTTAGATGAATGATTGGTACAATACACACACTACAAAAAGAGTTACTGATGCAGTTTTGAGAAGCATTTTAGAAGACGAGACAAGTACTGTACATAGATGTTACATGTATGGGCAATCATAAATAAACAAGAACAAAAAACACATTATAAAATATGATACTTTTTGGGACCACTTTGCACAAGGATTGTTGACTTTTTATTTATTAATTTTTTTGGGTGTAAGTATTGACCAAAGGTGACTGCTTCAGCATTGTTAGTTCTATCAATACGGCACAATCTGTTTGTTTTCTTAAAGCGTCTATCCAGCAAGTTTAAAACAACCTCAGTGTGTTCCACCTATTGTTACAGACAGCAATGCAATCACTGTAGTGTCAAACAATTAGCACAGGACCAAATATTTTTCCCAGTGAATTTTTTGAAAGTTGGCATATTTCAGAACAGGATGCGTTAGGGGGAGCAGACTGCACATTTGGAATGTGGTACATTCACATGACTGAACACCTGCTCTGTCTGTAGAACCTTCATAAAGTATAGTCATTATTTGTTTTTTACATTCTTCAGTCAGTTTTTTTTTTTAACAAACATCTGAAATTTTGCAAATGTCAATGAGCAGTTAACTTAAAAGTGATCTGTAATATACATATACAATGTTTTATCGCCTAGGTGGCTAAAATATTAGGCAAATCAATTTAGTCTCATGTTTCATTAGATTTAATAATGAAAAAAAAAACAGAATTAAAATGACTGTATTGTGGACTTGGGACATAAAAAGGGACAGATTGATGGGCCACATACAAATATGGTGTTTGATATGTAGACAATACAGCTACAGAATCATTACAGATTAACCACTGGCATTACAGGACAAAAAAACCTTTAAAAATTAAAGGCCTTTAATTGCATTCATGAAAAGCTCCAAGTACAATCATCCTGACTGATGATAAATATATCAGTTTCATTCATAAATATATATATATATATATATATATATATATACATATATATATTACTATTTTATATTTCATTTCAGTGTCAGAAGACATTCCTGACTAAGTATATGTCCCACTCCAGCCACACTTATTTCAACTCAAAGAAACACTTATAAAACAGAAAAGGCAGTGGTGAGAAGTTCATGTAACTAGTTACTTTACACATTGGATAGCTACATCACAACGAATATTTGCATAAATATTAGAACATAATGGGGTCAGGGAAATTGTTTTAGGATGATGTTAGAAAATTAATTTTATTGCCAAAATACTCATACGTTCCCTGAAATGTCCAATTTTAAGAGTTGGATAACTGTGTAACACCACTTCATAAGGGTACTTTTCTTACACATTATTTTAAACACTGATCAAATTCAATAAATATTATGTTTATGCCACAGAAACTGCTACATGAATGCAGATAAGCACAATTTATTAGGCCTAAATGAATAATTGATGACTTGTTACTGCAATGGAATCACTTGAGGCTCTAATGCCACTACCAGACTGACTTACAAGCTTCACAATGCAGGTACTGAAAACTAAAGCCCCAATTATGGCAGGCATTGGGGCATCTTTCGAAATGTGTTTAGCTGTGCTTTACAATCAATTTATGGACATACAATCTGGAAATGGCTCTTGACTTTTTGCAATTACAAATTAACTTCTGTAATTTAAATCTGGAATTTAAAAGTCACTCTCCAGTAAAAAAAAGTTATCTATACTTACTTTAAAATTGATCTCTACTCAATAATAATGTTTTTTTTTTCCAAAATGAAGAACAATTTAAATATTGCCTGTATGGAAGCCCCACTTTTTTACTCATCAAGGAATTCAATTCAATCAGCCACCGAACCATACTGCCCACAACCTCCTCACACCTCCAACCAGTAACTGTAATAGCTTGTCCTGCATTATGGCAATTGAAAGACACATTGGCCATATTCAGCCAAAGACATTCAAACAGGAGTCAAGATTCTGATCCAGGAGTGTACAATGAGGATGCCTTTATCAAAACTGACCTACTCATAAAAGAAACTGAGTGACAAGTGGCTAAAACAAACCTGGTTGCCATACCCTAGCCTGCCACAAGAACCAGGCACATATCAGAATCAGGCACTTATGTACAACCAATGAAGGTCATTTGACTGCTGAGCAATACAAGCATATCAGGAAGCCCAAGCTATATGATTGAACGTTATACCAATTTGGATAGATACATCTGACAACCGCACACGGAGTCGGCAAAAATTGCTAACTCCTGATTTTCAAAATCAAGCTTCGAGACACATACGTTTCTGCAATTTAATTTGATGATTGCTAAACATCAACCAAACGAATGACAAAGGACATAATGTCGGCTACACTGATCCCTGTTTTATACACACATTCGTCTATAAATATATAATAAATACATAGAAAAAAAATTAATATATCTGTGATTTAAACAAATTTGCAAACAATCTGTAATGTATACATTTGTTCTGAAATACATAATAAAAATTAAATGAAAGTATCCTACTGCTGTGCAACATTAAATTATTGTTGAAAGAAAGGATTAAGAGACAGCCCATAGCCCCATTTTCATGGAAACAGAATATCAAAACTCGTCTGTTCTTCAAAATATCATCTTGAATTGGTTTTATGACCAAACGAAAAAGTGCTTAACTGAAATAAAAGGATGCTGATGCACAATTATTTTCTTCTGGTAAGCTGACACGTAAGAACAGATGAACAAAAACTAGGATTTGTGAGCTGATCAAGTTAGGAAACCTAATGAATCAAGTACAGCCCAACAATAAGGGCACTGTAAGACCGGAAGAACTGTGCCAGCAACCGTGCTTGTTGCAGCTTTCATGTTACATAGCATTTTATAATTTCTGTGTGAGTGTGAGAACTCCCGGAACCCTACAAGCTCTTAGTTTATCCTAAATACTTAAGCATTTGAATCAGTGTCAAAGGTTTGTGTTATTATTTCAACTTACCAACCAGAAATTCTCAATTGGTTCACCAGAAATCGTGGTTGTCTGGAAGGTTAATACCTTCAGCCAATGAACATAAAGACATCAAAACTCATACTGATAAAGCTTTGGGTTCAATTTGCAATGCCTTTACACCAGAGACATGACTTGCCTTTATGTGTCAAAGCTGGACAGAAATTTGAAGGAAAGTGCACAAGCTAATTTTTAAGACCTTGCACATATTGTGAACTTTGAACTGAAGTTGACCCCCAAAAAATCTTGTCTCTGCATAAAATCAAACACACAGAAAAAATGCACTCACTCTCTTTTCGGCTTATCACTAAACTAGAGCTCAAAAGCTTCTTGGCATACCTAAAAATCACTTCATTTTTCATCAAAAGTAAACTCCTGCTAAAACTGACAAAAAAAAAAAAACACTTCCATCAGCTCACAAGCATTCAACTCTGAGTAAACTATCTAACAACTGCAGACAGGTTGCTTACTTCTGGGTCCTCCTGGGGACCTCAGTGTTTCTGTCATAAAAATTTCATTACAAAGGTGGGAATAATTAGAGAAATGTGACACTTTGTTATTAAGACTGCCTTGCTACAGTAGTTTATGATAAAAAGTTCTTGACTATGCATTAGCGACTTGCTAAAGACTATTATTAATTACTCTTCATGAGACTTGCCTGTGCAGGATTAAAATCAACTTGCTGTGCCAGCTACATATTTACTTTTTGAGCGTATATGCTTGCTTGCAATGCTGTCTTACTCCATGATGCCTCACACTGACCCTGTTTCATCTGAAAGGCAGTTTTGTCCCCCACACGGCTAGATGTTTAAAATTTCTTTCCAACAATTTAATCCAGACTATAGGTATGTGAAGTTGTAAAAAAATGCTGGATAGACACATTAAGACGTGGAAAGCAATGGTTTTTGCACTTTGATCATACGGCCGTGTGTCAGAGTACAGAGTGTAACAGAAGCATGGCCCTTTCACTGGTGTTTCTCCCACTCAAAAAAAGGCCCCTGGACTGTAACTCAACAGACAGCAGCACTAAAAGTACTGACAGCCCTCAGTGAATCCTGTTGTGCTAAATGCTAAACCTCTTTCCCATAAATATCAGATATATGCCCATTTTTTAAGATTGTGATTATATGATCATATCATCTTTGGCTTGAGAGTAAAGATGCATGACCCCCCTCCCCGCATTAGTGATACTGTAAAATTAATTCCCAGCCCGGTCTCTGCGTCCCCACCTGTGCCCTATCCTTTCCTTGTGTTTCCCCAGAGCTTTTTCTGCTATCTCCTTTGAGGCAAACTGCACGAAGGCTTCCCCTGTGCTCCTCCCCTGGTAGTCCATCGGCAATGTTATCCCATTTGGCACGATTTTCAACCCTTTAACCCAAGGACAAATAACCCCCACAAGGGGAGACATGTTAAAAAGCTGTGACATTCCCATCTACAGTAAAAAAAATAAATAAATAAATAAATAAGAAAAAATAAGAAATTTAAAGACCCCTCCCCCCTCAAAACCACTTGGCTATTTAAATTTGACAATTCCTTGCATTACATAAAATGACCTTGATTCAGTAGAACATTTCTCATCATTTTATCGATGAACACAGTAGCATCACAATATTCACATAGATTTTTAACTGTCACAACAGAGACAAACACAGAAAGCAGCTCTGAGAAGATGATGCTGTGACTTTTATCACTTGAGCAATGTAAATATTCCCAGATGGTTTTTGAGTATTAAAATGGGGGTAAAATATTACTCCAATCTCAAATATGGATAATGTCAAAAACTTAACTGATTAAAGTTCTTGTCCTATATTATTTAAGGCAGAGGACAACAACTTAAATGTCACAATAAAAGCCACCACATGCTCTCCATTAATAATAGCCTTATATGGAATGTGTCTACACGTAGGAGGAAATTGCCTCACATTTCATTACAAACTTCAAAGCACTGGTACCTCTGTCAGAAAACTTATTTTACACTCACATGCCCGAAACTCAAAATCAAAACTGAAAAGGATCAAGGGCTAATAAAGCAGGGGTTTTCCACTGGCGCCAGGAAGATTGCAACAGTTTAATTCACTCTGATTTCCCCAAGGAGAGGAGAGTTTGCTGGTGTGAGGCAGAGAGGACGTGGGGGTTTGTACCTGCAAAAAACTGCACTATCTCCTCCTTACTGCAGCCGAATGGCAGGCCCCTCAGCCGCAGCATGCAGCCGCTGCAGCTGTCATAGTCTGTTGGCCCGCATCGCTTCAGAACCCAGTCCATCTCACTGCGGTTTGACTTGAACACTGGGAGGAACATACCAGCTTTAACCAAAACCAGCCAGCATAGTACATTTCATTTAAACCTGCTCTACAGTCCAAGTCTGGATGCAAGCATAATCAGAATGAAAGCTGTCTGAGCCCCATGCCATTACACCAGTGTATTAATAATAATTCGTTTTAAGTAGGCCAAATATCCAGAAATCATAATTCTATGCTGAGGGATTGCTCTGTATTGATAGTCTTCATTCATACTGTCCATCACTCCAGTAGTTACTACATACTGGTGAGCATGAGGGGATTTTTTCGCATTGAAGGTCTCTGAGTAATGAAAAAAAAACAAGATATTGTGTATGCGATCCATTATTGCTACCTTCGATGTAGCGATGCCCCATGTATTTGCGGTCCTTGGCAATAGCATTCTTGAAGTCGTCCGCAGTTTTCAATTCCACAAATGCTTCTCCACTGGGCCTGCCTTCTTTTGAGAATGTGAAACACACTCCATTCACACCCCCAATTATGTCACAATCTGAAGGAAGAGCACAGATTTAATGTTAAAATCGTCTCATTTCCACAGATCAACTTAAATTCAGAAGACAATCAAATTGCAACAAATGATATTCATCAGAAATACAACCAAAACACGAATGAGGTGGAACTATAGCTGCCAATGAGCAAGAAAGCGAAATACAGAAATTAATGATTAATTCCAGTCAGTTTAGAAATAAAAATGTACTATCACCTGAGAAAAAGCTTGCAACTTCTTCCTGTGTGCAGGACCAAGGCAAGCCCCGAATCCGCACCACAAATCCCTCATCACTAAGAGACATTGCTAAGTCCCCCACGTCTGCACGGCTTCTGCAGAAAACATAGAGCAGATACCCAACAGTTACATAAATTAATAATACTCAACACAAAGCAAAGAATCTTGTGTTTCAAGAGCAGATTCTATGGTGCTTTCACTTTTAATGCATATGAGTAAAACACGAGGAAGGTATATGTGTTATAACAAATCTAAACTGTTATTGATATGGCAGCACATTTTTGCAAAATACATTGACAGAATGAATACTACATATACACATTCATAGCCTCCACCATGGGTTCCCCAACTATGTCATGTACCAGTTGTGGTTGAAACTACAACTGCAACTGCTGATGTATTACAGTCAACAATTGTGTGTAATTTTACATTTTCAATTTTTTCTACTTGGGGCCAGTTACCCTTTTCAAGGTCACATCATGTCAGAACCATTTGTCATGCCCATATTCATTTATTTAAGGACCGATCATCGGTGAGACCAGTTCTCATCAAGTAATTCTACAAGTTTTAAATCTGAAGATATGTATTGGTAAACATACAGCTAGAATAAATCAAGTCCTATATGCTAATAGTAAGCGCCTAGTTATTGTGTAGAAACTACATATTTTAAGGCATAATGGCAATGAGCCAATCCTGCACTGTGTCAAATGTTGATACAGAATATTCAATTTAACAGGTTCTCACCAATCGTATTTGATAAAATGATTTGTTAAAACGAAAACAGGTTTATTCTCCGCAACCGAGTTTGCAAATCCCCTAGCCCAGAAAAAAAGTAGTTGTTATGATTTAATGTACTTGATAACATAGCGAGCTAAAAGCTGTCTAAATCGTAAGATATGTTATGTCATCCGGCGCCTTTGCTCTGATTCTAGCTAGAGAACGACCTCTAGCTTCAGCATAATGTTACTTGTGTGACCGACAAGATCTCGGCTTGTATGCAAGGACATCATGGAAGTGACTGAACATGTGGCCGGGAATTGTCCCTAGCTGCAAAGAAGTTATGCCACAACTGTAATGTTGCATGAACACAAACCATCTCTCTTCGCAAGTTACCTTGTCCATTTAGCGATACGGAAAACGTTACCTGCCCACCATCGCGTCAACAGAGAGATTGACTATCAACTACATGCTAAAGGTAGATAACAAGCTGGCTAGAATTGGCAAATATTGCACATTCACAAACACTCAGCTAGCTAACATTATCAAGCACTACAGACAATCCAGTCTAGCCATCTAAATTAATTCACTATACTTACTAAATAGTGACAACGTACCAGCGAGCTACTTGGCCGATATCACTGAATTTAGCCCTGCCAGCGAAGAATAGCTTACTAATATCAATGTCAGCTATCGGTACATGAGCTATCCCGAAATAATAGAGTAATCAAGCAGAACATTTGAAGCTTATGAGAGACTGATTTCGTTCGGGACAGTTAGCAAGGTAACGTTAGCTTCCACGCAATACCTCGGGGCTGTGGCAGTTAGGTAGCTACGTAGCTAGTCCGCTAACGTTACCTAGCGGCACTGCTGTGTTCATGACAACGACAGCTAACGTTAGCTTGCTAGGCCTGAAAACACGTCTCTCACGCCTTACGAAAAACTACCTTCACATTGTTTGCACAGAGCTGCGTGTCATTACCATTACAGCAACATGTATTAATTACTGTTCACATCAACAATGTTCCATACAAAGATACAACTAGCTAGTGTAGTTTCTCACCGTCGCCAAACACCAACCCACCCCAGGTAGAAAGCGATTGCTCATCGAATAATCTCGCGAGATCTTGGCGCACTGACCTCAGCACCTGATACACACGCGAGAAATGTTAAAATAGCACCAAGTAATTATTTCAGTCGATGATACCGAGAGTAGTCAGTGAATTAGTGCCTAGTGAGGTTGTATACTGTAGTAAAGGCATAGTTTTTTTCGTTTTGGCTTATTTAATGCACTGTTCAAATTCCTTAATAAACAAAACGAATAACTATTTACATGCAACTACCTTTTCCTGTATCCTAATTCATGTGTGCCACGAAATATCCCATTCCATATTTTAAAGAGAAGACATTTAAACCACTGGCGTCCTGGTCATTTTCCACCACTAACATTGGCTCTTGACATCTGGTCATGTAATTACCCCATAAATCTGCTTGGCTGCATAATCTTTTGCATTCTCTACCATTCAGTTCCCAACAACGTCACCGCTGGAGGACTGGGCTCTCACATGATCTACTTGGCATAAAGTTTGACAAAACATAATGCACCAAATACATTTTATGGTATATTCAAATGTTTGTATTCAGATAACTTAAAATGCATGAAAATGTAGAACAACTTTGAATGACTTTGCATAAAACATTTAGGACATTGTCCCTTTAAATGTGTACATTTGAGGCACAAAGTCCAAGTGGGTATTCTGAAGGCAGGAATGACAATGAATGTCAAAACCTCGGTATAAAGCTACAGAATATTTACAAAAAAAAAATCAACGTAATACTCCATGGAGATCCCAGTATTCATAGTGGATGCTTTTACCAATCAAGCTTTCAAAGGCAACCCAGCAGCTGTTTGTTTGCTTCCAAATGTAAGTGTTAAAATATGAACTTTAAGGATAGCTAAATCCCCGCTGCAACAAAAGATACTTACGTTAAACTATTTTATGTTTGTGTTTATTAGTATTAATTATTAATGGGATTTACCTCTTTTATAAAGCTGAATAGAATAACATTAAAAGCAAATTATTGTTTTCACACTGGTCCTGTAGACTTTGTCATTGACTGAAATGTGGGAAATATCTTAATTTTTCAATACCTTTAGGCATTACGGGATGAACTGTACCAGAAAATTGCCGCAGAGATGAACTTGTCAGAGACTGCTTTTATTGTGAAAGTGAAGTCAGCTGATGATTTCAAATCAGGTGATGAACGATTTCAACAGGCAGAACTCTTTCCGCTTAGAATATAAATTGAAAAAAAAATAAAAGAGAGGTGAATTGTTTTAATCAGAGGTGAGAAACCCCATCCGTCGAGAGTTGTCCCTGTATCTGGTTTTAGTATAAATCAATTGTCCAGGCTCAGTTACCTAATGAAGCTGTACACATTAGCACAGGTTCACTTGTTCATTAAAACAGGGTAAAACATTTCATACAAGGGTACAAGAACAGTCTTCGTATGTCAGTCATGCACATATAAATATAATATCATTTTTTTACAAAGATAAAAATGTCAGATCACAAAAATTGAAAAAGCAGTCCCCAGAGAATGGGAATCCCCAGTCCTGTCATTTGAATTGCATTGGGGGAATCAGGACAAGCATCATATGAAAGCAGTTTTAGTATGAACTTCAGGAAAGTCAGATTGGCATTTCAGTGGTTAAACCATGGTGAAGAATCTTGGTCTTTTATATAAGCTGTACACATAGTAACCTATTTTCATTTGCTTTGAGGCCGTGCACTAGAACATTGCTTTGCAGTTATACCATTCTGAGTTCTGGGGCTGGAGGGTATGAATTCAGTTGTTCTACTAGTTTTGAAGGGGGTTGATTGGAAATCACACTGCTAACAGAGCCAACAGTTGCTCCAGACTGCTACACAACAAAATGATTAGTTTTAAAGCAACTGTTTTTGGCTACATTTTATTTTATTTGAACTCTAATTTGAACTCTTGTAAGCATTGAATTCTTTTTTGTGTAACTGAACAGGCAAATTTTTTACCTGTTAACTCTTCCAGGATCTCGTTTTGGTTTACGCTGGTTCACTCCAACGAATGAAGTACCTCTGTGTGGACATGCTACGCTTGCTTCAGCGGCAGTTTTGTTTTACCAGAAAAGTACGTTTTACAGGACAACCATCATAATTCTACTGGCATTTCAGATGGCAAGCAGTGATGGCTCAGCTCACATTCACTGATTAACTGATCCTTCCTGGGATAAGATTATCCCAAAAAGTGCTTTGAAAATTAATCAGTTCTTCTAATTACCAACTGAATAGTCATGGTTTTTACATTTTTTAAAAATCACATGAACTGACCTGTCATTCTAGCATATGTAATGATAACTTCTTTTTGACAGAAAACCAGAACTCAGTCCTAGTGTTTGAGACGTTGAGTGGAGAGCTTTGTGTTAGGCTTTGTGAAGACTCCATCATAATGGATTTTCCACTTCATAAGCCTGTTCCACAGGTATTGTTGCAGAAATTCTCTGCTCCCCATCATTCCAAATGTATCATTGTGTATAACACTTTCCCATGGTTTCAATTAATGCTTCATCAATTACATGTGCTCCTGGCAATCCTCTGCTTAGAACATTGTTGTTGATCCTTTTATGGTAGTGACAGCTAAGCCATCTTTGACTTATCAACCTTACAAAACACCAAGTCACAATTCACAGTTGCCTATTTCACCACAACAGGATCCAGCTGGAGTGCAAGGTATCATTAAAGTAAGTGAATGGAATAACCATACATTTTCTATTTGAAATGTAAATGTTTATGAATGTATTTCAGTTATTTCATGCATTAGGAACTGTGACAAGCACTTCTTCTTCTTCTTCTTCTTCTTCTTCTTCTTATTATTATTATTATTATTATTATTATTATTATTATTAACATAAGTCATTCTCTGGCAACAACCAACCAAAATGTTATTGTTTTGGTTTGTATTCCATTAGGGATACATTTGATAAGGGTCTTCCTGGGTGTTTATGTGTTCTGTCTGAAGTATCCGATTTGTCACCACAGGCCACAGTTGGAGATCTGTCTGTGCAGGATGTGCATTACTGCAGTGTGACCAAGAAGCTTCTAATTCGTCTGAGTGACAGCTGTGACAGGTGACTGCACACCCCCTCATTGTGGACACATAGACATGTACAGACACACTGGTCTGCAGATTAATACCTAATCAGAATAAAAACACAGGCAGGCACAGTACAACAGAAAAACCGTAACTCTCATTGTTATTAAAACACAGATAGATAGATAGATAGATAGATAGATAGATAGATAGATAGATAG
Organism: Albula glossodonta; assembly: GCA_019788955.1. NCBI lineage: Eukaryota > Metazoa > Chordata > Actinopteri > Albuliformes > Albulidae > Albula > Albula glossodonta. The sequence goes on along the minus strand of JAFBMS010000020.1, from coordinate 6,825,398 downwards.
ATAGATAGATAGATAGATAGATAGATAGATAGATAGATAGATAGATAGATAGATAGATAGATTTTTAATTTTACTGTCACAGTACTTAATCATCAAGGCTTAGTATCTTACGCCAATTTTTTTGGAAATGTAATATTTTCCAACATTAGCACTTGTTACATTCATACATTCAGTACATACATATCAGACAAAGAACCTGAATTTTATCATGATAAAAAATGCCCACTGACAGCAGGCAGTCAGGACTGTATATTCTAGGCTATAGAAGTCATGCCTCTCTAAGTGCCCTCATTCTGTCTGCTCCCATTAATTAGACACTACTGGCACATTAAATAATTAGCAAAGTATTTTGCTGCTTTCTCTACTTTGTCTACAAATGTATTATAGAAATGTAATTTAAAGGTGAATCTATATGGAATGATCCAAAGAGTCTGCCAAAATGGAATAATATGTGATAAAAGCCATGATAAAATTTTTTTGAAACAGATAATATGCATCACAGTCTCACTGGCCAGATCATTATGATTCTCATGTTTAACTGGCCAATTACGATCTTGCAAATATTGCAAAACAATCAAAGGAGCTATGCAGATTTCCTTCAACTCGGTTGTTGGTTTTAGGTCATTGCTGACGTCCCTGCAGCCAGACTCCCTGAACCTGCTGCATAGTGACTCCAGTGGGAGAGTAAAGGGAGTCATTGTTACAGCGAAGGGAGCCCCCACAGTGCAGCCTGGTTATGACTTCTTCTCTCGGTACTTCGCCCCCTGGAATGGAATTCCAGAGGACCCGGTGACTGGTGAGCACGTCATGGCCTGTCTCCAGCTTGAGGGACATGGGGTATAGCTTTACGTTTCATCTTGAAAGTCTCAGTGACAAAATGTATGCTTTTGTCACTTGCAGGCTCTGCACACACTGTGCTTGCTGGATACTGGTCAGAGAAATTGGATAAAAAGAGAATGCTGGGTAAGAAAGCTTAATATGCTCAGGTTCTGATGTATTGTAGTGTAAAATGTACAATTACTCCATTTGTTCTATTGTAGCCTTTCAGTGCTCAGGACGGGGTGGAGAGCTGGGCCTAGTGCTGAGGGATGATGGCAGAGTAGACATCTCTGGACATGCAGTCATTATTCTGCAGGGGACCCTCACACTATAGACACCCTGAAACAGGATACAATCATGCTGTACACATGCCTCCATTAAACAGTCTTTCAGAAAACCAGTGATGTACATTATTTTTGCTCTCTTTGCGCTTAGAGCATGGCACTTATCTACATCAGTCGCCAGGCTCCTCTGAAATACATGGATTTCATTGTCTTTATTGAAGTAAATATTTTCAGCCACTCAATCTTCCCATAAATGGTGCTGTAACTGCAGTTGCAGAGACTCTACTCAGTGTACCATTACATGCTGCTGCTTTGATTGAGCCATGCAATTGAAAAGCAATGTTCTGCTGGATCACCATATTTGTCTTTGCTTTGTTCCCTTTTTACAGTGGAAAACAGATATAGCATAACATTCAAGTGATAATGCTCTTTAAAGAGAAATTCCTTTTTATACTGTACAATCAACCTAAAAAAGCAAAAATGGCCACCTCCTTACATACAGGAAGATGGAAGTTTACTTTTGAGTTTAATTTTAGAAACTAACTAGAAAGATTGAACAAAAAAATATTTCAGCTATAACAGGTGAAAAATCTATATAGTAATTAATTTTGTAATTATGTTACCAACAGGAAATGCTGATTGTAGAAATGCCCACCCTGCATCTGCCTGAAGCACAATTATGAGTCAGTCCAGTGGGGCAAGTTTGATGAAAGCAATCATACTTTCCCACCATGCACTCTGATAAGTTAGCTAGCTCTGACCATGAGGAGCAATGCTACACTGTCATGATGCACTACTGCATGTGGTGCAGTGATGGCTCAGAGGTGCTCTCTCTATCCAGGGACATACAGGGTGAAAGCATTTGTTTAAACAGGACTATTTAAATCAGATACTGCCGTCAGCCTAGCACAGAATGGAAAAAAACATGAAATAAGTCTAAAACAGTAACACAAAGGTAGGAGAAAAGTGACAGTATGACAACAATTAAGGGATTTTACTTTGCCAGCTAGCTGCATGAACTACATCTCCACTCTCCACACATACCCATCTGTAAAATTGGCTTGAGGGGGCTTTTAACTAATGAGTGTTTGCCATGAAATTCCCTGTTTAAAGTCGAATGACTAAACCTCCACATACCTGTTTTAGCACAAAACTGCTTTTTTGTTAAATCTTTTTAACAAACAAGACTATACAATGGCATAATGCTGAACAAGTTACTAGAATTATTCCACTCTGTCCTAAGGCTGGTGAAGGTAATAGGAAAAACCATACACAGAGCTTAGACTGAGTAGATACATGAGGATGGCAATGGGTAAAAGGTTGAAGGTAAACAGCCTTTAGGCCAGTAACCTGTGCACATACAGGGCCCTGACATTGAGGAGCAGGCTAATCAAGTCTTACACCTGCACTGATGCTCACTACTAATCCCTCCTCCTCCCACCTTTACTGGAGTAGGAACCTGCAGGAAGAAAGAAACAAAGAAAGAAAAGAAGAAAGGCTGTTTCTGCTCCCCCCAATCCAAACTGTAAGGGCTCATGTGTGACTTCTAATCCAACCTGCACGAGCTCCTGTGAGACTTCTAATCTACTAATAAGTATGGATCCAAGGGTCCAGGGTCATCTTTGATCCAACCTGGAAAAATACCATGTATCTGTGAATCTTAATTTCTCCTGTGTAACCTGCCCACTGTCAGGGTACAGCCAATATTTTGTTTACCTTTCAGATAAACTCAGTGAAGGTAGGTCTAAAGGATGATGGAGGTGCAAACCAGTGATTTCAACATAAACTGCACTAAGAGGAGTTATGTGTCAAATGCACCATACTTCAGCAAACCACCCCTTGATAATATGTCCTATGTCTATGCTGCCATCTCCCTGGTGTGGGATCGCTGTTTATGAAAGTATGGTTCTGAGATGGCAATGTAAGCGCACCTTCAGATCTGTTGAAGTCTGACCGTCTGAGTTCAGAGAATACTGCAACTTTAATAGTATCTGTATCCACTTTTGTGGTTCTAATCCAACATTTATGGGTGTCTTCAGCATTATGTATTTATTTATACAGTTAGTTCCACCTTCTTGGTCAGTGGTGTAGTACTGCCCACCACTAGTCAGTAGTGTTATGGGGAAAGTGTGCAAGGTGCTCAGATGACCCCAGGCAGAGCTCCAGCTCTTGCTCCACGGCTGCCTGAGCTAGCAGCTCCAGTACAGTATAGGATATCTGCTCAGACCTGCACTCCAGCCTGCCCCCATATATATACCTGTTGCCAAGAGACATGATCCAATGGCAAGAGCAAAGCGAATATGCTTACTACAAAATATTCATTGCAACACCCAAAGCAACATTTTTACTGAATTACAGTACACCCAAACACCCAAAGTAACAGGGTATGAGTGATATGAGAACATAACACTGAGCAGTGTACCATATCAGACTTATTTGCTAAGCAAGTGCAAGCCAGCCAGTTTAATCCCTGATCAAATAATGAATTCTACATTTGCAAGACGATGGGATTGTATTTGGCAGCAAGAAATTGTGGAAAACCTGAAGTGTGACGCTGTAGAAATTGCTGCAAACTCACCTAGCTTTTGGGTTTTTGGCAAGGGGGTAGACTGCTGGTGATTTCCCCAGTTCCTGCCATTCCCATTATGAGTGTTCAGTCAATTCTGATGTCTCCAGACAGAAGGGTCAATTCCAATCTTTCAAGTTTTTTTCAGGTGAGATACCAGTTTTCTAAGATGATAGGTCATCTTTATCTGTTTTTCCTTGTAATTCAGCTTAATTATACTCCATATGTATAATGGGTGATATGATATGCCAGTGTGTTTTTCAGCTTCAACAACTCTAACAGAATGAACAAAAGCAGCTGTGACATTCTGTACCTGTAATCCTCAACATCACTCTTATACATCACAGGGTGCTGGACTTGACTCACTACATTTGTGCAATGTAGTTTCCCATTACAGGGAGCATTTTTCCAGTCATCATGGGAGATGTCTGGCATCCCTGTGTCTCCCCAAACTCATCAGCAACTGCTTACACACCCACTTATGGCTCGTCTCAACTCCAGACACTCCATCCCTGCCAGGGCCCTCTGAATACCTTCTTCAGCTTTTCTGACCTTCTCTGGTCTGGCTAGGGCATTTTGTCATTTCATGCTCTGTATACTCTGTGCCCACTCCCTTACAATAAGTCCACCACACTCCTTAAAATACACTAACATAATCTTCAGAAATCTGAAGTCAATGCCTTTGTTTGAAAACTTTTATTCTGAACTGGGACTGGTTCACATGTTGAGAGTATGAGGGAAATGTCTAAGCAAGCCTACCTGATGACAAGCAGTTTATTATTGAGGAGGTTTACATTTTTAACAGCTATCCATTTATATACCTTAATATTTACTGAAGCAATTTAGGTGAAGTACCTTGCTCAACACTGGCTGTAACATGAACCTGCAACTTCTGAGTTACAAGCTTCCTAACCATTACTAGCCATTATACCACACTGATATTCCTAAATTACAGAAATGTTTGCCAAAATGCAAAAAAAACCTTTACTTAATAGGTAAAATCTTCAGATTCTTCAGAAATTCAGTACCAAACTAATTTTATGGGTTCAAGCATAAATAGGGCGTTTCTCTCCACATTTCTCTCAGGTAACTGGTCGTGAGCAGCACTAGGCTACAGAGCTGCTACAGGGTCTCTTGGGAGAAGTCTCCACAGACAGACTGGCTGTCTGAAAGATGTCTTGCATCATCATGCCAAACAGCATCAGGTTAGACACTTCATCAATGCTTTTAGAATCAGAAACATATCTCACCTTTCAAAACCAGTGCAACTAACACATTTAATAAAAATACTGCCTTGATAACAGACAAAATAATTTCAAAATGCTTTCCAATGCTCCATGAATATTCTCATTTTGTAGTAGGCATTTATTGAATGATGTTTTGTCAAAACCAACATCTAGAGATTGGTTTCATTCCACAGAAGCTAATGACATTTCTGTTGACCATCCAAGGATTATACAAAATTATTATAAGGTTCTTTTTTGTCTATTTATTTCCTACATTAGACAGCTCATGTGATGACCATACTCAGAAATGTCCTCACAGCACTTCCCTCCTCATGCTGCGGGTGCTGCTGCCAAACATCCGTTATGCTGGTCAGCAGATCTAGTGTTAACACCAGGAGCTTAAGAGTTCCTTGCCTAAAATGGCATGATCAGGGTGGGCAGACATTATTAAAACATGAACATCGTCTTAAGTACATTACAATAATACAAAATATTTGTAAGTTGGTCAGTTTCATGTTTTTTAACGTATACTCTCGACTAGAAACACCAGAACTGATTTATTACACTTAAGTCCTATATACATATTGAAAAGATAAAATTAAGAACATTGATCTTTCGAGTGTACGACTGAGAAAACAATGCAGCTCGTGTTCTTCTATTTATTTTCAATAATTATAATACTGTTACGTGGCGAGCTAACAAATAAACACAACGGTGTTCACTTAAATGCAGCTTATGTTCTAGACTGAGTATATTCGACAGATGAATTTCTAATGCTCAATTTGCCTTGTATATTTTTGTAAAACATTAGCTACTGCCTCTTATAACGTCGAACGTCATATTACTAGCTGAAACTCGCATGATATTTTAATCATGGTGGCAACTGGGAAATTTCGCGCTTTGAAGTCTTGGAGGCATAATTCTCCTGAATGACGGGGAAACCAATGTATGGTATTGGTTATAGGGGGCGGAACTTCCTTAACACTTGTTGCACCTCTTTTAGCAGTGCAGCTGAAAGAAATGATTAACGATAAAGGCATGACAAACATTGATTATTCGGATAAAGCTCCAGGGGTCAATAAAGCGTGGATTGCTTTAAAAAGACTTGATCTTTATGGTAAGTTTTGTTTTTCTTTGTTGGGTGGACTAAAACGTCGATTTAGTGTCCAAAGCAAAGATTTAGGAGAAATGTCGCGGCTGGTGCTTGTGTTTTGATTCGTTTCTATAGAAACTAAGTACACTAAATAATACATGCCCTTTTTGTTTATTATTTATTTTTACAATAAAAATCTAATAAAAATTAAACTGGCACATCAATGAGGTCTGAAACGACTTGTCTGGTTGTAAGAACGGGGTCAGTTGGCGTTGCAACCATATGTATTTGACAGTAGTGTGCGCTACGTACCTTTACAAACACAATCTGTGCCAAAAAAAAAAAAATCCAAGTTCATAAAAAGAAAATTAGAACATCGTAAAACATCGTCGCCACACCTTTGCAACAGTTTAGCTACTAAGAAAGAAATTAGTTCAGTAAATGCAGACATGTAGCCTAGGTGGTCTACTTTATATTAGCAACGTCAAATCAAATGGCATCAGTTTGTATTGTTTTATTCATTCTGTTTTGCAGATGATAGAATCACGGCCTTACGAGAAGTCCCAATACAAAAGGGCGTAGAATCAGCCGTCGTTAGACAGGTAGTGTTTTTTCCATTCCCAACTGTAGGGGCATATCATTGGTTACTTTTTATGACTCGGGTAGATAGTAATACAATTTGCAGTCAGCGCCTCCAAATATTCTTGGGTAAATAGTAAATCCGCACTTTCCAGTGTTAGACATTGAACTGTAAAATACTACCAGTACGTGGAAAAATGCCTGAATAAAATAATTTCTTATTTTTCTTGGATAGAATATTTCCAGTTCTTTTGGGCTGAATCCTGCCTATGTGACATTGAAGGTATGAAATAGAAAAATAAAATCGGTTTGTATCAGTTCTGTCTACACGTTTCAGTTAGTGAAATCACTTTATTAATTGAAATTTTATATAAATAGACTTTATGAAACTAACGGTTATCCAGCATTTGATCATTTCCCCTCTGCAAAATGGTACTTAAGAGCATGTAATGATATTTACAGATCAGAAACAATCGTGGCTCTCTCATTCCAATAAACAGCGGTATACCAGTTAACAGCAAACACACGTGAGTATGCATTTACTTATTTCTTATCCAAGAGAATTACAAATTTTAAATCTGGAAATGTTTTGTGTATATATGTCTACATGCATTAATATATTTGTGGACCAGATTCTGTTATGTCCCCTTTGTGTTTTAACCTCTAGGCCCTATGTCCTGGAAGTGGTGAAGATTTTTCAGCATGGTAAAATGTTTTACAGTTACATTTATCACACGCTTTCCCGAGCGACTTACTTTACTGGTCTTTAACTCCGTTTAGAAAATAAATTATGAATCAACAAAGTGATTCACAACTAAATATCAGCGTATCACCGTATATGTCATTGGCAAACATTTCAAATGAATAATTGTAGGTGTATTCATTCCGCCTCTATTTGACCTCACTTCGAAACACTTTCTTGACTCTTCATTGCCCCCCAGTGGTGTAATCAACTAATTATACCTGAAAGTACTGCAGATTATCTTTAGCTTCTCAAAAAATAATGTACTCACCAGCATTACCATTTTACCTCCCCAACGAGAAATGCTCAGTTGTATTTGTATAGTATCATTTAAATAATCACTTTACTTGTCCAAGGTACATGAAATTGATAACATATGGCCCAGAAAATACATCCGTTATGAACTCAATAATTTGTTAGAAATAGTAACTTCAGCACAGGTGATTCACTACCTCTTTTTCTGTGGTCTTTTCCAACACAAAGTTGTTCCCAGGCCCAGAATTAATGCCACAACTGCAATCAATAAAAGCATGAAGACAAGACTGTACAGCATTCTGAGAAGAGTAAGAACAGAAACATTTTAATCTGAAATTGTTGTCTCAGGTTTTGCATTGCATTCATTTCATGTAGAATGTACACGAACAGCAAGATATTTGTAAGACCATTAAGATGTGCTGTATACTGTGTACTGGGATGGCAGACCTGAGATTTTCCAAGTTATTACTGGGCAGAGCATACACTGTACAGAGAGCACTGATACAGGTTTGGTACATTTCAGGCTTAGAAATGACTGTGGACTTTTGCCCCTCACAAATGTTACCTTTCTTTACCCGCTGATTGTACACAAACACATTTATTAAGTTTATCCAAATCTACAAGTTTTTTAAGTTTTTATTTTTGTTCAAACGTTACACCTCTGTTCTAACATAAATATGTGTTCAGATTGAAAGACTTGAAGAACTTGTACCACAGATCAAGTTAAGACATCATGAAAAAATGAATCAGGTACTGTTGTCATCTCTCATAATGTTCTTTTGAAACTGAATATTCAGTCCTATAACCACCATTTCAAAGTTGTATAATCACCTTATTTTGCACATTTTACCACAGGAAATCAAGCAGCTCAACCAGAAACTGATATTCCTTAATAAAAGAATGCAGGTATGTATCGGTGTCATCGTGAATAATGTTCCTTAATGAATGATTCAAGTTATGTATATCAGTGTCTTCATGAACTGATATTTATTAATAAAATAATCAAGCTAAGTATTTCTGTTTGATAATGCATTAATATCTTTTAATAAAGTAAAGCAGGCATGTACAGTACAGTATTGTCTTGTTCATCACGTGATTTTTGGTTATATTTTGAATGGTTCCTCATTCCAGAGGCCATTCTATTTTCAGGCATTATGTGCTACCTGTAAAGATGTCCCAGCAATTCCTGTATGTTCTAATTAATGTTAACTGCATCATTTCAGATGGCAGACTCACACTGTTGGAGGGGGATGTTCATTCGGCCACCACTGTGGTAAATGTGGTAAAACACCACTGGTAGCATGGAAGTAGCTCCTATTTTTAGTCCTCTGTATTGCCTTTTGTGCTATGGGAATACCAAACAATCTGATTTAATTAATGACATTCTTTAGGTGTTCTGTTCGTATTCAAGTATATGTTTGTCTTTTCATATAATGTTATAATTGATATTGACTGACAGCAGTATGTTTTGACATTAAACAGGATCAATTACAGATACTCATTGGACAGTGAATTCATGGCACACAATATGTTAAAGAAATGGGTTTGATTCGAGGCCTTTACCTAACAATGGAAAAATTAAATATTGTTGGAACAAAGGCAAAGCAAAATATTATTAGCACAATGCACTGGTACATCAATACAAGCACTCTTATTGGGGTGACATACTTCAAACACACAAAGCTACATCATTGTACAGTTACATCCATATAGGTTTCAGATCAAAAGGTGAATATGAAATATGAAAAATATGAATATGAAATATGAAAAATAGAAAGTATCCCTATAGGTATTTTTATGCATACATGTTTTACCATTACAGAACTTTTTGTACTCAGCCCAGAATTTCAGATGATCACATGCACTGGGGCAAATGGCTTTATGGGTGTTTCATCTTGCATCCATTTGGCACACATAAAAGCTGTGAAGGTCTTATACATGGTTGTGGTTTTATGACAGTACTACTCTGAGGTATTCACCTTGACTGAATTTGCAAAAACAAAAATGAAGACTAGAGAACTGTCCGTTACAAAAATAAGGCACATTTCATTTTATATTTAGTAGACAATGGGATGGGTAAAATTACTACTGTGTTTGTACATTGTTGTTTGTAAATTTGAGTTTGATTTGTTTTGAATGTAGTGTCCTTGGGTGCTTTGAAAGGTGCATATAATATGTATTATTATTATTACTAATTTGAAAAGTGAATATTGAGGGTTACATAGAAAAAAGTTTTGTGTACTGCAAATCCATCTGAAAACCCAAGAACAGTCACAGGATTTTTGGAACTTGATTTTATGGACAGATGAGCCACAAAAATATAACCAAGTGATGAAATGGCTTAAGTGAGAATAAAAACAGACAGGAACAGCCAATGACCATAAGTACACCATTTCATTAGTAAACCATAGCGGAGTAGGAAACACAGCAACTAATATTCTCTTAGAGGCAATACAGTAGTCCAAGTAATTACCAAAAGGCTGAGGTGAATGTCTAAACAGCAGAGCTGTATAAGTCACTGCAGTGGTTTCTGAGGGAAAACAGTGAAATCATCACTAATGGATGGCCCTCAGTAGTTTGATGACCAACACTGATGCATGTACTCATGGTAACCTTCCCCACCATTTTTTTTTATTCTGGCCAGCCCCAGTTCATCCTCAAGCACGTGGTCATACAGCATGTTCACAGCCATGATATTGTATATTGTAATATGGGAATAAAATGTAATATGGGAATACAATTAATAACAAATTATAGTGTACAAATACTACACTAAGTCACTGTATTTGGGAAATTGAGGACCAACCTTCAATCTCAATCGTTTTAAGAAACATTGATTAAACTGTCCTACATTAAAAAAAAAAAAACATTTGTGCTGCATGATTTACAATGCACGAAGTTAAAACATTTGGAGGTAAAATAAGCAATACATATTTATAGGCCAAGATAATGATGCAGTAAAGTATACATAACGAAACATAATAGATCGTCGTAAAATTAGTCGGACTTAATAATACTGATATACTTAACTTTAATACTTAATAATAATGCTCGAGAATGTAATGTTACACTTTGCACGTAAGAGGCGCTTCATAATATAATGTGTTATTTTGAGAGGAATATATCAGCTAATTTTTGATAACCAGTTTCATATTATGGTATAGGCCATTACAACCAATGAACAGATGAAAAAAAACACGTGCGAGTGATAGCCGCTACAGAGTGAAAGAGGGAACTTTGTTTCTCTTTTAGTGTTTCCAGTAAGTTACTTTTCACATTGCTCGTGCTCATCATCCGTTGATTGTAAACATGGCCGCTGTTCTCCCTACGAGAGCCTGTGATAGCAATCCTGCTACCCCGGGAACACAGTCATTAAAGGTAAATGTTTAAGGGTGATATGTTTTATCTTGGAAATTCTTAAGGTAAAGCAGTGTGCTGCTGGGCAGGGACAGTGCATGTGAATTTAACATACAATAAACTGGCCACAACTGTGAAACTGAACACAGTATTCCTTTGTTTCATTGTCAGATAGCCACCCTGTTGGCTAGCATCGTTATCTGCCGGCGTAATGAGAACGATATAAGCGAATCATTAATCAACAAGCTAAATAGCAATCTCACAAATGAAGTAATTAATCTTTAAAAGTCGTTTCGCTCTCTTGTAAGGAGCTCTAATGCATCAATAATCTCGCTAAAATTATTGCATTGGCTACGTCGTCTATGTTGCTAACGAACTATAGGTAAGTAACAGATAGAAAAACGTTAGCTAGCTAATGTTTCAGCGAGCCTCCATGAAGCATGTGCCTAGCGTACTGGGATGCATGTTGATCACATTTTAAAAATTGTATTGCTAAAAAGACTAAAGCGCAATTGATGCGCCGTATCAATTAAAATAAGGTCACTGTTTAAATAACAGCAAGACAATTGTTACGTGGAAGGTATCGATACCGCGCCAGCCTGTTAGTGAAGTATTTTGCGCTCGTAGGCATGCGCTCAGTGTCTCTTGAATGGTTGTCTTGGAGACCTATACGCGTACTTCTGAAGGCGCCAAATAATGTAGCTAAGGTTACATAAACTCGAGAAGGAGCCATAGCGGTATATTCTAAACTGCATCTTCTGAAATTTTGCAGATTTTTTTAAAATCTAAATTGCACCTTTAATTCAATGGTCAGATAAAACGTTTGTATCAAAATCAAATTTGGTTTTTGTTAATGACTTCGCATTGTTTTTGTTGGTGAGCTGATGGAATGAGCAATATTTTGAAAAAGTCATACCCAATTATTATTTTCATTTTGTGAAGGATGACACAGAGGAGAATTCAAACGATGGCAGTCAAGCCCCCAAAAGGCGTCGGATGGGATCTGGAGACAGTTCCAGGAGCTGTGACACCTCTAGCCAGGACCTTATGTACATATCAACTTCGTTGTGTTTTAACTTGGCCACACATCTAAGGCCTATAGCTCTCAATACTCCTTGTCATTTTGAAGTATAGCAGTTTTACTTTGTGACAGACACCTGGAAAGGTATAGCTGATCTAATAAGAGATGCATTATTTCATGGTATTTTGTCTGTGTCCTCATCTGTCTCAGGCTAACATACTTCCCTGCAGAAAATCTGATTGAATATAAATGGCCCTCAGATGACACTGGGGAGTATTATATGCTGCAAGAACAAGTCAGTGAATACCTGGGAGTTACTTCCTTTAAGCGCAAATATCCAGGTAATGTTTCCCTTTGTGTGTTCAGGTAAATTTAAGTGAATGCTATTAAGAGCCATACACGACCCAAGCAGTGTTGCCAGTTTGGTCAGTTTTCCAATAATTGCAAGAAAGTATTGCTTTATTTTATAAAATGAACTACTTCTGAGAACGGTCCAGATTTGTACAGGACACACCTTTTGTAATGCTAATGTATACAGTGCGGGGTCCAAGAGTGCTTGTGATCCTCCACTGTATTGGTGTGACTATGCAGTACATCATTTCCAAAGTATCAACATTGTGTCCAGCAGCTGCTTTTGAGTTATGTGTCAACATTTGTCAATACCATACAGCGGACCTATAGTTACTCCAAAAGGAGATTTCCTCAATCAGTGACAAAACTAGAATACATCTATAGGTGATTCTTGGATTGATCCTTTTTACATTTTGTGGTTGAATTATACCTATTTCAACAACTTCAGCATTTTCACATCTTGGAGCTGTTTCTAACTTCATATCTGGTTTGAGATTTCCATTGCAACCAACTTGGCTTAATTCCTGGAAGAATGATTATAAGTTCATTTTAATGTTGTGATATTTTTAAAAGTGATGTTCTTGAACAGACTAGTTTATACATTTTTCTTTTTGATTTTTCAGATTTGGAAAGGAGAGATCTTTCTCATAAGGAAAAATTATACCTTAGAGAACAAAATGTCATTACAGAGACACAGTGTACCTTGGGTGAGTTGCTTTCTTACAGAAGGAAGTAGAAAGAAGTTGAAATCTAAAAACCATGATGTCTGAACAATTGTTCTTGTTATCTAGGAAGTGTTCTTGTAGTTTTCTGTAAAAGGTGTGGAATCAAATATGTTGTTTAGTGTTGGAGCAATGGATTAGCTAAATGGCTTTCGTGTTGTATTTTATGTTTATAGAAATTGAATACTGTCTTAGAATAATCCTAAATAAACTCCTTTTGTAAATGGCCAGTTTTGATATGATATGATATTAACACAAACATGAAGTAAAAATACGGAACTGTTGTCTATGCTTAAGGTCAGTCTTCGTAACTGGTTTTTGTCTTGTCTCTTGCAGGTCTCACTGCTCTGCGCAGTGATGAGGTTATTGATCTGATGATCAAAGAGTATCCTGCCAAACACGCAGAGTATTCAGTTATCCTCCAAGAGCGGGAACGCCAGCGAATTACTAAAGAGTACTCTGTAAGTCCCTTCCTATTAGGGGGGTGATGTCAGAACTACTATATTTGAGCTCAGCCTATTAGTGAGGCATTGAATAATTCACATATCCAGTAACTGTAGTAAACAGCTCTGTATAGAAATGTAAACAAACTTTATTTATGTATTCAGAGTCATCAGTTTGTCTTTTACCACAGAATTTTTTCTTGTTTTCTTCAGCAAATGCAACAGCAGACCCCCCAGAAGGTGGAGGCCAGTAAAGTGCCCGAGTACATAAAGAAAGCTGCCAAAAAAGCTGCCGAATTCAACAGTAACTTTAACCGGGAGAGGATGGAGGAGAGAAGAGCCTACTTTGATCTCCAAACACATGTAAGACCAGTTTTAAAGGCTATTGTCACTGCTGGTATTTCCTTCTCTTATGTCAGTCATAACTGGAAGCACACACTGTGAGCAATTGTTTTTCGAGCATTTTAATTTCACAAGAAGAACTTGAATGTTTTCACCTCCCATGGACTGTTCTCTTATGTATATTTTTCATATTCTGTTTTATATATTTTTACCCACATACAGTGCAGATTTCTGGCCATTAGTTTTGAATGCATCATGTATAGTGAGGCATAAGGATAGTTTGTTATCAATGATTTACTAAGTGACAAGTAAGGATGGTGAGGCATTTGAGTTTTCAGGTGAAGAACAAGTATAATATAGAACAATGATGTCTCAGTTAAGGAAAAGAGTACAGATTCTGCAATGAACAGGTGTGATTTTTTTCCTCTGTGTATCTCAGATCATACAGGTGCCTCAAGGGCAGTACAAAGTCCTTCCCCCTGAAAAGACCAAGACTGGCCCATACCCTGTGGCCCTCATCCCTGGTCAATTTCAAGACTATTACAAAAGGTACAGTACGTTACACTTGCATCTGTAGAGTTACTGACTGTGCTGGAGATGATGTGCATAACAGCAGGTCCTGGATCGCATCCTGATTGGAAATTAGGGCATACATTATGTTGTGTGTTGCTGAGTTATACTGAATCAATCACAGATTGTTGAGGCTTAAGTGTGTTTATCTGAGTTTTGTGCGTATGTGTGTGCATGCGTGCGTATGTGTTTGCGTGCGTGTGTGTGTGCGTGCGTGTGTGTATGCGCGTGCGTCCATGTGTGCATGCACATGCAGTGGGTATACTGCATGTGCATGCACTGCACTGCATCACTGGTATATGTGGCAACAATGAGAATTTACCCTGGAAAAGGTTACTATGGACATGCATAGTGATCTGCTTGAAGTTTTGAATGTTCAAATGTTCTGAGCAAACTGGGGGCATGCATTGCACTAATAAGCTGTGCAGCCCCTGAGTGCAAGTACTTTCCTAACAAGCTGTGCTACATTTGTGCTTTGAGTACAGGTACTCTCCTAATGAGCTACGCTACCTGCCTCTCAATACTGCGCTGTACGAGCCACCCTTGGACCCTGAGTTGCCTGCCCCTGATAGCGACGGAGACTCAGAGGATGGAGAGGAGAACAGAGAGGACGGCAAGAAGAACAAGGGCTCCTCAGTAAGGGACTCACCCACACACACAGACAGTACATAAGACAGTGATAGGGCTGCAGCAGTTTAGGTCATAGACATATACACACAAATAATTAATTATGTGTACGTGTGTATGTGTGCCAGCTACAGTAGGTAAGGGAAATTGATCCCCTGTGTGTGCCTTTGTGTGTGTTTTCTCTTTACAGGACAGCTCCTCTGGTAACACATCGGATGGAGACAGCCAGGACAGCGGAGCGCAGTCCAAGAGCAAGAACAAGGATAGGGCAGGAACCCCAGCTAAAGATGCCTCTACCCGCCCCCTCCAACACAAATCTGTCCCCGGGTACAAGGTAGAAGACAAAAGCCCCTGACTTTTTCCAACAGCATCTCTCTCCCCTTCTCCGTACCTCACCCTTCCTCCCCTTCCCCAGCAGACAGGTCCTTTCGACTGTAACTTCCTCTCGGGCTTTTCCCATCTATGGGCCTGGTTCGTCCTCCTCTTTTTCCCATTACTTTTTCCTCTTGATTTATTCACTCGGATGGGCACACGATGGCTCCAACATAAACTTCTAGAGCAATAATTTTTTTCTTTGTTTGGTTATTGTGTTCTCCAGTGGGAATTTTTATGCTTTTATCTCTTACTGCACTTTTCATTTACTAGAGCGCCTTGCATTTAATACCCTGTCCCCTGAATGTCTTAATGATATACCTCTTTGCTGCCCGCCTGTTAGTACAACTAAGAGGCAAGTAAGCATATACTTTTGGCTGCTAGAATTATTAGCTGTCACGTTTGGTTTCAATAAAGGATTTATTAGCTGTACTTAAGTCTTATTCAGTAGCACTAAAATGCAACTTGTGATAATTACTAAACAAATTGTTTGAAAGTGAAAATTTGAGTTTAAATGTTCTGAAGTGTATGTAATCTTACTCCATGCTTTATGTAGTATTTCTGTGAATTCATATAAATGTTATCAAACTATTGTTTGATATGAAGCTGTTACAGGATGTTCTGCAAATTTATATCAGAGTTTGCGGAGCTCAATATCACTGCTACAAGGACCTCAAAAATGAGGCCCAAGTGTTTTTTTTTTTTTTTTTTTTTTTTTTGGTTTGAGTTTTTTTGGTTGCCTTCAATAGAATATCTCAATGTTTCTCAAATATTCTTGTAAGAATATTGTCATTTTTGGATCAACAAAAGATCTACCTTTTGACTTCAGTTGTAAATTTGAGTTGACTCAGTTTGGCAAGACTCTTCACTGAGATTATTGCAAAGCACTGCATATGTTTGTACAGAGCCATAAATTGGTACTCCATGGGTCTGTTCAAGGACCACAAGGGAAAATTATTCATTTTCCATGAAAGCACTTTTACTGATGGTATCTGCATCAACGCAATGCCTTTTTGGGTAGCCTTCTTCAGGCCATGCCGTTAACCATTTTACCTGTCATATATGGAACATATCACTGGTATATGTGGCAACAATGAGAATTTACCCTGGAAAAGGTTACTATGGACATGCGTAGTGATCTGCTTGAAGTTTTGAAGTCTACTGTAAGAATGCAGGTTTGATGAACAATGACATAAATAAGCAATATGGTGCCAAAGGGAATTTGAACGTTTATCCATGCTCTGCAACTTCTGTCTGTTTACCTGCCCTTTTTACCTCCCTTTAGCTTGTGGTCTGTAACTAGGATGTAGTTTAATTTTGTGGTAGAGGAAGTAAGGGCGAGATCATTAAGCATTTGGAAGAGTTTTTGTCTCATCTGTTGTCTTGGCTGCATTGGAAAACTTTGAACATTATCTTAGCCTGTTGTGTCAAGATG
Organism: Albula glossodonta; assembly: GCA_019788955.1. Classification (NCBI taxonomy): domain Eukaryota; kingdom Metazoa; phylum Chordata; class Actinopteri; order Albuliformes; family Albulidae; genus Albula; species Albula glossodonta. The sequence goes on along the minus strand of JAFBMS010000020.1, from coordinate 6,808,594 downwards.
AATAAGATGAAGGAAGGAATCTTTGGTTTCAAGCTTCCTGTCCTAATGTTTTAGATATGAGTATTGAGGAACATGATATCGATGCATATCCACATAGTTTGAAAATATGAAGGCTTGCATGGTGCCGTAACAAGAATGTGGAAGTGTGTTTCTGACTGGCCCGCAAAACAGCGAGCAAGTACAGCCAAAGACTGAAATATACATAATTAGATGGCATGGAATCCCAGTACAAAATTTCCCAAAACACTCTTGGGAAATTGCAGCTACTGAAATGAAGATTCACTAGTTGTGGTTTGATTAAATACTTATTTTGTCTATGTTGTTTTATGTAATTTGTGTTCTTTGTGTATCTTTGCAAAGTTTTCCTATTTTAAATCTTATCAACATGTTTATGAAGGACTGTGATGCTATTTATTGCAAGTCGCCCAGTCTTCAGCTATGTTTGGTGTTTTTTCAGGCCAGTGAGAAAAAGAGCTTTCTGCCATATTTTCAACCCAGTTGTCCAGCAGAATGCTGTCTCATGAGGACTGTTTGAAGACCTGCTTGAATTTTGCACAGATTAGGGTTACCAGTGTTATGACACTAATGAAGCACTTAGATGATATACACAGTGTGTGTACAGACTAAATATCATTCTTTCCATATTTTTCTGTACTTCTGCATTACAAGTAAAATATGAAAAGGGTCCTCTCACCCAGATCTTGAACTACCCAAAAGTTAACTTTCACCCTGACCTTTTTTCAAATGAAAGGCAAAGTGGATGGTTTTAAAAGTGTTGCTTATTTCATCCAGCCTCTCGTTAAATAGGAAAGCATCGGGCTGAATCTTCACAAGAATCAAGTGCTTGCATCCCAACTTAACCTTAGCACAGACATGGACTTTTTTATATTGGTTCCAGTCTGTATACCTGTAGGTACAGCTTCTGTTGATCCTTCATGCAGAATGTTCTTGACCTTTGACCTGTTGTATTTGTTCTCCGGTCTTTTCTGTGACTTATTAACACACATGTTTGTTTTGGGTGCAATGACATTTTCTAAAATGCATCCTGGTTGTGTCTTAGAGACACCTGTGATCTCCATAGTATCTCTGAGCCCACACTAGCACTCCTGCCCCTTAACTGTTCTAACTGTGAAGTAGTTGAAATTAATGTCTTGTGTTGACTGAATAATTGTGTGTGCTTTATTAACCTGCGTCTCAACCCCCCGGTTCAGACCCTCTCCTTGACCTTTGGTTGTATGTTTGTTTTACAAGGCCATTGCTGCTTTTCTTCATGAAAGATTTTTATAGCAGGAAATATCTGAAATGTCAGTATTTAGAAACTATACTACAGTTACATATTGAAATAAAGGTTTTAAACAAATAGACTCTACAAAGATTTTTAATTGACATTGTGTGTGAGCACTGAAGTGTTATTTATTTTTTATGTATTTTTCATAGAACTGCTTTACGTGTGCTTACCTGCAAGTCTTCCTCGGTGTACTAACTATGAAGAGTAAACACTGCTGATGGGCAGTTTGAATTGGAGGTTTTACTTATAGAATTTCCTATAGTTTAAGAAGTGTTAGGCTACTCGAAATTCACCCCTTAATGCTTTAAATAACTCATACTGCCACAGGCATATAACAGCCATCATTGAAGAGATTGACTCTAAACCAAATATACTTGAATAAACCTACCGCAACAAAATGCACAATAGTTTGTGAAGGACAATCTGTTTAAAAATGAGTATGACATGGCCTGATTTTTGATTATGTGACTTTTTGTTTCTAATGTAGATACATTTTTCTCAGGCCATACTTCGATCTCAGTGAATGGTGTCTATTCAGAACCCACATGAGGTACCAAAGTGATCAAAGAATCGCAACATCAGACTAACCTTGACCTCATTCCAGCTTCACCTGCTCAACTCTGTATATTATTCTACACTTTTATTTGATTTATTCTTCAAACATTCTGGACGTCTTGAAGCAGATGTGTTATCACAGAGTGATACGAGCATCACGTATCTCAAAACATATGGAGATGGTATCTAGTATTACATTGATTATTCTTGCAAAACTGCCACAATTTAAAGGGTTTCTCTCGAGTTGCTTTGCAGGAATCGGAAGAGATGGCAATTCTTCATTAACAGCACATGCAAAAAAAAAAACAAAAACATAAAAACATGGGCCGTGGATTCTTTATTTGAATTCCCTCTAAGCTAAATGTCTCCCTCTGTTGGCAAAAGCAGGAAACTGATCTTACAGAGTGGGCCTCAGCTGACTTTGGCCCCCTTTAACTTTTCAACAGAAATTTCACATTTTTAAGAAACACCATTACAATAGCCACTATACAATTTAAATACATGTGGCAATTACTTTGAGGAAGAATTTGATCCATGAAATGTTAAAATATGCTTTTATTGAAAACCTGAATCAAGGAATAAAAGACCAATTTTATTTTCTAGATGGTAAATAAAAAAAAGTATCTAAAACTTGCCACTTATTTAATTGATGGGGTGCTCAAAAATCCTAATTTGGTTAAAACCCCACCCTTGATGGCATGTTGCGGGGGACAGTATTGCTATGGGACTAAGCATGCTGTTTTAATATGGTTTTGGGAAGCAGTGCTGAGAATAATAATATTCAGGACAAAACATGATGTGTTGGTTTTGATGCAGGTTACAGATAAGTTATTCAGCATAGGCCTCATTTCCATGGATCATGGGTTCAGCTCTCTGCACCAGTGCCTGTACAATCACAAGAGTACCGTATAATATCTGCTTTAGAGTGGATCATGAACTGTAGCCTTTGGAGTGACCCCGTAAGTATTTTGCTTTAAATAAGGCGATTGTATATAATAATAAGTTTGTATTTAACATGTATGTGGCAAGGCATGAGGTATTTTCATTTTCTTGGCGTTTAGTAGTGTGTATTTTGGCCCCAAGTCCTGTTTCACATGTTGCCACAGGCCTTGTTGCAGTGGTTTTTATAGCATTGTTCTGCCCTTGCAGCCTAAGGTCATTCCAAATGCAATATGTGGCATATGTCAGAAGGGTAAGGAGTCCAACAAGAAGGGAAAACCTGAGGCACTCATTCACTGCTCCCAGTGCAGGAACAGCGGTGAGTATGAACATCAGTCTCTCTGTCTCTCTCTGTTTGCAGTAAGCAGCCCTTGTCCTTCTCCACTCCATCCTATAACGTGATTATTTTGTCACACTCATTCGTAATGAGCAATAGAGTATAATATTTATGCAGAACATCCATATAAGTTGTAGGAGTGAAAATAGGCTCATTTTTATACATGTTGTATTGACTGGGGTGTTTTTTGGACTTGCATTCCAGTGACAGGTGACGTAAGTGTATTATGGGGCTGTATGGTGTTGAATGATCAGCATTGAATAGTTTTAGTAATAAATGTCTTTAATGTTAAAGTGAACAGTGTGATTTCCGATAGTGGTCATGACTGCACCATCATTGGGTGATACTGATGAGTGATATTGATTACTGATATGTTGACACATACTAACCTTAAATGAGAACTTGCTTCCTAGCTGAAATACCTGTTTCAATGATGGCAATAATGTGTGGAGCTAGGAGTGTGTATGTGGGTTAAGCTTGGATGCTTCAGTTTGTGAGAGTTTGAGGACTGAATGTTTTGGTTTAGGGTCTATGGAATGTGACAGGACAGTGCTGTTTGAGGTCTGTGGGATGTGATGGGACAATGCTGTTTGGGGTGTGTGGGATGTGATGGGACAGTACTGTTTGGGGTCTGTGGGATGTGATGGGACAATGCTGTTTGGGGTCTGTGGGATGTGATGGGACAGTGCTGTTTGGGGTCTGTGGGATGTGATGGGACAATGCTGTTTGGGGTCTGTGGGATGTGATGGGACAATGCTGTTTGAGGTCTGTGGGATGTGATGGGACAATGCTGTTTGGGGTCTGTGGGATGTGATGGGACAATGCTGTTTGGGGTCTGTGGGATGTGATGGGACAGTGCTGTTTGGGGTCTGTGGGATGTGATGGGACAGTGGGATGTGACGGGACAGTGCAGGTGACAGATGCCCTCTCTCTGCCCCAGGCCACCCGTCCTGCCTGGACATGAGCCCCGAGCTGGTGGTGATGATTAAGACATACCCCTGGCAGTGCATGGAATGTAAGACCTGCATGGTGTGCGAGCAGCCTCACCATGAGGAAGAGATGATGTTCTGTGATAAGTGTGACCGTGGCTTCCACACCTTCTGCGTGGGCGTGGACTCCATCCCACTGGGTGAGCCCCTGTGTGATTCTCTTACTCTGGTCTGTCACACGGAGCAGCAGATCACACCCATTAAACATTTATGTAAATCTTCTGTAATTTCTCCACAGCAGAACCAAAGTTAGTGTTCATCAAAATCTGTCTTTACTACTGTGCACCACAGCCCCTGCTAACATCCTTTGATTGGACAAATCAAATGAAATTTATATATGTAGATCATTTCCCAAACATTTGCTATAATGTGCTTTACCCTGGCCTTAAACCCCACAAAAGCAAGCTCATGGTGATAGTGGCAATGAAAAATGCCCAATGGAAATGGATAGGAAGCTGAACGTAACAGTCCTGGGTGTTGTGGGTGGCTCGAATATTGGGGGATGCCAAACGGAAACAGTGTTGCTCCAGCAGTGGAGGCCGGACAGTGGCACGTTCAGGCAGTCAGGGCAAGTGAATCACTACTGACATGGGGAGACAGAACCATGGTCAGGCAATAGGATGGGTGGCAGCAGTGACTGAGAATAGACATTTTGTAACATGTGACCGTGTTAGGAGTTTTTTATTGCTGCTAGGAGAAGACTGATAAAAGATACCTTCTCACTTATCAGGCTCCTTTAAACATTTTTCCCTGGTGGACAGGCATAATTTCACTCTTAAACATTATAATCTCAACATTCTTATAAAATATTCCTGTTTAGTTAGCAAATAATCAAAGGAGGATTCAGCCCAGAAAAAAAGCTTGTTGTAATACATGTATATCACATCTGACCTGTTCCAAACATGTATGTGTTTTACAGTATTGCACAGTCAACTTTATATTTTTCCTTATAGAATGGTTAGATAGTTATCTGGTGTTTTTTTTTTCTGATGCTCTGGTTTAATTTGTTCTTTTTATATCAGTATATGAGTTTTCTGTTACCCTTACAACTGTAACATGTTGGCATAGCTGACACACTGTCCTTAGGCGCCTAGTAGATTCTATGATCTTAAAATATCTTCCATGTTTAGTCTGTGGTGCAGTGTGGGTAAATGCACTAGCCTGAGGTATTCACCTTTTAATTTTTCTTTCATTCTCTGTTTTCCTCAGGTTGCTGGGTTTGTGATTGTTGCATCAAGGAATTTTCTACCCCAAAGAAAAAAGGAGGAACAAAAACACCAAAAAAGTCTGGAAATAAATAATGGTTCACAGTGGGTGGAGATTGGTTTGGACAGATTCAGAGGCCCTGCCAGCAGAAAGCTGTTCTTCAATGAGTCACTGTTAAAGTTTGTTACACTGTTTTATATTGTACCTCTCAGGTTTAAGTGCAAAGTCCTCAAATCATGTATATATTGCTTTGCTTTGTCACATTTGTAAACATAACCATGGAATTGTAGTTAACTTTCCTAATAAATGTTGTTTTTAACTTACATCCTAACAACCCTACCTGCATATAATCACCCAGACGTTTTCTTTCCGTAACACACTCATAAACATACACCTGACTTCAGTTACAGTAGTTATCAGTATGATCATTATTGTCTTTCAAGAACTGGATGATTAATGGTATAACCCAAATCGCTTTTGAACCTCTATAAGAATAAGAGGACTGCAACCATGACAAGTGTAAGGATGCCCCGTAACAACAACAGAAGGTAACGTTTGCCACCACAATGGCAGGACTTCAACGTTTGAAATTGTAAAGCGAGGGTCCTTTGGCTTGCATCTTTGTCTGTTAAAGTCTAAATAGGGATAGTTGGAGCTTAATGGGGTGTCTTGTTACTGTTGAAAGCCTCTGGGGCAGGGTTAGACAGCGGAAGATGCATGGTGCACGGCAGAATACAGGGGAGGACAGATGCAGCCGGTGCCCAGTTATCTGATAGGAGCAGGCCCAGACAGTACGCCTTTCAGGACTCTCCCCACGAGGATCTGTTTGCAAACGGTTTCAGTGGACAAAAAGGCCAGCAGCCACCCTGCTGCTGTTCTGTGTCATTCTGAAAAACAGATGAATGGCTGAATGTCGTTGAGAGCTGGCCCTACTTTTACAATTTCTGTGAATCTGACTTTCACAGCACAACAGCCTGCTCCTCTTTCACAAAGGATGCGTCCGCTCACCGTCTGCAGGTAACGAAGCACAGGGAAATCTGATAGCACATGCAATGTTGGAGCCTTATGTATACCGTTCTGCAACTCAAACTGGTATTGTTTTGAGGACTTTTTATGCTTTGGCTGGCTGGCACATTATTCAATGATGAGTCACTAGATGGCGCCTCAACATGACTTGGCAGTCTTTAGGTCAGAGTGTATAAGACTGATGGATCTGCTGAAACACTGTGTACCCACAATATACAGGCATAACTGATGTGTAAGATGTTAATACCAGCCCATGTGCTGCATACACATATACACAGGGTCCAGTTACAATTTGCTCAGCAGTTGAGCCAGAAACCGAATACAAAATACTTAAAATGCTGTATTGCAGTCATGCAGCAGCAGCAGCCTGAAAGTGTAGTCAATATGAGTGTTTTTCTTATTTCTGCAAACCTGATGTGCTGTAATCCTATTTTTCCATTCTGGTGCAACTACACTCTATACTATTGTTGTTGGTAATGGGATTGATAGTGAAGGTACTCATGGATTATTTAAACTTATTACAAGGTATAACTGAAAAGCCTCATGTTTGCTGTTGTAATGAGTATAGTTAAGGGGTGTAGAGCAGAGGTGTTAAGATCCTTCCTGTTTCCAAGCTGTTGAGTGACCTTATACATATTTAACAGCAGGGCTCCTGGTTTATGGCTCACACCTGTCACCAGGCTTAACCAGAAGCACCAACACTGTCTCTGCAGGAGGGTCCAGTGGGGGGAGAATATGTGGATACACACCTTTCATCTCTCTTCCCATTCAGGAATGGAGTATGCACGTGAAAATACTGGATGAGAGAATGTGAACTTACCAAGTGAGAGCTAAAGGAGAATGTTTAGGCACAAGGTGAGAGGTGAGGGAAAGTGTTGGCGAAAATGTTGAGGGGAAATGCACAGATACCAAGTTTAAGAGTTTAGGGAAGGAATAAGTTCCAGGTGAGTGAGTTGAGGTTGCTTGTGATGGTACTAGGTTGGCTATGAGGGAACATGTGAAGGAAGGTTTTTTGTGTTTCAGAAGTTTGGATACGCACTGATTCATAATAACACACTAATGTCATCTGTACTAGTTGAACTAAGCTGTAGTTATTGTAAACATAGTAACTACAGTGGGATTTAATGTGCCTGTCTCTGTACTGCATTAGAGGGTTAACAGGTCTAATGGAAGCTCATGGACAAAGGTTGATAGTCTCTTTACCCAGGAGGGTTTTAGTGCTTCAGCTACAACCAATTTTCTTTCTCTGTGGCAACTGTTCTTAGCTGTCTATTGGTGGAGATGGTTGGTAAAGTTTTGTAACTGCACACTGCGCCTGGTATCACCAATAGCATCTCTAGCTGCATCTCAAAAAAAATCATGCCATTTAGAGACAAGAGATTGAGTGCTGAATTGTCTCTTTTACTAGTGCAGCCAATTCCTGGTGCATGATATGCAATTACTCTGAAATTTTTACTCTTTCATAGTGATATTTAGAATATAAGCCTCCTGTGATAGTAGTAAGAAGGTAGAATTTTGGATACAGCAATCTGTTAATTTGCTGACAGTGCCATGTTTTCATGACTTGACAAACAAGCATATTTGCTAGTTTTGTGTACTGTATTATATCTCACATGTTACGCACAGTCCCAGAGTATGATTAGAGTGCAATTCCTGCTGGAAACATGTATTTTGGCCAGATCCATGTTGTATGGTAGAAATTGCTGAGCCAAGCTGTGCCAAGCAGACTGCTGTTGAATTTAGCAAGAGCTGCTTGCATTCAAGTGTTATTCGATTATGTCATTGCTATTGTGGATCTAGCCAATAATAATCATAATCCTATACACTCTTTTCTTAATCTGGCCATAGTTTGTGTTGAAGCATGTTTCTGCTTTTCATTAATTATTAATTTGTTATATCATTTTTCTGATCAGTTTTAGGATTGGAGGTGTTGCCCTCCTAGTTTATAGCTCCATCTTCCAATCCCAATCTGAAAAGATATTTCATGCAGCCCAGACCCGATGGGGACATAATATGGGCACTGTCCTCCCTTCCTGTTTCAGAAGAAATTCCTCCCTATGAGGGGGACTCCTGGGAAATACAACTTAACCTTTGACCTCTTGAAGCTCTCACTTGTTGGCCTTTGGTAAAAATACTGACATGCAAGTGCTGAACTTACCAGAATTTAATCGTATCATGTGTATGTGTTCAGTAGTCTTAAAACAAGATTATCCCTGAGTAATATGACATTTTATAGTTATCAGCGTTAAATAACAGGTGTCAGTGTTGTCTTGCTGCTCTATTTGATTTATTATGACCTTTCACCTCAGGGTGTGCTAATGTACTCTAGCACAGGTTAAAACCATAATGGAATCCACAGGAAAAGGTGCAGGCTACCAGCGGTATACAGACCGAGGGGTGCAGTCCTGACTGTGAGAAATTTAAAGATTTAAACCTTAGATTTGTGCTGAATGCCACTACCAAAATCTAGTTTTGTAATTGTGTTGTTCTAATATCATTCATATAAAACCTAATTCAGTCTTCTCAGGACATAATACAATGCTCAGATTTATGGTTTCAAACTGCTTGGGAATTATTTCAGCTTTGATTATTTTATATGAAAGTTTTTCCCCTGTCCACTAGTCTTTTTCCTCCTCTGTCGACGTTGGGGGCTTTTGTACATCTTTTTCAAGACACGTTCATGTTACATTTTACATTTAACTTTGGTTGTGATTCCATTGTTTTTATTCATTACTGTTGTGTCCATACTGCCTGAAATATATGATCATAACCCTCTGCTCACACACTGAAGGTGGATTGAGCAGCTCCTTTAGAAATGTAACAACATGGTTGCTTAGACACAAGCATGTACTTTTTCATGCTGGAGGATGGAGAAAGCAGATCTCCAACACACAAAGCAAGAAAGCAAAGAGTGGATGCAGCCCATCTGAAACCCATAAACATCTTCTCAACTACATCATGGGACTTATGCACGTAACCTGATGTGTGCAATAGAAACATATGTGCACATAAACAACAGAGCAGGCAATGCAGTTTTGACTTGGACACACAGACAGTTGTCTGGATATTGTAAAAACAAAACACTCTGCCCTGGACAGTATATCTGTGAGACTTTAGGAAGGCTCATCTGTCACTGACTTCAGAGAGCTTCGCAATCCCACTCAAACAGAACAATCTGGTTTGGCAGTTCACAGCTAATAAAATGAGCAGTATATCTGTGTGGCACACATCATTTCAAGGATAGCATGTTCTTGAAAATGTAAACATGCTTTACTTGATGGGATGTCAATCACAAAAAGGATACGTTTACCCTAGAATTGCTGTGTGATGAGCAAAGGTATGTTTTGTGGGTTGGTGAGATGTCAGGCTAGTCTTTTTACTGATCGCCAAGCAAGCTTAGAAATCCTCCAGTTGTTCTTGGAGGCAAAAGGAAACAAACTCTTGTGAGTTAGGTTGTTAGCCAGATATGATTGCATGGGGACAGCATGGAAACAACATATTTCTGCTTTTCTAAGAGGGTGTCCATGGATGAATTGCAGTAAGTCATGTCTCTCATTGAACGCTAAAAAGCTAATTCGTTCTTACTGTCTATATGGTGGGAGGCATTGAGTCTGCCATTACTAACAGATTTTGACAAAAAAATCACCATGTTCCTCTGCTATATTCTTAAAATAATTATTTTGATCTGTTAATACAGTCAATGCTCTGATATTGAAAATAAAAGCAAATCCTAAGTTGAAGTTTCATACAGCAGAGAGTTGGAAGGAGGATGTCAATCGTCCTTTGAATAATGGTGTCAAGTTAGTAGAGCCCTGGTCTTGATGAAAATTCAGAGTAATCTTGTTAAAAACCCTGTATAGGTGACACTTGGCAAAGCAAACATGTTTACCTCTTTATTAGCCAAATCCCCCAGAAAAAAACTTAATTCATTTTACCCATTGACAGATGCCAGACTTCAGGGACACAAAAGCACCCATGTTCTCCTCTTCGACAGACACTTCTGAGTAGCCACTGTGTAAATTGGGGGCATGAACAAGCAGATATAAACAGCAGTTAGCATGACGGGAAATAAGAGAAGGAAAAAAAATATTTCCACAAGAATTATTACATGGATTAAAGCTGAATAAAAATCCAGAGGGTAAGAGAGGATGAAGGGAAATGGACTCCCTGCTCACTGAAGTGAGTGACGGTCCATAAACAGACGACGGAGGCCAACTAAGAGAAGGAAAAAAAAAAACCTTTGCCACTCCTGTCTGACATTGGGGTCACAAGGTCACCCCCAACCACGGCAGGCAGCTTAGGAGGCCTTGGTCCCCCTGTCGCCATTCTGGGTTAGGCCAAGCAGCTGGGGGGTGTCAGGAGTTACAAAGGGCCATCTGTGCACAGTGAACTGTCCCCACCAGCCCCTCGCTGCATACCTCATTAAACCCTCCACTTCATCAAACGGCCACGTTCACTCTCACTCTGTAGCGCGTGGGGACCTTATGCTCAGACCTTTCCCAAACTCTTCTCCATCCTTTTGAGAATCTTTGTCTTGTATCTCCAGTCCATATTTTACACAAGAATAAGTCATAGGGCTTTGAAGAGTATCTTTGTTCTTGTGATTCATCTTTCTCTTGAAGTTTTCCAATAAAGACAAAAGAGGAAAAATGTTGTCCCTCGCAATTAATTTATTCATGCAGGATTATTATTGATTGTGCATGGACCAGTGTGTGGGGGCATTATTTATGAAATTGCAATGTTAATGAGACATTGAACATTTTTAAAATAAATTGGGGCATATGGTTAGTTCATTGAGTGAGGACACGTTTGTGGTGTAACGGAGCATCCTACAGATGGGAGTGACAGTCCCAGCTATAGTATTAATGGCTATGGCCGCAGGTTTATACTGGCCAGCAAAAAACTGCCTCAGTGTCAGCAGAGAAAACCAGGGGGTAATCCAGTCAAAATACATCAACACCTCACCAGCAACCTCTTCTGTCCAGTTGAGTGCCTGTAGGGTTGCAGACAGTGTATTTTGACTTTGTGTTCCTGCAGTAGCATAGGCACTGTAGAGATGTCACATCTGCAGGTTCAAAGAGGATTACAGTGGGTGGGGCAGGTAAGATAATTGCATTCTAGTGGGAAAAAATAAAAACAATACAGGGAGCTACATGGATCAGAAACTTCCAGAAAAGACTGGAAGATTTTAGTTAGTGTGTTTGTATTTGCATTCATAGATGATCATTACATTTCTTTCTCATTGGAGAAATAAAGGACACAAGATAAGTTGAATGGGACATGGCTTTAAGGATGGGTCTCGTATATGGAAGCAGACCGGTTTCTTCAGTGGCCCCAAAATATTCCTTTGCCAAGTATTCTCTGGTCTGTCCTGAGTATGGTTTTCTCTCATATGTCTCTTTATTGTGTCTTTCTCTTCTCTGTGGAGCTCTCAATTGTATGAAGGTGCAATACAGATAAATAATGGAATCATTTATTTAGGGAAATATGATTACATGGCAGATACTTTTTTTATCTGATCAGTCAGATTGATGCAGAACTTGTCAGTGATTCAAATAAATGCACCAATTGCATTACATGACACTGATGTGTGAGACCACGATGAAAATCTGAAGTGTCCCTTTCTGCAGTGGACTGCACTATTACTGTTGAGGTGGGGGGTTGTGACTTATAGTGGCCTCTTGACTGACACATGCCTCTGAATTGAAGGACTGTTCTTAGATTCTTCTGGTCCATGGCAGGACTCCAAGACAGCAGCTACTTAGGATACACTAAAAAAAATCAAATGGAATGGCGCTTTCAGTATGGACAAATATTCTGTACTATGTATAATACATTTTACATTTACATTGCATCTCCAATAATGTATTTTCTTCTTAGATTTGCATGGAAATATCTTATGTGTCCTGTATGTTCTCAAATTTACTACATGGGAAGGATATATGCATAACATATGAATACATTTTAACAATCAGTTCAGAACCTGTTCATGAGTCTAATTGCATAGAGACAGGACAGTTAATTCACTATAATTTGATAGAATTGGCATTTCTGTTCTACTCATACATCTCATGCGGATGAACTTTCATTCTCTCACTTGTGTAAGTCACTCAGGGCAAGAGTGTCTGTTAAATGAATGTGAAGTAATGTAATTTCTAAAGTAATGACCGCACAGAACAGTAGGGAGAGGGGGGAGAGAATGGAGAAAGCAGAGGAAGGATATTTAGGATGCGGCCCCTCATGACCCCCATCCCCCCACCGTTTCCACGTCGTTTCCTACAGAGTGTTGAAACAGTTAAGCGGGTGGTGAGTGCAGTTTGGGAAGGGTGGGCTCAGGATGTGGAGGGAAACGGCCAGAGCAGGGAAAGGTTTGTCCTCCACTCAGTCGGAGAGGAAACGGGCACAGATTCCAAGGAAACCGTCTTCCTGACTAATCATGTGGGCGGACCCACTCTAACAGTCCGGCCCGAACAGCAGAGAGGAGTAAAGTCCTCTGCCTCATTAGCTGGACTATCAGCCGTGTTTCATCCTGGTGACAACCGTGCCCTTAACTTAGATAATGAATGTACAAAAGCCAGATTAAAAGTAACAAGTGTTTGACATGCTCTGTCGGCGTGTGATTGCCATTTTTCAGTACACTAGAGACATAATAGTTAATGTTTCTGCCAGCAGTTATGGGCTGTCCAAACATATGTATCATAGTTCAGAGAATTTTCACCAGATGAGTATGAGACTGCAAATTGCTCACATTCTTTTTTGTTCTGAATGAATCATGTTTTGTACTAAAAATGTATAATGATTTGTATGCAGCTGTGTAAATCAAAAAGTAAGAGAAATCCAGGAAGAGCTAGTCCTGAGAACTTGTTATTCTTACATATTCAGGGCTTATCTGTCACTCCAGAAGTAAGAGAGCTCTGATCTGGTGAAGAAAAAAACATGCACCATAGTTGATGCACTTTTGATATCATTTTGATTATGTCCACCCCCTCTCCGCACCTAATGCCTAAAAGTTAAAAGTCAGATTTGTTTGGGCAGAACAAGAGAAAGGAGCAAAGGTGATGTAGTGTCCTAAGCTATAAACCAGCCTTTGTTTTCTTTTAAAGGTGTTCCCCTGTAGAACTTTTATTCAGTTCCTTTCTGTCCAAGGGGGAGGAGGATTTGTAGGAAAGTGAAATGCGCCTGCACCATTTAAATCCAACAGGTTCATCCTGTTTTATTTCTTTTTTATTTATGTATTTATTTACTGTTTACTTTTGTGTGTTAGTGCCTTACAGAAGCACATGTCTGGTCCTCTCTTGAGCTCTGATGTTCCACAGGTAAAGGGGCTGACCTCACATATCAGCTAAATGCATGACATCATTTTGATTATGTTACCCCACCGGTACCATGACCAAATTAAAGATCAGGGTACAGCTGGGTACAGCCATGCCAATGATCCTGACTATCGAACACAGCTCATTTTTATATGTCAAGTCAGTTATTTGTTTTTTAATTGCAGTGTCTTTGTACATAAATAATCCAGCATATTTGACAGTGGCAGGTACATATCCCTCTGCTAATGGAGCAGAAAAGGGATCCAGTTCTAGTGGCCTCCGATTTGTGTGACTGTTGTGTACTGTTAGGCAGTATGCTGTATGTGCATTATTAATTAAATCTATTTTCAGATGTGTATGTTGTTGCAATGTACCTCTGTACAGTCTGGTATAGTACAGCATAATTTTGATTAATGAATAGTTTTGCTGCAATACTTCTCATTGTACTGTCAGACAGATTTATGATAATGATTCTGCAGGACTTCCTGTCCACAGCAGAGGTTTAGAGCAGATTCCCAGCGACCTGCTTCTGCACAGGACATCCTGAGAGCAAGCCTACACCAAAGCAGGCCCACACTCAGTCACTAAAGCAGAACTGCACTCACCCATAGAGGACATTCAAGATTTATAATCACAAATTCTCTGCATAACCTAACAGTTTGGGAAAAACTTGAAGAATGTAGCTGGTGATGATCATCAGCAATGTGATTGTGCAAATATGTTGTGAATAAAAACGTGTGATTGTGATGCAGAAGAAAGATGGATTTATGAAGGGCTGTTTCCATTTCAAAACATCACTCGACAGACAAGACAAAGTGGTGTGTCATCTCTGCGAAAGTGAATTTTCATATGAGAGAAGTACATTATGTTTGAGCTATAACCTAAAAGCAACAGCCTCATGTTCAAAGTGCTGTTGCAAGTACTTAACAACACCTGTCACAACAGTGTCTTGAAAAAGACTCATTGTAATGAATCACCTGAAATTCTGAAATAAATCATAATAAAATAATTACAATATTACTGTCATAATTTTATCTGTCAATTGGCTCAATTAATGGAAGCATTCAGATGTGTGATGATGATATGTTCTCCTTTTTTCACTTTCCACTGATGCCAGATGGAAAGCTGCCATTTGAGCACCATAAAAGAGCATCAAACACTGTAAGAGAAGCCATTTGTCTCTGAGTGCTTTCGCTCAACTTCCATGTTTTTCCACAACTGCTTTAGTACATGACTTTCACTACAAGTCAACAAACCTGCAGGACAGAGGAAAAAAGAATTAGGTACACCTTATCGTCCACATCTGACTAGCCTTTACAGTGCTGGCCATGATCACAGTGTGTGAAACCAGCTTAATGCTCACACTGTACACTTTATTAGCCTGCAACCAATAATTATTGTGACTTTCAGCCAAAAACAAAACTCCAACCAGTTTTAAGTATCTGAGTGTGTTTGAGTAATTTTTTTTTCAACACGTATGTTACTATGAGAGTTTTTGTTAATAATTTTTCTCCTTTGACAACATTTAGGGTCTGGCTGATTTAAAATGGCTTGTGCTTTTCAAGACCTTGGGGGTTATAGTATGCATTCATCAGTTCCATCCAATCAGAGAATTTCTTTTTAGGCATAGCCCTAAGGAGGTTTTCCTTCTGCTCTTAGTTGATCTGAGCTGCACAATAAGGATCTGATGACCTTTGTGCTTGGGTCATGTAATTTATATGTTGATGTAGTATATATTTATCAGTATACTATGAAGAAGGTAAACAAATGCAAAGGCAGAGACAGAACCAAACTAAATAAAGGAATAAGCTGAGTTAAAACTCACATGCACATTGTGTGAGTGCACAATGGCAGGGTTTTATGGTGAAGTGGTGTTTACATTAACATTTCTCTTTCCTCCTTCCCTGACTGCTCAGTGGATACAGGGTGGATGCTGGTAAGGGCTTCCTCTAGGTCCTGATGTACTTCCTCAGTAAAACTCTGCCCAGACCTCATCAGCATGAACAATACTGCACAGTTTCCACTGGCATACTTACCCTCCATGTGAGAGAATGTTTCTGCATTTACACTATGCTTTATCCATTAAGTGGTTTGTTTTTATTCACAGTTATTCGTTTTTATTTGAGGGAGAAATATGTCAAGTATGCCATTCAGCAAAATAAAATATATATTTAATCTCAGAGGGTGAATGGAATAGATCTGAGCAGATAAAAACTCAGAGTTCATCACTTCAACAGTGTACATTCAACATATATAACTATTAAATATATTAACACAAGTGTTGTATTTCAAGAACATTACAATACATGATAACCAGCTCATGTTTTGCACAGGGAGGTCTTGCCTAACAACCTTCCCAGAGTTTTTGAGTAAGCTATGAGTATGCACCTCTGCATATTTTGTCAATCAAAAACCATTTTACAAAGTACTATATGAGAGGCCCATTCCCAAAATGAAATCAATTGGAATTTACTGAGTTATTTTGAGGTTGGTTAAAAAAAATAGTTTGACAGCAGAACACAAGGAGTAGCTGTAGGAGGGATTGTATCTAAGTGTGGTCCTGTGTGTGAGTCTAGCATGGATCTATGTAAGGGACTTTGCTCTCTCTTAAGGAACACATTTGTTTCTGTTGCAAAATAGAACTGAAATGTATCCATTCTCAATGGTCCATACCATTGTTAATATTGTTTTATGACCTATGAGGACACACATTTTATTTTTGAATGACCACCTCTGCCATCATTCCAGAAACAAGAGGAGAAACAAGTCAGCCTGACCAGCATTATCGATTCTAGTCAGCAAACCAGCCTGTGTAATCTGTCTGTGTTTGTTCCGTTCTCATTAGCCCCCTCCTAACAGTCAACCTGTCAGCAGGTCTGCTCTCCAACTGGCTGACCTCTGACCCCTCCTCATTCTTGGACAAATTAAATCTCACAATTGAGGAATCCGGCCGTTCAGCGGCGTGAGAGAGTACTTCTGACACGTCGCCCATTATGCAGGCAGGCAGAAAGCTCTTTCAGTACCACTCGGCCATCTCCTGGAAACTCTAACGTTCATTCCTCCTGACAGCAAGCAGAGGGCTTTTCCTGGAACAGATGCCTGTGTTCAGAGCATAATTACTATATTTGCTCTGACACTGTAACTTTCCAACATGAAAAGAGGTGCTGCTTTTGTTTTGGCTTCCATCTTTAAATCACAATTAAAGCACTTTATGGACTTTGGCTGTGGGTACATGAACAAAATAGGAAAGTAGAGAACAAATTCCTCCCTCACACATATGCCATGCTGTTCCACATGTAGTGTGCATTGGCAGAGCATGTGAGGCAGACTTTTCCCGTTTTATCAACATCTGTAAATGCCAATGTGAGTTCCTCTCCAGGCTGCTGAAGAGTGTCAGGAAACAGAAAGTAATGGAAGAATCACTTTCAGACATATTTCTGTGACAGGATATTTAGCATTATATCCCAGCTGGCAATATGCTTCTCTGACTGTGGCAACTGCGATGTTCGTGCTCATGTGGCTTTCAACTGTAGCCATCAACAGCCGCAAAGTCCTTCGCTGATTCCAAGCAATGATTGTTTAAGGACAAGAAAGCAACAGTAATTTTTTTCAATGAAAACTTTACCATATGATATCTTGAGATGAAGAATATCCAAATCCTTGTGCAGATATATTGCTTGTTTTTGCTCTGTTCTGGGACTCCGCAGAGGAAGTAGGCAGTAGGCATTGTTTCCTGAGATCCCTCCTTCAGCTAATGCTTTCTTAATCAGCAGCTCTCTGTTATTCTTCCACAAGAGGAAGTATTGCTGTTTGTCTTAAATGGTTGATCCACCAATTTAGGATGATGGTTGTACTTCATTTTGAACTTCATTGTAGTTTTCAAAGGAGATTGGCATGGAGACAAATAGTTTATTCCTAACAGTCATTATAGTCACTTAGACATGCAAATATCACAGAGTGTGTTGAATAAATAATGCATAATGCCCGAGTTAGAGAAACAAAATCTGTAATGTATTAGAATATCATTTTATATTGGAGTGGATCATCTAGTCATCTCTAACCAACAATCCTGTATCATAATAAATTATGAAAAATGACAATTATATGATGCCATTTTATACTCAATTATTTATTGCAGGCTAAAAGATTAATCATAATATGACAGCATGGAACATACATTAGCAACATATTATCCACTGTAATCTGTTTTACAGTGTATACTGAAAGATTATTCTGGCTAACTCCTACTGAATTCTTTCATTTGACTGGAATTTATTCATGCATATTGTTTGATCAGCCAAGTAAGACAAGGTTTTGTTGTTTTTGATGAGAGATCTTTGTAAAAGTGAAGTACGTCTTAAACATTTACCCACATCCACTCCAGTTCCATTCCAAGATTTTTAAAAGAAATGCAAACACATTTAAAGGAGAGTTTCATTGCATGTAGTTCATCTTTTTGTATATCCCAACTATGTTTAAAATAAAGATGGAAGAATTTCCTTTTAATTTCTCTGTTCATATGTGAGAATGAAACAAATATTTTTTTCTAATTTTCTCTGTATTTGGAAGGAGAGTGTTGAACATGGATCAGAAAATGCCCAGAAAACGTCTAGCAAGCCCAGGTCTGCTGTTCCCAGGGCAAGACAGTCATTCTGGCAGCTCTATGAACGGCTGGTGCCATCTGTCCTTCCCCTGCCACTGTATTGCCTCAAGGCAGACCAGTGCCTCAGCCTGAGAAGACCAGAGCACAGAACCCACAGCCTAGAGCATGGGACCCAGAACCCCAAACCTATAGCCGAGAGCACACAAACCATAACCCAGTGCCCACATCCCTCAGCCCAGAGCACAGTATCTAGCATGGGTAGCTCAGAATGCAAAAACCACATCCCACAAACCTCCTCCTGTTTTGCTGGTTTCTCCCTGCTGGGTGGTGGCAGGTCTGAGCCCAACTGGCACAAGTACGCTGGGTATCCATGCATGTTCTCCAGTGTAAGGGACACTCTGAGGAGCAGTGAAGACTCAAGTTCACTGTGCACATCACATTTATTCACATGTTCACTTAAATATCCAAAGAAATGACATTTTCCAAATCAATAACTTCATATTTATTTGCTTGTTCTGATTTTTATTCTCTGTTGTGTACAACTGTAATATTGTTTCAGTGTTCCCTCCACTCATTACAAGTGCTTTTGACTAAAAGAGAAATTCAAAATAACTACTTCTAAAAAATTAAAATGTATCTGTCAGTTTTTGAAGTTTACTTTTTAAAAAATGATAAGACACAGAAATTAAAAAATGGCTGCTACCTTTTCCCTGCACTGTAGGCCTAGTGGTCAAAGATATTTTAGGACGTGATTTTTTTCTTGATTTGCCCCCTGGGGATTACTATTCACTATGGAGATCCTGACTAACCTCAGCTCTCCCCATCTGCCATTGGAAATGATTATCATTTGAAGAGAATAGGGAGAGTTTGCAGTCATTAATCAGGTGTCAGTCCACTGGTCCATTCCCACAGTCCATGCTAGACTCCCAGAGGGGCTCAGGCCTGGCCCATCTCCACAGTGAAGGGACAGCTGACTCTTAAGTCATTATAACATGACAAAAAATCTGCTGTGCATTTACACATGTCTGTATTTGCTTGCACAGAAAAGATTTTTTTGACTGTTTTGATTAAAGTATAAGGACATGAGGTCCCTTTCATTGTTTTCTCCTTTTTTGTGTCCTCATAATGGTGGGCTGTTTGATGCCTTATCCCATATGGGAAAAGAAAACTGAATACTGATATGTCCAGCACAGCAGGTCTGTTGATTCGTCTCTGGTCCAAGGGGGCTCCAGTCCAAACAATACTCCAAACTGCCTACTCTGAGATCCAGATTGACTGCACTGAAGATGCTTTCCTGGAGTTTGCTAAAATTAAGAAAAGTTAAATCCTCTGCATTCAGTTTTCTCCTAACATTGTTGCAAAGGTTAGTTGGCCTGTATTTTATATCCGTTAGACTATTTAATACACCTCTAGTACAACTATAAAAATATCAGTTTGACATGATTAACATTACATCATAAAAATCATCTCTCTAATAAATGATTCATCGCAAATTATTTAAAAATTCCAGGCAATCTCCATGATAAAGTAACCATTGGTAGTTCTAAACTGTCAAACACAGGATAGTCTGTTTATTTTACATTTACTAAAATCTCCACTGATCATTTTTGAACAAAATATTACATCTTGTGCGTCAAGTAAAAATGACTAACAAGCAAAGCGTGTCACAAGCTTATACTTCTCATAAAAACAACACCTCTCACCATGTTCACATCAAAGTCTTTTGCCCCTTAAAACAGAGCCACCCCCCCCCCCCCCCCCCCACCACTACCCCATAACAATTGAAGCTACTCCCATTCCCACTGTGCTCAGAGTGTCCATGTGGCCCCGCCTGGGCCTGAGAGCTGCTCAGGCAGGGCCAACAGTGGCCAGGAGGGCATCTGTTGCTTATAGCACTGACAACATCTGCTGCTATTGCTGCTCTTTCCCAGCATGCTGCGGGATATAGTTTCTCCCAAAGGTGGCCTTTGTATGCACCATTGTCCATTCTTTCATTGTCTGTCCTGGTTGGTTCCCACGATGCAAAGGAAGTTATTGGCATGCTTAGAGACCCGTTATCCATTCTCTTTCTGAAATCGAAGATATTCTGTCAAGCTAATAACCTAAAACCCCCTCCCTGCCTGTTTGGCTTTGAATGTATGGAAAATGGGAAAAAAATTTAAAGTAAATATAAACAAGACAGACATATTCTAATAAAAAGAACAAAAAAACTGATTGAACAAAGAGATTTAAAAATAATGAACCAGAAACATTTGATCTATACTGATTACACCTTACAGACTTTATTTCTGTATTTTAGGCTTTAATTTCTAAGAGCTGAATGCTCTTTTGGGTACAGAAATCATCGCTGGCTTGAGGTGTGTAGGCTGTCCAAAGGCTGTGCCCTTGAGGCTATGCAATGTTTAATCAGTCAATCAATCAATCAATTAATCAGTCAATCGATCAATCTGCAGTTTTGAACAGCCATTTATAGACAGGTTTTCACAGAGTTTAACAATGGATATTTTTCCTGAGGTCATCCATAAACTGAAAAAACTGGGCAAATTTTGAAATTGCTGCCAAATGATTCCCCTTTTAACCAAATGAACAATGATCAAATCAACCTCCTGAAAAATAATGGCACGTAGAAAAGAACAGCTCAACAAATAAACATTTTGGATAAAATCCAATATGAGCTTCTCTCAGGAGGGGCTCAATGGGCACCCAAAAGACCTAGTCTCCTTAGAAGAAACAGGAGTTTCTCCTCAGAGTCTGGAGAGAATAGCCCACCATGGGGTAGAAAGGGAAGACACAGCAGATGTTGGTAATAAACTTTGCTCGCTGTCCTGCCCAAGGTCACCCTGGCCTGTGGAGACAGTAGTTTAGTAAAATGCAGATGGACCAAGCCTTCACACCTCCACACCTCCCTTCACTTAACACCACAAAGAATCATGCTTTAGTTTCAGACCAGTAGTTTCAGCAACATTTGTTTCTGTGTTTCTTATGCTGTTCACGCATTTTCTGTTATTTTTTACTTTAAATTCACATTAAAGACCATTTTTGCTTAGTAATAAGATCATAACCATTTTCAATTCATTTCAAGTACGTATTGATAGTATTGCATGTGGTGTGGCAGGATTGTGTGCTTGAAATGCTCATGTTTTTATACTGTTCTTACTTTTTTAAACTCTAATCATCTAATCACCCTGTATGAGGCATGCTGTGGTTGTGAAACTTGGTAGGTGCTGTAAATATGGTTGAATTTGATAAAAACAAGATAAAGATTTTGGGGAAAATCTCTTTTTACCATGTGTATGGAAAATAATTTGTATACATTATTATGCCATGCCTTATAGTGATGTAGCATGATTCATAAACTGTGTTTTGTTGATAGATTCTCAAAAAGACCACAAGTGAAAAGACAATGTAGTCCTCACTATGAATACTCCTTTGCAGCTGCTATGGATGTTGCAAAAAAACATTTTAGTTAGTTAAATACTGTAAATAAGAACAGTTACTTCACCTGAACATCTTCACCCAAATTGAAATTGTTTTACATGCAATATCCTTTACACTTCTATATCAAATTAAATGAGATTTGAAAATCAGTCTGACATTTTGACACCAATGTTTTGTCCTGATTTTTTGCGAGGGTTTTGTCTAATGTATTCTGTGCCTACATGTACTCTTTACTTTCTCACATTCTAAAACATTCCGTATTTTGATTTTATAAGAGGAAGCATCCTTTTATAAAGACATAGTATCTGAGAGGGGCTGCTTAACTGATACATCATGGTACATTGGTGTATGATAGACGGATTAGGAAGGTACAGCACAGTTTACCTCTTAGGTAATGCATGGGAGCCGGTCTGAGTCTTCTTCAGCACTGAGATTGGGTTGATATCATAACATCATTCCTCCCTGCTCCTTTTTCTCTCAGTGTGCCCATTAGAGGAGTATAAACTGGATCCAATAACATTCACCCCCATCAGAACCAAATGGAATGACATGTGCTGCATCCTCTGTCTGAGAAACATACTACATGTAATTCACCAGGGAATTACATGTATTAGTATGTAAATGTAGGGAATTTAAAACAAAACACTGACAAAAACTGCCCCATGCCTGCTGCATCCCCCTAAATCAGTCTTGTGTCCACAGGGTCAGTGACATATGGGTAAATGGCTATGTCATGACTCCAGACATGGTACTGAGGAAGGCATCATATTCAGCCGACTTGCTCAGGGAATTGGCCTGTTTGATGGACTATGAGTATTGTTATCAAATTGAGAAAGTAAATAATGGAAGTGTTTGAGCCTTCTTCTTGATCTTCTTTATTACTGTGTTAAATTACAAAGTGAGGCAAAACTATCCCACAGGGTAAAGGGTAAATCCGTACTAGTGTAATTATTAATGACCCACACACACACACACACACACACTCATCCTATTAGGCTTAGTTTTGTGAATATCCCAGAGGTACTATCCCAATGGTTCATTGTTATGTAATCAAATATTTGCTGCATCATGAAAAATGTTTGACCAGATATGAATACATGATTATACAAGATGAACCACTACTGTATGGCAATGGTGATAATTCCATAAAACCCAGATTATCTCCAAGCCTGTTTGTGACCCCAAAAACCATTCTGATTACTAAATATTCTGATTTCTGAAAATATTCTGAAATATTGATTGCATCTATACAATCTTTCACTGTTTGAAGCACTGATAGACATTGCGGATTTTACATGAATCAAAATGAATATTTTGGCCATAATATTGAGAGTAGTAGAAAGGTTGTTATGCTTGTTTGACAATGATTCACAAAACTGTGCATTGTGTTAAGGGACACACTCTGTGTGAACACACACCAAAAAGACCCATTTGATTTTCATCGCATAGACTGACGGATAGCGTTATGTCAACAGAATCTTCTTTTGTACGGGTGTGTGTGACGACTCTCTGACTCCTTTTGTGTCTCTATAATTGCTTTGCAGCAGCAGTTTGTTTTCCCCGGCTGACCCAGTGGAGCCCTAAATCCTAAACTTTATCCCATCAGGCCAGATCTGAGGGTCTCAGTGGCAGTGGCTGGTGGGGGGGGGGTGGGAGGCATGGCATTGTGGGGAGTGACAGGTGACCACTCGGCCCGAACAAAGAGTGGGTTACCACTGGAGCCAGAACCCCTTTCTTTACCCTGTGCTCCTCACTCTCCACAATCTGTCCAAATTTAACTTGCCATTGAAGGGCCTCACAGCAGAAAACAGCTTTATACAGACTAATCCGGCCAGAAGTAAGAGCGTGTACAGAACCCATCTGAAGACTGTGCTCTGTCACTCTGCTCCTGTTTCGCTCTGGAAAAAAAAAAAGAAAAAGAAAAGGAGGAAAAAAAAGTCTGTGACAAGATTAATCAGCTCATGTAGCTGAAACAGTGGCTTTACTTAAACAGTCTCTGTGCCGGGCTGTTGTTATGCTAATATTGATCAGTGCAGAACTCACTCTCTCCACACAGAAGAGTGGGGAGGATTTAGAATGGTCTTGCTACGTGTGACACGTCTGTTTTACTGTGAAAATGAAATCAAAGGAAACCCTGAGAAGACCTGGGAACAAAGAGAATAAGATGGTGAAACAAAAGCTTAAAACGCATCAATGATCACAGACATACACACATACACACACACCACTTTGACCCAGAAAAATGATTTAGCAAATTCCTACCATAAAACAATTAATGGCTGGATCATTACAAATTCATTTTTACAAATTGATAATTATGAAATTGAATATCACTTGTGGTACATATTTGTAAAGGTAAAGTATCTTGTGATGTGAAGTTGTGTCTGTTGTAGTCCTGAGGGTGTTTCCAGTAATGTATTTACAGTTGTGCATGATATTAATATTTAATGTAGAAAGAAAAACAAGAAAATTGTGAATGAATGAATGAATGAATGAATGAATGAATGAATGAATGAATGAATGAATGAATGAATGAATGTTTTGCAAGTGTTCACTCTAAGAGTTCATGGTTTTGTGGCTGATGGAAACACTGCAAAGAGTCACAGAACACTAGAAGATCTGGAAAGAGATACAAAACACTTGACAACCTGGAAAGAATGTTACCTTTCACCTAAATCAAACTTGCTCATTGAAAATACTATTATTGTACTGGTGCAACATTTCTAAAGATTTGCTTCATATGGAGAAATTTTTTTTGTTGCAAATATCATACAGTGTTGTCAATGATCCATATTGGCTCACTTGAAAAACAGGCTGAATTTCTGGTGTGCAGAAATTTCTGGGAAGATCAGTTTTACAAATAAATCCAACAATCTAGAATATCGTTTCCTCTGCTGTCTGTGCCAAGTGGGTATCCCTGCTCACTCTCAGTGAGTAACAGGATCATGGATCAAAGTGGAAGGACTGCTATTATATCACTCCCAAAACTATTCAATGGAAAATGAGAGAAATGTGTGGAGGTGGTCGAATGAGGAAGATCCTTTCTGTGATAGTCTGAATAAAATATTGTGTATTTGTTTGTAGTCATTGATGCAACGATCCACGATCTTCACATCTTTCTGGGAAATGTGTTACCCACAATTCACCACAGGCTAAGGAAGGGACAGGTAGAATGTACAAGTAAGCAATCACACCCATACTACTTGATATATCTGAACTTTTCAACTACTCGCAGGGTTTTGTGTACCATTTGGTTATTTCATCAGACTATCTGAATTCTGAGAAACTATGAAAGGTGATCAGATCACTGCAACTGAAGAAACTGCTTCTTAATTTTATTGTATTTTTGTAAATATGCAAGTAATTTCCACATGTATTCCTGATATACGCACATTAGGCTTGTCCATCAATTGAAAAATAGGAAATTCAGAATTTGAGTTTTAAGTTTTTAGCCTGGACTTCGAAACACTTCATACTTCTACTCAAAAGGACAGCATATCCTTAACTTAAGTGACAAAATGTGTTCTTCAACACAATGTTTCTTTAATTAGGCTCAGCCAAAAATAGAATGTTTAAAACGTATTAAAAATATAATTAGCAAGCATTCTTACTTTGAGGAGATATGACTACTTAATAATCAATGTATTTCAAAAGCTGATCATTAGTCTGTAAAAAAAAAAAGGTTACTGATTTCAGCACAAGTTGTTTAAAAGATTTACGAAAAAGCTATCATATATAATTTTAACAACACTCAAGCCCTTCATATGTGTTCACCCTTTCCCCTTTCTTGGTTCTCATAGAAGGGAGTGTTTTTCCTGATTATCACCATGCCAACAGCTGCAGGGGAGTGTGTGACTCATACATTTCTCTCTTGCCCCAACTCTTTGCTTAGGAAAATCATTGCCAACTCATCACACTTTGGTACACAGAATGTACTATCCTACAACTGCTAATCTTCCACAGCTGAAAAGAAAGAGATCTTCTATCTCAGTCTTTCACGGAAGCCTTTGATTGATAAACTGTGGATAAGCATGACACATATTCATGCCACTTTTAATAATTTAACACATTTTGCCACTTGTAATGTCTTGTGATTGTACTTCTATTGCTGGATCTCTCCATACGCGAGACAAATTCCCCTTGGGGTAATTAATTCCTACCCCTTTGTGTAAGTTCTGTGATACAATGAGAAGTTTCTTCTCAGATTTCCCTGACCAACATACAGTTAGTCACACAATCAGGCTTAAACCTCTGAGCATACTCACAACTGTTACATTTATTATGTTATATTTTTCCTGGAACATCCTGTGGTAAAGGATGGTGTCTCAACAAACTTTAAACATCAAACCCTTTCAAACCACCAGACCCTGAGAAAAGCAGGAAGGCAATAGGTGTTTTTGAAAGACCTTCGATTATAATCCCAATCAGACCCTCAGCATAAACAACACCAATGCATACAAATCTGGAGGTAAAAAAAAGTTTCAACAACATCAGGATTTTGACTTTTTCAATAACACCAATAATATGCATTTGAGAAAGAGGAGTCTGGAGCTGCTTGAATTTTTGACTTTCCATAAAAAATCTTTGTAAACATTTCTTTTTAGATGACATCATAACACTATACTGTTTTAGCTTTGTAGTGTTGCTGTCTTAACAACAACCTGCCATTATGCTGAGGGGTGTAGACTGTGATTACCATGTGGTGTTTCATTAAGTATGGTGCCAGAGAGAGAAGGAGACAGTTGCCTGTTGCACCCAGACCAAAAATAATTCTGTTTTGAAGACTTGGCAAAATGGTTGATGTATCAGTTTTATGTGTGTGTAAGTGTCAGAGAAGCTCAATCTCTTCTTTACTGTTGTACATAAATTTAGCTATTCAGACATATAAAGAAGGAATTTGAATAATTAAAATTATTTATTTGGAAAAATATTTTGACAATTCCTTTGTTAACAAAACCATAATAAAACAATTACAATAAATTCTGTACAATGTTTTAAATACATT
Source organism: Albula glossodonta (assembly GCA_019788955.1). Lineage (NCBI taxonomy): Eukaryota > Metazoa > Chordata > Actinopteri > Albuliformes > Albulidae > Albula > Albula glossodonta. Next base: position 6,781,895 of record JAFBMS010000020.1, on the reverse strand, counting down.
TACACTAGAAAAAGTCATATTGACCCCAAGTGCCTTTATACATATTTGCACAACAAAACAAATAAAAAATTAAATTATATAAAAATGAACTCCACAAAAATACATAAATTCACAAACCAATGGAGCACAAATACAATTAAATTAAAAAGAATACCACTTTAAAAACAACAGTATCGAAACAGACTTTTTCCTTTTTGAAGGCAGTGTTTTGGTCTCCAAACCAAATCACAGGAATGGGTCGGAGGACTTTGAAACGCACACGGCCATCAGTGCAGACTTCACAGACACAGTGATCAAGTCATATTTGTTTGTGTTAAATACATTTTTGAAAGCAAATGTCCTTAGTGCAATGAGGTAAGACTGACCCCAAAGACAGTGCAACAGGTCATTAGGTGCGTTCCTGGGAAACAATGTAGAGAGTGTGGGCCAGTGTGGGAAACAATGTAGAGCGTGCGGGCCAGTATGGCCCAACTTCTGTTCTCTGCTGTCACTGTGCTTACTTCAGTTGAGGACCAGCTCACTCTGAACATCAGTTTCAACATCTCAGATCCACAGCAGCAGTCACATGAAGGAAACCTTCCCTCTGGTTTGAGCAGCATTTGACGGAGTAAAACCTCCTTTAGAGCAGGGCAGCAACAGGTCCACTGCAGCCATTACACCTACACATAAGAGAGCCAAAGATTGGGCTTAGTCTCTGGAAATGTGTGATGATTCACCAAGTGGCAACAACAAATTCAGAAAAAACTACCATTTGTATGACAAACTAACTCACCTCAGTCGCAATTATACATTCATCTTTTTCTTCTGATATGACATACACAGACTGGTACTTTGTGTCCTTGCACATTGATTCTGGACGTTTACTTTCTGCAGCATCACTGTGAAGACAAAATAGAAGACATTCAGCTTCCTGTAATGTTTGAGCCCCACATTTACAAAAAACTTTTATATTTATTCCAACTGGTGCAAGAAGGATTTGAACATATTCAAAAAGATGTTTACCTCTTTAAGCGTTTTCTTTGTGTTTCTTCTGACTGGCAGTCTAGAGGTTCGCTCTTTGCTTCACACTTTGCTTGGCTCCTCTCCCTCTCCTCTTTTCCACAGTCCTCCTGCTTCAGCTCATGCACTAGATTATAATCCACAGCTGAGTAGCGTGCCTTGCTCCCATTCCTTTCCCCGGTGCCATTGTCACGTTGGAAGTCTACCTTCTTGTTGATATTCTTGACTTGGGCAGAGCCGATGACACTGACAGACAGATCCTTCTCCCGTTGGCAGTTGTTGGTGATGTTGTTCATGGTTTCATGCTCACCAAGGGAGTCTGCCTGTATTCCCCTGCGTTGTAGCTTCACCCGGATGTAGACCACCAGCACAGCACAGCCCAGGAGGAGCAGCAGCACCAAAATGATCCCTGCGCATGCTGCTGTCCATGGGAACCCTCCACTCTCCTGGCCTTCCGAGTACCGCTTGTCAGGACCATCGGCAGGGTTCTCTGGCAGCAGGAACTGGCAGTTGAGGCCACCATAGCCAGGCACACAAGCACACACATAGCGGTTGTTTCTCTCATGACATGTGGCACCATTGTGGCATGGGTTGTGCTCACACTTGCTGATTGGAGAGCTGCAGTTCTTGCCAACATACCCAGGAGGGCATGTGCAGGTGTAGTCATTTATGCCATCCTGGCAAGTGCCCCCATTCTGGCAGGGGTATGTGGAGCACTCATCAACATTGTCATCACAGTGTGTTCCTGTGAAGCCCTCTGGACACTGGCACAGGTAAGAGTTGACAAGATCCAGACACTGGGCACCTGAAACAGAAGATTCTTCATTACTCATCCTCTCATATATTCTAATTTATCTTTCAGGGATTCACTTTGGACATAAGAGTCAAAGCAAGCCACAACAGTCATTTTCAAGGTGCTTACCATTGGAGCAGGGGTTAGAGCTGCAGTGATCAATCTTCTTTTCACAGTTGAAGCCAGCGTAGCCCATTGGACACTGGCAATAGTAGCCCCCTTCAGGGTTATCAGCACAGCGGCCACCATTGAAGCAAGGGCCATCAGCACAGGTCATGGCGCTCAGCTCACAGTTGTTGCCATAGAAACCACGGGGGCATGTACAAGTATAAGTGTTCTCCAGATCCTGCCAGAACAGACACCGGGTTTAGCACACCAATTCACCAAACAACAGCAAGACCTGTACTGAGAAATTTCCATGAATAATAGATATTGTTACACCTAACAACTTTACAAAACATGGCAGAAGTCTGAGAAAGAAAAAGGAAAAATAAGGGACAGCACTTACAGTGCAGCTTCCTCCATTCCTGCAGGGGTGGTCAGAACATTCATTAACCTCAGTCTCGCAGCTGGCACCAGTGAAGCCAGGCCGGCAGGAGCAGGTGTAGCTTCCCTGCCCAGTGTTGGTACAAGTGGCTCCATTCATGCATGGCTTGTGGTGTGTGCAGTAATTAAGATCTGAAACATACAACAGCCCTTATGAGTAAGTTTCTTGTATTATATTGTTTCTCTGTACCTGTATCTCCGTAAAGCAAGCAGGTGAAATCTGTACATTTTGCCAAAATCTACCCTGGAGGTTTAAAAACATTTCCAACAATTGCCTGAGTTTAAAAAATGTTCATGAAATACCTGTAAAGCTATAGTTCAAATTCCTGTCAGTCAGGAAATGTATGAATAATAGGTTTTTATAACCCACACTCACCTTGGTTGCAGAAGAGGCCACCCCAGCCCTCCTGACAGGTGCACTGCCAGGGCTGCTGGCAGGTGCCATGGAGACAGCCGGGGTAACGGATACAGTCATCACAGTAACGTCCACTGAAACCCACCCTGCATCTGCCAAGCAACAACACCACTTGTTAGAAAAGCAACCGATTTGCTGCTAATTGTGAGCAGGATTTTTTAAGATGTGCAAATAATGGATACAAAAATGCATCTGAATGGGAATTATGTTATATAATTTAAACAGTGTCATTAGTTGTCATATTTTGACAAATGTTAACAGCAGAGATGACTGAACTATGGCCAAACTTACTTGCATTCACCAGGCTTCTCACAAAATCCATGCTCCTCATCGCAGCCCGGAAGGCAGATTGCTGCAAGCAGACAAACACAAGCATTAGAACCATGGGAACACAAATCACTTAAGCATATGTTTCCTCTTGTTTATATTTGCTTTCAGTCAGGCCTTATCACTAAATCCTGGCTAATTTATTTAAAAGAGCTGGTGGCCCTATTAGCCGTTTCCTAGAAAATATGCTCCCTTCATCACTAGGGAAGACATTTTTTTGCTTAACACAGTTGCACACGGACAAAAGAGGTACACACAAAAGCTCCTTTTTCTCCTCACTGGGGGTCAGAAGTCCCCTTTTTTCATTCTGTTCACACAGCTCCTCCCCTCAGTATCCCCGAGTCCGTGTCGATAAGAGTGGACAGCTGGCGTGCATGGTGCCAGGGCAGGACAGCTGCCCCATTGTCTCCTCTCACTCAGCAGCTGCCCGCTTCGAACAATACCTCACCAATCTAAGCCTATCAGCGCCAGGCGCACTCCCAAGCAACCAATCAGCCGTTTCATTTAATATATGGCACGCGTGTGATTATCTGCAAACTTTTCTCATTTGTTTGAGAGGGGGGGGGGTTGGTAAACTTTTCTATAAGCTTTCGACTGCGTTTACTTGTTTTTGATACATTATACGCGATATCGTACAAGTTAATCGTTTCAACTTTTCCTCAATCTATATATTTAAAGCTTAAAGTCACTTACGCTCCGTGCAGTACTGGCCCTTCCATCCAGAATTGCAGATAATCTCGCCACGTTCTCCACAGGTAAAGTGACCGAAAGCATCATCACGGGGGCGACAGAACACAGAGCAGCCGTCGCCGTAGTAATGCTCATCACACACGAAGCGGTAGGCATATTTGAGCTCTGTTCTTCCCCCAACTTGAAGGTCCTGAGACCATTCATCTCCAACGGTGAGATGCCTCTGTGTGGTCACACGGCTGATCAACCGTTCTGGATTCTCTAAAAAGTAAAATTGAAATAATTAAGTATCATTTAAATTATGGAAATAGTTTCCACTGTCAACACTGACATACACTGGATATAAATTAACATATGCATAAGTTTTATGTGCTGTCCTTACCTGTTGAAAGATCATCTGCGGTATCGGTGTGTAGCGCTTCAATTATCAGAGAAAATGTACCCTATGTTAAAAGAGAAAATGGTTGGTTAACGAGGGGGATAGCACTACAGAAAAGGTACACGGTAATTAAAGTTTTCTATGTCTTTCAAAGCTGGTTTGATAAAGTTAATAGTTTGCTAGCGACAGCAACCTATTGATTATGGGGGGGGGGGGGGGGGGGGGGGGGGGGGGGGGGGGGGGGGTTGTTTTAGCCTTCATGTCTAGTTCCAGACTATAGCATCATTGTAAAAATGAAGCGTTTCGGAATTTCACGCAGTGATGACAATTACATAGCAACTCAGAGGACGTGAAGTTTCCCACACAGACAACATTCGTTACATTTCACTCAAACATACTCCAACATGAAAGAATTCGTTGAGAACCTTAACTTGTGAATAAACCCTTTTCAGCTTTTCAACATTACAAAACAGTTGTTTTGTTATCGTATATGAATAGTCTGATGCGTTCATACACATTCATACAAAGAGGCTACTTACAGGCCACGTGAAGCCGAAAGTAAACTTGATCGGATTGGTAAAAGTGGAGTCTGTAGTTTCAGGAATAGTGAAGGAGTTGGAACCGAGCACTGGGGTAACTGCTCCGCCGTAAGTACAAGGCGGCTCCGGGGATACGTTCGCCTGATAGTGCTTCAAGCAGATTCTAAAAAACGTTTTACATTCACACTGCTGAAACCCAGACGCCGTTCCTCCTCTGCAGCAGTTCGTATTGCCCATCACTCCTTTCTTGTTGAGAAACTCTTGCAACTTCAGCTCGAAAACTCCAGAGCAGAAACCCTGTGGATAAATAAAACACGGTTAACTTACTGTCATTTCACATTAATTCCAGAACAACATAAACATTTGTTAAAACATTTGTAAACATCCTCAAATTTATTGGCTTAGACTCTGAATGCGTATCAGCATTACACTGCATAAATACGTGGACGTGAATGTTACCTGGCTTATCATGGCAAAAAGAATGGCTACTATCATGAATGACTGGCGTCCCATCTTGGTTCAGATCTTCTATAAATGTACCGAGACTGGGAAAATAAAGTGTGTCCCAGCTCTAAATATAGAGTGAAGAGTTCCTTCACAAGAGTTCCCCCTCTCCCAGATCCACCTTTTCTTCAGTGGGACTTAGACTGAAACGTTCGTCTTCCTTGGAACATGAACTTTTCTTTCTGAACTCAAATTTGCTTCTTCAGGTTGTCGCATCAGCCATGCAATTTTCTTCTTTTGAAGAGCAATAAATATAATCCCCAGCGCAGCGCAAAGAAGATCCAAAAATAAAATTTGGGAATGAACTCGAAATTCCTTGGCGAGGCGGTAATTCCAATATTGAATTTGAATCTTGCAGTTAAACACAGATTCTGACTCGTAGGTGCAAAGAAAAGTCAACCAAGTTCTGAAGTTATTCTTTTGTTTGTGTGCTTTTTCCTTTTGTTTTGTTACGAGTTAAAACGGTGCTGGTCCAAAATACTTCCCTGCTACTTTCTTACTTGTTCTTCGTTCAACGTGTGTGTGTCTAATGTTCCCGTCAGCCTGCCGCCGGTTTTATACAGACTGTGCCTTCAAGGGTAATGAGATGCAAATGAGTTACCCCCCAATCTGGCTCGAGCTGTCACAAAGGGACACTTTTGAAAGCCCTCCTCTCAAAAGATTGCCAAATGGTCACTGAGCTGTAAAATGTGCAACCCTTCCCCATGGCACAAAACAAAACACTCTCATTTACATTCCAGCAAATCTTTAACCATAAGAATCCTTTACGTTCTTTCATTACACAAAATCTCAAATCGCAGCACACTTTCAGGTGTAAGATAAATCGTTTTACCAGTGCAGTAGGTCTATCAAACTAAATACTTACACAAGTAGATAACAATAATGGGCTCAAATCCGAAGTTTCACTTGTCTAAACGTCGAAGTCACCTGAATATTTGAGGATATCGGTTATCATTTGGAGAAGGTATCATTTAGTGAAATATATTTACCCAAATAGCCTACATTTGACTTCATTTGTGATCATTTCACAGCAACTCATTTGCGGATTGTGTGTGGTTTCGAAAGAGGATGCTTTGAAAAAATCTACATGATGGTCATGCAAGAGAGACAATGTTAAAACGTACAAAAAGTTCAGCATACGCTATTTCGTAATCTATGGAAATCGCACAACAGGAAAAAGTTGAAATATTTCTACATGCAACCATCTGAAAGAACAGGGGGCCCACAGCTCTGTCTTGTGTCCTGTTTTTTTTAACACAAATTGAATCCCTATTTGTAACGTGCACAACTTTATTACTTTTGAAAACTTTCTGTGTTTTTAAGGGGTGGAGACTTTTTAGAGGCATGTTAAGGTTTTGTTAAATTTGTGTAAGTATAGACCTTCCCTCACACACTCTTAAGCTGGGTAGTAAAAAGTGTGCTGGTGTGTGTCGTTCGCGTGTCTGTCATTAAGGCACTTTGTTATTGTGAGGGAAGAATAAGTTTGTTCTCTGCGCTCTCAGCTGTATGGTAATTCAGACAGCACCTGCTCTCTCCACAATATAACAGGGAGAAAGAGCTCCCCTCGGCGCACGCTCCCGTCCCTACAACAATGTCCAACTAAAAAGTAGCCCCTCCAGCCAAAAAAAGCATCAACCGTTATCTCATTATTTGAACCGTAAAAGACATTTGTTGTTTGTTCTTTATTTGTTGTTGTTGTTTTTTTTTAGATTCTCAGAAATGTGGGGTTTTGAGTCTCAAATCTTCATAAAAGGCAACCAGACACGCAACATTTTAACTAGATTGTTTTAAGGTAGTTTCAGTGCTGTTTAAGTCACACGGTATTTTGTTTTTGGTTTGTGGAGGGGTGAATGTGTGTTTGGTTGTGGTGGTGGTGGGGGAGGGGGTCTTAATTAGGACATTCATTGAAACGGGATTTTAATGTGTGGAGAGGGGGGACAGTACTTCATTTTTAGAGATGTGTGCCACAACAAAGGCTCAGAAATTCCTTCACTTTCTGTGGGTATTTTACCAATCCCACACAGGAAAATGCCAATGTCACAAGTGTTTTTTTATTATTATTTCAAACGTTTAGAGGCAGGCACATATGTGCATTCACATTCACAAAGGAAGCCCCTGCTATCAGTGCTGACACCAGATGAAATTATACTGAAAATGGACGTCCGTATATAATTTTTTTGGTTCGTTCAAAGTATCGCATACTTTTTCATTAAGTCAAATTTACAGTAGATTAACGGTTTCTTGCATAACCCCAAGAGAAATTTTAAGTGTTATATGAATACTTTTCAACAAAAATAATGACTTGCTAGGCTGACATATTGAATCCCTGAGATAATTCACACCACCACCATATCAAAATTACAATAATATGTTTGCCTTATTGTCGTTTGGTGGTACCTTGGGTATGACACCCACTGTCTGTCTTCTTATACCTACGGACCAAGTAGTGTCATTGGCTCGCCAATCCAGTACCCCATCGGGAATTTATTAAACTGACGTGGCACACATTTTTCGATTACTGAAGCAAAGCGTAACTGAAAGGCATGATTTAAATCCTTCAGAATCCTGCCCAGTACACTTATTCTTTTCAAACTTAATTTATGCCACGCGAGTCTGTCTTGGTTAAATCAAGCAGAAAGCTTTTTTCTTACTCTCCGTCTTTCAGAAGGTGGACTATGGGGAGACTGTTTAACTTAAGTGTTTCTATAGGGGACTGTTGTAGTTTAACTCCTGCCCACCAGTAGTTGCAATGAACAAAGAAGGGACTCGAGGTCTGACTATTCATCTTTTCTTTGCGCTTTAATTTTCATTGATTTTGAATACAAGGGAGAGCCCTTGGGGATTCAATCTGAAGGGCACGACACGCCTTTAGACGCGGCCAGCCCCCTGGCCAACCATCTGCTCCAAACCAAATGGCGTTTTTTCACTTCCAACTGCATGTCTCTACTGTCTCTCTTACATATTGCACAGTCTTCATCCAAATTGAACTCGAAGCATGTTAAAGAACCTGTAACGGTATGGTCTCCGCCATATGGTGAGGGAAGCTAGAACTTTCATTTTGTGAATAAAGTGCTCATGGGAACCTGTGCATGGAATGCATCACACCATAACGACCATAAGAGCAATGGTTGCCGGTTTAAAGGCTGTCTGTGTAGAAAATTAGCTGCTAAAGACTATGCTGAAAAAACGCCACACATTTATCCGCATTGGATGAAAACATGCCGTGAATTAATTTATTATTTAAGTAGAAATAACCAAAGAAATCTAGAGGAAATTTGATAAGTTTTCTAGCCTACTATTACTTTACACTTCTTGGATAACATAAAATCGCGTTTGACGCGGCTTTTGTAACTGAATTGGCTGTTATTTGCTGGGTGCCATGCTGAATAAATAAACAGTCACAGGCGTAAGGGAGATTGGTGAGGGATGTTGAGTGCTGATCTGGGTTCAGAAGAAAGATGCAACTTTCCTCTAAACACACATGGTGGGCTGAGAAAAATGTATTATATGCTACAGTCATGTATGATGTTGCAAGGCCATTTACTGATTACAATAATAAAAGGTTTGTCGCGTGCTTGCCTGAGCGTCGATAAGGCAGATGATGAATAAGGAGCAGTCATTTCACTCCTTTCGAGGAAAAAAAGTTAAAAAAAAAAAACTATCGCAAATCATCTGCTCCTGTCCAGCCCCCCTCCTCATTTTAATGATAAAGCCTGCGCGTGTTTACCTGTGATCCTGGGAGCGAGCGAACGTTTCTTTGTCTCGAGATCAGATTACTACGACCAGCTGCTCCGAAGAGAGAAGGACCAATCTGGAAGTGGCCGTATTCCTGTTCTATCTGTTGCTGGGGTCATGCGGGGAGAAGTTTGGGGGATACTTTGGGTTAGCATTGTAGTGTGCTTGTTCTAGGGTGGGGGTGGGCCGATACTGGGTTACTTTAGAATGCTTTTACTGAGTTGAGGGCAGTCGCGTGCCGATGTTTTCCAAAGAACATCTGCCGCTTTCCCTGGAGGCGGTTTTGTGTGATTTCGCAAAGACTGACAGAAGCCTCGAGCGGTGTGTGTGTGTGTGTGTGTGTGTGTGTGTGTGTGTGTTTGTTGGGGAAGGGGGGGGCGTAAGACAATGGTTTGCACATCTTCAGGCCAACAGATTGCCAGCGACATCAGGCCCAGGTCTAAAAAAGACAGTGAAATCTTTGAATTATACCACAAAATGCCATATTTTATGACAAATACTGTTAGTATGTTCAGAGATACAATGTATAATGCTCTATTCTAATGATCTATACTCATGACTCAACGACCAAAGTAGTGTTTGTCTATAAGGCCCAATTAGCTTCATTGTTCTACACTTTGTTTAAATACATATACATTTAGGTGTTGTAAACAATTAGTTTGAATACATTGTGAAAACTTTATTTTTTTCCCAATACGTTTTTGTATTTTTCACGTATATCATGCCACCTAGTTTACGTATAACTTAAAGTCACACTTAGATGCACCAAAATGTAACGAATCTGTTTGTCCACTGGCAAGCCTGGCACGCTACAAGCATGTTTTTGTGTTTTCTTTGGATTTAATGTTAAAATTCCTGTACTTTGCCGTTTCATGTGGTCAAACAGTTTCGGTGCATTTCACTGGAGACTTTAAATAGGCGGCGCCCCTCTAGATTGCTGTCTCTGTGTGAGCATCTGGCGAAATACGAACAGATGTAAGCACCTGCAGTGACAGCGGACATATGGTCCCTCCTATTCACACTCTGCATGACATGGTCACACTTGATGAGCTTGGTTTTCACAGAGTAACATTCGTCTTTACGCCCTCAGGGCGCCCTGTTTTTCACATCTGATGAGCGAAAACGTTCGACCCACAAGTTGATACACCATTTCATTTTCGTACAAATTAAATTATTAATAGCATTTTATTTGCATAAATAGTTTTCCCTCACTTTGGTGGGAGGAAACAATATTTGCACTGATAAACAATTTCTGAGAGATATGTTGCTATAATATCGAATCAGCAAGAGAACAGTAGTAGGCTTTAAAATGCTTTTCGTTGTATAGAGACGTAATAACCTATTTCCTATACTTTACTCGAATTGCCTTTTGTGGTTTTGAGACTTGTTTGTCATTCTTTCCGGTATTCACACGTAACATGACAATTGCTTGTGAATGAGGACCATAAAGTAACGTGAATGAGTGGCATTATTCATATCACATTCAAATAAATATAATACGGGAGATACAAAAAGTCAAATATAAGAAAAAAATCAATGCATTGATGAGCTCAGTAGACGTTTAACACTCAATTCAAAATAAGGTAATATAGTTATATTATGTAATTTTTAGAATTTTTCCACTGATACCGGGATGCACATAATATATCTGCTACTACTACCACTTAGCCGATACACAATACATATTATTATTAGAATTATTATTTGTCAGCATCAGATAAAAGGTTATGAACAGGGTGGTTAATGCAATTTTTTGTCAAAATGATTGACTAAAGATCATTGATTTGTTTTTTTCTTGAATGGGTATTCCCTGCTGTGACGTAGGCAGACTCGGACTAACCGGAAACGGATGCTGTGTATGCGAATGCGTGAGCGTTCACGGGAGAAGTGGCCGGTTACTGGCAGCCATCAGGGTGAAACTTGTTCGCATTCCTCGACAGAAAGCTTTTTGAGAAGCATAGGTGCTGTTATATTGACGTTATGTTCAGTTATATAATATTCCGGGTATGAGCGTATAAGTAAAAAGTGTCTCCAACATCAGCCTGTAAGGCAGTGAGTGTATCGCTTCTACATACTTGGCTGAACAGTTTGCTTGCTAGATTGCTAGCTTCGTTTTGTTTGCGTAATAAAATACATCCCTGAACGTGGTCTGCATAATTCTTACAAAATAAACATGGAAACCAAAGCATTGCAAAGTATGAAAGGAAATGTACTGAACAACCCTTCACACATCGAACCATGTATTGTAGACAGCATGGAAATGAACGTTTTAAATAGTAATCGTTTGTAGATTCACTGTTCATGGACATTGCGAACTAATGAGTGCAAAGATTTTTGTAAAGACTAAAGAGGTATTGAAACCGATCAAGCTGATTATTGCATATATACAATCTTATTCACAATTAGCCAACAACCCAACTATTGTCACATGGCCATGGTAATTCACGACAAGGAACTCAGGAGCTTCTGTTCACGAATGTGAGTGTTCACAGGTCTTACGCAAAGATGGGAGTTAAGGGGCTGCAAGGTTTTGTGGATAATGCCATACCTAGGGCCTGCATACAGGTGGACCTCAGGGAAATGGCCGAGCAACACAGACTGGCACAGCCGGGACAAGTGCCCACATTAGTTGTGGATGGCATGGCTTGCCTGAGGATGTGGTACAGGTGCCAGGCGTGGGTACAGGGTGGCCAGTGGAGGGAGTATCTGCACCTCCTGGAGGAGTTTGTGGGTGCTTTCACTGCTGTGGGAATCCGGCTGGTGTTTTTCTTTGATGGGGTAGTGGAAGAAAACAAGCGGGAAGAATGGGTGAAGCGGCGGCTGAAGGTGAACAAGGATATTGCCCGTGTGTTCCAGTACATCAAACTCCATGGACAGCAGCCGGGAAAGGAGCTGCTCTGCCTCCCTTCAGGACTGGCCACCTTTTCTAGATTCGCCCTCAAGTCACTGGGGCAGGAAACGTGGAGCACTGTAAGAGAAGCTGATTATGAAATTGCCAGCTATGCCCTCCAGCACAACTGCATGGGTATTCTGAGCCAGGACACGGACTTCCTCATCTTTGATACAGCACCGTACCTGTCTGTCAACTGGCTGCGGCTGGACAGGATGTCCACTGTGATGTTCTCCCGTGAGATGCTGTGCCAAGCTCTCAGGCTGCACCTGTGGGACCTCCCACTCCTGGCATGCATTTTGGGGAATGATGTCGTCCCTGAGGACCAGTTCCATCGTCTGCGTAGTTACTGTATAGCTGAGTATCGCAAGAAGTTCTCTCAAACCCCCACACAAAATAAGGTGTTTGCTGTGGCGGAGTTCATCAGCAGCAACCGTTCCCCAAGCAGAGGATACCAAGGTATGGCATGGTTGTTGCTGCCAGACACAAAACGGGTGCTGTTGGAAGAAGGAGTGAGGAAGTATCTACTTCCAGGTCAAAAGTCAACTTGGGTGAATACTGACAGTTTGTCTCCTGCTTCAGTGTGTAAGATGAAGGGCTTCACCAGTTCTGATATCTTGCAGGTAATGCACTCGTGGAGCAACATACATTTGATTCTAATATTGCATTCTCAAGTGTTGTTGAAGTGTCCATAAAATGTGCCCAGGGGTTTGGAAAATATTGCGGCCTGGTGGTAAGAAGTGGGATTTGTCCTTATATGAATCTGTTAATGTCTTAACTGCAGAGTTGATTTAGTTTCAAGAATAATGTGTTTTTTACAGAAAAAGGAAAGTTACTATATGTTTGTAAATATGTTTACACTCTTCAGAAAAGCTAATTCATAATAATTATAATTCCCTTTTCTCACAGGCAGCCAAAGAAAAGCATATGAGAGCCGAGTGTTTAATGGTGTACAATGTCCTGTGCGACGGTGTGGTGGAGTGCAGCAACACACTCGAGGATGAAGAGGACAAACAGCTTCTCCCCCAGGCTCTCCTGTATCGTCCTGCCAGAGCTCACCTGTATGGCCTTCTATTGCCCACGTCACCAGGTTAGCTCTCACAACACTTTAGACAGCCATACACCACCAAATCAGCTCAGGTCAACTTTTATAACGCTTAATAATGGAAGATACCACCAACTTAGTTCCTGTAACGGTCCCATACTATCAGGATAAATCTAATAGTGCTTTAAATAGACCCACACCACCAGGTTAACTTTTGTGGTGCTTTAGTCCATAAAGAGTTATCATAGATAATCAGTTGGTAGTGGAGTGAAATTTCATGATATTTGCAATTTTGATTACATTGGTTGTAAATACATCCTCTGTTGCTGAACTTAATAATGTAAATAGTTGCATGTGTTTGCTATCAAAGCCTACATTACATGCCAGTGTGAAGAAATGCCATTCTTATCTGGTTGCACAGGCTGCAGTCCAGCACCTGTTGTGAAGGAGTGGTTTGTCTTTCCCAGAAACCCGCTTCATGAGCCAGACTTGGTGTCACCTGTGCCCCTGGGCCAGCCAGGTATAATGCTGAGCCCTTACATCAGAAACTTTTGCATCATACTCAAAGCAGTCATTATTTTTCTCTATTTTCGCCACAATTTTAAGAGCATGCCAGAGAGAAGTGACAGTTCAAATTAATTTAACTGTCAATGGCACACTGTTCTCTTAATTAATGGGCCATATAGAGAAGGCATGAATGAAAAAGTCCAAAACCACAAAACTTTGTGGTTTCAGCTGAAAATGTAAGTGGAATGATAAGAAATGCAAAATGTGTCATTTATTTATACAAGCAATTTAGGCTATGGTTCATCTGTCCCTTCTGCATGTGCACTTTCACATTTTTCTTGTCACGCTGAAATGATCTTGTTCATTTTTCTATGTCACCTATAACAATTATTTTTCTTTGTCTGTTTTAAAATGTCTTCTTAATTATTCCAGTTCATATTTATAAACATACTAGAATTTTGCTTAAATGCAAAGACATTCATTTTGTGAAAGTCATTGTTGGAAAAGTCTAAATAAAGCTTGTCAGTCTGTAACTTTTAACTTGCATTTTTCATTTCTGGTGTTTAAATTGTGATAGACAGTGGAATGATGACCTTGAGCTGTGTGCTCTCTCTCAGGGGGAAACCCAGATTTAGGTGCTCTGTGGTTTGGGGGAGATGCAGCAGTGAAAACCCTTCGCATGTCCACCTTTTTGGCTGTCTTTAACCTGCAAGAATTAACAGAAAATCTTCAACAGCTGGACACATCGCTGATGGCTGTCACTCTCCTTGTTATTTATATTTCCCTTCAGGTAAAGAATTTTCAGATAAGTTATTGGAACCTAATTCTTTTTCGTTTTAGGTAAGGCCTGGATAATACTATATTGTCATAACATCATATCAAAGCATGTGTCTTAAAATTTTCATTTATGCATGCATGGATAATTGTGAATCAATTACTGTGTGTCTATTTTGTCAAATTCACTGTGTACATCATTGTAGTGTCACAACCTTTGTCAGGGGCTGTAGAAAGCTGTCATAGCTCTTAATTTTTACTTTATTCTGAGTTGTGTAATAATACATATTTCTAAGTATATTTGGATACTGAATACTTACTCATTGGATTTCTGTTGGTATGGTCTGTAAGGATATTTTCATGTCTATTGTTCGGTCTCCAGTTTGTTCTTATCAACAAATAAATAATATTTTGAGGAACTGGTTTTTTGGCAATTTCAGAGGAATATAATGGTGCAGTATTTCCTGTCTTACAAATCTTCACCCACATGATTTTGGGTGAACCGTAGGCTTAAGTGGATTTGGCCCTCTGGAGCTAGGCTTGAACCATTAGCTTAAATGGATCAGGCCACTGGAACGAGGTTTCAAGACCACAAAGACAGATCGTGGGATCTCAGATTGCTTTATTCCAGAGAGTCATTTGAAATTAAAGTAGACCTGGTCTTGGCTGAGTACATAACAAGAGAAACAGAGCAACTGCAAAAACTTGTGTAAGACTCATGTTCTAGTGTTGCAGCCATGGAGTTTGTATGTCACGATAGGTTTTCAGATCACAAGGTTGGTTTTACTCAAATGTATTATAAATAGTTTGGATGTGCTTCATATGCTTTGACTTTTTAGTCCAAGAAGGAGATGTTCTGGCAATTGAAAGAATTTCCTATGCTTACTGTTGTTGTTGCCTTTTTTATTGTAAATTTTGTGTAATGCAAAATTGTTTGAAAGCTATAATGACAGGAGTTAAAGTAATTATGGATAACTCTTAACTGCCAATATCTGTGCCATGCATGAATGTTTGTGATTTTAAATGGAATAGTTTGCATTTGTACAACACCCTTATTTGCTGTTGCTGTCTTCTAGAGAAGAGAAATTCTGACAGTATTTCATCTTTTTTAGGATAGTAGTGTGTTCTTGGAAGACATAGATGCATACCTTAGCCAGGCTGTCTGTGTCAGGGGCAAGTCATATACAGAGCTCCTTTGTACCGGGGTAAGTTCTCATCCACAGCCTCTCCATCCTCCTCCACATTCACCATGGGACATAAAACCACACTGGTCATTTGCAAATGAATATATTTAGTTAATGTTTGCAGAAGAGATTCTGTGGTATTTTGTTTTTTTTCTTGTTTATTTTTTCTTTCCTGTCAGAGTCTGGTAACATATTTGGGCCAAGTCACCTGCTGCAACACAGTGGACAATCAAATGTATTTGCAAAATGTTTCAAGGGTGAGGATAGATTTGATCATTTGTTTTACTTATTGGGTGTTAAATGTCATGTTTAGTTTATAAATGTCATTTAACAAGGCTTCGGCATCCAAGCGAATTTTCATGGTATCTTGACCACAGGCAAAGACCAAACACTGCCAATAGTCAGACAACTACAACACAACATTGCAGACTTAGCAAATAAACAGAGCGATAACACCTGTACTGACAGAGTTTGGTAAAACTCCAAATGCCAGTGGAATGCCAGTGCTGATATGGCAGAGGTGAAGGGAGATGGTAGGGCTTTGTTCTTCCCCCTTCTTCTGTTAATCTGCAGCAAAAAGGGTCCCAATTTATTCTCTTCTCAGTGGCCAGCTAATTTTCCAGCTTTGCAAAATTCAGTGGCATCACTTAGGAATTTTTTACTTTCTAGTGTGGAAGTCCATTTATGTTCATGACCCAGCCTTTTTATATGTCTGCTGTAGTTTCTGGTATCTCCACTTCTGGTGGACATGTTATAGAAATTGCAGCAGTCATTAATAATATTCTCTAAGGCTGATGTGTTATTTGTCCTTAAAATTGAAATTTATGGACTGATATGTATGTCATCTTTGGAAAAAATCGAAGAAAGACAACTCTAAAGAAAAATGGACAGATTTTCAATACTGTGAAGTGTTCTAAAATTGTGGACAGTTAAACAAATGAATACAGCTAAAAGTAGGCCAGCAGTGAGGAGACCCACTCCAGGGAGGCAGTCCTTTCTCTCCAAAATAGCAAGCTCCAAAGAAAAATAGTTTATTGTTTTGCATTTCGTGAAAAGCAAAACTGTGGGGATAATTCTGGGCATGTTGCGACATTCCCGACTGAAGTGCTCTAATTGTGGTGTAAACCTGAGGACGATGCTGTGGGGACGGGCCTGGCGCCGGCCCCCATGCCGACCGCAGGGCTATTTCAGCTCTCTCCCTAATTTAAACCCTCCCTGCTCTGCCTGCTATTTCAAACCCAGCCACTGAGGGCAGCCTGTGGTTTCCCGCGTGTGGAGCGATAGCGTCCTCACGGCGGATATAATCGCTGATACGGGGAGAGATGAGAGCCTCGTGGGAGACAGACAGGAAACCCTCTGATTTACTACCCCTGGAACATCTTCCAGCTGCTCTTTTGCCCTGCGCCAATCTGCCAGCCAGCGCGTTGAGCTTTTCTGTGCTGGAATGCATCACTCACATTGAGTAGAAAATTGAGTTGATTAAGTACACTATAACCAAGAAAAATAAGGCCCTTCAAGGCATTGTGCTGCAGATCAGACTCTTATATCTTTGTTTAAATGAAAATATAGTAACCCACTGACCTGAAGGCAGCTTCACTGTTTAATTCTCCAAAAGACAGATACTTAATTAGAGTCGTTTAAAGATATGTACAGATGTGTTTTTTGGGCATTAGGACTTAATGAAAAGTTGTTGGCATTCTATCATAAGTGTGCTCTTGTTTGTGTTTCCAAGTGTCTGCCTCTATTTGTGTGTGCATGTATATGCGGGTGTGTGGGGTTGACATTTTTGTGGGTGGGTGGGTGGTTGGGGATGAATACACAGGTCTGTTTGGTAAATGTGCATTTCAGTGTATTTAGTGAGTGGACAACAGCAGCAGGTGGAGGGGGGGGGGGGGGGGGGGGGGGGGGGGGGGGGGGGGGGGGGGGGGGGGGGGGGGGGGGGATGGTAGGGGTGGAGGCAGCCGCAGCACACCAGTGGACAGACGGAGCCCGGCTGCCGCTCTGTCCCTGACAGCCCAGAGCACCTGTCGCCATGAGCACTGTTACGCCTATCAGAAGGGACACTGGCACATCTGCCTGGAGCCCCTAAACAGAGGGGTGCACAACGACTGGGGGGACAGATGGTGGAGATCTCTCTGGGGGCTGCCGGGTACCTCCCTAACCCCCATCTGGTTTGGGACTCTCGGAGATGGAATGCCTCCACACTGGGCCCCTGCATGCCCCTGCATGAGGGAACCACAAAGAGGCGAAAACACAAACGACTCAAACTCTAAATGTGACCCGGCCCTAAAACACACCCCCTGCTCATGATACTTCTTAAAAAATATAGTGCAAAAAAGTTATGTGGGTTTACAAAGTAAAAATTCTGTTGAATTACTAAATTTAGCCATGTAAAAACCCCAGAACTTGTCTTCTGAGGACATTGTGTTTTGAAAAACGCCATGTGTAATTCATTTGTCTAAGAGGACCTGTAACATCTAGAAAGTACATTTTCTAGAGTAATTCATTTCTTGGTGGTAGTGTCCCATTTGCTGATGTCCCCTTTGATACAGAAATGTAAACTTTGGGAGACTCGTGCCCCAGCAGAGTAAGTGTTTGTGTGTGGGGTCAGCATGCATTTGCAGTGGGTTCCCTGCAGTTGGGGGAGCATGCTGTTTTTGGCAGTGTTACGAGTTTTGTCTTGAAAAGTGCCTTAAACTTGTTACCTTCTTAAGTTTGTCATACATTACCCCAGGACCAGGGGAATGCTTATGAGTGACCAATGAAGGGGGCTAAGAAAACCAACAAGATATTCATTTATGATGGTTCCATGGTTTCCATGCAAAGATTGAATATCCCAACAAGTATTTTCTAAACTTTTCTACCTCAACTCATACGGGAGTGAAAGTATAGATTCATGTTCTACATATATTTAGTTTAACTTAAAACACTCTGTCTGATAGGAGACTCAGCTGTAATGGCTTTATCTGCTGTCTCACTGTGTGTGAGGGAACTGTGTGTGTGCAGCAGCTGGTGGGCCAGTCTTTCGATGTGTGTGAGAGTATGTGTTTGCAGCAGCTGGTGAGCTAGTCTTTTAGTGTGTGGCTGGGGTCCAGTCAGCTTCTCTAACAGCTGGCCTTTCAGGTAAAAACCAAGGAAAATCTGTCTGGCCAGGAGCAGGTGTGACTGAGCCTGTCTTTTGCCCCTTTGCTCTGGTAGAGAGTTGGAGCAGCAGTGACTGACTGGCCGGTCTCACCCTCCTCTTGTAGGTGGTGCGTGTGGACTCAAGGGCCGCCCAGCTGGGCTCACTCTTCGTTCGGGGTCTGACTGTCCTCATTGCGGCCAACAGTGCCTGTGGCTTCCCCTTCTGCACAGACGAGTTGATGCCCTGGAAGACCTTTGATGGTTTGCTGTTCCACTCCAAGTACCTGTTGGCCCATAGTGGGAGTTCTGAGTTAGAGCTGCTGGAGGGTAATGTAAGTGCCCCAGAGTGAGTGTTCCTGTTTTAGTTTCTCTGTGTGAATACTCCAGTGGGGTGTACCTGTATGAGTTTGTGTGAGTGTGACTGTGTGAAAACACATGTTAGCAGCCCACTGTGACCACACCTGCATGAGCCCTCCTGTTTGATTGCCCTTTGTGTGAATATAGCTATACCTGTGGTGGGAGGCAAAATTGTTGCACTGTACATGAGGGAAAAGGTGGACTTCTCACTGTGCTGTGTTTCCCTGCAGGAGTCCTGGGTGTTGCAGTTCAATCAGCTGAAAGACCTACTGCTGGAGACCTGCAGGAGAAAAGGCAGAAATATCTGCAGAGCACCACAGAGGGGACCCAGCAGTGAGTGGGCACATGCTCTATCCTTTACACTCTATTTTTTATGTTAAATGTGTGAGATTTTGGCTGTAACCTCCATGTTTTACACTTAAAACTGAAATCAGAGAGGAGAAAAACACACACTAACTCACACATAAACAGTAGTGTTTTTTAAATGGGTTATCTTACTTTTTGCAGTAAGGATAATATATCAGGCATGTGTTGGAACCAGTCATAAATTTTGCCAGTTTCCTTTTTCACTGTCCTTGTTATTCCTTTTTATTCCTGCACCTTTTGTTCTAGCATACCATATTACATGTGCTGCCAGCTGCCTGGATATAAAGCTGTGCCAGGTCCTTGCAAGGGTGAATTGCCTCTTTAAAAGCAGCGAGCTGTGAGTTGTAAGATGCCAGTATCGTACACGGTACATGGTATTAACTGTTACTGAAAATCTGTCAAAATACAATTGGTACAGCCCAACCCCTCTGATGCCAAGGTGTGTAAAAAAATATGGTTTTGTTACCAAAAACATTTTTTTAAAAGGATATGTATTTATGGAGAATTAAAAAAAAACTGAAATGAGGACAGGGCAACTTTCATCATCCAAATGGCAGAGGTTAAGGTGGACTCAGCCCAATCTTCAGGCTGTTTCACAGAACTTTCTTCTTTCTCCATTGTGGAGTAGTTGTCATTGGTGAAAATGTACAACAAATTAAACAAATATAAAACAAAACTGAAACGGATTTTCCTTTCCATTTTTAACTTTTAAACTCTGCTCTTTATAATTCTTCCTCGTCTTCCAGGTTAGGTCAAGCTTTTTGATGTTTTTTTTTTTCAAACATTAGTGAACAATTCAGTCCATACCTATGATAGCTATGTGTTTAATGTATACTGGAGTCATAGCAGTCTTTGCAAAGGCCCAATGTTTTATTTGATTTTTTTGTGGAAGCATTTTTACAGAGTAAGAAGATTTGCTGTTATTATGGTCTGTATGGTATAAGTAATATCCCGAGGTTGTGTGAGACTCCTGGTGGCCCTTGTGGAGGAGCAGTACCATGCAGTGTGGAAAATGCAGTCCATCTGGTCTTTTGGACTCGCTCTCTTACATGGATGAATGGCAGATCATTTTGGATATTCAGGATGCTCGGTCGTATCGAGAATAATTCTGGGTTCCTTTTTATAGGACATGATCTATATTAAGTAACATAACAAGACAACAAAATTATAACGTGGGGGCTGGTACAAACTCATTTTTTTTCCTCCTCTCTCAACTGCTGTCTTTGTGGTTCTTCAGTCAGGATAAAAAACTCCCTCTAAATTATATCCATCTGTCTGTTCTCTCGCCATTGAACAACACATGGCCTGTGTTTAATGTTTCATTTTTTTAATTCAGTCTCATCCTGCTTGATTTTTGTATTCATTTGTCTGCTTTGTGTTATCAGATCTTACAACTGATTGATGATTTCTGCACGCCTCATACAAGATTTTTCTGTAGCTATAATTATGAAAGATGACGTTACTACGAGATTGATTATTTGCAATCTGGAGCTTGAGCTGAAAATATACCCTGGCTTAGCTAAGAGCATATAATTAAGTCTACCCTGAATTTATGAAATTGCTGCCTTTGAGCCTTCATGTTGTTCTCATATTTTATGAGCAACATAGTAAAAATTAAGGCAATAGTGTGGAAAGATGCAGTTATCTAAGTTTGGAATGGTCTCAGAGCCTTAATGAGGATTCAAACATTTTAACTGGAATATAAAAATATATTTCAGTTGAGGTGGTTGTTGATTGTTTGGACTGGATTTCATGAGGAGTTATAATAATGGAAGAGGAGGTAGTAATAAAACACCCAACCTGCATGAATAAGTTTTACTAGGTCATTAGTAAGCTGCTTAATGTGTCCTGCTGCTGTAAATAAAGGCAGAAAATATAGACTGAGGGTGAAGTCAACTCAGTAAATAAATTATTTCATTTAAACAGTGCTGAATTAACCAAGAAAGGACCTTCCTATTATGCTCCCTTGTACTTTGTTTCCTCAGCAGTTAAAAAGTAAAATTACCTTCAAGTATTTAAATGATGGGATAAATATATCACCGGCTGTGCATACATGGGTGTGTTTGCGTGTGTGTGTTTATAACAGTGGCTTTTTACCATGTTTATGAGCCTGGATTATAGGCTCTTAATCTTTGTTTTGTTTCATTGTGATGAAAACTTTTTGTATTGCACATTTTCAGAAGTTTATGAATAACATGCTTAGTAGTTAAAAAATAAAACTCTTATACTCAGTGCACACAGGCATATAAAAGGTATGTCTTTCATTTCTCTGAGGCTCAGAAAGTAATCATTCCCCCAGTCCTGTGGGGAGATACTGGCGAGGTTTTTCGGGGTTCAGAGAATTGCATGGTTCATATTTCGGGGATGCTTTATGTGAATATTTATACAGAGAGTCCAGACTATATAATTAAAACTGCATTTAAATGTTTCCAACAGCTTCAGGGAAACCAAGGAGTGATGGAGACAATCCACCAGAGAAAAGACCCCAGCACTTCAAACATCCAGGGCAACCCTGTCCCCCAAACCAGAACTATAGGCCTCAAAGCAGAGGCCCTAGGCCAAGCATGCAAGGTACTGAGCCATGCCTGATCACACCGGCCTGTGCATCAGAGAGTGAGTGGTGCTGAGTACCGCTACAAAATAACCCACTGCAGAAGTAATGGCAATCAGTACACAAGACACAAGTAATCAAAAACAAGCCAAACTCAGATAAACACATAGATAAGAGAAGGTTTGATTGAAAGTGAACATTTATGATATGATTTAGTTTAAAGTAAATGTCATCTTATTGTATAAAATAAAAAAGTTTGAAGAAACAAAGAAGATGGAAAGCTGCACAACATTGTGTACATGTTTTTCATTAAGTATTTGCATACAGTGCTTGATACTTTGTATGTTTTCTCACACTGTGGCCAAAACTGGTTTGTCTTGATTATATAATAACTTTTTGTGAACCACAGTTATTTGGTATAGAAACATTCATCAGTCACTTACATCACCTGCATTGTATTCTGTAGACTGTAGTTACAGACCACGATCAAGGCATCCAGGCAAACAACGGTACCGGCTCGCTCCTCGGTGAGTTTCACCTGCAAGGAGTTTGTGATGCTGAGTAAAACAAGTCATTTATAACTGTGGGCCTCTGACGTGATGCCATTTTATTTGTGTTATTTTATTCATTCATTAGCTTGCAGATATCTGTCTATTTGTCTGACTAAAGACAGTTTCTAATCTACAATGACATCACATTAGAGTTCTTAAACTTTCATTTTATTTCAGCAGTTCTGGGCACCATGCGCAAAGGAATGGTAAACCCACAATAATCTGGCTTTACATTCTTAATTATATGC
The DNA here is from genome assembly GCA_019788955.1 of Albula glossodonta. Classification (NCBI taxonomy): domain Eukaryota; kingdom Metazoa; phylum Chordata; class Actinopteri; order Albuliformes; family Albulidae; genus Albula; species Albula glossodonta. The sequence goes on along the minus strand of JAFBMS010000020.1, from coordinate 6,759,372 downwards.
ATAATTACCCTAGTTGGAGTGATCTAGTACAGTACTTAACTAAGCCACATAATTTTTTACAAGAACTTTAAGTAATGCAGCAAGAAATGGTGGCTCACTGTACACAAAATTCCTAGATTTAGTAGATATTTAATGCGGAGCTTACCTGTCCATTAAGTGTGTATTGATTTGTACCAGGAGAATGATGTTTTTCTGGGTGTGTTTACTTGCAGATGGCCCATGTATCAACACCCTAGGCCCGACTGCCCTTGACGGCCAGCAACATCACCAGCAACTCTGGGAGCCAGGTCTGGTGACAGCAAATCTTTTGCTGTAAAGCAATCCCCTCCTCGCCTTGCTTTGCAACCCCTTACACAAAGTGACGTTTTAGTAGTGAATAGGACTAATTATCCCTTGAGTATTCATGAATAAGCTGGAGATATTTGACATTTTTGTTGTCGCAGTCTGGACTCTTTGACTCATCATTGCACAAATGGCTGCTAACTATCACAGTAAAACTAAGCAATGCCTTCAGTCCAGCTTTGACTCTAAAAAGTCCCTGATTACAACTACGTCCAGAATTGCAAAGAAAGATATATGCCGCTACTTTGTTGTTTGATTAATGATTGTTAGGGGTGCAAGCACGAAAAGAGTTATATTGCTCTTGTTCAAATTTTTGTACATGGTATGTATGTATCAAGATGTACAATCCCAGAATAAGAAAATTTTCTTCCTTAAACAACATTGCCACCATGATCAATGAAAATGTAACAGACCTGGCTTCTCATAAAATGCTCATTAATAGTAATATTATCAGGGGCACTAGAAGTAGTAAATATTATTAATATATTATATGACAGATTTAGGGATGAAAATGAAAAGTTTAAATGAAATGTAACAGGTGAAAGAACACCACGGGGAGCAGATTCATTTCCACTCGGATTAGTGTCTGAAATCCCTAAGCAAGTATTGACATACCAAGATATGAAGAGATACATTTCCCCCTTTTAGGAATGTATTGGGAGGGGTGGATGCTCAGGTTACTGTAAATCTGTAAAGCCCACTGTGCAGTACAGCTCTGCACCCACATCTGAGATAAACCTCATGCAGTATTTTGACTTCCAAGCTTGTAAAATAAAGATAATACATGAACATTGGACAAGTATGTACTCTGTGTTATTAACTGGAATGTGGCAGGTCTGTTGTTGGAAATATTTTAGTTAACTCTTAAAAAAGGCAAACATTCCTTCTCTGATCAAATATTGGAACACTCAAGTACTTTAATAATCCTTCCATAGCATGAGTATTTGTCACACAATTGTAAAGGAGAAATATAGCAAGAAAGCAAAAAAAAAAACCCAGTTGGACCAGAACTCCTACAGAATTTAGAGAACAGTGGATGAACTGCTCTGAATGCACTCAGAAGTGCTGCACATCTGATCATTTTCCCTCATTGATATGAACTGTGAAAACTTAGGCAATCAGTGCAGGTAAGGGGGATTAGGAAGCAGAGCAGTATACAGGACTGATGCTTGGAATGGAGGGGGTTACTGGAAACAAGTGTTTGCTTTCTCCCATCCCCCGTGTGGTGATGAAATCTGAGTGTGGGGGTATTGACTGCCCCCCACCATTCCCCCAGACAGTGGGAGCACCTGCTGGAAGCGCTAATTCACCACAGGGGGCTGCCCTTTCCCCTCCTCCTGCTTTTAAATTCAGCAGCTGCCAGTGAGAGCAGAGGCCAGACAAATCATCTGGAGACTTAAATTAGAGCGGAGGCCTCAAAATCAGCAGTGGTGTGATCTGCACTTTTCTTCTCATTTTGCTTTGATTTCACAAACTGCCCTGCCACTCCAGCAGTTTGAACAAGACAGAGCCTGCATTTGTCTTTGCCTGGTTTAAAAAACAGATTATTGACTGTGAAGAGGAAGCTCCCTGAAGAGAGCCAAGCCCAGGCTGGGTCTCAGTTTCCATGCAGGCCTTAATTAGTCCCAGATGATCCCTTATCTTTCAACCCTTTGTGGCTTGGAGCATATCCAAATACACAGAAGTCAGAGTTGTCTATTAGGCTTTGCAACAGGGAAAAATTGTATGTTCCACCAAATTGAGTGTTAGTCTTTCAATTAGGCAAGCTGTAATTGGGAAAGGGGGGGGGGGGGTTCAGCCCATGGTGAAAAAATTTCCTTTAAGAACAAACAAGGAACATTTTTTAACTGAATTGAGGGGTTGACGGCTCAGAGATTAAATGTGTTTATTTAAATTGTTACTGCAACACTGTTGAGGCGCCTGTGTCCAGAGGTCCCGAAACGTCCTCAAAAGCTCCATAAACTTCAGATAATGACCCTTTGTTTGGGCTTTTCCTGTTAGTATACCCAGGGTCCAGGATGGAGGCAGAATCTGTAGCATTCATATACTGATTACCTTTGTCAGACAACATCCGCGCAGATTTTCTCTAACTTAACTTTCAAAAAGTCTGATCAATTATCTTAGTTATCAATCTTGTATTATCCTAATTTTAAAGAGGTTTTCATTTATAACACTGTATTCCATTTATTTTTACCAGGTATTGTCGGCCACCAGGCTTGTAGCTGGACTCCATTAAATAGCCTAGTGCGGAAATAGGATATGGGGAAAATTCTTTCTGTGAAGTTACCAAAGCATGGCTCTTTCCCCTTATCAATCTGAAATGAAATGCACACTGGAACAAAAAACAAAGTGTAAACACATGACTTCAAAGGATAGCTGCACATAGACAGCACACAAATCAGAGGCGTTTCAGATTTCATTGTAATTTAATGGGCCAAATCAGCAGGACTGGAGGTAAAATATCAATCGGGCTGTTACAGATAATCAACTTTCAAATATTCAATAGTTTCAATAGGTTAATCCAAGAATGAAAACTATGTCTCTCGTCTACTTATACACCAGTCACTGGAATCCTCAGAGAAAATTATTTGGAAGAAAGTATAAGTACGTATTGTTGTAAGGGTGCCATTTCCAAATATAGTTTTTCTTTTTACTGTACTGTCAATCATTATAGGTGTGGTCAGGGCAGTTTTACTGAATGACAGTTTTCACTGCATATTAGTTATACTTGAACAAGGTCTTCTTCCTGTTTAAACAAACTGGTCTACTCAGGAACCAGATGTGAAATTAAAGCAATTCCCAGTCAGAAATGTTCTATTTGGCACCATAACATTTTCTTACATGAATGGGTTTACATATTTACAAGCCAAAACCGGTTTGACTTTCAAACCAATAAAGTAGTTTTGGCACTTAAAATAATGCTGCAGGGATGGAAGGTGTGTACCATGCTTTGGAAAGACTGTCTCCTTCCTATATCTTACCTGTGGAGGAGCAGGTCAAGTTACACAACTGATTCTTAACCTTTCTATTTGTGTAATTGAGTGTGATATGTATTGCCTGGAGTTGTATCAGATGTATCTTGGCTACCGCACATTCACACATTCTTCTTCTAGGTGGTATATGCAACAACATACAGTAGTTAAAGTGAAAATTTTAACTGGGCTTTGTAGGGAAAAATGCCACTGCTCAAAGACAACATGTAAAGTTAATTAAGCAATATGCTTAACATATAAATCATAAAATATGTTTTTTAAAAGTATCTATACTTATACCATATTTTGTTTTATGACAAATATAACTCAGTATAAGTAAAATACAATGACTACACAATGAATTATGACTAAAAATCAACCAAACAGAATTTATTTATTTTCCAATATAATAACAAATGTCTGCTGCTGTCTCACATCTCCAATTTCAGCAAAGGCAGGAAAGAAAGCAAAGAAATAAATGCATTATGTTATTAGCTTGTCAGATAAAAGTAATTTGTCTTTTATCTTTTATCTTTTATTTAGGTTTTACTCAGTGAGTAAAACCTGACCCTGTGCTTCTAAACTCTACTTTCAATCAGTTAGATAAGTAACTGGGAATACTGGGAAAAATTAAATTGGATAAAGTCTACAGATAAATTTGAGATGAAGTAATGCCATGGTCCAGAGAAGTCTGAAGAAAGAAGGCGGCAAATAACACCTTTCATCATTTGGTTTCACAGCCCTCATTTATGCATTTAATTATGGTGAAGCTTCATATTAGCCGCTGGTGTATCTGGCAGCTGCTAGAGGCACTGCGGTCAGGGCTGAGTGCGCCAGATCTGGAGGTGCCGCATGGGGGACGACGTGCCCACCAGACACGGGTGCGGTGCCTCAGGAGGTGGGGCTTTCTGCATCAGCCCGTGGCGGGAGTCATGGTGGAACAGGGGGAGTCCGCCACAGAAACCCAGCTTTGGCGTGTGTTCATCACTGTTTCCTGCACAGCAGAGGTGGGTGGGGCATGCAGGCAGAATGGAGCCTGGAGTTGGTCAGAATTGTCTCCAGCAGTCCCCAAGCAAAATGAAAGCTAGCCGCTGGTTTGAGTTTGGGGTTTGTGCTTCTGTTGGCTGAGGTCATGGTAGAGGTCTTAGGAGAGGTTCGGCACAGATGACTACATGTATACTACATTCTCTGTATATTTATTCTTAATTTTCTTTATCATGATGTTGATTAGTAGCATCCATGTGTTTTGGCTTTAATAAAACATAACGTATGTTTAACAGCTACATGAACCCCCACTTTGTGTCCACTGTATTGGTGGCAGTGATGATAATTATAGTTGTGTTGAACCTATTTTTTAAATTTTCTAAAGGCTGTACTCAAAACACTTAGTGGCACATCTACTTCCTTTTAAGTGGATTTCTAAATGCTTTTTGTTTTAAACTGCTAAGCAAGTAAAGCAGTATTATTCATCTCAAAGGAAAAGGAGCAAGCCCTTTTATGTTCTTGACTTTGTGGTGTGATGAGACAGTTACATAATTAACTAAAATGATCCCCAAAGCCATGAATAACAATCAGCTGATGCTAGTGGCTGCCATGTCAGTGGTCTCCTATAAATACAGCTTTAATTGTTTGTTTCAGGAGCCTGGTCTGGATTGGCCCGCACACTTTATTATGTATAGATTATGAGTGCACAAACTGTCTTTGTAATAAACTAAATTTGAAAAAAATCTTCCTGTCATTTACTGTACACTTGACGTATTTTTGGGTAATTGGGAAAGCAGCACTGAATTTGAGTGTCACTGATTTAATGGCTGATTTAATCAAACCACAATGTGTCATACTTGGGTTCAGACCTGGCTGAAACATTCAAATATATTTTAAGTCCAGCTTTGTTGGCACAGTAACCATTGGTTTGTCCTGGCCATCTCTATAAACCCCTTGGTAACAAGATTATTTAACTTACATTTTTTTGCTATAGCAGGTTTAGTGTTTTACTAGCACTGAAAATCTTGGCAGAAATAAATAAATACACATATATATATATAATACTGTGTGTGTGTGTGTGTGTGTGTGTGTGTGTGTGTACGTACGTGTGTGCGTGTTTTTTAAATATAATTTTGTAATAATGATGCCCCTTCGGAAATCCAACTATTCCAGACTGTTTCACTAGTGGACATATGTGGAGTTGTCCAAAAATGCACACACTGTAAAAAGTTGCAAACAACTTGGCAGAGTAAACTTTGGTCATACAATGTTTGCCTCGACAATAAAAACAGTCTACCACCCGAAACAGAGAACTGTATGAACTGTATGAAATGAATAAGTTCAGATCTAGGCTCAGAGTTGAGTACCATGATTTTAGAAAGCTTTAGTACTTAGGGCTATGCAAATTCGAGTAAGCCACACCACACCACAGCCTGGCCAATCGCCACTCACCGCCCGCCCCTTTCGAGTGTGTTTGTGCTCCCCTCAAACAATCTCTATGAAACATCCCAGTAAACAGCCTGCAGACCACTGGCTCCCCGCCCGCGTGTTCTAATCCTGTCCCCACGGCGACGGCGCTACTCGTGCCGTCTCGCGGTGGGCAGGCAGCACTGCTGCCAATACTCACCGCCAGAAATATGCCAGAATTATGCCAATGCGATGTAAAGCTCCAACACAAACAAGTGTTTCCTGAGGACCTTTCAACACAGAGCCCTCTGTTATTTTGGCTCTATCTGAAACAACTCTCATTCAGTTCACTTTTTATTAATATGGATAAACTGCCTAATGTTTAAAAAACTGTAGAGATTGTGTTGCAACTAATGAGTGTGCATTCATATTGATGAATTCTACAGTCATAATGTTTGTTTGTGGAACAGTTATGCAATAAACACAATCCTAACAGCCTTGTGTTTTATGAAGTGGAACTTTATGAACCCCTCTGTGGCCAGATGTCTCCTGTCTCCTCCTCTTTTTGAGTAACTTATATCCAGTTCCTGCATTTTAGTTAAATTCAGACTGTGGTGAAATCCAGTGGACTGTCAGTAATCTGTCTTTAAACAGATTTTATACCACCATTCACATCTCCTGGCTAATCTCCCTTTGTGATGTAACAATACAGCACCAAATGAGGAGGAAATATCAGGTTATTTTTCAGCGCCAGCCTCCTCCCCACCCTTCATCTGTAGCAATGACTGCTGCTGATTGGAGCATATGCTGCCTGTTGCACACCCACCATCTGTTCACTCTACTGATGGAGTCTCCCTGTTGTCATGGAGATGGGGCCATTCACTGAAATGGCCCTGCAAACATTTCCTGCTTGAGTTTCTTTTTTCTTTTTTATTTGTAACTAAGAATGACCTTGTTACATGTTCTACAACAGTCCACAGCGCTGATATAGTGAATTCTGGGTCCAGGCAAATGTCTGAGTTTCCTATATCATCTACAGATGCATGTCATAGCAGTTTCAGACTAAGCAAGAGCAAGAGCCAGCTGGGACTCTGCCATAAATAACTGCTGGAGTTTCTTTTCGCCATTCAAATGTGTCTCTACACAACTTTGTTCTTTGTCGTTCCAGCATATAACAAAACTGTTCAAAGATTTTGTTGCATGTGTGAGAACAGATTCCAGTTTGGCACCACATCAACAGATAGAGATCAGCAAGGATCCCTTTCACAGCAACTCCACCCACCCCCAACTCCCACCCCCCACATCCCTAGCCTAAAATCTGCATGTCATTTGTTAGGGGGTGCTTTGTGCTGTACTCCACCAAAGCAATATTGTGGTTTTTGTAATGTGTAGGTCTAAACTAACGCCAGACATTTCTTTTCACTTTTGATTTGAGTTACTATTAAACACAAGCCCACTGCTTGCATGTGAGGAGCAGTTAGTGAACTAAAAGTCTCTTTATTGAAAAGAACTGTTGTAGAAACTAGCCTGTGAAAATTTCCTTTGCTTCAGTTATGTAAATGAAGTATTGTTTTTCAGCTTGAATTGTTATATTTTACATTGAAATCATTACCCTCTCCACAAGAGTATGTCATATGACTTTGTGGGTCTGTTTCTGGGTTGAATCAAGTTGATGAGGTTATGCTTTCTCTGATTATACATATTTTATTATAGCATTTGCATTATCTATATTTGTGTCAACTTTATAGGAACAGGTATGGCACAGGTGAACTACAGCTACCTATGAAAAGAGTAACTCAGAGCAGTTGCTCTTGAACAATTAGGCAAGGGCAGTCTTACTAACTGAAATCTGAAAAAAAATCTGCACTGGTATAGGCTTGACTTGGTCAAGACTTGACACCACACTGTGAATCATCACTATACTGCAGATGCAGCTTTCAGATGTTTTACATTTTAGCCTGGCCTCCAAATTAAAGGCAAAGGTCTATTGAGTCTGTCATATCTGACTTTGTCTTGGAAATATGTATAATTTCCACTGGATATTAAGAAGACAGTTCTGCTTTGTGTAGCACTACCTCATAGGTATTACTCGCTGATTCAGTTAAGGGGCTCCCAGAAACATACAATGTCTAAGTACAGTATGTATAGCATTACATTACATTTTATTACTTTGCAGTCTCATTGCAGTCACGTAGCAGACTCCCTTGCTCAGAGATAGTATCGTTCAGACCTGGTTAACAACATGCCGAGAGAGTGTGGTTGCATCTTCACTAAATCACACATAATATGTATGGTTACCCATGCCCGTCTTTAAACCAGATAAAAGTCAATACTAATACTATAATACCATAGCAAGATATGTTTCTCTGACTTAGCAAGTGCTTTGGGTGGGGGTGGATGAGGAATTAAGATGCAGACTGAATGCCTTTGTGGTGCTTTTGCTTGTCGAAGAGCATAAGGTGATTTTGCAGAACAATATAAAAAATGGTTTGGTGTATAAAGGCATTAGCATGGTGGCCTATTGTGCAGACAATCCAGTCCAGTTGGCTCCCAATGGACATAGATAAGGCTTTTATTTGGAGGTTATTAAAAGATGTGTATCATTTTTCAACTGATGAAGTGTTTTTTTCCAGAAAGTTATACAATCAGACAAGTATTAATTGTATTAAATTGCCAAGTGTTTTGTTTTGATGTAACTGTTATTCATAGCTGTTAACTGAAAGTCATGGTTGGTCCTTTACAAAAAACATGTACACTTAGGATATGTAGTTTAAAAAAGCTGACTTTTTAAACTATATATCCTAAATGTATAAAATATATTACTAATGTAAATACATGATTTAATTATTATTAGTCTCATATGTACCAATTTCTAATAACCCTGAATGTTACTGCATAGCTGATATTGTTTCATTTTTCACTTTTATCCATTTATACACAAATAAATTGGTGTTTGGAAAACTACAAAAAGTGGTTGTGTTCTGCTGAATTAAATAACAAAAAAAACCTGGATATGAAAAAGGAGGGAAAATGGATGTTTTCATTACAACATGTTACAATGCATCAAATTAACAACAGTTCTGTAACTTCTTTACAGATTTGAATACATTTAGTGACAAGACATCACTTTTCAGGTTAAAATACTTTCCAAAGACATTATTACCTGCCTAACAGTATTGCCTACTCATGATAGACAGTTTACTCCTGCAGTGTGACTAAGGGTTTAGAAGGTCTGAGAGTGATTATATCAAACAGCCTGGTTGGGGCCCTAAGCACAGGCTCAGCTTCTCTAACCTTTTTATGAAGGAGTCATCTTTTTTAGTGTATGGCATTTATTTATTATGCTATAGTTGTGGTATTGTGCGGGACTACAATTCCCATGATGATAAGTTCTCATATGTCAAGATTCCACTGCTGTTCCCACAGCAGTCTGCAGACAGGAATGTGTGTGTGCCAATGCCCCCATTCTACTGGCAGACAGTTGTCTAAATGTAGTCATTACTGAGGATAAACAGACGCGACTGCTCAGCCCTCCATAAACCCACTCACATATTAAACAGCACTGAGGGATCCCTGAGACACAGTACACCCAGGCCTCCACTGGCCAGTCTGCCCTCCTCCCTGATGTCTGCTCAATCGAATAAACACTGCTTTCAACAAAAATGGTAAATATGGAGTACTTGAGATTTGAGTTTCTTGAAGTTAGAGAAAACAACACTGACATTTGCATATCCCCACATCTGAGATTCATACCCAGTATTTGAGCAGAAATTTCATAATCAATCCACTCCCAAACAATCCATCAAAGACAGGACAGGGTAGATAATCAATGTAATACATGTGCCAATGACAATTATGTTAGATCACATATTTGTTCAATCACACCTTTCCAACAAGAGTTTCAATATTATTCAGTGGCAGGATTAAAATAGACTTGAGTCTTTGATGAAATGTTCTGCGTATTGGATTGTGGTTTGAGTGCATGTTTTTGTTTGTACAAGACTTTTTGTCTCAAGGAAAAAGCCCTCCTTCCTAAAAAAATGATTCATATGGAGCCAAAATTGCCAACGCATGTCCCCAGACAAGCTAAGAATTAAGTCTCATAAAGATGTGATTTACTGGAGCCTGGGAGTCCAGTCACACAGTAACAGCCACTGAGTCTCCCCTCAGAAAACAAAAGAAAAAAAGAGCAACCTTGCAAATTGCATGCGGCGGTCTCCCCCCATGGTCCTTGGGGTTCTGGTAGCAAACAAATCCAAGCCAGTTATTTCCCCACACTTTAGAGAACTTTTTTATGGAGGGCTCAAATACCTCAAGATGTGTGTGAGATGCTGGAGTAAACCAACAGGACAATAAAAGGCAATAAAAAGCAACAATCAGGGAAAATGCTGCTTTATTCAGTAGAGACCAGGATTTAGCCTTTCATTAAAAATACCCATGATTGGCAGTAAACAACTGAACACTTTTTTCTCTTGAAGGCTTTGCAGTGATGGCCTGTATTTCTCTAACACAATGACATTAAAATAGCTTTACTTCTGACAGGAAAGATTTGGCGTAGTCCTCTTCCTTGTTGCTATATGTAGCTGTTAGTGTTTACACGTCTTACCCTTCCATAAAAGTCTTGACTTTATCGTGTTCCCACAAGGAGGCCAGCATCACCCTCTCTCCTTTCTGCCAGGCTTTCCTCCACATGGGCTGTTTAAGTAGCAATTTGTTGATATTTAATGGCATTGCTCCTGGGTCACCACATTAGTCCAGTTATGATTGCAAATACAACCTTTCTACACATGTTCACTTATTACAGAGTTAATCATGGCTTGGATCTCATACTGGTTAGAAGAACTGGATGTTCTCCTGTTGTCTGTTTTAAAACTCCTTTACCAAAATATGCTATGTGTAATAATTACTTACAGGTCTATTCCATCACTGCAATTGAGGACCACCCAATGTCTATAAGGCATGTTGTCCATCAGCCACTTCTTCTCAGCTCTGCTGTCCAACAGAGGGGTTGCCATTCAGTAGTCAAAATGATAGTGAAGAGATCATATATATAATTACTGGTAATCACTGGTTGGCCAGTGAGCTCACTGAATGTTTTGCCGTAGCATTTGTAGTATTTGGTCACTGGTTATTTCATTTTACGTATCAAAGGCATTTGGAACAAATTCAAAGTATTGTGTGTCCGGTAAGTCCTGTGATAGTTTACACACTACAAACACAACTGTGACACCAACTCCAAACAGCAAGGCTTGGCTGAGTTGCAGAAACATTGATCACATTGAGTTTTTAAACCCATAGCTTTATGAACCACAGAACTGAGGTGACAGATCTTGCACAACATATCTCTACCATCACAATAAATCGTCCTGCATACTGACCATCTTGCAGTGGAAATTCCTGTTAAACATTTGTGGTAAGTCTCACTTTGACTAAAGTGCTACTGGATATATAAGACTGTGCCTGATTATATCAGATTAAATGTGTGGCTGACAAGGAAAGGCTTTGGGATATAGTCTCCCATAACAGACAAATGCTTGAGGATTTCATAAGAGCACAGTGCGTTCTAGTAATGGTGTATGGTTTCTATGTTAAAAGCAATTTTGAAAGTAAATTCATTTATGTGAAACCTAAACAAAGTTAATACTTTAAAATTATCTTGACTTTGTAGATGTTCCTGCACTTTTTCAACTGGCTTCTACAGAAGATGATTTTATTTAACAGTGACCACAATAAATGTCTTTGAAGCATCCAGATGTAGCTTTTAGTTGACAGTACAGGCTATGATTCACACTTTGCTCCATAGCCGAATTATGTCTCTTGAAGTAAAGTATTTCATAATCTGCAGGGACTTCGGATTTCGCGAGAGGCAGTGAAGGTGTCTACAGGAGGATCTGGTATACTTTTTTTGTTGTGCCTTTGATATCTAATGTATCCCCTCTATCTGCTTTCAGTCACTGAATATCCCACTGACTGACTTCTGCTATAGCTGTTGAATTCTATACTAGAAAAATGCAGGTACTTACAGCTGCGAGGTCTTCACACTCTTCACACCTTCTCGTCTCCATAGGCCATAATATTTGGCAGGCTACACATGCAGGAGGACGTCTCATAGATGTGTGAGCCCCATTAAAAGACCTGACAAGGAGCAGCCTGCAGATGAGGTTGGTAATTGAGCAGTAAACAGACTTCCTTCTCAATACACAGCCATGTGATAAGACCTACTCTCTTTGATAAGGAAAGAAGCTTCCCTTTCACAGATCAATGCTAAACAGCCTCTTGCTAATGCTCCCATACCCAGTCTCAGTGAGGGGGCTGGAGCCCCTGGTCTCCTAATGTTTCCCAGGTAGCTCTAATGCATGCCCTAATCAAGCAGGATAGTGATAATAGACCTAACAGTGGTGTAGGGGGGTGAAGAGGGGTTGGAGAAGGCTGGAGGCATACCAAAGAGACAGTGTGGTGTTATCCTTAGGGTGTTTTGGGTGCAGGTTGATGGCTCTTGGACCACGGCTGCATGTGAATAAGCCACATTCTCACCTCAGACTGTGTGTGAGGTGTAAAGACCCTGCTGAGCTGCATGGGAGCCTGGGAATTGGCCAGGCAGGAACATCAAAATGGGAGCAACTTGACATTATGCTCATCAGAAACATCTTCACACACAATTTGACATTATTCTATTATGTCTGCTAGTCAATAGTTAATGCTGCATTGAAAGATATACACTGATAAAGCTTGCAAATTTAATTAATTAGTCACATTCAGCCATTTCACAAAAACATTGTGAAAATAAAAGGTTGCAGTGACTGTTGCAGCATCAGTTGCTTCAATGTATTACAGCGGAATTCCCTGAAAACATCCTGAACTTCAGGAGAAGCCTTGTTTAGTGTCTCTGATCACTTGTTTGAGGCATTATTTCTAGACACAAACTGTCTTGCTGTCACTCCTCACTTTTTCCTTTGCAGATAAGTTTGCCACCCTTTTAGTCCAACAAGGGTGAGTGACGGAGATGTAAAGCTTGTAATTAGCCATGTCTGTGTGGCTGATAGCAGCATGCTTGCCAATCCAGACGTGGCAGACCTGAATGTTAATCAGAGCCCCCTCTAGTCTTCAGCGCTCTACTCTGTACACTCACATTGTTCTCTGCTTCATTCTGAGACATTCTGAGATCCACACCTGTTATTCATCAGAGACAGTTAATGCCCCTCCAATCATTGCTTCCATCTTAAAAATGTAATAAATAAACTTCACTGCTAAAAATGGAATGATAACAGGGAATTGTGTCTGCACTAACTTACACATTGTATTTTTTTTTCTTTTGTGTCTTCATTTGATCATCCCTCTCTCCCCTGCCTGAGACACAGTTTGGAAATCCAATGAAGTGTTTATTTCTTTTTCTTTTTTATTAATCCATTACCAATTTTAATTGATAAGGATTGTAGTGGAAAAGAAAATGTCAGTGCACTTTTGGACATGTGATTAAATTATGCCATTTTCCCACAAGCTGCTGTCTGCCTGCCACTGTTGACACCTCTTTGCTTGTGAAGTGTGGGAAACCGCGTCCCACACGCAGGGTATCAGAGCCATTGTAAAGGGTAATTTAATTTTACACCATAGCAATCAGATGGAAAGCAGGGTAGGGGAAGGAGGAGGGGAACAGCCTTTCAGGGCTCATGTCTTTTGCATGTGTTTAAACTGGCCTGAATAAGGGGAAGTCTTTGGGAACCTTTCCCCTTTGGGAACTCTTTCTCTCCATTAAGGATGCAGGGGCAGGCTCTGGAGACACCCTGCGCCCCCTAATGGTGGATAGAGACTCAACAACTCTACACTCCCTAAAAACCTGAAGGTACCTTTTATGATGAATGGTAAAAAGACGATGTAAATAAAATATTAAAATGTGACTGCAAACATTACAATTTTTTTAAAGGTAAGTACATCAGATCACAATTGTCTCAGCAGTGTGTTATACCAGAAATTAAAAAAAAAAAAAACTTGAGCTTGAGTTCAGTAGTCTGAAAGAAAAAGAGAAAGAAGATGAAAAAACATATTTTTTTGTATCTTCCACTCACAATGTATCATTTTCAAGGAGCAGTGAAATGTTAGTGTGTGAATGTATGTGAGAATATGTGTGTACACAGTGAAAAATCACACATATGCATACTACTGCTGGCAAAATCTGCTTGGTCATTATTGTGGTACAATTTTTTACATGTTCTGATATTTATAAGTCTGACCAGTCAAATCCTAAACCCTGTTCCATAGAGATGGGAATGAGAAGTAGAGTCAGGGGGGTTGTGAGTTTTTGGAGCTGCACTTTGTTCAGTAGCTGAGAAAGGTAGTTGGAGTGCGTCAATATTAGCGCTCTCCTCTTCCCTGGGATAATAGTGCAATGCCAACGGTCAGCACAGGGGTGAGAATTACCATTAGAGCAGACGGACCACGCTGCTGCCTCTCACCACAGCAGTGTTACCTCTGTTTCTGGCGCAACCCCCACCTCTTTAATGAGTCCAGGCGTCAAAACAGGGATGATGAATAGGAAGCAGCCCAGTCCAAATGCGTGAAAAGCAGGGGGAGAGAGAAAGTGTATGTGCATGTGTGTGTGTGTTTATGTATGCATGAGGGAGGTTCCTGAACATCAAAGAGCCTGCTTTTGGGTTTGATTAGAATTAGCAACTGGCTGCTAGGGCAACACAGTGGCATAGGCAATGTGGGTAATGGCGGAGGAGAGGGAGAGTGGAGGAGGAGGGTAGAGCCCTGATGATCCAGGCTGATGTGTTGGGCTGCTCAGGAGCTGGATTTCCTGGAGTAGACCCTGGCCATCCACCCTACCTATCACAATCCATCATCAAAGTAATATTTTACAGAAAAGACTATTAAATAATCAAATTAAGCTGTTTTCTGTTTAACTCTCATTCAAAATAAATGAAAGATAAAATAGAAAGCTTTGTCTCAGTGAGGTTACATGCACAGTATCACATTGGTCATGTAAGAAGGAAGTGAGAACCCTTTATACACTTAACAAATTCAACATTTGCTGATAAGAATGTTTCTTGGGACATTATTTGTAGTGTTCAAGCTAGTAATTAAATATCTTTTAAATCACACAGAGGTGTTGATTTAGGTGCAGATATCCAGTTTGGTGTAATTTCACACGGTAATGTTGTTGTTTTCCCAACAAAACAAAAACATTGAAACTGCTCAGTAAAAAGAATGGCACCTCAGTTTGGCTGGACCCTGCCTTTTTCCCCTATATCTGCCCAAATGTTGAGGTGGTGTTCACCCAGCACGTGTTAACCAAACAGTGTCACCAAGCCAGAGTAAATAACTAAGTGGAAAGGAGCACTGGGAGCTATAGTCTGCCCATCTGAAGCACTCCTGGCAAGAGTGCTGTCTGACTGTGGACCCATTAGGTCTGTCTCTTATTGATCCCACCAAAGATCAATCTCAGTGTTTACAAGCCAACCCCTAAAAGAACCTAATGTGGGCCAACAGTAGTGGCAGTGCTGGGTAGATAAGGTTACCAGGAATGAAGACAGTGTGAAGAGTGACAGACAAGTTTGTAAGGACTTTGCAGTGCTGTCATTAAAACATTTTGATTCATGCTTTATAATGTTTGCCGAACTATGTGTCCCACATGACTGATTCTGTAATAGCTTCCAAAGTGCTTATGGTGTATCAGTGTAGAGCAGTACAGTATTCATGACCAGGGTGAAGAGAACTCCTCTTGCATTCCTACTGGCTTTAATTGTGAATACCTTAGAAATGATTATTTATGTATAAGTAATTTTAGTGAGATTAGTTTACATGATGACTGTGCATTTCATTGATAAATTGGCTGTATAATTAATAGACGCCAAGCTGTGCTGACAGGAAGTACCAGCTGACAGCCTCACTGATAGCATTGCTGACCCACCCCTAATTCACCCCTCTAAAACAGAACACCCATCAAACAGGACACTCTTCTAAAGCCATAGAGAACTCCTTAAACACCAAACACCAGTTGAGACATAAACAGCCCCAAACTCAGATAAATTATTCAGTCCTCAGCAGTCACCTGCCTCCACAGACTCAGAGTAGGGATGCCCTGATGCTCCTTCAATTCATGTTATGAGTAGCCCTCGTTAGCCCTGTGCAGACACATCACAAATTACATGCTGCCTATGCTGTCTATGGAGGATGACAAAGTCAGCTATATCCTTGTTTCGTACATTCTAACTCCCATCCCTATGGAGATGGGCATCCAGCCAACCAGGCTACTAGAAAACAGAAAAACTACTGAACAAACATAACTGGCTCACCCCCATCATTCCCTTCCCATCATTGTTGCCTCACCAATGCACACCTCCAGCTGGTAATGGCTGGGACTTTATTCCAGTCACAGGGCTCATGTCCGCTTCCCAAACCAGTGCCTTACTGCATGAGCTGCATATCATCCATGAAAGAGAATGTATGTTGAAACAGAGCTTCCTTAGACCTTTTTCAATGTTTGACATATATTGAGTATAAAAATTCCTAGGTAAAATAAGGGAGGAGAGTTTGCAGCTGTAGTGACTAAATCTAATGGGATTTGTTTTGTCTTAGCTTTGATAGTTCATCTGGTAGCATTTGATGGGTATCTGGACGCAATGCTACACTAACATGTTGTAGCTTTGACGTTTTATATATGCATTTAATTTGTACCTTACTTCATGCCACATATTTCTAATTATTTTTCAAGCATTTCAAGTAATTTAACTAAGAAGCTGCTGCATTCAAATGAGCTCTATATGGTTCTGCTTTCTCACGCCTTCACACCCCCTCCACAGACAGCTGGTCACCATGGACAAAGGCCTTGTATACAAGTGTCCAGCAAAAGTGCATTAAATTTCAGCTGGCTTTAAATCTTATTTTTATAGCATACTGATTGAATATTTTGTTCTTTCAAACACTCAGAGAAAAGGTGTATGGCATTAAAGGAAAGTCATATGTTATAGGGGCAACCATTGTGGCTTCTCATGGTTTACATGTGTATTCAACAGCCCATCAGCCTCAGGGCCATTAAAGATTTAGGAAACAATAACTTTAATGTGGAAGCTCCCTACTTCCAGAGTGTTATGTTGGTGTTTATTTTTTAAAAAATAGGTCTTCATTAATACTAAGTTGCACTAAGGCAAGTCTTTATACTGTCATATGGCTTTATGGGCAGGTTGCACACTGCTACAGACCCTTGAAATCTCCCTAATAAAGCAGCTTGTACTGATCAATGTCCATTCATCCCATTTTCACATGGCCAGGGCCAACGTGACAGCCGGCACAGTCATATTGCATGCATTTTTAAATTGCATGGCACATGCATGTTAACAGAGGGGCTGTATAAGCATGTGGTCTGCCCTCCCCTCCAGTCCCACAGATGCGCCTGATACTCCTTCATTACAATCTTATCAATCCGTCTCAACTGCCCCCACCCTGTAGACCAGACTCTCAGTTAAATAGGGGGGATCTATCATTTTATGCAAAGATGGCCCCACTAAACAGTAATCACCATCCGCCTGCTCTTCTGCTCCATCGCCTCACAGGCAGACTGCCGGGTCACCCTGTCCTGGGAAAGTTAAGATGTCCATTTGAATAAACAAATGCTGCAGCCTTCTGCTGAGTGTGTGAAAGTGCCCGGTGGCAGATGGCAGTGTCCCATAACCATAGACTCCAAGCCCTAATCCCCCAGGGCATAATGCATCTCTGTGCTCACAG
Source organism: Albula glossodonta (assembly GCA_019788955.1). Classification (NCBI taxonomy): domain Eukaryota; kingdom Metazoa; phylum Chordata; class Actinopteri; order Albuliformes; family Albulidae; genus Albula; species Albula glossodonta. Next base: position 6,741,946 of record JAFBMS010000020.1, on the reverse strand, counting down.
CTGATCACATCAACACAGACAGAGAGGGAGGGAGACAGGCAGGGAGGGAGGAAAGAGAGAGAAAGAGAGAGAGAGAATCCTCCACTCATATCCTCCAAATTGAGTAAATATATGAGTAAATATATTTTCAACATTTTACATGCACTAACATTATGAAACTTTGACCTTTCCAAAATCCTGATGATGCATCTAGCTTATCAGCTGGTGGCAAAAGGAGGTAGGGCATATAATGAACAATTGGAGTTGGCTGGCTGGATTGGTTTTGAGGGGTTGTGTTTTGGTGCAGCTGGTGTTTGTAGCTAATTTGAAGACCCTGAGTATAAGTATGAAATAAATGATATGGCCACACATGGCTTCCTCACCCCTCAACCTTAAAACAGGAACGCTGTGGATTCAATCATCATTATTACTCAGTTCATCACTGTCACTCTTATTTTCTGCTGTTCAGGAAGTTATTCATGTAGTATAAAAGCCGTACGTTGGTCTTCTACATGTCAGCTGCTGAATCCAAACAAAGAGCTCGTGACTCAGCAAGTAAAAAGACGATTCACACCCACCCCCTCTATCACTCGCCTCGACTGGGATTTTAACACCCCCTGCTCTTGCTCTCTCTTGCCCACAGTGGCATTTTGGCCTCTTTCAAAACGTCACTCACAGCAGGGACCCCCCACTTTTTCCACTCAAAGGAAAAACCAGCTGTAGAGAATTTTAATCCAATCTTTGATGATGTAAAAGAAGAAATGTCAGTTACACAACATAATCCAGGCATTTTGTTGCCTAAAAAGGTTATTTGGAAACAAGGCTTTTTAACAAGCTTTGATGCTATCTATTTTCAAGGCATTTACGCAAATGAAAATAAATATATTTTTTTCACGAGAAGAGGAATCACAATTTACACCAGACTGCCAAAGAGTTAAACTTACACAAGCATTGGTATGACACATTTATGATTTAACTAAGAGTGATCACTGAGTTATATTTCCTTGGGTTTTGCATAGGGATGCCCTGACAACAGAAAAGTTCGTTCAGGAATTTCATTGCGCCGAAGGAGAAATTCTTGAGCCTAAGGGACAAAATAACTTAATTTTCAAAAAATGTCTTCAATCGCCCCAAACCAAATGTTTTTCGGATAGTCAATATCGCCCTCGTGTGTCAGATTACACACACTGCAATTGGTGGATATCCTCGACAGGAACTGCGCTTTCAGCCAATGAACTGTATAGTATCATGCGATTTACTAATTACATTAGGCAATGCCATTTTAAGGCAATCAGCCTAAGTCGAAAAACTATGACACTTTTTATTGCACTTTTATTGTCACTGTTTTTGCAGTAAAAATTAAGCAAAACAACACATGTTAGAGTTAATACTAAACAGTGACATTTGAGTAAATAAACAGGCTTGTAATTGAGCACCACAAGCAAATTTTAACCTCCTAAGCTCCCCTGCCTTTTTTGTGAATTTCTGCCTGTTTTCCCTTGTCTTAACACTCAAACATGTGGTTGAACATATCTGTTTTATGGTGTAAACAGTGACTAGCAAGAAGGGTAGGAAAATAGTTACGCACAATTAAAGAAGAGAAGAAAATAAAGTCAGTTAGCTTTGAAAATAAATGGCAAACATCACATCTTGATATCGTTGATCGTTGAACACCTTGATATCATTCACTTTTGAAGCATTTAAGTGAAACTTACACTTTCCAAGGATTGAAAAAGTTTAAACTAAACCTCCACTTCCATGATTAACATGTGTAGGGGTCAGATGAGAAGCAACAAGTTCACAGATTAATGGCATAATGCGCCAGAAACAATGCATCTGCTCGCTTTACACTCTTCGTTGGCTCCGTATATCATTCGACCCAGTGCTTCATTTTTAATAATTTCCAGATTCTTTGAAATATACGCAAACACGTTCATTGTGTGTGTCATCTCACAAGTTTGTGCCCTTGTAGTTTTTGGGAAGGTAAGATAGACAATAGGCCTACAATGTACCTTTTGTGACACATGTTAACTAGGTGCGTGAGTGCATTTACTGTCACTGTGTTAATTATCTTGATAATTTATCTGATGATACATGAGATGCTGATGCTAAATGGTTTTTATCAGGAAAAAAAATCTTAGACTCTTTAAAAACAAGTCTAACTATGTACAAAGAATTGCGTTGTATTGAATAGGCAGAACATAATAAAACAAACACTCTACTGTATATTGCTTTATTTCGGTGTTACTTTCACATTAACGAACTTTCGAAGTTATGAAGGACTTTCTCCCGAGGTTCTACTTGTCTGTTATTGAATATTGTGCACCATCTTATGAGCACAAGTGGACAATTGCCGTTACCTATGCCTTAAACTTCCACAATACGTTCATTGTAATTGTCGTCTAAAATAAATATTTTAGAAAAAAAGAGATGAACATGGTTCGTTTTTACAATTTTAAAGTAAGGCATCTTACCACAAGGGGGTGGTAGCCTATCTGCGTGTGAGATCTTCGATAATATGTCTATAGAGCCACTAGAGGGCAATACAGTTACAATCAAACGTACATATGCAATTTCCTGTTCCTGGTCGCCATGTTGCAGTGAGACAGCGAGTTTGTTCTCAGTTGCTAATACCGGTTGTGTTGTTCTCGGAGAAGCTCAACGTTAGACACAATGCTGTCGGCACAAATGTGTGGAGACCATGGCAAGATGAAAGAGTACCATTACACAGGACCAGTGGAGCAGAGATTCTCACCTTATGCTTTCAACGGCGGGTAAGCTAAATAGATGAAAATCTAAATAAATGCTGTCGGTAAACGATAGTCAGGGAACAGCTAACCTTAAATCATTAGCATAGCTAGTTCGCTGAAAACTGTAATTAGGGCTTTTTAGCAATAACTATTCTGCAGAAAATGACTTCAAATCCAATCTATAATGTTTCTGAAACACTTATCTAGCTGATTTTGTGTATTAGGTAACGTAATTATTATTCTGACTTTGACATTATTCAGTCATTGACAGATGCCATGACAGTCCGCTCTTGAATCCATGACAAATTACTTCTTTCGGTTTCCCCTTCTTCGGATTTCTTAACACTTGTTCGTTTTTGGATTTAGGTTACAAACTTTTGAATATTACAGTAGAAACCAATTTAAAATTATTTTTCTTCCCAGGACAGTGTTGGCTGTAGCAGGAGAAGACTTCGCCATTGTGGCCTCTGACACTCGCCTGAGCGAAGGATACTCGATTCACAGCCGAGATTCACCTAAATGTTACAAACTGTAAGTATTGAGTTTTTTCCATGGCTTTACATTGTTAATATTTATTGGCATGCTGTTGTTTCATACGTCTATGTCTGGCGTCCCTAAAACTGCTTTAAACACTTTTTGATCACAAATCAGTGGATAAATTTAGGTTTTCAGGTAATATGAATTTTGTGCCATATGTCTACTGCAATTGCCTTCAATGACCTCTTACTACATAGAGATAGTTCTGTGATAGTAGATGTTGGATTTTTAGTACTGAAGTGTGGTTGAATTTCATCATCAACTACCAACCACAATAAGAATTGGATTTGCTGTGTTTTCCCTTTCAAAGTCTAAACCTAATTGTTTAACTGCTTGTTCAGAAAAGTATGAGTATATCACAACAAACATGATCATCATATGTGATGGAACTGGAGCCACATATAGGATGTCATGTTGTTAGAGAAGCTTCTCCTGGCTGTATTTCATTCTCTTAAATTTATCATACATGCAAGTACTGTATAATTTGTCTTTTGATATGTCTTGCAGCACAGACACAACAGTCATAGGCTGCAGTGGTTTCCATGGAGATTGTCTCACCTTGACAAAAATCATTGATGCCAGGCTCAAGGTAGGGCTAGCTCTGTCAGATTATTGCAAAGAGATAATGTAACATTTTTCCAACACATCTATATGTAAGTAAAACATTACAAATAGAAAGAAGTAAAAGTCTTGGCAGTGGTTTCCTCAGAAGGATGAGTCATTGGTAAGACCATTAAAATGATCCCCCTGTTTATGGTGAGGGTATTGCCCACTGAATGTTCAGCACAAACAATGCTATCACAAATGATTATATTCTGTTCTCCCTTGATGTTCAAAATTATGTACTAAAGAATCAAGTGAGGGTGGTGAGCGTTACACAAACTGGTTTTAATGAGCTTCTATTCAACATGGTGTCCAGTAACTGACAATCTGGGGAGAGATGAAACTTCATATGGTTTCTTGAGGGTGAATATGACACCCATCACTATGTTCTCATCCACTACAACAAGAAATTGCCTGTCCTTGCTTGTCTGGATGCCTATCTCTCATTCAGCACCTACTGACATGTGTGAACCTAGCAAGCAGCATGTAAATGTAAGCACTGAAATATTTATGTAAAGCACCATTACTGTCAGTTTTCAATGTGTTTTGTTTTAAGTGAATATGCTGATGTTCCTCATTTTGCACTCCCAGATGTACAAACATGCAAATAACAAGACCATGACAAGTGGGGCTATTGCTGCCATGCTGTCCACTGTCCTCTATGGCAGACGTTTCTTTCCCTACTATGTCTACAACATCATCGGAGGACTGGATGAGGAGGGTACGGGGCTTTTTCTGAAATGAGTTTTGTGTCTTAACTTGTTCTAGAAATACATTGTAAAGTAGAAGCACCATAAACAGGATTGACTGGGTATGATGGTCACTATGTACTCTGTGTAGAGCCACATTTACATTGTGTGCGCATGCATGTATGCATAGTCACATTGGCATGCTCTGAGATTGAGGTTAAATTAGGCAACATTATATGTCTGGTCATATTAGCGGGATGTGTATTCATGTGGTTACATGAGTATGTACTGCACTCTAATTGTGGTGATCTTTCCAGGAAGGGGAGCTGTGTACAGTTTTGACCCAGTGGGATCCTACCAGAGAGACACTTACAAAGCAGGGGGATCAGCCAGTGCCATGCTACAGCCACTCCTGGATAACCAGGTAAAGAGTTATGATGCACCCTGTCTGGCATTTGCTGGCCTGAGTTCACCACGTGCAGATTTTGGATTGCACATGTACCTGTTATTTTCAGTTACTCGTCTCTGTGTTGGATGGTATGCCCTCAAACTAGTCATTGGAAGTATGTAGGTTTTACAAAACTTCTCCCAGTGTTATATTTTAGGGAATATGGTAAGGTAAATGATTTGTAGTGTTAAAGGGATTATTTACTCTAAAATTGAGGTTGTTGATTCATCATTTACCTTTTGAAATGTCTTTTGACTTGACTAAGACATCTTTTCAGTGTCTACCCAGGTTTGATAAGTCAATTTAAAATGAATGGAAAGATATGATACAATGAAATGTTAAAATATTTTTCATATACTAAAACCAACCATAAAAAGACATTTGATTGTTTGCAGACTACACCCATAACAATATAAGTTAGACCTCTCAAAGAATTTTGGTGAAAGGATTTGAAATTTCCATTGTCCAAGTAGTTGATCTGAATGCTTCCTCCTTTTGCTCTTATGCAGATTGGTTTCAAGAATATGGAGAATGTACAGCATGTGCCCCTGAGCCAGGAGAAAGCTGTGCAGCTGGTGAAGGATGTCTTCATCTCAGCTGCAGAAAGAGACGTGTACACAGGCGATGCCCTAAAGCTCTGCATCATCACCAAGGAGGGAATCAAGGAGGAGACTGTTCCCCTAAGGAAAGACTGAGGCAGTCCTACAAGATGCTTTATAGCTCCTGCTGCATGCTGTAATCACACCTTGTCAATGCTTTTTTTTGTACTCTTGATTTAACAAGATTAATAAAATTTTCAAGTTGAGCCTTTTTGTTCATTTTTAAAATCACTGGTAGGCTTGTGTTCATTTTGGTTTGGATTTAGAACAAGGGATTTTAACAGCAATGACAAAAGTACATTTTAGATTGATCTCTGCCACAGAGGGAAATGAATTGTATGAGGACCAAAACAGACTGAATATCCAAATAGTAAACACAATGATAAGCAGGACTGTACACTTTGAAAGTAAATTCAAGTAGCCATAGGAGACCAGTGGATTAAAACAGCAGATTAAAACAGAGTGGGGCATGAAGGTGAAACCAAGTTTAGTAACTACTATGAAACTAGTCAGTAACCTGGAAATATCCAATATTGTACAACTTCAAGCTTTACTTCATTACAGATGTAGAATTTAGGAATTGTTTTCCGGCTCAGAGAACACCCAAAGGTGGAAAGTTCCTAATTATGGTTTTGTGCGGATCTCATTGCCACACTTGTGATGGCTGCTGCTGGAACTTAGTGACTGGAGCATAGCGTGTTCATTCTAGAGAGGACAGAGAGTATCCCAGCTGTACAAGGATGTTACACACTAAGATATTACGTCCACAGCAGTAAAGATGTAATTCATGCTTCCAAGAGGCTGTGACCATCACAGCCACAGCGATGCAATTGGCATCGTAGTTTCTGTCAAAGCAGGTGCCAGCAAAGGCTCAAATGCAGTCAATTGCATGAATACTAGATTTTGTGTCTCGTGAGGTCTTCAGTAGACATACTTTTTGATACATAGATGATACATAGATAAAGTATATTGTAAATACTTGGGTCTTCTGATTGATGACTGTCTTATTTTTAAACCTCACATTGAATACTTGGTGAAAAAAAACTAAGGCTAAAGTTAGGATTATATTTTAGAAATAAATCTTGTTTTCCTTTCGAAGCTAGGAAGAGACTCGTGTCTACTACGTTTCTCTCACTATTAGATAATGGAGACATAGTATATATGATTGCCCCTGCCTCTTCACTGCAGTAGCTTAATACAGTTTACCATGGAGTGCTAAAATTTTTCACAAACTCTAAAGTCATCAATCACTGCACCACTATAAGAAAGTTGGTTGGCCTAGCCGCAGATTGATTCTTAGGTACGTTTTTATTTATAAAGCCATATTGGGGCAGCTCATTTCTTATCTGTGTATGCACATCATCCCTCAAAGTAACAATAACTACTGCTTACGCCCATTGGATTATTTTTCATTAAATGTGCCATAGGTTTGTACAGAGTTCATGAAAAGGGCCTTCAAATTCTCTGCTCCTGCTTCTTGAAATGATCTCCAAACATTTTTTAAACTGAAGGAGCTTATCACTTAAAATTAATTTAAAGCTATGGTCCAAGATCTGGAATTCATCAAAACTGGGGATTGTCATTATCATTATTATTATTTAACATTTACATTTGTCAATTATATGTTTTATGTGAGTCATTGTCTGTAATGGGTATTTCAGCTACTTTCTTGGCCAGGTCTCACTTGCAAGAGAGATTTTAAATCTGAAGCGACTAACCTGGTTAAATAAAAATAAATTCCATAAAAATGTGTCAACAGGACCAGAAATACATAGCCAGCGCAATGAGTGCAAGATGTATGGGGTGGGGGGTAAAAGGTAGTACAAATGAATGGAATTTTCAAAAAGCACAAGTGGGTTGGTGGGCGGAGCATTTGGCTGTGGCCAATGAAATGCCCAGTCAAGGAGCAAATATGTTTTAAACAAAAACTATAAATGTAATAGTGTAATAATATGACGACTGACTGAAAAACAAAAAAATGCGATGAATTTATTTTCCCCTCGATTCCATGTTGGCTTCGTTTTAGAGGGCGGGAGACTGTTCGAGCACGACGAAGACAGGCATGCGCAGTGCCGATACCCCACTTTCATAAATTTTCAGATCTTGAAAGCGCGCTGATTTGAGACCAGTCAGCCGCACTCGAATTCTCAATTTACTGTAAGAAAAAAAAAAACGCTAACCTGATTTCAGATCAGCAAGTAAGGGAAACTTCTACTCAGCCTGCAGTTGACGGACAATTTCTAAACAAGAACACATCCGTGATTTGCCCTGGTTACACCGGAAGTAGTGTGAAGATAGTTTGCTTCAGCTCTCTGAGTTCGTACATTCAAATGAAAGCGCATCTTCGTGACTTTGAGAGATTACAATTTGTGTACGAGCATACGGTGAGTAATTCTAAAATGCTCATTTCGACACACTTGGTGTGCTTTGAAATGTAGGCCTATCTTTCGAGCCAGAACACTGAGAAACATGAAACTGAAAACGTTCCCCAGAGCAGCAGTGGTTGTACGAGTACGCTAGCGATACATTAGCTTGTGAGGTCGCTAATGCTACCAGCGCGTTGGAAATTAGGTAATTCCCAATAAATTTCTCAATGTTATTAGGGAGAAATCACAAATATTTTTTGCTGGATGCCTCTCCATACGATACCATGCTGCGTGTTGTTACATATGTAACTAGCCAATCTTCTAATTAAGTAGCCATTGCTGGCATATCATGTTGCTGTCTGTGATTTGCCACGATACTTGATCGATGCATTAACTTGTACAGTAATATCTTCAAACAAATTGCATTTTCAGGTTCCTTCGCAAGGGTCAATGCCACATCCTACATCTCCGTCCACTGGCTGTGGATAAACTCTATTATAGCCGCGTCTAACACAACCAAGGCAAATAAGTGCATTTCCTGGACATTTCACTTTTTGTAAGTCCCATAAGTAGAAGCCATGGAGCAAAACAACAGCTTGCCTCCTTTCACTCAGGGACTTGCATCTCCACAGGTGAGTCATATAAGCACAATATCAGTTCTCTGTTACATCTAACCGATTTATGCTCACAAGAGTTTCTGTCATTGCACAGGATAATGTCGGTTGAAGAAAATTGTACGTTTTAGGCAGAATGAAAAATTAGTGCGAAATCCGTTAGGCCGCAGTACTATAATATCTTAGTCTCTCGACTGACCGCAGTGTTAATGGGAGCCACAGGAAGCTACCTGTTGTGTTGCAAGAATGAGGTTTCTTGAATCCCATAATGTCTGCAGTTAGAATCTGTAAGCCACGTATTTGAACCAATTACTGTACATATGTGCATGAAATTAGACAAACTTCACCTAGAAGCAGAGACACTCTTAACTGAAGCATTTCTTCCCCCAAAACGCTCCCAGCTACCATAAAATGCAACATAAAATATCTGCATTCATTCACCACCGTATCTGTAGTAATATACTTTGATATATTAATACCACTCTGTAAGTAGCATTCAGATGTTTCTGTAAAAAAAGTGAAAATGTTTTGTTTATTACTGATTAGATAATTATTTCTATTGGTAATTCCTGATGGACCACAAACAGTAATTATACAAAAAAGTATATTGTGGTAACTGGTGTTTTTTTGACAGGTTTGCCAATAATTAAGATCCTGGTAGTCTGTAGGATATGACTATGATATTTCCTCCACCAGGGTGCAATGACACCAGGCCTTCCTATCTTCAGTCCCATGATGCCCTATGGCACAGGGCTGACTCCACAGCCTGTACAGAATACAAACAGCTTGTCCTTGCTGGAGGAGCAGCAGAGGCAGCAGCAGCAGCAGGCTGCCTCCCAACAGGGCGGGGCAGCAGGTGTGTCTGGGCAGACCCCCCAGCTCTACCACTCCCAGACCATGACCACCACAGCCCTGCCAGGCAACACCCCCCTCTACACCACACCACTCACCCCAATGACTCCCATCACCCCTGCCACGCCTGCTTCAGAAAGCTCTGGCATTGTCCCACAGCTTCAGTAAGTTGATCTCTTTAATCACTTGTGAGACTCAACTCTGACTCTGGTTTTCTGAATTCAGTGTGGTATAACTCTGTCAAAGTTTTAAATTCCTCAGAGCTTGTACTGTGTAGTAACATACAGTTTATTGGAGTAAAGATACCATGATGTATATTTGCATGATTTCTGTAGGAACATTGTATCTACCGTAAACTTGGGATGTAAACTGGACCTGAAAACAATAGCACTGCGTGCAAGAAATGCTGAATACAATCCCAAAGTAAGTAATGGCTTTGTTAGATTTAAGAATCCTTTGTTGCACAGAAATTGGGAAATAAGCACCCACTGAAACAGTTGATTTGTGTGCATTTTTATTTTTAATCAAGTAATTTACATTTGAACTAAGACTTATCGAACTCTTAATGTTTGCACATTTCAAATTATTGTTAATCATGTAGAAAGATACACCTGTGAAGTATGGCAGATGTGACAGATCAGTTTTGGACAGTTTTGGTGTTTTGAATGTTTTGCTGGATTTTGAGTTTCTGCACATTTTCTTTTTTTTGCATTTTAGCGTTTTGCTGCTGTCATCATGAGGATACGAGAACCAAGGACGACTGCACTCATCTTCAGCTCTGGGAAGATGGTTTGCACAGGAGCCAAAAGGTTAGTTTGGTGTTTTGTGTCATCAATACATGTAAATGTCAGTGAAGATCATATTCATATATATGGTCCTTTACCTACAGCGAAGAACAGTCCCGTTTGGCAGCAAGGAAGTATGCCAGAGTGGTACAGAAATTGGGTTTCCCTGCTAAATTTCTGGATTTTAAGATTCAGAACATGGTGGGCAGCTGTGATGTCAAGTTCCCTATTCGTCTGGAGGGTCTGGTGCTCACACATCAGCAATTCAGCAGGTATGTCCAACAATGTATATAGTTACTTTCAGTAACATCAATCAGTGTTTACATGCATGGATGTATAGGGGGGGCAATGGTGCAGAATGGGGAGAAAAAAAAAACTGCAATAAAGAAATGTTGAAAGTAGTTTCTAGGACTGAACAGGGACTAAGATAGGAATGAGAAGACATTTATTCTTCATGGTATACCTAACTGTTTCTGAAGTAATGGGTCTTGAGTGAGTAAATAATCTTTCAAGACACAAAAAGCTTAAGGGTAAAAAAATTAAATTCTTGTTACAATTCTGGTAGTGTAACTTTGAAGACCAGCATCCAGTTTACAATTTGGTATTCAGTGGACACTAGTGAACCAAAGCAACTCGCAGAAAGTGCAGTCCATACGGCTAAAAAAACATCACTAGACCAAGAACTGGTTTAAGGTAAACGTAAATCAGTTTAGCCCTGTGTATCACAAGACCTGCCAAATAAAAGAAGTCAATGTCCCAAAGGACCAAGGATAAGAACCACAAAACCAGGGCACTGTTTACAGGACAGGACATTTCAGTCTTGATTGTAACGATCCTTTGTTTTTTTTTGTTTTTTTTTTCAGTTATGAACCAGAATTATTTCCTGGCTTAATTTACAGAATGATCAAACCCAGAATTGTGCTCTTAATATTTGTTTCTGGGAAAGTTGTGCTGACAGGTGAGTGGAATGTTTATTGTTCTGCTAGGGTCAGTTTAAATGTAGTTGAGTTTATTGTTCCTGTTTACTGGAAATCCTGCTGTAAACTCATTGTAAATTATCTGGGTCATATAGTTTGAGTAAATTTAATTAATAAATTAAATTTAAAGGGAAATCAGTTTAAAATCATTAGAACTGTGCTTAATGTTAAAAAAATATGTTTTTACAATGTTTATTTCCAGGTGCGAAGGTCAGAGGAGAAATCTATGAAGCATTTGAAAATATTTACCCCATATTAAAAGGATTCAGGAAGACGACCTAATCATTTGGTGGACAGAATTTTTTGCTGCACTGTTGTTCTGGCTGGAGAGTTAGGTTTACATTCTGACCAGAGACTCTGGCGCTTCTGGAGCTGATGTGGAAGTAGGTCTCTCGCCTACTGCTGGGAATCACCAGGGAAGTGTTTCTCCCATTATCACCCTTTCAAATGACTTTTACTTCCTCATACTCCTAGAACATAGCATCTGAGAAAGTGTTACTTTTTATTTTCATCATGATCATTTTTAAGTGTATTTTTGAGAAGTTTTTTTTTTTTTTGTAGTCTCATCCAGGCATTTTGGATGCATTGGATTACAGTACATTCCTTAAGTGATGCACACTTTTCTTTGGAATAGAAGTTGATTTTATTTCACGAGTTATGTGTACATGTGAAAACAGTTTCACTCAAGTGAGCATAGTAAGCCTTGGAAGGGTCCAATACAGGTTGAATATTTCAGTTTGTTGGTTCTATAATATAACAAACTTTTATTAATTTAATAGTTTTATCTAGCAGAGTAAATAAGCAATCAAGGTAAGTAAAACTTAGACAATAAATGGCATGGAAATCTTACTTTGCTTGATGGAGTTTCTGCTTCGTAAGTATATTATTTATTCAGTTTAAGTTTTTATGCCATTGAAATCACTGTTTTGTTTTGTCATTTTCAATTTAGCCAAAAACATGTACTCCAGACTCAACTGAACTCCATCTTATTTTTAAATGGAAAATGTTTATAGAAGTTTTACCATAAAATTTTCCCATCAGAGTACCTCTCTGAAGCACTTTTATTTTTAATACCTTCTCATTTGATATTTCTGAGGTTTTCAGTATGGGTGTATTTTGCCATTCTGTCCAGTTACTTTTGTTCCTATTACTTCTGAGCAATTGACACCAGAATGTCATTCTGTGTAGATGAAAGATAAGCCTCTGTACAAACTTTTAAGATACCGACATCCTTGTACTGGTAGGATTTTTACGGAGTTGTTTTTTATTTTTAAAATATTGAAAAAGTGTTTAATAATGGAATGTTTGTTTGCTGTAGTGAGACATAGAACTTCAAAATGGTGACAGTTGAAAACCGATTTCAAATAAAAAGCTCAAGCGATTGAGCGCAATTTTCTTTTTTTTTTTTTTACTTTGACCCTGAACCTGCAGTTGTGATGAAGCATTTAACAAAATTAAAACCTCTCCAATTTCAATTTGTCACAAATAAAATGCTTCAGCTGTGTATGAGTTTCTTGATCTTGAATAAAAAATAATCAAATGCTTCAGACCTCATTTATCAATATATTCTGAAAAGAATCACAAAGTCAAATGCAGAAATTGATTCAAGTGATGAATCATGTTTGATTTGAAGAAAATAGTCAAAAATATTGTGCAGACTTACAATGTAGAAATATGGCTGTATGCAATCTGTGTATGTGTTGAGATTTGATCTGAAAGAACACATTCAAAATGATACATCTCAGGCATTGAGAGGTCAAACGATCATTTATGAGGGGCCCATGTGATTAAAGTGTCTAAATGTCAGACAATGCATGTTAAGCAAGATTGTTGATTTAGTGCTTTAGTTTATCATGGCAGTATAAAATGTCAACTGTAATGGAATAATTACATATATATCACTTGGACTAAAAGCTCTGAATGAAGAATCCATTTGTCCTGCTGTCAGACCTCTTCTGGCATCAGGTTTTTATCATCTCTTGAGATGTTAGGGCAATTCTCCTGTGAAGTCCTGTTTCCAAATGAATTCTGAGGAATATCTGTACCCCTGATCACAGCTGTCCTCACACGTGTACACGGCCAGGGTTCCCCAGTCAATGCTGGCATGAGGGCCATCTACTTTCAGGTGATTCAGAAGCTGAGGCATTACCTGGGAGACCAAGCACAAACATCAGTGTATCATTATGGAAGAACAGAAACAGCAAATGACATGTCAGCTGAGTAGATGTCACAAATACCTGAAACTCAAAAATGCGTTTAGCTCCACATGGACAGTCTGGGATGTCTTTGTCCTTAGGAATATGTTGAGCTGAGACCCAGAGAGCAGAGCCAGCTCTGCAGTACCGTAAAACCTGAGTAAAATATATTTTATCAACTCATCTGTTGTTATGACAGGACCATAAGCTTATCACTCCTCCTATGAAGAGAAATATGTATCATCTTACCTGGTGAGGTTCCAGTTCAGTCTTTTGTTTGAACTTCTGAAATACTCTACTGTCCTCTGTCTCATGCATAGCCATTTCGTCAAGTTCACTGTCCTCAAAAGCTGTGGGATAATTCATGGGAGAGAAATTCACATTGTGGTTTATACAAAAATGGTTTTGTAAAGAGACACCAACGTTTGTGAAGACAAATCAGTCAATACCAAACCCGTCTTCAGTACTGCTCTCCAATGTCTTCTGGGTGTCGTCTGATTCACAAGGTGTCTCTTTTCCTTGAACCTTCTCCGGTTCTGTTAACAACTCAAACTCAGGAAAGAGATATCCATGTTTTTGAAAGTCGGCTGAGCAAGGTGAAGCTACACGATCAAGTGAAAAGAAAATTCATGTTTAGGAACTGCTCCCGGCAAAATATGGCACTAGTAAATGGAAAATGCATGTGTTGAATACATACGTTAATTTTTAACCCTTATAATGTATGGTTTACTTTGCTGAATAAAAACCATTTTTCTAGACTTTCTCACCATTAGTCCCGCATTCATTCTTGTGTTCGCTTTTCCAGTCAATGATCTGGTGGTCTTTACTGCAGTAGTTAGCGGCATGGCAGCGCGAGCAGGACTTTGAGCCGGGGCATCCGCACACCCTGCACAATTTCACCCCGGACTGCAATACATCAGGATCGCTGTCATTTGCCCCGGGTTCTTCCTCAGAGGGCGGATCGTATGAGTAGAAGTCATTTTTCCTTGGCAGCTGGCTCCGGTAAACTGTGAGGATAAACGAATTAATTTGTGCTGAAATTTAGGTTTAATTACTATAAATCAGAATGGTGAGCATAAACGTAGCTAACAGAAGTGATTAATTCATGAACTAATGGCTGGCTGGTGTAAAGGTCTGACCTTAAAGGCTAGCTAGCTAAAGGCAGCTATACCTGCATTACTGAGACTTACCTTTAAAACAGCGATTGTCGTTCGGGGAATAGCATTCTGGCGTTTTGCAACAAAATACAAACAGTGTTCGGTGAAAACTTCTGTCCTGTCCTACAATCGGTGCGTAAACCTGCAAGAGGAAAGCCACTGGATGATGGCATTTTTCACAGCCAAGAGAGCATGGTAAGTCTGTTTGACTCAACCATGCAGGTTTCCCCCCAACTTTACTGGGGAACTGAGAACTCTGAAGTTCCCAGGTCTCTGCCTCTTCCAAAAATCCGAGTACAACCCCAGTTTCTGCCTTTAACGTGTCGCTCGCATTTCGTGCCATCAAGTAAGTAGAAATTATACGAATTTACAACTGCAGACAATGTCGTACCTATCAAGCTGTAGCAGCAATTGCGCATGGGGGAGCTTAGCTCGAAACAACATAGGTGACGTATTAGAGCGTCATGCTACGTTGACTCCCGTTAAATATAGCATATGGATCTACTGCCTCGGTTGGCGTAGTGAAAGAGTAGTCAACTAAACGCTATATGTATTGGTGAATTTGCAGCCTCGTGACTACGGAGAACGCCAGGAAATACCATCCCCAGTATAACGATTTCCTGCGCCAGAACGTTCCGCTTATAATTTGTTTCCGCGTAAAGAAAATGTGTTAGACTGCACTGGACGATAATTTGTAGTGAAATACATAAATAAATGGAGAGATGTAAAGCTGATCTAAAATGTATTAAATTACTGATATTTCTACATTCACGCATTAGATAGTATGTGTTGTTTATTTTTACAAGTTATTAGATTATTTGTTTCTACATGAAATTATCCCAGGACTGTTTGTGTGTGCACACTGTGAAATAATTTAATATGTCATCATCACCCATCAAAGTGTATTCCATCAATCAGGGTGTATTCCACGCAATGGGATAAGCAAGAAAGTCCGATTCATTTCAGGAATCCTTTCAAGAATCCATTTCAAGCTACTTCAGTTCCATCAAAGAGACCTGCGGCGATGTACCTCGAAGTACGGCAAAGTATCCCCATCGTTAAGCCTTCTTGTTAGCAGGCAAACGTCATGCCTTTTAGCTACAAAAACACCCAAAACAAACAAAAGTTGGCCTTAGTTCCGCCCTGCTAGTCCCGAACTGTCTTGCACATTGCATTAGAAATTAGTATGTCCTTATTTTGTATCAGTTGATTCATCAGCTCAAAAATTAATAAAACATTACTGCAACAGGTGAATGAAAGAGGGTGCTGCTGACAATCACAGGTCATTTCAGAGTGGTTTTAACAAGTAGCTACCCAATTTCAATATTCACGCAGATGTCAAGTCGTGGATGTGCATCTAGGGATGCTGCAGGCTCACAGCTTACCGCTGCTGCATAAAACATACAAGTCAGCAAATGCCATAAGATTGTAAGGAGAATATGTTACCACTTCTGAGAATGCCCTCAACCCTAATGATTATGTCCGCTCCAAAAAAGGCAATTTGCAGGAGTCAGGTCTGTATGTACATATTTAATTTCCAACTTTTAAATCAATAGAAAATCCTGGGATAATTAAATAAGGAAATAAAGTAAACATTCAATTATATATGCTGGCATGTCATTTTAATCAATACTGGTAAAAATGTACGCTCCATACACGCACAATCCACTGTCCCATACTCATGTCCATGAGAGGGCGCAATTGGGTAAATTATGGTGTATTTAAAATACAACAAAAATCTCAGAAACAATCCGGGAAAACATTGTGCGCAATTAAAACAGTTATTTAAACAGGAATTATATAACATTGGTAGCGTGTGTGTGTGTGTGTGTGTGTGCGCGCGCGCGCGCGCGCCTGTCTGCCTGTGTTCAACAGGACAATTATGTCATTAAAAGTTTCATAAAAGTGAAACTTGAAAAATGAGCTCTGCAATATTTCTTAACCGTGCTACACACAACTGACTTGAAATTTTAAGAGCGTTTAAAACCGTTCTTCATTTATTTCCATTGGGAATGATATAAATTCTTGACGAAAGAAAGTTTTTTTTTTTTTCAAGCTTCTGGCTGACCATTGGTCACGAAAATGAAGAACTCTTTCTTTGAGTCGTCTAGGTTTACAATGATGTCATGCGGCTCCAGGGTAACATGGTGAGGCGGTAATATGGAAGCTAGAACTGTACTTTGATATGACTGATGCTGTATCCAAATCTCAGCAGTAGTTAAACAGACAAGGAAACTCAAATACTCGTTTGGATTTTCTGATACTGAATTGCTGTTCACTCAAATGGATTTAACCAGTCGCAACCGGTCTGTTTGTATCTTACAGACGTGTTTTCCCAGCGAGTAAAACGCATCGGAAACTACTAGATCTTGGCATACAACTGTTCCGATGAAACCTATGATGTCAGAGTGCGAGATCCAAATCACATCGAGTCAACTGGATTAACTTTGCCAGTTGCACATTCAGTGACATACTGCGATGCCTCCGCAGGGTGTTGGAGAATATAAACCTGTTTCATCTGACGCGCCCCCGGTCCCTCCACGGAGGTTTCGGAATAAAGAACCTAGGGGTGCGAGGTGTAGATTTGGGACTGCAGTTGAACCTAAGGTGAAATGTGTCCTCGTTGGTGACGGAGCCGTGGGTAAAACCAGTCTCATCGTCAGCTATACAACAAATGGATATCCAACGGAATATGTGCCCACGGCATTTGATAACTTTGCAGGTAATTGCAGACATTTACGGAAAGACTTAACTGAAGCACTGGAATATTAACTGTAATTTAAGATTGTTTAAAGATTGGTAGCTGATCATGTTTTTCATAGCTTCCGTATGTTTAACCACTTACCAAATAAAAGTAACCTTTTCCAGGTAATTTGATTTAGACCATATTACCTTTACAGCTGTGACTTGGCCTAGACTAGAGTTTAAGCGGGTAATAAGTCAAATTTCGCATTAGCCATTGAAGTGTAAAGCTCCTCTATGTGTGGAAGCTTTTTTTTTAATATGCTGGGACTCAACATGAATTCCAGGCTTACAATATTAAGTTCATGCCTCTCTCATGTCGTGTGGACGTTATTTATATTGAGTGCTCCCCCACTACAGTCTCATTTGTACTAATGAACATATTCATCAAACATTTTATACTTATCACTGATCAGATGTTTAAGCTTACATTCACGTCACATTAAAACATTTAAGCTTATGCATTGTATTTATCTAGATTGATTTAATTTTCTTACTGTGTAAATAATATTTGTTGCATAAATTGTACACATTGCAAAGAGCAAGTGACCAAGTCAGTTTTTCACTGTGGATGTACAGGGAAGTGCTGCTCGATAAGTGTTGTAAATGTTACTCTGCAACCATCATCATGTTTTTCTGTTTCCTGCTGGTCCAGCGGTGGTGGCAGTTGATGGGAAGCCTGTGAGACTCCAGCTCTGTGACACAGCTGGACAGGTCTGTGAGTCACACCACCCTTTCAATGTTTTAAAGCTTTAATTTCCAGTTATTGTTGGAGGTGTGTAATGAGGTGGTAAAATGATGGGGCAATAACAGTGGGGTGGAATGAACCTGAGGTCATGGAGACAGCATAGAAGCAGCTATCTGAATAGATTTCGGCTTCAGTATCACTGGGACATAACGAAGCAGGTGTGTGTTTGTGTGCGCATGTGCAGGTATGTGTAGGATGGGTTTACAATAAGCAGGAGGCATTATAATAGAGATGGATTGGCTTTGATGGGAAATATCATGGTGATGGATGGGTTTTTCGGCTGCAGAGGACACAAATAGAGTAGCATTTTGTGTCATGGCACAGCTGGACTTAGTCAGAGGAAACACAAGATGCATGTGTTTTTGAGGAGGTGAGGATCTTGGAAAGACAGAATAGGAAGGCAAAAAGCCAAGCCAGTTTTGGAGCTGCTCTGTCTAGACACAGCAGGATCTGGGATGGAGGCAGCTAACGGGCCCAGTTATCCCTTGAACAGTTAATGTGAGTCATTGCAGATAAAGGCCAAGTGGAGAGAGTTGAGTTAGTTAGTTGACTTCTCTAAGTATGAGCTCTGCCTGAAATAAGTTACTTTTTGATAATGACATAATGGAGACTAACCCTTGGAATCAAAGTATTTTTGTAAAGATATTCATCTCATAATGTAAAATGAACCAGATGCTCACTGTGTGCTAAACTACAAATACACATGAAAGGGATTTGGAAGGACTGTGTCCAAAACAGAGGAAATAAAGAGATTTGGTCCAAACTTAAGGCTATCAATCAATGCATAGTGACTGTTACATATGGTATAAAAACCAAAGAAACAGACATTATAGATGAGTGACATTATTAATTTCAGCTAAGGTCTATTAAAACTAACTTTTATCAAAAAATCTTCAGAAGTGCTTCATGTTGAAAAAGCATTGGAACAGTAAAGGACTAGACAGTGGAAAAAGAATGCTATACAGTATTTATGTATTCTCTATTCTCTTCAGCGACTGTGTAGGTGGTGCATTAGTATGGGTGGAGCTGTAATTCTGAGCTCTGCATAAAAAATGTTTTCTCAAGAATATATGGGTAACACGGTCCTGCTCTGATAATGTTAAGCTAAGTTGGTCTCTAATTATGGTCCCATCCATTTAGAACTGAATGAAAAACTTCCTCAAAGAAGGGAACAATTAACTTTCCTCTCAGGAAGCAACAGAGACACAAGCGAAGAGGAAGAAAGAGAAGGGGGAGTCTTTGCCAACAAACAGTTGTAGAATGCCAGTGGAATCATGCCCTTTCAGAAATCACTGAGGAGATGAATGCATGATATGGAATAGCTGCAACATTGCATAACTCCAAAGATCAAAGGATGAAAGACACATTACTGCAGATAAGAACTCTTACTGGCGTCAGTGCTCCAACGGTGCGGTGTTTATCACAGATAGTCTTTAACCCACCCTTGTAGAGAACTCTTCTGTTTATTGGATGACTTTTTCTCTGATCATCTGTGTCCTAGTTTATATGCATCTTCCACATGATTTCTAATCATGATAATGAGAATACACAAAATGATAATTCAGAGTCATACTTCTTAATTTGTGATGTCACATCTGAGAGCACTGGCCCATGTGAGAGCTACTATCTTGAATGTGGCGTTTTCGGACATGATTCCTTCCCATAGAGCATTCTGCCGCAAGGGACCTGTGTGCAGTAAGACAATCTTTCAATCACGCAATATGTTGCAATATTTCGGGTTCTGCACTATGCAATACCAAACACACAATCGTGCAGATGGTTTACAGTTATTGTATATAAATACATCTATAGAGCCCTTTATAACTTCATGGACAATGCATATGTGAAAGCATCCTGGTTCCATTAAGTGATACAGTGTAATAGAGAAATTTATAGAGGTCGATGAGCAATTGCTGATTTTTCACTCTGCAAATATACGGTCAATCACCTATGCTGTCTAAGAGGATCATGGAAGTAACATTCTCAATTCATGCAACCTGCAGTAGAGCCCATCTCCACCAGTGTTTACAAGAGGCTCAAAACCATATGATTAGCAATCTCTGGACGTGTGACTGCGCAAATATGTAATAGAAGGCGTGACTTTTCTATGACTCCAAGTGCTCCTATGTAACCATTCTTCTATTTTTATTGCGTCAGGATTTCTCAAGCAAAATCGGGAAGTAATATTGGGGCCTTTAACGGACTTCCCTCTTTGTATGCCCCAGTAAGACTGATCCAGCTGTCGCCATGCTGACATAGTGTGCAGTACTACTGCTGGAAATTCGAGGGAAGATCAACTGCACCTCAAAAATGTGCCATAACAGAAGCCCTTAAGAACCCTCACACTTCAAACATGTCAGCACTTAGGGCAGTTTTTACTATCTCTTGTTGTAGTAAAGCAATATGAAAAAATGTTGTTTTTCACTCTCCTATTGCTTTCAGGGGAAACACCATCCCAGTAGGATTCACACTGCATGTACAGCTTATGCAGATATAGGTGTAAAAGGGGTTAATGTATGTTTTGATGCAGCAGTTATGCCATCCATTATGATTTGGTGTGGCATGCACAATGCATATGTAGCCCTGAGAGTTTGGCATCTTTCGGGTTTCCCATGGAAAAGACCATGATGGCCACAGACTCTCAGTCTGTAGCATTAACTCCTGTATGCTTTGACCTCATGTAGGCAAAAAGAATTCATATACAACTCCACATAGCCATGTTCCTTCCATTTCTTCTTCTCCTACTTAATTTTCCAATTGCATCATCAAAAATGGTCCATTCTCACAATTAGTAATACACTCAATTAGTCTGCTTTAATTAATTACACAAATTATTCTATTTAAAACAATATCACCTTCTGTTCATAGTCAGTAATTGCATTATAAGTAACAGGCAGAATCATTATTTTGTCAGATGTGTATCTTAGATGCTGTTTCAGCCAACATAATATCCTGGATAAAACGTGGGCACTTTTTTTTACTTTGTGACTTCTTAGAAAACCTTAAACGTTTTTTTATGTAAATATTGAATTTTATTGTTTTGTGTCTCATACTTCATAATTGTATCCACTGATAATGCCATTAAAACCTGGAAGCATGGAACCATCTAAGCATGTTTTTTACTCCTTGCTCCCATAAATAGTCTGTTTATGATGGGCACTGCAAGCACATGCTGCTATTGTCCTTATTGTAGAAAAGCCGCAGGTATGTTTGAGCTGTTTGTCACATTCCATGGCTCATGACTGAGCCCCTTTTGACTTGATTGTGTTTTTCATCATAACATGACCATGCTGTCTCACCGGTGTGAGCATTTGTAACAGACTACCATTTGTGCTTCTCCACTGCAGGATGAGTTTGATAAGCTCCGGCCCCTCTGTTATACGAACACTGATGTCTTCCTGCTGTGCTTCAGTGTGGTCAGCCCAGCCTCCTTCCAGAATGTGACAGAGAAGTGGGTCCCAGAGATCCGACGGCACTGCCCACGGGCGCCCGTGGTGCTGGTGGGCACACAGTCTGACCTACGACAGGATGTTAAGGTACTCATTGAACTGGCCAAGTACAGGGAGAGGCCTGTGGACCCACAGGAAGCCCAGCTCTGTGCTCGGGACATCCAAGCTGTTTCCTATGTGGAGTGCTCAGCATTGACTCAGAAGAACCTGAAGGAGGTGTTTGATGCTGCTATAGTGGCGAGCATCCAGCAGGGTGACAGCCAGCAACAGGGCCTGAGGAAGAGGACTCCCCACAAGATGAGGAAGCTCTCTGAGTCCTGGTGGAAAAAGTATTGCTGCCTCGCGTAGCCTTTGGTGGATAGCTGCACTGCCTCATTCATACTGGGACTTCATTTGCAAGGCATTGGAGCAGTAGGGGTTGGAATGGGGGGTACATGGGTTTGGGAAAGGGTGTGATAATTTCCCTATAAAAATGCTCTAAACCACAGTATCAGAAGAATAGGACACTGCTGTGAATACACACTACAGTGATACCCCTCCCTCATTTTTTCTTCTGTGAATATCAAACCTCACTGTACCAATGGCCAGAATGTTTTTATTGAGTTGGCTGAACAGTTTGATGAGATGTAGGTGACATGGTTGTTGCTGACCTGTTGTTCTATAGCTGGAGTTTAGTTTTGACCATTTTAGGCTTTTATAGCTAATGAGAAAATGGTATAAGACATAAAATTTGATTTTGTAATGAATTGTCACAGAGTAGTTTAACCTAAGTTGTTCCAAGACACTAGGAAAACCTCTCCTTTCAAACTAATCTGTAGCTGGATACTCTTTCCAGAAAAGCTGCCAAGAATACTTCAATTTTTTTTCTTATAGCTACTCTCTGAGATATTCAGTTGTTAATTTCTTTGATGCGAAAATAGTTACAACCTTGGTGTTCTGCGTCAGGTTATTGTTTTTGCATAGTCTTTGTTGACACACCTTGACATTCCATGGATGCTGAATGACCGCATCCCAAAAGCAGTGAAGCTAACTGGATCTACTGGTTTGGGAATTATGAGAGATGAGATTTGGGCAGCCGTTTGACCGTATTTTTTGGGGGGTTTGCAAAAACTTTGAAGGTGTCAAAAGAATTGGCAATGTGTCAATGATACATTGATTGTGCAGGGCTTGGTTATGACCAAAGTGACATTTTCAAAGTGTGCTTGATGGATGTTTTGTACATCCGAACATAAAACAGTTCCTTTTTCAGATGAATATTTTTTCCAGTGTAACTTCATCAGGGATTCATCAACAGTTGTACCTTCATTACAACCTGACTAAAGTTACTCCTGTTAGTTATATTCATTGCCTGGCTCCTGGCTACTTATTCCAAAATCAAAAGCTGGCTGGATAGTTCATTGAACTGCAGCACCTTACTGATAACAGGGAGAGTGGTTGTTTAAGTGCTGAAATGTATGCCATAGGCAGCTGTGTGAAATGAGTGTTGTGATCTTGGAAGACAGTATTGTTACCCTCAAAGGAAGTAAAGAGCAAGCCAAGTGCCACTTTCAAAGTCCTGACGAGATCTGCACACAGTATTTCCTTTTAGAAGTTAATGATTTTGTTGTCTGTTGTTTTCAGTTTATGCATTTCCACATTGGTTGATATATTGGAAAAAATTACATATTATTAGACTTATCTTGAAATATCACTGAAATAGAGCAATTAAGACTGTTTTTAACCTTCTCAATGAAATGGACACATTATTTTATTTCAATAAGTGTAACAAAATTAATATTTAATTTCCGTGTTTTGTTTAATTCCTGTACAGTATTACAAGCTATTGAGTAATCTGCTCCCTTCCCTAAATCGTATTGAAAAGGTCACTTTTAAAGAAGACAGATTCAACCCAGATAAGTGCACTGGTTGTATATGCTCATATATCTGTAGTTAGAAGAGACAAGAGTTGCCAGAGAGTCTTCAAAATATCACACAGGATCCAGGAAGATATGAGAGCTCAAAAACTATCCCAAGGTAAATTCCAAATGTCACCATATTTGGAATGTCTCCATATATGTGAATTTTTGCTGACAGAAAAGTGAAGAAATATGAATCTGAGCAGATGTGAAGGTAATTTACTTTTTTGTAATGGGGAAGTGTGCAGTTGTGACAGCAGACTTCATAGATTCTACAAGCCAGTTAGCTGTGTGATGAGGTCTAACAGATAATGTTATGATCCACTCAACATAATGGGGAACAAGTCTTTATTACATGCCATGCCAAATTCAGATGATTCAATTCAAACAGGAATTTAAGTTGCTATAAATATATTATCTGTGGGTAACAGTGGCAGTTGATAAAAATGGAAGTTTATGAAAGTGATACAAATACAGGGAAGGTCCTGTGGGGTTTCATCAGTGCTTTGCTCAAGGGTGCCCTCCCCTGGAAAGGGCCAGAAACGATCAACAGTTTAATGGTTTTGTGAATGTGAGGAGTAGTTGGCAAGTGGAAAGTTGCTCATTTAAAGGGTTTAACCACCGTAGGACTGATGTCTGTTTCAGGGAATTTGCATGTTTTTCACAATGTGACATTCTCAAATGGTGGCATTTTCTCATTATGTTTCTTACAACAACACGTAACTTAATTGCTGTTGACCATGGTTTGTACTGTGTTATGTGTGTCAGTTTGAGTTCATAGCTCTGATTCTCTAAAAATATACAATTTAACTGATCCGTGTTCAGGAATCTGTGGGGAATATGTGGACTGGAGTAACAGCCTGCACACTTTTCAGGCCAGAACAATGAACTGTCTGTACTGTGTTACCTATGTGAAAATAAAGAGCGATTGCATACTTACTGTGTTAGTGTTCATGAAACCTCAGCATTGTTCTGGACAATATTTTCAGTCATTTCCTGTTGCCTACTATAACCACCCCCCCCACACCCCCACCCCCACCCACAATATAAATATGATGTTCAGTTTAATCAAAACTCTTCCAATTCACCATGAAAATTGTCAATATTTGCATTAATGTTACTGATTGTCTAATGTGCCCATCTAAATCAAACATGGCATCACATATCTTTAGAGTAAGAAATATCAAGTTATTTTAGGGGCAAATATGATTTGGGCCATAGATTTAAAATAAATCAATTTCTGTTCCAAAGAAGAGGAAGCTTTTTCAATATTGCAATATATGTCTGGATATTTCAGGCTGTTCCATAGGGAGGAAAATTCACTGGAGTAAAGGAGTAGAGTGATGCGAATACTGCTGCAGACTTAGGCCAGCCAGTGCGCATTTACAGAAAACTTGCACAGAGGACAAAAACAGTTATTGGATCTGCCAGGCAGTATACGCTGTGCAGGCAGGTAGTTAACAGTTGGAATACAGAACAGGTTGAAAGTGTGTGTATGTGAGTGTGTGAGAGAGAGAGAAGCAGAGAGGGAAAGCTCTCACCTTTCCAGTGAGAAATTTGGAAAGTCAGATAGTCCACCCCATTGTATACTCCTGCCAAAAACTGAAGTACAAACCATTATCATGGCCTCAAAACACACAACTAATTATGTGCAGCTGTTCACAAATACAACGGCTGAGTCTTTTATTGAACAGATTTTTTTGTGAACATTGTTTCCCTGTTAAACCTCTCCTTTGCTCTTTTTGCTCTTCCTCTCCCTCTGCAGGGATCCTCATATCTGTTTATTTTTTCTCTTTAGGGGTAGGGGGAGTGGTTTGTGCATTTGGCTGTAGCCTGTACTGTGCAAAGTTTACTGTTCAGGGAAGGATTCAAAAGTAGCACTCCCCCTTCCCCTGCCCCAGTGTGCTTTAATGGTATCTGACTGCATTCTAACATGAGTTACTCACACCAGACATGAGGAGTGGGGTCCAATGCAGGCCTTGATCTAATCACTACATTTTCAGTGAAACTTAGTCATAGTTTCTGGGCCAGAAAGTTTCCGTTTTCTAAGTCTAAGAAGTTTGGTAAAAGGATGGGTTTTGCACAGACAAGAAACATGCTTCAGGAGCGTTCAGTTTGTAACAGAAAGTACCACGGTTTTAGGGACAGGATACTGAGAGGCTTTTTTCATCAAAGGGGGGGGGGGGGGGGGGGTCATAAATATAAGTGTGGGCAAGAGGGTAGAATGAGACAATCAGCCTGGACAGTGGACAGTGGAGAGATAAAGTGGCTTCCTAAAAGAGTGTTTATCAGGTTTGAAACACTGAAGTAGAAGCTGACTTGCCGATTCGTTTCCCCTTCTCTCTTCCTTTCTTCAGACCCCTCTGTTGCTAGCAGACACTTGGCACTGTTCCAAACCCTGAGTTTTGTTTTTTCAGAATTTCCACACTCACAGATATGTGAAAGGCAACACAGTCGATGAAAACCAAACTACCTGCCCTCCACTCAGAAAGTGAGTAAGGTTCAGCCAAAACATCTGGAGATAGGTACAACAATCCCAAAGTAAATGAATGAATATATGTCCTTCTCAATTTGTATAACAAATGTCTATCGTGTAAGGCATGAATTTCCCATTCTTTCTAGGCTTGCAATCCTTATTTCCTGCTTCAGATTTTTTTGTCCAAGTTCGGGGAATATCATGGAATTGCATTGAGTGGCCACATTGACCCAAATACCTCACACAGCTGGAAACCTGAGTCGGAGATGGTGACAAATGAGAAAAGTGAGTGAATAGCAATGGTCAGTCTGAAACCTTTGCGCTTTTTCCACTGCCACGACAGATTACCCTATTCTGCATTATACATTTTTTCTCAATCTAAATCATCATGTGACTAATTGGATCATTTGGAAACTCTGTAAATCCATCAGATTAGCACCAGGGAAGTGTGGACTAATAAATACCCTGTGATCTGTATGCAGTGAAGAAGGGATTTAGGCAGGCTTAAGTCTTGGGGTTAGAAGATGAATTCCCTCTTGAAACTTAAAGTAATCAATATGTCATCATATGTTGTTTTTGGTTGTTTCTGTTTTTGGAGATGTACTTTTCTAGATTTTTACTAAAAAAACAAGAAAGAATAGAAAAGCAATATTATGCCTAATTTATGGACTGCTTAGATTGGACCCCTAACATTTAGCTACATTAGTATAAGTGTGATGTCACGGAATGTTTGAAGCTTTTCTCTGATGTCTGGCCCTGGCAGCTGCCAGATCTGACCTGATTCTCAGGCTGAAGTGAAGAAACATCTGCACATGAGCTGCTGGAGAAAATCAGGGTAGGGCTGAGCTGACTCTCTAATAAGAAAAGACTACAGCCCTGTGAAGACTGCTTTCAAACCTGGATTAGGTGTGCAAAAAAGCCATGCATAAGTCAGGTCACTCCAAGTGGTCAATAAATCATACATATCAGAGAGGATGCCCTGCTTTAAGGAATGAAAGCATGGCTTCAGCAATGACAATATGGGAAAGTATGGTACAGACCTATTACATACTATAGATAGCATGTCACGTACTTCTCACTCACCAAGAAGCATCTTACATAACTGTTAGACATAACAGAATGTGTTGTGAGCTTATGTCACACATCCTTATCAGTGTGTGTTATATATCTTTCCCAACAAGTAAGACAAGCTTGGAATTTGGACCAACTGGCTTCATTCTATTGTCTAGTTATCGTTGTTCATGTGGTATGAATGACTGTAGCTAGAGTCATTCATCTCACATGTATGACTGTAGCTCTACTCATACATGTGACATGATGGTTCACCCCTGGCATGGTGCCGCTACGTCCTAGTGTTTGCAGGAGTTCAGCTATGTGATGTGATTGAGAGGGGAGAATAATTCCAGCTGTTTTCTGTACACAGTGTGGTGACAGAAAGGGGTTGTAGACCTCTGCCCTGGTTCTGCTCTATGAACATTGCAGGAATCTTTTTATAATGAAGATATAGCAAAGGCAAGCTACTTTAGTTAAACTCCCACTCTTATCTATGCTGCCCTCTCTTTGTCCTATTGAACTGTATCTTCTCCAGAAAGGACTTTGGTTTTGACTTTGTGAGAGAAAGTGGAGATGGATTACTGTAAGAGCAGGATAAGGACAGGCTAAAGCAGAACTTCCTATCTGCTCCATCAGCTGTGAAGTAACCAAGCTGTGAGTCTGGGTTTTGGGCAGGGCCAGGTGAAACTCCTAAATGTCTTCAAATGAGAAACAGATAAACTGATAAATATGCATTTAGTATGAAATACAATTTTTACGGTTTTTTTCTCAATTGTAGTTTCAAAGAAATGAATAATCAAAATAAGCATTTCATAAGAAACACTGTCTTACATTTTGTTGTTTTGCTTCCATATTGTAATTTTACATTACATAGACCAGATTGTACATCACTCACTATCAGTGCAAACTCAGTTTAATATAACCTTAAAAATGGATTCAAATATCACAGTGAAGCTTTGATTTTATCATTTTCTCAAAATCCTTTTTATGTATAGTGGGGTCTGAAAGTCTGAGACCACTCGTGGAAGTGCTTCTATTTTGGATTCTTTTATAATTTAATACAAATTTTTACATATTATATTAACAATATCAGTAAAAAATCCCCTTGAATTTTAGAATGTCTTAGTTTTCGGTATGTCCAAAGTTGCTGTGATTTCTCCAGCTCACATGATGACTAGCCCTCGCTTCTTTCCACATTGCAGATATGAAACCAATTACATGTCCTATTCCATCAGAAGAACATAAAGTAAACATATGACCAGTTCATCTTACATCTCCCCAGCTGATCCCTTTCGTGAACCAGTTAAGCTTTGACATTATAGATCCTTGGTTCTAGCTGGTAATGGCTGGAACTCAAACACTCCGCTGTGGCACATACAGCAGCAGCAGAAAGAGATGCTTTTACTCTGCTGCTTTCTGTGTTCATCAGGTATAGATAATCATTGTTTTGGAACTTGTGCAGGCTCGTAGCACCCACTATAAGAGTGGGAATCGTGCAGAGGATTTGCAAATGTTCCAGCTGGGAACATGATATGGGCAGTCAGGCATGTGCATGTCACATCATCCCTCTCTGGTGTTTTTGTTTCCAGATTTGCTATCTCCCGAATCCAACACCTCCCTCATGTCCACCTACTTCCCCCACACCCTCCGCCCCCCAACCCCATCAAGCCGATAAGTCAGACGGCATTCCGTAATTCTGTAACCAACTCAGGATTTGTTCTCCCAGCGGATTTAAGATGGAAAGAAAAACAAAGGCCCTCTTCAAACTGCCAGGCTTTCATTCAGCAGCCCTCTCTGCCCTCAGGACACAAAGCTGAGCCTATTCCAAGAAACCGGCCCTCGTCTTTCACTTGCAGATGGATACCCACACAACCATGTAGGTTAACAAGTCCACACTCAGCTCACAGAGAAAGTGACTTCCCATAAAGCTGCTCTGCTCCAGGGCTGCTCACTGTGGCTATGGACAGTGTGCTTTACCAAAATCCCCTGAGGGAGAAACCAAGACCCTCTCCTGTATATTCATAATAACTGAGAAACTAAACATTGTGCATATTTAACAGACAAACAGTGGAACTGTCCTGATGAAAGTGAGTAGAGGTGCATAGAAAATATTTTCAATAAAATGCTCTTTGAAGTCTTGAGCATGTTTTCAATCTATGCTGATATGCTTCTTTTGAACCATGCACATTAGACAATGCCACATGCAAAAACATCTGTAGATAAATGCCAGTGTTGCTTATACAGCTTTTTTTTCTACTCATGACCCTGTAGCTTCTGAAGATAGGATAGAATGCACACAGGGAAATACTAACAAGCCTTGTCAGTACAACAGTCGACACAGAATCTTGATGATGATGATGATGAATGATAATCAGGAGATATTTTATGACAGTTCATGAAGTAATTTTTTAAAGGACAGAAGACAATGTTTGGAGAGAGTAGACAATGTTTAGGGACAATAGATCCAGTAATGCCAGAGGACCTTCTGGGAACAGTCTGTGTGGTGATATTTGGAGACATAAAGCACAGAAATGTGTTGGGACAGAAGATACAGCAATGTTCAGAGTGTGAAGTGTATAATGCTTGAGGAAAATTCACACTGTTTGGTGACAGCAGGTCCAGTAATATTTGGTGATCTCTTAATCCTGTTGTCCCCCTCAGTCTGTTTGTCTCAAGTTGTAGTGCACTGTGCCAGTTTTCACAGCTCCATTCCCTTACCCACTCACGCCAGTTCGGAAGGTCAGTAAATCATGCAGGGTGATCCTGCACAGTTTTGGCTGGCACAGTTTTCTAGAGCAGATTTTTCTAAAGCAGACTTTCCCTTCTCTCATTTTTACGCAGTAGTGTTTTACGATGTAATATGGAATGGGTTCTTGTGCAGAGTTAAATTCTTCTAATGGAGTGAAATGTACCTGCAGGAGTGTTCACATTTCAATCACTGAGGTATGTTACATCAGTAGGAGCTGTAAAAAGTATGGTATTTACGAATACTAGATCATACTGTATAAGAAGAAACATATAACACACTTGTCTGTATTTACTCTGTACTTGTCCATCAACTGTTGAGTGAAAGTAGCTCAGTGTGTGTGTAGCTGGATGAGCTGTGTTTTGGGGGCAGGGGGTATGAAGGCATTTTTTCTTTTGGTGAGAGCTTCTGAGTAACTGCAGTGAGAGTTCCAAATCAGCCTGCCAGTTGCTATCCTGTTGTGGAATGTGGATG
The DNA here is from genome assembly GCA_019788955.1 of Albula glossodonta. Lineage (NCBI taxonomy): Eukaryota > Metazoa > Chordata > Actinopteri > Albuliformes > Albulidae > Albula > Albula glossodonta. The sequence continues at coordinate 6,711,812 of JAFBMS010000020.1, read as the reverse complement.
ACCTCTTCACTCCCCCCCACATCTTCAACAACTGGAGAAGGTGGGAGAAATCTTGGGAGATTACCCAGACCATGGTTAAGAGATACAGAAACACACTGACTGCTACAGTAATCTGTCATTGTGACATTGTAACCACCCACTCGCCCCCTATGTCAGCCCAGGCACGTATTGAGTAAGACTGGGCTCATATGCACCTTTGCTATACCAGTGTCATTCTTTTTTGGAAGATATATTTTATTAGGAGTGACCTTTTTATTGTTTATTATGCTTGCATATTGCAATTATGGAGCTCCTGAGGAAGGACACTTGTCTCATACAGTTTAATTGGTGGAGACTCTGGTTTTTATTCATTGGTTGTTTAATAGGACAGCTTAATAGGATGACTGCAATTTAAAAACACATGTAGAATTTGTATTTATGTACAGCCTTTTAGCATTCATTAGCGCATTAGCATTCATTAACCTTTTATCATTCAAGCCAAGGCCAGCCACTCTTTTGTGATTTGCAAGGCCATCAGCCTTGAGCTGGTACGCACAGTCAATAACCACACCATTTATTATACTGACAGCAGTGATAACACTGTTCACCCACTGCTCATAACATTTACTGACCTGAATCCCCCACCCCCACCCCCACCTTCACCCACCAGCTGCAACAGCTAGCAAATCAGCTGTCTGTTACTATTGGCCCCAAACAACCGCACTGACCCGCAGCAGATAGACTGGGCCTTCCCAGCCCCTTTTTGTGTGAGTTGTGTGAATGCTGAGGAGATCAAAAAGAGAGCCCCCTCCCTCCTCCCGACCTCTCCACTGCCCACTGCCTCTCTGGAGCCCGTCTCCAGTGTTAATGTGGGGAGGGGGGAGGGGGCAATACAGAACTCTGTGTACCATGAAGAGCTGGGGAAACAGAGCTGCCTGAAAGAGGCTATTCAGCTTTCAGCCGCCCCCAGGACTCTTCTCTCTTCTTTATTCTGTCAGGCAGTGGGTGCGTAAAACAACTGTGAATGGCTTTAGCTATGTATATATCTGAGTGTGCTGACCAGTAATATGCAATCAGTGGATCAGAGTGGAAAATAATTATGTATCAATCTTATTCAGCCTGACAAACAAATGAACATGCAAACATATGCCAGGCAAATAGTTTGAGCTTGCTCTTTTTCTGTTGATTAAGCAGCATCTTGATCTAAGATAAAAAATCTGTGTATAAAAAGCACTACAACTATTACAATATACTGTACATTCTGCGCTGTAATACGTATCTGTGCAGTTTTATTATCCACAAAGACCAGGCTACATATTAGATGAGTTATACACATTATTACACATTATATACTAAATCTGACTAGCAGGACCAAAGGTCGCTGTAAAACTTACTGCAATACTCATCTGGTCAGATTATTCACACATTTAATATTGTATCAGCACATGAAGTATGTCACATTGGCTTGTAGGTGCATGACCTTGAGTACTCCATCACATTTCTGAAATGCAATGAATTCTGGGAACGAAAAGGGTAGTTCCACGTGTGTTTCTTTAAAACATTTAAATAGATGTATAACTGCCTCTCACTGTGATTGTAATTAGTGGGAGACTGCCTGAGCTGGTCCTTCCATGAGCTCTCTTGTCCTGTAACACTCAGCCCTTGTTCCACACTGTTGTAAACTAGGGCCAGTTGCAGTGTTCATCATTTTGTGAATAGAATCTATATCCACCAGGGGATGAAATGAATCAATAGAATTGACACATTCTTTATACATTGACATTTATAAAGAGCCCATGTGTTGCATTGCATGTCTCCACTCAGGACCCCTGAGGAAACACAACAGGAGCTTTCAGAAGGGCAGCGCCAGGGAGTGTTGTGCATCAAATGCAATGTGCGCCACAACACTGTGTTGTACATCAGAAAATTGCAGAAAAGTGGTTATTCTATGGCCCAAATACCAAAACAAGCTTGTACACAGTTAAGCATAAGATACAGCAGGCTGGCTATTATGGGTGGGGGGTGGGGGGGAAGAGGAGGGGAGGTGCAATGCCTGACTCCAGACTGCCCAAGTGAAAGCCATCACTGTTAATGCAGGACCTAGAATGTAAAATAGTCCCTTAGATTGAGAAACAACTGATTCTTTGTGTCAGACTGATATTTAAATGTTGATAGAAGACCTTTACATACAGTATATGCTGATGGTAAGCTTTTCCAAATAACAAAATATACATTTGGCTTCAGTTCAGTACTTAGATCAACATTTTCAGAAGGTTGTAGTCATTATTCAGGCCACTTGATTGTGCATGGTGACCCGGTGTGAACCTCTCAGAATTTTCACCACACTGTTTGCTTGTAAGCAATTAAGTTTGTTTCCCAGATGTCATACAAATGTCATAAACAATTCAACCATCCTAAGACAGCGAGAAATGTCAGAATACAACATACCAGCATATCTACATCTTTCTTTAATTGAGTATTGGTGTACACATGTCTTTATTTTAGTGCTGGTATACGTCTTTAATTAAGTATTTCAGTATATCCATGTTTAGTGATGATTTCTAAAATGGAGCAGTCAGTCTGGTGCCAGGCAAGCCCTCATTGACAATGGTGACTTGTGGCCTTTGTTTTTCTCTCCTGCTGTGTGTTTTCTGACCTACAGGACTGACCCAGTGCACAGATGCAGCTTCCCTAATCAGCGATCTGCACAGAAGAGAATCACAGTGTTTCAGAACAACATCCTGTCTCCAGGATTGTGATGGCATTTTTAGATTCCAAGGACATGAGGACAGTTGCTTTCCTTTTCCTGCTTTCCATTGTTTTCTAGTGACACTGACCCAGCAGAACAGACAGGATTTGTGTTCAGAGTTTAGAAGTAGTAAGGGAAGGGTAGCACAGAGAGGCTCACAGATTTAGGAAACAGTCTTTTAAAGTGGTCATTGCTTACACTGTACTTCATTGACTTTTGGATTATAGAATATATGGTGGTAATTTTGCTGTGTATCTTCATGCTTTTGTAAAACTGATCATACCAAGGACCCTGTTCTTAACAGGAATGCCCACCACACAAGTAAATTATAAAGATTAGAATGTTACAATTTTACTACACTTTTATCATCCTCAGTGTGCGAAATGGGTTCCCCTGCATCCTCAAAATATGCGGTGGACAATATGTTAGTATCAACTATTTACTGGCAAAATTTTTGGCATGCCTGTCTCCATCTGGCCAACTAATACCCATGTACAGCTGGCTCAGTTATGACCTCCCTCTCCAGCTGATGTTTGGTGAGTGTCCTGGTGCACAATGGCCACTGGCCACCCGGGTTGGTGCTATACATTGGTGGTTGAAATGAGGTTCTCTCTTTCACTCCTTTTGGTGTCTAGATGAGTTACCTTATAAATGCAATTAATCATTACATATTACACAATGACATACACTTTTTGCTGAGCCACAGAGGTGTTAGTTCATTCTAGTAGTAGTTTTGGGCTGTCTAGCAGTCATCCTGACAATGTTTTGAACCACAGCTCCTTTTAGATTTGATATGTCAATGACATATTAATTGGCCTCTGTAAATGTGTGCTGTTGTGGTTTATGTTTCTGTGCTCCCAACAGCCCAGTGTGATATTCTGTATCTTACTGAGGGTACTCTTAGGAGCAATTCATGACCCCTACTCAACCATACCAGTGTTGTGTCCAGCTAAGTGTAAGGACAGGATTATGTTTACATATGATCCTTTGTTTCAAACTCATCAACTCCACCGCCTGCCTCCTGCTTGCCTGTAAAAAATTATATCGTTGAACCAACACCTGAGGACACCAGCCAGTTCCATAATCATGGCCTCTCATGAAAATCAGAGAGAATTAATCAAGACAGACAGTGAGCTCACTCTTGGATCCATGCTAAAAGGAGGGTATACCTCAAACATTCAATCACATTTGTTCACAGATCTTTCACACACTCAGGATCACTCTTATAAAAATGTAATATTCATAGAAGACTAATTAAATGCAGTGGGTAAGAGTCGTATCCATACACTTTTCTTGAGTTGTGTCATATAGAGTGAGGTTTTTGACTTCTAGAGCTTTCTGTGAACCTGCCTTCCAAGTCTGCGCAAATGAGAATATCCGTGACAATACTACCCTCTAGTGGACGCATCTATGCAGTGCAGTTGTAGGTATTATGGAATACATAACATAGAGAGTGATGTAGTTACTTCCCCGGTTTGTAGTTTCATCATCACTGTGTCCCTTTGTTTTTCTCAAGTCAGACATATTAATTGATAAGCAAGCATACTGTAGGCCTTTGTATATTGGCTATAGTACATAAAACAGGCTCAATTCATATAAATGGGAAATTGAAGGAACAACGCACCCAAAAAATATATTGATTGTCAATTTACTTTGACTGCTTCTGATCTCTTTTTATTATTACAATTTATATAGTTTCAGAATGATCAATGTCTGATGCTACCTTTTGCCTCATTATTTCCATGTATTCTTCACAAAATTAAGGTCATTTAGGTAACACCTTAAGTTGTATATTTTCTTACCTTCCTTACCTCCAGTATGTCTTTATGAATGAGGCAGAATCATTCTTTGTTCAAAAATACACGGTAATATTTATGCTTTCTGAAGCTAGACCTGTAAACCTCTAGGTTTGGAGACATCTGTAAAAATCTACTTTATGGTCAATATTATTATTTATTTAGTTCTTAAGCAGTTCTTATTGGCCAAACTCAGGATCTCAGGATCATATTTAAACCTATATAACTGGAAGATTAAAAGACATGTGGATGGATTGATATCATCTAAAGCAAGTAGGCAATCACGGACTTTTACTTTTGGGTGATGTACTCCTTCTTTCTTGCACAGGAGTGAGATGAGTTGTACCAGAAGAGGGCGCCATTGCTCTGCACGGTGTATTTCCAGTCCCAAACTTGGCTGTACAATTGGGGTGAGGAGACCTGTTCTTAGAGAGTCATATCTGTCCCTGGATTTCAGTTCACTTCCTGCTCTTCATTAGTTTATTATGACATCTTTACCCTCTGCTGTATTGGCCACATCTCTGTTTTTGTGGCTCTGCTCTCTGGCTCGTACCTCTTTCCCTGGCCCTCTCCACCTTCATCAGTGCCTCACTCCAAATGCACTTTATCACTCAGGCAGAGTAATTAACAGGCCCCCACAGATGAGCAGCCTCTTTGGGCTGCCAGCCCTGCCAAACGGATGCAGACTCTAAAAATAGCCACACCATGGATGTAGTGGTAACTGTAGATGCAGTATCTCCTGTTATATAAGAAACGTTCATATATCCTGGAATTCAAAATGGAAAAGGTGGTATTATGGACAGTGTTGGATAAAACATTTCCAAGTGATGATTTATGTTGTTGGAAATACTACAGCTATGTCCAAGCCCCACCCATACCATCCCTCTATGCCTTTCCTCCCAGTTCAATGTCTGTCCAGAAACAGATATGAGATTCCTATAACCATTTCCAATGTTGCACACACATACAGCTGTATTTTGTGTATTATATATAGTTATATTTTAAAATCCAGTTTAACATTTCAAATTTTCCAATAATGTTAACTTTTGAACTTGTTTTAAACAGGACTGCGCATATACATCCAATGCAATGCATTGTACTCAGCATGTATGTGCATGAAAGATTCTCAAAAGTTATGTCAAACTGCTTAATAATAGTCTGTCAGAATTATACAGGACTACATAGTATTTTTTAATCTAATCTGATTTGTTGTGATTGTTACATTCTACATGTGCCTACAACCTGTACTTGTACTTTTGCTCCTTGTCAATGCTATTCAACAACAAAGGCCATGTGTGAATAAAAACCATAAATCTCTACTGTACAGTATAGAAATACGTCTATCTGGACCACACTGTAGTATTCAGACTTACATATGCAGTTCACAAGTTTGGCGTTGTGACGGCTGTAGAGCCTGTGGGGCTGTATTTGGCAGGATGTGTTCTTCCCAGTTATGTCTCAATGCATGCCTCTATTTCTGTTCTCCTGCGTGCCAAGGTTACGATGACACAGCAATTCCCCACCCTCCAATTAACTCCACTTCCCATTAAACTCTTCAAGGAAGAGTAGGAGAGCATGTCCTGCAGTTAAAGTAACACCCAGCCCCCCACTGATACACCATGGGGTGGGGGTGGGGGGGTGGGGGTATGGGGTGGCAGTTATATTTTTAACAGCAGACACTTAGCACACTGCCTGGGGCGAGGCTTTGAGGGTTCTGAAGGGCCTTATTTGGGTCCTGCTGCACTTCACTGGGGCGCCAGGGACAGAAATAGTTCCTGAAAGATTGACGCCTCTATTAGTGGTGGGATAGGAGCCCAGTAGCCAGTCCAGGTAGACTGCAGCCTGTTCAGGTAGGCCTGCAGATGTAATGGGCTAAACAGGATAAAGAGCACAATTATGGCTGTCAATACTAATTTTGCACAATAATTCATGCAAATGATGTAATTCTAAGTACAGTAAAGATGTTTTTTTTTTCAATTTGTGCTATTTTGCAAGTCATAATTTTTATGATTAAGCATAGGATTTTAGTGTAAATAAAATCTATTGCAGATGCAGTGTCAGAATGTGACATTATTGGGTAGCTGTAGTTTAACATGTCTTCAGGACTCCTTGTTACTCTGGATTGGCCTGTTTCATCAAATATGTGATTGTCTCTGGACTGTTTACTTTTTAATATCCATTCTCTCATTATTATTATTACGGTTACTTTAACTAGGCATGTGATTATGATTATAGGTATGATTGTAGTGATTGTTATAAAGTATGTATTACAAATACAATAAATCATGTAAGGTTTATTATGGATAAGGATGCTTAGCAGTTAAATAGAGGGAGAAATGGCTGCAGTGAAACACTCAATACACAGTTTTGATTATAATGAATTCTGAAATATTATGCAACTTTAATGCACTGACCTACTAAATGCTTAGCTGTTAGTGTAATGTAAAACAGGTGGAGTAGTTACTGTTGTATTGTATAGCACGACCACAGTGAGACAGAGCTTCTATAGCCTTCCATGACCCTGTTGCCCTTGATACCCCAGACACACTGGGCTCATGTGGTTAATTATAGTCTGTATTAAAGAAAAGGTCAGGAGACACAGCTCACACTGCTGGCCTGAGCCAAAATCCAGCATGGGAGGTGTGCCATTACAAGAATACCACTTTTTACATACTGTATTGTACTACATTTGAGGGTGGAAAACAGTCTGATTTATTTCATGCTTTTCATTCTTTGCTTGTGATGCTCACTAGTAAAGGTGCATGTGATGGCAGCTGTAGTAGTGGTGTAACTGATGCAGCAGTCATTGAAGCTAATTCATTACATTGTAACAGATTGTTCTCTCTTTGGTATTTGGAGGTAATAACAGATCCTCTTTGGATATAAGGCTAATTTGAGGGAATGCAATGTTTTGTTTCATAATCAAAAATCAAAACCAGATTTTAGGATTAGATTTGACTGGTGTATCACATCAAATCAGGAAAGACATGATAGCATGACTTTGTACCATGATACAGTGGTCCTGAACAGAGAGGGGGAGCCCTGGGATACAGTACTGAAGTCATTGTGATTGATGATACATGGCCCTTTTCCAAACACAGATTAGATTAAGGAACTTTTTCAGGAGTGGAAACTGGCAGGCCTGGCAGCAGGCCAGGGAGGATTGTGTGTGCAGGTCCTGTGTGATGAACCTGAGAGCACCAGATTGAGTTGCAATGGCATGTTCATAGGAACTGTGCTGATCCCCCCATTCAGGGAATGTGTCCTGGTACAAAAATTAGAACTGGATTGCCCCCCCCCCCTTTTATGGTACATCACCCTGAAGGTGTTTGGGAAAAATCTGATTTGCACCTTTACAAAGCCATTTATTCAAAATAGTAGAAAAACATCAGTGTGCAGGTACAAAAAAAATCTTTTTTTTTCAACAGTGCAAATATATCTGTCAAAACGTAAACATTTGTATTTCTTTTTTCAACAATCAGTAGACATCAGTTGACATCTTGTGCAAATACAATTAATATACACTCCATAGTAAAAGGTAAAAAGTCCCAAATTTATTCTTTGGGATTATGTTCTAGTAAACAAGCCTTTCATCATGTACATCCTAACCCCATGCCAGTCTAGCAACAGTTGGTTTTCCTGTCCTATAAACATATACATTTCAAAACTGACCACATACTCAATATCAAAAAATATTAACTAAATTATTCTTCATTAATTATAGTCCATGGAGTGAAAAGAGCAAAGATCTGAAGTCTGTTCTAATTAACGTTAAGATGACTGTGTGACCTCAGCTGAATTCATCCTGTGTGTGATATTTGGGAATGGTAGTGGATAGTATTTTTAGGAACACATGTAGAACCACACTGTTAATGTTATAAACTTAGCTAATAAGCCAAAAAAGTATTTGTAATTCTTCAAGTAATTATTCAATTCTACAACTGCCTTAAAAAAATATCTCTACACGCCTTAACTGTATTATCAGACTGCCACTGTTGTATCATAAAGCCTGAAGAGATCACCGATTTAAATGGTTGTATACACAGCACTGGACAGTTCATTCCAGATTTTCTCACTGTTCTTCTGGACATTCTAAACATTCTTCTGGAAGGGTACTGGAATACATTTTAGTAAAAAATGTAAAAAAAAAATGGAGTATGTCTTCCTGAAACAGAATGTATTGTAGGACAGGAGCCCTGTCACTGTTAATCAACAGGGTGAATGTCAAGAGTGCACAGATTTCCCCCAGAAAAAAGTAAACACAATACAAACTACAGTACTAATAATAAACCGTATGGCTGTCCTGAGAATGTTGCAACTCTCAGCATGAGAAAATAATACTGTGTTGGCAGTATCGTCTATTTATTAGTTGTCACTTATACACAAATTGTTTTTTTTAAGTTACTTACTCATAAAATGAATGCGTCTGATTAATATGATGTATAAAAAGCTACTTGTGGAATAAACAGATGTGAATCACTCTGCCAGACAAAACTTATACCTATTAGTTCTTAAATAAAAAATAAAAAGGCCCCCCCAAATATGTGGGGAGCAAGTATAAAATGCATTGCTGACCCTCTTTTTCTATAAAGTCAATAGCATCAAAAGCATGGAAGCCACAAACAATCTCTGGAATTACTGGAGATTAAAAAAAGCATCCTTTAGAAACAGTTCTGCTTCTCTTCATTTAAAAAAGGCTTTAAAATGATCCCACGAGAACCTCATGATTAAGTAAAACCTACACTCCATGACAAACTGCCCATGATTTACACACCCAGACTGGCCCAAAATGAGCTGAGCCAGATGTTTTACTTCCTCAGTTGATGCAGGTTGGGCCTAGCGAGACCTGGTGGAAAAGCAACGCATGTATTCACTCATCCAGGGGTTGTAGTCTGGAACTGGCTTGGTCTTGTGGATTTTTTCCAAGTCAGCTGATCGCACACGTCGTCGATCGAGAGTCTTCATTTGTTTTTCAATCTCCCGTCTGGTTTTGGCACGCAGGGCAGATGCATGGATCTGGGAAAACAGTACGGGTTTAGGCTCATGTGCAGTGACCCAGAATTGCTTTAAAATGCTAGATTTTCACTTCAGTATAATGTAATTATGTTTGTATTGTTAAACAGCGATTGCAATTCTGCATAATATGATGCTTCTCTCAAACTTGTTTTTTTTTTGGTTATTTCTGCAAGGTGTAAAGTATTAAGTCATTTATTTACATACTGCTTAAATCAAGCAGATTGTTCTCACCCAGACTCCACTATATGTAGCCTCACCTCCTTGGTGGATGCTGCTGGACGCACATTGTGGGTCTTCTTCCCTGCCATGTCAGCATGCTGCTCTGCCCAGCCATACAAAGCAAAGGGATGCCTGTCCACACCATCAGTCTCTGTGGTCTGTCGTGGCTCTTTCCTGGCTCTGACTTGCTTTGGCTTCCTAAGGCGATGGGGCTTAATGGCTGCACATCCATTCTGGGCTGACTCTGAGCCACGGGCATGAGACCCCTCTCCTCTGTCTCTGTTCAGGTAGTCACCCCCTACGTTTTCATCTATGACAGACAGAACAGTTTTACATTTCATTCAACTGAAGCATTTGCATTCTGCTATGCTAACAACAAATATCGCTATTTAGAGAGCAATTCTCAGACACTGACTAACTGAAATTAGGTACATGTAGCACCTGTCACAATCTTGAGTGATTACAGTGATGGGGGACACAACCACCTAAGTGATGTATGGCAGCTATTTGGTGCAAGAATGCTCACCACTCATCAGCTGTGCTGGAGAGGTGGGGAATCAGGGAGTGAGTGAGTCAGGTGTACTGGGGAGGGATCAGGTAGTCACTTAAAAAGCCACATTAACTATTGAGTAAGGACACTTGGGGAACTCCCTAAATTTCATGATCACAATAAGTTAGAGCTGTAGATTCTCTTGGGGAAAGAAATGGCATCTACGACAGCACAGTGTCTCATACCAAGCCCAGTCCTGTTTCACTTTGGGAAAAGGTCATAATGTTTTAAGGTATACTTGACAACAAAGGAAGAGCCACAAGGTAAAAAAAAAAAAAAAAATCTGTGCTGCATAAAAAATTATTCAAATTTACTTTCTCAATCAGCCTTGATAAAGTAGCCTACAAATTTTGTGCAGCTTCAATTTAAACGTCATAAAAACATCGCTGTACATAAAACACTTTAAGACAACCTGCAGGTGGTGCATCAGCTTCCGGTTCTGGCTCAGGAGCAGGAGCTGTCGGTTCGGATGCATCTTTACTTTCCTCCTCCTCCTGTTCCAAGGTCTCTTTGGGTAACGTCTCTTCTTTGGTACTCAAGGGACTGACTTTGTTCTTGTTCTGAGGAGTGGACCTACCGCTGGACTCAGAATCAGTCTCCCACCCACCCCAGAAAAACGGATTATGAGACTGTTCTAACATCTTCCTTGAAAGTCTGTATTTCACTAAATCCTCGTAGCACTTGGAGTAGGTTTCCCATTTCGGGTCTTTGAATTTCTTCATATATTCCGTCCTTAACTTCTTTGTAACCATCCTCTCTGTTCTTCTTAATTATACAAATAGGTGATAGAGTGGAACAAGAGGGATCAAATTCATTGCTGTAAATGAACTGGGCGAACCTTTAAGTTGGTGAAACTACAAACATCCGAATCCGTATTCCTTTATTCTTTTGGGTGGATTTCCCGCGGTTCTTCCTGTCAGACATTTAAACCAAAACATACAAATTAAATACTCGCCCATCATAGAAGACAACCAATCGCTGAACAGCTGCAGCTTTGAAGAAAATGACACTCCCCTTACATGCCTCCCACAACTGCAAAATGGCGTCAATACTAGTAAAACCTCTTGCTTAGATAACTATGTTGTTTCATACCGTGGTAGAACTTGTTGCTACATTATAGTCCACTAGAGAACGACATCGTTACATCGTGCATTCAATGGATACATATGTAAAGCAGTGATAATGACATCTCTGGACGTGTTTGTGTCATACTTTATAAGCAAATGAATGTCAACTAATGCTAGAATTTATGCGTTTAATGGTGTGTTAAGAATTTAGTGTCCGAACATTCAATAGTTTTGATATGCATGGGGTCATTCAAGACTGACTTCTTCCGCCACCTGTTTAAGTATTTGGAGTGTATCGTCAGGTATAAAAACATTACGAACTAACTAGCCATCCATAGGCCTACCATTAGCTAAAATAGGTGATTGTATTTCATCAAGGGCAAAACGGTTACAGTTGTAATCAAAGCTACAGCTAAGATCAACTAAATAGCTAATGCGTTTACACAACTCGGCAGGGATTTAGCCATATAAACGTACATTTAAAATCAGCTGTACTTACAGGCTGTGGTTGCACACGAATTTACTGAATCGAAAATAAACGGGTGACGTGAAGTGCTGAGCTTCCGATTTGACTCCGCCCAGAGATTGAGGATTGGAGAGATTTGATTGCATTAAGACGACTTTTCTTAACCCAGTGGCAACTCAGTCAGTCAGAGCTGAGACGTAATAAAACTGGAGACTGACAATTGTTTGACTGGTTTCTAATTTAACTTAGTTGCATTAGCTGAAACGAAAAGCCAGACAACTGCAAGCAGTCATTTTCACCACATTTATGATTTTTTCCCTGACCCTTAACATTGAATTACCGTCTATAGATTCAGAACTAATGCGTGTAATTACGTCAACAGTTGACTGGATCATTGCCTCAGGTTTCCCATAATTCGGCTATAGACTGTAGGAATCCGCCACTAATTATTCGTCATGAAGTACAATACAACTGAGTCATGCCTCAGTCCGAACAAGCCATGGATGGAAGAGTGAAGTGTTGCCTGTATGCAACGACCATCTGTAGACAATGTAGACTTGACAATGATGTCAATGTCCTTTTTAAATGCATCTCTTTCACGTTTTTGAATCAGTAGGTGTAGTGTTTTTGATTTATTTGATGTTTGCAAAATAGATTAGCATTTCAGGATTATCCAGTGAATGCCAAAAACGTGCGGGTTAATGAAGTGCCTTAGCGGTCGTTTGATGATAAATGAAAGACTAATACCCAATACAAGTTAGTCATGCCTCACAGTCAGTATGATTGTAAAATGAGTTTTTTGGATTTGTTTGTTTTTGCCAAGTATGATGCTTGTTGCACACTGGCTGAGAGTTGAGCACTATGGCATATTTGTGAAAATAATGTGTAAAATAAACCAGATTTATCTGTGCATTTTATTCTGTTTTCTCCTCATATTTAATTTGTCTTATATATCCTGTCCATTCTATTAATGCATTTTGGGACCTTTCAACTCAGTTTTGGGCCACATTAGTTTAATCAGTCTTAAGTATATTTATGCAATTCTCAACCAGGCCATGTTTTGGCAGTCCTACTGCAATTGTTGGTACACAATTTTCACTTTTGCATAGCTTTTATGACAAAGAACAGCAATGTAAGTTATCAGTCTCAGTTGTAAACAGACACTTCTCAAAAATATGAAATGATGGACTTTAATAAATTAGTATTTATGTACATTTTACATTCACATGTTGAATAACATGGTTTCTCCCCATTCTTCCTGATGTTCAGTTTGGCAGCATTTTCATAAAGTAACACAAGGTTACAAAGTTGCATTTACACAGAGCTGTCCCACGACAACAATGTGGTCTGCAAGCACATGATCCTGAGAAAGTATGCAGGTGATGACCATGGAATTAGAAGCACTTCCTGTGGACAATGGAGGGGCCTGCCTCATCATACTCCTGCTTGCTGATCCACATCTGCTGGAAGGTGGACAGGGAGGCCAGGATGGAGCCACCGATCCATACGGAGTACTTACGCTCAGGGGGAGCAATGATCTAGAGAAAGCATAGACCATATGTATTATAGGTAAGATGGCAGCTTGCATGTATGCCATTGGATTGACAGAACATACAAATATTTGATTTCATCATCAATTCTATTATTAATCAAAGTAACAGCAGCTAAGTTACCTTGATCTTCATTGTGCTGGGTGCCAGAGCAGTGATCTCCTTCTGCATACGGTCAGCAATACCAGGGTACATGGTGGTACCACCAGACAAGACATTGTTGGCATACAGGTCCTTCCTGATGTCAATGTCACACTTCATGATGCTGTTGTAGGCTGTCTCATGAATGCCGGCAGACTCCATACCTGGTTGAATGAACAAAGATCATTGTAGATACAGTCAAGCATTTAATACATAACTAGAATAAACATATTTTATATTATGTTTTAATATAAATACACACCAATGAAGGAAGGCTGGAAGAGGGTCTCTGGGCAACGGAAACGCTCATTGCCAATGGTGATGACCTGGCCGTCAGGCAGCTCGTAGCTCTTCTCCAGTGAAGAGGAGGAGGCAGCAGTGGCCATCTCATTCTCGAAGTCCAGAGCCACATAGCACAGCTTCTCCTTGATGTCACGCACGATCTCACGCTCAGCTGTAGTGGGCAATATATCATAATTAGTTTGACACACAACGTACAGACGTACCATAAGTGTACAATAGACATACAAATAATATACAGCACTAATTCATGGCCTGTAGGTAGCATCCTAAAGAACAAAAAATGTTAAATCATTTAAACTGATTCACATGTAAATATTTCATAATCCTTTTAAGACATTCCAGTTTTTTCTGTCAGAGTACATATTTTTTTGTTTCCCTTTTTTTTACAAACACCCTTTTTTTGTTTTCCCTTTTTCTTGCCAAAGAAAAGTTTCCAGTCTCACCAGTTGTGACAAAGGAGTAGCCACGCTCAGTCAAGATCTTCATGAGGTAATCAGTCAGATCACGACCAGCCAGATCCAGACGCATGATTGCGTGGGGAAGGGCATAACCCTCATAGATGGGGACATTGTGGGTCACACCATCACCAGAGTCCAGCACAATACCTAATAAGAGAGTACAGTGCAGTCATTCATACAGAAAAAGTACAATAACCTGCTGAACAGATGGCTTTACTTTCAATAAAATGTATAATCTCCAACTAACAAACTAATTTTATGGAAGAGGCACAGCACTTAAGCTGTGAATGCAGTGTATTTAAACTCTCCTGTCTTTAAGTAAAAACATCAGATCTGGCTCTTCATCAACACAAGTTACTTATACTCTTACATGGGATTTACCATCTAAGAGATCTGCACAGTCCTCTGTGCACATAGATTTAAAACAGTGATATGGAAAGCACTTTCAGGTTATGATTGCCTACAAAAATACTCATGAGTCTTTTTAAACATATTTTGGTATTTTCATTGCATGTGTTGCAGCACAAGAGAGAACATTGTTATCCATTATTCTCACCAGTGGTACGGCCGGAGGCGTACAAGGACAGCACAGCCTGGATGGCCACATACATGGCAGGGACGTTGAAGGTCTCAAACATGATCTGCAGGGATGAAAGAAAGTAGAGGGGTTATCTGACATCGACATGCACTATTACAGAATCACACTGTATGCTGGCCAAGAGCAGTACTCAAAAGCCCAGAGAGCTGCAGTGGGCAAAGGGTTACCTGGGTCATCTTCTCACGATTGGCCTTGGGGTTCAGGGGGGCCTCTGTGAGCAGGGTGGGGTGCTCCTCAGGGGCCACACGCAGCTCATTGTAGAAGGTGTGGTGCCAGATCTTCTCCATATCGTCCCAGTTGGTAATGATACCGTGCTCAATGGGATACTTCAGGGTGAGGATACCCCTCTTGCTCTGAGCTTCATCTCCTACGTAGGAGTCCTTCTGACCCATACCCACCATCACACCCTGGACAGAGGAAAATCATTTCAGTGACTGAGTGGGAAAAGGCTTGTATATGCTCAAATAAGTTCACAAACAGGTACAGACACAGTTCCAGGGAAGTTAAGTAACGTATCGTTCGGTGAATTGCGCTTTTGCGCGCTATCAAGGAATTTTTTGATTTTCCGTACCTGGTGACGAGGGCGACCAACAATGGAAGGGAAGACGGCCCTGGGGGCGTCGTCGCCGGCAAAGCCAGCCTTCACCAGTCCTGAACCATTGTCGCACACCAAAGCGGTAGTCTCGTCGTCGTCACACATCTTGATGGATTCTAAAGCATATTTATGAAAACATTATGCTTCAACTGTTTCGACCAGATTTGCAAAAATTAAGTACACACTATATGAAACTTACGAACTTTCTGTTTGAAATGAACACCCTTACTTTACAGGATGTAACCAAATACGGATGCTGACAACAAACATTTAATTTAAACGTCAGCGGATGGAAAAACTAGACAGTAGTTATGCTTAAATGACAATATGCTAGAGCCACATGTGACCACGCTTTCCAGCCAATTTGCAGCTTTAATGTAGCGTTTGATGCACCACACCTGAAATTCTCATGTATTTAAACACTGCATTATTTCACATGACCGATTACTGTTAATGCATTATTACTGTTAAATGTGAAAAATATGGTACAGTCTGGATATGCTTCATTTTAAACTGTATATCAACATGTAATTGGCGTAATATATCCAATTGAGAACACTTCACACAATGACAAGCTAACAAGCAATATCAATACAAATTACGCTATAAAATGTATACATGCAATTGACTTCTTACTTAATATAGTTACAATAACTTAGAATACGACACGTATTTTAACGGCCTTATTACATGGTATTATTATGGTAAACAAAGGTTTTTACCATGTTTAAAGTCTTGGTGATGTATGATGTAATTTCATAGTGATTTGTAAATTTTTATTGTAAACATGTTCGCATGGCCGCTGGCTTCGGATGAGCAGCTTCCAAATTTAACCAATTAAGTTTAGCCGCCAGTCAATTATTATCCTGTCATATAATAATAACATCCTTTGATATATATATATATATATATATATATATTTTTTTTTTTTTTTAATAATTAATTCCATGGATAATGTCAACAAATTCGACGTAGCCATTCCCTTTAAAAATCCAATCTTTGAACAGAATGAGCAAATCCTCTCGTGGCTGCTGGGATTGGTTCCAGAGTCCTTACCTGTGGTGGGGCCTTACAAGAAGCTCAGTGCAGAACGCAATCGCTGCTGGATCCAGCTGGAGTGGGACACCGACCCTCGGGAAGCTTATATACTCCGCTCCTTCCAGATTTTTTTTCTTAACAGTCATTAAGAATGTCTCCGTATTCTACAGGAATTTACCCCCACCTTCAACCATATTTGGTTCTTGCAGGGTGAGCAGAGGGTACCGTTCCTCACTTGCGAGTTGCATGGAGCCCCGGTTCGAAGTGCAGAGGTCTGTCCTTATACGGAGCGGTAGTCCCCAATCCTCGCCACGGTGCTCTGGCCGTATATGGAAGCCCGAAACTGTAACCCCGTCTTCTTCCTCCATTGAACTTCAAATGCTAGTGTCTACGGGATCCCTGTGCCCAAAGCCGATGCCCTATCAGAAAATCGTGAAGTTATTAGAACCATGAAGGACACCTGCGTTTTTTTTTTTTTAAAATCCAGTTGTCCGCCGTGCTGGCACGCATCACGGGGGACGAAGGTAGATAGTTTTGTTTCTTCTCATCTTTTTCTCCGTTTTCTTTGGAACAGGGACTGGATGGAGTTATGGCTTTACCAGTAATTAAATGAGGAGCAAAATTTAGTGGTTATTGTATTGAAAGGAGCTGAGAATTATATACAATAACCTGCTGGATTAAGAAAGAAATTTCGGGCATCACCCACTTTGTACTGTGTGGCAGCGCAGTAATAAGTCGTATTTTTGAGAGTGCATGAACACACAGATATGTTTACACTGTATAAAAAGCAAATATCTTGATGAACCTTTAAAAGACAA
Organism: Albula glossodonta; assembly: GCA_019788955.1. Lineage (NCBI taxonomy): Eukaryota > Metazoa > Chordata > Actinopteri > Albuliformes > Albulidae > Albula > Albula glossodonta. The sequence goes on along the minus strand of JAFBMS010000020.1, from coordinate 6,694,469 downwards.
ATTCCAGACCTTGTATGTGTCAATACTTGCGTGTAACAGGAAGCTATGAAATCTGGTCTGATGTGTGGTCATAGATACAATGTAATCTATTACAGGTCAGCCTATGGGGTACACGCGGTATCTTTAAAATAGTCCGCAGTTTTATTGCCGAAGAAGCATTCGATGATATTAATAAATTAATTGCTTTATTTATAGAATATCAAATCTGTGATGCCGTTGTCTGTGTCCCAGTTTTAATCGTATCTTAAACATAAACTGAAAATAATATTTTCTGCAGGCAAATACAGTAGCAAGACAGTAGCAGTAGCAAGGGGGGGCAGAGTCTTCTCGGCACCGGTCTCTTTTCTTTTGAATGTTGATGTTAACCTCTTATGTCTGAAAGGAAGGACTACAAAGCTCCTTCGCCCCAACGATTTTGGTTTTAGTTTGAATGAACAGTGTCGTAGGTATTATATCAGTGGGTTTAAATAATTGTTGTTCAGTATTGAAAGTTTAGTTAGAAACTAAGAGAGCGAACGATATGAAACACATGCATACAGTTAAGTGTATAGATATCTGTCCATGAGCTCCAACTATCACTTGTACGAACTGCAGATTGTAATTGATGTATCAGTCAACTTTTATGACCAAATCCAGACAGGAAGTACTAGGGCTTCATTGAAATGAAAATCTCCTGTATACTTTCTTATTTCCCATATTTAGTTTCAGTGGCTTTAGCCTCAATTACAGCTGTAGCTCACGTCTCCTTGGCGTTGATTTGCACTCAAGTAAGAATCCTGTTGTCATCGGTTTGAAACTGAATTGAAGAGGAGACAAATTTAAATACAGTGCTTTCACCAAGTCTTGCTTGAAAGTGCCTGAGGAAAAAAAGTCATTGTTCAGATCTATCCTCCAAATCTATTCCTAGACAGAATGAACACACAGTGGAACCACAATGATACTTATTGTGATTTATGTCTTACATTTTATCTAGAGAACTGACCTCTGACAATCTTAGATTTGGCCCACTTTGATAAAAAAAAAAAAATCAGGCCAATTTTCCATTAAGCTTTCGTAAAACCTATCCTCTGTCCGAGGTCACTCAGAAGTTACATAAAAACTGTATCAAATGCATACCCCTCACTGATTCAGTAAACAAACATTCTGTCTCAGTCATAGCATACACATCTGAATGAGTGTCACAGTTGATTCAGGCTGTAATCCATGTCTGTTCAGTAAATTCAGAAAATATTCTATTGTTAAATAAAAAAACCCTGTACAAAATTGTCCCAAACCCTGTTTAGGTCAAATATCAATGGGACACTTTCAGTGTGTGGGAATATTTGAAAATGAAAATGTAAGAAGGTTTCCATGAAAATACTTCAAAAAACAAACAAAAACAAACCTACAAATGATAATATAAGCTACATGGTCCATTCCATTAAAACAAAATGTGTGTCGTCTTATTTCTAAAATGTGAAAGTACAAGATTTCTCCAAAGTATTATCATAACATATATAGTGTGATATATACATACATAACAGTGATACATGTGTTTACTGTTTAAGTGTTAATGAAAGAGCTGTCTTAAGGCTGAGGGTGGCTGCTGTCACTCAGTACAGTACTGAGATGTTAATGCATATAAGTAACCGGATTGACTCATCATGCCCATTCAGTACTTTTCCTTAAAATGAAGGTTTTGCTGGGTTGTTCAGTGGTCATTTAGGTGTTTCATGGCCAGTAACAGTTTATAATAAAACAATCCATAACTGAGTGGTATACTAAGCCAAAGAGTACTCTTTCACTTAGATGGGTAACAGCTCATTCTAGAGAGCAAATAATATTGCTTCAGTCGTGGGATTTAAAGAAATGTATTAAATTGAGGCTTCTCATGAAAATAAACTTAATTTTTTTGTAATGTTACAATAATAGCACAATGAAATGAGCTGGAAAGAAATGTAACTAATGTAATGTAAATGAGTAAAGATCTTTGGGGATAATTCTTTTTTGTTTGTCCTGTGCTGTGCTAATTTTTGTGTTACTTCCAAGGTGACCTGAATGGCACACAGGATGATTGGTCTGCTTTTAGTGTTATGGATATGGATATGTTTTCTGGAAAAGGTAGGTATGAGTCCACTTTTCACAAGAGCTTCCAAAATGTCAAACTTTTATGATCACATGTTTTCCAGCACATAGATCCTAGCCGGAAGCTGAATTGGAGATTGTCACTGTTTATGAAATGGAGTCATCTGTTTGTAAGAGCCAAACTATTCGTGTTAGGGTCCTACAGAAGGGAGGCAACAGAAACAGACTGGTGATATTATCTTGCAGCCCAACTGCAGTGTGCATGAGAACCTCCTTGAAGAGCAAGAGTTTTTGTTAAATCAGCTGTCTGAGACAGCCATGGTGAAAATAATGAGGGGAGCAGAAAGGAAGAGAAGAGGAGAGGGACATGTGAGCCTGGGCTGAGAGCTCACAGATGGCTGACACAACAGAAAACCTTAAAAGCCCTATGTATAGCACACATTCCACACTGTGAGTGACAGGCTAGAGCTGTGGCAGTCTACAGAGAAGCTAGGAAGTGAACTGGCATTCATCAATAGCTGCCTCCCCCAGCCATGCTAATGGCAAGTGAGCTAGCATTTACCAGAGCATGCTTCTTTCCCACAGCCTCTTCAGGTATTCACTGTTGCTTCATTTGCAACTTCCCAGTGCCTCAAGCCGGCACTTTTCACCTGTCTAATTCCCTCTGGGTTTACAGGGATACATGGGTCGAGGGTGTGGTTAATACAGGTAACTTGTTCTCAGAAGACCAGAATCCATGGTGTTCCTTCCCAGTTGCCTTGTGCATAAAATAAGATCAAGACAATAGCAGTGTTCTTTACCTTTCTGAGAGGCTAGGGACAAAGATGTGGGACTAAAATTGACATGGTTCCATGGCTCAGCTGAGTTTTAGATAAATCTAATTCAGGATTTTTTTTGTATCTGAACACACATGGCACTTGTGAAGTGGTTAATGAGGACACAAACACAGGGACTCATCATGGTCATAACCAGCATGGCATGGGAGAAGAAGGGAATTCACCCTATTGCTGTGGGATAGTTGTCATCTCAGGGCATTGGACAGTCCACTAAAAGGGGAGGAATTCAGTAGAACAAGAACACAGCTGTGCTGCCTCATCTTAGCAGTGAGGTCACCCCACTCACCCACACAAGTGGAACCTCGTCAAAACTGCCGGGAATAGTTCCAGCACCACAGGGTCTGCTCTTGCTTTTGTATGTTTCCTCATAGAAGGTAAAGTAAACATATCAATGCACACCCATGTGGTTTTAAAATGTAATATTAAGTTTATATTATACAGGTGTTTTCTGCAGGTTTTGACTGTTTACTAAACAGGAGCTGCATTTGGCAACAGATCAATGCCCTGCTAATTTAAATATAAATATGCATGGCTTCAGCAGTATATTACTAGCACACTTTCTATTTGATGTTTGGCAACACATAAAAATGACGCTTGTTACTCTGGTAGAAATGCAATGTTGTATCAACATGCTTTATCAAAATAAGGAAGATGTGAAACCGAATCCTTGTATACAAGTACAACATCTGTTAAAAAAAGGAAATGCCGATATTCTAACGCTAAACAGTATGAATGTTGAGTCTGGAAACTGTTTCCTTGTCTTTCATCAATAAAACACTGGATAAGACTACATGACTTTGAGTTTGATGATAGGCAGGAGAGAACAAGAGGCTCAGTGCATACTGGGTTGAATTCCACTGGAACATGTCACTCACAGGTTTAGCTCAGGATTGTTTTAATTTTATTAATGACGGCTACATTACTATAAACAGATACACACTGGTGTATTTGGGTGAAGAAAGTCTTCATTACTGTCATAGTACATAGAAATTTTCTAAGTTCACTGAAGATAACAAAATCAGTGTCAATCGTAAAATTTTAATGAATGGATTTTTAGGGAAAAAGGATGCTTGTATCACTTCAAGACTCTATACCAAACAAAACTGGAAGCTCTTAACACTTTGGATGTTTTCTGGAACCTTGACATAAAATTGGGCACAAGAACATAAGGAACTGCTCCCTCTAGTGGGAAGCAGACAGAAATACACTTTCAGTAATTGTACAGGGTTTATCATGAGGCGCATACCTTTCTTATCTGACTAGTAACTAACTGAAGAGGGGAGGGGTGGACAAAAAGGGTGGGGAGACCACTGTTGTTGGGACAAATGCATATGGTGTGGTATCTGGTTCCCTGACAACTGTAGTCTATTTCACATATGGTCTAAAATGAAATAGAGAAAGAATGTGGCCCTGCTAATAACACATTTTATTTAATTATTTCTTAGAAATCCATTATGATAAATAAAATGCATCAATAACTCTATGGTCAGCTTGCACAGAATGGAGCAGTTTGTCTACTTTCCATGAACTTCACAATAATTTTTGTCTGCATTTTGTCTTTTTAATAGAAATATTTTAGTGAAATAATACCCATGTATCATATTTATGAATTTTAGGTTATCATAATTAGTTGCCTTGCCCCTGGCATGGTGGATCTAAGACATAGCTACAACGAATCATAGATACTTTTCCAACTCTAAAACCATTGGCTCTAAATTGTAGAACTGGTGCACAGTCATGATTGTCCATCAGGAGTGATTCCTAAGCTTGCATATCTAACTGCATTTCAGGCCATTTGTAAGATTTATAGTTTGAAAAAAAAAAATACAATTGGGGAAATTGATAATGTAAATATCCAATCTATCAGCGAATAAAGGCCTGGTATGATTTATGTGGGGGACTAGTGGACTTGGCCTGCTGTTGTTGGACATGGCAACATTCATTAGCCATGGGGTATAAAACAGAATATTCCAAATATTCATATTCACATCAATTTATGATATCTGTCTAGCCATGTAGAAACTCAAAACAGAAGAAATAACTGTTTAATAATTATATATCCTAGTCAAACATGTTCCGTTACAATTTCATAAACCAAAAAGGTTCTATGAAACAAGCTGTGTGCTTCCCTTGCAAAAACCCAAATTGCCTCATATACCAGTAATGGGACAGCATGTTTCAGTTATTTTTGCCATTACAGAACTACTCATTCCATTCATGTGCAACAACTCTGTGCGCTCTGGTGAACACATTTATCACTATACTTTACTGTATGTGAATGTACGGCACTAGGGCTGCAACTGACAACTATTTTCATTATCGATTAATCTGCTGATTATTTTTTCGATTAATCAATTAATCGTGTGGTGTATAAAACACAAGAAAACAGTGAAAATGCTCATTACAGCTTTCTAGAGCAGAAGGTGAAGTCATTAAATGTCTTGTTCTGTGACCAAGAGTCTAAAACCCCAACATATTCAAAAGCAGCAAATTCTAACATTTCAGAACACAGAACCATCAACTTTTGACATAAAAAATGACAAAAAAATTAATTATCAAAATAGTTGGCAATTAATTTTCTTTTTAGTGACTAATCAGTTAACTAATTGTTGCAGCTCTATACAGCACAAGAGTGACTTGTGAAAAATCCTGTGATAATTCAGCTCCCGGACACCCCAACAAACATACTGACCTATTTTATTTGACATACTACAGTTTCATTCCAAGACAAATAAATCTTGAAATTGTATATAGTGAACACGAATTTTGATATTTAATCTTTTGAGAAGTTTGTGATGGCTACAGTCAAATGCCCGATAATCAGGAGGTTTGGGCATTCTGAACAAACAAGTATTCAAATATTTAACAATTCACCTGATAGAATAATCAAAGAATGGATAACATGCCAAAATAACCACACCATTTTCTCTGTTATATACACAAATTTCAATGGTTCATGTAGAAAATACATTTAATGCTGGGATGACAAAGCATAAAACTATTTTCCTTAATGTTTTAGCTGAGTTGTTGGACCACGGATCAGACAACTAGTTTGACGTGACCTCATGGGTGAACATTCATATAGTTTTATATAATAGTTTAACAGATGGTTTTATGTGTTTGACTGTTAACCTGTGTTGTTCTATAAACAGCTTTTCTGCTCTAAAAAAATAAAACCATCATACTTTATCAGTACATTCATAGCATTAACAGCAGCAATATCATCATTGTAATCACAGAGCCTGCATGACAGTGGATTCCAGCCTCGTAAATGTAGCACCTTGTTAGTTCACTCCACTTTTCACTTCTCAAACATAAAAAGTAACTGATTTCCTGTTGAGAAAAAATGATGTAGAATTTTACATGGTGGAGAAAAGTGAAGTTTTTTCATGGTTTGAATTATAGGGCTGTGTTCAAGTTTCTTTTAAATTCATATGAGTTCTCTTTGTAGTGTCTTCCTCTCCAACTCAGTAAACCTACATTTGTAGTAAAATATATATTAATATATTGAAATAGTAATCTATTTAAAATATAAAAAACAATGCCACAATGTATTTTTAAAGCTTAATATCATACATCGACACTATCTGTACACAGAGCACAATACGTCCAATATTGGTAGTGACAATCGCTAACAAATGCTTATCAGTGACTTCCCTGAAGAAATACTGGATTTTTGTGCACTGTGTAAATGTATTACATGCATTACAATCACAGAAAACAAGACTCTGAGAAAGTATGTCATTTTTACAGATATACAAAATATTATTCTTGATATTGTGCAGTTTCAGTACATGGAAAATCCATTAAAATGTTAATGATATTTGTAATAATAAAAAGATGAACATGATTACAACACTATACTTTAATTTCCATAAATAAAAGGCACATACTTATATGTATGCTTCCCTGTCTTTTTGCCATGACGTCTTTAAAAGCAACACACATATGCATCTTAACACATCACAAGGAAGGCTCTGCCTCTGTGCCTTGAACTCTACATGACATGGTTGGGTTGTACGGTTTTGGTCACATTACCTGACTCCTGTTTGATTGCAACTTGTATTTGAGGAAACCACCATGCATTACTTCCCCTGTTCTCACAGCACCAGAAATATTCAATATCAAAATGGACAGTGCAGTCTGTTTAAAAGAGAACAAGGAACAGAGAACACCAGCACACTGATATGATTCTAAAGTGCTGTCAGTGATCTAGACAGTGCATTATGGGGAATAGACAGCGATAGATATATTTTAGTGATGAAGAGAAATTTGCATTTTCCTCAGAACAAGTTGTACAGAATGGGAAATCACTTACAAAGCAGGTTATAAAAGTAAATATAATCTTGATTTTTTTCAAGTAATTAATGTCCCACAAATGCTTGGGGCCGATTCTATGTTTAACTTACATTTTGTATCACTTGAAGCCATGGGAAACTGAAAACTGAAATGGTTTCCAAGTGGTAAAATGAAGAGGTGAATTAAGTGTTGGTTTCATTAGGTCCAAAGATTAAATGCTTCACTACATGTAGTGAAAAAGCGAAAAGATTGTCTGATAAATTTTACAGCTCATCACATTGATGCCAGTGCGCAGTAAAAGTACTGGCTACTCTGCAACACAGAACCAATGCATTCTTTGTGCCTAACCTTTGATCATGCGCTTCTCCTTGCTCAATACTTCAAACAACCTTCAAGCTTTATACTGTATATTCCAAATGCCTTCTATTCAGTTTAATAAATACTTAAGCACTTGGAAGGATGTCCGTCCCATGGCTGTTGAGCATGCAAGACAGTGAATGGGCACTGCGCTGCATTCACAGCCTCTCTCTGAGGCTCAGTGCTCCAGAGGCTGTGTCAGGGAGTGCAGGAGGCAACCCTTCAGTGGGGGGGAGCCATTTGTGCTCAGGTCAGATACAGCAGTGATATTCTATCATTTCAGACTTTTATTTAAGAAAATATAAACCTTTTTTTTTTTTTTTTTTAAAAGAAAACTCTGAGATTTAAATTCTAAGGCTGTACAAAGACAGTGTACCATGACTGCAAGCCTCCCGCTCTGGCACCAGGAATAGTCGAGTAGGCGGGAGATGTGTGCAGGAGAAAATTTCGCAAGAGAGGGTAGGAAGGACTACTCCATCTGCTTCATCTCTACTCGCATAGAACTTGCTTGTGGTTGGGCTGCATGAATGCCTGCTTCTCCATTAACTTCCGGAACAGTCCATGCTGGTTCCGCAGCAGCTCAGAATGCCGGCCGCTCTCCACCACCTGCCGCTGGTCCAACACAGCCACTGCATCAGCGTTCTGGATGGTGGAGAGACGGTGAGCGATGATCAGCACTGTGCGCCCCTGCATGAGCCGCTCCAACGCCTCCTGAACCAAGAACTCGTTCTCTGCATCCAGCGCACTGATGACAGAGACAAAGTGGCAGAGAAGTCAGTAGAAAATCCTTTAGTTATAAATTACCAGTATAGCCTGCTAAGCACTGAACATATCTTACAACCTGGATCCACCATGTATTGCTTAAAAAAAATAAAATAAAAAAATAATAAAAAAAAATATATATATATATAAAATTCACTCAAAATTCATGTGACTGACATGTGAGTCATTTAATGCATTTATCAGCACTCTGAACCAAACTCACCTTGTGGCTTCATCCAGCAGAAGAATCCTGGGATTCTGAAAATGAATGGAAGAAAGCATTTTTACTATCAATTCCTGTAATTCTGAGATGTATTAATTTAATGAAAAATCTTACCCAGATTATTCAAATAAGGCATATGAATCTGTCAAAAAAATCTGCACAAATTCTGAGGGATTAAATACCTTCAGTAGTGCACGGGCAATAGCAATCCTTTGCTTCTGGCCCCCTGTTAGTGGAAAAACATCATTAAGAACAGTTGGTTCATTCAAACTGAACCATGTCATTAGCTCCACTATGAACCTGTCCCAGAAGAAGACTGAGGAGGAAAGGGCAACACTTACAATTGGTGAGGTGCGTGGGGTGGCTAGCATTCAAGGTTTTCACAGTGCAGATGTAACACTAATAACATAAAGCCTAATAACTGAAAACACAGAACCAACATCTGTTCAGCATAATCCTGGTTACCTACATCATTCTATCTGAAGCAAACTTGAGCTACAGGTTATGGTTAGTTTTTATGTTTTAAATTGTTTCTTTTTGAAAAGAGTGAACTAACTGAGAAGAAACTGACAGCAGTCTCAGTTGTTGTTCTTCTCACCTGACAGCAGCACGCCCTTCTCCCCCACCACGGTGTGGAAGCCCTGCGGGAAGGCCTCTATGAAGGTGTGGGCATTGGCAACTTGTGCTGCCCTGTGGATGTCCTGTGCTGTGACCTGGCTGGGGTCCACAGCTCCATACGCAATGTTCTCTGCAATGGAGCAGGAGAACAGCACAGGCTCCTGAATAGGGACACAGCAAATTAATGACATAAGCAGCCATGTAAAGCAGTCTGTAAAATAGATAGATGTGAAAGATGCAATCTGGAGCATTTGGACTTTGGAGTAACTGCCAATTTACACCATCCACCTTCAGATATAAGGATTATTCACACATAATCGATTATCCACTGTGTCAAGCTTTAACATTCACAACAAGAAAACATCCAAATTTTGATCCAAACTAGGTTGTCATGCTGTGTTGACCTGTAAACGGGCAATCAGACATTCGCCCCCTGGATTGACAGAGCCAAAGAACATAACCCCCTTGGCAAGGTTACTGAATATTGCTAAATTTCCTGCCTTGATTTATATGAATAACCACAAGTGACCTCGTGTGGCTCAATGTGTTCATGTCACTGTCCTTACAAAAGTGGTTCATCTGTTTTTTTCATATCACGAGATGAGTAATTTTTGTGAACCCACTCCTCAAAATATCCTCACTGACTTTTAAATTTGGAGAAGGTTTTCAAAATGGGGGTGATGTGAGACAAGTGTTCAGTGTCTCTAAGCTGACTCTCATTGGATCACTGGAGGCCTCTCACCTGGCTGACAGTTCCAATGTGACTCCGCAGCCAATAGGGATTCAGATCACGCACATCATGACCATCAACAGTGATATTACCTGTCAGAAAACCAGACACTTTAATGCAGCAGTGATTATGAAGTACAATGCAGCAGGTCTATGACTGTGGAGAGCTTCTGAAGCTGTGTACATGTATGACTGTGTAAAATAGTTGTGTTTGTGTAAAGAACCTGACTTTGTGTAAATCCAAGATTGTGTGGAAAGTCTCCATTTGTGCAGAAAGTCTCTCTCACCTTTATCTGGGTCATACAGCCGCAACAGCAAGGACACCAGGGTTGATTTTCCAGAGCCACTGGGCCCCACCACGGCCATCACTGATCCAGCTGGCACACACAGACTCAAGTCCTGAAAGATGGGGGCGTCCTTGCGAGTTGGGTATGCGAAGGACACGTTCCGAAACTCCAGCTCGCCCCTCAGCTGCTCTGGTCGCAGCACATGACCCTCTGAGGAGGAAGAGACAACCAATCCTCAACAGCCATGTAAAGTGTTGAAATATGGCCTCCTAGAGTTGCCACAGACATTCATAAAGTCTTATCTATGAGCAATTTCAGAAAGAACTTGGTCAGTTGTTCTCACCATTCAAAGGAAACTCTGGTTTTCGGTCCAGCAATTCCCACAGGCGTGTCCCCGCTCCAAAGCCCTTCATCAGCTCGGAGTAAAACGAGCTCAGCCCTGTCAGTTGAAATACACACAAATACATATATGTAGACTCTAACACAGTAAATTCTTCCCCAGACACATTATCTACAACCCTGCATGCCTGTTTTTTTTTGTTCAAATATGTGATCCTAGCATATTGTCAGGTAATTATGCTGGGATCACAGTGTGACCTCAGTCAGGATAGTAAGTGACCATATGCTACCAGTGACTTTCTGAGTTGAATCAATTATTGTGGTTTGCTGTGGAGGAAAAAACCATTAATTTGATAAAACAGGTCTGTGCTTGACAGCTCTTTGCAGCTCCATCCATTACAGGGTTCCAGAAACCTAATTCTAATATCACTGCTACAGGGTGATATCAGTAATGTTGATTAGAACCACAGTTTGATATCAGTAACACTGAATGGAGGACCCACCTGAGATGCTGACTCCCACCCAGAAGGCATACATGAGGAAGGAAGAGAGTTCACCCACAGTCATGTGCTCACTGCCCATCAGCAGTCCCCCTTTATACAGCACTGCCAGAATTATCATGTTTCCGCTCAACCCCGTCTGCAGGAAACACACACAGAATGAATGACACAAACACAAACCAACTGGAGCAGGGCTTCCATTCTCCTGGACAAATTCTCAGTCACGCTCTTCGTCTCTCAATCGGTCTCTTTCCCTTCCTCCATCTTCCTCTGCCTCTCTCGGGTCATCTGCCCATTCAGCTGGATTAATAATCTCACTCTGCCCACCTTATGTGGAGTAAATCTTCTGCCAAAAGATATTGGTGGTGAATAAGTTCAGTTTGATATCCTAAGATAAAAGGTGCAAAATGTGAGGCTAATGTAAAGGCCTTACTTCCAACTCAGCCCCCAGAATGGCCCTGTTCTTTTGTGAAGCACTGAAAGTGTGCAGAGCTCTGCTGTACTGATTCTGTAAGTGTTACTGACTATCTTTAAGGCTCACCGCTCCAAAGAATCCAGCCCGAAGTACTGCCTCTTTTTTGGCCAGCATAAGGACATGGTTAATTTTCTCCACATACTTCTCCACCTCTGTGAGCTCTTTCCCAAATGCCCGCACTGTCCTCAGGTTGCTGATACGCTCTTCCGCCAACTAGGAGAAACAATTTTATTTACAGACATCATCAGCCTGCTAACAATATCCATTTATATAGGCTCACCAGTAACCTGCTTACAGTTCCCATTATTGCAGCCCAATGTCAGCCCCTTTACAATACCTATCATTAGTCTACAGCCATAGGACCCCAAACCTTCTCACAAGAAACTACTGAAACTAGGCAGATGTGGTCTTGGTTAATACTTGGATGGGCGACTACCTGGACAAAACTAAGTAACTGCTGAATTATGCATATGTGGGGCACCAGCACAACTCCTTCCAACGGACCATGAAGTCATACTAAGCGTCTGGATCACTGGTCATTAAAAATCTCATGGAACTTCTCAAGAGAGTAGGGGAGTTTAACATGAGGTCCTGCTCTGATCCCAAACACTGGCACTCTCATCGGGCCACCAAGTCATTTCCTACCTCTAACCCCCACCCAATTTGCTTTCCCAGGTCAACACTGCAAAAGAGAATTGGGGGTTTCAGTTGAACTACCTAGTTATTAAAGGTATCTTTTAAATTATACCTCACAATGAATACCGCCTACTGTGCACCAGCTCTCACCTGTGTGGACTCTGCGAGTGAGTCCTGTGTTCTCCTAGATATGGAGCGCAAGTATCGTCCATAGACCACAGCTAGGCCAGCCATGGGGGGAACAATCATCAACACAAAAGCGGCCAGACTTGGAGACACATAGAACTAGAGGAGATGAGGGGGAACAGGGGTGGGACAAAGGTAGAATTACATCACTGCCGCTGCATCTCTAACATTGCTATATAGCAGGTGCAGTAGCAATTTTTGATTTACTGACACTGTGAGTGGTCACCACAGTGATAATACGCTGGTTTTGTCTCAGATATCCAGGATGTAATGGTTAAACAGGCATGCCATTCTTCCAGTTTAAACTATGAGGAAATATTCCTTCTCTTGCTTCCTCATTGTTCAGTAAATGTCACATGATGACACTTGATGACACCGTCAAACCACGCTCTGCAATTCTATTACTGCAACCCTCGGTTTTGAGTTTGCCTGCCCCACCCTCTTCCTCACCATGTGCAGGGACAAGGTGCACTTGCATTCTGTTCCTGTCCAGTTAACCACTGATGCAGTGGTTTTTAATTTTTTGATGACTGCCCTTATAGTAATAAATCTTAAAATCTATCCATTTATGTTTTTATACTCATTATCTGAATTCTGAAGTAATTTTAATGCATGATTTTATTTGAAAATACACTTTCTCCAAATACATTTGAATGGCCATGAAATATCTGAAATACATATCTGACACAGGTCTCAAAATATATTATAGTTTTCTATATATCAGAGTATAAAATTCAGCTCATTATCAGTGTTGTTTACTTTGTACAGCCCTGCTATTTCATAATCATAAAGAGTGCCAATAAATTTGGAGTTGACTGAATGTATTTATTTGTTTTATTCCTGTCAACTGTCTCTACCCAGTTAATTCTTCATCACAGGGTGTGCAGATTCCATTCCAACCCCTGTAACTGTCCAATCAACCATTTCTTGAGTTGACCCCAATTCTGCCAGAAACAGCAGACGTGCTCTACAGTATAAAGGCCTTGTATGCGTTTACCATCATGCTGACTCCAGCCGTTGCCTGGGCGACGGCACGGAGTCCATCGGAGAGGTTGTCAGTGACAGAGTGCCCAATTATTGCCGTGTCGGCAGACAGGCGGTTAATGAGCTCGCCAGTGCGTGTCCTGTCAAAGAATCCCACCTCCTGCCTCAAAATTGAGGAAAAAAGGGATTCGCGTAAATTTCTCACAATCTGCTGCCCTGAAAAAATTATGGGAGACAAAAAATTTTTAATGAATTGTATGCAATGAAAATTAGAAGCAAAAGTATATGAAAAATGTGGACATTTTAAGACTACTAAAACACTTTACACTACTAAACTAGTAAAACTTTAACAACAACTCTATCTATACTCTGAATAATTCAATAAAAGTGTATGAGGTTCAATGAGGTTTAATAAACTCCCAAGTGGATCAGGCTACAATGAGCCTGGATTGTGTGATTTAGAGAAGAGGAGCTTCCAAATCCTTGCATTTGTGAGAAATAACATCCACAAAAACACTTTAATTGCTACAGTCAAGGTGAGCTAATTTAGCTAAATGCTGGCAGAGTGCAGTGGCCATTGAGGTTCAATATGAGACCGCAAGGTTCAAATTGATTCTGAAAGAGAGAAATTAGCACTCCCTGGAAGATCAAAATTCATTCTAGATTTTTAGAATGCTCTACCCAAAATAGCTGCTGGATGATCCCATCTAACGGAGGAGGGGGGGGTTCAAGTCATTTCCAAAGAAATATTGTAAATTCTATGAGAACTTACAACACAACCACAAATGACTGAGCAGTCCACCTCTAATCAAATCCTTTTTTAAAATTTTAAGAAAGACTAACCCTTAAATGCCTACGTTCTAAAAATCGATACCGACCACAGCTGCACAAGTTTTTTTGCAAACTTTTAGAAGTCCATGCAGCCATTGCAAAAATTATATTCAATAACTTCACTACCTGAGTGCTTGCACTGCTGCTCAACAATGAACTTATACATTAATGAATTGGGCTGTTAAGTTTTTCAACATGAAAATGTATCTACATCTGACAGAAACCAGTAATGCTCAAATGTGATTCTTGCCTCATTTTGAGGGTAATCATAAATTAACATTCCAGTCTCACATGTGACTGTACATAGCAGGGACCAGTCTGTAGTCTCTTAGGCTACTGTTCAGCTGCACTCTGTGATATGTTGCAATAAAAAATGCAGCAGAAGAAAACAATATTGGATTGATTTATTGTCTTGTTTGTGAAGCCAAATCATCTTAACATTGACAATAACACCTCAACAGTCTCTGCAAATAATTATTGATGCCCAACTGAATTATCAATCTGCCAGGCCCTATAATGACCTGTCAATCACAGACTTTATTGAACTAAAAAGACTTTGCTTTTCAAGTGAAACAGAATGATTGGTTCAAAGTATGAGTCATTGATGTGTCAGCTCATTTTTTGATTCATGCCAGCTCAATCTTCCCTCACTACCCATACCTGTGCCAGAGGAGTCTCTGTAGCTGTCCCAAATGAGCAAGCAGGCACTCACCTGATATCTGCATGAGGTAAACCCGAGCAGAGTTAGCAGCGGCTCCACACAGGAAGACCCCACACAGCAAGGTGCACAGTGAGGTGAGAGAGGAGGTGAAGTCTGGGCTGGCGCTCACGTAAATGGTGTCGATTACTCGGCCCAGGAAGAATGGAGCTGACATTGTGACTGTGCTGGACACCACCAGACACCCCACTGCCACTGTGAAAAAACAAAGACATTAGACTGGATCTGACATGGCAACAGTCACACAGCCTGCAGTAGGACAAATACTGATAATTATGAGAGCCAGCGATTATAGCCAACATAAAATGACTAACGCCAATGATAGAAAATTACCAGGGTGATGTGGCTTATTCCTATGTAAGGAAGAAAATCTGCACATCAAATTCCATTAAGGTCCTTTCCACAAATTTCTAAATCAAGCAATAGTAAACAGTAAATAATGAGAATGGACAATTCCTTCACAGGCCCAGTTTTCATGTCATGCGTGTCCCCCATTGGTTCCGCTGACCTTGATACAGACTATCATACTTTTCTATACTTAATGATCAGGTCCCACTCAAGGATGAGTGCTATTCTGCTTGGCAAAGGCAGCCTATGCATCGAAAGAAGCCACTTCCTGATAGATGTGAATGACACGGTGCCTTTGTCTGACTTCATATAAACCATTAGAAAGTTAGATGTGATTTGGATGGATCTTGGTAGTATTAGACATAAAAAAGTAGCAAATGATCCATTCATAAACAGAAAACGATTTCTCTCTCTAAACCGAAACCCCTCTAAACCGATCCACTGAACAGGGTGTACAACACCTGCTATGAACCATTGTCGCTTGCTAGGGTTTCTGCTGCAATGTCTGTGCCTGGCATGATAATGGCCCTATGCAACTTTCTGCACTGTGCCAACATCTCTACAGTAAGATTCAATGTTTTGATATTGGAGCTTCCCTGACATTGCATCATTCAGTTTTATGGCTGTGGGTCATATGTGCTGGCAGCAGATATGTATATCAGCAGCAAGGAGATACATTACTTTCCAAGTCATGGTTGGTCATGAGTTCATCCCATGTCAATATACATACAGATGCGCTATTGGCCACTAATACAGACAAATATCTGGTGACAGTGTTTGCTAATATTCCAGCCCTCAGCATCCTGAAGGTCTTTCTAAAATACACAGGAGTCATGTTTGTTCATATTTATCAATTTATGACATTGCATTACATTTGTGCCCACGATATAAGAAGCATTAACACATGAAAAAAATTCCAGAGAAACAGAAACACACCGACAATCATATTAGCGTGCATGCTGTTAGAAATGAGCTAAGCTTTTAATGTCTGAGCATTAATTGTCCATGAACTGTCTTTGAGGTTTCACTTTTAAAGTACATTTTCGTATAAATAAGGGTAAGATAACTTTGTCACAAAAGTAAGCACAGAATTAAATCTATAAAAAACATCTCCACCAATACATTATAATACCTGACAGTAATCTGAAAATAATCATATTCAAACTTCCAGGGAGCACGCTTCCTGTAAACCATTTTTTCCTCCACTTTAAACTGAGAGAACAATCTCTAGTACAGACGTAAAAGTAATATTGTTTGATATTTTCTGAATAAAAACAGTTCTGCTCAGTCCAATATTTTTCAGTATGTTTAGTTTCTCATTCCATTTACACATTAGTCTTCTGAAGAAAAAAAAAGACTAAGGAAAATGATGGCTGTGACCTTAAATGACATGGCCTACCTGTCAAGCGCCAGCGCTCCGGGTAAGCTAGATGTAGCAACCTTTTGATATCTTCAGATGGTATTCTGGCAACCTTGTTATTTGAGCCAGGTACTGGCTGATTTTGGTTGTCCACTCCATGTTGCGTTCTTTGGTCCGGACTGGCCGAAGTGCTGTAACAGCACAGCGTGTTTTGCGAGTTCCCCAAGATCCTTCCCCAGTTTTGAGGCAGCACAGAGAACCCAAATTTACTAGAAGAGAAAGAAATCCCACACTGATACTGAGACAGCGGACGTGCTACAGGTACCAGCAGTATATTAAGTCTTTTCCCATTCGTGCATGTCCTCCGTGGTCCGTGGAGAGTCTGGTATTCCAGAAATTGTGATCTCTGTGTTGTAGAGTGAAAGGACGTGAGGTTCATTAGACCTCGCGTAATGCATCTTGTCCTCTGCATCACCGATCTCATTTTGCTCTTCATATTATTAACGTTACTGCGATATACAAATAAATCCGCAGCAATCCGCGACCTCATAGTTCGCTCTTAATTGTAGCAGGCTAGTTTATAACAGTTGTTATAAAAAACATTCCGTAAAGGCATAAAATCCTGATAACACACTGATATAAATAATTGACTTGACACGGTGGTTACAATCTGTGAGATAGGTAGCTAGTAACACCGCTAAAAAGTGGCGCCGGTTGTTAGGTAACTACTGAAGCCAGCAAGCTGCATGTTTTTGACGGTTACTCAACATTATCTGCTCCTGTCACTGCCATAGCATACTGACTCGCCATAATCAGCATCGGTTTATCATGCTTCTCACAGTTCCTAGTATTAGCAATCTGCCCCTAGATAAAAACCGCATTTCCACACAATCGCCATGGAACACATTTTGCTAAAAATGACAGACACCCACGTATTGAACAGATAATAATAACTACATCATTTTAAAATCAAAAGGTCACCCCAATGTACCATCTAACGCCCGCAAACACATTGAGTTGAGTTGTAGCTCAAGACATGACCAAACAAAATGCTATTCTCGATTAAGGTCGCTGGCTGTGAACTTCCTTATACCGTAATGTTTCAAAATAGGCGCATATTAAATTTTGCGTCTCGACGCAGTATTTGGTAAATGTTAGTTCCAAAGAGTATTTTAGTCCCCATTAAAAATGTAACCTATGTTCAAATTAGATAAACTAGATTAAAATGCAGTATGTCATATGAAAATTTCCTCGTCATCACTGTGTGCTATGTGAAGAAAGCTCTCCATCAGCACTCTTATATGTCATCATCAACTACTTCTGCCTGGAGGGTGAAAGTTCATCATCACGCTCACCGCAAATCCAATTCCAAAACACGTGTGTGGATATGTAAGTAATGGTTTTATCCCGTCTCTCTTCCCATGTGATGTAAATTGCTTTTAAACGTAAATTAAATGACGAAACACTTAAAAGCTGTTGTATTATTCTTTCGAAATGAAAGTATAATAGTAGCAATAAGTAGTTTTTGACTAACTCGGCTAACGGTTAGCTTGCCAACCTTCAGATAGCTTTCTTTTCCTTGATTTTTGGCTACTTAGCAAACTTGCTGACCATAAATCAATACTGTTATCATGCACTGTCATCAACACATTAAATATTCCATAAATGGCTTGTTATAGTAAATTCATGGCTTGTATTCAATGCTGGTGCGAAAGTGTCCCTCAAAATTCAAAAGTACATTTCGGGAATAATCAAGGGCTAAGGCAGTCAGTTGAAACATCTGGGTCACTTAAAATTGGCTTTGCGAGATTTTTTGAGACCATTTAAAATGGGCAAAGATGCGTCGCGCCAGTGGGCTAATGGGTATGCAAACCAGCGGAATCGAGGTCACTCCTCAGTTTAAGAGGAAATTGTGAACATTCTTATAAGCGTAACGCAAAGTAGTTAATCAGTGAAGCAACATTTTTGAGATACTCTTTTTTTAATATTTTCGCCCCTGCCCATAGGAGTGTGTATGCTACTGCTTCTATTCTATCACTTCAGGACCATTTTGTTTTGTCAAGTCAAATGTCTCACTCTAGCGGCGAAATGTGGTATTTTATCCATGTGATAGGTAATGCATTGATTACTGTCAAAGGAAAAGACAGATTGGCCCATCCAGTCGTGTCGTATTTTTCCTCTATTACTCAAGGGTTGTGGTTATAATAAAAGCCAATTGTGAGGGAAGTAATTGTCTTAATTATGATTGAATTTAATTGAAACCAGCATAACTTGTTGCTTAGATTCCAAGATCCCCCCTGTAGGTGGGGCAATAAGCATGGCTGCCATCTACTCAGGGATCCATCTGAAGCTTAAAAGTCCTCGCACACCATGGACAGACAAACTGAAGCTTGCACGCTTCGCCTGGATCTCTCCACAATGCTTTCTCCCAAACAAGGAACAGGCAAGTATTTCTCCTCTTCCATCGCTCTGCACTGTTTAGATCCAGGGGCATGCTCCAACTGATGACTTCTCACGTTGAGTTTGTTTACCCGTTCACAAAGAACAGAAAGAGCTGCTCACATTGGCTGTTACTACATCACCTGAATTGTCTACCAAGTAAATTTCAACCAGTAACCATAAGCATGTCAGTGAAAACTTCTCTCATCAGTTCAGTTCTAAGTGTTCTTGAATGGCCTCATAACACTGATATCCTTTTAATATTCTGCAAAGTTAGTAGTTTGTTTAATGTTCTGGAAAATAGGTAACAAGTTCCCAATCTTGTTGGTAATAATGGAGATGTTGAAGAGCATCTTTCCCAATCCATTTCAAAGTATGTTATGGCTCCACTGGTTGTCGTGAGAACCAGCTTGTCTTTTATTTCTATGTCTGTTTCCTTCCACTCTTCTCCTGTAGGTGTTGTTTGATTGGACAAGCCATGCCTTAACAGGTTACTACAGCAAGAAAGTGGAGTTCCCACAAGAGGTGTTGGAGGGGTTGTGGGCATACCTGAATGACATTCTACACAGCAAGAAGCTGCAGAAGGTCTTGAGTCAGGGGAAGACTCTCAGTTTGCGATTAGCCTTGGCACAGGTCTGTTACTGCCAGCTCCTTGTAATCAGAAGAGGATACTGTTTCTGTACTTTGGAAAGAGTAGCAAATTTTAAGCATTTTGTTGTTTGTTTATTTAGTGCTATATAGTGAACGTTATACTATTTAATCTCAGTATTGACATTATCTGGGACTGAGTATTAGAAATGTTTGGCAGAAGGGGTTGAATTTAGATGAGAATGAATCTTCTGTCTTTGCCTTGATGGTCTTCATGATATTATGGTGTCTCATCTAAGATCCTGCAATACTTATTTTTTAGCTTTGTTCTGTGTAATACCATTCTGTCCTAAGATTTCCTCAGATCATAAAAAATAATTAACTGAAATAGTGATTATGTCCTGTGCAGCCTTAATTGGCTGTGGAATGATTCATGCAGCTTTTGGGCTAACAATGGTACTTACCCCCTTTCTGCTGTGGAGGAAGTGTAATCTGGTACAATAAGGCAATAGCACCTTGCTCATTACTTTGACAAAGATTCATGACTTTGACTAAATTTGCTTTTGAACATGATATTACAGTTTTGCATGCATGAGAGTTGCCTCTTTTTAAATGAAATTGTACAAATGTCAGTGATCAGCTCAATAGACTCCAACTCTGTTATGCTTGTTGTGTATCACAAAAAAGCTAAATCTTACCCATTTTACATAAGTTGTGTTGTTACATCCAAAGATATTTGTGAATATTGCAAGTCTGAGCTGATTATACCTGTATGTAACCCAGTCTCCTGTTGCTCCAAACTCCAGGTGATCAATGACAGGATTCTGGAGTTTGCATCTGGGATGTCCCCTTTAAGTGTCTCCACTGTGCTGAGCTGCTGCCAGGGCATCCTGTCCTCACCTGTTCTGTCTGTCACCTACACCACCAGGTATGAGTTGCTGGTGGAGTTTCTCACAAGACTGTGTGGCCTGGCATGCCCCAGGCCCAGCCAGCAGCCTGAGGCTCACGTGCACCCCCAGGTGTTTGAGCTACTCCTCCTCGCCCTAAACAGCTACCTGGTGGTCCAACGGCAGCAGGCCAACCCGAACCGTGTATTTACACAGGTAACCACACATCTGCTGCAGCCCCTTCTCCTCCTCAGACACTTGCTGACCACTCATGTTTGGCCGGTGGAGGATGACATCCGAGCCCGACAGCACCTGAGCAGGGAGATTAGAGGCAAAGTGGATTCAGTGCTACAGTCAGCTCTCTACATGCCTGACCACCTAAATTCCTATAAGGAGGAGTTGCTTCCCAATAAAGAGCTTCAGGCCTCAACCAGGGGTCCTGCACGTAAGGGAGTGCTGACACCTGTGAACACAATCCTGCAAAAGCTATGTGATCCTGGCCTCTGTGACCCCCCGCTGCACTTCACTGTCCGCTCCAACTCTATCCCACTGCTCTTCAAGTTTGCTATGGATGCTTTCTGCAGAACTGTGGATAACAAGAGTATTTGCTTCCACCTGCTGACACGGTTTGTTACTGCTTTGGACTTCACGGACGAGCTGACAACCAATGATGGATTTAATCCTGAAAACTGGAGTCTAGCTTTGCTTGCTTTGGAAAACCTGTTGAATTTTACTCTGAGTGGAGACTTGTATAATGTGGCAGCTGACAGAATCCAGCATGGGGAGGAGCAGTTTAACTTCTACAGGAAAGTAGCCCAGCTGCTGCTCTACAGTTCGCAGCCTGGCATACCAGCCTGGTACCGCTGCTTGAAGGCCCTTCTGACACTCAATCACTTGGTGGTGGAGCCTGACCTGGATGAGCTGGTGTCCTCTGCCTGGGTGGACTCCGACTGCATGGAGGCACGGGTGAAGAAGGCCAGGGAGACACTCATCATTGCCGTCATCCAGACCTACACCAAACTGCGCCAGCTTCCTCGGCTCTTCCAGGAGGTCCTGGAAGTGGTGTGTCGCCCAGCAGCAGATGAGTTGAGGCAGCCCCTCCTGTCTGCAGCCCTACAGAGGAACTTAAGCCAGTGCCTGCTGGACAGCCCCCCAAACCAGAGCCTGGAGATGTGGCGCCTCATTCTGGAGAGGATGCATAGCTACCTTCTGCCGGACTTGGAAGGGAAAGAGGACATGGCACTAAAGCTGCTATCACTGAGTGACCTCCTGCATGTCGTGCTCTTCAGCGTCAGGAGTCTGGATGCCAGCTCACCCCTGCCCATCCTCAGGCAGACTCAGACCCTCATGGAGGAGACACTCACGCTCATAGCACTCCTGTTCCGCCTCCTTTCAGGTAAGGCCCAGGAGGTCCCGTGGTTCCAGAGTACTCACCGCGCAGTGCTGCTCCTCAGCTACACCTGGGTAGAGGTGGACACATTGTTTCAGACACACTGCAGCAGGTATAAACACAGCCCTACAGAGAAGGGCTTCAGTCTCCTATGTGGCGTTGAGATGGATGACTGGGACAAAGTTTTGTCTGTTTCCCATTGTTGTGGTCCCCTCAGTGAGCACCTGCAGATGCTCCTGACCCTACAGAGAATGAAAAAGCTTCTCCTGAGTACAGATGCCTTCAGAGATGGAGATATTCAGCAAGCTATGTGCCTGGATGCTCAGTTCATTATAAAGACGGGGAAGATGTTGTTCTGTCAGGCATCTGAAGAGCTGTGGGATATGCAGCTGAACAGCGTGAATAACAACACTTTTCCAGTGGCTCACTGGTTTTTGGTAACTTCAAATCTGGGTTTGATTGCTCCCTATCTCTCTGATGAGGACATGTCACACATAGCAGATGTTCTCTTGGACTCTCTGCTCCAGGAGTATTGTCCAGATGTACCAGAGAAAGAGGTGACTCACCTCTCTGTAACTCACATTTCAAAGCAGCTTCTTGACAGTACTGTGCTTGTAGAGCTTTCCCCACTGTACTCCATTATTGTCAGGAGTCTCTTGCAAAAGATTGTAAAACTCCTATGTAGTTCTGAACAGGGTTCCCAGTGTCAGGCCTTCCTAAGGTTTGGTGAAGAGTTGCAAGCCACAGTTCAAGTGGCGAAAGAAGCGGCTGACACTCAGGCAGGAGGAAGCAGTACTGAAATATCACCTGTCTGGAAAAGACTGGAGTCCATAGCTCAGGAAGTCCTGCAAACCACAAAGGCCAATACTAGCCTCACTTTGACAGGGCCTGAAATGAAGAGGCTTGTACAATTCCTGGAAGTCATCAGGGCACTCAACCCAGATGCTCTGAGTCCGGAGGGTCACTCCGAGTGTTTCCTGTTTCTGTTCTTCATGGCCACCAAACTCCAGTCTCAGTGTGATACAGAACCTGCAAACGTTACAAGACTGCTTACAGAGATTTACTGTCTCATGACCTCAATGCAGTCAGGAAGAAACGAAGGGTCCATTTTAAAAGTTGTGCATGGAAGTGAGCTGTTAGAAGCAGTGATATCTTCTGTTTCCTCATTGAGCAAGTCTATCACTCAAACTGTTGACAGCCCACCATGGCTGGAGTTTGTTCAGGCTGTACAGAGCTTCCTCCAGTGCCTACTTCAAGTGATAATACAGAGAAGGAAGAGTGTCAGACTCAATTTGGAGAAATTCACTTCTTTTCTGGTGGATGGTGAGGTGGCAGCAAGTGCTTTGTCCAGTCCTCAGGATGAGCTTGAAGCAGGGAGTCTGGTCTCTTTGCAGCTGTTGCTAGCCTCTTTGAGCATGTTGTGCCAGACTATGACCGCCAACCTGGGTGAGAGCAGCAAGCTGGACGAGACCCTTCTGAAGCTGTCAGAGAGGGCTGTGTGCACTCTGGGCCCAGCACTCCAGCTATGCCTGAATGGTCAGGGCTGTGGGCTGCTGGGTCAGGCCTTCTCTGTGGATGTAGTGACTGTTATGGTGCAAGCGGAGCTGTCCCATGCCACCTCTGATGGTGAAGAGGGGGACAAGCTTAAGGGCCTGACGCACATGAGCCTCTACAGGAGCTTTGCCCAGCAGGTCCTGAAGGAGCTAAGCTCTGCCCCCAGGCCCATGGACTTCCTGTTCTCTTCCCTCCATTTTCTGGCAGCCTACTACTCTGCCGCAGGCATGTTCAGGGAGGCCAACCTCACAGAACTTTTCGTCTCCATTCTACAGAATCTGAAAAATCTTATGTCAGGTAATATAGTTAAATACATACATCAGTTCCCATGGCCTGTATGATTGAACTTTTTGTTTTTTATGTCAATAGATAAGATAAGCATATGGAAAGGGGAAACGTGATCCTAGATCAGTACTCAGTTTGAGGCACAATGAATAATGGCCCAGGTGTTTTCCTCTGGCCAGTGCTCTCTGGAAATTATGTGATTTGGTATTTTATGAATCTGGGAATGGCTAGTTTAAACAAACACTTTATCCTTGGGGCACATTCTGCACATGGTATCACTCTCTAGATCTCGCCTGTGTGGCGGTTGTTGTTGATCTTTTATTTTTAAGTTAGTTCAAATCAGAAATGTGTATGAAATGTCCTTTTAAATGAATTTTTTATCACTTTTTTAATTAAATATATTGTCAATGTCACAGTACCTCCAACACATGTTCTTATTCTGCAGATCCTAAGATTGCTTTTTTTTCGTTAACTTTGGCAAAAGCCTTCCCTAAGCATTTTTGCTGTTTATCTATAATTTGGTGAAAAGCAAAGGTATTTTTTTTCTTTATGATTATGTAATAGCCTTTGATGAGTAGTAGGATGCTGATTGCAAACACATGACCAAGGATAACTGTGTTCTTGAAAATCAACATTTTGATGTGTCTTCTACACATGCTGAACCCTGCTGTTCTATGCAGCCTCCTGGCTAACTGCCTCAGAACTACAGGAATTGGAGACTCCAGTGATGGAGGTCTTGGCCCAGCTGGTGAGCAGGATTACTCAGGAACAGCTGCATGTCCTCCTGGAAGCCCTGAAAGAGGGCCTCAGCTCCACACCGGTCAGGAGTGGCCATTTCAAGGTAAGACTGCTTTGAGACCACTGTAAGGTAAGACTACTTTAAAGTATAACATCTGCTGTAAAGGAAGACTATAAGACTGTTTTACGGTAAAGCTGCTAGAAGGCCACACTGTGGAATGATTTCTTTGAAGTAACATCACCATGAGATGGCTGCAGGGTAGGATTGTTATAAACTGCTGCAGGGTAACTCTTTTACCTGTCTGCTGCAAGGTAAGTTGCTATAAGGCAGTAGAATTTTCAGTACTCAGAGCGCTGACGAGTACTGCCTGTGCCGCAGAGACCTTTGGGTAGACTGTTCTTGGCACAATGCTAGATTCACTCTAGGTACTTAGAAAGCGCAAATCTGAGAGAGTTTGGCTCTCTTCCTTGAACTTACATATGCTGTGTTTGGGTCTTCCTCCTGGAACAACGTAAGCTTATTCAGCCATGCTGTTATTAATTTCAGTTTTTTTTTCAGCGTTTATTAGAAAACAAGTTCTGAGCCTAAAGTGCAGGAAAGCAAAAAAAGTGAATCAGTGTCTAGCATCTTTAAGGTTTTGGGTGGTCTTTATCACTACCAAGGATTAATGTGACAGATTTATAAACCAGATAAGTAAAGCCCTTACCTGCACTACATCTCTGGCATGTATCTCCAGGGCAGCATTGATTTGAATGTCAGAGAAACGCTAGAAAAATCAAAACCGTGACCCTCCAGATCCACAACCATCCATCCACTCAAGCTGCAAATTAAAACATGACATTTCCCTCTGAGGTACCCTACTAGGAAACCAGGCCAGAACAGGCTTCAGGCTCCCCCTGTATCATGAAATAACTCTGCGGGAATGTAGACTCAAAAAACTGAGTTCCTAACACAGTATTGGGTGATTAATGACTGCCGTTATCCCCCTAACTGTGAGAGAGGTTAGCACAATGCTAGGGAGGCCATCGTCTGACAGGCTGACGGAGTGTATGTATGAGGGGGCCAATGTTGTTATCAGCAGAACTGATAATCCAGAAACACTTGCTTTTGCATATGATTATAGTAAAAAATTGCCATGGGGATTGTGAGAAGTAATGTAACAAAAGAAGAATGGACTGGGGTTTGTAAGATGGTTGTAGAAAAGGCCAGTGATGGTCATCACAATTTGGTTAAATTCCACTAGAGACATGCCATTGCCAAAATGTCAATTATTTTAATACTTTACTGATTAAAAGAGGACTATTTGCCTTTTAGGGCAAGCAGTTTCAAAACTAGCTTTGAATATGATTGAAGTATATTGTGCTGCTTTTTAAAAGAATATCAAAACTTCAAATCTAAAAAAAATGTGTCTAAGAAGCATATCTAAACTGAGCATAATATTGAGGATATTTTGTAAAGCTCCGTTATGTTTAAAGACAGAAATGGTTTTCTCACTTAGTTTGACTGAGCAGTTGTTGCTTAGTGCTGTCAGAGCTCAGTGTTACTAAGTCCATTGGTGATGCTCTCTTTGCCAGGTCGACTTCCAGGCCATTTCCTGTTTGTTATGATTAGTAAATGGTTTTATAAATCAACCTTTTTGAGGATTTCTTTTCAAGATGTAAAGCAAAATGGCACAAAACATTTGCCTACAAATATCTACAATACCATATCTTCAAAAATATTTTTTTGATTTAATGGCATTTTCTGTAGTGTCCCCTCTGATGACTTTGAATGAATGCTTCTCAGTAAATGATACCTTTTGTCTCTTAGGATGTCCTCTCAGCTGTGACATTGACCAAGTTACTTGTGAGTTGCCCTCTTCCAGAAACATGCCATAAGGCTTTTTGGTTCCTGGTACCTCAGATTATATCTGCTCTTGTTGTAAGTATTAAACCTAGTGTTTAGCCTTTAAATATTGAAATACTTTGAATGTTTAAATGTTGAAAATGATTATTTTATCATAATAAGATAATCGGTTTTATTGTTATAATAAAGTTGGCCAGTCACCAATGCTGTGTAGATCTTGTACTTCTCACCAATATGTATAAAACAATCTTTACAAATTGATTTGTATGTTTTTAACGTGAAGAAAAACTGCACTTGGTAGCTATTTTTGCTAGTTTGTGTAATACATCATAGAATATAAAGTGCAGTTGCATTTTAAAATGTATGTCATTGGCCATCACTGATATTTCTGTGTATATGCCTCTTTACATTAATTATTCATTACCTTGCATTTTGTTTGAAACATAATTTGCATATGAAAACAATGTATTTATATAAAAACAATGATCTCTGTTTTTTCCAGTGCGAGTTATTTGCATTGCTTTTGTTTCTAAGTTTATAGCACAAGAGTCCGGTAAGGATCCTGTACTGGCCGGGGGGCTAGCTGTGCCAGTGCTAGATGCCCTGACTGTGGTTCTGCGTCAGGGGGAGGGTGTGCTGTCAAACCCGCACCATGTGGGCCTAGTGTTTGGGGCGCTACAGCTAGTCCCTTTGGAGCTTCCCTCCTCAAAGGATTTCCACTCTGTCTTCCATGCTGTGCACGAATTGCTGTTTGCCATCATACAGTGCCACCCACAGGTGAGGCCACCTGGGGAAAGACTTACCTCTTCAAAACCACTGGCTCCATAATCCAAACCATAGCCAGGAGCCAATGGACATAGCCTAGCACATTCTGAAAAGATCCTGCATGATTGCATGATCAAGTTACCACCACTTTAGAGTACGACTTCAGAGTATTTATTTGTACACATTCCACAGGGGGATATTCGGTATGTGTGTGTATATATAAACACACACATATATATATACATACTCTGAGCTGTAGGCAAAACATGCTCAAAAGCCTTCGATATTCAGCAGAACCACTGAACAATGAAATAGTCAGGGCCGAGGGGAGAGTTAGTGCAAGTCTCTGTCCAATCTTAAATAAGATTTGGTGTGTGTGTGTGTGTGTGTGTATGCGTGCTAAAGGGTTCATTTAAAAGACTGGTCTTGTTTAGGATTCATTGGACAGAGACCTGCACTGACTCTCCCCTTGGCCCTGTTCGGTGGTTCTGCTGGGTATTGAAGGCTTATGAGCATGTTTTGCCTACAGCTCAGAGTTCTCTCTACAGCAGACAAAGGGCCCTTTTCTATATCTGTTTATCTCTATGTAAAAATGGGTTTCATATTCACTGGTTTTGAAAACAAATGCCCTTGGGCCTTAATGAATGACTCACTCCAGTGTGATATGCTTTCTTTTCTTTTTAAAACCATTGCTAAAACTAAATTCCTATGGATGGTCCACAGTGTTTTCCAGCAGTGTGTGTTCTTAAGCTCTGTGCTTCAGTGTTCCTGTGTGGTCTTATCAAGGTAATATATACAACACAATGGTCTTAATTAGGGAGCGGCCCTGAGTCCCGTGCAAGAGCTCAAAACATCCAGATTTTCAACATAAACAAAGGGAGTGTTGCTTAAATGGGGGGCCTCAACAAAACAAATTGGGCAATGTCATAGTTTCTATAAACACAAATTTCCATTGTCTCCATCATACATGTGAAATATGTTAGACATTAATGGCCAGGACTTGCCTAGCAGTGGCTTCAGTAGATATGTATACATTGATAACAGGAGTAGCCTGTGGACATGATAACATCTACATCACTGGTGCAGGCTTGCTCAGTTTAGCTTGTCAGTACAATCACTTCATTCATTGTGACATGGAGTTCTGTTGATGTAATTTTCATGTCAAACCCATAAACATAGATTTCCATTTTTCTGCAAATGCAAAGTCCATTGACATGTGTAAACATTCCAGTTAGAGGCCCAGATTCATGCTAACAGACAGCAGTTGTCATCCCACCTGTCAGGCACAGCATTTATGCATTTATTTATCATGTTAAATTACAGGCTTTTGCACATAGTATGATCTGGGCTTTATGTGCAATACCATTCATACATTCCTAAGGGAGGGGGTCTACTGCAGCTCAGACCAGCACTACAAGCAGTATCCCCTATTCTGCATCACTGTCAGATTTATTGGGGCGATAGTATGATAGTCCCTCATGTTCATTTTCAGCACCAGAATGGGGCCTCTGAATTCTGCATTAGGGGTGATGGTTTGCAGTAGTGCAGTATAGTAGAACTGGCTGCACAGGGCAGTGCCCTTGCTGATCTAATGACATTTAATACCTGCAAAAAAAACACAGTCCACTCAGTTTACCTCCAGTCAGACACACGTCTATATGGTATAACTTCATTTGTTATTGACCTAACGTCTGAAGCCTGCTTGGAATGCCATGCACAAATCTGTATTCAACTGTGAACAAAGATCTAAAGGATGTGTACTGACTTGTGTAGTCTGAGAGAATGGAATAGCATTGGTCACTGTGCTTTGGAGTTGACTGCCTGATGTGTTCTTTACATTGATCCTTCATCCTTTGTAATTAATGTCTCACTTGATATCTACAGGTGATGCTGAAAGCCGCACCATCATTTCTGAACTGTTTTTACCGTTTGGTGGTATCAACCATGCAGGAGGGGCGACAGAGAGTGGAGGGAGAGAGAGGTACGCTTCATCTAGTTTGCCATAACAGTGGAGTGGTGATTTCTTGAGGATGAAACTCCAAAGAAAATGTTGGAAAATCAAAATGACTTTTTCTGCAACTAAAAACTTGCATAAATTGAATCGTTTCTAAGTAGATCAGTGCTGCTTTCCTGAGTCAGGCCCAAGAGGCACTTCCCGGTCATAGCGTGTGTTTGCCTCCTGTTCATGGTGTGTGTGCGCTTGAAGTCTCTGTCCCTGTGGGTCACATCAAATACAAGACAGAATGTGAGCTTCCCACCAAGGATGGCAGAGCTGTCTGAAAGTGCTCAGCTTGATACTCCCCTGGGGAAGGGATCCTTTGAAAGCCTCAGATAGTGCACAGCCCTAATGAATTGGACTTTCTTTTAAAGATAAAAAGGCAGTTTTTAAAGGATTTCTTTTTATTTTTATGATCAATATATTCGACTGAATTTTTTTCCTAGTTCAAAGACACATCATGCAGGACGATGTAATTTGACTACAAAGCTCCACCATGCCAGTTTTACTCTGTAGAGCACTCTGGTGATGGTGCATCACAGATCAGCGCTGTAGGAACAGACATTTGTGCAGATTTTTTGTGGTATGTTAGAACAGTAAAGAGGTGAATTTTCATGTTGCCATATTTGCTGTTGGCTACCATCATTAAACCTTTTTGTCTTTACAAAACATACGTTTCCTTAGACTTAAAGAATTTTTATGCTGCAGAGTAACACTCATCTCTTGTAATGTTTCTATGTTTTCATTTTTCAAGGCTGCTTTGGCAGGTGGTAATAAACTTGTCAGAAGTGCAATAGGACTGTCGAGCTTTTGTAGACCTTCTAAGGTATTTTCAATTTAGTCCTCTGTATATAAATTGAGATTGAACAGACCACAGGGTAAAGATAAATTTCTATTTTTTGCAGATTATTACAAAACTGCAGGACATCATAGTTGTATACATACCATGTCATGTAGCAGCTTCAACACATAACCGTTTTGATATGTATGATAAAAGAATAGTGTATGGTCCTGTCCGTGGAAAGGTAATTACGTTCATGATAAATCCCCACAGATGAAGAACTATGAGAGTGTAAATCCTGAGTATGTATTTTACTTGTGTGATTTGTGAATGTGTATGACTGTGTGCTAGTTTTTTTTTTTTTTTTTTCCCCCCCCCAAAGCTGAGCCCCTCTCCAGAGGGGCGTTGTCCGTGGCTGTCAGAGAAGCCCCTCAGAGGCAAGGCATGGCCCATCAGAGCAGCGGGGGGGGGGGGTTGGGGGGGGGGAGTGCTGCTGTGCTGCCTGTCAAAGGAGCTTTCCTCACTCAGCCGAAACATCTTACATATTTTACTGATATTTTCTAACTCCCCACTCTCTGTGGCCTGCCGTTTTGAGCTGTGACCTGCATATTTTACTGCATTACCAAAAGCACAGTTAACAGTGACTCTGTCCTTTTACTGATGTTCTAATGTCATTTGTAACTCAGTATGGCTTGTGATCTGATAACATTTAATTGTACAAGGTGCAATATTATGTATTATGTATTAAAAATATGTAGGAAAATATGCGGAGGGTTTTAGCCTCACTGTTATTTAATGGTAAAGTTTTTTGCCTAGACCTTTCCTTTAAATTGCCCTACCTCCTTCCCTCCTGTACCTCCTCCCTTCCTCTCTCCCCCTTTCCTGCAGGTTGTGAGGCAGAGTCTGAAGTTTCTCTGAAGTGCGCAATGCTGGTTGAGCGCATGTATACACACATCGCCTCTGTTGCTGAGGGATTTACAGTGCTGTCCTCCTTCATAGTGGCTCAGTACGTCAGTGAGCTGCAGAGGGTAAGGGCCAATTTTCAGGTTGCACTTCAAAACACGCCTCCTTTCAGTATTCTGTATGTTTGAATTGTTGCCTTCATGTTAGACGTTTTGTGATGTCTGGGAACTCTGAGTTACGACTTATTGACACATTAGGTGCCCACAGGCTCCCGGCTGTTCTCATTGAGAACATAAGAACATAACACCATTTATGACAAGAACAGGTCATTCAGCCCAACTAGCCTTCATGTTTTTTGTATTTGATGCATTACAGCAGTTCATCAGCTTTGCATCACATCAACCCATGTTACACCATAATAAGAAAAACAGGACTTCAAATACAAAAACAAAGAGATACATTTCTTCTCTGAGAGCAGTGATGGCTTTCTACAGTAGTTGTGTCATCTGTGAGGTGTAATATAACCACTGACTTGCATCCAGTTTAGTTGAAAAGTTTGTGCTTCAGCTGCAGTGCTTCTTGCATAGATGCTGGTGGCAGACTGTTGTCAGAGGAGGGTAAAACACGGGAGAGAAATAATGAACTTTTATACGATAATAACATTAGTAAACTCCTGATGACCTCAATATCTTGTGTGGAGTGGATTGGTTAACAAACATCCTCTTAAAAAAAACTAATTAAAACTAGGGCATTTCATGGCCATTTTAGGAGGACCATGGCCTTCTGCCAGTCAGAGCTTATGGGCATTTTTTGTTTCATGTCATGGAGAAGTAGTGTTTATGGTCTCCCAAATTATTGTTTCCTAGGTAACACTGCACCCAGAGATCAAAAGTCACCTGACGGAGGGCATATATAAAATCCTGGACCTCTGCATAGAGCAGGACATCAAGTTCCTTTCCAGTACACTGCCGCATGGCGTTCGAGAGGTGTTCAACGAATTGTACAGCAGTTACACACACTACCACAAGACCCAGAGACAGGGAGAGGCCAAGTACACTGTTTGAAGTCATGTACACTCATGTACTCAGGTGTTTAGCCTCTCTCAAATGAGATTACTATGTGTAAATCCTTTGTTCATCTTCATGTGTATTTCCTGAGTATCATAATAGTTTCCGATTATTCTACCTTGTTCAGTTCAAGTGAGGTTATGACTCATAATGCAGCATGTGACCCTTTTATCTTGAAGGTAAAAGTTGTATAATCGCCTGCATTAATTCCCTGCCAGGGAATACATCACAACAGATACTCTTTCCGATGACAAATGATGATTTTGCACAACGTTAAAAAAACCAGTTGTGAAAATGTAGTCTCTTAAGTGTATCCTTGTTGTAACTGACACAGATAAGCACTGCATATTTAATGACAACGAATATCATTAAAATGCATTACATATATTCTTTATGAAGTTGCTGTGCCTGTTAAATCATTACAAGCTACAGTAAATTCCCATATGTAATTATGTATTTTCAGATACATTTCTTATGTGAAAATATCAATATGTCTTGAGGGGAAGATGTTTTTATATTTCCAAGAAGGAATTATTAACCTTTTTGTACTGTCATTATGTGCACCATATTGTTATTTTTGTGAAGAATGCCATATTAAATACCAATATCCAGGAAAAAAGTCCTCATACACATTGTCTATTCACTGTGTTGTACAAAACTACTGCTGTAAAGTGAAAGCTGGGGAATCATTCTTCATTCAAGAATGGTAGCTTTCTTCAAATAAGTAAAATCACACTGAACAGTTATTTTGTCTGGATGAGAGATCAGGTTACACGCATGATTACATGTACAGGACCAATTCTGGATATCTTAAAAGTTATGATGAGAGGCATAATACAATTAATCCCTTAGCCAATGTAAAATTTAATGTTTCAAGAGGGATTAATACAGTGGCTTACTGAAACCTATTCAAGTTAACTTCAGCAGAACAAGAGGGCACAGGTGGACAATAGTTCAAAATTACATTTCCCATCAACTCTGGGAAGCAGCTTTTCCAGTGAGAAGTATGTGTGAGCTTACCAGGATGTAGTGTTAAAGCAGAAATACTTGGTGTTGAACACACTGGTAGATGCTGGACCAGAGTCATACACAGAGTTATACACATTATGGACAAAATGGGTCCTTTTTATCATCAAGTCTGTTATAATGTCCTCTTTTTCTTGCAGACTGAGACCAGAGGAGTTCATGGGAGTTCCTCAGCCCATAGTTGAACTCTATAGTTGTATAAAGTCTCTACCAGCAGATCAGTTTTATTTCACAGCAAGAAGAAATGCTCTTTGATTCCAGCCTGCTCTATAATCAAAGAAATGTAAAACTTTGAATCGAGAACTGAAAAGATCTGTATTGTCATTCTCGGTTTTTGGCTTATCATCACCAATTCTACAGATGGGAATTTGAGCTCATGAGTTTGTTCTTTTATCATGTGATCTGTGGATAAAAATAGCTGATCATCAGTTCAGTTACCAATTCTGCCTACAAGAGATAGATGTGACTTTTTTTGCAGTGTTTACATCTCACAAAAACATGAGTAATGCCGATCCTTTGCTGTGACTGCAGGAACATATTGTGTCTCTTACAAGAAAGCTTGTGCCCCGATTTGGGATTCAGGGCTAAATGCAGGTTGAATCATTCCCTCAAGGAGACATGACAAGATGCAAAGATCACCCTGCTGCCCAGAATACAGGGTAATTTACACATTTGTGTCTAAACTCACTAACTACTAAGATGTTTTGACGGTTTCTCTCAAGGAAAGATAAGGTCCCAGTCCAGAAACTCCTCCAAAATGATCAAATGAGGACTGGAGGTACTCCCAGGTCTCCAGCAGCTGCAGTCTCTGAACTCCCTGCCCCTCCAAGCTGACATCAGGGTGGATGGTTGTGGAGCCATAGCACAGCTGAGGGGTAAAGCCAGTGATGCAGAGGACAGCAGAGCTCCTGTCCTGCAGTACTGCCTGGCATGTCATAAATCTGCCACTCACAGATGGCCTTCTTGCACCCACTACCTACAGTGCAAGGAGCAGCTGTGAGGAATAAAAATTATGTTCAGACAATCTGTGAGTACATTTCAGAATGTTGGCAGCATGTTTATGAATGGTGTACAAGTTGCATGACACATAGGACTACATTTGACAGTAGAATGTCCTTTGTATGTACTTCCATGTCTGCTTTTCCAAATAAGAGGAAACCATTATCCAGACAGGTTTTGTGAACAGAGTAGATGGAAAGTGAAACTGGAGGGAGAAGATTAAACAGAAAAACAATTTTTATTCTCTTTAAAGTGGTCCTGAGGTAAACTTTGAAACAAATTCAGAAATATGGCTTGTCTCATATTATAGATCATCAATTTGTTGGAAATCTTTTTTTAAACTTGCATGAAAAAGATATTGAATGATCAGACTTTTCATAGTCGTCTTTCCTTTTTTTATTTACCTTTAAAAGTAGTTGGGTTAGCTATTGAGACCACTGGTCTTTGGTGACTGATTATGGCCTTGATCACTTCTCATTTAATCCCAGCATAACACATATATATGGCAACTGTATTGTGCAGATGTCCAGGACTATTGTTGGACAGGGTTCTGCAGACAAGGAAGCAGAGAGAGAGGACATATCAAGCAGGGTTGCATCCAGTGTGTGGTCTTTTCACTGCAGCTTCCTGAAGCCCTGATGAATAACAATCACTATGGGATACATTTATAAAATATATTGATTTGACCACATTCATTTAACCACGTGTTTAATACAATGACAGAATTCCTCTAAAATAAGAACACTGATCAACAAGCCAAGAATCCACTTAATCCACACTGCTGGTGGCACCTTTTATCCACTGAGCATGTGGTGACAAAAATGGTTATATTTATTTTGGTGTTATATTAATGGTGATCTATTTAGAAATATTTGTTCCTGACCTCAACAATTCTGGTGGTCCTGTTTGATGCTTAAGCAATCTTGTCCTCCTAAGACCCTTAAAGTCTGTGGCCCTCTGTTAAGCCCCTCTGTTGAATAATGAGGCAAGCCTCCAATCCTTCAGTCTGGCTGCTGCCCCTCTCCCTCTCTGTAATTTCACCCTCTCTTCCCTGGATTACCATGGTCCAAGAGTCCCAGGATCAAGACACTCTTCTGCCTCTCCTGGCTTTTTTCCCTCTCTTATCAAATACAAGCAGTATTCTGATGTGAGATGCAATATAGTGTGAATGCATTTAAATAGCCTGGCAGACGCTGACTTTCTCATTCCCAAGAGGGAGCTGAATTGTACAGCTTGACCATGTTAGAAGCTGCAACCATCTTCAAATGCAAATACAGCTGGATATTATCCAAGAAAAGAACCTGACACAAGAGGTGGTAAATTAGTAAAGATGTTAAACTACTGTCTTAGCAAAGATCTCAAATTTTACTTCCTACCTTTATTGTAGCAGACGTTAGTAATGAAATCCTTTCTATGTTTTAATAACTGGGAGCACAATCTGATTTCATGGTTCTTTAACCATGCAAAACCCTGGATATACTGCTCCACATTACCTCACTGTGTCTATTTCCAAATTGGGATATCACTCATGTTTTAAAAGAAGAGTTTGATCATCCACATCTACAAATGCAGACTCAAAATGCTTACTATATCTTAGACATTGATGCAGGTTACTCTAAGATAACATTGTTTTTGTCTTGGATAAAATGGATATTGATTTTACCATATTATTAGCCAGGAAAGATTGCAAGTCAATGTATGGTAAAGGCAAAGTTGAATGCAGTGAAGGGAGTTACACTTACTTTCAACTCATTTTTCAAATAACTATCAAAATTTCAATAAAATGTAAAGGACATAAACAGTTACAAGATGCTACGCTCAGGGAGATAAAACAGAATCAGTTAAACTGGGGAAAGTCACACAGTGTCAGATTGTTCAGTTTGTATGTAAGAAATTAGATTTTTGTACTGTCAATAGAGTACTGTATGACTGAATGCAAACCCAATGAGCTGTAACAAGGAATACAAGATATTACTATGTATTGGAAGGGGTGAACACAATTCAGCTGCAGTTCCTTAACATATGAGTAAATATTATTAGTATACATCTTAGTTTCTAGGAACAGGTTTCTCCATTTTATCTCACGCTGAATTATATTGCTTGAATTAAAATACTTCCTGACATGTCCTTGAGCTGCAGAAGTACTCTCTTGCTGTTTTGCATAAGGGTTACTGAAATAATTAGCCATATTGTGGACAAGGATAAATTTATTGGGGTTAGTCACAAAGGGGTAACACTTATTTTGCTTCTCCCTGAAAATAGAAGATGACATTGCTAAAGACCAAATTCTGTGTCCTTGGGACAGTTTCAAGTGAACTGGATAACATTGGGAATAAAACTATTGAAACTTGAAAAGGTAATATATTTCTAATACAGATTCTACTATAGACCAATTTCTAAGTAGTGGTCAAAATAGTGGAAACAATAAAATAAAATAATTTAATAGGGTGTTGGGTTACGATGTGGCACCAGAACAACTTGTAGGTACTATGGAATTGAAACTAAAACCATCTGGAATCTGCAGGAAGGATTCAACACCATTCTTACACAAAGAAGTCTTGCCTTTTTGAACGAGGTGGTAAAGAATGCCTCAGATGTTGGCCCAAAATCTCACATTGTTTTCACGTTCTTAAATACACTGGGTGTCTGCACAAGCTCTGTGGATGGCAGCATAGTGATTCTGGAAGACAACCACTCCTAGCAGGAACAAAACGCACCGATGAAGTTGATCACTCTGAATAACTAAGATTATCATTAACCTTGCTCTTTAAGGAATAAGCGCACAGGAAAATGTACCCCAAACTATTATAGAATCGCCATGGAATTGTTTAAGAGCATGGTGAAGACTGCTTCATCTGAGCACAATTCTCTGTTGTTTTGTTGTCCATAGCCAGTAATGCCAAGTGCAGTGAGTTACTTTAGTATTCTGCCCTGTAGAGCTCACATCAGGCCATCCTACATGCAGTCCTCATGCCATTACTTGTATATCACACAGTTACCGTGGCCAAATATACTCATTAATTTTTATATTTGTGTCTGAATATGAAGAGAAATGCAGTCATGTTGAGCTAGAAATGTTTTTAGTGCTTTCTTCTCACTTGACCAGACAAACTACCACATATTTACTCAAAGATGCAAGAATCTGAGATGGGAAAGGTAGGAAATCATGGGTACTGCTGCTGATGGTGGGCCAGTAGGGGGCAGCCTTCCCTTAGAACCAATAAGAAAACCCAAAGCCCCAGTCCAGTGATGGCAACACCAAACTGCCAAAAATACAGTCTCAGCCCCAGTTCTTTGTAAAATGGGCAGCAGAGCAGCATGATGGTTAGGCAGCTGGTTTTATAACTCAGAGGCTGCAGGTTTTATTACCACCCAGTGCACATCAATTGCCGCCTGGACCATGACGTCAAAATGCCTCAATAGAACTCCAGCGTAAAAAATGGATAGTGTGCAAAAATGTTCACTGTGTAAGCAAGACTATTTAAAATGCAGAAAATGTATATGAACACTGCTGTAGGCCATCTCCCAAATGTGCTCTTCCAATGTGATCTAAAATGACTTGCTGCACCACCATAGGTGGCAGCTAGACATTCTTGATGGTTGAGGTTTCAAGAACCTCAACCTCTGTGTAAAAGTGTTTACACGGGTCATATTGTGTTATATTAAATATCCTGATTTATTAATTGTAGTAGTATAATTAATACAGGTTTTCACTGTAAGGATGGACGTGAAAAAACACCACAATAACCATGAAGAGGTAATAAAGAACGTTTTATCTTTCATTACTTGCCTTTGATCTATAGGCATTTTATTCTTTCTGTGTGCTAGATCAGAATACAGTTTATTAACTCCAGTTCTTAAAACAACATAGTCCTAAATGATAGTAAAGGCAAACTTGTTCTTAACTTACCTCTAGTTAAATAAGGGTAATAAACTGAATAGCCTTTTGCGCTAGCAGTTGGACCGACATTTTTGTCGTCGGGGAAACTTACAGCGAATCATTTGAATTAAAATCTCTAAACTGAAACCCAAGACTATTTTAAACGAAGTGGAAGGTTTTCGAGAAAACTGCGAATGCAGATGAGAGGGTCAAGGCCCTTGTTATTGACTACCATTTCCAGCCACACTTCCGTCACCTAAGAACACAACAACCTCCTCTACAGATCATTGTAAGTCCTTTTTCAGAAGGTGTCTATTAAACAACTATGTAGCTCTATATTTGAAGTGTCATTTCATTCCCCGCGGGTGCATTTCATTACGCTGAGGGTACAAGCCTGAGGAGACAGAACCCGGCCACCCTCCTCCTCGTAGCAGCACCCACCTCCAACGGCGTCTCTGCGGGCTGTGATTGGACCACAGACGGTTACCCTTTCCCCTCTAACCCGGTGATGTCGACTATTTCCTGCTCTTTCTGTTGCAGCTACAGCCGCGCTGAGCGCTGTATCAGACGGGACGTACATCTCGTATATCTGAGGCCAGGCTGTCGCTAAATCAAAGCAGCTAAAACTGACATAGAGCAATTACGCATCTAGTCGAACACAGCCATGCGAAGAAAGTCAAGGATACTACTATGCTTCGCTGTTCTTTGGGTGCTTGGCATCGCTTACTATTTCTATTCGGGAACAGCCTTGAATCGAAAGGTAAGGCTTTTCTCCCATTTTTCTTATGATAAAAATGTAGACAGTTCAGCGAGAACGAAAATTCAGTACGGAGCTGACGGTAGACATCCGAGGTGAGATCTGACGAGTTCTTCGAGGCTTACTGCTTTTTTTCGTCCCCTTATGGCAGCAAATGGGTATTACCTTCAAGTAATATTTGTACATTTTTAGCTTTGAGTTATAAAATGTTTAATGTGCCAGTTCTGCTCGTGGGTATGTAGGCTACTGTAAATTGTGCATCAGTTTTTCTCGATTGTAGTCAGTGGGGGGTGGCGGTTCCCTATCTTGCCTGCCTGCTAACGCACATAAAGAGCCCACTTAAAACTCCTTTATCGGATCTGGTATTTGATTTAGTTTCTGTAACTGGCTTTGCCTCCAGTGATTTGTGTTGCTAGTGTGTATTGTCACCGCCTAAGCGGTCGCAAGGTATTTGCTTCATAAAATAATACCTAGCTATGACTCATGTCAGAACTATGTGACTGTAAAATCCATTGTCATTGTCACTGTTTTTTCTTAAATTAAAAACAGGTTTTATGTATTCAGCTTTGAAAAAGAGCATAATGAACGCGAACAAGTTGCCGGCGCTGGACATATATTCATTAAATTTCAACTCAGTGTGGTCGACATTTGCCCATCACACTCCAGTATTAAACCATGTTTCATGTTTTAATAACATGCAGTACTAACAAAGACATGCATTTCATTTTCTGACACGGTGTCTGACTGGCGTGAGCTGTTGGGGTGCCTAATAGCTGATAATGATCGCTTTTTCCTCCTCAGCACCAAATTCGTTGTTTTTTGTACTAAATGCAGGACGACATGAAACTACATCGGTGCGTTTTGTATCGAAAGGTCTCCTGATATCCCAATAGCAGCATAATTTTAAATCGCATCACATTCTTGAAAGATTGGCTTAATCATTTTGGCCGGTGACTATTATTTAAATATCAGGTGCCAAATGGCATAATAACCCAGAGAAATAACGAATCTGTGTGTCTGTCAAATGTACCCATCATTTGCTGTCCAGCAGTTCACCATCTATGTACCTTTGTCATCGGAATGTATGGAGCCTCTTGCTACATAATACAGCCACAATTGTATTGCGTTTTCTTATAAGGAAAACGCTTGAAAAATTGTTCAAATTAAAAGTGCTGCATATGCACACCGGCTGATTTTTCCTTTGTTTTCAGCCCATTGCTAATACATGTATACGTTCACGTGCAGGATTCATTCAATTCTGAAATTCAGAAATTAGCATGCCTGAAGTTTCTCGTTTTGCTTTCGTTACCTTCCTGGTCCAGAAGTTTCACCATGTTCTGAATGGAAATTACCTTAATAAATCTGTATATTCATGTTTGATCACGTGTGTTTATATCAGCGAAGTGCTATCTCTCTCCACTTTGCATTCAGTCGGATGTCCAAGCGCTACCGTTTCCAGCTTTTCCAGCTTTTCGTTTGACACGAGATTGATCAGTGCAGTGGAAACACCGTGGCGCGCAGGGATGCTGATTTGATAAGCAAAGTCCTAATCTCCATTGAACATAGTTATCATGGATTAATTACCCATTTTTGTCACATTCAAAACTCTGGGAAGTCCATCGGGCTGTCTCACAGATCTCTCATTGGTGAGAGCAAAGCTACCAGTCTGCCAATCTCTGGGCAGAAATGGGAAGATTAAACAATGAGCCAAGTATTGAGGGTTGGAGGGGGTGGTTAGGGTTACAGGATTTCTTGGCATGCTGCATGCTGTAAGAATGTTTTAATCCTGTCATCTTTTAAATGATCCTTACCTGAAAGTCTCTGAGAGGAGTAGTCAGGAGGTGTATTCCTTGGGGAGGTGGGGAATTCATGAACAAAATTGGATGAGGTCTGATTGTTCTGTGTTCACTGTGCACCCCACACAGCTACAATTCCGTGCCCAGCTGACAGTTTAAAACCTAACTTGCACTCATCCATCTGCAGCTGTGAGTCCAGCAGCGTAAAAATGCTTTAAATCTCAGTCATTGTAAATGGCAGATGTGTGTGTGCGTGTGTGTGTATAAAGGTGCAGAAAATGCAAGAGCCTAAAAGGACAACCATGACTTAACAGAAAATGGTAATCAAAGCTGGTCTGGAGAGAATGATCTTGGTGTTGCTAGTGTGTGGCTTCAGCACAATGACTGCCATCTGCTGCTGTCCTCTGTGTCTGGTTTGGTGTCATGTTCAAAAGCCTGCTGTACTTAACTTTTTACCTCTGAACAGATTTTCTTACTGACACTAAAGTGGCATTCATTTTGAAAGTCATCAGTAGTGTGTGTCAGTTGTTAATCATTATAAAGGGGTCTTAGTGAGCTACTCTATCACAAATATCATAGTTTCAGGGCCTCTTTTATAGTTGAAGAAGGTTTATGTAGACCTATTCATGTGTGCCAGTTATTGAGCCAAAGCAATTGGCATACCATTGTTACATTTGAGCTAAATCCTTTAAATGTCCATCAAACTGCATGTGGCTTTTAGGAGGTGGGTTCTACTAAACTTTTTGTTGTTAGTGTGGTGATGAGCCCTTCAGTCTTGAATTGTATCCTCACTTTGCCACTTTTAGCTGTTGCTGGGAGTTCTGGAGAGACGCACAGTCAAGTGTAGCAAGTCGTGTAAGTATTTATTATTTTGGATGGACAGTATTTTTTTTTAAGAAAAAAAAGCAGTTCAGAAAAGCAGATCTCATGAAGAATTGAATGTTTTTCTCTTTGAAATGTGAGATGAGGAAGAAAAGTTTAGGGGGAAAAAAACATTCGTAACAGGAAGCATCAGAGAATAATTGGGCATCCTGAAGTGTCCTTTCACTGAACTGGTTGTATTGTGTAATCAGTCCATTATGTTTTCCCTTGTTGTGCTGTGTGGTTTATTCCAAGCTCCTGCAGGAAAGGATTGGTTTTGTCAGTGTTATGGGGATAATTTTAAGTTTTTAATGCTCTTTAGCTGTCTAAAATGTAATGCATGAAAACAGCTGCATCATACCCGTCTTTCATTAGTAGTGACAATTAACTGGCTGCAATAGTGGGAGAAAAATGATAGTGTACTATGATTTAGGTCCATTTAAAGGAAATTATGTATGGAACAAAAATGTCTGTTTCTGATGCACCCCTTTTGAGTTAACTAATGTTTTACTTGCATACTAATTTGTGGTATCAGAACTGGATAATTGGACCTGAATTATCAACCAAACAGGAGACAGAGATACTCAAAACTGTTGACTGATGTGGACCCTTCTACTCCAAATTGAGATATATAGACCCCCTTGTGATTGCTTGATTTAAAAATGGGGTCATGCAAGAAAATCATGAAAGCCTTTAAAGTCCACATCCAACTCTGCCTCTTTACAAAGAAAAACATCTGAACTACTATGGTGCCATACAACACATTTGTCCAATGGCTGGCTGAAGACCGTTTTCTCAAGCTGCAGTTCAGTTGGGATGAAAACTACCCATGGTACATAGCATCTTCATTACTTTTCCATTACAAGCATCATTCTTTCAGTTTTCCTATTCAATGATACAGAGTAAGGAACCGATCATAGTTATAGAGAACGTTGGACCCTTAATACAAAATAAAGGGTGTATTTTTGGTCAGTGTGTATTCCCAGGACTGATGGCTTAGCGTAGTGGTATCTGAAAATATATGGGAAAGTCAGGTACAGCTGAACTACATGCGCCCAAAGGGATTTTGAAGATAATATTCTTTCCCTAGTTGTCAAATGTTCTCTAAAGCAGATATTAGTCCCATAGATTATGATCTTATTGGAAATCACTGATTTACTTTGAGTCTTCAAAGGGTCAAGTGACATGAAGGCTTGCTGTAAGAGGATTTGTGTTGGCAGCTTGCCAGGTGTCCCTAATTCTGGAAAAGGCCTCGGGAAAAAGGTAATAGAGAATGTCTTTCTGGACCAAGCCTCAATTCCCTTGGGACTAGGGCTGCAATTGACTTGTGTTCAGTAAATTTAAAGGCCCCTCTGGTCAAAATCGTAATTCAGTCAGTATTTTTACAAGTCAAGTGTTAAAGTTATATGTACAAAAAAATTATTTACAGCTGTGCACCTCTATTGAAATCCTTTTCTTGGAGGACCAAGATAATCGCCTTGGTGAAATAATCATGCCAGTGAGAAGCAAATCAGCACAGGATAGGAATAAGAATTCCTTTTGCAGTATTACCATTTTTTTTACGATTTCCATTTTGTCTGACACAGGAGCATACAAACTGCAAACACACGGAGAAGTGCACTACATTAGATAGGGTAGTCCTAAGCAAACTTGCTTGCCATGTAGCCTAAACAAACAATGCCAGTTAAAATCTGAATAAAATAAAAACATTGAACATAAATATCGAACATAATGCTTCTGTATTACAACAAATTATGGTAGAAATAGAAATATGTAGGTGCAACATCAACAAGCATTTCAAATTGTCCCAGTTGCCGAATATACAAACAATACAGGCCTAGCACCAACCAATCTCTTGCCATGGTATGCAAAAATATTAAACTATCAATAATGAATGAAAAATGCAACCATAACTGAAAACTGCTTTGCTAGATATAACCTTGTTATATCTAAGGTATTTGGTAGACAAAGATTTTTGGTTTATTCTGAAATTTTTGGTTAATTGCATGAATGAAAGCAATGAATGAAAGGAAACAATCAGGAATTGAAGAACCACTGATGTCTCAAGTTAATAAATTCAAGTTGTTGAAAAAACCAATTGATTTTCCCCCAACAAAATATAGCGTCTTTATTTGAGTTGCTGTTGTTTTTGGGTTTCTGGCTGTTTTTCACTCTCTTCTGCTTCTCTTCACTTTGAAGTTTAGAAGGCACAGTTCTGGACCCATGACAAATGAGATGAAATATGGCACTAAATTGCCTGCTGACATGGAGTAGTTCTGAGACTGTTCGGGTGGAGTGGGGCTGTTGTGGGTGTTGTTGAGGATGGGTTGACTGGCAAAGCAATACTTCTCAGCACTCATTGCCAGCCTTGCTGTACTTAATGCCGTACAGCTTGGGACACCCATCATTTCTCAACACTTTGCGCACACACAATGCCTTTGTTTCACATGTGCCTCAAAACCAACTTCCCTTCCTTCAAAGTCAACAAAGTACATACACTTTTACAGGGTATTTGAAGAAACATCCATAATTATGTATGTTTCCAAAAAGTGTATTGTCATGGTAAGGGGGACCTGCAGAGT
This sequence comes from Albula glossodonta, assembly GCA_019788955.1. Taxonomy (NCBI): domain Eukaryota; kingdom Metazoa; phylum Chordata; class Actinopteri; order Albuliformes; family Albulidae; genus Albula; species Albula glossodonta. The sequence goes on along the minus strand of JAFBMS010000020.1, from coordinate 6,650,777 downwards.
AAAAAATTCCCAAGCTGCTGCTGTACCAGAGACGGCATTATTTTATGAGGCTGTAAAGGTGAATGGGTGGGGGGATGGTTAACTCTGACCATGTAGATGAAAGAGGGGAACGTCCCATTTAGAGTCATGCAGGAAATAGCAGATGTGCCTCATCCACCGCACACTCCTGGACAAATTACAGAGCTCCTATGACACAGCACCTCCACAGCCAACGTGGCACATAAGTTCGTTTTGATGACTCAAATTTCAGAAAGAAGTGTAGTGAAAGCTGTTTGCTGAGTAATAATCAACCTATCAAGAAATGTTGCATCAGAAAATTAAAACATGCTTTGATGACTGAAATGGGGGAAGGTGGGGGAACGGGGGGGGGGGGCGGCCTTGGGGAGCGGGTGGCTTTCTGCTTATAATATTGAATGGCTGTGTGGCAACACACATTGAGATGACCTTCGGTGGGTATATAGTGCTTTCAATGGCCATTTTATAATGCCAGGAAAGCAAATGAGCTTTAACTTAATCAGAACCATCTGCAAAGGGCTGAATGGAACGCAAGCTATTTATTTCAGTCACTTTTGTTTGTTTTGTAATTAGACCATTTTAAAATGTAAATATAACCAGTCAATATGTGCAAAATTTGCTTCACGAAAAGAATACTCAGTAACTGAGCTCTGATCCATTTTATACATAATAAATATATAATGAAATAAAATGCATGAAAAATAGTTTAATATGGACAAACCTACAATCTCTAATTTAACAAACAAATTTTACTGTTTTTTTTATATTATAAGAAATACAAATACTGCGTGATCTGTCTTCTGTTCGAAGTTTTCTACTGGTGAATAGATGAGGATTGGGCCCTCAGGTGAGAACAGAGGTTCTTGAGTGAAGTTCTGTATGCACGTAGAGTCACTGTACTGTTTATGCCATGGAGACTGAACAGTAATGCCTTCTGTACAAGCCAGAGTTTGGAGCCCCCCTATCTCCCATCAAATGTCCTGTACAGGAAGGAGCTCATAAACGGGTCCATGTGTTGGTGCTTCAGTTCAGTCTGTAACTGAATGTTACAAATGATAAACCAAAATTAGTTAAAATGTTTCTGTGGCATTTAAAATATAAAATATAAAATGTTTTTTAATAAAATTATGAAAAATATCACTGTATTCAAACTGATTGTGATGAAATATTAATCTTCCCTATTCGGGAACATGTTAAAAATGAATTCATTGGTAGCTTATGAAGAGAGATATATTTGTATACTTAAGTTTACATGCTGATACACTTAGCTGGTAGTGTTCCAGGGTTGGTTATTATGTATTGGAAATTGCATTGTGTTTTAAAACATCTGATGGTGAGATTATCTTTAAAGAGAACTGCTTTTGGAGAGTTGAGCTAAAGGAGATGGTTGCTTTTGCAGCAGAGGGTCCTCAGATGATCGGCCCTGGACCCAGACATGCTCACAGCATGCCAATAAGCCTCTGCATCGTCCCGTTCAGAGGCTGGTGTTGCTGCACTGTAGGGTCATTTGCCAGTGTTGCCCCTGGCTGTACTCCAGAAACAGCTCTGTGAATATTGCGTTTTATTCCACCCCAGTTACTACAGTGTTTTCCCCTCTCCCCTACTGTCTGTAGCACCATGTGGTCAAACATATTGAGAACATCACTGCTGTACTCTAAATATAAATGTGTGATTTCACTGAGGGTAGGGCAGACCTCCTTTGTAGCTTGTTATTCCTTCATCAGGCTTTACTGAATTCCATGAGATTTAAGATAGCAGTAGTGAAATGCTGCTGTAATTTTTTGCTGGGGCCAAACCAATATATAATAGCAGCAAACTGATTTTGGCCCCCCTTTTTTTTTTCTTTGTCTGGGTGGGTTACAGAAAGCATGCATTCACCATGAGCATCCTCTTGTCCTGTTTGAATATTTTAGGATTAGGTTGACAACATTCCACCTGTGCAAGAGTACATTTCACTGCTAGTGCAAGATGACAAGTCACATTGCATTTATATATATATATAATATTATTTATATATATATATATATATATATATATATATATATATATATGATGAAATGTTGTCTCAGAAAAGGTGCAGAGTGTACTGGTCATGCTTTTCCTTCCTTATTTGTACATACATGCACAGTGTTGTTGTACAAGAGATGCCAGCCACACTGTGTAATACTTTCTATTTTTATAGATCCCAAACTTACCAGACAGCACACTTTTTAAGCAAAGGGAATTCAGTGCATCTTTGGATGCAAAAGAACAGTAGAACAGTACATGGCATCTCTCCAATCACTGCATCCAGATTCTGCATCCTGTTAGGATGTCCAGCCCCATTCAAATCTCCCTCCCCCACCTGGCACATGTGGTGCTGAGCCTGAGTGGACTTCCACTGTTACCTATGAGCATTTGCACTGATAATTTATGGACAGATAGTTCAATTATCTATGAGTATATATCTGTCTCTTCAGTAGAAATGTGTACAGTCCAACATGATTATATTAGGGACAGAACAACAGTGCAAAAACATTATAAAACGAAAGGTTTTTTTGACAGGGTAAGGCCTGCATGCCATTATTTGGTGGCCAATTTGTTCCTTAACATGATGTTTCCTGAAACTGCCCCAGTTTTTATTAGACTGTAGCGAATGAGTATCGCCCTTTTCAACATCACATTATTGTTTTAAAAGGCTGTTATGGTAAAGGCTTTCATCTCATGTAGAATTTGTATGAGACTGCCGTTCAAGGGAAACTGCCTCTTGTCGCCTGACAGCACTTAAAACACCTTTTTAACAGCAGGTTGCCTCCTATTCAGTGAAGGGCCTCAATTTTCACAAAATGTTGATTTTCCTCAACATAGAATACTCTTGGAAAAGCTTCAGTTAAGGGCACAATTCATGGAAGTGCTTTGAATGTATGCATCATACAGAATTCAGTGCTTATATACTCATTAGCTGGCAAGTTTTTTGTATATATTGCATAGAATGTGACCATTATCACTGTTAACAAAGAGGATTAGTGATCATGATATTCCTGAAAAGGAAGAAATTGGGTCAACTTTAGCTTAATACTGTCCATACAAGTTCCAGCTTTTTTGCTTTTACTCTGGTTTTAAAGATGTGCAAATTTTCAAACAATTCAAAAATGAACACACAAACAATCAATGACTGGAAACAATACAAAAAGGAATGCAGTTGTTTTATTTCCTTACTTGGGAAGTGGAACGGCAGAATAAATAAGAACCATATTGTTTAGCAGTTCAGCAGCCAGTAGGCACAGAATTTAAAGAGGCATTAACATCATTCTAGTCAAGATATTTGTGGCATGAATCGGTTTCTGGCCAGACGTTTCTTCAGTGTTTCTGTCCCATTTAGGTTAGTTTTTTTTTTTTAATGAATCTAAACTGAAATTCTGTGATATATATTGGGTAAGAAGCTAAACAACGAAGCCTGTTGAGTTTTTTCATTGTCCTTTTTGCAATTGATGACTGATCTGTAGTATTATAGTGCAGTATTAATTAGGTATATATTTTAATTCCATTAAAATATGTGGTGATCTCCTCTAGAGAAGCTGACTCACTGCTCTCAGCAGCGTCAACAGTATGTTGTACTATGTTTTGAGTATCTGATTTTAGCAGGGAGGATGTTGGCTACATATGACAACAGAGTATTAAAGTATTTAAAAAATGTGCTTGGAAAAAAATACAAGATGATGACAAAGACTTGTGCCTAAAACATTTTTAAATGTCCAATTTATCTTTTGACCTCAAAAAATCTGCTTGATAGAAGTGTGACTTCCAAACTTAATGCTGACTAGCCCCATTGTTTGTTTGTGGGTGGGTGTGTGTGTGTATTCGATGTGCATCTGTTCATGTCCTATCAGGAATTGAGGGTCCCTTTATTTCAGCCACAGCCCCCACCTAGAGCCATGAATTTCAAACATCAAAGGTACTCAAAAAACCATACAGAATCTTCAATAATTAATTTCTGATGAAGCACCCCCTCTCCCCTCTTCTCTGCTTCCAATTAGATAACATACCCACAAACAGTGATGCTTATGAGCTTAGCAAGAGCTGATTAACCTCCATTTTCCAAGCAAATGCATAGTACATCTTCAGCTATTTCAAGTTAAAAGAAAAAATGTCTCTATGTTCTGGAGTGTTGTGAACCGCTTAAACTTTCTCACACCACTGTCCTTTCTTGACAACTGATGTGGTCAAATCTTAGGCATCTGCTTTCCTATATCTGGCTGAATCTGTTCTGTCAGGATAACAGACTTTGAGCCTATCATCCTCAACTGTAAGTCAACCATTAAAGTGGCAGGATCCTAATGGCAGATACCAAAAAAAATTTCCAGTTATGGAAAGTCAATATGAAATACTGTGCACATACAAGTAACATATGGTAAGATGGGGTAATCTGCTGTCCATTAACATTAAGCTGAGACAACATGGTTACAGAATGCACTGTGCTGACTTTGGAGTGTAAGCTGAATTCAGCTACAAAAATGTATGCTTTGGATTTGCTTTGACAGGGCTAATTATGTAAACCTGAATGTGCTGGAAGGTAGAAGGATTATATCTGTAAGTACAATTTCAGCAATTTGGAGGGTGTGAAAATGAATGTCATCTTTACAAAACATTTCTGCATTACATATCCCATAATTATAATAACAGTTCTGCTGTGTGTCAAATTAGCCTGAGTTTAATGGTAAAGGAGTAGTTGATGCATTGTTTATATTGGGTTTGCTGTGAGGGAAGTGTGCTTCAAGACTGTGGCTTTCTTGAAGTGCATTTACATTTCTTATTCTCCCTCCAAAATGATTAGAATACAAAATCTGTCTGTCTACTGTTTGTATGTGCAGTACACACATTCACAAACATTAACATAGATACACCATTTTACACCATTTTTATTACTTTTTTTGTTTTACCAAACAGGTTTGGGTTTTCTTGAAATGAGGTTTTCTTGGAGGAAGGCAGTCTGCGCTTGTAATTCTCATTACTCTAATGAGGACCTGATGCTTATACCAGTTCCTGCATTCCGTTTTTTTGGTGGAGTAGGCTCTTTATATTCAGACATGCAATAACATCCTTCCCTGTGACTCAACCACATCCCTCTTGCATTCTGTTTCAAAAAGAAGGGAAGTCTCATGCTGATGCATCACTGTTGCAGTTAAATGGAAAATTATTTAAAGGTGCATCCTTCCAATGAAGGTTATCTTGAATCTAAATTGTACTGCTCTCCCAGGATTATGGTAATGCAGCACTTTCACTAAATTAGCACATTACACCAGTAATATCTGACACCTATGACTACTTAGTTTCCAGTGTGAATTGTTCTCCAAGCTGGAAACTCACACTGCTGACAAATCGCAGGGACTCCTTTTGTGGAGAGAAGGACACCACATTCTGTGTTGGAGCCTCTTGGAAAGATTGGACAAATTAAAAAGTTGAAGTGCTTGTTTATTACAGCCAGTGCATTCTACTGCAGGTCTGCCACTTGAAACATTTTGAGTTCTTCTAATGGACTGTATGAATGCCCACAGTATGTTAACTGCTGTTGTTTGAGTCGCATGTCACTCTCCATTTTTGCTTCCATGTGGGGCCTCAGAATTAGAAATCTTACTGTGAGGGCATTTTATATGCAATCTAACTATACTGACTGGCAATCTAACTTCTGACACTTTAGTTTGGGTTAGCCATGCTTGGCCCTGGAACATCATATGTGGAGGCTTGTGCCTGAAAACTCAGATAGGTGAAAACTATGAACAGCTTATTACTTATTACTTCATGTAGCACTGAATTAGTCCCGCCATGTCCTTGGATGATCATAAAAGGAGAACTGTGTATCGTTTTAGAAAATGTTCAGTCGTAAACTGCGAAGTGTTTTTTTTTTTTTTTTTTAACCATGGAAATATAAAGCAAGTTTGGGAAGTGATGAATGCCTCCTTGCTTGAATATAACCCCATTGTAAATGCCTGTCTTTCCTGTTGTTTGTGTAACCATTTTCATAATTCACAGTGGTTTTCTTAAAAATATCTCAGAAACCAAAACCAGTGTATCACTGTCCTCACATTCATCAAAGTATTGGTGCTGTTCAGTATTACTTATTAGCATTGCAGATCAGCACTAATCTACCCTGTGTATTGATTAAGGGGTCACGGTAGCATCATGTGTATTTCTGGCCATGCATTGCTTTGCAGTTTCAGTCTGTAGTTGTTTTTTGCAGAATTGAAACCTGTATTTCTCTCAGTGTTACTGTGGTGGAATTTGAAACTGGAACTGTGGTGTTTTACACAATTTTAGCATTGTAGTATGACTATGTATATGGTATGACTTTCTCTATTCATAAGAATCTTGTTGTTCTTAGCTCATACAGTACCCTCCATGGATGTACACACAGGAGGAATTTGTGTGCAACTCTGGATTGTCAATGTAATATCATTGTGCAAATGGAATATTTGTGTTATTAGTACAAACACCTCAAACACAGGGGGTTCATTGTTCTTTCTGTCTTTGCAGTCATCATCTGATAGATACTCCATATTACAGTTGACTTGGAGATAATAGTTAATTTTCTTCTCTACTTCCCCAGTTACAAAAACTCCTCAAAAACTTACATAGGCAATCTGTGTAATCAGTACTAGAAAGATTGATGGAGCATGGGGTGAAAGGTGTGTTGACATGTTTGTGAGGTGGATTGAGTGTCACATAGTAAGTACCCTAATGCCTCTCCCTTTTCACAATGTTCAGCAGTACTGCAAACACAGGCTTGTCAGAGAGTAACGTAATGTGTCATACTGATGATTTTTCATGGTTAATACCAGGTATAATTCCTTCATGTATATGTGGTGTGGGAGCTAATTTTCAGCTTATCCCTGTATTTAGCATAGCTCTAGCTTTGTCTTCCAAGCTCTGCTTGTTTCGGACAGGAATGGGTTATTAACACTGCTCTCTCTGTTAACAACTGACCTCCATACAGCTCTTCCATCCCAAGGTAGTCAGTGATTTTTGGAAGAGGAGAGGGTTTTTAAAACCAGCATATCCCTCAAGTGGACTCATTCCAGGAAGAGAACACTGAAAACTCTACTGGAGTTGTCCAAGAAATTCAAAGGAAGGTTCCTGTTAGTAAATAGGAACATTTTTGAAATGAGTAAAACAACCATGTTGTTAATGAAGAGATGGATCCCATGTTCACAGTTAAAGACAGATACTTTACTGACACAGCTGGCCACGGGAACACAAGAAGCAAAATGTTCAAATATTACATTGTGTGGTCAACATTTACACAGTTTAAGGGAAATACCTGAGCATGTGGTGGCTCATATATGGTAATGGAGAACCTCACGTTCCGCAGATGGCAGGTAGCTGGTCGTTAACAGGAGGTTCCATTTGGCTCTGGTTGAATGCAACAACATCCCCTTGTAATTCTAATACACATTCTCAAACACTGTGCCACTCTCCAGAACTGTCTCCCAACAGTTCTATTATTTAAAAATGTTGCATCACACAAGTCTCATCAAGACATTTTACCCAAATCATTGGCTTAACTAGGCATTCACCAAACAGAAAAGACTTACCGGCAAAAAAAAGCAGAAGTGTGTTGCTGAAATGTTGCTAAATAAGCTACAATTTACTATTCTAAGTAGAAAGCTTAAAGTAATAGTAATTATTATTTGAAGGAGAAGAATATCTTGCTATCAATCTTGGGGGAGCATGATGGCCTTTTCCAAGTGTGTGTGCATGTGCGTCGGTGTGTGTGTGTGTGTGTGTGTGTGTGTGTGTGTGTGTGTGTGTGTGTATGTGTGTGTGTATGTGTGTGTGTGTGTGTGTGTGTGTGTTTTTTTTTCTGGTGTGGCACGCGAAGGCAGATGTTCTCCATGAATCTCCATCACCTAACAGGCTGCACTGTAGAACCATGTTGCTTGGTCAGTGTGTTAGCTGTGGGCAGGAAGCCCACTGCATGCCTCTGTATCTGGCAGCCAGTGCAGCCTGCTCAGCTGAGTCAAGCTGGTTTACATGTGCACCTCACTAGTAATCAGAACTGCACAGCATGACTAACAGGCATTCCATAAACTGCTTTCCGTAGATCATAGTCAACAAGAGCATTCCAGACTGGAGAAGAATGCTTGTGCTGCTTTCATGTATGTAACCTCTTCAAAGAACAAATCCATCCTTTCTAATAATTCTGAAGCCTGCTTCTTTAACTCTGTGTTCCTGCAGTTGTGGTTGCCTACAGTTCAGTTATCAATTTTTGTTTGCTATAATTTATCATAATGTTATAGTTGATATGTAAGTCAATAAATGCATTTGAAGTTTACAAGGAAATGATGTACAGTGGCAAAAATGGTCCGAGATTGTATGTATATTGTTAGCAATTACTGTTTACATATGTCTATGTGAAGTTTACTGGTATCTGGTTTTTACAGGAAAGAAATGTAGTTCTCATTTTAGCCTACCATCAACTGAAATAATGTTGTAGATCATGTGTCTGCTGCACTGCCCTTTTCTGAAGGTGCTGTATGGATTCCTCCCTTCCAACACACCTCAGTGGCTATGTCCCTTTGGTGCACTCTTATTAGCTTAAGCTGCTGTAGCTGCAGGATTCCCCAATTAGCTTGCATTGCATATCTCTCATCCACTTCCCTGAAAATCTAATCAAAATGAATCTTCTTTTATAGTTTGATTATTTGAAATCAGCTTAAATTCTAGATTTGGTAGATGACACAGTTGCTGTTGCAAAACTATTTATATGAAATGAAGTCTCACTTCCTGTCTGCAGTATGAAGAAAGCATTCTCCCAGAGCCACCATAAAATCCCCTGAATATAATTTGATTCCCTTTTAACAGTCATTTTGATTGGTGTAAAGGCCCTACCTTTTATAGTCACCCCTTACCCTACTGTATGCTCAGACCTTCTCACAGACAGTCTGAAGTCATGAGGCATTATATGGCATCAGCTTATCATTAATGCCATTTTAAATATCCTATTCTGTCATTACATGCCTGGTTTAATGTGGCCAGCCTTCTGCATCAGTGAGCTGGAATTGAGTATTTGAATGGTGGAATTTGAAGAATATTTCTTGCTCTTGAGAGGTGCCTTGAGAGGCAGTGGTTTTTAAAGAGGATGTCATATAATTGAGAATTTTTGGACCAAGCAGAGCTCAAATCCAGAATTTTTACACCCCTACACCCCTGGGCAGTGCTCTTTATTCTCCTGCCTTGAAAGATAAAACACTTTCCATTCCTATGGGTGTCAGAGTATTGGAGCCGATTTCCATTGTGGAATGATGAGTAATACAGAAGTGCAGGATGGGACTCATGGGCCAGACTTCAGCAGGTGAAAAGGATGGTGATTTTTCTGGTGACAGCAAACGGCTGCACACAGCACTTGTAACACATTTGTCATTGAGAAACACTGTACAGCTGGAATATGATTGGCATGGAGGACAGGCACAGTGATAGCATTAAATTAAGGGATGTGTTTCCCTGACAACCTTGTCTTTCAGGCCCCTATAGAAGTTGAGCGATTAAGAAATGCACTTATCAGATGGTATGAAAATCTGGGCAGAACAATGAGCCATGAGGAGGTGTTTTCCCGAAATAAAACTCAAAGCCTTGGTTCCATTTTTGTAACAGCAATGGCTTTAAGGTGAACCTTTTCTTTGATATGACTATTGAAATGCTTTGCATTACTGTAGAGTGGGGGTAGCCTGTAGTCTAGTGGCAAAGGTACATGACGGGGAAGGCCCTGAACGCCAAATTATAATCCCTTGCGGATGCACACACAGACAGCTGTGGACACCACAGACACGTAGCTGTTCTTATTATACTAGTTTTAAGTCCGCATTGGAGGACACATTTCCTTGGTTCCCATTCTTTGTTTTCCAGCGCATGCGCAGTTGGTGCCCTTGTAGTGTAGTTGGTCACAAAAAATTGGAGGCACACGGATGTCCGCACAGAGCCTTGCATACACCCTCTTATGACGAAATTTACGTCACTCTGACCCTAGTGGACCCTCGCATACTTGCGGATGCGCAAAGTATAACACCAGCCTAAGGTTGGTTGTTCAAGCCTCAGTCTAGCCACAGCAAGAACAGCATTGCTGTTGGGCCCTTAACAACATTGCTCTCAGGGGGCATTGGCCCTTTGTTAGCATAGCTAGCCTAATCAACTGTAAGTCGCTTTGAATAAAAAAGCGTCAGCTAAATGACTGTAATGTAATGTAGTACTGTAGTCCAGAAATGCAAAGGTAATCTGAGTCCAGGGATTTCTTAAAATTAAGAATAAAAGTGATTGAAATGAACCCTTGCAATATGGCATGTGCTAAATTCTTCCTCAGGAGTATCTGATTCTGAGAACTTGGCCTAAAGAACTTGGGTGTGTTCTTAGTACAGTAAGCAACACACAATCTTCTTTGTCCAACAAAGGACTAATAGTGAAGTGTTATGAGCTTGCTTGAAAAGGTAATGACTGCACAGCAAACCCTAATATCATTTAATGAATGCAAAACTGCACTAGCGACAATATATAGCTCCTCTGTACATCAGGGCTCCGTGAGTATCCGTATAAGGGTTCAGCTCACTGAAATTCAGTATAATGGTGTCATTAAAGATATGTAATCCAGTGAAAGACTACCTGACTTGCAGCTACAACAAGGCTAAGCTGTAATAGAATAGGATCTGCAGTAGCATGAATGCTTACCTGATGCCCATAAATAGAATAAGTGTCTGTATGACATAAAATACTTACATGAAGTCTGAATAGAAGTAGAACAAAAGCTTTTGTCTCCTCTAGATGTTTAGCTGTGGATCTCATTGAGATAAGACCTGCACCCCCCTAAAGAGTACATTCTGAGAGTAATATCCTTCAAAGGCCAACTGGCATATGGACTTTGTTTGGATTTAAAAGTGCATCCTGGCCCCATGCAGAGGTATGGCTACTACTACATGCATAATTTCAGACTCAGTGAAACCTCCATACTTTCGTACTTGATACTTGCATGTAAAGCTGGTTTTGATAATTTAGTCATTGAGTGGTTCTTCTTCCTTCTATACTCAGGTCTTTCAGCCTCTGTTTACCGTTCCTTGCCGTTTCACTATCTCTAAACATCTATTTTCACCTTCTGGGAAGTGCAGTCCTTCTCCTTCCAGCATAATTTTGGGTCTTTGAGCAGTGGTCGGTCATAGTTCCAGAACCCTTTCATTGTCATAGTTTTAATGATGCTACATATGCACAACTGCAAACATAAGGAAGTGTGTTAGCTCTTGAAAGACCTCATAGATAAACAGTATCTCAGCCTTTCTGTACAAACTCCTTTGTCCATTTCTCTGCTGTTTTTATTTAACTGTCTCTTTTGAGAAAACATCAGTTTTAAACTATACATGTTTTCAAACCACAGGCCCACAATTTAGTTGAGAAATTGGGACATGTTGCATGTTGATGTAATGTTCCAGGCATGTGCACTGAAAGACCACACATGCTGAAGTGACGTAAATCAAAGTATTGGTTTTGGGTCATGGAGACAGTGCAGCACTGTAGCTCACTCAGTCCTGCTGGTGACTTCTGGTTGCTAGATCCAGGGACGTGCACTGGTGTGACTGCAGTATCAGCTCTGACTGCATGACTCAGGGATAATTGCATAGTTCCAAATGCATATGAAATACAGTGAAAAAAATTGTGTGGCAACCGAGCCGTTCTAAGAGAAATGTAGAATGTAATGCCTGCTGATGTTGCACACAATAAGATTGGGAAAAAAAGGGTTTATACATGGTACACAATGCAGTACTGACTGTACTGGTCAATACACTATGTATGTGAATATGCAACACCCATCGTTTGCTAAACAAGTCACTGTTTATTTTTCATAATTTTGCTTGTGTCGTTATTAGACAGGGAGTGTTTTGAGGGTAGTGCCTGTTGGGAGGCACAGGGGTTCTGGCAACCATTAACTTCTGCAGTCTGTGAGAACCGGACCCCTCAGGAAGTGCTCTACAGCTGACGGAATGTCCAGGTTTCACTCTGAAATGGGGCGCGACACCCCACAAATCTGCCTCCATTTATGGGTTGAAAATATTTTTAGACACAGACTTTGCCTTTTCTGATTCAAGCCCTAGAGGCTTTGCCCCACTTTTGGGTACAGAAGGCAAGAGCAATATGTGTTTGTACTGCTCTTGACTGGTCCCAACAGATGCATACTGTGTGCCCCACAATCCACTGCTTGGGTGTCAAAACTTATTACAGATTCTTTTTAGAATAACAGCAGTTAGCTTTACATTGTTTAAAGAAATGCAGTAAGCGCAGATGACAAGATGCATATTTCTGAATTGCAGCATGGTCAGTTTGAGCTGCTTGTCAGGTAGGTTGCATGTAAGTATGAAATTGTTTAGGCTTATATTCCTCCTGTAAGGAGGTGCAACTGCCACCCCTGGTTCCCTTTTTGCCCCTGAGCTCTGTGTTGAAGGGTTGAGTTCTTTCAACTTGTTTTCAAAATGCAGGCAAACTGACACACATCCGATTTTAAATTACAGATGAGTGTATGACTGTCTGAATATCAGTAACCAAGACTTTTCTTCTTGTGTCTTCTTTCCAGTGAAATACTGACTTCAGCAACAGTCATAACTGTGAAGTTTGCATGTGATTGGATTTAAAGAGGTGTTTCGGCATGACAGAGGGGACATCAGAAATTATTGTGCTAGGGCTAGGACTAGTCTTAAGCGTATCCAACAAAATAGAGCCCGAATAGAGACAGAGTACAGCAGTCCTCCAAGCTGCAAAATTATGATCCATTCTCCCTGCTAGCATGTACTGCTACTCCCTGTAATCTTAATGTTCTGTTCTCCAGTAAACATGTACAGTATTAGGACACAGATTGGACTTTTGCTTGAATTGGCAGGAAAATATTCATTTATTGATGATTGCTCTATACAGAACTGTAGCACTGCATTAGTATTTATTGGTAAAATTGGTATTTACCCATTACATTCATTTGTCACACAACTGTATTGAAAGTGACTCAGAAAACATGAGACTCATGCAGTACAGATCTCAAGAGCAAAGAGAACACAGGGATAGAGCAGCCTCTAACGGTTATCAAGTATTTCACCTAAAATAAGCATTATATGGCTGGTTATATTCTATAAAAAACATACCTAATAACGAAGCAACATATGCAGGGGCTTTACTTCCCCTGGTGGTCAATGAAAAGTGAGAATATGGGTGATATAATTGCAAATGTGGCAAATAATAAAAATCTTTCCATTAGTAAGGGATGTAAGAGTGAAAAAAAATCAGAAATGCTTAAAAATGCAAAATTTTTTGAGTGCCGACATCACGCCACAAGCGGAAAATTTCACACCTGACCTATGCAGCTCATGACCATCTGTACATACTACCGGAAGAAACTGTATAAATAAAAATAATAAAGAAAAAAAACATGACATTTATGATACTGACATTCAAATCAAAATGATTTCACAATAAGACCAACAGTACTGCATGTCTTTGTTTTCCCATAGTAACTAATAGTAGTCCTTGAGGGGGGGAAAAAAAGAAAAACGCGGCTCTTATCATACTGTTATGAATACTCATGCTCATGTCCATTGACATAATGACACTCAGGTTTTGTAGTGATCAGATCCTTGTGGCCAAGAATAGGACTGCAGTACTGAGTACATGCAAGTGACGTAGGGTGAGATGTAAGCTAGTGGAGGCTGAAAACAGAGGGGCTATAGAGTCTACAGGATGAGATGGGGTCCTGAAGAGGAGGTAGATGGCCACTCATAGGCCTGGCTGCCTCAGAAAAGAGAGGATGAGTTGACAGCTAAGTGGTGCAACATTAGGCAACTATTCACCAATGACAACTCATAATTGAATAAATGTTTGAATGGCCTACAGTTAACCAATACTGTGTCCTTACCTAACAGACAGAGCTGCCATGGGCAATTGTGAAAGTGGTGTAGCAGAGACTTGCTTTCCTCATGTTTAACCATGAATGAATGAGTTGTGTTTCATCCTAGTGTAGTTTGGCTGTGCACTGCTAGAGTAACCATCTAACTGGGAAGATATCAGATAATGAAGATATCACCACCTGTCATATTGTGGTGAGTCCATGACAGGAAGGGTCCTGGGAGTGCTAGTGACCTGATGGCTTTGTGAAGGGATTGATGGGCTGATATGCTTATCAACTTGCATAGCTGGGAAGACAAGAATACACTGATCATACACAACACTCTTACCCTACACAGCCCCCTGACCCTTCTCATAATCCTATTTTCCTTACCTGATTTAGCTCAGGCCAACATGTATTTCCTAAATAACTGTTGCAAGGCCCTCAGTTGTACCTTTGTAAGCCTGAAGTTTATTTCAGTTTTAAGTATTTGAAGTGGAGAGATTAGTAGTTGCGTTAGTTTAGACTAACGAGTGCTGTCTGAGGATCCTTAAATTAGCCATCCCATTTATCTTCAGCAAGCATTAGGTTGCTACAGCATCAAAGATTAGACGTTCGGTGAACTGAAAATATAGAGTTCAAAGGGCCATTAACTGTGAAGAAACAGAAAAGATGGAGTAAACTGTTCCCTGTAAGTGATGGTGATGAACTGCAGCACAGGGGAATGCTCACCTTCAGGGTCTGAGTATTCTGTGCAGCATGGCTGTAATTACAGCTTTCCTGACCGTCAGCATCTGTCCTCCGGGCCCGAGTGTAGCTGTCTGTGCAAAGGGCTACATTCCATTGTGATTACTCTGCCCATGTCGGTCTCTCCTTATTTAATTAATCAGAACCTCACCCTTCGTTTACAGAAGAACCATTCATAACCTTTATACATGGCACATTTCGGGTTTGTGGCAGTCTGTATGTAATGGAGAGTGTATGCACCATGTATTGCTGATTCTCTTAAAATAACAATAAAACAACAGAGACATGACTTTCGACCAGGCTTTGTTGGTCTTAATGGCAGTAGCTTTAAGCAATATACCAACAATGTGCCTGACCCCTCCTCATCTCAAGACCAGCTCACCCCAAGAGGACACAAGTTCATCTTCTATTTAAAGAATGTGGGCTAAAACGAGAAGATGACAACTGCATCAGTCTGAATTTCACTTCAGTCCTTGTTTGTATGCTTTTGGGCAGACTCATTCACAGAATGTCAGGCTGAAATCAAACCAATATATTCTGGGGTGAAGTAAGTGGGTTTGGTCTTTGATCCACTAGGTCTGTACATTTTGGATAAAGTTGTTCGTCTTTGATGGTCAGGTCTGCCTGTGGGCATTCGGGGTGGAATTAGAAGGTGGTGGGATGCATTCTGGGAGTTATGTGGTACGGCTCATTCAGCTGTGCCCAGTTTGCCTTAACATGAATCATGTAAGACAATGGGGTCTACATGGCTGCATGGTGGAAACTAAGTAACATCATCCCACTGGAAAGTATGTCATATATCCTGCTCTTACACACCAAAAGTATTCAATTCTGTAGAGTGCCTCCTCCTTAATGGATTTTAGGTTACATATTTGGAGTCCTGGCATTTTCCCCTCCGTTGCTTTGCCTTGTCAACAAGCCTATTGTCAGTTGGGTAAGTTAAATGAGTATCA
This sequence comes from Albula glossodonta, assembly GCA_019788955.1. Lineage (NCBI taxonomy): Eukaryota > Metazoa > Chordata > Actinopteri > Albuliformes > Albulidae > Albula > Albula glossodonta. The sequence goes on along the minus strand of JAFBMS010000020.1, from coordinate 6,635,186 downwards.
GCACTGCTGTATGAAGGCTAAACATCCTGGTGAAGTGTATTTTGTTCATAAGTACCATATTGTCTGTGTGATTGTGTGGATTTTCCTTTCCTCTGACTAATGAATTGGATTTGACATTCATATTTGTTAGAGCTGTCAACAGAAGTATACATTTGAGGAGGAAGTTAATTTCTTAAAAATATTATTTGCTAAATTAACATTTTAAATTGTGTTTAATAGATGTTGTGTCAGCAAGACTGAATTTTTCTCAGTAGTATTTATCCACCATGTTTGCCTTCTCCCTCAAAGTAGCAGTGGACAGAATGAGCAATCGACAATATTGAGAAGACCATATCAAATGTCTGTGAAATGTGTTTATAGCCTACTTTTTGCAAAAGGCAACGACAGCAGTCAACGTGGAGTAGCAGTACAAATTTAATGAATATTCTGTAATTTCAGTCAATTGACTCTCATCCTATGGAGAATAGACCAACACAAAGAATGATACTGTTTGGACAAATTAGTGGACTTATGGTAAAAATAACAAATAAAACACAGACAAAATGATGGGCAAGCCAGGGGGATTTGCCCTTGGTTAGCCTAATCAGCTGTAAGTGGCTTTGGATAAAAGCATCAGCTAAATGACTGTAACATATATGTATATAATGTATATATCGCCTAGCTGTAATACAGACATAGCCTGACAACCAATCTCTGAACAGTATTTTGTAGTATCCAAGCTATGACTACATGTCTAAATATAAGACAAGCTAGTTCACTAGCAGTAGGTGTGGAAGCAATTTTGCCAGCTTTCTAACAGAATAGTTGGGGATGTACCTAACTTTACCCTATGGCAGAGTTCTCTGGCTGTTCGGCTTGAGTACTCTAGACTTTAGATGGCTGAAAAGCTGCGAGAATGTACGCAAATATCTTTTGCACTTTGAGCCACATGGTTTACTACAAGAGAGCTGGCCTGCATCTCTTCTTCTCGTCTAATAACCAATGCTGGCCTATAGGCAACTCACAAGCGACTAGAGCCATATGCAGCAGGGACCCAGGCCAAATTGTTTATTTTGGTGGCTGGCCAAACTGAAACATTATTGATGCCTGCTCGGCTGGCACATTACCAAGTGAGTGGGGCCATATGTTTACCAATCCACTCAGTACCATTCCATAAATATTTAGTTGGATGATATACATAATTTTTCTGTTAAGCAGCATTTCAGCAGTAACCTGACTACAGAATTTCCCAGGGTTTGACAGAGGGATCATGAGGTTACAGATTTACTATGCGCAGATGCTATTCCTCTCAGTTTTGAGAGAAATCTATACAGGCCAAACTTCTATAAGGCAAACATGGATTCAGTAGTTTAATGATTGTCATCAAGAAGTAAAAAATATGTTGTGTAGAAGATTAATGACTGCATTTGCTCTATGCAAAAGCCAGTTGATGACAAAATAAACAGGAGAGAAGATAAAAACAACAGGAGGGAAAGGAATGGTTTCAGTTTGAGACCATAAGATAATCAGTGTCTGTGAACCTTTACTTCTTGGGTTTCATTGAAAAGAATGAGGTTAACTCTAAAAATATAGCCTCTGAAAATCCAGTCATTCTCATTTTGTATGTAATAAATTAAATTATGTTAATAGAGAAATATGCAGACACACATGGTTCAAGCCCTTGGTAACTGAAATGCATTGCTCAACCTCCATTTCCTGTTGTTTTGCAGGTAGAAATAAATACAGCACCACCTTTCTTGACTGTCTCATTCCAAGTGTAAATGATTTTCCTTCCAAGTGAAAATGAACCTGTTGGAGTCACAGGCTGTGGTCACCTGGTTTTAAATACCCACCGGAGATTTTTAGCTAAGGATACGGTAGGGGCCACTGGAAGTTGTCTCTCAAAAAAATCCAAATGGGAAAACAGGTCACATGATTGTTAAGGCAATATGGGCTTTGTGAGCTGCAGGCCTTTGGTTTAAATCATTTTCCTGACGAGGGCGAATGGCCTGAAGCATGGCTATCTCTACAGATCTGTTTACACTAGCCTGAGTGAAGTGAATGTTTGAGCCCAAATGGATGACAAACCAGAGGCCCCTTTTGGTGATTTATATTTCCCCTCAGGTTGTAGAGGGACTCGCTGTTTTCTATTATGTTTTTTACATCAGGAAAACCCAGTAAAACCTTTAAAAATCAGAATTATCTGGTGTATGAATTCTATACAGGTGACAAACACACCTGACAGGCATAAACAATTATTTGCCCAAGCCTAACTACAGCCTGAACTCAACAGTGATCTTATACTTTACCACATACACAACATATGATGAAAAATGTAAAATACTTGTTAGAAGAATAATGAACAGGTAGACTTTTCAGAGCTCAGAACCCTGCCAATTCTCACATTTAAACACACCTGGCTAATCACTGCAAAACTGAGCTTAGACATGGGAATGTCTGTTTGGAAAGGTTACAAAGATCACTAAACTCCCTAATCCAATCTCCTTTACCATGCTTTTGAACGCTATACACTGTTTCAAGCAAGAACTTATTTTAGGCATACAACAGCCTTTAGTCTCATGGTGAGGTGAAATACACCAAATGCATTTTACATCTTTAAAATACTGCTGTGTCATGGAAGATTTGCATAACACATGCTTTCAGTCCCACCAAATGCATTGTGAACCACGTTGCCCCCCCCCCCCCCCCCCCCCCCCCCCCCCCCAATCCACTCCAGTAGCTGGGCATTTCTGTGTTTGTGCACACCATTTTGTATTCTGTTACCCTGTAAACATGCAGGGTTAGTCCAGCCTTGGGTACAGTGAACAGTGGCTTCTATGCCAATGCAGCACATCTATGCTCTTCTTTTATCCTGTGCGTGCATCTCTTTGTATTAATGATATGGAGCAGTTACCATCATAATGTGTGACTTCTTGATAATTGAACATCCCTGAATCTAAAGAAAACCTTATTAAACAGTTATAGTGTGGGTGAATGGGATGGGGTTTCTGACAGCGGCCTGAGCCTGGGAATGCAAACTGATTATTAAAGCAAAGGAAAATGCCCCAAGCAATTTGTTGCGAATCAGGAGGATCTTGAACAGTAATTCCTTCCTTCAGTGTTGATTACTGTCAAGAAATTAAGCATTATGATTGCCCCACTTCTGACAGAGAGTGCTTATTCATGCTATCAGCAGCCAATACCTCAAAAGTACAATAACCCATGTACCTCCTGCAAGAGCACTACAAGTGTACCACTTATCAAAACGCTTTTTGTTTTAGTTTATCTAGTGAAAACATGCACGAATCAGAGTAAAATGAAAGAGGGTGCGAGTGGTTTCTATTAGGAGGATTGTATTACATTGAGATTAGATTAAAACCAAGTGTGGAAACAGAATGCTTGATTCCAATAACATCTGAAGCAGTCACCACAGACTGCATGTAAAGTATTTGGAAGAGTGAATTATGTTTATTCATTGTACGAATCCTGGTTTCTTGCTGACATGTCATTAGTGAGTGTCAAAATGTGCTTTATGTTACATATATGCAGCCTATACTGCCCTGCATGGAGGGTTCTGTATTTCTATGTATTTTACAGAACCTTCCTCATACCTCTAGGGTCTGTTCTCAACTTTCTCTAGGGTTTGTGATTAACTTTCTATCACCACAGACAAATGTGGGACTGGTTTATGTTCTTTGTCTCACCTCTCAAGGTTGAATCTCTAAAAAATGTTTTAATGTGTTTGGTGGGTAGGTAGTGTGTAATGAAGAGAAATGAATTGGAGCAATTAAAACAAGAGTGGAAAACATTTTTTCATATAAAATTACTGTTGAAAGCCAGTGATTGTTGTTTAAGGTTTATATTACGGTAAAGAACATTCATTTAGAATGTTTGTATTTGTAAATCCTGTTTGTCTCTGCCCTTGATTTGTGGTCATGTATTTGTTGTCAGAGACATGTAGCCCCAAGATCTTAGTGGGTGACTGCTCTGTTGTGGTACGTGCTGTGCTCAAAGGAGACTGAGCCTCTCAGAGAGGCATTATGTGAAAATGAGAAGCAATGGGCGGCTGGGTGGAATATCAGTGTTTATACTCAGTCAGGGAGCGGGACTTTACATCAAGCTGCTGTAACCATGGTTACATGGCTGCTCAGTGAACTGCGAACCCCAAGGACTCTGAGGGTGATTATTTGGGAAGAGCATCTGCATGCTGGATTTACGCTTGGGTTCTGAATCAAACCGTATGTATAAGGCTGCTGTGAGATACTTCTCTGGAAATAGTGTAATTATTGTGATATTGCCATAAATATGGGTATTAACTAAATGTATTTAATTGAAAAATTGTATTTTCAGTGTGTGACCTTTTTTTGCTACATATGTTGAATTGACAAGGATTCTCACACCTGAGGGGATCTGAATGGTGATCTTCTTCTGATTATATATCGTATCTCCACTGTGCAGGGCTTAAACCACTTTTTCCAAATTTGTTGTGATGCTTACCCACATGATAGGAGATGAGCACTCCTCAACAACATGCATTATATAAATATAATATAAAAAAGTTAAAACCTTTAAAATGTTGGTTATATTCCAACTTGAACATGTACAATGATAAACTCTATGTTCAAAGACATAATAAACAGCCTACATGAGATAGATTAGGTGATTATGATTATGATTAGACCTGTGGTTCTTTGGGGGACAATACATTACACAAATACAAATACATTACACTGTGTTTTCCAAGAAGATGTGCATATTATCCTGATGTTTGCTTGGTTTTGTAAGAATGCATTTTATGTTGAATATACAGTATCTTCTATTTAATCTATTTTATTTTATACATACAACCAATATGCTGAATAGCAGATTTGCTCTTAAGTGCAGTTTGTCAGTATGACATAGTTCAGCGTCCGTAACACTTAATATTCCATCTAAACACTTTTCTCATAAGGAATGAGAGCTGAAACAGTGTCTTTGATTCATTGTCCACTTCCTCTTCCAGTTTGAAGTATGCAGGTGGGAAGGTGTAAATGGAAAGAGTCTCACTCTTCTGTGAGGTGTTTAATGAGGCCAGCTTCCCAATCCTCACCTGCGTTGGTTTGTAATCCTGCAGAAATGGGTCTCTCAGGACAAATGCAACATCATTGAATTGACTTTAACATACTGCCAGATAATAGTAATAATAATTTCAGTTCTGCTGAACTGAAACAGTGGTCTTGGTGAGAGGCAAGCAAGCTGAAGAACACAAAGTGTATGATGTGAGAATTTTACTCCATACTATGCTTACTTTCACATTTCATTCATTTTATTATGTAAAATATACCAATTCATTGAGGTGAATTTATCAGAAGGATAAATAGAAAAGACTCTGACAATTATCATTTCAGACAATCTTACATGTGTTTACCCAGTATGAACTGCACATTTCCCCCTTAAATCTCTGGCATAGACCTTTCATTCTGTCAGTCTCATTTTCTTTATGCATTTGTTGCTTTTAGTTGCTGTGCCACCATATGCACTGTAAACTGTGTTTATGAAACCCATAGTTGGCTATGTTCGTTTGTGGTGTACATACTTCTAGGTACAAATTGCATTGCACTACAGTAGCACAGATCCTGTTCAGTAAATTGCATACATTCAGTTATATCTGGTTCCAGGAGAGCAGGAAGTGAGAGCGTATGCTAGGATCAACAGTTTTAATCGTAGTGAATGACTTATTTTTCATCCCTTTCTGGGGATCGGTTTGGCAGCGGGACCATTGGTAGGCTCCTTGCCCAAATACTGTCTCCTATCTCAGAAACATGGGCTGAGCACTGTGAGCGAGCTGAACAGTGATAAGAAAGTTGATGAAATGCTTGTGTGCTGAACACTCACTCTCCATCTGCCTATAAACAGAAACCCTCTGGATGCTAGTCACTAATTTTTCTTAAAGATTGTCTACAAGCAGATGTAGAGTGGTTTCACCCTAGTGATATTCTTGGTGTGATTCTTATCATTAATTTGGTTTCTGGTGGTGGAGATGGTAGTGAGCTGTATCTGTTTGAGTGCAGCAGCATGGATAGTTTTGGTAGCAGGCCATGTGGTGGTCATAAAGTAAATGGTGAAGGTGGGAGGCATTTACACAGCTTGGTTCAGTGAGTAAGGGCCCCTTCATTTAAGAGATATTTGCACTCTGTGGTTAGCTTTGCCATTGTTCTTAATTAGCTGAGAATCCATTGATTTTTCCCTGGCCTCTTGACAGCAAAGGAGTTGATTTTTTTTCATGTGGTTGTTTGACTCAGGACCTGGCCTGTCTGAATTTGAGGTAATGCGTCTGGCTACTATGACCAATTTACCCGGCCAATCCATATGTTTGATTTCCCTAGAAAAATTATGTGTAGTTCAAATGTTTTAATACTGTGCAGTTTTTACTTGTCAATCTAAATCAGGTATCCTGGCAAGAGTGCAATAACTTGAATTTAAACGTAAGACCATGCTACTTTGAAGAAAATGCCAATTACAGTTAGGAAAAAGAACTGTCTTAATTAAACTCTAAGGGTCATAGAGCTAATTCCACTCCCTGTAAGACTGGCAGGCTTATTGGTTGGTACTGTGTGTTGTGAATGTAATAGATTTACTATGGGAAAGAGGTCTTAGATTGGTCTTAGAGTGGAGATTACAGTAATACTGGCACGCTAGTTCTGATTAGCATGGTGGAATGTTTGCCAGATGAGGGCCAACGGGCCCAGTCAGGTGGTATTCATAATGCCCTTAGCTCCCCACAGCTCTGTACCTCCCCCTCCTGAGCTCCATGGCCCTGGGCACCAAACTCTAGACTTTTTCCATCTTCAACACACTCTGATGCAGCCAAAAGAAATGATCTCATAGACTGGTCTCACAGCTGTGTACTGATGTGGCACAGGGGGCTTTGAGTCTGTCTGCTTCTGTGTGTGTGCGTGCATGTGTGTGTGCGTGCGTATGAGTGTGTGTGTGCGTGCATGTTTGTGCATGTGTGCGTGTGCATGTGTATGTGTGTGTATGTCTGTGTCTGCCTGCAGTTAGCCACATGGTTGTAGTTGTAAATACCCTTGTTTTTTCTGGTTATTTTGAACCGATTTAGACCAGTTTTGATGGAAATGAACACTGTCAATAAGTAGATAGGACTTTAGTGTCAGTGTGCATTTTCTCCAGTTACCTGCCAGATCTCCCACACTGGAGTGCTACCTTTGATGTTGTACTGATCAGATGTCCACCCACCCAAGGATTGTATGTCCTGCAATTACCATGTAAATGTTGGACATAGAATGGTAGCAATGGTGTGCATTTATGGAAAATTCATTTTGATACAATAATTTCCTTTAAGCAGTACAATTTTTGTGAAAAATTATGTGATTATCACCCAAAATACCAGCCTTTGGAAGAGCGACTTTTTTCTTAATACAGTGCTGCAGTTTCATCATACCATGCTGAAGTGTTGTTTTATTCCATTATTTCAATTCTGTGGAGGCAGTGCTTGATGTTTTTCCCCGGATCGTGTGTTAAGACTCTTATCATTGGTGATTCTAAAGGTACAAGCAGCTTCCCTGCACGCGAGGTGGAAACTTGGCACATTAGTGAATGTGTGTCAAGCAGTGGCACATGTCCAGTTCTTGTTGCTGGAATAGATTGCAATGTATTCTCTTCTCAGTGAGGCCTACAGTTTGGATGAACTATTGTGCTTTGAGTAAATAGGACTTTCAGGGTATTTACTGTGGTTTAATCTGGGTATAGAACAATGACAATTTACCAAAAAAAATATGCCAGTCAGCATCACCAGGCTGTCTTGCTGGAGTTTGTTATTATGATAAGGTCTTGCACCATATCACTGGGGTGTGTCTTCCACCAAGTCCCTTGAACATGGACAGAAATTTATTAATGTCTTACAGTGACTCAGTTACTTTACTGGAAAAGTTGGTTGTTGACTCTAAATAGTTGCACATAATGGAACAAAGCCAGAAAGTAACAGTAGTTTTAAAAAACACTGACTTTTTGACACGAGTGAGAGGGGAACTTGGTTAGGACACTGGAGAGTTACACACCAGTCCTGCCAGTAGTTAATGCAAAAGGATGACGCCTCCCAACTGCCAAAGCAGATGAACAAACAACTGAGACTGAAGAATCAATATTTACACTGGGGCAGCTTGGTTTATGGGAAAATGTTTCTAAATTACTGGGTGGTTGTTTTGTGCAATTATTTTCATTTATCTTCAGCTGAAGTTCAGTTCTAAAGATGGCTTAACTGTCGCACTATGTCCAGTCAGTCATGTGGTTGTGGGTACAAGAGAGCTGGCAGCTGCAGTTGTGATTGGACACCAGCATAGCGGCACCCATATTCCAGGACATTTTTTCAACAGAGGCCCATGCCTCGCTTTAAGTTTTGGAATACATTGAAAATGCACAACAATGGGACTTTGTAATTTTTATGGATTTTGAATCTAAGCCTTCAAGCAATGGAATCTTTGAAAACAGATCACCCTATAGTAGTTCAGATTTTAGCTGGTCAATTCTTTACAGAAACAGAACTATAGAATCCTCTTCTGTTGGGTACTAGGCCATAGTGGACTATATGGCAATGAACAAGCTGAAATTGCTGCAAAGAAAGGCCTCACAATAACGATTAGGGAGTGTCTAATTCCACCATCAGACCTGCTTACTAAAGGCTAAATAACTAGGCCTGTCATGATAACTACTTTTGTTGGATGATATATTGTCCCAGAAATAATTGCAATAAACGATATTATTGTCATTTTAAGGCCATTTTATGCCACTGATATAATGATAATATAATAGCATAATAAGGCAAGTACACCCTTTCAAAGAGCAAAACATTTTAGAATTTTTATCACAAATACATTTAAAGTATTCTATATAGGTTTTTTTGTTGCTGTATGAAGGTTATTTTACTCTGTAATCATATTTGTACATTTACTGTATGTCCTGTCTTTATCTATTGATTGGTTTTTATTGATCAATATTTTACCACGATCTTGTCATGAAATGGCCTTAGGTGCTGACGTGGCATTAAATACCAAATAAATAAATGAGAGCTAACAACATTTTAGAATGGGGTTTCAACTAGACTATATCTTTAAATTGTCCTCCCTGCACTTGTGGTCATTTTAATTACCTTTCTGTTGCAGTTGGCTTGTGTTAACAAACTTTTGTACAGTAAACAAAGCAACTTAATAGGCCTACATGGTGTAAGTGAGTTGGGGCCTGAAAGAGGAGAGTCTGCTCTAACCTCTGCTGCCTTTATACGCATTCTTGGCAGGCGTTAAAGCCTTGGCATCTGGTGTTCAAAATAATATCCAATTTGTCAAGTGATTCCTTCACACCCAGAGGCAAACATAAAAATGCCACAGCCCCTTCGTTTCCAATAAGAATGGGCTGGATCAGCCCCAGTACGGCTGCCTGACTCAGTGGTTTCTGTGGTTGGATCAGTTCTTTCTTTCAGGGTAACTTGCGGGTTGCTGGCCATCATGTGATTCCAGTCAGGAGGTACAGCCAGGGCTACCTTGTGTTAAAATTTTGACCCCTATGTTTCCATCACAAGAGGAATAAATTTGGAGTAACTAATTTAATGAATAGCGTAAGGATAGACTACCTCATGTTCTTGGCCTAGGGAAGTTATTCCACACAACAGGACAATTCCAAATAAGTCATGGAATTCAAAACATTTTGAACCCCAATAAAACAGGCTATTGAAACTCATTTTTAACCAGTAACTGATGTGCAATAAATCTTCTTGCGTCTGTAATGAGTGATAGAGCACCCGTCATTTCCACTCGTGACTGAGAACTCATGCAAATGACTGGTGGAGTGGGGGAATCAATGAGAACCAAACTACACTAGGGGATAGTGGGCATAAATTAGTGAAACATGGAACATGTATTCTAAAAACTGGTTTAAATAATGGTTCCTTTAACTAATTGTTTTGGTTCGGATCACTGAGTGCGTAGCCTGTGCTACTTGACCATCTGTCTGACATCAATGCCAAAAAAAGAATAGTCCTGCTGACTGTGAAAGGGAGTGACGTATGTTAAGTCATTTACATGTTCATATAGTTTTTGGGCTTACTTCTGCTCTGTAATTTACTCTGTAATTTGGTCAATATGTTAAAATGTATGTCTCAGCAGCTCTTTTGTCATTTTAATTTCCCTTTAATCTCTTGTTTGGATTAAGCCCTGTCACATTAATACTTGCGTCTATCAGAAAGATCTTTGGGCTCACAATATGGGTGGCCTGTCTCTGGTCTGGTTGCTGTTCTTTCTAAGTGTGTTTTATGGAACCATTTTCGACTAGGAAATCCACTACAGATAATTAATTTGTTTTGTATTGCTTAAACAAAAACACACACAGAATATGGATACAGATTTTTCCAGGATGTTTTAGTGATAACTGGTCATTGGGGACAGTGAGCTGACTTGGAAATGTGGAATTCATGCAACACTTGGTGCTCAGTGGTTTACATCATAGAACTATATCTGAAATATGATGCTGCCATTGACTCAGCTGTCAAATCTTCTAACAATCGGAATAATTCTAAATCTTTCATCTGGTTGATCTAGATCAAAGTTCGTGAAGACAAATTCACATAAATACTTAAATGAACTGTCTTAAATGAAGAGAATTCTTGCATATGTGCTGATATGAAATGTCAATGTTTCAGTAATGTAAAAAATGTGTGGATTCCTACAGATGTATTGACCCTGTTAGACAACAGCAAACAATACAGTCATATTTTGTATCATCTTCTAGTGACCTAGGCAGTGTGTAGTTGCCGGCACAGCTGCAGTGGATGTGAAGTGAAGGCTTACTTTCACAGGAATCTGAGCAGCCATAAGCTGGTGCGAGGTCATTGCTGCGTGAGAAAACCATTTTGAAAAAACTGAGTTTGGAGTGGGAAATAGGGAAAATTACAAAGCAAAACTGCTTAAAAGACGCAAAAAGATGGTGTTAGAAATGCCTGTAACAGGAATTGTTTTAATGAACCACCATTTGCTATAAATGAGCAAATGAATATGATTTATCTAACAATTAAGGGAATCCACTTTTCTGGATGAGAAATGGGAACCTCAAGATCTTCCCTGTGGTGCATGTGTCACAGTTTACCTGGCAGAGAGCAGCTTTCAGCAGGCCTTATGAGAGCTGCAGGTGTGTATATTTTTTGCCCCAGGCGACATTTGCTTGCGCACAATTCCTGAGTACCCTGAAATGCCTGAGAATACTGTGCTCCTTTACCCTGACCTGGCAGCTCCACAAACAGGCCCTTGGTCTGTTGAGGATCCTCTAATGGGTCTGTGGTATGTATGCTTTACTGAAGTGTAAAATTCATTTTTGAGCTCATCAGTGTGGCTTTTCTGTGGAACAAAGGTAGCAGTGGTCTGGCCAGGAGGCAGGGCAGCCTGTTATTCACAACACATCAAATAATGTGCATCCATCTGGCCATCTGCGCATAAATAGAAATGCTGCCCCTGTGGAGGCATAAAGCAGGCATTTTTTTTTCCTCGTCCAGTATGTGAGAGGTGGTTCACAATGACTGGATCAATGCTGTAGCCATACAGACCTGGGTCATGGGTTATGACCCATGGCTTATGTCAAAAGGAAAGGGAAAGAGGTGTGGATGTGTAGGGAAAGGGAGAGGTTGGATTTGACAGTTTCACTCATTTACAGTAATCTGGCACAAAGGGCAAGAAACGCTGTAGGGTGTGAAAATTGAAGAGCTGAATTCGAAATAGAACAGTGTTGATCACATGCTCACATTCTTGTTTCTTTTTGTAGGATGTCTGGAATGGCATTGACTTAAGGAGGAATCAGGCACACAGCAATGCAGATGACAAGACCCACAGCCTGGAGACCCTACCCCCTGGTAAGAAACTGGCCCCATAATTCTGCTCTGCCCCTCTGCTGCAGGGCTGAACTATTGGATAGTTTGGGATATTTAATGACCACACACATACACATCATGCCTTTTAACTACCATATGGGCAGCTTAGGCCATTTAATGACTATACACATTGCTTAGAGGATTTAATTACCCTGCAAACACATTTGGCCATTTAATATCCATACTTGCAGGGATAGTAATTTAACGACCATACGTACAAGTGTATGGTCTCTGTCCTCTGGCCTTTCGTTGCCATGGTAGCCCTCTCAGAATGTTAGTTGCTGATCCTGCCCACTCAACCTAACTGAGTTGTAATTGAGAAGCTGCTTCTTGCCATAGGCCTTAGTTGTAACCATATGACCATTTTATAGGATTTACTTCATTTAAATGTAGATCTTTTACACATGCTCTCTTTGGCAGGTTAGTCTGCAGAGAGCTGTTCCATTTAATATTTGTCATGAACATTCCTTAGCTAAGCACATCTGTATTGTTATACATGGCATGTAACACCCTCCTTGTATTATTTAAAATCCTACAAGGAGCATTGTCCTGCTCTTTTGCTCTCTCTGTGTATGTCATATGTCACATACACTGAAGTGACAATTGATCACTTCTTAGAACCTTGAATTTAGCAATGCACACTATCAGTGCATATGTGAGGCTCTGCTTGAATGCTTTCTCTGATCAGCTTTAACTTTCTCAGCCCTTCCTTTGTAGCAAGTATTTTTCTCACTAGTAATGAATCATTTGTTTCTGTTTCTCTTGTGAATAACAATAACAACCACTATTTAAAGTATTTTTGAAGTTTCAGCCATGTAGCCTGTCCCAGACAATGCCTCACACTAATGTCACAGTGTATATTGTGCTTTAGAATGATCTGTAATCTTTTCATGTAAAAGGTCATTAAAAATATAAATGATGTGATACCTTAACATTACTTACATGTAAGTGAACGATCGGGAGTTATTTTGTCACTGATCTGAGTGAGAGTTTGGCAGTAATCAGCCCGGTCCTACAGGACATGGGATTATGGGATGGAAATGTGAAATGTCTTCAAATGTTTAGCCCAAAGTGAAGCACACCTGGCCATGCCTTCTCCTGCTTGCAGATATTATCATCCCCTCCCTAGCTGCAGGATGTTCAGGGTTCTCTTTATCAAGCTGTGCAGTGCCAGTAGCGAGGTGTAAGTGTGTGATTGAGGCAGCTTTGTTATCTTGCGGGCATTGAGATGATTGTGGACCAGTATGATTTATTTCATTAGAACATTCACCTGCCAAGGTAAGAGGCATAATAAGGAAAAAGCCAGACCAGCTGGGGACAGTGTGACATTTAAAAACCCTCTCAGCAAAATGAGTGTGGGCAGCCCTATAACGCAACCAAGGAGACGAGGAGCTAACAACTGCAGTGCAATTGAACATCCTAATTAAGGCAGAGTTTTAGAACAACTCAACCAGCCCTTCATTGCTGAAGAAATGTCAGGAAAAAAAACAGTTTATTTAATTCAGCTTTAAAGGCTCAGGTGCTGATCAGAATGTATTCTGTTAATTTACTTCTGAAACATGTTTCACAAGATCACCTTACATCCAAGGTCGAAGAATCTGGTTTTGTGCTGCTGTTTGACCTAAACCATGACAGAAACTGCTCTTAATCAGTTGCTTACTCCTGTGCTTTATCTCCTTTTGTAAATGCGTTAATACATATTATGTCATTCTCTTAAAGTACCAGACGTTTCTGTTAGTATCTGTTAGGCAATGTATATGTGATATAGGATTGTATTGATAAGAATTTTTGTTTTAGGATTTATACAATTTTAATATGTGAGTGTGTCTATTAACATCTGTCAATCTAGCTTATTTTTTCATGTGTTTTTTTTTTTTTCTGGAGCATGCAAACAACTACTCACTTGCAGAAAGAAGTGGGAGGAGGACCACTGACTGTTTACTGTGAAGGGAGATAGGGGGAATGTATCCTGAGGAAGAGATAATAATGTCACTGGATCATGAGCAGCAACCCCTATGTATTATAAGTACAGAAACATTTTACTGTAGGACATGACTGATGATATGTTATGTAGATAAGTCGTGATGTGTGTGTCAGAAACCAATGTCTGCACTCATAACTAAGCTGAAAATGTCATGTTTTTAGCTGCTGATATATCTCGAGCTTGTAGGAATATTCACAGCTCTTCTTCTGCTACTGTTACTCTGTAACTTAACAAGAATTTTCAGTGTGACAATTGGCATCAATTGCAGTTGTCTCTGTAATCAGAGATCATCAATCAGGACACTGAAGACAGAATGCCAAAGCTCACTGAGACTAATAGTTTATAGTTATCTCTTTGCTCCCTCTCCTTGACAGGCAATGCAGTGGAAGGCTGCTATGTGATCGAGGTGTCATTAAGCAGAGGTGGAAAACTCCTGCTACAGAAACTAAACTTACTATCATGTATTTATTCTATCTGTGTGTTAAAACAGGTAATTTCACTAATTAACTCCTCTACCTGGCTAAAGAGATGTGCTGATTAGAATCAGCTGGTCTAGTACATGGGTGGAACAAATAAATTGTAGTACTTTTGCTCTCTGATGCCTCTGACATATATCACAACTGCATATATCAAAATTTGCTAAGAGTGAAGAACTTGTGTTATAATAATGCACTTCAGCGATGACAAACATTCATTCATTTCATGCACAATAAGCAATGTAACAGTCTATGAATGAGGGTGATGCGAGGGCCCACTTACAGACAACACAAACTCATGGAGATGGCTACCTTCAATCAGTCCTGGGCCTTGCAACAACAAAGTCTTCACATGTCCCATCTTCACTAGTCCCATGGAGGCTTTGAACTCTGTGTGTGAAATGTTATATCGCTGCTGATTAAAGAGCCTATAGCCCAACAAACCATATCAAACCAGCTATTGTACATTCCTTTCAGTTCATTTTTTTGGGCATTCTGCTGTCCAAACATTGCATACTCTTTACACATATCTCGAACATCTGGTTTTACAATACTCATAGGGAAGCAGAGGTGGCAGGACTTTGACCAGGATCTGTACGTGGGCGCGACCATTGTGCGGCCGGGACAGGATCCATACGCACGTAACAAATTCAACCAGGTGGAGAGTGACAAGTTACGGATGGACCGTGGTGTGCCTGACACCAGAAATGACCAGTAAGTCTCCGCCTCTCAGCAGCTAATTAGATCACTGTCTTCTAGTGTTGCGTAGGGCTGTTGGTCTGCCACATGCGTGGCTGTTTGATTTAAGGGTTTGTGAAATGACCAATCAATGGGTAGTGCTACTGTACAATGGCAGCTACTGTCTGGTCTTCCTCCACTGCAAACCTTTTGAACAATCAGCAGTTCATAGCTCTGCTAGAGTCTTCTAATTTACCCATGACCAGTGTGTTGTGAATTTTAATGTCTTTATATTTGTTTGCTTCTCAGGTTTATAGTCCTTTGGGAGACTATTTCCTGTCTTTTGAAGTTTATCACAATATTAGTGTGAGTGCTAACACAGACCGCGATGACCATGTTGACTGATCTATGTCAGGCAGCAAGAAAACTGGTATAATTGTAATAACAAGTGTCTATCAGGAAAAATGCATGTATGTATGCATCCATAATGTATGTTTATGTATATGCTAAAAATGATGCTTTTTTATTTTCATCTCAGTTGGGGGAAAAAAGTGGAATTTAAAGCAGGAAGTCCATCCTCATTGTGTACAGTAACATGGAGACAGTAGTGTCTGATTGACAGGACTGCACTGCTATGAGTAAAATCTGCTGTTTAATCAGAAAGGCAGCCATATTATTAGCCAAGAAAATGCAGACAGAGCAAAAAAAGTCTGAACAAATGCAAGAGAACTGCCTGTGCAAACTGATGGTGTAGGACATTTCTGAATTGTTTGGAGCCAATCTGAAAGCACACTGCATATCCTCCTTCCTCCTCCCTGATCTTTAGCATTGCCTGTGTGGTGCTCACTTCTGTCTTCCTCTTATTAAGCTCAGTGAAAAAATATTGTCGTATTCTTGGCTTAAGGTGTCTTTAGACTGCTGAACTGCAATTAACACACACATCCCTGATTACCTTCAAAAACCTGATTACAGGAAATGTACTAAGCGTTTCCTTAAGTAGTAGGAATGTCTAGCTTTGTCATGGCTGTATTGCAAATATTTCCTTGGGGACAGTAGGCAGTAGAAAATAATGAAGAAATGTTTACTTTTTTCATTTTTAGAGGCATTTGTTGAAATGATAATATGTGTAGTTTATTTTTATTTTCTTGGTTTTCAAATATATTCCTGGGGTTTCAAAAATTCGTTAAGGGTGGACCAAGTCAATACACCTTAAATAAACTCTACAGGATGTCACACCTTAAGCACACCAGAATGATAATAAAATGCAAATTAAATGAATTCTGCTTCATCTATTATGCTCTATTTCCACTGCCGACTTTTACAATCCTTCTGCACCCTGGTTCAATGAACTTGTATGGGCACACACAGACATATATTCTAGAATTAGTTGCAGTCATTGGCATTCTTAAGTCAAATTCATGTAACAAAATAAAGAAAGTGTACTGAATACCTGGTATTTTTAGCAAAAAATGATTTTCATAGTTTCACAAGGAGCAGATAAATAGCTGACCACTGATGGGTGTTCAATAATTTTGTCAGACTAACAGATGTTCAGCTGTACTCTTTACCCTAAAGCCTTTTGGTCTTCTGACAGGTTTCTACAGGCAGCATAACCTCACACAGGTGTGCAGAAATACACCTGAGTACCTTGATAGTGCTGCAGGTAACATCATAAGTATGTTAATATTTTTAAAAGTTTTTATATTTTTTCTAAAAATCATACAATTGATGGTATGCCAGTAATTTTGTTTCTGAAGCTAAAGAACTAAGTGATATATTGTTGTGACACTGACATCTAAGACATATCATTAGTATTTCAAGAAGAATTATTTTGATTCGGACATTTTATTTTTTGTGATTTATTTTATATGATATATTCTTATGTCAGCACAGTAGGTCGCTCATACCTGAGGTACAATAAATAAAATACAATAAATGTATACTAATTACTCTTGTTATGTATCCTGTTTTGTCGTGGGTTTGGCCTGTGGTTGATGACCAGAATACCAGAGGGAAAAGGAACAATGGTTGCTGCTGAATAAACTTTAGCCTCTCTTCTGTGTTTGTCAGACTGTAACTGCAGCAGAGTTAAAAGATTTTTGTCAGTTAGTGGAAGTGGAACTGAAAGCAGATGTTTGGGTTTTACCAGCAGTCAGATCCCAGATTATTTTGGAAGCGCATTAATCCGATTTAATCTTTCCCCTCTCCCTGCTCTCTGGACCCAATATCTGAGAGCAAGGCTTCAGATTCAGGCTCTGAAAGAAATGGGAAGATACGATGTGTGAGAAGTTCATCCATAGAGTGAGAAATAGGGGGTGGGAAGAGAGAGTGCATGGGGTGGCATACAAGGGGGTGGTAGAATTGATGGTGAGGGTATCAGAAATGGACAGAAATGGTAATTAGAGGCGGTGAAGTAACATAGTAATTTCCTCGCTGACAGTCTGATCAATGTGCTGAGACCCTCAGAGCATCCCTGCTGGTCACAAAAATCCTTCCCCCTTCACTCCTTCCCAAACTTCCTTTCCTGCAGACCCTCTCTATCCAAGCCCGGGTCTCAAATGCACATTTGATCCACCCTGCTGCTCCTCAGAAATTTTGGAAAAATGCTTGGCTGGGACTTTGCCGTCCTGAAGGGATGTCCATTTGTCATGAGCAAGCCTATTTCCTCCTCTGAGACACTTTCAGTATCTGACTAAAATACCAGCCGTATCTAATTTTCACAGACATAAAGAAAGCACAGGGACTTTACATGCCTGTCTTTGAAGAGAGGCTGTGAAGTATAATATGCCACATCCTTTTCTTCTGTTACAGTGGAATCATTGTAGTCTACATGTGGGATTTTAATTACTAGGAATGTGTATTTGGTCAGAGGGCCTTTTTGATGCCTCTCTCTTAATTTTGAACTTCATATGTTAATTTCTTTGAATGTGGAACATGACTTATTTATTGAGGATGTTTTGCTAAGAAAAGATTTCAAGATAATTGATCTGGAGTTGAGGTGTTAAGACTGAAAATAGTCTTATCTGAGGAACATCTGTCCTCCTAGTTGTCTTATCTGCTCTATCCAAGGCCTAATGGTAGGGAGCCTAGATAACGGAGTGAGATTTGCAAATACTGCCATGTATCAGATTAAAATTGTTCATTTATTTTTTGCATTTACCCTCCTTTTTCATCATCTGGATTGAACTGCTGCTCTGTCAAGTGATTGCTCCATACATCAGAAGCAGCACCAGTCACATTTAACTTATGTTGCCTGGGAAACATTGAGTTAATGAATCTTGTCTGGCCTTCCAAGAGAGGCCACTAGAGAGAAATGCTACTGAGCATTCTAACGTCTTAACCCTGATTTATCTCTGATGAATTTGGTAGACCTTCTGTCATAGACAAGAACTAAATATGGCCCTCTGTTTAACATGAAAATACCATCTGTCATTAACGCAACACTCTATGTATAATGTACAAATACCTATAGTATATCCATCTATAATGCCCTTAATTTTCCTAAAAACATGAGGCCAGTCTAGTTTTTCAGTTAACTATCTGATTGTTTTCATTATCTGAACTATAGTAGATACTCTAGATACTATACAATTAATCAATCTGCAGTCCTTTGTGGCAACATAGGCATAAATCCACTGTGGATTTAAAACTTTCAGTGGCAGAAAAAAGGAAATGAGGCTTGCAAAACTTACCCTTTTATTCCAAATATTTACTTTTCCAAGTGGGAAATATGAGTACATATTCTGTGATTTACCTGTATTTATTAAAACTGTGCTTGTGTTCTGCAGGTATTAATATAGTGGCCATTATCTGCAATTAAATGTTTAGCCTATATCACCTGTCTAGGAAAGTTTTCTTTCCCCCATATACGGTTTGTATGAATGATGTTCGTAGTGCTACAAGCACTTTGGGGAAACTCACCCCTGCCTGGTGGCATCTGATTTCTGAAGGTCAACATATTGAATTTTAATTTGGTAATATCAATCAGATTGTTTCATTTCCTTTTTTTATTAATGACCCTAATCATTTTCATGTTTAACAGCAAATATCAAGGACAAAAGCCTGAGCTTGCACAAACTTCTGTGTTCTTCCATGTTGGGATATTTCTGACACTCAAGATTAATTGCCATTCAACTGCAGCATACAATGCATTTTTCTTGCTTTTTTGCATTTAAAATTTTAATTATCTAGAAGATGACTTGTTTCTATGACGGTTATTTTGGAGGCTTTATGAGAAGCACTAATCATCTTCCCAGTGTGATTCATTACAATCAGTCTTTTCCTTAATCTCACAAAGTAGTAAGTTTGACTTCAGATAGGAGATGGAAAGCCTCAGCTGCAGATGCACAAACAGTAGCTGAATCCTGCTTATGCTGTAGGGTGGCTTACAACAATCCATTCATTACTTATTCATTTTCTATGTTTTTACCCTGGAATTTAATTCTGAAAGAGATCTCAGGAATAATCCATTTAGAAAGTGGATGAAAGTATCTGGTTTGGTAGTATATTTGATAGAGTATATTTTATTTTTATGACTTAATCTTAAATGGAAGAGGAGCATTTATGAAAGAAAAGCTCTTAAGAAGACATCAGACACCAAGAAAAAATGTACGCTTTGTAATGTGGGTAAAAGCTCAGTGAAACCACTATCCTTCATCTGTAATTTCTGGGAAGTAAAGGCTAGGGGTAGCTGTCTTTGTCTTCTGTGACTCACTGGGAAATTAAATGTTTATTTTTCATGTAGTGCCTGCTCTCATTACTGTCCAATTGTTACTTCCGCACAGAATATGCATACAACTTCAATGGCTGCATGATGTGTACAGGAATAACCCCCCCTCCCCCCCATCCCCTTGCTGAAATCATACCAGCTTGTTTTGGGTGGGGAAGGTGCATTTTTGGCATGGTGCTCACTCTTCAAAAGCAAAGCAGTGCCGATTTGGTGCTATGAGCCATGTTTTAATTATCTCAAAACAAGCAAATGAATCTTTGTATGACTCTAAATTTGAAAAGTAGGTCATCAATTTCTCCCAGCTCCTCTCAACCCAGTTTTCCCAGCCCCATCTTACCTCCCTAACATCTGTGCAGAAACTGGCATTTTGAAATAGTCTGCACCCCTCTCCCGACACCCATACCCCTGCTTTCCACAGCATTCACTTTCTCACTTCATTGTAAATGCTGCAAGTAGCACAGGGCCCTGTGCAGTTGCCAATATTTTCCACTGAGTCTTGGTCTGTTGATTTGAATAAATGATGAAAGGTGGGCAATTAGAACAGGAACAATAGTAGATGACAGTGAGCAGTGAGAGCTCCTTTGTGTCAGGTAACAGGTGTGCGCTGTGTAGTATATCCAGCTTGAGACCTTGGTGTGAATAGTGCTGATATACACTTTAACGAAATATCAACAGCAGTGGGCAGACTCTGACAGCAGCTTAAGTTCTGGTCAGGCCCTTTATGATCGTAGGAAAAAAGAGGATTGTGATTGGTTCTAATGAGAAGCCGGATGGGGATGGGTGGGGTGCTACCATATCTCTGACAGCTGAACTATGGCAGCTACAATCCTCGCAGGCACAGGAAGCAATCCGCTATTATGACTGCCATAGACTGGCCTTAAATGGTGTATTAGCCTTACAGTTTAACACTGCATAGACCTAGCCAGCCAGCTGATGTTTTCTCAGCCACTGTACTCACTGTACTAAATTTTTTTTCCCCCTTTTTTTCGCTTGAAGAATTTTTACAGGCAGTATTTGTAACCAGTACAGTTTAATTACAGTATTGCTATGGACGAATTGGTTTCTTTACATTTTGCTTGTTAACAGATATTTTCCCCTGAAAATGGAGGCTTTGGTATGTAAAACATACCCATAGAATATGGATGTTGAATTATCTTTCTCTCCCCTTCCCCTCTATCTGGATTAGGGTGTAGTCTATGTGCTCTCAGCTTGC
Source organism: Albula glossodonta (assembly GCA_019788955.1). Taxonomy (NCBI): domain Eukaryota; kingdom Metazoa; phylum Chordata; class Actinopteri; order Albuliformes; family Albulidae; genus Albula; species Albula glossodonta. The sequence continues at coordinate 6,614,222 of JAFBMS010000020.1, read as the reverse complement.
TGATTGATTAGCTAATTTGTGTTTCTGCTGACCTGCCTGTTTTAATCTCCTCTGGGCTGTGGATGTTTGTTGAGCTGTCACTCAGGGAAGACAGTGACCTGGGATCACACTGAACCTGAAAGGCAGTGCTGTCCTGGTCTGTCCCCATCAAGTTAAGGGAGTCCAGTTTATTCACAACACCTATCACAAAATGTCCAAACTACAATACAGCAGCATATTCTACAATTTATGTATCTTTGCTGCAACTGCAGTTGGGCATTCTTTTCTTTTGTTATACTGTATGTCACCTCAGGCGTCTCTACGGGTGTCCAAAATTCTGTTTTCTACATGCAAAACAAAAATACAAATGTGGCAATGCTATCCAAAGAACCTTTTGTCAGCTTTAATGATGAGCATCAGGAAAACGGAAAAAAAAGCCACTTTCCCTGTTTTTGTTGTTGAAAAGTATATGGCAAGCATAACACACACCATTATGCCTTGTCTGCTCTGCTCTTTTGCTCAGTTCAGAGTTTAGAAGAGGCAACCAGCTGTGTGAATTTGAAAGAGGCAGTTGGCAGGGGGAGTTTTTAAGAGCCAAGATGATTGGCTGGTTGGGGGTCGGGAAGGTAGGGCTGGTGTCAGAGGTTTGGCTTACATGTGGGAACGTGGCAGGAGGGAGGTTTGTCTGCTTTCCTGTGGCTCCTCTCCAACGTAAACACACTTTGCTGAAGGTTTTTTACCCCCACAAACCATCAATTTAATAGCCCTAATCTTAACGCAGAACCTGCCTGATCCTGGCTCAGTGATTTTGGGCAGCGATGCTCCAGTGAAGCTCAGTAAATCACTTGTTTGCTCCATTCACCTGTCTCCTGTCGGCTCCAGTGATCAGGGCCCTGTCTGGGAGAGGCTTATGGGAAAGACTGTGACACTGTCTTGACCATCATCGTGTGCTTTTTTTCCCCAAGAACTGTTTTCAGCTGTCACTGTAATGTTAATGTCTGATGCAGTTTGTGTTCAAGTGAAAGGTGCTTGGACTTGGATATTTGCATGCATAATGTACATAGATTTGAATACATTCAAAGCTCTTTATTCTGAAGCCAAAATGTAGAGTGAACTCAGAAATGCATTTTCAAGTCTGTGACAAGCAGTAATTGTAATTGTAAATGCTTTAAACCAAATGTTTTTGCTAGAGTTGCTGATGCATATGTAAGCTGTGGTTTTAGCTAAAGCTTATACAAGTGACAGCAGCAGCAGCTTTAACACTGGAGAAAGGAAAAGGAAGGATGAACTGTCTCTTCCATTATTCTAGACCTGCTCCTACAGTGATATCTGAATATTCATGACCATATTCTACTTAGGTGAATTATTTATTAAAGGGTGTTAAGTCGAGCACTAACTGGTAATTGTAGTTCTGAGTCAGATAGCCTTAATCTTATCCAGTATGTCTGTAGCTGCCATCCCAAGACTGTTCCCTATTTTGGCCTTTTAACATAATACTGTATGTGTTCAGCAACTACAGAAAAAGAGATGGATCAGCTACATATCACTTATTTAGATTTCTCAGGCCTGGCTGATTCTGCTGGCTTGGTCAATCTGGAGTTCTGCACTACCCGCTCTATGACCTTTTAATTACATTTATACAGAGATACCGTTTGTTCGCCCAGCATCTTGACTTCCTTCCACCACAAGAATGTTCCCTTACCAAAATGTCTTCCCATTTCCAAGAGGCAAAAGGGCTGCCTCCTCCTCTGATATCCAGCCAACATCACAGACAAAGAAGGGCACCAATCCCGTAGGGCTTCACGCACAATAATATCAGTGTTCTGATGGAGAAATTGAGCATCCCATTACATCCTGAAGGAAGGACTATTCAGAAAGTTAAACGGGACAAAACAATAAATTCTATTCTGAAACATGAACAGATACCCTCCAGAGTAATTTGGAAGTTGAATGTGGAAATAGATGTGCCAGAGTAATCCTGGAAAAAAAAACATTAAGTAGGAAATATTGTAGTTTATTTAATCCAGATCATTCTTGTAACTTTATAATGTAATTGAATGTAAAACATAACATAAAAATTACAATGACTTTGTAGCCCTAATTGTAATTTTGCATTTTTTGTACAGTGCTTTTTGCTCATAAGAAATCTACTCACCCTAATGTTGTCATAGTCACACAAGCACAAGATCCACAAATGTAAATAGGATTTTCTGCATTTGTTTTTGCTGTACAGGCAAAGGAGAACTAACTGAGCCCTGTAAAATGCAAAAGTTACTTGCAATTTAACTTTGATTTTCTATTATGTTATCCAGTCTTATCTTTTACTACTTAAGTCTGTTTTCTTATTCTGAATCTAGATGTTTTTGTCTATAACATAGACAAAAACATCTAGATTCTGAATTTTGAGAAAACATGAACTGACAACTGAAACTAAGCTTGTATGTGCATTGCTGAAAAAGGAAGTGCAGCTATGCAGTGGTTTTTGCCATCTAATTTTTTTAATAAATTTTTTGCCATCTAATTTTTTTTTTTTTTTATAAAAAAATTAGATGGCAAAAAGCCACCGCATAGCTGCACTTCCCTTTTCAGCAATGCACATACAAGCTTAGTTTGTTGTTAGTTCTTTTTTTTATCCAAATAGAAAAGGTGGTAAAGATGGACCTCGTCCCACCAAGAAATTTATAATACAATATTGCTAGTTAACTTTATTTTTTGTCTTCAGTGCAACCAAGCCTTTCAGTGTGATGTGTGAAAACTGGATGAGCTCTAACCCACAGAATGCTTCAGACCTCTGGGCAGGAGGTTTCTCTACTGGACATGTCCCTTGGGAGGCTAGTATGCCCAATACTCCACTGTTTATTCTCTCCAGTGATGTGGAACATGTCAAGGACTAAACCTGCAAAAAATACACCTATCCCCAGAGCACTGCTCTAAACTAGTAGTCACTGGAGTCCCATCCAAGCACTTGTGCAGTTGCATTCCTGCTGCAAGTGTCTGATACTCATGCTTTTACACAAATTCTGATGCAAAGCCTCTTACACAGCAAGGTCCCCACCATGATGTGTGAGAAGTGTGTTTCACACATACCCCAACAGTACTACAACCTACTTTGTCTCTGCCTCTGTGTGCCCTTTTTCTGTTTACTGAAATACATAGGGGTGCCTGGTGTCAGAGTTCGGAGTTAAGTGCTGGTTGCCCACCATTTTAAGCTTCATTAATTTCTCTTCACATCTCTGTGCCCAACCCTCATGTGCTTGGCAACATACCCACTCCAGTAATGGTGCACTGAAAATAAACAGGATAATAACTGTGATTCATGGAATGTAATACCAGCTAATGATTTCCCTCTCGGGGTCAGGGTACAGAGAACTGAATGTCTTCTATACTCCAAAATAACAGAAGTTGAACTCAGTCACCAAACAGGCAAGTGTTGTATACAGTATATTGCACCTGTTTGTCAGAGTACGAAAGAATATTGAGGTAACAGTTGTGCAAGTTTTTGCCCTTGGTTTTTGCCTCAGGTCCTCAGCTGACCTTTTGGTCCTGTAAACCACCAATGTATGAAACTGACCATACATACATTTCTTTAGAAGCCATATCTTGATAAGTCTAAGATGGTGTTTGGAGATATTTATTAAGACATATGCATAGTCTTTTATAATGAGACATCTATCTATGCATTTTACAAAATAAATGTAATAAATGGGAACACATGCATCTTTTTTTAATATTAGATGGCAGTGGTCTATGAGCCTTAACGGAAATGTTTTCCCTGCTGCTTACCCATGGGACATTAGCCTGGCTATAAGGTCATATCAAATTATAATTTAGCTCAGTGTGTACATAGCCAAATTATTATTTGATGCGTTAGGTAAGTGTGTGTTAGAAATAGTCACATGTGTGGCTATACCTAACATCATAATGTTATGATTATGTGACATGCGTTTGTGACAAGGCTGTATCTTACTCTGCCCTTCTGTCATAAACGTTCCTCATTGAAAGCTCACCATCCTTCACTTTAAAGCTCACCTCCTCTGCATGACTAAAGTTAGGTAAAATTATGAGGGTGTGGATATCCTACTGAATCTTGTGATTGAAGAATGTGAAGGCCACTGGCATCTTAAAGAAGGAAACTGTCGAAAGAGGTGCATTGTGGGATTTCCATGGATGAACACAATGGCTCCTTTGTCATGATCACCGACAATGGCTCCTCTGTGCACATTACACTTTGCTTTTGGTTATTTGATCATTTGCTGCAGATCCAGTGTTAATGCTGAAATTGTGTAGTTTAAACAAAGTGAACCAAATGGACATCTTTAATGGCAATGGCCAACATAGTGACCTTTAAAAGAAGCTTTGATTAGCCCCATTGCATATTTTTCACATGTAGGTTATATATCCATCATTTTTTGGCAATTTATAAAATTTTAACACAAAACAAATTCTTTCGGACCCTCTGCAAATTCACAGAATTTTTTTTTATTTATTATTATTTATTCTGTTTTCTTGATTTTTTTATTTCTCTTATCTGGGACTAAGACTAGACTCTGGTAACAGGTTATCCATATTTAATTCTGACTGAGCCTATGACCGTCCTGTTATCATTACAATTTTATTTGGAGGTTTGAAGTGAAGTCCTTTGTTCATGTGAGAAAGTACGGTGTCAATTTTATGCACACAAAAGATACCGTGCGTGAGACTGCTTTGCTGTTCATTTCTTGAAACATCAGTCAACAGCTTTGCGGAACTTACCAGTCACTGGATACTCTCGTTCCACCAGGTGAGCCAATCAGAATATTCCAGTCATCAGTGGAAACTAATTAAAACCTCTCGATCATGTCCTTTAGCTGTCGGCACAAACAGTGGAGGACAGACCTGCCGGCCACCAGCGTTGTCATTACCTTCCATAACGAAGCTCGTTCTGCACTTCTGCGGACTGTGGTCAGGTGAGAACCATACAGGCTTATCTCAGACTGGACTCACAGTAACCTTGAGGTTAAACCAGTGTTCATAACCGAGGACTCCATAATTGTGAGTTAATCCTGAAAATATATTAAACCTATGCACAGCAATGAGAAGGTACAGTGAGCTACTCTTGAACCATGTCTCTCTTTCTGTTTTATAGTGTCTTGAAGAAGAGCCCTCCCCACCTTGTCAAAGAGATTATCTTGGTGGATGATTACAGTGACAACCGTAAGTGTTGTGTCACATGCTGTATGTACCTGTCTGTCCCTCACTACTTGTCCCTCCTTGCTCTGACCTTTGGTTTCCTGTAAAGCATACAGAGGTGATGATTGCAGTGATGCAATACATTGAATGGTCCATGTATGGGACTCTCAGACATAGTAGTATTAGAAAGCTGCTCACAGCCTTGTGCTTTCTATCCCCAGCTGAAGATGGCTCCTTGCTTGGTAAAATAGAGAAAGTACGAGTCCTACGGAATGATCGTCGAGAAGGTGAGTAAACTAATTAACTAGAAATTGATGCTGAAAATGTACTTGTACCATATATTAAGCATGTTATTTTGAACACTATTTTTTAAAATTTTGTCTTGCCAACTCAACCATAAAATGGAACAGGAATCAACTTTGCTGGTAATTTATTTTCTGTGTGTCAAAATACTGCACGTAAACTTCAACATTTTCAGTTGTTGATCTTGCTGAATGAATGCTTGTTCTTGCATTTGAAATAGACTTAATAATATCAGGGTTGAAATGAATCAGTTACTCAAAATTCCACAGAAAAAAGCCTCACAGGAGTCTGAAGAGAGCTTGGAATCACGAGGATTAGAGAAAAAATGTTGCTGTGCAAATCTCAAATCCAGATGGCAGTTAAAAAAAAAAAAAAACGCCAGTTCATGGAATAAATATGGTGAAAATATTATGAACAAAGAGTTGATTATGAAGAGCTGAATGTATTTTTGGAAGGCCTGAAGAAGTGGTGCATTTAATTTAAAAATACTGTACATGGTTCTCAGGAAAACTGCTTCCTTGAAATGAAGCTGAAACAAATGTAATGACACACTGTTGCATGGTGCCGGGAAGTGCCTCATTTTTGGCACTGGGAACAGTTATGCCATATATAACCTCAGTGGTCCAGCCTTGGTTTAGGGGCTCAATGGGTTGTAGACTCTTGCTGGATTTAGCGATGCAGAGGTTTGTGACTAATACCCTGTGCTCTTCCACACGCAGGTCTGATGAGGTCGCGGGTGCGAGGGGCAGATGCGGCCACCGCCAGTGTCCTGACATTCTTGGACAGCCACTGCGAGTGCAACGAGCACTGGCTGGAGCCTCTGCTGGAGAGGGTGGCTGAGGTTAGTGGCATTTCACGTAGGTCAGCACTTCAACACTGTTCCCCTGAGGTCAGTACAGTCAGCACACTCCATATCGTACATGCCATTTGCCTCTCACGTCCGTCAGCCATCTCCAGTCCTCCACGTTTAACAAATTAAACTTTGCTTAAAAAACATCCACCTCAGCATTACCCATGCACTCCCCCTGTGCTCTACATAATCAACACTGTTGTCTTCTGTCACTTGCTGTGTTCTTGGGGACTTGGGGGAATTTGTATCCACAGGTTCCACCCACTGCACCGGTCATCACTCTGGTGTGACTGCTGGTTTGGGGTACACTGGGAGACCCAAGATAAACCTTCACCCTCCATTCCCCCTGCCAAATTATGCCCTCTGCATTTCCAGGCTCAGTATGCTGGCTATTGATATGAAGCGTAACAAACAGAACATTCGATTTACTACGCCACAGAGCCCCTCCTAGAGACTTCTACATCATTTTCCTTGCAGAAAGTTACATCAAAGGAGCATTTGAGTCCTTATGTAGTTGTGCAATCTGCTGATTATGTCACTGGCAGGGAGTGATCTGCCTGCCCTTGAAAAATCCATTTGCGCTCAGGATGCATAATCCCTCTTTTTAAAACTGCAAAGTTGAAAAAACAAATCATTAGCCGTCTGTCTGTTTAGGTGTAATTATTTTTCCTCATTGCCCTTAGTGAAATGTCTGGCCAATATTGAACTGTTATTCTCTCAGCTCTTTCGCCATGATAGTGGCTAGTTCAGTGTTGTGGCTGAAGTAGCAAGTAGGACAAACATATCCTACTTAAAGAAATCCTTCTCATTTCTGTGTGTGTTTGATTGTAAATTTTCAGGCTCAGCTGATGTGTCTCATTTCTCGCACAGGATAAAACTCGTGTAGTCTCTCCCATCATTGATGTCATCAACATGGACAACTTCCAGTATGTTGGTGCATCAGCTGATCTCAAGGGAGGTAAGATGCCCTCTTCTGCACCATATTTTGTCTCTTCTTTCAACACATCATGCATTTTTGTAACAAAATGTCACAAAATCCTCTGTGTTTGTGCATTGCAATTGTGCACATGTGTGCATGTCTGGATATATGCCTTTGAACAACCAACCATGGAAAGCTCTCTTGAGAACTATTTCATTGAGTTACCCAGGGATTTTGGCAGGTTGCATTAAGGCCAGTGTAATGAGCTGGAATATGTTGCTGTTCCCGATGTTCTTTGACCTGATGCCGTTCTGGGGATGAAGACAGGGTAAACAGATGTGCAGTCAGGCAGGGAACTCTAAATAGATCAAACCCAGTTTTGAAGCTTTGGTTCAAAAAAGTCAACATCCACCCATCGAGTACACTGAGTAAAATGCGTTTTCTTCTGGCTTATATCGATGTCCTTCCCTGAAGCTCATGTCCTCAGGACCAGATCCAGAGTTCCAGCTGATTTCTCTCTTCACACAAACCCCTTACCCCATATTCAACTTAGAACAGAGTTGCATAAATACACCTATAGCATAGGTCTCTCTAATCTCCCCTGACAGGGTTTGATTGGAACTTGGTGTTCAAGTGGGACTACATGACCTTGGAACAGAGACGAGCTCGCCAAGGCAACCCCATTGCTCCCATCAAGTACGTATCCACTGGGTGTGATTTCATCACTGTACATCTCTGTCTGATACTCTGATAGTAATCATGTACACTCAAACCGTTGGAGCTACAGGGGATGAACATGGGATGTCTGTAGCACAACATGGTGTCATGACCTTGGAGCAGAATACTGTCAGGGCAGGAGGAGCTGCAGTGAAATGCAGCTTTACCGGTGGGACCTGCTTTGCTGTGCTCTTCTGACATACCTGGTGACTCTATCACTATGGATGCTTTACTCTTTCACTTTACACAGCCTTCCCTTCTGTATTCTGGAGTGCAGACATAGTATTTATTTTGGGTGCCAGACACTGCAACAAGTGGTGTCTTATACCAGAAGACACTGATAACAAAACTGCCAACCAGGTCAGAAACTGGAGATGTACTACTCTGCTTGTATCTACTCTCATACATATGATAAATATAAATACTGTTGTTTTCAAAGATTCAAAAAGTGAACCTAAATCAGTTTTTTAGATTGTCTGTCTGGTTTTATTTGTTGATTTACATTGAAATATATATAATACACAATGAATGTTATGTCTAAATTGTTCAGCAAATACCCATTGTCAGGGAAATGAACTGAATTTGAGCTGAAGAACCATGATTTCTTACTAAATGATATTAACTAAGGTTTATTTTCAGTTTAAATGTGCAGTTTTGAGACAAAGAGCAGTCAGCTGATTTCTCCTGTGAGGTGGATCTTATGAGGTAGGAAGGTGGATTTGCAGGTTTTCCCATGGAGTATCACAGCATCTTATCTAGCCTTCTCCTTTCCTCTCCCCTCCCACAGGACACCCATGATTGCAGGAGGCCTGTTTGTCATGGACAAAGACTACTTCGAAGAGCTGGGGAAGTATGACATGATGATGGATGTCTGGGGAGGAGAAAATTTGGGTGAGTAGAGCAAAATTTCAATGCATCTCATGAAGAAAAACTACTGTCAAAATAAGTAACTTGCCTGAACACCAGAGAGGCAGTGTTCAAGAGGCTGAGGAAACCTGCTCTCTTCCTGTGGGAATGGCAGGATTTGTTACAGGATCTGCTGGAGTTTGAGTGTATGTGTGAGCATGTGTGTGTGTGGTAATGTAAGTGTGTGTTGTAATATACATTTTTAAATATGGGTGCAGTAATATACTTTTGCACTGGACATGTGTCGGTACTCCAGAGATCTCATTCCGGGTGTGGCAGTGTGGAGGCATTTTGGAGATAATCCCCTGCAGCAGGGTGGGACACGTCTTCCGCAAACAGCACCCCTACACTTTCCCAGGGGGCAGTGGTACTGTCTTTGCCAGGTAAATCTTACCCTAATACTGCCTACAAGCCCAATATTACCTACTTAAAGTTGAGAATTGCCAGGAACCTCACAATACAGTATAATCATGATACATAGACCATAATATAACAGTACTAACATTCTGTGTGTTGTGATTTGAGGCTGAAAGTGCGTTTAATTTTCATTTCACAATTGGAAACAGTAATATTTGCCCTAGTCATTGTAAGACCAAAATTCTGTTGCTGGAATTTAAGTAAATATGCATTTTGTACTGTTTCCCCTGGATGTTTACTATCATGGACATTTATTGTCCACATGCCTAAGGTTCATTCACACTTCCAAGGATATATGGGAAACTATTGATGTTTGTGAAGAGCTGCAAGCCTGTTAATTGTACTACAAGCCTGTTCTGGGTGGCCTTGAATAAGCTTGGTAGGCTGGGCTCATTTGAATGCCTCTGTACCCAAGAATGTCACTCTGGTGCTCACCTGCCACCTAGTGGCCGCAAATTTGGCTTGCATCTGTCTTTCTCTTGTCATTTTGTCTCGATCTCATTTTGTCTATCTCTTTATTCGGAGAACGAGAAAGAAATATGAAATTACTTGACTTACTGCCTAACTAGCTGATGTAAATAAACTTTAGGCATTTTATTTCTGAATGAACTGTTTCTTTGTTCTTGAGTTGTTCAGTGCACATCTGTGTCTCTCTGCAGAAACACACGCCGTGCTGCTGAGGTTTGGATGGACGAGTATAAGAATTTCTACTACGCTGCTGTCCCTTCAGCCAGGAATGTCCCCTATGGCAAGTATGTGTCTCTAAAGGAGCTTTTTCCACATACCTATGCACCACCTCTGTTACCTTATACAGTGTTGTGCTTTATTCCCACAGGACCCACTTAGGTCTGAAAAGTGAACATACTTACTCTGAGGACATTTCACAATGGTGGCATGTGTTTCCTTAATATTCCAGCAAATATGCAAGACTCTATTATCAAATCAACTCATATGTCACCCGTGCCTACATGCCACGTCGTTGTACTGCAGATATGACCAGCAATTGTCATTGGGTTGTGGTGGTTACTTATTTTTACCATGTATGTATGAATGCTATTCATCTCTGTCTGTGTGAGACTGAGACAAGGAATTAAGACAAGGAATCCAATATATCTGTTTCTGCATTCTGATAATACTGTACTGTGTTAGTGTCTACTATTTTCAGCCTATGTGTGTGAGGAAATGAGACTTTTACTGTTATGTAATTAGATTCCTAAATGGTGTAATTAGGCAGAGCAGAACATCCTTAGGCAGCCACTCGTACTATGCATTGTGCGCTCTCATTTACTCACATAAATATAATTCATGGTAAAAGGAATGAAATGGCAGTTACTGAATGTAATACCTATCTGGCTATGAAATGATTTCCACTGAAACCCAGAAACAAACTGTTTTCTATGCCAAACTGTTTATTTGATGGGAGGGTTTTGTAGTTTACATTCCTGACTATAAACTGCAAAATATACATCCTTGTTTTGCTACTACTTGGACGACCTTTGGCCTTACCAAGTGTTTCATGGCAGAGTGGACAGTGAAGGACCGGGTCTGTGCAGGCCCGAGCTGCTGTGTCCTGCACTGGACCTACGATCACAGCCATACTTTACCTACAGTAGGATCCAGGCCTGTTTAACCACAGTGTCTGTCCGGTTCTGTGAACTCTGTCGGCCAGAGACTGTCTTTATCTAAACCAGTGACATAAATGACTCCTGACCCTCACTGAACTGCCAGTGTATGCAAGAGCACAAAGCAGGGAGCTCCACATACCCACACCCTGCAGGTCACAATCTCAGTCTGAGCAAGGCTATCATAAACTCAGCTTGCAAAAAAGGAAGGGTTTTATATAAGACATTTCACTTGTGTGTCCATTGAACCAGTTACAGAAATAGAGGTGTATTTCCCAAGGGCTTATCTGGTACGTCATATTCTTCTATGTGAGACAGCCAATTTGGATGAGACTAATCCTGTCCCAATGCTGCATGTCGCCCCATAGAAACACGCCTCAATGTGTGTGCACCAATGCATTACCATGTAGTTTTTGCTCCGATATTGGGAACAGACACACTACAGTCAATTTTAATCCCAGAATTACCTAAACCATCATTAGACCAGCTGTAAGAGGTATGCGCATTGGTTTTGATCCGTAATCTCTACATTGATTTTGGTGTTTATTTCTCTGTGGCCATCAGCATTCAGAGCCGACTTGAGATGAAGAAGAGGCTGGGATGCAAGCCCTTTAAGTGGTACTTGGAAAATGTCTACCCAGAACTCAGGTGAGACGAGATTCCTCTCTTCATTACTATGGTCCACTGGACCACTGATAATGTGCCTTTGTTGAGGGATGAGGTTAACAGTATCTCTATTGGCTCATGTCACCTGTGGCTATGTGGCAGCTGTAGCTGTTCTACTCCCAACTTTTGGTGCTGCAGGGCTTTTCCATTACACTGTGCTCTCTGTGTGTGCCCCACAGGGTCCCAGATCATCAGGACATTGCCTTTGGTGCTCTGCAGCAGGGGGGAAACTGTCTGGACACACTGGGGCACTTTGCAGATGGTGTTGTAGGCATATACGAGTGCCACAATGCTGGGGGTAACCAGGTACCTTTCCGAGCTCAGGTACTGAACACCCTAATATTTCTGGGCCAGGGTGTGCACCTGTGTGATTGCCACGGTGGGTGGTGGACACACATTCTGGCTCATTTGAGTGCAGTGAACCAGCCTAGTGTGTGTGTTTAAGGTGTGCCCCAAGACAATGGTCTGAAACACAGACCTTGGCCAGTCACAACAGACCATCATCTTCTGTGAGGTTCCACTGGGCAAGGCTAGCCCTGTGTACACTCTCCACTCACTCCCACAAGCTACTGACAGGCAATCAAGTGTAGTTCACATCTTAATTACCAAGTCACATCTCATTCAGCAGGTCTGAAGATGGAGGAGGATTCACTCTGGGTGGATAGGGTAGGGGACACGAGGGCCTGTGTGTGTCCACCTGTGCGGTGCAGTAGGGGAGCTCTGTTCTCTGCCTCACTGAGTAACTCCTTCACAGGAATGGGCCCTGACCAAGGATAAATCAGTCAAACACATGGACCTGTGCCTGACCGTAGTGGACCGTGTCGCTGGCTCACAAATCAGACTCCAGGGCTGCAGGGAGAATGATAGCAGACAGGTGAGTGAGCTAAGTTCTGACAGGTGAGACAGTCAAGTGTTAAGTGCATTGTCAGAACTCTCAGACCAGAGAAGACAACTGAAGCATTGCCAATGCTTGCTTTATTGTTTTCCACAAAATATCCAAGTGTTGAGATGAAAATTTGTTTAGATTTTTCTTTTTGTACAAATTTCTACCCAGCATGAAGGAATTGGCCCCTCACTGGGATGTTAAATTGCATGATAAAGTGTCTGAATTGGTACAAAAAGAAATTAAAGTTTTATTAGTGTAAGTGTGTGTAAGAAAAGATAAAGAAATTATTGTACTTCCAGAAAGAAGGCATGGAAAAGGTTTACAATTTAATAGCTAAATATAACAAACTAACTAACTATAACAAAAAGAAAATACAATTGTGGGATGAACTCTCCTGTTTAAGCACAAGACATTTGTAAGGATGCAGAATGTTGCATACTCTGCAGGGAGTTGAGTCTTGGGGCATTTGGTGGGGGAACATGTCTGTTGAGTGGAGATTTTTCTCTGTCTGTACTGCAGAAGTGGGAGCAGATTGAGGGAAACTCCAAGCTTCGGCATGTGGGCAGTAACCTGTGCCTGGACAGCCGCAGTGCGCGGAATGGTGGGCTCACTGTGGAGGTGTGCGGCTCCTCCCTCTCCCAGCAGTGGAAGTTCACCCTCAACCTGCAGTCATAGAGCCTCACCTTGCCATGCCCAGCACAGCAGAGTCATCGCACAGTACAAACCCAGCGCACTACAGACCAGGCCCAAGGGAAGAAGATCCGGGACACATAAAAACAGTGTGACGATAATGGCGACGATGATGATTTCCATCCAACTATATACCTCAGTGTTTCATCTTGGTCCAGTTTTTGGATAGTGAATTATTTTTTTTGATGCAAGAGAAATGAATTTATTTCCTTTGTTTTCATCATATTTTTCTTTACATGATTTTTTGTGGGGTTTTTTTTGTGATCCTCAAATGGATTCATTTGATGTTTTGGGATATCTCGCTGTGAGGAATTTTGGGATATCTGGCTGTGTGGAATGTAAAAGGCCTCTCCAGACAGGTTCTGTGCAGCTTAGGATTCTGCAGGATTTGGCAGGAAGATTGCATCTTTTTGAGTCACGTTTGTTAGAACTGGGTTTTAATAGCTGCTGGTTGCAGAAGTGAATGGACTCCTTGATATGGGCACTTCTCTATGTTGTAAGTGGTCATCAGCCCTGTTAAGTTTGGAAAACAAACTGGGAAAAAGACTTGCTTCTTTTTCTACATTGTGCACCCAGCCTTTCTCTCCTCTTGGTCTTTAGTACTTAAGGGAGTGTAATGTGAAATAAAAACTGCCTTTTACTAAGAACTCCTACATCCATCTGCGCAGGGCGAGGATCTGCCAAGGCTGTGGGCATACTGCTGCTGGAGGCCCATGGAATGTAGCACTGGCTGCTACTCTCTGCAGACTTGACACACTCTCCACTGTTGTACAGGAAATATTTAAACATATATTTTCCATCTTCATTATTTTTCTTAATCATCACATGGACTTAAAACTGTCTGTTAAACTGTTGCTGTTTTCCTCCACAGAAATACTTTTTTTGGTTCTGCTAAGTAGAAGTTCCAGACAGATGTTTTTATGTTTATGCTCTCCTTAATTTCTGGTTGTTATGTGAGTAAGACGTGTCTGCCTTTGATTAGTCTCATTCTCACCTGGCAAACCCTCAACTGATTACATTTGTTTAAAAAATGGGGATAACTTCTTATTTTCACTTCAGGATTTCTGAAGTACCTTTCAAAGTGCTGGCTGTTAGAGCACCTATCTTGAAGAGATCATGACTCTTCATCTTAAATCATTGACAGGAAGGGGTTTAACAGGCCGCCTTCCTGCAATATGGGCAGTTTCACTACAAAACACAGTGCTTTATGAGTAGGATTTATATCTGTAAACAAACGTAACAAAAGCCTGGCTCATGAGGCTAGCCTTTGATTGTTTTTCTTTTCTGGTTGTATGGCCCTTCATAATTTCATTGTATTGATCATACATAAAGTGACCTCTAGGAGTTGCGTATTACAGGGTAAATACAGACATAGGCATTCTGAGAAAAAGATGGGGAAATGCCAGCCATTTTGTCTGGACCTCTCGTTTTGTCCGTTGAACAAAACAAGCATTTGAATCAAAGGTATTAAATTCAAAGAATGACATGCATTGAGGGAATGGAGAAGGATATGTTGCATGTTGAACTAAAACTTGAGTGTCAGTCCTAGTTTTTGCTCTTCTTTTGTTGCTGATGAGGACAAGTTCTTCGGCAGAGTTGATTGCCTTTTTTGATATCTGTCATACTGTAAGTGAGAATGTGGCTCAGTGCTACAGCTGGAATATGCTGTGAACAAGACTCGAAGGAAGGCATTAAAACCGCCTGTTAACTGGACTGTACATGGGGACAAAAGCAATAAGACTTCCTGTTTCCTGCACAGCTGCTCCACTTTGGAGCATCTTGCTTTGGTTTAAAGGGTTGATAGGAAAGCGAAGACAGAGCTGTTAATTATTAAGTGTTTAAACCATCCGTGCATACATTATAGCTCCTCCCATTTTTGGTCTGCTGACGCATCACTCAGTTATTACAGGTTAAAGGAGGTATCCAACTGGAGTCTTAGTTGTGTCATTAGTCGTAGAGTGGGGGAAATTCCAGTATCACATTGATTAATTTATTCATGAAGAGATGATTGCTTATTTTTAGGTGACGTATTGTATGACTGTATTTTGTTAGCCATATTATATAAATATATTTTCTATGCTCACATAAGTCCTAAATTTGTCCCTATCTTCACCACCAGCCTGTACAGTGTGTTTAAAGGGAGTCATAATTCCCATTTTTGGCTGAAGCAATCAATCAGAGGACAAAAGGAAACCCCCACTTTGTGCTAATCTTCTCATTGAGAGAATGCAGAGGGTTAAAATTAATCTGGGTCAAAGGACTGATTTTGGTTTTGATTTAAGGGTGATGAACATCTCCATTCAGAATGCTCCTGTTGTTAGCATGTAGCCATGTGGGAGATGTTATAGAAGCAGCTCAGAATGGTCTCTGAAACTGGGCCTTTCTTCATTTCTTGCAAACAAAACTGACTTTTAACATCAACATAATGATAGCGTTATGTCAACCGTTAAGTCTTTTTTGTAAGTTGCACATGACAAACAAGTATACTGTTCATTTTATGGTAAATGGAGAAAATGAAAATAAACCTAATTCATGAATAATGGATACTTTGCTATTTCTTAATTGGAAGAAATGTTTACATAGCACAACGTGCCAAAGTTATATTCTGTTTTATTGACATTGTCAGGACATATGTGTTGGAGATTAGGAAAGTGCAACAAGTAGTGGATGATGTGGAATATGTATGCCCAATGCAATATTAATGAGGTTGTGTATTATTCATATGTTTCAGTTTCTATGAAAAGAAAATGTTTCATCACTGTACAGTAGGTAAACAAAATTAAACTGTAAAATCATGAATAATGGAGGAAAGGGTGCAGCAATGATCGGGGAGTTGAAGATTAATCATTCTGTTAAAAAAAATTGAGATATTACATGAAATACATTATGTGTGTGTATATGCACATATACATAATGAATACACAGTAATTGGGTTAATAGTGAGCTGGTCTACTGTACAGAGCTTGTAATTGTTCATTGTTTTATAGTTCTGCCGAAAATTCAACTTTGAATGGGGACAACAAAATTAACTTAAATAAATGCGTTTATACATAACTATCTGTTTCTTTCTTCTCAATCTGACCATGAGGGTACATCACATTCTTAGAACTGGAGTGAGAAAAATTAAGATTATGAAAATGTTTATGTATATTGTAATGTTGGATTGGTTACTTTAAATGTTTTTGACACACCAGGCATAACAAAAAAATGATTAGTATATTCAGCCCGTATAGGTTCATTTTGTCTACAGTCTGTTGCAATGTTGTCATCTTATTTTAGCAGACTGATGTGGGTGCAGGTTTTTGTTGCAGTATATTAGTAAAACCACTAGTGAATGTTTGTGTGCAATCAAGAACTTTCGGTAAAAATGAACAAAAAAAGTACTCTAAAGGTTCAACTGGACCAAATACCGCTCTTTGAGCATGACTGAATATCAAGTAAAAAACAGAAAAGGGGGAATGAAAAACAACCTGGAAAATATTCTAGATTGTGAAAATAATCTAGTAACCAACAGATGATTTTAAATGTCATGCACTCAAAGTGGAGCTACAAAAATGTTAAAAAGCCTGTATTGGAGGGTACATAACCATAACTGTTGTGTTGTGGCTAACAAGCCTTCATCAGCATCAAGCAGACAAAGACATTTATAGCAACATACAATGTACCTGGCCAATGGAGAAAATGCTGTGTAAATTAGGACATCTTAAGAAATCTCAATGTAAAATTAGGTAATTGCATGAGCAATAATAATCAGAAATAAGTACCCAAAGTGGCTAACTTGTAATTGACAGCAGTTGTAAATTAGGATATTTTAAGAAATATAAAATAGTACTAGACAGTAACTGACACCAAGAGAAATCAAAGGCAGCGAGCATTATTCACTTGATTAACTCCTTTCTCCCCAATTTAACCAATGTGTGTGGTAAAAGTCTGAAACTGTTGCCCCGTCCTATTGGTGCAATGTCCTCTGAAGTATACAGAAAACTAGCTAAGCTGATCTTCTGAAGCTCCATTGTAGGTTGCTGGCGGCCAGGGTGGTCCATGTCAGTGCTATTCTGTGATGACTGTGTGGATGACAAGCAGACTGAAAATGTTCCTTCCTCCCAGGGTGAGGCCATATTCCCATCCTACAGGACCTCTGGCCATTGTCTGGAACATTGGCATAGTCAGGAGGGGATATGTGCTATCGATCACATTACTACATCACCTTCATCAGTCCCTTCAAAGGAAACAAATACTTTAATAACAATTTGGCTTTTATCTTTTTAATATATCTTGCCTAATTCAAGCCCAGGCCCAAATTGTCTTCTGTGCTCAACTCAAACCCTTAAATGGCAGCATATTGCATTGTGCAATATGTGCTGCACACTACATGTGAGCACTACAGGCATTCATATCAGATGCAGTACAGTGGATGTTTGAGGAAATATATAAAATAAACAATTACATATTCAAATATTATATAAAAATAGACATGCTAATGGAGGCAAATTTCTTCTCCTCTCTAGCTTCCCAGCTATAAAAGTAGATTTGTCAGGAATTTCAGGGTTGGAGGATACAGGAATAGTTTATTCCAGTCCTTTACATTGCCTGTATTGGGGATCATCACAGCAGGCAACAAACACAGCATTCACCAGCTGCTTATCTGTGGATTCAGAGATCAGCCAGGCCATCTGTGTCCCATCACCATCCTGCCCATGCAGGGACTGCCTGTGACTGACAGCTCATAGAACCAATCAGGCTCTGAGCTGAGAGGAAAATGACAGAGGTGAGTGTCCAGAAAGTGAAAGGATATGGTATGGTAGATTCCTAAGTGAAGTACCCAGGGGTGCTCTGAGAGAACATCCACAAATTCACATTTCAGTACTTTTAGTTCAGATATATTTACTAAAATTCTTGTTTTCTGCTCAATAAAATACCAAATCTTTACATATTGAAAATATGTCTGCATATATTAATTATGTAAAAAGACCTGCAGTATTGTTTTACTGTTGTGTAGGTCATGGTGTAACATCTATCAGCAGTGGCGTAAAGTGCCAAAGGGGAAGGTAACCCCCGACAGGCTCAGAGGGACATAACACAAAATATGTTAGTAATAGGATATTTATATTTTGCATCACATCAAAAATGAAGCTGTATGTCACTGTACACAGAAAAACATGAAAATCTAAGGGAGTTAGATGGCAATATTGGTTGATTTCTGACAAAATGACCCAGTTAGTTTTTACATATTTATTT
Source organism: Albula glossodonta (assembly GCA_019788955.1). Lineage (NCBI taxonomy): Eukaryota > Metazoa > Chordata > Actinopteri > Albuliformes > Albulidae > Albula > Albula glossodonta. The sequence continues at coordinate 6,595,860 of JAFBMS010000020.1, read as the reverse complement.
TACTTTCATTTTTTCCACAGTACATCTGTGTTCTGCTCCATTTGGATTGTATACACACAAAAAATAATTGTGGTAGTGTAAAAAATTAATAAACATTTATTTGAAGTGTGCAAAACTGTGAACATATAGTTACAGCACAAAGTCAGTGTAGAATATGTCTTTACATAGAGACCACTGAAACCAAACATTTAGTGGATGTATATGGTATGTGTTGACATCACACACAACCTTGCACTGGAAATACATTCACATACAGGCACACGCACATTCTCCTCCACTTCCACAATGAAAGACAAAGACAGGACACAATTTATACAGTACATCACAGCATTTCATTACATCTAGCACATCTTTTTTCCTGTTTGAGTTATGATATTGAGCTGTTACAGTCTTAGTCAAGTATCATTAAAGCATCTCAGTTCAGTCTGGACCACTTTTGTACAGAATAAAATTATGTCAATGAGTGTTTGGAGGCCTGACAATGTTTCTTACAGACTCTTAACATAGCCTTGATTGAGCTGTTGTACTTTGTGTTCTGTGTAGTGATGAAAGAACCCTGAGGTCAACAAAGTTCAAACATTTTCAAAGACATGAGCAACTTACCAATCAATATTCCCTTCTCCATCTCCAAGATGTCAATACCACTGTCATTACACAAAAAATAAATATCTTACAATATAATGTAACCCTTTAAAAGTAAATAAATATTAATCCTGTCAACTTAGATTAACTGATTATTTCAACAGATGCACTGTACATCATCATTATCTTGAATATGCAATGTATGAATATACTCATCTACCTTTCATTTGGAGCAGTTTAATTGGGTATCTCATCTTTGCTTTGAAAAAAGAAGCACAGTAACTTTTTTGATAATTTATTCTATCCAATGACTGTAACTGCACTAAATCTAATTGAATAAGACAATGATTTGACTGGCACCTGTTTGCCATTTGGCCCTAGGCCTGGAGCAAAAAGCAATACAGGATAAATGAACACATCAACACAAGGAATAATAAATGTCACTAACAGTTTCACACGGACAGTAATGAATATGCTGCCTGCAATACCAAACAAGGAATAATGAACACGTACACTCCAGTCCCAAACAAGTAGCATGTCCTAGAGGTAAAGGTGGCCCTGCTTCAGTGCAACATGCAACTGTGCACGTTTCAGTAACCTCATGGTGTAAGGTAAACTTAGGGACACAGGAGCACAATGGCAACAGTGAGCTTGGATCACTGGACTTGGATGAGTGAGGAGGAGTGGAATATACCAGAATGCAAGTTAATGTGTTCATCCACATCCCCTGACTGCTGCATTAGAGTCTTTGGCGCAGGCAGGGGCATAATCCAGCAATAATGGTGGTGGTGGGGCAGTTATGACACATTGTGTTTGGCCAGTTCTCTGTTCTCCATGGCACACAGACCTGCCAACAGTGCAAAATCAATTTGTATACCACAGTGTAATTATAGGAAGGGGTAGTTATGTGTTTTTGGACTTCCACTACTTCCAGATCTGTGTTTAGGGTTTCCTATCAAGACTGCTCAGCTGATGTATGTAAAGAATGGTACCTATCATTGTGATGCTAGAAGGCAGTGTCAAAAACAATGTGTCCAAAATGGTACCCAAGCATTATATATATTAAGCAGTAATACAAATAGGTTGGATTTCATCACATAATTTACAGTCTGTACTGTTGTACCTGCGTACTTACATGCAAGGTACTGAAAATGCATACATGTTGGCAGGTCTGCAAAGGTCTATCAATGAAACAGAGATGGATATCATTACACAAGTAATGCACAAAACTCACACACAACACAGATTTTAGACTGCCAGATCCATACATACAATATGTTAAAATAATGCAGGAAAGTGCTTCTTCATGTTCTGTGCAAATTCACAGGGTTATTGCACTGGCTATCCATTTTTCATTTTGGTTTTAAAAGTAGCTTTGATATTCAACAAGTTTTTTACAAGAATTCTATTAGTGTTGCCAGATCAACCCCAGTTTAAATATGATTTTATTAGATACATCATTTGTTCATTGAGAGATTTTAAAAAGTATTGTTTGGGTTTCTTTATAGCCACAATGTCGCAAATGTTGCATGACCAGTAAGACCTTAAATCATGTATTATTCTATGTCTAACATTTACACACATAAGGACATCAAATGTGTGACAGTCAGGTGTGTAAGCACTTTCCATGCAACTGTTTATGCCTGTGTATATTCTGGAAGTTCAGTGCAAAGACATGGATTCCGACTTATTAAATAAGTCATTAGTTAACCCATTTCACAGTTTGGTGTCTAAAATTGTCCAATAAATTTACTTGTCTCTGCATTTATTGTCTCTGGATTTATTGTAAAGACTTTCTGAGATGTTGCACCTTAATTACCATCACGATGAGTTTTTCAGAAACAACTCCATCAAAACCAATGAATTTAAACCTGAGATTTAAAAGAATATTTAGGCTCCTGAAACTATCCCTTTGTTTCCCATCATAAGAGATGTCATAGTAGAGTATCATAGTAGAGAGAGACGTCTCAAATAGAATACCTTTTCTGTCCGCAATTGTCAGTATTCTGGTGATGCTCCATTAACATCTGTGAGTATGATGTTATTTGTAAATGATGAAAACATAATGTAATTAGATTACTCAAAATAGCAGTAAGATTTCTCCAAATAACTTCCAATTATAAGTTTTGAAGTCCCATTACCACTTTGTTGAGTATTAGAACATTTTGTGCAACTTTCATGATGCTATTAAGAGTGAAAGTTAAACCTGCACAACTCTAATGTCATAACTTTATGTTCCAATATTAACATGATAAGGAATTTTGGTTAGATCTTTTGGTTAGATACAACTGTAAGATTTTTAAGGGTCCCTTCTGAATATTTTATGACTATTTGCTGAGCACATAATGCCTTTGATGCAGCTGACGATGCCTAGTTTGTGAACTGACTCTTTGACTTTCTAACAAACAGAAGAGCAGTATAGAAGATAACAGTACGAAAAGACAACATACTCTGACACAGGTATTTTCTATTTCAATTTTACATTTTCTCTTAATTATAAATCTGTTATGGTACCTATGCACAGACATACACACCATCTCAAAGGGAATAGTGGCCATGAGTACCTTCTTCATGGAGTTTTGATAATACAGTGTGATCTAACAGCTGTTCAAATGTTTCATTTGCTTGCGTTGCCCCTGTATTATGCTTCAACATTCTTTTTAGATTGGATGATATGTATGGACTTACATACAGCTTGAGAGAGGATACACTTTCCTGTTTACTTAGTCAATTTCTACTGTAGCTGCTCTCGACTCATCAGTGTTGCTCTATGCTCCACAGAGCTGCTGTACTATTCTAATCCGTTTTTCTAACATAATTATTAAAATTCACTGAAACATCTTATCCTAACAAGACTGAATGGATGTCATTGATTCTACTGGTTTGGGTAAACAATCTCCCTGTTTTCATGTTTCATTACAGTTTCCTCATTGATCAGCATCCAGAAAATCCAGTGCAGAATTAATTCTCCCAGAGCTGGTAACCCACCCATGGGCTGTATTCGTCCAGTGCCAGTTACTAGAATAATCCACAGTTATTCTCTCACTGCACCTCAACTCTCACAAGCTACACTCCCAACTCAACATTTAACACACTCACAACAAAACACTTACTCAACAAAATCCCGAACATAGCATTTCCTTGCTCTCTCCCTGCCTCAACTTGCACTTGTTTAAAACAACCAATGCACAACATTCACTCACTTCCTGCACACCAACTCCACACTGACTCAGTACATATTCAGTCACTCACTACACCCCTGAATAAAAATACACACATGACATCCCCAGCTCAACATTAACGATCTGATTATACCCCAAAATCAACAAGGCTCCTGAGACAGTTTCATATGAACGCTAGCAGCTGGTTGGTTTTGAGTATGATTATGCTATGCATGTATAGAATCTCCTTGACGCTATTGGTGCAGTGCCAAGTTTTCCCTCCACTGACTTGACATTAGCCCATAAACAAAGGTTTTCCTCTAGCCTGGTGATTCTGGCTCTGGGGCTTACAGGAAGGGCTGGCTGGATCAGGTTCAATTTTAACAAAAGTCTCTTGACATACTGCTAGAGCTTTTGGATGGGTAGGTTATAAGTTGATACTGGTTTCTGCAAAAAATAGGAATGTTATATTGGGTATATTATATGTTAATTCAAGTGCTGAGTTATAGGTGCAGTAGGTGACTTGAATTGCTACCTCCAACTAGGATCTCCACATGACACGATTCTTTAGGAGCAACTGACCAATGCTTTGATGGCAAAACACATCCCCAGAGGTTGGGTCAAATGACCTCATATCGGTTTTATCCTGGTCAGGCTCATTATGCTGTATGGTAATGAGCATAACAAATGAGGTTATAGCCCAGAACATGTGTGATGTTGTCAGCTGCTAAAGCCCTGGCCTAGAGGTTCACAAATGTGCTAAACATTTTTCAGCACACACACTGTCAGCCATGATGTATGATCATTCCCTCAGAAACACACAGGATGCTACATGAGGAGGTTATTCATTATTCCTTCTCATGCCTTCTACTGTGTAGAAAGAAAATAAATAATTCTGGAATTACAGTACTGCACATCTACACATATTTTATGTGTATGTAACTCCTTTGGGTCAACAGGGACTTCAATTAAAATCTCACACTACAGACATTATATGTATTTATATACATATATATATATATTATTTATATATACAAACATTTACCATATGTAGAGAGATATTCCATTGCAATCCTCTAAGCAACAAAGTTAATCTTTAATTTGTTCTCTCTTAAATTAATTAAAACTAAACAATTGAAAATTCCAGCAAAGAGGACATGGTATTATTCAAGCTGTCAGTCACTCAGCCTGTGATGTGTTGTGTATATCATCGGCATCATAAAACAATCTTGTATCTCCATTTTTTAACATTTTTTAGTTTGACACACAAATACAATGCTTGCATCATCAGTTGTGTCGTGTCAACATGTCATTGTTCTATGACAAAGACAATGTATTGAAAACTCCATATGACAAAAAACTTGTCTCATATAATGCAATGTAATAAAAATGTTTTTTCTCTTCCCCTAAAAAGTTGGCTTTTTGGTGATATAAGGTTTTTTATGACACCGGGCAATATGTGTAATACACACAGGCCTGTAGCCCCCAAGGCACACCTTTCAGAAGCTTTTAGCCCATTCTCTCGCTCCATATCAACTCCTCCTGCCTGCGGTCGAGCAGGCAGCGCTTGGACAGGAGCAAGCCTTGTCAGTAAGGCTCACTTCAGCAGACAGACTTGTGTGAAGTGCATAGATGTGTCAGTGTAAGAAAGAGAGATAGTGAATGTGGAAGTTAGTGCATGATTAGTTGGGTGTGCATGTGTGTGTGTTTTGTGAGTTAGTGTGAAACAGTGTGTATAACTGTGTGTGAGTGAGCTAGCTTGTGAAAGAGTGTATGACTGTGCATGCATGTGTGTGTGTAAGATAGTGCATCTCCAGTCGTTCACTGTGTGGGAGAGCAATTGTCCAGGTCTAGCAGCTCCCTCACCAGTCTCTCTCCAAACTGTGCCCGGCTGTAGCGTTTGGCTTGATAGGCGTCGGACATCTTGTACAGGATGTAGGCATTGTTGATGGAGATACTGATTGTCAGCCAGAACACCTGCTGCCAGGTCTTGTTTGGCTTGTGGAAAATGAAGTACCTGAGGAGAAAGTGATCGGTCCACCATGACCATTCTGTTCCTGGCTTTCCCACAGTTCTACTCTATTTCAGCATCTACAGACTTGGCTGCACTGGAGTTGTCACAGAATTAGAGATGATGTTGACCTTGCATATTGTATATATCTGCTTTTCTGTGTGAGTATATTTACTGTGAGTGTGTGTATGTGTATGTTAGTGGGTGTGGCTACTCTGTACATACATGTGTGAGAACCCTGGCCAGATATGGAGAGATGGAATTGCAAATGGCCATTTTGCATTCATTGTGTCTGTCACTCAGAGATCACTCTCCTATTAAGCTCTTTCTGTACTCGGCTGTTATTCATTACTGAGAATACTCTGCCCATCAGCATGTTAATGAGCTCATCAGGCCATAGTGCAGGTGGGGAGGAAGTCATCCATGCCTCCTGGAGGAAATGATTATGAGGGCTGCCATCGAGATTTGCGGATGATAAATGAAAGCCACGGTGTGCATGACACAATTATACTTTGACAACTCAAAATATTACAACTGGAGAGTGTAAAAGTTATACAGAGAGTGATATTTTTACTTCTTTTACTTCAGAATTTTGGTGTAATGACCACCATGCCTGCACTACCTGTTCACCCAATCAGTCTTTCACACACATATAAGGTGTAAGGGTGTACCCTTTACAAAAAACATCACCAAACCTGCAATGCCTCTTCCTTTAGTTTGTGAAAGAGAACATACTTTTATCCAACTTCCAACAAAATGACTATCCCCAATAAATGCCTGATCACAACAAATATTTAGTTTTCCATTGAGGAATCAGCTCACACACCCATGATTAAAAAGTGCCTGGTAAATTTCATTGTTGAAAAACATATTTTATATTAATGGCAGTTTTATAGAAATCAGCATCACTTATGAAATCATGCAATTGTGTATCGAATCACATAATTCTGTCTGTAATCTACTATGTAAGGGGAGTCACTCACTTGCTGTACTTGTCATCATACTTGCAGATGTAGCTCAGGTGGGCAGCAAATGCTTCCACAGCAAGGGGACATGGGATCTCTCCACTCTTCCTTTTAATGATCATCCCTGGAAACCACATGCTAAGTTACAGCTGAATGTGGCGACAACAACATCAGATATAGACAATAGTTTGAACTGGGCAGCAAAATTCTCAAATTTTCTTCATTTTGAAAAGCAAACCCAAAATACTGAATTTGATCTTGAGTGTAATCCTTGCTACCCTTTCTTTATTGTATAATTGACCAACCACAGGTGATCCATCAGTCTATTTAAACATTAGCCATTTCAAGATTAGTTTTATCTAAAGGGAAAATATCAGGCCCCATCCAGTTATTTCAATTGGTGTCAGGGCTTCAGCTGTTGGAGGATTGGGGTTTTTGGCGCTTTGAGATGTTAGGGTTTAACTCTAAACTCAAAAGGTTTCTCTCTGACCTCATATTTCCTCAGAAGGGAGATGCCAGGATTACTAAATTCAGTCACATAACCAGCACTATTTTCAGGCGATGATAGGTTAAATGGACTCAGCATTTCTTTGTCCTGTGAAATCCCCATGGTTTCCTGATCTGCTATTCATCAAAAGCTGCAGCTAAAAAAGGAGTTTGTCGCATAGCAACTGGGAAATAATAAATGGTCCACCTGAGAGCATTAATGCTGATATGGAGTTGACTTTGAACTATATTGTTTGTGTAATCTGAAAACTTTGCCTCTCCAATGATATGAAAGCATGGTAGTGCCGGTTTATTTTCCATTGAATATGCCCACATACTTAATGGATAAATTAAAGTGCTGGCTTCTATCTTGGGTTCTATGCAAGACGTGACAGTGATAGCATGTCAGCCAGCATGTTGAGAGTATGCAGATAGTTGGTCACCTTGTTTGCTGGGTGAGTAGGCATTGGTAAGGAAGCGGAAGTTGCCTTTGTTGTACCAGGAGATGAGGGACATGTTGCCCTTCATCTTGGTGCGGGACTGGCCTCTGTGTTGGGGTGTTTCTGGGTTGGCCAGCATAGAGGGGGGGAGCCCTGTGCAATCACTCTTCCTGGTGCTCAGAAGCCCACAGCAGTAGATGTCTACATATGAGAGAGAGCCAGATACATTAATATACATGAAATGTGTGTGTGAGTGAAAGTGAGCCAGTAACAGGTACACAGCAGCAGATCTGTGTGCATATGTGCGTGATGGAGGGAGAGAGAGAGAGAGAGAGAGAGAGAGAGAGAAAGAAACAACCTACCCATCCAGGATAAATAGAGCATAGCATATACAGTGGCAAACAAAAGGGAAAACTTTCCTCTGAATGACTGCATGTCACCTTTAAAAACAAGATTTTCCTATCTTTGGGCTGTACTGCCTACATGACCTTTTGTCCTTGTGTGTTTGGATTTCCATGTGTGCAGTATGTGTGTTTGGAGATACTGATACATTTGCACTGCAGACGTTTACAGATATATGTGTGTACAGAGTGTATGTTCTGTCACATATTCTGTTGTGCACCATATGTACAAGCAAATGTGTAGATATTTGTAAATGCATGTGTATGCGGATTATGTTTCATACTATATATATGTGTGCATGTGTGGATGTACTGTATGTATATGTAAATGTGGATTTTGTTGTATGTACATGTGCACATGTAGATGGGTGTATTTGTGTGTATATGCAGATTACATGTGTATATGAGTATAATTATGAAGGTGTCTCTTTCTGTTTCACATTTACCTACATGCTGGGCAGAAGTATGATCTTTCTGTGGTTGTAATGACAGACATATTGTTCTATGCAATGTTTCTGAGGTCATGACAGAGGATAGCATTTTGATATTCTGTGTGATGTTTGTTGACCTGTAATGGAACAGGTCTACTGTGGTCTACAATTTATAGAGGGCAGAGGTATATTATTCTGGGTAATTTCTCATAATCTATGTGGCTGTGAGAAAAGGCAGAATTGTGTTACTGCGTGTGTGACATCTGCTCCACTAACAGGTCAGTCTGATAGCAGCAGCTGCAGTGGCTCAGCCTGATTGAGATCTGATGATGAGGCGGTGCTGAGCTGAGGACACATGGAGGACGGCTGCTTTCACACACTCTCCAGAACCGCAGGGGAGCGAGACAATGCAGAGTACAATTACTCAGCTCTTACATCCCTGTCACAGACATTTTACTCCCTGTATTTTATACAGCTTTAATTAACCTGCTAGAAAGATCCGAATCCATCTACAAACCTAAACTAATTCTTATCTTCATACTGTGTGCTTCATCTTCCACATGACACAACCTGGAGGGTAGACATGAAAGGAAAGCAAGCAAAGCGAACATAATTCATGCAGTTTTTGGTAATAGCTTGCAATGACATTCACCCTATTTTCAACTTCACATTGCATCAAAGGGTAGTTTGAAATTCCTGAGGGCATGGAAATGGCGGGGGGGGGGGGGGGGGGGGGGGGGGTTGTGAGGGAGGTGGAGTGTAACTTACCCTGCTTCTGGAACTCCTGGAACAGGCTAAGGCTGGTGATGCTGGGGCCAGTGAAGATGATGGCATTTCGGCCAGACAGGTTTTGGCAGAGTTGCTTGGCCACAAGACTGTGGAGCTGTGGCTTGTTTTTTAGCGTTCCAATCCCATCTGACCCCATTCCCTCCTTTAGGTGAACATACACCTGAGAGCAGTGTACAGGGTTACAGCTGAATTATGTGGGCTGTTACTGACACTGTATCACATATCCAGGTTTGCCAACTGTATGGATGGCAGGAAGACCAAGTATAAGTGTAAGAGTTCAGCATAATATACATAATAAATAATATGCAATATCCCAGCAAGTATTTTATTTAAGTATTCATACATAAGGAAATCATATCATGTGGTGAACATGCATTCCTAATATAAATCTAAAAAATAATAATTTTATACAAAAAACAAAACAAATACATCTTGTTTCTTTCTTGCCAATGAAAGGCATAAAAAAGGCATAAAAATGAGGTGTACACAATTTTTCTCAACAATGTTCTTAAAGGAAATGGCATCATTTCAGCATGTTAATTTGTTTATTGACAAAATTAACACATTTCTTTGTCTGTTAGCTTAATTGGTCAACTACAATCTTAAATTCTGAAGCAAACCTGTTAAATTGTTCTGCATAAAAATCCATCATACTTTGAACATCCATCTATTATCCTGCCCTCATGATTTGATTTAATTTATTTTTCTAATTATTGCTTTGAGAATTTGAATCTTTTAACATGCCAAGGCAGAGGAATTATTGTGCCACAAATGTGACCTTTAATCAGGCAATTGAAAGATGGCTATTTTCAGTAATGTCTACCGTCCAAAGAATATCTAAGCCTAACAGACAGGGCTTTTCACTGATTGGTCCAATGAATGGAAGGCATATTGTGAATTATATCAGCTGTGTGTTGTGATAAGTGGAAAGAAGAATATGCCTTACAATCACAGTCCATAATTCCACAGTCCAGGGCTGCTTCACAGTTTGCTTAGCTCATCCCCTCCAGTGAGCAATTACAGCAAGTGGCCTGACACACAAATATGACTCTGACCCTGCACCAATCCCTCCACCCAATGACCAGTTAAATCCGAGTGGGATAAAGTTTGTTTTCATTATTATCCGTTTCACAAACAAATATTAGCAAAGTTAGCTTGCAACTATATGTTATTTTTTGTGGCACCAGTGAACTCCAGCTCAATGTTAAAGACAAACTGATTGCAGACCTTATCCATTTCCAAATGTTGACAGAGAGGTCCTGCGTCCCCTTTAGCACAGAGACCATCTGTCACTCACACTGGGCTAACCATGCTGTGGTCATTCAGTTAAACTTCCCTGCATTTCTGGCCTTGACAACTTAACTGGAAATTAAAATATAGTTTTTGTGTGTATGAAGCTACAAAATGGTTTACAGGGAGTTTTCTTGTTGCTCTCTCATCATAATTTTCTCTCATTGCCTATTTATAAGACTTTTGGAATGGGTTTGTGGTGATACACATGCAGTTTTTATATTACATACAATGAAAGTGAGAAGCAGGGAAGTATTGTAGTTGACTACAGACCTAGCAGTACATATGACAAAGGAACTGTGCCACATACCTCAATCAAAATAAGTTATATTACAGTCATATACCTGCTGCTTTTATCTAAAGTGACATACAGTTAATGAGACTAAACAGGGGCTAAGCCCACTGGGAGTTGAGGGCCTTGCTGAAGGGCCATAAAGCTGCACTGATCTTATTAAGAATATACTGGTTCTTGAGCCACAAACCCTTTGGGTCCCAGTCAGGCACCTGCTGCAAGTTTATTAAAGATGTTTGACATAACACATCTCACAAACAAGTATGACTAGGCGAATTACATTACATGCAAAAGGTCTGATTGAACTTATGGTGTCTATGGGCTCCTGCCTCCAGACCTCAACTGTTTCCTGCTTCCCTCTGTTAAACCACACAATGCAGAATCTCAATATCAGCCATTGATCAAGTGCCTCTCCTGACAGTCTAACACAGAGCTGCCACACAGAGAGCTGTCATCTGGTGACAGAGTTTCTATGGACCAATTTCATGAGTGCTATCAACTCATTTAATGACTTGTCCAATCCTTAAAATGGTCTATGAAGCAACCCTACCATCCTTAAATATGTACCAGAGAGTGGCTTGAAACTATAAAGTGGTTGCACTCTAAATATGAGCACAGAGGCAACTCTCTGCCATCTATGATCATGTTGTGGACCCTGGCTGATGTAGGTGCTCCTGCTCACCTGGCTGATGAATCCCGTGGCAGTGCATTGCCGCACCCACAGGCTGAACTTCCTCTTCTTCCTCTTTCTCAGCTCTCGTTCCGTACATGTGGTGATGAAAACAGGGTCTTCATCAATCAGGGGCTCATGCAGGACCTGGGGATGATGAATGGGATGACTGTCATACTATGTATGACGGCCCTTAAAATTAAACCAAAACTCATTTAGTCCAAAAAAAAAACCTTGCATATGTTTGTAGTTCATGACACCTTAGCAGCTCTTAGCAGCTGCATTTTCATTGGTGTGATCAATTAACAAGCTAAATCCGAGATCCCGCTGGGAATATTAACATGTTTGACTGCTGCCCTATTAGTGTTTGTGACCTGCAGAGTCTGAATGTGTTTCATGCCAATTTACAACTCATTTAATAATGGCAGGAGTCACAGCCCACACTGCACCCTAAGAGTTTGGTCTCCAGGGACTCTGTGTGTCTGACAGCTGATACATTAGAGATGACTGGGAGCTTCAGTGCTGATACTTCGGGACTGTGTGCACTCTGGGCTGAGACTAACACGGTACAACAACAGGCAGCCTCCACTCTAGCCTTTCATGGAAGAAGCAACAAACACACTGGATCAAAAGACCATGAGGTAGACAAAATAAAGAAACCATATGATTAAGAAATAAAATCTGCATCCCTGTTTATCTGCAAAATTATTTATTGCAACAGCTGTGCCATTTGCAAATCATTCGCATCAGCAGAAAGCCTTGGGCCAGATGCACTGGGCTGGTTATACACTACAAGCAAAAGAACAGGGAGATAAGTAGTTTCACTGTTGCTTGTGGAAGTACTGTAATTTGATACCCTAAAATCTATACAGAGGTAACGGCAAAATCACTGATATCTCATCTAATGAGCTGTCTAGTGGTATAGGCCTTCAGCATTTATGGCAAACTATTGGGTTTTCACTGGACCAATAAGAGATAAGCAGAACAGTGATAATGTGGGCATGCACTGCAGTTTATGTTGTGAGATATATTCCTCAACCACCTAATGCCTTCGTCACTGAAATGAAGCTCCACCTCCAGCCTTCACCCTAACAAAAATCATACCACTTCTGACATCCTAACATTAACCACCCCAAAAATCAGCTGATTCATAAATGTGCTGAATAAATTTAAAACCAAAGGTACAATGGAAAACCCAAAAATCATACTGTAAACTGCAGATGCTAAAGTCAAGAAAAGAAAGAGAGAGGGGGTTCTTTGTCTCCAGCCTTAATGGCAGTGAAAGGGTGGTGTCTGTGGGTCTGCTGCTCTTCACTCTGGGGGAAAGATCAGTTGTGACAGGACTGCAGCCGGTTTCAGGGGGTGCAGGGCTATGTCTCCCCGGGTACCTGCCCCTTATCCACCCTCCACCCGCCACCCCCCAGCTTGCAGTTCTGACAGGCATGGTGCAGAGGGAGAGAGACACTAGATCTCTAAAAGAATGGGTAGAGAATATAACAGCTTGCCACGCCCTTTCACAGACATCATCCGTCCATTGCTGGTTTAATAGCGAGATTGCATGCATATCTGAATGCTTGTGGTCAAATGGACAATAGAGCAGTTGTTTAAGACCATTTTAGACACAGTCCAGACAGAAACCACATCCACAGGTATGTAGCACAAAGGACAAAATATGACTGAAGCATTGTCTGTACATGTGGTTCTCACAGAAAGTTGCTTTGTGACAAGGATTTAAAGCAAAGACATCTCATTAAGAATTCACCCATTTTTTTTGTCATGTTGAAGTTTTTAAAATAAAGAATGTGTACAAATTAACGACCACATTAAATAGCATACCACAATAACAACCTTTACAACTGAATCTGAAATTCATAAACTCCTGCCTCACCTTGAGAACAGAGTAAACAGATGATGTGCTTATTAAAACCAATGACAGCCCAAACACATAGCTTAAGAGCCCTCATTAGAAAGCATGGTCCCCTCTCTAAATCCAACTTTCAGAGCTGAAGGTAAACTCAAACAAATACATGCAAAAACCATGACACAGCTGGCATTTCTGAAAATGAACCTTTGACTTTGCCCCTCCCATCAAATGTTGTGAGAATTGGGTGATGACTGATTTATGACTGATGATGTATGACTTTCAAAATAGGGCCCCTACGGTCTTAGGAATATATAATACAGTTACGACTGTGAGAGAGGAGAGAGTAAAATGGGGCTGACCTTGTTTCTAAGTTTAATCTGCCAATGAACAGAATGTTTCGGTGCTGTAAGCGTGCCAGAAGCCAGGGGTGGGATAGGGGAGCTTACCTGGGTCTGAGAGGGCCGGAAGGTGCAGCTAAATGCCTGCTGCAGAGTGTCCAGGAAGGGCTGGATCTTGTAGAGGCCATGGCTGCTGTTGCTGGACCGGAAGGCTACGATGTGGAAGTACTTGAGGATCTTTTCGAAGCGAGCCTGGCTCATCTGGGGAGCGATGCTCTTGTTGCTGAAGAAGCCACTGCTCCAGATGCTGAGCACCGACTCACAGCGCTGAATGCTTGTGGAAGTCATGAACCCAAGGAACGCCTTCATCTCCGCCACTGTCACACTGCACCAGCCCTCATCGCTCCCAAAGCGCTCCTGGTACTTCTTGGCATACATGTTAGTCTGTGTCACCATGTTCTGGATGGCATTGTCTGGCACAAAGAGCTGGAAAAAGTCCATGGCTGTGGCAGTGGCAGACATCATTTGTGTGGGACCTACACAACAAACATGCCATTTCCATTGATGATCACACTACGATCATCTCAAAAGCAATCAAAAATGTTCCAAAGTCAATAGACAATTGAAGCACAAGAACAAGAACAATAAAGGTAACAATTCAGTTACATTGTAGTTGGATTACATAGATTACACTGTACCAGCACTGGACATAAGAAGGAGCACACTGCTAGTGCAGCCTACATTGGACCACCACTTCCATAAACAGACTGATACCTTGTTACTATGGTAATATACAGCTGCTGAGCTCAGTAATGAGAAGTGACCATCAGCATGTCTCCAGACATCATGATAATCCCTGCCCGTTCTGCTGACACCAACGCAGCATTATGCAGTCACACACAGGGCTCTGCCAGGATTTTAAATGTGACGTACACTGGAAAGCATATGTATTACAATACTTATTTCCTAAAATACTTGACATCATTCAGTTCATAAATGGTGATCATATAAATGCAACTACAGTGAGACTCTGCTTCATTCATAACATTCTTTATAAAATTTGACCATGCCCTTCTACTGAACAAATGTAAATGATGAGGTCTTCAAAAAATCAATTATTGATCCAGTTTTACGCCACTGCTGAGTTAAAGTTATGACTGTAGGACAGGCTTATTTGTTTTGAATGTCTTGAATGGTTTTATTCAGATTATGTGACAGGTGGCATGGGTTTCTCGCTGTGTCTTTCTCGCTGTGTCTATGTGTTTGACATTCTGGTGGCCTGGGGTTATTGAAAAACCCCAGAGCTGCATTCAGAAAGATCTTCAGCATGACAGGAACCATACAGTCACAGACAAGTGCATCCCTCCCGGGCCAAAGGAAGACATTCATTTTTATTGGAACATTCTGGGTGGCGATGTTCAATCTCAGAGCCACGTCAAAACAAAACATAACTAAGGTTTGACAAGACTTTTTTTTTTCAGGACCAAACGGTCATTCTAATTCTTCCACAGCTATGTGTCACTCAACCGCCATTTGATCTAACTTTTATCTAACACTGCTTCCCTTCAAAACTGTTACCTCAATACACCCAACAGCAAACTTTCAAAATATACATTTGTATGCAGAAGAAAATAAAGTCAACAAACACAAAAACCTTTCATTCTCATATTGTTTACATCAAAGATCTGCAGGCCTGTTGTCCTATTTCATGGTTGGGTTTTTCCATGGTTCCCCACATTACTCAGTGCTTACTGTTGCAAACCTGCAGAGCAGGCCCTATCTCTGATAAGGAAGGGTGGGGCATATAAGCTCATACAGCCATTTTAATGTAGAGCATGATCGTGCTGCATGTGATACACACCTCTGCTCCTTTCAAAAGCGTGAGTACCTTTATCTAATTATATAAAAATACAGTATTACTGAAACAGCAAGATGTGGGAACAGAGATAACTGATGGAAGTTCAGACCCAATTAATCCTTGTATAATGTATCTCATTGTGTACACTAATGAGAGAAGTTCCTTCAGTCTGAAAAAAGGCCTGCTTCTTAGGAATCACTTCTTAGGATTGCAAGCCTTGAAAGCAATTAGTTTGTTCGGAATGTTTAAATGTCTCAACTAAAGTGGAGGCGGAGAGATTAGAGAATGGAGAAACCAGCCTCTTAAGAAGTTTTAAACCAGTGGGGATTGAAACAGAAAAACCTACACAGCAAAGGTTATGCTCATTATAAAATCTAAGCTCAAATAATGATGTGCCCCATAGAGACTCATAAAATCAGCACATCACATCTCCTCATACACACAAAGACTGCAATAGGAAAGGGAAAATGTCACTATGGGCTCCAATGTGTCTGTGGAGGAGGGAACTCCCACACTGGGGCAGTCACAGTGTAAAGTTTTAAATGAAAGGGCAAAAACAGCAAGGCTTAAGGCCATAGAAGTAACACTAAAAGGGAGTTTAGTCATCACAACTCATATGAGTTCAGTAATCACAAACCAAATGAGATTAGTAACCACCATTCATAGACTTTTGATTGCTTTATATCCAGCTATCATTTAGAGGCAAACATGAAAACCACTATTGCACCCTTGACCACTGTTCTGGGCTGTTGTGCTGTAGGCCACCATAACCTGGGTGAGTCAGAGAGCTATGGGGCTTTGTACTTAGAATGGGTTCAGACCAGAGCCCACTGGCTTACAACACCACCTGCTACAACACTGTAAGAGCCCAGAGGCAGATGGCACACTATTGCCACACCACATGCAGTGATTCACAATACTGGTGCACACCATTAATTTGGAAGGAGAATATACTCACTGTGGATGGAGTACACACTCAGTCTTGGAGTTCAGTGTTTATCAACAGCTCTGAACCAGCAGAGGGAAACATTACATAATAAATAATCTCAGGGCATTCGGGTAAAATCTATATGTGCCCAGATCACCATCACAACATCTGCTCTTGTTTTTCAAACCTCAGCTTCCCCCATATTCATAAACATTAGAGGTAAGACTACTTATTGCATTTGTTATATGAAAAATCCAAGTACCCATGTGACTGGTGAAATCAACAGTAACACCATGCAAGAAACTGCACTGAAGTGGAATGTGCCAAGCGGATGTAATTTACACCCTCGCAGGTGTTTACGCTGTTCAAATAAAGTCAGCTGAAGCCTGGAGAGGAGTGCACTCATCAGGATGCAAACTCCTCCACAAAAGGCATGGATGTGTTTTTGTCCTTTTTTAAAAGATGAATAATCCAATAAGACTGACATCTCTTTTTCAAGGGGGACCTGAACATACAACCTTCATTAGTTCTATACTATTTACTGCTGTGGACATATGCAAACCCAAATGGATGGTTAGACATGTATGCAAAGGCTAATAAATAACATTATAAATGTAGTGTAATTACCATCATGCTCAAAATCCACCTGCTTTAAATTTCAAGCAACAAAAAATTTGAATTTAGGTATACAAAGAACTTCAAACAAATTGAAACTGGGAAACTATTTCTAATGTTAATTTACACAAAACTTATGATCCATGCTGAGCATTGAGCTCTACCTCTCTACCAGAGCAGCCATAGTCATTCACAGTGATGCATGTTAGATGCAGATGAGAGAGGGTATGGTCATATATTATGACTGATTGAATATTTTCCATTAGCTTGTCAACCCAACACCCCTTCCCCCCACACCAGCTTGACAGCCCACACCTACGCAGCTCTCTCTGAATTTGAAATACACTACCCATGAGCAGTGTGGATATACAATATATTATAAACCACATCAGATCATAGATCTATAACATCACCAACATCACAGACCCTAGTAGCTCACATCTGAAAGATGCCACATTGCAGGGTATTTTACATGGTCTTGGGTGTGAAGAGGGCACTGACACTGCACTAAAGATCTTTTTTAAAGTCTATCCAATCAGGGGATCAAATGCACAAGAATGAAAAACAAAAGGGAAAAACATCTGTAGTAAATCAAGTTCACCTGAGGTCTTCTGTATTCCATCATCAACATACAGGATTCTCATGACATCTCCCTCATCAATAGGATCACTTGCATTACTTGCACTGGATATGAATACTTGCATTACTTGCACTGGATATAATACATACACAATACTGTGTATGAATGTGAGTCACACACACCTCTTTTTGAGATACATTTATGTATTTTTGTGTCCATTTATGAATACTAATTATTAATTAAATCTAAGTAGACTAACAAAGTACACTCTAAAGGGCATTAAGAATGTCTATTTAAAATGTGCTGCTCCTGCGTGTCCCTGTTCATGATGCACCAGTTTAAAGTGTTAGAGCAGAATAAGGTCTGTACCCTGTTGACTTATGGCACTGTGCTCTTACGCTTTACTATGTGCGGACAGGAGCCGTCGTGCAGACACCGTCTCCTGGTACCTCAATTACCACTGCATTTCCCAACCCTTAATCCATAAAGATGTTCATTACTGCACAAGCCAGGGCTTAGAGAGAGTTACATTAAGTTACTTTATGTGTTATACAATCAACATAACAAGTCTGTTATGAAACTTACTCATTGCTTTAAATCAATGGCAAGAAAAGATTGTCATGTTGTCCTTCATACATGGTTGAACTGTATGTATAAAATAAACTGCAGCTAAGAAAACTCTGCTTGGGATTCAGGTAGTTCCTACAGGTTGAAGAAGAATCAATACTAGCTCGCCTTGGCAGCATGAAGTGTTTAAATAACATACTAGATGGACATTCAAATGTGGTGAGAAAGATAAGCACACCCATTTTTGTCATTCATTTCCAGAATGGATAATCGTTTCTGTGCGATCTCAGAAACATGCTTCCTCTCTCAACTGCACAACCCAAGTAGTAGCAAAACTAATCTGATTCGATTATTTGATGGCCTCACTCCACAAACACAGCTGCAAAGGCTTAAGCCTCCTGGTGGAGTTACAATGTACCATATTTAACATACACTATAGCCATATGCATCACCCCCACCCCCGCTATCTCTACACACAGCGTGCGCACACATGACAGTATGGAAGCCGTTCTGATTTTCTGCACTACAACATTCGTATGTTAATTTCAATTAATACAAAACAGCCTGTAGAAAATGTAATTTCAAGAATTGCACAGAACCTCCGGAGACACTATACTTCAAACATCGTTTGACCTATTATGTATACCCTTGATTCCTTACATCCGACCCATATTATGAAAGAATTTAAGTGACTGTGTTATTTAAGGTGTCTTACCACAGGTATCTTTGTAGGGGGGAATCGTGATTTCTCGGAGGGCGTCACTCCAGCCCTCTTCCTCTGCCGGGGTATCTGAAATCGAGCCAGGGGGACCACCAGACTGGCTGCCCCCGATTTCGTTCCCTCGTAGCTCGTCCCCGTTGTTTTCCGAGGTGTAGTTATCCGAGTTCGAGTCACCTGAGGTACTATAGAAGGGATTCTCACTGCTGTCGTCCCCAGATTCACCGAAAACATCATCCGAAATTTGCAAGCTCTCGTAGCGGGAGCGGGCAGCCTCCAGAAGAGACAGCGCCTTCCTCCCGCACTCAGCCATCGCTCGTTAGATCTGATAACCTGCTAAACCCGGCAAGACCGAGCAAACAGCTACTGTATCCCCGAGAAAAAGGAACTGCACACACCTTATCCCAGTACGCTCCTTCAGCCGTCTCTACAATATTCACGAACCTCAAACGCCAACGCAAGAAACGTCAAGTTGAACAACCCTCACACAGCCGACTGCTGAGGGAATGGAGCTGTTCTAGTCAAGGGGTACTGAATTCCTCTTGTGCTGCCAACGAAATCGAGATGATCGATAGTTATCACACAGACCCACATCCGGAATGGGGGGGCTTTTAATACAGTAGAAGACTCAATAAATCTCCTGCCTCCTAGCTGGTCACCTGACCTGCCTCATTGCAATGTTGTCCAATCGCGCCCGTGACTGAACTCAACGTCAAATCTATATATGATATCCGAATACGTTTTATCCAGTTGTACAGTAGTAAGGCTTTAGATAAGATGAAATTCTCCAGTCCCCGGCGAACAAACACTAAAATTGTACTCTCGTGGGGAAATGTTCTATTTGGAGAGTTCAAACAAAGAAACAAATACATAGAAATTGAACAGTGAGCGCGAATATTCTCATTAGCTGTTTGCAGACCTGCTTAATCAAGAATTTACAGCACAGTACAGCTGGCAAAAATGTATTTTCACATTTCCACACGAGGATATATTTACTCCAAGACCTGATTTGTTCTGGTGGCGTTGTATGTCTTAGGATTTTAAAAATGTATCCACTAATATGTGAAACAAATTTTACAGTTACACCAGACCCAATTTCCCAAAGGGAAAGAAGCAAAACTTGATCTGTTACATGCAGAACTGACAGATATGCCGTTCGTTCACAATTTTGAAAGGTATAGTTTTAAGCATTTTTTTAATAAAATGATTAGTCGATGTAAAATAATTTTGAATTTACCTGGGTGAGTATTTGTGGTCAATTTTTCAGGGACACATTTATTTCCAAATTTGAGAATTAAAATCTCCTAAAAAACGTAGCTAGTCACAGACTACTTTCCAAATCACACCTTCCAAACAGAGACATAATTGCATACACAAAATGTAATATACATATATGCTCTGGATGATTTAATTTGCATAATGTAGAAGCATTTTCATTTATGATAATGATATATGCAGTATGAGTTTGTCTTGAGAATGCATAAATTAGGTTTTAGAAGCTCTTCTCATGCAATACTACCCCAAATTATAACTGCTACTACCGAGCAAGATTTCAAGTTTAACACGGGCTGCAATTTACTAGGCGCCCTGTAGATGGCATTATGTGTTTCACTTGAGTTCATGGGGTGTGCTGTTAACTCTTTACCCACAATACTTTTTCTTTGCACACGTCATTGTGGCGGAAGTATCCTACCGTAATGTAAATAAGTGATGGGATAGATAGATTTGGGTGTAATTTCAAAAAACATGTATTGAACGTTTTTGGGATTTTTTGAATGTATGGTCAGAATTTCCCTATCTTTAAAGAGATGATTCGTAAATTAAACAATAGAAATTGAACACTGATTGTGAATAGTCTCCTTTAGCTGTTTGCAGACCTGCTTAATCAAGAATTTACATCACAGTATAGCTGGCAAGCTGTACAGCAAGCGAACTAGTTGCAGGGGGTTTAATGCATTGAACTGTTACAGAATCACACGGGTACGTACGGTGGAGATATCTGAACAGCTTGATTTCCTTATAAATGGCTACTTGGAACTCTCATGAAATTGCAAATGGATCTTTGCTAATTCATGAGTGAATGAATTAGGAGCCCTGTTTATATAATTGACTCGCTCGCCGCTGACTCTTACCTGATGAAGCAATTAAGAACAAGCTAGCCGAATTAGATGGAACCCACCTGGAGTGATATCGGTCTTGTTATTGAAAAGAGGGAGTTGTCTTTTAAACATTTTTTTTTATTCTAATGTGCAGAGGACTACATTTTAGTCCTCTGCACATTTGGTACATGTCATAATGGTCCTCTTGCCATGACAATTTAGCTACCAACAATGAGTTTTGTACACTCAAAATTTCTAATCCCCCAGTACTATGAATGAGAAGTACTGACTCAACCACCAAAACCTAAAGCCAAAGCCAACTGGTTTACATGGCAACATCTTGCACTGCAGGGAATGTACCAATGTGGATTACCCAGTTTGCCATTGAATTAGTGAGCTGGTTGACAGCAATGGAGTCACACAGGCCTCAGCTACCTGAGTCTCCCTGCTTTGCTTCATGGCCATTAAGGTGAGCCAAGTTACTCCTCTTTACTTATGTGTGTAACTGCAGCAGAGGTCTCCAGTGATCACATTGATATAGGTAAGCTGGTACCAAGAAAACCAAATGCACAGTCTTCCTAAACAGGGGAACAGTCCCTGTATACTTACAAAATATCTTTGTACATTTTAATATCTAATTGTGTGGAAAAACAGATTGACCAGGGACTCAAAGTATTTTCACTCATCTCCACTTCAATAACTGTCTAGGAAGACATACATGAGGTCCATGGTTACAATAGTAGCTTTTTCTCTAATAATTAGACCTATTTGCAGATGTAAATTTAAAACTTAAAACTAAATTTAAAACTTTAAAAGTTAAAACTTTTAACTTAAATTTGATTATTTTTTTGGTTGTTTGTAAACATGGGAGGCATGGGGAATTTTTTTTCTGAATTTTTAAGTCAGTGGCATGAGATTAGAGCCTCTGTGTACTATACATTCGCAGATTCTTTCATAGGGGTATCAGACCTCAGCAGCTGGCCACAGTCCATGTTTTGATATTAATTCCGCAACCCTACAGTGAGGCCTGTTAAACTTATTGATTGATGTGCCTTGATATGTCATCAATGAACACAATGTGTTCACTTTTTGCCCAGTAAACATGTATGTGAAAGCAACACACGTAACATTATGGATGATAATTTTGCTTTCTCATTTATTTAGTAGATATCTCATTTGGGCTACGATAATACTTTGCATTTATTTGCTCACACATTTCTCAAAAAGGGGACAGAGTATGTACCAGGGTATGCTGTATTTCCTTATTGACCAAATCTGTTTTTATTGCTGTACTTACCAGTGTTGCATCCCTTTGTTTTATTGCAAGGAAGAAAGGAGTGATATAACTCAATATTGTTTTGTCACTTTCTCAGCACATTATTTGTACAAAGTAATTTGTATAACTTGATTTATTTAATTGGAATTGTGTCTGAATTTTATTTAACTTTCCTTCATTTTGGGGCAAAGGATGATATTTTATCTTCATAATTTCCATAAAGTAAATGATACTGGTCATTATTAGGTATGTTTGCAGGTCCATAGAAATACTTTTTAATAAACCAAATGGCATAGAGAGAAGCTCAGCTCTCCAGTGGAGTACACATGTATTTAATAATAAATGGTTAATCAGCAATTTGCTCTAGTTTATAAGCTGCTCTGTAATTCTAAATCTCGATTCTGTAAGCATTAATGTATCTCTTTATTTTGGGACTGTGTCCCCTGGATGAAATTGGAACGTTAGCTTTATATTTTGCTGTAATAATAGATGGATGAAAGTTGGATGTTCTCATTTTGCTGATAGGGTAAACCTTTCAAAGGATACATTGCTTTAAATCTATTGCTTTTTTAGGTTAATACATATAATGAGAAGCATAGGTGTAAACTACAGGTCATTATATTCATACAGGAGGAAGAACTTACAGCAGGTAAGTTTTGTTTTTACAAAGAAAACCATTTCACATTGTCAAAAATGATGACCAAACAGAGATTAACTTTGTAATTCATAATACTTTCATGTTTCAGACAGATACACAGATCACTAGCATTGGCAATTTTAAATAGGATACAAATGAAACCTGTTTTTAGAATAGAATTCACAAGCAATATTCAGAAAACCAAAACATGTAGCCATTTTAAGCCTGGAAGCAATTTTGAATTCCAGAAATGTTACAGCTATGCATATGTTCAAAGTATTCTAAACTAAATGTTCTAATAACAGTACCGTATAAACTGTTCCCTCTGCTGTGGAACTCCATAACTACAACACATGGTAAAAATACAATGTAAGTATTCCTATATAGTTTCTTTATGACCAGTGATATTCAGCTCACTCTTCACAGGCAGTTAAAGAATCCTGAATTCCTTTCAACAAAAGAACTTTACCAGTATTCTCATTGAGCCAAATGACTAAGTGCACAGTTGAATGTTTTGACCTTGAATAAATCAGTCTTTGGAACTCTTTGCATATCTCTGCACAGTCTGTGTATGTGCCATTTGCCATGCAGTGTTAGGTTTCCTAGAATCCCTAGCGAGTGGGGTCACCTATTCTCCCCAGCAGAAGGATGGCATCCGAGTTCCCCTCCACAATGGCAAAACAGAAGGGCCTGTTAACCATGAGTTTCACCACTGTCTCTTCAGCCTGGGGCTTGTCCTCCTCTTCAGCTCCCTCCTCAGATGTCTCAAACACTACTTTGCTCAAAACCTGAAAACCACAGATACCTGGGCTCAGTCATACCAGGAATGGCTCAGTTTGGGATGATATCTGAAATTTAATACTGGTATTAACACACTATCAGGCATTTACAAAGCTGTTGACCCAGTAACCAGTTAAGGGACAAACAGTTTTACCACCACCTGAAGAACAGAGGAGAGGCTGCCTGTCTAACTGCTTGTAAACAGGACAATTAGGACCAAGACCAGGGAGACCCCCACTCCTCAAAGAGGAGTAAATAACAAGGAGATCCTCTAAATCCTCACACAGTGCAAGTACATAAGTATAGAGGTGGGACTCACCTTGCCCACAGTGAAGTTCTCCTTCCTGCTGATTTGGCTGAAGTCTGCCCCTTCTCCCAGGAGTGTGGGCAGCCTCATGTCAGAGAGAATGCTCTTCAGATCGCTTACAGAATTTATGGAGAACTTGGGGAGAGACACCTCCAGGACCCTACAGAGCAAAAAGAGACACAACAATATCTTCACCATAAGGCCTTCATTTTTTCCATACGCAAAATTGTTCAGATGGATGTATTCATTGTAATTTCAGCTATAAGTAGTTCAGGTGTAGCAGGTTATTCATAGTGTGTATATCATGTGTACTGGGGCCTGATATGAGGCTTACCCTTCTTTCAGATGCTGGGACCACGTTGAAATGAGCTCCGCAGTGAGCTGGTCTTCGACAGGGCCTAGGTGGGTCCCTTCATGTGGCAGGACCAGCAGCATATAGGCCCTCCCACTCAGAGGCAGTTTGAGGACCATACAGTTTCTGGTTTTGTCATTTAGGTGCTTGTAATTTCCTGTGTGTGTCATGAGAGGAACCATGATACTTGTCTTGTCATCGATCCAGAATTCCTGTGGGGAGGTTGCCTCTGGTTTGAATGCTATCCTCCAGTTACCTGAAATACAGAAACATGCATCTCACTAACGAATTTTTGGAACCTGCCTGAGCATGCATCTTTGCTACCCATTGCGCCGGGGTAGGGCTAATGTCAAGAGCCGCATAACAGGAATGACTAAGTGCTTGTACAGACCCAGTTATCATGTTTAGCATCCAGACTCCACATGCATGAGCCACACTTACCCTTGAAATGAACAGAGCTGGCAAACAGTAGATCTGAGGATGAGCTTATATCCTGAAACAGGTTGTTGATTTTCCCTTCTGATGTCTTCTGTATGAAGGTGTTAAGTTGAGCCTGGGCTTGCAGGGGCTGGGAGAGGTCCACTGCTCGGGTGTAGGAGGTATCAGAGAGGTCCTGGACTCCCCTGGCAAAGCTCTCTGATATGTTGGTTGTTCCAAAGACCCACACTTGGGTTCTGAGCTCATCTGTTGCTCCATCAATCAAC
The DNA here is from genome assembly GCA_019788955.1 of Albula glossodonta. Taxonomy (NCBI): domain Eukaryota; kingdom Metazoa; phylum Chordata; class Actinopteri; order Albuliformes; family Albulidae; genus Albula; species Albula glossodonta. The sequence goes on along the minus strand of JAFBMS010000020.1, from coordinate 6,570,719 downwards.
GAGTTTATGTTCTGGAGTGTGTGCAGCACCTTGTGGCCATCAAATGGTGATACACAATCCACTGTGTCTGTCTTTTTTTCCAGCCCCAGCAGCTTCTGCAGCTTGCCAGCTGTGGCCCCTGAGGCCCCCAGATACAATGTGACCAGGGCCCCATAGGCATTAACAGGGGAGAAGAGGGTGTTGGGGGCATTCTGTGCTCTCAGGGTACCATATAGACGTAGGCCCAGTGTGTTGAGGAGGTGAGCCAGGACAGATGCTCTCTGGGTCACATTTTGTCTCAGCTGCTCTGTATCTGTATGGATGCGCACATCAGGTTCTAGGGTACCATTTGCTTCAATTGGCATCAGAGAGACCATCTCCACCTGGGTCTCTGGTGGAGCCTGGATGCTCTCACAGCTGCTGTTGTCAAGGGCAAACAGGCTAAAGGGGTGTACATACACACGGTTTGCTGCAGTGGTGGCAAGAAGACACAGGAGGAGGAGAGGCCCAGTTATCTCACCCATGATTGGTCTCTTTGGTTGGGAAACTCCTTGGGAAAATCTAGATAGCAAATTAAAGAAGCAGGTAGAGCTGACCTAAAAGATAAACATGGACTGACTTTTTGTTGCAGTCTATGTCACTGCATGTTTCTAAGATGAAAATTGTTTTTTGGAAAAACAATCTTTTGGATTGTCTAATGCTCTTATAGATTATTATCTTAATTAAGGGTTTATGGTAAAAACCAAAAATAATGTCTTCAATTGTTCAATGTAAAATAGAGGGAAAATCCCACAGGATTTCAATATAGTTCATCAGTAAATGGATTATTCACTCTTTAGCTGATCTTTACTGCATTCTGCATTGCAATAGTAAGTGTCAGTGGGCAGTTATAACAAGAAACATGTAAATATGGATTCCACTGTATTACCATGTATTACTTTCTACTTTCTACAGGAGTCACAGGGATATGTGGATTTCAGTTTAAAAAATTTCAGTTTGAAAATTAAACAAATGGCGCCATTAGAAAATCTATGGTAAAGCAGTGAAGCACAAACATTCTGTTAATTTTTAGAAATGTTTATATCTCAGAAGAAATGTGAAATAGAATTATCCAGGACAATGGTTGCAGTCAGCACTTTCACCATCCCCTTGTTGTGTTTAATCTTTTCCTTGGCTAACTGAAATGTACTTTATTCTTTGCTTTGGAGACTAATCAACAGATGAAACCCCTACGCACAGAACAAACACAAAACCGGCTCTCTCTCGAAACACTGGGTCATTAATGATTACAGAGTGCACAAACTGAGAGACCTGGGGCTCATTGATGTCTACTGTATCTCATCTTCACATGTATTTAAAAAGAAGAATGTAGATCAAATGTATGGAAAACTCAATAAAAATACACATTTTTCAATTGTATTTTTGAGATGTGTTGTTGCTATAGAAACAGTTGCTGCTTTCAAGTGATTTTTTTGGTCTGTGAATTTCAGTTAGAAATATGAGATAAGACACCCATGTTAAAGATTAAATGTATAATAGAAGCAAAAATCACAGAATCTCAACATAGTTCATCAATCATTGAATTGATCATTTATCAGCTGACACTTACCGCATAGCACATTACAACAGTAAAAGTCTCTGAGTAGTTACTAAGAGAAACTTGTATACATGAATTCTAAATGTGATTTCCCACAAATGGTTAGACATCTAATTAATATGACTCTGATACACAGCAGGTCAGAGTCACTTTAACAAACTTTGACTATGCTTTATTTAGCACAGGCTTTAGTATGGTAAAACATAAGTAATGTATGTCCATCTTATGATGTGTGAGCTTACCTTCTGATGAGCTCCTTGCGTGATAGTGTGTTTGGACAGAGGAGGACAGCAATGCAGATAGCCCCCTGAGTTACACATTAACAAACCTCTGGCTGTGATTACTATAGCCTGTAGGTCAGGCCGAAGGGGCTTTTGTGTGGGAAGGCAAACAGATGGATAGGCCAGACCACCCCCTGTCTTTCTGAATCACTCACAGGATGTGTGATGCAAGAAAAAAATCAGGGTATAAATATAAAGGAGTCAGACATCAATGATATGAGACTGAATGCACATGGTCCCATCATAACAATTTTTTGCATTTTCTGCTGTCACAGTCCATGAAGGTTCATGAGCAAAACCTCGAAAACTTTTCCTTAAGAAATGTTTTGTAAAGAAAGCTGCTGTTTCAAAGAGTTTGCTTATAATGTGTCACATGCAATTTAATTACAATTTTTACAATTTGAGTGATTCTCTCTACCTGAAAATACTGAATATCATTCCAATTGAGACATTTACATATTTATAAAATGTCTTCAAATGTTTCATTAATTTGCCCTCATCATGTGCCATTATTTATGATTCTATCAGTATTGAGGATAATTAAAATTTACATTTTGGTTCCAAACATATTGTGTTTTCCATTATTCCCTCTGTTTGTTTACCTATTGACACTGTCATGTATTTTGTGATTAAAATGATTATTATAACTGTGATAACACACATCACTTTCTTTTTTATTAAAAAATACCCAGACTAGAGCATTATGTAAACTGTTAGTTCATCGTGGAATGAATAAAAGTATGGCTTTTGTAAATTCACTATATTAAAGGTATCCACTAGTGGACAGCCATGCAGCTTTATCTTAAGGTTAGTTTCCTGTTATGACCGGTAATGTCCTCTTATCCTTTTATCATGAAAGTAAACATAAAATCTTCAAAATTAAATAAAATATTAAATTAGATTGTTTGGTTAATGTCATTGCTGGGATTTTCATCTTCAATTCAGTCCAATCCATTTTATTTAATGGCCCAAATTCAAAGTGTTCTTATATTTAGCTAAGCAATTATTCCTCTAATTGATAAATATAAGAAGTACACATGAACAAAAATTTAAAAGCCAAAATTAGCTGTTTGGAGTTACACCTGTTTACAAAGAATTCTTCAAATTAAATTACAATCAAGACTTTATTTCTCAATTTTTACAGCTCAAACTTTTAGAAGAATAAATGGTCATCTTAAAATAGAAGAGATAATTCTTGTTTTGATTAATGTATGGTTTTGTGTGGCTTCAACTCACAGTGTGCATTTACATGCTATCTTGCCCCATAATTACTTTCTCATGTAATTATGCAGCAAGACGGACAGGGTGTAATTTATTCTGGAGTATGCCATGAAACCTATCCCCTTTCAAGAAGACAAGTTGCCCCAACTGCCTAAGTTGGGATGTTTGAGTGACAGGAAGCATGAACAAGATTGTTTTTGTGCTGAAAGTTTTTTCACACTCCCATCTAGTGGACAGAAAGTAAACTGAACATTTGAATTTTGATGAGGTTATATTAATATATTATAATAATTCTCACCTCTTCACTAAACACTGACTACATCATGCATGCAGCTCACTTTCAAAAGGAATTCCCTTGTATAATAAATAATACTGCAACAAATACTTGGCTCTTCACATTAACCATAAATTTTGTGTTTGGTATTCTCTGCTGCTTTAAACGAAAGATCATGAGTATCCCCATGACTCCAGTTAGCTTGTGATAATTATGTAGATTTAAAATGATTGTTGGTCTTGTGATCTTATAACACTGCTATAGAGAGTTAGAATGGGGATTATGGAGCTACTTCAAGGGTGGGCTCAGGATTTTTTTGGAGCGAGGTTCACCATTTCTCTTTGTCCCCATTCACTTTGAAGGACTTCAGGCATCAGTCTAATCAATATTCAAAAACAGACCATAATTTTTGCTCTTTTAAATTTGACTAAACATTTGCATTGTATTACATTTGCTCCCAGGGAGGATTGGTCCTTGGCTAGCCTAATCAACTGTAAGTCGCTTTGGATAAAAGCGTCAGCTAAATGATGATAATGTAATGTAATACTTAAAAATCTCATGGAGAGCAACTGTTTCCCCCACAATGTTTCAGCACCTTAGCTATAGTTAATATTTTTCACCACACATTTACTACATGACTTGGGTTTTACATTTTATTTTATGTGTATTATTTATTTTTCAGTGGATGGTGGGATGGTATCCAGTGAACCCCTCTGAATCTACATGCTGTAATGCTGGGGATGCTGTAATTCTTTGACATTGCAACCCAAAGTAAGAATGGAGGGGTACTCTGAGCAGGTGGCAATGTTATTCAGAGTTAGAATGGCAGGTGGTGCTATCAGCTTGTGATAGTGTTACATACTGGTAGACCAAGAGGATTTGGTATTAGCTTGCTAGAGCGTTCTGCAGCATTAGAACAGGAGATGGTGCTATTAGCTTCTGATTCCTACAAAGAATCAGAATGAGAGGGGATGCTGTGATTCTGCAGATCCTTTGAGGCAGGGAAGACATCCCCACTTTGGCAAAGCGGCCCATCTCTTCCCCACTCTGCCCATGTTGTTGACTACAAGTATGAGTGTACAACCTCTGTGTCTTTGTATGCACCTGCGTAAATCCTGTGTTTCAGTATGGATTTGTGGGTCACTGATGCCAAGAAGCATGACTGTCATGCTGACAAACCATGCAGAGAACTGCAGGCACCCACTGACAAAGTGAAATACATTCTGCAGCTCCTACAAACATGCAGATACTAACAGGCACTCAGAGACAGGGCAATCGCTGTTTGTTATGACTGTTCAGTCTTTACTGAAACATGACAAAAGCCTAGACCTACCTGTTTTTAACAGTTGTACCCAACAACCATAGATGTAACAAGAGTTTGTAATTTTTAAAATTTTAAAGAAAATACAACGTGTATTCCTATGCTCGCAGGCATTCAAAGAACTTTTATTGCCGACTTCCACAGGAATCTATTTAAGACATTATTTTAAGCAACAGAGGACTGATTTAGACCACATGCATTTTAAAATAATTGTTGAATTCAAAGTAAGACCAAAAAGAGCCATTACAGTCTCTAATGGAAGAGCGGAGACTCCATATTCAGCCTTACAGTGGCTAGCTGTGTCACAGCTATCCTCTGGCACTGATTAATTCATTGAGGAATATTCCCTGTAGGTTTGACTCATATTTATTTCTCAAGGAGTATTCCCTGTAGCCATGTCCCTGATATTTATTCCCTGTGACTGTGGTCTTGTTTCTCACTGCCGACCACGGGCTGAATAAATTTAACAGCCGAAGTATGAGGATTCATGCGTAACACTAAATGTTAAGTCAATACCAGCCACCCAGATGCACAGAAAAGAGCCTAGTAATGTTTCAGGCTGTTATGGCTGCTGTTTAAAGTTCATCTTGCTGCAGGATGTGGGGCACATGGCTTTGTATTGACCTCCATTTTCCTTCATCCCCCTGGCATCAGTGGCTTTCTGACGGCCAGGACATTACCCATGAACCATGTCCTGTCAGGCGAGGTCAGAGGATCTGGAACCAGGCTGGGTAAGACTAGAGGGCTTCTTCACCTTAAGTTTTAATGGGACAGAAATTATTACATTAAAGTTATGTAACAGATACCCTTATCCATGTATACAGCCATAATAGTAAATATCTGCAGTGTATACTTATGACAAGCTAACAGTATACTACATTTATGCAGTGCTTTTCAAAATGCTGCATGGAGTACTCGTGAACTTTTCATGAATTAACACATGAAAATAATATAAGGAACATCATAAAATCAAGATGAGTAAACTCTTATTATTATAAACTATGATTACTGCCAATTTAAAATTCCTACAAACTAATTAAAAATGAATAAAGAGAAGATAAGACAGCAGAAAAGTGAGAATGTTTATGATTTGGATTTCCTGGAATTTAGACCTGGAAAATGCATTCATTCACAAATGAATATGCAAATAAATTGAGGTTTCTATATTTACCTTGCTGCTGCAAGCACATGCAGACAGATATTGAGTTCAAGGTCTGGATTCAGAGGTACTGATGATACTTGAGTAGTAGAGAAGTAAGAGGTCTCTCCTGACATAGCCCTTCCCCTGATAATCAACACCATTGTATCAGTAGATCAGCTCTCTGCAAATCAATTTCAGATCAAAGACACTGATACCCAGGAGCAAAGAACTAGTTCCATCTGAGGATTTTAGGCAGGTTCGTGGTTAGTCACTTCCATGTTTAAAAAATCCCCAATTCCTCTGAAGTCACAGTCTGCCTGAGGAAGCTCACCACATTGATGTATTCATTCGAGACCCCTAATAGTAATTAACCGATGTATAATTAAACAGGAAAATGTGGAACAAACCTGCATTCTAAAAAAAATCCAGAGAGCAGGGTTTCAATTTAAATGCATTATTTATTTATTTCCATGTTTGAGGATTATGTTCTTCAGGATCTGGGAACTCATCGCAGGGCAGTGAAAAAAAGAGAAAAACAGTTTCAACTTAATACAATTACCTATGTTAAAATATATGCAGGTATCTCCAAGTCTTTAATTTTTTTGATAGGTTACCCTTAAGAAAAATGAAATGAGATCTGTTGGTAAATTTACATTTTCATTTAGACATTTGGCAAATGCTATGATTCAAATATATGGATAGATTCCCAGTTAAATGCCCAGTATGGAAATGTCATAATTCATCACTCAAAGCACCCACTTCCATCTGAGCAGACACCTCCTCCCCTAAGGAAGATTTTGCCAGAAATAGCCATGTTTCTTTATGCAGTCAAAATGTATATTCATTAAGCACATTCTGACATTAAATGACAGTATTATATAGGTCTGTACTATAGTAGAAAATAGCCATTTGTACAGTGAGAATGAATAAACTACCTTTGACAATGAGATGTTGGGCAGTATTCCTTGACTGACTGGTCACAGTATAGATAAATAGTACAGGGAATTTAAATGAATTTCCAAGGCATTGTGTCATATACAGCGGGTAGACAAAAACAAAGAAATATTTATTAAGAGCTACAGAGTTGGCTGATGTTTGCTGTCAGAACAGCCTCCATCATTCTTATAATGCTGTTTATACAAGTTTTCAATGTTTTCTTTAGTTGGATGTTGGACAATTCATCAAATGGGGAAGTCTCAAGATCTTTGAGAGATGAAGAAAGTGGAAGTCTGTGTTCCAGAAATTGTAGGTGGTGTACTCAATGTGTAGAGGGTGATAGCATTCATGGCTGAGTCCACTCTTAAATCAATTTAACAGTGTTTGGGGGATTTTTATTATCTTGAAATATGGGAACATATTGCCGAAATATTATTTTTACCATAGGGTGCACGTGGTCACCTAAAATGGCTTGCAATTGATGGAAGCATAAAATAATTTTGCAGATTCTGCAACTGATCCACACTTGCAATTCAGACACAAATTATATGACCTCTTTCAGAATCTCTTAGATCTCTCATAATATTTTATGAATTCACTGACTTAGTAACTTCAAAATTTGTGTCAGTTCATTGTTTACATAATTTTAGTATTTCTGAAACAGAAAACTTCAGTGTAAAGCTGGCTTAGTGTTTTGCAATATGAACAGAACAGAACATTCCAGCCCTTACCTTCTATCACCAGTGCCTGATTACCTAGATGGTTTGTAAGTGTGATTCAATTGCAAATCAATGTAAACAATGGAAAAGTAATTTCAGTATAACTTTTGCATTGTTCCATGGACCTTTGATTCTGCACCACATTCAACGGCTCAGACAATTGTAGATTTTGTATCGTAATTTTAATTAATATTGTAACATCAGTGGAGCATTATGTAAGGCTTTGAAAGCATAATTCAAACTTAAATGAAAAAGATTATTATGTTTAATCTTTCCAGACTGAAACCTGGGTTTATTCTTGAGTTGACATTTAAATGGTCATCAGGAGTCAGTGTTTCATATCAATCACTGCTTTTATGTCTTCATATAGCAATGTTGGTGCAACCATTTTATGTTTCAAAATATAACAAGATGTTGATTTGATCTGGTGTAAACAGATTGGACTAAAAAAAGAAGCACTCACTAAAGTACCGGAGGAGTAACACCTGTTTTAAATCTGTGTTCTGTACATTTAACCCACAGTGTTTTCAGTGCTGTTCTATTTCATATCTGTAAGCTGAGGCACTGAGTATATCAGTGGTAGTTTCTGTCAAGCCACTACCAGGCCCATCTAGGCCCACCAGAGCTGAATAAGTAAACCTGTTTTATCCCTATATTGTGTCAGTAACTGTGCAGGCATTCATTAGTAAGCCGTTGTTGCTGGTATGGAGCTGTTTATGGTGAGAGTTGACACAAGCCCTGTATTTCATGCAAAGCCTAACAGGGTGCGGTAAGACAGGCAACCAAATCACACAAGAGTGCAGTCACATGGGAAATCTGTTTGGCATCCTGCCTAGAAGCTATTTCAGGGCCAAACACAAACTCTGACTTTGCTTAGCCCTCACCAATCTAGATTGGGGGAAGCACACAGAGTAGAGGGATGTGACATTGAGAGGGTGACAATATGATGGTAAATTATCATCTCTTGTTGTGCCAATATAGATTCTTACTACAGTAAGCTGCTACAGGAAAATGTGTTTCAGCTCCACAGGTAAACAGATATTTAAGGGCCATTTAGACTGTTTGAATCTGACACCCCTCCTCCATTTAATTTAGCATCTTCTCCTGTGCTATTATATTTTATATTTTAAATTTATTTACGAACTTTTCTCAGGAGAACAGTAAGTAAGTAAGTAAGTACAGTAAGTATCAGTAAGTGCACATACCACCAGATTAATGTCCCTGCATGATAATATGAGTCTTGATGGTGTGCTTCAGATTTGCTGTTATCCATCCAAAAAGGAGGAGGCTGGAAAAGGAAAGCAGGATGGAAGGAGCCTGGCAAGGAAGTTGGGGCTGCATGGGCATGCCAGTGTGCCATTGTGCCATTAGACTGTCCCTGCCCTGACACAGCAAAATCAGGCCCCCAGCTCCAGCAGCTCCTACTGCGGGGACAGCTGTCAGTGGTGGCACACGAGGTGTGTCCCTGCGCCACAGTGTCTGCCAGACTGCCCTTCTTCACAGGGGACTTTCCACGCAGCAGGGAGCGTTGAGACATAATCTCTGCATTCATCATGGAAATCACGTGTTTTTCCTCTCTCTCAGTTGGGAAGGTTTGGCGTAAATAAACAAACTCACCAGGAAACCGTCAAGCCGTTACTTTTCTGAGATCATTCACCAAGAACACGACTGCACAGAATGCTGTGCAACAGAATCAGCACAATATCAAAACAAAAAGAATGATTAAGCTTCCATCAGTGTGAATTTATGAACATTTAATGTGGATGCAAATTATGTACAATTATAATGTTAACTTCCAAATTTTGCTTTATAAAAACTGTCATAGACCCTAGTGTTTTTACTAAGACAGGTCATCTGAATGACTACTTTGTAGTCAACTAAAGGTTTGTTTGTAGAACAGGTGAAGGTGCTGTGATCCAAATGGAGAGGAAACTAGCAAAGATTATGGACAACCCAGCAGCCACATTCTGAACCCCATTACTGGCAACTGGGCTATTTTCTCATTTCCCAAAAAGCAAAATCAGTGAAAGACTCATGTCAACAGCACACATTATCAATTTTTTAGGGAAATGCAATTGTAACTCAGAGGATACAGCTTCAGATCACAGGAGGGGTACTCTCTGTATCCATTACCAAGATAAATAAACTGAATTGCTTCAGTAAAATATCCAGCTGTATAAATTGATTCTTTGTAATAGATTGATGCTGTATAAGTCAGTCTGCATAAGAGTATCTATGTAAACATATAATTCCTTGAGTACTGTGTCACATCATTAGCTGATCCTGGGTGTTGTACCTCATTACAAGCTGAACTTGGTTTCTTTGCCCCATCGCCAGCTTGTATTGTGAGAATGAGAGTAGTGCACTATTGTTTCCAACTGGGCTACATACTGGATAAAATGTTATTAAAGTATTAAATAGAGAAGGATGCCTGTTTGACAACAATTTAGTAGCTAAATTTAAAATGAATAAAATAATGTATAATATCATGTACATTTTATAAGATTGTGACTTCATAGTACATTTTTATTAAAAAAATTTCTCCTTCTGACATTCGCATTATCATTTACATGGGAATGTTATCTCTACAAGTCTGCTTTTTTGTTTGATATTAGTAAAACTATTTCAACTGGAGCATAACCCGTACCATTATGGTATTTGTGTTTAACTGCATTATGACAACCATGTTTAAACACATTTAGTGGAAGTAATTTCCCTCTGTTTTTGTATATCAACAAAGTGCCAGTGTTATAAACCTTGTCAGAGAAAATCCATTACTGCTGTGATACAGAAGACAAGGCAATACATCAAATGACTTATCCTTATGAATACAAATCAGTTGTCCCAGAAAAGTTTGTTTTGAAGTTGTTGTGCACAGGCCCAGTCTGCAATAAAATGAGCTTTTTTCAGAAGTATTTTAAATGCACACATGGTTTTGAAGTTTCAGGGTCAACTAGTGTTCTTTTCAGTTTGGATGTATTCCACAGATCCAGCAGCCCATCTATAGTTATTGCTGTAACCATTGTTTTATTACATTATAGTCACATATAGTTGTAGTTTAATTGGAAGTACACAGAAATAAGATCAGAATAACAACAATGGCCTCTGGGACAGTAGGCTTGGTAAATTATATATTATCAGAGCAAGCTCCCCCCATGCATTATTTCCACAAGAGAAAGTAACTGGTGAAAGGTTTCTAGAAGTGAGACTGATGGTGACAGAATCCCAATCATGATGCAAAATTCACATTCATATTTTAGCTCGCAGCATATACAACCACAGCTCACACTCCTTAACTGTGTCCCACAATGCACACACATACATGTCCATCTGCCAAAAAATATCTTTTTCACAAAAGGTGAAACAGTGCTAATGAATTTAATTACATCATCGTGATACTCTGGTGAAGAGGCTCGACACAAGCAGGGTGTAAACTAAAGGGGAGCCAGGGGGAGCTTGGCTCCTCTTAATAAGACATGAGCTCCCCTGAAAACATGATTTGTGAAATTTTGGAGGGTCTCTAAAATATTGACAAATATTATGCTATTTTTGCCATGCATTTCTGCATTTCCTGTATCTTCATCATCAAGGATCATGCGTGAAATTAGGCTATTATTTATGATTCATGCATGAGGGTGGTTCATGTTTGTTTGCAACAAGAGTCACAGTCAGTCCTCTCTTTGAGGCACGCACAAGTGCCCACCTCGCCGCCCCCCCCCCCTTCCCCGGTAAAAAAGTGAGCTCCCCCAAAAGGCATGGTATAGTTTGCACACTGGACACATGCTCAACTCTGGAAACATTTGAAACTTAGCAGTGCATACTGATACTGACTTGGACGTGTTTACACATGAATCGATGGGAACATGGCCTTATATTCTGTGAGAATCTTCAGCAGTTACCTTATAACATTATTTCCCCTTTTTTCGGTAGATGTATACATCGGTAGCTCTATGTCAGGAGAGAAAGGAGAAGCAATCGATTATTTGCACAAGGACAAAAGGACACTTTATCTTTATGTCCTTGTGTAAAGGAGGATAAATATTCTCTATATAAATCTATGGTATTCATATTTCTGTATCTTTTACAAGTAACAATCTGGTAAGTTCAGTCTGCATTAACAACGTTAGAGAAAAGTGGTAAACACTATTTTGGGAAAACACATCAGAAAGAAAAGAAAACTGTCAGCAACTGGATAGTCTGAAGTCCAAGGTGGACTTACGCTACTTTGTAAAAAAAATATTTACCGACCATTATGGCTAGAAAAATGAATTATTTTATTCTTTTCATAGTGTGTGTAAAGAATGGGATAAACATGAGCCTGTCTGTATGTATTTGTTATGTTAGACATGTAATGAAATTGTATATCATTGTAACTTTGTCTTCTGGGGTTTGTGGTTTGAAAATTTGATCTTAGATCAGCAGTTCTATTGGCACTGGGAAAAATGTAAATAGAAAAGAGACGGCTCATCATAAAATGAAGACATTATGCCTTTGCTGCAAAGAGAGAAAGCATTTGGAGTGCTTGACAATCAGTACCGAGTTTCCTTGGAAACTGGCAATATGAGTCTCACTACAATGACACAGCCAGTAAGCTGGGCCGGCACAGAGGAGCTATCTGAGCGTGAAAGGACTACAGGGGAAATGCACAGGGTTATTAAGTCTGAGTATATTAAGTTTTGTTTTGTTTATATATTTGCTGGTAAAAATAATACTCCTGTGGGGACAATTTTGAAATGAGTCCTTTTTATCTGTCATATTGCAGTTATTGAATACATGCATATGGGAACAACTAGTGCTGGTGAATGTACCAGGCCTTTCACCACACCTCATATGTGTTACTAAATTGCAGTGCTGTAGTAGCCAACTCAAATCCATAACTTGTGACTGCAGTAATGAGTACTATATAAATTGTGACTTGACTTGGAATTGACTGTCAGTGCCTTGACACTCAACTTGGACTTGAAGTTAAATGTGCCATGAGTTAGCAGTATGAAACAGACTCAGTTATGCACATTTCCAAAATTCCTGCTTGTATAAATGAATCTGTCATAAAAAAGAAAAGAACTTTCAAAACATCTAAATAAGTATATTACATTGCCCCTTAGTCAATTTTCAGTGGTTGAGACACAATAGTAACAGAGATTTTGAACATATCGAAAATATATCACTGAAAAGCACAAATGTTTTCAGGTACCAAGACTGATCAAATTCACATCTGCAGATTCGGTATGTCATGCCAATAAAGTGTCAGAAGTATGTACACTTACAAAAGGAACATTGAAGATAAACCCAGAATCATCACTTTTATGAGTGACTCTGGATAAGAGTGTTCCAGGCTGAAAGCTGTGGTCAGGAGTGTGGTCAAATCAATTACTGAGTGTTCACACTTATCCCGGTTGTACAGATTTGAGCGTGGGAGGGGGTGTGAACCATAGTTTAAGGGATATGGCATGTAGTGCTCAGGATGACAATGCTCAGGGACCAAGAAGAATATGGGAGATTAAGGTCATGTGCGTGTATGTGCGAGGTGACAGTTGGCAGATATTTGGCAGTCCAGTGCAGAGAAGAAGCAGGGGAGAAGATTGTGATAGTCTATGAATTTTATATAAAGAAATTTGTATTTTATTTACTGTGTCCTGGTGGTGTGTGGGTTGCCTGGTAGAATCCTGGAGGACATAAAAGGTACAGAACAGTCATTGATGACAATGTGGGGCCCCTCTGAGGTCTGACTAGCATCAATTAAATGATTATATGTAGATTTCATGTAATGCAATATCAGAATTTTCATATTTCTAGCCTTTGGTAACACCTATGATGCTGCTGAAAGACCAGGAACATCCACTTGTTCTGTTTGTTCTTATATATGTATATATCTGGATAAGAGCGTCTAACAAATGAATGTAATGTAATGTCATATATATATACTTTCCCCATCTTGAGTTTTTGCTACTGTCCTTTCTGAAAGCCACGTATGAACAAATAAGTAGTTATTGTCAGATTTCATAATCATATACTTCACTCCTTTTCCTTTAACACTGAGATAGCTCCTCTGTGCAGGCCCAGCTCACTGGCATGGTCATTGTAGTGAGACTCCAATCGCCAGTTTCCAAGGAAACTGTTCACAGATTGTCAGGCACTCAAAATGCATTCTCTCTCAGCAATTAAAGCATCATCTATTTTATGACCATCCTCTCTTTTGCAAGAAAGATTTCCAGTGCCAGCAGTTTAATCATTGTTAGAGCTACTGATCTAAGGCAATCAATCTATTTGTGTATTTCCTTCTTTGAGATATGTCTTTTACATGAAGTTGAGCATTTATCTAAAATCTGATCTAATTTTCAACTCATAAACCCTGCAGGACAGAGTGACAGTCATGTATAACTTCATTACAATAATCCTAACAAAATAAAAATGCTGACAGTTTTATATGTTACCTCAAGAAAGCATTTTTATCCAGACCAGCTGACTCAGTACACTATTTATACAGCTGGATATTTACAAAATAAGGTTACACACCTTGCTTGGGGGTATAACAGCAGTGCACTGTCAGGGAACTTAACATGCAACCTTGGAATTGCATCCGCAGCCCCCTAGCCATTACACGACATTGTTACACCCCTTTGTGTTGCTGTGTGGTTGTAGTCACAAAGCTATGCCTAGATCTAACCTTTAACTTGGAGTATTTTACATGTTTTTAACTTTTATGTTTGTTCTATACTTGGAAAATGTAACCCAGTTACACTTTTGCGTACCTTAGTGTTGCTCTTACTAAGATAGGTGGATCTCTTTAACAATACAACAGCACTTGGAATAAAAATGGCAACTGCTTTCTCCAAAGTTCCTCTGTGATGTACATGCTGCTGTTTTTTGGAGCTCTTGAAAAAGGTCAGGCTGAAAGTGTCTTCATGAATGCTGTGTAAATATCACACCTGTGCTTGTCCTTTACCTCCTGCCAGGGAACTGCTGTTGCATACAATGAGAGACAAGGTGTTTCCTTGGTGATCTGGTCCTTCAAATGAAGCAGGCTTACTTTATTATTTCTTCCCTTTAACAAAAGTGCATATTTTCTTTCTCATTACATTTTCTGTGTTTTTTCCCTCTGTCTGTTCCTGACTCTGCTTTCAATCACTTTCTCTGTGGGACTGGGAAAACAAGTGGAAGAGAGTATGCAGTGGAAGATCCTCTTTGCTTGCAGTTAGTTTAGCCTGATACAGAATGACCTCTGAGTGGCTGCCTCTTCTCATTAATTGCACATTAAGGAAGGTATTCTCCTGAAACTAGGGATAGGCTGTGTGTATACATTCTCTATTATTTTCTCTAGATTACTTTTTACATCTGGACCTTTTTAAGGTGGACCTTTGCTTAACATGGCAACTGGTGTGAAAATATACTCTTAAATATTTTGTTTCTTTCTAATTTAAGATAGCCAGTCCTGATTTTCAAGTCACAAGTGTGCCAGCAGTCAAACCATTCTTTAGCATGTCCAGTGGTTTTGGCTTGAGAAATTCCTGAGAGACCTGAGAAATTACTGCTGTAGGTAATATTGTTGGGCCTGCAGGGGTGATCATCCCACTCAACCAAATAATACAGAGATGCAGCAGTGATGACGAAGGCTCCCTTCACTATATGAGGCAACACACTGAGGTCACTGTGACCACTTATGTCCTTGTGAGCTTCTCTCAATACCTGGTCCTGTACATCTGGCCACCTAATCAATCCCAAAAACTAACTGATGACAATTCCTTGAACTCCCTTTTTTACTTCCATTCTCTAAGTCATCACTGAAAATGTGAATTGAGTCACCCACATAAAGAGCACTGCAGCTTAAGCACAGGCACTCATCCACATGCTACCGTTCCACACTGCCGATATTGTACTACTTCAGGAAAGAGTGCTGGTTAGAGCAGAGATGAATCTCCCACTGTAAATAACTAGCCCGGATGCACTTGGAAGTTTATTGGGAGCAAGAACTGTATTGGAGATGTTGGGGACCATTTCTGCAACTTTGTTATTTGGGTCCTACAACCGTGGAATCCTCAGAGGTGCCTGGTGCCATAGCCAGCCCTTGACCCTACAACCACAAGACTTAATTGTTGCTTGTGGCAATATCTTTTAAACTGACCGACAGAATCAGGAGCCATTTCTTAGTTAAAAACAGTTTCTCCTTCCTTTCTCGAGAACAGAATATAAAGAATCAGCTTGTGCGTCACTACGTCCTCTGTAATGTAATCAGATATGTTTGAAAAGTTCCAGTGGGATTTTATAAATATCACCCTGTCACTCCACACAAGTATGCATTTCATAAGCTTCATTTGTTCAATTTTACATCATCTAATTTTCAAACACTTATGTCTTTATTCAATATCCAGCCCAACTGAATTACATGCATACTATCATTAAGTATTTGTTGATATTTGAAGTATTTCATGGAAAGGCTTTTTCATGGAAGTGTCCAACTTATAGCAGCTGTAGAGAGTGTAAAACACAGCACCAGGCTGTGCAGATGGCTCTGTTCCTATGGTAGTGTCAGGATTGGAGCAGTGTGTGACTGATGCCCCTTAAATAACAAGACTCCTGGCAGCTGCAGGCTCTGTGTCCACTGGACAGGGAGAACATTTGCAGCCATGTGTTGAGAGACAGGGACACTGTCTATATCCCATACCATTCCCTCCTGCACTAGCATCACAAATTGCATTATTTACCACCTTTCCCTCACTACCTACATTTCTGCCCTCATAATTAACACACTCCACCCTCACTAACACTACAGACCATTCCACTTCACAAGTAAAGCTATGAAAGCAAATGAATGTTCTTTTCTTGGAGATATTGAGATCATGCCTTTTCCCCAGCTGTAATGGGAAGAGAAATACATGGCTTGTAATGTGGGGAATAGCTGAACAGTGAAAGCTATTCACGTACATGCAAAAATACAAAGCTCTTGCCCGTATACAGAAAACTGTGTGCCTCCTGTAAGGTTGGATCTGGCCCTGATGTGAGACCACCTGTGCAAGTGTTCTCTTTTATTAACATCCCCGGGCCATGTTGCAAAGCTTCTCACATGTAACTCTCAACACAAGGGACACAGAAATCAAAGTGAGAGACAGGATAATTTGATTTGAAGGTATCAGACAACCCAATTACTGGCCCTCTCCACCAGTGGAAGGCTTCCATTGGGTATTAAGAGCCTGTTACGGCTGTGCCTGTTTGACTGGTTGCTTTATTTCAAAGTCTCAGAGTAGCTGTTCCTTAGGTTGTTCAAAAATACTGACTGCTTATTGGGCTGCAAGGCATATTTTATATGTTTCCATTACTTGGTTATTGGGGGTGACTTAACCCTTCATAAGTAATTTTAGGTTTTGTATTTAGTGGACTGACACCGAGTCCAGTAGAGGAAGTGAAGTCTATCCAAACAATACAGCTATACCTTACCATGGAAAGGGTGGGATGGTGGATGTGAAGTTTAATGTAAGTGTAACAGTACGGCTGAGATTTTGCATAAACGTGTTCTTCAGTATTTCACTCATGCACAATGGAAGATAGAGACAGGATGTGTCACTGCAGTAAAAGTTCACGCCAGCAGTTTGGCCGAGAATAAACAGATCTATATCTTGAACGGCTGTGTTTCTGGCGAGGCTTTCTGCTTTTACAGGACATCAAATAAACTTCTGAATATGGAAAAAACAGCGGGTGGAGGTATAATCACTTTTACAGCGAGAATACAGGAAATGGCTTCCCTGTGTATATACTGTGATGGATGCTTTTATTTGGTGGTCAGACCTTGCCTGAGTAATATTGAATGTGTTTGATACAATTAAAACACAATGGAAATGGAACTAAAGAAGATAAAATTTATTAAAAGAACAAAAAAACAATATTTTTGGCAGGTAAAAGTTTATTTAAATATGTTTAGAAAAAAACCATACATGATTTAAATACAATACATAATTTCTGATTACAAATACAATGACGCCTTTAAATCGAGCAGTGAAGCAAATATATCAAAAGGGAAATACAAGTTACATGCTGTTTTATTTTACAAAGGAAATGCAGGAAAAGCTTTAGTCATACAGTTCATGAGCACATATTGACCCATTACATATATAATAATTAACTCCTAATAACAAAGTATACATTTGCTAAAATTATTTAGGAAAGACATCTACAATCACAAAGGTCACTAAATAGGTTCATCAACAGAATGGGAACATAAAAGGCACATAGCACTTTCTGGACTTTATGAATGACCACATTTTTACTTTACATTTTAAACATATATGTGATCTTACAATTACTCCTATTTTCCAAACATACATACCTGGAATGATGGATATGTACAAAGTAAACATATTGACCCTCATTTACAAAGTGATTGCAGAAAAGTTTTATATCTAAGAGGATACACATACTTATGCTTGTCATCCACAAATCTCACATGAAATTAAACAAACTTGTGCTAAGCAAGATTGCAGTAGATATTTAAGTCTTTGAGTATGTGTTGATGAAACTCATTTGATGGCAAATTACAAGGGTCTCTACAGACTTATAAATAAAGGCACCCCCAAATCATCACATTTGGTTAAAAAAATCTAGCCATCAAGGCCAAAACAGCACTATCACATGGCCTTCCAAAGAAATAAAGAACGATTTTCTCCAATTCCAATACAAACTATACATTAATGATGTGAAGGCAAGTACATTCACTATTTTTGTCAACAATATTGCAGACTAGTTTACTGTTAGTTGGCTACTTCTAAATATCAAAACATAAAATTATAATCTCATAAAAAGTACATTTTCATACTGTCACAATCTATAGCCTCAATGTATCCTGTATCAAAAGAAATGTAGTCTTGACACCAGACATTCAATTTCTGAGAGAGCCCTGCATTAATTTTGTTTTGTTTTTTTTTGTTTGCAAAGGCTGCCAGATACCTTGCTGGTCACTTCACATCTCTGTGCATCTGTCTGGGCGACAACGGAGACAGCTGTTTTACAGATTTGTTGTTATGAGTGAAAATGTGAGACAACAAAAACGTGATACAGCATATTATCGCTTAGTTACTAAAACCTTTTTGAGTTTAACAGGTAGTGGGGTTACACAGTGCACTGTGCAGTATTGAATTCCGAGAGTAATTAAGTATGTTTTTATAGTTGAAAGTTATTTGTTTCAATCACTGCTCATAAATTGTACAGAAAATGGGCGACATGCATGTTATGTGAGACTGGTATTATCCCTGACAGTGACCTCAGTCTCCCAGCACAATTAAATTTAAAGTGTTCCCTTAACCATTAATTTCCCTACAGTATGCCCAGCCAAAATGCATTCTCCTTGGAGGGCCATTTACACATCTCCCAATGACATTTAGTTAGATAATGCATGTGCCTAAACATTCCTGACAGTGTTAGTGGATATATTATATCCCATAGTCAACAAACAGCAAAAGCTATGGGATAAAAACATTTTGATGTTTGTCTTGCAATATCAACGTTTTCTCTTGGGTCTCAAAATTAATGAGAAAACCTGTTTTATTCTTATAATTATACTATCATGTGCTCTACTCTATCTCTTCTTCATCTCAGATGGAAACACCAATTCTTCTTCTTCAGTAATTTGAATCCAGTGTGATGTTTGGTCATAATATCCAATTACAGTAAAGTGGATACATTCCAATGTATGAAAATAGATGATTTTGATTTTGCTATCAGATCAGACAAAAACACAGGAAGAAACAAACAAGAGCATTCACACTGTGCTTCAGTGTGAGATCCTTGGTAACAAAATGGTTTTGTGGTTATTAATGATTAAACACTTTACAACTACAATATTGATTTTTCTTTGAACATGTAATTAGATACGTATTTAGTAATAAATGCTATAAAAATGTAATGATGTATAGTCTAAGCTCAACTTATCCCCAAGAGAACAGTGAGGGAATATAACATCAATTAAATATCTCCTACAAAATCAATTAAAAATCCATCAGGACGTTACAAGTCAAAAGATAAAAATAAACACTGGAACAGTGAAAGCCAGCAATGTGACTATACAGCTTCTACAGTAGTCATTGGATACACAGAACCTATTCACACTTGAGCGGGAAACGTTTCTCTTTAAATGCTATCTGATGAAGAGCCACTTAGTGTGAGCACTGATGTATTACAGCAGTTGCGCACGAATGAGTTTATATTTTGACTTTGACAGAAGTTTAATAAGAAAGCACTGTGGGTGTTTTTAAACACTGGTACCAAGGGACAAGATGAATGGAGAAAAAGGTCAGAGTGCAGGTATAGTACAGCCCTTCAATATTGCAACTTATATTGTAAAAGTGCTGAAGATGACTGACACAAAAACAAAACTTGCCATGGCTTATGAGTGCTAAGGCTCTCCTTACAAAGACATATCACATGTGGCAAACTGGATGTTTGCCAAAACAAGATGCTACAAAAATGTCATGATGTTTCTATTACAAAGTGGCTGAGAACCTCTTGGAAAAGTTACATTCAAATAATGCTCATGTCAACCCATACTGAGGAAAGCCACTTGATGGTCACCAGCCAAGCAATTGTTTACAGTCTGCACCTCAGCCCCACACCTCAGAGCTCCACAGTGACTTGTGTGATCTCAGACTGTACAACATCTCTCACTGATGACCCATCCAGGGCTAGTCATACCTGCTGGTTGGTGCGAACTAGGGTGTGGCCACTGGAGTTGTGCTCCCGTGGTGGGTTGCGGGTTCGAACAGAGTTCTGCATCTCTAGGCCAGAGGTGGAGGGAATGCAGAACTTGCGGAAGCAGCGTTTGAAGTTCTCGTCTAGGAAGGCATATAGGACAGGGTTGAGGCAGCTGTTTGTGTAGCCCAGTGCGATACAGAAGTGCCATGTGATGGTCTGCAGCAGTGAGTTTGGAATGGTGACCAGGGCCTTGATGATGACGAAGATGTGGATGGGTGTCCAGCAGATGATGAAGACAGCCACAACCACCAGCACCATACGGGTGATGCGGCGCAGGTTGCGGTCCTTCTCCTTGGACCCAGACAGCATTCTCACACTCTTCAGCCGCAGGATCATCAGGCCGTAGCACACGGTGATGATGAGGACGGGCATGATGAAGGCAAAGATGAAGACGCAGATCTTCATCAGGTTCTCCCAGTACCAGGAAGGGTGCGGAAAGCGCAGTGTGCAGTCTATAAACCCTGATGCTACAGGGAAACAAAGAGCAACACACACACACACACACACACACACACATACACACACACACACACACACACACACACACACACACACACACACACACACACACACACACACACACAACAACAACAGAACCAAACACTGAGGGGAATCGATAACCATTCAGTCCACATGTGTGCACATTTCTCTTGAGTACACATTGTTATTTATTAGTTCCCTGAAGCACTGGCTTGAATTTTCAGTTTCAGAAAGAAAGTCGATCATGCGTTTCTTGACAAGCACATTCTCACTATTTGAACTTGTCTACAAATGCATTTTGTTTACACTGTGTGATTAAAATCATTTATGCGCATCAAATTTGTCATGTGCTTTAAATAGACAGCCGGAAAATGATAATAATAAACAAGTAGTTAACTGTTTAACTGGAAGTGTTTTGCTACTGTTTGTACTTGATGACTGATATGAAGCAAAGTCAAAAATTCTACACTGGTAAAACATATAGTTACTTTTTGCTAAGCCTCTGAAAATAACCAACACCTGTTGAATAATTGTGTAATACACCTCACTGTAAGAAAGATATTCAGGCTGTTATATACAGCAGTAAATATTATTTTACTGAAAGAGTTGTCAACATATGAAACAGCTTGCCAGTTCAAGTAGTAAAGATGAAGACCCCTGGAGTGTTTAAGTCCTGGCTTGATGCAGTGCTGGATACTCTGTAAAATGTAGGTAAATGGCATGCCTAGCTGAGCTGAAGGCTGTATTCTTATAATTATATTGTATTTTCTTCCTTTCAAATGTTTTAGAAATACATATTCTTTGTTACCCATGTCTTACCCAGCTCATAAAAAGCAAAATGAGTCATAAAGGAGTAACACTAGCACCAGCGGAATACCAGTTGTACTTGCCATTGTTGTCCACGACAGTGGATGCCATGATCATAACAGGCAGGGCGATAGCAGAGGATAGGATCCAGTTGCAGACGTTGACTATCTTGGCATTACGTGGTGTGCGGAAGTCCAGGGCCTTCACAGGGTGGCAGACGGCAATGTAACGGTCTACACTCATGGTGGTGAGAGTGAATATGCTGGTGAACATATTGTAGTAGTCAATGGACATCACCATCTTGCACAGCGCATCCCCAAACAACCAGGTGCCCATCAGGTAGTTGACACTTTGGAAGGGCAGTGTGCTTGTGGCCAGGGCATCGGCCAGGGCCAGGTTGAAGATATAGATGTTAGTGGCTGTTTTCATTTTGGTGTATCTGCAGTGACAACATATCGAGGAACATTTTTTTAAACCTGTGGGAAAGGCTGAAATTAAACTCTTTCATTGAGATAAGACCTGGTCTATGGAAAATTACTTTCAAACATTTGAAGTGGAATGAGGGGAATACTGAGAGATCACAACTGTGGAGTGAGTTTCAGACACAAGCACAGATAAATCAGTGTGAAAGGACATGCTGTGTTATTTATTATGAGTGTATTCTGGTATTTTGGTATCACCACAGCGTATAAATTCTTTGATTTAGGTGAATGTTGGGTATCAAATTGGAATGAAAGAGAAACCCTTTCATGTAATGTTATTCCTGCATGGATATATCACCTATCCAGCATTCCAACAGAGCCTCCCAAATATGGAATTTTCCTATATTTCCTATGAGTGGGCATATGTTTGATAAGTTCATTAAGAAAGAACCCTGAATGGGACTGTTGAAACATCTAATAGAGGTGCCAAACACAATACAAAATTTCAGATTTCTTCATGCTATCATTTCTAATATTTCTCAAATATTTGAATAAAATATTCAGTGAGCGGCAAGAGATACAAAGGCAAAAATCCAAAAATATCCTCATGGTAACATCAACTGCTTGTTCAAATGTAGATGTGGATGTAGATCTGTGTTGTCTCACTGTGAACCTACCCAAAAGAAAGTAAGATTTCTTAGAAGCAGAATTCTAATTAAGGGAACACATATTCCTTCAAAATTGATTTCAAGAGACAGGCCTGCCAGTAAAACAAAGAAAGTTTAATTAAATTAGTCATCAGTCTCAGATGAATCATGAGTAGCGCCAGTACACATGAGCTCAAACTGTGTGTTTTAATGCTCCATAAATTACGAGTACCAGGGAATGAGCATGTCTGATTTAGGTCTTGGGATAATATAAGTTGAATCCCAAAACTGTACAAACATTGTTCACTGTACACACAGTTCACTTTACACACTGCTCATTGTGTATTAAATATTTTATAGTACATTTGTTTAGATAATGTATATGGATAAAACATCTCAAGCTAAAAATATCAAGTGTCTAGGATGTTGTATTAGTTTAACTTAAACAAAATTCTGTAAATACTAATTAATAAACCTGAACTTAATTAATAAAATAATAGTTAATACAAATGAGTGGAGATGACAAAAATATAAAGACAAGATCAAACATTCACAATGAGCTCTGAAAATGTTTATATCAATTATCTATACCTATTGTATATTCTTGTTGCACAGGTTCATTCATTTGCCTAAAATAGAGGGACACAGCTTCTCAGATAAGCTGAGAAGTGTTCAAGTGTTCTATCTTTTTTCAAATTAATGAAATTATGTGAAATCACCTCTCATAACCGTGAGACGTAATATACCTATCAGTCAATAATCAGTGTCGTCGTTCATCTTGTTGAATTTATAGGTCGATGAACACTGAAATAGGTTGGGAACATAATGAGATGCATCCATTTTTAGAAGTACTCTGAATTATTGATCCCTAGATCTGTTACGAGCTAAATCAAAGGACACTTTTGCAGTATGAACCAGATTGTTTATGTCTGTTTACATGAGTAGTTTTCTAATATACAGGTTTACTTTAGTAGTCAAAAGCATATCGGTTTTTTCTTCCTCCACTGCTTCTGTATCCTTAATTCAGAATGCCATTTCTAGTCTAACACAGGCAAGTCCTAATGCAACATTGCACTGTCTTCTTTTAAAGAAACTTTAAAACTGTCAGACCTTGTCCAAATAAACAAATTTAAGCCCTGGTGTGAATATTAACTCTCTGAAGATCAAAAGTCTGTATACTGTTACACATTTTGGTATGGTCACCCTTCCTTGTCAAGGCCAGTCTAATGCCATTGCAATTACTTTGAAAGAGTGATTGAATAGATGTGAATGAACATCTGGCTCTCTTCCACTAAAATCAAAACAATGTCTACAAGCACATTGGTTGTATGTTGAATACAAGCCAAGGGTTTAAGTGGATGTCAGTGAAGAAAAAGAACAGAATGTCAGAGCTCACCATCCCACAATCCCTATCTAAGTCACATGCTAATGACAGGGGCAATATACCACAGATTCACTGGCATATGAGAGATCTATGTACCACAAAGTCACAGGCCTATGAGATATAACTATGTACTACAGAGTCATGGGCCTGTGCGATATAACTATGTACCACAGAGTCACTGGCCAATGAGAGAGAACTATGTATCACAAAGTCACAGGCCTATGAGATATAACTATGTACTACAGAGTCATGGGCCTGTGCAATATAACTATGTACCACAGAGTCACTGGCCAATGAGAGAGAACTATGTATCACAAAGTCACAGGCCTACGAGATCAACTATGCACCACAAAGTCACAGGCCTATGAGATATAACTATGTACTACAGAGTCATGGGCCTGTGCAATATAACTATGTACCACAGAGTCACTGGCCAATGAGAGAGAACTATGTATCACAAAGTCACAGGCCTACGAGATCAACTATGCACCACAAAGTCACCGGCCAGTGAGATATAATGGTATACCACAGAGTCATCGGCCAATGAAAGAGAAATATGTGTCTTAAAGTCACAGGTCTATGACATATAACTATATTTGACATGTTGGAGGAGGACAACAACCTAAGAAAATGCTGGGATCAAACATAATCAATTCAATATCATGCACTACAGTAAAGTGTATTCAAAGCTCCTATTGCACAGTGCCAATAAAGTTTAAAGTAGAATTTTAGAGATCTTGCAAGCACTGGGAATGGAGGTCTTTCTGTATTTTAAATAATTTGCCAGGATATATTTAAGACTGAGTTTAGACTGGCAGCAAACTCTTCTGGTGAATTTCATTAAACAAACATCAAATGCCTTGTTTTAAATCAGAGAATGATCTGTAATCACTGTAATTATATAATATATCACATTATGAATGACACTGTATCAGGAGCAATTAGGGTCACAGGCACCTGCTGGTGGGAGATTAACATATGAAAGACAGCTGTTGCTGACAGCTATGTAATTTGGGGAAGAGTAGCACTGCACACTATTAACTTAACGACGTGTTGGGGGGGACACACTATGCCATGTAGATGCATGCTCACCTACAGTGATTAAGGGCATAAAATGTACTTAATAAGCCCCCTGCAGGTCTCTTTTCCTCATTTATTTTGCCATTATTCTCACAGCATGGGCATGACTTTTTGTTTCTCTAAGTAATATGTTAAACCAGATCACTCTACTCTCCACTTCAATCTAATCCTTGTAATCAGAAAAACTCATTCTCACTCAGGTGAATTGATTTCTTACAGTCAGTCACAGGAGTGAGGCTAACCAGTTCAGTTCAGATGGGGAAAACCAGAATATTAGCTGGTCTCAAATCAGTTAATTCTATTGATCAAAAAGCTCTGATCATGACTGAAAATATATAGTTATAGATGTCTGATATTGTGCTGTAGGGTTATTTTTTTCTGTTGTGAGTAAATCCAATTGTACTTGACACAAAAGTTGCAAAATGATGATGATTTCTTTAAAGTAAATAATTATATGTTGGTAAATCCTTGACTTTCTTGAAGAGGCTGTTAGTCAGGAGGGATCCATCTATATGGAAATCTTCTGTCCTACTTCATAAAGGCATTGTTAATATTATCCAATGTGCCAATCAAAGTACCCAGCTTTTGAAATGAACATAATAAGCAATTGTTGCACTCTGGAGTTGCAAAGAAGGGGAGGAAGATCTTATGCAGTGCTGGAAAGCTGCATTTCTCTTGGCTAATGCATGAATAGACTCATTTCTCCAGACAAAAAGAGCCAGAGACAATAGAGAGTTTAATCATGGAGAAGAGTCATAGACAATGAAGAAATTAATTATATAGAAGATGTGTCAGATAAAATGAAAACTTTAATGATAGAAAAGAGGAGTCCATGAAAATGGTAACAGGTGGTCAGTGGCAAAGAAGAGTTCAACAATTAAGTTCAGTGACAATGTTAAGTTTGAGAATATGAGTTTAATGTTGGAGTAGAGGAGCCAGGGACTCTTCAAGATGAAGAAGAGGCAAAGATAACTGGAGTTTGTTGTGTACACAAGAATAAGAGCCTGTATTGCAACTGTATTGCATGATAATGAAGGAATTCAGGTGAGCAGACAATCAATAAGGGAGCATTCAGTAGACAACAACATCAATGATTGGAATTCTGATCCACAGTGGAGCAATTAAAGTTCTAAGCCAAAACACTATTCCCTTTTAACTCTATTGTTTAGATTAGAACTATCAAGCTCCCTGGAGCAGTTTTTATGATTACTACGAAATGCTTGTGCTTTCAGACTAAACATCAAGCCATACCTTCACATTATATAAACCAACCCATCATGTGTAAAATAATCCAGCACAGAAGACTTCTAAAGCTATTCAGACCCCCAAATGCCACACCTTTGGTGGAGATGGTTTGATGGACCTTGCAGGTGCCCTTGGCCTTGTGCCCCCTATCCATGTAGTTCTTAACAAGCTGAACATTATTTTATAACATATTATAAAGTCATTTCAATGTTCTGAAGTGTGTAGGCAAGGATGATTTACGCAACACCTTGTTCATAAACTTGTATGGAGTATTTTCTGTAAACTCTCTGTAATATTCTGCAACTGAGAATGAAAACGGAAAAGAGGTATGATCAGGAACAAGAAATTCAACTGTCATTTTTCTTCAGAGACAGTTTGTGTGCTACTTGTTTTAAATGATATTATTGGAATATTATCTTATGCCTCAAGGAATGATCCCACTATGTAGCTAAAATCTACCAGTTTCATACTGGCTATCTTCCCATTGAAATCAAGTTTTAGAGCAAGTGTAGTGCAACTGGGGTGAGAGGACACAGACATCAATGTAGGAGCCAGCCACAGACTAGGCCTGGGCCTCAAAGTATGTAGCTATGCCAAGCTAACCTATCACCACAGCAGATCAACCACACCAACGTATTCTACAAATGACGTAGCATACTCATACATGGATACCCCAAAACTCCAAACCACCTCCAGACTCTAATCCCTCCTTCCAGCCCTCATGACTGCACCTTAGCCAGTAATTTTGCCTTTCATCTATAATAATTTCATAGATACGAGTGTGAATCATTCTAGTCCTAATAAACATAAATGCACCAGTCACTGGAATATGTTGGTGATACACTTCTCAACTGAGTTTATGGAGGCAGAGCTTCAAACTCTTTCATTCACCTCTCCCCTGCTTCTTTTGAATGTGTGGATGGTGCAGATTTCAATTAATTAGAAAGAATAAAGGTGGTCTGATTCCCCAACCTCATGAATAAGGCTTTTAAAATGTATATTCTTGCAGATATAAGTCTGGCCTTAAATTACAATGTTAAGCCCACCCATACTACTAGGAGGACCCCTTTTGATTACCCAAATCACTTTTGCAGAATCTTGTTTACAGGCAAGCAAGTACTGTATGTATTGTTTTAAAAAGTGCTGAATAGGCTTTAATAACTGGATGGAAATAAAACACTGCAAATCTGTTACAGAGCTCAATCAAACAACTCCTCTGAGATTTCCAAATTTGTTGTCTTTAGCGCACTTCAGCTAGAACCTAGCTTGCCAGCAGTTTTGTGGACCAACATGGATGGGCTTTCAGCAAGAGGAACAAGGAGAACATGCACTTTTTTGAACTACCATCTGAGAATGAGCCTAGACTTCCCCAGTCAATCCCACAGGTAATGTGTTTTTTTCCTTCCCTCCTTTTCTCCACCCAAAATGGGGCATTTTAGGTCACTGCAGGGACCCTCTATAATTCAGGAGGAAGAAGCCTTGGGCAGGGGATGCCTCCACATGGTGAGTAGCCCTTGCTTTCTCCCTCACTGCATCACCAGTTACATACTGCCTATGCTGTTGGAGAACCTGAAGTTAGCATACACTCAGCACCTAACCTGATGGTTTGCCTATCTTTCCCAGAAAGACTGAGCAAATTCCTGTCCTCTCCTCAGGCCATACACAGTAATGCCATGGCTGGAACTGGAGAGCAGAGTTATGTTGTTATTTGAGGGAAACATCACACAGTCAGTGGGTTGGGGGGGGGGTTGCAGGGAGGCATAATTACCCCTTGCCAAAAGCTCCTTTATTATAGTGCCATCCAATTAGACAAGGAATAAAATAAGTCAATAAAAATGGAAATGGTTTGTTGAAATTGCTGTACTAATGTCTTGTTATACACCACTGTCCACAAATGATGCTTTTATCAGTTAATGATTTGGTGGGTCTTTCTTTGGGGAGAGCTATTTAACATGGTTCACAATTTCACCATGACAAAATTCCTCGAATCAGGGCAAATGTGCACCTGTATTATCCGGAAAAAGTTAATATTTGGTGGCAATCTAGAGTAGATGGGGAAGGTCGTTTGTTGTTGTCTGCTGAGTGCATGTGAACAAAGGTGAGCCACCCATTGCTGAATTATTTATCATTTGTACATGAACTGCTGAGAAACAGGCAGGAAAGGTTTTTGCAGCCATCAAACATGTATCCCTACAAACAAGACTATGTATTCAGTAATTTGTGCATAAGACAGGGGAGGGGGATAGATACTGACATATGTATGTCTGTATGGAAACAGAGTGCACAAAGCACTGCTTGAATGCACTTTCATTTCTTTTACCATCAAATTAAATATTGTCCCCTACCTGTGTATGCAAATATCTTTGTAGCATTTAAGCAATTAAAGGCTTTATTTTACAGTTTTGAAGATGTTTTCAATTTTAAAGTGGAGAAAATGTTATGACACCGAGGTGCTGCGGTACCATGATGTCACCTCACAGGATTTCAGTGGGGCTGTCATGTAACTGGCTGGAGCATTACAGAAGAGGAGTTGATTGATTTGTGTCTCAAGGAGTCCCATTATCTCATTGCCCAATATGATTTGGCATGCACAGTCTACCTACATTGGCTGCACATAAGGGACCCTTCTCTGAAAAGACTATTATTTAGCATGTCAGTAGTCATCCTTTCTGATACCATACAGAAGATACCTGACAAATACAAACGGCAGAGTAATGGATCCTTCTTCAAAGACAAAGAGTGGGGTCATGGATCTCTCTGTAAAGTCAGAGAGCGGCGGAGTCATGTATCCCTCTGTAAAGATAAAGAGTGGAATCATGGATCTCTCTGTAAAGACAAAGAGTGGAGTCATGGATCTCTCTGTAAAGACAGAGAGTGGGGTCATGGATCTCTCTGTAAAGGTAAAGAGTTGAGTCATGGATCCCTGCGTAAAGAAAGAGAGTGGAGTCATGGATCTCTCTGTAAAGACAGAGATGGGGTCATGGATCTCTCTGTAAAGACAGAGAGTGGGGTCATGGATCTCTCTGTAAAGACAGAGAGCGGCGGAGTCATGTATCCCTCCGTAAAGATAAAGAGTGGAATCATGGATCTCTTTGTAAAGATAGATAGTGGAGTCATGGATCCCTCTGTAAAGACAAAGAGTGGAGTTATGGATCCCTCTGTAAAGACAGAGAGCGGAGTCATGGATCTCTCTGTAAAGACAGAGATGGGGTCATGGATCTCTCTGTAAAGACAGAGAGTGGGGTCATGGATCTCTCTGTAAAGACAGAGAGTGGGGTCATGGATCTCTCTGTAAAGACAGAGAGTGGGGTTATGGATCTCTCTGTGAAGACAGAGAGCGGCGGAGTCATGGATCCCTCTGTAAAGACAGAGAACGGAGTCATGGATCTCTCTGTAAAGACAGAGAGTGGAGTTATGGAACTCTCTGTAAAGACAGAGAGGTGTTCTCAGCATCCTCTGTACTGCTCATTCATTCCAATTACCACGTGACAAGGGACAGAATATATCCGCATAATAAAGTAAAAATGACTGAAGTGAAATGTGTAACTGACCTTTGACACATATTTCACAGTAAAATCCACTAGATATTGGAAATTGAGTAAATCAATCCTTGCAATATGAATTCACAGGAATTTTAATATTTCTGTGCAACTGAGGACACGACACTGGTACACAAATGTAAATATAAGATCAGCAATAATAAAAATGAAACATAATCCAATTTACAATATAATGATAATATACAAAATTGGCAAACAGTTCCATTATAACATATAACAAATGATCCACAGCATTTATTACAGTTGGAAATTATGTAAAAATGAAGTTATTGCAGATGACTATGTCTACTGCAAAGTAACAGAGATTAGGCTTAGGTCTAATAGGGATAATAACTTTCCTGCTTGCACTTCATATTCTCATACATTATAAATTTCATTTAGTGATGTCGCTGAACAGCTGTATTTCAAATGTAATGTCTCCTTTGAGAAAAGATGCCTACTGAAAGCTCACTAGAAAACATAACCCTTGCAGCTTATTAAATAATGGTCATATTTTATTCACAGAACTATTTCAGCTGGAAGGGAGGTCTGCAATAGCATATGTTTGCCAATGCATATTGTTCTGACATTAATAATAACTTATGATTAAAATTATGTGGGGGTAATGCATTAAATATGACTAATATATTATATTTTTCATTTCCCATAAACATGAAAACACCTGAATATGCCACAGTCCATGATGAGCATGCTAATTTATTATTATTATTTTAATTGTAATGATTCTTCTTTTTGAAATATCATAACTCTTGAGTAATTCAAGAGTAACTTTCTGAAAGTGCACAGCTGAAAACCCATCAAATAAATAGGCCAGACCTGAAGATTAAATGTGAGATCTGGAGGGGAAGTTCCACAATATTAGCACAAGAGATTTAGATACCAAAAAACCGATCAATTAAATTAATATAAAATCTCCCCTCATAAAATACAATGCTGTTTCATTTTATGTGATTAGAAATCAAAACTTGAACAGTTGTAGTTACACAGTGATGACCTATGTATAAGGCAGCAGAATTTCTGAGAGAAAGAGAGAGCGAGAGAGAGAGATAAACCCTGTGTAAAAAGCATGTAACCAGTCCCACTTTCCTAAGCTTAAGCAAACAGTCG
Source organism: Albula glossodonta (assembly GCA_019788955.1). Classification (NCBI taxonomy): domain Eukaryota; kingdom Metazoa; phylum Chordata; class Actinopteri; order Albuliformes; family Albulidae; genus Albula; species Albula glossodonta. Next base: position 6,539,783 of record JAFBMS010000020.1, on the reverse strand, counting down.
CACTGTGTGTGGACAATGTTATACGCCGTTACCGTTACGTCGTAACACTGACAAAGAGCGCTTATGAATGTTATTTATCAAAGGTATGTGTAAACAGCCTCATTTGTCCTTCAGCGTTTCATTATGTATTACCTTATATACCCTATAACCTACAGTAATATATTTCCAGATATTCTTCACAAATCTGTAGAACCCGTGGAAACTCATCTGTAGTTTCTATCAAAGCTTTTAAATGATACATATTAACGCAACGTTTTAATTTAAAACAATTAAATGTATTTTGTGTGTGAGGTTATTTCTTTCTTGTGTAAGCTTTTGTAACTGACACCATAACGTTAAGTACAGGCTACAACAGCATTATTTGGATTTGGATTTGGACAGCATTTGGATTTGTGCCATTGATGCCGCAAAGCGCCCGCATATCTCCAACACTGACAGACGTTTGAGCAAAAATCTATGGTATTAGGGAATCATTTCATGCGAAATAAACCTGATTCCTTCATGTAGTCACTTAGCTTGATGGCAACACAAAAGACCGACTATCTCTACTCAATGATGCGCCATTCCTTTACAACATGCACCCTTTGCCCCTGCATACAATGTTGTCCACTGTCGTGTAAAATGAACCCAGTGATGAAACTTGAGGCATTCCATGCTTATCTGCAAATCAAAATCCTATCAACTACGGGCAAACAGTTGAAAACGAACAGAAACTTCACGATACTTGTACTTATTTAATTCTATCTCACTGTCTTAAAATTGAAGTTGTAGTCAATTGCTCAGGTCATATCGAACATCACCCTTATTGCAACAGGTGAATATCAATTCAGATGGTATTTCAAGCTCCTACTGTTTTGCATTGATCACTGTCTGTTGCCATGGTAATTACAATGGCTACTAGATGAAGGCTGTTTAATTTACACTAGAATCTTGAGAAAATTTCTGGGTACATACTATTGTTACATGTCTAAGTTAATGAGATCTTACCTTATGATGACATACATGACGAGAACGTTCCCCACCAGCCCCAAAACACACACGATTGAATAAAAGGTTGTAATGACTATTGCGATAACCACTGGAGTCGAACCTTTGTCTCTGTCACACATCGATCCGTTTGAGTCCAGGAGAGTGGTGTTATTGCCGAAGGTCCTACAAATATCGCTCCCGTTCATTGTAGCAAGATTTGGATACTGATACACAAGCTCCGATGAGTTGCCGCTGCTTTCCATGGCGTATTGAATAAATAAGTCAGTTCGCACTGTCGAGTCTGTACCAGCAGAGCAATCCCTGCTCAGCGCAAACCTGTTATGCGGGGATGGGTCCGGCACCCGACACCTCACCGTTATATTGGAAGATTGGTCCCTTTCTCCTATCAGAACGTGCGTCTTTGGACGTGCGTTTTGGCGGCGTTATCAGTATTAGACCTATTATTATTTTCTGTATGACATTTTCTGTAAGAGCTAAAACTATTCGTGCTGATGAAGCAGACCACTTTCTCATCGCATTTTCTCATTTTATTAAAGCAAATTACGTCACTTTGGATGCCACATGACCTGAAACATGGTCGGGGAAAGGGGGAATCGATTTCTTTATTGGTGCTATTGAGGACAGGTGTGTAATTGATAATATTTTGTAATTCCAAGATTAATAATAACCATTCATGGTTGTTACACAAATGTTGTTCAATGTGATTTTACACAGACATAAGTATTCAATGCACAGTTCAACAGAATGTTGAAAGTAGTAAAGGAAACTAGGGAGTACAACAACAGCATAATAATAATAATAATAATAATAATAATAATGATGGTTATCTTCATCACATCATGATCTGTATATTTTGGAGGGCTGTATGTTTCCACCTGTGTCCAGACAACCTCTTCCCTTCACTCTGCAATCTGCCAGCTGAGCTGCTGCAGTTACAGCCCCACAGGAGTGTACAGGTGGGATAGATGGACTGCAGGCACTAGAAGTGAAGTGAAAGTGGCTGGGGTTACCCCTCTGTCTGATGCTTTGGCTCCCAGGGCAGCACTGTTACCAATCATGTATTGCCCCGTGGGGAAGCTTACCATACTCGACCGTTGCATGATGGGAATTTGATCTAGGCTTTGGAAAAGCAGGATCACTACACCACACAAGTGCCACTGCTTCCACTCAAGGTCCCAGCACTGGTATTGGCTCTCAACATTCACTGCATTCTTGTCAAATTGTTGTGTGCTGCTTTAATTTTATAATCAGATTAACAGACACGACACTACAATGTTAGGTAATCCAATAGAAATTGATTTCAATCACATTAATACCAGTCATTGTCACATTGATCTTTCTGGGAAATGGTATGTGGAGAGAATAAATTCTTAAAATGTATTTGAAACATGTATTAATCCAGTAAAGGCACCGGCCAGCCTTGTTTGCTCTAAGCTCAAAGTCAGAAGAAGTTGCCGTAATTAGGCTTTTCATTTGTCAATGTCTCCTCGATGACTTACAATCTGCAATCTCCTTTATGTCACTGGTGTGATGCAGTGTAAGTCAAAAGAAGTTGAAAATTGCTCTTACTTTATGATGGAGAATGTCCTGTAAATAGTGTTGTCTTCAGTATGCCAAAAGATGAGTATGTGGAACATTATTTGGGGTTAGTATTTTAAACCAACAATATTGGTTGCAGATATTTTGTGAATTCAGTAAATTTAATAAAAATACATTTCAGTGCACACATCTTTAACCCAAAGGGCTGACATGAAAGCACAATCCAAGTTTAACTCAATGTGTGCATTTTAAATGTGATGTACTTGCATAAAAAGTAAAAGTGTTAAAGTCACCGAAGATTAAAAATTCTATTGACAACTAGAACATTATTTACATGATTTTTATTACTCTGTTATTTTTATTACATTTACATGCTATTACATTTGATTGTCACATGATACAAATTACTGTCCTATTTAAGTTCAGGGCCTTCCTCAGTTTAAAATGGAGGCTGATGGTATGACACTATATATGCGTCACTTAAATTTATAACTTAAACAACTAAATGTATGGAGTAAATATAGATGTGTGTTTCTTTCTGAACATAAACTGGCTGTCACCATTCTTGGTGTTTTAAACATAAATCAGTACCATTGTCTTCATCCTGTACATGCACTTGCCAAATAATACCTCCAATATTGCAGCATAAAAATAAATTTTTTATGTTCAAAACCTGGATGAGTGAAAATCTGCTGCTGTATAGTCGTACTGTGCAGGGGAGGACACCCATGTGGAGCAGCAGGGCTCTGTATGACACATGAGGAATAAGTCTGAGCATGCTGAGTGGCGCAGACATGGCAGACAGGATCACAGGTGTTGGACAGGCTGAGTCTCACGCTAGACACCCTCACGGCAGAGTGCTCTGGTTCCACCCAATCAACAACAGGCATGAGTACAGTTACACTGAACAGAGCCCAGGGCTGAGATGTATCGTGGAATACACAGGGAATAAACAACCACATCTACAGAAAGTCTGTACCTCCTGCCATAGCCAGCATGGATCAGCACACTACCTGAGTTACATGATTCAGTTTTTATTCCAGTTGTTGATTAAACAAATTCTTTTTTTCTGTTTCTTTGGCAAACTATGTTTTCTAAAGCTACATTTTGACTACATGCTGTATGAGTTAGCCTATTTTCAAACTTCATTTATTTAAATTCTTTGGTATGAGTTCAGAAATGTTAAGTGACAGGTGGCTGGGCATGGATGTGAAAAGAATTTATGAAAATATGAATGAAGTGAGTGAAAATGGTGCCATTTTTTGTGTTTCCATGTACACAGAAGTGACAAGGAATTGAGAGGTAGTCTAGCTTATTACTGGCAATTTTTAAACACTGTTGTAAAGTTTTAGAATATCTTCTTCTGTCTTATATTAAGATGGAAGATTGTATTGGGATTTTTATAGAGGAGATGCTGATATTCAAACACAGTTTTACATGTAAATCTATCTCTTAAAATATCTCACTCACTGACTAGAATAGTTAGAATGACAATTTATAGAAGGAATTTAATTCATTTCCAATTACAGAACAATTATTTCAGCAAGGTAATACAGTCAAAATGAGCAGAAATATATAGCCTTCACAATTTCCAGGGGAGTTTTTGTGTTGCTATGGTGATAAACATCATCGCAACAATTGCAAGGACCATGTATGGCCAAATCTCTCAAAAGAATAATGCATCATGCTTATTTACACATAATTGATGGTAGGGTATTCAAAAATAATTGAAAATTCAGACTATATCTTTCTTTGAAAATACTTTAAAGGCACTTGGAATTTTAGGCTTTAACAGTCACAGGTTTTTCTCAAGCCTTTTCACTAAGGTTCAAAGAAGAACAACACACATCCCACACAGGTTGTGTTGGCATAAGGCAGGTACACTCATAGCTGCAGTGCAGCTGGCTTTCATCTACTTTAAACACATTCTGAATTAACAAATGAATTTCGACATTAATGAATACCAGTTGTGTATTAGTTTTAATTACCTGGTTAAGTGGAGAGGCTGCTGGCCATTGGGTCATTGTATCATTTAGGTCATTTATGCACCTTTTTTCATACAAGTAAATCACACAAGGTTTCCTCTACATACAAAAAGTATATTTTCCTTGGAGCATGAGAAGGTAGTACAAACACAACAATATAGAGGGAATTACGATAAAACGTCTGCTTGTGGGATGAATTTATAACATTATATTATAACTTGGTATGAAGAAACAACTGGTTATGTATGGAGCAGACAGGCAGGTAATTCATTTAGTAAATGGGGAAGCAGAACACTGATGGAGAATTTCAGTTCAGCACTTGTGCTCTGTCATATCTTCTGTTGCTATGTTACCACAGTTTATCACTTCTCTGAGAGCATGCAGTTAAGGCCTGCTGAGGCAGCAGGAGTTAGGAGCCCATCTTGGATGAGTATCAAGAGGAAAGGAAGGGCTCACTCTGGAAGAAAAGAAAATGAATTGCTTACTCTGGAGGGAAGGAAGAGGAATAGCTCTCTCCTAGACTGAGATCAGGGATGATGTCTACCCACTTGACAACACAAGTCTGAGGTTCTTAATTTCAGAGTTTATGATACATTATGTACAGAATGATGATAATTATGGCTATGTATGACCCCATTTGAGAGGATGAATATGTATTTCTAAGTACCTTGTCAAAGAAGATGAAGGCCAGACCACTTTGAAATGACCAAATGTTGTGTCAAAGATAATTGTGAAATGATAAGCATTATTTTATGAAAAAGTAAAAATATTTGTGAGCATCAGAGAAAACAACAGTGGCACAGAACAGAAGAAATGAAAAGCAACAAAAGATGAAAATTAAGGTAAAAGCATCACTCATGGAAACAGTTCAGTTCAAAAGCACTGGGCAGTATGAAGCACACATATTTTCTCTGACTCTTCCATCTCCCTGCCTAAGGACAAATGTACTCCCTGAAAATGTTGAGCAGAAACAGAAGCCAAAATTGCACTGATGTTGAACTGCCTTTAATTAAAACCTATCTGCTCTGGGCCACTGCTATCCATCTTTTATTTCCTTGAAGTGTTATGTTATTCTTTGTATCTTTTGTAGACTAGTGCCATTTCGTGGATTAATATGATAAATATTTATGTACGGACACATTTGCTTTAGATGTTTGTTATTTTTCAACAGATACTTAACACTCAAGGCCTGATGTCTCCCTTTTGTGTTGTTCAGGGTAGTTTGTGCATCACAGTCCCATGCTTGTACATGAATGCTTTAATCCTGAATTGTTTATCATGAATTAAGAATTTGGTGTATCTTTCAGTGTATCTTTAAACAATTTCAAACAAATGAACGTCACTGTTCAGGGGAGCATGTTTAAAACAAAAGGCAGCCTTCCAGTGCAACATAGTTTTAGCTCAAATGTTTCTCTCTTATAAGCCTACTCAGTAGAGACTTGTATGGTAATGCAAACTAAAACCAGTTTATTTGGCACAACAGCTTCTTTTCTGGCACAACCCCTACTTTTCATTGCAG